>CM070075.1:73245561-75990676 GCA_036250285.1 Pyrocoelia pectoralis | reverse complement strand
GTTGAGTATCTTGATAACCTAATGCGCAATTGTTTTTTGATTGGATCAGTGCAATCGTGAGAAAAAATGCTTCATATTATTTCCTAACACACTGTATACAATACAAAGACATGCTAAACCAAATTATCTTCCTCGACTACGCGGCGCATAGAAATGACGAGTCCTTTTCTGGTACTATGAGAGTACAAGCAAATAATTATGATACTACGACACTTCGATGATCGATAAAAACTATAGCGTTTTCGTTCCAACCACCCTCAAAGCGATATGTTCTAGATGTTTGTAATGCGTATGTGTAACAAACACGGCATTAGTGTAAGAAGGAAGCGTAATAATCATCTACCAAACGTACAAAGAACTGGAACACGGCTGCTCGCTGATGGTGATGATGATAGTGTTTTGTCGAAACCAGTACGGAACAATACATTACTGTACTTTTCAATGTTTGTTGTGTTAAAAGGTATGTTCCTATCTCAGTTCCTGCTTTTTTTGTGGTGATATTTTAGGCAATTCCAACACATATACAGGGTGTTTCAGGAGGGATAGTAAATATTTTAGGAGGCATGTGTCCAATTTTTATTAACTACAGAGATACAGCTGTTGTGTGTAAATCCAAAGCAAATCAAATAGATAACCCTATCCTTGTTTGTTTTCATATTAGAGCCATCTGACGAGATTTTCGCTCGCGTTTAATTAAAGCGGGATATTCAAATTTTTTTAAATTTTCCTATCACTTATACCTAACTACATATATGCAAAATCAATATAGGTTATACTAAAAGCACAGATATCTGTGCTAAAAGTTACATCAAATACCTGTCGTATACTTTTAGTATAAACCTATATAAATTTTGCATATATCCGCGCTTTATTCATAAATAAAAAACACTTTTGGGCAAGATAATGTAGATTAATATGAAAGTCTAAAAGAACATACTGGAAATACACGTAATAATGAGGTAACGTTGCAAAACGCAAATGTTAGGTTAAATCATAGGGGTTGTTATACTCCTAAGTGTTGAATGAATGAATATAATGATTTTTTGTATGTGACAATGACAAATGATATACGCACTGTGTCCAAGATAGGAGGGTCACTATGGGGATTTCGGAATCAGTAATAGATAGAGTTTCGGTTAAATGGGAGAAAATTTGGGCAATTTTGAGGAAAAGCAAATTTTCAAGATTTCGTTTTAAACAAATTGTTACTTTGTCGTTGATGTTAAATAAAAAGTAAAAGAAGCCTCTACAGGAACTTTTTAACGTTCTTTAACATGGTATACAGCAAATTGGAATTCGACGTTTCGTTTTCAAGTAACCATAAACAATTTTGTTTTTTTAAATACGGTCCTGATTTTTTTATACATAGATAATATTAGAAGAGATCTTCATTCTGCATTTAAGCATGTGTCACACTTTATGGTTTAATTGCGATTTTATACTTACATTACGATTATCCGAAAAAATCTAAGTACGAACCTGTATCCCTCCAATAACATTCAAACTGAATTTTATTCATAAACGGGCTTTTGCTAACTGTACTTTCCCATCAAATTAATGAAATGACACAGAATTTTCAATTTTGAACACAAATTTTATGACCAGTAATTACAAACAATCAACAACATATAAATGAACAGATAACATTTGATGAAAAGAAAATTTAAACATGACACATACCAATAATTAAAAAAAATTATAATAATTACTCGAAAAGCCTCCTTCGTTATTCAATAGTAAATAGTATCTTCGAACTGTACTCTGTAGAATCCAAAGCATTCTTGAACATTGCAGGTGTTACAGTTTGGAATGCGTTAAGTACAAACCTTCGGAGTTTTTCTTCTATTCCAAAGATATCTTTGTAAACATAATTTCTTATGTACCAACCCCCAAAAAAATCCAGCGGTGTTATATACGGAAGAACGAGCTGGCCAGGGTGTTTCAGAATTGGTGCTTAAAAATCTTTCGAAAAGTGCACCATCCTGCTGAAACCAACAATCGCGTTACTACGGCTTAGATAAATATCAAGAGCGTCTTCCAAAGCAGAATCTAGTAAATTTAAGTAAATAGTAAAATAAGTATACAATCACAATTAAACATAAAGTGTGATACATGCTTGAATGCAGAATAAAAAGCCCTTCTAATAATATGTATAAAAAATTCAGGGTCGTATTTAAAAAAACAATGTTGATGATGGGTACTTGAAAACGAAACGTCCGATTCCAATTTGTTGTATGCCATATTAAAGAACGTTAAAAGTACCTGCAGCAGCTTCTTTTACTTTTTATTTAACATCAACGTAACATTTATCAAAATCGAAATTCTGAAAATTCGCTTTTGTCGCATAACTTCGGAACGGTTCGAAATTCGTCAGTTTAAAAATGCCATTTTACTAAACTCATAATTGCCCCAAATTTTTTCCCAAACTCTATCTTTTACCGTTTCCGAAATCCCCATAGTGGCCCTCCTTATCTTGGACACAGTGTATATAATAATAATACATGCTACGTTACACAACATAAGTTCCAAGATGGTTGGAATCCTTCATAAATTTAACCACTTCCTAAAATTTTTAGAATTCCTCCTGAAACACCCTGTATTTAGTATAAAAAAGTGGCCACAAAAGAGTTGCGGAAGAGCATAAAAAAATGTGAAAGACGATTTACAATTTATGTTTTATTCGAAGATATTTCCGAAAGGAAATGGAAATAGAAGTCGTGGTAACTTAAATGTGAAGTTGAATAAGTTGCAGCAATCCATATACGAAATGAAGTATTTTTATAGCAAATTTATTAGGTATCTACTCTTCTTGCAAAATAAGCGCAGAAAATGATTAGTATTTTCACTAAAGTTTTAATATAGAATAATAGAATGATTACTGACAAAGTCACATAAATGTTACTATTTTAAATTTTTTGAATTATTTGTACTTACATTGAATATTGTACCTAAAATACATGCATTGTTAGCCACGAAATAACTACTGTGGTAACAGATCAAGTTGCTTTTTCGTTGAAACGTTCAAAGCCTTTCAGCGTTTTAGAACTTCGAGACTAAGGTAAGACAGCATAATTAGTATTAGTGAAATCTAATCTACGGAAGCCAACCCCAAAGTTGGGCCTAATTAATTTTCTTCAAAAACTCGGTTCCAATGGTTCTGAGAATATTTCACTTCAGTAGGCAACATGGATTCTGGGTTTGACGACAGCGGAACAGATAATAACAACATGTATTAACAGTAACAGTCTTGACTCTTGGCAGCATTTGATGAAGAAAATACAAGCTTTAAAATGTCAAACGATCATTTCTTGGTGTTCGTCTTGGAGTTAAACCAATTTAATTGGTGGATGGGAAGAGTATTTTTTTAAAATTTTTTCTGGAGAATTTTTGTAAGCATGCGAACGTTAATATTTAAACAAGTTTTACTAACTTTCTTCGTGTTATTTAAAGAATATCACAAGGAGCTGTCATTCTGAGTTATCAAGAGAGGTTTGACATCACGGGTTTTTTCTGTACATACAATTATACAAAATGCAAGTGCAGAAATTGAAACCTATATCATCAAAATATTTTCATAAAAAACAAGTCAAATGGTGGGTAATCCTTAAGAAAGACAATAATTAAAATTTTTCACGTCTTTTTAATATTAACCATATTAAATAATTACAGGGTTATTCCGTACGTAAAATATAATCGATATTAAAAATAACAAATGTGATAATAAATAAAAAATATAATTTTCAAATACGTATAATATGGTAAATTAGAACTGATTTATATAAATGCTATGAATTTTTATAGAATAGACTGCAAATCCATCACATGGAAAAGGAGGATTCCCCAGAGCTTTCCTGTACGTTTCAATACATTTAAGATCTAGAGGTGCCTGTCTAAACTCAAAGCATTAAATAACTTAGCAAAGTTGCAAAGACGCCGGTGAAAACTTAGACAACGGTTGGTCGGAAAATAAATATTGTGGTTGCTAAAAGGTATTCGACGTCCTTAAACTATGTAGAAATTATTGCGTTTTAATAAACAAGAAAAGGGAGTTAGTGTAAACATCGGTATGTCATACGTCGGGAAGACAGTCGGAAAATTGTAGATATTAATGTCGCTCGTTAACCTCAAAAAAGAGGAAGCCGGTAAATATTTAACTAATGTTTTCTGAAAGCAGAAATAGAAACTTTTTTTTATTAGAAAAAATCACTCAGCGCTAACAATATATCCGTACGACATTAAAGGTTATATAAGGAAAAGAAACGCAATAATACTAGAATAAAAAACTCAGTCGATCGTGGGTACGAAGATTCAGCATCATTCATCAATGTCCCTAACGTCTCTAATATAATATAGGTAACAAAATATCCTTGCCAACTCGATATAACTCGACTATTATCTTTCTTTGAATTTTATCGGTCAACTGTAATAGATTTCGGATGTGATCACGAATTTTTTCCCATTTATTTATCAAATTGTGAAGCATCTTTCACTCTGAGTTATCATTTTTGAAGTATACAGAGTAGTGAGCTCAACGCATTTACCCTAAAAGCTCCCTTTGTTTTGTGCGTGTTCTGTGATCAATAACATGTACGGTTCGTAACCCTCGCATATATCACGGGAAAGGGCGGCAAAGATTGAGATTTTTCAAGAATGAATTTAAATAGCCGAAATGTGTTCATTTTTTCAGCGTGTAGAAAAATGAAATATTGCGAGATTATTAGAGAGAGATTGTGTTAAAGGTGTTATTATAGATATTATCGCTAACGTAATTTAGCATTTACTTAACTTTGTTTTAAATTTTTTTAAGCAGTTTGTGGGTTAATGATCCTCGTAATGTTTACGTCGCCAGTTCTTTAAGCCGCAAGTAAATGACGTTAAAATTATTTGCAAATTACATGGTCCAAATTAAGCAACCATTACTCTACAAGTTTAATTTTGTAACTAAACCGCAAAGTACGCTTTTATACGTAAAAGGTTTCCAGCGTAAATTCTGAACTATTTAAAGTAAGTGATTAATTGACAAAATATATAATTTTGCCCATATATTTTTGTATGTAAAGTACACAGTGCTTTTCACGACGACCAACCATTAGACGTTTCTCAAAAATTACAAAAGATAGAATTATGAAATTTTCTAATAGGAGGCTTTTCGACATTACGAGTCCATCTAAAGTACCTATTATTATTTTGAAACCACGACTTTCTATTATTCTAATTCCTATCGGTGTCGCACATATACAGGGCGTCTCACGGTCGATGGTACCTTAGACGTTTACGGAAAACGGCACATTGGATTATTCTCAAAATTTGGATACATCAGTAGTTGCTCCTGATCTAACGATCTAAAATATTTTCAGCGATGCAGTGTTGCCGCTTATACCAAAAAGTAGTATCAACTTTGATATTTCAAATGAGACACCCTGTATATGTTAGCATTTTTCGATTCGTAATTACTTTTTGAGCCTTTTTGCCTAATAGGTTCCTGTACCCCTCTCCAACGGTTTTCGACTTATTAATTCTTTTCCCTATTTTCTATTCAAAACATAGCTCCAATGTAATGATTGTTACTTAGGTATTGGAATTCGTATAAACTTGAAATTTTGGTTATAGCATTTCAAGGTCCTGCGTATTAGTTTGGTAAGGAGAAGTTTGTTCTGCATTATACAGGGTTGCTTCAAATGAATGATTTTGCCGCTAGGTACAAAAATGGTGAAAAGTCAATTTTTTTAAATAGAACACCCTGTATATTATCAAACAACTTGAAAGACAATTAAAAACCCTTTCAAATGATATATCATATTCCTATACCTAAATAGTAAGGTTCCGAAGATAAAATGAAGTTTCTATAAAAATTGGTACATATTTTGGGAGATTTATCGTAGATACCAATGAAATGTCATTGTCAAATTTGATAATTAATAAATAATTTGTGTATTAATAATAATAGATTTGTGCATTTCGAAGTAACTTAAATGGAAGGAAATCGCTATTCAAATGAAATTGTTTATTCTTCATGGACAATGTAATCAAACCTCATTCAAACGATTAGACGGAGAGCCAGCAACGTATTTTGAGTTGTCATTTCAAAAGTCATGAAAAGTCACTCAGTGAATCTCTAATATCTGCTGAAAAATAAAAGTTACTTCTGCCAACCCACTCCGGTCGGGTTGTACTACCCTAAATTTTTAAAAAGGGTAAGAAATAAGGCTCAATGTAGTTATAGTATCAGTCATGAAATTTCAGGAGGTTATTCTCACTTATATTCTGGATTTATCAGCATGTTGACAGAACATTTTCCCCCCCACCTAATTGCTGACAGAACGCCCTAAACTCTAAGTATACGTATATAAAACTACATTTACAAAGAGGGTAACAAATAAAGGTTCAATATGGTTAAAGTATCAGTCATGAAATTTCAGGAGGTTATTCTCACTTAAATTCTGGATTTATCAGCATGTTGACAGAACATTTCCCCCCTCACCTAATTGCTGACAGAACGCCCTAAAGTCTAAGTATAAGTACATAAAGCTACATTTACAAAGAGGGTAACAAATAAAGGTTCAATATGGTTAAAGTATCAGTCATGAAATTTCAGGAGGTTATTCTCACTTGAATTCTGGATTTATGAGAATGTTGACAGAACATTCACCCCCCCCCCCCCCCCCCCTTAATTGCTGACAGAACGCTGTAATCTCTAGGTATACGTATATAAAACTAAAAGTCCTGACTGACATATCAACGCCCAGCCCATACCCCTGGACCTAGATGGCTGAAATTTGACACAGAGGTTGGTTTTATGATGTAGACAAGGGATAAGGCCGGATATTTCAAAATTCAACCCCTAAGGCGTTAAAATAGGGGATGAAAGTTTGTATTTTAAGTTAAATCCATAAAAATTGGTATATGACCTTTCGGTTAGAAATTAAGACAGGCGTGATTCAGGAATTTTCAAAATTCAACCCCTAAGGGGGGTAAAATAAGGGATGAAAGTTTATATGGAACTTCGTCATTCTTTAAGTTAAATCCATAAAAAATTGGTATATGGCCTTTCGGTTAGAAATTGAAAGACGTGTTTCAGGATTTTTTGAAATTCAACACCTAAGGGGGTAAAATGGGGATGAATTTATTTCTACTTTTCTACGAAGCGTGGTATTTCGACAATCAATTGCAACAAATGAACAAACTCCCCTCAGATACAATTTATTTCTGCCAAATCGTGACGTTACTATTTTTGTGGTAATTTTCTGTAGGTAATTGCAGAAAAATTGGAGCCAACAACGTATTTCGAGAAACCCTAAAATACGTCTTTCTTAACTTGTAACAGAAGGTCCAAATTCCAATTTTTATGTATGTACCTTAAAAAATGACGAATTTCCATGTAAAGCTTTATCCCCATTTTACCCCCTTAGGTGTTGAATTTCAAAAAATCCTGAAACACGTCTTTCAATTTCTAACCGAAAGGCCATATACCAATTTTTTATGGATTTAACTTAAAGAATGACGAAGTTCCATATAAACTTTCATCCCCTATTTTACCGCCTTAGGGGTTGAATTTCGAAAATTCCTGAATCACGCCTGTCTTAATTTCTAACCGAAAGATCATATACCAATTTTTATGGATTTAACTTAAAATACAAACTTTCATCCCCTATTTTAACGCCTTAGGGGTTGAATTTTGAAATATCCGGCCTTATCCCTTGTCTACATCATAAAACCAACCTCTGTGTCAAATTTCAGCCATCTAGGTCCAGGGGTATGGGCTGGGCGTTGATATGTCAGTCAGGACTTTTAGTTTTATATACGTATACCTAGAGATTACAGCGTTCTGTCAGCAATTAAGAGGGGGAGGGGGGGGGGGGGAATGTTCTGTCAACATGGTGATAAATCCAGAATATAAGTGAGAATAACCTCCTGAAATTTCATGACTGATACTATAACTACATTGAGCCTTATTTCTTACCCCTTTGAAAATTTAGGGTAGTACAACCCGACCGGAGTGGGTTGGCAGAAGTAACTTTTATTTTTCAGCAGATATTAGAGATTCACTGAGTGACTTTTCATGACTTTTGAAATGACAACTCAAAATACGTTGCTGGCTCTCGGTCTAGATCATTTGCCATACGATTGTATGGCTTGCGATTTGTAACGTGCATTTAAACTCAAAATGTATGAAGAATCAGACGATTTATATTTTCTTGGAAACAGTTGTTTGAAATACACGGTGTCCAAAAAGTATAGAAACCCTTGAATATTTCGAGAACGACACATCCGATTACAAAAAGAAAAAACACGTGTTTCTATATTTTTTGAAACCTATTCAGTCATGATAGGTAAACATCACACTTCACACTCAACCCCATCGGGGATAGGGCAGGGGTGAGATTTGAAAACTTAAATGGGAACACCTATATCTTTTATTGCACTTTTGCATTCTCCACAAAAAACTGTTCTTTTCCACCCCCAAAAAAGGTTGAAATTTGCAATTTAAGTAAAATTTTTTATGGAGAATGCCAAAGTGCAATAAAAGATAGGCGCTCCCATTTAAGTTTTCAAATCTCGCCCCTATGCCCCAGGGGGTTGAGTGTGATGTTTACCTATCATGGCTGAATAATTTCAAAAAATAAAGGAACACGTGTTTTTTCTTTTGGTAATCGGATCTGTCGTTCTCGAGACATTCAAGGGGTGCAGCGTCGGCACATAATATAGTTGTGGTTAGATTATTTCCTCTTATAAGTATATGTGACCAAAAAAGTTTGATTGACTTGCAAAGGGATTTATGGGGTGTAATCAAGCCCGAAGGCGTTAAACAACTGAACGCGAGGAGTAATTCGGACTTAACACTTTCCCTTTAATCGTAACGTCCGAGTAGCTATAAGAACTTTAACCAGAAATTAATTTTTGAAAGAAAAACTGAACGGGTGGAGAAATTCGGGCTTAACGCTGTTCCTTTAATTTACCAGTCGCTAGACTAATTGCAGAATATCTCTATGACATAGACGCGAAAATTCTCTTGGTAAGTAACTGTGTTTGCCCACCATAAATTAAATTAAAGATGCTATAAAATTGAAAAAACTCCAAGAAGGAAAAGAAGGTTATTTTCAACCGTATTATGTAGTTGTGGTGATCCATAAGGTTGGACGTTAGTTCTCCAAATAGGGGTAAAGTGATGAGACAATATGGTCAAAAACACAAAACCTCCCCCATATGTTTGTTTATTTGGTTAAAATTTAAAGTAAATTGAAAAATTTGAAAAATTAATGCAAAAATCAAGCCTCATTGAAGATGAAGAACTTGATTGATTACAAAATCAAGCTAATAAGTGTTATTAGACTTGAGATAGAAGTTAATTGAATTTAGATTATGTGAAAATTAAAATTCAAGCTAATAAGTATTATTAGACTTGAGATAAAGATACTTGATTTAAATTATGTGAAATTACGTGAAATTACGACATGTTTCGCCAATTACAAATTGGCATCCTCAGGCTAGAACAGTTAATATTAAGCATAACCTAATACACATTTTTTAAAGTACTTACTAAGTGTTTTAATTAAGAAAGGTGGTTGAAATTTGATGGATGATGGAGGCGGATGACGTGCGATGAAGTTATAATATATTAATCAAATAAGCCATTGGGCGGTTTCATACTGCAAATCAAACCTTAAACCGAGTCAAAGACCAGGAAAACTTACTTCAAAAGTCATATAAGGGGGCTCCAAAAGTTAAAGAGGGAAAACCATGCTGAAAGGTAAGGTTAGGTTAAGAATACTGACGCAACTGGGCAAATACTTACTTAAAAACGAAATAGTAAAACATTAAAAGTTAAAAACACAGCTAAAAGCTGAGAGAAAATATATAGTGACGACGCACGACATGTTAAAATAGTTGAAGACGAACACAAAAATTAATTGCAAAATGAGGTCGCAACGACCGGTATAAAACAGGTAGTGGGTAAAGAAGAAACCTATAACAAGGGATAAAATACAGGGGAAACCCGCAGGACGGGCCGCCCCAGAGATCTTAGAGGGGTAGATGGTGAATAACAATTCGCAAATGAAGCGAAGAAAGTGGAAGCAAGATATATTTTGTTCTCACTCTGGGAGCAATCGTGTTTAAGAATTTACAATGCTGCATTTGCGCAGTAGATCGGTAACCCCAGAGTGAGAACGACTTATTTATCTTTGTATTTAAATTATTTATCTTTTTATTCACTTTGTCAGCTTCAATTCCCGGACGTGTAAAATATTTAGCATTCATCATCTACCCCTCTAAGATCTCTGGGCCGCCCAAATTTGAATAAGGTTAGAGAAAAAGCAAATTTTTGTTGATATTGAGGAGTTCATTAAGCGATGACGCAGGGGAATTGTTATAATTCTCAATAATCTCTTTGGTCTCAAGAAGGTCGAGCTTGATGCCTTTCTCGCAATAATGGAGTATTTTAAAATTAACGCGTGAGTCAAAAGTGTGGAGTATTTATAATAATTTATGTACGTAATTGCTGGTAGCATTAACGTATTTTACTGGCAACGGAATAAATAATCGGAAGGAACGAATTTTGAAATTCAAAAAAATATAATCAGTTCCGTCAAAGACGGTAATATTAAACTAATCAAAGAGTCTTTATTAGAGTAATAGATACAAGTGACAAAAAGATCAAGGTATTCATAATGGTGCTAAATTTTGGAAATTAATCAATGAGGGAATCTTTTTGATGAAATACATGCAAAAAGCCATAACAATCACAAAAAATAATTCTACACGAAGACTTCATCAAGAAGCTATACGGTTCAAAAGATCACAAATTATCTGGAGATTATGCTGGTATACTGCAAATTACAAAGAAGGTGAATGTTATGTAGGTATAGGTACTTTATTTTCTGCTTTAGACACACGTAGATTACTCATGTCAAAACGGAAGCTACTGACGGTCATAAAATTTAAATATGTTATGCTGTCTTATATTTAAAATGTAAACGCTTATTAACGAATAATTAATATTCCTCACATCTCGACAAACAAACCGTTTAAAGATTGTATCTTACCTCTAACGGTTGGTAGGTGATAAAATTTTTCATAATCCATTACTATGCCGTGATATAAATTTCCTTTACAAACGGTCACGTAAATTGATTTTAAAGTTTCCTGCATGAAACTGGTTGAGCAACAAACTGGGCGAATAATTTTCCCAATAATCTAATACCTGAATTGTACACGACATACTTGGTAAAATTGAAACACGATTGTTTTTCTACTAAAGATTTTTTGTACACAATTACTTTACAATTCATAGTTGTTAATCGTGAAATAGGGTACCTATTTTAATAATTGTAGGTAATAAACCTAAAATACAATGCTCACTACATGAATGCAAAATAGAAAATGATCCTCGGCAATAATGTAACGGAATTATCAAGAAAATAAAACTTAAATAAAACCAGATTTTCGATTTCCAAACAGAGAGGAATAGAAATCTGAGAGTCTGAGTCATAAAGTGATACATACCATTAAAGAAATAAGCCAAATCTTACCCCTTCACTTTTTTTTTATTTATTGTTAGTAACGTCGAGTACTATGATGAGATTTCAAAATCAAAATAATTAAACAAAATCATGCATATATGTATACAGGGTGTAGATTTAGCCGATGCACCATAGGAATTTCAATGTAAAAATCTTAATTTTCCATTATTTGCTTCCCTAATTATTTTAGAGAATAATAGACCGAGGGCCAGCAACGTATTTTGAGTTGTCATTTCAAAAGTCATGAAAAGTCGCTCAGTGAATCCCTAATATCTGCTGAAAAATAAAAGTTACTTCTGCCAACCCACTCCGGTCGGGTTGTACTACCCTAAATTTACAAAGGGGGTAAGAAATAAGGCTCAATGTAGTTATAGTATCACTCATGAAATTTCAGGAGGTTATTCTCACTTATATTCTGGATTTATGAGAATGTTGACAGAACATTTCCCCCCCGCTGCTGATAGAACGCTGTAAACTCTAGGTGTACGTATATAAAACTAAAGGTCCTGACTGACATATCAACGTCCAGCCCATACCCCTGGACCTAGATGCCTGAAATTTGACACAGAGGTTGCCTTTATGATGTAGACAAGGGATAAGGCCGGATATTTCAACATTCAACCCCTAAGGGGTTAAAATAGGGGATGAAAGTTTGTATTTTAAGTTAAATCCATAAAAATTGGTATGGCCTTTCGGTTAGAAATTAAGAAAGACGTGTCTCAGGATTTTTCGAAATTCAACGCCTAAGGGGGTAAAATGTCGATAAAATAAGCCGTTTGGCTAATATTTACAGTTTTATTGCGTAACAATTTACGTATTCACCATTTTTATAAGTACAAAACGAGGTAAAACTAACTTATTAATACGATGTCCAAGATTTACCTACTGTAGTACAAAAAAATTTAACGATAGTAGAAGATAAAAAACACTAACGACCTTTTAATTCGAAAGTTGGTAAAAATTTTTTAAAAGTGTTTTTACCGTTTATCAAGTAACCATAGGATGCGTAAATTGGTACACGTGCATTAATAAAACTGTAAATATTAGCCAAACGGCTTACTTTATCGAATTCCAACAAGAGTACCTTTTCGTTAGCTTAATGCGTGGGGAAGTCATTTTCGATAATTTTATACAGGGTGTGCCATCCCTGCAAAATTTTTGGATTATTAACCATTGTGAGTAGTCCATCCCTGGCTTCAAGGCACTACTGTAAATCTGTTTACCTTTCCAAAATAAAGATACATGTACGTTATAGTTATGCGGAAAATTTTATAAAGATCAAATAACCAGTACAAAAATTAAAAATAAAAAACAAATTCAAAATTTAAACTTTGGAGGTCTATAACTCGAAAACGAGGGCCTGCATAGAAAAAGTTTATATGAAGTACAACATAATTTTGGCTCAGTCTACACGCTCCTGCCTTTTTCCCATTAGTCCCGGGACACCATGTATAAATTTCAATCCTTTTATTGAATATCGATACAGAGATACAGGGATTCAAATATCTTTTAGCTATTAAATAATTCCCGTTTGGTTAACAATCCCTTTTAGTTAAATTGAACAATTTTTGAGTTTAAAGATAAACTTCAAATACGTAACTAATAATAAATCTGGTTGATGACAATATGCAAAGTCCCTATAAATATGATAAGCGATCATTAGTTTTTTAAGGTTTATTCAATATGTAACTCGCCAACAAAGATTATTATTTATGCCATCAACATGTTCTGAAAAGCGCATAATTCGTTAATTCAAGAAACGGGTTTATGTACTCATAAGAAACAGTGGCGTTGTGATGGTCCATACTAAGCTTCATATTTATGAGCTTTAACTTGCCTTTAGTGTATAAAGTCAACGGTTATACACATGATTTCCGTATGATGTCTTCTTAAATGACGGTGAGGGTTCTTATCTCGAACGACAAGATTTTGTGACCCAAGGAATTCAACAATATAAACGACACATTTTTAAAACTTCACTCTAGTGGTCCAGTTCACTTTTGGTTCCCTTCCATAGATCCCCACCTCATGTGACTGTTGGTGAAAAACTCATACTCCCCTCTTCCATCCCATTACAGTTTATATGGCGCCCAATTATATTCTCTGCAATTTTTTGTCGTTTTGGCGACACTCTATTTGGCACCCCTTTCAGGCAACCGCTTTGCGTACGGCTGGCACAGCTATTGGGCGTCTCTGTCGATCAAGACTAGTGATAGTACTTCTTGAAAGCCTATTTTTGTTTTTGCAAGAGTCATAATCATATTAATTAAAGACAATTTCTTGTTTTTTTTTTGTTGAAGAAAATTTTGTTTGGATTTTTAATGACATTTTGTAAGGAGGTTCGTAGGGTAGTGGGTAGTGGTAAGAGCTCTAGACGGGTTCCGCCAGTTTAACTTTGGCATCTTTTCTTCTCGAGGTCAATACTCAGCTTCTGGAGTAATAATAGCCGGTTAAGGAGCGCAGTGCTAGGCCACACTGTCTTTCTTGATGGATGTATTCCAGATATGGGAAGGCTAAAATTAAGTGACTGTTTACACGGTAATTGGACTAGAGAAAAGCGGAGTTTCACCAGAACAGCTTGATTTGTTCGAATGATGAATTAACGTGTCAATCGCATTACACTGATTACAAAAATCTATCAAGCTTTTAAAGGTAAATTATAGGGAGAAGTAATTATCTAAACAAATTTCACCCTGGTAGGTTTAAATTTGACATCGATTTATTGATGGACTAAGGTCATGAACTAAAGCTTATGAATATTAGTTTCGTAGATTAGTCCGGTCAATTTAGCCGAAAAAATGGGGGTACCCTTACATAAATTCCCAACAAGCTGAAAATTTGTATGAACGTTAGGGACACCATTATAATGAAATTGTGAAAAGTCCCCATCAATCCCATGTATGCAAAAATTTTTATTCAAGGTCAAAGTTCGCAAAAATGGGTTCTTTGAATTTTTCAGCGAGACGGTTAGTTTTATGATAAAAATATCTCAGACAAAAATTGTAGACCATGTAATTATCTACAAAAATTGACCTTGCACTTTTTTTCATAACATTAACCATTTCAGAGAAAAAGCGGTTCTAAAATTTACTTTAGTTGTATTCTCCATAATAAGCATGACTACGCTGTACTATGTACATCATTGGACACATAATATAAGTAAAACTATTAGTCAGCATGACTAATACATTAATAATAAATGATAATTTTGATAATATGAACTGAAAAGAAACCGAGTCCCTCATTTTATGTGAAAACAAAATCAAGTATCAAAAGGCGCGAATTCTTATAGAATTCTAATTTCAACCAACTTCAAATCTGTAACTAATTATGGCATGGCATATACTATATACAATATATATGTATATAACTACCCCCCCCCCCCCACCTCAGACATGAGCACCCCGCATTCTGCACAAATGAGTCATTGTTTTTCTTTTCACCCTTAAGGAAGACGGAAGCGGAGAGGGTGACGGACAATTTGTAAATCACGAAAAAATGTTGGAGGACAAAAAGTAAAAAAAGATCGTTTTTCTGCAGACATGTGCAATTTTTCCCCCTTTTCCACCCCCAAAAAAGGGGCTGCAGTTGGGAGTAAAATTTGCAATTTGCGAATAGTTTTTATGGAGAATCCAAAAGTGTAATAAAAAATAGGTGTTCCCATTTAAGTTTTCAAAACTCATCCCCGCTCCACCGCACAGGGGGTGAGGGTGATGTTTACGTATCATGACTCAATAGGTTTCAAAAAATAAAGGAAACGTGTTTTTTTTTCTTTTTGAACTTGGATGTGACGTTCTCGAGATATTAAAGGGTGTGTGTATATTTTGACTTTAATGGCGTCCCGACGGCGAAAAAATTAACCAGAGATTTGGAATCAGAAAAGAATTTCCTATAAGTTGACACCACTTCCAGCTTTCTAAACCCTGTAACATCGACCAACGCACAGGCACACATCAGCAATGCTCCGGAGGGGTAAAACCACAGTGTTTAAATTGTTTGAAAAACTAAATTTTATTACATGTGCTTTCGAAAGATATTAACTCTACTCCAGAAACTCTAATCAGTAATCATCAACGGAATTCGCTTTCTTCTTTCTGTATATGGAGCTTCAGAAAGAAATCCTTGGGTAGACAAGTTACGTTACCATCTTTTACAAAACATACACGTAATAAAAAACGTGTGCAATTAGCTTGTCTTCCTCTAACTGCGGCTTCTACTCACCAACAGGTTCAAGTGTGGCTTATTAATCAACTGGACCCAGAAGAATGGGGTTGGAAGCTAATTAATAAGGTATTGAAACCAATCCACACTCACTTCCACCTGCACCAGTAACCTCCTTAATACTATTTTTTGCAACTGCAAAAAGGGGTGTAATTCGAAGTGAGGCTGCAGAAAGTAGGCTTATCTTGTTCACCAGCACGCACCACTTGTCAAGGCGAGTCGTGTTGAAGTATTAAACCTCCAATAGAAGAAGATCCTACATCAACGATGAAATAACTGATGTATCGCTGTTAGAACAATTTACGTCAACTCAAGAAGATGAGGAAGAAGAAGAAACAGATGATGACAATGATGATGAATAAGACGACCTGACATTCCATTAAATTTTACTGAGATAGACCGTGGAGTAGGGCTACCGGAGAAACCACGTTAAAAAAAACTAAAGTAAATTTTAGAATCGCTTTTTCTCTGAAATGGTTAATGTTATGAAAAAAAGTGTAAGAGCATTTTTTATAGAGAATTGCATGTTCTACAATTTTTGTTTGAAATATTTTTATCATAAAACTAACCGTTTCGCTGAAAAATCTAAAAAACCCATTTTTGCGAACTTTGACCTTGAATAAAATTTTTTGCACACATGGGATCGATGGGGACTTTTCACAATTTCATTATAATGGTGTCTCTAATGTTTATGTAAATTTTCAGCTTGTTGGGAATTTATGCAAGGCCGCAAGGGTGAATGTCTAAATTGACTGGGCTAGATGTTCTCCTAAGTGCAAAACTGAAATGTTTTAAACATACCTATTTACACTTATTCCATATATAAAAATAACAATTGCAACTTAGTTTTACTAATTATTATTTATACGAATGAGGAACTTTCATTCATATAAAGGGAAAAAACCATAAACACTGTGTGGGTGACCAATTAGTGAGAATTAATTAAATTCTTAATATTTCCAGTTAGTTCTGATGTCTACCGCTCTGCAAGTACCACTTTCATAAAAATTTGGACATCTAAATAGAGTTGTAACCTTTTCCAATACAATAATTCCAATAATTAATCGAATTCACCACGTCGATGTTAGGAATATTGATTTTGTCGACGTTTACTAAACTGAGTTTATACAATAAACAATTCCTTTCAAACTAAAGCTTGTCAATGATAAGTTCCAAACTAAAAGCAAGTGGATAGTTGTCCGTTCATAAAGTATGAGAGCATCCGACACGATTCTAAGACGGCTGTGTACACAATGTTAGTTGTTGTCCTGCAGAATTCCTGCCGGACATCACTGTTCCGGAAGCAAATACAAGTCCCTTAAACTTGGGTAATAGATGAGATAGCCTTCTCTCCTTCGTAAAATGCACGACGTGGTATTTGTCGTAATTCGGCTTCTGGCGGAAACGTTCACGTCTCTAACGGATGCTGCTAAGATGAATGGAGAACGTAAAGTTTTTGAAGTAATTTCTAGATTATACCTTAAGTATTCACGTCGTTATGCTTCTTCGAGCTTTTATTACCCTTCCTTAATAAGTAAGGAGAACCAACAAAACCTTCAGCTTAATAAAAAATATACAGTTAATATTAGACTTTGTCACAATATTTTTTAATTATAGAGGACGCATTTGTTTTAAATGGCACGACTAGAGCAAAGTCGGTGACATAGTAACCACATTTAATGGAGGTTCTTAAAGAACGTTTTTCCGTTTTGTTCACCCCGAAACCGCAAAGCTCTGGTAATTGCGTCGCATTCACCAATTAGCTCAATCTCGGGGACGCACGCTCGCGCTTATTAACGACCTGTAATTATCCTTCTGCTTCTTTTACACTTCTGTGACACTCTACTTCTTTGATACTCCATTTGTTCACCGAAAAAGGTCCCAACTTGTTATTTTAGCTTTTAACTAACCGCACAAACCGAGCTGAAGGAAATTACTTACTTCGGAACCGAAACGAAATATACTTTCCCGTTTGTTATCTAAAACTCATTTTCTTTTAATTACTGGATAACTAAGGAAAACTTCGTCCAATTATTATTTTATACTTTGTTAATATTTACAAAGTTACGCTTGGAAAAATATGGTCGATAAATTAATAACTAGAGATTAGCACTAAGTCGCCAAAATTAATTATGCCGTTAGTTTAAAAGAGTCCTAATTCGAAAATTATGACCTACTATAAAGCAGTTTACGTGAACATAGCGAGGTTTAGTGGAAGCACTCTCTTGAATTTAACGTTGCCAGTAATATGAAACTGGCGAATGGATTTTAAAAAGGGTTCGACTCGATACCGTCATCAATTTATCAATTTTCTTGTACTTGTTTAAGTTTAAACAATAGCTTAATCACGTAAACGTCCAATTTGTACTTTCTGAAGTTTAAATATTTTTTTTATTTTAAATTCAAGCTAACGTGTTTCGATACAATGTGTGTCATTATCAAGGGTAACAAAGAAATTATTTTATTTCGTGTTAGCTTATTTTCTAAATTAAAAAGTTGTTATGTGTTTTATTATGTTATTGTAATTGTAAACGTGTTTCTTTGACGTTTTAATGTTTGATTTTATTTATACACCACTATAAGTTATACTTAAGCTTCTTGCTCGCCATTCTATAACATTGATTCCAATCATTTTGTACTGTAATTGCAACGTGCGGTCATAAATTGAAGTTTTGAGTTTTGATTGAAATTGTGCATCAATGGCTTATTGTCAGTAACAAAAAAAAATGTTCTACCATATAGCTTCTGAAAACTCCAAAAAATTGCAAGTACTTTCCGGTCGAGCTGGCTGTATACCCTCAGCTAGCGTCAGGGAGCGCGATACAAATGTTATAGAGTGTTCTACGCCATTCATAATATGTGATACGACTCCAGCTATCCCTGCAGGTCAGGCGTCGCAGGCAAGAACAAGAGGTAAAATAGGATCAAATGGCACAAGTACTCTGTCACTTGCTATTTCATTTTTTAGATGCAAAAATGACGATTCGTAACTAGAGGTCCAAACGAAATTTTTGTTTTTTTCTAGCAGGTCTCTTAGTGGAGCAGTTTTTTTTTTAAGATTTGGAATAAACCGGTAGTAATATAAGTAACATGGCCAAAAAACGTCTTACATCATCAGGATCCCGGACATCTCAGAGACTTTATAATATACTTGTTATTGTTTACGTCATGTACATTATTTCAATATATGTTAAATTTCTTGACGCAACGTCCTAATCAGAAAACTTGGCAGTCAATGAATTTAACATGTTAAATGTGGACAAAGTCGTAATGACGAAACGCTGAAATGTTGCTCAACGGGTGCCATTTGGTTGGGTCCTGAGCATTTAAAAAATGTGTGCGAAAAATGCTTTCTAACAATTATTTTTTTAAACAATATTACAGTTATTTATATTTTGCTTTTCTTTTAAAGTGTAATGTTTTGCATTATCCGTATTAAAAACAAGGTTTTACAAAAAGGAATCACACTTGACAACGAGTGAAAATAAGGTTTACAGGAAAATGAATTTTGTGAATATTGATGACTTTGAGGACAAGAGAGATTCAAATTTCGAAGTACAAAAACTCACGCAAAACTGTTAGTTCTGAGGGGGCCGTTAAGCTGTTGTCTTGCGCTGAAACTATAGAGCGTTACAGGTCTCATAATATGGAAAACCGTAGATTTTAGAGTGGGAAAAACATTCCGTAGAGAATTGTGAAACAACAACAAACAATTGCGACTCCATCTTTTCCATTTCTTTGTGCCCTTTATATGATTCGTTGATAGAATCAAAGGAAATGATAACAGTAAATTTTCTTTAACGTGCCTTCTATATCTGAATGTATCAAATCCCTTTTCTTACATTAACTTAATTAGTCCTAGAAGTTAAAAAAACGTGCCCTTTACTACAGTAGTGGCAACGTACAGCCTCTTTATTTGCTCAAATGCCTGTAATATGCTGGGAAACATTTTTCAGTGCCACTATTCGATTAATACCAAATTTAAAAATAAAGACCTTTACATCACGCGCTCACGCATCCACAATCCACATACACGCCTACAAAAATTAAGGGAAACAGTTCAAGAATATTGAACTACGCCTCAAGGTAATGTACATGCAATAAAAGTATCGAACTTTTTTTGTATTTACATACTTTCATTTTCATGCGTTACCGTTTTCAAGACAATAGTTATTTGTGTCACAAGAGAAGAAAGTTATACTTTTTTTAACTCGAGCTCAAAGTTTGACACTGAGCGTAACGAGCGTGTGTCAATAGAGCGAGAGTTGAAAAAAAATTTCTTCTCGTGTTTAACCCAATTTTTTTTCTAAAACTGCATATAACTGCAAGTGAGGAAACTGCAACTTTCCTCACTCATTTTACAAATGAAAAGACAGTTTTAGAAAAAATATCATTTTGTTTCAGTTCAATAATGTGAAGAAACAGAAAAATTATACCATATTTGGGAAATTCAGTCACAATTTAGTACCATAAAACGCGTTTTATATTTATTAGTTATTAGAGACGTTAACGTTCCGAAACTTATGACAGCTGTAGGCCGAAAGAACCTTTAAAAAAACGTACCGTTTTATTTCAGTTGAACGACGCGGCAACGTTTCCGTTTAAGTGCAAACATTTTAGTGGAACTAGTAGACAATTTATCTACGTTTTACGAAACGTCATTTTATTTTAATCGTATATATGCATACGGCTGTCTGTATTTAATGACTTGCTACTTGGTTCAGAAAGCAAATACTGTGAGAAATGGAAAATGTCGATTAAACGGAAGCGACCGCCATTAAGAAAGTTTATAAGAACAGTAATGTTTAAAATCATGTTTATGTGTTCGGATAATCAATACCTACACTTCACAAAGACCTTTCGCAAAAGTTTGCGAAATCATTTAAACTTCGTCAATTGAATTAAAATGCTTACAATTTGAACCGCATGAAAAAGTTTCAATCGAATAAGTAAATAAGCTGTGAACTTATACTTTTCTGGAAAAATATTTGTTTTGGGGGTGGGGGGGTTTGTTCATTTGCTGCGAAATATAGCTGACATAAGTTTACTGAAATGGAAATATTTATAGACACCGAGGTGCCAGCAAACAGTGAGAAAAGTTCCTTAGTCGTGACAGATCGTTCTTAAAACTATTTTCACAAGTGAAACTTGAATATAAGTGCTTTTGTGTAAAAGCCGTGTTGAATCTGTGAAACATAATAGCTGAAACTTGAAAAATTCGGAATTATAAATCAGGGAAGTGGCCCTCAAAACATAAATCTTTCCGTAACGTTTTCGTATATACTGGTTAACACACCTTCTAAGCAAAAAAACTTTTACCTTACAAAACTTGATTCGGAAAAAAAAGATGAAATAGAGAAAAATAAAACAAACGTTTAGCTTATGCAAATCGTTTAAATCCGGGGACCTCTGGCTCTAGGATATGCACAATCCAACTAAATCCGACTATGAATAAGTAAATATGGGAAGATTATAGTTTACCTAAAGGTATATCGAATTATTTCGCTTTTCCGAATTTCCATCTAAAATCGCAATTTTCGCGCGCAATGATAAAGCCGTTAAAACTTGTCTAGATTCGGTCTGAGATGAAACTGGAAGTTTAGTGTGCGTATTCATCAAGAATCTATCCCGCCCATTTTATGTTGTTATCTACTTTTCTTTCTCGGTGTTTCTCTCACAACAGAAAAGCCCCGCTAACTTTTCCACTGCTATGGAGAAAGTTTTAAACGTGTTTCAGAGTAAAGGCGTTCAATAAATATCTTTATATATTATACGAGTATATAATTGATGTGGTCTAATTAATTGGACTATAATAAGTTCCACGCCTATTTAAAGTGCAATCGTGATAATAATAATTATAACGTTACAGTATAGGGTTAATAAATTGAGTTGAATTTAAATATCCATTACCTTATAAGAAAATTAACAGCAGCAAACGAACATAGCGCAATAGCACCGGAGGCAAGTTGTTTAATCAAAGAGTACTGCCATTGTATATTACAAACAGAATATTGTATAGTATATAGTATATACAATGGTACTACTCAGTACCGCTTGGTTTGAGAAACTTTGTGTATAATGTTTCCTATTAATAGGTAACTCTCACCATCTTTAGATTTCTCGACTACCAATATTAAATACTGAAATTAATTTTAACTTCCGATTGTGAAAAACACTTCAGTTAACTACATAATTATATGGTAACAGATGTAGATAATTTAGAAAATATAAACAGTATGCATTCCAAATGAACTTGGTCCATGTATGGATGTTGATTGTTAGAACTCGAAATGGGGTGATTATAACAATTCCAATTAGGATAAAATCACACAACCATACCCCATGTATAAGTTTATTAACGTTGATATTAAAGTGATAGTTGATAGATTACAATAAGTTGATAACAAACAGCGACATGTTTCGATAAATTAAAATTTTATCATCTTCAGGCTTATCCTATAATTAAAGGTAGTAATAAAACTAATAGCATAAATTGATTACTTACATATTCGTTATCGTAACGAGGTAAAAACAACTAATTAGTTGCGATATAAAATTAGATGTATGATTAAACGGGAATAAAACGTCAGGAGGTGCAATGACTACAATAGGTCATTCACCACAACGAAGTTGGGACATAATTAATGTAAAATTATAACATTATAACAAGCATCGAGCAACCGAAAAACAAAGCTTAAGCCATGCTGTAAAAAGTAAGGTTAAACAAATTTTGAGCATAACCAGAGACCCCTTTAAGCTTAATTATGTTCTAAATTTCTAAGTTTTCCCGTAAGTATTTTTGAATCTCTGGTTATGCTCAAAATTTGTTTAACCTTACTTTTTACAGCATGGCTTAAGCTTTGTTTTTCGGTTGCTCGATGCTTGTTATAATGTTATAATTTTACATTAATTATGTCCCAACTTCGTTGTGGTGAATTACCTATTGTAGTCATTGCACCTCCTGACGTTTTATTCCCGTTTAATCATACCTCTAATTTTATATCGCAACTAATTAGTTGTTTTTACCTCGTTACGATAACGAATATGTAAGTAATCAATTTATGCTATTAGTTTTATTACTACCTTTAATTATAGGATAAGCCTGAAGATGATAAAATTTTAATTTATCGAAACATGTCGCTGTTTGTTATCAACTTATTGTAATCTATCAACTATCACTTTAATATCAACGTTAATAAACTTATACATGGGGTATGGTTGTGTGATTTTATCCTAATTGGAATTGAGTATGCATTCCCATAACCCGAAGAGGGATGAAACTTGTTATACGCACATTATGGATATTGCAAAAAAACACATAATTAAAAGATCAGGGTCTAATTCGAAGTCACTTTTATTGATAATTAACCTCATAGTGTTGTAGACCAATCAGACATTAAGAACAGTGTCACATGCACCAATCACAAGTTTTTTTAACTGAAAAGAATGCATGGTACTTTTCTTGCCGCTACCTCATTGTTTTAGCAACCTATATTTAAAAAAATCAAATGTCATTTTGACAAAAGTAAAAAATTTGACGTATTTAACGCTTCATTCAGTTAATTCTCCAACCGAAGATCATTCGTTCTCAACTCTTGTCAGGCAAGATTTTTTTGTATGAGCATTGATTGCTAAAAGGTAATTAAACTCGATCAAATTCTTGGGAAAAGAACCCTCGCGCTTCGCGCTCGGGTCTTTTCGTCAATTTGATCTCGTTTAATTGCCAAGCAACCACTGCTCATACAAAAAAATCTTTCCGACAATAGTTGAGCACTTATGATCTTACTGTTGAAAAAACAAAAGTTGTTGTGGATGAAAATATCGTAACGGCCAAATTTTCGTTGTACCAGCCGTTCTGTTTACGTACTGACGATAAATATGCAGTAATTGTTATCATTTGTTAGTCAAAAATACCTTGTAGGAGTCGATGAGGAGTAGCTGCACTTGCCGTATAGGAAAAGAATCATCTCTACACGAACCAGTTGGAACACCACTGCTTCCTACTATGTAAATGTTCTTATGGCTCTTCACCATTTTGCAGGTGATGTGATTCATGATGCCAATTAATCACAAGTGTGCGGAAGAAATCATTGTTTATGTGAGGGGGCGGGGATTTATAGAACAATCTTCAAGTTGAAACAGTTGTTTTTCGTGTTATATACTGATCGGTGCTCTTGTTCTTTAGATGGTTGCTATTAATTTTGCCCTAAGTATAATAAAACTAGATAGATTGTCCTGAAATTTTGTATAGGGCCATAGTCTGTCATTCTGCACAACTTTTCCTAGTAATATTTTAGCATACTCTGGACGAGAAAGGTACTTTACTTGAAACGGAAATAGATCTTGCTCAACTGCCAAGGCCTACGTGATTTTACAAACTCGAAAGTATACTCAAAATAAGTTTCAAACCAAGCAGGGCTTAGTTACAAAAGATCAAATTGAGATTCAAAGATTTTTAATTCCGCACACCTTTTGTAACATCAATCCTGGGACACGTGGAAAAATAACAAGCAATAAGTGATGTACAAATTGGAAATTCGTTATAGGGCAAGGACAAACGATATTGTAATTTCTTAAGGGTTGTGAGGACTCATGTGGCGATAGTGTGTTTCACTATTTCAGTGGGTCAGACATAGGGAAAATTCCATCCATCTCTGAGGATTTATACAGTTTGAAATTTTTCAACGCCCTTCCTAATGATAGTTAGGTTAAATATCTGAAGGGATAAAACCCAATCCCCTCAGTTTCCCTTCAAAAGGGGTTGTAAATTGTTTTGTCCATTTCCGTTAGTTTTAGTGAGAGTGACTGAAGCAAAAACTCGGGGGACTCCTACACGGGCTACTTTTCAAGTTTTTTTCAAGGAATGGATTAATCCCTCTATTCCTCCCTGTGAGGTTCTTTGGAGTTTTGTACCTTCACGGTTTTGCTTAATCTCCTTCCAGTAGCTCTATCGAGGATCTCGTTTTGCTTTCCTAAAGGTTTTATTATATTCGGTAAGTGTGATTGGGTTTTTGGCTTTATTAATAACTGGCACAAAATGTTAATTATTTGAAGCAGCACAGAATAATCACGCCACAAAATATTTAATTTGCTTAGAATTCTAACTTGACTATAGTAGTTTTGGACACTAATTTAGTCATGTTTCAATTATACAGAGCGTTGAGTCAGGCGGAACATTATAAAGCTTATTTTTTACGCGCATATCCATAAATCAGTTGGAATTATAAATGGCGTTTTTATGTTGTAGAAAAACACACACATGTTACACTATAGCATAAGATCAATATCGAAATGGCGTGTTAAAATACATGTTCAATTTGCTTAAAATTTTATGCATTTAGATGCATAACCGCCAAGCCTATGTTACAGTTCAGTAATACTGCAACGTATTACCTTAAGACCTATACTGATTCTGATTCAGGAACTCGCAACGGACTATCGTCCTCTGCAACGGTTTTACTCACATTAATCACTTTGAAGTTTACTTATCCACGGGATTAGTTATTATATCTGTACCTACTTGTTATTTATGACATAGGCATCTATTTTGAATCATAATTCATGAGTAATAATAATATTTAATCAGATAAAATACTATAGCCTCTAATACGAACGTAACTCAAATTTCCAATAACTATAATTCCGTACATCCCTTACAATTTAATATATTGCACAGCAATTACCATAAAACCATTTTATAATACGTGTCATTATCAACAACGTTCATTCATTTTTAATGCAAAATCTACTCGCTCGATTCTCGATTATAGTTTCATAAGATGCGTTTCGGTTTCATGCGAACGGGTATCGGAAATATAAATTCGTCACCTCAAATTTCTATCAAGTCAGCCTCTTTCGAGCTACGACTTACTAAAAACGCAATCATTATCTCCTTCGAATCGACAAAGAACGGTCGAGGCATTAATAAAAACCCAAATTCAATCTCATCCAATTATCCGGCTGCTTACCAACGCAAAACTTTATCTGGTCGTTTGAATACTAAAATATTTGTCGGGTAATCCATCAAAAGGGTAGGGGACCTTTCCTTTCCGTCACAAAGCAGGAAGTAGAGGAGGGAGGGACAAATTTGCTGATATGTTCTACGGGACGCTTGGCCATCCGAAATTAGATTGCGAAAGGGTTGCTACACTCTGTAATAAATGGTTTGGAAAAGGTAAAGACGCGCATGATGTCCACGTTAAAGTAAATTGTCGACATCTTAAATTAACAATTCAAATTTTTCGATTTTATCTACTACTTTGCATTTTCAGATTAATTTAATTAATGATAATCGTAAAATATTGATTTACTTATACACTACAATCTCTCATCACGTTATTCGCATTTATTTCTGTTATTTACATGATCGTTAATTTGAACCAAATTCCCACATTACGGTACGTAGATAATATTATTTCTTGTACTAAATGAAGAAAATGTTTAATGGTTTTCACTGAATTCCTTTTAGGTTACCAGCATTACATTTGCATGTATATGGTTACTTGTATGTACTTCTGAAAATTTCATTTGTAACATACTCAAGCATACATTGCTGATAGGCTTGAACAGATGTTTCACTTTAGTAATAAAATGCGCACCTCTCTATTTTTTTCTTCTTTATTTGCTTCTTGTTTTGGCATTGTTAAAACGATATATGTATTCATCATTTTTATTTTCCTTAATTGTTTAAACTGTTGGTTAAAAGAACAGATGAAAAGGACTAACTAGACCAAAAAGGAGTACAAATCGTGTGGTAGTGTGTAGTATAATTTTCTTCGAATATTTAAACAGAATCGATCGGAAGCAGTAGCGTAACATTTAAGGACGAGGCATGAGACCAAATACCATGGAAGTCTTTTCTTGAAATTTCAGAACATCCAAAAGAAGGGAGGAGTTGGATTGGTATTTGTAGCGGAAAATTGGAAAAAGGATTGCCGGAAGAATGCGAAGGCGACCCCCCGTTAATATAAGGATGCGTTTAAAAAATTATATAGGATACGTCATATACAGGGTAGCCCATTAGTGCGAAGAAATCCAATATTTTCATTCAATATCATACGGATTAAAAAATGCGAATACGAACCATAAATCGACAAATATTTGTATATACACTAGGGAACGACTTTTACTAATTTGTGTACCAAAAATTGACTCAACATTTTAAAACTGAACGAGTCTAAGAATTTTTAAAGCAGACTATGTTTTTTCAGAAAAATCATTAAAAAAATTCATAACTTGGGAACGCTGAATTAAAACAAAAAACAAAAACATGGACATAGAGCATTTTAAGAGAGCAATCGGAATATGATATTAAATACAGGGTATTCCATTAAAAAAAAAAGTCAGCACGGAGTCACGATTCTTCGGAGTACTCTGTGTGTTTATAAACATTTTAGAAGAAGAATGTTGTAATCCGTATGATATTGAATGAAATATTGGACTCCCTTCTACTCTGTATGTAGAAATACATGCGACATTATTTTTCCAACTAGTCCAAATAATGATAATGTTGCATTTTCGTAATGGAAAGTTCATAAAACTACAAATTCACAATGCAGGGTAAGAAACGATCAATTTAATATAATTTAACAGATTGTGTTAGAGGTTACTAATTACTATTTCATTTATACGTCTTGCCCCATTTGTCTTAGTTCTAATTTTACACACGCGTCATGTTTGAAATCGGGTTAACACCAATACTTGTTTAGTGGTGTTTAGATGGTATTGGAATAGTTCAGTGTTCCAACTAACTCTCTCAATTCAACTGTCAAAGAAGCTTTTGCCAAGCAAGAATTTGCTGTGGTCAGTTAATAAGGAGTAATGTTCAAAAGCGGAAACTCTACAAACATCCCCTTAGCTGTATGTCACACAAAATGCAACTTCCATAAACTTATAGAATGTTGAATGTATATTATAATTATGGAGAAATTCCGAATATCTAATTTAGTAAATTAGTTGAGTATATTTATATGAACTAATTGCTTGTATATAGATATATTTATACAAATTGTTGTATCAAGTTAGGTGCAAATCTCAATAGGGAAAATTTGCTTGTACTATATGACACAGTAAGATTTTCACGATTCAATTCGATAAGTAATATTTATTCAATTTAGTTTTGTGAGACGAGGACATATCGATAAATTATTAGCATACCACAGAAATGAATATAGAAATGATACCGTAACTTTTCTAAACTTCTTTATCCCTTCCAATTATTTTTTCACTTGAGGAAATAGATAAGCTCGGCACGGCGGAAAAGTATCATTTTAAAGCGTAAACCGTGACTTATGTTCATTGCAATATACGATCTTGCAAAAATTGAACACCGTTGCCCAATTTACGGCGTCGTTACTAATTCCACGGCATTTTCTGTACACCAAACTTTGAATTTGTATCTATTCTATAGCATTCTACACTATAACACGATTCAATAGATCAAGATCTTGGTCAAAACGAGCGCAGATGAAACGCGACGCTTCCGTACTTGCCCGCAAAGATTATTGAGAGAAAGATGGGCAACACAGAGACCAATTTTCAAAAACGGCCATCTAATGTTCACTAATTGGTTCTGAACTTGGTTGCCATCTTTCTGCGTGTATTTCTAATGTCTGATGGCTCTCTCAGTTCAACGGCCGTGTCTAATTATTTTACATGTTGGATTGGGAATACGGCTTTAGATTTTCTCTTATTATCCAAAATAAACAAATAAATGAGGAAATTACAGGTGTTAGAAATATCAGTCGAATTTCAAATAAAATTCAAAGGACTGTACTGAAAAAAGTTTAGCTGTATATTTTACAATATGAGCTTTCTCTACATATAAAAAGCAAGAAAAGTGTGTATTCAATTAAATCCACCACGTTCTCTCATTTTTCGTACGACATTTATCATCATGTTATTTTCTTATCCTTGTCAACTGCAGTGTCTATATCCACGGGTATTGTTTTCGGTCGTGAGTAGAAAAAAAAGGAGTAAAAATTGGAGAGGGAGGATGGAACAACAAATGCTGCAGAACACAACCACAAAGTATAAAGAGGAAGCACAACGTTCGAAAAAGGAAGCGTAACAGAGTATTGAATATGGCGATTTGGAGTATGATGTACTATAAGATACAAAAAAAAACTAAACACAGACATTTTAGTAGTAACAGAAACGAGGAGGTTGAAGTAGCGAAGGGACCGAAAGTGAATTGCTAAAGGATTACTACCTAATTTAAAAAAACACAAGAAAAATATCACTAAATTTGAAGCTAATGATGAAAGAATAATTAAAATACATATGAACATATTAAAAAGAAGAGCAAATTATTTTTGGTATAAAGGGTCTCAATGAAGTTGTAACTAACTACGTGACAAGGGACAAAGGATTTGTGCATATGTGAACATAAATCGATCTAAGAGTACTAAACGAATTTTTTAAACGCAAAGACTATAATGACCCAATAAACAATATTAAATACATTAGATACCACAGTGTTCAGAGGTGAAGAATGTGGAACGGATCATCAACCAAAGAGAAAAAAACGTGGAAACATATGAAATAATGAAATACAGTACTAGTAGTCTTAGGGATAAACTCGTAGTGTTGTAAAGTTAATTAATTAATTAAAGGCTCCAAATGGGGTGATAATTTTCTTCTAAATTATATTTAAACACTCCCCATGATG
This sequence comes from Pyrocoelia pectoralis, assembly GCA_036250285.1. Lineage (NCBI taxonomy): Eukaryota > Metazoa > Arthropoda > Insecta > Coleoptera > Lampyridae > Pyrocoelia > Pyrocoelia pectoralis. The sequence continues at coordinate 75,961,267 of CM070075.1, read as the reverse complement.
ATTATTTGATTATAACAGTGAGTTAAAGGGTTGATGTACAAAACAGTAGCGACATGTTTCGATATGTTGACAATATCATTATTTGGCTAACATGGGTAAAGATATATAAACATTGGGTGATTAATACAATGGGTGATTACAATTTAAGTTATAAAACATTGATGAAGGCTAGTAGTCCAAGAAAATAAGCCTTTAAATGCGAATTTTGAGGAAAGTACAGGAATTTTTGATATAAGTCACTCTGAAGTATTTAAAAACTGATAGTGAAGAAATTTTTATTTTCAACCCCCGGGGAGGGTTGAAAAAAATTAAACAAAGGGGTTTTTTCTAAATTTTGCGAAAACGGTAAGAGCTAGAAAAAAATATTGTTAATCAAAGTTGTAGAACTATAAATTTTACACAAACAGGCATGATGTGCAAGAATGAATAACAACCAAGGAGATTAATAATGTGAATAGACTAAAAAGATGAACATGAATTAACCGCCAAAGGTGACGTAACATCAAAGCTTCATGATTCAAGCAGATTAGAATATTAAAAATCAAAAAGACAAACGGTTGGTAATCGAACAAACGATCGACGAGCTTCGGCGAGGGATACTTAAAGTATATATTAGAGGTATAATTATATGTATGGGACAATGTAGAGAAGTTGAAATAAAATTAGTGGGACAAGATGGAAGAGATGAAAAAAGATTGGAGACAGAATAGAACAAGGAACGAGAGCTACAAAGAGACTAAATGGGATTTGGTGGCACAAAAAAATAAGTAAAAAGCAGAAAACACATATAACGTAATAATAAAAAGTACAACGCTGACTGGCAGAAGAGTTACGAATAATTATTACGTTACTAAGAAAAGCATTTTGACAGTATTTTAATTTGTTTGTTAATTGAAATGTTATTATTTTAGACTAAGAGCTAGCGACCGATTTGGTCAAGTCAAGGTAAGTCTGGCACCTTGGACCGGCCAGATTTGGGGGTGGTGGCCTACTTTACAGTCAGATGGTCGATTTTGGTCTTATTTAATTCGTGGTCACGTAATGACAATTCCAGACGTTTTAGTGAGCACGGACTCATTGACAAACCTCAATAACCTACTCTCATCGCATGGAAGCGCTTCATATACATGCGTAGCCTATTTTAACAATATTTCGAAAAATATGCAATATTCGAGTACATATGAAGAGACCTATTTTAACTATGTCTCTAAAAATATGCAATATTCGAGTAAATATGAAGAGACCTTCTTTGTAGTGAATCGAATTCTCTACAAAAAAGGATCAATAACTTTTTTTCGTATCACGCTTTGTTTTCTAGATATTGTGAAAATAGTGTTGTCGATGCACTGAACATTGTTTTGTTTTTCTCAATTTCTGAGATCTAGAGACAATATTATTATTACCCAGTCGACTTGTAAAATATATAATTACACATTTCTCACTATATCTCAGGAACGGTGAAAGATACGAAATAAATGTGTAGAAGCTACTTTACGGGAAATTTATTTCTAGACAAAAAAGGTCTCTTCATATTTACTCGAACATTGCATATTTTTCGAGATATAGCTAAAATAGGCTACGCATGTATATGCGATAAGAGTAGGTTATTGAGGTCTGGCAATGGGTCCGTGCGCGCTAAAACGTCTGGCATTGTCATTTCCTACCGCAGTACGTGACCACGAATTAACCAAAATCGACCATCTGGCTGTTGGCCATCTTCCATTTTACTTCAAACGCCCACCACTTCCAAATCCGACCGGTCCAAGGTGCCAGACTTATCTTCGTATCTTAGAGTAGTCACAGTGTATCGAATGTGAAAAAGAACCATTCCTCATTTGGAAATGACTTGACCAAATCGGTTGCTAGACCAAATCTAGAAATAGCCGTTAATAAATTTACATCACGAATTTGTTAACTGAAATTAAACAAAAATAATTCTCAATTTAGTGTCTATGTGAACGTGCATGTCATTCGTAATATCCTTAATATCCAGTCATTTTAAACATGAACATTGCAAAAAATCCTATATTAGGTTTGACTTTTTTATGTTGTTAGGTTCAGTCCCAGTAGTAAATACTCAATTTTGCAACTTCGAAAAACATGTGGAAACTGGAGGGGGCGCCGAAAACCGCAATTTTTTCGGACTTTTTTCAGTTTTAGCCTCGTAGCTCAAAAACTACGAGTTATAGTGTAAAGAATACGATTATCTATTTTAAACTAGACTAAATTTGCTACAATTTGAGCCTAACCGGAAGTCTGCAAGTATAATAGTTTCCGAGATACAGCTCTTCAAAAATAGGCAATTTTTGCCAAAATCTTTTTTCAACGTATCATCCATGTTTCGAGCCAGATATTGCCATAACGACGTGCCCTACGACTCTTGTCATGGAGAAAAAAATTATAGGACATTTTATCACCTTTTATTTAAGCATAGATGCATTCCTGTGGGCCTAACAGTTCTCGAGAAAAAGACGGAAAACCGAAAAACAGTGAAATCCTCCACATATATGTAATAGCATTAGTATGATTAGAAGACATTTTCTGATTATTCTTATTTAGCCTAGCGAACGAACGCTCAAAAAGGGCTTGTAGACAGACTTTTTGATCCTAATGATTTTATTTCTAAGATGTGTTTGGAGGTGTTTGGTGATAATTATACGAAAAGTCCCCGGCCCTACCGTATGAGCTAACTCCGTAGCGTAACAAAATTTGCGGATTTGTTAAGTTTTCCCTTTGTATCTCTTGAATAGGCGATCGTAGTGGGAAATGGCCAATTATAAAATAAAAGCTGCATCGAGAAAATACTTTTGTTCTTTTCGTCAAACATTAACCCTATCATAAATGTATTTAGAAAAGACTAGAGACCATTAAACATGGTGGCGCATAAGACTGAAATTGTTTGACTAAGGATGCAGGTAATCTGTATTTAATACTCACTTATCAGATTTAGCTCTAAACCTCCCACAAAATTAGTTGTTCTCTAGTGCCCTCTATTCCATCTTGAACTCAACGTTTTTTTTAAATAACTATAACATCTAATCTATTTGAGATAAAATATTAAACGGTATATGTATTTTATAGGAAATTTTATGGTCTACAACTTTTATTTCAGCAGTTTTTGCTATAAACCCAATACTTTAGGAGCTAGGACACAATATTTGCCGAAAAACGTCGTGTAAAAGCGATTTTAAAAGAAAATGTCAATTCTTGACAGCGAATATCTCTTCAACGGATAGAGATAGAGAAAAAACGCATAGAAGAAAACTTGTAGAAAATTTAATCAGCTTTTTTTTATAATTGGCCATTTCCCACTACGATGGCCTGTTCAAGAGATGTAAACGGAAAACCAAACAAATCCGCACATTTTGTTACGCTACTTTTCGTATAATCATCACCAAACACATCCCAGAAATAAAATCATTAGGATCAAAAAGTCTGTCTACAAGCCCTTTCTGAGCGTTCGTTCGCTAGGCTAAATAAGAATAATCAGAAAATGTCTTCTAATCATATTAATGCTATGTATTACATATATGTGGAGTCGTAGCGATTTCACTGTTTTCCGGTTTTCCGTCTTTTTCTCGAGAACTGTTAGGCCTACAGGAATGCATCTATGTTTAAATAAAAGGTGATAAAATGTCCTACAATTTTTTCCTCCATGACAACGGTCGTAGGGCACGTCGTTGTGGCAATATCTGGCTCGAATCATGGATGATACGTTAAAAACAGATTTAGGGAAAATGCCTATTTATGAAGAGCTGTATCTCGGAAACTATTATACTTACAGACTTCCGGTTAGGCTCAAATGGTAGAAAATTTAGTCCAATTTAAAAAAGATAATCATATTCTTTGCACTACAACTCATAGTTTTTGACCTACGAGGCTAAAACTGAAAAAAGTCCGAAAAAATCGCGGTTTTTGGTGCCCCCTCCAGTTTCCACAAGTTTTTCGAAGTTGCAAAATTGAGTATTTAGTACTGGGACCGAACCTAACACCATGAAAAAAGCAAACCTAACATAGGATTTTTTGCAATGTTTGTATATTTTTGTGTTTAAATTGACTGTACTATATAATATACATTATAAACAAGAGTAATATCAAATGTAAATCATTTGCTGCATTTACATTCGGAAAAACCAATATTAAGATGTAGCATTTTAGATTCGCACCAAAGTTCATATTCCCTTGCTGTAGCATAACATTATTGTACGCGAAAGCCGAATCTTTCGAAAATCAACAAAATAAATTTTAAATTGAATTATTGGCCGAATTTATTTTAATATAAACACAACCTCATTTTAATATATTCAAGTAGCTAGTTAAACAAAACTTCACTTTAGATAAGCAAAGCGCTTTCGGGTTTTCATCGCTCATAAGAAAACCCAATATCTTGTCGTCGCGTATTGTAAATACAATTTCCGCGTAAGTTTTCTATGAAAACATTTCTCTAAGAGACGAAATAGGAAGAACGATCTAACTTGAATATCTATATCTTTGATATATAGATATACGATGCAAAAACTTTGCAAAGCAAAATTCAATTGAAAGCTAGTGAATCTAGTTGCAGAACACGTACTGTATTTGGTATCAAGCACGAGTGGGAGGAAGCTTATAGCAAAACACTCGTGTACGGCAAAGAACACACGCCGGGTTCCATACAAACAAGAAATGCCCAATCCTTCTTCAGATTGAGAAACTTTTTAGAGTACACGACACGTCACTTAGAGACCGACGCGATGTTACCCCCGATTATTCTGTACATTGTTTCGATAAATAATTTAGCGGCATTAATCAAGTTAACCAAAATATCGCCCAGAGGAACCGTTAACGCAACAATTATCTCTACGTACAAGCATTTCTACTGTCCCAACCTTCACCAGAATTAACTGCCGGTTACTAACTTAAATTAGGAACACCCAGCGGTATTAACTTGCAAGTTTCGTTAAATATAGAAACATTGCACGAAAGAAATTAATCCGTAATTAATGTCGGAGATTTACGAAATGAAAATTAAAACGCACGCAAATCTATATAAATTATTTCTAATTAGTTTCCTGTTGGCTATAATTTTCTCATTTGGACAATGAACGGTAGTAAATCTCTAATACATCTACTAAATGGAGTATTGCAAACGAGAAGGCAGTCGAGTGTTTTGCTGTTAAACGGCTGGAAAAATAATTAGCAGCTGCTATATTTTAATTAAAGGTTGTATTCCCGTGCTGATTTTGAACGGCATGTATACAACACCTTCATTAATTTCAGCTTAGACTTTCCCTATTATAAGTTAATACGCGTTCTTGTGACGATGGCAGCTTGTAGCTTCTGTAATAATTGAGTTAAGGCCTACTTTTAATTTTGCTCCAGGGAAATCAATTATGGGTATGTATTCATTGATTTGAGGTTGGTTACACGATTTGAGTAAACGTAGTTAAATTTTTTTATTAAGTAGGTATACTCACGATCGTAATACGCTTCCCTATGATAATACACGTAGTAATTTTTCAGTACGCTCTAAGCGGTAATTCATGCCTCGGAGCTAATAAGTTAATTAAGTTATTTGTGCAACGGTAATGAGATTTAATCCGACCATAATTAGGGATGAAGTAAACTAATTCACATATCGTCAATCTAATGCGAATAAGCTGTTTAACCCAATTCATTTGAAGTATCTATTATACAATACATTACAAAAATGAGAGGTAAAGTAAACCATTAATTTTTATCAAATGCAAAGGAAACTTGAAGTGAAATTGATTACTACATGCTATTAAATTTTAATCTGCAAATTCTTAACAATTTAAGTATATTAGCTTTTCAAAAAGTAAATTCATGGAATCCTAAAATCCTAATAATCTTTCTTCTTTCCTGTTTTTTTAAAACAAATCTTAACATAATACGATTCTAAGCAAAAAAGTTATCTAGGTAATTGAGCGCGAAGTTTAATTGAGTAAAAGAATTACTTCTACTTAAAAAGCGGTAGCAGCAAATCTAGTTTTTAAGGTGGATGATGGCTTTCTAAGGATCACAATATAAAGCTTTAGAAACAAAAAGTAAATAGTTAAATCGACATCATGCAAATTGTATAGGGGAATCTCTTATTAAAAATGTATTTAATAGAATATTATATACTGAAGCAAAAGTATCGGTATAGATTAAACTCAAACGCAATATTAAATTGCATGTAATCGCCTGAGAACATGCATTGTGGATGAGTGGGGACGTTTCGGATTTGCACTATTAATGTCCGGATGCGTTGTTTTTATAGTAATTAAGGTATCTAGGGCGTTATGAACGCCTAAGTTCGACAGTGTATAGCCCGAGGGCCTCCCTGGTGCCTTCTTTACTTTATGTCATACTTGTAAGAAGTTGATTAAGATGATTAAAACAGATTAATTTTACATTTGCGGGCGTTATTTTTTATAACGCCCGTTGCCATCTAAAAACCGGTTGTCATGTAAAGGAGGCGTTATTTAGTCATTAATGTTTCTTGTTTCAGAGTTGTTATGGTGAAATAATAAGGTAGTATGACATAAAAATTATTTAGATTCAGCCGTTTCGTACCCGGGATAGTCATTGGCGTAAGATCCATTAAAAGAGTGAAACCTACCCACGTACTTTATTAAATCTAGCGAAGTACGTGTGTAAATATTATAAGTTATCAGTTGATTAGGTAAATTCTTGAAATATAAAGACACAGATTTGAATTTTACACTAAATTTCAACAAGTATTCTGAAGTTCACGTTATACGAACCTAAAAATCATAATAGCTCGAGCCACACAATATGCCATTTAGTGCAAAAAGCTCAATAAACTTTTCTTCTTTACATTACTGTAAAATACGCAAATGCGGTTTAAATGAATAACAACAATATAATTAGGTTTTAAACTCAATTCAAGCAACTATAGCATCGCGTTATGTCTCCTTTGCACTGTCACCACTGTCCATATTATCCCTATCTTTCTGTGCAATTTTGTAAGCCAAAGCTTTTCTTTGGCTTATCGAAACAAGCGTATTGCTAATAATCCATTTTAGTAGAGAAATGCTAAAGAAAAATTACCTTATAAATTTGTATCTCCTAATGTTCCACTATTTGAAAATATTTGAGGCATATGGTTGCCGATTTTGTTCCATAACTGTCATGATAAAGCTTAATTATTAGCATGCGACAATTGTTAAACCTCCGAAGATGAGGTAAATACTTGCAATATCATTCACAGCAGTGCACTGATATTTGCACAATCTATTTGCAGAATCCAATGAGAAATTGAACATTTTCGTGCTACTTCATGGGCATTAATCATAAAATAAATAATATGATATAATAAATTACACCAATCGCAATAAATGAAATAAATAAATTATTGAGATTCTCCAATTTTGGCTTAATAGTGTAGCATAGCGAGTTTTATAATATGTAAATGTCGATTAGGTACTTTGTTAATTTTAAAAATGTATCAGTTGTTTCATCAACATTTCAATTTTACATCGCCTATTTTGTGATCGAACTGTTCTGATTTGTTTTATTTTACGGTAATTTTTATAAGAATAAAACCTTTATTATTATAAACGACATGTCATTAAGATAAAATGTTGTATCGCTCGAATTACTATGAATATGATTAATTTTTCCTGAAACAAGTCAATTTTGTACTTGAGGTGGACAACTTTTGAGTGTACATATTTCGAACTTTGTAACTTCAACCCCCTAGCGGTGGTGACACCAACCTTGAAAATCTTAAATGGGAATAGGGGTCGAGTAATGGTGTATTTGTTTTTATATTTTGAGTGGTAGTTTTCGAGAAAATGTACTTTTGTATAAAATGTTGTAATACTTGTTATTACCAGGAATTTTATGACACCAACAATGATGTGACAGATGTGACATGTAAATTCCCAAATTAATCAAATTAAATGTTGCCATTACATTATTACTGTAATCCTATTAACGTTTTAAATAAAACGTAAAGTAGGTAAAAAGTAAAAACGTTTATTGTGTATATTGTCTCATTAGAAGATCTACGCCAACGAATTGTGAACGAGTGCGGTCTTATTACGTGACAAATACTCCAGAATGTGCGCGCCCGTTTTGAACACAATTTGTATTATTGTATGGAGGCTGGAGGTCATCAATTTGAATATTTTAATAAAATGATTTTAAGATAATTGCCAATTGACCATTCCTGACGTTTAAAATTCAATTTCTCGAAATACACTTAAAATTTGTCCCCCTCAAATACAAATTTGACCTGTTTCAGGAATTTTTCGAAAAATAACAGTAATGATCCGAAAATGGCCCTGTTTCGTTTTCAATAACCCACCCTGTATATCCTTCGTAACTATATAATAATAGAAAATAAACGAAAACATACGTCCTGTTTACGAAAAGGTTATGAGAATATTGAGTAAGATACTTTGTATTATTGCGTTATTTATTATTTTCTTGGTAAAAATAATTTCCCCTTTTCCTTCTACAGTTTAAGTCCATCCATCAGTCTGTAATTGACACGTAAGAAATTATTTTGCGATGGGGAAAAGTGCATAAGGCCTTATCGAAATGACATACTACAGAATCATGGTTAAGAAGGTGGAAACATCTGTCGAATTCCAATCTGACTATGATAGAAACTACGACACAATATGTCTTAGCACAACAGCTTCGGTCCATTTTGTAAAAACATACCTAACATTTATTAATATATAATTCATAATAAAGGATGTATACAGATAAAACAAGTATCAAAAGACGCAAATTCTTATAGAATTTTAATTTCAACCAACTTCAAATCTGTAAGTAATTATGCACAATTCTGCACAAATGAGTCATTGTTTTTCTTTCCACCCTTAAGGGAGATGGGAGTGGAGAGGGTGACGGACAATTTGTAAATCACGAAAAAATGTTAGAGGAAAAAAAAGTAAAAAAGTAAAAAAAAATTTTTCTGCGGACGTGCAATTTTCCCCCTTTCCACTCCCAAAAAAGGGGTTGCAGTTGGGGGTGAAATTTGCAATTTGAGTATCGTTTTTTATGGAGAATCCGAAAGTAATAAAAAATAGGTGTTCCCATTTAAGTTTTAAAAGCTCACCCCCGCTCCACCCCACAGGAGGGGTGAGGGTGATGTTTACTTATCATGACTCAATAGGTTTCAACAAATAAAGGAAACGTATTTTTTTCTTTTTGTAATTGGACGTGTGGTTCTCGAGATATTAAAGGGTGTATATTTTGACTTTAATGGCGTCCCGACGGCGAACGGGTGATCCGATCAAAAAATTTACCAGCGATTTGGAATCAGTGAAGAATTTCCTATAAGATGACATCACATCCAGCTTTCTAAACCCTGTAACATCGACCAACGCACAGACACACAGACACACAGACATCCGGACGAATTTAGTAACCAACTTTTTGAAGTTGGTTGATAAAACCAAGATTCATGAAGGAAATGGAAGAGAATCTAATGTGCTTCCAAAATAGAGACAAACCATATTCGAAAAAAATTGTTTTTTTTAAGTTGCAGTTTTGATGCAATCCCTTAACTACAATTACACTAACGTAAATATTTTACATTTTACGTATCGTACCCACATTGTATAAATAAATTAATTAAATAACTTACTGCAATTTAACCATGGCGATATATCCCATGCCCATCTCAGATTTAACACTAATTAAAAAAATTGAAAATTACATTATTATTATTACTGATCACAGAAACGGTCAATTAATTACACTAATCATATTTAATTTCAACGCGTACGTGATTTAAAAAACTAAATAATGGTCGGACGATATTGATTCATGCACTGATGTACTCGAACGCGATTTAACTACTAATGTGTTCTATCTTTTCAAATTTTGACCTACCCTTTATCTTTAACAATATACGTAAAATCCAGTTTAATTCTATTTATATTAGTCAGAGAAATAAAGTGGTATGACCGTTTGAACAAGAAACGTGTTTCCTGCGTTTTGTTACGAGATTATAGATATTACTTTTGGTAATCAACTTATCAATTATTATTAATATTTGAATAAATTCGTTTAAAAATATCAATTCCCTTGATTCATCGCAATCATAATATTCAAAAAACATTTTTCCAAAATTCAATTGGTAACATACGTACCTAGTCGGCTGCATTGGTTCAAGAATTTCATGAGTAGTTCCATTTAAGGTGGTGTTAGTATTCTAAATTAGGACAGAACGTTACGTATAATTGGATAAAAATTACCAAAGTATATTAAGTACACGACAACGTAATAAGTTGTTTCATCAAAATTCTGCCCTCTAAAAATTATAATCATAAGGTAATGTCATAAACGTCAGATTCACCCCTTCCCTGTTGGAGATACCCTTTCAATTTTTTCAAATGGCTTTAGGTATCAAGCAAAAGAAGAAATATAACATCATACATGGCTGAAAATGTAGGTAGTATAAATTAAGACAAATCATGGTCAGTTGAGCTTTTATGAAAATTTAGAAAAAATAAGACTGGAATTACCTAATAAAGTTTTTCAATAATTTAAAAGAACATTATTTTTCAATGCGATGTGCACTCTTTTCTAAATTTTTGGAGTTTGCCAAGGAGAGGTAAGTTTTTTGAGGTAATTGCTTCCTTTCTTAGGGGTCGGTATTTGTTTGGAAAGATAAAAAACTTTTTTCTCGAGAAAAACCTTTTGCCTTATTGTCTGTCGGCACCACATCCATTATACAGGGTGGGCCAATGAAAAGGTAACAGACGGGTTTCTAGCTGGAACATTTTTTCGTTTGAAAAATACAAAAACACATCAATTTTTATATCAAGAATCAAGGGGGACGACTTTTGCCATCATTTTCAACCTGATCCCTTAGGGCTGTGAGAATAACCCCTAAAATTTAAATAGGGAGTACATTTTGCAACATTTCAGGAGTGGCATTCATGTAACTCCTCCAAAGATTCCGGTGCAGTGGAATAAATTTTACTCTTTGTGCTGTAAAATGTACGGGAACGATCTAATCAAAATATTATTGTTGCACGGAAGCTGGAAGCTGAGGGTAGGCACTTTATTTTAATTTTAATTAACCCTTGTTTTTATTTAAAAACTTACGGGTTATTTACCCTATACCTAAGGGGCGAAACAATGTAAAAGTTCCTAGCTTCTCTAAAAAAAAAACAATTGACCTGTCCGCGTATTTTTTAGTTTTTAAATGCCTCAAACGCTTTCCTCATTTTCCATTTTTGCAACTTCAATTTTTTTGTTAAAAATAAAAAACTAGTGCACTGAATTCAGGAAAGAAAGACCTTTCAAATTACATATCATTTGCCCACAGCGTTAAGGGATGAAATCATTTCAGGTTGACAATTATGACAAAAGTTGCCCCCCTTGATAAAAAAAACGTGTTTCTAGCCAGAATCCGGTCTGTTACCTTTTCGTTGGCCCACTCTATATAGAACACCTTCAATGATCAAATCTATAACTGGTAAATCAATATTATTTGCCTGGCCACAGCATAATAAACATGACGTTTTACTCAAAATAAGACGTCAGCTGCTGAAATACCTCCGCATTCTTGGTTTTCTATTCCTCCTCGACGTTCTCGAAATTGTATGTGTCAATGAAAAACACGCAGTGTAGATAATATCACAATAAAGCTATTTTCACATTAATACTTGTTGGTAACATTTTGTACAGTTTTGCGTGATGTTTAATAAGAATTCCTTATTCCATGTTTTTTTAAATGTAGGTACACAACTTTTTCGACACAATCATGAAAAATGTTATAACTTTGACACTTCTAAGTGTTCCTTTATTTAAGTATTTGACAGTTGATACGGTGGTAAAACATGGTTTTAATTGATAACCAATGTCATTTTCGATGTTTTCAGAACGTGTACAGTATAGAAATATATTTACCTCCACTAATCCTTCATTTCAAACCATTGGATTTGCATAAATTAAGAACGTTAATGAACTTTTTTTTATCGTAGCTCAGAATAAAACGTTTTGTAGTAAAAATATAAAAACTTCTAATCTTAATCAGAATCAATTTACGATAGATACATTCAAAGTACGATTTAAACCAGCGGGAGTCACTTTAATCTAATATCATTATCATGAGAATCGCAAGAAGTGAAACAAATTGATTTCAATAGGGCTTCTAGTACATTATAGCGTGGTACAAGATGCATGACTAATGAACTGCCACAATTGTAAGATGTAAATTATGCGGAAGGAGCAGCTTTAAGTTGGCAAATGTATTGTCCTCAATTGTAAGCAACTAATATAACAAATAATTCTGACGCCAAGGAAACGCAATAAAGTCAAACTACTCCCTTTGCGACAAAAGTAAATGGATGGAGAATCTTACCGTAACAACAGGATCTCTTTAAGAAAAATAGCATGCAAATGTATTGTTGTTAGAGAAGCCGGTATACAGGCAGCGGTCTTCCAATTCCATTTATCATTTGGCACGGCAATATAAGAATAAAACGTGGGCGCCACATAATGAGATGAAAATAATCGGATCTGATGATCTGATTTCGTAATGAAACGTTGTAAACGGGGGCAACGTATAATTTACGTTAAGACGTTCGGCTTCCGCGCTTGATGTCGTTATGTCGTTAAGTTTTCAAGCCGAAATTCCCCCGTTTCAGCAGCGACTAAAATTATTAATCCGCACCCGAAGCATCCATCATCTGCGAACAGTCTAATGCACTTTTCCTGTTAGCTAAAAAATATGAATGGGAAATGCAGTAACTGGTAAACGTGACGTGACGGCTCAGAGCTATCCGCTCGATATTGTTCGCTAATCCGATTGAGTCCCAATTGATGCCCTTCCACCTGTATTGCACGAAATGGATTGATTTTTCGTTATGTAACATGAATAGGAACTGACACTTTCTGTAGACGTTCTATCATTATTTCGTTGCTTATTGCGCTGCGCTTTCATTGTTCCAAATTAAAGCAGTTTTTAATTGATTTAAGTCGAGAAACTGGTCTTATAATTTGTAAATTCGAGCCAGTTACGTAATCGATAAAACATTTTAATTCACGTTAAAAGCAATCTTTCATTAAAATTAATGAAGTATCTACAAATTAAAATCGATTTGAGAGAGGTTGGTGGAATTTTTTTCTTTTAGCTGATTGGACTTGTAACGGCTTCTAAATGCTAGCGCTGCAATCTCGCTAATATTATTTGTCGGCTATTTTACTTCTCACATTTTACACGTCCTCGTTGCCTTAATTTTATTGAATGAATTTTCTACTTAATTTCGAAGGAAAAAGCTTGTAGGTAAACCTTCGCACATATCAATAGCGAGGCAATTGCTTGCATATTATTTACGCTTCCCGTGTAAGCAGGAGATATTTGGAGAATTTTGGCGATAGAGTTGCTTGATCGGTCAAAGGAAGGAGCACGTAATATAGTATCGGAGTAAACGCTTATCTTTATATGAGTTCTGTTAGTCATATTGAGTGTATTCAGGTCCCAGGCGAATGTCAGTAAAATTGCTCGACCCGGGCAAACACAGGTCACCTGACCTGCCATGACAGACATATCAAAACCAATGAGATCGTGATAGTTTTGATTAAACTTCCGGCTTGTAATAGCTGGAAATATGAGGAAAACGCGGTTGCCTGTTGCGAAGCTATCATACCTCACTAAAATTAGAATCGACAACTCTGGTATATATCACAGAAGGTAAGTATAAACTTCCGGTCACTTAAAATGTTCCAAAGATACGACAAAATAAATTATGTCGTATTTTTTAACGTAAAAATTGAAAATAAATTGCACAACGTGATATTAATATGATTCATGTGCACTGACATCATCTGCGCTTGAATGCATCCAATTTGTACACAGAAGACCTCCGGGGAGTTTTTTAAACAACCGGATTATGAGTGTGACATGAGTTGAAAATGGAGAAATTACATTTGTACGACTTTCTGCAATGCGAAATATCGAAAAAGGACTTGATATAAAATAATTGATGTTTACGTAACGCTTGCGGATTACACGCATCGACGAAAAATCAAATAACGGAATTGGATTATTGACATATTCCTTCAATTAGGAAGGAACACCGCAACGTTTGCTTTTCAAAGTATAACCATTTATAGAGTTTTAACTGTTGTTTGAGTGCTCCATTTCGAGGTCCCAGCTTATCAGACAAACAATAATGAGATGAAATTAGCAACAAAAATATACTAAAAGAAAGAAACGGCCAAAGTAAATACTTTTTTGTGTTGCCATTAGAGAAAATGGCATCACTCGCTATTATTGTGATGAGTGGAAAACATCTAGAGGACCGTCAAACAAATTGTCAGTTTGCTAAATTGTATTCCCAAAAGTATTAATGCAGGAAGTTACGTACTTAAAATATTCCAGATCTTAGAATGCATAATGGTGGGAATGCAAATTTGTTATTCCTAGTTTGTGCAGGCGAATCCAATTCCATTGCCATCTTTTACATTGTGTATGAAATGACTATTAATGCATAAACCTTTAAATGTTGCCAAACTGAGTGTGTGATACTATACGACTATATGACGACTTAAATTTGAATTTTATTGGGAAAAGGCGAGCATAGTATTATTTTTATGTAACAGCGGACGCCGTAAAATATTTTTTGATGAAGCTCTTAAAAACAAAAAACTCTTAGAGGAATTTTAGTTTACTAGCTAGAGAATAATAGAAGTCGATAATGTAGTACATCAATTAATTGGTAAAGTATTTCACTACAAGCGTCATGCGTTAAACAGTAATGGTAAGAGAAAAAGCATGTACGATACTGTTTGAATAGTAATAACTGAAAAAATTGGTTGTTATCGTGTTTCATTTAGGTTTGAATTGCAATTGACTACATTGGAGAGGGGAACATGGTTCTTGGAGAAATTGGTTTAAATAATGTTGGAAAGTAGACCATAAAATCTGTAATACGAATGACAATGGTCTCAACATTTGTTTAAAGCGATTGTTCACTACTACCACTACTGGGAATGAGCAACTATTAGTTTATTGTGAGACATGTAATCTCAATGAGTATTAGAGTCAAAGAAGTGGAAAAATGGCATGTTCACTCGGAAGAGATATTACTGTGCAGCTTAAGTCAAATGGATGAAAGGATGAAAATGCTGAAATAAAAAATACACTATGAACTAAATAATTTGATTATAGCGAATTGTTTTGATGAAGACAAAAGTATACATAAAATAACAAAATCAGCACCAAACAGAGCAGGGACATCTATCATCGATTACGTATTGATAGAATGATAGAAGAACAATTAAAGACGTCAAAGTACGAAAGAGCGCAGAGATAGGAAGTGGCCATCATTTACTTTTAGCTTACATAAAAATCATAAGGGTAGGAGAAATCATCAGGGTAGGAGAACAAGCACTGGCCAGACGAAGAAGCAAATTCAATATGAAAGAATACAGCCAAATAAATTGACAGACCAAGAAATAACGAAAAAATACGATGTTTATATCACAGCAGAATTGGGAAATGGAATAGGGACAGACAAAACAAATCTGGAAGAGTTATGGAGAATTTTCAAAATCGTTCTATTAAGTTCAGCGAGTGGTGTAGAGGGCGAATAACCAATACAAGAAGACAGGCAGCATGGTGGTCTAACTAAATAAAAGATCAATTTAAGATGGGGAAAGCAGCATGGCAGAAATGTTTAAGAAACAAGAATAAAATCTACAAACAGCAACGGAAATTGGTAAAAGAGTTAATACTAGAAGCAAACTAAAAGATATGGAGAGAATTTAGTGAAAAAATTGAAAGGGACAGTAAAATCAACCAGGAAAGTCAAGAGACCAAGAATAAATAATTACTGGGAATGGCAATGGGAGCTACATCACAAAGGAAGAAGAAGAAGAATAGCTATTTATCTACCAAGGGAACAAAGTGATTAATTTTCTCCCACGGGTGAAGTTTAATGCCCTCGCTTCGCGTCGGGCATTAAACTTCACCCGTGGGAGAAAATTAATCACTTTGTTCTCGCGGTAGATATATGATTTTTTCTTATATGTGAATTTATTTTCCGTTCACAACAATTATACGTTACCATTAGTTATTTTTAAAAAATACATCAAGAAGGCTTTTCCCATGTGTCACAATTTTTAATTAAATATATTTCATCAATATCTCATCATTTGTAGATCGGCGATAGTGTATATTAAGATATTGTGTATTAACGCTTTTTGAAATGTCTAATGAGAATTCAGACTCTGATGTACCGGGTGATTCTTTAATACTGATGACAGTTTGAATTTCGCGCGAACGATTCTAGTGTTTTTTACGGTGTTGAATTGGCGGTGAAATATTTTTAGTTATTTTCTTCGTTCATTTTTGACGGCAGTGCCGTCGTTAATTTGTTGCTTCCTATTTACTTATACATTCTGTAATACCAACGTTCTTTAAAACAGATACTTTTATACTTTATTCAATAAAATGTTACTATCGTAACTGTGCAGTGGCGCCGGGTTTTTAAGATCTACATGGGGGCAAGGGGCAGCAGCACTACAGAAAAAGCTCATCTTTTAAAATCATAAGGAGCAACGGTGTAGGTATTTTTTAATATCATGATAAAAAAACTACTTTTTTTCATTCATTCTCTAAAATGAATGTTTTGCGAACTCTAAATAGTCCGCAAAATACATCTTTAGAGTACTAGTAGGTACGCTAAAACGTATTTATCTGTTGTTGCCATAGCAACTATGCCAAACCTAAATTTTTTGACGTTTACATCTGTTCTGTACCCGCCAAAATAAATGTTTATGAAATTAATTTGATAGTTTAGAGAATTCCTGCAAAAAAATATTGTATGCATCACGTACGCAAAATGCTCTAGCGGGTTCGTCGAAGTTTTCGGACTCGGCTAACGCCTCGTCCAACAAACACGACTCATCCGCTAAAACATCATTTTGCGTACTTGATACATAAATATAAATTATTGCAGTTTCATTTTTATTCATAGATGACAAAATTTTGGAAAAAACATCTAAACTGCATAAAATGTATTTCTTCGTTTGTAATAGAGTACGACATCTGCTTAAATTATTATTCTAACTTAAATTTATATTTTTTATAGGGAGGAAAAGTTTTTAAAAAATCCCAAGGGAGAAAAAGTGTAAAAAATTTCCCAAGGGAGAAAAAGTGGTACTTTGCTCCCTCAAAATAGGGAAAATACATCCACTTTCCACTCACATATAAGAAAAAAAGGTTTTGATACAGCCCCTAGACATACGTTATGGAAAAACCTCCTGGGGGAAAGTGGATCCACGAAGTTATTAGATGCAATGGAAGAACAAGAATATGGTGGGATGAACTACAAGCAGTTAAAATGCAAATAAAAGTGGCGATTTTGCTACCAGCGACAAACACCGCGAAGGGAGTCCAGTGAAGTTTGAAGACGCTGAGTTGGAGATGTTATTGGACCGAGATTCATACCAACCTTAAGGGGAGCTCTCTGAAACCTTGAAAGTGACTCAACAAGCGATTTTAAACCGCCTCAATGCCATGGGTATGGTGCAAAAACAAGGAAATTGGGTTCCCTATGAACTCAACCCAAAATTATCGAACGCCGTTTTTTACCATGCGAATAACTGCCCCAAAGGCAAAATCGGAAGAGTTTTTTGCATCGAATACTGACCGGGGACGAAAAGTGGATCCATTACGACAACCAAAAGCGCAGAAAATCGTGGGGTAAGGCAGACTATGCACCAACTTCAACAGCAAAACCGAATATTCATGGCAAGAAACCAATGCTGTGCATCTGATGGGATCAATTTGGAATGATCTACTATGAGCTACTCCAGCCTAACGTAATCATCACTGGGGAACGTTACTAACAATAATTGCTTGGAGATATATCTCTGACTACTAAAAATGGGGTTCCGTTGTTCACGTGAGCAAGAGTGGAAGCGTCACACTCCATTTGTGCTTGTTTTGACGAAGATCCCGGTTTCTTGAATTGCATTACCATTATGGATCAATCTTCATTTTTATGACACCGAAACGAAACAAGAGCCAATCGACGAACCCCTGAGAAATTTCGTGTACAAAAAGTCCTTGTTTCGATTTTTTTGGATTGCCGTGGAATAATTGTAATATTATGTAATGCAGTCCCACTCTTGAGCATTAAAGAATGTTTCATTACCAAGCGAAAGTCCATGGTAGAGTCAGAGGCCCACAAAGGGGTAGTAATTGAATTAAGAAAACAACTTGAAACCTCTCCTTAGAGTTATAAAACATAGCGTCTCATCCTTCGCTTCATTAAATTTTGATTTATTAAATATTCATTGTCTAAGGGGAGGTTTTAAGTTGTTTTATTAATTCACCAAGAGAAAGGTCGAAAAATGAAGCGTTGGCAATATTATTATAACACTGGTATTAATCGTTTTGGTGACAAATGTAAAAGATATTCGTTCGAAAAATATTTGTAGGTATTGGCCAAGAGAAAAGATCTTGAAGAATTCGTTAGACGTTACGAGTGACAAAGTTAACGTACTTGAAATACCAAAATTAACAGTGACAACCGCAGCACATCAGCTTTTCAAAAAGTGTTTTTAGATTTGGTTGGACCGAAAGTGAATAACAAGTATATTTTAACATTGCAGTGCGAATTAACAAACTTTGTCGAATACTACCAATTGCCCAATAAGTAATGAACGACACAGTTTATAATAATAATAATAATAAAGTGTGAATGAATAAATAATAATAATAATTCTTTATTAGTCACAAAGATGAACTAAAGGTTCGCAATCAGAATGACACAAGGGTGTCTTCTGCTCTACCTTGCGAGCCCTTTGCTACATAAAGATATAAAGAGATGATAGATACAATATAAAATTGGCAAGTATTGTATAAGTGCATAGTGGGTGTGAAATGGGAGATGGTACTTGGTACAAAATACAAAAATATCAACATTTTGACAATTACCTACTAACATAAGATGAATTATACATTTACATTATTCGTTTTGCTTATTTTGCTGAAACTGTAACTGAAGCCTCAACCTACGCCTGAACCTAAACAACGTGGTGGCTTGGAAGGCACAGAATCGGCTGTTAAATTCCCTAGCGACATTGTAAGAGAAGGATCTCTCGAATAAGACACTTTTATACACAGGAGGACTCAGTAGGCCCTTAGATATGCGAGAATATAGTGGAAATAGAGTAATCGCAGTCTTAGTAGTCGTAATTGGAATGAGAAAAATGTGAAAATGGAATCAGAGAAGTATTAATAGAAACTATAGTCTACACTTCTACAGAAATGTGAGATAATTAAATAACTATATAACAAGAATAAGGATTAAAGTAAAGGGCAGCCGTAGTAACCACTCAAAGAAGAGCAACGAGACTGAAAACGTGTTCCATAAGCACTACAAACCTCCAATAAAGAGCACGAAACGGGGAACCTACCAATCATAAGATCCAGAGAATCGGAGTAAACTTGAAATACTAGGGAATGCAACATAAAAAAGGAATAAACGTTAGGGAAGTACAAAACAGATAAAACGGTAAAATTACTCGGTGCCATGATTTAGATTTAGTGAAATTTAATATCTATATTCATATTACTGCCTTTTGATGTGGGGCTATTATTTTTCAGAATTACTTATTTGGGATTGTGAATTATTTAGTTCAGTGACATTTCTGTCTAACACAGGATCTTCTGCAAAGATAATTGGAACAAAATTAAATTTTAAAAGTTGTGCCACCTTTTTCTATGATTATGAATATACATCAAACAATTGGAAGAAAGTGCAGAAATCTGAATAAAACTACAATAGAAGTGTCTTATTGATCCACTTTAAACCACGCTTATTCGTCGATAAAACACGTCGTTTTAGAAGCTTTTGTAAAACAAAAGCCGTACATACTTATTAAACGCTTTCGATGGCGTAAATGGCTTTAAAGTTATTTAAAGACAGAAACGTAAGGAGCGTTTCTTTTCATTCGACTGTTGCGGGTTCGAACCCCTTTTCTAAAAAGATGAGAAAAATTAAACAAGGTTACATCAAGCACATAAAATTTACACATACATTAAGTAGTGAATAAACCGATCGCACGATGTGAATTTATCTTCACAATTCAAATAACGATCTATAGGTCACACAATATCTTATTAGATATCGTAAACATTAGCGATGCTTTAAATACACATCTAATATTTAATAAGAGGAATTGTTGACCAGTCAAACGTAGTTTGGTGTAATAATAATTGTCTTATTAGCTCTCATAATTAGAGACTAAACATCAAGATATTTCTCGTTAATTAGTCCAAATCCTAGTATACCTTGTATGGGAGTAATGCAAATACAGAGACCAAAACACGTGCTTAATATGAATAGCTCGTTAGCGCAGCAAACTGATCCATAGAGAGACTGTCAGCTTCATAATTAGACTACTATGATGGCCTCCACAAATCATACGACCACTAATAACAACCACCTCAACCGGCAATGATCCTTGCATGTAATTGGCAGAATATTTGTACGCCATGTTGGGGATTCAACATATATCGCAAATATTCCGTTATTATACACATTAAAATAAGCATTTAGATAGCACAAGGGTTTATTGAAATCAAACGTAACTTCCATCATTGATTATATTATATGTATAATCAATGCTCCCAGTTAGCGTTTAAAATAATTAAGTCTGGTCTCCTAAAAATTTGTTTAAACTTGCAAGTAACGATTTAATTTGTTTTGAAATTATTCAGTCGATATGTACAGAAATAACGTAATTGTCGTTGATTACTTTACATTATTGTATTCATTCTCAATTCCTAACTTTACAAAAGGACACTTCTGCAACAACCCACGTCTAGCTATGAATGTAAATGAACTACTTTATTTGAAGGTTGTATAATGCATCATGATAAAATTCACTAGTGACTGAGGTATGTAAAATAATAACTTGATATTACCAGAAATATACAGGGTGAGTTTTTTTTCATTATTTGTATGGGGATCTCGGAAACCATAAGAGTTACACATTTGCTTAAATGGGGAAAGATTTGCTTCTTTGGAAGACTAATCCAGATACGCTTTTGTTGATTTAAGAAAATGCATGGCTTACTAGATATTTGTAAAAAAGTAAAATTCTCCAAAATCGTTTCAGCCCTTTAATTCGTTTATTTCTAAAGATAGACAAAAATTGTTCAAATACAATTTGTAGATAATTTTGTGCCGAATAACGTCACCGTACTAGTTTTTTAATTTTGCTTAGCATTTTGAGGTTATGAAGCAAAGTTGAATTTTTTTAAATGGAAACCATGGTTGGCTATGACGCATTTTAATAGTGCATTTTTTTCTGATTGTCACGATGTAAGGGTTGTATCATTTATTTTGATAAATAAGGGCACAATACACGTTTTCCTATTATTAGGTTTACAAAAAATCATATCCTGCCATGAAAAACAAAAGAAATTATTATCGACACACATTGTGACACCTTTTCAACACGGAGTTAACAGCTTTCCCAATTTTACGCCCATTTACATCTAATTTGCTAAACGCATTAATAACAACTTCCTGCAGCTCCTGCATCTTTTATTCCTCCAAATACAAAAAAGTCTAAAGGTGTGTCGATAATAATTGTGTACATTTCGAACACTTACTGTAAATTTCTTTTGTTTTCCATGGCAGGATGTGATTTTTGGTAGGTCTAATAATAGGAAAACGTGTATTGTGTGTGCCTTTATTTATTAAGATAAGTGATACAACCCTTACATCATTACAATCAGAAAAAAATGCACTATTAAAATACCACATAGGCAACTATTGTTTCCATTTAAAAAAATTTAACTTTGCTTCATAACCTCAAAATGCAAAGCAAAATTAAAAAACTAGTACGGTGACGTTATTCGGCACAAAATTATCTACAAATTGTATTTAAACAATTTTACCTATCTTTAGAAATAAACGAATTAAAGGGCTGAAACGATTTTGGAAAATTTTACTTTTTTACAAATATCTAGTAAGCCATGCATTTTCTTAAACCAACAAAAGCGTATCTGGATTAGTCTTCCAAAGAAGCAAATCTTTCCCCATTTAAGCAAATGTGTAACTCTTATGGTTTGCGAGATCCCCATACAAATAATGAAAAAAAACTCACCCTGTATACCTACAGTTTCATAAATATAAAATTCATAAAAATTCACCGAACTGCTAGTTTTTTTTGCATAAAAAATAAACTCTCCAGTGTTCTTTTGCAATTTCGTAAATTTTTTTAGATAAAGGAACTAAAAACATAACTTTTTTTCCACTGGAGTGCGTTAAGAAATGTTAGAATTTGCGCACCAACCGCCAGGGAAACACTAAAAGAAGCTGGAAGTGGAAGGCCTGCCACTGCATCGCTACTTACCGTAGATCGCAGATCACGTATAGATTAAACATCGTAAGAGAACATGCTAATTTGACTACAAATGGCTGGAAGAAAGTTTTGTTCACGGATGAAACCAAAGTAAGTCTAAGTGATTGAGTATGACAGAGAACTGCAAAAAGGTTTTGTGTTTGCACTATGCCCCAAGGGATCAAAAATGCTCTGGGGAGGAACACACCGAATTAGTCGGCGATCCAAGAATGCAGAACTCTTTCTGGAAAACATTATTGAAGACCACCTTATGCCGGTTGCGCCATTTTTATGCCAGACAACGCAAATTCTCATAGATCTGTATTAGATTTTTAGATGGGATGATTTGAAAAAAATTGTCTGGTATTATGTACTTGTCTCTAGAATTTGAGAATATTGGTCTCTTAGAATGGAAAAATACTCCCAAAGCAACCACCATAAAAACTAATAACAAGCTTATCCCGATGAATGCAAGCGATTATAAGAGCCCGTGGAGGTGTTATGGAACATGCTTTTTTAAATTGGATTATTTTCTTGTATTGGTGAAACATTTTTTCCAATGCAATATTGTTTAATTACCTTCATTTATATTATCCTAATTACATTTGCTAAAAATTGCAACAAAATAGGTAGTATATTAAAGTATAAGTGGATAAACAGGTCTTTAAAACACGCGCAAGTTTTCAAGCACGACGGCGTAGTCATGGAAATGAGAAAAACGGAAATTAGTTTGCAATCTGTCATCCAAGGTTGATTGTTGTCACCGAAATGCTTAAAAATGAATTCTAATATCTATAATATATTATGTTAAATAATGTTTGAATAATAGTATATTATATATCGATGGTCCAAAGTGCAGTATTTAATATAATAAATAATAACGGTCTAACTAGGTGGGAAAGTACAAAATTTCTTGGCATCCAGATAGATGAATGTCTCACTTGGAAGACACACTGCAGTAACGTTATATCCAAACTCAGCTCCTTCATCTATGCATTCAGAAATTTGAGGGAAGTACTAACGGTATCCCAGTTATTAAGCGTCTACCATGCCTTAGTTGCTCCGCAACTGAGGTATGGAGTATGTTTATGGGGAAATTCCAGTAGAGCAAAGGATGTTTTCCAAATCAAAAAAAAATCCTTAGAACAATTGTAAATGTAAATAGCACATATTCATGCAGAGAATTGTTCAAGGAGCATAAACTATTAACACTTACCGGAATGTACAAGTACATACTTGAGATATCTAAAGTAATCTTCAACAACTCTTCAAAACTGCGCACGAATGGTCAAATACACCAGCATAACCTACGACATAACGACCAATATAGAGTACAGTTCAGGAAAACTAAAATCGGACAAAACGCGCCAATGACGATGGGTGTAAAAGTATTCAACCGGCTACAAATGCAACTCAGAACCTCTTCCACAAAAAAAAGTTTCGAAAAACATCTCCATCACCTTTTAACCCAAAGATGCCCTTATACATTAAAAGAATTTTTTTTCTTCTACCATCCTGACATCAACACAATCTAGTTAATTTTACTATTGCGTTTTAATCCCGCGAGTGGAGTTTGTTGCATCGAGGGCGATCATATTGGTAAAAAAATCAATCCTCAGGAAAACCGAGCGCGTCAGATTAAGACAGTTAAGTACATGCAGAACAGTGTTTATTTCAATAATCTGAACAGAAAAAAACAGAAAAAAACAAAAAAAGAAATTTTGTTTTCAAATTGTCAGATTAACAATATCCCTTCATATAATTGTCAGATTATCATTTACGACGACTAGGACATCAAGCTGAACCGTCTGTATAAAAATCTGACGCACTGGAGTATGTGAAGGTTACGTTTTTTTTACATTTTCAAAAATCGTTCATGACTTTTAATCGCGTCCAAATCGCCAGTCATTTGAATAGGACATTTTTTTGAGTACACTTAACATTTCCTCTGAATATCTGACACGCTCGAATAACTTTTTTTTTCTACTTACCCTTTTTTACGGCCACCCCCCACTAACTAATCGTCAGATTAATATCTCTCGGTTATCAGAAAGACATAGTGCGTATACACTATGAATGTCTGACGCGCTCGAGTATTATCCATTTTAAATCTTTGAAAATTTGTACACGCTCTCCCCCCCACAAAAATGGCAAATGTAACAAACTTTTTTTTCGTTTTAGGACCTAATCTTCACAATCCAATAGGTCCCCATGACGCTTTAGTAACTACCGATTTAGCATCCCCGGCTCCCCTACTATAAGGAAGTTATAGAATAGGCAATTAATTGTATATACAGGGTGTCCCGTGACTCGATGGCTATAGTTTAAGAGCGTATTTTTTTGACCATTTTAAGTCGAAAGTGCGTTATATATTTTTGTGCAAAACTCAATAGTTAAGGATGCACTATTAAAGTAAATAGTATGTTTTATTAATTAAGAATTTTTCTATTGTTAGCACAAATGTAATTAAAGTTTTTGTTAAAAAGGTTCCCCCCACCCCACCGCTTCACAACACATTATTGCTCTTCTAATAATTGAAGATGTAGCTGTATGAAGCGTATCTGGGTCGTCTCGTATGGATGCAGCTGCAGCTATAATATTTTGAATTAACTCATCCCTGGTTTGTGGTTTATTTAAATACACCTCGGAGCCCAATGAACTACACCTTCTCTTCCAATCCACAGGTTAGCAAAAGTTACTTAGATATTCTCTCAAATTTATACCAAAATGAGGTGGTGCGCCATCATGTTGAAACGAGTCAGGGACATAACGCCGAATGGACATAACGCCGAATGGACACAACGTCGAAACGAATTGTTGGACACATCGCCGAAACTGGACACAACGCCGAAATCAGCCGTTGGACACAACGCCGAAAAAGGACACAACGCCGAAATGAGTAGTTGGACATATTGCCGAATGTGGACACAACGTCGAAAAGCAAAAATGGCCGTTGCATAGATCGGAAATCGGACGTCGAAGCCGAAGTTTCACAACATCGAAACAGCTTAATGGACATATCGTCGATTGGACACTACGCCGAAACCTCTTTCTGCATTAATTTTAATTATCAGGCCAACGACTTGTCCGTTTATATTAAAAGACTGTGCAAACTTGGGAAATTTAGAAAATTCCACGATCATGTACACTATTTTGCTTTCATTCAGTACATTATATTCCATTTTCGAACGTCAATTACCTTAATTATGACAAAAGTGATGTAAATTTAAATACAGGGTGGCCCATTGAAAAAGTAACACGCCTGTTTTGGGACACTTAGACCAGTTTCTTAAAAAAACTCTCGGACACGTCGATTTTCTATTTTTGGGGGACAACTTTTGATGTCAAATTTGACTTTGTCAGGTCAACCCCCTAGCCCCAGCAACCCCTAACTCAATAATTTAAATAGGGAAAAGGAGTCGAGCGACCCCTCATTTGAAGCGTGTTTTAATTCTCTATTCGACAGTACAAATTAAAATTAGTTTTATTCAATTTTTTTTTCGCCCTTTTTACCTTATGAACGGCACAGTTTGATGTCAAATTTGACCTTATCAGGTCAACCCCCTAACCCCAGCAAACCCTAACTCAAGAATTTAAATAGGGAAAGGGTGTCGAGCTACCCCTCATTTGAAGCGTCTTTTAATTCTCTATTCGACAGTATAACCGAAATTAGTTTTATTCAATTTTTTTTCGCCCCCATGAAAAGCACCCTCTAGATTAACTAAGGTGAGGGTGTTGTTTAGGAAAAATCCTGAAATGTGCCGTTCAAAAGGTCAAAGGGGGCGTGTTTCAGGATTTTTCCTAAACAACACCCCCACCTTAGTTAATCTAGAGGGTGCTTTTCATGGGGGCGAAAAAAAAATTGAGTAAATCTAATTTTCATTTATACTGTCAAATTGAGAATTAAAAGACGCTTCAAATGAGGGGTCGCTCGACACCCTTCCCTATTTAAATTCTTGAGTTAGGGGTTCCTGGGGCTAGGGGGTTGACCTGACAAAGTCAAATTTGACATTAAAATGTGTCGTTCAAAAGGTCAAAAGTGGGGTGTTTCACGATTTTTCCTAAACAACACCCCCACCTTCGTTAATCTGGAGGGTGCTTTTCATGGGGCGAAAAAAAATTGAATAAAAGTAATTTTCATTCATACTGTCACATAGAGAATAAAAAGACGTTTCAAATGAGGGGTCGCTCGACTCCTTTTCCCTATTTAAATTCTTAAGTTAGGGGTTGCTGGGGCTAGGGGGTTGACCTGACAAAGTCAAATTTGACATCAAAAGTTGTCCCCCAAAAATAGAAAATCGACGTGTCCGAGCGTTTTTTTAAGAAACTGGTCTAAGTGTCCCAAAACAGGCGTGTTACCTTTTCAATGGGCCACCCTGTATATTGTTTCAATGAGTAGTCAGACTATCGAATGTTAATAATAGGTAAGTACATGTTTTCTTTTGAAAATGATATGAAAAATTAGTGCCATACGCACACTAATAGTTTATTGGTTCGATTCATTTTTCGATTTATCCTAGTCACCGTAAGCGACGTTTATAGGAAGCTTTTCCGATTCAAAGATTGGTCAGAATTTTCCTACATAATTTTTGTTAAAAAAACTTTAAAAAATACTTAGAAAATAAACAATATCAAGATGAACTAATTCATAATAATGTACTATTAAAAATGTATAGTAGAATATTTAAAAAAAAAAAGGAGACTAACACATAAATCAACATTTGACACTTGACAGCAATAAATAATATACATAGGTATTTAATTATTTTCTAATATTTATAGTACCAAGAAGAGTCAGTTATGTTAGTACTAGTCGCACATATTGCTCAACTTTAATTCGGTCAATACTGGACAGATGGAATGATCAACTGTTCTAATAGGCGATGTCCTCTCCAGTGGATGGAATTTAAATAAAAGTATCAACAAGTATTCGAGTCTTTATCAATCACGCATTAGAATATTCGAAAAAAGGCCAAAAGAATGGTTACCTTGGAGTATGTCTTATAAAGTTACAAATAAATAATATAGACTTTACGTCTTCGCTAGTCGCAGCAGCAGCATCCATCATTGAATATCTAAGTAATAAAGAATCTTTCTTTTCCACATCGGGTAGATGGTTTTTATGAATTGATGTTTATTGCAACATGTCTTGCCATTTTCAATACATAGGTACTAAATCTCGTTTTCCGTTGTTGGTTTTATTTTTTCTATAAAGAAATCCATGTCAGAGCGGAGGTTTCCACGGCCAGGCCAGAGACTGCCGGGGTAGGACCGTGTCAGTGTTGAAAAAGTCAACGTTTCGCCCACTTTCGTAAGGGGCTTCATCAGGACAAAATCAAAACAATAATAAAAATAAAAGCAACAATAAAAATAAGAAATCCATCTTCTGATACAAGACACGTGTAATACATAGCACCACGTCTCTTTGTGGACACCGTAATATCTTCCATTATTCTAAATATGTACTGAAAACGATAGGACCAGATCACTCTAGCATTGACTAAACACTCAATCAACGCTCTATAATGGCGATTTGCACCGTAAAAATTCAGTAACGCGTAAAGTTAAGCAGAACTTAAATGCCATGGCAACGATTATTGAAACAATGATTGCTATGGTATTTAAGCTGTACTTAACTATAAGCATACCTTAATTTGTAAGGTACCTACCTAATACCCGTTTTCACCATACAAATTAAGGCATGCTTAAAATTAGGCAGAACTTAAATGCTATGGCAACGATTATTGAGACAATGGTTGCTTTGGTATTTAAGCTGTACCTACTTAACTATAAGCATGCCTTAATTTGTATGGTGAAAACGGGCATAAGTATTATGTATTTATGTACAATTGGGGCAACAAAAAATGGGACACTATGGTTTTACAAGTTCAATGGTCATATGTACTTTAAGTACCTACCTATTACCTGACCTTCGCGATTAAACAATACTTAATTTTTTTTAGTCAGGTACTACTTAAAGTAGATATGCCCATTGAACTTGTAAAACCATAGTGTCCCGTTTTTTGTTGCCCCAACTGTATCTACTTAAAAAATGCAAAGTAACACTGCAAAGCGTCGCTTGAAATAAAATTGTGTAATGGTGAAAATGTCTTTGTATAGTTTGGATTCAAATAAACATGGGTATGACTCATTCTTAAAATTACATGAACTAATATTTAGGCGACGTAAGTCTTGATTAAATCGGCAAAGTATCTTTTAGTTAATATTTTTTTCGGCAGATGTCTCCAGATAAATTTCGATAAAATGTCAAAGAAAGTGGAAAATTATTTTATGTTTTTTATATTTTAAGGCTAGACAAATGATGCATTCTATCCACTTATTTTATTGATCGAGTCAACACTGTTTTTTTAAGAAACTCATAAACAAAAATTTTATTTGCATTGACGAGTTGAAGTGAATACACGCGTTCTGGTCTCCGTATTCATTTATTTTAATTACTACTACGTAATAAATATCTTGTTGGTGTTAGATACCGTGAAAGTGCAACAATAAAGCAATCAAATGCCGCTACTAAAAAATTGTGGAAAATGTGACAAACAAGTCAATTTTGATAAAGATAATATTTGTATCTGTGACAAATGTCGTATTATTTACCACGCGGTCGGTTCTGGACTTTCCCGTGCAGATGCGCAACTACTGACAAGTGATAATTACCGGCCTACCTTTCATTGTGATATATGTACCACCGAAAAAAAACAGGTATCTGAATTACATAAAATAATTGCCACTCTTCAAACGGAACTCCATGACTTAAAACAAAAAGTAGTCTCACATGCACGATTAGAATCATTGTCACCATTGGAAATTGAAAATCTAATACATAAATGAAGTATCCGAAAGGAACCGTCGAGCTTCTAATATTGTATTATTTAACGTCAATGAATGTCAAGAAAATGATAGCATGGTTGATAAAGATAAGCTATTGGAATTATTACAACCAATTGTTAATATTGATATTTCAACAATAAAATTCTTTCGCTTAGGTACAGCTGTACCAAATAAAAATCGCCCAATAAAAGTTATTTTTACAAATCCTATTGATGCTAAAACCGTCTTAAAAAATAAAACCAAACTTTGTGCAAAATTTGGACCGGTAAAAGCTTCATCTGACCAAACGCCGAGTCAACGGAAATATTTGATGGACCTACGTACAACTTTAAACGATAGATTGAGTAACGGCGAGTCAAACATTACTATTAAATTTCATCAAGGAATTCCTCAAATCGTACCTATTGTGGATAAAAAAAACTAAGTTTGTCCTTCTATTATCAGAACGTACGCGGTCTAAATACGAAAACGCATTCCATCTACCGAGAAATTTCATCATGTTCGTTCACTGAAACTTGGTTAAACTCAAGTATAAACAATTGTGAAATTTTTCCTCATAATTATTCAATATTCCGGTGCGACCGCCAATTTAATAAAGTGAACATGTCTAGAGGTGGTGGTGCACTAGTAGCAATTAACCAAGATATATTATGTACGTCGGCCCTAGATCTTACTTTTATCACAAACATTTTTACAAACATTGATATAGTGGGCTGCAAAATTGTTTTGGGTCAAACAATATTATATGTTCTTAACGTAGGTGGCCTTGATACATACCACCGAACTTTCCGGTTAGTGATTTCTACAATTTTTTTGGAATTATTATCTAGCTTAGATTATGTTTATAATAATCAAGTCATTCTTGTCGGCGATTTTAACTTACCTAATTTCTCTAGTTTTAGCACTAATTATAACTTAGATACTAAGTGTAACGACTTTAACAATTTTTTAAAGTATGTTAATTGTGATCAAGTAAATTACAACTTAAATACAAACAATAGGATATTAGACTTAGTTGTAAGTAACATTCATCTGGAAGTATGTAAAAGTGAATATTCTTTTGTACACGAAGACAAACACCATCCATCACTAGACTTTGTAGTTAATATAAACGTAAACGTTACCAAAAATTTTCAACCATCTCATAATGAAAAAAGGTATAATTTTAAAAAAGCGAATTATTGTAAACTCTATAATGACCTCTTTAACACTAACTGGAATTTCCTCGCCTCAATTAAGAATGTAGATCACGCATGTAAAGAATTCTACTCAACCCTGGAGTCTACTTTTGATAACAGTGTTCCTACATTCAGTCAGACCAGAAAACGTACTTTTCCACCGTGGTTTTCTAAATCACTTATTCAAAACTTAAAATTAAAGTCTGTTGCACATAAGAAATACATGCAAACCAAAGACCCTTACTTTTATAGCGAATTCAAACGTCTGCGTACCGTCACCAAATCACAGTTGTCGCAATTATACCAACAGCATATCTTACAAGTTGAACATGATTTCCACTCCAATCCGAAAAATTTCTGGTCATTCGTTCGATCAAAGAAGTGTACTCGTATTCCAGGCGAATTACATCTTCACGATCAAACATACAGCACTCCTCAATCAATAGTAAATGCTTTTGCGAACTACTTCTCTAGTGTGTACATAAGATCTGATCCTATTAATCAGGAAATCTCCATAAATAATTCAAATTTTCAGGTCGGAGTCGATCGAATTACTGAACAAGATGTTCTTGAAGCCATAAAAAAATTGAAAAACAAATCAACGGCAGGGTGTGATCAAATACCTTTTTTCCTTATTAAAGACTGTGCCGCTGTTCTAGCTTGGCCATTATCAATCATATTTAATTTATCTTTAAAACATTGTACATTTCCATCTATCTGGAAAATAGCCAAAGTGTGTCCTGTTTTAAAATCTGGGTTGTCCTCCAATATAGAAAACTATCGACCTATATCTGTTCTTTGCAACTTCTCCAAAGTATTTGAGATAATCTTGTATAGTAAACTTTTTTTTCAAGTGAAATCACAAATCTCTCCCCACCAACATGGATTTGTTGCCAATAGATCAACGATTTCCAACCTAGCCTGCTTTTCTCAGTACTGCTCACAGATTCTAGACCTGCGAGGACAAGTCGACGTATTATATACCGACTTTCAAAAGGCGTTTGATCGAATAGATCACCACATCATTATAAAAAAGCTACAAGATTATGGCTTTAACGCATCCTTGATTGACCTTTTTAAATCTTATTTATCTAATCGAACTCACTTCGTATTATACAATGGTGTGAAATCAACTTCAATTACACCAACATCAGGAGTACCGCAAGGCTCAAACCTGGGACCGCTATTGTTCTTGCTTTATATTAATGATGTGCCTGCCCGCTTATCATGTCAAAATCTACTGTTTGCAGATGACCTGAAAATTTTCACTAAAATCTCTAGTATCCAAGACTGCCAACAACTTCAAGATGATTTAAATGCCTTATGTAGTTGGTGTGAAGATAACAAACTAAATTTAAACATTTCCAAATGTCAGGTTGTCTCCTTTTCTCGTAAAACAAATGTAATTGATTTCAACTATTGTATCGGAAGTGTTTCATTAAATAGGACAACTTTAATTAAAGATTTAGGTATACTGTTTGACAGTATGTTCACATTTTCTAACCACATTAACAATACCGTCGAACGTTCATTTAAAACTTTGGGTTTCATTATCCGATCCTGTGCCGAATTCACTAATCTGTCAACAATTAAAGTGCTTTATACATCGCTAGTGAGATCAAGGTTGGAATATGGCGCATTAATTTGGTATCCGCGTTTTAAAAAGTATGAATTGGAACTAGAGAAAGTTCAACGTCGTCTTCTTAAATATATGCATTTTCGCCGTACTGGTTCTTATCCCGTTCAAGGCTATCCACAGGGTTCACTGCTGTTGGAGTTTGATCTGGTATCTTTGCACACGAGAAGAAAACAGCAGAGCGTCAAATTCTTGTATGACTTGCTGAACCACAATGTTGATTGTACCTCGCTCTTGGATTGGCTAAACTTTGCAATACCGCGTGCGTCTTCAAGATGCTCAGCGACATTTTATTTAACTAAATGCAAAACTAACCTTCTGCAATACTCGCCAATTCATACTATGTGTCTTAATTTCAACACTATATCTAGAAATGTAGACATCTTCAATGACTCACTACAAAAAATAGTCAGCGCCATAGAGTAAATGTTTATTTTGTTTTGTTTTATTTTATTTTGTATCTATTATTAAGTTTAAATTGCTTTACTCGACAATGTAATTATTTTTTGTTTAGCCTTAAGTTTGTCCTATTTTGGAGTATACTGTTTGGACAATTAAACATTATTATTATTATTATTATTAAAGAATGACAGGAGTGACAGATGCTGCTTCTTAATCACGACACACGTTTATTGCGCTAATATGAAGAGTACAGCAGATTTATGTTTTTATAGCCATCCTTCTTTAATACATGTAGTTGAGACTGTTGAGAGTGAGAGATAAAAATATGTAATTTTATTATAGAGTTTAACATCGATGAGTCATACCCAACTTTATTTGAATCAAACTATAGGTAGATACTTTACGGGTGTAACGTGTAACAAATTAAATACAGTCGGCACCTAATACTTTATTTTTAAAATGCCACCTTTATTTATGGTGCGGATTACAATAACAGGGCTTTGATTGACAGAAAATCTTTAATCCTTTTAAGTGCAGGAGGCATATTTAAGATTTTGGTAAACTTAGGAAGTCGTAAGTCACCCTGGCCACTGACCACAACCCTACGAAAAACGAAACACTAAGAATTGCATACCTGCCGGCTGTACTTTAGGGATTACCGATAGACACTATTTTTCCGTTAGATTTCTAAAAATAATCATTACTAAATAACAGAAATGTTCAAGTTAGATATGTAAGTAATTGTTGAAAATTATATGTAGGGCGGAAACGTGGAACGAAACGAGAAAACTCATAAATATATGATACAAGCATTCGTTAATAAATAATGGCTGAGAAATATTATGCAAGATATTGTGGCTGCAGATGATTACCAATGAAGAATTATACAGACCGAAACACACATGAAGGACAGTACAAAAGCAATTAAAACACCATGGTAAACACATGGAATGAAACGAAGATACTAGCAAAAGACAGAACGGAATGGAACAGTAAACGAGTTAATAAATAAAATAACCAAGATGCGCACCTGCACGTTAATTAATTATTAATTTACTAATCAAAAAATTAGAAACGTAAAACAAAATTTAATTCATAGTGTAGTCACAGAGCACCTCGGCAAACGGGAAGGCTAGTCTTCCCGCTAAAACATAGGACGCCACATTATAAGTATTATTTATCTGTCAACGTCGGTCAACGTCAAACTTTGAACAATAATTATTTTGAGATTTGTGTTATTCTTTACCAACAGGTAGGTATATTAATTAATTGGATGGTCTCATATAATGGAATTCTGCAGTGGGTGTCTCCTTATGATATTCGTGGAGTCTTCTTGAGGGGTTGTTGCATGGTTTAATGAAACAATATACTTACTACCTTACTACCTAATTTTTCAGACAGGTTTTGTTAAGTTAAGGCAACAATTGCTTCAAGATAAAAATAATAAATTATCATTTACTTCATTTAGCATTTAATTAGCCGGGAAGCAATTATACATACACTGTGGCCCGAAATAAAGGAGTACATTTTTTAATCTGAAATAACTTTTTTGTTTCTAGGGCGATTTATTTTCTTTTTACAGGGTTAATACCTCAGCATGTCCCCAATATGAGTGCAAATTTTGGTATAAATAAAATGTACAGGTTCGGACTTACAAATTTTTTTCTTTAATGGTGCATTTGTGATCGTTGCAAATGAAACATGTTTTAGCTAAATTTGAACTGATATGCTCTTTCGGTACGGTAAGTACCCAGAACACTTCCGTACAAACGAAATTCTCCGCAATTGTAGGATTTGCGAAATATCATTTTTTTATTGAAATAAGGAAATAATACATTTTATTAAATAACACAAATTATAACTAAGAAAATTAGCTACATAATTTATAACTTAAAGTAAAATATTATGAATGTGGCCACCATGACTGTTCACCACTTCTTGTAGCCTTCTGCGCCATAAATTGATGGCCCCATTTATTGTACGCTGTTCAAAGTTGTTCCATACAAACTGCATTCGTTCGAAGAAATGGCAGGAAAGATGTAATTTAGTGCTAAGGAGCTTCCGTTTTAGTGAAGATATTAGAAAAACATTTAAATTTACATAAATATTAAAATTCGATATTTTTCTTTAGTTTATGGCTAATGCGCGTACTTAGTACCATTTAAATAAAAAAATGATATTTCGCAAATCCTACAATTTCGGAGAATTTCGTTTGTACGGAAGTGTTCTGGGTACTTACCTTACCGAAAGAGCATATCAGTTCAAATTTAGCTAAAACATGTTTCATTTGCAACGATCACAAATGCACCATTAAAGAAAAAAATTTGTAAGTCCGACCCTGTACATTTTATTTATACCAAAATTTGCACTCATATTGGGGACATGCTGAGGTATTAACCCTGTAAAAAGAAAATAAATCGCCCTAAAAACAAAAATGTTATTTCAGATTAAAAAATGTACTCCTTTATTTCGGGACACAGTGTATATGAAAATCAGGCTTAAGTAGTACAACATATTCAATTCGTTCCAATATTCTGAGATACATATGAGATATGACTATAAATAATGTATATAATCAGAACTTTAATTACTTTTAGAAAGAAATTTCGATTATATATCCCATCACGAGGTTTCGGCGTAGTGTCCAATGGACGATATGTCCATTAAGCTGTTTCGATGTTGTGAGACTTCGGCTTCGACGCCCGATTTCCGATCTATGCAGCATCAATTTTTGCTTTTCGGCGTTGTGTCCACATTCGGCAATATGTCCAAGTACTAATTTCGGCGTTGTGTCCTTTTTCGGTGTTGTGTCCAACGGCTGATTTCGGCGTTGTGTCCAGTTTCGGCGATGTGTCCAACAATTCGTTTCGACGTTGTGTCCAAATTTCGGCGTTGTGTCCATTCGGCGTTATGTCCATTCGGCGAAGTGTCCAGGTCCCGTTGAAACCACATGTCAACTCTATTCTGAAGTGGAACATCCTTTGATTAGGAAACCTCCGCTGATATTCCCGCACTGACGCTCTTGCATTTCCGTCGTAGTATCCGTAAATAAAGTGAATCTTGATTTGTAAACGTAGCCATTAAATTAATCTTAAAATTACAACTTCAAAAAATAAACAACACAAACATAAACAATCAAATGTCACTATAACAATAATATGGCAAAACAATAATTACATGGCCTACCAGATTAATTTAAGTTCACATAACTCCTTAACTATTGAGTTTTGGACAAAAGTATATAGTTCGACTTACAATTGTCAAAAGAATACGCTCTTAAACTATGGCATTCGAGTAACGGGACACCCTGTATAAGGTCGATAGGAGAGAGAATCAGACTGATGAAGACACACCTGTAATAAGTAATTTTGGTGTTAAAATAAACCCCAGTTTAATTATATGGTGTTTGGTTATAAGCAAGAATCTAAATGATAACAGCCCTTTAGCTAGCCAACTAAAGGGGATGACACGACAAATTACCAACTACGGAACTACGGAAAGTTATAAAAATGTAAATTCTAAAGGAGGTTATTTCGATTAAACAATTTACCGATTTTATTTTAAAGTATGGGTTGAAATCGACCGTTTATTTCGCATCCGTCTCACATTCTGAGGGTGTTCAAGATTAATTCTTGAAAACCCATTGATACACAGCGAAATTAATTAATTTTAAAGAACGCACCCAAATGAAAAAGTAAAGTGTGAATGCGTTTGATGTAACTTTTGTGAATTGCGACGAACTTGTTCTTTACGTTTTTGTATTCTTCTGATCTAACAAACAAAACCAATGTGTACTAGAGAACTTATAAATGTTAATTAGAGAAAGTCTTTCGGGTGGCTTATAAAATGTTGAAAAGCTCTTAAAAGAGTCTACCTGACAACATTTCATGTTTTAATCAGAATAATAAGTATGCCGTTGATGAATGCTGTATTTGTGTTCGTTAATAATTCAGTGCAGCCTTCATAACGCTGCAGTTAGCTTATGCAAAATCCCTTTGATCTTCATATTCGGATCCAGACTATAACCACAAAATTAAATTCCCTTCGAAATCGTATTATAACTCTTACGGTAAAGTAAATCTAAACCGTAAATATCGTTGGTTGGAAATATATTTATTGTTCAAGTAGGAGTCATTTCCATTCATTTGGTTACATATTCTCTCGTTGTTTTCTTTAAACAACATAACCTTGTCGCGTTCTAATGGAGTCCAATTACTGCAAGGCACGAAGTTAAAATCCGGCGACCGGAACCAACCCCTAATTGAGTTTGACGTGAGGACCAGCAACGATCGAGCCACTCACTTCGGGATCAAATTGAATCGCTACGGATCCGGTTAGAGTGTTTCCTGTTCCCGCGCTTGATTAAGGACCCGCCTCACCCTGTCGATTGATTAACTGGGTTAATTGCAAACATCAGATACTACCTTACTTTTTCCATTCCCAAGCAGTTTACACGATGGCCATTGAAATAGAATTCGTTCTACAACGTCGCAACTTTCCAAAGTCTATTTGAGTAAAAAAAAAGTTTTAAATTCATTAGAAATTTTCCACCCAACTGAATTTTTTGCTTTTTTAATTTCAAACGTTAAGTTTCGGGCAGTTTATTATATGTGAAAATGTAATTTATAAATGGTAATAACATTTCAATTATTTACGTAAAAAATCAAATCGTTTATAAGTACATATATTTGAAGTTGTTTAGTTAATAAACGAATTGGAAACAGTTTACTGAGACTATTGAATTTGGCCGAAAGATTTCCAATTAACGAGTCCAACTCTAATTATATTCTCAGGCAGCAGTGGATTGTCGTAGTTTTAGGTATACTACGAACATTTTTGTTAAGATTAAACGTATTCCTAGTTATTCAGGGCACCGAATAAGTGTAAAGAAGAAATAAGGAATGCTATAAGAACGAAGGTTTTAAAATTTAGTGTTCATATTTAAAGTTTAATTCTAACCCCTAACTACACATTGAATATTTTAGTATTTAATAATATGTCCACGTATATGAGCAATAAAGATATCTGTATTAAAATAGGAGTAAAGCAACCTAAGGCTGTTCTTCCACAAAACCTTAGCACCAAAGGAGTTGCTGGGGTATGACCAAGTTTTCTAATTATCTAGGATTCTCGTCATGGGTGTTTGATATGTTTTTGGTTTTATTTTAAGTATGATAAAGTTATGGATGACAGTGCTGGGTTCAACGGCTACAAGAGTTTCAGTTCTTCCAGTTACACTTACATCGGTAAAAATAACCCACGAGCAGCTTGTTACTTAAATGGTCAAATGCTGGAAACGGTCTTGTCACATAACGACTTAGGTGTCATAGTGAACAATACTCTAATGTATGCCTGTATGCCAACGTGCAAAGTCCAAATGTCACTTAGTTCGACAATCATTTTCTACTTAGGAGCTACTGTAAAATCTACACATATTATATGCGCCCTATTCTAGAGTATGCTGGTGGTCCGGTATGGT
Source organism: Pyrocoelia pectoralis (assembly GCA_036250285.1). NCBI lineage: Eukaryota > Metazoa > Arthropoda > Insecta > Coleoptera > Lampyridae > Pyrocoelia > Pyrocoelia pectoralis. Next base: position 75,923,373 of record CM070075.1, on the reverse strand, counting down.
GTGATGGCAGGATTGCCATGTGATGTTCTTGGGTTGACTCGAAGTACCGGAGATCACTTACACCCTTGTCGTTAACACATTACTTACTTATTTACTTCTTTTATTATACTTCCATATTGTTCTAATACATTCTAACTTACTTGACTAATACTTAACTATTCTAAGTTAACAATCGAGCTCTCGAACTCGAACTCGAACTAGCACTCTAACTAGAACTAGAACTCCGCTTCTTCGCCCACTCGTCTTACTTATATCTGCCCCCTTCTCTTAACCTACTTACTACCTTATTACTCCATCACACCTTCCCCCTTTTTTTTTTTTTTTTTCTTTTTTTTCCGGAAGAACACAAAAATTTCCTTCCAGTCTTAGTTAGTTAGTTACATCTTGTCCTCACTTCCACTTTGTTTAGTCACCCTGTCTCACTCTGTTTTTATGCACTGTAACCACTTTATTATTTATTTTCAGCGTTACGTTTGGCGATTTGTCCTCAATTACTTTATAAGGACCGTTATATAAAGGTTCTAACTTATTGTTCACTTCACTTTTTACCCAAACCTTATCATTAAACTTATACTTAATGTTATTACAATTTTTATCTAACCTCTCTTTCCTTTTAATCTTTGATTCAAGCAGGTTGGCTCTCGCGTCTTTCCACGCTGATTGTAATCGAAATTTTAACTCAACCGGGTAATCTTCAAAATTGTATATTGGATCTACTTTACTTAATAAATTATGTGGTAAATTACCCCTTTTTCCAAAAACAAGTTCATAAGGTGTGTATTTTGTTTCTGTGTGTACTGTATTATTAAATGCAAAATTCCAAAATTGAACCCAATGGCTCCACGTCGTGTTAAATTTGTTTACTTGTATCCTTAGGTACGTATTTAAGTGTTTGTGCGTGTTTTCTAACGCCCCTAGTGTTTCGTGATGGTATGCAGTTGAATTTATTTGCTTTATGCCTAATAAGTGTGCTGTTTCTTTAAAAATTTTTGCTAAAAATTCGGTGCCTTGATCTGTTACTACTTGTTCTGGTATCCCGTATCTTAGTACAAAATTGTTAACGAATGCTCTCGCAACTGTCTCCGCCTCTTTATTTTCAATTGGATATCCCTCAACGAATTTTGTTAACTCGCACTGTATTGTTAAAATGTATCTTTTGTTTTCGTTATCCTGATTCAATGGACCTACTAGATCTAAATATACCTTTTGAAATGCCGACGATGCGGTTGTTGTGATTGTAATGGGTTCCTTTCGTTTATTCACATGTTTGTGCCGTTTACATTCGTGACACTTATTTATCAATTTGGTTACGTCATTTTTTAAATTTTCCCAAAAATAATATCTTTTTATATTTGCATATGTTCTATTTATCCCACAATGTCCCCCCGTGTGGAGAATATGAAAATTATTTAAAATTAACTCTCGCGTTTCTTTACAATCAATCCTTTTTGCTTTGCTAATGACAATTATTTTAATGTTACATTTCTTAAAGATTTCAATATTTTTTGATATGATGGATAGAAGCGCTTCATTATTTTTATCTTTAAAAATATGTAATTTTGGAATTCCGTATTTCTCACTTAATGTTAACAAAGATTTCAACTCCGCGTCTAGGGCAGGTGCTGATAAATTACTTTGTTTAATATATATTATTTGCGATTTATTGTCGTATAACACGTTCCCTGAGTTAATTACCTTTTGTTTTCGCAATTTTTCCTCTTCATCCCTACGTATCGTTCTTAGTTCTACCGAATCCAAAGGTGCTTTTAATAACTCTACAATGTTTGGTTGGCCAGTCCGCACATTTGTTTCGCTACCAAAATTCGCCTCCGATTCTGTATCAGTGTATCACTTACCTTCTTGTTTATTTGTGCCCTTGTTATTGCAAAAATATTCTCTGTACACTCCTTTAATTCTTTCGAGCTCACTACAATTCGCGACAATGCATCAGCTGCCACGTTTTCTTTACCTTTAATGTAGTGTATTGTAAAATCGTATTCCTCTAACGTTAACCTAAATTTCGTCAGTCTAGATGATGGATTGTTTAACCCAAATAAGTATATTAAAGGACGATGGTCCGTAAAAATTTTAAATTCGTTTCCGTATAAATATGGTCTGAAATGCTTTACTGACCAGACGATGGCTAAAAGTTCTTTCTCTATGGTCGCATAATTAATTTCCGCTTTATTTAGCGCCCTACTTGCGTATGCTACTGGTTTATCATTTTCGTTACATAAAATGGCTCCGATCGCGTACCCACTTGCATCTGTTTTTAATATAAACTTATTTTCTGGAGAAAAATTTGGAAATTCTAAAATTGGTGGGTTTACCAACGCCTGTTTTAACCTTTCGAATGCCTGTTGACATGTCGAATCCCAATTAAACTGTTTCCCTTTCTTCGTTAAATTGTTTAATGGATATGTGATTTCGGCAAAATTTTTAATAAATTTTCTGTAATAATTCGCAAATGCTACAAATCTTTTTATTTCGTCTACGTTTTTCGGAACTGGATAATTTTTTAGTGCCTGAATCTTAATTGGATCGGGTGCTACCCCTTTTTCTGAAATAATGTGCCCTAAGTATAAAATTTCCTTTTTTAAAAATTCGCACTTTAACGGATTTAATTTCAAATTAACCTCCCTTAACCTATTTAGTACCTTAACCAAATTTAGATTATGATTTTTTAAATTGTTTCCAAACACTATCAGATCATCTAAGTAAATGAAGCATGATTCAAAATTTAATCCCGATAATGCTATCGACATAACTCGTGAAAATGCACTTGGGCTTGTTTTTAATCCCATTGGTAACCTTGTCATTTGAAATTGTCCTTTGCTTGTCGTGAACGCTGTGTACTTTCTACACTCTGGGTTTAATTCTACCTGGTAGTAACTCTGTGAAAGGTCTAAATGCGAAAAATACATTGCGCCTCCTAACGCATCAAATATTTCATTTATGTTTGGCAAAGGAAATTTATCGCTTTCTATATTCTTATTTAACTGTCTATAATCTATTACCATACGCCATTTCTTACCTTCTTCTCCATTTGCATTTTTCGGAACAATTAATACCGGTGCTGACCATTCGGATTTAGTTTTCTCAATAATTTTACTTTCCAGCATCTGTTCTATCTGTTTATTTACTTCCGATTTTTGTACTTGTGGTAGTCTGTATGGCTTTATATAAACCGGTTGTGTGTTGGGTTTTAGTATAATATTTTCCTTAATTATATTTGTAACCGTAACTTTATCTTCCCCTAGTAAGAACACGTCCGCATATTTTGCACATATTCGTTCAATGCTATCTTTTTCTTCCCCCTTTAAATTCTTAACATTAATTAAATCTAAAAGCTTATCTACTCTATCTAAGGAAATTGGATTGTCATCAAAACTATACACTTTAAATTCCGATAGTTCCGTTATTTGTGGTTCAAAGTTCCTTATAGTTACCTCGTTTTCATTCGTATTTAATATACGTACCGGAATAATACCTGAATTCGGTTTTACAATCGCTCCCCCAACGTACACCCCTTTTGTAATCTCATACGGTATGGTTACACTTTCCTTACTACTCTCAACCCTAAAATATTTTATTATTTCGCATCTCGATGGTATGATCGTTTCCTTATTAATTTTTGATTCTAACGGAATCGTATTCCTAATATTGTGATTATGCAGAGATAATGAAAAATTTCCGTAATCGATTACCGCATTATACTTTGAAAAAAAATCTGCCCCCAATACACCATTAAATTCTCTTGCGAAATTGTGTATTACATAAAATTTGTGCTTAATGTTGGAGTTACCTAATTGTATGTCAATGTTGGCAATTCCGTCCGTTTGCAACGACCCAGTTATTCCGTCAATCTTAATTTTCCCATTTGTGTCGATGTCCTCGTTCTCATTTACCACGTCCTTAAAAATTACGCTAACCGATGCCCCTGTATCTATAAGAAATGTTAAATATTTCCCGTAATACCTAACCTTAACATAATTTAGACTATTAAAATTTAAAATAACCCCTTTAGGCTCGAAAAAACCTATTTCCTATTGTATCCCTAACATCATTTGTTCCTCTGTTAAAGCTAAATCTTCCACCCCTATTCCTATAATTTGGTTGTTGCGTTGTTGAAGTTTGTTGTACCTGTTTCCTATTACCCATTGCTTGCCTGTTATTAAAATTCCCGTTACCTCTATAAGAATAACCTGAATATCTCGCTCGATTCGTTGGGTACCTAAATTTTTGAAATGGTTGTTGTGTTACACGCCTGTTAAAATGAAATAAATTCGCCGATGGTTCGTTTACTTCCTCGTTCTTTGCAATCGTAATCGCGTCCCGAAGTTTCTCGCAGTTTCTAGATTTCACAATAGTCCTCAACTCAGGATTCCTTAACCCATTGCAAAATACATTTATAGCATTTTTTTCGTTTACGTTATATAGTATTCGCAATGCCGCGTTATCCTGACCTGCTTGCGCGATACTTAAATTACTCAATAGCTGTTCTAGTTTTTCCCCGAATTTCTCAATCGACTGATTTTGTTGTGTCATGTTATGTAATTGACCCGCTAATACAATTGCTGATTGTTTTGAAATGAAGTTTTCCCTAATGTCATTTGTTAATCTTTCAACTGTTTCATACACTTTGTTTAACCTAATTTTTGCGTTTTCAGTGATCCTTGTTTTCAGAACGTAATTAATTAATACTGTATGATCTTCATCTTTTAACAAGTCCGCGTACAACCTGATTGAATCAATCAATTGTTTCGTGCCGTCTTCCGTACCATCCATACGTGGTAGGAGACTACACGCCGTTTTTAAATCGAATGACTCTCCCATTTTTTCAGTTACGCCTATTTGTGTTAACCTATCCCTTAACAAATTACTTACTTCTAAAATTTTATTATCGATTCTTTCTGACGCCTCTCTAACTTGCCTAATTAATTCTACTTCCCTCGACTTATTAATCTCTTCCCTAATTCCTAACTTTATGCTTTCGAATTCAATTTTAAATTTTTCTAGCTCACCTAATCTCCTTATTGTTTGCTCACAATTTTTCCTCCTATTTTGATTATCCTTCTTTACGTTACTTATAAATTTATCTATTTCCGTATTAAACCTTTTTATATTTTCCCACTGAACCATAATATTACCTAGTACATTAATTAAATTATTACCTCGTATCCTATCTTATCCTCTTGTTGCTATTTCCTGCAGCTCCTGGCTTCGTCTTACTTCGTTCCTGATCTTTCGTTCCCAAGAGTTGCTACATTTTTTCCATACCAAATACGCCATGATTAACCCCATTAGGACTATGATAATTATGACCCCGATTTCCAATACTTCTCGTCTTGTTCTGTTGTCTTGCGTCGCGTTGTTGTTTCCAGACCCAGCAGCCTCCACAATTATATTTTCTTGCTTCTCCTGTGAGTTGCCCATTCCTTTGGCAGGATTATTTTTTCTTTCAGGATCGTTTCGTTTGCAGGATCGCCATGTGATGGCAGGATTGCCATGTGATGTTCTTGGGTTGACTCGAAGTACCGGAGATCACTTACACCCTTGTCGTTAACACATTACTTACTTATTTACTTCTTTTATTATACTTCCATATTGTTCTAATACATTCTAACTTACTTGACTAATACTTAACTATTCTAAGTTAACAATCGAGCTCTCGAACTCGAACTCGAACTAGCACTCTAACTAGAACTAGAACTCCGCTTCTTCGCCCACTCGTCTTACTTATATCTGCCCCCTTCTCTTAACCTACTTACTACCTTATTACTCCATCACAATGGTACCGAACTCTTATTCGAGAATAAGAGCTCCTGAAAAATCTCCAACGCCTGGTAACAAAACTTTCGTGCAGTCGGAAAAGTTCTTCCTATACAGAAAGGTTAACGGAAAGTAATCTTATTACATTCGAAAAGCGTCACCATCGTGGTCACTTTCGGTATTCTAAAGTTTAATTTTGGAAACCTAAAATCTATATTCTGTTTAAACAAGAACCAACGGCTCCGCGGACATTTTCTTAAACTAAAGAAAGAAACATTAAAAACTCGCACCAGAGAACATTTCTTAACCAATTACAAACCTTCCCTATAATTCCATATTTGACGTAGAAAAATTTGAAAATTGAAGATTGAAGTGTTTAAATTAACGAATACATAGATTAAATTACAACATGTTTCGACAAAATAGTCATCCTCAGGCTGAAAGTAAGTCTATGAGCATAAAACCAACTTATTACAAAATATTTACTAAAATTGGTCGATAAAATTATAGTAAAGTTAAAATGTTGAAGTGTATGAAATAGAGCGAATGATATAAAATTACATAATATTAAAAAACATAGCATCACTTAAACCCAAAAATTAAATAAATAAACCAAGAAATAATATAATAATAAAAGACGACATCGTTTAAGGACTTACTTCGATTGGTTGAGTAAGGCTACGTCATCGTCAGTCTTTTTAGATACGCCTACCATTAAATTTGAATTAGAATATTCAAATTGTAATATATTTTATAAGTGTATGAATTAAGTTCTTGGTATTATGTACATTTTTTTTGGAAGTAACTAATTGCAGTATTTTCGTTTCATATTTCTATACAAAAAAGTTCAAAAGTGTTACTTATTACAATAAATTATACCTACAAGTAGGTACATCTTTTTAAATTTTAAGATAGGTAATACGAATTCCGTTGTCAAGTGTGGACGGTTTATTTTATGCTTACCTACTTATAAGTATAACCAAAGCAAGTTATTACGTAAATTATTCTTATTTCGTGCCTATTTATTCTGTGTTGAACTCGTATTTCTCTATTTGTTAGTACAGTTTCGGTCGGTCTTGCAATACTGCATAACAGGTATTTAGAAAAAGTTTTGTGGGATCAAATTGTAAGTAGCAAAGAAAACTTTCTTTTCGTAGATATTTGTAGCAGTTTTTCTTTTAAATTTTTCATTCGAAGGTTAGGTGTGTATTTATTTGTGTATATTCGTAGTTTTTTTTTTTCTTTGAAAACGTAGTCCTTTATCGAGTCTTAGAACAATGTAAAAAAGGTGTAAATATGAGTGAACTATTTGAAAATACTCATGAAACGATGAAAAAGACGTATTAAAACAAAATACTGGACACGACACCTGACATCTCCTGCAAATAGCTACGTTCCTAGAGGATTTTAGAAATTTAGATCAGCCGGTTCGCTTTGTTTTGCCGCTTATGAAAAAGAAATATAAGTATGTATGAGGAAATGTAATTTGAAAGAAAAAGAAAATTTTAGCGTTATTCAAGTACGTAATGTAATAGAAAATGAAAGAATTTTTGTAACAGTTTATGTAGTTTTTGTTAAAAAACAAAATAATTCACACTGCAAGTGTGCAACAGACAAATATATTACCTATGCAACAGACTGAGAGCGCGCTATAACGTGAAATGTCGCGCGACTGGCAGTGACGTTGCACCCTCCCTGCACGCTGCGCGCGATCACCTACAAGCTATGCGATTGAGGCAACCTATTCACTTAATAAACCTTGGGCACAAGTTACATACACTCTAAAACATACAAAATAATCGACAAGGAAATGCATGACATACAATAAAAATTCTGGCAAGTTGCCACGAGACTTCCCTCGTATTAACACTTTTTTCAAAAAATAAATATAGCACAACATACGGGGTGTCCATTTAGTAGCCCGTTCTTCAAATTTACTAAAAAATAAGTATACGGGATGGCAATTAGGTTGGATGAAGCACATTTGCAAATTAGTTAGACACATACAGGGTGTCTCCAAAAAGTATGGTGCATAAAACGTATATTTTTTTAAATGGAATGACCCACTTTTTTAAGCGCAAATGTAGGGGTCTTGGGTGGACTTTTTAGTCGTACATTATTTTTGTATTAATACGCGGCGTTGCCAAGTTATTAATTAATACATATTTTTTTGCTAAATATCAACCCTTCCATTATACACGCTTGTATTTTTTTAACGTCTTGTTTTTGTTTTTAGGTAAGTTCGGTGGTGGACTTGGTTTGAATCAGAGTATTCAACCGTGACGAAACATTAAATTATTTCATACAGGATATTCACTTTTTCTTGCTCCAAACATCGATATTTTGAAACTAATTCTTCTTCATTTTTTTAAATAGCACACCCTATGTATTATTGCATATTTGGAATCCCCGGTAAATTTTAGTACAACTTTATTAAGCTTACCCTAGACCTAAGTGCGATAGTTTTTCGTAAATTGAGATTTTCTATTCCTAGCTGAATTCAGAAAAAAATACTCTTAAACTACATAAAAAAACTGTAATTTTATCATATAAAAAAATGAGGCCGCCATTTTAGCTTATACCGGAAGTGACCTCATCGAAGGTAATATTAGCATTTTCGCCCTTGGCCCGAATGCAACAATCGAATGGCGAAAACCGCATTTCGATAACTTTAATAGTTTAGTTTAGAGCGTTGCAAGGAATATGTACGGACAGACTACAGACTACAGACGACAGACGGAAATTTTTTTTTCATATTTTGAATCTACGTTACTACGTACATATTGAGAAACGCAAAGATATGTAAAAATTTGCATAGGTTAATTTTTTTTGGAACACTAATACAATGCTTCCCTTTTACTTCGTACTCGGAAAGTAATAATGAGAAATAGATCAAAAAATGAAGCAACGAGGATTTCCTGATGATGTTCTTTTTACACTGTTTGACTTTAGGAAAAGCAATTTAACTTTACTTCAAACCGTGATGTGAGAATGTGGAATAAGTATAGCCAAGAACGAAAGGAGGAAGAGAAGCTGGAAACTCGCACTTAAAACTACAAAAAATTGAAAATCAATTCTAAAACACAAGGGCTTGTATTTAGAAGAAAAACAAAATAAATTTGACATTTATTCATAATGCTGAGTTTCGGTAAGGGAAGTAAGGGATTTCTACAGCCATTGTGTAGAAAACATGTAATCGTTTTCCAAATACATGACGAGTCAAGAATCGGGTAGACATAAGGAAATAAAAAAATTCGTTTTTTGATCGTAACTTTCCATTAGAGAATGAAATTTTTTAAATCTTTAGAATATACCTCTAATATGAGCTTTCAGTTGACCTATCACTCCATTTAAGATTATATGTATACTACTCGCACCCCCTAAGGGGGTAAGGGAGGGAGTGAATGCCAAACTCAACTATCTAACTAGATTCGTTGAAAAGTTGTTCAGACTTATATCACCATGTATACCTTTGAGTTTAAAATTGCAGTTTTACATCGTGCACAACACTGACAAGTATGAAATTTAATCTTTTTAGGAGTCAATTATGAAAAAAAAATATTACCTAACGTCACAAAAAAATACAGCAGATAAAGCTGAAAATAGAAGAAATGCCTAAAATTATTCGTTCGAAATTCTATCATTAATCAAAAAAAAAACTCGAACTAACAAAATCAATATGATTAAGGGTGTAAACGAAAACTTTATACTTCATTTTGTAAATAGAAAGTTTAGCATTATAAACGAATTTTGTAACAATGACAAATGAACGAATCGGACTAAGAAGTACAAATGGGACATTTATTGAGGACTTTTACAAAATTCAGTTTCATCCCTCGACATGAAAAATGAACCTGCAATCGATGCGTCAATGGATTTCCTCTTTGAACGGACGTTCGTCGAAATATTTATAAACGTTTGTCCGCGTTTGAATTTTACGATATTTTAAATTTTACGTTTTAAAGTCGTTGATATATCATTTAATCAAAAGAAAAATACGGAAGTGAGTCGGGAAACACAATTGGAACAATAAACATATCAAGTACGGTGCCTGCATCTTATTCGAGGCGCGGAGACTGCATTTTTATGCAACTTTACAATTCTTCAGAGTTTTTGTGCAACACTTTACGATCGAGGGCAATACTGAAGTGCATCTTTGCATTGCATTTTATCTACTCGCGCAACCGTTTCCGTTTTCCTTAAAGGAAACGGGATCTTAAGTTATTACGCGTTTGCAAACAAATAGGGGTGACTCGCCCTTGAAAACGAATAAATAAAATAATGTTAGCGGAGGGCGTTTTAAAATAAGTTTTAACCTTAATATGTGAGATATATAAATTGAACTCGTTTATTTTTGTAAGAGACGTTCAGAGAATAGGAAGTGGCAAGGTTTTCTGTAAGTCTCTAACTTTATGACTGTTCTGAAAAGTTTAAGTATACACTATGGTTACTCGAAGGTGTGTTATCATCCACTCTCGTTGTAGCATTCTAAAGAACATTTCAAAGTTTTGGATCGCCGTCGGTATTGCACCAGCTGCAGTTTAATACCAGTTTTTAGCTTATTTATGGATCCATTTTATACCACTGTAGAACTGATATGGTTTAGACAAAAGAACGTGCTCTACTTTGAAAATTGTCCGAGAAGGAAAAAGTTTGATTAGTTGTTTAAACGACATATACAGCTGTTTCATTTTATTCACTTTGTTTCTAAGATTATGCTGCTTTATAACATAGAACAAATGGATAGTAATTTTACTTGTTATGAAGAAACTCAAAGAAGTTGGCAGATACGTTTATAGATTCTTGAAATATTTTCATATTATTCATCTCACTCGGTACCTATTTATTATTTTGGATTAAAGCAAGACTTAAGAACTAAATGCTCTTCGAGATGAATCATTTATAAGTATAACTGCTTATAAAGACTATTAAAAATGCAATACACTGTCAATGGTAAATCAGAAAAAAAAAGTATTAGAGATACGCCAAAATAATAAATCTGAAAAACAAATTTGTGGAATTGATTACTCTAATCTACCAGCATTGAAAGCCAATAAAAATTTTATATGCATTTGCAGCGAATTTCACTTTGTGAGAATGCGAAGAATATAGCGCCATAAATATCAAAAACCGACAAACATATCGTCAATATATGATTGCTCGAAAATCTAATCCATACTTTAAATGGAGTCGTCTTTTTGATTTTCATTGCCTTTTTAAAAAGTAAGTTTTCTATACGCTCTTTTGTTAATAAGAATGGTGGCGACACAGTTCAGTATAGTATGAGAGAATTACTGTAATCTAATCAGTGGCGTGCACCATACAATTTTAGATGCATAAAAAACAGTAACAAATAATTTTAATTCAAGCTCTAACTCCATCCACTCTCGTCGATTTAATCTACAGATACCAGACTGTTCTTTTCGTCCCTGCCATCATCTAACCCTAATAACGAATGGTAATAGAAAGCAGATAAAATAAAGAATATATAGTGAAGAAACATAGACAAGGAAATGGTAGAAACAACGGGAAAAAGTACAAAGTGAGAACCCAAACCCACACCAATGTTTTGCACTGGAGTACAAAATATGAAACCCTTTGTAATTAATTTCATCTAAACTTATGTTGCAGAACCCCATAAGTAATTATAATAATGACAAATAATTCCACTCAAGTTTTTTTAATTTAAATACAACCAATGCGTTTCGACACATTCTAATTAAATAAGAGTTGCCACGATACAACTTTACGGAAACTTTGGTGTATTTGTTCTCATCAAAAATGGCGAAAAAGACCAACATATTCTTACGACAATATCATATAAATGACTTGAAGGAAAATATGTAATCAAAGATCAATTGAAGATTGAAGTTAAAGGTGGATAAGCTACCCAAAAATCATAACCGCGTCAAATTAGGAAAGCGCGCAGCACGCCTGAGAACGTTTAGAATATCCATTCTTCTACAACATCGTAGAGGTAAAGGATGGTCTAAAAGATGTAGAACATGAGACGACATATAATAAAGCAAATCTTCTCCAATAAACCACTGCTAATGTATTTTAGATTTAAAACAAAATATCAAACGAAACATCTAATGCGCTGAAGCGTAATTTTTGAAGAACCTGGTCCTAATAAAGAGAAATATCACAGGTTTACGTTGCCTATGAGCACATAAATAGAATTGATCACGTATTTAAATTTCCTCTTCTCCAAAACATAAAAAAATTATAATTAAGTATAATTATTTGACACAAATGGCGGAATATTAAGAGGGCCGAGTGCCATCGGTTTACTGACTCAGTAAATTGAAAAAGGTGTATTTAGGTTTCAATAGCTACCATAATTTTAAGGCTAAAGTGGAAGTTTTGAGGTAAAAAAAAGTTGTTCATTTAGATCACATGTCACGATGAAATATTAATTATGGCACTTGTAGAGTTTGTCAAGCGCATATAAATTTATTTCTCGTAGAGAACTTTTTAACTTGTAATTGATTTAAGACCTTTTTTTTTTCTTGACAACACTCAAACTTTTGATTGCGAACTTTTTCAATTAACACTAATATTACCTTGTAATCACTTTTTAAGTTTTTATAGCCGTATTTGTGTAGTATAAGTACCGTATTGAAAGTACACTTACCTATGAACGATTCCTAAATTATGCATGTGGGCTAACGCCGAGATTAGTTGACGGGCGTACACTCTTGTATTTCGTTCATCCAACTTTCCATGTTTTTGAGATTTAATGAAAGTGCAAAGGTCTCCTCCGCCAATTAGTTCCGTCACGAGGTAGTAAATGTTGTCGTTCTAAAATTAAAAAGAGAAATAACTTATTTTTAGAAACATTAGGTAATCATTTCTAACTTTAAGAGGCTGTTACATAATCAAAAATTATCTTTTTTAAGAAAACTAACTTGCCAATTAAGGGAGCAATCATTCCGATTAAATTGTTTCTTTAATAAGTCGCAAGTATACGTTCTAACTATTACAAGTATTACAACTAGTGAAAGTCAATTCCATATACAAATAACTGGTAGGATTTTTCATATTACTACTATGTTGGAACAGCTTGTTGTTTAAGACTCAGGAACTGAAGAACATAAATTTTGTAATAAAAAAATTTAGTAGGTAGGTATATTGATTTTGGCGATATTTTCAAAGAACTAATCGAGACATTACGCTATTTGATGGGGAGGAAGTAAGCAGTAAGACCAAAGGGCACATCCAAATAAAAACTGGTTGGATACTGATGGTTATTATTCTATTAGTAGTATCATTGACTTTCTACACTGTAGACAAACGGTGCAATGTTATAAATTCCCGACAAATATTGGAGCTGTGAAAGTGTTAGTTTGGAGCTGTGTCACCAAATCTTCATAGCGCCACTCTCGTTATATAAATATACGTCATAAACAGTGCTGTAAACAGATAATTTTTAAAGTATCTAGATATAGCTAAAGTTTTTTTTTCAAATACTTATCTAGATGCAGATAATAGATGAACAATACACAGTTTATATAGATAATATATAACAGATAATAAATAATAATCTAGATAATAACACAGATAAAAAGTAGTATGGTATTTATTTGCAAAAGTTAACATTTTACTTCAACATTTTTTAAAGAATTTCTTAATATTAATAACATTTCAAACGTTTTGTCACCAAGACTGTTGCGTCGTGGAGAGAGTATTTGAGACCCACTACTGAATGCTCGTTCAACAGGAGCAGATGATGGAATTGTCGTGTTGTACTTAATGAACATAGATTTAACTGTTGGGTAATTTTGATTAAAGATTGAAGTATCTCTTTTCTTATTTTCTAAATAAGCTAAAATTTCACAATTGACAATGTTTTCGTGAGAAAGGTTTTTAATGCTGGTGTGGTTAATAGCTAAGGGATCTTGGGGTTGTGAACATTGAAAATTATAAAAATCATCATTCTCGTCTTTTGAAGTACTTCGGACTAGTACTACTGGATTCACTATCGTGATGGTCACCATTTCTTTTTATTAGTAAGCACTCATTAACAAAAAGTGTTTTACAGATTTGAAAATACTTTTCTGGAATCCAAGACAATTTAAATTTAGGGTGTGAAATGGCACTTAGTATGAACCATTTACTGTGATCTTTGGTCAAATTAAAGATGTAAGAAAATCTTTTGTCTAATCCTTCAATTAAGGCTGTTTTTAACGGTTCACAGTATGTCAAGTGTGATAAGCTTTGAAGTTTACATCTTAAAATTGATAGAGTTGGTGCCACACATCCAAGAAAACAATACTTTTCTCCCTAAAAAATTTAATATAATTTAAAGAACTTAAGCATTGTATAAGTAAATAAGTCTTTTACCTGTAAATTATCCAACGAAATGGCTAATGGCTCATAAACTGTACAAAATTCTTCAATAAAATTCCACTCCTGAATCTTTAAATTTGGTAACTTCAATTGATCAAAAACAGTGATTAATTTCTCTTTAAGAGGTAGAAGCTTTCGTAAGGAATGAAATGTGGAATTCCATCTAGTTATAACAGGTATTGGAAATTTGCATTTGCAAGTTTCATATACAATATCAGAAGCAAGTGTACTTCGACGCAATAAATTCCAAAAAGCTTGAATTTTAGACAAACACGATCTGTAAATTTTTTTATATGCCAAACTATCCAATCCTGCTTCTGCATCTTTTGTTGCTATAAGATTTAAACTATGAGCACAAGTGATATGTGGTGGTAAGATAATGTCATCGATATTCTCATTAAAATCAATTTCAACATCATCGGGCAACACTTGCAGTAAATTATCACTGTCGCTTTGATAGCTTAATAAAATAGAATTTATATCCACAAATTGTACTGTGCCTCCATCAGCATTCTCATGCTGCATTGCATCTGCATCTTCCATTTCAAGATTTATAGAACTATTACCAGTATCAAAAGCGTCAGCAGTATCTACTGTAATTTGATTTTTATCAAAAGTGTTTGTTACAGAAAATAACTTATAAGCTTTGCAAAAATTGGAAGCATTGTCAGTTACAGTGTGTGTCACTTTTCCAACATCTATCCCACAATCTTTATGTATAGAATCTATACACCTTGCAATATTATCATATGTATGTCGGAATTTAATTCTTCGGCATGCAATAATTAATGACTTCCTTTCAAACGTAACTTCATCAATATAATGTACTGTCATACCTAAATAGCTTTTATTAGCACAGCTCCATATATCAGTGGTTGTACATATGTAAGAAAGAGATTTAAAAAGTTCTTTGCAGTATTTTTGTTGTACATCATATCTGGCAATGAGTTCTTTAATAATTGTAGGTCTACTGGGAATTTCAATTTTTTCTCCAGTAATTCCTCTAATTAAATTAACAAATGAAGGCTTCTCTACAGTGCTAATTGGCCTCATCTCACTGATTATATATTCAAGAATAAGATTTGTAACCTGAAATAAATAATTATTGTTATAATTATTATTGTTTCACAAAAAACAACACAACTTACATGTTTCTTGGTGCAAAATTGTGAAGTACTTAGTTTTGTTTGCTTACATTTTGGTTCAATGTTTTCTTTTTGACCACCATGTCTTTTGAGGCATTTTTTATTTTCGATAACTTTCAATAAACTGTTGTGTTTTCTCTAGAAAAATATTTGGTGAAGGCAAACCTTATGTCATCAATAAACTTACCACAATATGACTTCGAAAATTTCCTGTTGATGTTGTTGATCCACAAATTTTTTTATTACATGTGATACATTGAGCCACAATTTTGGAATTTTCTTTAGAAATTAGTTTAAAAAATTCCCCATCCAAAATACTTAGATTTGTCACTAGTTGATCGTTACTATCACTTTCATTTTCATTTGTTTGTACACTTCCACATTGTGTTTCCTTCGATTCAATGTGCTTCATCTTTGATGCAGACGTACTTGGTTGATTTTTACGATATAGATACAGATCCATTTATAACAAACTATTGAAAAGTAAGAGTAACACAATGAAATTAAAAAAATGTATTCTTTTTAAAACATGGAAAATAAAGATAGACTAATTGTACATTCCGAAGCAGAAAATATTATTCGAAATGTAATGTTTCCTTCAATCAACATAAAGAAAAGCTGGTTCTATATTATTTAATAGAATCAAATTACGGATTTCAAAATATGAAATTTTTAAATGAAATCAACAAATTATAGTCTAAAGAAAAATATTTTTATCAAAAACAAAACAATTAACATTTGAAAGTTGCAGTTTGCAAAATGCAGTATTTTTTAGTTAAAACACCTCGACCTCGATTGGCAAGTTCCACAAACTAACTATAGTTTATGGGCATGTTCAAGATCAAGGCATCTATACACATCTATACTAATCAAAACCGCGGAAAAATAATGTTTATACTTTAATAAGGCAAGTAAATAAATGGTCGACTGAAATAAACTTTAATAGATTTTGAAAATTAGTACCTTTATTAAAAGCATTGAAATAGTTAATAACTTACTTCACTAACCGGTAAAAGTTACAGCACTACAGCACATAACAATAAACTTTTATTGTTATGTGAGTTACAGTAATAAAGTAGTTGACATTGTTGACAAATGACAAATCCTAAAAAAAAAAAACCGGTAGACTACTAGTGCTGCACTGCTGCTAGCTTTAAAAATTTAAATTTCCCTAGATGTAGTGTATAAAGTGTATAATGTATGGTCTAACTGACTATAGTGACACCGTGGTGACACCACTGAAAAAATTTTTAAAAACCAAAATTTGGACGCTTTATTAATTTTTATCTATATAACTAAACCATCTAGATGAAAGAAATATTATATATATACATATAATATATATATATATTTTTTAATTATATAGATACATATAAATAGATTAAAAAAAAGAATCTAGATAATTTATCTAGATAAATTTATATAGATAATTTACAGCACTGGTCATAAATGTACGTCATGTTTACGTTAGCGCCCGTCCTATATTCTGATAACGTTACAAGAAATACAGTTACTTACTACGATCACAGAACGTGTATTACGTTCTTTGCGTACTATGATAAATCAATGGAAATTTCAGTGCTGTTACAAAACAACACCTGCAATTCAATCTCTTTATTTACGCTTCTTTCATGAATTTGCTTTGAAACATTTTCTGCTGTAGTTTTAATTGTTGGTGTCCTGTCCGATATTTTTGTACATATTTCCATTTCAAACCGCATAAATTTCACTACCGTATTTACTTAACACGTTCACTGCCAAATACACACCGTGTGTGTGAGGTTAACTTTTGTCGGGAGGCCGATCACACATATGTTGCGTGATGGGTACGTGTGTGTTTAAGGCAGAATATTCGCTTCGGCTTGGCTCGCAAATAGTTGTTCTCGCATCGGCCTGTGACTCCTTTAGAAAAAAAAAAGTCGACAAGTTGAGGGCCGATCACGCAGATGCTGCGTGATGCTAACATTTGTCGTTCTCGTGTCGGCCTCCTGAGAAGAGCCTTAATGAACAAAAAATTGCCGGCGGCGTCTGATGAATGTTACAAACATGACGTCGGCAGTGAATGTGTTAAGGATAACCTTAGATTTTTTAGAGGACTTTTCAACATGTAAAAATACTCCTCCGTTGTTTTTGAATCGTGGGCGCAAATCTCAATAAAAATTCTCCCGAAATGTCTTGAAAAATCCGGAAGGAAATGCTCTAGCGGGGAAAGTCCATGAGAAAATTCCTCCTTTGCGTTTTGCACCTCTTGAATTAAGCCAAGTCCTCTAAGTCAGAGTGTTTTTAAGGTATTTTTTATTATCGAGATTTTAATTAAAAAAAAAGAAGAAGAAAATAAGATGTTCTCGCGGACTTTTCCCGCTAGAGTATTTCGTCCCGGATTTTTCCAGATATTTTCGGAGAATTTTTGTTGAGATTTGCGCCCAGGATTCATGAAAAACGGAGTGATGTTGGTTCTAAAAATTGTCTATCACGCTCTAAATTTGAGAGTAAGGAAGAAAGGAGTGTGGGGGGGGGGATTTAGGCTAAAGACGGGGCGGAAAGAAGATTTGGAAGACTACAAAAAATGCTTTAGAGAAGGTGATAAGATGTACAAGAGCAAAAAGAACAAATTGATGACGAAAAAGGCAGGAGATAGAAACATGTAACAGGAAAAATCAATCGAAAATATACTGTATAGACTCATAAAAAAACAAAAACACAAGGTAATATAACTCAAAGAGGAATGAAGGACAGCAACGGGAAAGGGTGATGACTGATGAGAAAACAGCATAAGAAAGAAAAGGAGAAATGAGTAGGAAAGATGAAGTGACATGTGAAATGTATTATGTGGGGACTTAACCACCCCGGCAAACGGATTTGTAATTCCCGGAAAGGGATAGCTATGTATTCTTAACGAATGTTAAGCTGCAACAAAATAAAATGAACATCTAATTTTTAACTTAAACAAAATTAAACATTTCCACGGATTACAAAAAACAAATAATCTTTTCGTGATTCGACGCCGATGAGGTAAGGTTTTTTCAAAAAACAAATTTTTAAAATTGATTTGTTGGTGTTAAAAAAATGAACGCATTGCGATGAATTTATAAAACACATTTTTCGAATAAACTATGTGGGTGGGAATAGATATGTGACATCGTCACAATTATAACAAGTGTGAATGAAACGTCATTAAGCTGATGGTGCCTTTTATGTAATGACGTTCCATACTGAAAAAATCAATAAGATTTGCATTCCAGTGTGTATAACAAGTTGCCTATTTAACGCAAAAATTCACTAAATAGTAGTTTTCACTTTTCCCTATCTCACCGTTTGTCTATAGTGTAGAAAGTCAATGGTAGTATCTACCTAGTAGTCTTTATCTTGCCCTTATAATAATAAATTGCGCAAGATCCTTATTCCTAATACATCTTGCACCTATTTACATTTCATTCTACATATTATTTACATTTCCCTACAATTTTCCCCATGTCCCCGTCCCCCTTTTGTCTTCCCTATGTCCCTTCCCCTGTTAGTTTCTTCCTTCTCCCCCATACTTCTTCCATACACTTCGCCCCTCTGCCTTTCTCGTCTAATATTTCCTCTACCTTCCTCTCATCCTCCTTTAACTCCCTGCACTCTTTTAGCATATGTGACACCTTCTCCGCCCCCTCTCCACACAGTCTGCACGTTCTTCTTGCTTTCTCCAATACTTATTGTCCATTTTCTACCATTTTCTTTCTTCCCTTGCCCCCACCCCTTCCAGATATTCTGGTGTCCCCTCTCCCTTGACGTTCTTGTAATTCTCGTTATACCTGGACTCTTTTACTTTTGTCCACTCCTCCTGCTTTTGTACGTCCCTGTTCCTTCTTACTATGTCCGTCCTTACCCACACCCCTCTTTCTCTTTATCTTTCTACTTCTTCCTTTCAGCACCCATTCCTTTTATAATATTCTTCTCTACTTTCTTGTCCGTACTTCACCTTCCCCTCTTTTATTTCTTTCCTGTATTTGCTACATAAAATCACATATAAATGAATATGCAACCCAATCAGAAATCCATAACCATGACACCAGAAATAAATCTTCTCTCAGAATACCTTTCTGCAGATTATCAAAGTGCCAGAATGGTCCAAACGTAACTGTAAAAAAATTTTTTAATCATCTTCCTTACCCGGTACAGCTATTAGAATTAAAAGTATTACAATCTAAGTTAAAAAAATTTCTTGTACAAAATGCTTTTTATACATTTAAAGAATACTTTAACCATAATATGGAGGGGATCTAAAGTAAAATGTTTGTTTGTTTGTATAGACTTATATGTATGTTGTATAGATAGGTACCTATATTATGTAATAATTTTATTTGCTTTAAATTTTTAACTTTTCCCTGACGATTGTAAGTAGCTTTAATTACAATACATGAAACAATAAATACAAATTAGTACAGTCAATTTAAACACAAAAATATACAAACATTGCAAAAAATCCTATGTTAGGTTTGCTTTTTTCATGGTGTTAGGTTCGGTCCCAGTAGTAAATACTCGATTTTGCAACTTCGAAAAACTTGTGGAAACGGGGGGGGGCACCAAAAACCGCGATTTTTTCGGACTTTTTTCAGTTTTAGCCTCGTAGATCAAAAACTATGAGTTGTAGTGCAAAGAATATGATTATCTTTTTTAAACTGGACTAAATTTTCTACCATTTGAGCCTAACCGGAAGTCTGTAAGTATAATAGTTTCCGAGATACAGCTCTTCAAAAATAGACATTTTCCCTAAATCTGTTTTTAACGTATCATCCATGATTCGAGCCAGATATTGCCACAACGACGTGCCCTACGACCGTTGTCATGGAGGAAAAAATTGTAGGACCTTTTATCACCTTTTATTTAAGCATAGATGCATTCCTGTAGGCCTAACAGTTCTCGAGAAAAAGACGGAAAACCGGAAAACAGTGAAATCGCTACGACTCCACATATATGTAATAGCATTAATATGATTAGAAGACATTTTCTGATTATTCTTAATTAGCCTAGCGAACGAAGGCTCAAAAAGGGCTTGTAGACAGACTTTTTGATCCTAATGATTTTATTTCTGGGATGTGTTTGGTGATGATTATACGAAAAGTAGCGTAACAAAATGTGCGGATTTGTTTGGTTTTCCGTTTACATCTCTTGAACAGGCCATCGCAGTGGGAAATGGCCAATTTTAAAAAAAATCTGATTAAATTTTCTACAAGTTTGCCTCTATGCGTTTTTTCTCTATCTCTATCCGTTGAAGAGATATTCGCTCTCAAGAATTGACATTTTTTTTTAAAATCGCTTTTACACGACATTTTTCGGCAAATATTGTGTCCTAGCTCCTAAAGTATTGGGTTTATAGCAAAAACTGCTGAAATAAAAGTTGTAGACCATAAAATTTCCTATAAAATACATATACCGTTTAATATTTTATCTCAAATAGATTAGATGTTATAGTTATTTAAAAAAACGTTGAGTTCAAGATGGAATAGAGGGCACTAGAGAACAACTAATTTTGTGGGAGGTTTGGAGCTAAATCTGATATGTGAGTATTAAATACAGGTTACCTGCATCCTTAGCCACACAATTTCAGTCTTATGCGCCACCATGTTTAATGGTCTCTAGTCTTTTCTAAATACATTTATGATAGGGTTAATGTTTGACGAAAAGAACAAAAGTATTTTCTCAAGACAGCCTTTATTTTATAATTGGCCATTTCCCACTACGATCGCCTATTCAAGAGATACAAAGGGAAAACTTAACAAATCCGCAAATTTTGTTACGCTACGGAATTAGCTCATACGGTAGGGCCGGGGACTTTTCGTATAATTATCACCAAACACCTCCAAACACATCCCAGAAATAAAATCATTAGGATCAAAAAGTCTGTCTACAAGCCCTTTTTGAGCGTTCGTTCGCTAGGCTAAATAAGAATAATCAGAAAATGTCTTCTAATCATACTAATGCTATTACATATATGTGGAGGATTTCACTGTTTTCCGGTTTTCCGTCTTTTTCTCGAGAACTGTTAGGCCCACAGGAATGCATCTATGCTTAAATAAAAGGTGATAAAATGCCCTACAATTTTTTTCTCCATGATAAGAGTCGTAAGGCACGTCGTTATGGCAATATCTGGCTCGAAACATGGATGATACGTTGAAAAATGATTTTGGGAAAAATTGCCTATTTTTGAAGAGCTGTATCTCGGAAACTATTATACTTACAGACTTCTGGTTAGGCTCAAATTGTAGCAAATTTAGTCTAGTTTAAAAAAGATAATCATATTTTTTGCACTATAACTCGTAGTTTTTGAGCTACGAGGCTAAAACTGAAAAAAGTCCGAAAAAATCGCGGTTTTTGGCGCCCCCCCCCAGTTTCCACAAGTTTTTCGAAGTTGCAAAATTGAGTATTTACTACTGGGACTGAACCTAACAGCATAAAAAAGTCAAACCTAAAATAGGATTTTTTGCAATGTTCATGTTTAAAATGACTGGACTAAATACAAATACAAATACAGTATTATTTTAGTATTTTGCTTCCCTCTCTTCCACTGATCGCTTTCTCGTATCCCACTGCCCTCCCTCCTGTCTCTACTCTTAATTTTGCTATCTGCACTTCCTCCCTCACTACATACCCCGGCGTGTCTCTGTCCAACGCCAGCACCCATTTCCAATATTTTACTTGTAGTTCCTCCACCTCCTTTTGTTCCTTCCACCCCGTATAGCACCACACTTTTTCTCAGTTTATCGAACAGTAACTTCCTTTTTCTTAAGTCCATTCCGAACAACCTTTCTCCCACCCTCCACACTTGTCTTATGAGTTTGTTCCCTTTTCTTACTCTTTATTTTACATATGCTCCTTCCCTTTGTTGTCCTGCCTTAACGTGTACTCCCGGTACGTGAACTCCTCTTCCATAATACCATCATCTTTGCCTTTTGTATGCTTATTTCTAGCTCCTTTCTTTTCAGGTAGCGTACCCATCATTTCCCTCATTCCTTTTTCTTCTTTCGCCACCAATACTAGATCGTTCGCATACGCAAGGGACCACACCTTCAGCCTCCCGACCAGATCTTCACAGGTATTCCCATAACTGTTCCTTATTACCCTTATCAAATGCCGCTCTTAGGTCCACAAATAATGCTATTATTTTCCCGTTTTTCATTCCTATCTCCTTATTCACCATAATTATGTTTAATTAGTATACGTTATCTATCGTTCTTCTACCTTTCTGAACCCCGCTTGGCCGTCGGGCAGCATATTCTTTTCTTTTAACTCCGCCTGTAGTCTTCCTTCTAGTGCCATCCCATAAATCTTGAATACCGTATCTAATAACGTTATCCCTCTGTAATTTTGTACCTCCCTCTTGTCGCTTTTTTTATGTACCGGACAAATTAATCCTAGTCTCCATCTTTCTGGGAAGGCTTCCCCTCTCCATATTTTATTAATTACTATCGTCATTCTTTTACTACTTTTTCCCCTCCATATAACCATCCCTCCCCTTGTATCCCATCTTCTCCTGCCACCTTGCCTATTTTCGCCCTCTGAATTGCCTCCTTCACTTCCTCCTCCTTTATTCCTTCACCTCTTCTTTCGCTTTCGTCCCCTTACTTTCACTGTCTTTCACCCCCGTTTTGCCTCGTTTCCCCTTCTAGCTGTTTTTTGAAGTACCTCTCTCATTCTTCTATTTGTATGCCCGTTTTTCCACTTGTTCTCGTTCTCCCCTTCTTTAAACATTTCCATACTTCCTCTTCCGTTTTTATTTCCTTGATTAGTTCTTCCTGTTTCTTTCTGTTTTCTTCCTTCTTAATCTCACAGATCTTCTTGTACTGCCTTACTTCTTATTTATATTATTTTCTCCCCGTCCTCTCTTTTTTCCATGATCTTAGAGCTCGCTTTGCCTTTTTCTTCGTCTTCTTACATTCACCATTCCCATTCCACCATTTTTTTCAGCCCATTTCTTCCCCTTTCGATATTCTCCATCATTTCCTCCACAGTTGTGTTTCTTATTACATTAATGAATGGCCAAGAGAACGGAAGGCAAAATGACTACGCAATCACAATGGCTGTCAGTAAGAATGGCCAAAGATCAATCCACAAGGTGCCAATAATCTAAAAAAACATTGGAGAAAACGACCTATAACTGAGGTGACTGAAGGAAAAAAGACAGAATGCAACCTAATATAAAAGAGGAACTCAGTTGTTACGAATCACTATGAACTAACCGTGTGTCTGTTATACCTTCCTGACGTAGGACGATTCCATGCATGTTTTCTTTATACGCTTCTCTCTTCGAACCACTGTAATATGCAGCATGGGGAAACTTATCTAGGATTTGATTGAATTAATTTGTTCGAATGATCATACGCATTCAAAGAAGCAAAAACGCCCATAATAAAAGGGTGATGTTTGACTATTCTTAAAATTAAAAAAAAAAACCTACTCCTACAAGTTCCTTTATAAGCGTGCATAAAGTTCGTATCTATATTTTACTTTACACCGGCAGCAAGACGTACCATCACTATCAGCATAATAGAAGAGCAGTAACATCTCATAACTAGAGCAAACATAATAATTAAATTGCGAATTTGCTTTAGCTTTAGGGTTTCAACGTGTAATACCAAAACTGTATTCCGGAAAATTACTTTTAAGCAAAAAAAAAGTTGCGATTCAAGTTTGCAATGGCATTTCATAAACAAACATTTAAAGTAATACCTTTGATACATTAACAATTATGTACGAGCAAATTGTGTTTGTTGAGGTAAGTAAATAGTAATGTTAACAAAGCCCCATTTTTCAAAGGATACAAAACGTTGGTTTTTCGTGTATTTTATTTACGATTTGAATTCGTTTTGACAAGGTTAATACTTTGACGGGCGCGATGGCAATGACGCGAAATGAAAAGCTTAATGATTAAAATTACTGTGTGTTTATGGGAATGATACTCGTTTCGTAGCATTTTTTATACTCTTCGAGAATTTTCGTTCTGACGAAATGTTAGTTAGGGTGTCGAATTTTAACTCGGTTGGTAGTAGCATTTCATTGTAGGCTTGACGGATTTGTACGAGAAGGCGTCTAAGCAATGGCGTAGACATATCTGCATTGATCTTTCGTGTGTCAAATAAGCGTACAGTTAAAGTCTTGAAAACGGTTTTGGGTTTAGAACCGCAGAGAGTTGAGAAGATACGAGCCGAGATCGCTTTTATGGAGAGATTAATCAAATTGAGTCAGTAGAAGTAGGAGACTGTCAGGCTGTCACAGCGTATGTAAGGCGATACCCTAGAACCCCAGGGACTGGATGTAATCGCATACCCGTGATGGAACTCATCAGTAGAGTGCGTGGGGACTTCAATCCATCCGCGAACGCTCTGCTGCTCCACTGCTTTTTTTTGCTCCCGAAACGCATCGCGTGTTTTAATTTGGAATCTTTAGTCCCCTTATTGCGATGCGCACCTCCTATTCCTTCCGTCGACAGTCAATCTACTACGTCATGTCGATCTCCGTTGCCTAATTTAAAAGGGCGTGCTACGATGAAAAGGAGATGTAAAAATTACTATTTTCCGTTTATAAGAAACTTCTACGAGTTATACGTGGCTCTCAACAAAAAAGATTTAAATTGCTTTCAGAAGCCGAAAGTAATGATCTTTAAAGTTTAAATTAATATCCCCTTATTTTAATAAGGGTTCTTTTGATGTTTCTTTAGGATGTAAAGCTGTACCAATAAAAACTAATCGTTCTAAAGTTCTAATTAAGGATTTCAAACGGTAAACAAATTTGATTCGTATTTCGAATAACTTTGCATTACGCAAATTTTCGTTGAATAGGAAATGCGTTATAAAGTATATGTAGGTAGTTCAGAACCTTCAATGAACTAAAATTAATTTCTTATTTAATAAGGCGGTGGTTTTATATGAAAAGTAACTGTAGATTATTTTATTTCAAAATACTGCAATAAACGCTTTAATTAGATTAAAACTTTTAAGGATTGTCTATCAGCAAAGGATTTCATAGTTTACAATACAATTGTGTTATTATACTAAAGTAAACCTGGCGGTAACGAGTAAACGCCTCTTCGATACTGTACCGAAACTTTTATAAAGTTTTAAATAAAGGGAAGGTTATTTAAACATTCACTCTAACTTTTTACAAAAGAAGGGGAATGAGGATCGTACCTTGTTTCATTCTGCTATGGTAACAAATTCGTGAATTTTTTATATGAACTTAACTTGTTACGGTGCACAGAACATTAATTTATAAAGGAAATATAACCATCAACTATATTTGAAATTCATTCAGTCTGTTCTAAAGTATTGTTTCTGTCGAAACACGATTGCTACGGATGCAAGAACTATTATTTCATTAGTGCCCTTTGCAGTGAATTTTTAAAAGAGATTTGAAGGTCGCTCATGATATCTAACTGACTGAAGAATCGGGATCAGTAGATCAAGCGATGCGTTGTGCACTTCCAGCCAAATCGGCGCCCAAGATCTTGTGGCTTATGTTTTCCGAAATGTACTAATAGTAAAGAGTATATAATTATATACTCTTTGCTAATAGATATAGACTTGCGTACGTAATTAATGAGACTATTGCACAGAAAAGGTTAACGACGTTTTCATTGAAAAATCAAGATCTTTCTAATCAAAATCGAGATCCATGGTCAACAAAACTTTTAAAATGGATTCCGTTAGAAAAAACCTATTTAGAAGCGTTTCTGTCCGTAGCAGAAATCGTAAATTTTGTTAAAGAAATTTCGTTCGTGAAAGAATTTTTCGATATAAATAGTACTTAACATAGCAATAATAAAAAAAATTACCTGCAAAATCCATTTATACACTTCAAATCACATACAGTACAGTCGTATAGAAGAGCTTTCGATGTATCATGATTTCTAAAGCTTCATACTTTATAACGCAGGTGCACTAAAAAGCGCTATTGTAGAAAATTCCAATATAGGTATTGTTGAAGTCGAACTGATAGAAAATTACTGGCGTATGTTATATATAACATACCGATCCCTTATGCAGTGATTTGCGTTGCTTACATACCTCAATGCTTCAATATGCAAAAATAAATTAGAAATGGGCGTGTACTAAAATCATACGTGGCATGCAAGGTGCATACCTACCTCTGTTAGAATTGAATCCTATTGCATAGCTCAATACTCAATATACAAACGATTCCGGATTCTTCAAATCTATGAATGATAAAACTTACTTACGTATGACAAACTTCAGATGTACCTATTTTTATCCTTCTTACTAAATTATGTTCTCAACTCAACAATAGTATATCTACCTTTAGAGCTTGGAAATCAATAACGGACATTTTTAATATTGGGAAAAGCTTTATATTATTCACATGAAAATGGTTCATGCATCAGCGAAAAGGCAAATTTAATAATACTTAGGTATATAGTTCTTCTATAGGTATATATCAAAATACGACTCATAATGTTGTTATGCTACACACAAAATGTAATAAAAAAATAATAAAAAGGTATAGTTCATACATTGTCTTTTTTTTCGTCTACTACAATGAAATTATTCCTATAGTGCTAAAACACAAAAGTATACTGTTTATTTTTTTAGAAAATATTGGCAGTGAAAATAAATAAAGTCATAGAGTGCGTATACCTAATAGCACAAATCTGTGCTAATAGCAAACAAAATGCAGCAATGGTGCTAGTGAGATGTATAGAATCATTTGAGAGTGGATTTCAAAAAAAGCTTCGGAGATGACGTTGCTCAGCCATCCTGAGCTCCAGGTGGGCGGTGAGCCAATTTGGAGGCCATATTCGGGATCAGCGACCTCGAAAACCCCCGTGAACCCGAATTGAGTCCATTCTGGGAGTTTATAACGAAGTCATGATTTTTTTCTATGAAAATGCATTTTTCAGGATGCATTTTCCACTGCACAAATGCAATTTCGAAAAAAAAAACATGATAAAAGTAGGTTCCTATTGAATTTAGCCCCATCTCAATCCGTCTTACTACAAAAATTTGGTAGGTTCAGTGCATTATTTCCTCGCCTATAATGTATAAATCTAGGTTTAGTTTATTGATTACTTCTTAAAGTTAATTACTAATAAATAAAATAATGATTCCACGCTTATCGGAAACCCAACGAATTGAGATTCTCATCATTCGAGGTTGTGGAGATCTTTCCATTACCAAAATCAATTTGACTTGTCCAATAGTTTTTTGATATTTCTGACTGGAAACGAAAAAAAATTCTTTTTTCCAAACCTTTAGTCCTCACGGTGTACTTGAGTTTGAAGCTGAATAAAAAATAACCATTGGGCCGATTCGAATGGGCTTGGTATCAAATTAGAGCCGGTTTATTTCTACGTTGTTTAGGTGTAACAACGTTTTTTTAAAATGCACATTCAGGACCATTTCTATGACTAAATATAGTTGTAATATCAATAATAAAATGAGACTCATTTAAAAACCAAAATTTAGTCCGGTTTTTTGAAAACAATTTTTAACTAGATTTGACATCACCGCCTTCGGCAAGGAACAGGTTTTCAAAAAACAGGACAAAATTTTGGTTTCAAAATGAGTCTCATTCTATTATTGATATTACAACGAAGACGTTCGGGTAAGTATAATCTTCCTGTATCATCCCGACGAACCGTTTTTCGAAAGATGAGTTTACAGCGTTCCTCCTCAAATGCTCGTGCGACTTACCATTCCCGAGAATTCAATGTGCTACAAAATCGTCTCTAGCGTCTACAAAAATCAAATCTTGATAGAAAAATTTTACACTCGTATAAATAAAGGTTGAATTTACAACATACTAAAATTCCCTACCATTTGGGCCAGTAGTTTTGTTTTTATGCAACTCTAAACGGGCACTTTGCATCGTTAGCCGTAGAAATACTCGCATTTAAAGAAAAAGTTGTTACACCTAAACAATGTAGCAATACACAGGGTTTAACTTGACATTTGACAGAAAACGAAAATTTGAAGCCCATTCAAATCGGCTCAATGGTTATTTTTTATTCAGCTTCAAACTCGAGTATACAATACTTTTGCGCCGACAGTATACGTACAGATGAACCTGTTTGGAATTTTTAAGCCGGGGGGTAATTTCAACACTTTCATGGGGGGGGGGGGGAGGACACTGTATACCCTATACCTACCCACCTACATATCGGTAGCCCACACGCATATCGTATAGGTATAGGCGTACGGGTTTTCAAACATTTGAGGTTCATATAGGAACTTTTTGATGCCTCCAAGACTAAAAATTCAAAAAAATTATTTTTTTCGTCAAATTTGGGACTCCCCCTTAGCCCTCGTGTTTACGCCCATGCTTTTAAGCTTTCGTACCATTACTTTGCTAAACGCAGTAATTTAGTTATCCATTAGTGTCTTTCTTTTTTGTTAAATTTCTTCTTTATAGCTGCTGCTTAATGCTTATTCTAATAACACTTACATACATTAATTTATTTTACAAACTTTGTTTTATATTGTACTTCATGTTTACTTTCAACCATTTGCACTCTAATTTAAGTTAATTTAAGCGGATCACTTGATATTGTCCGCTGCCTGCATCTTGTATTTGTTTGGACAACTAAAGTATTATTATTATTACTACAAGGGGATAATGATCTTTTAGTGAAAGTATTATTTACTTACTTTGGGGATTTACATGCAGTATACTTCGCGACCCTATTGGTCCACGAATATTACTATCTTAAGCAAGTTTATTAAGAAAAGCGTATATTTCGCATTTCATCGGTGTTCAATTTTTGGAACCCATAATCAAAATGTAGGGGGAGGTTTTGAGTATTTCGATTATATTCTAGCGCAAAGATGGTATGAAAAATCAAATGGAATTGTAATCTCATCGTATGGGGTTCATAATAAAGTGTTCGCACATTAGTGTTGTGCTCTATTTTTGTACGATAGGTAAAAGAAGATTCAGACTTTTTTTGTGCAACTGTGGTGAGTGTAATACGCGATTTAAATTTCAATTTATTGTACTCATTCCGTAGATTACGCCCAGAGCTAGTTACGCATATTTAAGATCTACAAATTGTAAAAGCTGCCTTCGAAAAATAATAACAAAGGATAGTACACCGTAAAACTACGTATGTCAATTATATACGAATTGAATAGAAAAAGCTAAAGAGAATATGGAAGGGTAGAACTAACTTAAGATTGATTGTTAAAAAGTCATCACCGTGCCAGGTTAATAATAGGCATCTTACAATAAAATGTTAAGGTAGTCCTCCTTCGTAGTTATCTTAATTGATAGTTAAAGGTAATGAGATACGATTCCTGAAAGTCAAATAGTAGGGAAAAGGAATACATGATAGATTTGTACCGTATTTACGAAGCGAGAAACTATCGGCTTTTGGATTGTAAGTAATGTTTCGGAAAAATTGCATTCCTTACGTATCGCACGAATAAAACTGTAGCCTCCAATACGGTTTAGATTTTACGAACTACATAATGACTCGTGTGTGTTATTTAAAACCTTTCGACGATATTACGAACAGGGATGATTTAGACATTGTAGATCTTAAGTAAAATAAGCGGTCTTGTATCAGGTGTACACGTATGTACGGTTATAAAATAAAACTCCCCGATTCCCTACACTCGTGTAAAAGTTGTATCCAAATCGTCACTTTATACTACGTAGGCAAGTTTAGTTTAGGTAAATGTGGCCCTCGACACCAACAGATTAAACTTTATAGTTGCACCGGTAGCATCTATCTAAGATAATTTACCCATGCATCATACTGGTGCGTGTTGCGGAGTGAGTCTCTGTAATATTGATGTTGAGGACATCAGCTGTTCGTTTCAGCCCTCACGCTGTGGGAAGCCCTTAGCATCAGATGCTCTCATTTCCCTTTCAACGGGGTAGAAGAACACGCACCGTTTATATTCGCATTTTATGAAGAGCCGTAACTCGCAGAATCAGATGGATGTGTGCGGGCGCGATTAGAGGAGCACGCGAAAGAAGGGACAGGAATTGTAGTAAGGGAGAGAAATAGAGGGTTTATTTATTGTAACTGAGGAGGAATGTATGGAAATGATTATGGAGTAAGAGAGACGGATAAGGATAAAGGAAAGGGATAGCTACCCATCAGCGCCAGCTGCCGGCCCATCCGAATATTACTCAGCACTTTGATCTCTCTTTACGACCCTGTGCCTTATTGCATCGCTAATGGTCACTGCTAGATCTGGTATTTTATTAGAGACCTAATCACGTTTCATTCTTCTCCCTCAATTCTGACTCAGTTCTTGGAACGTAGACGATTTCGACATGGATGAAACGACCTACTAAACTAAATTTCTTTCAATTTAAACATAAAAGATTCCATTTTGTAAAAATGCTTCATGTAATGATATACGAAATGTTCTCACGAGATTCTCGGAAAGACTAAAAGTGGAACTTCATTAACGAAGCTACTTTAGTTGTTATTACCTTCCGGGTTTCCGTACGCATCGTCAAAACTGTAATAGTCAAGTCCGTTGCGTAATAAGCAATCGCTCGAGGCTGCTCACTTGAATAACTCTTATCATTACAGAAATGCAGAAACTTTGTTCGTTCAACCGCATTATAGCTCCCTTAACGGGGAATGGGGATTATTTAGAACAAGAATCAATTTGTCGCTCATAAATTATCCATTGCGGCATACTTGTCATTACTTTCACATCTCTAATGGCGTTGAAGGGTATTAAACGATTATATCGTTTAAAATTGGCTTAACATTAATGTTTCAGTGCAACATTTTTCATTCAGACAAGGATCAGGTGTGTTAAATTTGCAATCGAGATGCATTATGTTGGAAACAATTTAATTGGTTTGATGCT
The DNA here is from genome assembly GCA_036250285.1 of Pyrocoelia pectoralis. Classification (NCBI taxonomy): domain Eukaryota; kingdom Metazoa; phylum Arthropoda; class Insecta; order Coleoptera; family Lampyridae; genus Pyrocoelia; species Pyrocoelia pectoralis. The sequence continues at coordinate 75,892,274 of CM070075.1, read as the reverse complement.
TCATGTTTAAAAATGTATTTAACAATTCACTTTACAATTCTCTGCAACCATCTAAAAAAAATCAACGCGAAAATGTACAATAAACACCCCCCACAAAGTATTCATACTACATCCTGCTACTGCTGCACAGTCACGCAAGCAAAAATCTGAGATTAGGCCAATGTACCTAGAATTATTGTACGCCGGTTTTTATAAATAGACCTTCATTTAATTACATTCATAAAAATACGGAAACGTGATATTTATCTATAAAAAAAGAGAAAAAACTTTGCATTATTACATGTAGTTTTTGTCACTTATTTCCTTGTGTTTTAACAGTTTCATTAATTTCATTTTATTCTCACTCGGCTGTCCAAGAAAAAAAGATATAAAAAAACAATAGATTGCGAACAGAATAAAATATAGATACAATTGGAGAATATCGGTGTTGTACTTTTTTAAAGATAATGTCATCGCTTGCCTTGATTTGAAATGAATCATTGTTATTTGAATTTAATTGAAAAGTGCAAAATGGAAAATTTCCACCCTTTCATAAAAAAATTGAAAGACAAAAGGGTAGCAACTTGTGTTTATAAATATGTAAATCTGAAAAGTTATTGTGCGGTAAAGATATTAAATAAAAATTCGAACACAAAACATTCGTTAATTTGAAAATACTTTGTAGACAAATTCCTTGCTAACTGAAGCATCGCTTAACCGATATACTTAACCGCATTCATCTATCTAATATGCCCTTATTGTTTCAAAGTAATTAAGTGCGAAATGGTTATTTTCAGTATAAAAGGATAAGTGAGATAGTTGACGGAGGGATCTATAGTAAAGTTTAGAAACTTCATCAAACTTAAATCAAATAAAATATAAAGGTAGGAGCTCACCTGCATAGTTTGAAACAAACTGACGATGCAAGGATGACGCAATTGCGCCATTATCCTCGCTTCTCGGTGCAAGTTTTTAAGAATGTATTCTTCTTTGATCTTAGCAATATCGATAATTTTGACGGCAACCTGAAACAAAAATATATAATTAATTCGTTAAGTATTAATGTACACAACAAATAAAAAATTTATAAAAAGTAAGAAGAAAAACACAAAGGGTAACTCGGAAACATTTCTTCTTTTAACGTTGAAAAATAATTGTGTGCAGTTCTATAGACTATTTAACAAGGGCGGATTAAATGATGTGTGGGGTAGCATAATAGTATATTATACAACAAGTTTATAATCTTGGTGTTTATTGCACGAGAGAATGTTTAACGTACGAGCGAGCGCAGCGAGCGAGTCACGCTAAATTTCCCGAGTGCAATTAACACCAAGATTATAACGAGTTCTAGACGCTATTTTTTTATGCTAGCATCATAAATTTGAAAAATTTTATTTTTAAACGGACTACTTGCATGAATGTTGGATGTATTGTAGGTTACCGTAAGAATTTACAGTTGCTAAGAACCGTATATAGCTAGTATTCCTAGAAATCAAATTAAGTCCATCAAGGTTCCAAAATCGAGGAGTGGCATTCAGAAATAAAACTTACATTTACCTGAATTTTCTGCTCGTGTATTGCATGTAAATTATTACGACCATACATCGAAAGAAATGTTATGTATCATTTACCTTCCGGTTTTTTTTATTACGTTTTCTTAATAATTTAAATAATATAATAAAAAAAGCACAAGCAACTATCAATTGTGTCTTAGAATATGCAATAACTTCATCGGTAGATGACGTTGAACGACATGTTGCAACACGAACAGGATTATACAAATGTAAACCTTCTTTTGTGTTAGAATATGGCCCTTCTTCCTCGCAGAGATCACATTATTGGACACATTTACCTTGAAATATCGTTCGGGAAGCACCTTTTTATTGGATGTAGAACATACAACAGAAATGTCGAAGTTACGGTCCAAGCAAATAAAGCAAGTAGAATAGCTGTATTTATGTATATAACATGGGGAAACAAAAATTAGATCTATTATGACATACGGCACTGAAACAAAAGCAGATAATAACGCACAAAAGCTGCTTTTACCAAAATACAATAATTAAACGTGGTCAATTGGCACGGTCAAAGAAGAAGAATCTGGAAAGACCACATCAACAAAATGGAAGTAAACCGAATAGCAAGCACCTGACCAAATGAAATCACGCCACGCCACTCCCTGGGCAGACCTCCATAGTGCCGGAAAATCTCACGGAAACAGGAAAATTAGTTGTGAAATACAAGTCCATGGTTTAAATTAAGAAGCCACAGCCATTCATCTTCCTCACAAATGCAACGATGCATTCTTCCTAAAAAAACCACGAAGATAATTTACTTTCAAAAGCACTATCAAAGACGATCCTTCCCACTAGACAGCTCATCAAAAGCGGATACTTTGATTTCAAATTTTTCGTTTTTGATGTGCCCACTAGGGGGGTCTGCAGTTGACTACAATCGTCCAAGATAATTTAGAAAGTGTCATGACATTGTGTTATTCATTTTTGGTCGTTTGTCAGTTCGCACTTTTTTTTTGTTTTTCTGTATGTGTTTTGGAAACACACTCAATAATAAGATTATTTACTGCGTTACCAAAGAAGCAGCACCTACTTACCTACCTACATACTTGTTGACTATTTTCTGTGGGTTGAGAATAGACATACTGTGGAATTCTTAGTAAGGGCAGTGGAAGTTAGGACGTCTTTTTGAATTTGAAACATACCTTCAATAAAACGAGCGATGCTACTGAACCCTATCGGATACATCAAAAAGTACACTTCTACTGGTATACATTATGTAGCTGTCTATGGGGGAAGAATAGTCTTTGGCACTGTTTAGATATACCTACTAAGTTAAAAAGAAAGTTACCCAATCATTGCGTCGCATTAACCACGTACTTAAGCAATTTTGAAACCGTTTGTGTGCTAAAGTGTGGCACAGATTGAACTCCGAATTGAATTTACAAACGAACTTTTCAGGTTGGCTAAGAATGCCAGAATCAGCAGAAGGTGAATTCGGGTTTCCTGGCATGAACCTTGGATCATGTCCACAAGAAGAGGTCACAGAGGTTAAATTGTAAGATTTGACCGTCTACAAATAAATGGCTTGGAAGCTTCCCTGCAAGTAAAGGCATTGTTTTTTTCAGCTGTGTAAAACGTGGAACTGTGTTTTTGGTGCAAGAATCCACGTAAGTCCATTCTACCAGTTGGGACCAATAACACTACCGGCAAAATTTTTGAAAAAAATGAACCAACAGCCGCACCAAATGTAACCCCATGTTTTCAAGCCCCAGATCCGATTTTGTTTATTGACGTATCCATAAAGGTCGAAATTCTCAAATGCTGAAAACGATTCCGAATTTATATTCCCCTATTTACGGACATGTTTGCCTTTACCATGGTGAGACATGTGGAAATACGTCACTGAACAGGTTTTCTCTAATTTTCCCACTCTACGCCTAATAGATGATTTGTTTGATACACTTTGTCTACCAAAAATTGATCCCAGTTTGCGAACTGTCGCAGGAAAACTTATTTGTAACATTTTTGTAATGGTAGCAATGCGTTGGTCTTTCGTATAGTGTTGGATATTGGCCAATATGACTGTCATATAAGATATCTATAAACAAATAAACAATGTTGATAACCGCAAAATAAAAATGGACACACGATATTAAGTTTGTAAACTTCACTTGTGTAATGAATCGTTATCTAAAATCTACTTCTTTCTAAAGATATTGGCACACTTGTTCAAGAGCAATCTCGTCCAAAACACGTGAATGCCAGCAACAGGGAAACCCAAAGTAAAGCAGAAACGTAGAACTATTGATTGTTGAAAGCTCGATAGCGCACACATGGACATTTCAACTTATCCTCGTATTTGAGAGTCGGGACGAGAAATTGTAATACCAGTAATTGTTCTGATTAACACTATTGCGTAGCATCCTGTTCAGTAAATGAAAACGTATATAATAATTTTTCGTTGACAAAAGGAACCGACCAAATATAGTGAAAAAATTAATTAGAATAGATTCTGCTATCGACTTTTTGCGAATGCAAAGTAACTTCAAAAGTTTCTCCGTTTATCTACGAGTAAGAGGTTATTGAATAAAAAAGGCTCAATACCACATGTCACAGCGCGGTTCTATAACACCGCTTATACCGATCAGTTTGACAACGAGAACTTCCACGAGGATCTTTGATATCGACGGCACATCTCTCGGGAGTCGGTGTACTTCCATCTATCGAACATTTCGACATATTGCAGTGGTAAACGAAACCTTTTGCCAGTCAATACTGTAAAGTTGTATGGAAAATTCTTGACACGTCGACATGACTACGTTCAAGTACGTAAATTTGTTTCTTTTTCATTTTTTTTTTATATATTTAATAATACGAAATGAGATTTCCATTTCTTAAAAAGTATATTTCAAATCCAAATATTTATATTAAGCATGATAAATATTGACACGTTCGATTTTGTAATGAATTATGTTTAGCTTCGGGATGAAAATATTCGCGAATCATTATGGTTAGCGCCCTTTAGGCGCCGTTATAGATCAAAAAAATATTTACATTAATCAGGCTTTTATTTACTTACACTTAGGAAAAATGTGTAGAATTAAATCTATTTGAAGTGTAGATTATATTGATTAAATAAATGATGCCGAAGAGCATAATAATCGAGGTCGCCAAAATATCGAATAATTTGTGTAAAAGTAATTGATGGCGTGAACCGAATTTTCACTAGAAGGCGATTTGTTAATTTCCACATTTCATTGGATTCAACTTAACATAATGGAAAGCACAAGTACACAATTTTCTTCCACCTCACATTAGATTCTTATTGGTGGTGCGCAAATTACTGACTGCACTAACTAAAAGTTTAAATAAAACAATTAAAGTTTAGTAAGGGACGAATAGTTTTGGATTTAGATTTAAACATGGTAATTAAGAGAAATTTACTATAATATACTGCCATTGTAGTGTTCTCGCGTTAACTTTATCTAAAAAATGTTCTTAAAGAAAAAGTATTCCACGTCATGAAATAAATACCAAGGTTGTGTTTTATTTGTTGTATCTTATGTACAAGTTAAATACCTAACGAAGATATATTACATATCTTTAAATCGAGGAATTTGTGGTTATGTGGATAAGGTATCTTGAAAATGTGCTACAATTCTGACATATTGCCTTAAGGGTAACAATGTGAATTCGGCGTAAAAAAAATTATACTTATTGTTGCGAGATCATGTATGTTGGAAAAAGAATCAAGGGTGTAGAAAAAAGTGACGGAGTAGTATGTCAAAGAAAAAAATCTTTAATTTTTGTAATAATTTTTGTTAATACAGTTAGTTATTTTTTCTCACAACGTTCACACGTTTTATTTTATCCGTGTCTGTTTTCTTTCGTGAGGACTTAATTACCGGGTAGGGATTAGGTCACTCAACATTTTTTGGTGACCCCGACGTGATCATTTTTGCTGTGAGATTTGGTTCCGTGTGTGCGTGTGATCGAGCGGACCACTAAGTGATAAGTTGAAAACGACGGACTTCTACGACGTGTGTGACGTATAATGGATGCGTTAAAACGAGCACGTAGGCCATTAAGAGCCAATCTAACGCGACTTATTAATGAACAAATGGACCTATTGAATAATGAAAATTCCGATATTGTGAGTATCCAAGCCAAACTAAATTGCATACAAGAGTGTTATATTAAAATAGAGGCTCTGAATAATCAAATTCTCAACATGTTGTTGGAACTTGATACTGACGAGGAATATTTAATAGAATCCGAGAGTATAGACACGTATACGCAAAAATACAATATAGCAAGGATTCGTACCGAAAATAGGGTACATGACGATCAGACAAGTGCGATAGGCAGGAATGAATCTATTGATAGTGCTCGAAATAACGAGGCCTTACGCTCGAATAATTCTAAGTATCCAAAGATTCAATTGCGAAAGTTTGATGGTGATTTGAAGGAATGGCTGGGATTTTGGGCTCAGTTCAAAGGGATCCATGAAGACCTACATTTGTCGATAGCTGAAAAATTTCAGTATTTGACACAATCTATGGTCAATAATTCGAAAGCCCAATCTGTGGTGGATAGTTTTCCCCAATCTGACGAGAACTATCAAAAAGCTATTGATGCTCTGTGCAAACGTTTTGGCCGAGAGGACTTATTAGTCGAGGTATATGTGCGCGAGCTGTTAAAGTTAGTCTTAAATAAAAGTGTGAGGACAGGTCCTCAAATAGCAAAAATGTACGATGTATTGGCGTCACATTTGAGAGCGTTGGAATCTTTAGGTGTAACAAAAGATAGATACGCAGCATTGTTGTTTCCACTTGTTGAATCCAGTTTACCCGAGGAAACACTGCGAGTATGGCAACGAAGTGTGTCTACAGATGGGCAGGAAAATAGATTAGAATCACTTATGCAATTTTTAGAGCAAGAAGTTGAAAGCGAAGAACGTGTGGCGCTGGCAAAATCTGGTTTTGAAACGACAAAAAATAACAAACAAAAAGCTAATGAGACAAATGAGCCTTTGTGTACAGCAGCAGGTCTACACGTGGGACAGGGCAACGATAAAATTGGATGTATATTTTGTGGAAATCGACATCACAGTGATAAATGTTTCAAGGCGCAAGCTATGACGCCTGAAGTCAGAAGGCGGATTGTAAAGGAGAAAAAGGCATGTTATGCTTGCTTGAAATTAGGGCATCCAGCTAGAAATTGTAAGGAGTCTGTCACATGCACAACATGTGGGCGGAAACATTATGCTCTTATGTGTCAACATGTACCATTGCAGACCACGGCTTCGAGCGAATCATCTACGGTTGCAAGTGCGCCTGTTGTCGCAGCAGTTAACTCGACTACAGCTGTAACAACTATTAACGTAACCAGCGAAGTGTTGTTACAAACGATATTGGTGAATATTATAGGCGAAAAAGGTATGTGCACAGCTCGATTGTTATTTGATAGTGGTGCACAACGCTCTTATATCAAGAATAGTTCTGCCAATAAAATTGGTAGTCGAGTAGTAGGTCAAGAAAATTTAACACAAACAGTTTTTGGAGGTACATGTAATGGAATAAGTACACACAATAGATACAGTGTAATCATTGAAAGTTTAGACAACAGTGTCCGACGAGACGTTGAATTTTTAGGTCAAACAGCAATTTGTCGACATATTCCTAAGCTTACAAAAGGGCCATGGTTACGTGAATTAGCTGAAAATGGTATATGGATTAATGATATGCAAAGTTCTACTGCGGATGTGGATATCCTGGTAGGCGGTGATCTATATGGAAGTTTTATGACTGGAAAAATTGTACATTTGAGATGTGGTTTTGCAGCATTTGAAACAATATTCGGTTGGACTCTGATAGGATCTATGCAAGACACAATAGGGCTAGCGTTAAGTGTGACTAATTTATTCGTTCGAGAAGCATCAGTTAGTGATCTATGGAATCTTGAAACCATTGGCATTATGGAACCTGCAGAAAGTGTTTCAAAAACAGAGAGGGAAGAATTTTCACGGGAGCACTTTCAAAAGAACGTGAGGATTAATGATGAAGGGCGTTATGAAGTTGGTTTACCGTGGGTTGTTGACAAAACCGAAGTACCATCCAACAAGGAAATAGCACAACGCCGATTGACAACATGTACAGAAAAATTACGAAAAAACGGCAAATTTCTTGATTATGCGAAGGTATTTGATGAATGGCTTAGCGAAGGTTTAATAGAGGTGGTGTCTAAAAATGAGATCAACGACCATACACACTACTTACCACACAGACCGGTGTTCAAAGATAGTGAGACAACACCTGTGCGACCGGTTTTCGACGCCTCATGCAAGATTGGAAGTTCGTTATCGTTAAATGATTGCCTTGAAAAGGGTCCTAACTTATTAGAGTTAATTCCTTCGATTATTTTGCGTTTTCGTGAGAAAAAAATCGGTGTAACAGCGGACATTAGACGTGCTTTTATGATGATAAGTGTTTGTCCTGACGATCGGAACTTTCTTCGTTTTTTGTGGTGGGACAAAGACAAAACCATAGTGGAATATCGTCATAAACGCGTCGTGTTTGGTGTGAACTGTAGTCCGTTTCTTTTAGCCGCGGTGATTAACACTCATTTAGACTTAGCGGAAGAACGGCTCCGAGAGACCGCTGAGATATTAAAAGGCTGCTTATATGTGGACAATTGTGTCACCTCAGTAAATACAAAGATCGAATTAGACAAATTTCGCGGAGAAGCAATCGAACTTATGGCTAGTGCGAAGATGGATCTTAGATGTTGGCAAAATACTGTGATTGTCAATGCGAATTCAGAATCGCAAGCGGAAAAGGTAGTGGGAATACTAGGACTTAAGTGGGATATTGTGAAAGATACTCTCAGTTGTGACATCCCAGAATTTTGTGTCGAAGGTGCGGTCACAAAACGTATCATTTTGTCGGTTGCTCAAAGAATTTATGATCCCATGGGATATATGGCTCCTGCCACGTTACTACCTAAGCTACTATTACAGGAAGTGTGGATGTCAAAAATAGGATGGGACGTGGAATTATCAAAAGAACAAGAAACAAGTTTTAAAGTTTGGACAAGTCAGGTTAGGATATTGGCTGAAATACAGATACCACGGTGGATAACAGTTGAAACAGCAGAAATAAATAGTTGGAGTTTACATGTATTCTGTGACGCTAGTCAAAAGGCATACGCAGCAGCGGTATTTCTTCGTAGCCTTACAAATCATGGACCGTGTGTGCAGTTACTTCAAGCTAAGAATCGAATAGCTCCCGCAAAAAGAGTTACTATTCCCAGGTTGGAACTGTTGTGTCTAATAGCTGCTCGTTTAGCGACGTCTGTGAAGAAAGGATTACGATGCTCAAATATTCCGACGACTTTTTGGAGCGATTCCACGACTGCGTTGGCGTGGATAAAAGGGAAGGCCGTATGGGGTAATTTCGTACGAAATCGGGTTAATGAAATTCTAACCACTACGAGAGCAGAAGATTGGAGACACGTTCCTGGTACGCTAAATGCAGCGGATCTTCCTTCCAGAGGTTGTTTACCATCAAAACTCGTCGAGACGCGATGGTGGGAGGGTCCTACGTTTTTATTGACTTCTGAATCCGATTGGCCGGCGGAAAAACCAGAAGTGGATAATGATTTAGTTAGATCAGAAGCCAGAAAAATGGTTTTAGTTACTACCGTTCAGGAGAAGGATAAGGATTTATGGTATTTGAGACGTTTTTCAAGTTATACTCGCGCGATCAGAGTTATGGGCTGGATCAGGCGATTTATTGGAAATTCGAAGAGTCTCAAAAGGATCGGTGACCTCAGTGTTGTTGAAATTAATGAATCTGAGGGAATATTAATTAAATGCGTTCAGCAAGAATGTTTTATTAAAAGAAAAGATCATGGTAATATTCAAACTATGGTGGATGAAAATGGTTTATTGCGTGTGGTAACCAAGATCAGCAGAAAAGAAGATAAATATGATTTTCGTTTTCCAATATTGTTGCCGTCTAACCATCCATTAGTTGAATTACTTGTGAGAGAGACGCACGAGAAGAATTGCCACGCGGGTGTTCAAATACTAATGTCAAAATTGCGAGAGAAATTTTGGATATTACGTAGCAGAAAAACCATAAGGAAAATAAAAGGCAAATGTGTGCGCTGTAAGAGGCATGAAGAAACAGAATTTCAAACGGAATCAGCTTCTTTACCAAAAGATCGGGTAGATGAAGCGTTAGTTTTTCAAATTACTGGCGTGGATCTGGCAGGACCGTTATTTTTGAAAAATGAAGAAAAAACGTGGATAGTGCTTTTTACCTGTGCTGTATATAGAGCTATACATTTAGAACTCGTAACATCTCTAAGCACGGAGTGTTTTATGCAGGCTTTGCGGCGTTTTATAGCCAGAAGAGGCCGTCCGACCACAATTTATAGTGATAATGGGACAAACTTTGTTGGTACGGAAAATAGTTTGCGTATTTTGAACTGGGATTACATTGTGAAAAATTTTGCTACACGGAGAATCACCTGGAAATTCAATCCGCCAAGTGCTGCGTGGTGGGGTGGATGGTGGGAACGTCTGATACGTATGATAAAACAGTTGTTAGTTCGAACTCTAGGAAAATCTTTACTATATTACGAAGAGCTTATGACGGTACTCTGCGATATTGAAGCTGTACTCAATGCGAGACCACTAACATATGTGTCGGAAGACCCGGAAAATTTGAGACCTCTGACACCTTCTATGTTCCTGCAAGAAGTAGACGGCATAAATGTTGCTGATTTAGACCAGATTGCCAATAATATATTCCAGAAGCGTCTCAGGTTGCAGCAACGATTAAGAGATGACCTACGTATGAGATTCAGAAAGGAATACTTAGGGCAGTTGGTGCAGCGATTTAAGGAAGCGAATAGACGAATACGAGTTGGAGATGTTGTAATAATTGAAGTGGGCAATAAGAAAAGAGTAGAGTGGCCCCTGGGAAAAGTTATAGAAACATACCCGGGACAAGATGGTCATGTGCGAGTGGTTAGATTAAAAACTGCAAATGGAGAATTAGTGAGACCAGTAGCGCGTTTGTATTTGGTGGAAGCCGATATGGAAGAATTTCATACTAAAGATAAGTTGCCTGTAGAGCACAAGAAAATTCAGAAAAGAGAACCTGAGAGGGAAAAGCCTATAGTGAGAAAAGAAGTCAGCCCGAAGCCAGTTCCAGATTATAAAGTGCCAAATTATACAGTTTCGCATTCGGGAAGAAAAGTGAAAATGCCTAAACGTTATTTGAATGAATAGTTATATTTTTTAATTTTTTCGTTGTTGTAAAAAATTGAAGGTGGGAGAATGTTGCGAGATCATGTATGTTGGAAAAAGAATCAAGGGTGTAGAAAAAAGTGACGGAGTAGTATGTCAAAGAAAAAAATCTTTAATTTTTGTAATAATTTTTGTTAATACAGTTAGTTATTTTTTCTCACAACGTTCACACGTTTTATTTTATCCGTGTCTGTTTTCTTTCGTGAGGACTTAATTACCGGGTAGGGATTAGGTCACTAGAAAAAGAATGACGTAACAAATTCGCATTAAAGTAGATAAAGAGTAAGACGAAGAGAGAGGAGAAATATTACAACCAAGAAGTTGCCTAAATTTCCACGAGCCCCAAGGCGATGGTATCCTAGATCAAATGTAGATAATTATTGCAAAATCAAGAGAGATCAAGTACCAACTGACATCTGTCATGTACATTTATTTAATATCAGATTTTTAAGGAAACAATAAACTTCTGCATTAACAAACTAATACAAAGTGAAGAATCAGGATGTTCGAAGTCTTTGATGGAATGAACCGGTATTCTTATACGTGTGAGTACTATATACATACACACAGATTATGTAGCCAGAATAACAGAATCGTTTTAGTTTTTGCGTGCCATTTACTTTGCATCGGTTTCTATGTTGTCATTATGACCGTAATTATAACAACTTTGGTTATAATATTTTTTAGCAGACATATGTAGCATTAATTACAATATGGTGTGGTGTTGAAACTAGATATAATATGTATTTAAATTTCGAAAATCTTTTATGAAATGTTACTAACGCCTGTAATACTAGGATAAGATTGTGGCATAGGATCACCTACTACACACGGTTACAATTAAATAAAATGAATTTGCCGTGTTGACCTGCTTATCCTTGAAATATCTTTGGAATCCAAGTTATTGTTATTAAATGCTCCTTACGATTTTTGTTGGGTGTCATTTTGGCCTGCATACCCGGAGTGAATTTGCAACTCTTCGTTCTTTTTGCAAGGGTGTCATCGTGGGGACCTTTCTCGGTTTACGCAAACGGTAGCCCTGTCGATGTTGGGCAGTATCCTTGGATATGCGTCATTAATCCCATTAAAACGACCCTCAATCTTCTGAAATCCCAGCTTTGGGTTATCCCTGGCAATAGCACTCAAGCAGCATAAGTCGTTGCCCTGCACCAATCGTTTTCTGCGACCAGCCTAACGGTGCTCTACACCGTTACCCTTCATCACCCTCTTAAACAGCCACTTTACTCACATTCACCAATTTCGCCAGTTTTTTTGGATCACGCATATTATTTTGCCATAAAGTTAGTAAAATTCGTCTTTTTTCAGCTTTTGATATTTTGTTCTACTTTTGCATGTTATCCCATGGCAGGAATGTGCTGCGCACGCGGATTTTTTTACGTCAGGTAGCAGCTCAGATTACTGGATCACATGACTGGCCCGTTTTACAAAGCATTGACAATTTGGTTATTCTGACCTCATGCATAGCGTTAAGAAGCAAATGCGCGGTACTATATAAATCATATTGTGGATAATACTCAATAAAGCTCCATAATTTGTTTAAATTTTAGTTTTTTCCCGAATTTACTTCAAACGTAATGTGTTATACATATATGTTCCATGATTATGTGTCGCCTGAATAAGTGCCCGAACACTCTTTTATGCACTTACGTCACTAAATAATTTTTTCGACTTCGTTGGTTTCTTAGGATAGAACAAATAATGAAGACCGTGAAAATGTGGTGCTGGAATTTATAAAAAAAGGGCACAAATGAGTGAGATGAGTATATAACGAAGAATTAAATAATTACTAAACCTCCCCCCTCTCCCTCATATTTTCTTTGGCAATTTGATTTGGCGACTAGTATCCATCATAATGGTTAGGCTTAAAATTTGATGCCTATAAAAATAAGAATGGAATGGGAAGATGATGAATGCTAACATTAAATGAAGTTACTTATGTAATTACAAGATATTGGTAATATAGTTTACGCCGATTATAATATAATTGTGAAATAGTAAATGGGAAATTCTTGTAAATCATGTTTTTGATAAGAGCTACAAATGTGCAGCTGCTCAGCTGATCGTATGCGTATTGATACGAGACCAGAAAGATGAAATTTAGAGTAAGAAATAAAATTTAAACAACTAAGTAAAAATTGAATATTGGACTAGTTTAAGTTGCTCAAAACAGATCAAAATTTTAAGGGCCACTTTATTCTATTCAAAATTCTCAAGTAACGAAGATATTATAATTGTTTAAAACGTCTTCTACACCTATCAGTGATAGTCAGAGTGTTTCGTATTTTATTAAAGAACGTTTCACAGATTCATTGTACGTTTAAGATGCTATGTATATCGGCAATGAACCAAAACCACAATTTTAGAGGCTTCCACGGGAAATTAGAAAAAATACAGAACACGATTGTGCTAGTGGCAACGAAAAGAACTAATGAACAAGGACGTAATGGCGAATGTGAAGCACGATAACGATTCAAAATGCAGGAATAAGTAGAATGGGGCCTTTATACAGGGTTCGCCATTACTCCGGCCTCGGCTTCTAGTGCCTTTGCATAAATGTCAGCATAAAATGTTTAGTAATGTACTCATTTCTATTGAAAAGCTGCATGTTTTAAAAATATTTTTGTTTATACAGAGTGTGTAGTTTTCGCTGGGCAGTATAAAGTTACACTTTTTTAAATAGCAACCCATCAATTTTTTTATGCTGTTCGATGAAGGCTTAATTTAGATGAAAAATACTTTTTAAATTTTTTAAATTGATCGCGGCGTTGCCATTTTGGAGCAATTTCTTTAAAAATGCAGCATCAGAAAGAAATGGTCACAACACTGGTGTTTTTTGAAATTTTGGAATTTGCTTTTGTAAATTTTTAGATGAAAGTCAGAGGTACTTAAATAGTCTAAAAGATATTTTTAATTCGCCATACTTTTTTTGTATGAGAACGCTACTTTTCAAATTTTTCAAATTGCTGAAACTGATTTTTTTTAAATGGAACCCTGGATTTTTTTCAATTGTTTCTAATGTAGTTTTTAATTCTCTATCGATTTGCACTAGTACTTTTTTTTCCTAACATCTACAGTTATGGAGATATTTATAAAATTTCAATTAAATCGCAACAAGCATTATTTTAATCAAGCGGGTTTATTCTAGTAGGCTTTGCTTCTATTAAACAAAAAACAAATATCCAGTAGAAGTTACTTATTGTGCTTAGTTGTCACATTATTACCTGTTACTACTTTCTACTTTATTAACTTTCGTATAAAATGAATTTTCCACAGAACGAATTAGTGGACATGGTGTTTATTTTGGGTGAATGTGAAAAAAATTGTCTTTTGGCTTCTCGTGTCTATAAACAAAGATATCCTGATCGCCGTGCTCCAAGTATCCGTGCATTACAAAAATTATTGGTTCGATTCGAACAAACAGGATCGATAAACTACAAGCCACCTGTTCAAAGAAAAACTGTCAGAACGGAAGAGGCAGAATTTATGGTATTGCAGGCTGTAGTTGAAAATCCAAATGCTAGCACCAAACAAATTAGTGAAGAACTTGGTACAGTTAGTGCTACTTCAGTGAGAAGAGTACTGAAAAGTCATAAATATCACCCTTATCACATTGAACTGCATCAAAAGTTGACTATAGGGGATTTTAACTCAAGAAGAACTTTCTGTGTGTGGATTGTGGATGATAAATAAACTTAATGAGGTGCCAGGCTTTATATCCACTGTTTTATTTACCGACGAAGCTACCTTTCACAGTAATGGCCGAGTAAATCGTCGTAATTTTCATTACTATGATAATGTAAATCCTCATATTTTAAGAGTTTTGGATCATCAACATAGATGGACAGTCAATGTATGAGGAGGAATTGTGAATAATTTTATCATAGGTCCTTACTTCTTTGATGGTCATTTAAATGCCGACAGATATTTGAAGTTTTTGAATAATTCTTTGCCACAATTACTAGGCAATGTTCCGGAAAACACAAGAAGGACCATGTGGTATCAGCATGATGGTGCGCCATGTCATTTTGGTAGAAACGTACGTAATTATTTAAATGAACATTATCGTGATCAATGGATCGGCCGAGGTGGTCCTGTACCATGGCCGGCAAGATCTCCGGATCTTACTGTCATGGATTTCTTTTTATGGGGGTTCGTGAAAGCTATTACGTATTTCAAGAAGATGCTACTACACAAGAGGCAATGAAAAACAGAATAAGAACCGCATTTTCTAATGTCACACATGAGATGTTACAAAATGTGCGTGAATCTTTACGGTAAAGACTTGGGACGTGCCTACAACAAAATGGGCAAAATTTTGAACACTTGTTAAACTAATTTTTTTTTATTGTTGTTGGTTTTCTAATGGTCTCGCTCTTTTTGTTTTTTGTTTAATATAAGCAAAGCCCACTAGAATAAACCCGCTTTATTAAAATAATGCTTGTTGCATTTTAATTGAAATGTTATAAATATCTCCATAACTGTAGATGTTAGGGAAAAAAGTACTAGTGCAAATCGATAGAGAATTAAAAACTACATTAGAAACAGTTGAAAAAAATCTAGGGTGCCATTTAAAAAAAATGAGTTTCAGCAATTTGAAAAATTTGAAAAGTAGCGTTCTCATACAAAAAAAGTATGGCGAATTAAAAATATCTTTTAGACTATTTAAGTACTTCTGACTTTCATCTACGAATTTACAAAAGCAAATTCCAAAATTTCAAAAAACACCAGTGTTGTGACCATTTCTTTCTGATGCTGCATTTTTAAAGAAATTGCTCTAAAATGGCAACGCCGCGATCAATTTAAAAAATTTAAAAAGTATTTTTCATCTAAATTAGGCCTTCATCGAACAGCATAAAAAAATTGATGGATTGCTATTTAAAAAAGTGTAACTTTATACTGCCCAGCGAAAACTACACCCTCTGTATAAACAAAAATATTTTTAAAACATGCAGCTCTTCAATAGCAATGAGTACAATACTAAACATTTTATGCTAACATTTATGTAAAGGCACTAGAAACCGAGGCCGGAGTAATGGCGAACCCTGTATACAATCATATTCAATAGCGGCCAAACTTCAATTCAAAAATCAAGTCAAAGGTTCTTGAAGAAACGTGGTAATTTTATTTTTTGAATATAACATAGGCAAATGACCTTCGTTTTGCTGCTGACACTTTCAAAATCTAAGATATAAAGCTGCAGTTGTTCCCAATTTTGAGGTGGAAGGTCAGCCTTTTTCAAAGAAGATGCTGTACACCGCAACGGAACTTTTTCGTTATTAAGCGGTACTTTGAGCAGGATTTTTTATCACCTGACAACAGCAAGCATTCAGTGATATTTGGGTTCTCAGTAATTATTTTTTGGAAAAGCTCGCAAAAGTTGAGTTCAATTTTGCGGCGTCATTAATTACCAAATTAAGCATTGACGGTTTTATTCCAACTAACGATTATAAATATAATCATGTTCCACCAAAATATTTAATTAAGGCGTAAAAATGAAATATGAACTGCCAATATATTCAAAAGTCGTTTCTTGGACATTTTTATAAATATTGTATTGTTATAAAGTTGTGCAGTTTATTAACGTTTCGTAAAATATACTCTGAAATAAAAAATAATAACGCGAACACGCTGTTTGAATATTAACGCTTTGTTCTCTAAACCAAATGAGATCAAATACGACGCTTTATAAACTTTCATAATGGAAAAGGTGCACAAATCTGACAAAACGGTATACCCAGAGCAAAACAAAGTTCAAACGTTACTAACAGAAGCGTGTGTAGAACCTACATTATTCGTTAGGTAATAATACAGTCGCAGGCAAAATAAACAGACCAGAAAACTAGCGCAATGTCTTTTTGTAACCACAAAAAGCAAAATATTAAAACTACTAACATTGGATTTATTCGTATTCCCTTTAATCCATAAACAATTCAATGCATTTGCAGGATTAAAAACAAAACGCACCTAAACAGCGACATTTTGAATGACGGGATTATTTTTGCATTTCAACGACGTAATGTGCGATATTTTATCCATCAAAGAATATTTATTTAAAAATGCCAACAAAATGATGAGAAACTTTCAATAAACGTACTTCGCATGCATGTACGCCCAATGTGCTGACGAGATTAAAATTGAAACAAGTTGTTTTAACTCTTTACATCTGAATATTTGCAATGGAACCGTATTTGCAGCTAAATTTGAATAGAAATTGCAGAATATAAACGACCGAGGTGTTTCTGCACGATTTGAAATGAATTGCCCTATAACGAACGTCGTGTCGGTGTCGGTTCACTTTTGTGACAGTATTATGGTAAAACGTTAGAGTAACCATTGGGATTAATGACGATGATAATTTTCGTTTGCAAATAAGTAGGTAAGGTTCAAATTCATATTTTTGACAATTTATATGCCAAGCATACGATAGTGTTATGTTATTAATTTTGGACGCGCTATGTTTATGTTATTTACACCTTTCGATTTTAGCAAAAAATGTTGTGGAATATTTTTATATTGCCAAATGAGTTTTTACAAAAAAAAATCGAGCCTTGTTACTATCTACATTAATTCAAAATAGCTACATATTTTGATCAACTTCTACTTATCTACAAGAAAAGCTTGATTGATTGCAATAATTATTTTCTCAAAGTCTTATATTTTGTTCATTATATGCGTCGTAGAGAATATCTTGCCAATATAGCATTGTGAAGTCAAGAAACAATATATTATACAATATACAATAGACTGTAGTAAAAATAAAAATAAAAAGAAGGAAGATGATGGGGGCGAGCCAAAATTTGTAGCAAGTGAGGCGAAATGGGAGCGAACATGAGTGGATAATAAAGTAAGTAAAAAGCTAACGTTCAAGTTCGAGAGGAATCAAAGGGGAAACATTTTTACCAAATGTGGTTGGTAAACGTGGATTTTTGGGAAACACGGTTTTAGTGTTCAGTCTACCTAGTGTTAAAACTTCGACCGGTTTGGTGGACAGTCGCCACAACCCATTTTGTACATCACAGAACGTGTTGTGGGATCCAGAGAATCTTTGCTGTTAATCAGTGTGAATTGAAGGTTGTGTTTTAAAGAGAAAAAATCGTTCATGTTATATTTTTTTGAAATAGTGAAAACGGGACCACCAACTTAGGAGAGGGAAACGTAACGGTTCTCCGGAGTAGACGAGTTAACGGGAGTAAGAAAAGTTAGGTAATGTAGGATGTAAAGAAGGTGGAAAAGGAGAGAAAGTTGAGCGGGGTCACCTCTGAAGATAACAAAGATGTCATCAAAGTATCTTTTTTAATATATGACATGAGTTTGAATGTTTTTGTTGGAGAAAAGAAGATTTTCGAGGTGATTGAGGAACATTTTAGCCAAAAGCGGCGAGATAAATTGTTACCAATGGGTAACCCCTTGAGGTAGGTGTTAGTTTTATTGTTAAAATTTTGTTTGTTTGAAGCTGTTTTTGGGACTGTGCAGCTGCACGTACGCTGGGTCTGACAAGTTGATTTTTCATATTACTGAAATAACTAGAAATTGGGAAGTAATATGGTTTCGTTTAGAAACCCATAAAAGTGATATCATTGAATAATTTCTCTAATTAAGAAATATATGTTCCAATGAACGTGAATGAATTATTGCAGGAATCGCTGTGTGAAACATACTCGTAGCACACTGTTACCCTATTTGCACATGGAACAAATTGTTTTCCAATCATACTAATATTATTTTAAACCGTTAATTCATTCAGTTAAATTTTCAATTCATTCGAAACACAAGCACATAGCTTTAAAAAAGCTCTGTTCAACATAATGTCTTAAAGGTAGTGGGTGGAAAGATTAACGGATTTACTTATTATACTTATTAATTTTTTGAAAACGTACAAGTTTGGAAACAAACTATTTAAATATCGAGTTCACTTCAAAAAAAGTTACATTTTAACTCAAATCCAAAACTATATAGATGAGATTTACGAGAGATACGTGTATTTCGCAACGAAATCCGTTCAGGCGATTTCTTATATTCCAAATATTTATTTAGAATAAAAGAAATCAACAGAACTTTATCCGAAATTTACTAACGGTAGTATCGGAGCTTCAGAAAAATTTTTATTCGACTCGTGCTTCGATACAAATACAATCCGATTATAGGTACTTTAAAAAATGTAATCCTTTTCGAGTTTATAGTTAAAGTGAAATAGAAATCAGAAGTGGATTTGACAACCGGTGCACGCCTTGGCTTTTTTTTATTACAACAAATGTGCTTTACCAATTGACAATTGGAAATCTAACAAGCGAAAACGTCAATTCATATTTTCAACAGTAAATAAAGGAGACAATGAAAATGATTAAATTTCAGTTTAGTCGAACTTTCAAGACTTTCGTAGGTAGGTTTTATGGTACGAGATTATAGAGACATGAATTTTCACTTTCGTTGGAACGTCAATATTTATTGTCGTTATTATAATTTTGTCTAGATGCGAAGAAAAAAGTTTGGATGTAGGTTCTGTTTTATGGTAGGGCATTAGATCTTAATAGCGAAGTTACTTTTCGTTCGCAACAGATAATTATGACAGAAACTGATGTATCCAACTGAGATTTCAGCTTGTCTTTTTCATTTATATTGTTTTCGACGAGTCCGAAATAAAAGAAAAAAAAACAGATAACATTACAAGGATTAAGCAATATCCTTTATTAAACGTACGATTTGAATGCCATCATATTACAAAGAAGAAGGACTATTGTGTAATTACTTGCGACTTGTGCACACAAATAAAAAAAACTTAAATATCTGGAAAAAAACTGGATTTATTCATTTTTCGTAAACGGCAAAAGAATATGTACGTTAATCCTTAAATAATATTTATCCTATTGGTATTAAAGTTGCTATAAAAATTTCTTTAATTAATGAACTGCGACATAACAAAGTGTGATAAAATATTAATAAAAGATAAAAACCGAAACCTCTTGTAGACATAATGTGTTTAAATAAACTAAACTAACACTTTATTTTCAGAGGTTACCTACTAAACATACAACAAGAACAAAAGGAACAAAGCAATACCGCGAACGCCAATGACAGCCTCAGCCATGAGCTAGAGCCACCCGCAAGCCAAGAAGTAACAACAGTAATACCAAAAATGAAAAACGGTAAAGCCCCTGGAAGCGATGAGATATACCGGGAGTTTGTTCTCAAAGTCAAACATAGGAAACTAACATGGTATTGAACGTTTTTGCTAATTGTTGCTCGCCTATTTAACTTAGAGAAAAGGTAATACACAGCATCAACAGAAAGAGAAAATGATTGCGATTCAAATAATACTACTGGCAATTCAATTCAATTCAAGGTGAATGCTATTTAAAAAGTGTCATACTTTAAGTTAGTATTTTAAAAGAATAAATCGCATTTTTAGTCTTGCCAGTGGTATTATTTGAATCGAATCGCAATCGTTTTCTCTTTCTGTTGATACTATTGCCTTTTCTCTAAGTTAAATAGGCGAGCAAAAATTAGCAAAAAAGTTCAATACCATGTTGGTTCCTATGTTCGACTTTGAGAACGAACTCTCGGTATATGGAGCTCATAACACATCCAGTAATAAAAATAAAACTGTGTGGGATATAATATCAACACTTAATAACAACGGCAAGGTTGACAAAAATATTACGCTTATAACACCTGCAAAATTAATTGACAACCCCCAAGAAGTTGCTAATACGTTTAATAAAAATTTCATTAAAGCCCCCTTAGATATACTAAGCTCAGTTACACCCACTAGCCCCGATAACAACCCTAGCTCCGACTTGTACGGTACAAATGCTGCGAATATATGCAGTAGCATGTGCGCGCTCCCCTTTAGTGAATCAGAACTCTTAAATTGTCTAAAGTGTCTGAAAAATAAAAAATCGTCTGGTCCTGATCATATACCCACGTCTTTGCTACGCTCTAGTCTTCCATTCATAATAAAGCCTATAACGCACCTAGTAAATTGGTCCTTTTCAGAAGGCATCTTTCCGACGGAACTCAAAATGTCAACGGTTCATCCTATTTATAAAAAAGGCAATTCTCAAGACTGGGCCCACTATAGACCCTTTTCTGTCAGCCCAGCCATGTCCAAAATTTTTGAATATGCTATGCTGGAACGTCTGAACAATCACCTACTCAAACATGATATCATAAGCAGCAAACAGCACGGGTTTCGTAATGGCAAATCAACGGTGACTGCAATTACCTCCTTTGTTAACGATGTAATCTCATTTCTTGATAAGCAAGAAAGTGCTCTTGCAATTTTCTGCGACCTTAGCAGGGCCTTCGATACAGTGGATCACTCTTTATTGTTGCATAAACTGAACATATACGGTATAAGGGGTGTTGTTGAAAATTGGTTCTCCTCCTACCTCTCTGAGCGATGTCAGCAGGTAGAAATTAAATTCATAAATGGGAAGACAATTTCTAAATTTTTATCCTCGCCCCTGTCTCTAAACGTAGGAGTTCCCCAAGGATCCGTGTTTGCCCTATCCTGTTTATATTATTTATCAATGACATTGTCATGTTTTTAAAGTTATTAATTTTATATGCTGATGATACTACGGCGCTAATCTCTGGTAAAACCAGGTATGATGTTCAAATAAAGGCCTGTGAAATGCTAAGTAAACTTAGCCAATGGTTTAACTTTAACCGATTATTTCTAAACCAAGATAAAACATCTATTATTCAATTTTCATGCCGCAGCAGTACAGTCGAATCAACTATTCCTACTCAAGCTAATGCCAAATTCTTGGGAATCTACATAGATCAAAATTTAAATTGGAAGTGCCACTGCGAACATCTAGTAAAACAGTTAAACACCTATTGCTATCAAATATGCAACGTAAAAGAACTGATAGGAATCCAGCACACTTTAACATATTACTTTGCGCAAATACAATCTAGGCTCTCATATGGCATTATTGTCTGGGGCTCATCCAGCTCTGCTATGAGTGTATTCATTGTTCAGAAAAGGATAATTCGTTGTATTTCGGGGAGTAGAAAAACTACATCTTTGCAAAAACATCTTCACCAAACTACGAATACTAACTCTTGCCTCTTTATACATCCTAGAAGTGCTTTCATTTATATTTATTAACCGATCTCATCTATTACGCAACAGCGATTTTCATCCTTGTAACACTCGAAAAAGGGACCAATATGCTATCCCTAAAACAAGGATTAAATTAGCGCAGAATTCACCCACTACATTAGGTATCAAAATATTCAACCTTCTTCCCGATAATTTAAAGAAACAGACGACGCTCAAAGGATTCAGATCATCAATAAAAAAAAATCCTCCTTGATCAAGCTCCATACACCATAAATGAATTTGTCACCCTCAACGGTTAAAAGTGGTGTGTTTTGCTTACAATTTTAATTTTAAAAAAAGATATTGTGTATTCGATGTAATTTTATCTATTTTTTTAACAATTTATTTATATGTATGTATTTACTTTTGACGTATCCTATGCAATGGCTACCATTTGTCAGGGATAGTAAATAAATATTTATTTATTTATAAAGTACGGAGGAAGCGAGGTATGCAACAGACTGAGGAAGAGGAAAAAATTCCCAAGGGATGGGGTGAAGGTGTAATAGTCCCACTAAAAAAGAAAGGCTTTGGCGTCATCTGTAAAAATTACCGCGACATAATGATTCTTAACTCAACTTACAAGATACTCTCTACGATAATCCTCAGAAGAGTCGAGAAGACTAAAAGTACACATGATAGGATTACTGGTCAACAAAGAAAGAACAAAGTACATGAAATGTAACGACGACAACATACGACATAGGCACAGAACGGTGACTCTGGATGATCTAACCATTGAGGAAATGAGCAATTTTACTACTTAGGGAGAATTCTAGACAGGAATTGCAACAGAGAAGAGGAAATGAGGAAAAGATTACAAGCGGGAAACAGAGCTTTCAATATGAACAAAACATTGCTCAGAGATAAACAACTAAAAAGAGAGACTAAAATGAAATCGTACACAAAGATTCAATAGCCAATGAAAACCTTGCTTTATGGTGGTAACCATGGCAATATGAAGTCTTTCCGCGGAAACATTTTCCTCTTGGGTACCATAATTCTCACTAAAACGAGCCATTCCTTTGAACGTAATAACTTTTGACACAATTTTTTTCTAAACGCGACTTTTGTTTCTTTGGTTACTTTAGTTTCAATTCCTAGACAATCTTGATAGTTGAGAAAAATTTTTTTAAAATATTTTCTTAAATAATTTTTCGTGCGATTTGCTTACCGAATATACCTCTGTATCGATTCATATCCTGGAAATTTTGTTCTCGTGCAGGATTGATCGCCATCGATGCACTCAAAAAAATGTCCGGATAGAATAGACGCCTCGGGATATTATAAGTGAAAATATACAAAACCCTGATTAGACTGGTGGTAATCAGGGCGTTGATGAAGAAAACAAAGGAGAAGATATAGCATACATGAAATCAATGACGATTAGATGAAGAAGATGATGAAAAAGACTTAATAAAGAAGATAACGCTGTGGAAACAGACCGAGGGGAGAAGGAAAGGGAGACCGAAGATCAGATGGAGAGATCAAGTGATAAACGACCTAACATCAATGGGAATATACGAATGGAAAAGTGAAACGGGAAACAGGCAGAGATGGAGAGAAGCAGCCGCGTCTCATGCAAAGCTGTGAACAAGAAAAAGTGCAATGTAAATCTTGATAACAAACGTGTAATAATGAGGACTTAATCTCGGATCTATAAATCCAAAAAAAAGGATATTATATATTATTATAATATGTATAGCGATATTCTACCCGAAGTAAAGTTAAAATAAAATAAAACATTTTCATCATTCCATAATCCATAGCATAATAAATAACAGAGTAACTTCTTATTTCTCCTGAAGATTGTGTTTCCTTATCCCCTCATTCTAACAATTGTGCTCCTAAATATTTTTCATATTAATATCAGAATGTAATTTTAATTGCAGAAGTAAAATTTTTGTGGTAGAAATTATGAACAATTTGATAGTACTAACAGAAGCTTGGTTTTGGTTTACACAACGTGTAAAACGTTCTTATTCCAACATCCATTAAGCGTCCTAATTAGACCTACAAAAAGCATTCGACACCATTGATTTTAACACTCTGCTGCAGAAAATGGAGGTGGCGCTTTTTTCAATCAGAACTTAATATTCTTATCGGATTGCCACACGAAAATGCATACCATTTTTTTGATTTATACAAATGGTTCAATTTTAAATTAATCCATTGTTTATAATACGCCTTCCTTGGAGGATTCGAAAATTGCTATTTTCGGTACTCGACTAATATCATTAAATAAACTTATTTATTCAATGCTAATATACAAAAAATTTACTTTTTTTTCTAGGATAGATGTCAAATGGAAATCGCCGTTTGCAGATAACAATAAGACAACGAATCTAATATTTTGCTTAAGCTCTTCGTTATTGGCTTTATTTTGCATTTGGATTAGGACCAAAGCCAAGTCTAAGAACTTTTAAATTAGAATCGTGTATTTTATGCCACCCCTTACATTATTTATTATTTTGTACTAGTCTCTACGGGCCTCGATAGGAAGGAACATTTTCATTTAAAACGATCACCTACCATATAAATGTAAATATAGCAATACCGTATTTAAACTTCAAACACGTCTATTTACACGTTAAGAGTACTCTGTGTTTATAAGACAAACAATTTGTGGAATACATGTATACTTCAGTATTTACAGCAGTTTTACTCGTCTCGAATGAAACATATCGAAAGTTTCATGTGTCAGTGCATTAGATTACGAATGTGTCACGTATTTTTGGTATATGACATGCATAACAGACTTTAAGTGTCTTCATGGCGAACATCGACATCAAATAGCGACGTGGTGTCATCTCCTGTCATTTTGCTGTTCATTTCCGAACCTCACTATCCAACTTGGTTATCGATTTCCGCTCTACCTGCCTCTAACGGCCTGACATCTTGATTGATCCCCCAGACGTCAGTAATACCAAATAGATCCACTTTATTTATTAGAAAGCGTTATATTTAAATTTCGCGAATGTTCCGTGTGGTATACGCGAACTTAATTGATAAAGGTAAAGATTATAATTAATATTTTGCCGAGTAGGAAACTTGTTTAAAAGGGAATACTAATTAATTTCTCGTTCAAAGGAAATTATTTTATGTATATCTACTTTGAGAACTCTCTCAAAAAGATGCTTTTGGGCGATTATCAACAATTATACACACACTTTCCCGAATATAAATTTGTATAAGTTTAACTTTGGAGAATTATAGTTTAAAAGTTGTGGGGGTGCGTTTGATTAAATACACGTACCATACAGTCGTCGACATTTCTATTTACGCTACCAAAATAAATAGATATCTATACTCGAAATTTGTTTTGTGAAAGCGTAGATTTTGTGGTAATTGACATGCATCATTAATTTTTGTTATAATGGAAACCTTACTAGAATTTACAACCACTCCAGTTTAAGTAACGGCGTTAAATAATGCAAACGGACTAGTGGCGCGTGGTCCCTAATCGGATTAACAGCTTGAGTAAAAAACATAGCTCTAGCTCGTGGCAATTGCATATTTCATTACGTATCCAATTTTTGCATATTCAAAGGGTAACCATGCGTGCTTCTGGGCACCCTCTATGCGTGAGGCTTGTCATTAAATGATAAATAAAGCTTGTATTTTTATGGCACGTAATGAACGTAATTTCCAATACGCACTAGAAGTTTGTTCACGTGCAATATTAACGAGTACTCATTCAATCTACTTTCGCAAACTGAAATACCTTTAATCTCTACATATTCAGTTTAACAAGCGCATGTACGTGAATAATCTCGAATTATTGAACATTTTTTATAAAACAAAACTTAATGTGATTTGATTATTTTCGCCAATCACAGATATTTGAGTGCGGAGAAGCTACCTATATGAATCACAGGTTGTTACAAGGGTTAAGAAAAATAAATCAAATTTCTTTAGATTTGGAAATCTGGTAATAAATTCGTTAGCATTTTTTTTACCTAAGATGACATAATACTCATAATCACAATAACTTCGATTGTCCACTAAAATAATGCTAATTGTGTAACTTTGGTTCAACTGTTGTGCTCATAGTATTAAAATTGTGACAAGACAAGAGATTAGTACAACAGCAGTACCACTCGTAAATGAAGATACGAACGTAACCATAGATTAGAGATAGGGCTTACAATACCGGAAGAAATTTTGAATACCGGTTTTTGGCATTCAATCAAGTGAATTCCGGGATTACTGGTGAAATTATAAAAGAAAAACAAAAAACGCATAGCTTAGAAATTCAAAGTTCAAAATTCCAAATTTAAAGTATTCAAGTTATTCAAAGACGTTAGTATAAAATGTAAATTAAAAAAATCCACATAATATTCAAAAGTTTCTTATTCAAAATAGAAATTTGAAATAAAAAATTGAAACTCAAAATATTAATGCTAATGAATCATAAATTATAATTTGAAAATTCAAATTTCAAAATTCGAAACGCAAAATACTACTGCTACTTAAAGTTAAAAAGTTTAAATTAAATTCAATATTGAAATTGGAAATAATAAACTCGCAATTATAATTTACTTCAACGACTGAAATATTTAGCTGGCAATTAATAATCATTATTGTACCTTACCCAGGTGTAC
Organism: Pyrocoelia pectoralis; assembly: GCA_036250285.1. Lineage (NCBI taxonomy): Eukaryota > Metazoa > Arthropoda > Insecta > Coleoptera > Lampyridae > Pyrocoelia > Pyrocoelia pectoralis. The sequence goes on along the minus strand of CM070075.1, from coordinate 75,865,724 downwards.
CAAGTAAAAATTCAGGTTTAGTGAGAGTTTTGACTAAAACAGAATTGGAACATTCAAATGTTGAAATTTAAATCCTCCGGGATTTGGAAGACAGTAGGAGATTCATGTTCCACTTAAGAAAGTGCTTAGTTCATAACATGCAAAACTTGCAGACAGCAAACTTTATGAACCTGTCTTGTATTCCATGTGTAAACAAAACCTCACACTTTTGATTAAATTGATGATATTTGAGGAAGGCAACAATTATTATTTGGACCCTTACCTAAGCGTGAATTAACAGTGGGAAACTCTGAGGTTGTTATACCGGTATTAAACATCCAAGAAGTGGAAAGCCTAAAAGATTAAGTTTAACAAATAAAAATAAAGGCGACCAGAAAGGGACAAAGATATGTAGAATATGTCAAGTTTCGTACAGCGAGTAGATCTATAATCATGGAGAAAGTATTAATATCCAATAATATATAATAGTTTTCTAATTGGAAAAAGATCGGAGATGTTGTCATGCCAAATAACACAACACGTGATTTTTGTTTCTTTAAGTGGATTTTAATATCATCCTTCATAATCTCTTCGGGCTGACTCTTCCTCTTCTGTTTGTTGTTCTTGCATCGTACAGTGTTCTGATTATTCTTCGCTGTTGCATCCTAACTACGTGTCCAAAGCATTCCAGCTATCTCTTTTCCATTCTTCCAGCTGTTTCGGTCTCCCTGAGTGTAGGAACGACGCAATTGACCGGTAGATAAAATAGACCTTTGAAAAAATGGTGTTGAGTTAGCTCAGGAATAAAGTCAGTCTAACGATAATAATTTTACTAATAAGGATAAGTCAAACTTATAGTCTGTAGTTTCCAGTTTATTTGTTTACATAAAAGGATCGAGTATTGCTTAATGCGGACTTTCGAAATTTCATTAATTTAAAAAATATTGGTTTCTAAATGATAAAATTTTGCACATCCTGTAGGTACGTATATTTATTTTAGTGTGATTCGAATACCTTGCTTACAAGCAGAATGATCGTGAAAGATATAAATATAACTTTGTTCACTTACCAACCGTTAGTATCCAATGCAATATTTACGTGAAAACAGAAGTAAATAAACGAGGAAGATGCGATGTCTTGAATCCTTTATTTTATTAAAATCTTCCATCAGGAAGGATACGTCTTGCCGATAAAAATATTAATCAATTACATTAAAACACAATGGAGTTCGTACTTCAACATTGACATATATACCGCGTTTCGTTGAAAGGACGACAACAGGAGAGTATTTGCTCCATTTGGTAGTCAGAAACTGAATTTATCGGATAATTTAATTTGTTTGCTAGGACTTATTTCCATTTCAGAGTAATTTTTCCTGTCGCTGGTTTCATGCGACGAGTTATTATCTTATTTAACATATTTCACTCAGTTACAATGTCCTCTAATCTAAACAAGCGGAAGGATCGTTGTATTTTTCAGTTAAAAGCAAACTATTCGGAATTAAACCGATTCAAAGAGCGATTTCGAAATAGTCGGAATATAATCCTTTCCCTATCAGTTGTTGCTCGGGACGGGCCATTAGGGTCGTATTGATGGCCGTACGACCGCCCAATCGAATTACCCCCATTAACCAACATAATTTAGGTGTCTAATTCAATTGAGCTCGTTAAAAGCGAACCATCTATCCTCAAAAGTACATTACCAGCCGACAACGACCCGCCATTCAATCTAATAGAGATGGTAACATTCTTTGAATCGATTTGTGATTGCGGTTTTACGAAAAAAACAACATCGTTATGATAACAAATGACAGATTATGATAATCGAATTCGCACTAACTTTCTTGCAAATGTTCGCACATAAGTTTCGAGGTGGAAATTATAGAAAAGTTCTATTTTCCCAATTTCTTAAATAGCCCTCGCCGATGCGATGGTGTTTTACGACCAACCTCGCGAAATTAACTATAATGTATTTCTATCGATTCGCAGTTCCGTTATTTGATTCTATTATCTTATTTTTTAATATTTAAATCAGTTCAATACTGAATATTTTATTCAGATTTTTATTCAATCACGTTTTACCATTTCAGATATTCTCGATTGATTTCAATTATAATAAATTTACGTTTATTAAATTGCGCTTATTTTGTGCACTTTCCTCCCTACAGTAAATTTCAGATAACGTTAAAATCGATTCACAAAAATGTAAGGGAAGTATTTGACTTTTTATTTGACAAGCGTAATATTTCTTTATTATTATGACATTCCTTCCTAATGCTTAAAATCCATTTCTTAGTTATTGTTCTTTCCCTGCGCCGAATCTGTGTCACATTTACAACCCGTAGGTAAGTGAATGAGACTAGGAATGAAGGAAAAATGCTGTATTTGTCCAAAATTCAATTTCAGTTTTATCAAAAACGGTGTAATGTGTTGGAGCCGATTATATCAGTACCCAAATGTTGCTATAACCAGAAAAACGGCAACAACAATGAATGTAATTACGAACTACTTCAGCTTTATTTTTGTTTGTATAAAAAGAATGAAGTGCCGATCGTTAATTACTAAGTTTATGGAAGTTTATCAAATGGTACACTTGCGAGTTTTGTACGAAAACTTAACAAGTAAATTTTATCAGTTATGAGATGTATATTTCAATTTAAACGAAAGTTTCTTTACGTAAACTAATGAGCGTACATTTATATTTCATTGAATTTTTGAAGTTCGCAAACTTCGTATCAATTTCCTTTTACCAAACAGTTTGAAACACTTTTATTAAACATTAAAACTTTACGGAGTGATTGGGTTAAGTTAAAAAAGTCGAAGAAAAAGAACGTTGTATTATATTTTGTTTTAGGTTTGGCTTTTAAGAAGCTTACAAAGCGTTTAATATTTCAACCAGTGAAAGAACGTATTTGCCGAATAGCATGGATCTTTCTGTATTTAATGTTAAACAATTGTTAACTCACCATACATTTGCATTTTAACCAATTTTTACTGAATCTATTGACGAAAGATAACACTAAGAGAACAACTAAACAAGACACACATGTATTTTTTGAAACTGGGCTAATTGAAGAACTAGATACATTTAAAAAACAAGATGTTCAACTGAATTACTTAATGTTGACGATGAGGTTTAATATAGGGTAAACCTTACCAGTTGTTGGCGCTTAAATTGAAGTCTTTTACTTATATTAACCGCTTAAAATAAACTTCGTTCTGCACTTATTACGACTGCCCAAACCATCTCCATATTAGGTTTCGGTTAGTGAAACTTTGTTCGAGCTACAAATGTCGTTCAGTGTAAGAGTAAGTCTACCTACTGGTAATATATTAGGTATATTATCAATCACATATTCATTGTATATACAGGGTGTCTCACGGTGACCGTCGGTTAGAAGTATATAAAGAACTGTAAAAGCTAGAAATTTGAAATTATGCACATGCGACATGGAGTGTTTAATCTATTAAATAAAAATATTTTCCAAATGGCAGCACTTCCGGAAATACTGGAAGTGAGCATCAACTTCTTTATTTTAAATACAAACTGGGCAATTTTTTTTCACATTCTGATGTGTCATAAAATGTTTAGTAAGTATGCTTAAAATAATCGGCGTATCAATTTTTATTGTTGAGAATAATAGTATATTATACATCAAGGTGGTGAAGACTGTTATTATTGATCGAGCACCGCCCCGAGCGGAATAAGGTGCGAGGTCTATAAATGGCATCACCACCGTGGTGTATATACAATTTTTTCCACTACTAGTCAAATTTAAGACACAAATTAAAAATAAAAAAATTTCTTGTAAAAATCAAGTAGGTAGCACAGGAATGCAAATTCCCATTATTAACCTAGGTGAATAATATAATAGATTATTGACCACTAGGTAGAGAAATTAAACTTCTCAGTTGTCTAGGATACGCAATAATTGTCAACTTCACCGCTAGTAGTGGAAAAAAATTTTTTTCACTGAAAAATGTCAAAATCTTGTTTAGGAAATAAAATTGAAAGTCGAAAGTGGTAAAAGTTAGGGAAATGGGATTTTAGGTTCTCAATGTCAAAAGACTGAGACACAATTGTCTGTAATGGATAATAAAAAATTGCCCCCGGTTACGTATTTATTTGACGTTATTTCCAGACTTAAGAAAAACTTTAAAAAGTCTCTTTTTGTAAATGGAATGCCTATTTAATTATCGGCCCATTCGATGCAGAAATAAATTTCCTTTAAATTGATATACCATGTTCCTATACCTAAAATCAATGATTACAGAGTTATTTACATTTTTCTAATTAAATTTATAATTACATACTTTACAAAACATGGTTGGCTTTGAAAATTTTCAAAAAATTTTTATTCAATTGTTTCTTATGATGACAGTTGTCAGTTAGCTATCAGTTTGAAAGTTTACGCTACATTTACGTTTGTTATCAGTGTTATCTGTTTGAATTTTGATTTTTGCGCTTAATATTTGTTTTTAATTGGGAAATATGGAATACATAAACGCTGATATTCTAAATTTGTTTTACATTCATGGCGAGTCTGCTCGTATTACTTTTCGGACCTGCAGAACCTTTAACTATTGAATAAAGAATCACTCAACACTTTAACGAAAGATATCCGCATTTACCCACAATGAGAGAACGAAAAATCAGGATGATTGAAAAGAATTTTCTAAATTTGGGCGAAGTAAATGCGCCACGAAATTTGGCAAAGCCAATTGTCCCCAATGACGCTGCAGAAACCAATGTATTGGGATATTTTAATGTTTTCCCTGTGTTACGGTACACCCTATATGTGTAGGTATGCAAAGGTTACGGTCAAATATTAGATATTAGATTGGGTATCGCATAAGCGCAACACAAGTTAGAATCGAATTCATTTGCTCGTTGGCAATGATTATACAAAGTTGTTCGCTAAAGTTTATTGCATGTCTTAGCAAGTAATATTAATTATTGTTTTGTACATTAAATATGTTTTGTATTGTGAGTTGTAATTACTTGTTATTGGTAGTTTCGTGATTGTATTTGTTTGTTGTGTAACGTAGGTGAAGCTTTGAGCTGTCTTTATACCGCCCAGCCAAGTAACCCATTGGGAAGGTCACGTGTGGACCTTATTGGACCGAGCCACCAACTACCCCAAACGATAATATTAAGGATCGCCAGCTTGGGTGAATAATTGGTAATGAAGGCTCAGGGGCTCTTTCGGTGCTGGTCCAGGAATCTCATCTGGGTTTGATTCGTAAATACTTAATATAACCGTAGCTCACCACGTACCCTTATAAATTTATAATATATAATTGTGCACAACCTGTAGATTAAGAACGTCATTCTTAGATGTATATGTAATAATTTTGCGCATGTTATTTAATTAAATTTCAAATTGATCGATTAATCAATTTTAGTGGAAATTTTGATCCGCGGTTTCACCGCTTTATATGCGAGGCCTCTGGTACTCGCTACACCTGAAAGCTCTGTTCGTTCAGCGGAAAGAGACCTTGGATAGTCAAGAAGTTGCATAGATAGAATTTTAAATAATCATAAAAGCATAAGAAACAATTGAATAAAAATTTTTTGAAAATTTTCAAAGCCAACCATGTTTTGTAAAGTATGTAATTATAAATTTAATTAGAAAAATGTAAATAACTCTGTAATCATTGATTTTAGGTATAGGAACATGGTATATCAATTTAAAGGAAATTTATTTCTGCATCGAATGGGCCGATAATTAAATAGGCATTCCATTTAAAAAAAGAGACTTTTTAAAGTTTTTCTTAAGTCTGGAAATAACGTCAAATAGATACGTAACCGGGGGCAATTTTTTATTATCCATTACAGACAATTATGTCTCAATCTTTTGACATTGAAAAGCTAAAATCCCATTTCCCTAACTTTTACCACTTTCGATTTTCAATTTTGTTTCCTAAAGATTTTGACATTTTTCAGTAAAAAAATTTTTTTTCTCAACAATAAAATTTGATACGCCGATTATTTTAAGCATACTTACTAAACATTTTATGACACATCAGAATGTGAAAAAAAATTGCCCAATTTGTATTTAAAATAAAGAGGTTGATGCTCACTTCCGGTATTTCCGGAAGTGCTGCCATTTGGAAAATATTTTTATTTAATAAATTAAACACTCCATGTCGCATGTGCAAAATTTCACATTTCTAGCTTTTACAGTTCTTGATATACTTCTAACCGACGGTCACCGTGAGACACCCTGTATACAGTCCATTAGTGCGAGGAAGTTCAATATTTCATTCAATATCATGCGGATTAAAAAAATTTCAAATAAAAGTTGTAGGAACGAACCATCGCATATTTGTAAAATATTTATAAGCATACAGGGTGCTTCTAATAATGGTAGCTCCATGCCGACCTGTTTTATTAAATGGAATACGCTATATTTGATGTCATATTCCGATTGCTCTCTTAAAATTCTCTATGTCCTTTTTTTGTTTTTGTTTTGAATGCAGCGTTTCCAAGTTTTTTCGTGAAAAACATTGAGTCAATTTTTGGTACACAAATTAGTAAAGGTCGTTCCTTACTGAATATACAAATATTTATCTATTTACTTATACAGGGTGTTTGCAATAATTCGTAAAGTTTTGTAAATTTCGGATAGGAAAAGCTATTAGAAAACACATAGTACAGACATGAATTGGAGAGATTGAAAAGCTTTATCCAAATACATAATAATATACAGGGTGTTCCATTTAAAATAACAAAGTTTTCCGTATTCAAAATTTACAAACCTTTACGAATTATTGCAAAACACCCTTTATAATTAAATCGAGAAAATATTTGTATATTCACTAAGGAACGACCTTTACTCATTTATGCACCAAAAATTGACTCGAAATTTTAAAACTGAACGAGCCTAACCATTTTTGAAACAGACCGTGTTTTTTCAGAAAAATAATGAAAAAAATTAATAACTTGGGAACGCTGCATTTGAAACAAAAAACAAAAATATGGACATAGAGCATTTTAAGAGAGCAATCGGAATATGACATCAAATATAGGGAGTTTCATTTAAAAAAACAGGTCGGCACGGAGCCACCATACCTGTATAATAAATTTATACAAAGATTCTAGTCCCAGTAAGTAATCCTCCATAAAATCAAATTTAACATAATTTATAACTATCAAAACCCATTAAAACAATTGTAATCCCCCCAATTTGCGTCCCCTTTTCATGATTCTCCTTCTCTCCTCCACCTCCTCCGTCCACCCACCCCTTCCCTACTCCTTCGTTCCTCACAATCCTCACGCAGCTTCGCGCACTCTTCTAACATATGTCCGTTGGTTCAATGTCTTCTCTACCATCCCCACACAGTCTACATATTCTTTTTTCATTCTCCAGCCAGTACTTGTTTCCCCCTTCCTCGTTTCCGCATCTAAATCTCCCTACCAACCTCTTCTTCTTTAAGCTTAAACCACCGTCTAGGCACCTCGCAACTCCTTCTATGCTTATCTCCCTGTATCTCCAGTTATACCTCCCATTCTCTATTTTTTTCGGTCTTTCTTGGCTTAGTGTGTCTCTGTCCCTCTCAACAATTTCCTCCCCTCACACCCCCTCTCTATTCTCCGCTGTACCTCATTTCTTGCATATCCTCTCCTTTCATAGTATTTTCGCCTGTCTTCTTGACCATATTTTATTTTGGTTTCTTCATCTCCTGCCAGCAGTATTGCAGTAGATCCCCTCCTTTCCCTCTCCCTAGCATTTCTTCATATTTCATTGCAATTTTCCCCGCCTGCACCCTCATCCTCTCCTCTTTCCATCACCTCCCACTCCCTCCACCCCCATAACTCAGCCCCGTACATCATTATACTCTTTATTAGCTTTTGAAATAGCCATCTCCTTCACCCCACGTGCTTGCCGAAGATACTCTCTCTCATCCCCCATATCCGTCCAAATGTTTCTTTTCCTTTCTTTACCAATCTTTACCTACCATGAGCCTTCTCCTTGTTGTCATACCTCATAGTCTACCTCAGGTATTTAAATTCGCCCACACTCTCTATCTCTCGCATCTAATTCCATTTCTTCATTGAGGCTTGATAATGAAGCGAGTTCAGTTTCGAGACATGTCGCCAATCAATATATTAAAAAATTTTGCCAATTAAATTTAAACCATTAACCACATCGATAACCTACGTTTGAAGTTTGATCTCAACGAGGTTGATTATGAAATGTATCAGAATTTTACTCCTGCTGACCTTGCATTGGTTTGGTAGCAGCTTTATCTACTATAAAGACATAACCTTTCATCTCATTTCATAAATCGTCTATTATCATCAATAAATTGGCTAAAGGAGACGTTGTGAGATTTAATTATCAGCAGTAATATTTTGCGTTTCGAATTTTCAAATTATAATTTAGGATTTATTAGCATTAATATTTTGAGTTTCAATTTTTTATTTCAAATTTCTATTTTCAATACGAAATTTTTGCATTTTATGTGGAGTTTTTTAATTTTCATTTTATATTTACATCTTTGAATAACTTGAATACTTTGAATTTGGAATTTTGATCTTTGAATTTCTAAGGTATGCGTTTTTTCTTTTTCTTTTATAGTTTCAGCAGTAAAAAAAGTCAATACCGGGATTCCGGGATTCACTTGATTAAATACCGAAAATCGGTATTCAAAATTTCTTCCGGTATTGTAAGCCCGACTCAAAACTATTATAGTTCAATCTTTTAATTATTGTCTTTTAATGTTTAACTGTTCAACTTTTGCAAACAGTTTTGAAAATCATTTAGGAAACATTGTAGTTAGATTTTTGGTGGTTGAGCCGTACCAAATAGAACATTGTAGTTAGATTCAAGTTTACTTATACAGGAGATACGACAAAGCTAGGTCATTCCTTAACCTTTTTTTTGTTTACAAAAGTGTTACAGGCACCACACTGATCGTTGGAGTATGAATGTTATTTTATTTTAGAGTTTATTAATATCTTTGATCTAATGATTGAAGTTTTTTTGAGTCAATCAAATTTTACTGAGCTCGACTCACTCACTGTTTTGATCGAGCTTAACGTAACAAGAGCCAGGCCCGGATTAAAAAGTTGAGGGGCCCGGGTCTCTTTACGTGAAAGGGTTAAACTCATTAATTTACACGATAAAGATTGAAATAAAATCATAATAATAATATGAATATAAAGTAAGTAAATAAATGTACAAGTAAATAATTAGATAAATATTTTAAATAAACAAATATGTATATTAATTTACTTCTTTTTACTAAAACTTTTATTGAAAATGGGAGCCGCTCTTAATCCTGCACTGACGAGGGCGTATCAGCTAGGTGGAATCATTCCGTATCTCAATTATTTATTAAAAGTCACAATGAAAATTAATTTTAAATATTGTGCGTCATTCCTAACTATAATCCTGATTGAGTGAGAGTGATACCTCATTTGAGTGGTTTTAAGCTTTTAAAAGCTCCCATTTCGAAAATGTTTTGCATTGTATAGATTTTTTTGCTTCCACTGCATTTTTCAAAATGAGGCATTATTAGTTACTGAGTCAACGAATTTCGTGAAAAAGATAAATACCTACATTTTTTGTTTGTTAAATACTGCAATAAAATTTAAAACCGTATTATTTTTGAGTAGAGCTTTTAAAGACCTTTCAATCACGCCCACTTCCAATTTAAACATTTAGGGGTTGCAACTGTCACTCGAAGGGGTTGAAGTTAGGGATGAAACTTTTACGATATAGGATGTCATTTCAAAATTTAAAATTGACCTGTCTCAGGGTCTGTATAAATATACAGAATAATTAAGGTAGGTACTGAATTTGTTGGCACATCTGCATACAGGTAGGTATAGTAACTACAAGGAAAAATCTTTTACTTGCATAAATTTTTCATTTTGAAAATGGTATAAAAATATTTCAAAACATCTATAGTGAGTGTGTCATACTTTGTAGCACATTTTAGTAGTATTGTGTACATTTATTGATATCGTGAGTATAAAAATATGGAGGCATCTTTCAATTTGTAATTAAGCTGTCAGTGGCAACTGTTATAATACAATGCCTTGAAATCGTTTCAAAACGATATGGGAGAATGGAAATGTTTTACTGGCTTAAACATAGTGCTTTTATCTTGAAGAGCAAAAAGTTTTTAAAGTGTCAAGCTCATCATTTATCATGTGCGAACATCTTCGGTCTCGAAATGCGTTATTTAAATGCTCCAATACGTAAAAGGTGTTTTAAGTTGAAAAATGAATTCATCGTTTGTGTGCGAGAAATTTTCTGAAGAGCGTGCGCTGCAGTTTTCAATTGGCATATGATGATTTTAGGGTTGTTGAAGTTCAAATCGATAATTCGACGTGCCTTATCTTGAATTATATAATTTTCAAGTACCAATTAGTTTGTTGTAGTTTCTAGACTTTTATTCAAAGTATTACATTTTCATTAGGTTCCCTATGTGCGTATCCATCAAGTGCGGAAGACTCGTCAGCGTTAAATGTGGCTGTAACTTCAATAATGAGCGCCCCGTCGAGACCGGTGTGCGCGTACACAGTTTCTGTTAAGGGATGTGTACTTCGTTGAAAGTGTACCATAGTAGAGGTTATGAGTGTAACACTAACAAACGGAAGCAAATTAGGATTTAAATCAGTGCTGGTATCCACCGCTAAGGGATCTTAGTACGGCAATAATTATTGCAAGAGCATTTGGTAGGCGCGTTCTCATTTCTCCATTGCAAGACCTTGAATAAGGGAGATGTATCGGGTTAATTATTTTGTTATATAACATTCACAGAGCTCCACCAAGACGAAGTACTAATTTAGTTGATTAACCGCAAGGTTGATGGTGGACGAACTGTTAATTGTGATCAAGACAGTAACCATATTTTTCGTGTAACTTGAAATACAAAATCGATGTAGAATTTTCTACGTAGACGTAAATTTCATTTTTACGTTTTTCGGAATTTAACAACCACGACAGTCATTGACAACCGTCGCCGGTTAAATACAAGAGGATTGTCAATCTTCAAGCCGTTAAAAAGCCCCAATTACACCTTAAGAATCCAAAAAGCGCTTGAAAACCGCCTCAATTTACCCTTGAAGTATTTCCGACAGAAATCAGATGTCATTGCACAGTCTGCGTTACACAAAAAACGAGCAGCTATCACTCGAAGTGTCTTTTGTGCGACATTTAGCTGTTGCACGATTGCATAATGCGAAATAGCGAGAAGAAAAGCATAGAGCTTATGTTAAAGGACAGTGGTATAAATCGTAAATGTTGAAGCAACGGTTTAAGTGTCGGCTGGCCGTAAAAATTTTATGATTTTTTTTCGTATCGCAAGATTTACTTGCTTTGATAGTTACGTAAACAAAAATGTGAAGCTTTTAAAAATAAATTGATAAGTTTAACTTTGGCTCTTAGGTTTCACTGCGTAAAATCGTAAACGAAATGATTTAACAAAAAACAAGGACTTTATTTTCGGTTGTAAATTTTATGAAAATAAAACTCCATTGCTTTTTACATAGTATTAAGAGAATTGAAAGCGAAAAATAAGAAACCTTCATTTGCCGAGTATACTGAATATTTCAACGTCCAAATTAAAAAAAAATATTATGCAGCCCGAAATAATATAAACCAACACTGGAACACTTAGTTGAAAAAGTTTTAATTATCTTTTCCATCGCAATAAACCACCTTAATGCAAGACAAGCTTTCTCCGAGCACCTTCTTGAACGATTGCTGACGAGCGCACGTGCTCAAGTGTCGCTAGTTGTTTATATCCCTTCAGGTAATCAGTCGAAGCCCAATTATGGAATACTACAGCAAAAGCAACAGAGTCTTCGAAGCTCGAGATTTCAGCAAAAACTATTTCAGCGGATGATGATGTATAATTACAGCACTCGCGTGGCTTAATGCCCGAAGCGTAGCACGTGCGTAACGATGAAAACGAGTTTCCTTTTTTCATGCTTCCACTTATAATTGACAACGCTTTTATAATTGTTAACAAAAATAAATTCGATGCAGTTGTTGCATTTCCGCTATTTAGGTTAACGTTTACGACGAAACGATTGTCAATACTAAAATATTCATCTTCCAGCGATAGTCAATTTTATAAGAAAACATCGCATGCAGCAGTTTCTAACTTTAACAATTTCCACAGAACTTTCTTGTATACATTATATCTCAACTCCTTTCTCTCTGCCCTTAGTTTGCCGTCTCTCCTTTTTGATACTTTCCTAAAACTTGCCTCTTTTTTTTTATAAAAGTTTATGTTTTAAAAATACTTTTTTTTTTGCTTAAAAATTTTTAAGAGCAATGAATAACTTTAACAGAACGCGCAAATGAAGGCAAAAGTTAAGTCACCAGTAACCGAAAAAATATACGTTTTTGTGAAATATTGATATTCAGCACATCCACCATTTTCAATTCAGCTTATAAAAATATACTCAAACTTAGGAAATCGTAGACGCATTGCTTATCGCCACGAAAACCTTTTTTGCTTCAATTCCCATGTACGCAATGTGGTTCCAATGAATGTGTAAAGCTGAAAGGGTCCTACGAAGTTTCAATACATACGGAAATTAACGTTCCTTGTACTAACATTTTTCAATTCAAAAAGTATATAGAAGCGGAATTTTAAACGTTGAATAATACGTTCTTAGTATACGCGTGATACGGAAACTAAATTTTGTTACAATATCGTCGAGACGATTAAATTTGACAAATTAATAACGTAAACGTTACACGTTGTAAATTGCGTACATTAGACTTAATGACAAATTATACATGATGTGACAATGGAATGTCGCATAAAATTTTGTCAAAATGTAAACAAAAATGTTTCGTGCTTCTTGCGCCTCATTGTCACTAACAAACAAAGAAGATGAAAAATAGGGAGAAATATTTTAGTGTTCACATTACATTCAGTGTAATATCTTCATAAAACGAGCTGACTACTGTAAAGAGCCAGACATTGCAGGTGCCTGAAAGCGAGGGTTCGACAAAAGAGCTCCCGGGCATCTCTAAAAGATGTCTTCGAGATGTCATCGTCTGTTCGCTCCAAAGAACTTGTACCACTCGTCTTGAATAGCAGGATACGAATGCCGCCAAATGAATAAGGATTGTGAGGCCGAATTTTTATTAAGATCCCTGCTAACTCGGCGTTAATACTCTAGCCCTACACTTTTAGAATTGTTTGAATTCCTTCCATTCAGATAAGATTTTACAAAATCGTAGAATTATTCAGAATAAAATTGGAGACGTAAATTGAATTGGGTTAGTTCTACTCGGTAAACAAATTACGTAAAAACCTGATTCTAAACATCGTATAAACAATTTTATATAAAAGCGCGACTTATTGAATTTACTTTTTCTCTAAATAGTTATCATCAACGTCAAACACGTACTGATTTACAACAACAGAGACATTAAGCTCAGAATTGGAATTTTTTTGTTTTATCCAAAACTTCAATTTTGTATTATATCCTAATGGAGCAGCGGTAAAATATAGATCTCACATTTTATGTTGGAAAACAAATACAGGAAAGCTGCCAGCTGTTATGTCATTGTTACATGGCAGATGCTCCACAATATTCCATTGAGGATTTTACAAGAAACTGTACCGCCGTTCAGAACTTTTAAAATTAAAATAAAAGAATATCGAAAATTAGAACACTTACCTACTCATTTTCTGAAAAATTCCACGCACCTGCATATTTCATCCCACTTAACGTTTGTATCACCTCACTTCCAACATGCAACTGCTTATCGTTAAAGTGAGCACATTAGTTGTAAAACAGAAACTTGTATTTTACCTACTGACGATTACATTTCGAATCGTTAAATAGTATTTCGAACAGGTTTTCTTGATAATAATAATCCCTATATCATGTTTTGTGCGGGTACAATAATGATAAATTATTAATCATATGACCCATACCTGGTGACATTATTGTAAGCGCTAAAGTTAACTAATGTAATGTATTTTTTTTTAATTTAAAAGTTGCTAGGCAGATAAAATGCAGATATTTCAAAAAAGTATGCCTTGCCTGGCAGAACAATTACCGGTTGAGGTTGTGTCAGAGACGATTTCTTTCATTGCGACAAAGAACTTTCGCACTGGCTCTATAAAAAGCAAGTCGTAGAAAAATTATAGTATTCTACTCGCATCTAATGGCTATTACTCACTCTAATGAATTACGACACTCACCTTCGGCTCGTGGTGCAAATTTAATCTTCGCGAGTAATAGCTATCATTACATGCTTGTTGATTATTATAACCGTTAGAATTTGGCGTTTTCCCTATTACCATTAGATAGACAAAATCGGATGTGTGTGTTGCTGTTAGAGTATTTGCTTTGCTTTATACGAATCGATTTTAGAGGTATATTTTAAGGTTATTTTCATAAGGGAGAGAGACGCAAATTTCTATAGAAAAATTAAGTATACTGAGTGACATAAAAATTGTAACACCAAGGAGGAGTTGGAATTTTTTATTGAAACTTTGTAGATTTGTTGGGTAGACAAGACATTAAGTAATAATTGATTTACTTTTACGATCAAGTGGTAATGTGGTAATGTTACATTATAACTTTCAGCTAATTCTTTCAGTCTGTGCAGTGGCGTAGCTAAGGGAGGGCGTTGGGGGCGGCCCGCACCAAGTGTCACCCGTTTAGGGGTGACACCCGGCCGCGATTGAAATAACCGCTAAAAATTTATTTTGAAGATGTGATTTCCGAGTTTACACCTGTCAAAGCTAGAAAGAAGGGATACTTGAAATATTGTTAAATTAAAAGTTTTTTCATTATACAGGGTGGCCCATTGAAAAGGTAACACGCCTGTTTTGGGACACTTAGACCAGTTTCTTAAAAAAACGCTCGGACACGTCGATTTTATATTTTTGGGGGACAACTTTTGATGTCAAATTTGACTTTGTCAGGTCAACCCCCTAGCCCCAGCAACCCCTAACTCAAGAATTTAAATAGGGAAAAGGAGTCGAGCGACCCCTCATTTGAAACGTCTTTTAATTCTCTATTCGACAGTATGAATGAAAATTAGTTTTATTCAATTTTTTTCGCCCCCATGAAAAGCACCCTCCAGATTAACGAAGGTGGGAGTGTTGTTTAGGAAAAATCCTGAAACACTTAGACCTTTTGAACGGCACATTTTGATGTCAAATTTGACTTTGTCAGGTCAACCCCCTAGCCCCAGCAACCCCTAATTCAAGAATTTAAATAGGGAAAGGTGTCGATCGACCGCTCGTTTGAAGCGTCTTTTAATTCTCTATTTGACAGTATAAATGAAAATTAGATTTACTTAATTTTTTTTCGCCCCCATGAAAAGCACCCTCTAGATTAACCAAGGTGGGGGTGTTGTTTAGGAAAAATCCTGAAACACGCCACCTTTGACCTTTTGAAGGGCACATTTCAGGATTTTTCCTAAACAACACCCTCACCTTAGTTAATCTAGAGGGTGCTTTTCATGGGGGTGGAAAAAAATTGAATAAAACTAATTTCGGTCATACTGTCGAATAGAGAATTAAAATACGCTTCAAATGAAGGGTCGCTCGACACCCGTTCTCTATTTAAATTCTTAAGTTAGGGGTTGCTGGGGTTAGGGGGTTGACCTGATAAGGTCAAATTTGACATCAAAATGTGCCGTTCAAAAGGTCTAAGTGTTTCAGGATTTTTCCTAAACAACACCCCCACCTTAGTTAATCTGGAGGGTGCTTTTCATCGGGGCGAAAAAAAAATGTAATAAAACTAATTTTCATTTGTACTGTCGAATGGAGAATTAAAAGACGCTTCAAATGAGGGGTCGCTCGACTCGTTTTCCCTATTTAAATTCTTGAGTTAGGGGTTGCTGGGGCTAGGCGGTTGACCTGACAAAGTCAAATTTGACATCAAAAGTTGTCCCGCAAAAATAGAAAATCGACGTGTCCGAGCGTTTTTTTAAGAAACTGGTCTAAGTGTCCCAAAACAGGGGTGTTACCTTTTCAATGGGCCACCCTGCGTAGTTTGTGGCGTATTTCCCTATGACGTCAATCTGAAATAACTCAGTAAACACAGTTCGCACCGCCACCACTAACGCCCGTTGGAAAGGTGACACTTAGAACGTTATTTTGACTGTACAAAGATCGAAATTTGTGCAATGGTTGGAAAGTTGTTTGTGCTTGAAAATGGAGAAAAGTAATGAAAAATGGCGCAATCTTTTGAAATATAATTATGACAAAGTGAAGAACGCTGCACAGGCTTGTGAAAAAATTTGTGCTGCGTACGGTGAAGGTACTTTATCAAAACCTGCTGCGCGGAAATGGTTCGCTCGCTTCCGTTCTGGTAATTTTGATGTGGAAGTCACGCTCCGGTCGTCCAATCACTGAAAAAGCTGATGAAATTCTGGAAAAAGTCTAGTAAGATAAACTGAAGCTAGGCATTGACCACACAACTGTTTTGAACCATTTACACAAAGTTGATTACAAAAAGAAGGTCGATGTATGGATTCCTCATAAGTTGAGCGCAATGAAATTGAGCCATTTCTGAAACGTGTCATAACCGCTGATGAAAAATGAGGCAATCGGAACCGTCAAAGATCGTGGACAAGGGATGGTGAGCCGTCGTAAGCGTTCGCGAAGTCAGGATTGGCGCCGAGTAAGGTGATGCTGTGTGTGTGGTGGGACTGGAAGGGAATCGTCCATCATGAGCTACTTCCAGTTAGTCAGACGATCAACTCTATTTTTGACAGCTAAGTGGATTACGCCAGGCAATTGAAAGAAAACGTACCGAATTGAATAATAGGAAAGGTGTTGTCTTCCATCATAACAACGCCCGACCACACACTTCTTTGTTGAGCCGTCAAAAATTGCGACAGTCTGGTTGGGAAGTTTTGAGGCATCGACCGTATAGTCAGACATAGCACCCTTTCACTATCACTTGTTCCGATCTCTGCAGAACTCACGCAATGAAATTAAGTTGGTCTCAAAAGTAGCCTGTCAAAACCACTTGATTCAGTTTTTCAACCAGAAACCACAGAAGTTCTTCATCGATGGCTCTACCCGAAGAATGGCGAAACATTGTCGATATAACGGAGCATATTAGGTTTAAATAAATTTTTTTCACACGCCAAGAAAGCCAGTTGAATTTTACTTAAAAAACGCCACGAACTTTTTCCCAGATCTAATAATAATAATAATATAATATATATTAAAATTATTAAAATCACTAAATTATCTGCTTTATTATTCTTATATTTAAATTGTCATTTGGATTTATCTCACTTAGTGTACCACACCACTTTATAAACAATGTTTCTGTCTTCCTTTCTGTTCTGATGTTTTTTTTCATTTGTTCCTCTTGCATCTCATCTAGTTCTAAATATTTTCTTTATCATTATTTAATTTCTCTCATTATTTATATAAATTGTAATTTTCATTGAAATTTCTTGAATTGCTGGTTGAGAAAAACAGCTTTTAGCTGATCTCTGCCAGAGAAAATAAAGTTATATTATTATTTATTGATTCACACTTACATAGTGGTACTTACAGTAATTAAATTTATGGGGGACAACATCCAACCACAAATTCATTTTTAAGGAATCTTAAAATTAAATAAAATTATATTATATTATCTACTATTAATTTATAAGTGAAATTAAATTAATTTATATTAAAGAATTTTCGGACAATGTGACATGTTTGTAATAAAACAGCTCGTTGTATTATCACAAATAATTTTGGATTCAAATTTAGTGATGTTAAATAAGATTCAAATTTACAAGAAATTACACCTTTGCCGAAATAACAATTGGAGTAATGTAGATTTTAGTTAAATTCCAAATTGCCATCATCTCAATTGCCAATGCTTCATATTTTCTGCGTTTCTCGTTTTCAGTTTTTATAATATTTGTGGATAATGGCACAGCAACATCAATGATAACAGCATGTTTATCAATTTTATTAATTATAACAATATCGGGTTTATTGTGTGAGACTTCCCTGTCTGTTATAATTATTCTATCCCAATATAAAATGTAGGTACGAATCATTTTCTAATATTGGTTCCGGAATATATTTATAATAAGGTTTAATACTGTTTATTAACTTTAAATTTTTCGCTATTTGTTGATGTAAAATTTTGCAAACTTGATTATGTCTATAAAGATAGTCAATCGGTGCTAAATTAGAACAACCAGCTATAATGTGCTCTATGGTTTCATTTTGCGAGAGACATTTTCTACATTTGTCAGAGACTTCCAGATTCATTATGTGTCTTTTGTAATTATTTGTTGCAATGACACCATCTTGAATTGCGCATATGAATCCTTCAGTTTCTGAATGTAGAAATCCATCTTTTAACCATCTTATGGACATATCTTTATTTATTTCTGAGGATTTTAATATAGTCGGATATTTTCCAGGCAAGATTTTATTTATCCAATTTAGTTCAAAATTTAATTTTGGTTCACAATCGAAACTTTTAAGTTTAAGATTTAGACCTGAATAACGTTTATCTAACCGAATGATATTATTAATGAGCAGATTTTCTAAAGAATAAAAATAATTTCGTAAAAGATTGATTTGATTTTTGCACAAATTAAATAAATCTGTTAAACCGCGTCCTCCGTCTTTTCTTTTGAGATATAGTCTTTCTACAGAAGATTTTGGATGTAAATAGTTATATTTCTTTAGCATTTTTCTAGTTAATCTATCTAAATCATTCAAGTCAGTATCTGACCATTTTAAAATTCCAAACGAGTAAGATAATGTAGGAATAGCCCAAATGTTTATAGCAGAGATCATGTTCTTAGAATTTAGTTTTGTTTTTAATATCATTTTTAACTTTTCTATGTATCTTTGTTGAAATTCAGTTTTGAGAAATGAATTATTTAAAATAAAATTTTGTTTCATTCCTAAATATTTATAATACATGTTAGGTAATAATTGCGGTATTTCGTTTACTATTTCAGGATTAACAATTGGTACTCCTTTTATTATATTGATTTTAGAACATTTGTTTAAGCCAAATTCCATAGAAATATCTCGACTAAATATTTTTGTCGTTGAAATTAGATTGTCCAATTGAATTTCAGGTCTAGAGAATAATTTTAAATCATCCATATTAATCCGGTATCTGAACTTAAGTCCCGTAGAAAATTTATTCTCTGATTTATCTACCTAATACCAGCCGTTAGTAAACATAGAACATTATAGAAAAAACTTGGGTAGACATCACCAAATGGTGGACTAACTTTTGAAGCGCCATTTTAAAAATAGCTATATACCGTCTACTAGTATCCCTTATATCTCTGGACATAATAGTCGCAGATTGTTGATTTTGGAACCGATACCCACGTTTTTTTAGGTCAAGGAATTACAAATTATGATTTCGATATGTACTTGTATGTAGATAACTTATTTAATTTTTTATAGAACACGTACAATGTGTTTTACGTCTTTAAATAACTTGAATTCCTAAATATATATCTATTGTTATTGTTTGTTGGTTCCTTTAACTTTATTTTCAGAATTGGACGAAAAAACAAAATAATTTAAACCAAGGTTATTATCTCGGAAACTATTATCCTTAGGTATAGGACATATTAACAAAAATCAATAAATGAATGATAATCTCAAATTTTGTTGCTCTGCTGCCAATTATTGAATAGTTATGATAATGATTTTTTTTTACTGATTGTTGATTTCGGCAACAATTTTTAAAAACATTTATTTTCTCCTAAATGAGTTGACTTAAGTAAGTGAAAGACTAAACAAACTTGGTCTAGAATCGAATATGGATTTCAAAAATATAAAAATCTATAAGGTGTTCTATTTAAAATAATCGAGTACGATCCTGTACAGACGAAACCGAGAGCAGTGCGGGCCTGAAAATATTTTTAGGTTGTAAGCAAGGAAGATCTGAATAAGAAATGTTTCTTGACCTTTTGTCCTAAAATTAATATTAAAGGTACTATCGAAGAACGAAAGGCAAGTGGGCAACCCTGTATAAACAAGGAGAAATTCATATTAGCCCAATACTGTATCTTTGCGATAGAGTTTAACGAACTTACCCATTTAACTCTATACATGGTAACATTTAAGGTTGAGAAAATTTTTGTTAAGACTATACTGACCACTTTTGTACCACTAAATTCGCCAAATTCGAAGAAAGATATGACACGCCCATATTTGATAAACTCGTCGATGTACCTACAATTGTTTTGTTTAAAAAAGAGGTAATGAAGAAATTTAAGTACATAGGTAATAATTTTAAATATCGAATGTTAAAGCGTTCACTACAATTTCTAAAGAAATCTTTCCCGCAGAACGAAAGTTCATTCTGTCGCCAAAATTAATGTCCAACACTGTCAATAAATGTTGATAAAAAATATGCATCCGCTTTAAATATTCCTATAAACACCTATTGAATTTTGCAAAAGTCTATTTCTCAATTTCGTTGCAAAATACACCGTATCCTGGACGCGTATTAGCCCAACATTATAATTCATTTTTAATCGTGGCTATATTTCGCAGTTATTGGAATCTGTCGACTTGGCTGCTAAAAACTTTGAAGCACCTCTCATAGTTTTTAATAAACGGCTGTCTCGGTCACAAAATCCTAAAATGTTGATACCCACTTTTTCAGCTTCCGTCTTGATAGTATCCTATGTCTTCGAATATGGACATTTTGTAAAGCGTTTATGAGTTTCAAAAATTAGAATGCAAAACGGTCAGTTTGACCCGAAATTTTCAGAAAATATACCCAAAGAAAAGCTATTTTTCAAGTAATTACAATTCATTTGAGTTCATGCATTGAATAAAGAAGTTCGCGCAACGGTTGATGTGCTTTCACGAGATTTCAACGGGATGTCAAGTGATTTCAATAGGACTTCAAGCGATTTTATGGTTTCATGGCTAGTCCACACTGGATTTCAAGGGGAAGGGAGAAGTCCCCCTCGGGGTTTTCGTATACATTTCTTCCTCAACACACCGCTGGATTGCAATCACAAACCAAGGCATGAAGAGAATAAGTGAAACTAGCTGCAATACGACACATAATCAACTGTGACATGTTGGAGGTTTGGGGTTCGGGAAAAAAAACCCTGGAAAAAAACCCCTTCCTAAACTCTGGAGGTCTATACCCGGTAACTCCCTATTATATTTAGGCTTGACAGTGCGTCCACCATGTTCGAAATCTGTATTTATATGTTCATTTTTTAAGAAATAGATATTTATATGTTACATTAATCAAAAATTCCAATTCTATGACTTTGAAAACATATATTTGAACACCAAAATCAACAATCTACGACGTTTATTAATCGAGATACAAAAAACTTAAATTTCGCGGTAGCCATTTTTAAAATGGCGTCTAAAAGAGTCCGTCCACCATTTGGTGTTGTCTACCCTAGTTTCTTTGAGACTACTATATGTCTAGTAACTGATGTTAGTGGGTAGATAAATCAGAAATAACTTTTATGCGGGACACTAGTTCAGATACCTACAGGATTATATACAGTAAATGTGTAATGGCAAGATTCTCTTTGGTATTTAAATTGAAACCAGAAAACGAATCATTTAATAATTTAGATAATGCTTTATTATTGCTAAACAAAACCATAGAGGACTTAAAGAGTCACCTTGAAAAATTCCCCGTTTAATTTTGATCATATCAAGTAAATGAGAACCATTGATAATGATTGTATTCCAGATGGACATCATGAAAGCTAAAATATTAATGTATTTGTAATTAATTTTATAAATTCGTAAAATTTCTAATAACCATTCATGAGGAATCGAGTCATACGCTTTTTTATAATCAATATAACACATATTTAGATTTCTTTTGTTGATCTTTGCATGTTTTGTAATAATTGTGTCAATTACCAACTGTTCTCGACAACCTCGTGCACCTTTGGTACATCCTTTTTGTTCAACACTAATAATGTTGTTTCTTTGACAATGATTTCTATCAATAAACGAAAAATTGCTCGCTACTATCTATAAAGAGGCTTTAAAGATATTATACCACAGATAAGTAATATATCTGTGATTATACTGTATTTATTATAAATTTAATTGTAAATTGTATTTAGACAGTACACTGACTGTACAACCAGTACAACTCTGATAACTTTAACTCAACCATATTCAATACTTTTTATGGTCAAATTTGTCTCTATTGTTGCTTCGTGACGGGCTGGGTCGCGATCTCGACAAACTTTCTAAGTAAAGTATGTATTAAAAATGGTTTTCAATTGCTATAATACATTTGATTTCAACGAGATAGTTTATTCAGTCATAACAAATGTGGAAGGTTATGCTTACAATGATAACAAAAACGACTGATTTTAATAAAATTTGCAGGAAATAATAATTAATGTCGAACAATAGCCATAATATGAGTAGAGTAGAGTATTATACGCATAATTATTGTCAATTTCCGAAACTAGAAACAGAAGCAAGTTGTAGGATCGATAGATTCCGCTAATATTGTTTCAAGGAGCTTGGGGAATGTCAGCCCGCCAAAGTTTTAGTCTACTCATTAATATTACTGCTCGAAAAGGGATTAGCGGTCTTGACTTCAAATGCAATACGTCACACATAGTAGGGTAACGATAAAGATAGAGAATTTCGAATTTCCGATACTAAAAAAAGATAAAGTATAATACGTGACTTAACATTTTTCTCAAAATTGTTCTGCCACTCGCAGGTTACCTATTGTAACTTGTAAAACGCCATACTGATGCTAAGTCAACGTTACAGCTTTGATTGAAGTATATTTTGGAGCAAATTGTTTACATAATCAAACGTTTTGAAAGGTGCATTATGTACGCTCAAACTGTGGTTGAGAGCTTTCTGTTACACAATATATCGCTCCATAGAAGCACAGAAGTTTACTACTTTTTGTTATTGATTTTGAGTGATTCTAGAGCATTGAATAACAAAACGAGCAATTTGGTAATGTAAATACAATGCGAATTTAATCGCGAAACCTTCCACAATAAAAATCTACCGACCATTTTTACTACCGATCCATCGTATTATACTGTAGATAAACGGATTATTTCGCTACTAACATTCGATTATGTGCCACAGGCTAGTTTATGTACATTTCATTAAAAAAATAGCAATTTACGAAATTTAGAAAGAATAATATATTGGATAAATAAGTAAAGCAATCATAAAACGAAAGTGAAACAGTGACTTTATTTCGTTCTGATTTGCAACACGAAAATATTTATAATGGCAACAGAAACTACTCGACCTTTTTTTTTAAATTCAAATTTAATACCGCGTTTGTTTATTTTGAAAAATGAAAAATATTAACATATATCCAATTTTGAATCGCTCAGACTTTAAAAGGTTTCTTTGAATTTAAAACTACTTCCATTTTTTCTTCCTTATTTTAATACGATGACATATATAACAAAACGCACTATTGTATATTCGATAAAAAGAAAGAGGGAGAGTGATAAATGTGGAAGTTTTGTCATACGCATACGAGAGCCGTCAAAAACCTATATGCAAGGAAACTGCGGACTCTAATCTCCTAGTATTCGTTTCATAAATTATACGTGATTTACAATGTATATTTAGGTTCAATAAAGACAATTTTTTTTATTATTTTATGAACCGTTGCGTAAAATACCTATTATCGTGGTGAATTAATGACAAATTATATTGATTATTGCACGCCGGCAAATACAGGTGGTAAATCGATTTCCAAGAGGTATATCTTCAACACTATTTTACTTGGACATTTAGCTCTAGATCGATAGATCCTATTATGTTCGTTCACTCATTAGGTTCTATATGGTGGCCCATAAATCCCACTTGTTCTAGACAAGAAATGATAGCCGGAAAATTCCTGCTCTACAAAATGAAAGGTTTGCTCTGTTAATAGAACATCTAATATAGAGTAAGTATTGACGGGGTGTGTACACCACTGAAAAGCAAATGACATTGTCCGCATGCTTTTAAACGCTCCAAGATCGTTTAGAAGCCATTACAAATAATTGCTAGATGGAAAACTTGACCTATGCTATACATTTATAAGCCATGGAACTTAGTTATTAAACTTGTTGCCTTCGTTTCCCTATAGTAACTTACAATATGGTGTTTCGTCATTGAGTCATATCAAAAAAATGTGTAAGGCGGTTGGAACAGTGAATTAATGAAATTATTCCCTGAAAGATATACAATATTGCAACCATTTAATACTCCCATTCAAATAGCTTTACGTGGGGGGTGCAGATAATAATAATAAGTGGTCTTTTATAGGTGAAAAGAGTGTTAAGAATGTGCGCAGGGCCGGATTAACACCTTCAGGTGCCCTAAGCACTTAAAAACATTAGTGCTCCACTGCAGATATAAATAAATAAAATTATATATATATTTTTTCTTTTGTACTCTACCTCCGTGGCAATTTGCGAGTAAATATACAGGGTGAATCGGAAGGATCGCACCGAACTCCAGGACTGCATTCTACACATCAAAATAATAAGAAAAAACTCAAATGTTCTTATTCGATTCTCATTTGTTAAATTTGTTAAAGAGGCACTAATTCAACGAATAATTAATACTGGCGCAGTTCTTCAAGATAAACAACAGCAAATAGGACAAGCAACAGGCGCTGTTTGCAGACGAAGCATAGCATGTTTAGAACTCAATGGGGGTATTTTTGAACACCTTATAAAAAGTCATAACTATTAAGCAAATGTTACCGTTACATTGTATTTTTTTTTTAAATTTCGCTATAACTTGAAAACAAATGAGAATCGAATAAGAACATTTGAGTTTTTTCTTATTATTTTGATGTGTAGAATGCAGTCCTGGAGTTCGGTGCGATCCTTCCGATTCACCCTGTATTAGGTGTACCGGAAAGTTGTCTCCGTTTCTATTACAAGTTTGAAAAATTTTTTTAAAATGGGATATACAAATATGCCCTCACGCTGGCATTAATAGTAACGCAGTCATTAATAATAATGGCAATTATTCAATAAAGTTTATTGATGATAAGAAAAATTTATATTTTGTTTTATTCCATAAACGGACAGAACTTTCTGGTAGACCCGATATAAATTGTAGGTTATTAAAATGTTCTAATAATAGGTGTTTTCTTTTTGCATGTTGTGGTAGACTTAAGTCAGCTCTGTCAATAACACACCATTCATTTTATAAAAATAATTTGACTCAGTTCTCAATAACCCTATTCGTTTTAAAAGCTTTACTTAAGTTTTATATTAACATGAGGCAGAAATGTCTACATGACGCAAGGCACTTCAATCACGTGATGATTGCGACTTTACCTAACCCTGTGGCGATGCAAAAAGAAAACACCTAATAGTACACCTGATAGACAAACAATATTTGTCTAGGGTGCGAATGTTACAAACCGCCAACACAAAAATACACACGAATGACGAAACACAGAAGAAGTTGTATGGTGATGAGAGTCACTGTCTACGATCTGAGGCCTGTTACACAACATTCTCAGGTGCCCCTTTGTCCCTGGTGCCCTAAGCACGTGCTTATTGTGCTTAATGGTTAATCCACCACTGAATGTGCGTCGGAAGAATGATTCTTGGCAGATTATTTATTTGGTGGTATGGTTCCTTCACCAGTCACTACCGCCACCAACTCGATTATGAAGCTGGAGGACGTATAATACAAAATCGGTCGAGTGTGTGTTAGTATATCTCAACATGCTAAAATTAGGGTGTTGAAGAAACATAAATATCACCCCTATAAAATATCATATTCGGAAACAGTGCATGCTGATGATCCAAAGTAGTGAATTAAGTTTTCTACTTAGTTTATATGTATGTTCTAAGACGATCTACAGTCTCCATTTAAAATGTCGAGGACTGATGAGACCAAGACGTTGAAAATGTTAACAAAGGATCACAAATTGAGTGTTTGGTAGAAATATTAGAGTGGAGGCTTGCACGGCCACAGTCAGTAAGGTAAAGACGATTTCCGGGATAGGACCGTGTCAATGTTTCGC
Source organism: Pyrocoelia pectoralis (assembly GCA_036250285.1). Classification (NCBI taxonomy): domain Eukaryota; kingdom Metazoa; phylum Arthropoda; class Insecta; order Coleoptera; family Lampyridae; genus Pyrocoelia; species Pyrocoelia pectoralis. The sequence goes on along the minus strand of CM070075.1, from coordinate 75,839,762 downwards.
TCACTTTGGAAAAAAAATAAAAAAATTTTCAAGATTGACACGGTGACACCTCAGACGTCATCTTTATCTTACTGTTTGGTGAAAAGTTTAAACGTCCTTGACCTGTACATTATTGACACGTTACTGCGATCTACATTGTCTGCAAAGTGATTTTGATGATGTGCTATAATATGACATGAGATCAGGGTGTGTAGATTCGAATGAAACAAACCACAGGAGATCTTAGAAATAACGGAATGGAGATTTGCAAAAGCATTATTAATGGGAATTCTGACAGAAAACGAGTAATATAGTACTAAAAAGAATTAATTTGTGCTCTTTAAACATGTTCTATAACATCTTTTCTCCACGACTATATAATAATGCACAAATTCTTTGTTACGACAAGAATTGGGTCGCAACGAAATTAACTGGAGCAATGGCCGCAGTAGTTCAGTGCTAGTAGACAGGTGGTCGCAGGTTAGCAATAATGAGCAAAGAAGTAAGAAATTGGGGTAGTAAAATAGGGAAAAATACGTAAAGAAAAGGGCGCCACGTAATTCTTCTAGGAAAATAAGGCTGCTAATCCGAATTACGAAGGTATTAACAGTTATAACAGTAACGATGTCAATTCTGAAAGAGAACGGGGTGGTTTCAGCAATAAAAAGAGAAGTAAATAAATTTAAGGTGATTATAATGAATAATTCAAATAAAATATTACAAAATAAAATCAGTTTTTATAAATACAAGAAAATGATAATTGTATGACTTTGATAAATTAAATTTGTAGCACAAAATACGTAGGTCTAAACTACCTTTAAGTTAAGCAAAAATTGTAAGTAAAATGACGTTAGATTAATAATCAAATTGAGATATAGGGATGCGACTTTAAAAATACAATAGACAGTAATCGATGGTTAAATGGAAAATCCTACCTTTCTTTGGTAAAGTTGAGTCGGATGTTGGAACTCCTGTGCACAGTTTTTCCAAGTCCTTAAACAAAATAAAAACAAGGGTCGAAAGGAATAATTACACGAGTACTATCCTGTGATTCAAAAATCGGATACCAAATATAGATTAGGTTCAAATTTAAATAGTTACGTTAATTCAAGAGAAGTTAAAGGTAATTCGATAACAAATTAATATTCAGCAAGTAGAAAATTAAATTAGCAAATAAACTATATTACTTTAGAAAATTCAAACGAAATAATACGGTAAAGTTACGTTACAGCAACAGCAAATGTAGCAAATTTTAAATAGTAAAATGGTTAATGTTTAAACAGAATCTTTTAAATAAAATAGTAGAAAAATAACTGAGTGGGTAAAAATTAAAGTATAAAAAGTTCAAAATAAGTAACAAAAGGGGAAAAACTAAAATTGGTTTTTCACTTAGCGACGGTATAGTAAAAGTTGAATTCGCTGCGTTTTCGGAGCGGCGATCGAGGGATTGAAGAGATGGTTTGTGTCCCACGAAGCGTCGGTCGAGAAGTAGATTTCGGAGAAAGATGTAGGAAAATGGTAGTAGATTTGAGTCAGTTTTGTTTACCGGTGTAAAACCGCTAGAAAAAGGGTAAGCGAAATTAGGTAACTACATTGAGCAGAAAAATCAGTACCAACATGGTAAATAGTTTTTAATTCAGCGTTTAAGAAGAACTCACGTACACTTTTCTTTGCTGTACAAATATACGTAAAAATACGATTTCAGTGATTTCTTAAAGCATCAGTAAGAACTTTCACTAAATTTTTGATAGATGAGCACAAAAGCCGAAAATAACTCGAGTTTTAGTAAATGCAAATCTTATCATACAGAAATGAAGCGTTGTGACTTGATTATTGAAGCGATGTGTATTGAAGAGAAGCGAGTAGTTAACTGAAGAAAATGAATAGAGGAAAGGGGCTCTGGACCATAAAGGCAATGAATCAGCAAGTTCTACGTCAGCAAATTATTACAAAGAGACAAAGAAATGAAAACATCTGCCGTGCAACAAGAAGTGGGCAAAACAAATTAGTCCTCGCTACTTTGTAGCGAACAAAGAGAATTCCAAAGGTTCAGGTTATATAGGGCTAAGATGATGCGTCATAAGAACAGATGCTTACATTACGATGTAGCAAATTTTAAGAATATTAGTCATTAAAGTAAAAGAAATTAGAATATTTCAAATATAAAATAGGAAATCAACGCAAGGGCGTTACATCTTTTTACATATTTAGCTAAAGAAAGACATAAATTCTTCACACCAGTGAAGAATGAAAAAGAATTCACTCTCGTTAGCCAATCACATTCTATGATTTATCAGAAATCACGCTAAAATGAATAAATCAAATCGTCTCTTTTAAAACGTCAAATAAATAACTACGCGAACACGGATGATTCCAAAACTCACTCGCTGCGCTCGCTCCTTTTGGAAACTTCGTCCGCGTAAATAATAGCCACCATTCTACACTCGTTAAAGAATATACTTTTCTGTTAGTGAAAAATTTTTAAGTGTTGACTTTTTGTATTTTTTAGATATGATGCCTCATTTGGAAAACAAGAAAGAAATTGCCACAATTACATTATCAAAATCGTGTGGTTATCCAAGTATCTGTCAAAATTTTATTAAATAAGTTTAACTGCCAACTTTGTGGGATTGAGCTACTGTTTGCAGGGGGGGGGGAGGCGATTGTGTCTTTATAATAATATAAAATCAAAATAATACCATTTGGTGCAGGTAACGACAGACACTTTTGCGAGAGATACGTGCAAAACGTTTGCACGAGTTCAAGAAATCTTACTTTGCAAAGTTTTTGATCGAAATAGTACCTATATTGAAAAACAAGTGCCACAATGAGACTTTTTGTCACACGAAGACCAGGTTTGCAGACAAACAATTTGCAAAGGGATGAGTGCAGCAAAAAGTAATTGTGACACGTGTTTTTCATACTATTTTTTCTAGTTCGCATGAATTTACTCTAAAATTTTTAATAAATAAAGATAATAAAATTGTTTTATTGATTTTTTTAAAATCATGTTGGTAATTCTGAAATTTGACAATTCAAATTTAAAGTTTCAAGTTGTAGTCTTTTGTTCTTAGTTTCTGAATTCAAAATATAATATTAAACATCAAGGCTGATTCTCTGAATCAAATATAAACGAGACCTTGCCTCACCAGTTACTTGATGTAATCTTCTTCCCAAATCATTTACTTTAATTTAATTTAATTTAATTCAAGCGTGCTTGGAACTTTACCACCCACTGCTCAGTTGGATGAGATGTTTTTACTATAAATTTTTGGTTATAATTTATTTATGTCACTGTAGTTAATTAATTGGATAATTTTAATCTTTGAATATAAAAAAATATTATACATCCAAATTAACTGTAATGTAAAGTAAAATAGTCTTGTCATCAAAAAATAATCATGGTTTGGTTGACAATTACTGTTGCAACTTAAAAAAAGTAAATTCCTGTAACAAAATACGGAAACAGAGCTTCTTTCCGTACTGTTTTCAGTACGGGTCTAACGCTATAACCATGGCGAAATAGAAAAAAAAAATCTTTTAAAATTGCTATGCAAAGAAGAAACACTCGAATGCTTCAAGTACTATTGAATTATACATAGGTACATAATATATTTCGTAGGTCTCTGGTTGGCTATAAAAGAAGGTCCATTTTTCCCGAAAAGTATATGACGTTTTGCTTAATCTTGTCTAGATTTCACATTTTCATTTTTATTATCCACACGTAACAATTAATCTCTATTACGAAAACCCTTCTCGAATAAGTTTTTGATAGAAGATGGGCACCGCATGGCGCTGTTCATACCACACTCACGTGGAAATCGTAGAAATTTTATTATATTTTTTGGGGTCAATATCAAATCGAAATTGCATAGTACTTTATGTAGCTAGTGACATTATGCATATAATGCTGATAATATACATCATTTGATGCGAAAAATGCCATGCTAGACTAAACGTTCGACAATGAATTAGTTATTTTTGTATCTAGTGCGCGAAATGCCACTTTGGTGATCGAGAACTGATTTTTTTAACGAGGCGCAGCAGAGTTAAAAAAAATAGTCCAGATCACCAAAGTATTTCGCGCACGAGTTGCAAACAAAATTTTTTCTACAAACGTGAAAAAGTTGACAATTATTTTAATGTTAAAATACAAAACTCTCATAATAGTTTACATGCAGTGCGCGAAGTAAGTATTTCGCGCACGCTGTCATGGTAACGTAGAAAAGTGAAAAAAAGGGTTACTTCGCGTATTGTTATCAATGCGCAAACCTTGTCATTTTTTGAGATTTGTAGAAAATAGCTATTTATGATATGAGTGTTAAAAGTACTGTTTTATTTTGTGAGTGAAAAGTTTGCGAAACGAGCGAAGCGAGTGGAGCAATTTCACGAACAAAATAAAAGTTACTTTCAAAAAAAATATTATACAAAGTTTTTTGTATAACTGTTCTATTTTGATAATAAAATAGAAAAATTTAATACATATTTCTATAAACTGACATTTTGACGTCTCTTGTCAGTTAATTATTTTTTGACGTTTCAACAAATATTACCGAATTTGCTGTGAAGTGGGCGTGTTAGGTGACGCCGTATTACCGTAGTTACCAACAAAACAATATTGGATACAGCTCTATTATTGGCCAGTGTTAAAAATATTTTTAACACTAGTGTTAAAAGTATTTTTAATACGCTACTCTGTAAACGTCATCTTTTAACACTCTTGACAGCCATTAAAAATGTCACTTTTAATGACAGTTGTACAAAAAAACATTTTAATGCTAACTCAAAGTTAGTAGGTACCTAAGTCTGTATATAGTATATACAGAAACACTCACGCCCATTGTTGATTTAATTTCTCTCTAATAATGAACACATATATAATTTTGTAAGCGCATGAATTTTCATTAAATTTCTTCATAAAAAAGCTTGATTTGCAGGAACTGGTTCCATTATAAACGGAAGAGTATTTAGACATAAACAGATCTGTTTACATGTACACCACACATGTATTTAAATTTAAATTTGTTGTTTATTAATGCAAATCTGTCTGCGTCTCTTTTCAAACCTGAATGAATTTCAAAAGTTCACCACTTTTATTTCCACATACAAGCACGCGCAATTATTGGAATTGAGAAGTGAGATTCATTAAAAACTGACTATTTTATGAAGTATTAAAGGGTAGTAAGTAAAGACGTTGTAAGCTTTGGTCTTGAACTTGATGGAAAACATACCTACTATAAAATACATACTGCATACTGAAAATTTTGCAATTTCTACACATTAAAAGGTGATCAAAAACCTTTGAGTGCACCCTCCTATACCTACTTATATAAATTTAGACAATTTATAGTATTTTACAACATAATAATTGTTGATGCAAGTAATGATTAATTTTAATAATTGTGGTTGATTTATTTCATCTTAACAGGGCAATTGAGTCATTCAGAACAGCCCTTGATCAGCGAATGCATTGTGATGGCGCGATTCTTCAATTATTAGAAATTTTGTATGAAGTCATTTCGTGGTAATGAGATCGATGATTCCAAATCATCAGAAACGTAATTATATTTATCTAGAGCGTTAAAGCATTAATCCACAAATCCATACCATTCTCATTTAGTAACAATATTCATGTAATACCCGACGATACCCCACAAACAATTGTTGATGCTTTCGCTAATTATTTCTCAAGCGTGTATAAAGTTTCTGAACCGCTTGATTATCACCAGCCATATTCTGTTTGTACCAATGTTGTAGTGGACGGTATTAGTGATCAAGATATTCTAAATGCTATAAGAAAACTAAAAAACAAATATACTGCTGGAATCGATCAAATTCCAGCGTTCCTGATTAAAGACTGTGCTGGCGTTCTTGTTGTTCCTTTAAAAATAAACTACAACCTTATATTAAAAACCAATTACTTTCCTAATTTTTGGAAAATAGCGAGGGTTTGTCCAGTTCTGAAATCTGGTACCCCTACAAATGTACATAATTATCGACCTATTTCTATCATATCAAATTTTGCCAAAGTATTTGAAATAATAATTTATTCTAAAATATCTTTTCAAATACGACCTTTTATGTGTAATGAGCAACACGGTTTTTTTGAAAAACGCTCCACCATATCTAATCTTGCTACCTTTTCTCAATACTGTGCAGAAATTTTGGATAATCATGGACAAGTTGATGTCGTGTACACTGATTTTCAAAAAGCATTCGACCAGGTTAATCACTACATTATCCTAAACAAATTACATAAGTTTGGCTTTAGCCAGCCATTAGTGAATCTTTTTGAATCTTATTTAATAGGGCGTTCTCATTTTGTATATTATAATGGTTTTCGATCAAAGGCATTTACTCCTAATTCAGGCATACCACTTAGGTCCTTTGCTTTTTTGATATTCATCAACGATATCGCCGATGTCTTTTCATGCCACAAGCTCTTATTTGCTGACGACCTAAAAATTTTTAACCAAATATCATCAATGGACGATTGCTTGCTTGCTTCAAAAGGATTTGGATAATCTTTCTAAATGGTGCCAAATCAATAAGCTTTACCTCAACATCTCAAAATGTAAAGTGGTAACCTATACAAGGAAAACCACAAACACTATTCACTTTAATTATCACATCATGGACGACGTTCTTACTAGAGAAGCGCTAATCTTGGTATTTACTTTGATAATAAATTTCAATTTTCGCACCACATTAACGCTATAATAAAGCAATCATTCAAAATTCTTGGTTTTGTTACTCGTATTAGTAAAGATTTTACTAACACCTCTGTATCTATGTCGCTATATGTCTCAATGGTTAGATCTAAACTCGAGTATGGGGCACTCATTTGGTACCCTATGTATAAAAAACATGAACAACAGTTGGAGTCGGTCCAACGAAGATTTTTGAAATTTCTATGCTATATGTGTGATGGTTTCTACCCTGAGCGTGGCACATCACAAGAACTAATGCTTAATCGATTCAATCTTTCATCCTTGCATATTAGAAGAAAACAGATGAGCATAAAATTTTTATATAACTTATTACATTATAATGTAGATTGTAATTTCCTACTTGGTCGAGTTAAGTTTCATGTTCCTCGCACAAGTACTAGAACAGTGTCGACTTTTTATTGTTCGACATGTAAAACAAATTTATTAAAGACAACTTTAATGCAATTTCAGCACAAACTGATATATTTTTGCATAGCATTACACATATCTTGAGTTTAATAGAGTAATTATTTTTGGTTTATATTATGTACCTATAAATCCTATAATATATATTTATGTAAGTCATTATTCAAGACAATTTCTGTTAATGTTAACATAGAGTTATTTTGTTGTTTGTTCTATTGTTTTTTTTTTCTTTTCTTTTGTGCGGCTCACAGAATACTCATTACATTATGTACGTTTGTCCGGTTTGGTATTTTACTGTTTGGGCAATAAAGTATTATTATTATTAATAGGTATCAAAATTTGATGACATTTTGTCCATTAGTTGTTAAGATATTGAATTTTATTTATTTTACTTTTATTTATTATTGTTAAAATTGGAAGAATCTGTGTTTAATACGCACTGATTTTCGATGGGAAAAAATATCCAAATTCAGCTTGGTCGAAATCAATCAACGTGTTGAATCAACCAACTACACAGTACATCCCAGAATCAAATGTCAGCTGAGTGGAAAGTTAAGATTCAAATAAGACACCCTAAGCCACCCAAAGACGTAACTATATTGAAAAACTAGAAACCACGAATAGGAAATATAATATTTACAGCACTATTGATTCGATTGAAGGAAGAAATTGCAAATATGCTTTTTCGCCATGAGTGCACCGCCACCGCGTCAGAAGTCGACGTTATGTTGGCAAAAAGTTGTTCTACACCCACTACTGTATACCGTAGATAAAGCTTTCAGCGACTATTATCTCTTTGCAGGCCTAAAGAAATACACCCAGAGAAAGTCAAAAGAAGAGGAAACATTAACTTATTTTCAAATTATTCTATAAAATGGGAGGAAACCGTTAGATTGATTATATCGCTCCTGAAGGAGTCGAGTCGAATTTAGTAAAAGATGTGGTCTTCAGGGCGATTTGTTGTAAATATGGATGCTCTGGAAGTATATCATTAAACAATTAATTATTATAAATCTCGTTTCGACTGTTGCACAAACAGTAGCGCTGTTTTCAAGTAGACAACAGCAAAACAGATAAATATTTCGAATTATCGAGAAATTTAGTGAAGATCGCAAACACGTACGATGTAGTATAAAAAAACCAGCCGGTTTAGGTACATTTAAATTCAATTAACGTAATTCAACACAAAAGAGCGTTATATCACGCTATATTTCGTATTATACGATACTTAAATTACGATCAACATAAGGCTAAGGAGGAAGAAAATTAATATAGATTAAATGGCAAGTGCGTGTAAAATTTTTACGAACTTCCATTAAATCCCACTTAATCATAAACCCTTTTGAAACAAAAACCACTTTAACCGGCAACGTAATTATAATGTCTTAATAGAATATTTTGAATAATAAAACTGATAGGCTTTGCATAACAACCTCTAGAAAGTTTAAGCAGTTTCTTATTAAACCTTCGTTAATATATAATATTAGAATTTAGAAAGCATTTTGAATCGAGGGGTGGTGTTAAATATCCTGTATTAAATTTTATATTATAAAATGTCACATCTGCCAAATTTATAAGTTGCTAGCGGGTCATTAATAGGCGTAGTCTTAAGTATAATTTTTTTTGGGAATAGAACACATCAAGTAAAAGTGGCCCTAACTTTCACAATAACGTTACTAGTAAATTTGTTAAATGTCTTTTATTGTAGATTGTTAGATGTCGTCTGGCGTATTGTTTTCGCATTAACTAGATTTCGAAAATAAACTTTCGACTTTTGTTTACTTCGTCTTTCGTCTTTTACTTACGCATAAAATACACATAATAACATTTATTGGAACAAATTTGTGGCTAATGTAACAAGAAAAGGGACATTCGAGAAGGAAATAATAGAAAGTCCGATAGAAATTGGATTATAAAACGCATTAGAAACGCTTGGTCCTTTAGAGGGCACCATAATAAAAAATTCGACTATTAGCTTTAACTACTGGTCGAAGGAAATCCCACAATTTTTTTTTATTGTGACGTAGAAAGCACTAATCTAGGAAGTACAAAAGGATATCGACGAGCACGTCTTCTAGTGGACAGTTCGGTCACTAACGAGCGACCACTCAAGTCGTTGCTGACGACAATCCGTTTTATGTGTGGACATAAAAATTATCAATCTTACTGAAACAGTGGCGTATCCGCTATCGCCCCCATAAATGCTGCGTTCTTTTATTACCGTTCGACTTCCGCTTCATCTTATCGTAGCTAATCAGAGTTACCTGAGGCGGCAAAATAAATGAATTCATCCCTTTATTTCGGCACCCTTCTTTTGATGCTTACATCCTACTATTTAAATGAATTCGCTTTTATAACGCAAAAGGCTTTAGAAAATACCGATTTAATAGCGTTATCTCGTTATTCGATGTAAAGCAACATAGCGACTGCGTTTTATTTAAAAAATAAGGCTAATTAATTTCGAGTTTTTAGATAGTAACTTACGTCAATATTTTATTAACAAATAGGTAGGTAGGTACTTTATAGATTTAGAGACGTCAACCTGATCCAGAAATAATAGCAGAAGTCGGATTAGGTTGATAAACTTAGTCATTAATCTAATGGAAATCGCATTGGAGAATTTCGCTTAAACGGCGGAAACGTCTTAAATAATTCCAAATTAAAATGTCATTGTGACATTCAAAGAACGTAATTGGAATTGCGGGCGAACGACTACATTGAACAGGAATGTCAATATCCGGAGCTATATGGGTCTAATTGATCATCCGGGTTCGGAGTTAGTTGTATCCCCGTTACCAGTATGATGACTAGGAGGTGACTAGATTAGGGTGGTGCGTAGGGAATCGCGAAATAGGTATCCTAAACTATGATTACGACATCTGATCACCGTTTGAAGACTTGCATAAACCCGACGCGACCGAGTGAAAATGGAATGAGATGAGAATAAGATTAGGGGATTAATTAAGACACAATTCTCAAAATTTTAATCTCAAATTAAAATTGATTAATTCGTTTAAAGAACGTTCAGAGTAAGGTAGTTCGCAAACGTTTCTATTTTAAATTCCACCGTTAACACAAAAGTTAACAATGTTGTAACACGAGGACCACAATGCTCGTACAATTAGTTAATTACAAAGTAACTTTATACTAAAATACCTTCGTTCTATATACAATTACTGAACAAAACGTAATTTCCGCGTTCAAATTTTTAATTTGCATTGTGAAAGACGCTTCCTTTTGAGAATAGTTAGAGAATAGAATTTATTCGTTCTCCATTGAAAGCGACGAAAAAAACTGCACTTCGATGAAATTGACCCTCTAAAATGGGCTGCATTAGACGTCCTTATTTAAAAAGTGCAACTTCTGCACAGAAGATTACTGCCGTAAATATTCCTCAACAAAATTTAAATTTACAAAACGTTTTTGTACAAAGGAAAGCAACCATTACCTCATCGCCTGTGGATGATTACCAATTCCTCCTTCAAGCATTACAGACGTTTTTAAACGGATAAATTAAATGAGTTTTTGTGCATAGTTATTTGAACATAATTTTAAGTAGAAAATATTTGCTGAAATTTTAGGCCCCCAACGGAGGCCATCGATACGACAATCATTTTATAATCAAACTTTTATAGTTTTATATCGCACGCTTGCAGAACATATAATTTATAAAGACAGAGGATACCTTCAAAACCATAATGTGTAATACATCCTTAAATTTGTAATAAAAAATACTATCGAATACAGGGCGTTTTGTTGGTTGCGGCAATATAGAAAAATCAAGTTGATGATGGTTTCTCGAAGACGAAACGTCGAATAAAAAATGTGAAAACGCCATCTAACAGAATTCAAAAAAAATCTTTTAAAATAAACGAAGGAATTACGAAAAAAGAAAAACCCAAAAATCGCATTTTGTTTTAAATCTCGGAAACGATAAACAATAATGAACTTTTGCAAACTACATGTGGACATGCCCTAAATTATACAGCTTTTCTCTAATTTAACCGCCTTCGTATGGCATATTTAATCATTGTGATATTAAGATTCAAAAAGACCGAAAATCTATAAAAGAATACTATTACTTGTTACTATTTGTATTTCAACACTTTTATTAAATATGATGATGCATTAAAAATGTATAGACGGAGATATGTTCCTAATACTTATTAAATTGTGAACACCTGCATTTTCGTTGGAGTCTGTACTATCGGCCCAAATGTAAATTCAACCTTTGTTAATACGGATGTAAAACTTCATTATCAAATTTGATTTTTGTAGATGCTGGAGACGATTTTGTCCTGTTTTTTGAAAACAATATTTTATAGTTTTTACCGTCCACAAAAATCAAATTTTGATAATAAAATTTTACACTCGTATTAACAAAGGTTGAATTTACAACATACTAAAATTTTCTGCCATTTGAGCCAGTTGCTCTGTGTGTATGTACCTACCTCTAAACTTAGCTATGACGTCGCAAACCTCAAAAAAGGGCACTTCAAATCGTTTGGCCGTAGAAATGGCCCTTAAAGTGCATTTAAACAACGTAGAAATAAACGAGTTTTAATTTGACACCAACCTCATTCGAATTGGACCAATGATTATTATTTTATTCAGCTTCAAACTCGAGTATACCGTGAGCGGCTAAATTATGGAACAAATTCATTATTTTGCAAACAATTCATTAATTAGTAATTGTAAATTTTTTTTAATTGAAATGTGGGTCTTGTAATACCTCATTTGAAACGCCTTTTAATCTTGTATTCAGTAATGGCATAGTTGGTCAATTATTATTTTATTTTATTTTTTTTTCAGATTCAAACTACTGTTAAAAATTATTAACAACGAGCTGTTCGCATATGATGTAAAAAATGGGCATTGAAAATTAAAAATCGATCTACTTTAGGATTTTTATCTGAAATAAATTGTTTGCAAAATAATGAATTTGTTCCATAATTTAGCCGCTCACGGTATATGCTTTTTGCGCCAAGAGTAGGCACTTACCTTAAAATAACTAGTAACAATAATAAAGCATCTTATGTACGAAAATAATTATGTCACTGCCTCATTTACAGCATCGGTAGACTTTAGACATGCTCGTATCTATTGATTTAATTTTTTCGTGGCAGATACTTCATACATTAATCTTCGGAGAAACCATGGAAGTATTTCAGAGCACCTTAAAAAAATTATTGTGAAGAAAGGGTTCAGGTTTATATGGTGAGAAGAAAAGAAACAATAGTTTATATTACGAACACAATAAATGATCGTGACTTGAGAATGTAAGAAGTTTAAATGAAAGACATATTTGTTTCCTGAAATCTATCTGGCCACGTATCAAATGAAAATGTTTTTATATTTGTACAGGGTTTTTAATTGCTCAATAACAACACTGTAAGCATCGTACCACATCATTATGACACTTGTATGACAAATATTTAAATTGTTGATATTTAAAAGTCGCCATTTTTCTAGTGCTCTTATCCTGCGCTCCTTAGAACTAAAAATAACAACTACGCCAATGATAGAGGAAAAGTCGTTTATTTCAATTATCCAGATGGGTAGTTTCTACGATGTTTATACAGATGACAGGTGCTTGAGTACATTCATCAGCATGTAGCTTCATAAAAACACATCCCCATAAACCATTGATTATGTTAACATGTATTCCGATGAGTCACCCTTTAATATCAATAACGAGCTTGTAAGGGATCGCGAATTTTCAATAGGTTGATTCATCCTACCTTCTGTTACTGAGTTGTACAATGTACACTACATGCAGTGAAAGCATAAGCAACTGCAAATTAATTGTATTCGTTATAATTAAATTTTATGAAAATCAAAGGAATCATACGTTATTTCCTTTTATGTACATTACGGTAAATGTGCGCATTTACCGTCGAATGTGCATGTTTGCCAAGTAGCAGAATAATGTTTTTATCCGCTGTGTCCACTTTAACCGGTACCAAAGGGTAAATATGCACATCCCCAAGTTGGCGAGGTAAATGTAATTTGTACTATGCATACAATTCGCGTTGTTTTAAGAGTTAAGTTAAGCGTTCATTAAACGCTTACATTAATCTCTAATAAAAGTGCAATAATAAGAGGAGGAAGATCATTTTTGTTGAGAATATCGTCACTGAAATTCGTTATGGTTATCGTAATCTTAACAATCTGAAAAGAAGGATAATTATATCTACAACAATTGAGTTTACTTTGCTGGTCTGCATTAACACCCTTGTGTTTGTTTCAACTAACCGTTTCCAATAAACTTGTAAAATAACAAATAAGCAAACACAGTTGGACATAACGATGTTATCCATTTATTTAGTTTTTGTCTACCTAGTGCAGATCCCCTCTCTAGAGCGTCAATAATGCTAATTTGAGTAGGTCAAAACAAAACTTGTAAAATCTGTGATAAAAATATATTAGCTTCGTATGGAAGACAATTTGTGAAAATATTGCAATTACCCGACCATACAAATTAAAATCGTCTGTAAAGTATTTCTAATAGGCAATGGACATGTAACACTTACTTTTTAATAGTAGCTTTAGGTAAAAAAACTACACATTACATCGAGATTCTTAAATTACAAAGCACAATACCTATTTTCTTTATAAGTGAAAGTTTCGTGATAACGCTCTGTATCACGCTTTCGCTTTTAAATATTCCATTTTTAATTATGAGTTAACGTCTTAGCACGTGTATGTACTTCATAACGAAATAACAGCACACGAAGGTTGGGGTACTTAATTAAGCGTCGCAAGACCGTTGTAACCTTTAGTTGTAGCGAGAGTTAGATTAGAGTCTCGAGAGCTTATAACTACATAATAATGATAATGTATAAGTATTTCACGAAAATTATAACACCCTTAAGAAATAACAGCAAATTACAAGTGTTAAATGAATTTGAATGTGCAAAATTTAAACTGTTGAATGAATATTACACAATATGTGGTGTTATTACGGATGAGCTTTTTTTAAATATCCGAGTAACATTCCGTGCCGTCACCGTTTAGAACATTTCAAAACTCACTAGAACTGGGAATCAATTCTTCCTGGAAGGGAAGGGACAGATTTAGAAAAAAGCTTTTGATTAAGTACATCCGATAGATATGTTGGAGATCCAAATGAAATCGTAATTGAAATAAACGCTCTCAACTCTTTATTGTTCAATATAGTTACGTAGAAATTATTAAAGCAAAGGAAAACCTACAAAGGACACCAGTAGAACAGAGACACCTCAACTTTCTCTTTTTGCCCACGTGGGCGGGGTCATTTGACCTTGAGGCTTTCCAAGGCCACGTGGATGCCCTTGAAAACTGATCTTCAAATTTGACCTTGGGCATTTCCAAGGCCACGACCTCGAGATTTGACCTTGAAGTTTGGCCTTGGGGTTGACCTCGGGAATTTCCTGGATGCTGGATGGCTTTTCTGGATGCTGGATGCCCTTTTGGTTTTTCTTAATGCCTTTTTGGCTTTTCGGGTTTCTTAATGCCTTTTTGCCTTTTCCGGATCCTGAATGCCTTTTTGGCTTTTCTGGATATTTTTCTTAACGCCTTTTTGCCTTTCCCGGATGATGTCCTGTCCGCCCTTTTGGCTTCTTCCGCCATCTTGGATTTTGACGTCACTAACCCCACTATAGGCCCACGTGGGGGGGGCGTGTTTTTTATCCTTAGGGCTGATTCTGGATGACGTAATTTATTTTTAGGGATGATTCTGGATGCTGGATGGCTTTTCTGGATGCCCTTTTGGTTTTTGGTTTCTTAATGCCCTTTTGGTTTTTCTGTTTTCTTAATGCCTTTTTGGTTTTTCTTGGATGATTTCCTGAATGCCTTTTTGCCTTTTCTGGATATTTTTCTTAACGCCTTTTTGCCTTTCCCGGATGATTTCCTGAATGCCCTTTTGGTTTTTCTGTTTTCTTAATGCCTTTTTGGCTTTTCTGGATGAGTTTCTGAATGTCTTTTTAGCTTTTCTGGATATTTTTCTTAACGCCTTTTTGCCTTTCCCGGATGATTTCCTGAATGCCTTTTTTGGCTTTTCTGGATTCTGAACTTTGCTCAAGGTCCACGTAGAGGGCAGCGTTTTGACCTTGAAATTTGCTTCTGAACTCTGCGCATGCCCCACGTGAGGGCGCTGTTTGGGCATCGAGATTTGGTTCTGAACTTTGCTAAGGTAGATTTCGTTCTGAACTTCGCTATCATTGGAATTTCCAGGACTGATTACGTCATTGGGTAAAAGATTATGTAAATATGTGCAATTGATTTGTCGGCCATGGTTGTTATTTTTATGGTAATTTTGAATTTTTTAGTCATTTTGTGGCGGCAAATTTGATTTTTCGTTTTAATTACGCAATTTGAGATTTGATTAAATGAATAAGATGCTGTAGTGTCCGTTTAGATACGACTAGCAATTTGAGATTTGTTTAAATAAGATGCATTGAGATTTGCTTAAATAAGATGTTGTTAGTGTAATTATGTATGAGGATTTTTAATTACCTACGGAATTAGAAATTTGATTAAATAAATAAAATATTCTGTACTGTCCTTTTAGATACGAATATATTGAGATTAAGTTCTGTAATGTATTGTTGTATTAGCAAAAAATGAGTGTTTCATTTCGGAGATTTTATGTAACTTAGGTGTATAATTTAGAGAACAGTATGAAAATGTTCAATTTCGTAATAACGATATAATTTGTTATGCCTAAGGGCAGGAATTGTTTACATGCAATAAGGTCTAAGGCTAGAAAAATATTTATTAGATTTGATTAAATAAATAAATCATTTAATGTCTTTTGGTTTCGGATGTATTTACAGACATGTATTTCTGTTTTTCAACTTGCACAATTTAGAGACAAATAGACAAAAAGAATTTATTTTGCTAAAAAAGTCTTCAAAATTGGTATTAGGTACTTCAATACGAAAAATTGGTCCAATTATCACAAAAGAAAACAAGGTATCTTTTAAAGAAAGCATAAATTTACTGTAGTATTATCAGAGATGTCATAAAATACGACTAAACACATCCTTTGATTTTACCGATTCATTAAACAGTGTAGGTACGTGTATGACTCATTTCGGTCTGTATTTGCAAATTTTTGTTTGTCAAATTGTATTGTTCACGTAGGTACCTACGATGCGTTATTTTTATTTCTATCTCTCTCTATCATTATCTCTTGTATACATTACATTAATGAGCTTAATCAAAATTACTAAATTTGTACCATTATAAAGGCCTTTTTGGTCTTTCTGGATGACTTCCTCAATGCCCTTTTGACTTTCCTGGATGTCCCCTTTGGATAACGTCCTTTTGGCTTTCTGGATACCTTTTTGGCTTTCCTGGATGTTTTTCTTAATGCCTTTTTGGCTTTTCTGGATAATTTTCTGAATACCTTTTTGGCTTTCCCAGATGATTTCCTGAATGTCTTTTTGGCTTTTCTGGATGCCCTTCTGTTGCAAAACATTTTATGCTTTTGTATACACTTTGTCATTTTTAAAACAAAAACATCTTATCTCCTGAATTAGTTTTCTTAGAAGTATGTCCACGAATCAAAACTAAGAAACAAAAATACTTAAGTCGGAATCTATTTCTATTTTCACCTTAAATTGCGAAATGTTTGGAATTCTTTATGTTGTTGCATACTCCCTTTTTCTGAAAATGTTCTGAGAAAACAATTTTTTAAAGTGTCTTGATCAGCCATTTTTTGTAAACAATGTTCGGTGCGCACGACAATATTTACGTTGCGCACAACATAATTTACGGTGCCCACAACATAATTTATGGTGCGCACAACATAATTTACGGTGCGCACAACAATATTTTCGGTGCGCACAACAATATTTTCGGTGCGCACAACATAATTTATGGTGCGCACGACAATATTTTCGGTGCGCACAACACCATTTACGGTGCGCAACACCAAATTTTCGGTGTGCACGATTAGCCATTTTACTTTTGGTGGGAATTTTGATTTTTGCAGTCATTTTGGTTTTGTCGGTCATATTTAATGGGCAAGCAAGCTGCATACGTGAACTTTGGAAAGAAATACAAGATTTAAACTATAAACAATTGTTGTATCAATCAATCAATTGAAAGAGGCACATTATGGTAAGCGCGTGTGGCCAATACAAATTTCCGATGTTCGTTTTCTAATAGTGGTATTGGTAAAATTTCGTACGAATTTCGTAAAGTTTCGTACGAATTTTGTAAAATTTCGTACGAATTTCGTAAAGTTTAGCTGCTTTTTTGATATGTACAATGTGAAAAATATAAACTAAATCATATGTTTGAAGCATGTTAGGTACATTTTGCCTTTTTGGCTTTATGAATGCCCTTTCGGCTTTTTCGGATAACTTCCATAAAGACTTTTTGGGTTTCCTGGATGACGTAATCCGTTACTAGATTATAGATTAGATTAAATAAATCGTGTAGTACCTTTTTTGGGTTTGAGGAAGAGTCATCCAGGAAACCCAAAAAGTCTTTATGGAAGTTATCCGAAAAAGCCGAAAGGGCATTCATAAAGCCAAAAAGGCAAAATGTACCTAACATGCTTCAAACATATGATTTAGTTTATATTTTTCACATTGTACATATCAAAAAAGCAGCTAAACTTTACGAAATTCGTACGAAATTTTACAAAATTCGTACGAAACTTTACGAAATTCGTACGAAATTTTACCAATACCACTATTAGAAAACGAACATCGGAAATTTGTATTGGCCACACGCGCTTACCATAATGTGCCTCTTTCAATTGATTGATTGATACAACAATTGTTTATAGTTTAAATCTTGTATTTCTTTCCAAAGTTCACGTATGCAGCTTGCTTGCCCATTAAATATGACCGACAAAACCAAAATGACTGCAAAAATCAAAATTCCCACCAAAAGTAAAATGGCTAATCGTGCACACCGAAAATTTGGTGTTGCGCACCGTAAATGGTGTTGTGCGCACCGAAAATATTGTCGTGCGCACCATAAATTATGTTGTGCGCACCGAAAATATTGTTGTGCGCACCGAAAATATTGTTGTGCGCACCGTAAATTATGTTGTGCGCACCATAAATTATGTTGTGGGCACCGTAAATTATGTTGTGCGCAACGTAAATATTGTCGTGCGCACCGAACATTGTTTACAAAAAATGGCTGATCAAGACACTTTAAAAAATTGTTTTCTCAGAACATTTTCAGAAAAAGGGAGTATGCAACAACATAAAGAATTCCAAACATTTCGCAATTTAAGGTGAAAATAGAAATAGATTCCGACTTAAGTATTTTTGTTTCTTAGTTTTGATTCGTGGACATACTTCTAAGAAAACTAATTCAGGAGATAAGATGTTTTTGTTTTAAAAATGACAAAGTGTATACAAAAGCATAAAATGTTTTGCAACAGAAGGGCATCCAGAAAAGCCAAAAAGACATTCAGGAAATCATCTGGGAAAGCCAAAAAGGTATTCAGAAAATTATCCAGAAAAGCCAAAAAGGCATTAAGAAAAACATCCAGGAAAGCCAAAAAGGTATCCAGAAAGCCAAAAGGACGTTATCCAAAGGGGACATCCAGGAAAGTCAAAAGGGCATTGAGGAAGTCATCCAGAAAGACCAAAAAGGCCTTTATAATGGTACAAATTTAGTAATTTTGATTAAGCTCATTAATGTAATGTATACAAGAGATAATGATAGAGAGAGATAGAAATAAAAATAACGCATCGTAGGTACCTACGTGAACAATACAATTTGACAAACAAAAATTTGCAAATACAGACCGAAATGAGTCATACACGTACCTACACTGTTTAATGAATCGGTAAAATCAAAGGATGTGTTTAGTCGTATTTTATGACATCTCTGATAATACTACAGTAAATTTATGCTTTCTTTAAAAGATACCTTGTTTTCTTTTGTGATAATTGGACCAATTTTTCGTATTGAAGTACCTAATACCAATTTTGAAGACTTTTTTAGCAAAATAAATTCTTTTTGTCTATTTGTCTCTAAATTGTGCAAGTTGAAAAACAGAAATACATGTCTGTAAATACATCCGAAACCAAAAGACATTAAATGATTTATTTATTTAATCAAATCTAATAAATATTTTTCTAGCCTTAGACCTTATTGCATGTAAACAATTCCTGCCCTTAGGCATAACAAATTATATCGTTATTACGAAATTGAACATTTTCATACTGTTCTCTAAATTATACACCTAAGTTACATAAAATCTCCGAAATGAAACACTCATTTTTTGCTAATACAACAATACATTACAGAACTTAATCTCAATATATTCGTATCTAAAAGGACAGTACAGAATATTTTATTTATTTAATCAAATTTCTAATTCCGTAGGTAATTAAAAATCCTCATACATAATTACACTAACAACATCTTATTTAAGCAAATCTCAATGCATCTTATTTAAACAAATCTCAAATTGCTAGTCGTATCTAAACGGACACTACAGCATCTTATTCATTTAATCAAATCTCAAATTGCGTAATTAAAACGAAAAATCAAATTTGCCGCCACAAAATGACTAAAAAATTCAAAATTACCATAAAAATAACAACAATGGCCGACAAATCAATTGCACATATTTACATAATCTTTTACCCAATGACGTAATCAGTCCTGGAAATTCCAATGATAGCGAAGTTCAGAACGAAATCTACCTTAGCAAAGTTCAGAACCAAATCTCGATGCCCAAACAGCGCCCTCACGTGGGGCATGCGCAGAGTTCAGAAGCAAATTTCAAGGTCAAAACGCTGCCCTCTACGTGGACCTTGAGCAAAGTTCAGAATCCAGAAAAGCCAAAAAAGGCATTCAGGAAATCATCCGGGAATGGCAAAAAGGCGTTAAGAAAAATATCCAGAAAAGCTAAAAAGACATTCAGAAACTCATCCAGAAAAGCCAAAAAGGCATTAAGAAAACAGAAAAACCAAAAGGGCATTCAGGAAATCATCCGGGAAAGGCAAAAAGGCGTTAAGAAAAATATCCAGAAAAGGCAAAAAGGCATTCAGGAAATCATCCAAGAAAAACCAAAAAGGCATTAAGAAAACAGAAAAACCAAAAGGGCATTAAGAAACCAAAAACCAAAAGGGCATCCAGAAAAGCCATCCAGCATCCAGAATCATCCCTAAAAATAAATTACGTCATCCAGAATCAGCCCTAAGGATAAAAAACACGCCCCCCCCACGTGGGCCTATAGTGGGGTTAGTGACGTCAAAATCCAAGATGGCGGAAGAAGCCAAAAGGGCGGACAGGACATCATCCGGGAAAGGCAAAAAGGCGTTAAGAAAAATATCCAGAAAAGCCAAAAAGGCATTCAGGATCCGGAAAAGGCAAAAAGGCATTAAGAAACCCGAAAAGCCAAAAAGGCATTAAGAAAAACCAAAAGGGCATCCAGCATCCAGAAAAGCCATCCAGCATCCAGGAAATTCCCGAGGTCAACCCCAAGGCCAAACTTCAAGGTCAAATCTCGAGGTCGTGGCCTTGGAAATGCCCAAGGTCAAATTTGAAGATCAGTTTTCAAGGGCATCCACGTGGCCTTGGAAAGCCTCAAGGTCAAATGACCCCGCCCACGTGGGCAAAAAGAGAAAGTTGAGGTGTCTCTGTTCTACTGACACCACATCAGTGATGGACTTACGATCGTATGCCATGGCGACGATGCAATGTTATTAGATGCAAAATCGAATTCAATTATGTATGTTCAACTAATCATCATGAGTGAGGGCACAGTTATAAGATAGTCAAAGCAAAATGGACTAAAAGCAGCTAAAGTATCGGGGAGCTTTGAGTGGAATTATTTCGATAATATGCTTAAATATCAGCAGGAGGTTCAGACCGGAATGTAAAAATTTGTAGTAATAAGTACGTCGAATGGTTTCATATTCGGCAAAAACCGCGCAGAATTGGAACAGATGATAGAAAATAAGAGGTTCTACGTTATGGGGCCGTATTCGTTGAGAAGATAATAAAAGAAAACTACAGGATCCGCCAATAAAAGAGTGAGAAAGGAGACGAGAGTAGAATGATCGAACATCAAGTGTATTGAGGGTCGCCAGAGAATAATCACTAGCAGGGAAGATTCTACGGGAAGACCCCGAGGGAATATTTTTGAATGTAAAAATAACAAGGATTAGTCCAAAATACAGCTAGAAGAAGAAGCTTAGTGTAGTTTACCTTTCATCATTCATGTTCTCATGTGTTTTGGTTTGTTTCTGCTATCAAAAATTCCATTGGAGGGATCATATGATAACCCTCACCAACACTCACAATTCGTAAGGAAAAGTGATCTCTATTGATATAATCAGGTTTACCATCAAAGCATCAAATCATCCATTTTCCTGATTCATCAGATCTTGCCTTAACTGGTCTTGCTTATTTTGGCTTACCTAATGAACTGTCACCCTTCACACATATACATAGTAATTATGTGATTATTGATAATGTTTGATTCATTGCCTCTTTTTATGAGGAACCTATGACACTGAAGATTGATGATGTTACACATTTTCAACTAAAAAAAAACTATAGACTTTGAAGATTTTAAATCAAATTTGCCATAAATGTGCACGAATGTTACAAAAACGTGATAATGAAATAATAATTATGTGACTTGCTAATTTCATGGGTATACAAGGTAAGTGCGCATATTTATTAATTAACCCAGCTAAGAGCCATTTATTGATTGAACATTTTCAAAAAAGATAATAATGTGCAATGAAGGGCACTCTACTAGCTTTAGAATTTCTCTATATCAACAGAAAATGTGAGCGCAATTATGCATTTTGAAAATGAGAAAAAATCTTCGACTTTTAGAAGGTTTTGGATTGGTAACAAATGTTTTTTTTGTTTTAATCCAATATTATCCCATGTAGCACCGTTTATTGGCGTTAGGTTGGAGGAATATTGGCTGATTATAGAGGGATTGGTGCAATATTGTCGAACTGCAGCCAATATTGGGGGAATATATTTTTGTAATATTATACAAATATTGGAAATACAATATTTCGTGAATATAAGAACAATATTTGCAATATCTATTAAATATTGTCATTTCATGTAAATTCAAATATTGTACACACAATAATGTACCTACCCATATTACGTGTACAATATTACTAAATATTGAAAATCTATATTTAAGCAATATAACATACATATTTGAATCAGGGTGATTTCTCCAAAATGTGGAGACCTTCTAATGATTTCAATACCACTGGTCACGAAATAAACTACTACTACTAATGGAGTTTGCCAAGTGATATGATTAGTGAGACGAGAAGTACTTCATCAAACTAGGCCGAAGTTTCGACTGGCAAGGCCGGTCTTTCTCAAGACTCTTTATTGCGACAGATAAAATATAATTAGTACACAACGGTGGTTAAAAAATGCTGATTAGTTTAGTAATAATTAACAACAATTTTTTATACAGGCCGTTCCATTTTGGATGGCACCCGGCAATATCTTCAAAAGCAAAGGTCTTAATTTAATGGGATAAAAAATTTTATAACTAAATGAGGCATGAGAAATTCAATGAAAATATTTTTAAACTATAAAAACAACCGCAAGAGGTCGTAACTGCTACGACAAACATTAAAAATCGTTTTTTTCACTACTAAGCTACAATTTAATAGTATATTATACACCAAGGTGGTGAAGACTGTTATTGACCGAGCACCAAGATTATTTCGCGAGGGGCTTTACCCCGAGCGGAATAAGGTGCGAGGTCTATAAGTGGCTTCACCACCGTGGTGTATATACAATTTTTTCCACTACTAGTCAAATTTAAGACACAAATTAAAAATAAAAAAATTTCTTGTAAAAATCAAGTAGGTAGCACAGGAATGCAAATTCCCATTATTAACCTAGGTGAATAATATTATAGATTATTGACCACTAGGTAGAGAAATTAAACTTCTCAGTTGTCTACGATACGCAATAATTGTCAACTTCACAGCTAGTAGTGGAAAAAATATGTTTTTTTAAAGCTTCGTTCATTTCAAACAACTTTTGTTTAAAACATCTTTTGATGTTTCCAATAATAAAGCCAGGGGGCGCGGCCAAACCTTACGAATCAAAAATCAGTGTAACTTCTATAATTTTTAGCCGATTTGAATGAATTTTTGCTTATTTAAAAGGGCAACGCAGATTCTGGGCTTATAATCATACTTGACAATAATTGTTTAATAAATTTGATAGAGGCGGTTATCTCCAACCGAAGTTGTTTTTCCAAATTTTCTCTAAAATTTTAAATGGAAGGATATCATTCTTTTGTGTTGGTTTTGTAGAACTTTAATAGTCTAAGATACTGGCGAAAACCCCGTAATGATATCTCTTGTCATTTTCGAGATATGACCAAAAATGTCTTTTTCTGGTAATTTTCCACTACCCCATTTTTAATATTGTCGATATCTTAGATGGCCGTGTTATTTATTATGTTTAAAGTAATTATTAAATATCACACAAGTTCGCTGTGTTTTTTTTAAATTGAAAATTAAGGAAATCTCACGACACACAAACATTTATATTAGAAAACAAACTTGAACTAGTAAGCAAAAGACAAAAAAAAAACATAAATCGAACTATATCAAATGTTCAAATTGTTTGCCGTCATTATTAAGAGAAAATCGTTTTGTATTAAAAACTGCTGCCGGGATTTTAGATCAGGGCAAGCTAGCAAATAGCATCCTTTATTCGATTTATTATATCTTACCGTGCTGTGGGTGGTGTTTGGTAAACAATTCCCTTTATTCTTCCTTAGAAATAAAAGTCAAGGAAATGTTTTATCCAAAAAGATTCTAACAATTTGAGAAAAAGGTGCTGGGCATCGATCATGCTGAAACCACATTATTTGCCATTAAAATGCCGTTAAAAATAAAATAAAAAATAAACACAAAAAGAATTTATTGGTAAAGGTAAAATAAATAAATTTTATTTAAAAAATTATTTCAGTTAAGATTTGACGTTAATGAAAATGGGGTAGTCAAAAATTACCAAAAAAAAAACATTTTTGGTCATATCTCTAAAACGACACGAGATACGGAGTTTTCGCCAATATCTTAGACTATTAAAGTTCTACAAAACCAACACAAAAGAATGATATCCTTCCATTTAAAATTTTAGAGAAAATTTGGAAAAACAACTTCGGTTGGAGATAACTACCCCTATCAAATTTATTAAACGATTATTGTCAAGTATGATTATAAGCCCAGAATCTACGTTGAATGCCCTTTCAAATAAGCAAAAATTCATTCAAATCGGCTAAAAATTATAGAAGTTACAGTGGTTTTTGTTTCGTAAGGTTTGGCCGCGCCCCCTGGCTTTATTATTGGGAACATCAATAAATGTTTTAAACAAAAGTTGTTTGAAATGAACTAAGCTTTAATAAAACTTATTTTAAATTGTAGCTTAGTAGGGCATTTCCACTGAAAAAACAATTATTAATGTTTGTCGTAGCAGTTACGCCCTCTTGCGGTTGTTTTTATAGTTTAAAAATATTTTCATTGAATTTCTCATGCCTGATTGAGTTATCAAAATTTTTATCCCATTAAATTAAGGCCTTTGGTTTTGAAGATATTGCCGGTGGCCATCCATAATGAAACGGCCTGTATATATATAAGATTAAAGTGTTACAGAACACTTACCTGAAGAATTAGCGTATCATATGATTGATTTTCTTATTGAGGAGTACACCTACGAATACATATTTGTAATATTTAGTAAATATTGCTATTTAATGTAAATTCAAATATTGTACACACAATAATGTACCAATATCGTGTGTACAATATTGCTAAATATTGAAAATCGATATTTAAACAATATAACATACAGATTTACAATATTTAGTAAATATTACTATACAATATGTAGTCAATATATACAGTGTGTCCCCGGATTGTTTGGACGACTCTTGTAAATGACAAAAAATTTTATAGTTGAAATTTGAGCTTCTGGGGTCCAGCCCTGCTTGGTTTGAAACTAATTTGTGACATAATTTTAGTTTCGAAAAATCAACTATGCCTTGGAAATTTTGAAAAAAATGATTTTTCACACCAGTAAAGTGCTTTTTCTGTTAAAGTTACGTCAAAATGTTATTAAGAAAAGTTGTTCAGAATCAAAAACTGAGTAACTGTACAAAATTTTAAAATCCTAAGCCTACTTTAATTTTTGGTATTTTTTATAATTCTGTTATTATTACTATTAAAAGAGATATCACTCAGTTTTTGATTCTGAACAACTTTTCCTAATAACATTTTGTAATTCCTTTTCTTAAAGAGCACTTTTGTACTTTTCCAATAAAAAAAGGGCCAAAAATTAAAGTAGGCTTAGGATTTTAAAATTTTGTACAGTTACTCAGTTTTTGATTCTGAACAACTTTTCTTAATAACATTTTGACGTAACTTTAACAGAAAAAGCACTTTACTGGTGTGAAAAATCATTTTTTTCAAAATTTCCAAGGCATAGTTGATTTTTCGAAACTAAAATTATGTCACAAATTAGTTTCAAACCAAGCAGGGCTGGACCCCAGAAGCCCAAATTTCAACTAGACAATTTTTTGTCATTTACAAGAGTCGTCCAAACAATCCGGTGACACACTGTATGTATCAATAACATTACAATATTGTGTTTTCAATATTACTGGATATTTAGGCAACATGAAAAAAATATTCACAAATAATAACGTTATACTTTCACAAAATCCGCCAGATGATAATTTTCGCCGATGCAGAGATATCAAAATAATCAAAATTATGCAGGGTCTCCTACATATTTTATAGTACTCAACTTTCAATTCCAAAATTATATAAATTTCCGTAGCTGCGTATGCTATCATGACTGAGTGCTAACCGAGCGATCGATGGTTCGAGTCCTACTTGAAGCACAAGGTTTTTTCAGTCTACACAAGTCTACACGAAGTGAATGGGGTTCCTGGATGAGCCATTGGAGCACTGGGAAGTAGCCCCTCGAAACAGTTAGGGCTCTGGGGTGGCCAGGTCCACCAGCTTTCTTACTATTTTGGGACACATCACAAAACAAGAATGGGCCAATATTGTATAAATATTTTCCCCAATATTGAAATAATATCGCTTAGTAATATTTAGGCAATATGTAAAATTGTTCACATTTCAATGTTGGGACAATATTGTACATTTACATTCTACAATGAAAAGCCAATATTACACCAATATGAAATGCTACATTTGCTACATGGATAGCATTGAAATTTCATCATTAAAATACATTAAAATTATTAATTTTAGTTGTTAATCTATAACTATGTCAAAAAAAATTTAAAGCCATCAATAAGTGACAGTAAGAGTGAGAAAACTTATAAAATTACAATACGGGACGCTTTAATGCGTGTAGAAAGTAGAGATTTAAACACAAAACAAAGACGTAGAAAATTGTACGAATTTCTAAGGACAATACGTACATTAGGAGAGAACAACAATTTGAAAACATCGCACACAGCACTAATGAAATGAGGTGATGTCAGACGAATAAAAATGGAACGTACGTACAGAACAAATTGTTAAAACAAATGGATGAAATGGCTTTAAGTGTACGAAAAAGAAAGGTTCTACGAGACATATTGGATAGAAGCCGAGTATATTCGATAACAAATAAAGTCGATGATAAAAAAATTAAATTAAGGCAAAAGGTTTTTGCTTTTACTTGCTATACATACACACGGTTGTGTTGACTGGGAATTTTCGTAATCGTCTCTTCCAAATAATCTACTTTCAGGCAACCATCTCAGCGTAAGGGAGTAATCATACGTTGAACTTATTATTAGGTACTGATGTAATCTTATTTCGTTGTAATACGCTTGAAAGTATTAAGAGCGATAGCACACAATATAGAAGCGCTTGTCGCATGTTAAATTTTCTGAACTTCGCTATAGGATGTTGCGGTAGTTTTAGGATCTGATAAAGTTAAGCATTGTTTCCGCTAGGGAATATACGTCAGTCGAACTTATTAAACCTTCCTCAGAATCGGGAAGTCAAAGGACGTCGTAATATAATTCTAATGAAAATTAACCTTACCTATTCTTATTAAATTCGTGTTTATGGCACACTAACTGACTTTCCTAATTTATTAATTAAGCGCTTAGGGATTACGAAAGAGAAAAGTTTGAAAACGGAATGTTCTAGGTTTAGTTTGATTAAGAAGTCAGTTCAACAGCGGTTCATACTTTGAAGTCATTTACGTGCAAACTTGGAGGATCTATCGATGATTGCCATTAGTCTAGCTTGCGAGTGTGTCAACTTCTCTATTGAAACTAAGTTTTTAACGATTCCCCAGAGTACTGAATTGAACCTAACGCTCAGACTTGGTGGTTAGTAATCGAAGTACTTTTACATCCTCTCAAAACACTTCTAAACTGCCATCATTAGTAACTCTTTTTGAAATGAATTTAGTTGCCATCGGAAAAATGTGATCTAAATTGGGAGAGAATAATATATTCAATTACTAAATACCTAAAGATAGATTAAACGGCATTTAAAGTTTTCCAATGGTAACCGAAGTATTCATAGATAAGTACTTTCAGTTATTTCTGTAATTCCGTGTTATAAATGAAGTTGTTGTGACCAGCAATGATTCTAGAACACAACTACAACTTGTTAGATGTTATTCAAATCATACATGTTTCAATTACCGTCTAGTTTTAGATAATCATAGACGACTACCGTAATTTTGTTCACAAAGGCAAATGTACTAACACACGTACCTATACAACTATTCAAAGTGCGCCACCTACGCTGTAATTACGTAATTTTCGATATACATAATTACTATAGAGAAAAGTGGATATAATTCAGAAAATAAAGGACAACATTTCTAGGTAAAAAAACATATCACAACAGGCGACATTAATTAGTTCGTTTTTTTATATACGTTGCTTGGCAATTTCGAATTTCCATATTGGCACTGACATTAAGTCGAGTGATTACTTTAATAATCGTAAAGCTGAAACAAGCTCTTGTAAAGTAATATTTTTTATGGAAAATATTATCACAAATGGTATTGTACATATCTATTTTAATGGATCGATAATACGCTCACAACTTTGAACAAAATATAGCAAAACGTAACTGACAGGCTGACAGGATATTGAAAAATAATTAAAAATGACGCCGAAGGCGATGATAGGTGAATTGGAGTCGAAATTATCATAATTGAGTCAACTGAAAACCAATTTGATTTCTCATCGAGTAACATTAAGATTTACAGTGATCGTCATTCTTACGCTAGAAATTATTTATTATTCGGTACGAAATATACAGTAGCAAATAAATAATTGGCGTTAGAGCAAATTGTGCAACTTTATAGAGAGAAGGTGTGTCGTGTGTCGATATTAAAATTACAAAATGGTGGTTCGAAGTGAATCGAACTGAATATGAACAAGTCCATTAAAGATTAAACATGCACCCATAAGATATTTGACGGTCTGGTGGTAATAGTGAAATCGAATTCTGAAAACGTCACGAATAATTTTGAAGAAATCTAGAGGTAGTAAAGAGGAACAGTAGATTGATATTTTGCCATCGGATTATTATAATCTTTGAATGGATTTACTCAAAAGCAACCGATACATACAAGAAAAGTTATGAGACTTTACCTCACTTATAGGTCCACCAAGCTTACAAAGTTGAAAATGGGCGTGTACGGCGCTACAACCGCTTTTTCGCGTACAATAAAAAGAAAAAGTTTTAAGTGTTAATTTTAAATAATTGTATTTACTATTTGTGTTCAATATTATCATATTGGAACTCTTCCAGCATATGCATATTATTAAAAGTACCTATTAAATCCAATTTAAATACAAGAAAATGATATAATTTACAAAAGTAGAAAAATAAAATATTGTAGAGAAATGTGAAGAAGGGAGCGTTGCCAGTTGTACAATTACACCGATCAAGAAATAATGTGCTCAAATGAAATTTGCATAAATACGATAATACTAATATATTATGTATATTAAGACTGACAATAATTAATAGCCACTACGTTATTCTTTCAAAATGGCAATAATTCGATTTAAGGATGCAAATAATAAGTTACCGTCGACAGACGAAAAAATGGCAACAGGGTTTTTGTTTAATCTTAAAAATTAAGTTGATTACTTTTTGTGGTTATGTTATTATTTATTTATTTACTGTGTTATAAGTTATAACATTAAAATTGCAATTGCCTACCTTGAATTATTGATTGAACAAAAGACGTTACGTTTGGGAATTGTAATATGTAACAGTTATTCAACAGAATTTGTCAATGAAGTATTAATACAATATTCAATTTGAATTTGAGGCCTAACCAACTGTAAGTTTTTAGATAATTGGTATGGTTCTAATAAATCGCGTTTTCAGGTTTTTATAATGTAGTTATAAATGGTGCAACGATCTTACTGCATAAGCATTCTATAATCCTAATGGATCTTCTAATCGCAGCTTAGCTTAAACAATGTTTCTAATTTTATACAAAACGATACAATGTTATTAGTTGCGATTTATTATTTACTAGCAGAAAGTAGGTCCATGAATTACTGGCAATTCTTCGTAACAGGATGTGTTCTTAAATTGAAACTACATAAACAAATTTCGAACTTTTTTTTACATTTTTATTGAAGAGCAAATTTGAATTATTTGTATACCGTTTACATTTTACAAAGTACAGTACCTATTTGGTAACTATGTGTTAATAAAATGTCATTTGCGTATCACATTAAATAGTTATGTAACAACAAGTTTTATTAAAATAAATAGAAGATTTCTTTACTTATTTAATTTGAGTAAAAAAATGCACAACTAGTCTGTATCGCTACTCGCACATTCAGAAAGTGCATCACTGTTTTCATCTGAAGAGCCTGTATTGACACTGAAAGTTAAGGTTTCAATAGTATCGTCCATTAAACCGTCATTCTTCCACATTTCGTCTGCTACATGCTTCACATGAATGCAGTGCTTCATCCAATCCGTCGCAGTTATTTCGGAACACGCCTTTCGTACCAGTTGTTCAATATTGGCAGTGCTTTGTTGAACATTGTCACTGGCAACTTTATGCTTCATGAGACTCCAAATTTGTTCGATTGGGTTTAATTCACAATGGTACGGAGGTAAGCGTAAGACAATATGTCCATGTTGTTTTACAGAATAAAAGACACTCAGCCTCCCCTTTGACCAATTTAATTATGAATGAGATCGGTTATACGTTATGCGACATGTTTCGGAACTAAACCAGCTCCATTATCAAGCGATGTATTAAAATTATGAAAAAATGATGGCTAGAACAATACAATAATATATAAGTCAGATAACAATATTCTTAAAATTAACTCACCTAAGGGGTTTGATGAAATTAATTGAAAGATGAAAACATTAAATATGAGGTTTACCACATTATTGTCATTTTATTGGGGTTGTTAATAAAATGACAATAATGTGGTAAACCTCATATTTAATGTTTTCATCTTTCAATTAATTTCATCAAACCCCTTAGGTGAGTTAATTTTAAGAATATTGTTATCTGACTTATATATTATTGTATTGTTCTAGCCATCATTTTTTCATAATTTTAATACATCGCTTGATAATGGAGCTGGTTTAGTTCCGAAACATGTCGCATAACGTATAACCGATCTCATTCATAATTAAATTGGTCAAAGGGGAGGCTGAGTGTCTTTTATTCTGTTCCTGTGAACCCCCCTTTTCGAGTCAGAATCCCTCAATATGGCATGTTGTTTTAGTAGTTCATCAACGTAATAAGTTTTTGTCACTGCAAACTTCTTTGTCATAGTAAGTAGCTCAGCTTTTCGCATGTCATCAGTTGTTGAAACACCATTGTTTTCTAACCATGTACGTAGTTCTTCTTTACGGTTTGCTTGTGTAGGTGGTTTATTTATCTGTACACTGTGGTAGGAAGCATTGTCCATGACAACTATGCCATTGGGAGGTAAATTAGGTATAAGTTGCTTTTCAAGCCACTGCATAAAGTTTGTGTGGTTCATATCATCATGATAATCACCTGATTTACATTTTGACTTAAAAATCAGTAACCCATTTGGTACGAAGCCACTTAAACCACCTGCATGAACTATTATGTGCCTCTGACCACTTCTATCACTTCGATACACGCCAGGTTCCTCTTCTGATTGCCAACACTTGCCAACGGTATATGAAGGGTGTATGTAAGTTTCATCTAAATAAGTCACTGGCTTCTTTTGGTGTCCTAGTTTTTCATTCTCGAGCAACTTTCTTAGATACCGAGACCGCCAGGCTACGACATCACTTCGTTCCATCAACAACTTTCTTTTATCGTGACACTTTTTGTATTTAAATCCAAGGGACAGTAACTGTTTCCGTAAAGTTTCACGTGCTCCTGAGAAATTTATTTTCTCCCTTAGCTTCTCTAATAATACTTTTAAAGTAGGAACTTTATGGTCCACTGTGTAAATCTCGTGCACAGTTCGTCTTATAACACCCTGATCGAAAGCGTCTACAACAACATGATTTACAGCGCCCGATTTTCTTTTCTTCTTTGGAGACCGTAACAAACTGTTTCCCGCTGCCAAACTTTCTTTCCGGATAGTTTTTATAACGCTTGTAGACTTTCCTGTAGCTGCAGCAGCTAATTCAGTAGCTTTGTCTAATGGAAATGTCCATCGGCCAGACAATTTTTGTTTATCGAAAAATTCGATAACGTTCCGGATAATATTCCTTGCTTCAGAATGAACAATCTTCCTTGATTTACCAGACATGATAAACCGATTGTAATTCTAAAAGTTAAAAATAACATAAGACATAACCTCAAAAAAAATTTCTTTTCTTACCAGGAATAAGCTGAGATGATCACAAAGTGTACTGAAAAGTACAATTTAGCACTATTGCCAGAAAAATGTAGAAAAACCAAGTAAATTTAACAACTGCAGCGGAAAATACAAAACGTGATTGTTGTTGTAATACTTGTTCGCACGAATGTACGTTTCACTAACAATGTTTGTTATTGGTTGAAATATTGTTGCGCTTTGTCTTTCAAAAATTAGTTCGCATATTTTCCGGGGCTTTTGTAAGCTTGGTGGAGCTATACCTTGGGATATAGTTACAATTCGTTTGTAAGTCAACCTAGCGGAATGACGCAAATACACAAATATACATAATATGGGGATCGTATTGTATAGAGTTAGGAAATGCGGAAATAAGAATAATTATAAACCAACAATCAATGGAGGAAAATATCAGAAACAATAAACGACAAAGACGATGATAGGCTGACAAAAGAAGCGATGGCAACACCAAAGAAGAGGAAAACCTAGAATAATATGGTTAGATCAAATGGAAGGGTATGGTAGAGGGGAAAAGGAAAACCGCGAACAATCTAAAAATATTGGAAAGAAACCGCAAAACGTGCAGGAAATGAATGAAAGAGGAACCGGAATCCCGATGTCTAAAAGGGTACTAAGGGATAGAAGTAGAAGAAGTAACTATTAGTCTGCGATTAAAGGCAAACCTTTAAATTTGATTTTTTAAATGAATTATGCGTTAATGGCTATAATAGCATTGTATTAATCGTAGATTCCAATTAAATAAAAATAATAATAATTTGACGGGTATCTTTGGTAATTTTTCCACATACAGTTGATAGGGTTTCCTATAATTTCTTTCGTAGGTATAAATCGCTTACCATTGCTTTTAAGTGTGAGGAGAACGTTTTAGTACCAATATCGGAACAAATATCGTCCTCAAATTTTTGGAAGACAGCATAAGCATTCGATGGGCAATTGAAAATATGTAGGTTTTGGTTTTGAAATATTCATATCGCTAAAGTATATAAACAATTGTCATAAAGATTTTCTCGAATGGGTAAAATTTTACATGTTCAAATTTAGTATACAGGGTGTTAATATGATCATGTAGTAATAGTACGTGTGAATGCTATGTTGGGAGTTACCGTGCGTGTTAAAGTTTGACCCTCCCTCCAGGATTGTTGTTTGGGATGTGAAAATCAATTTGGGGGGGTGGGGGGGGGGACAAACAGATCTCCAACCCATTTCTTCGTAAGCTGATTTCAAAGTACAGTATGTCATCCCATTTTTTGTTAATTATATGAATAAAATGAGTGGGATTATTGTGTTTTGGTATCGTAAATTATGGAATTGAATTTATTAATCGTGGATTTGGATTTTAAATTAAATTGTGGACTTGATTTTAAAAGCAGGATTAAAAATGGTACGGTTTATTCACGTTTATTCACAAATGATTTAGTCGAATTTCAGCTGATTTTCTATGAAAAGAAAAATGGAATTACAAAAATTTAAGTAAACATAATTTACTGAACTACATTTCCTTGAAATATTAATTGAAGTATTGTTAATATTCCTGTCTTAGGGCGGATGGTATTGTATCTTATGCGTTATATCTATGCAACGACTGATCCATTTTTTTTTAATTCCGAATAGTTTTCAGTAAATTTAGCAAAATGCGTATATTTTTGTGTGTTTCTCTAGCTTATGCCTAATAACGTCCAACACGTTGGATTTAGCTATTTCCAGTGCAGAACAAAAGAGATAGAGAATATATTTCTGAACATTTTGAGGTAAAGTTTGTCCAATTTGGTCGGCTGGTTACCGAGCTATGACCAGAAATCTAATCGGTGCCATTTTCCAAGATGGCGACCAAGATAGCGGCCACCACACAAAAATTGATCCTCACATCCTCGACAACAATCCTGTAGGGAGGGCCAAACTTTACAAAGCACGGTAACTCCAAATAAAAATTTACATTGAATTCACATGTACCATATAATGCTTTAAAGTAGATAAGGGAGCTTTTTTCCAATAAATCCATATTCAGATCTTAGAGATACAAGTCTACAAACGTTAAAAAAGTGGTACCTTTCATTATTTAGTAATTGGGGTTTTACATTATTTTTGGATTACCATGTACATTCAAAAATAATGTAACTACTAACATAAAACAACCGACGAGGGCTGAAGAGGATAATAATCCTGAGCAGCCCAAACAAAACTTACTAACCCAAAATGAATTGTAAATACTTCTTATAATAATATAATAAATGTTTTTTGAACTGAATTGAATTGGTTAGTCATACCTTTAAATTTCGAAAATTATCCGAAAAGTACATACCTACTTTCAGCTTTAATTGGTTAACAGCTTAATCGATTTGCTTTTAGTTTATTGATACATTGTAACATTTCTAAACCGAAATAAAAATAGGAAATCTAATGTATTCCCTTACCTCCCCCTTGTTTACGAATAAAAATGTTTAATTTTCACTTATTGAAAGTATAAAGTTTTTGGTTTTGTGACGGACTGATTGGTTATCTACCGTTCGGTCTTTGTAAACAAATGTAAGGGCGCTTTGGCGTAATTGAAAATTTGTCTGGGCCCTTTCAAATTAACGTAGGAATTTGTTCTTCAACCTTTTAAATTCGTATGAAAACTTCAATTTATTCCGTAGAATATATATCAATAGTATAAAAAATCTTATTTATCTTATTGTGCTATTTATGAGTAATGTTCCAATGTTTCAGTAGAACCCTATGTTCTTTGCATTTTGTTGGAAGAAAATATTACTAAATTTAATTTACTTTTATTACAATATGAGATATACCTAAGCCGAGCTATAAAATTCTAATTCCGTAATCACAATAAAATAATGACAAGTGAAATGAAACTGCACTTAATTTGATAACAAAGTTCTCGTTGTCGATATGTATTGCGTGTTTTCCCTCGAACACATAATTCAATTATGTACTTGGAAAACGGGGAAAAGGCGAAACAATCATGCTAACACTTGTAGTAATCGAAATTTTTATTAAAAAGAATAAATTTTGAAACGAATTCTATTGGCAGGCTAGTCGTTCCAAAGGATTTTCCGATATAATTTTCTATTACAGCAAACTGTTTATTCGAATGGAACAACCATCGAAACATCAAACATTGGTTAACGATTATAGTGTTGGAGGTCGTGCCAAGCGCAAGTTTATATTGTCGTTTAAGTTCGGTTCTCAAATTTTCCGGAAGTTGCGCCTTGCAGGGAATTTAATTGGAAAACAAACGACTTCTGGAATCGTATATTTATTTTAGTGGCTATGCAAAATTTTCCATTCCTTTCCGTTCGGGAAAGTTTTAATTCTTATAAAGTAAATCAAGTAAAGCGATAAATTTGCCATTAAGTGAGCGGGGAGCAATTAATTTAATTCAAAACGCATTTTTTTTGTTGTATTCTCTGTGATGAAAATCGGGCATAATGAGCTATGGAAGTGCTAGCGAGCGTTACTTCGCGGTGACGTCAGCGTGTCATTAATTACTGTCGGCCAGTGGCGTCCGTCAGCTTCCGTGTTCACGCCTGCCTAGTTGATTTATTATTCAACACATAAACCAATTTTCGAAGTTCTTTTACAAAACACTAGCATGTTCTGCCATTATGTTTGATTTTTGTTTTCTCTAAAATAGACTTTACCGGCGAATTATGGTAATTTTATTATACCTTGTGAAATTCATTTTTTTGCCATCATTCGGTGTAACAGCGACGACATTTTATGACTGCTTTTCTACATTATGTTATCAATCATGACTAATTCATTTCTTGTTATTTCTGGTAATTCTAGACATCATTAATCTCTGTTTATTGCACGCTGAGCGCTCCAATTGACGCGGGATATCAAAGCAAGGAATACTTTATAAAAAGACGCTCGCTGAATCTCACGGGATAATACCCGTCTTTGCTTCTTATGCTCGTTATATTAGTTGTACCGGGTTTAAGGAAAAGGAAATGAAGGTACACTGCGATCGTTAAACGTCATTATAGGGAATATACCTAAAATTGCTAACGCTGCCTTTTGCGCTTAAGCTTCTAATGATATTAAATTAATATTGACGTTTATTGCATTAATAAGATTAACTTTAGCATTTTCTTAAGTAAATTCGATTATTTATGACGTAAATATTGAAAGAATGGCCAATTTTGCGTACTAATGGAAATTTATCAATTAGCCTCACAATCGCTTTTCCTCTCAAATCGAACGAGACCAGTCTGTCTATACTTGGGTTAAAATAGAACTTTGTTTAAATATATCGGTATTAAAAATCTGCTTTGATCCGCTTTTATTAACGCGAGCGTTAAACTTTGCAGAAAAAGATAAAATAATAATAAATCCGTAAGTTGATTCTGTTATGTGAAACCTTTCTCAGTAAATGCAGGCGAGCATCTGCCAGTGAATACTGTAGCACCTTTTCCTTCGTATACATCGAATTCAGTTCCAGTTTTTGTGGTTTTGAGAGCACTCGAGTCTAACGAGCGCTTTTCTAAGATTTTCCTCTTGTACCTTCATAAAGAGAGAACTGCAGCGCCATCATTGCATTTCGCCCTCGGAAATATTCTAAAGATTCCATCTAAAAGCGAGCACTTACACCGTTACATCACACGGGCATTGTCATTCTCCTGCAACCCTATCTTAAATACATTTTTAATAGAAAATGATTAATAACGGAGATACGTCATGGAATTTCAAGTTTGGTGCTTTTGTAAAGTCGTCACACATACTTGAATAGGTTGAAGTACTTCATTTCATAATAAAATCGTGCTACAAAGAAAACATAATAGAAATACGCTGGTTTGTCGAAGCCAAAATTTATGAAAAGTATTTACAAGGAGTATGTTTGCCCTCAAAATTCCTTTTGATTATAGTTTTCAGTGTGTTAAAATAAGAACTAGAATCATAAATCGGACGGATGTGATGGCGATGCGAATGATCGAAACCGTAAATAAAAATAAAAAGTAGGTACTCAAAAAATTGAAAATTGATGCGAACACAAATACACAGTAGACTTTCCTGCTATAAAGCTGTTGAAAATAGTATATTAAAGTATAAGTGGATATAAACAGGCCTTTAAAACACGCGCGAGTTTTCAAGCACGACGGCGCAGCCGGAGTGCTTGAAATAGACCAAGTGTTTTAAAGACCAGTTATCCACGAATACTTTACGCTATTTTGTTTTATTGGTTCACTTTGAAATCTGGTATTAAAATGGAAATAGTGTGAAATGGTTGAATTCGTAATGTGAAATCAGTATACCTTTCGTTGTCATGGAAATGAGAAAAACGAAAATTAACTTGCAATCTGTCACTTTATTTGACGTAACAAAGTACTCCAATAGAATTTAATTTTTTCAAATTTGTTGATGTTGGCATGGCAACTTTAAAACACGCCGGGGCTAAAATAGGACACCAATAAAAAAATAATATTATTTAATTTATCATACCAAAGTGATATGAAGCATCATGAATCATAATGCAAAATGTAATTAACAATTTGATAATGCTCACAAATGATCTACTGATGAGCCAGCAAATTACAAAAATTGTGGAGATGCCAGAATATCATTCGCGCGGACGTGAGAGCGGAAATATAATACGTATTAAGTAAGTGAATGGAAGAGCACACCGTGACACGAAATGACGAGCAGTAAGGTATTAATGCCAGAAGGAGACATCTACCTATACTAAGCATTTATCCCAAAAATAAGTAACCGCTGAGATGGACGCTGAATTACCAGCATCAGACCATGAATTTGAGACCTTTCAGCGCAGTCGCTAGAGCACGAAAAATTCGCGACGTTTAGGAGGGCCAATAACTGCTACTTCAACAGAAATTGTCAAAAAAGTCCATCGAATAATTTTGAATGAACGTGAATTGAAGTCGATGGAGATATACAGGGTATTATTAAATAAGTGCGACAAACATTAGGGGGTGATTCTGCATGAAAAAATAATGACAGTTTGCTATAATAAGCGTAGCAAATGCTTAGTTACGGGGTGTTAAAGTTGTTCTTAAAAACATTTTTATTTTTTGTTTGATATTTTGGTATCTTTCTATTTTGGCTCAAATTCGTCTCTTGCTTTAAAGCTAAAGTATTTATTATAACCGACGCTTTCGTAATATGTTTCGATTGGAATTTCACTTTATAAAAAAATTTACGGATCTTCACAAAAACAATACAAAACATGCAGTTAGCTGATGATAATAGCCATTCTGGCGTAACGCGCCTCAAATGTTTGCGATTTTTTCATATTTCCAGAATTGCGTTTTATTGTAAGGCAAACTTCGTGACATTCTTCACAGGGCTTCTAGAATTCATCGTTTGGTTTCCATTAGTAATGAATGGCTCCGAAAAATCTGCAAAGAAAGCGTTTCTATTCGTACTCTTTTCAGAAACAAAATTTTCCAAAGGATCGCATGTTTCATTCGCTGTTATTACACTCTAGTAGTCCAGTACATTCCAGAGTCTAAAATACAGTTTACAATTGACATAACGCACGTTTCAGTTGAAGTTAAACAGGATAAATATTGAAAGAGCAATTAAGTAGAGCGTTCAAAATAATAACGAATCTTTTTTAGATGCATAATGGATGAGTCATTCAAAGTTTTAGTGTTTTCACGCTCTACTACATTTTTTAGAACCTGCA
Organism: Pyrocoelia pectoralis; assembly: GCA_036250285.1. NCBI lineage: Eukaryota > Metazoa > Arthropoda > Insecta > Coleoptera > Lampyridae > Pyrocoelia > Pyrocoelia pectoralis. Next base: position 75,801,154 of record CM070075.1, on the reverse strand, counting down.
CTTTTATGTATACCTTCCACTGCTTGAGTGCACAGATCGTTTTTGCATTCATAAAGGTCTCGCTTGAGCCCCATGCTAGAATATCTTGTAACGTACGACAGCAGTGTCGTCTTTTGTGAAGCCTCGTCGACAATGGTCTCAGTTTCGCAAAATTGCAGAGATTTTCATAATTTTCGATTATTCTCGAGAATTGTTCATACTACATTTTGACTCTTTTGGTAAATTTTGGTATCTTGCTTAGTGTCAAGAATTATAGTCCAGTCAACTAACAGTTTCACCTTCGAAAAAATCCAATAGTTTTGAAACTTCATATACTCATTTGTAGGTGTCTAGTGATGAATATGCTAAAAGTCCTGATAAATCCGAGGCGAGCTCTAGCGGCAGTGGCCGGAAATAGGTCACTTTTTTTGGTTTTCCGTTAATATCTCCAAAAATATTGGTCAGAGCTAAAACGTGATTATATACAAAATTAAAGCTGACAAAATTTGCTACAAAATTGGATATATGTATTTTTTTTGTATTCCTAAAGTTGACCGAGTTATAGGGTGTTGAAAATTAGTGGTTGTTTCCAAAACCACTTTAGCGCTGTATATTAACGGTTCGCATACAAAGTATCAACGCAAGATTTCACCTTAAAATTATTCAAACATTAAATTCTCAATTTCGTCATTACCCCTCCCTTAGGCAACCCTCCCCTCTTTCACCCTTCACCCCTTGGATTAATAGTTCATACATATTCGCATTAATAGAAGAGGTGGAATAGTATATTGTACAACAAGTGATACGGCTAGACTAATAGACCTGAGGTCATGGCTAGCGGCATATACTGAAAATATAATATTTCTCATCATCCGTTAGATATCAAATTTTCTCAAAGTAACATTCTCATTTTCCCCCCATTAGTATGAATAAATATTACCATTTACGAGAAAACTTAAAAAAATAGTTATTCAAGAAAACCAATTCAATGTTATAGAATTTAACAAAAAATTATACACTTTTCTACCATAATACAAAAATTTAAATAAAGCATTACAAATTTTATTTTAAAAAAATCGTTTACAGGAACTAAAGATAAATCGATCGAGATACTTTTCATACCTACGGCATTTTAGGGTAAAAAAGTAAAAATAGAAATGTACAATAATAAAACAAAATAGTGATTATGTACAATAACTAATAAATAGAGAGAACTATGTACAATAGATGAAATCACTTGACTCTCAGTCTCTTCCTCGTAAAGGGTCCTGCAGTTCGAATTTCATGATCTTCTTGTCGATCCAGGGCCGGCGGAAACGGGCCTGCAAGGGATGCGGCGCAGGCGGGCGCCGCTACAGAAGGGGCGCCGCCAAAAGGGCTTTCTTCATAATTTCATTCAAAAAAACTTTCAAAAATGAAAATTAAAAAACTAATGTATTCGTTAACAGGGTTATACAAGGTGTTTTTTGGGAGCTTTAGTTAGACATTTCTGGGAAAGTTTTATAGATAGGTTTATGAAAATTTGAACGTAGATATGTTTCTTCTGAAAGCCGAATCGATGTAAAATATTTTCGAAACGGCAGCACATCCCTATTCATCCTGTATACGCTGGTGAAAACCCGGCTGCCATAACTACAACGGTTTTCAAGTGTCTATAGAACTCCCAAAGTACAGTCTACATCTTCCATAATTTTTTGAAAAGTGAAAATAACTGAAAAACCATAAATTGTAGATATTGACATGTGGGTATCAAAAGGAGTGAAATTTCACGTAGAATCCAAAAGTGGAATAAAAAGTAGGGGTTGACGTTTAAAATAACGAAGTTACTAGCTACTTCGGCATTTCCGCTGCCATTTGAAAATATTTTACATCGATTCGGCGTTCAGAGTAACCCCTAAGAAAAAATTTTGAAACTTTTCAAAATGTATTAACAATGTCTATTACATACCAATTCTTATAATTATAATTACATTTTCAAGTTATTTTCAAATTTTTTCCTTATCTAAAGTGTTTATTTTACTAAAAGAAAATTTGAATTGTAGGTGATTATTTTGGTACCAGATTTGGATCAGTGAGAATTTGCTGAAATTGTTGATAATTTCCCGATGATTTTATGTGCGTATAGTTTGGAGGGAGGGCGGGGGGGAGGGCTTCAGTGGAAATGGCAGACAGGCGCCAAAGACCTCAGCAGCGGCTCTGTGTCCATCTACTGCATTATCTGCCTAAAATAGAGCATAGCAAGTTAGGTATTGTGAAAAATCCTATGAAAGAAGCATAAAAATATAAGTCAATTTTACCTGATTTTTAATTGAGGGTCCTGCCCCTTCAACCTCTTGATGCTCAAATGGTGCTGATTCATTTGTTTCCTCAAGAGGTATGAAAGAAAAGGGTATAATTTTTTGTTAAATTCTATAACATTAAATTGGTTTTCTTGAGTAACTATTTTTTTAAGTTTTCTCCTAAATGGTAATATTTATTCATGCTAATGGGGGGAAAATGAGAATGTTACTTTGAGAAAATTTGATATCTAACGGAAGATGAGAAATATATTTTCAGTATATGCCGCTAGACATGACCTCAGGTTTATTAGTCTAGTCGTATCACTTGTTGTACAATATACTATTCCACCTCTTGCATTAATGCGAATATGTATTAACTATTAATCCAAGGGGTGAAGCGTGAAAGAGGGGAGGGTTGCCTAAGGGAAGGGTAATGACGAAATTGAGAATAAATGTTTGAATAATTTTAAGGTGAAATTTTGCGTTGATACTTTGTATGCAAACCGTTAATATACAGCGCTAACGTGGTTTTGGAAACAACCACTAATTTTCAACACCCTATAACTCGGTCAACTTTAGGAATACAAAAAAAATACATATATGCAATTTTGTAGCAAATTTTGTCAGCTTTAATTTTGTATATAATCACGTTTTAGCTCTGATCAATAGTTTTGGAGATATTAACGAAAAACCAAAAAAAGTGACATGTTTCCGGCCACTGCCGCTAGAGCTCGCCTCGGATTCTTCAGGACTTTTAGCATATTTATCACTAGACACCTACAAATAAGTATGTGAAGTTTCAAAACTATTGGATTTTTTCGGAGGTGATGCTCATTATAGGTCTTTGTTGACTGGACTATTACTTGGAAAGCAAATGAAACCCTTCGATTTTTCAGATTTATGTATAAAGTCACTTTCTAAGGGTTGATTCATTAGCGAAAAGTGATGGAGGGAGAGTTCAAAATTATAGAGCGCCACGAGTTTGAAATTTATCAGCAATAATCGTTGCTATCCTAGGTACACTATAAGGAGAATAAATTGGTCAAGTATTCGGTATGTTGTACTTAGCGTAGATAAAATGAGGTAAATCTTGTCTCCATGACCTGGTATGCATAGACATTATATTAATTACCTAAGGTATTTTCGTAACCAGAAAATTCCATTTGATGTGTATTACGAATAGTGTTCCGTATTATATTATTAACTAATACGCAGATCCTTTATGACGTAAGTTCCACCTTTTATTATATTGTGAGTCGGTATACAATACACCAATTATTATATACGAAGTTCTACAAAATGATTATGGGAAACCTGTTTACACTTTCAAAGCGCAAATGTTAATTAATTTAGAGTAAATGAACTTTTGGATGGGTATTGAATGTAACCCTTGAATATAATTTACCGAAATAGAATCACCGTTAATACATACTATAGCGGATTAGATATTATTTGAATTGGAATATAAGTGTAGTATATGGCACGTTCCCTATCGCGGCGTCACGTGGTACACTAATTGCATGTAAATTAAACATTAGAATACAGCTGTTGCCGCTGGCCAGAATGGCTTGGATCACCACTGCCTTCTTGTCAATATGCCATTACATACACTTCTGGTCGTTACATATGCGTAATTATGTGCCAACTGTTTACAAACGTTATAAACGCTCTACTGTAATAACTACCGACGACAAACATTACTAATACACGAGGATATTTGTATAATGTTGTTGGACAAGTGTGTAGTGAAATTGAATAATCAATAACCAATGTAAAGCACATATATGAGTATAAATTACGTTTTAGTTATACATTATATGAAATAAGGCACCCAGCTGAACTGAAACTAAAATTTGAACTATGACGATTAGGGTGTTTTAATTCTTACTGCTGAATTTTGCAATATTACTATTTTTAAATTTTAGAATAACAGTTGATCGGAGACATTGTAAGAATATATTTAATTACGATTATATCCGCCCTCTAAATGGTTAAAGTACGAATATAGCTGACGGATGATCATAACTCGCTGTATTTACCAAGCACAACCACCACTCTACTCTACTGTAATGTTTGTACATAATCAAGATTGTGTTAATTAAACAGAGAAATGGTGACAAAATCGTTAATGTCAGTTACCGAATGAAATTTCGCGTTTCTTTAGATAGGGGATATTAAAGTTTATTAGGATAAATCACAGTTTACCAGTTAATGACGTACATCCTTACTATTTAATCATGCTACTTGTTATTAAGGGCGGAACGGTCACGGATTATTACAGGATTATTGCATGTTTAAGAGATCTTGCAGCGTAATTATGGAGATAAGTAACAAGTGCACAGAGCTTCTCTCGTAAATCTCGAGTAATCAGTCAAGACTTAAAGCGTTTGGTGGTCGGAGTTTTAGTCACTGCCACCCTATAGAGCACCCAACTGTTTACGACCGACTTTAAGTTTGCATTAATGCTGATTGCTCCTGTGGGGTTCACAGATCTGAATTTGACGTAGCATCCCGCTGGGCCATCACCATATTTTAACATTTAAATGAACTAATTCGGGAATATCTGCCGCCCTGATTCATTGCTATCTGCGGTAATCTCTGTTTATTGCTGCCAGATTAATTCTGATTGGCCTTTTGGGATGGAACATTTTACTTCATCAATATGCAAAACAGGGTCATTAGACGAAAATGAAGATATTTCTACAGCTGTCAGCTGTCGACTACTTTATGCATATATTAAAGAATTTCCGCAAAATGCCTTTGAAATTTTATCTTGATTTATAACGATTACAACTTTCTGTCGTTTGTCTTAGTCGTAAACTTGGAAAATTTAACCCGATTTTGCAAATCAATATGTAATATGATAATAACAAATTTTACAATATTTTAGAACCTCCTTCTATAAATCACGTTCGAACCTACTTCAATAGCTTTATCTAATAGGGTGAGTGCGAAAAGTATAATATATTTATTCTGGCGGGGTTCTTTACAAAATAAGTAAAATCCCAATGAAAATGCAATTTTGTGTAAAGTTTATTGTTAAAGCACAGAATTTACGTTGGCATTTGATAGCATTCGTTTCTATTCCAATTTCCATTGCTACTTGTTAACTGCTATAGTAACGTTGATAACGAAGGTATGAATAATTGATAATGTAGTATTCATTACACTATCAATATGGTAGATTTCCAAAAAAACACTAAAGTGGATGCAGATAACGTGAATAACACATTACCTATCTCGAAACCCTTGCCATTCATACAAAAATTAAGGCAATACATTTTAAATAGAACCTTACCGTTATTACACCTCATCTTCACTATTCACCTCATCTTCACTATTACAACTCTGTAAAGCTACACTAAACCAGTCAAGAATCCAACGAATCGATGAGGGCATAAGTTTATCACAATTTCAAAAATTGTTGTACCTGTAACGATGGAGAACCAAAGGAAGTTAAGGCGAGCATTTAGACCATCGTGTCTTTCTAACTGCTTTGGAAAGACGCTGGAACACCTGTTGAAGAATAGTATCACGGACGACATAACAACAATGGAAGACAGTTTTTCTTCCCTGTGGATGCAATAAACACGGTTATGGAGATAGTTATAACTAGGGATGGGTATCGATTAATCGATTAATCGAAATAATCGATGTATTTATAAAATAATCGATGTATTTTTAATCGATGTTTGCTATGTTCGATTAATCGGGTAATCGATGTTTGTATCACGATTTTTTCATATTTTTATTTCTGGCCTAATAATTATTTTCCAGAGAAACTTTACATATAATAAATAACAAATTTTTAAAGGATGTAGAAGAAAAATATTGGTTTTGAATTGTGATTGCTAGAATGTAAATAATAAATATCTAAATTTTATTTTATTTTATTTTTATTGCGTTTAATGTTCCCAAACTACTGATTAGAATTTTTTCAACAATTGTAAATTGTACAATTTAAAATTTTGGTGTTCCTTTTTTCAAATTGCCAATTAATCGATTAATCGATCTCCTTAGCGTCGATTAATTGTTGTATCGATTAATTAGAAAAAATAGTAATCGATTCTCAGTAATCGATGTTTTGTTGTTCGATACCCATCCCTAGTTATAACGTCAACAACCGCGCAGCAAATCACGAAATTTTAGTTACACGCCACACTCCGCATTAAGAACGCTATGAACACGTTCACTTTTTAATGGTACATCCATGAAGTTGACATGTATGGTGTTCCATAGGGTTATCGTAGACCGCTATTGCCCAATGTATACTACAACGAATTATTGACAATAGAGTTGTTGGTGAAATGTGTGGATTGTTGAGTATGGTGACAACCTGACTCTAGTAGTCTCTGGTAAAACAGAGGCAATGGTGATAACACTAGAAAACTTTGCGGTTAAAAAAGTGAAAAGATAAACGGGAGCAAAGAACTTAGGATTGCCGCTCGAGAAAGTGGAGATAGTACTTGTGATTAATAAGAAGATAATCAAGCAAGTAACAATCGATGATAGAAACCAAAGTTATAACCGAAGATCACGGCCCCAACACCAAAAAGGTTGGAATTATCTTATACATAGCCCCAATCTGTCACAATGGTCGGATAATAAAAAAAAATATAAATATAAATTCAAGAAGGTACCAAGAAAGGTGACTTTGCACTGCATTTGGAACAGCATCTACGAGAGCCTTGTTGGTGAAGGCAACACTGGATAGGAGAGACGGAGAACACGCGCCAAAAGCAGTAAAATGCCTCAATATTGTGCTTTCAATAGGATATGTGAGTTTGTTACAGTGAAAATCACTGCATTATAGTGAAAATGGAGTTGGGGAATGGCAACACGGCTCATTTAAAATCAGACAAGTTAGGCGACAATATCCAGTATAGTCTCAATATTTTGACAATTCGGCAAAGCAGTATGGTGAAGTAATGCCTATGTATGTGAGTGCAAAAAGAAAGGGGATTAATGGCTAGGACGTACGACGAATTTCCGCTGAAAGGAAAAAAATATTGAATACACAGCAACAGAGGTGCAAAATGTAAGCGACAAATTTGTATACTTACAGGTCCATTTTTATCCCATCAACTAGATTGATATGTGGCGAAACTCCAAATTTATTAAAAATATATGTAAATTACTTTCATTTAAAAAATTCACCAAAAAACATCATTGGGAACCCCCGATGACTTTTGATAAGTAAACAGTTAAATCTAGGATAATTAAATAAATTTATGGAATCTTAGATTAATAAAGGGTTAAAGTTTGGAATTGAAATATTTACACGCATCGATCGATATGGAATTATTCCTATTATTAAAGATCTAATGAAATGTAAGGTGATTAATAAACAAAAAGGCTCTAGTGTAGAAATACAAGAATGTTAAATGTTAATATTCGTCCACAGTTCAAGAATCCAAACCCCTCTTTACTAGGAGTAAAAATTTACTGTTATTTGCTATGGTGAAATTAATTTCTATTTGTATAAGTGAAAATTCTCTATATCTCCATTATTTGTAGTTGGATTTCAAAAAATCAAAGTTCTTTGGAATCAACAGTTTAATATCAACAACGTTTGTTCAAAACTTTTTTACAAAAAACCAGCAAAATGGCGGTCATTATAAATTATTGAAACTGAATAGCACAAAATCTACTCTACTACTATAATTTAAACTGGCCACGATTTCCCTATTCTAAATTTTTTGTAAAAAAGTGTTGAACAAACGTTGTAGATATTAAACTGTTGATTCCAAAAAGCTTTGATTTTTTGTGAAATCCGACTACAAATAATGGAGATATAAAGATTTGTAAAAAAACAAAAAAAGGTCCATAATTCGAAAACAAATTACTTAAAAAAAGTGTGTTTTGAGAAGTTCTACAACCTCTATTACGTTGTCCACTTTGAGTGGAAACACCCTGTATAGATGGAAGTATTGCATGAGCGTTGTTACTAATTTTTGCACTTAAAATAAAGATAATTTAGAGGCTATACATTCATATATGCTACTCCAATTCAATGGTAGCTTTTATACAAATGAAATAACCTGCAAACGTCTAAAATTTTCCAACTTTCTGTGTAGAACGACTATATGTTATGAGCAAAAAGGTGTTTACTTAAAGCGACGATGTTTGCGCGAAGAAACATGCTAAATATTTATAACTTCATACACTCGCAGAAATAGTTTTTGAGAAATACAGTTTATGACACGTTTTCCTAAAGGTAAAAAATTCTACAATTCAAAAGTAAATTTAGAGTACTTTAAGACGTGTTATAATATATTATATATGTAAGTGTATCTCAAAAAATTCGAACGAAATGGAAATACAACCGTTTTTCAGATTATAGCTTTTAAAAGTGATTCAGCACCAAGAAAAGCTTTCTTAGTAATTGGCAACACCGTTTTTATGAAACTTTAGATTAATAGCAACTTCCGAAAATTGATGATCTATCTCGAAAATAAAATGTCTTATATCCGCACATTCAGCTACGTTTTAGTTTTTCGAAAGAATTTATGAAATGAAATATATTTACCATAATGCCGTTTGGTTTATCGATTTCTAGAAATGAGAAATAGGAATAGAGAAAACGTAATTACGATAAGGCAGTGTGTGCGGTTATTTCGTACACTTATAAAGAAGGCGGGCGTTTAATGGACATGCAAGCACGGAAGGATAAACTAATCCAAACAGTTGCGTAATTTATTGATCAATTCAATTTAATAAGATTACCCAACGAGCCTTAGGCTATACAACTATTCGCCTACTTACATCCAATGTCAACATCGTAAACACTCCAAGAAAGGAGGCAATTCCGACAATTCAACGTGCCATTTACTCTTTTTGTACTCGATCGCTATTCTCATTACATCGTTACATAGCACGAATAAAAAAATATTACGGAAATGCAAATAAACTCGATGGAACTCGAAGAAGGCGAAAATAAATCTTAGGTGCTTTAAATTTAATATAAATACTGTGGCAAGAATGTATAATATTCAGTAAGGTAGCTAACAAAATAAGTTTAAAAATTAATTTCCGCATAAGATGGGTCGGATCACGACTCTCGGGAATTTTTTAATCTAAACTTAAAGGAAAATGTAAATTTTGCATCATTATAACGTATCAATCAGTATTAGGTTGTTTTTCTTCCATTACCTACAGAGAAAAAAATAATTATAGAAATCGTATCTGAGAAATATTGAATAGTCCTTTAAAAATCATTGGTCCTTCTACAAGAAGCGCCACAGGAAAAATCGTGTCTTGTAGAGTGTTATGTCAATACGTGAACGTAAGTTTGCCATCTAACTGAAGGATTCGGACGCTTCAACTTCAAAGCGTACTTATCGATATCACATACAAAAGATTCTATTTCAGCGGTGAACGCGCGCAAACACGAAATTGTCAGGAACCGTGCACATTGCAAGTCTGTCAACACAAATACACAAACGGAACAAGAATCTCTCTTTCTATCTATTTCTGAAACGTTCTTTTGTTGATACACTATTTTACCTGAAAACATAGTTCGACTCGCAGACGCACCACTACTTGTAATTTCTCTAGAGATTTGTGAGAATACTATATTACCATAATAAAGCGGAGTTTTCGACGAGATAAAATTAAAACGCTCCACTCAGAATTAATACCTTATTGAAGTTTCTCTGAAAATTGAGTGGGATGTCGGAGAATAGTAAATTTATAATAATAATAATTGTGTTTAAACTATTTGATAACATTTGGACAAGAGGTAACACTATAAGTAAGTGGTCGCTAACTAAAGCACGTTTCACATAAAAGCACAAACTCCATAATGAGCCATTTTCTATATTCTTTACAAATCATAGTTTCTGTGAATACTTAGTTCTATAATATTGTAAACATACATTACGACAAGTATATAGCCTCAAACATAACAGATGGATATCAACACCAAAATATTGAATCCTTTTAAACGAAACGGTATGTTTAACAAATAAAGATCATTCCGCTTACAAATTGTGGTAAGTACATGATTTTACGTACGCATAGGCGTAGTGAGTTTTTACCTTTAGGTATAAATTATACGAAAAATCAGTGAAAATTAAATTTATTGTTAGAGAGCTTTAAAATTATGTATCTCGCACGCCACTGTGGAATTTTCATTTTTTGCGATACGGGCACTACCTAGGTTGATGGGAAGACTTGAAAATGAGGTAAAATTTGGTCTCCCCCTTCATGCATTAGTGGGTGCAAATTTTAATTGGGCACTGTATATAAAATCTGTCATCTGGATTGTTGATGGGAGAGTGGACGTACCTGCGCCTCACATTCGAGCCCTTTGTACTACCTCTCTGACTAGAGTCGCCCGACCCCAAACATCACTCAAGTCATCCCACACGTGAGATGGGTGAGGGAAGCTGCTCTAATCGTAGCCATATCTGACTAGGATACCCCCAACATAAATCGTCTCAGTTGGACAAGTGCGGGGCACTTACAAAGTATGCGGTGTGCCGTCTCGTCGTCTATGTAACATCCCCTGCAGGATGGTGATTCTACCAAGCCCATGTGATGCATATGCTTGTTTACTTTACAGTGCCCAGAAAGTATGCCCACAAGTAGCCGCAGGTTCTTCCTTGGTAGCCCTGGCAAAAACACGCCAGGCTACGAGATGGTCCACTGAACGCCTTTTTTGCATGACGGTAACGTGGTGTCTTGAGTTAGTATTTACAGTTGATACTGCAGGTGGGAGAGCCGGCTCCGTACTACAAAACACCTGGAGGCCAGTCCCGTTACCTTTCGTTCCAGCACGCCTTTTATCTCATACAAGCTCGAGGGTGTTGCTGCTTGCCACTCGATCCGCCTCCGTTTCTTCCACAAAAGTATCGGAATCGTACCTATTCTAGCAAATAATCTCAATTCTGTTTATTAACATGGTTACCCTTTCACCGATATTGAAAAAACTCTTGGTCGTCTTTCAGAGTAGCGGGAAATTTCTTTATTGTAGCTAGCTTATCAGCAAAAATGCGAATGTAGCTTTTGCTCGTCTTCCTAATCTTGGCGATGGCTCCTCAATTTATGGATCCTTAGCTATTTCTTTTTCTCTACACTACCGCTATTCGTGACAGTTACCTTAAGTTTAATTTATTTAGTGCATCATCACAAATTCTCATTGAAAAATAATTAATAATAATCCTAGAAACGCATGTTGAAAATTATATTCGACTGGAATAATTTTCCTGTCAACAGCTTTCATTACTGCACGGAATTCTGAAACTTTCGTTTATATTGAACCAGAATTAGGAAGCGGTAATGAATTATAGAAATTATGATTTATTAATTGTATTTGTAGTTGAAACTTGTAAATACTGAAAATTCTCTCGTCTTCTTAAGCAAAGATCTTTACTCAGAATTCCAACATGGAAGTTGATTACTTTCAGAATATTTCACCCATCGAAAACAAAACCAAAGCTTGTCAAAGCTTTTACTTAGAAGCGTTTACCCTGTTATTGGTTATGATGATGATTAAATAAACATTATTATAATTTTTAAGAGCTGCTTACCCACAGCTTCGTCCGAGGTGTTTCTCCTTTTCTACAACTTGTTTAACGAACAACCGCAACTCTAATAATGTTCTAACCTGGGGACGCGTCCGATTTTTGTTATGTACATATATCACTTATGTAGTAGTCGGCAAATATTATTTTCAAAAAAATATTCAAGATACAGAATTAACCCAGTTAGAGTTTTACTGTATGTATATTTTACACAATCTTGGCGGTAAGGTTTCTTGCTTATTTTTAAATTACTACTGACAGATGGGCTAACAAGAAAAAATCCCGTAGATTCTTACTAAGGAGCATTGATAAGATTATGGTACAGTTTTTGACTACTATAACTTCTGTCCAGACTTCGATAGAATGCGTGTAGTGGGGAGTGAACCCTCAATTACACCTCTCCTGTGATTTATTTAAATAGATTAAATTGATCCCTTCTTGTGTAAAAATGAAAACTTTCAAATACGTCAGACTTTCAGCTCCAACCTCTTAACGCAACCGAGTTCAACATTGAAAAAGTTGTACTACTCGGTAGAAGAGATACTGAAAAAAGATAAACGCGCTTCATTAGTTTTGTTAGTCAATTTCGGTTCCGACATTTGCAACCAAATCACTTTCAATGCTTTACACATGCCATACATATATCGTAGAATTTCAACAAACGAGGGACTTCTAACAACGTAAAAACTTTTGTTATTACTCAAATCGTAAAACAGCTTCAGCAGTGTACGTCATTCGGAAAATATAATATAATTTAACGTTTTTACACATTAACATTTTAAAGCACATCGCTACACGTAAATAAAACTATAAAATTAACAGAAATATTTTTATGAAAATGTCAACAATTCGTTGACATGATCTTTCCATTCGGAAGTTTGAATCAAATAAAACCTTCAAACCTGTTAAAGAAACATTAAAGGAAAACGGTGTCATTTCCAACCATAACGTACTTTCGGATATCCCAAGAGTGCACGTCGTAAATAGATACGAAAGAAAAATAAGTCGTTTCAATGAACTAAATTCATTTTTGGGATATCGTTTTCTTAGTATTTGCTGACCCATATGATGCGACTTTTATTGTCCAATTGGGCGCGATATCAAAGTTTTCTTTTTTTATCTTGCATAAAAAATGTGTACAATTCCATTAAGTTGAAATGACGACGCGACGGATGCGTATTCAAGAGGACACGCTTTTAAAAGTCATAAGTAACAGTAAAAAAAAAACTGGGCCAGGCATTACCATGGAGTTTTCAAATTAGCTGTCGCATAAATCATCATCCGTCAAGCCTTCTGCTCATCATCGCCCCATATAAACTATATCACATTAGCATAACGTCGTCTGCTTGTAGTCCTGTTAACTCACGCTTATCGCTTAACGATGTATCAAAGCATTTCGGACAAATTAAACTCGTCAACTCGTACTCTAAAGTTAACACAGATTTAATTAAAGAAATACAATGGGAAATAAATTCTATCGCAATTTATAAGGATACACGCACGTTAAAATTTCGTGATCAGGTGACGTTAAATGAAGCTGTCATCAATATGCTCTAGATTTGCTCATTAGGAAGATAGTAGTAAAACGCACTCAGTTGTGCGAATGGTGTGAGGTGTTGCATGGTTCCCTCTAATTGAATTTACGATGACAGTTTAGGCCCCAGGAGGCCGTATATTTGGCGACGACATCGCTTCCGAGATGCCAATATCGTACAGTCTCCAAGGAACGATCTGCACTCGCTCGTTCTCTCCCCCTTGAGACATCGACGCTATACTGCAGTCGCGAGAATTACCAAAACCGTTCTTAAAGGCCGTATGATTGCAAACAATTATGAATTCAAGGAAACGCCCGATTTGTAATAATGGAAAGAGCATTCGACCGATACGGATAAATTAATAAATTTCGAGGGAAAGACCGGTAGGGACGTCTAATTTAAGGATGATTTCCAAATTTAATGAATGAATGAAGTTTGAAGTAAGAATAAAGTAGAATGAGAATGAATGTGATAAGAAAGCAGGTTCTGCCACGTGCTTGCACGCAATCCGCCCCTTGTTGTATACGTATCGATCCTTGGGCCACGCGTTTGCCCTTTTATATAAGCCTCTACGATAATTAACAAGTAACCTATTAATTAAGACCCCTCTAAACTACTGTTACCATGCACACACGCATGAAGAACACACGAAAGCTTAATTTGGATTTTTCTAAGCAGGTTATTCCAAGGCTGTCGTAGTTGCGAAAACCGCGCACTCTGTTAAATTCCTATTTTGTAGCTTTCGAAAACCAGCAGATTACGTTATATACGCAGTAAATTGGATTTTAAGATCTTAAGCATCGATCTCGAACTTGAATTTAGATGATGCTTATAAAAAAAAATTTCTCTTGCGCGCATTTAAAATTTAAATCAATTTTCTGAAAGGAGAGCAAGTCGTGTGTGCCATTTCTCGATATATGAGCATCGAAAGGTGAAAAATGTTTTTCAATCGAAGAGAAGCAAAGTTAAGTGTTGGATATCTCTTACTTAATAACGAGCTCTAAACGGTTTAAGAGTAATTTAGCTGAATTACTTTACAAGATTAAGGAGCATTTTGAGACGCTTCACTTATTCTTACTTACCATTTCTAACGACAACTACAAGAAACTCAATTATATCGAATCCATGTCTAAAAACCAATTACATTTAATTACAAAATTTCATTCAGTATTCGTATTGTACACGTTCATTTCCCTACTTTAAATATCCATGAGAATTCGCATAATTTTAATTTTTCAAAATTGTTACGTAATTCGTAAAATTCGTTGCAATTATAAAATAATTTAATCACTTTCTGATGTACGCAACTATAGCTATACTACCTACATATGTATAAGTCTCGTTTTTAACAAACCATTACTTTTAAAAATCTTCGCTACCTAATTTTACAACTTCCCAATTTGTAAAAAACGGAAGACTTTACATTACGGAGTGGCTTCAAAAATGATTTCCCAAATCAAAATCGTGGTAAGGATGTCTTCCTTTAATTAATATATCGGTTTGTTGACTCTGTTGCATCCCACAACAGTATGTTTTACCGAATATAGTCGAAAAGGACTTACAACCTAGACATATTGTACCATTTTGTTGTGTTTAGACTAAGTTTCCTCAACTCGTGTCAAATTTATGATATGACGAAATAAATAGAACATGAAAATTCTTGATAAAACTGAAAATGGACGAGGATTGGGATAAAGACAAAACGTTCTTGATCATTAAACATCTGTAATGAGGAAAAACTGTAAGAGGGTTGTAGAAATATTATGGGAAATAAAGGGAAGGTTTCGTGATTTATTTCCTCGTAATATTTCCCATAATGCCGTAAGAGGCGGATAAATTTAAACAGATTATCGAATACAAAACATGCTTTGTATTTTTAAAAAGGATTTCTGTTAGAAAAACGGCTGGCAACCTAAACATTCAGTTTCATCAGATCCTTGCTAATGTTTAGTGAACATGTGTATTTATATACTAAGAGCTAGCGACTGATTGGGTTCCAGGTGAAAAATGGACTCGGAAGGTCTACAGATGTTATTAAAAAACCATATAAGACTTTGGCAGATAACTGAGGAATCAAAGCATGTATAACATTAAAATAATCCAATATTTATGCTGTCTGGAGTAATTTCCCTTAGCTTAGTTTCCACCCGGCTATGTTGTGTGAACTTTACAGTGAGTCGTTTCAAAGTGGTATAAGGGCTGGTTTTCCTGCTAAGGAGTTGCAAAGTCAGTTTATACATATTTCGAAAGCTCCTAACTCGGAAGATAATACACCGTCATAAAATGATTAGTTTCTCGATTCTTTAACATAGTTCCCTCTTGTGTGTTTGGCACAAGGGATGATGTCCTGCTGGTGGGCTGCACCTCGGTGGTCAGTTTATACATACTGCGAGACCTCCTAAATCGGAGAATAATATACCGTCATAAAATGATTCGTTTTTGGATTCTTTAACACAGTTCCCTCTTGTGTGATTGACACAAGGGGTGGATTTCCTGCTAAGGGATTGCAACTTGGAAATGGAGTGTTACATATTTTGAACCATATGCATTAATGATATTATAGATTTAATGGCATATTCCTATGTGTCACCTCGTCGGCGAAACTAGTTTTGGGGGTATTTTAAGGTAAGGAGTGGAGCTCGAAAATTGAAACTACACTAGTTTAAGAGCTCCTAAAGAGATCCTATTTATGCGCCTATGCGCGATCCTGCGTTGCTGTTTTTAAGAGGTGGGAGGGCTGAGTAAACGTCCCCTACTTACAAATTAAAATTCCTGTTAAGGGATCGAGCTAAAAATTTTATTCTTGCGGATTTAAAATTTTTTTAATTCTCACGTGGTGGGAGGGGGGAGATGAACGGGGGTTTAAAGCGATGACCACGAAGATTTGCAGATCACTTTCACAGACTATGTGGAGATTGCGATATCCGAAAAATAACATTAGTCGACGCGAACAATCAATAATAATAATAATACGTCACCATTTGAAAAACAAATTTTAACAAAAGGAAATTTGTATTAATAGGCCGTCGCTAAATTTAAATTAAGCTCAAAAGTAAAAACAGTACTCTTTCAAAAACTGCACCACGTCTAGTGCCCAAAATAATCAAAAACTTCATTTAAAATTTTGTTCACTATGTTGGAATCAATTTATTCAAAAACAACTATTTTCTTTGCCGCAAAATTTATGGGATTACTGTAACTTTCTAAATTGTGGGAAATCAAAGAGGGTTACAGGACTGCCCACTTGAAAATATTTCACTTTCTTCAAAGAAAACCCGAATTAGAACGATCTTATTCCATATTCATAGAGGAATGTATGAATCCGTAGGTCACATATTGCACAGCTTCCTCAATCCATCGCTCCTTTCTATATTTTATCTCATCTTGAAAGTACCTTTGCGAGTCCTTGACGGATCTTCAAAACCATGTCTCATGTTAGTTTAAATAATTTATTGATTGTCTGACGGACCATTTAGCAGGACGCATTATTTGAAAAACCAACGTTCTCTTTACCAATTAAATCCATGTTCGCTCAAAAGCGACTTCCTGGCCCGGAGCGGTCCCACAGTCCCGACTTGGTTCCGTGTTTCCCCGACTGAACAGAGAGCTGAAATGAAAGCATTGCGAGACCGTGGAAAACAACGTTCCTGAAAGGCATTCTCGTCGAGGACTTACAGGGTGCCTTCCAGGCCTGGCAGACACGTCTCCGCAGGTGTACCTATTGATGCTAGGGGATGAATAATGTTAAGCATTTGTTCAGGTACGATCAATAAATATATTTTTCCCAGAAAATGCGCTTTACTTTTATAATGGACCCTGTATATGTATAATAAAACGGGAAGAACAATTCGAGTAGGTATGAAACAAAGAGCGTTGGTTGGATACAGTTTTAAATTAAGTGATATGGGGAAAATGCTTGAAATTTATAAAATTTAAAATTGATTTTCTTTACGAAAAAGTGTTTTCAATTCGTATAAGTACAAATATAGTATTATAACGGTTTGATGATGAACAACACGATTAATTTTTCCCAAAATAGAAACTGTCGTTATTATAAGGTACCTAGCATGTTACTTGAAAAACAAATTTCTAATGCATTTATTCGAATCGACAATCTGTTGCACTATTTGGCAAGCAGTTTGCAATAAAAACCTAGACAGTATCGAACACTTGAAATGCAACCGTATTATATCTGTCAATGAAGACATTTGTCAATAGATTGCGAGCAACGTACACAATATTCGAAGCGAGAGCAACACACACACATATACGAAGTCAAATCTATGTTTGGCCCCATCATCGTACTACTTGTTTGTGTAAACACGGTTAGAAATTTTGGGTTATATGTGAATGTTTTGTAACTCAATTTAGCTAAAGTAAATATTTACAGTAAGTTGAGTTATGTGCAAGCAAATATAACTGCACCCTTTTATCCCTATCTAGAAAACGAAGCGTTTTCGTTACACGACCGAAACAAATCCAACTGCAAGATTACGACGATGCATCCGTTTTGGGATTACTACAAACCATTTCAAACTCCTTTAAGAGATTACTTATCGCGAATTAAATCAATTGTTAAGTTACAATTGTATAGCCTTTAATACAAAAAGAATATGCAATAAAATTTCTAACCAGACATAATAATAAACCAAGAGACTTCTGTTAGTTTTATTGGCAATCAACTGAATTTCCAGTAGTAGCGAAGCTGTTGGGCAAGTGATTTGCGAGCTTATTTGCCTTACTAAATTAAAGTTTTTTTCCTCGTCGTTTGGTGAACGCAGTTGCTTTGTAGGGAAAGATATATTTGCCTATTTTAATCTTTTATACGAATCAGGATACGCGTTATATCGCGGTTATTTTCAACTTAATAGCGTACTTAGCATTTTCACTGACCATTTACATAAATATTATCTAGAAATTAAATTTATGCTAATTTCTTGTAGAAAATATATCAGCCGTGGAATTCAAAAAAGTGCATCATCTCGTTAAGGTTAAGTATATATTTGTATTTACCGATTTATTCCAAGATACGCCGAGTTATTTTACAATTAATTAGTAATGTAACGTGTTAACAAGAAACACAATTCATTAAACTTGCAGTAATCTGATTTCTAAATAAAACATGTTTATGTTTGTAACATTAAGTATCTAAATCTTTGAGAAAGACTAAAAATACTCGAATTAGGTACAGAAACGTCTAAATAACTTTAATTATTTACTAATCAGAGTGTTTACTGGCATCTGATAGTTTACCACCATAACATTAATTTATTTAAGCAAAATTTAAAACATGATCATATGAAGGGAGAGGAGTCGCCTTTCATTTTCTATTGGGTAGCGGACCACAATGTTCGCATGGAATCGAACCGAGCAAAAAACTCCAATTCATCTCGATTAGTAGTACATATTATAATTAAGCAATTCCCTTGTTGTTTTTACTTCCAAATTAGGTGGTCAACCGAACAAACTTTCTACTTATTTTACTAAAACTCTGAATGAATGTAAAAACGAAATTAATTTGACAGTATCGATGTGCCCAGTACCGTCGAAATACAACCTTACTACTAGTCACTTAAGTACGAAATAGTGATTAGTAACAGAAACTAGTGTCTATAATTTTAACTTTAGACTGGGTTGCCAACCAAAAGAATTTAAATACAGAATTATGGCTAAGTTATAGTAAAGACCAAGATGGTAGAAATATATGCAGAATCATCAGTGGAAAGTAAAGAAAAAAGAATATAGACGATAGAATATCCTAAGCTAAAGAAGCAAAAACCTGCTGGCCTTTGACTTAAATTATATTAATACAATGAGAATGATTTTAATACCAGTGTTCTTTAGAGGGAACAGTCTGAAATCAGCGGATTCTTTCTGCAGAAGCAACTTCTGTAACTTAGTTTTAAACCTTCTTATGGAAAACTGTTTAAATATGTCCCGAAGAATAAATTTAATAGTAAAATGATCTTTCAAAAAGCGAGGTTTAGCCAATAGCGGATATAATGAATTTCTTGTCATGAAAGTGACACTATAAGTATATCTTGACAGTATCTTAGACGAAGGTAACAATCGTCTAATTACTCTAATTAGCACACTGTCCACCACATTTATTTAGTCCTCCATTACATGAACATATATCATATACTTACACCCTTCTTGCAATAGAACAGATCCGTAGGTATATAAAAACTTTTAGCACTATGCTCGATTTATAAATTTGGTCATTCGCTCATCTTTGGTAATGCACAATTCAACGTTTGGGCAAGAGATTGCCTAATGCCAGTAATCTTTAGAACATAAACCAAGCTCTGCCAGTGGCGTACGCAGACTATAGCCTTGGGAGGGGATATAAAAAGTGCGGTGTGATCCACCAATTTTAATAAACATTTGTTTTACAGAATGTTATAAAATTAATATTATTATAATACAAAATACAATGGCCTTGGCTGTCGTGCAAGTTCCTCTATTATTTCGTCTTCTGAAATGGGTAGTTCCCGCTATGAATTGACATCATTGCCAGTCAATAAAGTCTGTTCTGTGAGGTTGAATTTCTAAGACAGGTCTTTTTTAAAGGATTAATAAGTATCAGCGTAAAATAGAATGGAAGGGTTTGACGCTTGGGGGGGGGGGGGATATATCCCCCTTGGGTACGCTACTGAAGCTATTGGAAACACCAACAAATATTAAGGTATTGAAAGCGTGTCAAATGCAAACATCTTCAGTAACACTATTAGGACTATAGGTAAATTCAGAAAATCCCCGAACTGCCGTTCAGGTGTTAATGAGTAACCAGTGGGTTATTAGATTCCGGCTGAAATTCCGGGTGATTAGATTCCGGCTGAAGAAGGCTTTGTAATTATTTCTTTTGGAGGAAATCCAAACAGAACGCGGTAAGGCATTCTCAGCTTTAATTCGCACATAAAATAGCTAACTAAGATTATAAAATTTTATTTAACAAACAAAATCTTTCTTAGATATTAGGGCAAAACTAAATTCTGAAGGAGTTGTGAGAGAAGGTGTGAGAGAAGACGTGTATAATGTAGCATATACGGGTTACTACCATTTGGAGTTAAGGAAATTTATTGCTGTTAAGCTCGCTGTAGATGACAATCCCAGTTGGTATGGAGTAAAGGGGCAGTATGGGGATGAACTGGCCTCTCTTTGCGATTAGCTTCACATAAACGTTGCATAACGCTCAAGTAATATTCCTTGTTGACAGTTTGAGTGTTTGACCAGGTGGAAGGAATATTCATAATGCACCACACCACCATAATCGATGAAACCTTCATTTTTGAACGAATTTGGCGCGATCTTTTCGGGCTTGACTCACCTTTTGCACGGCATTCGCTTGATTGGTCGGTTGTTTCCGGACCGTATGTATAGATCCAGTTATGATGCAGTTCATGTTATCCTGATAGTCAGAAAGCATCGTTTCACTGTTTTTCCAAAAAATGGAGTATTTTTGGCACCAAACGAGATTTCAATTTTCTCAGGCACAAAACATCTTTCAAAATGGTGTGGACTGATAGAAATAAAATGTTATCAGTATCAGTGAGGTCTGTAATTTATTGTTAAGCGACGATTCTTGAGCACCGGTTGACGTTGATGGTCGTCCAGGGCGATTTTTGTCTTCAGTACTTTCTCTGCCTTCTTTGAATTGTTTATACCACTTGTAAACGTTTTTTTGTAACATTGCCTGATCAGCGAAGGCCTTCTGCAACATTCTCAACGTTTCTGCAGCAGAAATTTCTTCCTCAAACAAAATTTAATGCAACTTCTTTGCTCAACATAATCACACATTGTAAAGATCGCTAAATTAACTTTTCGTTGTTCACAAAACACGTGTGCATGGCAGATATCGGCATGAAGTTTGACAGATGTGAGTGACAGCCAGGTGGAACATAACATTGGCTAAAAGTCTTCTAAAAGTTGGTGCAATAATGGACAAATATTGATACATAGAACATCAATTTCTGATGTATAACCAATATTCCCCTAATATGGATTATCACATTTAATCCAATGTTGTTACTGCAATGTTTATCCAACATAGTGCCTATTTTTGAAGAATTGGACGAAAGTAAAAAGGTACTGATCAATTTTATACGTTCACACCATCTTGTATTAAAACTGTGAAGCGGATAATAGGCCCGAAAGTGCCTTTAGTGTTAACCAGGTAACATTTTGAAGTGAGCGACACGATAAGTGTTTCAACACGTACCGGTGCTGAGGGGCTAAGGAATTAGAAGGGGTGAGAGTGATAATGAAAAAAATTCATTGGTGAATTTGACTTTGGAAGCGAATCAGAAGCGAGATAATTTGGTGGGGTAAGGATGGCGCCTAGAAGATACGCAACGACATCAAGACATTGATTGAAAGGAACGGCGGCGAATAAATTAACGGTATTAAAGGGGGCAAGAATATTGTTGGCATGAGTATGAAATTGATAAATATCAAGAGCCAATAAGCTATAATTATTTATAGAATGTTGAAATTGAACATTTAAAGCGGATATCAAGGTTTTGTTAAGCCATTCGGTTGGTTTGGTGAAGGAAACGATAAAACGTATAGGATGTTCTCTATACATATTCCTAGAGATGAAGTCGAAACTAGTTAATTAATAAAAATAATTTATTAAAAGATAAGGGGGAGGGGGGAGTACAAGTGAATGTTAAATAATTTCGTCTTCATTGAGAATGCTTGTGCTATTTGCGACTTGCAACAATATTATTTATATAGTTATATCGATAAACTAACAAACTTCAATATTTGTCTAGATAATTTTATTGTAATCTAGAAATTGTACTTCATTAACTCGTTTATTACAATCTCTCAATGTACAAAATATGGAAAATTTTATACAGTTGGCAGAGTTACGATATATGAAGTTGTTTGTTGGTGGTAGTGTAGAAAGAAGCGTACACAGTATAAATGTCAAATATACAGACTATAAAAACAGTATCAATTAACTGTTATATGAAAGGTTTCGATATCGCTAATTGGAAGATTGAGAGAAACGCTTACCAATTATGTCCAAACAATGCATTTAAAAGAAGATGAGATTCCAATCTTGGAGCCATTTGTGAAGGAGACGAAGTAGAAAGTGTAAAAAGCATTATTAAGAATCGTATATAAAAGTAAAAATAGATAGTAAAACTTCTTAACTTTATCGGTTAAGAGGATATTAATTAGTTCAGCAAATAAGAAGAATAAAGTTCGCTGCGAAGTTAGTGTAGAATAGAAAGACAAGTATCGGAATTAGCTGTTATTTTTTTTTGTATTAAACTGCACGGCTCTTATAATGTGATCGATACGAATACTTCCCACTTCTATAATATCTTTGTAGAGATACTAAAAAGTCTTTTTAAACGTAATGAGATATTTATTGCTTTCAAATTCGTCACGAATTTCTTTAGAAATATTATGTTAAAATAAAAGCGATTTATAATACAAGCAGCTCTCTGAAACTGTCGAGTATTGAAGCAGAACAGGGGCGGCTTCTCTGGTGAGGCAGGTGAGGCAGTGCCTCACCATGAAAAAAGAAAGAGAAAGAGCTGAATCTGACAATTAAACGGATAAATAAAATTAAATTTCCGAATGAAATTCATTTCATTTTAAAGTAATGTATAAAATTCCCAAGCATAAGCACCAGGACCATACCTACTTATATAAATAAAATCATATTTATTCGTCACCGTTCTCATGTTTCAAAATATTGCATTTCTGCTCGACTTTTATTGCCATTGCCAATGCCAAGTGAGGCATAGACTGGAGCTGCCTCTGAGCACTTATACGTAACAGGCAGACGCGCTCGGAAGCTGTCTGTATGGGACTTGGCTAATTTATACATGCGTTGTTAGATTAGAGGCATAGCTCGCTGAAGTAATATGACCGTTTCTTCTCATTCGGTAATGTTAATTAATTTTTTTTAAAATTATGTTTAGATTACAGATTATATTAGTTTAAAACAAAATCAAAATCATGAAACAGTTACGTATTTAATCAAAATATTTATTCCTTAGCGACTTAACGTAGTTCGCTTTGCTTTATTCATGGCAGAAGAGGCAAATCGTCATCTTGCCTCTCTACGTGCTTTTAGCTAACTATCCAGCGATACTTGACCTTTACGATACCGTATAGCAATATTGTATTACATTGAGTCTTTCTGTTTAGATGATTTTTTAAAGAATGTGTTGAGATTGCAGTTTGCAATTTTGGATTTCAATTCAACTTCCAAACAGTCCTTTTAATTTAGTTTAGTAAAACTTTCAAGGTAGGTATATCTACTCTCGGAAAGTTACGTCTTTTATTCCGCGCTCACCTTTTCTTTCATTCTGTGTACTTATTTTGATCAATTTATGAGTAAATTTTGAAATGGCTAACGAAGGCGATATTAAAAATAGCGAAGACGTGGTAAATTTTATTATTGAAAATCGTTTTGGTTCGTTAACATATGAAGACAAAATTTACACAAAAAATGTAGGAAGAACTCGCCCTGATTTTAGTAAATCTCTGATTAATTTAGGAAAACCAAATAGAGCATTTGCTAATTTGTGGTAGCAGAACTGCCAGTGTGTGGTGTTGGCCCTGTGTCCTTTTTTCGGTCAGTAGTGCTGACTGAAGCAGTGTGGTATAAAACGGGATATTCAGACAAAAAATTTATCGCGATTAATTAATAAAAATATTATGCGGTCATGAACCTTTGGGAAAAAACTTAAAAATAGTAAAACTTTTAATATAGACTTTAACTTGCACCGTTCAAAATTTTCATGTTGGTAAGTAAATTTATAGATATTAATTATTATTATTATGATCATAAGGAGAAAGGTTTTTAGTTCCTATTACATGACTTGAAAAAGTAGAAAATCCCAAAGTAATACACAAATTTAATCTCCAAATCATAAATGTTTTTTTAACAATTCATAAGTAGTAGGTACATTTGAAAGATAATTATGAGTCGTTATAGTATATTATGCAACGAGCATGTAATGATAGCTATTAATACACGAGCACGAGGTAAGTTATGACACGAGCCTTGGCGAGTGTCATAAATCTTGTGCGAGTGTATTAATAGCCATTACATGAGAGTTGCATACACTATTTTTTCTACGACCTGTGTTAATTAAACAAAAATTATTATAAAAGAACGAACAAAATTTTTGACAAATATCAAAAACTCCTGTAACTATGGCAATCAAGTAAAATGCTTGACAGCTATTGGCTAATTGACTCGTTTTATAATGAAAATCTGTATCGAAATGAATATCATTTCGATACAATCTAATTACACTTAATAAGTCGATTAAAGTATGGGAGTAGAAAAAATTAGTTCTATGATTAAGTTAAAATATCTTCCAAAAAAGTTGCCTCACCAAATTGTTAACTCACGAGCCGCCACTGAAGCAGAATAATACTGTAAAAGGAACACGATAATTGAAAATATAGACGTGTTTAAGCAAGTATGTAAATTGCTTCTTGAAGCCCTAAGGTGTAAGACAATTACTTTCTAGCTTCGAATTAATCCAAATAAGGTCAATGGTATACAGTAAAATACAGAATAAACTTTACTTATTCCACATTTTTTCGTCAGTAACGTTCCACATCAGCCATAAAGTACTTGAAGTAAAATGAAAACGGCCAATATTTTTCTATCTCTTCAATCAAGAGCATTGATTTGAATGTATCGTTTTAACGCATCTTAGCGGTTCTTTCGAAATTGTTTTTTTGGGAGGGTCGAACGGAAGTTTGCTGTTTAAATTTTTGATACAATTAGGAAACCGCAAGCGTATACCCGTGCTGAAAGTGTCGGTAGGATCTTCGGAGCCGTAGTCATCAGTGAGTTCGCGCCCTCTTATTTATTGCTTATATAAATCAAGCAGGCACAACAATACGCACAATGGCAACCGCCTTCTGGATGAACGTTTTCGATAAAGAAACAGACACCACCGAACCTTTCTTTTGTTTGCCAAATTACTACATTAATTGCGTTTTAACCGGACAGAGTTATTAATGGGAAAACTTTTTTTCTTAATGCTGCCTCGACGAAAACGGCCTGTTGATTTGTATGAAGCGGGGCGAATGGCACAAAATTGCTCTGCGTTGAAATTTTAAATCGTGATTAGAGCGTATCGTGCCTATTTCTGACACCAAAAAGCGAGACTAATAAACACCATCTTGTTTTAAGCAGAAAAGAGGGAGGCAGCTATTATAAATTCTATTAGGATTAGAAGGAAGGTTGTTTGTACGAAGAAATTCTAAAACGAGATTTGTTTATATTTGTCATCAAGTAATTCTGTGAGAACTGATACACGTCGTTAATATCTTTTCACCCTTATAATTAAGAGCTTTAAGTAAACAGGAGAGCTTTATTTATCTACAACTCATGACACATTTGTTTGAGCGTAAATAAAAATATAAAAACTTCTAAATTAATTGATCTTATTTGTTTTTTTCGTGAATGATATTACTAAATCTAGATTAAATCAGTTTGTGTATTCAAACTATTCTCTGACGCCAAAAAATGGGCAGTAAAATAAGACCCGTACACTTTATAGTTCATAAATAACTTAAAATGTGACCTACATACGTTAGAGGGAAATCTGTGCGAATTATTAACTAAAATTCCACATTACACGCACATTTTATGAAGTAAGATTAATTTTGTCAAAAAGCCAGAGTTATACCGTGCGCGCGTTTTGTTGCTAAATGAAAATTTATGACCTGATGACGTCAGACGAAAACGTTTTATATAAACGTTAAATTTCGATGTTTGAAAACGCATTCTTGCAAAAAAAAGTCCCGGAAGTAGGATTTGTACGAATTGCAGTTGAGCACAGTTTTCTACTTTTATGTACGTCCCGGGATATGTCGTGACCGTTCGACGTGACCGTCCATTCGGCCGCAAAGATGACCCGGGAGCGGCGTTGACGAAAATTAAAACTTTTTTAATCTCAAGAAACTATCGCGTAAAAGGGGACGCAAAACGTTTCGATGTAGGTACTCTTTCGACGGTTTACTTTACATCATGAACTCACCAAAAACTGTATGTTCTTAACTTTCCCTTTACGGGAATTCCGAATTTTGGACACTTATAAGATAACCATGTACGACACGACGCGCGATATATAGTTTTGTTCGCGTTGTTGAAAAAATTATTATACTTACAATGTAACTTGCGCATTTGTCATGAATTGCTTGTTTCTATTATTGTATCTGATTTAGTTATTACATTTCAATATTAAATACATATATTTCATACTGACTAGTAATCTGTGTGAAACTTTACCGTACTAGAAATTTTGTACCCGAATACAAAGGTTACCATAGCAACATAAAGTGACATGACTTTGGAAACGTCAAATTTTATATAAAGTTAATAGAAAAACTCTTAATGAATGAATCTATGGCCAGTATGAAATAAAATGTTTTACATTATTTGTACGTTAAATCAGATTACGTTACTCGTTTCGAAATTCTTGCCTCAGCTACGCTTCGGCAATAAACATCTCACTCGTTAACGTAAACCTTGATTTACCGTACTCATATGTAAATAACTATTTCCATGACAGTAACGGAAATAGATTCCAAAGATTCTTCCAGCTTCATCGAATTTGATCGATCCAATACCGATCTCAATTCTATAGAACTATTATAGCTATGGCTATACCTCTTATATTCAATTGTCATATTGAACCAAATAGACCGTCTTTATTATAAAAACCAGCCATCTTGTAGAATAAGCGTAGCGTAGAATAACATAATGTGCGGTTGTATGGTCATTTTTATTTGACAGTTAAAACCGAACAGTTCTCCATATAATTACAGTTAAGTTTGTTCTTCTCCAAATGTCGTAAATGTCGTGCTGGGAATAGGCTTCGCGAAGTACGTAGCTGAGTTTAACGTTAAAGCTCAGAGCTTCCTTCTTATAAATATAATTTTCGGGAAGATGATTGTGAAACGAAGAGTATATTTTGTTTCGAAACGATGCAAAGATACAATGGAGACCAGTGAGTTTTTAAAATTGGATAAAACAAAATTCACGCTGCATAATGAACGACACCTAGAGTACTCCCAACAAGCAAATATTTGAATGGGATAACTTAACATCACGTTTACAAAAAATTACTGTTGATGAGGTTGAAGAAGGTATTCGTTCTCTTAAAAGTAGTGCTCCAGGACCTGACCAGATACCTGGATATATTTACAAAGGATTAGTAGATTTTCTTAAGTTACCTTTAACCCATGTGTTTAATGTTTGCCTCAAATTTAATACCTTCCCTGAAAAATGGAAACAAGCTAAGATCACTCCAATACATAAAAGTGAAAGCACTGAAGACGTTACTAATTATAGACCTATTTTTTGTTTGAGTGCTCCGGCTAAAGCCTTCAAAATTCTTATCTATCGCTATGAACTGTTAAGAGCGGTATCTCATTACATCAACATGGTTTTATGTCATCTAGGTCTACGACGAGCAACCTATCCTGCATATCTCAGTATATTTCTGAATGTTGTATATACTGACTTATCTAAGGCATTTGATAAGATAAAGCTTTACTTACTAATAAGGAAATTGCAGATGCTAAGATTTTGTGAGGATATAATTCGTTTACTTACGAGTTACTTAACTGGCAGAAATGTTTCTGTTAACAATTTCGAGTCTGATACATTCACAAGCACATGACGAGTTCCACAAGGTAGTAATCTGGGGCCGCTGATATTTTTGTTGTTTTTTAATGATGTTACGAGCGTCGTTGCTGATTCGCAAATGCTACTTTACGCTGACGATTTAAAGATATATAGGTAAATTACTAATATAGAAGGTGGTTATTCACTACAAGAAGACCTCAACGCTGTTTCTTAATGGTGCTATAGTAACAAAATGAATTTTAATATTAAAAAATATGTTGTGGTCACATTTACTAGAAAAACTAATCCCGTGATTGTATACTATAAATGGAAATTACCGGAGAAAACAAGACCATTTTTACGATCTGGGCGTATGGTTTGATAGCAAGTTCACATTTTCCTTGCACATAACAAAGTTAATAATAATCAGCGCTAATATATCTTTAGGATTTAGGATTTATTCTACGTTCAACCAAACATGTAAAGTGCTTGAGACTCTTTTTAACAGCTTTGTACGGAGTAAACTTGAATGTGCTTCCATCATATGGTCCCCAAGATTATGTATTTTAGGGAGACAAATCTGTATCTTTCCCATAATCGCGAGTTTTTATTAAGGCAGTATAATATAAAGTCTCTTGAGCAGGAGACGTGATATAATAATTTTAAGCTTTCTGTATGATATTTTACACAGTAAGGTTGACAGCTCATACTTATTGGGTCTAATAGCATTAAAATTTGCAGTAGCTGTAAAAAAACATGTGTTTTGAAATCGTATTATGTTTCTGTTGATGTGATACGGGTCTCCTTTTTCTTTGAATACGTAACTACAACATTTAGAAAAAGTCTATTTCTTGTACACCACTCCATTAATGATTCAATATTCATCTGTAGTTATAAGCAATCATTTGTGGAGCGTATGTCTAAAGAAAATTTAAGATCATCTGCAAACAGAAGTATTCAACTATAACGTTAATAAATAATAGAAATAATAGCGGCCCTAGGTTAGATCCTTGCGGAACGCCCGACGTAGAGGTAAAGTGATTTGATACGAAGTTTTGATATCGAATAAACTGTTTCAAATGTACAACGGTAGATATACGATATATGGTTGTTATTAAAATACGTTCATTGCTAGTTGTATTAGTATGAAATTTATGAGAATGATGCCTGGTAGAACCCACACTGCTAAAATTCTAGAAGAGAAAATAATGTTCCCAAACCTAGAAAATTTTCCACTTCTAACGTAACTAACTAACCTGCTCTAATTAAATAGGAATAAGGTTAAAAACTGGAATGTTGCCAAAATATATATCCCTAATCCCTTAAAGTTAATAATTTTGAAAATAGAGAAAAATCGTAGCTTAATTTTTTATGAAACGATTTTATGTTTGAAAATGGTAAAGACACCTTAAAGAGATTAAGAAGAAAGATTATTGCGTGTTTAACAAGGAAACGCAGCTAAGCATAGTGTAATACAATTTTTCAACCAAGATTGTAATTAATCACCAAATTTTTGAACTTTTGTTTACCTGAGTTACTAATGGGTGCCGGGTAATACGTTATTACTAAGTCAAAATTTCAGCCCTGCTATTTGCATTGTAGCAGTTTTATTACTATCATATTTAAATATACATCTTCGTCTACATTAAAACATTGCTAAGGGGAGTTTGAGAGTCTCTCATTTAATTTCAGAATAATTATTTTGTTGTTTCTACTACATATTCTTTACACAAAACAGTGTACTTTATAAATGTAACGCGTTACCTATTATAAAAAGTTTTAGTACTTCTAGCAATTTCGTTATCTAGTAAATTTACAACTCAAATTGATCATTTAAATGGCAAAGACATG
The DNA here is from genome assembly GCA_036250285.1 of Pyrocoelia pectoralis. NCBI lineage: Eukaryota > Metazoa > Arthropoda > Insecta > Coleoptera > Lampyridae > Pyrocoelia > Pyrocoelia pectoralis. The sequence goes on along the minus strand of CM070075.1, from coordinate 75,771,357 downwards.
TAAATCCGAAAAAAAATAAGTAGCTCTGGCAAAACACTGTTTTGCGAAGATAACATAATAGTATGTAAATATTCAACAAATATTTTGGTTCCATTTACAATAATTCAACATACATAATACTGCACTATTAAAAAATAAAATGTACCTATATACGTTTGGAAAAATGAAGCCAGTGTTGTTGAATTGTCTCTTATTGCATCATAATTGTGATAAATCAGCAAATTCTTTTAACATAATTATATATGTATATACAGGGTCCGGCGTATGAAGTATTACTAACTTCACAGCGCTAAAACCGTTCGATGTATTTTTCTTCAAAATAGACGTACCTACCGTTAGTTTATTTAGTTGTCAACACAGTGTGAGAGCATTTTCGTTTATTGCGTCTCAAAAAATTTTTATTGGCCAATGGATTTCAAGCTTAATAGTGTTATTGTGCTTTATTTGTTACAAGGATACTGGTAGTGTAAAAAAATGTTATGGAGGTGGTCCGAAAAAGACTACTACTAACCCAGATATGATTCGAAAAGTAAAGGTTCGAATTCAACGAAATCCGAAGCAACGCGGCGACAAAACCGCCAAGGAAGTGTTCGAAGAATATTGAAAAATCATCTTCATGTCAAGCCTTACAAGAAACAAAAATTTCATTACCTCAACCCTACGCAGATGACAGTACGGTTGGAAAGAGCGAAAGAGTTGAAACGCTTCCACGCAGCCGGTGAGATTCCAAACATTGTTTTTTCTCATGAAAAAATTTTCATCATTGAACAGTTCGTAAACAAACAAAACGATCAGGTATGGCTAAGTGAAAGATCAAATGAGAATTTGAATACTCGTTTGGCCATCAGAAGTCATTATCCTCCTCAGGTGATGGCATCGGCCGCAGTAACTGCTGACGGGCACTCTCCACTTGGGTTTTTGGAGCCTGGCGCCAAAATAAATGCCACTGACTACCGTGAAATGGTCTTGGAAGCTGCTCTGAAGCCTTGAGCACGTAAGCATTTCGGTTCCAGGCCGTGGACCTTTCAGAAAGATTCAGCGCCGTCGCATAAAGCTCGTGTGAATCAAGATTGGTTAAGAGAAAACGTTCTACACTTCATTTCGGCTCAACAATGGCTTTCAAATTTGCCAGATGCAAATGCAATGAACTTTTCCATTTGGGCCATTTTAGAGGTCAGAGTTTGCACTAAAAAATATGCAGGTTTGGATTCGTTAAAGTCAGCGCTTCATCGGGAATGGAAACGAATTTCAACTGTCAATGTTCGTGAAGCATGCGAGTCGTTTTTTCACAGACTTGATCAAATTATCAAAGCAAGAGGTGGATACATCGAGCAATAGGATGTTTTATGAAAAACATAATATGTTTAAAATATTTTTGCTTTTCTACCTAGTAAATAAAAATATTCAAAAATGAATTCTCTATAGCGTCTTGAATTGGCAACACTTCATACGCCGGACCCTGTATCAACACCCTTAGGACTTCCAGGGGTCCAGATTTGAAAATGAGACCAACTTGAGGAAACACTACTTGAAGCACTGCGTAGGTACGCTAAATTTATTGCTGTTACAGGAAACGTAATAAACATTAGAATGTGATAAACATTACGAACTGCCGAAATGTGGAAAAATAAAATGGGACATCTGAAATATTTTAATTGAAATTAAATTTTAAATGTCACCTTTTATGATCAACATAATATGTAATAATTGAAAGAAGGTTTTGTTCCACAATTCCACAAAGCGATAGCATTTGAGTATTCTGGCTACAAGTACCTACTAGACACCCTAAACCGATTTTTGTATATTTTGGCACCAGTAATGTTAGTGGAACTGGTAACTTTTTCTTCTTAGTACAAAGAAAGAATTTACAAATAAGGCAAGGACAGACACAATATCCAAAGAATGGCTAGCTGCATCGGCATCCCTTGCGATACAATCCTGCTGAGGTGAACATCGTCGAGGTCCATAATATCATCTATTTCAGGTCAAAGTTGCTCAATATCGTTTGAAACACAGTCCACGTTGTGGAGCGGATTTCGTTACAAAAAAAATTTTCCAAAGGACAAAGTCAGGTCCAAATTCATGCCATAGTGTTATCTATTGTTACAGATCGATAGGTTCAACGATTACTTCATGATATTGCTAGCTCATGTTGAAAAAATTTAGTTCATTAATAGGCTTGCCTTCATATTTCGGACAAATTTCACACAGAAGTCAAAACATCCCAAATGGTATGGTATCCGTTTAACATTGTCGCAATAGAAAATGTAGGATAAACAACCAATTAAATGACAGTACGCTGTCGTTTATGTGTAGAAAGATACAAAAGTGGACATTAATTCACGCCGTTTTTACACGCACAAAAGTTTAGTTTCCAGAGTTTTTGCGGTAGATATTATGTTCAGATTTTGAAGCATTGAAAAAATATAAACTCCAAAAGTTACTTTCAGCTTCCAAACTAAAGTAGCGCATTGATAACGGTCGCGAAAACCGCAAAAAAACATCCAACTTTGTCACGACAAATATCCCCATTTATAAACGTAATCTACGTTCAACCTTTGAATATAATATATTCAAAAGTTTAACTTTAGATGTCTCTGAACTTCAATATAAATGGCTAGTAACCTTGAAATACCTACGCCATTTTTGACGACAAGGTTTATGTTTCTGTTAGTGTTCCATCTACCTACATAATTATAATACATGTACTTACATAGTTCACTTACGCACCAATATTTCGTCACTTACCTGAAACAAACAAAAAGAATTAGCCACATATCATAAGTTGGAAAAATCTGATACTATAATGTTATTTGCATATCGGTGAAAGTTTGCCCTTTTTTTTGCAAAGAATCCAATCCCTTTCACGTACGTATAATTACGTGAGCACGTCCATGCGTACCCACCTGCGCTATTATTTAAAACTTTTATTTAACCGTCGTAGATAAGCTTTGAAAAATGGCTGTCATGATATTCCTCTTTATATTTTAAAGCAACTACTTCAAGATAATTTCTCCCGTCAGTGTTTTTTTTTAATTTGGAAAGTTAGCGTGCACAAATCTATTTGGACGGACATCATACGGAGCATGACAAATGTTAACCGTGTTTATGTAATTTGTTCGAGTCCTCCAACCCCTACGGTGGACTGATTCGGGATTTAGATAGTACTGGCAAATTGTCATCGTTTTAATGTGTTACTCCTCGCTAGGTTTTCATTTATTACCTTTATATCGGTTATTTATGAAAAACGCTGACTCTATTTCTCTTGTAATTGCTTGTTTAATTAGCTATACGTTCGATGTGTATATATGAGAAGACTAAGTACACATTACACTGTACGATGTTAATTGATGAAAAAGTGCTCGACGGCAAACGAGGTGAAAATGTTACTCCCCTGCGTACGTTTGGGTAATATGACACTTTAAGTACACATTTGCGCAAATTTCTGTAAATTTTACTTTTTGTGAGACAAAAATGATGCGCTCTACAAATTAAATACGAAAAAACTGAAATAGGGGAAGTTTATGGTTTACAGAGTTTAAAAGAGACTGTAGTAGTCTTTTCGAGGCACAATACTATTACGAAACTACATGATAATAATTTGTTAACCGTACAATTATTTCGAAAGCAAAGTTGCCATTAATGATGATAGCTTTGCTGTTGAAACGCGTCCTATTAAAAATTGTCATTACTCATTAGTAATACAACGAGTCGGCATGATAATTCTACGAAAGAAAATAATTTGAGGGAAGGAGGAAGGAATTACAGCGATAATTTGAGGACCATACTAAATTGTCTCTTAAATTTTAGATCACCTTAAAATTGTTTAGTATTTAATGTCCTTGTGACCATTTTCATTTCCAAATTAAAGTAGTCAGTCACGAAAACAAATGCTATTTCGCAAATATCAAGCTAGAAACCTAAATTAACAGAATTAATGAAGCAGCGCATCTGAATATTATTACCAAATGTAATTCAGAATTAATCGACCTTAACCCTCGTAAATGTACTGTAGTTAGGGAATTGAACGTATAAGACCAGATTTCAAAATTGTGGCAAAACGAACAACTCAACAAAAGGATGCACAAATTGCACTTGGATTATATATGTGATGAGGAGTCCTTGGTTTAAATATTATTGGTTCATATATTTTTGAAAAAATGTCAAATGGTGCCGGTTATCTACATATCCTACAAAATTATTTTGAGTTTGAATACTCGTGAAATGCTACAGTGGTTTTATCATGACGGTGCACCCCCACACAATCATCTACTTGTTTGAATTATGTTTCTAATTTATGAATACCAAGAAATGAACTAATTGCATGTTCTATATCGATCCCTAGATCTATTAGTTTAGTATTTTTTATTGTAGGGAATGGTAAAACACAAAAAAATCATACCAAACCATAGATCTTTGAAAAAGAGTGATAAAGCGTTATATCAGCTGTAAATATGCGTAACTGGTCAGTCAATTCTACGGCAAACATTTTGAATACTGTGTATGAGTTTCCTGCTATTGGTTCAATAACTTTTATTTAAACGGTTTTTTCATTTATTTCAAATTTTTAAACAAAGCGTCATCGCCCTCATTACAATTCGCTCTGGATGACCTGGAAGACAAAATACTACCGTATTATAAATTTGTCCTGCCCATCCTGCAGGCGTTAATAGAATTAAACATCTTCAACCCCATGACAGCACCAGGGTTTGACCTTATAGTAACCAGGCCAAGTCCAGAAACAATTTTTCCCATTCAAAGATTTTTTGAATAGCCTTCTCTATGCCAATTAAGTGCTGTATGTCGAGAAGTAAACGATATTAGAAGGAATGAAAATCACAAATATAGTTCTTGAGCAGAAGAAACAATCTTTTTCTTTTGAATAAAGGATAACAATTTTGTCTTTCCAATGGAGCATGTTCTTCTTTTAAATTTAAAAATAGCGAAATAAAGAAAATAACAGCGAAAAATATGCAAATGATTTGTTAACTTGTTTATATTATGATTCTTAATACTACCAACAGACTGTTAAGTGATAATTATATTGCGGAATACTCATACAACCCTAATTATTACGGAAGAAATATGTACGATCAAAACCCAGTTAATATACAAGTGCAATTCATTTACATTTTACTTTTCAAGGCGATCGAAAGAATATGTTCTTACTGTTTTATGAATATCGTTTACCAAATTGAAAGAAAGACTCAGTTTCAATTTTCTTGCACGTACGAGTAGGTACATAAAACAGCTGAAGTGGTGTAAAAAATTTTAACCAATACAACAAAAATAGATTTCTCGACTCTCATGTGTAGGTTTTTGTTAGCAAAATGTGTTCAATTTTTTAATTAATTATAAATGACTTCGTAATCATCAGAACAATAAATATAACTTTCTTTTAGGCTTGTTGGGTCCGAAGCCATTTGTAAAGGATTTTCACTATTATACAGGGTGTCTCTAAAAACACCTTACAACGCTTTAGGGTAGACTTATGGGGTAATATTAGACCGATATAACCCAATTTACCTCTATGCAAAAGTGCACCATTTCGGAGTTACAGCTCTTCAAAGTTGGTGTTTGAAAATCGTTTATTTATCATAAATGATAAACCGTTTAAGATAGGACTTTGAATTTTGGAATAATAATTACCCTTATCAAAAGCTATAATTGTACAAATTTTGGGGAAAAAAGACATACAAGAAATAGACCATCCGCATTATCGTTACTGTTAACAGTAGACTAATTTTTTAGTTCTTTACTAAAATGTAAAATTCGCTGCACCAGATGAAAGGAAATTTCAAAATTAATAACTTTCGCCTCTTCACATTTTATCGTAAATTATTTGGTTTTCCAGATAAAAGGAAAAATTAACGCTAGGTTTTTCTAATAAAAGTGTTTCATTGCATATTATCTAGTAGCCGCAAACATAATAACAAATAAAAGTTCGACCGATTGATGTTGAATTACTTTGAATAACAATAAATTGGGTTTTTTGCCGGAAGTCTTTTTCCCGTAAAGTGCATTTTATTTCGCCCTTATCGCTTTCGTCATACGAAACCACAAAAATCTTTCAAATCCGAAAGTTTTAGACGATTGGTTCTGCGTCTACGGCTACTAGATAATATGCAATTAAACACTTTTATTAGAAAAACCTAGCGTTAATTTTTCCTTTTATCTGGAAAACCAAATAATTTACGATAAAATGTGAAGAGGCGAAAGTTATTAATTTTGAAATTTCCTTTCATCTGGTGCAGCGAATTTTACATTTTAGTAAAGAACTAAAAAATTATTCTACTGTTAACAGTAACGATAATGCGGATGGTCTATTTCTTGTATGTCTTTTTTCCCCAAAATTTGTACAATTATAGCTTTTGATAAGGGTAATTATTATTCCAAAATTCAAAGTCCTATCTTAAACGGTTTATCATTTATGATAAATAAACGTTTTTCAAACACCAACTTTGAAGAGCTGTAACTCTGAAATGGTGCACTTTTGCATAGAGGTAAATTGGGTTATATCGGTCTAACATTACCCCATAAGTCTACCCTAAAGCGTTGTAAGGTGTTTTTGGAGACACCCTGTATAATATATTTTATTATTACTCCTGCAGTTGACGTATGAAACGGAAAACATTTTTTTGTACAACTGTCATTAAAAGTGACAGTTTTAACGGCTTTCAAGAGTGTTAAAAGATGACATTTACAGAGTAGCGTGTTAAAAATACTTTAACAGTGTTAAAAGTATTTCTAACACATACAAATAGAGCTGTACCTATTAACCAATATTGTTTGTTGGTAACTAAGGTAATACGGCGTCATCTAACACGCCCACTTCACAGCAAATTATCAATTTATAGAAATATGTATTAAATTTTTCTATTTCGCTATCAAAATAGAACAGCTATACAAAAAATTTTGTATAACATTTGTGTTAAAAGTAACTTTTATTTTGTTCATGAAATTGCTCCACTCGCTTCGCTTGTTTCGCAAACTTTCCACTCACAAAATAAAACAGTACTTTTAACACTCATATCATAAATAGCTATTTCCAAAAAAAAATCTGTCGCATTTCACATCCCGTTCATCCCGAATAGTATCTAATCGTACCTAAGCCATTAAACATTCGAATCCGCAGGATTCGGATCTGGGTAATATCGACTATATAAAATTTATAGATAAACAAGCGAACGATTTTGAACCGTGTCCAGCACGTTAATTCCAGCATAATAGAAGAGGGATAGTAAAACAACGTATTTGAATTTTTATTAGTTCATATTTGTGATCCCTACGCGTCTCACGATCGCCATATTTTTAAAGTGGTTTATATCCACGATGTGGCATGCATGCTATTAATTGTGATTGGAACTATACTTTTGAAGATGGCGCAAACTTGCGGTATAGTTAGTCATATTAAAAATAGGTAAAAACTTGGCTCTTTAGATCATACAGGGAATATTCCACTGGCGTGCTGTAAAACATGACCCTGCAGTCGCGATTTTTGCTTACTTGCACCATTGCATATTAAATACAATGCTTGCACTTACAAAATAACGAAATCGTTACATTACCAAATTTTTGAAGTTTTATTATGTTTATGGATGATAAAATATTATAGCAGCACCCGTACCGGTTTTATAATGTTACTATTGGTATTTATCTATCATAGTGAAATGTGGAATCTTCTATTACCTATTTACCTCCTATAATAGATGACAGAATCACTTGTCTTAAGTCTTAATTACCAAAATGCATAATAAGTGACCTCATCCCTCTACTCCGTAAAATAAACAAATGCACCCTAAATAAATACCATTTTTTTATCTATGTTTTTGTATATGCAGTATGCATCCAAATATTGAAATCGATGTAATAACTATTTCCCGCGGATTTGTTATTCGTTTGTTTGATGCAAATATCCTCCCATTTTCGAAAATAGGTACGCGATTCTTGCATTGGCATTGCATAATAAAATAAAATAAGCATCCTCAGTGACAAACCGCGAGAAGTTTTGTATGCTGCTCTTGGATTAAATGTCAATTATGAATTAAGCTTTGGATGGATTATAGTCGTAAATATGACATTGTCGGGCCGTCGGGGTTGCCAAGATTTGGGAGAATTGCGACGGAGGGATACCTCCGCAAAATACGCTATAGTTTTAATGATAAGAAGAATTTTTTCCAACTGAAAGCTTCCTATAGCATTTTATTTTTCGGAAAAGCAAAAGGGCGTGAATAGCAAATCACTGCAACAAATCATAAAAAGCAATTTAGCGCATTTGGAGAAAATTGGTTTTAGTTTTACCGTGATGGGAGTAGTTTACAGTTTATAGTGACCAGTCTACCACAAACCAAAAGATGTTTACTTAGGGATATAAAATGAACCAACATTTACATTCGCGAATAAAAAAATATTTTGCCTTTTTGACGCTTCACATTTGATAAAAAGTGTTCGAAACAAAACAATATTTCCTTCGAATATATAAGATAAATATACCAGTTGGATAAAACAAACAGAATTGGCAGGGCGTTACTCGTTCAACACACTGCCATAATATGAATCCTAATTCATTCCAATAAATTAGCGTAAAATTGGTCACTCTGGTTTTATGTTATAGTGTGTCCAGTGCACTGAAAATTACCGTTAAGAATCAAAAACAGTACCTACCGTCGCACTGCCCACTGCCCATTTTGTCGAAGGAATGGATAATTTGGTTGATGTCTTAAACAGCAGGGCAATTTATTCTACCACACCATGTAGGTAACTATTCTTTAAGCGATAGCGGCATAGCAGTAGGTCAAGCATTCAAAAAGGACTTTGACATGTCTAGCACTCTAACTAAAATTAATTGAAAATCTAACGAAGCATATCTAGAGCATCCCCCTTTGATGGCATTTTGCAAACTGTTAACGGAGTGACTCAAATGTTTGCCAAACCTAAAAAGTATAATGGTCGGGGACATGAAGAAATACGTTTCCTTATTACTGGTGGACTAAACCAGAACAGTCTCGAACATTTCTTTTCGGCAATGAGGGAAGGAGGAGGATGTAATAGAAACTCGAGTGCACAAGAATTTAAATACTCCTTCCGCGCTTGTTACAACAACATTAATGGAACTTGCTGATAGTGCTTATTGCGAACCGGATCGGGATTGTTCAATTGCGTTGGTCGATGTTACAGGGTTTAGAAAGCTGGAAGTGGTGTCATCTTATAGGAAATTCTTTACTGATTCCAAATCTCTGGTAAATTTTTTGATCGGATCGGCGTACCTAGGGGGGTGCGGTCCGCACCGGGCGGCAGTGGCCAACTCTCGCTGCCCGAACGGCATTTTGTTTATGTTGGTGCTTGAAATGTACGCAGGCATTTATAAATATAAAATAAAAAGATTTAATGGTAATTTTTTTTGTAAATTAGGTTTTGTCTCATAGGCGGGGAACCTTCGGCCTCCGTAAGTTTCTTATGGCCTTTAAAAGTATCTTGTATTTTTATAAAGGTTGCATTTATGCCTCATGTGGCTTTCTTTATTACTACCTAATTTAAATATTGCATGCAATGGTAAAAAAGTTCCCTACGTACAGTTCGTATTAAAATAATCCATAGTAAGTCAGTAATACACGAAGGGGGTCGATGATAATAAATAAAACTACTTAGTACCTCCCCTTGACAATGAATTTAATATGAGAATTAAGTCAAAACTTAGGTGAAACGATAAACGAAGGATGGGGTGAGTGGCTAATGTTTCAGTATACTTGTATACTTATCTTAAAAAACATAACCACTCACCTCATCCTTCGTTTCACCTAAGTTTTGACTTAATTCTCATATTAAATTCATTGTCAAGGGGAGGTACTAAGTAATTTTATTTATTATGTTCGTATTAAATGCAACTATTCATTTATGTTTATTAATTTATAAAAACCACCATTTGATTGACTTAGAATGGGCGGCAAATTGGAGACCGCCCCGGGCGGCAAAAATTCTAGGTACGCTACTGAACGACACACCCAATTACAAAAAGTAAAAAACACATACAGGTATGGAAAAATATTTTCGGTGGATTGACTTATAATAAGTAAAACAAAGACAGTGCAATGAATTCACTAGTGCTAAGTGAGATAGAATACACAACAAACTAAAAGCGCTGATGCCAAATGCCATACATGCGTCTATTGAGTAGGCTTAACACATTTAATTGCTACTGTCAAATGGCAACATCGGTAACGTTATGTCTCTCTCACATTCATATAATGCTTATTGGGTCTCTTTCTAGCTCATTATAAGTCAATCCACCGATAATATTTTTCCATACCTGTATACGATACGTATATGAAAAACACGCTTCCTTCATTTTATGAAACGTCATGATACGTACACATCACCCTCACCCCTCTGTCGGGTGGAGCGGGGGTGAGTTTTGAAAACTTAAATAGGAACACCTATTTTTTATTGCGCTTTTTTCACTCCCAACTGCAACCCCTTTTTTGGGGCGGAAAGGGAGAGAAAAACGATATTTTTTTATTTTTTTTTCTCCAACATTTTTTCGTGATTTACAAATTGTCCGTCAGTGATCAAAAAGTGGAGAGGGTAATACTTGAAAATCGACGAGTGCGAATTTATCCTTGATGTCAGAAAGACCACTATTGACAAGATTGTGACAGAACATTATCATTATCACAAGATTGGTCCCCATAAGATCAGAAACGGTAACGACAAGCGGCCTGTGAATTCAATTGTCACTGGCGGCGAAATCTGAGTCCATTGTACGACACCAGAAGCAAAAGAAAGAACAGTCCCGTCAGTGGCAGCATTCAGGATCGCCGAAGCCGCGAAGGTTTAAACAAACATTGTCTGCCGGAAAAGCGATGGCGACTGTGTTTTGCGATAGGAAGGGGCTTTCCAACAATGTAGTAATCCAAGCAAATAGACGTGTTTATCTTTGAAAAAAAATTGTAGACCTTATTTTACGGATAACCCTCGTATATTCGGTATTCCGAAGTTATTCCACCTCGTTACAGAGGTAATTGTGCTCATTTAAATGTAAATAAGGGTATAAATTCCTTATTATATTTTTTTGTATAAATATGTGATTCAATCTGTGGTGGTAGTTATGAATTTAAACGTTTGTGTTTCTTGCATCATCCTGTATTTCTTAGGTTTTGTAGTACAAGCCGATTGGGATGTAAAGAACTGTGATCTTTACTCTGTAAGAAACTAATAAATATGTAGCTGTACAACTTAAAATATCATTAAAAATTGTACAAACATAAAGATTGAATAGTTCTAAATGCAATTACATAAGTGCAATTGCACCTTTGAGCGGAAATAATAAGCTGACTATTTTAATTTTCATTCCTTGTAGAGATCACGTGACAGATTCTTTACATCTCAATCGGCTTCTACTATCGAGATAATTACATTTTTTTAAATTTTCCATATTTTTCGGGTTTTTTCTTTTAAATTCACCTGGCTATGATTTGAATTGAATTCGATTGGTTAGGTGGTTAAGTAAGGTGCATAAATAAAAATTATAACTGGTGACAAAATGTGCAATCATGCGCCGGATGTAATAACTTAAAACATACGTATTATTTATAAATTATTTGTGGTATTATAAAAATAAAATCTTTCATTACGCAAACAATGCATTCATTACGTCGAGGTAAAAGCCGGCAATAACGAAAACGATAAGTACGTTTACAAAATTACGCTACTCTCCTCCATTTACATTACGCTACTCTCCTCAAACGGCAGCACATTCTGTACATTATTTTCACTGGCAAAAAAATTGGCGCGAACAGGTTGTTCTACTATCCCTCTTCTATTATGATTCCAGTGTTTACGACTATGAAATGAGTAGGAAAATCGTTCAGCCTTAATTATCGAGAAATTGGCTGCGATCGGATTGATTTTAGTACGTCACAGTCTGATAAGCGTATTAATATATAGACGCTTTGAACCACCACCTGTTCGACGTCGGTAGGCAATATTAATGATGTCCTTAGTTTCGCACCTCCTACTTCCCCTTTCTTGCGCACCCTCTTGTATTGCCCGTTCAATTACCGAGATTGTTTCCTCGCGTTCCTACCTAAAACATAATAAAAACCTGCTCCCACCGCCGGCAACTTTGATATTAATATTTTATGCAACCTTTCTCTGTTAACATTGTTTTATACGTGCGTTACCTACAACGTTCGCATGAAAGAACTTTAAGAATTAGGCTTAGCTACCTTTCACGCTCCCTTATGTCTTTTATCAAACCCCCTTTGACCCATTAGAATTTTATAGAATTCTTGTGTGCTCTTTTGTGAGCCGTAATGTTCCTTTGACGAAGCTGTTTGTGAAGTTTTTATGGCGCCACGAAATTTTAGGAAACTGGGACAACTAACTGATGGATACGGAAAAGCGAACGAGAGTTAATCTACAACATACATGCTCCATTTCATAGAGTAAATACAGACCGTTATCCAATTGAGTCATGAAAAACGATTCGTAGCTTAAAATCTTCAAATTCTTGGGCCTTCGTGAAATATTTATAATATTATATTAAAGTACTTGCGAAACACCCTTAACAAAAAACGACAACGGTAATTTTTTACGTCAACATAATATTTTTTTATAAGATATTACCGAGAGCATAGAAAAGATTTAAATAATAGAATGTACAAGGGTTTATAAAACTTAAGAGACCATAAATTTTGTTGTTTCTTCTATGCAGGTGTTTTCTTTTTATACCGTGTAATATTTGATTGTCGCGGATGAAAAGTTTGGGAACATAAACTTAACGATGCCGTTATTTGATAATAAGAAGTTTTATGGGAAATTCAATTCGCCCATTTCATATATGATATATTCACAAATATTTGGTTATGTCATTCATATGTTTACGGTTATGCACCCTAAAATTGGATCGTTACGCCGGTTATATGTTAAAATATTCAGTACGGCTCTTCAAGTTTGAATACATAAATATGTCTCGCACGGTATGTTAAAAATTGCGTGTTATATAGATGTTTCTTAATTTCTATAAGCTAATCGAACTTTTTTTCACTCATACATCAACCTTTCCTAAAAATTTCACCTGATTTGATTGCATTCGATTTTTTTTGCAAAAGCTTTTTTTAAAACGGAAGTTGATCTGTTTACAAACACAATTAAGGAAAGGGGCGTTTTCCTGTTGTTAAGGATTGTATAGAGCTTTTACAAATGTTTTTGTCTATGTTATAAAACCAATGTATTCACAGAAAGTGGAAGAGTTTATTAAAAAAAAATTGTTCGCAATCAAAGAGTGAAGAAATTTGTCGCGTTAAAATTTACTTCAAAATACGTATGTAAACCGTTCAATTTTCTTCGCAAATATTGGACGTGCAAGCAAAAGAAATTGTACCTTTGTACCTTTGCGTTTAAGGTAAGAACAGAAACAATATCACCGCTTTTGTGGCAAACCTTGAAAGAAAACACCAATTATTAATTAATAATATTAAACATAGGAATGTGCAACTGGAACAAAACATTTTTTTAATTTTTATTTGTGCGAAGTTTTACAGATTACATTCGTTTCTTGCAAACCCTCCTCCACCCTTTTTTCTTCTAAGCCCCTATTTTACATAGAGTTCCTTATTCCCCTCAGCCATTCTGATCTGGGTCTTCCTCTTTTCCTTCTTTGTTTGTACAGGCTGCCACTCAAAAGCTTTTTTAGGTATCCTACTCTCTTCTATGCGTTGCATGTGACCATACACCATACCAAGTAGTTTTTATCTTTCTGTCTCGTCCATTATGGTACTTTATATACTCATATTTTGTCTAACAGCCTCGTTCCGTATAATATGTTGGATCCTTGAGATAATGGAACTTCTCCTCCAGAATTCCATTTCTACATCGAGAAGCCTGTCCTGAATATTCTTATTGATTACGCAAACTTCTGAACCATAGGTTACGCAGCTTTCGAATATGGTCTGATTAATGTTTTTTTAGTTTTTTTCCATAGGTAGGAGTGTAGTTGCCTGATCATCGGCAGCGGTCTTCCTTGTCAAATTTTTCTTCTGATGTCTACTTCGTCTCTGCCATTCTGCGTAATCGTCACCCCCAAATATTTAAATTTGCCGCTATTTTGTTAATACGAGTTGTACGGTGATTTTTTTTGACAGTTGTCACGTATAGACTACGCTATTTAAGAATATGGAGAAGTATTCAAACCTTTGAGAAAGGATACTAAGGGAGACGACATCACGTGGTCAAAGTGGGTAGAGGTACGCCATATTGATAGTGCACTTATGTCAATCAGATTGTGTTAGTAAAAAGTGTAATATTTATTAAGTGCGTGTGTATTACAGTTATACAGGGTGTCCCATTTAACATTACGTTCTTGAATATCTCGAAAAAAATGCATCTTAACAAAAAGTGTGCCGAATCAAAACCTTCATAGTTTTGGGGGGGACATCGGATTCAGACAAAATGGCCCCACCCCACCCCCAGGGGGAGTGGGAAAGGGGTTCAACTTAAAAATCTTAAATGGGAACCCCTATTTTTATTGCAGATTCGGAAAGAGCGTAAAAAACTATGTTAGTTTTATTCGAAAACTTTTTTTTTATTTGCAACAAGTGGAGCTGCAAACGGGGTGTCCCATTTTAATATTACAAGGGGATTTCTCGAAATGAGTACATCTGACAAAAAAAGTTTCCGAATAAAAGTTTGATGGTTTGGAGGGGAACGTCTGATTCTGTAACAAACATCCCCCGATACACAGGGGGTGGATGGGGGGGGGGGGGGTTAAATGAAGACCCCTATTTTTAATTGCACATTCAGAAAGAGCATACAAAACTATAACAGTTTTATTTGGGAACTTTTTTTAAATTTCTGAATATGCAGTAAAAAATAGGGGTTTCCATTTAAGTCACACCTCCTATCTACTCCCCGAGTGTCGGCGGGTGAAATTTGTTACAGAATCAGACGTTCCCCTCCAAACCATCAAACTTTTATTCGGAAACTTTTTTTGTCAGATGTACTCATTTCGAGAAATCCCCTTGTAATATTAAAATGGGACACCCCGTTTGCAGCTCCACTTGTTGCAAATAAAAAAAAAGTTTTCGAATAAAACTAACATAGTTTTTTACGCTCTTTCCGAATCTGCAATAAAAATAGGGGTTCCCATTTAAGATTTTTAAGTTGAACCCCTTTCCCACTCCCCCTGGGGGTGGGGTGGGGCCATTTTGTCTGAATCCGATGTCCCCCCCAAAACTATGAAGGTTTTGATTCGGCACACTTTTTGTTAAGATGCATTTTTTTCGAGATATTCAAGAACGTAATGTTAAATGGGACACCCTGTATACTAATGTAAATATTAAAAGCATTATGGTGTCTTGTGCTCTACGTAGCTGCAACAGCAGAGATGGCGTAGATAAGAAGAATTCGACTGGCATAACATTTCATAAGTTAGTGTACAAAATATAAACAATGTGTAGGGCCGTAATTGGAAAAACCGAAAAGGAGATTGCGATGTTCAAAGACGATTAACATTAATTGAGATCTCGTAAAAAGTGAACAGGACCCGTTATTTTCGAGGGACAAAATACAGTAAGTGGTGTGCTTTGTCATTAATTTTAAATAAAGCCACCTTTTAAGCGGAGGGTTGGAATGACTTTTGTTTTTTTATAATTTTCCGTAGTTCGCACCTGGTGAGGCAGCCATATTGGTAGTACACTTAGCCCCGCCCAATGCTCCCGTTTTCAGTATACAGCAAAAATGCTTCATAGCGTCTCCTTTAGTATCCTTTCTCAAAGATTCAAACGAACAACGTTTAATTATTGTAAAAATACATTAGAAAAATGGTGAAAATTTTGGGCCAATTACGTCAAGCTTTCGGTCGCAATTATGCTCCAAATGAATCGACAGTGACGCGTTTACTAACAAAATTTGAGACCAAATTTACGCTGATGGATCAGAAGACCATTTTTCGTCGTCGTCCTTGTCGGTCACTAGAAAATATAGCCACAGTAAGGGAATCTGTGGCTGAGAATCCAAGAACTTTCATTCGGCATCGTGGTCAAGAATTAAACATTTCCAGAAGCACTATGCAACGAATTTTGGTAAAAGATCTGAATTGCACGGCACGCGTACAAGGTTCAATTGGTGCAAGAAATCAAGCCAAGGGACCCTGCGCAGCGTCGCGGATTTGCTGATTGGGTGTTGGAACATCATCAAATTAATGCGAATTTTTCGACGAAAATCATTTTTTCAGATGAGGCACATTTTCAACTCAACGGATACATAAATAAGCAAAACTGTCGGATTTGGGGTGCTGAAAATCCTCGTTTGATACTCGAACAACCATTGCATCCACCGCGAGTAACTGGTGCGCATTTTGGACTGGCGGAGTGATTAAACCGTATTTGTTTGAAAATGCGCGAAGTGTTAATAGTGTGCCGTATCGCGAAATGTTAACGGAGTTTTTGTGGCCCGAATTGGATGTAATTGATGTGGGGGACATGTTTTTCCAACAAGACGGTGCGACCTGCCCCACAGCACGTGAAACCATGGTGTTACTGCAGACCATGTTTCCAGGCCGTGTCATTTCTCGATTTTACGATCATCATTGGCCACCAAGATCGTGCGATCTAACGCCCATGGACTTTTTTCGTTGGGGCTATGTGAAGGAATAGGCGTACGCGAATAAGCCTGAAACAGTTGAACATCTTAAAGAGGAAATACGGCGTGTTATTGGTGAAATACAGCCACATTTATGCGAAAACGTTTTTAAAAATTTCAACAAAAGAATAGCCCTGTGCAAGAGGTTTCGAGGTGGCCATTTACCTGATGCATTTTAATTTTTTTATGTTGAAATAAAAATGTTTGCTTACTTCAAAAAATAAATGTGTTTTTCTTTAAAATTAAATCCGGCGCTCTTGTTGGAACACCCATTATTTGACTCCACTGTATTCGTCTATTAGTTTTCTGACCATATAACTGGCGTCGTCTTTATCTTCTGCTAATATTAACTAATCATCAGCGAACAACAGTGTGTGAATGTGCTCGTCATTTAATTTTTTACCGTACTCTTACGTTTCTTCATCAACATACGCACAAAGCTTGCTCTAGAGATATTAAATAGAGTTGGAGATATTGGACACCCTTTGTTAGTTTCACATGTGTCGATAATTTGGTCTCTTGTTTTCACCTGACTCGTTGCTTTTTTGTACATTTCCCTTACCACTTCCATCTTCTGTTGTTCTTTTGTTTGATTCCTAACACATCTTCTTTAACTTTTCCTTTAAGCTCTTCATATATATCGTTCGCGCTTCCTTCCATACTATATGTTTTAATTTGTTCGCAAGTCTTAATTTATACAGAAAAAGCTGTCTAAATTCTACCTTGTTTCTATTATTTTTGCTCCATCTTCTTCTTTCGAGGCTAGGTTTTTTTAATTTCTGTAGGTAGACTTTTTGTCTAAAATAATTAGGGAAGCAAGTAATCGAATATTAAGATTTTTACATTGAAATCCCTATGGTGCATCGGCTAATTCTACACCCTGTATGTGTTTTCATTCGCTTAGTTGTCAATTCCTGTACCTAAGCGAATTACAGATCAATAAGGAGGAAATTTCCCTTATAAGGAATGTAACCCAACCTAATTATTCATCTGTTTTCAACCACATTTGTATCGCTCAAATGAACCTCGTTAATTTGTCTTCATAATGAACACATGAATTTTTCAAATGCTTATCGATTGTAATTTCCTTTTTCAATAGCATGGAATAAGTTGTTGCTAGATTTTTAATGTACAAATTAAAAATCAACCAAAATAAACTACTGATGTAAACAGACGGTGTCGACGGGCTATTTTTTACCAGAGCTGTTTATATTATGCTTTTTAGGAATGGAAGGGAACTTTTCAACAAATAGTAAACATGAAACTGAAAACCCGTATGAATTGTGGGAATAGCTTTGCAAAATTGCAGATTAAGAAAATTGAACAGTACAGAAAAAGCGTCGATGCACCGATAAATCTTACTTGAATACAGTGACTTATGTGCAATTTAAAATTAATCGGGATCGTTACACCTTCACTACTACAAACGTTCTTTGAGGGGTCAACATCTGCACTATATCTCAACTAAAAACTAAGGTCTTATTGGTTCACAAGTAAAATGTTTTCAAAGCAGTATTTCATAACATTTATATCGCTTTACACTCACGGGAATGTATACATTTCACACATGTACACTTGTTAGAAGATAGCTAGAAGACGGAGACGCTTGTTAGAAAACTCATTTGTCAACAGCACATTTTTTCTCCCCAGAGACAGAACCGTATACCAGAAAAACAAAATACCATCCGAATCTGCATAATCCACCCTATGACACGAACACGTGATTTTCGACACCCCTGTTAACGTATAATGAATATATGTAGAAATAGGGCGTTTGATGAAACTCAATTTGACTTGGGAGAGGTTTGTCACAAAATAACGAATAAATGAATGCTTATCGCCAATTTAATTTTATCATTGAAATTATAAAGAAGCGAGCGCAAGGAGTACATAATGGATTCAATTTTCCGTTGTATTGTCGGGTGCAGGTCATAACACGAGTCCACTACACCACAGTAGGTGTCCACTACGAAATCCACTCAACTCGATGATTATTTTATGACGCGTAGTCTTCCATAGAGTATTACGGTCGATGCATTTGATCATTCTATTTTCATCCATCGAATTTTTCCGATGTGACCGGAAAACGTAAGTTTGCCGGCGATGTTTGAAGTAATAAAAGCAACCTACCTAAAGCGGAACATTCTAAATCACATTTAGGACAAAAATTGGACCATTTATAAGATGGTAATTAATGTATTATTCATACAGCAGGTTTAATGTGTGAAAAAGTTTATATTACTGAACTTTTACCGAATTTTATTTATGGTGGAACGTAAAATTATGTGGGCACCGATTTTTTTTTGATAGTATATAAATTCTTTTCAAAAAGCTATATGTATTTTATGGCTTTATTATTATGTTTGATTTTATTACCGTCATTACTAATTTCGTGTATATGGGCTATCAAATCGTCCGAATGAATGATAATTTTAATGGCACAAATTATTACACACTTCGAAAACTGTTGAATTACAATTTATAGCTGGGGAACAATATTTTTATTCACTTCATTTTCCCATATAAAATCGAGTAAAAGTCCTTTGGGAAATCAAATACGGTTAATTTTTCCTGTTTATAGAAACATTTAAAAGTAAAACGATGATCTGCCCGCTTTAGAAAATTGCCGCATCACAGAACTAAGAAATGGGTGCAAAGTTTTTATATTCATTAATCATTAGTTCATTACCTTTATAGTTTAGTGAAAACCGCCTCTGGTGATAGTTTTATTTGCTTAAGTACTTGGGATAGACCCAATGATCCTGTTTAATCAACGATTTCCCTAATTCAGAAACACAGTTGTCATATATTTTCATTAGTCCTTTGAAAGGGTAAAATGAGTTAAACACTCGCATAGGTGGCCGTGTGTTTTATTTTAAATAACACAAATTTATGCAATATATTTCAGAAGGAAAATCATCTACATTGCTTAAGGTCAAATGAATAATTTGTAATCTACATATATACGCAGAGCGAAAACGTAAACGAAGAAAATAACACGGCATTTTTTTATTTAATAGAATTAGTAATTTTTGTTGTTCTTGCGAATTATTATAGTAGATGAAACCACATCTAATTATTTATTTAACGTTGGTTTGAACTTGTGACTACCGACACACTCAATAAGGTTATTACAGGAAATTTAGCAGTTATTACTTATTAGTGTAAATTATAGTTAAAATAACAAATTTAATAATTCTCAATTTTATATTCTAGCATAGGTAGAGAATAAAATTGTTCTATGATTCTGGTGACAGACGAAACATTCCAGGTTCGCTCCCTGTTTTGAAAGAAACGGGGAGTGACTATTGAATTACGGTGAGGTAAAGCAGTTTTGTCATTTGAGGATTTCGACCAAACTGAAGGTATACAGTTGTATATCTTCAGCAGAACCTTCATCTTGCGCTTGTATTTCGTAGGTACTAAACGACACTTCTTAAATTGAAATCGCCTCGGGCACGCTGTGTGGTTAGAACTATTAATGTTGTGAACAATTAAAGCTATTATCGACCATCAATTTTTTGAACTGTAAGAATGCAGGGTATGTATTTGAAAAGATAATAATCAATCGATTGAACAAGAGAAGTATCCTTTGTAGTGTCATAGACTAAATCCTGCTATTTAGTCTATGGTAATGTACAACAGAAAATTTGGCTAAGCGATTACGATGGGTAAATCTGTTCTTCTAATACTGATACTATGGATGTCATTAACCACAAAACATAGAATAGGTATTGCTAAACACTGTTTAATGAAACATGCATGAATGAAGTGCTCTGTGATTCGTAATTTTCAACAAAACAAAAATATAATGAGGATTTTCTTCAGGTTTTCTTATACCAATTTTATAAAGTTAAGACACGAGCAATTTTCATGATTAGGACAGTTAACGTAATCACATTTTGATAATACAGTGTGTCTACTTAAGTTGGCAACATATGGGAAACTTTTTTATTATTAATTTTACAAAAAAAAGTTATTCGTTATAAAAAGCTCTGCATGTTCTAAAATCTAAAATACAATCATCAGATATTAAATTTTTTCAGTCGTGTACGCGATATGTCAAAACATATGAATTTTGCTCAAGAGTAAAGTACCTTTATTTTTGACAATATCGAAAATTGTTATTAAAAAAAGTTAATCAGAACTAAAAACTACGTTCAAATATGCAATTACATCCTGATAGCTAAAAATTTTTTTACAACTTTTTCTCAAATTACTGCCTACCGATACTGATACGATTTCCGTTCCATTCAGTAACTTCACTGTCAAACATTTCTTGATATACTACAAATCATTTGTTTATCATTGCATCCTAGATTTCACGTAACTACACTTACATTTGCATTGTTATTGTAGGCAAAAATAGGAAAAAAAGTATCGGTATTGGTAGGTTGTAATGTGAGAAAAAGTTGTAAAAAAAATTTTTTAACTAGCAGGATGTAATTGCATATTTGAACGTAGTTTTTAGTTCTGATTAACTTTTTTTAATAACAATTTTCGATATTGTCAAAAATAAAGGTACTTTACTCTTGAGCAAAATTCATATTTTTTGACATATCGCGTACACGACTGAAAAAATGTAATATCTGACGATTGTATTTTAGATTTTAGAACATGCAGAGCTTTTTATGAAGAATAACTTTTTTTCGTAAAATTAATAATAAAAAAGTTTCCCATATGTTGCCAACTTAAGTAGACACACTGTATATAGTGAATGGATTAACGTGAATTTCACTCTGAATGGCGTGGACTGTTCAGGTGCTGGTTTATTGAGAGGACCTTGCGAGGAAGGGGATGTTAGGAAGGGGAGGCCAACATTTGCGAGGGGCCCATCAAGCAGATCCCACCTGCATAAGCGAGGCCAGCGTTCATTCATCAGAGTTGCGAATTGAAAATTTAATAAGTTTTTGGCCAAGAAAGCAGTACCGAAAGCAGATATCTTGATACGACTACGTCAACAGTTTGCAGAATCTACTGTCTCACAGCCACGAGATTTTTGCACAAAAGCTTGACTGGAGAACGAAATAACCTCGAAAATCGGCCACTAACAGGCGAACGTGACGAATGAAAACATTAATAAAGTTCTGGAGATCGATCACCCCCTAATGTCTGTTAAAATTATTACAGAGTTTACAAAAATCCTTTTTTGGTATTTTCACTGTGCGTCACTGTTATTTTTTTTTAAATTACAGAAGTCGTACCTTGGCCTTAGGAAGCTGAAGTAGTTTATTTGAAGTCACTGCCAAGTGTTGAAAGTCATAATGTTAGGTGGCAAGTTGATGACGTATTAAGTTAAAGACCTTAGAGACAAGTAATGATGATGATGACATATCCTTTGTTGCCAAACTGTAATTAGGCAAACTCAAGGAAATTCAAGCACTATCGCGTACGCGAAAGGATGCTAGCGCAAACGTTGCGAAGGTAAGTTATTCTATTTTCATCGAGCAAAAGTTCGGTACCTATATGAATTCGTTAAGGCTCTGTGTCTGTGTTTTGTTATGATATTGGGAAAAAAATCCCAAAATGTATTTGACTTAGATATAAGTATTAGATATTTTCACAGGACCTGATTGTTGTACGTAGTTGTTCTGTTTGGAAAGTTATATCTAAAGAATGATCGGACCAAGCACGGAGCACCAAACACAACATTCTTTGGAAGCTACTCGACGTCGCACGAAAGGGAAAAGGAGAATAGGTAATACGGTGACCAGCGCATGGAGGCTTTTGATGTACTTAAAAATAATATTATACATACAAAAATACACTAAAACCACATTCCACACCTTTACAGATTGGTCTCTATTGAGGTATATGCTTTTACTCGTTTACTCTATGCATGTGGATGTTATGGTAGTAACATAAAAACATTTGGAATTAGAAATGGGAACTAGCTTTTTTAAACGATGCACGAGGCAAATACTTAGAAATACTTAAATTTATCCGTTTTGATATTAAAATCATACCTACAAAGGGAACCTTTTGCAACAAATAGATTTTCTCTTGCATCTTAAGTTTAGACTCAAAATTACTGTTTTTTGACCCTCAAATGTCTTTGCCTATTTACGCAATAACTATATTTTCCGATAAATTTGGTATTAAATTTTGGCATGTAGTTGATGTTGATACAAGTACTTATGTAATGGGTTTCTATATACAGGAAAGAATGAATTGCGACCAAAAGGCGAATCTTTTGACGAGAATGTTGAACTATTACAAACTATCAAGGAAATTTGCGTACAAATATTATGTTAAGTATGAAGATAAAGATGGAAGGAGAAAAATTTCCGAAACTATTGAATATTGTAATGCAAATGACAAATAACAAGACTATACCCAATAAAATATGGCACAAAGCGAATATTAAAGCTTATGTATCGTAAAAACTCTCCAGTAGCATTCCATCCAGCCGCAGAAAATTTGCAACCGTTTACGACAGAACACCACAGAGAACCAGAGCAACTATATGAAGGTGGCAACCGCAATGGCGAAAGATAAAAACAAAACCGAGTATGGTGGAAATCACCAAAAACAACAATGCAAATTTATTAAACGAAAGCTGCCATCATCAGCGGTTTTTGATGATTTCCGTGTCGTGTAGAGAAGAGTCTGTTATGTAATCGTTTTTCACGTATATCCGCTTTCAAGTTGTTTTTCATTGTCTCTTTGCCCACATTTTCTATAGTGCCTTTCCACAAATTTCCTCGGCGGCGTTCCAAAAAACTGTGACCATCGCCTGGGCCTTTTCAAGTACCTAGTTGTTGATGATTTCTTCAGTTTCGCTCATCATTATAGAATTTTCCACACCATTTTGGTTGTTTGCGCCAATATTATCTCCATACATTTCCACGATTCTCTCATTGATATTTTTCGGGCTAGTGCCCTTCTTTCGATCGAACATTTCTCTGTTCAAATTTCGATAATTCATTTTCGCTACATTAATTGATATAAATATAACTATAGGTAGATAACAAACTCTCCTTGGATTAGGGGTATTATGTAGGTATTACACTTGCGGATAGAGTCTTATTTTTTAGGGAACTAACGCAGCATAACAAAATATATACTTTTGAATATTAAAGGATCTCGCTAAATGCACGATGAATGAACAGTTTTCATCATTACGAAACTACGACTATCGAAGGATGAGCATGATTAGAATAATCTAATTAAGGAAATTAGTAGCGTGTAGATTAATTCAAACCCAATGGTGTAAATGAGCTACTAAAATCAATGAAGTGTATTCATATTCAACACTTACTGCAAAGTCTCATGGGTTATTCTATCATAGCCAATTAAGGTTATGTTGAAATTTGCAATTATAAATAGTTTTAAATGCACACATCTTTATGCCACCATTACGACTTGTACATTTATTGCAGAAACTAAGCGCAAGTCGGGGAAACATAAATTAGAAAATACATTCAGAAACTTTGAATACATTTAATGCATTAACTGTGTACAAGCAGTATGAATTTAATGTATTTCAACACTAACGTAGATTAAATCGTAAATTTGGGATTAATAATAAACGTTAGTCACCATCTGAAACGGGTATTACGTATTCAAACGGTAAAAGACATATTCCTCAATAGTAACGCACGATTTACGATATAGTTATAAATTTAATAACAGTGTTATATAAAATTTTCTAACACCGACTGCTTTTAGAGCCAACTGGAGCACGCGACATTAAACAGAACAATTAAAGCATTAATGTGAAGAATTAAGAAGCTGTAGGTGTGCATGGCGTCGCGGCAATCATAAACCCATTGGAGCCGTGTAATCTGCGGCATTACTGGCTCGGTTTATGACCCGCCACTGTACTTTTGATGCTGGGGCCAATTTGCAATTACAGTTTTTGCTTCCAGCAGTTCGACTCCGAGGTTAGTATTTTACGAGTTGCATCTCTGCGTTTTATGGAGCATATGCGTTCTGTCTCCTCGTCAAAGAAACTCGCGTCACGACGCCATTGTTCGCTTGATTAACTTTGGTGTGATACGGCTCTTAGATGCAGGCCACTTTGTTAATGATAAAAACAATAAAAACGTTTAATACCTACCACAAAAGAAGATCGATCCATCACTCCGATCTTTCAGCGCATTAAGAAAGCAGATGTGTAGGTAAATGGATGCAATTAAATATGGAATAGAAATGATGACCTGTAGGTTGACCTGTATGCACGATTCGTTTTGCATGCACGACTTTAGTAGGTATAAGACCTCCCTATAACTACGAAAATAACTCGAAACCCTTGCAAATGATCAATCAGAGAAAATTGTTTTCGCAAAATAAATTCAAATTTTCAAACTTTCATTAGATGTTATGTTGCAAGGCATTTCAGCAAAATGGCAAAGGCACGCTCCATTTAAGGTTATAGCAACAGGAAATGATAGAGAAAGTGCCAATTTGTGTTGGCAAGCGATTTCTGTATCCGCTAGTCGTTACTGTTTCCAGGAAAACTCATTAGGGAAATATATAGCAAAACTAACTGTATAGATAAAATAAATACGATATTTCCTTATCACATATTTTAATTAAAAATAAAGAAAAGAAGTTTCCTCCTCCTCCACATAAAACAAGATGATTTATGTAAATAACGGCGGGAAATACGTGCAACTGCGTCTCGGTAACAAGCGAGAATAAGGCTTTAATATCGCATTTGTCTTTCATAATTCATTAATTTCGTAAAGCGATATATTTATGTGTATTGGAAAGAATAATATGCCAAACAATTGTCATAAATTCTGAAAAATGATGGACTAATCTTATATAACGGTCAACATAAAGAAATCACATTAAAATCCCCCGAAACGCACTAGGGCAATAAACTAATAAAATTTTGTCCCTATCCTTGCCTTGAACGCATCTTAAATTTAGTCAACCGAATTGCATTATTGCATATAGGTAATATAACAACAATTATTAAACTAGGAAATACCACAAAACATCATGTTCCTGATATTTTTATGTTCGTACTCAATTAAAGGGACAAATATTTCAGCGAAATATATAGCGAATACGATAAGCAAACAAAAAGTAGAAATATAAAAGTTAATAATACATTTATATTTATAACCGAAACGTCAAGCTTTCGATCCTTTTATTAAAAGTTAACATATAGCAGAAACATTTGACAAACTCGATATAAAACGTATAACTGCATAAATTTAGCGAGAAGGGCGGATATACGATGTCGATAAGAGTCACCAAGCATTTTAATTTCCTCTTCATTTTGCAGCAATCAGTTACTCACATTTTGATCTACCCTAAATAATATTTTGATGTACGAAATAAGAGGTTTTCCTTTATATATTACGAAATTCTATATCTGTCCCTAAACAAATTAATAAGGGTCATCAAAAGAAACTTGAAAAATATTGCAGACGGAAAAATAAACAAAAGCGAGCATCAAAAAGGAATATATAGGAGCGGCAGAACTGCGGCGGCCAGCAAAAACGGCAATTGGGGAGTGTGGGAAATTGTCGGAGATGTACAGGATACGACGAGAGATCTTGGATATTTTTCCGTGACCGACGCAATTTTTTCAAATAACCACTGTGTTATGAAGTGTGCAAAGAAAAAGTGGATGACATATATAGGGGTGGAACGTTCATTTTCTCTTGGCTCGCCACAAATCAAAGGAGATTGCCATCGAAAATTGATACCGGGGATTAGTAGGAAATGAAGGACGACGTTAGTGTTTTCGAATGTGAAACACATTTACACTTTTTTGGACGTCAAATCTCTACGACTAAGACATCTCATTCACTTACAGCACCGGCATTTTTCTGCTAATTAAAACATTAGCAGACCTCATATATACAGGGTGCTTTTCACTGTAAACTAGTTACTTATACTTAATTAAGTATAACTGTGGATAGTTTTACACTCGAAGAATACACTATATATTTTGTATCATATTAACCCCCATTTAAGGAGTAGATGATTCAGTTCAGCTTTCAACGTCAATGATCGGTTTCATTGGCAAAAAGCAATGTCTGCTATACCACTTATGAAGAGCGCACCAATTCTGGAAACTGGTGTCGGAGGGTGATACTTTCCTCAATGGCTTTGGCGCAGCGTGCTTTTAGTTTTTCTAGAAGATTTGGCTTTGCAGGGAAATTATTTAAATGGAAACTTGGGAAAAAATGTGGTGATCTCAGTTAGACCCATTGGTGTGAAAACATCTAAGAAATGATTTACGAAGTGGAAATGAATTTTTGATGGGAATGTTAAAAGAGTTTCAGGAATTAAAAAAATTTGATTTGAAGACGTACAAAGACGTAAATTATCTTGTATATTAAACCGGTGTTAAGGAATATGATTGGCTATGTGGTGGGCGTACCCATATCGCAATTCCTTAACAACTGTATTAATTAGTTTTGAGAAAGCGGTCCTTATAGAATTCAGGATTCAAGGAAGAATGAGAAAAGTGGTAGTTGCTATCAAATATATGTATAGGAAAAAGAAGAATGCACGGTTGCTGCCACTAATCACCTTCTGACTGACGTTAAAGGGTTTTGTGTCCTTTGTAAATGACCAAATAGTTTATTTGTTAATGATAGTTCCACTAGTGTATCGACCTATTTCCTTTATTTTTTAGAACCTAGGATATAGACACAAGAGTGGAGAACCAAGAATAAAATTCCAAAACGCTGGATTATTATACATTATACATTTGTATTATTGTCAACTGCATTAAAGGTAATGACTGAGTTATTAATGACATTGACTGTAAATTAACTCTCTTAAACAGTATTTTAAGCACTTAACGTCTAGCTAATGATGATCAGATACTCAAAAAAGTGAACTACAAATGACACTACGTATTTCGGCACCTCAAATTTCTGATTTACTCATCGCTGCAATTGATTTTCTTTGACAAGCAACGTAGGTGGACATTAGGGTTGAACAGGGAGACACCAGGGTATATCGTAGGGGAGGAGGTAAAATTAGAGAAAATAAGGATAAGGGCAGGAGAGAGGGCAGTGAAATATGAAAAGATGATCAGAAACGGGAAGATATTGTTGGGGTAAAGGAGTGCATGAGAGAGGTGGCAAAAACAGATAAGGTATGGGCAGGAAGAGAGAAGACGGTTCTATGAGAGGTGGGTTATGCGAGGGAAGCGATAGAAGGGAGAAGAGAGGGAGGAAGAGATATGGTGGATGAGTTGGTAAGAAGGGATAAAGATGTGGAAGCACAGGAAATAAGAAGAGCGAGGATATGTAATGAAAGATATAATGGCGGATATCAGGAAATTATGGAAGAAGGGAAGACCGAGTATCTGATGGGAGAAATGGAGTTGAAGGAGAAGAGGATGGTGGCGAGATTTAGATGTGGAAATGAGGAGAACGAAAATAGATACTGGTGGGAGGATGAGAGAAGGCTGTGTAGAATGTTTGGTAAGGGGCGAGAGAGTGTGTGGCATTTAGTGAGCGAATGTGAAGAGCTGAGAGAAGAGGGGAGGAGAATAAAGGTGATCTTAGGTGGGAACGGGCTGGGAGTGGAGTGGATGAAGGGGGTGATGGAGCGAAGGGATAAGCTGATGCCAAGGAGCCAGGAATAGATTTAGTTTGATAGATTTTGAAATTTCTTGCCTTTTTGTTGTGATCTCGGGGCTATAGATTCAAAAATTTAAAGAAATTGAAATAGAAGTCTAACTGTACATGCGGAAATCCTTCAGAAAGTGTAATAGTATATTTTTTAAAGAAGAACAAAAGGCACTGCTAATTTATTTCAAAAGGAGAGGCTAATTTGCACGAAATTCTTAAATCGGTACTTATTAAAAATTAATTTATCTATGTACCGGATGTACAACTAAGATAGGCGGCCGGCCATACTCGGAAACTATTTGAGATGGAGCAGTGAAATAAAAAATTTTATTTCCATTTCTTCCCATTTTTTGGAAAAATTTCCTTAACATTGTAGGAGTCCATACTTCCAAAGGGGTGGTTTAATAAGATAAAACGAAACTCACAACCTTCCCCTTATGCTTTTTTAATTAGATTAGCGATTAATCGCTTATATCTAATTAAAAAAGCATAAGGGGAAGGTTGTGAGTTTCGTTTTATCTTAAAATTTCCTTAGTAATGTACAAGGTGCGTCCGAAAAGTTCGGTGAATGGTCTCAGAAAATAATTGAAATAAGAGTTACAACAAAATACCCTTACTGGCCTTCAAACTAATCACCATTAGGTACATTACACTTCTGACATCGGTTATAAAGCTGTTGGAAACTGTCAGCAAACCCTGCTTGTGGAATAGCTCGAAGCAACGTGGTCACGCGTTGTTTAATACCCGCAACGTCTGCAAAGCGTAACCCTTCAGGGATAATTTAAGGCGGGGAAACAAAAAGAAGT
Source organism: Pyrocoelia pectoralis (assembly GCA_036250285.1). Taxonomy (NCBI): domain Eukaryota; kingdom Metazoa; phylum Arthropoda; class Insecta; order Coleoptera; family Lampyridae; genus Pyrocoelia; species Pyrocoelia pectoralis. The sequence continues at coordinate 75,742,358 of CM070075.1, read as the reverse complement.
GTGCTGGCGCCAAATCCGGTGAATAAGGAGGGTGTGGATTGTGGAAGAACAATGACCTTGCGTTGAGCACGCGAATTTGTAATCAGTGAAGAGCCCTCTGGCGGCAATGATAGGAAATTAAAAGTGTAACTTCCAGCATTTTCTCTTGGCCCCATTTATTATTTTTAAAATTTTTTATTTCACTGCTCAATTTCAAATAGTTTCCGTGTTATGGCCGGCCACAATTAGATAATCAAACTTAAAATGATTGATGAGAAAGAATCAACGCATATATAAATTAACGATAAGAGATCAAATATTAAATTAAGGTTAAAGGTAACAAATGCGATCAGTTTGATTAAACGCACTTTTACTGCTACATTATATCACTAGCAAATACGTGTGACACAACATGAGAACCCATGTCATCTGTAAACTTTGAAGAACGGACTAATTCCGAGTTGAGAAACTATAAACAACTATACTTAATGCCATTGTACGACAAATTCATAACGGTTTATCAGCTTTGTTAGAAAGTTTGCGGTAGTTATGAAGGTAGTAGTGGGAGCTTACTAAAATGAACTAATATGTCGACTAATTCTAAACGGGTTAATTATAAGAGGTACAAAGAGCGATGTTTCACACACTTAACTACGAAATTTTAGATACGACAAATTACCAATCACATTTTCCTTTGAAAACTCTAGTTAATTAAAGAAAATAGTATATTATGCAACGAGCATGTAATGATAGCTATTAATACACGAGCACGAGGTAAGTTATGACACGAGCCTTGGCGAGTGTCATAAATCTTGTGCGAGTGTATTAATAGCCATTACATGAGAGTTGCATACACTATTTTTTCTACGACCTGTGTTAATTAAACAAAAATTATTATAAAAGAACGAACAAAATTTTTGACAAATATCAAAAACTCCTGTAACTATGGCAATCAAGTAAAATGCTTGACAGCTATTGGCTAATTGACTCGTTTTATAATGAAAATCTGTATCGAAATGAATATCATTTCGATACAATCTAATGACACTTAATAAGTCGATTAAAGTATGGGAGTAGAAAAATAATCTTTTCCCTTTACACGACCCTTATAATTATATAACGCAATTATCCCTTATTTACTTTTAACAACTTTTTATTTGATCTGGCTATGTGATTATCTTTGCTTAACAAGTTTTTCATCGATTTGCTATAGCAGTTAGATTATTACGAAATACGAACGACACTAATTAAGTAGCTTTCACAACTAGTTAATAGATCTTTTATTTACATAGTGCATAACAGCATGCAGAAAGGAACGTCAGAAGTAGATGGGGGATAAAAGCACAACTGTTATTGTGTTTGCTTTTACAAACAATTTGTAATTAAATAGTAGATTAAATAGTCTATGTGTATGGATGGAAGATTTAATCAACTTCCTAAAAGGATATTCGAATTCTCGTAAAAGCAGCAAGCCATAGGTAATCTACATACACGTAGTCTTCGGTTTAACAACTTATTCGTATACCTATAACTATTTTTTCATGGTAGACATATGGAAAAGATGCATCTATATAGTTTATGATAAAAGATATTTCTGTCGTTGTAAATAAAAAGTGAAATATATATCAGACAATGTCCCGAGAAGTGCGAATTGAAAACCCGATCAAAAATAAAGCTAATTTAAATTATTGAGGTGTCAATCCAAATTGTTCCTTTTTTTGTAACAATTGACAGTCTCTTCCTTCATCAATATTTTTTGCTCTATTTCTGTCGGTCCCTATCCATTATGATTATGACCATCAGTATTGACTTAAGATATGAGAGGAGGTACAGAAATGTATATATGTACCATGATGTCCAAGAACGGAAAAGCTGCCAGTGTTGAAAACAAACTACTCGAAGACATACATACTATTAATATCACTATGGGAGAAGGGTGGTCGTAAGTTACAAAATTGTTAAAATCGGAACTAGGATTGTTAACAATTTGGGACTTTTTGGATGACTAAACGAAATAAGATAGAAATGTACGGTTTCCAGTAGTTTTTCAATTTTTTACTTATTTTACTTTACTTTACTTTTTTACTTATTTTCTGAATTTTTAATTATTTGTCATTTGTACACTGAAATAAGCAGAAGTTACTAAAACCTTTAAAAAATATATAGTTATATATAATTTAAACATCATGGCAATAATTAAGAAAAAAATATGGCAACTGAATTTTATAGAAATTGTTGAATATGGCCTCCTTCTTGGTAATGCCCTTTTGAAATCTTGAAAAACTTGCAAGTTCAAAAAAGAATTTTGTAGCATTTCTCGTGGCATTCCATCGATAACAAAATTGAAAAGCTACTGGAGATATTGAAACTAATGAAAGTGCACGCATTCACAAAAATTCGCGTATCTTCTTTATTTGTAAAAATTAATTACACATGTTGACATTTTTAAAAAGCTAAAGAACTCCGCTTTCGAATAGTGTAAAAATAAACAGGGAGTTCTATTTAAATAAGTCAAGTAATTTTTAGTTGAAAATTTTTCGCTTGCCCTGTATAACTGGGAAAATTTTTTTTGTGATTAGGAAAAAACTTTTCGAAATTTGAAACTCATTGGTGGAAACCACACATTTCTATCATATTTGGTTTAGTCAATAATCACGTTTAAAGTGTGTCACTTTCAACTGGGACACCGTGTATAATCTTTAGCAATGGATCTCTCACCTACCATCATTCAAAATCAAGCAAGAATCATTGTTAATGGGCATATTTCAAATTAAAAGAAAAATAATTGCCATTACCTATTGTAGCATGCTATAAAACTGTTCTGCTTTTAACAATGAATGTACAATTCAATTAGCGCCATTTTGTAAGAATACATGGAAATGGTTTTTTTTTTTGTATTACTGATTGTGTGAGTGTCAAACATTTTGAAATAAATAGATTTAAGTGCGAATCCTCTTGTATACGAAAAAATACATTTATTGGCTAATTGTACTTTGACAATAAGAAGAACACGTAATAAAATGTCAGTTAGCGTGTCGCTCCGTAATTTACAGACGAATAAATGCATGCAATTTAAACGGAAATATGAAAAAAACACTTTTTATGTTATCTACTAAGTACCTTTATACAGGGTGGGCCATTGAAAAGGAAACACGCCTGTTTTGGGACACTTAGACTAGTTTCTTAAAAAAACGCTTCTTAATTTGTGGGGGACAACTTTTGATGTCAAACTTGACTTTGACACATCAACCCCCTAGCCCCAGCAACTCCTAACTCAAGAATTTAAATAGGGAAAGGAGGTCGAGCGACAAATAACACACCCACCTTAGTTAATCTAGAGGGTACTTTTCATGGGGACGAAAAAAAATTGAATGAAACTAATTTCGGCAATGCTGTCGCATAGAGAAATGAAAGACGCTTCAAATCAGGGGTCGCTCGACCCCCTTTTCCTATTTAAATTCTTGAGTTAGGGGTTGCTGGGGCTAGGGGGTTGGTGTGTCAATGTCAAGTTTGCCATCAAAAGTTACCCCCCAAAAATCAAGAATCGACCTGTCCGAGCATTTTTTTAAGAAACTAGTCTAAGTGTCGCAAAACACGTTTTCAATGACCCATCCGAATCTTATTTGCTGAATTTAAGTGGTTTTATTCGTATTCATCAACTTTGATTTAGTCTAGGATTGATTACAAAAGTGTATGTAATTTCTACCACCACTAATAAAAGTTGAATGGTTGAATCTGTGATGAATTTTATCTCGAATTTACGATCAATATATTTGCGACAAAATAATCATATCTTTAATTTTTATTAAAATTCCAAAAAATGTACAAGAATTTCGTATACTGGATGGTTATCTCTGTAATAGTTTGCGAGTAACTACCAACAAGCAATAATTTTTTGACCTAGGGTTTGAACATTTTAATTTTTTAAGATGACATATATACTTCATGGGCAAACCTTCAAGTTCTAAAGATACGAGATTTCAAAAGTTTTACTTTCAAAATATTAGCTGAACTAGAAAATTGTTCCCATCTGAAAGTATATCTTCCCATGTTCTGTAAATTATATGTATAGCTATCTAACTAAATAAGAAAATTTTTCGGCATTGAAAAATAATTTGAGCAGTTACAAAGATGCCCCTATACCAGCAAAAAGTTTCCTTAAACCTAAATTGAGCAGATATTGTAACTAGTGGCGCAGTGTGGTATGATCTTAAGATTTCCGTCAACTAAAAACGCCAAATAGATCTTAAAGTACAAAGTTTCAAGTTTTTGGAAGTCTATTGCAGCATTCAGGAAAGTGATATCGGCACGGTGTGGCAGTTATATGAAGACATTGATAAACTTATTCTTATAAAAATATTGAGGGCTTGCAAGAAATAATATACCTACTGCTCTATAAGAAAAGTGGTTGTTTTCTAAGAAGATATTTGATTCACAGGTGATACCGAGTGGTGAGAAAGTTATACTACAATTTTGGTTTATAACAAAATAATCATTCATCCTAGTCTGGGGTTGCTAAGAACTGAATATATGTAAGTAAACGATGGAGTCAATCAATTCAATTGAATTGATTGACTCCATCGTTTATTTTATTTATATATTTATTTACGCAGCGTTTGTACTTAATTTACTCACCAACTGGGATTCAGCCAAACGAGGCAATTAATAATAATAATAATAATTTAATGTTCATTACTATAAAGTTTATCATTTGAACATTTACCATTTTAACCTTTGTAGACATTAAATATAATTTTTCCAAAACGAAAGGTAGATTACATAGATGTTGAGTGAAATCGCATAGAAGGAAAGATTGAAGATACATGAAACACCACATAAGTGATAGAACACGAATCTAACGGGAATCCAAAACAAAAAATAAGTGTACATTGATATCTGAACTCCCATTTTCAAAGGAATTGACAAGGGGTACTAGCCAGTTTATAGACATGGTGGCCAATTTTTGTTGTACAGTAATTTAACTTTCCAGATTCAAGTGATCTGCTAATAGTTTTCTGATCTACATCCATTGACCTACGAGGAAGCCGTCTTGATAAATCAGTATCATAAATAATATATAGCCACAAAAGTGTAAACGACCTTCTAGCGATCAAAACAATTAACAATACCAGTGAGCCGCAAAATTTTATTTTTTTACCAAAGTTATTTATTCAAAATGCAATAATATTGAAAAAAAAATTCGTGAGCTTACTTCATCTTAATAAAGTTTTTGTAATATAAAATTCAATAAAAGTTAAGCACTTGATGGAGAGAGAGAGCAGTGGGGTCTCGAGTGTGTCTGATAGTTCGAAATAAAATCCACCACTTAGCTATTAAATTAAGGAGGGATCTGCGACTTCAGCAATCTTTACTATAAATATTAGATTAAGTTTTGCATGTAACGACCTTATTTAATGATAATTATTTCCAAACGGGTGCTCGTATTCAAGCATCTTTATTCTTCTCTATAATTAATGATTTAAATCCTAAACTTGTGTTAAAGACTTGCGATTCTATTTCCGGTCGTGCTCAAGAGCGCTTAACTTTCCAATTATCGGGTGTTATGCTACCTGCTCATTCGACGCAGCAGAACGCCAACTAAAGGTTGTCATAACCAAACTAATTCATTTTCTGTACACGTTCTTAACAGGGAATTTCAAGTTGTTATTTAAAGAAAAAAGAAAAACTACACTCCGCCTAAAGGAAAAAGTGTTCGCTGTTCGTAGATATAAAATAACAAAAATACGTCGTCATGTAATTGAGCTGTATATTTGTATTTCAACTTGGTCGTCTCTTCTCTCTAATGCCTATTTTTCTTGTGTAATTTTCTTAGAGTGACCCTCTTGAGCAGAACTAATAGACTATAATTGAAAATCGAGACTGAACGAAGAAAGCGAGATGTTGCAATATGTTTTCTTGATGTGACTCTAGAACGCACGCAGTGCGATATACCATACAATGAAAAAGTTTTAATCGTTTGCTTTTGTCGTGCCAACGGTATTTGATAGAGGTAATTATTTAAGTCTGCGGTATAAATAATGGACTTTTATCTTTGTCCGATCTTTCGACTATCGTCGCCTGTTTTCTGTTGTAGATACGTACGTACGACAATTGTTCTCTTTGAGGTAATAACTAAATGGGGCTGAATTTAATTCAGAATGATGCACATATTATCCTTTTTAATTTTACACATAATGACTTAACAATTTACAAAACACTAATTATAAATCATTTACAAAATAATATCACTTTGATATACTAGTAATGTGTGTGTAGCCTATTTAAAAATTATGTATTTCCCAAAGTTTACTTACACATGCACTTAGATTCACCGTGTATAATTCTGCAACTAATACTACATACTAATATTTACTATAATTTATATTTATAACCAACCGTATCGTGTATAACTTCGAAACTACGGTTAGTTTCGAAGTCATCGAGACATCAAATCAAACATTGCACATTTAGCAAAAGAAAAGGCTTGCTTATTTTCTCATGAATTTTTGAATTTTTTCTTTAAAGTTAATGCATTGTTTAAGATTTATTCGGTTAGTTTATTTAGTACAAAAGCAGTTGTTCGTTGCTGATTTACAATTTCTTTTTGAAAATTGGCAGTTTTACCTTTTTTTGCATGAGGATTGCCAATTTGGACTCTAATTTAGCATTGCTAATAGAGGGCGCTAGTTATACTTGGTTGTGTTTAGTAAATCTAAGCAAAAATTTTTTTCGGCTGAACTATTAGCAAACTAATAATAAAATATGGAAAAGCGTTAGATTCTACAAAAAAAAGTTACTCTTGTTTGATTCGTGTAACGTTATCGAGTTATTTGCTTCTAAACAGTTCAATACATTTTAATTTAAAAAAAAATTTATTCTCTAAATGTGTAACAACAATAAACTATTATTTATGATCCGTTTTCGCAAAGATCTCTTCATATCAAATAACCCTTGTCTATTATTTTTAATCACATTAATTAATTGTTATTGCGAAAATCAAAATTCATATTTAAACTTTAAACACCCGGTATCTCGGAAACTAGCAATATTTGTATAAGGCATGTTGGGCAGAATCATCATATTTTGAGGTCTGGAATCTACAATTCAGAGATTGGACATTCTTAATGAATCACCCTGTATATTTGGAGCGACGTGTGAAGTGATTTATTGAAATATTGCGCAATATTTCATCAGTCTGTGCATGTACTTGCACCTGCTCACTGACCTGTATCTTAAAGGACTGAGCATTCTAATGATCCCCTCCACTATTTTTGAAGCAAATTGAAAACCGGTGTTTTAAGGTGCCAATTAGTAATTTAGGTTTGTTGTGTTAGTGATTATTGGTAACACTGTAACTAATGTTTTTATTTACATAAACATAACCTTGTTTCATACGTAGTATAAACTACGTTTATGCATTGCAATAAAATACAATTTTGAATACTTTACGTTTTTAAATAATTATGAGCCTGTAATTATACTACTTTTCACCAGATATTAAGCATATAGATTAGAACAAGCTAAACTGTAACAGCTGATACCAGTACTACCAACACATTATAAACACCGAGCTACCATCATTATATAACTAACGCACTAGTTGGCACCTGAAGTAACTAATATTTAGGTGGGGCTTGTTTGCTTCAATGTTGTATTGAAGAATGCTCAGTCCTTTATGATACAGGTCAGTGCACCTGCTTGACGTGTTTTTTCTCTTGTGCACCCCGCTAGAGTATCACAATAATGAGTGATGATGTAAAGAAAGGTAAAAAGGAAGGTGAACAGGACTTTTCCCTGTACTACATTGAGGTATAAATTAATGAATTAGTTGTTTTTACGGCCCTGTGAAATGACACAACTCTGCTGTTGTAGGTTTATACGTCACTTCCAGCCATATGGAAAATCAAGTCGGATGACTACAAGGATCGGGACAAAAAGGTCCAGTCGTGGACTACGTTACTAGAGGTGTACAACGAAATGTACCCCAATGCAACGGAGGATGATGTCAAAATAAAGTTCGGTTGGAGAAATGACTGTCCTCATTGGTGTATCCTGCTTTTGAATTAGTGGAGAAACCATGCCCAACAGTTGATTGAATATCTCTTCATTCATTCTTAAGAAATTGTGGTAATCTGTCTGCTCTAAACTGAGTTCACGAAGCAGGTTTCTATGACCATGAGTCGGTCGCCTCTAACCAATTTTTATCCAAACTCTCTTCTTCTTCCTCTTATTCTTCTCCAGTCTATTTAAAGCTGCGCATAGCGCTACAAATATGCCAGCAAATTCAGGATCCCCAACGGGTGATAGAATAGATGCCACTATGGCGAAGCAGAAAACAACACCCTGTGCGTACATCACAGTTTGGAAGCCAAGGGAACACTGAAATATTGCTTAAAGAATTTTGACGTGTAAGGGCTTCGCGAGCATTCAATATTTCTGTAGCATATTGCGCAAAATATTGTGGGATAAATATTGTGCAATAATATTGATAGTGTAAGGTGCCCTTAAGTTGCAATATTGTATGCAAAGCATGAGCTGAAATATAAACCGCACTGGTCGACTCTGCTGACAAATGTAAACATTGTATACAATGTAGGTATGTATTCAAGTCGACGACGCAACGCGTGCATTTATTACCTATCAACCTATCTTGTTTCGTTCCTTAATTATTTTCATCATATGTGTAAAAGTGTAAAAGTGTATTGTGATTTTTTTAATATTCCCATTTCATTTCCCATTAAAGGTAAATTTATTTTATTAGCATGTACCTAACAAACGAATAAAAATTTCACTGAATAATGTGAACTTGAAATTAATAACTGGGCGAGGGCCTCAGGTTAGCATTGTGCCTTGGGCCTCCGACAAGCTAAATGCGACACTGCCTCGGAATCCAATTACTTTGAATGTATTAATGTAAGACCATCTGAATTATGTTTTATAGACAAAGTACTAAAATGTTTACCCATTTTTTTTGTTGCTTCCATCCGCCATCTTGAATTTGAGGGTGAATTTTTGTTTATTGAATAACTCGTTTATTTTCAACTTTACACGAATAATAGTTATTACCAAAGTTGTTTGGAATTAAATTTTCTATAATTTTGTTCTTTATCAATTTTTCCCTAGGATCGATATTTTTCGGTGAAGACCCGAAAAGAGGGGGTGAATTTTTGTTTATTGAATAACTCGTTTATTTTCAATTTTACTCGAAAAATAGTTATCATCAAAGTTGTTTGAAATTTAATTTCCTACAATTGTAGTCCTTATCAATTTTTTCCTAGGATTGATATGTTTCGATTAAGGCCCGAAAAGAGGTGCGGATGATATTTTGTTTATACCATAGGTACTTACCTGAATATCATTTTTTAATTTAATTAGGCATTCCCTTAATTATTTAGTATTATGTATTACACAACATTCAGAAACATAATTGTACTCACATGTACATAGAAAAATTTTTAGGCAACGACAAGAACAAGGCAAGACTTATTGAAATTGGGAAAAAAGCTTTGCAGGATTCTGATGTTCAGCAGGCATCAGCAGACGCAGATTCTTTTATCACTGGAACGGCAATTCAAGCAGCCGCGAATTACGACGAAGTCACGATCATCGCATCAGCGAGGACATCGATCTCCTCGTGATACTGACTGCCTTAGGGTAGGTATCATTTGAAAAACGTTTCTTTTAAGAAACCCGGCAGAGGACGGGCTCCGGAACAATTATATTCACCGGCAAGTTTTAAATATGAACAGTTTCATATAAAGCATGTTTTATTCTTACATGCCTTCAGCGGATGCGATATACGTCATCAATATTCAACGTAGAAAAATTGAAATTCTTTAACACTCTCAAAAACAATGACAATTTGGACACAGGTCTGAGTTTGTTCCGCGAGTCCAACATTCAAATTTTTTCCGTGTCAACCCATTTTTTGATCCAATTCGATTGGGCTACAGGCCGCTGCGCTGGTGAAATTATTAGAAGAAATCAAGTCTATTGTAATGAGCATTATTCAGCAGGTAACAAAATGATTGAAGATGTTGATGAATACCTACATTTCAAAATCACTGAGTTTTTTGAAATCTGAAATCATTTTAAACGATAACATAAGTAAGTATTGGGATCTAAGATACTTCAATATGACATCTGGTGGCGCATAGCTGAACTAGAGGAAGCGTGCAGTCTCGTCAGGTAGTAGAGTGACAGGTTCGGGAAAAAGCCGCCTTTATTCCGTAATTTAACGGGATGGAAGATGTTGTGGCTCCTGATCAAACGAAAAACAAAAGCCGCATTTATTGTGCCGTAAAAAGTTGCGATGCCAAAAGCCACGTGAACACAGATTTAAGCTTCCACCGTTTCCCGAAACAAAACGACGCTTTTGTAGTGCGGTAAAATTTGTTTGGTAATGACGAGAAAATAAACAAATTGGAAGCGTGGAAAAAGGCTTTGCATTTGCGTGAAGTGACCTCGCATATGGTAGTTTGTTCCCGGCATTTCCAGTCCAGCGATTTTCTTTTAAAAATAAATCTCCATTTTTTGATTCAGCTAGACAGCTTTTAAATTCAAATGTTATGGCTTCCTTCACAGTCATAGTTTTACCCGTGCAAGGGCATTTGAATCCAACAATTCGATGGGTTTGCTTTCCTCAAAAATAACCCCATCGGGAGAAACGCTCAACTAACCTGTAACAGTGTAGCAGCGTTGTGACGCAATGTTTGCACTTTTCTCCCACACCAGCTTTGCACAAACACACCACCGAAAGTAGCTATCATCTCCTCCAATTTTGAAGCCGATTTCAAGCGGTACATCCTTCAAATTTGACGTTTTCAGGCACAGAGCTGTCATTTTCACGGCGCAGCTTCCATCGTTTGGACTTGATTTCCCGCATTTTATGAGATGATTCGCGTTTAAAAGTCGTTCTGCTTGTTTAAAATTGTTTTGGACTGGATTTGTTCCAGCTCACTTGCAAATTTATTCCATATTACAATTTAAAAGTTGTACTGGACGCCACCCGCAAATTGGCAGCTGCACGCTTAGCGCCGCCATATTGAATAGGTCACGCCCCCATCTTAGATCCCAATACGAGAAAAAATGTGTAGCAGCCTCTGTAACGCTTCACAGCTTCTAAAAAATTATAAATACGTATTCACACGTCTGTCCTTTATAGCCAATCGGAGGTTGAATAAAAATAACCCTCGTATGTGTAGCAGCCTTGGTTTTTGTGCTTCGTACAAAAACGAACGATTATATTATGAAGTTTCAACGGACGTGGCAACTCCGAATAAAAATAAAAAATGTACTTTCGTGCAATTTGTACGCGATAATGCAGATTTCAACAGTTACATTTATATTGTATTGAGCTTATGATTCCATTATTTTATGCGTCAGGACAGTTTCCTTATCCCAATCCCAAAGCTTCACAAATTTATTTACAAAACATGAAGAACTACAGACTAAAAGGGATCCTGTAGAGTGTAGAGTAAGTATCAGAAATTCACGGAAGGATACTTCACAGCAAGACGTTCGGATTATTTTTCTTCTGAAATTGCTATCGACCAGACAATTGAACAAACATTGAGAAATCAATGATTGTTGGAGGAGGTCCATTGTTTATTAATGAATCAAAGGGGTGATTTACACTAAAGATATAATTGAAGGAATGGAAGAATTTTGTAATATATCTTTCAAAAAATCAACACAGTGATTGAACAGACGCTCGGATGGAAAGAGACGATACTTACAGATGTAAAAAAAATTCGAGGAATTTTTCATACAACATTGTCCCTTTCCGGATACAGGTACAATTATGTCGATTGCAACAGCAATAACTGGAGATGAAAATATTAATTATTATAACGCGTTTGAAGAAGGATTGATGATAATGAAAAAAACTGAGGATCATAATTTAAAAGAACTTAAATGCTCCAATAAAGTCAATATTGGCAAAAAAGGCAAGTTTAAATATAATGATGATATTGTTGCGGTTGATTCGTTGATGAACGGTTGAACCAACAATGATGGAACGGTATCCAGCTCCAGATAATTTACTGAAAATGTTATTTTCTAATTGTAATAAACGATGTGGAAATTCCTGTGGATGTCGGAAAAGCGCATCACCTATTATAAAATAAGTGAAGTGGAAGAAACTGCTGAAAACCAACAAATTTAATTTTAGTAAGTAAAATATTTAAATAATTTTTATAAACTTTTAATTAAAATTAAGTTTTTTACATTAATATTATCACGAAAAAAGTATATTCGTACAACGATTTTTGCTTAAAATTAAGTTATTAAACTTATAATGTATTAGATATGTATAATTATATCTGTATTCATTTATTTATTTATTTTATTATTAAATAAAAAGCAACAAATTTTAATGGGTAAACTTTGTAATATACCTTATACAATCCAACAGGTTTTATAATAATTCGTTGGATTCCGAGCTTTTTATATTTCAGGCGCTTACAACACTCCAATATAATTTACTTTGTGATTTGATTTTTTCTCTTTTACTTGAAATCCTGTTATGCAAATTATTAAGTAGAAGGTTCTGCACCCGTAATAAATGTTTGAGATACAACACATAGAATATGGACTACGTTAGGTACTCTTATCAAGAAGTGGTCCAATTTCAGTTTTTTTTATTCTATAGTTCGGGAAAATGTACCTTGTGACCCTATTTCTACTAACATATTTGTCAACATTCCTCGAAACATTTCTAAATTGGAGCTCACTTCTTTTGTAAAACATTTGCCACCATTTTAACAATGTGGTGACGCCGACATTAAAACTTACAAAAGATGCAGGGAATTGGAGAGGCAATGCAGCAATGAATATCTCGTTGACTTTTTCTTGAATATTGGGCAATCCTAGTTGACAGAACTCGTACGCTGACAGAATGATATAGAAGCCTTTAGGGAAAGGATTTGTTGAAGTTATAGGGATTTGACACGAACAAAGGATTGAGCAATTTATTTGTTGTATGAGAAAGATTCGCAGAGTACATAATAGGTGGAGGTCCATGCATTTTTCGAAGATCTGAACCGCACGGGTTAAAGGTAATGAAGCCGCGCCGCCGCATGATCCACTCATGGATCATACTGTGGACCACTCGTATGTAACTATCATTAACAGCGACCTTGGTTGATGTTTCACGGAATCAGTGAGTGAGCACCTACCTCCTACCCGTTCTTCATTCAATACAAACCCTTTGTTGTTTCCCAGTCACAAAAATTCTTGCTTAGGCATAGAAGATTAGATTACACGAGTATAAGGAAAAGTTTATCGGGTCTTTACAATACAAAAGGGTTCTGAAATTGAAAATAAACCTCCTATCATAAGAATCCTCCTATCATAAGAAATAAGTCTAGAACACGTCTGGAATCTTTGGCTAAGGGGAGGTTGAGAGTTTTATCTCCAATTCGTCCACCCCCTTTGAGAGTATTGAACTTCTTTATGAAGGTTCTGAAATGTATTCTTAAATTTCGAATTTTTTTCCCTTGCTGTATCCAAAAGTGCTTAATATGAACAAGGTTTTATATTTGGTTGAGCTGAAACTAACATATTGGCACAGATTTTGGCGGCATTCTTCGAAAAATTTAAACAGTTTTATAACCTTATTTGAATAACGCTAAAGCTAAAGCAAATAACGATGGAAATTCTAACCACACTGCATATAGGAATTGTGTAGGTAATAATTCGCAAAACCTTTCCCTTAATTTTTCTTCATATGATTCTTGAATACGTTGATCAATAAGAAATGAAGTAATGAATGCGATAAACATGTTTAGAATCAAGCGCTACTAGATGAAAAGTGCTTACGAACATTAAATGTTAAAATTCGAATCTAAGAACACATGGTGGGGGAAATTACATTATCACAGATTAGATTTTCATTTAAGCTTGTTTACATTATTAAGTGGTTGAATATGTTGAATAACTTAAAATTAAAATTAAGTTGTGATCTCATGATTATCGTCCTAGACAACTAAACACTCCGGTAAAAACTTTCTTACTATGTCTAACTCAAAACTATAATCAAAAAAACCTAAAAGCAGTTCTGCAACAAAACGGGTACAAATTACCTCAAATTAAGCCTAAAGCCAAAAAAGTACCACAACATTTTCAAAAAATGGGTTGAAAATAATTTTTCCACCGTATAAAATCACATTCGCTAGAAGTATCACTGCACACAATCTTACATGGAACGAAGTAATTAAAGGGTATCTGCTACACAGTTAGCCATTAAACAGAAAAGTATGTCCTCAGCATGTAACCCAAATCGCCCGCAAGGTTAATACTGGTAACAACAAACCCTTCCATAAGAAGATACATTAGCAAAAGGAAATTGGTTGTGCCCACAAAGAAAAAATAAGTCATTTTGACGGATCCTTAGAGTTTAAGATACTTCCCAGGAATTTCAAATTAAACAGTTCAAAATAATTGAATAAATCAATTTATAGCTAGAAGGGTTTCGATTTATATGCAACAATTTTCGTACAGATTAATAATAAAGGAGCTATAAAACAATGAATACTTTGTCGTATAGTTTGTAGATAAAATAGTGGAAGCTGTTGCTTTCTAAACTTTCTAAATCAGGTTTATAGTTTCGGTAACATTAACCAACTTGAAACAGCTATTGCTGATGGAACTTGCTCTTCAAAATGTACTTAAGAATTGATGCGATATAACAATTTTGTTGTATATTTCATTAGATCTTTACGTAAAGTTCAACTTTCAAAGATGACAACCTAAAACTTCTGTTTTCAGAAAGTATCACAACCTGAAAGGGAACAAAATGTAATTCGTCCCTTCTTTTACTCTTATACGGACTTAATTCTTACCCTAAAGCAATCTCCGCATTAGCACTTAGACCCAAGGGACACTAAACTTTTAAGTCCCGTAAATAAATTACGAATTTTCTTAATCAAGTTGATAAAAGGAGACTTGTTTAGATTGCCATTAATAAGTAAACGGTTCATTTGTTTTAATTATTCGTGGTTTACTTTTTATATACCGCAATTACGTAGGTACTTTAAACGAAGACTACTAGATTTTGCAATTTACCGTTGAAATAAAGTTGTAATTTATGCAACGTTGCATTGACAGGATGGTGTTCCGTGCATCCTTTCAAACAATATACATACACGATAAAAATACCGATAGCTGTTCCATTCTCTTCAGTAAATTATTAGTATTGCCTGCGCTATAAAATACAATGGCTTTGATAGTGCAACCAATATAGAGATATTTACGTTCCATCGTAACCTATTTTTTCATTTTGTGCACTTTACCCAGATAAGAGATGAATATGAATCATTGAATTGGCGGATATCGCCGATCTAACGGTACCACGCGCTCTTAAAAACAATTTTATACCCGTATAGCGATACAAGTTATCATAAGAAAAATAACACGACTAGTATTGACTATCAATTTTGGAAAGAAAAAGATCGGAAAATCCTACAAGAAATATGTCGAAGTTTATACGACCTAGAAGGAAAACCGTTAAACTAAATAATCAGTTTGTTTTGGCAGCCATAAATATGAGATATTGCAGCATTATAACAATAACTATACATTACAGATTGAGTGGCCGCGATCAATCTGGATCAGCAGTGAAACTCGGCACGTGCTGTACGATAGGGCTGATAGACGAGGGATCCAAGAGCGATAGCGCGCCGAGGAGTTGTTTACCGGACGCCCCTCGTCCTCTCTTATATCCCTTTGCAACATTTAGCACCAAGCCAAAACGAGATGAAACCCAAGATAAATGCGTGTGCTGTACAAATGTTTTCGTTTACGTTCCCCCAAACTAAAACTACTACGTCGAAAAATTGCTTGAAAGGGTATTTCTTGTGCTTTTTACGATCATATTATGGAAGTTCATAAACAAAATTGGAGTATTATCAAATTTTCAAAGTGGAAAAAATATATATCGCAAATATAACGTACGTCTACGGTTAGTAAACATACTTGACAAATGTACGTATAAATTAACAACGAAATAATAATTTTGCACATTGTGACTGACAAATTAAGTTCTAGAGTGGTGTAAATCTACTAAATAGGCATAATTAGACACGAAGTGAATGGTAACTATTTTATTATGGAGCTTTAACATAATAATAATTGTAAATCACTCTCTCGTTGTAACTATCTATTGTACATTGGCCTGTATGATAGGTATTACTGAGCACTCAAAAATGACTTCTAATAGAAATGATAGGTATTACTGAGCACTCAAAAATGACTTCTAATAGAATATTTAAAGGCACGTATATTATACTGAAGTTTCAAATATTCAAATACGGATGCAAATTAAAAAAACCTCGAAGAAAAAGTACAAAAAAAGGAAAATTTTGCGATAATTGGAAACGTTGTATTACCCCTACCGAACCGTAAATTAATAATGGAGACGCCCATTGTTACACGTACAATAGCGTTTAGTTTATCCACAAACTTCACCCTTGCATTATACGCAAAAATTTAAAACCACCAATTTCTTTTTGGGATGTAGAAGCTTGTCTCTTCTTATACAGCAAAAATTGTTTAATTTAACATTATTGTGGTGTGAGTTGTTCTGGAACATGTAGGTTGTATTGACAGTACGCAATAACGAACCTTTAATGAACAGTTTTCAACGTATAATTTACTTTTTGCACTTCCAAGACTAAAATAAATACTTTAGTTTAGTCTCTGTCTACAGGGACTAAAGTGGGTCATTTATTCTCTTGGGATTAAATATGAACTTTTTTCAAATATGGCTATCGCTCTTTACTAATTCCCATGCTAATCGAATGGTTTTTATTTTTTTGGATAGCAAGATTTCTAGATAATTTTATACAAATTTGTCACATCGACACGAACAAATTTGGAATTATCGTACATAAAAAATAAATACTTTGGAAGTGCAAAAAATAGTGTATATACCTCGAAAGCAAAGTTCCTAAATCCACTCGCGGGATTAAATGCTGCACGTTGGACCCTCGATATATAATATATTATTTTTATAGTAAAGTAGTAACGAAAAAAAGGATTCAAAGAACGTAAAGTAATGGTATAAAAATAAATTTTTTATTTTATGGAACAACTTCAAAAGTGAAAAGGTATTAATGAGAGGACAAACGAGAATGAAGAAACAACTAAAGGAAACGTATACGAGGTAATAGACAAGATAGGGATAAAGCTAGATGAAAAGGTGGACGTAGATGAGATAAAAGGACTAGGAAAGTCCATAAACGGAAAAACGAGACCAATATTAGTAAAAACACCCTACACCAAAAGGTAAATGGGTTAAGATTATATATATTTATATTTTGTGGAACAACCCCAAGATAATATAATAGGGAGTTAATGGGTACAGCCATGATATAAGTTTGACTCCAATCTCCAAGAAATATTTCGCCGAAGTATCATACTGTTTAAAGGATAATAATCGGCAGAGTTGTTTAATAAACTCGTGGTCTCGACGCACAGACGGGCCGACAAAGTGTAAATAATTTCTTTTTAATTTAAAAATATGCACCAAAAAGGTGAAAAGGAACACATTTTGAAAAAACTCGATGCTTAGATCAAAAAGGGGGACAAATTATGAAGAACCAGCCGCTTACCCGCAATTTCGCCCGCGGCTTTGCAGCTTTCGCTATAAGAAAACATAATCCGCAAAAAACCGATTTGTGACATTCAACTTTATTTATTTAGGGTGACCCATCGAAAAACAGTTCAGCAAGGTTTACGGCTTGTATGTGAAAATAAAAAATCCCCTGACCCGTACTTATAC
This sequence comes from Pyrocoelia pectoralis, assembly GCA_036250285.1. Lineage (NCBI taxonomy): Eukaryota > Metazoa > Arthropoda > Insecta > Coleoptera > Lampyridae > Pyrocoelia > Pyrocoelia pectoralis. The sequence continues at coordinate 75,724,597 of CM070075.1, read as the reverse complement.
CTTTATTTTCAGGAGGACATATTTATACATTAATTTCATCCCTGCAGCTTGAACCCCTTAGCATGGGCGGCATCTACCCTTATTTTTTTTTAATGGGAAGGGGTACATTCGGTACATCTTTTGGAAGGGCATTAAATTTTTTTTTAAATGGTGCTTCGTTTTTTTAAATTTAAGCTGCGTCTCCAGCAATGGCATTACAACATTTTATCATTTTATTTATTTGTATCAGAACATACCCCTTCTCATTTGAAAAAATAGGGGTAGATGCCGCCCACGCTAAGGGGTTGAAGTTACAGTGATGGAATTAATGTGTAAATATGTTCCCCTGAAAATAAAAGTATAGATACGGGTCCAAGGATTTCTTTTTATTTTCACATACAAAGCTGTAAACCTTGCTGTACTGTTTTCGATGGGCCACTCTGTATAATATTACATTAGCAATCTCAAAATAGACAAATGTCGCAATTACAAAAAAATTCGGGTAAAAATTATTGCAGGTATATTAAATGATTACGTGAATGTAGACACACACAATTAGAATTTCCAGTATGCTTTTAATCCTAATTTCAAACAGGTGATACATGTTCATGAATCTGAATATCGAACTTTTCTATTTAAAAAGTCGTTGAGCAGCCACCCCACCCTATTTTTTAAATTAAAATTCACTAATAAATTTGGAAGAGGGTGAAGGTGAATCGTAAGAATGAAGACTAAAGGCTTGGATAAGATTCAATTTTGAGCTTTGCTGAATTTGAAGGAAAATAAATGAAATGCGACGAAAATGTTATAAATTGACACGTCTAGCTTAAGTACCAATTATTGCAACCATATGTTTAAGTAAATTAAGCAAACAATGGATGTAAATTTTGACTAATTTAAAATGGGCTCAAATTGAGATGGTGAAATCTATTATGTTAAGGGTTAAGGTAACGCTGACATTCAAAAGGATACAGGAGCAATAACTATGCAACTCACGAAACCTTCCCCTTATGCTTTTATTAATTTTTTTTCTTGGCTAGGTGTAAGTTTGCTTCCAACGATCGTCATCGCCATATGATGAAATGGATGAAGTTAGTTGAGTTTGAAAGCAAAAATTATGTGTTGTTGACGAAGGCATGGTAAAGGGGAAGCTTCAAAACCATAATGTGTTAATACATCGTTAAATTCGTAAAATAATACTGTCGAATACAGGGTGTTTCTTTGGTTGCGGCCATATAAAAAAATAAAGTTGATGACGGTTTCTCGAAGACGAAGCGTCGAATAAAAAATTTGAAAACGCCATCTAATAGAATTCAAAAAGTGACAATGAAGAAGTATCTTGTTTTTAAAAAAACTAGAATTCGAATAAACGAAGGAATTACGAAAACCCCATAAATCGCATTTTGTTTTAAATCTCGGAAACGAAAATAATGAACTTTTGCAAACTACATGTGAACAGAACATGTCCTAAATTAACAACTTTTCTATAATTTAACCGCCTTCGTATCTCTTACCGTTTTCAAGATCCCCATGCTGTTCATTCTTATCTTGGGCACGTTGTATAATATATATTTCTCCTCTCAGCACCCCTAGTGGGATATGCGACCCCTAATTCCATTGGTTAAAAACTAGAATTCGACGATGAAATTCATTATTATCAAAATTATGAATTTCTAAATTCTTCCCTTCACTAGTTAATGTTTGTCTCTATCCTAAGTCTGTTCTTGCCTTGTCGTATCTTTCTGAAAATATTCGTGTTGTTCAAAGCTGAACCATATCCCGCATTCATCCTTGTGTGACTGGGGAATGCCAATGTCAACCGGTAAAATATATTCATTAAATACCCTTTCGTTTCCACAGTAACTTTGTAGCTTTCTTCCTGTTTGGAAACGACGAAGTTTATTCATTTTTATCCAATTTAATACCGACCTTTTTCCTAAGGACAATGTAGGTAGATAGAAACGTTCTTTTTCCTTCTTTTTTCCAATTAATTTCTGACCAAAATAAGTTCATTTCTCTATTCTTCAGTTATTTTCTCGTATTTTTGTTTATTTTGGGAGACATATTCTTTTAAAACTTTTTTAATTATCTTTTAGTGACGGCGTAGCTCTGTTTGATATAGGAAATGATAAAAAAGCAAAAGAATTATTAAACTTTCACACAGCCACAGTAAATTTCATAAAGGAGGTATGAAATGAATTGAAAATAAAGGTGAACTTGAAACCAAATCATAAATATTTTATTTAGAATTAAAAGCAACGATGATAGTTTCACGTTGTTTTAGATTAAAACAACCTGTACAAACGACATCTCATTAAGCAAGGACCGCACTCATCTTGTAATCAAGATCTCTTACACAGCTAGTAGACATCTGAAGTATCATCTAAACTCGTCTCATTTGAAAACTTGCCCTGAATAAAGGCCTATAGGAAATTTGATGTAGGTGTACCTTCATTTATTCACATCTGAATTTAACAAAAAACCGGGATGCAGATATCTGCAGCGTACAGCAGGTTAAAAGTGGTGTAGTGCATCATCGTCTGAAGTGGTTTCGAACCACGTCGCTCGCTAATGACCCCGAACACTTGTCCTCTACTGAAGGGATATCCTTGTTTTTTTCTTATTTCAACCCCCGAATGTGATTCGTATTGCTCGTACGTTTTTAATCAGAGACAATTGTTAAAGTAATGAGATAATGGTCGCAAGCATTAAATTTGTGTTCGGTTTGTTATTTCCGTAAATGGACATAGCTGTTCCCTAATGTAACTCCTAGAAGGATAACGGAACCTGCCGGATAAGGTTACAGGGGGGCGTTTAGTTTAGATAGATCTAATTAATTGTTCGCTTAATTTTAATAATGGTGCTTGTCTTGAGGGAATACTCGTCGGTCAGCTTCATTTACTTCGATGTAAACGATATGACACGATTCTCTATAGTGTCGCATAAGTTTCACTAGACAATATTGGGCTGGGTAAATGGAACCCGCTACTTAAACATTTGCGCCGGAAATAGGTTCAGATAGGGTTTTATCGGCAGTTCGCAATTAGGACGGCCAAATGAGAAAAACGCTATCAGTGTTAGTATGGTTCGTATCGGGATGGATTAAAATCCCTCGGATAATGTAAGTGTGTAAATTCTACGGACAGGGACACTCACATGCTATAATCCGCGTTAAAAGCTGCCGTAGGTGCTGAGTCGGAGCGATACGCCATTTGCATACAAATGCGCCTACTGCGCTTCATAATTAAACATGCTACCAGTTTACCTCGGTTTCATGACACCCTCATTGTGTCTAGCGCACGAAACAAATGGACTGCATTATGTACTTCGCTTTGGAATAGTTTTAGCGTTGAATTAATACTCTTCGTGTTTCTGAATACCGCCAACTAACACTCTCCTTCAGCCCTTTACCGATTTACTCAGATAGAATGCTAACTTAAGCTGCCCAGTAAATCCTCCCCTTTCCATAAATATGTTGCTGTAAGCGAAAACTTATAATTGATGTCGCTTAAAATGTAATAATATAAATTAAAGGCTTGCCGCGTAATAAATCACGGAATGCTAATACTAATAAAGCTATCATACGATCGAGGTCCGATAAAAAAAACATCGGAAAGATTAAAATCACAATTTTTTTCGTTTGCTTAACACAGTACGAACAGCTTTGAACAAACACACTTTTCACCACTCTACAAGCACGATAATATCATTGATTGTATCAAACTGTAGCACGAAACTAATAATACACAATACCCATGAAGGTCAATACAAATTTGTTTTATACATACCGGCGTTTCTGTAGTTATTATCCTTTATTAAAGTGTAATAAATCACTCTTTAATCCTAGCTTAAGCCTTGTAGAGTCGTGACATATCAGTTGTTTCATGCCCACAAGGTTATGTAGGTTACAGATAAATGATTGGAAAATATATAAAAAAGGATTACTTCAAACTATGAAAATTGTGATGTGCCCTTTTGTGTTCTCTCAGTATTTTGTCTTGATTGTAAAACAAGTGATACCTTAATTGCTAATAAAAATCACATGTAAACCATTACGTCTAACTATAAGTATTTCTAACTTACATCGCCATTTTTGGGGTTACATTATTTTTTTTTACAATATCCCAATTTAAGATAATTATGAAAAAATTCCTTTTACCCTTTTTTCCTATTCCTTTTATAAATTTCCTTAAATCGTAATCAAGTTCTAACTAATTGTGTAACTATTATTTTAATTAACAGCAATAAAAACACTATATTTAGCATTTTCCTGACTGACGGTCAGTTTTAACTTATCATAAAATTGTTATTGTTCCATCAATTGTTTGCAAATTTAAAAATGTTGTAGCACACATACTTCTCAAAAGTCGAAAGCCCATAAATGTTGATTATTGACATAATTAACTGGTTTTATGAGTTATAATCGAAAATTTACTACTTTCCAATATACGGAAACTAAAGAAAAAATTCTTCTTTTAAATGCTAAATTTGTATTACTGAAATCAAGCTGCATTATTCCTTTATTGAAAACAAAATTTGTTTTCTTGTAATTCAAAGTAAATGTTATGATTATCGCGATAGAAAGACGCACATATTCCCGCGAGAGGTAATCTACCACATCGTAAACAGCGAGCGGCAAACCACAACAATGTGATTATTCTTTTGCATTGTACAAAACCATGGCGCTTCATAGCAATAGTGTACGACAACAGCTTCCCCGTTCACTGCACTTCACCACGCGAACCGAAGCATCCATTAATTGCTGTTGTTCGCTGATGATGACACTGTGGTGCTCACTGTGTTTGATGTTATGGCCTAATAAGTCAGCAAAATTACAAATGGATTTTGTAATTTTGCTGACTTTGTGTTAATGGTTCGGTGTCTTTGGCTTCTACAATGTTGCCTCGTTAAATTTGACGTGTCACAACTTATTTTTGTGTTAATTGTTGAATTTTTCCCCATGGCGTGTTTGTTTCTTGACGATTCTTGGTTTGCCCTGCTTGCTCCCAGTGATGATCAGCGTGACGATGTTTGAACCCTTGATTTTGCTTTGATTTATATTCTTTTTCACCTTTAAAAGTCATGCTTTAACGTTCATTTAATTCAACCGTCCCTACAATTTTTAATTATACCTGATGATGACATTCTAATTAGTATCGAAACATGTCATAGTAATTAATTTAATCTAGAAATTTTATCTATATCGTATTCCTTAATTAGATCAACTACTCAATAAATTGTGTGCATGGGGAAGGTTTTGTGACAACTCTTTTATTGGATTTATAGACCAATAAGTTCCGTATTTGGGCGAAACAAACTTTATTTCAAGAGAAAAGTGAAGATCAGTCTCATTTCATTTTCAAAATTTTCTAATTTACTAATATCGAAAGTATTTCGTATATCTTTCGGATTTTAAATTTTGAATGTTAATCTGTGAATATTTTTAATTTCGATCCTTTGGTTCAGAGCTTTAGTTTTAAACCCTTGAATTTTGATTTACGACTTTGAATTTTGGATATAGAATTTCCGATAGCATTTATTACATTTATGTTTTGAATTTCTAACAAAGAATTTAAATTTGGTACGTGCATTTTATGTAATTGTATTTTAGCTTACGATTTCGATTTTCAGTTTCTAATTTAGGGTATCGCATACAAATTTCATATTTCAAATTTAAGATTTTCAGCTTTGAATTTCTATTTCTGAATGTAGATCTTTTAATTCGTATTTTATTTCGTTTTCGAGAAAAAGTGTTCTTGAATTTTAGTTTGTTTAGTTTGTTAGTTTTTCGTTTAGTTGTTGAATGAATTCACGATTTCGTATTTCGGAATCATATTTCGTAAATCGAGTTTCTAATTCAGATGTCAGCTCTAAATTTTAAATGTTCTATATCGAACTTTTGAAATATGTATCGCGAATTCTTAATCATTAATGTAATTAGATGGAATTAATGTGAATGTCAGCTATTGGATTTCGGATTTCAAATTAATTCAAACTATATGTTTTCATATCTGAATTTGGATCAACGTTTTATTAAGGTTTTGTCATTTTTTTTTCAAGGAACCTGCAACATCAGTATCGAGGAAGAAGAAAATAATAATCAAAAGAGATCAAAATTAGAATAGCCTTAGCAAAGGAAGCATTTATTAAGAAAATAAGGCTTTTGTGTGGATCGTTAGATAAGACCTTGTGGAAAAGACTTGCGAAGTGCTATATATGGAGCAGAGACATGGACTATAAGGAAAGAAGATGAGAGAAAATTGGAGGCTTTTGAGATGTGGGTGTGGCGAAAAATGTAGAGGACCAACCCTGTTGGTGGGCCTAATGCTAAGGCTAGTATGTTAAATAAATAAATAAATAAATAAATAACGTGGGAAGAAAGAATAAGAAATGAGGAAGTTCTAAGAAGGATAGGGGAATGGAGAAACGTCTTAAGAATAGTACAGAAAAGGAAAAGGAACTGGATTGAACATACAATCAGAAAAGACTGTTTATTAAAAAATACATTAGAAGGAATGGTAAACGGAAAAAAGGAAGAGGGTAGCAAAAGACACCAGATTCTGGACATCAAGGAAGAGGGAAAATATGAGAAAATGAAGAGAATGGCAATGGAAACGGAGAAGTGGAAAGAAACAATCTTCACTAGCGTGAGACGACCTGCCTCAGGCCAGAACGACCCGTGATGATGATGATGATGATATTGAATGTTTATTTGTGACTTTGAATTTCTGATTTCAATTTTTACCATTAGTCGTCAACCTTCTTATTTTGTACATATTTAATTTTGGATTTTATATTTTGTTGTTTGAATTTTGAAAACCGATCACGGAATTTTAAATATTTTTTAATACTGCGAGTTCTAAATTATGAAACAACAAACAAAATTGACACAAAAGGATACTGACCAATAATGGATTTGATCAAAGTTTATCCGATCATTCTGAAAAATTGCAAAACGCCATAACTTTTCATTCTGAACAACTTTTCTTAGTAACACTTTGGCATGCTGTTAAGGGAAAATTACCTAGAACTAAAATAGAGTTTGCTCAATTGTAAAGGCCTACTTGACTTTAAAAAATCGAAAGTAAACTAAAAATAAGTTACAGGCCAAGCAGGGTAGAATCCCAAAATATTAAATTCCAATTCGAACATTTTTGGTCCACCTCACCTATTGTGAACTCAATTCGGGAACATACTGTATACTCGTCTGGCAGATACCTGCAACCACTGGAATATTCTGGCTGTTTACATATACTTTTTAAACAATTGAAAGAATGTTCCCTCAAAATTTGAACCTTGTGGGAGCAGGTTATGAATTACCTTCTACCCCGATGACAACTTTGCTACGGTCTGGCACATACTTGCAACCCTCAAAATAGGATGGCAATTTTTTTCACACTTAAGCACATGTATATTACAACATATTAAAATTGTAGCGTTGTGCGAGTAGATTAAAAAACAATTTTTTTTTACATTTTCAAAAATTTAAGAGATGATGACGCAACCGCGAGATGCCTGCCAGAATGATATTTCCTTCATTGACTAATAATAAAACCATTTAAAAAGTTTTTAGCTTTGTGGGAAACGGGTTAGTCAAATGGTTCGCTAGCTCTCCTACTACAATCTACAATGTGTAATATTGAAGTCTCCTAAAATAATAACATTTTGTAGGTATAAAAAATTCATCAATGCTAAGGATTCAAGCAAATTGGAAAAATCATTCACTTGAATATAAGGAGGTACATAAATCACAATTAAGTATATAAAGAATGATTTTGTTACCTTCAATTTTACAACCGACAATATCTACAGATTTGATTAAGCTTTTAACACTTGAGAAGTCAATCTTTGTAACTAAAAATTTCGATTTGATAGCCAATAAGACACCACCACCTCTCGAGGTTTGCAAATGATCAAAATGAATGAATGGATAAATTTACTGTTGTAAGTATTATTGATGAAATGGGACCGTAGGTTCTTTGGTCCGGTATATTTTCTATTCATGATGTAATAGTGTTTTCAAAGAAAAAAATTATTAAGAAATTGACTTTTGTTGTTATTCCTTACATTCGTAATACGTAATAAAATAAACTACAAGTACCTTAAATCACAGCTTCCTTTTTATTTAGGTTGGTTATTAAGGCATCAAAATTCAGTAATCTAAGTCTCAAAAGAATAAATGAGAGAGTTTGTGTTCTGATGTTCTCCTAAACTCATTTTTTATAGTTGTTTAGTTGAAAACAGCACAGCGTGGTTGAGTTGATGACAAAGCGCATTAGATCGAGTTAAAATAGCAATGAATATAATTTGCTTTTATAGTTAGTAATAGAGAACATTTCTGTATGCTATTATTAATGCCTGTGTAAATTCGAGTTGCAAATTACCGCTTTTGGTTTTGCTTGATACCACTAAACTTTTGCAAACAATCGTTCCAAATTACACTTTAAAATGGTTTAAAATATAAATATTTTCGCATACTAAATGAATAATTTACATTTAGAAAAGACGCCTAAAGAAGGAAGAGAGGAACATATTCAATTTTACGGGTTGCTTACAAAAGCTCACGACAGATTTATTATTTTCCGAGGTCGTTCAATCTTGGGGGCGCCTGCCGAGCTAATCTAAACGCGGAACTCCGAATGACAATGTGGGATAAGTTTTCATCAGATCTTGTCCTAAAATACATTTGTATATACATATGTATAGACGAAATTATATTAACGTACAAAATTTTCATTATCCTTGTTTACAGAAGCACCTTCCCTTTTCGTTTTATAAAATTTCCAGAGCCGGATGTTTGTACGTTGTGGAAAACTAGCACGTGCCACTACTGGACATACGGATTCGAATGGTTATCGGCCTGGGAGGAATCTGAGCGCATAGAATACGTGATTCCAAACCGTGGAAAGACGTGCCGTATCCGAGTAAATCTAAGTTAATTCGTGAAGCAAAACTGGACCTAATAGGTATCGTGACCTAGATGTAAACCTCACATATATTGCGCTATTTAAACTCTACATAAATTTTCTACACGCTACAATTAAAGGATACAATTTGCTGTAACAAATAGGTAGGGGATACTAAGCTTCTGCTAATACAAGAACTTGCTTCATTTAACGAACGCATAATTTCGTTTATTTTTCTTACGTCGTATTTGAAATGGAAAAATGCCGATTAAAGGCCATGTAATAAAACATAATATTCGTAATATGTATAGTTTCGAATATACCTAATATGTAATTGAACCAAGGAATACATTTTACATTAATTTTGTTCTTGTTATTGAAATTCTAGATACAAATCAGTAGACGATTATCTTAAAAATAAATCCCTGAACATATTTGAGTTTTCTGAAGTTGTATAGATGGGATATTATTATTGTTTTTCAACATTTTGTAGTATGGAAATTGAATGAATATTTCTGAATGTGTAAGATAGAAAACTTCGCATAAACATTCTAATAATTCTTCGGTACACATAGATAAGTCTTAGATTCAAATGTTTTAGGTTAATCAAGGGTACCTACATCTCCTGCCTCGCCATCATTACACGCATTGTAATGAATGTTCATAGCCAGCCAAAATTCATAATTTTAATCAATGTTAAATGTAGTTGCCGAAGTCTGTGTAACTACACAATGGATAAAAGTACCTTCAAGGGCATAACAAGACCAAAGCCTTAAAAGCAAACTTAACACCGAAGCCAGTTGCAAAATTTCTAATAAAAAGGTCACGTTCTAAGTTAATAATTTGGAAAAATTACTATACCAAAACATTTTTCAGGTAAACCACTTTATCTTTATTTTTTTAAAATCGGTCAGAAAGTAGTACTTTCCGGTTTATTTTTAGGTCAGAAAATGTCATTTTGTCGGACCGAGCCAGAAATGATAGTCCGGTAAAAGGTTTTATCTACTATTCATATATAAAGTTCAACATTACGACACTCAAATGAGTATCGTAATGAACTATTTTACCGCACTCATTTATTAAGGTGACAGATGACAGATATGCCTACTAAATTATTTCTAATTTTTTACAAATTTCTTTCGATTAACAATATTTTATGAATAGTAGATAAAACGTTGTACGATATTCGTATCGTAACATCATTTTACGATACTCGACGGCTTATTAAACTCGGCCTGCGGCCTCGTTTACTAAACCGCCGTCTCGTTTCGTAAAATGATACGTTACGACACTTGTATCGTAAATAACTATTACCGGACTCATTTTTACTTTACCGGACTCATTTTTACTTTCCGGCCTAGAACGGTCAATTGTTCTGCTCGTTTCTGGCCGATTTAAAAAAATATATTGTACGTAATACGTCCCAAAAGTGCTTTTATTGGACTCGCAGGCTTTGCCTACTTGTCCAGTAAAAGATCACTTTCGGGACTTGTTACGTAAACTACTATTTTGAAATTCTGCTTAGACGTAAATTTTACTTTCAAATGCTATTTCTGAGGTATTTCGGCTCAAATAACAATATTTTCTGACGTTCCCAAAAACTTTAGATGAAACTGAAATATAGTTGTAATTTTTTATTCGCCAGAAAACATGGCAACGTCCAGTACTCGTTAAATTCGTTGTAGTGTTCAGGATTGCGGTTACGTGGATTCCCGAGATTTGTACCACGACAAGGGAAAATGAAGGATTCGTTTGGGAACCCTTAAAAAACTGATGTAATAGAAGGTTATAATATAATACGGCAAAGTTACCTGTTTCCAAAATTAGGGAAATATTTAGTTTTAAATTAGAGTTACTTTTAGTTTACATTTTGTTGTAGATAGTTTTATTTTTGTTAGACTACGATTTAAATTGTGGTGCCTACAGCAAATTTAATTAATTAAGTATTAAACGTAAAACAACAAAATTGTATAATTAATAGTTTATATCAATGAATAAATAGTGTCAGGAAGAAGCATTTGCAATATTATCGTGCGACCGCGATGGCCTGTGCATATGGCAGATGATTGTTTCCTGTTTCACAGTGGTGTGCTGTCGCAAAAAGATACTTACTTGAAAAATAATAATAAAATATAAATTTCTACTTTTATACATTCGTATAGTACTAAGTTTTGTTTTTTTTTTACTTGTTTGGCTACAAACGGTTATTTAAAGGTAATTTATAGCAATAAAACACATAATATAAACGTGCGAAAAAAATTTTAAGCCCTTAGAAACAACACAGACGCCTATGTTTTAACCTCAAATTATGTGTTAACGAATCATGAATTCTACATAAATTAAATGATCTGAACTACTTCCATATGAAATCATGAATTGTGATTTCGACACTAATAGAATAAAAATCACCACTAATTTATCGTTAAAATGTAAATTTAAACAAAAACTATGTATACGCCTACGCAACGACCATCAACATAACATAAACAAAGTGAGTCAAACTTGGCCTTTCATGGCCGCATTTCCGTCTCGCATTGACATATACAGCCGTCTGCTATATGCTTCTTCCTGACACTATTTATTCATTGGTTTATATAGTATAAAATAAATATGTACGGTAATGGCGAGTATAAAGTTTAATGAATTTCATTGCAGGTGAAGCCTTGATTGGTATATGAAAATTAAGCAAATAATTTTAAATGAAGGTGAATATTAGAAAATTAACAAGTTTGACAGTATATTTTAATTCGAAGAAGATGATTTTAGGTAATTAAACAAATTTACCAATAATAATCAATGCGAGATAAAAGTTGAACAAAGATGTCATGATTTCTTTATTATGTAGTTATGTAGTAGATGTGGTGAACTTCTTAGGTAAATGTTATCTAATTTTAGCCATATAGGTATATAATAAGGGAGTTGTACTGAGGCCTGTCGTTATTTACGGAGCTCACAGTGTGGGCCGAAGACTCGGCAGAGATCGACTGAGATCAGTATCGGTAGTCGAAGAGGTAGTTGTAAGTGGAAGGATACCCCCACGAATTGTTCCCCAGGTGATTGTACGAGATAGTGTCCCCCTTATAAAGTATGCTTTGTGATGTCGTCAATGAACAATAAGGACATTAACGTAAACGTAATCGTAGGAGCCTGTGGATACCAGTAGGTATAAAAATACGATCTTGAATAAGTACTAAAATGAACACTTCACTCACGGTTGGTGTTCAGGATTCGAAACTATAGATAATGCGTAGATCCTCCCTAAGGAGATGATGCAATTAGGTAAAGATCCTGCTGCCAGTACGGTCGGTACACCGAAGGTGTGCTAAAAGGATTTATATCCAATAAAGACGATAAAATCCCTTGCTGTAGTACCTGTTTTCAGGGGCGCCGGAAGAAAATTTGTTAGGGGGGGGGCCCTTACATTTTTTCAAGTAGAAATTAGAATACTTGAAAATTTTTACCTATTTTTAAATTAGTATAAATCAATAGGCTATGCAGAGTCACCGATGGAATAGAACATTATACTCCAAACGTGATTATATTGTGAGCTTTTAACATTTTCTAAAATGGATTTACACGATTTATGAAATTCCAGGGAGGGGCCCGGGCCCCCCCTTGCCCTTTAGTAGTGGCGCCCATGCCTGTTTTAGGACACTTAGACGGTTTTCTTAAAAAATGCTCGGAGACGTCGACTCTTGATTTTTGGGAGACAACTTTTGATGTCAAAGTTGACATTAACACATCAAGGTTTATAAAAATTTTAGTGTAAAGTTTGATTTTCGAGAAGGTGCGTGTACGTCATAGACATTTTATATAGTTACAAATTGTTGTCAACAATATAGTAACAATAGTAACTAAGAAAAATGCCTATGACGTACACGCACCTTCTCAAAAATCAAACTTTCGAAAAAAATTTAAACATCAAAATTCAACGTCAAAAGAAATTTTTATCAATTCAACAAATGATTAAATTGTGCGCCACCAACTTCCATACAATGATACAAATTCTTCTCGAAACGTTTCCTTACTTTTGGAGGATCTGTGGCGTAATTTGGCGGCATTCTTCAATAATGCGTCGACGCAACTCTTCCAGAGGCCCTCGTTCCGTTGCTAAATTTTACTAAAAAATTTATTGAATAAAACTAAGTTTGGCCATATAAAGAATTGAAAGACGCTTCAAATGAGTGGTCGCTGGACTTCCTTTCCCTATTTAAATTCTTGAGTTAGGGGTTGTTGGGGCTAGGGGGTTGATGTGTTTCCTTTTCAATGGCCCGCCCTGTATACATACATATATGTAAATATTGAAACATTGTCAAGTCTTATTTATTTTTATCAAACGTGTTATTTTGTACCATTTCCTTTCTATTGGTGTCTTAAGCTAAACATTTTTGCGGATGGATATTAAACGAAGGGAAACCACTGGGTAAGTTGCTGTATACGAAGGGGAAGTGAAGGGGAATCCGTGGAAAGTATAGGGAATTATGAGTAATTGAAAAGGAAATGTTGGGAATTATGAGATAGTAACAAGAGAATACAGCGAACTAAAAGGGAATTACGAGGATGTACCGAAACATATCCAGTATTTTACATTCATTTAATGTGTTAAATCATATTCCAGGAAAAGAAGATAAGTTCTCTCTTCTGTTTTACAAAAATATCACATTGTTGTACCAAATAAAATACTTTATACTTGACTTTTATTTATGTTTTCGTTATTGCATAAATCATTACGAGAAGACATTCATACCAATTTTATGATGGTATTTTCAATTTTTTCCCACTCTACGGGGACCAGATCTATCTCGATCCATTATTAAAAATTCTTTTTAGATATTTGGTTTTAATTATCATAGGTAAGGTGTGACAATATTCTACTCTCTTATGCCGATAATAATTGAAAATGATTACAATCAGTACTGGTATGCAAAAGATCAAATATTAATATTTTACCAATACAAAGAGGTAGGCATTTGAACTAGTTTTAACATAGTTATGTGTTAAAAATTTGATTAGAGTAATCGACGTTCCTCTGCAGCGGAAGAAGAATGTTCAAAATTGACCCACCTACTTTTGAATCCATTCTCGTAGTGATTGATAGAGTGAATTTGTATGCATTTATATAAAATCGATGTATACGAAATACAGAAAAATAAAAAGCACGGTTTAGATGCCAGTGAAGTTCATGTAAAATAACAAATAATGTAAATGTGGTGCAATTTTTGCGCTTGATGTAACTAGTAAGCATTTATTTGTTAGATTTACTAAGCGTCAGCAAGTAGTTGCAAGTAAATATGTATAGTAGCAGGTTTCTAAAGAGAAACCGAATAGTAATGAAGCAATTTAGAACCAATGGTGCATTTTATAAAAGAGTTTCTAGTCTGTACTCTAATATTCTTTTTCGGTGGAAATAAAGCATATTGGACCACGAATGCAAAGGTAGCAAAACTGTCCTTAAAAATACTCTTTGAACTCATTTGAACATTATTGACATAAAATATTGAAACTGATTTGTAAGTCTTGCTTAAAATGCTAATGAATATAAAAGAGGCTTGGAAATAGGCATAATACCGCTTTGCCTCGCATGGTGTTTTACTCCTCCTAAATCTGATATACTGCGGTCGTTCCATATTGGCTCGGAGGTAAATTTAGATGCGTATCAATCGTTTCTGTTAAGCAAAACGGTCGTAGTAATATTATACCGAATGAAGGGACAGCATAGAAAAGACGCTTTAGGACGGAGAGATAGCGGACCGTGCATGCAAGTTGTATCCCTGATAACGTGGGTACGCCGTCGGCCACTTAGCTAATGGCGCATCCCTAGAGACCTCGACGCTGATGAGGTACCAACCTAATAGATACATGTCATCTAAATTCCCTTTGATGCAGACCCGCAAATAACTTAAATGAGAGTTTCAACCGCCGCCGGCGCTATCCAAATTGTGAACACGTTACCAATTTACGGCGTTCGCATTAAACTAGTAGATTAGGTAGAACAACTTTAACGAGTAACATCAGGTTTACTAAATCTAAACCAAATAGATATACAAATGACGTTAATATGATTTGGGTTAATGCATAAGTTTGACATTTTAATTTGCCGTTTAATAAACAACTTGAGTAACTCAATTACTTTAAACCAATGTTCTCGAGTGAAACCCTGAGAAATAATCTTTTCATTGATATTACCACAAGTTTGTTCTTCTTAAAGCAGTGGAAAACTCGCAGGTGGGTATACGAGGGAAAGGTAAAGGGAACTTATCTCCCCAAAACTAGCCAAAATCTTAATAAGCATTATGAAATTTAAAACAATTCATTTGGAACTGGTTTATTGAGACTGACTTTAAACAAAATTCAAAATGTGAAGTTGTACCATTGCTAGAATGGAAGGTTGAAGTGCAACGAATTCTTTGATTTAGCCATAGTTCACATTATGCTCTTTGAATTGAATTTCAATTAAATTACTACAGCAAGATTGGTAAGGTAGAGGGTAGTGTGTGTACATGTTATATGGATAACGACAGATAGGTGACCCCATGTAGCATTTAATATTGGCATTTCATTGTAAATATATTGATAGAATATATTATGTATGTACAATATTGTCCCAACAATGAAATGTGAACAATTTTACATATTGGCTAAATATTACCAAACGATATTCTTTCAATATTGGGGAAAATATTTATACAATATTGGCCCATTATTGTTTTGTAATGTGTCTCAAAATAGTATGAAAGAGGGTGGGTGCCCTGGGCCACTACAGAGCCCTAACTGCTGCGAGGAACGATTTCCCATTGCGCAGCACCTGCAGGGCCCCATGTGGTCCGGTGGCCCTTCCCCTGGAGAAAACTCGGTTGTCATAGCTAAAAAACGGTTTTCAAGTACTGCATTCTTAAAATACCGTCTGCATCCACCATTTTTTTTTTAAATAAGTGAAAATAACTTAAAAACCATAACTTGTAGATATTGATATGTGTTATCAAAAGAAGTGAAATTTCACGTAGAATCGAAAAATGCAATAAAAAATAGAGATTGCCATTTAAAATAACGAAGGTACAAGGTATTTCTGGCATTTCCGGAAGTGCAGCCATTTTGAAAATGTTTTACATCGATTCGGCTTTCAGAGTAACCCGTAAGTACCTATTTTCAGAAACCTACCTATACAACTTTCCCAGAAACGTCTAACTAAAGCTCCCAAAAATCATCCTGTATATATTAGAACGAATCGCCATTTCTCTTGGTCACTCCATAACTTGAGAACGACTGTACCGATTTCATTCATTTTTTTTTAATGTTTCTAATACTTCTTACGGACACAAAAATTAATAACGCAGAAAATTGGAAAATTTCAGAAAACTTTACGCATTTGACAGTTCGCACGTTTGAAAGTTCGCGTTCGCGCGTCGCAATTGTTTTTTAAAATTTGTGGTATACTAATACACTAATGAAAGTAGTGAACGATGGAAATGGCGGAATATTCTCTTAGATGCTCCCGATAGAACTGGAAAAACTTTTTTAGTATCATTGATTTTGGCAACGATTCGATCGCAAAATGGAATTACACTTGCACTTGCTTTCATCAGGTATTGCAGCTACATTTTTGGAAGGCGGTCGGAGAGTTCATTCAGCACTCAAGTTACCGTTGAACATGCAAACTATTGAAACTCCAACTTGCAACGTTTCGAGGAATTCTGCGATGGCTAAAGTGTTGCAGCAAATAAAATTGATCGTTTGTGACGATCGCACACAAAACATCTTTGGGGACATTACACCGCACGATGCAAGATTTACGAAACAACCATAATCGATTTGGTGGTGCCATGATTCTATGGCAGGTGATTTTCGACAAACATTGCCAGTGATTCCACGATCAACGCCAGCCCACGAACTTAATGCATGTTTGAAGTCGTCCATTTTATGGAAATACGTCAAAACAATCAAATGAAATATAAACTTGCGAGTTGAACTGCAGAACGAATGATCTGGAGAAGTTTTTTCCAAACAATTGCTAGACCATTGGTAATGGCCAAATTCCTGTTGACACATCGTCTGGATACATTACATTCCCTCCCAATTTTTGTCACTTTACTGAATCAAAAACAGAAAATTACAATAATCATGTTTGGTTGAGCGAACGTGTTATATTGGCTCCAAAAAACGTTGATGTCAACGAAATGAATTTTCTGATTCAAAATAAGATAGCTGGCGAATTGATGACATAAAAATTAATTGATTCCGTTATTAACCAAGATGATATTGTCAACTAACCAATGGAATTTTTAAATTCGCTGGAATTGCCTACATTTCCATCTCATAATCTGCAATTAAAAGTCAGATCGGTAATCATTATGTTGCGGAACATAAACCAGCCACGCACAACAATGTACTTTTTTTGTATGATTCGTTTAAAATATTGTCATGTATTTTCCTGTTTCATTATTGTGGAAGGTGTGCACAACTTTCCCCTTCCTTGCAGATGGCGATCATACTTATTATATGCTACTTCGGAAGGAACTAGCATTTTAGAATTTTACTACACTATGAAATGCTTTAATGCTTTAAATATTCCAAATTTGTATAACTTTGCAAATTTTTATTCGTGTAATGTAATGCGGGACTCTATAAATGGGGTTTACTTGAATTTTTTACAATAGTGCCGTTTGAGAAGGAGAAATGATTCTTCAGAGTAAACTGTTACTGCACTTTTCTATTGGAATACGTTGCGACAAGAATACAAAGTAGTTGAATTTATCTGACGTACATGAAATATTTCCATGCCATTGAAATACATATGATTTGCATTCGGCGCTACTCTCTCAGAATCTACGTGTTACAATGTAAAACTCCCTAATTCGACAGCTAGCTACCAATACATTTCTTTGTAGGTATTGATAATAGTTTTATGTATACTTCATTAATTGAAGTATTGATTACAAATTAAAAACGAGCAGCTGGCACTGAATTGAAATAAAACGTGACGTATTTTATTCGGATTATACAACGGAAAAATAATTTAGTATAGGAGTGCAACTGAAAATAATGTTTTGGAAAAACTGTATACAAGACTAAGTGGTAAAATACGAGAGGTTGTTTGGACTAGCTGATATATTAGTTCCTTCCGGTGAAGGCAAAGTCTAACACTATTTGACGATGTAAGAAGCGACACTCTCTCGCATAAGAGGCTGTATGTATATTGTTTTTGTGGCATCTCCGAGCGCCCTACTTTCAGTTTTATCTCGTTACAGAAGTTCTCCTCTTCCGAAACATCTATTCCTGCAAAGCTCATCCATATTTCAGATCATATGTGTATTATACGCACTTCGGGCGGCCTAAGCGAACGATATTCATGAGAAGGGTGATGATTTATGCGGGTGCGCGTGGCAAACTCCCACTCTAGGTGGTAGTTTCACTACAATTTTTTTCCCAATCACTAATGTTATATAAGGATGCCCGAAGTTAGTTACAAGGCTACAACTAGTTTGATTTTATCACATTATCCCTCGAGGAGCGTCAGAAATACCTGCGCGTCGAAAATATAGAGGGTGACTGATTGCGAGATTTGCGTTGATGTTTGAAGCTTCCATATAATACGGGTCGCACTAAATTAGATGGATTTGAGATATGATCGGACCAAAGGGATCGATCGCCATCAAACTCTTCGTATAGCTATTACGACCTCCAACTTGAATGACTTCAACTTGATTGAACACCAAGATCTGTTACCGATAACACAAATTATCCCAAATTAAATTGCTAACGATACAAATCACCAAACGATGACTTAAAAGCTGCCGTAAAAGTGTTAAATGGTTTCTTGATTAAAGTTGAAATTGGAACACAAATGGGTTTGATATATTGACGCAGATGCCGCCGACGCGATTTCAAATTAATAATGGAACACAAAAATCTTTTACTTTTGTCATTTTATTTGCTCAAATTTGCTTCTTCGACAGTTTTACAGGCTAAACTCCAGTTCGGCGTAAACGGGAATTAAAAAAGTCCAGTTAATTAGTTTTAATTGGTTTACCGTATTCTAAACACTAGACATTTTTCAAACGAACGACATGAAAGTATAAAAGCTCATTGATGTTTATCCCTTATATTTAGAATTTAGATCCATTTATTGCAGCTTTTATTTTGAACGTATTGTAAGCTTTCATGGATTGTTAGATTTGGGCAATTTTAAACATTAAATCGTCCTTGTTGTTTATTTCAAAGTTTAATCTTGAAGAGATATTTAAGTGACGATTTGAAATAAAGGCGAAGTAAAGCACAGGCATCCGGTTCACATTTACGTACGTACAACATGAATTCAAAACATTCCACAAAAAGTAAATGATACGAAAAAATGTTAATGGAGCTGCAATGTATTGTGTGAGCTCGACGCACAAATTAATGACGGCGTGCTGGAAAATTACTTGCGTCATTTAGCAAAGTTAGCGTAGAAATTAAAAATTTGCACAAAACTTTTGGCCTTTATGTTTAATGACGGGAATTTATTTATTAATGCAGTCATAACTTTGTGTTTTGTAAAATATCGTCTAAAGGAATTTTAAAAGCACAATGTTGCGATTATTTTATTTTATTATACTTTTACGCTTTTTAGGTCACTTATCATTAGTTTTATAATTAGATGAACCCATGGTTGCACAAAAATTTATATAAAGATGGCAATATTTTACAAAATAGAAAAACAGTAATGGATAAGGCTTAGTATGTAAATTATTAACATTGACTTTCTACACTATAGACAAACGGTAAGATAGGGAAAAGTGAAAACTCCTATTTAGTGAATTTTTGCGTTAAATAGGCAACTTGTTATACACACTGGAATGCAAATATTATTGATTTTTTCAGTATGGAACGTCATTACATATAAAGGCACCATCAGCTTAATGACGTTTCATTCACACTTGTTATGATTGTGACGATTCACATACCTATTCCCACCCACATAGTTTATTCGAAAAATGTGTTTATAAATTCATCGCAATGCGTTCTTTTTTTTAACACCAACAAATCAATTTTTAAAATTTGTTTTTTGAAAAAACCTTACCTCATCGGCGTCGAATCACGAAAAGATTATTTGTTTTTTGGAATCCGTGGAAATGTTTAATTTTGTTTAAGTTAAAAATGAGATGTTCATTTTATTATTTTGTTGCAGCTTAACGCTATCCCTTTCCGGGAATTACAAATCCGTTTGCCGGGGTGGTTAAGTCCCCACATAATACATTTCACATGTCACTTCATCTTTCTTACTCATTTCTATTTTCTAATCTTCTTTCTTATCCTGTTTTCTCATCAGTCATCACCCTTTCCCGTTGCTGTCTTTCATTCCTCTTTGAGTTATATTACCTTGTGTTTTTGTTTTTTATGAGTCTATACAGTATATTTTTGATTCATTTTTCCTGTTACATGTTTCTATCTCCTGCATTTTTTCGTCATCCATTTGTTCTTTTTGCTCTTGTACATCTTATCACTTATCAGTTATCACCTTCTCTAAAGCATTTTTTGTACTCTTCCAAATCTTCTTTCCGCGCCGTCTTTAGCCTAAATCCCCCCCACTCCTTCCTTCCTTACTCTCAAATTGAGAGCGTGATAGACAATTTTTAGAACCAACATCACTCCGTTTTTCATTAATCCTGGGCGCAAATCTCAACAAAAATTCTCCGAAAATATCTGGAAAAATGCGGGACGAAATACTCTAGCGGGAAAAGTCCGCGAGAACATCTTATTTTCTTCTTCTTTTTTTTTTAATTAAAATCTCGATAATAAAAAATACTTTAAAAACACTCTGACTTAGAGGACTTGGCTTAATTCAAGAGGTGCAAAACGCAAAGGAGGAATTTTCTCATGGACTTTCCCCGCTCCCGGATTTTTCAAGACATTTCGGGAGAATTTTTATTGAGATTTGCGCCCACGATTCAAAAACAACGGAGGAGTATTTTTACATGTTGAAAAGTCCTCTAAAAAATCTAAGGTTATTCTTAAGTAAATACGGTAGTGAAATTTATGCGGTTTGAAATGGAAATATGTACAAAAATATCGGACAGGACACCAACAAATAAAACTACAGCAGAAAATGTTTCAAAGCAAATTCATGAAAGAAGCGTAAATAAAGAGATTGAATTGCAGGTGTTGTTTTGTAACAGCACTACAAATTCCATTGATTTTATCATTGTACGCAAAGAACGTAATATACGTTCTGTGATCGTAGTAAGTAACTGTATTTCTTGTAACGTTATCAGAATATAGGACGGGCGCTAACGTAAACATGACGTACATTTATGACGTATATTTATATAACGAGAGTGGCGCTGTGAAGATTTGGTGGCACAGCTCCGCACTAACACTTTCACAGCTCCGATATTTGTCGGGAATTTATAACATTGCACCGTTTGTCTATAGTGTAGAAAGTCAATGTTATTAAGTAAGAAAGAATATCGTATGTATAGTAACTTTGTTTCTACTTATTCACCTCACACGATTGCCGAAAGGTTTATTAATTGAACCCCCTCAGTTTGAAAAATTCAACCTCTTTGACACCTAAGTTATTATGGCAATATTTCTATATTGGTAGCGTGTACATTAATTTATTGATAAATGATATGTGCGTTATAATCAGGGCTGGTCAAAATACATGCACTAACACAAATTACAAAATATTCCTAGAAATGTATTTGAAATACAAAATTCGAGATACTTTTATATTATTTTTAAAAATACAAAATACAAATATGTACAATAAATTGTACAAGTACAATATTTGAAATACAAAAATACGGTTTGTTTTTTTGGGAGATTTAGTTAGACGTTTCTGGGGAGGTTTTATAAGTAGATTCTTGAAAATGTGTACTTAGAATTTACTCTGAATGCCGAATAGATGTAAATATTTTCAAAATGGCGGCACTTCCAGAAATGGCGGAAGTAGTTAGTAACTTCGTTATTTTAAACGACAACCTCAATTTTTTAATGCATTTTTGGATTCTACATACGTGAAATTTTAGATCTTTTGATACCCAAATTAATATCTGTAATTGGAGGCTTTTAAGTTATTTTCACGTTTAAAAAAAATGGTGGATGCAGGCGGTACTTTAAGAAGTCATTATTTGAAAACCGTTGCTTTCCCAAGTGCGTAGAGGAAAAATAGGGCTTATGATGTAGTCAAAAAATTTAAGTTGCGTACGACCTCACCTATGGAGCTATTAAGAAAATTCAAAGACTATAAGAACTCAATTTTTTTTTAATGAAATGACGCAACTTAACTTTTTTCTTTTTTTAAGTACACCAAATTCTTCTTCTATGCGCTGTGGTGAAAACTCGGTTGGCATAACAACAACGGTCTTTAAGTAATGGATTCTCAAAGTATCGTCTGCATCCGCTATTTCTTTAAAAAAAGGAAAAATATCTTAAAAACCATAAATTGTAGATATGTATTGATATATGGGTATAAAAAGAAACTGAAATTTCACGTTGAATGCAAATATGAATTGGGTTGCCATTTAAAATAACAAAGTTACTAGCTATTTCCGGTGTTTCCGGAAGTGCTGGCATTTTGACAATATTTTACATCTATTCGGCTTTTAGAGTAAACTCTAAACAAATTTTCAAAAACCTACTTATAAAACTTTCCCAGAAACGTCTAATTAAAGCTTCCAAAAATCACCCTGTATACCGATTACTAATCAGTTTCAAAAAAGCAAGATAGGTCGGTTTAAAAGCTTATAGTCCTATTGACATGAAACTTGGAAGGTATATTTTCTGTAAAAATAACTAATTTTGGTGATAAGCAAAATTTAAAAACCGATAGATACTTATCTATTTTGTTCAATTGGCATAAGATAATATCTGTGTTTGTCGGAATCATAACTGGACTTACACTTTTTCAATGACGATTTATGCCCACTTTTAATTTTCTTATATAAAACAAAGACGCACTCACTCCAGGCCACTGGGACTGAGAACATTAACCAACAATAGGTGTTTTCCTTTTGCACGTTGTGGTTGACTTAAGTCAGTCCTGTCAATAACACACCATTCGTTTTATAAAAATAATTTGACTCAGTTCTCAATAACCGTATTCGTTTAAAAAGCTTTATTTAAATTTTATATTAACCTGAGGCAGAAATGTCTTATTACTCAAGGCACTTCAATCACGTGATAATTGTGACTTTGACTTGACTACCCCTAAGGCTGCCTAAAAAGAAACACTTTATTTATTTCTTTGACGCTACTGACTCAATGACATTTCATCCCAAAATGATGCTGCCCGAGAATCGGTGCAAACTCTTCCCGCCAAGGAAGTGTGTGAGCGGATTATTAGTACGTAAGCTGTGACCATGCAAGAGTGGTGAAAGTGGCGTCAAACCGACAACTATCCAAATGTCCCAATCAGGATTTCAAACATTTTCAGATTTTACGCCAGAAGCAAATCATTTATTTAATTATGCTCTTGTATAAAATTCAGAACGAAATTTTAAAACCTGTCGTCAAAATACTTATAAGAGATTTGAAATACAAAATACAAAATACTTTAGGAAAAAATCATCAAATACAAAATACAAATGTATTTCAAATACCGTATTTTCAATAGAAGTATTTTGTGACTGCCCACCCCTGGTTATTATTATCGGTTTCAAAGACGTTGAATTTGATTCGTTGTTAATGCCAAAGAACTTGGAAGATTAGCTCTGCCTCATTAAATTTTATCTACATTTAATAAAGATTGATCGTTTAGCCCATGTCCGGAATCTTTGAATATACATTACATGTAACCTATGGGCGCATCGGTTGCGAAATCCCTTCACACTGTGCTATTCGATGTGTGACGGGTTCCTTCATGTATCACTCCACAATACGTGTGTTGAGTATTATAAACTGGTGCACTAATGTATATTACGAATATTATAAAACATAGCCCCCCCCGTTAAAACGTTACAAAAAAACAGTCATTACAAAAGACCCTTGCCTTAGTTAAAAAAATTTCGTCGACGGAAGTTACTTGGCGTATAACATTTTGTATAAAAAAAATTTTCTTTCAAATGCCATTGTTGTCTTAACAGAAAAGGAAAATAAATTGTTAACCAAACTGCTTTATTTGTTATATAAGTAGAAAAGGTATTTGGAAAAAAAATTTCCCCACAAACCCTCTTGGCGCGTATAGCATTCAGCAATTGCTAGTTTTTCAATTTTCATAGTTTTTGCATGTGAGAGGCATCACTCAGAGAGAATTATACAAGGGGATGCGTAGGCAACTTAATTTTTGCAAAAAAATCGTACTCGTCCCAAATAAATGGTTTAGACACAAGATTACAAGAGAGAAAGTGATACTGAAATTTATCTTCACGAACTTTTTTTGTTGGGCACGTTCTTGAATGTCTTCCTCATAACATCCTTCCTCATAACAGTACATAACATTCGTGTGGTTAGGGAAGCTCTCGTTCCTGTCGTTATGATGGGGAGTAATAGCTTTTAGATCAGCCGTTTTATTATTTAGACTTACGTCTACTATTGCTTTTATGGCATAGGGTCGTCTAAGCTCCATTTCCTATAAAACATGTTAGTTTCTGATAATACTCTGTCCCCCTTTGTTATAGTGGAGGAAGCAAAGCAAATGTAAAGACAGTTGAGTGTGACCATTAATTTTTACTATTTATGCATGACTTCCGAGATAGCGAACGTTGTAGTTTATCCCTATTTATGTCGTTAGTTTTTCATTAAATAGTGGTTTTGTCCTACTGTAAAACATTCAGCACTGACGGCCGGCGCACCGAGCACACCTCTGCCCTCTCCCTGCTTAGTTGTATCTCTGTAAAAAACTTCCACAACGCACGTATTACAATTAACCGTTAATTTAAATTATATTCCAATTGTGTATATCAACTTCAATCCCAAAACTTTTTATAGCATATTGAAAATGATGAACCATTTCCGCTTTCCTGCTGTCGTACCAATGAAGAGTGGAACCTTATCATCAGTTTTTACCATTTATCAAATAGCCACTCTTTTTTTATAGATGCACTAATCGGGATCCTTCATCCTGTTATATTTTTTTATTTAGGCAATGTCTTGAGACTAAAAAGCAAAACTTCTCCAAATTATGGAAACAATGTGTTTCGTTGGAAATTTACAATTGCAATGTCTTGGATTGTATGCACAACAGTAAAATTATAACTGTGAAATAGTGATCTTTGGAAACACGGCGATCTAGTGGCTCAATATCGCATTTGCAAGAGCCATTAGTGGCGGTGGTGCCAGTAACGCTGGATCATCGTGGTTCGATCATTTCTTTTCGTATTAATGTGGCGCTGAAGTCAATGAACTAATGCTATATTATATGGTTTTTATGTAAAATGCAAGGACAGTTATGTCACGTAAATGGCTTGAGATGAAAAGAGCCTTACGTAGTGCAACTGTTCTTACTAGAGTTGAATTTGATGGAATCCTCAGATCAGATAACGGCAATATTGTGTTGTATTAGTTTCTTGGCTCCACAGAAAATCTTTTACGGAATCACATATTTTTCAAAGTATTTATATAGATTACTTTTCTAACTTTAAAACACTTGTATTATGTAATGAATAATGTATAATGTAACTATCTAGTAAAATAAACCTAGAATTAATTGTAATACATTGCGAAATCGTTATTAATTCGAATTCAAAATGGTCACCACCTCCTGGGTATCTAAACTTCCAATTTTTTTTAATCATACCCTAATTCTGTAGATTAAAACTATCAATAATTATTCAGCTGCCAAACTGTACATATGAAGCCGGCAACAAATGTTCGTTATAAATTCACGATACATCCTAATCGGAGTGGTTAATTTACTGAAAAAGGTTTCCAAATTGATTTTTAAAGCCTCAATTGTTACGTTCATTTTCCTGTGTTATTAAATATAGGAATCGAAGTAATCCGATTTATTTCATGTCCGGATACGCTACGGTCGGAATATTTGATGTTGTTTAAACTGAAAAATGTAATATAACATGGGAGCAAATGGTGAAGGGTAACGAATTGTGGTGTATTATCAAAGAGGAATGAATGATATAGTGTGCATCAAACTTCGTGAAGTTTAAAGTGTAAAGAACGTTATTTTGTTTGCTAATAATTATTGTTAGCAATAATGTCTACAGTATAGTTTTACTAAACTTCCTATAATTATACAGTAGATAAAATTTAATATTTTATTCCGTTAATAATGCTTCGATTTATAAACTACTAAGTACATAGTACATACCTAATTTACCTGTTCATTCACACCATAATTATTTGATAGAATAATGAGATGCCTGTCTCAATTATACGAGAGGGATACATGATAATGCCCGTTATGGTAATAGGATGGTAACGGAGTAAATATGAGTAGAATCGATCCAGCGTTAGGAGTGAGGGAAGGGTAGCGCGATTCACTCAAAATGTTTTGGAAAGGAACTAATAGATGGCAGCCGCTATCTGATCTAGAAGAGATTGAGGAAACGGTGACAAGGGACGGTGGATGACCTGTGGTTGTCAGTACATCATGTTGTTACAATTAATTGTAACGGGTTCATGAAGAGTCTTCAGTTTTAATTTTAATTAGAAATAGCCTCTTGTGTATTATTTCAATGTATGCGTCTACTACCTTTACGTTATTATTAATCTGAGATACATACAGTAGAGTCACTTTATCGAAGTTTGACAAATCATAACAAAATTTTAGTAACAATAGAAACTCAACATTTTTGGGACGACAAAATGCTGTCTACGTAAAAGAGGGAGAAGACTCTTTCTAACCCATGTTGATTTCTCAATTCTAGTCCCATACTACTATTTGGAAGTGGAGTTTACTGTATTAGTAACACTTTTCTGAATATAGTACTTCTGACGCGAACCTTTCACGGCCACATTACTGTTTCGAATATGGAATAAGGTCAAATGAATAATCTTACATCCCTTTGCTACACAAATTGACCTTTTCAGATGTTCCAACTATAAGAAAACACTCTTGGCAGTCGACATAGAAAAATAGCGGAATGCAGTAAGTATGTGTAATTAGTTGCTAAGGTTGATTCTGGGAAACCACAATTATAAAATGCAAGCAAAATTGATGATCGTGAAAATCCACCCATGGAAATCGAAGGAGTGTTCATGATAAAGAGTGTCCCAAAGACTAGTAACAGGAGAAAAACTGATCTCTCTGATACTAATTTTCACAGCACAAACCATTGAATAAGTATTAGTTATTCAATGGTCAAACACAGTAAAGATTAGGTATTATTGACATATTATTAAAAAGGAAGCCCACTTTTCTGTGTTTCCTGTGAATCCTTGAAGATCAAGAACAGCAAACGTACAAAACGCGTGGAGATGTATGCAATGGAAACTAGATAATCTAGAAATTGTCAGAAAATGTTTCAGGAGTACTACCATGAAAATTCTGTGTTAGATAAATCTTGTTCAAGTATTTATTTAAATCACTGAACTACAGATGTGAAAATGATCAATTAGTAAAAACCATTGGAATAGAAAAAATAAGTGGAAGGACTATTACGAGCAGTAAATCGTGCAACAAACGGTCTCCCAATACGTGGTACAGAGAAAATGTTGTTGAATAGAAGAATTTATTATTGGTATCGTTTTGCTTTTGAAATATATTCTGTGCATAGTATAAACGCAAAAAATAGCACTCGATTTGCTTTAAACTCGTATTGCAAGCAAGCTTTAATCCTAAACGAATTTTGCAAATTGTTCCATTAGGATTACTGAAGCAAATTTAATCTTACTTAAGACAATAATGTTAACCACTACCGGAAGGATCAATTCTTTTTAATCGAAATCGCCGATCTAATTTAATTAAGGATCTCATAACTCATACATGGACGGATGAGTGCGTGACTGTCAGGAATACTATACGCATAAACACCCTACGGTGAGTTTAAGGGAGCGTCAGGGGCGTCGCCACCTTCGATTTCGTGTAGAATAACAGGAAGAAGCGCGCACGAACGCTAATATTTCCTTTGCATATTTATATAATTTTTGATATACGGTAGCTCTTAAATCGTTATCATAGCTAAATAGCCGTTACTGCTTCATTAAATTGAATAATACCCGTTTCCATCGAAGATAATATGAAATTTTCAATGAAAAATGGAGGAAAATAATTTTATGTGAGAAATTTATCATAATAAATGAAGGGTTTATGCATCTTGTACATGACAAACTATTACGGTTTCACTAATGTACACCTGCAAAGTGAAAATTATAGTAAAATACGCAAAATTATTCTTATGCCTTCACCTACTTGAGATTACTTCATTTAGAGTTAGAAAAAACGAATCGTTTTCAACGTTTGTAAGAAAAATTATACCTACGTATAGGTAGAGAAAGAGCATTACAGAGAGATGACACTGGAAATGTTTTAGTTGTCTGTTAACTGGTTATTTTTTAGGCAAATAACGAAATTTTGGTGGAATATTATTTGTTTTCTACGAAACTCGAAAGTTTTATCTTGATATCTAAACAAAAAGCGGTGCAAGGACTACTCGTCATCATAGAGAGACGAAATTGGGTTATAAAATATGCGTTATCGGACTAGTGGTTAAATCAAAGTTAGATTGATTAGATGAAAAGTTGTAGGTTTTCCTCGTATTCTTGCCATACAGTTTAGTAATAACGATGTTGTTTTTCGTAACAAGAGTTTGAGAATTTATTCAGGTTCATCGAAGCGAGTAAGCGGACTCCGGCGAAACCCTAACAGTACTCGCATAGAACGTCTGGATTAACTGGGAATTACGTGTAGCCTGAGGTTTTGGGTCCGGAAATGCGTCTGTATGTTCTGCTAGAGCAATGTTTGTAACAAACCGAGCTTTAAACTCCATTTATACAACTCCAATAAATTGAACATAAGTTTAGGCGCATATGGTGTTTCTTAGGGGAAGTGCTATCATTACCGTTTTACTTTTGCAACTTCGTCGGTTTGTTGTTAAATGAAAAAATGTAAAATCTCCCGAAATAGTAATAAAGAAAGGCGGTTTAGAGAAATGTATTTTCAAGGCATATTTTTTTTGTTTCATTTAAATTTTGAACGAACGTTCCTTACTTTCTCTTAAACTAAACATAAAATTGTAACGTTTTTCATCATACATAAATATATATTTATGAAACTTTTATCGTAAGGCAATGATTATGTTCGCTTTTTCTTCATTTTCTAAAATATTAGTAAAATTTGTGAAGTATACATAGTTCACATAAGAATTAAGAACTGTTAATATGTATCTCCAAAAGATCTAAATCACTAGGACATTTTTTTAACTTTTTCCTCGTTTTCCTTTCCCATGCAACAAGTGCGATGTTTGACCTTGATGTGTTCAAAAGGTGGGGTCGCGACTATAAAATCAAATTCGCATTGCGTGTACTACTACATACTTCTAACAGTCGAAATAATGAAACCTTCATGTTTGAGTATAGTCTAAGAGAGGTGATAGTCGTTAAAATTTTAAAAAACCTTCACCCAAACTTTTTTGGAAATCGTTGTTTCGACCTCTTTATTTCATTAACAGATGGGATAGTATGATACTTTTTAATAATCATAAATACAGTGTCCAGAGGTTTCCACAAATCTTGCTGTTTGTTTTTCCTTTAGAATATAATTTGCAGTGACCACTGCTTTGATTCGATGCGTGCTCACTTATCACTATCCCCAGTGACGATGTGGTGCAGAACAGTTATCCCACCAACTGAAACATTGAAATACGGTTCACGTGGTTGTAATTTAAAAAGAAAAAGTATAATGTGCGTATTGTCTCTTCTGAGCCATTTCTGTTAACCACTTCATTCAATAAACGATTTTGATACTACAAATTGCGATAGGTAGGTAATGCCATCTAGCAATGGAGAGTATATTTAGGTTAGAAAAACCTTTGCGCGTAAAGTAGGTGGGTATAAAACCTTGGTTTTTTGAATTCCATTGTGGAGAATCCCTAGAGGGAAGTTCAGGAAATAATGTTTTGGGAAGCGTATTGTTACGGTTCTGGCAGAATGTAGGACTGACTTTTCTGTAATGTACAATTTATTTGCCATAATAGTAATAACAAATGTCCAAAGCATATTTAATAGAAGTTATGTAGGAAAATCTTTTTTTATTGCCATGAAATGTATCATTTAGTTTAGACCCTAGCAGAACATTTTATTTATTAATTTGAATTTGTGTATTTATTTATTTAGCACATTACAGAATAAGGTTTATCGTATCTCCTTTAGGGCACAATTTGAACCTCCTTTTTATAACTTAAAAAATTAATATTTTTGTAAGTTTTTCACTTGATAAAATTACAAAACGGTTAGTGCTCTGTGGTCCCATTAAATCGGGCTTAATAACAAAAGGTCACAATGAATCCTTTTCATTTGAAAAAAATGGATTAGTTTCCATCCCTCAGTGTAAAGAAAATGACAAAAATAATCCTAGAATATGACAAACTTTAAGCAAAAATCAACGGGTCTCAAGAAAATTTTGGTCCCGCTTCATTGACTTTATTACAGTTGAAGTCACCACACTGTATATGTATTTTGCAATAAATCAAATTAAATTGTAGTCAAATGATCGATAAGAGTATGTTAGAGGAGGCGTTGTGCTCGACGGGAGGACCGTCGTGAGCGAATGACTGTAATTTGAAGAGGATGATAGATACAGTAGGGCAATATTTTCAATTTTGAAAGCACGGCATTAGTTTAAGGAAATCAAAGGTTTTTGTAACGAATTGTACAAGTCCTTACTGCGATTGAAAATACCAAGACTAAGGTGTTGATACTATAAGTAGTATCATCTCGCTGTTGCAGCTTCACAATTTAAATGTATTACAATGTATCACATTTTTCGTCAACGTATAATCGTAGAGCCTTCACATCATGTGGCTGGTTAAATGACCACTGGTCCAAACCTAGAAAGAAAAAAAAAGGTTTTTGTTTTTTGTTAAGGTGGGTCAAATTAAAACAAATTATAACAGTATGTAGAAATGACAAATACATTTATTTATTTATTTTCTTCATAACTCTATACCATGCCAGTTATTTGAAGTAACTGCACATTTTGTCCAGTCAACGAATTAATTACCCCTGCAAACCATATAATATTTAGATTTAGGTAGTACCCTATTCGATTTCACGCGTTCGTTGACTAGACTAATTTGTCACTTCTATATCAGTTTAAAGGCGCGAAGAATGTCTAAAAGATAATAGTGATGCTGTATGGAGGGAACGACTCATTCCATTTGCAAGTAATTAATTACTATTAATGATGACCCAAAATATGGAAGATCTATGGAGCAAGCAAGAATATTAGAAACGAATAATAGTTGTTAACCAAGAATTTAAAATGAGCAAAGTCAAAATGAATTCTTAAGGAAAATTTAACTACTTTATCCGAAGATCTAGACATCTTCTATACACTGTGTTCATTTTAAAACTTACCACCCCTGTAACTTAAAAACCGCAATAACTTTCAACATTCGCGGAGACACGTCGATTTTTATTTTAGGGGGGAACGTTTTTGACAGTCAAGTGGTCTTGATATGTTCATCCCTCTAACCCCTAGCAACCCCAATTTTAAAATCTCAAATGCAACTACCCCATTTGTTATACATCATTTGAAAGCCCCTTTCAATACCAATACAACAATGTATTCCATTTGAAAATTGGGCGAGATTTGAATTTTTTTATTTATTTATTTTTTTACGGTGCTGGTAATGAATGTGCACGACAGACAGCGCAAATATTTAACGAGAGGCATCCAAATAAAAATATTTCGCATGTTTACGTGTTACAACTTATGCAAAAGTTTAAAGAATCTTCATCAGTATGCAATGCCAAACGAAATACAATGATTGGTTGTTGACCCATAACTTTATCAAATCTCACCCAATTTTCAAGTGAAATACACTGTTGTATTGGTATTGAAAGGGGCTTTCAAATGATATATAACAAGTGGGGTAGTTCCATTTCAGATTTTAAAATTGGGGTTGCTAGGGGTTAGAGGGATGAACATATCAAGACCACTTGACTGTCAAAAACGTTCCCCCCTAAAATAAAAATTGACGTGTCCCCGCAAATGTTGAAAGTTATTGCGGTTTTTAAGTTACAGGGGGTGGTAAGTTTTAAAATGAACACACGGTATAAATGTAACTAGAGATGAGACCTGGGTGGTTCACTGGGATCTTCTACGAACGAGAGTCCATCCATGTAATGGGTTCATTAGAGCTTTTTCCACTACTCAAGAACGCAAAGACGCAATTTTTTGTTATACAACGACACAATTAATTTGAAAGCGACCACCAGACTCAGAAGTCCTCTATACTTTAAGTCCAGATGTATTTAAATACGTACTTAAGTCCTTTGTTGTACTTAAGACTTTGTACTTACAAAAAATTCGCAGAAAAGTATTTAAGTACCTTTGTATTTACGAAAGTTTGCAATAAAGTACTTGCAAGTACCATCAAGTACAACAAAGTACATTTCATGATTGTTCTAAAAATGCACACATTTTGGGCTGTATTCGTAAGCCGAACAAAGTAAAACACCGAGCCATATCAACTTCCGTGTCATCCAAACACAAAATTCTTTTTAGTCAGTCAGCACTTGATTTTAAACCAATATTAACTACTTCTGAAGGCATACTTACAGCTGAGTTAGCTGAGCTACTCTGCCCTGGACCAACAAAAACTATTAATGGCTCAAAATCAGCTAAAAATTAATAATTTTTCTACCACTTCTTAAGATTGTGTTGACTTGTATCTGTATTGGCTATGTTGATTTATAATAAAAAATAAAACGAGCAGTTATGTACTATGTACTTGTGTACTTTCAGTTGGACTTATGTAATACTATACTATACTATACTAATCTATACAAAATTTGGTACTTGAAGAACCTTTGGTACTTAGCACTTCAGGTCACTGTGCTTGCCCAAGCCTGCCACCAGTAATGATTAGAAAACTTCAGGGTAAATAAAGCACGAATTATTCAAGCAGTAGGCAATAAATTCTGCTTTGACAAGTTACCATACACTGAAGACCTTGCGTGCTGTGACTGACTATTACCTCTTTCCCAATTTCAAAGATTGTGTAATCAAAACCCGAACTATCCGCACAGTTCATCAAGTCGACGTTCGTCCTTTATCGATCCCTTTAGATTTTCTCGTCCACTACTAGACGTTCTACTCTCCGGGCAATTCCTTTCTATATCCTCAGTTTTTTCGCATCAAAAAGTCTTAATTGTTCCTTCTAAGATATTCTATTCACTATACCTATATAACATGAGATAAAAAGTTGTTTTATTTAAACAAATTGATCCAAGTAAAAACTTATTATTTCACGAGTTTGGGAACGAAGGATGCAACAACACAACAAACATATAATTTATATTTGTAAATAATATTATTCGCAATCTGTAGTTAAGACGTAACCAGCAGCATCAAGTAATAAAAAAGTAAAAAAGAGACAATATGATGACTTGCACTTAATTTTATGTATTAAGTATTCAAATACCTTTAACAATGTACCTTACTGCACAGAGTGAGTAACGATAAGTTAAATCTACCGCGATATTTTATTTGAAAGTAAGCGTTCCGTAAAGTCATACGAATGAATTTTTAAATGCAGATAAAACGAAACACCCTGGAGATGGAGATGCCTGTACTAATTACTCTTTGACATGACAATTACGTCTTCAAAAGCGAGCGGGACAAGACATCGTCAGCAAACAGAGCTAATAATTAAAAAACGGGAGCTTAGGATTCTTTCAGCTTGCTCTGCTATTATCAAGCGGAAAATCCATTTTTAAAGGAATCTAAGAAAAAGGGGGACGTGAAGGGAATTCCTAAGAGCTTTGTTTGCTAAAGGGATAAAAAATACGGAGAAACGCTTCTTTTCTTAGTAAACTCGGAAATACTTGAATTATCAGAAGTAATAACAATGCATAAGTTGATATTACCTGAATTATGTATGGTTAAATTAGTTTAAGTCGAGAAACATTGTTATGATCAAATTATGCAACGCTTCGAGTGCAAACTTTGAAACGATGTCGTCTTCCAACTTCAAATAAAGCCAAGGCACTAAGGATATCAAGAGCGTTTAACCTGACAACGCAAAGTACGGCCATCTACATAAAAAGGGATTATCTCCTCAAATAAAAAATAAAAATCTTACAAAGTGTATGTGCTCAGTTGTTATTGAGCAATAAAGTGAATTTACTGTGGACGTCATGACAACCTTCCAGCTCTCGTTAAAAAAGAATTGCTTACAAACGAAAAATACGCAAGTAATTCCATTAAAATCAAAAGTAAGTAATTGAAACGCGTATTTCGTAGAGTCATTATGAACTTACACTATCACCAACGGCGCAACAAATAAATCAACACGAGTTTTTTTTTTTGACAAGAATTGATTTAGCAGAACACCGGCGTTTTAATTGCAGGAAGTAACTGTAACTGTGTGTAATTAGGACATATTTAAGAACACAAATTACGTGTTCCCGCTTGTTCTGTTAAATTGCTCAACGCCTAAAATTCGTTTAGTTCTCGTCATTAATCAAAATTTAAAAAAATGATATATTAGTGTTATAGTAAATTAATTAATATACGATGACTCGTAATTTTTCTAACGAGATTAAAAATACTATGTAATGCGATCATCATTCTAATTTGTTACATCAAGATATAAGAGAATGTAATTAATTCGTTATCAAAAATAAGCACACGTTAATATAGGTGTCGATCTTATCTACGAATGACAATGCAAACTTGTACTTTAACGATTCTACGCCCTAAAGTTACACGAGGAACGTTTAAGTTCAGTATGTTATCGGAAAGATCTCACACTATTCCATTTTTAATTGTCAAAGAGTTTGTGAACAAAACTATAAATATTAATTAGAGCAGTGTTTCATTTGCGACAAACAGAGCTGCAAGTATTTGAAATAAAAGTACATAATTGAAAAATGATTTCAAATACTTTTCAGTATTTGAAGCACTTTATTTGAAATCCTTTTTAATCTTAGTATTTGGTACTTGGTATTTGAAATACTTGCTCGTTGTATTTGGATTCGGTATTTCAAATACAACACGAGGTACTTCAATTACTAGATAATATTTGAAATACCTTATTTATGCAATTGTTCAAGTATTTGGTACTTCAAATCTTTTCCTTTCCTAGTATTTGGTATTTGAAGCTGCAAATACTTTACTTAGATGGTATTTGGTATTTGATAATTGAAATACTTTTGTTCGTTATTTTGAACAGCTCTGGCGACAAATAAAAGTTTTGGAAAGAGATACTCACAAGGGGCAAAGTTGGGACTGAGGTTATTGTTGCCCTTTAACCCCGCGGTAATGTACTCAGGGACCATCCCCAGTTACAATTGTTACGTTATTATCATTATCACTGTTTAAGACAGTACTACAAGTTTCGACCACCAAATGTTAGGACATAAAGCCAATTAAAAAACATTAACCCAATTATTCCGTCCAATTGACAGTTCGGCCATTGCTGTTTTAAGAGACATTGTGACGTTCACTTTTACCTTATTTGTATATTACTTCCTTGCAGATATTTCAACAACAAGTTTTCCGTGGAATTTAGGTAAAAGAGTACTCCAGATTTTCTGAAATTTGAGCAGGGTGCATCGGTGCATAATTTCTCTTTTGCATTTCGTACCATAAGCCGCATAATGGGTTCATGATTTGGATTTTCCGCGTGAAATAAACCACAGACCTTTACATGGGATCTTCTCCTGTCACCGAACCTAATCAACAAAATTTCGATACGTTCCCTTTCAGTTAAATGCGCCATAATTTTTTTTAATTCACACTTACACTATAATTGACAGGCCGTAATATGTGCGTTCCGTCAATCGCAAAGAACTCTATTAGAGTTCATTGGTCAATCGTAACTTATTATTTGTTTTTCCATGGCTATCTTAGTTTGAGGCTTTAAACGGTATTTTATCAAAAAAATTGTAATGTAACCCCATTATATTTCTATTTACTGAAAAGAGGGCTTTATACTCCATCGAATGGTATTTAAAAAAGTCGGATGACGTCATAGCTAATAAACAGTTGAACCGAAATAAAATATTTTGTGTTAGTTATGTCGACCACAATATCCTGAACAACTTTTGTACAAACTGTTTTTTTGTAAAATTTCTAATCACGACAAAATAATAGCGGTTCCTTACTTTATACTCGCGCTGTATATGTAAATAAGTCTAAAACCTACAGGAATATATTTATCATTTCGCCTTAGTTTAGGACTAATCAGCCATTTTGTATTTTCTTGAAAATTATTACTATTTCAAAAACCCAGCAGTCTACAATTTCCAAAAATATTTTTTTTTCAAAATTATCAATTTTCACAGTATATAAATAATATTCTAATGCCTTATTACTTCTATGACAAATTACATACCCATAAATTACTTACACGTAGGTAACGTTATTAGAAGGTAAATGTGAGTGAGTGATAGAAAAATCGCTCGAAGTTAAGTGGAACTTCTTCTAATAAAACTGGCAGATGATTCTGGAGAAAATTTAAACTGTAACGTACAGTAAGCTAGAGGGCGTTGAACTGGCTACGATTTTAACATAAATGTGTCCATAACTTTTAAAAGGCTCTGTATAACGTAGCAAAACCTTATATCAAATGATTCAAAAAGTTTGGGAAATCCGAATTTGGCATAATACGCAGGGGGGCTCTTTTAAAAAATCGTATGTTTGGTTTGTAACGGAATTATGTAACACCCTGTATAGTTCAAGATAATTTCGAAATATGGTCCTTAAAGACATCTATTATTTATCTTAACCACATTTTTTGATATCACTTAAAATAAGTCATATACGGAACTTTGTCGTAAGATTGGTACACCCTGTAGGCAGTGAGGTTTAATCAACCTATTTTTGACCCCCAGAATATGTGGTATAATTTATGACCAATCTTTTCGGATTCGGACCATCCTGTATGAGAAAATTTCGTATTGGTAAAGTTGTTTTACAAAAAACATTGCAAAAATACACTAATAGGAGATCGACACTCTAACACAAAGCAGAAACGATAGGAATCAAGATCAAGTTTAACTTTAAAGGTACATTAGTGGGAGTATTGAACAACCTATTGAAGAAAAACGAAATTGAGAATTTTTGCTTTTTCTCAAAAGTTTCAAAAAATAAAAGTGGAAAAAAAAATATAAAAGCGATATGTGATGGCCATGTTAATGGGTCAAATCTCGCCTTAATGCTGTTTTTTAGAAATATGATAGTGTAAAGGTATGATTATGGTTGGAGTTGGAGGTATTTTGCAGTAATGAAATAGTTATTTTTGTATCTAGTGCGCGAAATGCCACTTTGGTGATCGAGAACTGATAAATAGTCGAGATCACCAAAGTATTTTGCGCACGAGTTGCAAACAACATTTTTTCTACAAACGTGAGAAAGATATAACAATTATTTTAACGTTAAAATACAAAACTCTCATCTAGTTTGCGTGCAGTGCGCGAAGTAAGTACTTCGCCCACGCTGTCATGGGAACGTAGGAAAGTGAAAAAAGGGTCACTTCGCGTATTGTTATCGATGCGCAAACCTTGTCAGTTTTTGACTTTTGTAGATAATTAACCTCATAGTGTTGTAGACCAATCAGACATTAAGAACAGTGTCACATGCACCAATCACAAGTTTTTTTAACTGAAAAGAATGTATGCTACTTTTCTTGCCGCTACCTCATTGTTTTAGCAACCTATATTTAAAAAAATCAAATGTCATTTTGACAAAAGTAAAAAATTTGACGTATTTAACGCTTCATTCAGTTAATTCTCCAACCGAAGATCATTCGTTCTCAACTCTTGTCAGGCAAGGTTTTTTTGTATGAGCATTGATTGCTAAAAGGTAATTAAACTCGATCAAATTCTTGGGAAAAGAACCCTCGCGCTTCGCGCTCGGGTCTTTTCGTCAATTTGATCTCGTTTAATTGCCAAGCAACCACTGCTCATACAAAAAAATCTTTCCGACAATAGTTCAGCACTTATGATCTTACTGTTGAAAAAAATGTTTTTTAAACCGTGTAATGGAACATCACCGCAAATTTAATTTTCCACAAAACATTCAAATGTTCGGAAAGTAATTGATTCGTAGATAAATGGAACGTTCACTCGTGGTATAGAACGACCTCTATCGGAAATGTCGATGATTACCACTTTGAAACTGCTGCTATTCAAACGGTATAGCGGACGTTAGTTAATATTAACAGTGAAGCAGATTAATATTTTTTAGAGCAATAATTTTCCGCAGGACAAATGTGGGCGTATTTCTTATAAGGCGTTGAGAATTCGCATCGTAGGGTTTAACGATTCGAACGATGCGGTTGACCGGACCGATAGCATCGAGACAGTAATGCGACTTTAATAACTCGAGCCAGAACGAATTATCAGCGGGCAGCGTTCAAGGCCCGTGAAATTATTTTGGGTCGTGTATACGCGTACTTCGGAAACTTTTAGACCCATCCCAACTCACACATTTTGGCAGTTCCTAATTTAAGGAAAGACAACATGTAATTTAGTTTTTCTTTCGTTGATCATTTACAAAAGTTATAAACCACTACTCTGTAATTTCTAGATAAAAGTTTTCAACTACATCATATTAGATCGCGAATAGATTACTAAATAGGAAGGTATTTTGTAAAATACATTTGCGCGAAACGTAATTAGTGGTTTGGATGTTTTCAATCCGAAAAGGGGATTTGTTCATTAATCATTTACACTTTGGGGATTAATTACTATCAGGAAGAAGAGTTATAAATCGATATCTTATAAAATAGATAGATGACATCACCGGAAGTTTCACATAATTCCGGCTTAATGAGCTAGACCTCAGAACGAAGTGGTCACATTCGTTTCTAGTAGTTGACCTCTTGAACCGCCCCGGATGCCGCCCACAGGTCACTAGATCAACGAGACAATGCTATGGCACTAATTAGTAATTACTTGTTTTGATGGACTGACAACCCGTTCCACCACCCGTTCATTAAGTCAAATTAAAGTCAGTCCTTTAGGGTAATTAAGAAATGTAGTTGGTACGTGCGCCCAG
The DNA here is from genome assembly GCA_036250285.1 of Pyrocoelia pectoralis. Taxonomy (NCBI): domain Eukaryota; kingdom Metazoa; phylum Arthropoda; class Insecta; order Coleoptera; family Lampyridae; genus Pyrocoelia; species Pyrocoelia pectoralis. The sequence goes on along the minus strand of CM070075.1, from coordinate 75,685,609 downwards.
AATTCTGCCGTAATTACGGAAAGGTACACGTTAAACATATATTTCTATTCAAGTTTCTGTCCCTCACGTTAAAAAAAAAAGTAATACCTATTACTGTACCATTTAAACGCACCAACTCGTCACTTTCACTCCTATGTCTTTATTCATAGAATATTGCGTTGCAAACTCGTCGAAGAGTAAGAATGCTTTGAATATAAACGAGCAACGATGTTAGAGGAGCAAGAACGATGGTAGTAATGTAACCCTTTAGAATGATTTGTTACGTTTGTGCAAAAGCAGACGTGGTTTCGCGAACTAAACGTGTGCAAATTCAGTAAGTGTACTTGAATTTGCATACGAGATGCTTTCAAAACGATTCCCCTTTTCAAACAAATAACTAAAGATTTTCATATTTGAATACGTTATTTTATGGTGAAGGTCTTAGACAAAAAAAATTCTTAAGATTTCGCTTAATCCTCACCGATAAAGATTTGCTTTAATTAAAAATTTAAATTCAACATTTTATATTTATTGGTTAAGAACACAAGGAAATTTAAATTACCATTTTACAAATTGGATTAGTAAAATATGAAATATGTCTGGTGTCTGGTGATGAAATAAGTCTAAAGCTCTAGTATTTATAAAATCGGTAAATTCGACACCGTTTAACCCTTTCATTGCCACGCACGCGAATTCGCGTGAGGCAAGTACCATCTCACACGCCAAGAACGTGAATTCGCGTACAACCTAATATGACTTTGCATTTAAGATTATTTAGTTGGCTTTTCAAATTGAGGGATATAGAGTAAGCGGCGTGTTAATAGGGTTCTATACTACATGTGTGTAATGTTGGTTGCCAGATATGAGGCTCGACAAAGAAGCTTAGCTCAATATCCAGACACGCGATAACGCGTCGCAGTAATACGTATTTCTGACGCTAACTACTTTGTGGCGTTACAGTTAGAGTACGATAATTTTCTTGCAAAGTGTTAGTGTTTGTGATGGCAAAAGTGATGGACGGCTTACCAAGTACATCAAAAAGGACATTAATTCGGAAACTGACAACAACAGATCTCAACGGTAAACAAAGTATCTTTCTACGTAAATTCGCGTTTTCTATCTCTACCGCCATGCACGCGAATTCGCGTAGCGAGATTCGACCGTTCCAATGCGCTTGGTGTTTAGCGGTAGTAGACAGATCGGAGCTGGCAGTGAAAGGGTTAAAACACAATATTGGCTTCTGTATACGAATATGGCTTATTAAAAAGATATTTAAACGCAGCATGCCACGATTAAATTATTCAGAAAGTTGTTGATCACTTAATAACGCAAATGGGAGATTCAAATGGCGATTTTATTTAGTATAACTAAACCGTTCAATTACTTCCAATTCTCTATGCGAGAACAAGACCAACTTTTTAACTACCAAACGTCTCCCTCCTCAAAAAACAGCATGTTTTAATATTCACCGAAATACAGAAAATTGATAATCCCGAAAGGCCTAAAGTTCGACGCCACCCCTTTAATTACACCGAAATATCTCAAAAATAGGTTTACTAGCATTGGCACCTATATTAGCAACATTCTTTTTATAAAGCTGTATTAATTGCCAACAAGAACAAACCACAATTTTGGTCTGTAATTCAAATTTTCATTTAAAAGGGTCTTTGATTGCTTTTATGCTGATATTGGAAGGTCCTCCTTCTTTACTCACAAGATTTATGTTCAGTTTGTACCGTAGCAAATAGTGAGGGTAGGTCATTAAGAGTAATCAATATAAATATTTTGAGGCTTTTGCGGTTCCTCAAACTTTTAAGGTAACGAGTTTTCGACTTATATCGCGTCGTTATATTTGTTCCATAGCCTGCGATGAAAGACTTGCCTTGCCTTTTACCTTGTGAGACAAAACAAGGATTTTTTGGGATGATTACCTTATCCTCTTGACTCCCGATGGTGGTGAGCTGCTAAGTAATCTATCAAATACCATACTCGTGTAGAATAAGTTACATAAGACAGACAGGACGCTCCATAGAGCAAAGGATTAAGGAACACCAGGGTGGCTGTAAGAACATGCGTAGATACTTTAAAGTCAGCTGTCACGAAGCACGCATTGGCGGAAGGCGACCATAGGTTTGCGTTTGAGGACACGAAGGTACTGGCACGAGTTCCGAACTACCTCCCTGGAATAATTAGAGACGCAATAGAAATCGAGAATCATCCATTGCACATGAACCGGGAGGAGCAAAGTGAAAGTTCAACAACAACCACTCCCTCTGATTTCCAGTGCAAGTCACAACCCATGAGGATTGAGACGGTCAGCGAGATTAGCGAAAAAGAACCATATAAATTCCGGAACGTAACCAAAGCCTTCATTCCAATCACTCTGAAGATACAAGCTGCGATATCTTGCGAATCGTCAGAACTTTTGGTTTCACAATCAGCAGTGAGGTCTGGCAAATCTAGCTAGACTTAACAGCTTACCTACCACCATCGGGAGCTAAGAGGATGAATAATCATCGCAAAAAATCTTGTTTTGGCTTTACAAGGTAAATGGCAAGGTAACCTTTTCAATCCTGGCTGTGGAACAAATATAACGACGCGGTGTAAACCGAAAACTAGTTAACTTGACATTAATCAATATGTTAACAGAGGCTGTAAAATATTTTAAAAGAAATAATAATACAGTCCAAATTTTAAGAGTTAAAGCATAAAATTACCTTTTTAGTATTAGAGTATGTTGTTATGTGTATTTACTTGTTAGGTATTTACTCTATGGTTGGGACTATCTATATTCGATATTATCGACCGTACTTTGGTTGTCCACTAGGTGGCGAAAGGCGTCCGCTTTCGAACATAATTCGTAATTTCTTGATTGGTTGGAGGAATGCGTAGCTTCGAACCGCGTTTTAGCGTGCTATTCATCTCTCTCCTTTTAACGTCATTCGCGCTCTACTATCTCTTTTTTAATTCTGAAGCCTGTTAGTTTTGTTACTGGTAAAAGCGTCTTTTGCTTCGAGTTCTTGAAACGGTGCAGACCATCCATCTTTTGTGCTTGGAAATTTTCACAATTATCTTTACCTGTTCGTTATTTAAAACGGTTTTAAGTGGAATTTCTTAACTAATTGGTTGCGAGCGAAATCTACTGCTTATTTCAACCGCCGCCGACGTAATATTTACGGTTATTATACAAATTAATGGTGTCGCACTCAAGAATTCGTCAAAGTGTTCTTTACGTCAGTGATTAAACTCATTGGGTATGTACTTATTCTCGTTATTCTCTTCAAAATTGCATGCTTTCCTTCAACTTCTCGTCTCTAATTTCTCCTAATTTTCTTAGCGTTCAAGTTCAAGTTCAAGTTCAAGTTCACGTTCAAGAATAGTTCTACGCATTACCACATGGTCGTGATCATCTTGAGCCGTTCAGAGTCAGTAGATTAACAGAGTACCGCAAGCCTTTGACGCGACAAATGCCGCCCTGGCGGCCATTTTTAGTCCATATACATAAAATATACTTACGAAGTGCGTAATTTTTAATGAAATGCCGTGTTATTGTGCCGTTAAGTGTATTTGTTTTATTATATTCCGAAAAATTTAGTCAAAAACATCATCTACTTTACTGAGCGTGTAGTGAGTGAAGCGCGGAAAGGACTAAAAATGGCGGAGGTTGCGGTACTCTGTTAATCTACTGACTCTGGAGCCGTTAACATCGATCCGGCTTTGGCAGCTCGCCGCCATCTTCTCAATTTCTGTGAAGACAACTTCATTTATCTGTACTCATTCACCGCTTCCTGATAACTTATTTTACCGCTATTTTCCTTTAAACTCAGTAACTTTAAATATTTGAATTTATAAATACGTTACCGTTCCGAAATTATTTACTTCACTAAATTGTTTTATACTTACTTAACTTGAATGTTTTGTGACGTCACACATTTTGTGAATACCTCATTCTAGCTAAATTTGCTTTTCATTTACTACTGTTATTTTACTTCAACGTAGATATTATTTTGTTTGCGTTAATTAACTTGTACATTACATTAGATTAGCTATCCCCTTTTACCTTAACTTTACTTATTGATAACTTCAAACTCTTTTGCTAAAATACATACTCAGTATCCGATCCTTCAAGGGAATCGTGAGTAATTAAGTATTCTCGTATTTGGGACCGACCCATTGTCTGTCCACGTGTACTAACTTTCTTTATTTAGATTGCTTCGCTTCGGCAGAGCCTTTGCAAAGGATCTCCACCGAACACACAGGTACATATTTTTATTACTACTTACTTACTTTTGTTCGCTACGATTGTATCGTATACTTGAAATTTTGTTTATTGTCGTTAACGTAACTTCATTACGAGTAGTTTTGCTACGCTACTTGAAAAAGGTAAAGCGGATCACTAATTAGATTATCACCTTTGAGTGATCATTATTATTTTTTTTGTGGATTACTATCCAATTACAACCATTTAGTTATTTTATTTTGAACAATTACCTTACTTTATAATCATTTATATATATATTATTGACCGAGTCCTTATTATACGCTCGTCAAATTGCTTTTATTTGCATTATTGTTCCATTACCATACTTTTTCTTACAGGATACTACGTTACTTATCTCCGAATTGAGATTATCTTCGCAGTTCATACTCTCAATTTTAGCTATTACCTACAGAACTTGCGTGGCGCCCTTTTTCTCTATTTAGTATTCGCTACTCACTTTGCTTACATTACTGATAACTCACTTTTTCTCACCAATTCTGATCCACGCCCATCGCCCATATAACTGAGCTTACTGGTGCAATACCGATCGATAAATTGTTGTTACAATTCGCAATTCTTGCCGTAACAATGTTAAATCCGTTTATAAAGAAGTGCGCAGTGGTAACACATTATTTCTACATTTTACACGATTTAAATATGACGATGGTGTTGTGTCAGACAAAGTACCTAGGTATCTACATAAACATAAAATTAACCGAGCATTACTTGGTGGTGAAATAAAGTAATGGACTTTGACTTCATGAAGGAACCACAATAACTAACCACCTTCATAACTCGATTTGATTGATTCACGTTTAGAATAAAGGATGTTGCAAAAACTGAAGTACTTCGATGGGTGGCGATATATTTACTCTATAGCGGATCGTTCGAGAAACACGAACAACTTAAAGAGGAACAAAGCAGGAGCCACAGGTTCAGCGTCAAAGGATGCTACGATGTTTATAAAGTAAAGTAGATAGTGTATTGAAGTACTAGTAAATAAATATTAATGCCCAGAAAATATTCTGAAATTATGGCAAACAGCCTAAAGCTAAAGTTTATTTCTACATACTAGATAAATTGTTTAAATTGAACGCATTTTAGATCCATCCAACCAGCAAGACAAAATTAAAATTATTTACCTAAGGCTTTACATTAATAATACTCATCAATAGAATAGAAAATTGCGTTTGCCGGGAAGAACAAGGTGCTGCCACCCACCAAAGCTTACATCAAGTAACTAGAAACGCTGTGGACCTCAAAGTAAATCGTACAATTACCTCTAGACATGTTCCTAATGTTAAAAATGAATTTTTGCAATTCAGTTACGAAATGTCATCATTTTGTCACCCATTTCAGTGACCAAATGTTCATTTCATTGTTGTGATGGTTTATTTCCAAAGCAACAAACAAGGATTGCTTTGAAAATATCCGACGTCAAACACGTTGCAAAACTCCGTCTTTTTTGCACACGATGTGTTGAATCACTCGCTACGGTCGTGATTCAATTTCACATCTAGTGCAAAAAACACGTTCATTTTGCCACTTGTTATATAAATAGCTATTTACCACCTGGTTGGATTTTGGCAATATCCGTATGTAAATCGTATACAATTTAAGCGCCTTTTACATTAAAACTTACTTCCAAAATGTAACACGTTATCATTTTTTCAACTGATACACACAAAACCAAACTGTGTACCGCAATATACTTGAAACTAGCTTTTCAATGAGTGGATATATACTTATATACTTATATACACCTCGTGGGTATAAAAAACAACCATCAAATGTGGCAACTTTTAAACAAAAATCGACATGTCTTAGTAATTTTGTAAGGAAAGTTTTGAATTTGTTCAGATTATTTCGATTCTGTGCGCAGCGAAAAGTTTAAAAAATGGAAATGAAACAGTGGCCGTTATACTGTTTTAATGTGAATGGCCAACATTAAATCTTAACTATTCCTTTTCATACCTTTTAATAGGCCGGTTTTTGGGTTTTGTATAAAAACTGCCTAGGTTAATAACGAATTAATCCACTTTTTTGATAATAAATGATTTGTTTTTAAAATCTATTTAAATAATAATTGCTTGGTCTCTAAAATAATGCCTCGGAATATTGCAACATCGTTTAAAATGCAATGAATGTGTACTCACCCTTTAATTTTCTCACTGGAGCTGCCCACGGCCCACGCACGGAAAACTTCTTTTGATCAATACCATTTCAATAAAAGTCACACGATTTTTTTAAAATGAAATAATGTAGTCTTTAAACGATTCACAATATTATAGAACGTTTTAAAGTCACTCGTGTCACCTGTACAACTGCCGATTTACAACTGCAAATAACGATAACAAACGTCGTTCAAATTAAAACAATACATACAACGGGTTTTCTTATCGTAAATCGTATGATTTTGTGAATATACTTTACCGAAGCAGATGTCTATATTTATAAGTGTATTGTAGTATGTAAATTTTAAAAAAATCTTTACCTAGTTCTATTACAGATGAAATTTGTACTGAAATGCTGTTATTCTATCCCACGCGCTTTGCTAGGACGTAAATACTGCCATTTCATACAACGCATAAACTTGGCACATAAAATATGGCTACAACATCAGAAATTTAGTGTAAAATTAGCACCCATGCATTTACACCCTTCATTCATTTTACATTTACTAGGAGAATATACTTTTTCAGCACTGCGATTTTGGCTTTTCCTAAGTTTTCAAAATACGAGAATATTTTGTTTGTCTAGAGTAGATCACTATGCCGGTTGGTTCATTATGCAAAAATATTACAACTGGGTTCATTGATTGGAACTAATTTGTATTATTTTATGTTATGTCACTTTATGAAAAAATAGTTTTGGAAACAGTGGTGTCACGCACTTTTTTCGATTCCTTGTCAAATCTATCTGAAAAATTTGATGGAAAATTTAATTGCATCAATTAACACTGCATAACAACACTTTTATCAACATTTTTTTCTCCATCAGTCCTTGAAATATATTTAAATTTTGAAATCACTTCAAGGCTCGTAGAAACTGCTCTTTATGGCATTAGTCTACCCAAAATATTACCACGATGGCGGAATTTTAGTTGAGGCAACCAGTTAAATCACGCAGTACGTTTGTTAAATTTATAGAAAAAAAAAAGATTAAAAAGCAAAGGCAGTTAACGCATACGGCATAACATGGCAATCGAATAAAACTGTCGATTCCCTTGATTCTTGAGTAAAATTTAGATTGTACTTATTAAATTATCGCTGAAGATCGCTGAAAATTCGAGATAACGATGATTGCGATAACGATCTCTTTAGATATTAAGCCTATATCTATCGATCTGTGAAATGGCAAGTTAACAATCATAAAATTATTAATTTAGTTTAAGCATTACATTAGTGTTCGTTCAAAATTTTAAAACTAAAAAAAGCTCAACAGAAAAACATCATTAACAATAATTCAATATGGTTTCAAAAAATCAAAGCGAGCAAGCGGATATTTTTTTTCATTTTTGAAGAAATGACAATTAAACATCAATACACAAAAAACGATTACTATCTAACAAGTTTTTCGTTAAAGCTAATACATAGTTATCAATATACCGGGTGTACAACTAAGAAAGGAGGTCGTCCATAACTCAGAAACTATTTCAGATTTAGCAGTGGAATAAAAAATCTTATAATAAATCGCACCAAGAGGAAATGCTGGAAATTATTTTTAATTTCCTATCATTGCCGCCATTCACTGATTTCAAATTCAAACTTCCATTTTTTGGGCAATTTTCCTTAGTAATGTATTTAAAAAAATATATCCATTGTAAAGTACAAAATATAGGGCGATGGAACTATATAACGTGTTATTGACAAAAATCGTGTAACTTCGAACCGGTTGCTTGAATTTGTCAATATTGGTATCGATGTTAAGGAAATACTTGATATTACCAAATAAATTCAAAATCACAACATATAATTATAACAAGTAGTCGTACGAAATAAATTGCAGTCTAAGTGAAATATTTTTACATGTGATGTACTCGATCTATGAATTATGAATGAACGCTTTGAATTGAACTTAAATTTGTAAGTGAGGGTAGTAGATTACTATAACTAAGCTGAGTTGATCGTTTTCAATCAAATCTTGGGAACATGTTGGTTTGTTTTAGTTTCACTGTAATGAGGAGAGCGCCCTGATTAAAATGTAATATGGCAAAAATTGTGCAAAATTCTCTGTTTGTAAAACCAGTTGAAAAATCGTAAATAATATAATTATGTAACAACTTTTTAAATCACGAATTCCAATGCAATATTTATTTACACGTAGTATAGTGTTTTTATAATCACTTATTTACGTTTACCCTGTTCTGGATGACACACACGTCGAATTTTACCGATTACCACCCTGTTAATATTTATTGTAGTAAACAGAAAAAATATTTTAGTGCGCGTGTTAAATTGGTAGAAACTTGCTCAATTAAAATTAATTTTCACATAGCAGCAAGATGACACATAAATAAATTGGTCAAATAAACGCCGGCTCAAAATCACACGTATAATTCCCTAAATTAAATTCATACATGATCGTGTTGCCTATGCAGAGTTATTTATTACTAATAGGGATTTTTTACAATTTTACGTAATTATTAAAAATCTACACCGAATTGGAATGTAATCTTTACACATAGGAAGTTAAACCCTTTCCTAAAGCGTTTTACGGTTTGATAAATAACTAATACAGTGTGGCTGTGGGCCAACCAACAGGTAACAGACGAGATTCTGACTAGAAACAAATTTTTTTGAGAAATGCAAAAACACGTCAAATTTTATGTCAAAGGGGACAGCTTTTGTCATGATATTCAACCTCAAATGATTTCATCCCTTAGTGCTGTGAGAACAATTCCCAAAAGATGGGGCAAGTGATACAACATTTGAAAAGTCTTTCTTTTCTGAATTCAGTGCACTAGTTTTCTTGTGGTTTTTTTAATTTTTAACAAAAAAATTGAAGATGAGGAAAGCGTTTGAGGCATTTAAAAACTAAAAAAAGCAGTGACATGTCAATTGTTTTTTTAGAGAAGCTAGGTACATACTTCTACTGCCATTTGACAACATTGTTTCACTCCTTAGGTACAGGACAAACAACCCTTAAATTTTCAAATAAAAACAAGGATTAATTTTATCTTGTGCTAATTAATAAAACCAGTTTATGGACATTCAAACTTAGTTTAATAAATGTATCTCTTGCTTTCGCCCCATTAGATTTTTGTTATGGGGTCATGTAAAGGGTAAAGTTTATTCCACTGCGGCGAAATCTTTGCAGGAGTTACATGAATGCCGTCTAATTACTCCTGAAATGTTGCAAAAGGTACGGGAACGATTTAATCAAAATCTGTATTATTGCATGGAAGCTGAAGGCAGGCACTTCGAACATTTATTAAACTAAGGTTGAATTTGCATAAAAGGGTTTTATTAATGAGCACAAGAAAAAATTAATACTTGTTTTTATTTAAAAATTTAAGGGTTGTGTACCTGTACCTACCCTGTACCTAAGGGGAAACAATGTTGTGAAATGGCAGTAAACGCACCTAGCTTCTCTAAAAAACAAACAATTGACCTGTCCGCGCTTTTTTTAGTTTTTAAATGCCTCAAACTCTTTCCTCATTTTTCCATTTTTGCAACTTCAATTTTTTGATATATATAAAAAAAACTAAAAAAATCCACAATTATCCCATTTTTGCTGTTGGCATGTATCAGAAGAAGTTCCAACTGCACGAATAAATGCAATATAATCGATTCTTACTCGAGACAGTGGCCCCTCTTTACCCCTAAGAACGTATGTCCAAAAAGATGATTTCGTAAAGCTCACTGTGATTACTATTATTATTACTTATACGCAAATACCTATGAATCCAAATGTGAGCTTTTATTAGTGAAAACACAATTCTTATATTAATTTTTACAATTGAACTAGAAGCATAAGGTAAGGTAGTCCTCAGTGGCGTAACAAACTCTATTGGAGGTCCCCTGTAGAATTATCCATGGTGGCCCTATGCCCTACTACCGGTTTACTAAACCTTAGTCATGTATCTATTTTTTTTTTCACATAACTATAATAATTTCCGCTATACCCCTTAACAATGCTCTGTCTTTCCGTCTAGGTCTAAGGACTAAAGTTATTTTAATGCAGCTATAAAAATAATATTCAACATAAATATAACAAGTGATACATCAAAATTTAGGAAATTTCACTCTCTTTTCAAAAACCCAAAAATATCAAGGGTGGTCCGTATGAAAAAATGTAGTTAGGGTCGTACACAAAAAACCAAACACCCTGTATAAAAACTGCTCTAAGAAAGATTTTTCCAAAATCACCTATCTTTAAAAATAAGAAAGTTATGGAGCATTAAAGAAATCGACCAAATTCGAGAAACCCCCCCTTAGCATCCAAACGATTAAAGATAGCTGAATTCTGTTTGCGCCAGTGATTTTCTCATGAAAATTGAGCTCCAGACACCTTGGTCCATTTTTTTCTATCTCTTAAAATAAAGGGTGTTGCCATAAGAAAGTGTCAAATTTGAACCACCCTATACAGGTGCAATTTAAGCCTTACAAAATTAATATTAATATCAATATTTTTGAAGGTAAAATTCAAAAATAACACAATTTTAAGGAGTGCCGCTTAAAATAACGGAATTTTAAAGGTTTAGGCAATGAATCTTTTAGGTTTCAATCGTTACAAGGGCAGATCGATTAATTAATTCTTCAATGGTAAAATTAATGAGGACGTAGGTCGCTTACCTTATCTAATTAGGAGGTATGAACAAAAATTATCCCTAACTTCAAAAGTAATGCACTAATCACACCTTCCTTCTAATTGTTCGATTCCGCAAGAAAATTTTTTCAAGATCTTCATAACCCTGTTTAACAGCAGATCTTAAGCCATCCAAAGAGACAGTGGCAGTTTTTGATTAATTAAAGCTTTGTGTTCCTTGAAATTGTCATTCAGTAACAAAGTTTTCTTTCCACAAGAAATCAGTCGGTTTTACACCTACACAATTTTTATTCGGATGTAAGTAATCGGGGAATCCGTTAGAAATGCAATTTCATACTCGCACCATCCTGAAATCCCTTTCATGGTCTTGATCCGGATAAACCACGAGTTTCTTAGAGATCTGACGATCAACCTCCTTCAGTTTTTTGCATTTCCTTCATTTTATTCATAAACTGGCTCAGTATGGGTCACCATTTCTCCAATCGAAACTGATTCGTAATCTTTCGTACAATTCGTACCCTTCATCGCAAAAAGCTCGATCACAATAATTTGATGTTCTCTTTTTATGTCGTTAATATTTGATTTGTAATTATCAGATACAAATGAGAAGCGTGCGCATCACAGAGAAGTCATAAACTTAATTCTTGAAGAATTTATATGGCATTTCAAAAAACTTTGTAATGTAATCTATTCCATGTGATATAATATAAAAATGTCGTTATTAGGAAAGGAAAAATTATTGAAAACGATGTACTTTTAATGTAAAAACTTGGAGTAAAATTACATTGAATTTAGAATGGGAGGAATGTTTAAATGAGGTATACACCTACAATTTTTTATTATCCACAGATTTAAATAGATTATTAATGCAAATGCAAATTTACGTTTACAGTAAATCCTTTCTAAAAACTAAAACAAAAAATAAAAGCTGTATACACTGAAAATTTGTTAAATTTGTATACAAATTTCATGTTAAAACTACATATTAACCACAATTCGAAAACTTGTGACACCTGCCCACTTCATCGTACTCTAGGAAGCGTGCGAAAACTTTCTGCTAACGACGGTTTCTAACCGACATTTTGTATAAATCGAAATTACTGACGAAACAGAAATGTGCGCCCCAAGAAATTGTTCATGATAGCTGATGCGTCATAATCTATAGCGAATCTGTCCTAATTAGTGGTGTGTAGGACACATTCACGCTTATATTGATCGTCCTAACTTGAAGCTCATATCTGGTACGTTACCCAAAGTTGACAGGGGCGAACTGAGCCGCAGGGACTCTCCGAAATTTCCCTATAGACTAGAAGGTTGTGAGCTGATTGCTAACAGGATGCAAAATTAATTTAAAGCATCCATTTTTGCACATTGAGCGCATCTATCTTCACAGACAGTATTTTCATCTAGTACATGCAAATTCACCATTCAATATTCATTCATAATTAATTTTTATCTATACCACGTATAAGGGAGCAACCACAAAGTTTTGCGGACCTAACGTCCTTTTCATAATATAACGCTTAAGTTATCCTTGTTATTAATGATGGTTTCGATCGTACTTCTTTTACATTTTGTTTCGGGGGAGATACCTTCAGTCATTAGACAGACACCTTACTAAGTTATCTTGGAACTATCCCGGTTTCCAGGCGATTTGATTATTGAAGTGCACCGATAACCCGTGTACATTTCCCCCCATTTCGTCCGGACGTACATTTCCGACTATTGCAAATTGATTTTCGATTTACTACAGTACAACATTTTGCGTGAGTAACAATATTCTGTTTACATGTGAACGTGTATATATGCATTTGGGTATGTTATTTAACCTAAAATTTAGAGCATGCATGGGGCATGTGTTTAAATTACCTTCCATTTTTTTATTACTATGTATTAAAAATGGTGGACGACGAATGTGCAATTATCTAAAAGTTAGCTCGTTGACTTTAGGAAATCTAAAATTTCTCTGAACGAGGAATAAGCTAAGCACGTTACGTGTATTAACGTAATTACACTAAACGAGGCGCCATCACAGTTAACTGGTCCCCTAATAATGAAATCCCCGTCACATCAATCCCGAATATAAGACCAAGGACAAGTTGTTGTTTGTGATACGCATACAAAGTATCTGATACGTTTTCAAGTTACGCTACCACTCAACTCTTTCATTATTCAACTTCATTAAACTTGTACATACAATGTTTAGTTACAGAATTTGGCGAATATTAAAATACTTAAAACACTTCACTGTAAATCATCTACAAATTGAAATGAATATCAATTAACACGATAAATTAATTTTTTCCATCATGTGCTCTTTAAAGTTTTAAACCCGAACGGTTGGGAACAACAGGCCTTGATATAGGTTCCTGATGTGTTGGTTTATTGTATGTTCTTTTGCATTTTTATCGCCATATGGCATATTTTGAAATCCTTAAAGACAAAATGTAGTAACAAATTGTTGCAGTTTGGAGCTGTGTGGGTATATTTTTTATTTCATCCTGTATTTCTCATAGTTGAAGTGTACAGTGAGGGGTGCTACGAAGCGAATTGAACGTGGCGTTTTCAGCCGGCAGAGAAGTACTGAAACAGACTCGAGAAAGTGGGGAAGGAGGTTAGAAGAAGATTAGGGAGAGCACGCGTGTATTGAAGAATACGTCAATTTTTGATTAATTTTCAAAGGTCATGATGATAACCGCCGTTGTTCTGCGAGCTATTGATCTTGAAGAACGACTCACTTGAGAAATCTAAAAACCATAAATTTAATTTATCTCATCGCCATAAATAATGCATTGTGTTGTTTCCCCATAGAAATTGGTATATGTACTTATAAAGTCACCAAGATTATGGGCATCCCTAAAGGAAAACCATGGCCATGACGCAATAAAGCTATGATGGTTCCTTCTGGTTCAGCGAGACAATACGTGTGGCACCTTTTCCAAAGAAATATGACCACAGATATAATGAGACCTATGTGTATAAAGTTTGCTCGACGCGTGTAACGTTTTTAAGATATTTACTGCAAAAAGTTTAAGCTCTCTAAGAAGTGGGTAAAAACGGACGGGCGGACGGACAAAATTCAACCAGTAGAACATTTTTTTACATTGTAAGAAAAATGCGTTAAAATTACTTGATACCTCCCAGCAAACACACATATAAAATATACATACAACATATATAAGATTGAAGTAAATACCCCCACATATCAATATCAATATCAGGTATGTAAGTGTTCTTTAATAAAGTTATATAAACCGTATGTAACAGATTACGTATATTTTACATAATAGTATATAAACTTACGGATATTCTGTATACATAAATTCATATAATATATACATATAGATAATTACATATTACCCATGAAATTTATGTGCTGTCATATTTATATGATTAGATTTATGTACGTTACATGTAAAATCTTATATGTATGTAAGACGTATTACATATTTTTTATGTATGCCTTCTGTAAATATAATTATAAATTATCATTATACATATTATATTGTCGAAAATAAAAGTCCGTTTCTATTTGCGCCGCATAATTAATCTCACGCGCGGGTTTTCTATAACGCCAAAAATTGTAGTTCACGTACCTTTAATATTAGAGCCGTATCGACTAAAATGCGTCTAATTTATATAGAAAATAAATAATATAAAATAAATTAAATCCTGGTCATTTTTAACATAAAGGTAGGTATAATCATTGAATAAGACTTCACTCAACGATATAATCAAACATAATTTAAACTCGCGAAACAGCGCAAAATTAGGAAGAACGAAATAAAAAAAAAGGAATGTTTCAGATTAGCGCAGTGGTACAATGTCGGATACAAAGAAAACACATGTCGGATTTCGGAATTTGCAACCCCCACCCGCAACGGTTCGAATCCGGTTATGGGAAACTTTTCAAGCAAGTTTATAATAGATATCATAATAAACTGTCGGCTTTCAGTTCAGGTAAAAACGGGTTCGTGCAAGAATTAAGTTAATTAAAAGTACAGTTGCACGTAAAAATGTAGTTTTTCCATTTTTTTGCTTAAATAATTTTTTACATTGGTAATAATTACATTATGCTCGAGTAGCTGCCATTTGGTCATCGCAACGCTTTTACAACTAATATTTTTTACGTGAATATTACATAAAATATACATAAAACGTATATAAATTCATGTACTACAGATATAAAGAATTTACATCTAATAGACATATATATTATTTTGAAAATTGCTGACATCCTGACATTAAATATCTCTTATTTTTCTTCCAGTTTTATATAAATCTAAAAAGCTCTTACATAATTTATATGTATTTCGATTAACCGAGTTTAACTTCCACCGTAACAGCTTTCATTTTCTTTTTGGTTATACAGTGAGGACCAAAAGTTTGGAATAATGGATTTTTTTCGTTTCCTGTCAGAAATATCAAAAAACTATTGGACACGTCAAATTGATTTTGGTCATGG
Organism: Pyrocoelia pectoralis; assembly: GCA_036250285.1. Taxonomy (NCBI): domain Eukaryota; kingdom Metazoa; phylum Arthropoda; class Insecta; order Coleoptera; family Lampyridae; genus Pyrocoelia; species Pyrocoelia pectoralis. The sequence continues at coordinate 75,670,133 of CM070075.1, read as the reverse complement.
AAAACATTTTGGGATAATTTTCAATTTTCCAACTCCCACCCCTTCTGTGCAGTGACGTCATCAATTATTTTTTTTAATGGGAACACCCCATTTTCTTAACGGCTTTCAATAGATTATAAAACGACGATTTCAGCAAATATACACTTTACACCTTTTAAGTGCTGATTTGAAGAGATATTAATTTCTTAAAATAGAAAAACATCAAAAAAGAACGTTTATTTTGGTCTCCAGATCTGACTCTACGGGATTTCTTTTTATGGGGATATATTAAATGTAAAGTTTACTTCAATCGACCGAATAATATCGAAGACTTGAAAGAAAGAATAAGACAGGAAATGACTGCAATACAACCAGAAAATTTTGCAAAATGTTTGCACAGAGTTTCAAGCGCGATTGGCGTTGTCAAGAAGAAAATGCGTTTCAATTTGAAAATTTACTCTAATTATTGTTTAGGATAATGTTACTAAAAGAAAAAACCATTTAACATTATTTTTACAAATAAAATTTGTTTATTTGTTGACAACACTATTTGATGTTTTTCTCGTTTTTCTATTTTAAAAAATTAATATCTCGTGAAATCTGCACTTAAAAGGTAGAATGTGTATGTTTGATGAAATCGTCGTTTTATAATCTATTGAAAGCCGTTAAGAAAGTGGGGTGTTCTCATTAAAAAAAATAATTGATGACGTCACTGCACAGAAGGGGTGGGAGTTGGAAAATTGAAAATGATCGCAAAATGTTTTCCATGACCAAAATCAATTTGACGTGTCCAATAGATTTTTGATATTTCTGATAGGAAACGAAAAAAATCCATTATTCCAAACTTTTGGTCCTCACTGTATATGTATAGTGTTCATGGTAACGAAAATAAATAATAATCCATTGCCTATTGCCTTAAAAAAGTATCTTTTCAGATTATAGATTAAGCCAAATATTATGTTGGTACCTACTATATAATTTCTGGCTCATGTCACATGTGCCAAACTAAGTGAAAAGAAAGCCACTTTTCTATTTATAATTTAAATGGCTTATAACTACCATATCCCACCTAATCTGCTTCTGACTATCATTATTATGTTTTCATGTCTAACCAGAAACCTTACCATACATAATTTCAGTTTTGGGCACTCCTTCTGATAAGGGGACACACGAATGTTCACTGTGATTTTTGCATTATGGTAATATAATGAAGTTGAGACTATAATCGTTTGTAAAGTATGTAAAAATAATTTAATAATGACATCATATTAGACGTTTGCTTATAGTTGACATGTCTAGTAGTGAAGATATACCTTTTTAACGTCACGAACCCCATTATACAGGGTGGCCCAACGAAAAGGTAACAGACGGGTTTCTGGCCAGAGGGAATTTTTTTTGGGAAACGCAAAAACACGTCAATTTTTATATCAAGGGGGACAACTTTCGCCATGATTTTCAACCTGAAGTGATTTCATCCCTTAGCGCTGTGAGAACAACCCCTAAAATTTAAATAGGGATGATGGGGCAAGTGATACGTCATTTGAAAGGTCTTTCTGTCCTGAATTCAGTACACTAGTTTTTTTTATATTTTTTTTATTTTTAACCAAAAAAATTGAAGTTCCAAAATGGGAAATGAGGAAAGAGATTGAGGCATTTAAAAACTCATAAAAGCTCGGACAGGTCAATTGTTTTTTTCTTAGAGACGCTAGGTACTTTTACTGCTATTTGACAACATTGTTTTACCCCTTGGGTACAGGGTAAACAACCCTTAAATTTTTAAATAAAAACAAGGGTTAATTTTTTCCTGTTCTAATTAATAAAACAAGTTTATGAAAATTCAACCTTAATTTAATAAATGTTCGAAGTGCCTGCCTTCAGCTTCCATGCAATAGTACAAATTTTCATTAAATCGTTCCCGTACATTTTGCAACATTTGAGGAGTGATCAGGCGGCATTCATGTACTATACGGTCATGTAACTCCTCCAAAAATTCCGGTCAAGTGGAAAAAACTTTACTCTTTACATGACCCCATACAAAAAAATCTAATGGGGTGAGATCAGGAGGAACGATTTAATCAAAATCTGTATTATTACATGGAAACTGAAGGCAGACACTTCGAACATTTATTAAAATAAGGGTTGAATTTGCATAAACTGGTTTTATTAATTAGCACAAGAAAAAATTAACCGTTGTTTTTATTTAAAAATTTAAGGGTTGTTTACCCTGTACCCAAGGGGTGAAACAATGTTGTCAAATAGCAGTAAAAGTACCTAGCTTCTCTAAGAAAAAAACAATTGACCTGTCCGAGCTTTTTTCAGTTTTTAAATGCCTCAATCTCTTTCCTCATTTCCCATTTTGGAACTTCAATTTTTTTGGTTAAAAATAAAAAAAATATAAAAAAAACTAGTGCACTGAAATCAGAAAAGAAAGACCTTTCAAATGACGTATCACTTGCCCCATCATCCCTATTTAAATTTTAGGGGTTGTTCTCACAGCGCTAAGGGATGAAATCACTTCAGGTTGAAAATCATGGCGAAAGTTGTCCCCCTTGATATAAAAATTGACGTGTTTTTGCGTTTCCCAAAAAAAAATTCCCTCTGGCCAGAAACCCGTCTGTTACCTTTTCGTTGGGCCACCCTGTATTTACAATAAATGACATCTTGTTATCATAGCAACTTTTGTTACAAAATGCATGAAAACGTAAGATTTACGTACGGACGAATTTAAACCAGAAAATAGGTCATCCATGATTGACAAAAGTGGAAGGATGATGATATACAGTTTTAACTTTGTATATAGATGCTCGGTAAATTATTACACCATATGATATAACACGGAAAATGTTAACAGCGAAACGTTGGGTATATTTTGTGATTTGTGTAGTCCCAGTGAAGCCATGATAAGACTCATTTAAATTACGTAACCATGAAAGATTACGCTTATTTTATAGAAAAGCGTTTGAAAGCACTAAAGCTTTGTAAGCGAAGCTGAATTTGTAAGACGGTAATGACTTAATATTTTACAAAGTCGGAAGTTATTTAATCTCCTTTGTTTAAGGCTGCTACTACAATTACTAACAATATCATGAAACACTAACGTCGTTGTTTAAATTAATGTAAGCTTGTCGAAATTTCTTTTATACCCGCTTATCTTAAATTCACATGCATGAAAGAGTTATTTATAACGGACACGAAATTCACGCCATTTGAAACCTAAACGGTTGACGAAAATATTTTCGTTTTAAACGATTGAAATTTATTCATCTATTTATTCCACCTGATGGGTTTCAATACACATTTTGATATAACATTAAAAGATCTAGTCATAGAATGTCCCCCAATTACGGAAACACAACGACGATGGTTTAAAAAATAACTTGATTCACATATTGAAAGATATTGATGCATTTTTGGAGACTTTTACTTATGGACAAAAAAATCTTATCGCTACAAGTCATTCTCAAAGTGGCATGTCATTGTTTGACGGAAGTGTTTCGAGTAGCACACACAAGATGCAACAAAAAGCACAATAAATCGGACACGTTTCGAGCGATCATCATCCAGTATCAGATGGATAAAATTTCAATATGTCCCCTTTTTGTAAAAGAGAAAACAGCGACAGAAATTCTTTGCCCTGTTCGATTGTGAAGAGATGGGTAATAAAACAAGCAGCTCTGCTCCCTCAAATCAGATTTTTGACAATCATTTACTAAAGTCTGATGTTAAATTTTAGCCCATAGATCGAGGGTCTGCTATTATTGCGAATAAGGGTCCCGAGTGCCGGAATACGAAATATTATAGATTAAAAATCACGGTTCACTTAATTTTTGAAAAGAAAATGACCGCTACTACAACTTTTACTTATTCCCAAAAGTTTACGAAGACCAACAAAAAGTTTAATGCAGAAATAAAAAAGAAATGGCAACTCAACAGATCAAATTTGATTTATAATTGATTGGTTTTTTAAATGACTAGACCACAGAGAAACATGCCTTACTAAAAAGGTGAATAAACCGAAATTAAAAAATGGCAAACCTTTTTAAAATGTTATGGTACCTTTCGCTACATTTGGCACCCTTCCCAATTTTCTAAAACTTTTGATCCAAAATACCTAGGTTTTTAAATTATGTGGATAAGATCTTGAGGCATTAAGGTTTGATTTTACATACTTTCATTGCAAATGACAAAGACATTTGTCGAATGGCCTCTGGTAATCATTTTATAGAGGCCGAGGAGAAGCGGTTCCAAAGCCTTCCTGGCGGTACCGGAGTCTAACCCAGCCCATTAAAGTACCCAACGTTTCGTATTTCATAATATTTGATTATTAATAAATTTATCATCAATTCCAAATCAATTATGTATGTTGGGGCTAAATTACATAATGTTAAAATTAAACGACAATGTAGTATCTGACCCTGATAGAGATTGCTACATATTTGCTTAAACTTGTGTTGTTCTATTGTTGCACACCCTTTATAAATTCTCTGCATCTCTCTGAATAAGGGATTGATTTGTATTGCAAAAATGTTTTTGAAGGTGTAATAACAGAAAAGTTATTTACACTCTACAAATATACGAGTATGTATAATAATTTCCAGTTTTCAAATTGTTCAATCATTACAAATTTGTTAATGTTCCTTTGAAAAATTTGACTCACTCTAACGAAAAAGATCATAGAGTTAGTTATAAAATAGTTATTTCGAAGCTCGCTCTACTGGAGTTGGATGACCCTTGAACTCTATAACTCTGTAAATTCTAAAATTCCTTAAGTGGTTATTTAGTACTCCTGTTTTTGAAAAAACAACATCAAATGTCATTTACAGCTCTTACATTCCTTGCTATTCGCTGATTTCACCCACATTATGCAAATTGGTAGGTTATGCCACTGTCCGTGACTGGTTCCATTGATTGTATTTTTTCCATTAATGGACTTATGCCCGTTTTCTCCATACAAATTAAGGCATGCTTAAAGTTAGGCAGAACTTAAATGAAATGGCAACGATTATTGAGACAATGGTTGCTATGGTATTTAAGCTGTACTTACTTAACTTTAAGCATGCCTTAATATGTATGGTGAAAACGGGCATCAGTGTCCAAAATAATTTTTTTATCTATATTTCAAAATGGTGATCAGTTGATTAAATTTATTTTTCTGTGCACCTATGTGTCAACATTACTGAATTCAATTGGTTGTAACCAATTGGACACCGGTGTTCATTACTGGATTTCCATACTTCTAGTGACGGACAGAAGATCAATATAAAATGAAATTTAATGATAAGGACTGATCGTAACCTAATCAGTGCATTCCAGATTGTGAATCTAGCCCATTGGCCAGCGAGGTATTTCAGTTCTTTTTTTATTGCATAAATGGAGCCAAAAAAGAACTATACCCCGTATCAGATGGTTAACGCCATGGAAGCAATAGTGCTAGTACATTTGATATTGTTGACAAAAAACAAGACACAAGGACTGTCGACAAGGAAAGAAGTGGTACGATCTTTTTTTAAAACGACACCCTATCATTACTGAACGTACCTACAGCTGAACATTTATGTCGAGCTCGAGATAATGTAACTCAAAACTGGAAATGATGTTGGCGGCTGGCCAACTAGCACCAACCATGGTTATCTACCCCTATGAACGTGTTCCTGCAGCTGTAAATTCCAGGTTTCCCTTCAGATCGGGCTTTGAGAAGATCTCCAAGTGGATGGATGTTTGGGACCACATTCTATGAATAGCCAACAAACTATACCTAACTACTTAATTAATACCATTCAACTATTCTATCCTAATTGTAGTCCATTATTAGATTATGTTCATTATTTGGTGTAAATATTCATTACTGGATGTCCATTAAGGAATTTTCCTTGTCCAATACTGACTTAAAAAACCATGTTTATATTTTAATAATATTTCTCATATTTATGACACAATTTCTAGCTTTTTCTGCATTCACATTAAGACAAAAGGACGGACATTAAGCTGAACTTAAACAAAATTCTGATATGTTATGAATAATCCTGCAAAAACCTCATTTTTAATCGTTAAAGTGTCCATAGGTAATTGGTGCAATTACGTTTCATATACAGTGGTCAAATTCGAAAAAAATAAAAAAAAACCTTTCCATATAATCTATCACCATCGAAATTCTTGAACTTCCATTGATGTATAGTTACATAATAATTGCTAATTAATGAGGCGTTTACCGTCTGGCCGTTAACGCCTGTCGTTTATAAAAACACAACTTCATGTACCATAATTATAATACATTACTCTAATGTGATGGCTACATTAAAGTTCTATTGATTTACATATAATTATTCAATGCTAAAATGTTGGTGAGTGGTAGTTATTGAAATAACAGTCAATTGTTATGTACTGAAAAGTGTCTACTGCAGCGTGCATTTGTTCGTGTTCTAGCAGCAAAATTAGTGGAAAGTGGATTAATAATAGACAAAAGTAATTGTATATTGAGCAAGGCAGATGCATTTGACAACCTTTTCTCTCACGCCATTGTAGTTTTTCGAGTGCAATAAGCCCGCGGTTGTATTTCCTCGTTTTTAACCGTTGAAAGTGCCTTAGCTACAACTAACGTGTCGAACATGTCCACCACTTATTGGAATTATTCTACTATCAGACGACTACGGTGTAATTAATAACAAGAATATTATCGTGGACGTAGTGCATCGCAACGGCGGCTGTCGCGTTGGTCGCATTAATCTGGTCAGACTCGTTTAATCCACGAATGATGGATGATTAGATAGGGTATAAATCCGCATTTGCACACGATTTCGATTCCTAAATGCGATATTTAAGCACAGTTTATGGATAATGACAAAACGACCTACCGCTGCCACACGTTACGACGTTAAATTGTGAATTTGAATTGTTCGGACACAAAACGTGACCGCTTATCCGTATTTCAGATGGTTATTGCTACTTATTCTACGGTACTTGTTTAAAATCTCTGATATCTAACATTTATGTAAGTTATAAATTTTCCCAACGAGAATGAATACATTATTTCAATAGAGAGTTTCGTACACGAATAGGGTATATCCTATACCTTGTACAAGTTCGATGTTTCTCAAGTTATGGACTATGTATTGATTTTTATCATTTATTATCCTCATACATTCATTCAGTGCAATCCGTTCACTATGAATGCGTGTCACAACAAGAAATAAAAATTCACTTTAAAAGTATGTAGCTTTGAAGAGCACTGCGTGTATAAAATACATTCTGATTGAAGTTGGGGGAGTGACTGAAATGTTCACTATTTCAATAGTTAAATTTCTGATCTGAACGTACGCTGTTCTCGCAAGGGCTATACCATAACACCTAAAAACAGAGATGGTTACACTTTTTTTCGATTAAAACATAAGATCTAGTCTGTGCAATCAAAGAAAATACTGCATCACTGTAGGTTTAATTATACCGAATAACCGCAGTTCGCGTACTCTTTTAAACGTTTACTGAATTTTCTTCCGCATACATTTACCTCGCGGGAATATGGTAATGTGGCAAAAAAAAACAAATGTAGTTTGCCTGAGTCGTACCGTGAAGCTATGTCGGTTTCAAATACAAAAATAATTGGTCTTCAGCTGTATTTAATATTGTTAGTAGGATTATTTATGAAATTGAATGTTTTGTATAGGTATAGTCTTTATTTTAATGAATTACGCGATTTAGTTTTTAATCAGTAAAAGCTCCGATAGCGAATATAAACGTTTTTACATCGTTGGTTCGATGTGTGTTAATTAAACTTGCATATAGAATCGGGAAAAAATAATAAAAGACTATCGCGCGGGTTTCCAATAAATGATAAAAACCTCTGTGTACTTATCGGATTAAATTTTAAACGTGGAAGTGCATCACGCAAGGAAAAATGAAAAACAGCTGAAATAATCCTCAGTTGCAATCGCTGCAGTGAAATGTTTTCTTTGAACGTCGGAGCCATCAAATAATTCTAATCGTAATTGTTTGCAGAAGTTGCAACCGCCGAAAAGATTTCAAATGAATTTTCATGGCGAATTAGAATGGAATAGAATTAATTAAAGCGGTTATCACATTCGAGTGAGCGTCTCTATGAGACGTATACAGAGTTATCCCGTAGATGGCCGAACTTTCAAACTTGGCAGCGTGTACAACGTAATTAAATTTTTGATAAAAATATGCCCGAAAACGGAAAACAAGAAGAAATAAGCTATTTTGGCCGAAGAAGCGAAAGCTGTAACATTTGACTTATTGCCACGAAAATCAAAAGAAATCTATAAAAAAAACTTTCAGCACCCCAAAAAACATAAAGTAAAGTTACACCAGAACTTTCCACTTCAAACTACCATTTGACTGGACTAGGTTGGCCAAGGATACGATAGAACTGATGCAATGAGTGGTGCTCAAAGAGGAGCACAACCAATTGTTCGGCAGAGGTATCCCAAAGTCCTTTGCGCTTATTGTTTGTCACACTGTTTTAATTTAGCAGTTTCAGTAATTTTTCCAAACGACAACGTGTACTGGAGATCAATAAATTACTAGAAAAACCAAAAATAGAAAAACTAAAAAGATTATATCCCACTAGATGGATTCAGATACACGTTAATGCATTCGTTTCTCTTCTAAGGCTAATAATAAATGCCTTGTTTAACCTTCAATGGACTGTGTGTTTTGTTGAAGCTCCCGTCTGTATGGGGTTCAAATGCACCCCATATTTAAAACACGTTTTACCCAAGAGTTTATGGACTTTCATTTTATGCGAGGCCATTTATTTATAATGTTTGTTGCATGGATGTAAGTACAACAAAATTTAATAATAATAATAATAATAATAAGTGAATAAGTGACGCCAACGGAGAAGCCTAGGAATATAGGGTCTCTTTTTGTTATTGATGCGCGACGCTGCGTTCATGTTAATGCCTTCGCGGAAAGAGGGTCGACGGGACGTGGCTTTTACAAATTGGGATCAAATACACCGAGGCTTCTCAAACAAATACATTATCTAAAATGTGATCAGCGTTGGTTTTATTAACGTCATTTAATTTAATGAACATAATATGTGTATAGTATTTAGTATGTTCACTTTTTAACAGCAACTTCAAATTTATATTGTATAGATATACAGGGTGGGGCACCACATACGGCACGGAAGTTGGTGCTTAAACTATAACAATTTTTAAAAATCTTTTTATATGCATACATGTAGGTCAATAAGAGCTACATTTTAAAAATATTTGTAAATATACAGGGTGGTTCAAAAAAATGTGGCGTATCAATGTTACATTTTTTTAAATGGAACACCCTATATATCATCACATTTTCGTATTTTACGTTAAAACATAATGTCTCTTTCTTAACAATTCCCTATACCTATCTTTTATGGTTTTCGACATATCTCGGTTTTTCTCGAACTACAGTAGGTCACAGAAAAAAGAATAACGGGAAAATGGGTAGACGTAAAAGAAATTCCTTTGGATCAGTTGATTTGAAGCCTTTTGGCAACTATTTTCAATATTTACTATTATGTAGAAATGTACAGGGTGTTCCAGAACGTGCGAAATACCATTGACTCCTGCTAACTTAAATAACTTGCTTATTTTAAATAGAACACCCTGTATTTTTTTACCCTATTCGATACAGTAAAATATTGTCTTTCAAACGATATTAGGGTTCCCTATAGCTAAGTATAGTATTTTTCACGCAACCAATGGATAACCTGTTTGAAGGTCAGCTCTATATGTCATGTACAATAAATATGAAATGAACAGAAAAACAGAAAAAAAAAGAAAATCAGTGATTTTTTTTTCTCTTTCGCACTTCTTGCACATCACTGCTGGAGTAGAGTGCTCCCCGCACACAAATTTCCCACATTTTCTATGTAAATCAAGCATGCACAATACAACTTCAAAAGACTGAGTGGGGTGCAGACACACTCCTGTTACGAAATAATGGTTTTTTATCAAATTTCCACATTGTTAACAAAATTAAGTGTTTGACACATATTAAAAGTACAAATCCAAAAAACAAACATGTAATGAGATATTTACGAAAGTATTGCTCTGGGGTGCAACTGTACCCCACTTAGACCGTTGAAGGTTAAGATTGCTACATGGACCGATAAAAAAACGACAACCGACACTCAATTACATGCATCGGCAATTTTTCAAAATAGCTTTCTTTTGTGTATTTTGTGGTAAAATCTGTCTTTCCGTTGACTTTACCACTGACCAAGTACTTACAGACTTCAAATTTGGACCTGAGTTTAGCTCTTCAGTCAGCTGAAAATGTCAATAAATCTTTACAAAAATGAGAGAAGACGACGAGAAATCATTTTCAGATATTAATCAGGAGACCAAAACGAGTTGTTCCGAATTTGATATTAAAATTTTACAACCTAGAACAACTAATCGGCAAACAAACAGAAATAATGTTCTTGGATCATTGCCGGAAGAATATTATCGAAGGGCCATTATTTACATCCCGTTTCTCGACCAAACGATACAGGCAATAGATACAAAATTTATTAATCACAAAAATGCTGTTGAACCATTCCAAAAACTTTTATGTAATAATAATAGTTTAGAGTGTTTAGACGTTAAAGAAATTTTGAATTCCATCAAACAATTTTTAAAATTTTATGAACTGGATGATTCTTTGGGTCCCGTTTAACAAAGATAAAACAGAAAAACGACAAAGTGCGATTGAGGCTTTGGAAAGATGCAATAAAAATTTGTTTCCCACATTTTGTAAACTTTTAATCATAATGGCAACTTTACCAGTCACCACATGTTCCTGTGAACGATCGTTTTCTTCCCTAGGAATTCTACTCGTCATGACAGATTAAACGGCCTACCTTTGATGTATATGCCATGCATCCAGATATTCCTATTCTGGAAGACGAAGCTCTCCAATCTCGGTGTCTTAATATATTATTATAAACAATTTTTTTTATATTTTGAAGGAAAAAAGCAGCAAAATTGTTTTTTTTTTCGGGATCAAACAAAATATAAACTAAAATTTCTGTATTTATTTTGAAGATCGTAGGTCATTGGGTATAATTTATTATCTAACGTAAATAAATTCTCGTATTTTTTAACACTCTTCCTATTTTTTTTTAAACGCCCCCTAATACAAAATTCTGACTGCGCCACTGGCAATGTTGGTTTTTTAGGCACTATTGACGCCCGCATATTACTGCATAAATGATTTTAATACGATTTTACAACAATTTAATGATCTAAATTGCGTTACGAAGAAAATTAAATATGTACATTAAGGAACCGTTGCTTTTTATTTTTCCTAATGTATTGGCGATATTTCCAAATAGAATAAGGAGAAAGAAGTGTTGAATGTCGATAAATTAGAATATTTGAAATGTAAGAGCATAATGGCTTAAATAGAATTTTAAGTTTTTCGATATTGCGGGTAGCGGTTTGCGTCCAGTTTAAAGTAAGGATAGTGGAAGTTGCTTAGAAGCTGTCTTGTGGAATCTGAAGCACGCGGAAACTGTTCCTCCAACGATGTTTCTGCTGTCTGCGGACCCGTACTTTTAATTTCACCGTAGATTAGGCAGAGCGAAGTCGTAGGCCAAAGAGTAATTTGGACGGCGTTTAATTATTGCCACCGCTGTTGCTGTGGTACATAGCCAAGTGCCACAAGCTCTAAGTTCGGCTTCAGCAGACGCACGCATCTGAATTAAATTTACTACGTGACTTCATTTGAAATGGGGCAAAACTTTATGTAAGTGAGTCGCCGATCCCCTATTGCCTCGACTAATTACACTACAAGACCTGCCTCTGACAACGGAAAAATCTGTTGATGTTGTTCTTAGTACGTAATTGAAACGACCGTGAGCTATTGTAATTTATTGCCAGTACTACGTTAATGTCTACTAATTTTATTCAATTATCTTTTACACCACTTTTCTAACCTCCGACGTGCAATAAGAACCAACCACGCAAACAATTAATTCGTTGATAAGAAATTATGCTTTTCAATCAAATAAACCCGAACCTTCCACTTTTTCATGTATAGGGTATCGGAGATCGATCGTTGCACAAAAATAATCTATTTCGACGTAATTTTGTTATGATACTACCGGTCCATTTTTTACCTCACGCAAAATATGACATTTTGATTATACCCAAAGGGTAAATATGAAAATTAATCTCTGCTGCCGTAAATAATGAAGGTAGATTAGTCGTCATTAGAATTTGTAAGGTCGCAATATTGTTCGTAATTTACCTTCTAAAATAAATTTGTTAATTACATTAAAGTGAATTATAAAAACTTTTCCAGTTTCTAACTTAATTTTATTACCTTTGAATAATTAAATATAATTCTCAAATTACGTACAAAATACCCATGTAATCGTGTTCGCAAATTGGCCGGCAAGGTTGCGATATTTAAAAATATATATACCTATACTTAACCTAAATTTAAGAATTAAAACGAAAGAACTCACAGGTTGTGCAATTATTTAATTACGTTCCAAAGTAGGTACGAGACAGATCTTACTTCAAAGAAGGCCAATAAAATTCTAAAAGTCCCCAACTTTTCACTTTAATAAGTTTTAATTAGGTTTGAAGTTTTACGATTTTAAAATTGTGCAACACCTTTGATGTTTTAAGTTTCTTTACTTCTATATGTTCTGTTATTAAATTACTTGTTAGGTTGTAATTAACTCGTCGATCCCATATTTCAAGTAACGTGTTAAAACTTTAAAGAAATAACAGTAAAAATATGATTCCTGTACGTGATTGGTAATCACTTTTCCAGGAGCAACTAATACCTTCATTTTCCTATCGCCCTATTCATAACTAAATTTTCTCTATAATCGAATATAACTTTTAGTCATTTTGTTTAATTGTTAAAGTGATTTTAGTACATAAATTCGAAATAAATACCAAATACGTAGACATAGCAGGTGTACAAGTATGAAATGTGGATTTCTAACAACAGATGGTGCACCAATGTCGTGTGTAGCAGAGTCAGTAGATTAACAGAGTACCGCAACCTCCGCCATTTTTAGTCCTTTCCGCGCTTCACTCACTACACGCTCAGTAAAGTAGATGATGTTTTGACTAAATTTTTCGGAATATAATAAAACAAATACACTTATCGGCACAACAACACGGCATTTTATTAAAAATTACGCACTTTCGTAAGTCTATCTTATGTATATGGACTAAACATGGCCGCCAGGGCGGCATTTGTCGCGTCAAAGGCTTACGGTACTCTGTTAATCTACTGACTCTGCTGTGTAGTAAAGTCACTAAATATTCTAAAGTACCGCAACGTTCGCCATTTTGGGGTTAAAATTTTGGCGGCAATTTCAAATATTGAAGACCTAGTCGCTAGAAAATTTAATGACTTTATGAAGTGTTTCTTAAAAACTAAACTCACATTAGATACTTATCAATATATTTCTTAAAAATTAGTTGTCATTGTTATTAAAAGGTACAGTTTAATTGAAAGATAAAAAATTTGGAACTTTGCCAAACGAACCTAAATACGTTTTTAAAATTGACAGTTTATTTTGTCGTGTTAATACTTCATTTAGAATCGTTATTTAAATCACAGAAAAGGATAACTAAAAAATACAGCAAGTAGTGTGTAAGAATAAGAAGACGAGCCTGTCTATGGGAAAACTACAAGTTTATGATGTTTTTCAAATTGCCGCGTTTCAAACCAAGTATCAAACGTCAAACTTAGTAATAGTAAAATTTTAGACCAATGGTCTAAGAGTAAAATACTAATTTTCATCGTATGTCAAACACAGATGTCATTTTTCCGCCATTTTGGGGTTAAAATTAGCTTTCTCTCTCTAACTCATTGGAACATAAGGTTGCGGTACTTTAGAATATTTAGTGACTTTAGTGTGTAGCAGAATCAGTAGATTAATAGAGTACCGCAAGCCTTTGACGCGACAAATGCCGCCCTGGCAGCCATTTTTAGTCCATATACATAAAATATACTTACGAAGTGCGTAATTTTTAATAAAATGCCTTGTTGTTGTACCGTTAAGTGTATTTTTTTTTATTATATTCCGAAAAATTTAGTCAAAACATCATCTACTTTACTGAGCGTGTAGTGAGTGAAGCGCGGAAAGGACTAAAAATGGCGGAGGTTGCGGTACTCTATTAATCTACTGACTCTGGTGTGTAGCTGTATAAAGTCACTGTAGTGTGTAGTACAGTGACTCTATAACAAACAGTGACGACAAGTAGCGATTAGCTCCACCCATCCGCCATTAGGAGGCAAAATTTTGGGCGGGTTTCTATGAACTCCACGGTGGTATCCTAGCAACGTTCTAAATCCAAATAAAAATCACACGCTGATCAAAGGTAAACACAGTCAGGCCGCCATTAAGATGCAAAATATACCACGGCCAATAAAAATCGATACATCGCTTGTCGTCACTGTTTGCAATAGAGTCATTGTAGTGTGTATAAAGATTTCACCAGTGATAAATTGAAAAAGTGTTTGTATAGTAGGTATCGTTTTGCTGTGTTCGATATGTCGAAATTTGTGACAAATAAAGAGCATTCGCGGACAGTGTTAGTTTTTTGTTTTCATTTGAAGAAAACTGCTACTGAATCATACCGATTAGGAGAAGCTTATGGTGAACATGCTTCATTCCAAGATACGTGTGAACGATGTTTACGCCGTTTTAAAAGTGGTGATTTCGATGTTCCAGACAACGAACACGAAAAACCACCAAAAAGGTACCAAGCCATTGTTGGACGAAGACGATTCACAAACACAAAAACAATTCGCAGACCAATTAAGCGTTAGTCAACAAGCTGTTTAAAATCGCCTACGAGAGATGGGAAAGATTCAGAAGGTCGGCAGTTGGGTACCATATGAGTTGAACGAGAGGCAGATGGAAAGGCGCTGAAACAAATGTAAAATTCTGCTCGAACGATTTGAATGGTACCCGTTACTGGGGATGAAAAGTGGGTATATTTTGAAAATGCCAAGCGTAAAAAATCATGGTTAGACCCAGGTGCAGTATCGACATCAGCCGCAAGACCAAATCGTTTCGGCAAGAAGACGGTGCTCTGTGTTTGGTGGGACCAGTAGGGTGTGCTCTATTATGAGCTGGGGAAACGGTTAATACCAAACGCTACCAACAACAATAATTGACCGATTTGAACCGTGCACTACTCAAAAAACCACCAGAATATCGAAAAAGGCAAACACAAGATCCTTTTTCTTCATGATAATGCTCCATTACATTACGACAAAACCAGTTCGCGACACGTTGGAAGCACTCAGCTGGGAAGTACAAGCCCATGCGGCTTAGTCACCCGACTTGACTCCTTCCGATTACCACTTGTTTGCATCAATGGTTCACGCACTTGCTGAGAAGTGCTTTGGTTCGTATGAAGATGTAAAAAAAATGGCTCGATGAATGGTACGCGGTAAAGGGGGAGGATTTTTATAAGTATAAATACGATCCTAAGATCCAATGTTAAGAAATATCTTTATGAGCCAGCTAGAATCGTGACATGTAAAAGTGATGGAGATAAAAGTAGTGCGAATTTTTTTAAATCAGAAACTGAAACATGTACCTATTTATAACGGAATGATGTTAGCGTTACTAGAATTGGAGAAAGGCAAACCAACAGAATACGAATTCTATCCTACAACTGCGTTAACGCGAAAGAAGAGAAAACCGGAAATCGTGAGAAAATGCAAGGAAAGCAATGAGATGAATAGTAAGAATATAATGAAATGAAGTTCCTGTTAATGTGTTAAAGGTAAAATAGTCTCTGCAACAGCAAAAAAGTAAAAATTGTGCACATGACATTAGCGAACTAAGCGAATTTTTTGGAAAACATGCTTAATATGTCATAGAAATTAAAAAAATTTTTGAAACACAGACCATTCCAACGATTTTGGATATACCTGAGGATAAACTATGACTCACGTAATAAAACTTTAATGGTTTCATTCTTGACGATCGAGACAATACATTTCCCAAAAAAATACAAATGATACAAATTTCAAAATGGCGGGAAAGTCTAAAACCGTTACCAAATATTTGTTGACTTTAAACAAGTTATCGGTAGCAATTTAAACTCATAAGTTATTTGAAAACAGTTTATAACGTCAAAGTAAGTGCAGACTATAAGATATAAGATATTTATGAATTTCATTAAGGAACTAATTAATATAAATAACTAATTTTAGAAGCAAAACTCAATCCGCATACATATATAATACCGAAAATAGAGTTGTTCCCTAATGAGTTGTAGTTTAAACACGCTTCCCTTAATAAGTTAAGCAGGGCGAATCTCTCTTCACTGAAAACTGACACCAGATTAAACAAAACCAGTCACAGACAAGAACAACACCTGCCATATAAATATGTACCAGAGAGCTTGATAGATATTTATACTAGGATAAACTTTAAGGGTTAAACCTTAACATTAGTTTAACGAATTCAAACGTGCGCAATATATTTTTAACTCGAACTTTTAAACCCAGTAGGTATATTATTTATTATACCTACTCTCCCAACAAAGTTTTAATACGAAATAAAAGGGAACGAATTGATTCATTTATTATTGTATAAATTTCGTAAATACGCATTCATACATTCAGAAATGATGTGAATTTGCTCGCTTTTATCGGTACAAACCGGGTTTTCGGTGACATAACATCCCATCAAACTCAGCTGGATGCAGGACGTTCAAAAGCTCCTAGTCTGATTGTCAATCCAAGAGCTCATGGGGATAATATTAGTGATGTACCGAACTGACAGGTTTGTACAAATTGAGAAAGGGTCATATATGCGATAAACACCTTAAGCACGTGCAAGTGGTATTGATAAACGACATTTACAATGAGTGTTGTCACGAGGCTTCCTTATACAAAGTCAAATTCTACCGATAGATTTTTTAAATATAAGATTGAATTTGTCCACCGCATTCCCCCCTTAATATACTTACGTTCGCTCGATAAAAAGCGTTTGGTAAATCTTCGTAGATATAATTCTGTAGTAGGATTTAGATCCTTGGCAGGGACGTAAGAAAACAATCTCTCTCAATGAAAGGGATTGTGCAAAAGCGAAGTAAAAAACATTGAAAGAAAGGGAGAATCATCAAGCATCGTATCCAAGCTTGGAAGTTTCTGGGAGGCCGATAGGGAATTAGAGCGGGTGTTAATGAGTTTTTCATTTAGTGCCGCAGATTGTGACGAGATAGCTGGTGGTGTCTTAGCGAGAGAGCGCAAACAATACTTGCTTTCATTATTGAAGTTGCTGTCGGAATCATCTCTAGAATGCCAGATCTCCATCATGAGCTCATTATAGTTTGCAACTTTGAAATAATAGTTGCGAGGCGTCATATAGACCAATCTAAAGCTTAAGACGCTTAATAACACTCCACACTACCCATCCTTTTACTGATTTATATACAAGATCCGGGTTACGTATCATTACAAACATTAAACCCTATCTATTCACTCGTTGTTACTGGAAAGACGTAACTTTACTAATAATCCGCTATAAGATGATCTTATCACCTAATTTGTAAGACGAACAAGTAACCTTCTAACTGGCGATATGTAACATTTTGGTATCGCAGTATGATGAAGGGTCAATAGCACGAATCGATGACATTTTACGTAGACGACAGCCTGAAAGCTACCCTAAAACGAAACCTTTAGGGATCAACTCATCTGTACTTGTCATAAACGAATATCACTGTATATTAAAAATCCGTGTAATGAAATTCCTAAACCTATTTCTACTTTATCAACTAGTGGAATTTAGCAATTACGGTGCAACATACACTATAAATAGGAAATACACATTTCACGTTTCATAAAATCTCAGTACATTTCATATTAGAACTTACGTTCAATATAAATCTGACACTTTCATCCCTTTTCGTTGGAGTTAAATGGTCGCAAAAACTTGTAATTTTGAGGATGGACATTTGTGTAAGAACTTCAAACCATTTTAAATCCTATATAAAATGTAACTCAATTTATAACATTATTGCATTTAGCTATTTCTTTTAAGACTTTTATACGAATTTAATACTTTTGTGTTTGCGAACGTATTATTGTTTTTATTTTGTATTGAACACATTCATTTTCGATTATTGTATTAAAAGTACAGATAAAATACACATGTGATTTTTGAAACGATGCCAAACATAGCTACTTTCGTGTACTAATTCCAGTCTGGTAATATTTTTAGTTTCTCTGTAATCTTATAAAAATTGAATATTGACCAGAATCAAAATTAGTTCAACCAATGAAATGTGCATACAGAAAGGGGTAACTCTAATACATTAATTCATGTAGTTCTCATATGTTGTTAGGGTTAATACTGGTAGAATTAATCTAAATTTGCTTCCCTGAAAGACTTCTGCGCGCTAATAAGTACCTAAGGGAAGAAAAATTGCAAACTTTGCGTACCAGCTTCGCTTTCTGGCGAATATATCCCAAGGTGAAGGATTAAGATGAGGTCCGAACCAGTGCGAACGCAGAAGAACTGCTTCAATATCAACCATGAATTTGGAGTCGTGGATAAGATCAGTAGTGGAATCACTGCCCAAAAACTGGAATCCAAGAAAGATGAGATTTATTATTGGTATGGGAAAGTCGTCATATAAGCACTGCTTTGTTATAGTTGGAGGAACAGGTAATCAAAGCTAAAACAGCAGATGAAGATGCCGATTAGTTAGTTGTGGAATTCGAAACCGTTTTGATAATCGGAGAAGATACTGACCTTTATTCACTGATTCAAGTCTATACCATTTTGTAATTTGCAACATTTTCATTGATTCAATATTAATAATATAATAATTAATAATATAAATATAAATTTTAAAACTATATCGTCGTACGAATTATTTACTAAATTTATTCCAAAACCCATTTTCCAAATTTTTGATTTTTCTTTTTTTTGAGCCATCTATGTAGTTCTATTTACCTAAAGCTAACAACTATAACCTAAACTAGTCTATATTTCTTTCGTGCAACAAATTTTTCGATACCGAAACGTGTACGTAACGAAAAATTTCACTTTTTGGATAAATTGTCCAATATTTAATGAAATGTATATCAGTAACTACGGCTTGATTTCAAATTTTGAAAAATCTAATACGCTTTGAGTAAAGTTAATGTAATTTTTTCGGTGTATCACATACGTTGGGAGATATACATACGCCAAAAAACGAAACAAGTACAAAAATTTTTAACTGAATTCCGAATTTTAAGTAATAAATAGTATATTATACACCAAGGTGGTGAAGACTGTTATTATTGACCGAGCACCAAGATTATTTCGCGAGGGGCTTGGCCCCGAGCGGAATAAGGTGCGAGGTCTATAAATGGCTTCACCGCCGTGGTGTATATACAATTTTTTCCACTACTAGTCAAATTTAAGACACAAATTAAAAATTTAAAAATTTCTTGTAAAAATCAAGCAGGTAGCACAGGAATGCAAATTCCCATTATTAACCTAGGTTAATAATAGAACAAATTATTGACCACTAGGTAGAGAAATTAAACTTCTCAGTTGTCTAGGATACGCAATAATTGTCAACTTCACAGCTAGTAGTGGAAAAAATATATTTAGAAGCACCAGACAGATTTTCCTGTGGTCCCGGCCCATAATCGCGTGACTCGTAGGCAGCTAGGCATGCCTCTGTACGAGCCTCGCAGCCGAACAAGTTTGGCTGAGAGGCATGGACATATTGGGGTGCCAGATTATAAACACCTGCCTGGTCTCTTTGTCCCTTGGCTATAGCCGTTTTTATCATGTGGTGGAACCCCTGATTGCGAATATGCAACTTGTTCATAATAATGGTGCATAAAAAAGATACATAAATAACAGTAAAATTAAATGAAATAATAAAATGCTGTTCCCATACTATTGCGTGCTTGTTATACACTGCCATTAATGGATATTGTATTATGACAGTACGATGCAATGTGTTTCATTGTTAAATAGGCAATTTTGAATCTTGAGTTTTTTATTTTATCTTTCACGGTTTTTTTCTTTTTAATTTTTTTTAATTCTATGTGACTCAATCACTTAAGACTTGTGTTGATTTTCCAATTAAAAGAAAATATGTAATTATTTGATTACTAAATATAGGACTCCTGACCGCGAACGAGCATTGCCTTTGTGGCCAGTATTTTCTGTTTTATTTTATTTTTGGTATCTGTATGTTCAAAAGAAAAGAAAATAAATTTTTTTCTTTGTTTTTGTTTTGTTTGTTGTTAGTTACCGTGAATGAAACATAGATGCCATTATACTATGTTCCAGAGCAAAAACTGCAGTTGACAGTTACATCTGCTTGGGAAAGATTATGGCCGCAATTTTTTAGAAGTCTAAATGAATTTTGCTGATGGTTTATGTACCAAAGCGTCAAACGATTACCAGCAATAATTACTATGCCGTTTTTTCAACGCAGCATACGCAAAGAAATTATGAACAACCGCAGTGGAAAACTACGGAAAAGTTCACACGACAGTTCACAGCTTCCATTTTGTCCACAAAGCCGAAATCCACCATTAGGTACTGTGAGGAAGCCGTTAAGACGTATTTTTTTACTGGTTTCAAAAAGTCGGAAATGCGTTCTTGTGAGAGATTACATCCAAAAAATAATGAAAAGGTTTTCACTCTTGCAATGTTTTCTTCATAATCAGATTGCAAATTAAAAAAACCAATCTTGTATTGGGAAAATGCAGTCAAATTTTCAGAAAATTATTTAAGCAACTTTTTCAAAATAATATTTCATAATTACACGCAAGTTATGAGGTCAAACTAGCAGATGCAATAATATATTAAATAAAAGTGATAGTCATTAGTTCAATTAAAGATCCTAAGTGAAGAGTGCTGAAGACTTTATCAAGAATGACAGATGTAAAAAGGGACCATACGTATACGGAATAAGCACACGGTTACAACAATCTTTTGTGTAGGGATGTATTAACAATTAGGTCAACACACATTTAAAAATCATGCAATCAAGTAAAAGATTTAGATGAAAATGTGTTTCATCATTATCTTTTATCTTCTTCCTGCTATGTAATATCAATACAAAGGACCAACACGTTTGTGAAGAAGATCGTGGTTCATTAGGAGGAAAGATTACCCATAATTAAAGTTATTAAACACCTTTCATGTCTCAATTACCTAACGTCAATTGGGAATGATAAACAGATTTCTGTCTTGTTATGCTTAGAGTGCTTTGCTATTACCGTAAAAGTATAAAAGTGAAGAAAAGGTAAGTGATAACAGCAGGAATTGTAGATATTGTTTTGTAAAAAGGTTGTAGGTCCTATAAATCTAATTTATATCTTATTGCAATGCGAAAAACATCGAAGTATAAAAAGTTTTTTTTGTGTTTTATAAAGAAGAGAAATTATATGTGCGATTAAATTTATTTCATTAACCTTTGAAAAGTTTTCTTTGATCTGCTATAGAGTTTTTCAAGCTAGTCCAATTCTGCCCAAACTTCACTTTGGGAATAACTCGAGCAGGAAGTTAGATTCTCGAGGGTCCTAAGATGATAGATACGTTAGCGTATACCATTACTAAGGCTTAGTCGAGGATGGACAAAAGGGAGACCAACGTAGCGTAGTATTTCGAAGGAGTTTCAGTGGTGATGTAAATAAAGAGCATTACAATTGGCGCTGTCTTGTCAGAGTGTTGATAGGTTTAATGCGTTAAGAAAATGTGCGTGCGTTAGTTGTTCGCACATTTACATGAATATAGAGACGCCCGACCGCTCATTTGTATATTGCTCAAGATTACTATTCACGAAGTGCAATCAAGACGAACGGCTTTATAATAATAAAGGGAGGGCACGTCAGCCTTCAGCGATTCCCGGCAGGCTAATTTTTCATCAAAATTATAAATTGTTGTGCTAAATTTACTGCGCACGCCATGATAAAATTAAATATTAACTTACGAGCGCGGAATAATTAGGAACCTCGTCTTGTCTTCCACTGAAAGTTATTCTCTCGGAATTGTTCCATTAATTACGCATTCAGAACCGGAAAGAAGGAACTACTACGGTGCGAGCAACTCGAATTTATCTTCCGCACTTAATACTAGTGTTGCTTCTGTTATTTGGGCGATATCGATCATCTTTTATAATACGTACGTACGTGCGTACGTGAGCAATTCCATTATAACGTGGTCTTAAGCGATTTCCACACTCTACAACTCTATGAATATTTAATTAAAATTACGTTATCTAAATTTGAACGCATAAATGTGCTAACAATTTATTTCTGGCCAGAACTTTTGGGCGAAATAATTTCATTCCGCATAAAATACTAATTTGTTCGAAATGATAAAAGAAAATAAAATCTTTTAAGACAACGGGATGGGAAAATAAAGGAAAAGTAATTAGTACGCGGTATAGCTATAGTGTTGTAGATTTTTATTTCTAACAATTGCCACCTTTTTTAATTCCTTTTAGAAGTCGCCTCAATTTAAATGATTGAATGTGTTACTACTACTTCATCGAAAAATTGCTGCACTCTCACTGTAAACTATCGAAGGCTTCACAACGGTTCTCTCGTCATTTAATAATTATATTAAGGGAATCAAAGTAAGTAACAAATGAAAAAGTCATCAAAGCACTCTCTCGCGAAGAGGCATTCTTTCCTTATGCTTTCTACAATATTTGTGTGGCAAGCAATACAATTTAATTCAAGTACTTTACCACTTGCCTATTATACAACTACTATAGAATGACTCCTTATACAGTCGGTGTACATACTATCACTACCGAACCACTTCACAGACAATAATTGAAGTTGACAATTATTACTGTCCATTTCATGTAACACACTAAGATTAGGTTGGTGTCAGATGCTAGTAATGAATATTGATTGGTATTGTTTGCATCCACAACGTACAAGAGATGCACCAGCTTGTCTGGCCCTGGGGATAAAGTTAATATGACAGGCTTATAGTGTCCCTGTTTGAGGTCCAGCCCCACTATTTAGCTGAAAAGACGTTACTCTTCCACGCCTGGCTACTCGCAAACTATGCTGGCAGGCGGCAGCTGAAGTAGGGGGGAAGGTTCGCAAGATCCATAACGTAGTTTGGAGGTTTTTTAGCAACTGTCTGGACGTATTTTTGGCATCTGGTTTCGTCAAGGTCCCCTCAACTGAATTGCTCTTCTGCAGCTGCAACGCAATCATGTGACGCGTTTGGGTCTTTGAATATTTCCACAACTTTCTGCATTTCTCGGTCATTTTGTAGCTTATTAAAGCCTGAAATTGGACCTCTTCTGTAGAAAGCAGAGGTTGCGTCGCATCCCATAAAAACGTGTACGAAAAGTAAATGTTTTGTCATGTTACCAAGGCCTTCGTATAATTCTCTGCTGCAGTAAACTTTTCTAGTGGTGGTAGAATTTCCCGGAACTAACATGTACACGGCACATTGGAGTTGCATCAAGACACCAAGGAGTACAAGTAAATCTGAGTCCGCGCCAACTACAACAGCTGATCGTCCTGACTCCGCTTCTGTTTTCACCGTTTCAACAACCAACTCGCGTCACTAAGTGCCTGCAAACGGCGAACTTTGCTTTCTTAAATTCTGTGCTAAGGAGTTTCAAAAAACATATTTTATTCTGATCGTTCGACAAGAATAATGCAATATGCAATTGTCACGGTGTTGGATGGAATTACATCAACTCGTCGCATATGCACCGTGTCTTTCGTTGTTTCCTAATTTCGGTTGATGTAAATAGTACAATTAAGCTTTGCACACATCACCATACGTTGCTAGACGGGGCCAATGTACTCTGTACAAAAGATTCCCACCGTCGAGAAAAAAGCTTGGGGTTTCAAGCAATTTATTGCTAATTTTGCCCTCTCTTCTTCTTCTTCTCGATGACTTTTAATGTTCAATTTAATTCCCGCGCGAAGACCAACGTCGTCGAAAAAAGCCTAAGGTGCCAATTTATACTTTATAACAGGTGAATAAAGTTATATCAACTCTCTTTTTTTAATGTTTTATTGCAGTAACGAATATGCATTTCTGGACAACTCGCTGTGACCATGGTTTTGCTCCGATCATGGAGTTTTATGTCTCAAAAAGACTCTAAGAACATGCTACGGCTCATATGCCTAGCTTTAGCAAAAAGTATAATGTTTCAAGCTGTCTAGGATGTGTCAAAGTAACAGATACTGTTTTCTTGCGATGTTTTGCGATTCTTTCAAAATTACAATAGAAATAGCATACCCCAATGCGATATCGATAGGCATAACTGCCGTGAGGGTTCATTGGAGTCATTTTCAGATATAAAAGTCAATAATCGAACAAATACAGTGGTCACAGCGAGTTGTCCAAAAAAAGAAGTCCGAGTCTTTTCCAATGGGGAGTGAACATTTGGCGTACTAGCAGGAAAAATTATCGTTGCATGACAACTCTTTACTTCAGGCTAAATTTCTTCGTAAATTGCTCTCATTTTTCGAAAATTGCGGAATTCATCAAACAAATTCGTAGAGTCAATATTTCTTCAGTGCAATGGGCCAAGGTAAACCAGGATCGGTGCGTGCAGGTGAAAGAAAGGTGCCACCAAACTGGGCAGACGTAAGAGAGCTTTAGAGGCCTTCAAGGCGAACTAATATTGATAGAAATTAGGGTCAAAATTGGATCAAAAAAAGTTCTTAAACCCCCCCTTAAGATTTAAAAATTGAAGTAAAAAAAGCGCGACATGTTTCGAAAACTAAACTGGTTTATTATCAAGCGAATTATGGATGAAAATTACATTTATGGTGGCTTAAATACTTAAACTATACATAACTATTGATTAGAGAAAATTTTGCCAAAAAGGCCATTGATTATTACGATTAACATATTGATTGAAAACTTTGCAAAATGGACCGTGACAACACCTACCTAAAGAAAAAATCATCACCGTCATATCCATCGCATCACTTCGTTAAATATTAATAGGTATATTGGTAAAGGGGAGGTTGATAGTGTTTTTGTTCAATTATTCCTTAATCCCTTTTGTGAGTACTGAACCAACAGGATGTCTTCAGTTGTTGATATACACCGTAAATCTTTATAATTTATAACAAAAGCTGCAAACAATGAAATTGTGTAGGTATGTTAATATAAATTTTCTGTATGTTTCCGGCATAGAATTTTAGAATTTAGAATTTATTATTGACCTTTTGCGCCATTCCCTCGAATATTTAGGTCTTTTGTGAGAGTTTTTGTTTATTTTGCTGCGTACGGCATATTTTAAAACATCTTTTGACAATGGTTGTGTAATGATATAAGTAAAGCGTTCCTAGGTTATATTATGCTGTTGCTACTGTTTATGGGAAAAAACAAGGAACACCATATTCCACCTTGGCTTAATTTAACGATCTCAACTTAGTTTTCAGATGGTCCACAAATGTTTTTCACAAACAGTAGAGCGCCTGAAAGAATCACAGAAGTAGTAGATGCTGTAGGTGGTATGATAGGCTGTAAGAAAGCGTCAATTTCGTTCCAACTACCACACCACAAAATAAATGTGAAGATGTAAAAAAACTTAAAGATGGCCCAAAGGGTGACAAACATCAATGCATTCTTACTAAATATTAAGTGTGAGAACTGGTTACGTACATCTAGTATATGTAAAAGACAGATATAACAATGAAAGAACTAAATAAGCTAGATTATTAGTTCGAAGTAAATAACCTTTAGAAACCCCGAGGCAATTTCTCGACGACGAGCTACACGCTTGATTTGTTGCAACTGATGGATCATACACTTCAGGCAAAATTTTAGTAAAAGAGGACATAAATAATTTGAGGCTTTCGCTGTTACTCCAACTATCAAAATACGTAGTTTTCGGCTTATACGGTGTCGTTATAAACAATTTGGGACTTTTGTGGTTCCTCGAACTTTCAAGTTAACTTGACAAAAAAGGACATGTATCTATAGTGATGCATGAAAATCAGCGGTACCTAGATTTCAGCCCACAATACAGACAAAGTTTATAGTAATGTTTCAAAAGTGTTGCA
The DNA here is from genome assembly GCA_036250285.1 of Pyrocoelia pectoralis. NCBI lineage: Eukaryota > Metazoa > Arthropoda > Insecta > Coleoptera > Lampyridae > Pyrocoelia > Pyrocoelia pectoralis. The sequence goes on along the minus strand of CM070075.1, from coordinate 75,644,138 downwards.
TCCACCACCAACTGTTGCTTTTAGTACCTTGTTAAATTGTACTTTAATAGATTTTTGTAATCCAGAGCGTGAAGCAGGCAATTTTGGCTCGCCACGAAATTATAAGACGCCAAAGGGCCAAAATCGTTGTTCACGCCCTAAGTACAAACAAGATTTTTTGTAAAATCATTTTCCGGAAATCGTCTTGGAAACAACATTTACCTGCTTATTTACGCGCAGGAAAATTGAATTTTCCGGACTAGTACTGTATAGTATCTTACAATACAAATGATGAAAGTCACTGATTTTTCAACGAGCAATACATTATACAGGGTGGCCCAACGAAAAGGTAACAGACGGGTTTCTGGCCAGAGGGAATTTTTTTTTGGGAAACGCAAAAACACGTCAATTTTTATATCAAGGGGGACAACTTTCGCCATGATTTTCAACCTGAAGTGATTTCATCCCTTAGCGCTGTGAGAACAACCCCTAAAATTTAAATAGGGATTATGGGGCAAGTGATACGTCATTTGAAACGTATTTCTTTTCTGATTTCAGCGCACTAGTTTTTTTTATATTTTTTTTATTTTTAACCAAAAAAATTGAAGTTCCAAAATGGAAAATGAGGAAAGAGATTGAGGCATTTAAAAACTCAAAAAAGCTCGGGCAGATCAATTGTTTTTTTCTTAGACAAGCTAGGTACTTTTACTGATATTTGACAACATTGTTTCACCCCTTGGATACAGGGTAAACAACCCTTAAATTTTTAAATAAAAACAAGGGGTAATTTTTTCTTGTGCTAATTAATAAAACCAATTTATGCAAATTCAACCCTTATTTTAATAAATTTTCGAAGTGTCTGCCTTCAGCTTCCATGTAATAATACAGATTTTGATTAACTCGTTCCTCCTGATCTCACCCCATTAGATTTTTTTATGGGGTCATGTAAAGAGTAAAGTTTTTTCCACTGGTCCGGAATCTTTGGAGGAGTTACGTGACCGTATAGTACATGAATGCCGCCTGATCACTCCTGAAATGTTGCAAAATGTACGGGAACGATTTAATGAAAATTTGTACTATTGCATGGAGCTGAAGGCAGGCACTTCGAACATTTCTTAAAATAAGAGTTGAATTTGCATAAACTGGTTTTATTAATTAGCACAAGAAAAAATTACCCCTTGTTTTTATTTAAAAATTTAAGGGTTGTTTACCCTATATCCAAGGGGTGAAACAATGTTGTCAAATATCAGTAAAAGTACCTAGCTTCTCTAAGAAAAAAACAATTGACCTGTCTGAGCTTTTTTGAGTTTTTAAATGCCTCAATCTCTTTCCTTATTTTCCATTTTGGAACTTCAATTTTTTTGGTCAAAAATAAAAAAAAAATAAAAAAAACTAGTGCACTGAAATCAGAAAAGAAAGACCTTTCAAATGACGTATCACTTGCCCCATCATGCCTATTTAAATTTTAGGGGTTGTTCTCACAGCGCTAAGGGATGAAATCACTTCAGGTTGAAAATCATGGCGAAAGTTGTCCCCCTTGATATAAAAATTGACGTGTTTTTGCGTTTCCCAAAAAAAAATTCCCTCTGGCCAGAAACCCGTCTGTTACCTTTTCGTTGGGCCACCCTGTATATTCACGAGCGATAGCACACGCCTATTTTCCTCACTACATTGAGCGATGAAAGTGTCATTTTCATAAGCGATGTTGGAAAAAAGACTTTACAAGATGCAAAATATAGTTACCAAAAAAATTGACAAACTTCATTTTTGTGGAATTTGTAAAAAAATGTTCTAAAATTTGTAAATTTCGTCTTTTTTGCGATTTCCAGAAAAATTTAATACAACTTTTATGTAAATAACTATTAAATCCACCATATAAAGCTTTGAAAAAATAAATGGCACGATTCGTTCTCAAAAATCAAGTTGTTGGTTGCTATGGGTCTAGGACAGTTCGGCGCGGCCATTTCGGCGCTGCCGGTTCGGCGCGGCTGATTCGGCGCGATGGGACGGTTCGGCGCGGCTGATTCGGCTCGAGGGGTCAGCTCGGCGCGGCCGCTTCGACAAATGCATATTTTTTCTTTTAAATTTGAGTATATTTTTACTTTATTATTTAAAGTATATTAAATAAGGTTAGTGTGTTTTATGTAGGTTCGATATAAGACAGAGATTTACAAAAAATAATTTTATTTTTGCATTGAATGTAGAAGAATACATACTTATATTTAAAAGCTTATACAAAAAAGTTGTTAATAATGTTTACAAAAATGCATACTTAGTAATTGGCATACTTGCAAAAAAATGACACACTTAATTTAATCCCATCTCAAAATTATGCGCAATTCCTCTTAAGAAGTCAAGGATATTTCTGTTTTGAAAGTCTGTTACTAACCGAAATATCCTTTCATCAGCTTCACGATATTTTCTCAACTTTTGAGGAGGCTGGTGGCCTGCAACAATTTGTTCTAAATACAAATCTCTGCCATTCTGGATTTTTTTCAAGGCATCAATAAACCGCCATATTGTTGGGTGATCCATTCCCAGTTCATTCTGGAGTCTGGAGTATGTAGGTCCGGTTAACTTAAAGCGTTATTACTTATAACTTATTAGATGATATATTTATAATAATAAGATATGTAAATGAATTTTAGCTGATAATATTTTTTGCATGTTTCGTATGACTTGTAAAGTATAAAACGAAGATGCATCGCGGTGACCTGTCTCGCGCCGAACTGTCCCGCGCCGAATAGTCTTCGCGCCGAATCGGCCGCGCCGAAAAGTCCCATTCCCGGTTGCTATAACTATTACAATTGCTGGTTTTTTAAGCCTTTAGGATACCAAAAGGCACTATTTACGCCCGCAAATTACAGCATAAATGATCTAATTTTTATACGTTTTTGCATAAATACTTGTTTTCACTAAATTTAAAGAACAAAAAAATCTACACCTTTGATTAGCACAGAATAAGTTACAATTGCAGAATTGATATCGACATCTTGGTTTGCTTTAACATGCACGTCGTGTTCGTATTTAATAATATCGTTTAAATTGATAATAATAAAATATCTATTTTAATTGTTACATTCTATATTAACAATATTGTTAAGTAGTAAGCAAAACAAACAACAGAAATCAAGAAAATCGTAAATTCTTCGTATTTAGGTCTCAGTCTGCTATATACGAATATACGAAAATAGTAATAAAAATGAGAGTGGTCAAATTGAGAAAGTTAATTAATGAGAGTGAGCGACATATTTCTCGACGCAGGGCAGGCTTCCTACTACGTTTGAAAAAACATTATGAGTAGTATGTATAAACTATTGCAAAGTATACCGTTTAATCCAAACAATATACGTAAAATAATAAAAAAAAAAAACGTCTGAACGTCCTCTTACTAGCGATGAATTGCATTAGATTTCTGATAAACTTGTCGCTAATCTGCGTTCAATTACAATGTCATAAATTACTGTAAACTGATAACTTTCAGTTTTTCACGTTTTGGAGCTGCGTAGGTTTGTTTTGATTTTATTTAACATTTCAGAACGCTAGAAAGTAGCAAAAACTTTCGTTGCCACAGAAATGATGAATTAATGTTACAGTATTTCCAACTAAACCTCATATTTACCAGCCTAGCAAGCAGTAAGTGATAAATATCTGAACTAAAATACAGCGGATTTATTGCTGCTTAGCTTGGGATAGGATAGTATAAGATCACATGACGCTCCAGTACATCCTTTTAATTGTTGGATTTACTGCCGTTTAGTTCAGGATTACGCGGTTCTGTATATTAAGTAAAGGTTTTCGTGAATTAGATGATAGTTTGTTTTCTATGTAAGTAATTATTTAAATTTGTGAACTGTTGGTATTTATTTCATCCCTTCTGTGAAACATTCTACCAGTTCAATAGCTTTTCCTGAAAATCATTAGTAGGGAAGACGCTGCAATGTATCGGCTAAGGCGACTGTGTGGATAATGTTTATCACATTAACATTACACGTGAGATCGCATGTGAGAAATCCTGAAAAGAGCAGTCCATACCCACGATAGTCTTGACATACTCGACAGATGCAAGTTAACTACAAAGGGAGATGGGAAAGTACATCAAGAGTAAAAAGAGAAAAGTTGTACAATAACCAAACATTCGCGCAGCACGTGCCTATAAAAAATTGTAATAAAAAAATCATTAATATTCGTCGTACACAGCTTTGGTCTATGAATTGCTGGGAAAACCGAATATTTTGTTTCCGAGAGTATTAAACCGTGGCATGGAAAACTGATACCTTTCGCCATTAAGAGGAAATGTCCTATAAAAGGAAGTTTACAACTATGGAAATCTTATTTGTACCATGCAAGAATCAAATTCTAAATAGAAAATGAAGCAGGACCATTTCTTCCACTTACAAAACTAACGCGCGATTGCCAGGCCTTATTTAAAGAATACGGTAAAAGTTATCGCCGAGAGTTTTGGAAAAATCTTTCAGAGAGTGTGGAAGTACTACACGTAAAGTGCAATGCCGTTGCTACACCATAAAGATTAGGATAATATCAAAGTTCATAATGAGTTAGTACAAATGTGATTCTTTTGGTTGTGTAATGAAAGAGGTGATAGGTTGTTCAGGCCTGAGAACGTAAAATCGTTTATTCTGAAAATCATTAGTAGTGATGACTGCAGTTTGTAGGCGAATGGTAGGTACATTAATTTTTACCACGTGAGATTAAAATATTGCAACTGTAAAAAGATGAAGAAGTGGTAAAAGAATCTATAGACAGACAAACCCTTTGCAATCAAATTAAAAATTCTGCTTATAAGTGCAGTCGATCCTTGATCATTATCTTCACAGAGTCCCTGTCACTGTGATTCTATACGAAGCATTCTTGTCGTGTGAATAATTAAGGTATTACAACCATTGAATATACAGGGAAAATATCAAAATTATTCCATGCAATATTTATAATTATCAAATGACCGAATCGGTATAACATATTAAAAAAACCATACACATTGTGATTGAATAAATATAAACCCATTTAATATTTTATACCGTTCATTCCTAAAAAAGTTGTTTAAATTTGTCGCGAACGTAGGACGCTAGGGTAAAATTTTGCGTAGATATCTATACGCTGCTTAGGGACAAGCCACAACTTTTTAGAAAATTTATCGACAACCCGACGCGTTGTTCTACTTCTAGTGTTTCTCGTCGATGTTGAGGGTCCCTCGGTGGTGAAGTGGTGTTTTTTTTCTTCTATACGTTGCTAGGAGATCGCAGTAGGCCATTTGCATCTCATTCAATTATTTATACTGGGTTATCTCTACCCCCGTCTGTGCCTGTTACGCCTCGAGCTTGCTCAACACACGCATATACATTGGAATTCTCAGTAAACTTGCAAAATCAAAGGAACGAATTTATGTAAATAGCTTCCTTGTAAAAGATTTTGTAACGTATATCAGCTTAATTGGCTTAAAATTATCGGGCTCTATCGTTCCACATTACGCGTGTAACGAATAATTGGTTACTTCTTACGTTCGATTTTTTTGCCGTTATCAAATATTCAGTGGAGGAACGTGATGAGTTTTTAACCTCTTAATTAAAATTGTAAGGCACCGATCCGGCACGAATCGTCCGTAAAGGAACCTAAGTATGATTTAAAATCTCAAGCATGAGCTAATAAATAATAAGACATGGAGCCAATTAATAGGAAAATAAATAAATGGCTTAATTTATTAAATACGATCTATAGATTTCCGCTCATTATATACGTTGCGTTATAAAAACTTTGGCTTAATGTAAAGGAAATTTATTAGAGTTCGACAAATAATATAGCTGTTGGTAGAAAAGTATGGGCTAATATCACAATTGGATAAAAATAATGGTTCAGTATTCGCAATCAAATTCAATCTAGTATGCTGGATTACTCGTTTACTTTCTTCCTATAACATTCATTTGGAGATGTTTCATGCCTCGTAGACAACGTGACTGAGATCAAGGGAGATAGTCAGTCGGTCATGAAGCAAAAAACGAACTAGGGAATGGGGCGATTTTAACCTTACTTTCTCATGCCATACACCTTGATCTTGTTCTAAATAAAGTTATGTAAAATCGTAGTATGTACTAAGAACTAAGTAAAAGGAAATAATGGTCGTTTAACTTTTGTACCAATAGACTGTGTGCGCTTTGTTTACAGCATCGGAAAATAAAAAATAATTTCACGTTAATAAGGGACAAGGAAGCTAACGTTTACCTCGTTACATTTATATTTTCGTACCAGAATGAGGGGATGGGGGATTTATGTTCGTAAAAGGAATCAAATGCTATTGCAGAGGATATAAACAGTTAAGTTAAAATTTTTACAGGTAACTAACTTTAGTCGTTGATATACCCACACAACCGGTTAAGATATAAAGTATACGCGAAACAGCGGTTGGTATTTCGGATTATTTAGAACCGTGGCGTGGCCATCAGAAGGAAGTATCCATTAAGTACAGAACAAGTTGAGAAATGACACTCAAGGACGTTTTGGAGTTCTACAGCGATTACGATTACGACCGGTGATTCAGACTACTTTGCTAAAGATTCCCATTTTCGTAAAAGTGGAGATTACTCGTATATACGCTGTCTCACTTCGAATCCTTACATCCGAGGGTTTACACCACGAGTATACGGCCCTTAACGTATCTAGGATGAAACCCCGCTGAAAGCAATGCGACAATGGTGGGCCTCCTTCCTTTTGACGTTTTCGCCAACTAGGATGATGACTGCACTTCGGGAACGGCACCCCCGACCGCGGCAATATGAGCACCCTCTGGTCTATAACGGAGCATGGAAATGCTTAGATTGCGTGTCTCGTGCGACGAAATATGTAGTAGAAGGCTTTGCTAAAATACCTCCCATTTCACTCTGACGAGCTTCGCATTTTTTCCGTTTCTCAAATGAAAATAGAAACATCTGTTTGACTGCCTCTTTTATGACATTCTCTAGATCGTCTGTAACACATAAGAAACTTGGGCCTATTGAAATACTTTTCAGAATTTCAATTATTGTTTGAACGGACAATTTGAGAGAACTACAAATTAGTTTTAACACCTTACAATATTAATATTACAAAACAGTGTATATAAATAAAAATATTATACGGTTTTCTAAACGTGTTGTAGGGTTTAAACGGTTAATATTTGAATTTGGTATCTTTACAAGTTTCATATACATTTTTCAGCAGATATAAACCGTTTTATGTTACCAACAATTTTGTCTGAAACGAATACTTAAATATTTAAAGGTGAAATGAAAACTTATGGTGGAAAATTCACTTTATGTTCCTTTATACAATTTAAAAGTGTGTAATCATAGCTACTGTTCGTATTTCATGTGCGTGATAGCTAACAGCTCAGCATATTAATAAATACTAATTGTCGTTTGTTCACAAGAGGTTAGATTTTGCTATACAGTAGTCTAACTGAAATCCAAAGAATGAATTTAAAGAATATCGGTTATTTGTGTTAAAAGCTATCAGGTTGGAGCACGGAATTTACTATTGTGCAGTAACGAGCTTATCAAATAACTGGAAGAATACACATGACATGACTATACTAAAGAGTAGTACGTACATTAGATACTTTACTTTTAGAGCACTTCCTGGTATAAACATCTTTTGGTATCAGTACATATCTAAGGCAAAAAATTGATCTTTCAATTTAATTAAAATTAGTTCAAATGGATAGTTATGAAACAACAACAAACGGCTTATAGGAATTAGGAATTAGTAGTGGGGAGAGTTGATAAGCGTCATTTGATAACTAACAAATATGGTGCCATTATACAAGATGGGACAATAATACGGAATCATAGAATTTAACCTACTCATATTAGATTTAGAAGAAAAAATACTATCTATAGAAATTAGTCTCATTTACACAGAGTCACTCTATAACCACAAAACAAAGAGGTCAGCTTCGACTTCTAAAAAAATGTATGTGTTATTATACACATATGTATTGTAGAAATGTTTCTTTCTCCGAACATTCACTTTAAACAAATTTCCACCATCGATTTATAGAACCTTCTATAAGTATCTTTATCTAAGTTTCAAAACTCATCCATTCCAGATAGGGCTTTAATACCTCCCCAACAAAGATGATAAAAAGTCGAATGGGGAATGAACTGTTATAGCTGGAAAACGTAAAAGAAAATCGGTAAAGTTCATTTGGTTGTACATATATCGGTCTCGCGTGTAATAATAGTTGAAAGCTCATTTGACGCAAAAATATTAATTTATCAACAGTAAGATCAAAAGTGCTCAACTCTTGTCGGCAAGATTTTTATTTTGTATGAGTTGGTTGCTTGGCAATTAAACGAGATCAAATTGACGAAAAGACCCGAGCGCGAAGCGCGAGGGTTCTTTTCCCAAGAATTTGATCGAGTTTAATTACCTTTTAGCAATCAATGCTCATACAAAATAAAAATCTTGCCTGACAAGAGTTGAGAACGAATGATCTTCGGTTGGAGAATTAACTGAATGAAGCGTTAAATACGTCAAATTTTTTACTTTTGTCAAAATGACATTTGATTTTTTTAAATAGGTTGCTAAAATAATTCTAAACCAATGAGGTAGCGGCAAGAAAAGTAGCATGCATTCTTTTCAGTTAAAGAAACTTGTGATTGGTGCATGTGACACTATTCTTAATGTCTCATTGGTCTACAACACTATGAAGTTAATTATCACACTCAAACAGCCCTCTGCTAGTATACATGAATACCATAAATGAAATACTATCTAGAAGGTTAATTACACGCCCTTGCTAATGCATTTAGAAACAGCAACAGAACGTTGAATAACACATAATTAAACTGTCGTCTCTCCTCTGGCAAACAGTTTGACAACTGGCATAAACTGCCATTTATCGAAAACGCACGGCGACTTGATTTGGATTTAAATTTTATTATGCTAAGTGTTCCACATAAAACCGATACGCTTCATAGTTTTACTACGCCTAGCCAAGGCCACCTTTGGCCTAGCCCCACTTTGTTCATATTTGGCACCTGTGAGCCGTACCGGTTTTATGTGGGACACCCTGTATTATCGAATGGATGCAGTTTAAAAATGGATACGTAATTCCGCCTAACCCGTTATGACCGAGATTTAAACAGCCCTCATTTAAATAAAGGTGTTCAAAGAACCAAATCAGATATTAAAGCTCGATGTCTTTTGATTTCCTCCAATTTTATATTTCTACATTATAAGTGAATCAGGTTAAAAAATAAATGCAAGTGCAAAACGCCCTATCACGTCATTTGCCAATGTGAGGCATTCATAAAGGCAAGAGAACACCTATTTGGAAATGAAAAGATTACACAAGAGGAAGTAACGAAGATTCGCCCTACTAAAATCCTGGACTTTGTGAAAGATACAGGTATTGTTGAGTTGAAGGGTAGACAAGACCGGGGAGCACAATAGACCAAAAGGTCGCAGTGCGGGAACCTATTGGGACCACCCCCAGAAATAAATAATAATAATAAAAAAGGGTGCAAGGATAATCTGCTGAAATTGTGAAATAAAACCTGTCTACGATGCGCCCTGAAATAGGCACAATGTTGTCGTGGTTGGTAAAGGTTGTAGAGGAAGCGAAAGAAACACCACTTTCATATACAGGGTGTTTTTTTGGGAGCTTTAGTTAGACGTTTCTGGGAAAGTTGTATAGGTAGGTTTTTGAAAATGTGTACTTAGGGGTTACTCTGAAAGCTGAATCGATCTAAAATATTTTCAAAATGGCAGCACTTCCGGAAATGCCGGAAGTAGGTACCAACTTCGTTATTTCAAATTGCAACCCCTATTTTTTATTGCATTTTTGGATTCTACGTGAAATTTCATAACTTTTGATACTAACATGTCAATATCTACAAGTTATGGTTTTTAAGTTATTTTCATTTATTTAAAAAAAATGGCGGATGCAGACGGTACTTTAAGAATTCATTACTTGAAAACGATTGTAGCTATGGCAACCGAGTTTTCACCAGCACTTAAAGGAAGAATAGGGCTTTCTTTTGGTGTACTTAAAAAAAGTTATGTTGCGTACGACGTCACCTATGAGGCTCCAAATTTAAGAAAATTCAAAGACTGAAAACTCAAATTTTTTAAATGAAATGACCATTTTCTTACTATTGAATTTGATAGAGAATCAAAATGGGCATATTTTGGTATTACATGTTCCTATCCCTATCTTTAATAGTTTCTGACTTATTCTCATTTTATCGCATTGATACCATTTTTTTCGAATTTTTTGTAGTAGTCGACTATGACATGGACCATGGCAATCCAGTTTTGAACAAATCAAGTGATACTAAACCGTCACCTGTAATAGGTTAACATAAGTTTTTCAATAATCGAAAAAAATGAAAAATGGCTCGCAATGGTTTTACATATTAAGATTTTTGGAATCTAATTGTTATTTATGGTGAAATGAACAGAATCGCGTCACATGCCTGTCATACGTTCATTGAGAGATATCCAGAAAGACCGCGTTCTAGTGAACGTACCATCCGAATACTGGAATGAAATTGTTTGAATTTTGGAAGCTTTGTACCACCTTACCTACAGTAAGAGTTTTACGAATAGGCAAATGTTAAGGAACCAGGACGATTTTTTGGGGAACATTACTTGGTCAGATTTGGAAATTTTACGCAATATTGTTGTTCCTGCAACAGAAGAGCTGCCTCTGCAAGAATATGCTCAATAATGAATCACAAGTCATACAATACTCCACACGAGAACATTCACGAAAAAGAGTTTGTGTTTTAAATTGATTTGAAACTAACAGGTGACGGATTGATTGGTTTAAAATTCGTTTGCCATAAGGCCAACTACTAAAAATCCGAAAAAAATGGTATCATTGCAATGAAATGAGAATAAGTCAGAAACTATTAAAGATAGGGATAGGAACATGTAATACCAAAATATGCCCATTTTTATTCTCTATCAAATGCAATAGTAAGAAAATGGTCATTTCATTTAAAAAAACTGAGTTTTCAGTCTTTGAATTTTCTTAAATTTGGAGCCTCATAGGTAACGTCGTACGCAACATAACTTTTTTTTAAGTACACCAAAAGAAAGCCCTATTCTTCCTCTATGCCCCGGTGAAAACTCGGTTGCCATAACTACAACCGTTTTCAAGTAATGAATTCTTAAAGTACCGTCTGCATCCGCCATTTTTTTTAAATAAATGAAAATAACTTATAAACCATAACTTGTAGATATTGACATGTTGGTATCAAATTTTATGAAGTTTCACGTAGAATCCAAAAATGCAATAAAAAATAGGGGTTGCTATTTAAAATAACGAAGTTGGTAGCTACTTCCGGAATTTCCGGAAGTGCTGCCATTTTGAAAATATTTTAGATCGATTCGGCTTTCAGAGTAACCCCAAAGTACACATTTTCAGAAACCTACATATACAACTTTCCCAGAAACGTCTAACTAAAGCTCCCAAAAAAACACCCTGTACAGTGTCACTGCAACCTAAGATATTGGCCTTTTTTCAGGAAAAGGCATTACCAAAGGAAAATTATAAGCATTTGTAGGGGAACAAATATTTCGAAAGTGTAAAATTAGAACTGGAGGGTATAAACAACCCAAAGGTTGCCCTGCAGAGATAACCACCTTTAATAATTGTGTGGCCACATAGCTAAATTATTTAGAAATCTGAAGATGTGTTTTTGTGAATAAAAAGGTGTAAGAGCCGCGATTATTGCAAACAAATACAACATCATTATTTTAGGGGGGGGGGGGGTCAACTTTTTTCGATCCAATATTGCCCCTGATTTCTATCGCGTTGAAGCCCTCCAAAGCTCTCTTACGCCTGCCCAGTTTGGTGTTCTTCTTAGACACCTTTCTTTCACCTGCACGCACCGATCCTGGTTTACGTTGGCCCATTCCACTCAAGAAATCTTTACGAATTTGTTTGATGAATTCCGAAATTTTCGAATAATGAGAGCAATTTACGAGGAAATTTAGCCTGAAGTAAAGAGTTGTGATGGAACGACAATTTTTCTTGCTAGTACGCCAAAAGTTCACTCGCCATTGGAAAATACTCGGACTTCATTTTTTGGACAACTCGCTGTGACCACTGTATTGGTCGGATTTTTTACTTTTATATCTGAAAATAACCCCAATGAACCCTCACGGTAGTTATGCCTATCGATATTGCATTGGGGTATGCTATTTCTATTGTATTTTGAAAGAATCGCAAAATATCGCAAGAAAACAGTATCTGTCACTTTGACACATCCTAGACAGCTTGAAACATTATACTTTTTGCTAAAACTAGGCATATGATCCGTAGCATGTTCTTAGGGACATTTTGAGACATAAGACTCCATGATCAGAGCAAAACTATGGTCAGAGCGAGTTGTCCAGAAATGCATGCCAAAGTCCAATTTTAACATGGCGTTTATATGGGAGTGTGATTATGAAATTTTGGTTACTTAGGACAATTTATTGAACCCCTCCTTAACTATAGAACAATAGAAATTATATGAACAGCTAAAAACGATAGAAGAAAAAGAAGATTTTAATATTTGGAATCGCCTATTGGAAATTACTAGTACAGAAATATAAAGAAAAGCTGTGTATTCCACATAATAAGAAATGTATCAACTTCAAAGTTGCATTATTATTTGCTCGGTTGCCGAAAACAATATTTTTAGTGAAACGACGCTTGTCCAGTTAGTGGCGTAGAACTGGAATTTACGTCTGCATTTTATTTGTCTAGTTCTCATTGGAAAGCACCTAATTTTCATGTGACGACAATTAAACTAGAAGAAGAGTGAGAAATTTTTAAGTATTATCATAAAATTATCCTATAAATCAATTTCAAATAGTTCCTTCATGTATGAGTCAACGTAGACTGTCACCACCCTTAATACTTATATGCATTTTTTGACTCTGTGGCTTTACGATAAGGGCAATCAGAAAATACAAAAAATTACAATAGTTTGACACAAAACTACATCTCGTACCTATGTATAATTCTGAAAAACGAAAAATTATTTTTATTAATCGTACTTTGTAATAATAGTTACGAAAATGTATTCTCAATTGCAGTTTACTTTATGGGAATAAAGTTACAATACGAACATCTATTATTTGTAATCTAATTGTATAACTTTTAATTTAACCTAAATTTGCAACAGTATGAATAATGTAGTAAGATTAAAAGCGTTTCATTTAGATATACTGCGCGTGTACACACTTAAATTATTGATCTGAATAACTATCAATTTCGTCGAATGACAATTACGTTTATAGATGCAACATAATAGGTTTTTCTTTTGTGTATAATAATATCGACGCATCATTTTCACATTTACGACCATTTTCGCGAGAAGGTTAATGACATTGTGACATTATTTTAAAATTGAAAGCGAACAAAAAATGGGAGAGAAAATGGAAAAATGAACACACATTAGCGAACATTAAGCCTTGTACGTTTAAAGCAAAGAAGCGAGCGACAAGGTTGTACAGTTTTTGTGATTAATTTTGCTCAACAGTAAAAGGGGAAGATCCTATAATTAGATTTTAAATTTTATGAACCTTGTAGATGGGGCGCTTTGTGCTTATTAGTGTATAATGTATAACGCTCATGAGATAATAATTAATTTTTTCACTGCTAATAAGGGAAAAAAGTGCATTGTAATACGTATGTCAGTTTAAACTTATTTATCGATACGTGTATTTAAATATTAATTAGCTGACGTTGGGTGTGCATCGCAAAAATAACACAACTTTAATTAATAAACTATATAATATGAGTGTTTTGGAAGGGATAAAACAACACGATGGGGAATTAATCAAACATTCTATAAATAGAATGGCAACAACAATACTGCAGGGGGCTTACATAGTAAACCACCATATTCTGGTATATTTAATTATTTTAATTGCAACGTGAAATGCTAGCGATGGCGGCAATTAATTATAGAGCTTAGTATTGATTAATTCAATGCTTGTTTGTATGTATAATCATCCGATTGCATTGCTAATTACGAAATACCTTCTGGCGCATATTGTTCATAGAACAAAAAATTAAATTCAACCTACGCCATTGCGTTTCGTTTCGAAACTTACTGTTATTAATTTATAAAAAAGATTTTAAAAGGTTAATGACTGTATTGTGCGGAGGGATTGATTCCAATAGTTAGTGTTTCGAATGTTGCCAGTAAATTTCCACATTGTTTAAATGTTTGTGTGTTGCCGTTTGTGAGGATTAAGGTTATTATTTACCTACACAGTGCAGTATGAATATTTTTCTTCAGTCATACCAATCTGTCGGTCATACAATAAGTACCAATAAATTGTTATAATTGGTCTTTCAGACACTGCTATTTTAATTGTATCAATTAATACACCATCTCATATAAAAAAGTACATACATACATGATTCATTATGACAACATTAAAGATTGTTATTAAATTTTATGTTGGTAGTATCACATGCTTTACGTACAACCAGTTCATGAAAACATTTAATAAATAAGTTTCAGTTTCTATTAAATAATCTTACACTATTAATCATAATTCAAACTTTAAAGGCTCCTAGAGCGATATAAGTCAACTATAATAATTTATAATAGCGCCTGTCCTAAATAAAGTATCATGCAAAGCAACACCAAATTGTAAATAATCAATAACCTGGTGTTTGCAAATAATAGGCTTATCAAGGCATATTGATTATTGTAAAAAATTCTTTTGGGAGATTGGCATACAGTTTCATTGGACTTTCCGTAGATGAAAAGGGGAATTGTAGCTAAACCGGAGTACAAAAGCAAAACTGGGAGCAACAATTGAGGACGCTAAATGAGTCACCTTTGACAAATGGTTAAAAAACAAACACATAATAGTATTTTAAATACTGTTTTGGCTACAATTCGAATGCGAATACACTATGTACATTAATTATCACCGAGTTACCTCCAGGCAAGGTCATGGCGAATTGACGGCAGGATTATGATCATGTGGGCAGCGCAATTTGTTCAATGGAATCGCGAATGCATCCATCGATTCTAAGCGTTCAGGACAGGGTTAAGGCCCCTCTTAGAAGTGAGGTACCATCTGATTCACTTCCCGGTGGAAGACCAAAAAATCCGTGCGTAGCCTGCGGGCGTCCAGCTGATCTGAAGGAGCGATCGCTCTTTGAGTGGATGAGGTGGAAATGGGAGATCAATTAATACTATGGCACCATACCAAGGTGACGAAGACCTTGCCACCGACGAGAGACCCGAATGCGGAGAATGCTAACGCGCTACCCGTTGGGTACTGACAAATTCCCAAAGTACAGCGAGGTAAGGATGGTAGACCGACAGATTTCTCCAACCATACGATTAAAAAATTACCTTTTTGCGAAAGAGGGGGGTCAATTTGAAGACGTTTTTATATAATTATAGAGTAACTAAAGCGATGCCCAAAAACTAAATAGTGGCCAAAGTGGTACACAGATGGTGCCTTAATTTATCTATGGGAAACAAGAGATAATATGTGACTTGAACACTTTGATAACCGATAATGTAGAAGATTATTTAATTCTTGCTAATTTATTTACTACAAAAACTAGAGCACCTCCAACTTTCATAATCATTAAGCACGAAGAAGGGAAGATACATTGTTTGAAAATGTCGGAAATATTTTGGATATAGACATCATCAAAATAACCTCCGAGGACTCTTCCTCAATTATCAGAATGACATTAAATGAAGTGATAGACAAGAACGCTATTGACAATTACTGTCGTCCTAAAAGTATTTCAAGAAATATTATCAACTCCCAATGGAAATTGTTATTGCGAATATTAATAGGAATTTGATCTTTTTTACAAAAAATGACTTGTTTTGGAATTGGTAGCAGTCTGGTAATTTAACTTACAATTCTGCCCACGCTTATAGGTTGTTAAAAAGGCTAAAAACTAAATTTCAGACTTCTATAGTGTATCTACGAACTACATTGGAAATCTACAAATTTGTTCTATTTAATGTTTTATTTAATTACTTAATGTCCCTAAGGTGTCTGAATAAAGTAATTATTGTATTTGCACCTTTCAAGATTTTTACATTATTTGATTAGTCGTTTATGTAGGTTGATACTTTTTCCTTTACACTTCAAGCAAAATAACTAAAATATAATTAAACTAATAAGTGTTATACCAGCAATTTTGTAATCCATAACATTTATTGAAATTATACTAAGTGAAATAATGTTGTGCATTATGCGGCGTACAACACACGTCACACTTGTACGAGTATTTATATTTAGCGTTTAATATATGCAAGTCTCGAAACGCTTATCTAAATATTATTTCTATGTACATTTCAGTTAATTAATCATATTCACGGTTATGTAGCTTATTTTAATTAATTTATTCAGATGCAAGGATATATACATCATACCGAAAATTCTTTAATTATTACCGTTGGTTTAAGAAGGAATCTTAATTTACTACGTAGCGTAGGAAATGAGTTTCTGGAGACTGCGGATAGTACACATTTTTTAATGAAAGATAGAATTTAATGTACATAGTTTTATACATTATAAAGCTTTGCGGTAAAGCTGCTTTAATTAAACAGAACTGTGTGCTGATATGTAAATGTATTAAAATAATGGAAAATAACACCGGGAAGAAAAAACAGAATTCACGTGATTAATTATTATTAATAAAGTACAGATATTTGTAGTAGTTTTTCTTGTTCATTACAAATCGGAAATGGTTGTAAATTGGAAGAATCGCCGTTAAAACAATTTCCCCAATGCTTCAACTTTTATTTTAAAAAACTATTAATAGCAGCTCTAAGGGTATGTTCATTCATAAGGATACTACTACACTTTTCAAGAAATCCCAGTATTAAATGCTGCATAGTAGTAAATTTAAACTAACGTTGGGATCCCCTTAGCTTCAATAAGGGAGCACTTCAACCACATTGATTACATGTCTTATTGTAAGGCATTAAACTTTCTTTTTAAGTAATTATTGTTAGTAATTTTTACTTTATTTGTATACGATGGATTGTTATATTGTCGATCCTGGATCTATTTTATAGAACAAACAGCTCATTTACCTAAGATGATGTTGGCAAGATATCTTTCTTAAGTATACCGTATTTAGTACATGTGTATTACTGCCCATTCGCGGTTAAAACATCTCTGAGCATAAATTATTATGTCCAAAGTTGCCTCTGATACTTTCACGAACGATTCGTGACTAAAAGCTTGATATTCTGTATGAGAACGTATGACAATGGCATAATTTTTACCCGTTCGCGAAGAATTTGTTCTTAAGAAACCTGTATCTTCTACCACAATCAATTTTTTTAGTTCGTGAGAGGGAAAACCCAATATAAAAGTACGTAACGCAGACATGTATTAATTTTTCTTTTATTATTTCACTTATCCTTAAGTATACTCAACTTTCGGTATACCGTTCCCTGTTGTGTTTCAATTGTAAAAAAAACAAACTGCTAAAACCATTTGAATGATGTTACAGTTAAAACATAACGCAACAGATAAAGCAAAAGGCAAAATACAAGTATATCAAAAAGACTTCAATGAAAATTACACTAAAAGGATTTGCACTTACCCCAAAGGCATGTAGGCTTACCTGAAAAAGAAACATTTATTAATAATGGAAAGTTAACTAAAGCTTTACTACATATTATATAAGCAAAACTCTCTGGGATGAAACACGCCCTTGTTGTACGTAAATTATATTTCTTCAGGCGCTTAATAAAAGAACTTACTATTTTAATTAAAATATCTTTATACAACAAATTAACGAAAATAGATACAACATGAAAATGAAGGCATAGATAAAACAATTTCAATTACTGTTACAACAAATTAACGTGTTCTGTTAGTTTTTCGAATTTTGGCAATATAATTAGACAAACTAGTTTTAAGTAAAGAAGTAGACACATAATGATGCGGGCATCAAAATACTAAGTTGTTCCGTTCAGCAATTCGTGCTATGTAGACGAGTTTACAATCCGTAAAATGTACGATCAAAACATTGCTATTGTAAATGAAGATAAAAATCCGTTTATCTCGTTTCTCATATTATTCATAAAATATATTTTCCCATAAGCCAAAAACTGGCGACCCCTACAATTTAATTTAATTCAACACTTTTACTGCCATGAGTTGCTTTTGCTTGTGTTATGTGTGTCATGAAGTATATGAAGTAATTGTTATCAGTATAGTATGTATATAGGTAACCGTTATTATGTATATAATTATACCTAATAGTCTATACATAATTTGGAAAAACTTGACCCATGACTTTGCCAAAGCTGTGATCTAAGCAACCAGTCTCCAATCCTTGTAAATTAATTATGATTTGGGACTTATGGTAGACTAGTTGGTAAGGGCGCTATTATATAACGTTTACCACTCTACCTGCCAAAGTGTGACATTAAAATAACTACCACAATTAGATAGAAGTGGAAGATAGCATCACGTTGCGCTTGGGGACCCATCAATATGTTGTATGGAGTGGCTATTATTTTAGCCATTGTTTAAATACTAGTTAGTGGTTATACAAGATTGAGCGAATATTCTTCGACGCGTACCTAACGACTTGAAGTCAATAAATGTCCACAAAAAATTTAAGCCAGCCATACCAATTGTAACTTATTAATTAAGGAAAAAAAGAACACATATATTATGCAGATTATTATTTTGGGTTGACAATGGATGGTCTTTATTGTCACAACATGTTACCCAAAAGGAGAAAGTTAAAAATGGAGACTTCCATACATCTCGTCCAAGGATGGACGAAAATTGTAGCTTCCTCTTTGTGAGATCTTATTGTTTTCAAATTTACTGAAAAAATTAACATTTAAAAAATATTTAAGGGTGAAAATTAATAAGAGGAAGACCGAAAATGATATGGATAGAGAGAATTAGAGAACGAACAGAAAAAAGGAGGAATTCAATGGGAAAAAGTAAAAGAACAAAACAGAAAATGGAAAAGAATGGAGAAAAATATGCAGAAATAAATAATTCATCTTATAGCCTTCGTCTTCAGGAAAAAGTTTAAGATTATGAAGAATAACCCATAATAAATTGTTACATTTTTTTGACATATTTTAAACAAAGTCAAAATGTCTTTTGAAAACACTGCTATCGAGGAAGATCGAGCACGTCACTAAACAACAAGTTTATGAGCACTGCGGTACTTCTTTTGCGTTCGGGAGCTACCCTTAAAAACAAATGATTAATAAGAGGACTCGAGGAAGGGCGAGATTAGGGTAAATCAAGTAGAAAAATATCCATTTGCAGTCCTAACCCAAATCATTCGTGCTAGTCCTTTGCCAAAGTGGGTCAATAAAACTTTTAGTTAATTACAAAAAACTAATTTTTGTAAAATTGTACGAAAATGGAATGATTCGATAAAAAGCATGGTTTTATAAAGAGATCATTATCCGAGGTAGCAATAAAGCTTTTAATTAACTTCTACGTAAATCTCAAATATGTAGGTAGTTGTTTGTATTTTTTCGTAATTGTATTAAAAAATACGGAAATGTATTTAGTTACACGAAAGAGAATAGGAAGTACAGAAACATTTTAGCAAACTATTTTCATCCCTGTAGAATGCACGAAATTGGCGTTCTCGGAAACTTTGTTTAACTTCAGTGCAATTTCACACAAATTAGTTGCTATCAGTTGTACGTTGCACAGAACATTCATCAGTAGGTACCTAACGGAATTTTAGCAATTAAACAATTAAACAATTGCGCACAACACCGGCTACAGTTTTCAATTAAGAGCCAAATTACAATTTGTTTAATATACGATAATTATTATCTTTTCTAGATATAATTAGGATTGGTGAATATTTGTGTGAGGTACACGTTTAACGTAAAAATGGAATAAAAACGTCCCCAAGGTTATTATAACATGGTCATTAGTTTCGAAAATCGAGGAGTATTTGTAAATCATTACCGAAGCCCTGCGGCGGCAACCACAAATTGCGCATTTATAGACGAGCGAACGCACATAAATCGCAGAAATTACAGTACCGCAAAACCTTACGTGGAATTTGGTGGCAGAGTTTCCCGGTGTGCTATGCATTCCGAGAGCAGCGGATTCAGGCGATCCACGTTCATCCCCCAACTTCTATCAGCAGCAACCCTTATATAAACAGGGCTGCGCGCTCGCATTATTACCACTGACCGCGCCGCTGAAATAATAAACAGCCTTCCATCGACAGAATGAAATGAAATGGGTTTGTTTGATTAAATTTGCAGTGGTCGTGCGAGGTTTCCTGTTCGATACGAGAAATTTCGTAAATACACGCTGACTTTACCGATTGTAAGGCGAAATTCCTTTTTTAAAACTTATCGAAATCAACTTTGATGTTTTTCGAATGATAAAAACGTCACTCCTTTTATATTCGTCTTTTGTATCGAAATATAGCAAGCAACGCATGAAAGAACATTCGAACAAAAAAAAAATTATAGAGAGCGTAAAAGGAAAAAATTCCGCCCGAAATTTTCCGGATTATTGAATTAATTTATAACATCTGTTAATTGGGCACCGGTATGTAATTATTCCAGTTGGTAAAGATTAGGAGATTTTCGAACTTAATCGTTTCGACCTTTGAATTTCGTGATTATACTGCGAAATATTTTCAAACTTTGAAATTACCTTTTCTGCAAATTGTTAAATAAATTTTTTTTACAATTTAAGCTCGAATAAGTTTTAATTTAGGGTTGTTTGAATAAAATAAATTGCAGACATACTTGCCATTTGCTTTTTAACTCGCGTTTTGTGGTTATACAATGCGTTTTATAAAGTTTAGCTTATTATTTGGTTATAAAGAAAATTCTCTCCTCTCGATGAAGAAGATTTTTTTGACTTAATTTGAGAGATTAAAATTTTCTTATTCTGACAAATGCATTAAGCACTATGCTTAGTAATGGAACTTTGAGTACTCGTTAATGTATTTGAAATGAACGCTAATGTACTGATCATGTACTTACACAAAATGCATATAGCACAAGAGACAATCAAGGAAAGTTCTCTCTAAACAGCTGAAAATTTCACATACAAGGTCCGTTCAATGGAAGCTTGTCTTTGATCAACTTTATTATTTACAAATAATTGCCACCGCAATTGAGGCACACCCTTAAATTCATATTGTTGCTTTTTGGCAACATACTGCCTAATATACCATTCAAACTCACACTAGAGCAAATATCGTTTTGTTGTTGCATGAAGTAATCTGTTCGGCTACATACTCCTTTATAATAGGTTACAAGCATTTTTTGGTAGTTGGCGGTCATCTTAGTGTATTATTGACATTTCCCAGTTTACAGATAACCGGCGACGAGCAACGTGGTTATATTGACTTTACTAATGATTATAGTTTGGTTGAGAAAACTGTTTCATTTCATGAAAATTGTGCTTTTACGCCTGAAAGGTATGTATTTCTTGACCAGGTTGTCTATTGTCTAATCTTGTATGTATATTGGTATACAGTGCTCGCCAAAAAGTCGGCACCAAATGGATTTTTTTTTTATTTTTAATTTTTTTAAAAAACTTTTTACGGCTATAATTTGTGCTTGTCTGAAAACCTATTTAGCCCCTATCAGATAGACCGAGTGATTTTCACTTAGCTAGAAAATGGCGTTTTTCGAAATTGTCTAAATTCAAAGTGTGCTATTTTTCGTAAATTAAGCAAGATTTCAATGAAATTTTTTCCTCGTCTGTCAGTTTTAGCTTACCGAACAATCTCAAGACCAGAAAAAAAATTTTTTTTCTTTAACTTCCGCTAAAACTAAATTTTTAATTTTTTGGAATGTTTTCAAATTTTCACATGGCAAGACAAGATTTCAAAATTCAATTTGACTTCGTTAAAATCGTTGAAGATTTATAATTGGAAAAAACAATAAAAATTGCTAATTATTCCTTTAGGTTTGTTATTATTTACAGAAAAGTAATGGTGTTGCATAATCTTTACGTTTTTGGTGCAACATACTTTATGGGAGAAATATTTTTCAATGAAAATTAATATCTATTTACGTGGCTTCTAAAAACTCTAATTTACCCGTGCTGATGAATTACTTTCACAAAAATCCTGTAAATGTTCTTTTACAGTTGCCTAAACGAGGAGGTTTTTCTTTATTCAGTTTACATGTCAATTAAGTAGGCGGAATATGAGACGGCTGTGGATTGTTTTACTACTTAATTGACTGAATCATGTAAATTGTAAACTGAATAAAGAAAAATCTCCTCGTTTAGGCAACTGTAAAAGAACATTTACAGGATTTTTGTGAAAGTAATTCATCAGCACGGGTAAATTAGAGTTTTTAGAAGCCACGTAAATAGATATTCATTATCATTGAAAAACATATCTCCCATAAAGTATGTTGCACCAAAAACGTAAAGATTATGCAACAATATTACTTTTCTGTAAATAAATAACAAACCTAAAGGAATAATTAGCAATTTCTATTGTTTTTCCCAATTATAAACCTTTAACTTTTTAACGAAATCAAATTGAATTTTGAAATCATGTCTTGGTATGTCAAAATTTGAAAATGTTTTGCAAAAAATTTAAACTTTAGTTTTAGCGGAAGTTAATGAAAAAAAATTTTTTTCTGGTCTTGAGATTGTTCGGTAAGCTAAAACTGACAGACGAGGAAAAAATTTCATTGAAATCTTGCTTAATTTACGAAAAATAGCACACTTTGAATTTAGACAATTTCGAAAAACGCCATTTTCTAGCTAAGTGAAAATCACTCGGTATATCTGATAGGGGCTAAATAGGTTTTCAGACAAGCACAAATTATTGCCGTAAAAAGTTTTTTAAAAAAATCAAAAATAAAAAAAACCCATTTGGTGCCGACTTTTTGGCGAGCACTGTATATTATTGAAAAAAATCGAATTTTCAGTATGGACAGGAACAAGATTCTAACAGAAAAAGATATTGAAGAGTTTTGGGCAAATTTTGGCGATGACAACACTGGTTGTAGAAACTCAGATAGCGATGAAGAGCGCATTTTGCCTGAAAGTGATAATGAAGTAAAAGTCAAAGACGTCGGAAGAAGTGCGAGTGGAAGTGGTGTTCAAGAAGAGCCAGAAGATGCCTCTCTCTTCTTTCTTGCCATTGAAACGAAGTAAGGTAGCCGCAAAAAAGGATACACTTTGCAAACCTATGTCTTTGATCTTGAATGATGATCGGCTACGTTTCCATGGAGACATAGAGGTTTCCGAAGTAATTTTAGCATTAGAACGGCCATTGCAATTCTTCAACTACTTTTTCTCAAGTGAGTTGATAAACAAAAATTGTAGAAGAATCCAATTTATATACTGTCCAGACCAAAACTGAGAGACCACCATCCTTTACCGAAAATGACATAAAGCAGTTTTTTGGCATACTAATATACAGGGTGAATGAGACCACCCGTATCAGTCTTTTATTTAAAGAACGGTGAGTCGTAGAGAGGTGGGGTAAAAAAAGTGATTATAAAAGCCATAATAAAGAATCGAATGGTGATATCATTATTTCTCGGACAAGTCAGCATTCCTCCAGAAGGCCCCCAACTCCAAAATTTTAAATGGCACCATAAGTCCAAAAAGGTATTTTTTGAAAGATTGTTAAAAAAGAAGAAAGTTTTATAGGAAAAATTATTTTATTACTGTTGTAACTTAGGTAATTTATAAGTAATAGTTCGTATTTAAATATTTAATTTAAGGAAGGTACAATTTATTAAAGCAACTCAACTCGACTATATTTTACAACGGGTAACTTAGAACTGCCTTATCTTAAGATACCAACCATACAACTTATTACGTAGGTCCTAACACCCCCACAGTTAATTAAATACAATTTCCCCAATACAAACTAAACAAATATTTCATTTTCCATAATATACATAAACATCATTCAATTATCAAGCTTAACACGTGATCGCAGATTATATCTTGAAGTTGAAGCTATTTCTGGCGAAATTTGCTTATCACTCGCACCAGTTGTCTCACTTTTTCCACTTTCAGTAGCACTAGTATCAATAACGCCTTCTTTAACTACAACATTATCGTCAGATATAGCAATTGGAATTGAGAAACGTTTTGTTTCAATTGGTCTCATTTGATTAGAATGACGCCTAATTATTTGATCTTTCCCGATTGCTACATCGTACGTTACATTACCATCCCTATTTTCTACCCATCCTTCCCTCCAAGTAGGTGCAGTTACATTATTATAATCTTTAACAAACACTTTTTGACCAATATCAAATTCTCTACATTTATTTGTAGTGATAGGTACATCGTCAAATTTATGCTTTGGTATTAATAAATTAAATCTAGTCCTTAATTCTCTACCAAACATTAATTTAGCTGGTGTTTCAGCAGTACTGGCATGCTTACTTGTTCGATAGTCAAACAAAAATTGTTGCAATGCTAAACTAATGCCTTTTTTACACTCTATCGCTTTTTTAATTGCATATTTTACAGTTTTAACATTAATTTCAGCTGCACCGTTACTTGCAGGGTGATATGGGGGACTAAAAATATGAACAATTCCATTATTGGTTAAGAAATTTTTAAATTCATTAGATGTAAAAGGAGGACCGTTATCAGAAACAAGTGTTTCTACTAAACCAAACCTTGAGAATAACGATCGTAAACAGGCAATCGTTTTGTCAGCTGTTGTATTTTTTAATTTAAAAACTTCTAACCATTTTGAAAATGAGTCTGTTACTACTAAAAATTTTGAATTTTGTATAGGACCCAGAAAATCAACATGTATACGCCGCCAAGGACCTGCTGGTCGTGGCCACGGATACACCGGATTTTTATTTAAGTTAGGTAAAAATTTGGTGCAAATTTTACAAATTTTACACAGCTGTTCAATGTGTAGGTCCATATTTGGCCACCAAAAATATGAGCGTGCAACAGATTTCATTTTATTTGCTCCTAGATGACTTAAATGTAAATCGTTTAAAATTATTTGTCTTAATTTTAATGGAATTTATAACTCGGTAACCCCACAGAATACAATTTTGTTCAAGATGCAATTGATCTTTTTTTTCAAAATAGCTTTTAAGGTTTTCATCATCGTTATTTTTAGGTATACTATCCCAACCATGCAAACAGTAACCGAAAACAGCATTTAAAATTGGATCTTTGCGCGTTTCTTTCGCAATTTGTTTAAAGTCAATCGGTACGCTATTCGATAAGTAATTTAAATGACCTAGATCGGGTGCATCTTGTTTAGACATTGTCAATGGCAGTCTTGACAAATAGTCTGCGTTGGCATTTCTTTCTGAACTGATAAATTTTATTTCATATTGATAAGCAGATAAAAGAATTGCCCAACGTTGAAGACGACTAGCTGCCATTACAGGTATTCCTTTCTTGCTACCGAAGATCGATACCAAGGGTTTATGGTCAGTAAGCAATGTAAAAAATCGCCCGTATAAATATTGATGAAACTTTTTAATTCCAAATATTATACTAAGAGCTTCTTTATCAATTTGTGAATATTGTTGTTCACTTTTTGATAAGCTGCGTGAAGCAAATGCGATAGGTCGACTATCACCATTAGCATACGTATGAGATATGACTGCGCCTAGACCATAAGCACTTGCATCACATGCTAACGTTAATGGTAATTTTGAATTATAATGCACTAAAATTTTGTGTGATGTTAATTCGTTTTTTACAGAAGTAAACACATCCTGACATTTATCATTCCATTCCCACACTGCATCTTTTTTTAATAAAGAGTACAATATGTGTAATTTTGAACTGAGATTAGGAATAAACTTTCCATAGTAATTTATTAAACCCAGAAATGCCTTTAATTCTGTTATATTAGATGGTATTTTTGCATTTACAATTGCTTCAATTTTATCTCGGGATGTACTTAAACCATACTTATTTATTGTATGACCAAGGTAAGTTATCTCTTCTTGCAAAAAGTTACATTTGTCTTTTTTTACCTTTAGACCACAATGTTTCAATTTTTCAAAGACGATTTTAAGAGTATTTAAGTGTTCTTGTTCATTTCGACCAGTAATAAGAATATCGTCAAGAAAAATCGCTACACCTTTAATTCCTTTAAGAATTTGGTCTATAATTTGTTGAAAAATACTTGGAGCTGATGAAATACCATATGGTAGGCGATTATATACAAATAACCCCCTATGAGTATTTATCGCGACAAGCTTTTTTGAATTGTCATTTAATTCTAGTTGTGCATACGCTTGCGATAAATCGATTTTTGTGAACATTTCTCCTTGTTGCAAATTTGAAAAAATTTCCTCAATTTTAGGCAAAGGATATTTGTTAACATGTAAATTAGGATTTACTGTAATCTTAAAATCGCCACATATACGTATTTGACCATCTTTTTTAATGACTGGTACAATGGGAGTAGCCCATTCATTAAATTCAATAGGTGATAAAATATTTAAGTTAATTAACCTGTCTAACTCAATATCGACTTTTTCTTTTAAACTAAACGGAAGTGGTCTTGCTTTGCAAAACACGGGTTTTGAGTTTTCTTTTAAATATAAGTTAGTTTTAAAACCACGCAATGTTCCCAAACTTTCTTCAAATATCTCAGAAAATTCATTTAATAAAGAATGTTTGGTTAACATTGTTACATTATTTACATGTAAGTTATTACCAATCGTAATGTTTAGTTTATTCAACCATTCCCTACCAAGAAGGGGTGGTCCACCATTTTTTACAATATACAAATTTAAATCTTTACAGTTATGGTTTTGACAATTTACATCACTTTTATGTACCCAAGAGTTTGTATGCAGTCTCCTGTATATGAACGTAATTTTATTTTGGTGTCCAAAATGATTAATTCACTGAAATACTTTTGATAAATATGCTCAGAAATTATTGAAATTCCGCTGCCGGTATCAATTTCCATATTTAAATTTATTCCATTTATGAAAGTATCAATAGTAATGGGAGCTGTTTTTTTATTAACAATTACCTTAAATAGATTTTCGTCTGTGTCCGCATCTTGTTCCGTTATGGAATTATTCGAATTTACTTCTTCAACAAAATTATTAGCATTTAATTTACCTGCTACCATTTGACATGCAGGCTTGATGTGCCCTATCTTCTTGCAAGCCACGCAACGTGCATTTCTGAAAAAACATTGTTGGCTTGTATGATTGGTTTTACCACAACATCTGCATGAGGTATTCGTAGAAGAACTTCTTGACGACCTTGCTGTAGTCTGGAACTTGCGCTCTTCGCCATCTTCGTATGTACGTCTAAAGTGCCCAGGTTTAGAAGGTGATGTTCGTTTTTGGACGCCATGTTGAATTTTGCAAACCGCCTGAGATTTATCCATGAAATTAACTTCTTTTTCAGCTCGCTCCATATTTATTGAAATTTCCACTGCTTTTGAGTATTTTAAATCTTTTTCGGCAAATAAACGTTGTTTAATTATCTCACTTTTAAGTCCGTAAACTAATTGATCGCGCAAATTTTCTTCTAAATTTGATTTAAAGTTACATGTTTTAGCTAAACTTTTTAATGCAGTAACATAATCACTAACACTTTCAGTCAATTCTTGTTTTCTTAAACGAAATTTATACCTTTCTGCAATTTCCGAAGGTGCTGGCTCTAGGTGTTTTTTGACGATTTCCACTAATTCAATATAAGTTTTAGCTTCCGGTTTTACGGGATCACAAAGATTTACCATTAATTCATAAGTTTCGTCGCCCACGACCGTTAATAACGTCGGTAATTTTAAATTATCGGCAACACCATTAGCCAGAAAATATTGTTGTAATCTGGCAACATATGTTGTCCAGCTTTTTACGCCAATTTGAAATTCGGATATTTTACCGATCGATCCCATTATCCTCGTCGCCACTGTTGTAACTTAGGTAATTTATAAGTAATAGTTCGTATTTAAATATTTAATTTAAGGAAGGTACAATTTATTAAAGCAACTCAACTCGACTATATTTTACAACGGGTAACTTAGAACTGCCTTATCTTAAGATACCAACCATACAACTTATTACGTAGGTCCTAACAATTACTGCCACCCCTTTTAAGTTATATTCGACTAAAGTTGTTAAATTTGAAATTCATTGTTAACAAGAAACATTGAAAAGTCAACTTTTAAAATCTAGTTACCAATGTTACATGTGTTCAAAATATCTTCCATTTACTGCTAAGCACTGTTGAGCTCTTCTAGGTACACTATCAGTGGCTCTAATAAGTACTTCTTGAAAGGGAAGAACACATGTAACATTGGTAACTAGATTTTAAAAGTTAAAAGGTTTCAAATGGAAGGTACACACAGAGAATTCAGAAAAGTTTTGATCGTAAGAAAATTTGTACAAGAGATTGATTGCAAAATCAAAAAGTGTGAAAACTCATGCTCAAAAAAATTTTCAAAAGAGTAAAACCACAATTTTTGAGCTTTCTTTTTCAATTTAGGGACTCTTCAAGAACAGCGGGAATAGATTTTGTGGTTCGTTCAAGAAAACTATATAACGTTGTAGAGGACGGTTATTTGAACTATAGAAAAATCAGAAAAAAATTTTAGCTGCTACATTTTTGTAGTTACCAACGAAGAAGTAAATTGTAGACTTGGCAACACGGCTGCAGCTATGTAGTACATAAGTGGCTTACATGATGGTAATGTTGACAATCGATGACAGTGACTGATAAATATATAAGTGTACTTACTTAGATATGGTGATTAAAAGTTTCAAGCATCGTTGCCACATATTTTTTTCAAACGACTTGATACCAAAATATCGAATTTGAAACCTAATATTTCAGGATAATGAGGTGATATGAGCATTTCTTTTTATTACCCACTATGAAAAAATACTTAAATTATTATATGAAATGATGAGAAGTTACAAAATCCGCATGAATTCAAAGTTGAGGTGTCAACTTAACTTCTTCATTTTTCGGCAAATTAGCGGCTAAGATTTTTTTTACTATTTTTCCTACACTTCAATTATTATTCCCTATAATGTACTGAAGAGCTTATGCGCCATTTTTGAATCACCCTGTATATCTACAGAGAAGATAGTGGCATGAACATGTCGTAAACAAAAGTATGCCCCCAAAAGTCTTTTTAAATTAGGGATTCCTCTTCCTAAAAAATGCGAATTTAGTAAAGATAATCCAAAAAAGACGAAAAACTAAGTGAAACGAGGAAAGATCGTCTGATCAAAAAATTCCTAAGGAAGGCAAAATTTTTTTTTAGTTTTTTTTTCTCATATCGTATGCACCAAAGTTGCACGAAAAACCATTTTTTAAATGAAAGTACAATTTTTAAACGATTTCTAACAATAAAAGAACTATCTTACCAAATTTTTGTGTGGCTCGTATTCCTATCATATTAAAAAAGTCGTTTCCCATAAAACTTTGACACTTACCGATCTATATTGCATTTAAAGCTCCTACAAAGCTTTCCAGTTTAATGATCAATTGGATTATCAGTGGGTAATTTACCTAGAAGAAATATGATACAATACTTACAAACTGGCAAAAGCAATTGTATGCGAATGTTTGAGTAGTGAAATTGTAACTCTTCAAACTTGTGAATAACATTGATTTTATTTACGAAAAAAATATGCTGTTTGTTGTTATGATTAATGTTTATCGAGATCGACAAAACGTAAATAATTTAAATTTAACAGTAAAGCATGACACTAAGCCAAGTGAAACGGTCCCCTCATCTTCCAATTTGAAGAACTTTCAATATGGACCTCGTAAAATTGGTAATAATTGGCTAACATATTTACACACAAACAGAATATGGATGTTTACTCTGTTTCACATCCATTTAACTTTAATTACATTACTGAAGTAGTTTATTAACAGATAATTACTTATTATATTAATCTACTCCGACAGCAAGCCTATGTTTATCGTTAATAATTTTAAAATGTTATGACTACTGATACGATCAAAAATTAACACGGTCGGTGGTATCGAGAATGAAGCTGCTCAAGAAATCATAAATTCTCTCGACTGGACATTTACAAACACGATCAGGCCACAGGATATCTTTAACACATGCTCCATTCTCACGCACAAATACGGATTTGAATTTTTAGTAGAAAAAAAGTTTTATTGTAATTCTGAACAATGATTGCATTGAATAAGAAAGGAAGGGGGATATAAGGGAGGGGTGGATACTAAAAAAAAAGAAACTCAACTGTTTTAATACCATCAACGGTAACAGTATAATTAAATTTTATGAGATTGTACGTATAAAACCGAGCTAAATTGAAATGAAAACCTCTTGATGTTGTTTATCTGTTAAAGATACCCTTACGTCTCCAATAGGTTAGTCACTTTTATTTAATGCCCGAAATCGTTAACGTCACAGATTTGAAATGTCGTCCGCCGTCCGTGGCGATTTTTAAAACAACAAAATTGTTGTTGTTTCAAGTGAATCTTGCAATTAAAACAGAGTACCTATAAGGCAAAAAATAAATAAATACATATCCCACCACAACAAAAAGAGATACATGAGATTTTAGTTTATTGGATATCAAAACAATTCATTTACACTATTAGTAAAGTTCGATTCACAAGAGTTGGCGTTCACGTCATAGGTTTCCGAATGAATGCACGACATTCCTTTTAAACAATCATTAAAGCTTAATACATGTTTGTGATAAAGATGGCAATACAGTTTGCATGTGTTTTAAGTAAAGACGTGCGTATAGATGATCGCCAGTGAAAATGAGAGAGAAGTGAGTATGTCCGTATGTCCAACAGCTGACTTCAATCAACGCTTCATTTGAATTCTATCTGTCAATGTCAAATTTATTCATTATTTATAAATAATCTCGTATTATTTCTGTTCGTTGTTGTTTTGCCCTTTTATTTACTCGTTCTTTACAGTTATTTTGTTCTAATTATCAAATTATTAATAACAGTTCTTATTAGAATGGATTTACAAAAATTGCAATATTTTTAACCAATTAACCACAAAACAGCATCTTTTGACAATCCAATATAACATTAGTGCCAAACGTACCGCCCAGAGAACGAGTTCAATCGCAGCAGACGTTAATATGTTTATTGCACTTATTAGAATGCCGCATTTAGCTTTACTAAGCTGTAATTAATTTTTTAAGATACGTTTTATACGTAATGGATTAATTAAATACGTAAAATATTACTATGACAATTTTAAAGTAGCACAAGCAACTACCTGTGGGTAATTAAAGTATTATTTGCAACACTGCCTTGTTACGATTTGGCAGATTTCATTCCCGACGTCATTATTTCTTGACTTCAAATTTTAATCTTAATACATACAATTACAAGTAATGACGTGCACGCCAACTCTCCTGGATACAATTATAGTTTCCCTTCTGGCACTTATGGGTTTATATACCTGCTTAAAGGGGGAAGGAAGAGAAAGAATAGTCACATTCATATAAAAGAACCTAATAGGTCAATCGGTCATACCTCCTCCAATATGCGACCTACCTACAGTAAACGCTCTACTGTTTGCTTAAAAAGGTTGTCTTCATTCCAGACAACGTAACCCATAGGGAATTACAGTGGATGTTGGGGTACTCCATTAGTATTTTAATCTTTACTTTCTAGCCCTCACCCTTCGATCCCTTAGGTATCGAGCACCAATTGATCACTTGATATAAAAATACGCATTTTCCCTTAGGTTGCAGAATATGGAAATCTTGGTGTGGCACACAGAACAACGGAACCTTTAGGGATTTGAACATGATTACGTACAGTAAGTACAATTTAAAATGATGTACTAACTGTCACAGAAAGATTAGCCCGATAAATCTACAGAATGAAGTACAAAATAAGGGAAAAACTACTGTTAAAAGCTATCCCATTAAAGTACCTCGAATGTTTTATGATTCGGGCACCAGTTTTACTCATGTAATTGATAATAATAATTATTATTATTATTACAAGCTACAAACATTTGCATCTTTTGTATACCCCATGCCATAAAACCTCCACCTTATTCGCCCAATGATTTATGCACGACAAGTTTAACATCACAATTCATTTCAATCCATTATTACTTAAAGCAATTCTCGTCGCGAAACCAAGGAATCAAAGTGAGGGACGGCGATCTAAAGTGAAATTTGGGGAAAACTATTCTACAAACTGACAAGGGTTCAGCAGGGATCTTGTTGGATTACAACTGGTAGTTGATTCTGGATGAACCACGTGGATGCCCCTACGGCCTACGACATTTCAATTTCCTAAGAAAAATTATAAGTTGATCGTGTGTAGGTAATCAAAGCTATGGTTTGGGGTAATAGTCCCCATTGCTACGGTTGCAAAGGTAGCTATTTTGATTAGTTAGCCTCCAAATGTTTGAGTCAAAAGTATCGTTTTTCTGCAAGAGACATCATTCTCTGTCAAGATAGTCATTTTTAGCACTTGACGATGTTAAAGGTCTTGTGGAAGAATAATTTCAAGTAGTCGAAGGTTTTGAATCTTATCTAATTACACAGATTGATAAAAATGCATCGAGAGCGAGGAAAAGGAATTATGGACCACAAATATCTACAATTTATTTTTTACTGCTTACGCATAATAGTACATTGTGTATCGAGTAGGAAAAGCGTAACATTCCCGGACGATGTGAGCAACACAGAGTCGGGGAATGTTGCTTTTCCTACGACGTACACATACTATTTTTCCGCCAATTGTTAAAACACAGACTGAAAACATGGAAATTCTAAAAATTATTTTATGAAGAAAATAATAAGCGATGCCTTGAAAATAACGAACGTCTGTATCCATGGAGAAGTACCAACATTGTAGCTATCAGACGACGCGATTTGCAATTCCAATACTAATTTTAATGCCAATAATAATCGAAAATTAACACTTGTAATAATTGTAATATAACAATAACTATTAATAGAACGAAATAATTAAATATGACTTATTAAATGGGTTTTCATTAGTACCTTATTGAATATTCTAATTACTGTAAGGAAATGAACATTTCTTTACAGTACAGAAATGAATATTTCCTTACAGTAATCATTGGATGCCTAGCAACGACTACATGCACCGGAATCTTGTCCTTTTCCTTTCAAAATTCTGTCAGAAATGTCATAATTTTTTAACGATCGGCGGAAAAAGAATTAGCGATTCGAATAATATTGACAGGATCACATTCTGTATGAAATTGTTACCTCCAGCGTAAAAAATGTAAGAATACGAAGCGTTTGATAAAATCAGAATGATCGACACTAAAGCTGTGAATTCATTCGTGCATCCAACTGTAGTTGACATATCTGTAACGCAACGATGCTCTCAAATGTTCATCAATGTTAATCACATGTCTTTCGACAATAAAGTCCTAGACGTAATTGTTTACAATGTCACTAAACTATTAAAATAAAAATAATAGCCACATACAATAATATGAGACAAACTTCATGGTAATTTAATCTCTGAACATTTTAATACTTGTCCCGAGTGAAACGAATTGTTTAATAAGTACCTAATCCGTTTAAATTAATATAAAGGCAAAGCAAGTGTTTTGTTATTAAGCAAAAAAGAGGAGCATTGGGTAATATCCAAACAGTAATTACTATCAATTTCTTAACTATAGAGGTAAATTTCTCTTTTGAGAGCTATAAAGAACTCTCACGTAAAATAGAGCGAACCCTTAAAAACGATATTCTAAATCCCCTGTTTATCATGATGACCGACATCATGAAAGGGGGAGAGAAAAGATAATCACAAAAACGCTTTGGATGATATTTTACTAACAGACCAAAATGGACGCGATTTAGTAGTTAGAAAGAGTAAATATTGTAAGTTTTAGAAATGCAATACCATTTTTGTATGAAGTGTTATACCAGACGTAAATTGATTCGGTTTTAGTAAGTTACACACGAAGGTGGTTAGTTAATGACCATGTGGTGAACAAACCTAGAGGCATCAATCGATATTCAAGCCATTGAACACTCTAAATGCACAGCATCGACCGTTAATTCCAATCACCCATCAAACCAAACACTTGAACGCATGCATCAAAGCGCATATATTACGTATATATGGCAGCTGTAATTACACGCAACTGTATAAGGGGGAAAATTAATCCCTCGACATTAATCTACATCTAAGTTTTTTCCTTAACAGTTTAAATTTTATATCGACGTGTTTTGTTGAAAATTTCGCACCCCTTTGACCTTGTAAGGCAGTGCTAATCCTGTAAAGTTCGAAGAGAGATCTAATTGCGAAGGCATGCAAATTTTGTAGCGGTTAGAGAAATTATGTAAGAGGGTGGGTTCCCTGTGACCTTTTTTTATCGACAGATTAGGAAGAGGCGAAGCAGACCACTTAATTAAAATAAAGGATTCTACCTTAGTAATTCAGATGGAATTTTAAACAGCGACATCCGGAATTAACACAAAATAGTCACGTCCTTTTAAAATTATTATTCTACAAGTGGCGTACATATATGAAATACATAAAGGTACAGTTATTATGAATCGGTTATTATACAATCGGGTGGGACGGTCTCAACTTTTAAGACACCTACATGTTTTGTACAACCTATAATTATGGCTGGCTCTTTTCAGATTATAAGGATTATAAGGACTATGATCAAAGTAGAATAACTTTGAAAAATAAGTGACTCGTTAACTTTTAATGAAGTAAAATGTTTTTAAAGTGCTATTTTGTTTGATATTTGTTAATTTTAGCTAAATATGTGAATTTGAATACATTTACTCTAAGTTAATAAACAACCTGCTTATTAAAAGTTTTCAAATGCACTTTAAAAGTAATTTAGCTTAGTTACTAGTGTTAAAGTTTCAACAGTTTACAATTTAAAAGATCCTTTGTATGTTTCTATACAGTTTTCTTCAATTTTCCACATCAGTTCTCAACAAAAAACAGTATACCTACCTATGTATATTTATTTAATAATTGGAAAATGAAGAAAATGAAACTGGCAAACATGACAAAATTTAAGAAAATTATTATCATTGGAATTTCACTCCCGATTCAACATAAAAATGTCTGGACATCATGAAATAGTGGTTCGGGACTCAAAATAAGTGAGTATGAATAGGTAAAATCCAGAAAATAAGACACGAAGCCTCCCCTTATATCGTTTAATATCCAATATTTGGTTACGTAACCAAATATTGGACATTAAACGATATAAGGGGAGGCTTCCTGTCTTATTTTCTGGATTTTACCTATAAAAATGTCTACCTGCTTGAATGGTATTTCTTTAAATCCTTTTTTACACCTGGTGGTGGTAGTTGCTTTTTAATGTTTCTAAAATGTTATAAGTTATCACTAAAGTTAGGATAGTTAGGCAAAATGAAAGTTCAAAAAAGGTAGGCAAAAGGGCATAAAAAATAATCAAAAAAAGCATCTAAAAAGGCAATAAGAGACAAAAAGGGCACGGAAAAGCAAAAACTGTCGAGAAAAAAGCGTTAAAATCAACACATACATATAGCTATGCAATTTAGGTATAGACAAACAAACATTTATTTGAAAAAGTAATGCAGTTGATAGATGCGAATCCGCCTTTATCCACTGGTTATACTTTTTGATTGCCTATCTGCTGGCATTCTTTTCAATAAAGTTTTCTAGCTAATTTAAAATACCCTTAACACGGCATAATGTTTAAGGGACGCAGTTTCAACAAACCGTCTATGTAGGTGCAGACTGCAGGTAGAAATAATGCAGTGGGAAATATTTAAAAGTAAGGAAAATGACTCATCCAAGTTATTATTATAAGAGGCTTAAATGTTAAAGAGAAAGTTTGTCTTCAGTTTGTACACCAAATTCCTTTCCCTTTCAAACAATATGCTTTCTTAGAAATTACCCAGGAAAATGAATATAAAATCTAAAAAATTAGAAGTACATACATTACAAAAAACTAAAAAAAAATATCAAAACATTAGGTAAAAAGGCAAAAAAATTAAAATAAACCAAAAAAGGCAGAAGAGGCAAAATAAAGTTTGCATTTTTGGACGTGCGTACTGTAAAACGGATTTTAAACAGGGTCAGCCTTAAGTTTCTCCATTTATAAAAAAATCATCCTAGCTTTAGTTATCACATTCCAAAAAATATATCACAGAGATATATTTTTGAATACATTACATATCTAAAATATTCACACTGAAACGTGTATGATTTGTTTCTTACGATATGTTTCAAGTGATAAGGTTTCTGGTACAACACTATTAAACACAACTCCGTAACGTTAACTTTGAGATATGACTATTTTGTTTCAAATTTTGTTTCTAAAATGTTATACGTTGTTACATTCCAAAAAATACATCACAGAGATGTATTTTTGGATACATATCTAAAACGTTCGTGTTGTAATGTGTATGTTTTGTATTTTATGTAACATATCAATTGAAACGTTTATTAGACATTACCATTTATTCGCTTTCGAAAGGAATGTGCCAGTAATGTGTCTTAGATGTTTCTTAGGAATGTTTCATTTGTAACCCTTACGCAACATTTAGAAATGTTTCATAGATGTACTGTGTTCAGTGAGATCTTTTCCTGGAGATCGCCATATGTAGAAAGCTTACTACCACTGACCAGCTTATTCCCTTCAATTCCTTCCACCCTTTATTCCAGAAACTTACGGCTTTTCGGCTCCTTTTCAACAGACTCTTTTCCCTGCCTTTAAGCAGCTCCAATTTTTACATTGTGTACCATGTAATGGCTACCCTACCAATTTGATCCTTAGACTTTACAACCAAAGGCTTAAGAATTAATACGAAAAATTGTACCACTTTGGCTCCCTTATCTGAAGTTGCTTCTCAAGGATATTTCTCCTCCTCCCACCTCACCTTTCTTTAAAAAAGCTTTTTAAAAACTACAACATTAATACCTCGTTCACCTCCAAGTATAACTTAAAAAGCCACTTAGTTCACATTAAAGATCATATTCACACACTCGATAAATCCGGAGTTTATAAGTTGGAGAGCGGCACTTGTGCTGCTTTCTATATAGGGCAGACGGAGAGAACGTTCAATACTCGATTCGCCGAACATTTCAATTGCATACAGAAAAATAATATTACCTCTTTACTCCTCTTTTGCTAATCATATCTTAGAGTCTGGGCACTCTTTTGACCCCAAAACTCATTTTGATATCTACATATTTGCGAAAAAGGGAAAAAACTGGATTTACTTAAAGCAAAAGAAATCGTCCTTAATTACAACCGGAATGCAGATTTTTCCCTTAATCCCGTATATCCTTTACCTTCATTACAGTTCCCTACACTCGGGTTGGTTTTTTCGCTTAATTGTCACAGTTGACTTCTCATTTACCTGTTGCATGGTGGTTATGTCTAATTTTTAATTATTTTACAAATCTCTAGCCGCTACTCGTTGAGTGGTTCGGCGTAATGTTTTTGGTTGTTTCAGGTTTTGTTGTGTGGTCTCCCGTAAGTATCTTGGATTCTTTTGCTGCGTGTTCATAATGTTGAATATTTCAGCATGGTCTGTTAAACAATTCAATCTTCATTCTTTCAACATGTACGGTAAGTTTACTTGTATTTTCCTGTTTTCGCTTCCCTGTTGTAGGGATTGAAGTCTTGAACGTCTCATCCAGCAATTTAATTAATTTCTTAATAATGGTTTAACTTGGAATATTAAATTTTACTCCCGCTCAATCCTTCAATTTAACGTAAGTATTTTTAGTGTGTTGTTATTGAAGTTATATTTTAGTAGCCTGATGATGGCATTGTATCGTCGAAACATGTCGCTTTATTGTTCTCAATCATAATTAATTCAATTATATAACGTTCTAGCTAATTGATTCCAATTTCCATAAGGTAAGTATTCATCTTCCAAATTAATTCCAATTTTTTTAAACAAGAATATGGCACTACTATGCCATGAAAAGTATTGAATCCAATACTTCTATTCGCAGAAATCAAACCTCTTATTCGTTTTTTTTTATAGATGGATATAGGTATACATCATTAGGATTTTTCTTGTGAAAAAACCATTGGATGGATGTAGCCTTTCGTGATTGGCTTCCTATTTCAATGGACTACCACTTCATAAATTTGCGCTATTTATCCATCTTAGGATGTATTACTTCAAATCGTTGTTTCACCTGTCGTTACAGAGATAGTTACATCCGCACGTTGAAACACGTCATATTTATGGTGTTGTTTGATAATTATACCAATCTCAATCTGAGAAAGATCAATTTCCACGATAGAATTCCGATTGCACAGTAAAACGATTAGGTACATTATGCAGTAAAGGAAACCAAGGTGCTGTTTTAATAAATCTAATAATGCAACAAAAAATCTAGTAAGTAGTACCTAACTGAAGTTTAAGTTTCGGCGTAACTGGAATTTACGCTTTCATTTCGATACATTTTTGAATGGTAAGTAATATACAACACGCTTGCGACGCCAGACCGCTATGCGGCAATACAAAACACTAGTATTCATTCACCATTTTTAAATGAATGTGATTCTCGATTCTTTCATATAAAAGTTCATTGAATAGCGCTAATTTGATAGAATAATAATATTATATCCTTAACGAAATTTAAATTACATATTATTACTATTACAACGATTATTCTATTCTCTAATCTCATCTACCGCACGTAGTAAAAGCGTTTGTTGTGATAAATAACTCTTAAACGTAATGGCCGTAAGCTGAAGCTCCCATTCAATATTTTGTCATTGAGATGAAAATATTACTGTGAATGTTTGACCATCAATTCCCTTATCTATTGCAATTCTATCGTATAAACGTAACATTGAACCGTGTTGTTTTGTTATCAATCGGTTGCACGAACGTGTTTACACCCTATAAATCGAAAGGATGTATGATATGGATTTATGATGAGGATAGTTTTCGCAAAAGTGCGGTCAACGCCTCGACGTTATAAATCTGAAGGTGCGATCGATGTCTGCCACCCTTTTAGGGAAGGCAAAGAGTCCGGCGCATGATGAGACTTTGACTGATCGTCGTTAACACTTGATTACACTTTTTGAAAAGAGACCAATTCCAAGTGTTCGCATAAACCCAAGACGAACGATAGGACGTAATCCTACCGCTAACTTACAATGGAAGAAAACGTATAGGGACTTCAAAACAGGATCAAATCGTGAATAATGTTCATCGATTTGTTTGCATCACTTATTTGCTTTTGTAGAGCGTACGAACGGCTCCAATTTTAGGAAAAAAAAAAAGCGTGGATAATTTTGAAAAAGGAGGATAATTAAACATGCATCACGCCTTCTGTTTCAGCACTCTGCAACAATACTCCTAATTAGCTTCCTTGCGTGGTTAGTATAGAAAACTGATTGTATGATGGGAAATTTTCTTTTCATGCCAAGTATAAATGATTAATGATTTTATGCAGTTTTGCAAGTTAAAATTGATTACACTTTTGCATTCTACTGTAATTACTTTGCAGGTTTTATTACAAATTGTAAGTTTCATGAAACTGTTATTAGAAGGGTCCTTTGAGAATTCACGTTGTAGTTAATACCGTTTAGTGTCATAATGCCGCAAATCACTAAATACCTTTCCAACTTTATGACTACATAAATGTGCCTTAAGCTACATTTTACAACCTTGAAATCAATACATAAATATTAAGGGTGGTTTCAAAGTTCGCCTACCCTTTGTATTGGCTTTTTGACAATGTTAAAGTAGGTGACACCTTGCACTTTTCTCATTTACTATTGCGGACTTCAAGCACTTGACCAATTTCGTCAGTTATTTATGGGAGTGATGACACGTCATTTTCGCACAGTTGTATACAAATCAATATTAAAAGTAACTTTAACGACTTGTAGTTTCCGCTTTCCTGTACTCGATTTTAGAGACAAAATCGATTACTTAAACAAATTTTTGCTAAAATTTTATTTCCAATTTGGCGAGGGTGTCATATCGGTCTTATTAAGAAATTTTGAAATATTGAATGCACAAACATATTTTACTTTTACTTGAACCTATTTTGTGTACATTTGATATCGCGACAACAGTTATACTTATACACCAAACTTCTAGTTAATAATAACATTTTGTACATAGTGTCTCCGAAAGGTTGGAACTAAAGTGGCATAAAAAGGGCAAAGTACAAAAAATAGTATAAAAAACACGTTTCATAAGACCTCGAAGTACTCGTTCTTTAAAATAACTCGTGGCTGGCTAAGTGGCTACGCCACTCGTTTTTTAAACTTCAAGATTGGTTTTATGAAATTTGTTTTTTATTATACGATTTTGTGCTTATGTTCTTTTCTGTACAAGTTTAATAAAATGAACCTTTTCAACACATATTTGCTTCATCTACCAACGAACATGAAGATCACAGAAATTTCCATACATTTCATGACATTAATAGATATAAGTATTATAAATTGCCAATATTTTCTGAAAATTTTTTAGGCTTAGAACCGACGCTAAGGTCTTTGGCCCCCCCCATCAACTATGCGCACATAAAATTATCAAGAATTTCAGAAAATTCTCACTGATACAAATATGGCACCAAAATAATCACCTACAATTCAAATTCTCTTTTAGTGAAATAAAAACTTTAGATACGGAAAAAATTTGAAAATAACTAGAAAATGTAATTATAATTATAAATACCTATAGCTATGTAAATGTAAAGTATTGAAAAAAACTCACAACCTTCCCCTTAATTTCCATCGATTAAACAATTGAGGGGAAGGTTGTGAGTTTTTTTCAATACTTTTCATCTACAACCCCTTTGCAAGATTTGGACTACATCATGATTTATAGCTATGTAATACACATTGTTAATACATTTTCAAATGTTTCAAAATTTTTACTTAGGGGGTTACTCTGAACGCCGCGCCGAATCGATGTAAAATATTTTCAAATGGTAGCGCTTCAGGAAATTCCGGAAGTAGCTAGTAACTTCGTTATTTTAAACGTCAGTCAACCCCTATTTTTTATTCCAGTTTTGGATTCTTCCGTGAAATTTCAGTCTTTTTGATATCCACATGTCAATATCTAGAATTAATGGTTTTTCAGTTATTTTCACTTTTTATTAAATAATGACGGATGTAGACTGCAGAGCGCACTTTGAGAGTTCTATATACTTGAAAACCGTTGTAGTTATGGCAACCTAGTTTTCACCAGCGCATAGAGGAGGAATAGGGTATGCTGCTATTTTGAAAATATTTTACATCCATTCGGCTTTCAGAGTAACATCTCTGTTTAAATTTTCATAAACCTACCTATAAAACTTTCTCAGAAATGTTTAACTAAAGCTCCCAAAAACGCCCTCTATAACAACCCTGTTAACGAATACACTGCAACGTCTAGAAGTGTATAAAACACGTTCACCCTAAACTTATCCTTTGGAGATTGCGCCGTTTCACAAATTGGTTAGTTTTTTTAATTTTCATTTTTGAAATGTTTTTTTTAATGAAATTATGAACGAAACCTCGGTGGGCCCGCCTGCGCCGAGTCCTCTGCAGCCCCGTGGTTAGGCTACTTTTAATTGTTTCTGTGGCGCTTTGACTCCTACACTCTGTTCCCCCAACAGATATAGTAAAGCTCCTCCCCAAAAATTACCGCCACATTTAAATGCAACTTTTTTATTGGTCGAATTTTCGAAACCCGTAACATAAGCAATCTGCAATCACTTGATTTCAAATTGTTGTAGTTGGCGTAAATGAATTTGACATCTGTAACGTAATTATAATTTTGCTGGTGTAAAACTGGTCGTTGCTTACATTGGTCAAAATTTATTGGGAGGCGCTTTACTATATCTGTTGGGGGAACAGAGTATAGATTAAAGTTCATTGCCTGTATTTAGATTAGGATTAGAATATACTTTGCTCACAAAAAAGAATCGCAAATCTTTGACCGCGGCGATTGAGGCGATCAGCTCCTCTACAAATCGGATAGGACTGCACACAAAAATGGTCTTTGCGAAATTCAAAAATAAGTGAATGAAACGCTACATGATGCCACACTTACGGACTTAAGGTAGAAAGAAAAGAGAATGGCTATCAAATTAGCAAAGGAGAGGAACTTGACTAATTCTATTGGAAGGGGTTTGTACAAAAATGTGGAAATTGATTGTCTTATAAAGCTGAGCATAAAAACGGAAGAGGCATCGGTGCAAGACGCTGCCCTTGATGTCACTCGAGGGGCTAAGATCGGTAGAGACGGCAACGCCACGAATAAATCAAAATGTCCGCCTAAAGAAGATTTCGAGAAATTGGGCAATGTTGGAGAAAAATAATGCTGTCGACTCGTATCTTTACCAAATCAAGTTGAGTCTGTTGACACAAGATGTAATATACAATACTTGAGTTTGAAGCTGAATAAAAAAATAACCATTGGGCCAATTTGAATTGACTTGGCGTCAAATTAAAGCCTGTTCAAGTGTAACAACTTTACAATACATTTTAAAGAATCATTTCGACGGCCGAAGGATGCAAAGTGCCCATTTTTTGGGGTATATAAAAACAAAACTACCGGATCAAATAGTAGGTATAAAATTATAGTATGTTGTAAATTTTTTGTTAATACGAGTGTAAAATAAAAGAAAAAGAGCTATTACTTCTTCCTCATCGTGATGTTCTAAAAGCAAAATTACACAAATAAATATCAAAAATAACAGTGAACCGTGGATCCCAGTAAACTGAGCGATTTCATTAAACATCGTTTCAGAAATGCGAAGTAGTTCGTAATCAGATCTCAAAATTCATGACGTTAATGAATTTAATATCGAAATTTTCAGAAATTCAAAAATTGCCGTGTTTTGTCTCGTAAGTTTGATCGTAAATTATTATATGTACTAGGTTAGTACATACAAAATTAGCGTTATATACATTAGTGCAATCATTTACTCTTATAAGAATTACCGTTGTTGACCATTATTTATATACCTTTCAATTCGACGTCTTTTCTGTAAACGGTTCTATCTACCATATCCTTAAACATGTGCAAAAAATTTTGAGGAAACTATTTTTAACCTATTTTTAAGAAAAACTCTGTATTTATACAAATGTCGTACGAATCTAATAATAATCTACCCGCCTTGTGAATCGTAGCTTTATTTCATTGATAACGGTGGAAAAAATGCGCAAGCATAACATAACCCCTATTTAATCAAGCCATTATTATGAAGCAAAATAAAGGGACGTGAAAGGTAGGTAGTGTAAAAGAGAAACTCGCAAATTTTCTTGCCCTATATACAAACCGAACTTGCAATATTTCAAGCGTAGATGTTAAATGCTGATTTATTTACATTCTAATTTGAACACAGAGTTGAAAATGTAAATCTAAATTAACCGTAGACTGGCTTAAAGTATAGATAATGTAATAATTAATGTTACAAAAGATAATGTAGGCAAGGCAGGTCATGCATGAGAAATAAAATCGGTCAAAGATTCAAGTACTAAATAAATTACATAAAAATCTAGGATCTTACAAGAGAAATTTATAGAATTTATGGACAAACCGTAAACGACAGTAAGTATACGCCTTTGTAGAGTCGATAACCAAAACGTCTCTACTTCTTCCATCAGGCAAGCGGGAAACGCAGCCACTAACTCCATTTATATATTGAGGAAGTATGTGCTATCATTTCCCAAGCGAACAATGCGGCGACGCGTCCATAAATGTTGATGAGCCGAGATGAAGGCGATTGCTTATTCCGTTAACAGTAACTGGTGTCGGTAAGTGTAGCGACGCGGTCCAATGTTGTGTGACGAAGTTCGGATTAGCATAGTCTATAACCAGTTTTACGTCCTCCTGAACGATCCGGTATAAACATTTAATTTGGTCCGATGAATCAGGGGTTCCCTTGGGTAATATAATGAAACGAAGAGACGCTCTGAGAATTTTACTACCGCAATCGGGCAACAATGAGCTGCCCCTGTCACAGACAAGTAACTCAAGAAAACCGAACGATGATCGATCAGAAGGCGACCGGATTGATGAGATCCGACCGTTTCAGATATCTTTTCGCGGTTTACGACGCGACTTTAGCCCTACGAACTGTTTATTCGATGAAATATGAGCCCATTAGCAAATTACGTGTGTATCTGGATCTTAAGACGGGAGAGAACTGAGCCGTTACGATCATGTACTTTCTGAGAAATGTACCTGCTATTTTGCCATGTGTATAACTAAAATTCTATTCAATTACATCTCGTAAATGAAATATATACAATTTTTAAACGCAATCCCCTTTCGACAGATGCGTCGCGTGTGGCGCCTGTAATATTTGATTACAATTCAAATTAAAAGCAATGTAGTGCAATAAAGTATTCAAATCGACAAATAAAATTAAAATTTATCGTCATCGACTGTATATGTACTAAAATCGAAATAAAGCCGTCAAAACGCACACAGAAATTCATCCAAATTCTTTTAATACGAGAATATCGTCTCATTAATATCACATAATTGCTGAAACGTATTTACACAATAAATAAATTTTGTTTTTACACATTAAGCCTAACTTTTATGATACTTCAAAAAAGTACAATATCGAATAGCGACGAGCTGGATAATGTCTGTTATACTTCATCGGATTTTCAGACGAACTATTTTATTGCT
Organism: Pyrocoelia pectoralis; assembly: GCA_036250285.1. Taxonomy (NCBI): domain Eukaryota; kingdom Metazoa; phylum Arthropoda; class Insecta; order Coleoptera; family Lampyridae; genus Pyrocoelia; species Pyrocoelia pectoralis. The sequence goes on along the minus strand of CM070075.1, from coordinate 75,599,577 downwards.
TTGAAAGTTATATCATCCATGTAACGGAATGTGAAAAAAATTTAATTTTCAGACAGTTAGATATAAAAAATGTCATCTTTGAAAATATGATGAAACATTTACAAAAGCACCAGCAACTCAAATATACACTTTTTTAGTGCCTTTAGCCTCCATTTAAATAACAAATTTAGTTTTTAACAAGCGAAAAAACATATAGTTGTTGATTCCTGAACTGCGAAGCACTATATTTAAGTACAAATTATTATAAATGAAGCTGTTAACTTTCAGAAAATTCATTTCCATAAGATAAACAACTAGAGAAAAAAAAAGAAATCTTTGAAGAAGTTTTATAATGCTGATAAGGCAAACTAATTAAAGGCAAACAAGTGAATCCTTTGAAGTTGAAAGCAGAAATCTGGCATAATATGATCATAATAAACACATAAACTTCTCATGGAAACGTAATGTAGATCAATAAATTACGAGCAGCTCTTAAGTAGGTATTTAAAAAAAGCATCTACTCCGTTACTTTTCATTACGTTACAATTATTGAAAGTTAAGCATACTATTTTCATTTTGACCAATAGATTACGTAAAAATTACAATTTAATTAATTTAAACCAAAGTAAGTGCACAAACGTAAAATGATAGTGGGTGCTAACCCAGTTATTTTGAATACCCTATAGTATCGTGTAAATGTTCAACTTTGCCTTCCCTTATGTATAAGTAGCGCAAAGTGCATGGAAATTGATCTGCCAGCTTAGGAATATTAATACAATGAATGGTATTTCAGTGCTAAAACGTAGCAATATTAAAACAATATGAACCACAGGGAAATTTCAGCCAACAGTGGTTGAGCAAGTATTTGGAATGTGTTTAAATGTATGGTTAATCGAAAGAGTTACGAATCGACTAAGACAGAAGCTACATAGAAAAGAAAAGAATTCGCTGCATAATGGTGGACTACTGAATGGTTTTTAAAGTGTCTAGAAACAAAAAATGTATGTTGAGTTTCTATACACCATAAATTATAGGTCTTCTTTTCGAGTTACTTCTGCCAATAGAATTCATTAATCTACTGAGTGGCGCAATTCGTTACAGTTATTTGCATTCTGTACGTCGTCTGCTTCTTTCTGCGGAAAGTTTATTGAAATCGAGTTTAAAGAAAACCACCATATGTGGGGGGAGTGATGGAATATTGATCCTAAAATCATATATTAGTCGAAAATGCTATTGGCATGTCATATTTTGAGAAGTGGTGGGCAGATAGTGGCATCAGATCTCTGTTCATCCTGAACTCGCCCAGAAGTACATAAATTTGCACACTATTTTGTGCATTATCGAAAGAATAAAACTGCAAGTTCTCTGGCAGAAAATTTTATATTGGCATACTTCCTGAAGTTATGTGTAAATATGAAAACTTGAACACTGTACGCCAATTAAATGCAGAAATTAATCTTTGCAGTTAATCATGAATATATCCCAATATGAAATAATTCTTAGTTGGAATTTTAAAAAAGATCTCAACGATTTAAAGAAAGCTTTGATCGGAAAACTTCTCATGAAAAATATGTAATGAGATAATGACTTACAATACTTTTTTTGTACAACTGTCATTAAAAGTGTTCTTCCCTTTCAAGAAGTACTTAGAGCCACTGATAGTGTACCTAGAAGAGCTCAACTGTGCTTAGCAGTAAGTGGAAGACATTTTGAACAAATGTAACATAGAAAACAAGATTTTAAAAGTCGATTTTTCAATTTTGTTTGTTAACAATGAATTTCAAATTTAATAACTTTAGTCGACTATTACTATTAAAAAGGGTGGCAGTAATAAAATCATTTTTCCTATAAAACATTCTTCTTTTTTAACAATTGTGGGAACACGAGATAAAGGTTTATCGTAAATTAGTACGAATTTAATAAGAACTTAAATGCACACTCTAATTAACTAATACAACGTAATAACTATATTTGTAAGTAACTGTAATAATTGTACATTTTATGTTTGTTTGTTGCGTGTTGTTGTACGTCGGTTTGCTAACACCTGACTGACCGCACCGTACCATATACGCGTGCTGCCCGAGATACTACATTCCTCCCCCACAGGAAGAAGAAGGTTGGTCGAAGTAACGAGCAGGTGGATTTCTGTTTCTTGCTGGGTTTCTCCTTGGAGCCGACCGCTGTTCCAAAACTTCCTCAACCACATTTTGATCGGGACCATTATCTGGTGGATCTTCAAACGGAACTGCTTTATTTTCTTCCGGACCGATCTCGCCCTCCACCTGGTTCTCTGTTGACGCGTGTGAGAGCGTTGGACCATCGGTCATTTGTCTCGAAACCTCTTGCTTATCTTCGTCGGGGGTGTCCACCGTCCTCCTCCTCATTTGGTCATAGTGTTTTCTTTTGGACACGCCCTTTATGTTCACTGTATAAGATAGGGGTCCCGTTTGTTCCATTACTTCGCCCGGTGCAGATCCCTTCTCGAGGGGATTGTTTACCCATACTTTCTCCCCCTCTCTAAAAAAATGTTCCCTGGTGGTGATACCGTCATGATTCTTCTTCTGAACAAATTTCTCATACTCAATATTTTTCCCTACATCCGGTTTCAGTAGGTCCAACCGGGATCGAAGATGGCGTTCGAACATCATTTGACTAGGCGTCTTCTTTATTGACCGCCTCATGGTATTTCGGTAACAAAAAAGAAAGTTTTGGAGTCTTTGAACTTGATCTAGTGTCTGATCGCTTGCCCTCATTCTATCCTTGAATGTTCGGACAGTTCTTTCTGCCAGCCCATTGAATTTTGGATGATACGGTGTTATTTTTACGTGTCTTATTCCATTTTGGCTGCAAAATTGTTCGAATTCATTTGAGGTCAACTGTGGCCCGTTGTCGGTAACAAGGAATTTTGGAAGACCAAACCGTGCAAAAATTACCCGAAAAGAGTCTATGGTGCTAGTCGAAGTAATATTCTTCATTGGTATTATTTCTAACCAATGAGTGTAAGAATCGATGAGTATCATCCACATCTTTCCTTCAAAAGGACCTGCGAAATCGAGATATAGGCGACGCCATGGTTCTGACGAGATACCCCAGGGGTGAAGTGGGGAGTTGTGGTCGCTCTGCCTGGACTGCCTGGAAGAATGGCATTTTTCAACAGCCTGCACAATGTCGGAGTTAATTTTGGCCCAATAGACGTGAAGTTGGCCAATGATTGCATCGCGGTTATGCCGGGATGTCCGTCATGCAGCATGGCCAACACTTCTGGTTGGAGTGACGACGGGATGCAGATGCGGCCCTTCCACAACAAGATATCCTCTTCGAGGGATAGCTCATCACGCTTTTCGTAAAAAGTAAGGACGGATGGATTGAGGTACTTCTTTTCCGGCCTGGAGGTTTCAACATATCTAATTACCTCAGAAAGGACTTTATCCTTTTTGATTTCCGTTTTTAATATGCGTTTTGTCATTGGCAGCTTTTCCATTCGCAGATGTAAGAGTCGCATATGGCTGCATAACGTTGTTTGTTTAGAATTATTATTTACAGGAAGCCTTGATAAGGAATCCGCCGGAAAATTTTCCTTTCCCGGGCTATATGCTACGTCAAAGTTATAGCTGTTTAATGTCATGGCCCATCTTACTAAGCGATTACTTGCAATTTTCGGCGTTTGGCGGTTTTCACCAAATATGTGTTCGAGAGGCTTGTGGTCGGTAAGTAGAGTAAATCGTCTCCCGTATAGGTATTGATGAAATTTTGTAACTGCATAGACCAATCCTAAGGCCTCCTTGTCGATAGTGGAATATCGTTTTTCGGTGTCGTTAAAACAACGGGAGGCAAAAGCAATAGGCTTTAGTGTACCATCGGATAGTTTATGGGACAGTACTGCCCCCGTCCCGACGTCACTTGCATCACTCGAAACCACCAGTATTTTAATTGGATCATAATGCATTAGAGTGTCATTAGAAGCTAAGACAGTTTTTAATTTGTTGAAAATATTCGTATCCTCGATAGTCCAGTTCCAGTTTGCATTTTTCTTTAGGTGTCGATGGAGGGGAACGCATGTAACATGAAGGTTTTCTATAAATCTGCCATAGTAGGTGATTGTTCCAAGAAAAGATCTGAGTTGGGTGGTGTTTCTTGGTATAGGCATTTCCTTTATAGCTTCTATGCGGTCTTTAGTTGGGTGCAATGCATTTTCGTCTATCCGGTGGCCCAAGTACGTAATGCTACGTTTTAACCAGTCACATTTGGATTTTTGGGTCTTAATTCCGGCTGCTTGTAACCGGCCTAATACCACTCTAAGTCTATCTATGTGTGCGGACAAATCCGGGACTGTGATTAAAATATCATCAAGAAAACACACAACTCCTTCCAAACCGGAAAGTATCTGATCCATCGTACGTTGGAATAGAGAGGGGGCGAAACTTATCCCAAACGGTAACCGCTTATAAGTGAAATAGCCTTTTGGAGTGGAAATGACTTCCGGCAGTCCGGGTGGACTTCCATTTGCAAGTAGGCATCCTTTAAATCAATTTTTGAGAAATATTCCCCCCCCCCCCCCCCCGAAAGTTTTGAAGTTATGTCTTCGAAACGTGGTAGGGGATAATCATCGGTTTGAACATGTTTGTTTATTGTGACCTTAAAGTCTGCGCATATTCTTAGTTTCCCATTCGATTTTAGCGCTACTACTATAGGAGAGGCCCATGAAATAGGGGTAATAGTTGTGTCCACAGGTTCTAGAACGCCCTCCATGACCAACCGGTTTAATTCTGCCGCCACTTCGTCCTGCAATGCTAAAGGAATACTTCTGGGACGAAAAGCTTTTGGTATTACGTCATTTTTAATATATATTTTAGCTTGGTGTCCCTGTATAACCCCAAGACGTTCTTCAAAAAGTAAAGGAAATTCTGTTTGTAATTTTATCGATTAGAGGGTTTGTTTTCCCCCCCTTCAAGTTTACCTGTTATTTGTTTCATATGACAAACTTTTACACCGGGGGGTAGGGGTAATTTAAAAGCTAGACACCAATCTAAACCAAAGAGTGGGACATCGTCTTGTTCGGTAACATAAACAGGTAGGGTTAATTCGCTATTAAAAGCTTTAACTGTCACCAAGGATTTCCCCAAAGTCTTTATCGGTTTGTCACCGTACGCGATCTTTTAAACAATACCTTTTTCGACTTATGGTGCCATTTAAAATTTTGGAGTTCGAGGCATTCTGGAGGAATACTGACTTTTCCGAGAAATAACCCTACGACTCACAGTTCTTTAAATAAAATATTGATACGGGTGGTCTCATTCACCCGGTATATAAATAATACTACAATGCTAGGTTACATAACGTAAGTTCCAAGATGGTTGCAATGTTTCATAAATTTACATAAATTTAGAGTCCAATCGGTTTAGCACGAAAAGAAGCGGTTCCATTAGAGTGGCTTATCTATTTTACTTATTTAACATAAGCTCATATCATAAATAGCTAATTTATACGCATTACGTACATGCTATCAAGGGAATGGGAAAAGGGCCCAGTTTACTACAGAGATGGTTTTCTTTATGTGGGGAGGCTAGAAATATTTTCATCAAGTTGATACCTAAATCTATCTGACATCTGACAACTATGGTTGATGATGATGATAATGTGGCTATTGGCTGCTATTATAAAAAAAAAGATGCCAAAAACATAAATTTAGCAGGATGTAACGATTAAAACATGACAAACCTGCATTTCATTAAATTGGGTAAACTGGAATATCGTCCTACCTAAAATTCCAGTTTCAGTAAGGTTTCACTCCAACAGAAATTCATCCAATGTTCGGGAACCCAACAGAAGATTTGGGTTTTTATCGAGCGTTGGATGCAAAAACCAAATGGAATAAAGGTGTTACTATAATAACTGAACTGGTTTATCTTAAGAGCCGGTGCTTATCATGCATTAAACTCGTTAATTAAAGAATCATGTCTGCTAAAATGTACGCTACATTCCAACTGCACAAAAGTTGCGTTTATAAACCTTGCGAAAGAAAGATTTCCCAAATTCTTTACTTATTTCGTAAATGTAGGTAAAAGTGGCTTAAGCACAATTCAAAGTTTAAAATTTTATAAGCATTCGTTGGAAAGATTTTTAAATTCAGTCACGCGAGTGAGTCACACAGTAACTAGTAACTAAAAGCGAACCGTAAACTTTTTCAAGGAAATATACTGTTGGGGGTTATTTATACATATAGTCATGGTGAAAGAATTTGTGGAACACTTGAAAGTAGGTAAAGGTAGTAAACACATAGGGAATTTCGTATACATACAGACATGTGAGTCAGTAGTTCTTGAAATTACGGCAATTACCTACATAGTACATATCCCCTGAAATATTTAAGTTTGTGAAGGGAAAATTGCTTTTATCGACTAGTTGCAAATGTCATTAAATCATAGTACATATACCTAAATTTGACTTAATCATTTTAAGTAACTTAAGTAATTAAGTAATTACCTTAATGTTTAGAAGATTATGAAAAGCTTCGTCAACTTTAGCAAAATTTCCTTTCCCCAGCCGTTTTCCGGTGAATCTATACGGACCAAGGTTAACCAGCCTCTTTTCTAGTGTCATACCGTAACAGTTTCGACACGAGCACTCAGTTAACATAACTCATTGACGACCGCACTTTTCTTATAATTTATCACTACCTAAATAAGAAATGGAAGAAAATGCGTTTTTAGTTGAAATAACCTCTTTGTAAACTATCGTACAAACCTCCCCTTGTTGTGACAGCTGCGAAAACATATGAAAAGTATAAAAATGACTGTTTGCCGGCCTATGCGATAGCTTTCATTGTTTTCTTCGTATTTCTTTGCACGTTTTCGAGATAAAGGCGTTAAATGATGAAAAGACGGAAAATGCTCTAGAATAACACAAAAACACAATATACAATGGTCACGTCACAGAAACTGTCAGGATAGGATGTTTTGTTTTTTTTACGTTTAAGTCCCTTTTAGATCAAGCAACTAATCGCATTAAATAACCGAAAAGTAGCTAAATTGATTTTTTTTCACTACAAAGTGAAAATGGCCACACTTTCTTCCTGACAGAATCCAATTTTCGTAAGTGTAATTAACACTATTGACTTTTCGGATGAAATTTATACAGAATTAGTTTAGTTTAGACATTTACCAACTGAAATTAGTTGTCTTTTTTAAACAAATGGAAGTAGCAACAATTTATGTTTTTCACGCGATTGACGATCATTTTAATAACAGTCAGACAATTTATAACATTGCACCGTTTGTTTATAGTGTATAAAGTCAATGTCTGTCCTAAGGAATGGGAACTCACACACGCAATTAATTGTTATTCAGGTGAAAATGAGTAAACGGAAGAAAATGCACCTAAAACGACCCCTGAGTAGTTAGTGCAAGTAGACTCCAAACGAAATGCGAATATTTTCACGTACAATTTCAAATTTTGACAGAATGAAACATTGTTTTTATGAAAAGTAACAGGCACTAGCGAAAAACTTAAAAATATAATGAAAAATAACGTTGTGGGTTGAGCTTCTCGTAACTACATCACATCAAATTCCGTCTACGCATCCTATTTTAATCTAATACTATAGAAACTAGGTATGTTTTCAATCAAAACTAATTTTGGGTGCAACAATTTCCATATCTCAACACACCAAAATTATAGAAGTGGGAAGTTTAGTCACGTTAATAACATGCATGTGCGTTATCTATCATTAAAAAGTAAACAGACATTTTAATAACTCAACTTGGTAGACATTTTGTCAACACGTATTTACCGTCATTATTTTTTATATCACAAGTACCGCACCATATTTACGAAGTTATAATAAATAAACGTCGTCGTCGTCGACTTCGTGTAATATGATATTTCAGCTTTAGGAATCATTAACTTTGATGCTGTTCGCTCGTCTTTCAAGACAACCTATCAAAACTTTGATGAATTTAAGCCCTTGATAGGTTCCATGTTTAAAACTTCCTTTTTGCTACATTATATTTTCTTTTAGTATGAGGGAGTTACTTTCAGTAAATTAAATTTGTCTCTGTGTACTCTCATATAAAGACTAAATGAGACAGTCATGCCGCTGAAAGTCATTTCATTTGTAATTTGTACTTATTTAGAACAAGTGTAATTATTCATAGTTTAGTTTTCAAACCGATTCTAATTGTTGCTACTTTCCCTTATTGTAATTTTACATAACTAAATGTAATTTATTGCTGTGATGAGATTAATTCATTGAGATTTTCTCATTGAAACAAGAATAAGGTTATTCCTGTTGGACCGTTTTTTTTTTTAAGAAGGATAAACTATATTGCGAGCGAAAAGTAACCAACTGTAATTAATTTTAGTTATGGAGCAAATCTTTTTATTGTTAGCCTTTACACAATTAGTACAAATTGTATCATCAGGACCAGGTGGTGGAAAGGTATCTGCGTATCTAGCATGTTCGGTGGTGCTAAAATATTGGCAATTATTGAAGTTTCTCACTTATAATTCAGTTGGCTCCTCGTAAGAACGTTACACAACATTTTGAAATCTGGCTTTTAGAGATGAAGCAGTGTTTAAAATCACTTATAGTCGTTGGATCGCATATAATTTTACTGAAGCATAGAAACAGGACCGCCTCAAGACAATTTATCGAGAATGAGAAAATTATGTTTGCGAATTTCGCGAAAGGTACGGACGTATGAACATTTCTCTGATGAAGGACTAATTTTCTCTTAATTTACGATTTTTTTGTAAAGTCATATTGATAGTATGTGAATTGTGATGCTGCTTATGATTTCTTGTCGAGCTGTACGTGAGACATTAAAAACGGTGAATTTTTGTGATTGAGTTTAGATATTGTTTACTTCTGTACTTCTGACACCGATTGATATACAGTTTTATCGGCAAATATGGAAATCCCCTTATAAATCTGTTTCTCTAGGCTATGTTCACACGTTGCTTGCTATATTTGGATTTTGATCAAAATGGAATGTAGAAGTGAGGAAAGTGACAAAATTGCTTACTTGAAAAGCGCAATTGATAAGCTAAAGACCGAAATCACTTCTTCAATTGAATGATAAACTAAAGAGGCGTATTGAAGAAAATTTTAATAAAAGCTTCTCTATGGAATCTTCTTTGCAAGAGGCAAATTCTCGTCTGGTTTGTTTAATGGTTTAATCTATAATCTGAAAGCTGAAAACAAAAATTTAAATAAAGAAGGATGTGTTCGGTAGTGTAAGGTTAAATTCCAATAATACATTGGTAAATAGTTTTACTCAAACAGCTACTTGTGCCCTAAATTCCGCTGACTTACCTTCAAATAGTAAACGTGTTGATTCTAATGCCATAAAGAAAAACAGTTTTACACAAACAACCACCTATTCCGCGACCTTTGAAGAATTAGTACCACTGTAGTATGCGAAGATGCAACCCCTCAATCGCTCATGAGTATCGTTAAAGAAGATATCAATCGTTCAGTAAAAGCCGTAGTACCTAAAGTTTAGGTACGCGAAGGAAAAAGTTTCCCCATCCCTGACCTAAACAATCAAGTGTAACTAAAAGAAGGCTCGTTGTTTTAGGTGATAACCAGGTACGTTGGTGTTCTCAGATATTGTCATCATTATTGGATCCTAACAAATTCAATATAACCATAGACTTTAAGCCAAATGCCAATCTAGATGATATTGTAAGCATTGAACAACTAACAAAAATGATTTCATTGCAATTATGGGAGGTTCCAATAATGCAATTAAGAACAGGTGCCTCTCCTCCGAACTGTATCGCGACCTGATTCTGCTGGCAGAGCGTACAAACCTCATATTGTTTGAAACACCATATGGGCATGGTAGGCATATCTTAAATAAATTTTATGTCATACTACCTTATTATTTCACCATAACAACTCTGACACAAGAAACATTAATGACTAAATAACGCCTCTTTACATGACAACCGGATTTTAGATAGCAACGGGCGTTATTTTTTATAACGCCCGCTTATAACGCCCGCAAATGTACAATTATGCCTCATCATCATCACGGTCAAGGATGTTAAATGTGAGTCTATACTGATTTTATTGTCATCATCTGTTTTAATCATCTTAATCAACTTCTTGCAAGTATGACATAAAGTAAAGAAGGCACCACGGGCGTTATGAAGATAACGTCCTAGATACCTTAATTACTATATTTACCTCAACGGCAAACTAATTTATGACACGTTAAATAATATGGTTGCAAATTCGACTATATCAACACCAATTACGTAGTTAATTCAAGAACGTTATCATATACCTACCACTTTACTACGGCCTAGTTTACCGGCTATAATAAACCCTGTTACACGCCTAGTTAACATGTCGTTCTCGCAGGGTGTTTTCCCGAAAGAACTGAACACTTCAAAGGTTCGCCCTATCCATAAAATAGGCAGCACTGAAGACTGAGAAAATTATAGACCTATTTCTGTCAGCTCAACTCTGTTGAATATGCCCTGCTGCAAAGGCTGAACAGTCATCTCCTCAAACACGACATTATAAGCAATAAGCAACAAACAACACGGCATTCTTAATAGCAAATCAACGTTCACTGCAATTAACTCCTTTGTTAACGATATCATTTCATTTCTTGATAAAAGCAAAGTGTCCTTGCAATTTTCTGTGATCTGAGCAGAGCGTTCGCTACTGTCAATCACTCTTTATTATTACACAAATTGAATATTTACGGCATAAGGGGTGTTGTTGCAAACTGGCTTTCCTCTTACCTATCTGATAATAGATGGCAACAGGTAGAAATTAAATTTAAAAATGTTGACTAAATTTTTGTCTTCCCCTTTGTCTGTAAATGTAGGAGTTCCTCAAGGATCCGTGTTGGGGCCTATCCTTTTTATACTATTTGTTAATGATATTGTCATATTCTTAAATTCTTTAGTTTTATATGCTGATGACACTACGGCATTAATCTCTGGAAAAAACAAGTGCGATGTTCAAACGAAGGTTTGTGAGATGCTAAATAAACTTAGCAATTGGTTTAATTTTAACAGATTGTTCTTAAACCAAGTAAAAACGTCCAGCAGTACAATTGAATCAACGATTCCCATTCAAGCTAACGCTAAATTTTTGGGTATTTACATAGATCAAAATCTTAATTGGAAATGTCACTGCAAACACCTAGTACAGAAGCTAAACACCTATTGTTATCAAATACGCAACGTTAAACAACTGATAGGAATAGAGCACAGCCTAGCCTATTATTTTGCTCAAATAGATTCCAGACTTTTGTATCGCATTATTGTCTGGGTATCGTCTAGCTCAGCAAAGATAGTATTTATTACTCAAAAAGGATAGTTCAGTGTATCATGAGTACAAGTAGCAAATATGAATCTTGGAAAAGCATCTTCATAAAACTACGCATATTAACTCTCGCATACATCTTAGAAGTCTTATCATTCATCTTTACTAATCGATATCATTTACTACGTAACAGCAACTTACATCCATATAACACACGAAAAAGAGATGAATTCGTAACCCCGACGCTTAAATTAGCTCGGCATTCTCCCACCTCAAAGGGTAAATATTTAACCTTCTTCCCATCACTATAAAAAATCAGAAGACACTAAAAGGATTTAGATCATCAATTTAAAAAATCCTCTTAGATTGTGCTCCATACACCATAAATGACTTTTTAGATCTATATTGTTAAAAATTGCGTGCTCTTTAATAATTTAATAATAATAATAATTATTATTATTATTATTATGTTTCCAACATCGTCACGATGCTTTGGTTTATTGCTATGATTCCCAAAAGCTCGATCTACCGTTTGAATATGGTCGTTTTACATTGTATGTAGTTCTAGAGCTTTGATTTAAGTATAAAGATCTGCGATGTGCAGCAAGTGAAAGCCGTCAATTTTGGTATTTTGTTTAGTAAATAAAGCCATAAGTCTCTGTATCGGTGCGAGATACGGTACACTAAAATTCCCTTGCTGTGGGTAAAACCTCCTTCAGTTGTAACATAAGGTGCATGTGTTTGTTTAGTTTACAATGCCCAAGAAATGCATCGCATGGCCTTGGTAGTATCACAATCCTGTAGAGTGTAGACTTGTAGAGGATGTTACACAGACAACGAGACGGCGCACCACATACTTTGTGAGCGTCCCGTACTTGTCCAATTGAAACGATCCATGTTGGGGTAATCCTGGCCGGAGATGGCTACGATGAAAGCCGCTTCCCCTTGCAGCATCCTCAGGTTTATCTTACGTGTGGGATGGCTTGAGTGACGTTGCGGGGTCGGACGACTCTAATCAGGGAGGTAACGCAAAGGGCTCGAATAGGTGACCTATGTGTGCATGGACCTCTGACTACCCTCCCATTGTAATCCAGAATCCAGGCTATAGTCAAAGAGTCGAAAAAGGAAAACAGAACATTCTTTTGACCAAAACTTTGATTCTGCATGTTGTAATAGTTAGGTTTGTCTTGTAGAGTGTAGACAACATACACTTGCCTCCGCTAGTGGATTTTTTCAAAAAAATTAAGCGTACAACTTTTTATAGGAAACCACGAGTATTCAATAGTTCAGTAAACGAATTTGAACCAAGTATACCAATTACCGATGTAAATTCCAAGAAATTAAATACCTGCGCTAAGACTAAGAAATTAGGACAATTATGGTGGATAATATTAACGTTGAATTTTAAAATAAAATGTTGCATGAGAATGAAATTTCTTGGTAGATTTTAATCTCACCTCATATGTAAAATAAATTTGCACACAAACAATAACAACAGCCGCTAATTGGCGTAAAATCCTATATGTACCCCTTACAAAATTTGGAAGTTAAATTTATTTGGTTATTTCAAACACAGAAAACCTTTTAATTAATAGAAATTGATGTACGATAACACCAGTTTACAATTGCACGAAAAGTACTTAAGTATACATTTTTTCATATAATAAAGCAAAATGTACAGTTGTTGATAAATTACCGAGGTATGAAAAGTTTATTTGAAGTACGCTTTAATTAATGGCTATAAAATATTAAAACTGTTTTAATTACAGCAACCACGTTTTTCGCAAGTAATTAGCATTTTTAAATTGTGTTCCATCGACCTACAATTTCATTTTCATATTTACTGCCCATCATTCTAATTTTATTTAGGTAAACCCTATTTTATAAGAACAAAAGGTTCGCTCTCAAAGCTTTTATGTGCAGAGTAAGTGGTGGTGGTACAAAACAAGATTTGTCCACAATCGCAAACTTTTCACATTAGCATTGTAATATCAATACAGCAACTCCACAAATGGGCTTTGCACAGGCAATGTATTTAAAAATATTTCTATTCAGGTAGTAGTACTTCTGTTAAATAAATACATTACTACATAAAGTGCACTTGAATTACTTTTATAGTAAAAGTCATGGGCATAAATAGTCGAGGAAATAAAGCACTGAACCCACCAAATTTTTGTAGTAAGACGGATTGAGATGGGGTTTTTTGCATTCGCTTCCTAAATTTAATAGGAAACTTTGTACCTACTTTTCATCATGTTTTTTTTCGAAATTGCATTTGTGCAGTCGAAAATGCATCCTGAAAAATGCATTTTCATAGAAAAAATTCATAACTTCGTTATAAGCTTCTAGAATCGACTCAATTCGGGTACAAGGGGGTTTTCGAGGTCGCTGATCCCGAATATGACCTCCAAATTGCCTCACTGTACACATGGAGCTCAGGATGGCTGAGCAAGGTCATCTCCGAAGCTTTTTCTGAAATTCACGCTCAAATGATTCTAGACATCTGATCCTAGGGTTTTTAGGGTTGCTGATTCCAAATCAGGCATTGGAAACCGTCCCCCGCGTACCTGGTGCCCCGCATCCGAGCATCAACGTCATCCTCTTGAGTTTCACTGAAGCTTCAAGACTATAGGGAACCGAAAATTGTTTCCGGGTTTTTTGGGTCGCTCAGATCGAATGTGGTCCCGGATACTTTCTAACGGATACCTGATGGTGCACCACACCGCGGCGGCATCAACGTCATCCTCTAGAGTTTCGCTTGAAATTTTCACTCAAATGCTATCATCCAAATATACGAAGTTAACATTATAAAATATTTAGTTTAAATTTAATTTCATTCCTCCTAATATAAGGTTGGTAGTTAGAGTAGTTTCAAAATCTCGTGGAGAACTTCGGAATCCGCCTCTGCAGGCGGGTTGTGTACCATGCACGGCTGGTCAGGTCCGGATAGAGGTCCTGGAAGAACCCCGTCCTAGCAATTACAAATTATTTTTAGTTCACTAGGCTTGAAATTTTAGTGAAACTCCAGAGGAAGACGTTGATGTCGCCGCGGTGTGATGCACCAGGTGTCCGTTAGCAAGTATACGGTGCCACATTCGACCTAAGCTACCCAAAAAACCCCGGAAACAATTTTCGGTTACCTATAGTCTTGAAACTTCAGTGAAACTTCAGAGGATGACGTTGATGCCCGGATGCGGAACAACAGGTACGCGGGGGACAGTTTCCGATGCCTGATTTGGAATCAGAAACCCAAACAAACTTCGTGTGAGATGTCTAAAATCATTTGAAAGTGAATTTCAGAAAAAGCTTCGGAGATGACCTTGTTCAGCCATCCTGAGCTCCAGGTGGGCGGTGAGGCAATTTGGAGGTCATATTCGGAATCAGCGACCTCGAAAACCCCCCTGAACCCGAATGGAGTTGATTCTATAAGCTTATAACGAAGTTATGAATTTTTTCTCTGAAAATGCATTTTTCAGGATGCATTTTCGACTGCACAAATGCAATTTTGAAAAAAAACATGATGAAAAGTAGGTACAAAGTTTCCTATTAAATTTAGGAAGCGAATGCAAAAAACCCCATCTCAATCCGTCTTACTACAAAAATTTGGTAGGTTTGGCTTATTTTAGTGCTTTATTTCCTCGACTAAAAGGAAGTTTAGATAACTTTGAACTTTTATTATTACATTCATTTGAATGCCTAATGTGGCCATAACGCTTAATATTATTGGTGATCGTATTTTAAAATTCAACAATGCAATTATAGTGCATTGAGAAATAGTTATCGATTTCTGTGTCAGAAGCAGATCGTTTTTCAACAAATACATTAAAGCGAGCCATTTATGCATTTGTACAATAAACTTGATTTTATTGCACCCATAAAAAAGTTGTTAAATTTAATTTTTATTGAATTGTTTAATGTACCACTAACGAATTTAACTCATTTACTTTTCACAATGAAATAAATTGAATTTAAAATGCATTTCCTTATTATAATTTATTGCGCAGCTTAGCACTAATTGATTTTTATAATTTGTTGGGTAGGTACGAGCAGAATAAATTGTTGATGGTATTGTAAAAAATACGTATGAGTAACAAATTTGATCCACCGTGCACGAAAATGCAGTGGAGGTGGGCAATCCTTTTTGAAACAACAGGATGATTTCTAAACTTTCATTTTCATTTTTTCTATTTATTTTAAGCTGTAAGTAAACAGAATAGTATCAACTAAAAGGTAAAATATCATCATGACGTAAGGGTACTACTAGTAGAGCTTCGATCATGTATACATAGAGTCTTCTAGAAATCTAGAACACATAGAATTTTAATATTCTCACTTGGATTCAAATCAATTTTTAACTTTGATAGACTAGTCCAATATTTATACAGAACTACGAGACTTTGTTGTACTGCAAGCATTCACTCCCGTGAATAGGGACACTTTCATGAAGATGAGTTCGATGTTAAGGTCCTCCAATATTTAGTTCGTATCGTCTTGACTAGGTACATTATTAGGTCGGTCTTATGTAAAAATGAAAAATTTCTAGTATAAAAAACATGAGACAAGGTTAAAGGTGCTACATACGAACGCACTAGACTGACGTATTTTAACATCAAAAACATGGAACCCAATAAATAAAATAATGTACAGTATACACTATCATCCAAGGGTATTTTAGGTAGTTGTTTAAAACTTTAAACGCAATACCCCATGTTAAAGATCAAAAAGAAACGGTCGAGCCATACGTACGAAAAAATTCTTCGATTCGCGACAGAGGGCGCTGAAATCGCTAGATATGAACCGGAAATCAAAAGAATCAAAAAACAGATAAACACGTATTTAATACTTTCCGACGGACTATTCAATGATGTTACAACTGTCGATCGGCGTTTCAAATGACAGCACACAACTGAGAACTACGTCTCTAGTAATATTGGTACAAGCATTCCTGATTCGTTCAATCATATTCTCACGAGTTGTTGGTACACTTTGTCTTTCAGGTATCTCCACAAAAAAAATCTGGCAAAGCAGCGTCGGTTTTACATGTCATTTAGTAGTACGCACTAAGTAACATTGGGTCCCCCACGATCACCACCCACCCTCACTACCCACTACATTGTCGACTTAAATTCCTCATTTTGTCATTTTCAAGAAAAACGATTCTCTATGAAAATTCCTACTTCTTCGAAAACTGATAAAACGCCTAGAGATTTTCCTAGAAAGGGCTAAGTATTCCAATCAATTGAATAAACTGGACTAGGCCGAGTACCCGTTGTAGGAAATAGCATTGAAGAAAAAAAGAATAGTGGCGAGATTTAGCTTCGGGAATGAGGAGAATGAAAATAGATATTGGTGGGAGGACGACAAAAGGGTTTGTAGAATGTGCATGGAAGAGAGGGACAGTATGTGGCATATGATGAGGGAAAGTGAGGAGCTAAGAGAAATGTGGAGAGAGAGAAAGGTGATTCTGGGAGAGAAGGGGATAGGAGTAGGGTGGATGAAGAAAGTGTTAGAAAGGAGGGAAAGGGTCACAGGTGGATCCAGACTCGATTTTCAGTAAGGGCAATCAGTATTGTAACTAAGAAAAACATAGGTTTAAACAAGATGCCGATTGCCAGCGTAGCGATAGCGAGCCCAAAGTATTAATTTTTCAAAATGTCAAGGTCACGTATTAAACAAGTAGGTACCTCAAAATAAACCTTAACTCCCCAATATTAAATTACACTTTTCATTAAAGTTTTATTGAAAAATAAAATTGCAGTGACTGCTACATTTTTAATAATAAGAAAGAAACTCCGCTGCAGCAGCTCAACGGACGAATCCAAATCGGAATTTGCGTGAGCGTACTGAATAATACAGGGTGTCCCGGGACTAATGGGAAAAAAGTCAGGAGCGTGTAGTCTGAGCCAAAATAATGTTAGTACTTCATATAAACTTTTTCTATGCGGGCCCTCGTTTTCGAGATATAGGCTCCCAAAGTTTTAATTTTGAAATTGTTTTTTATTTTTAATTTTTGTACTGGTTATTTGATCTTTATAAAATTTTCCGCATAACTATAACTTACGTGTATGTTTATTTTGGAAAGGCAAACACATTTACAGTAGTGCCTTGAAGCCAGGGACGGACTACTCGCAATGGTTAGCGATCCAAAAATTTTGCAGGGATGGCACACCCTGTATGAAATTATCGAAAATGACTTCCACACGCATTATGCTAACGAAAAGGTACTGTTGTTGGAATTCGATAAAATAAGCCGTTTGGTTAATATTTAGTTTTATTAATGCACTGCGTACCAATTTACGTATCCTCCTATGGTTACTTGATAAACGGTAAAAACACTTTTACAACTTTTTTACCAACTTTCGAATTAAAAAGTCGTTAGTGTTTTTTATCTTCTATTATCGTTAAATTATTTTTTTGTACTACAGGAGGTAAATCTTGGACATCGTATTAATAAGTTAGTTTTACCTCGTTTCGTACTTATAAAAATGGTGAATGCGTAAATTGGTACGCATTACTTAATAAAACTGTAAATATTAGCCAAACGGCTTATTTTATCGAATTCCAACAAGAGTAGGTACATGTTCGTTAGCTTAATGCGGGGGGAAGTCATTTTCGATAATATCATACAGGGTGTGCCATCCCTGCAAAATTTTTGGATCGCTAACCATAACGTACGTTATAGTTGTGCGGAAAATTTTATAAAGATCAAATAACCAGTACAAAAATAAAAAATAAAAAACAAATTCAAAATTCAAACTTTGGAGGTCTATAACTCGAAAACTAGGGCTTGCATAGAAAAAGTTTATATGAAGTACTAACATTATTTTGGCTCAGACTACACGCCCCTTACTTTTTTCCCATTAGTCCCTGGACACCCTGTATATTGCTAGCTTTTTAAAACTTTTTTAGAGGTAGCACCACAAAGCAAATACATGATGTAATACATATTTATATTAATTTTGTAAATATTTTTAAAAATTTAAAAATTAAGTTAAGTATTATATTCTCAGTCCGGGCAATTGCCCTCATTGCCCCTCGCTGGATCCGCCACTGGAAAGGGTGAAACGAAGGGCGCAGGAGTAAAGAAAGTTTTAGAGTGGTAGTTTTTATTGGAATGTTTGGGCGTTTTTTGGTGGGGACTTTATGTATAATATACTATATTCATTTTTGATGGGCGGTTTGTATATTTTGTTAAGAATACAATAAATAATATTGAATGAATAAACACGTTAATTCCTTAATATTAAATGCATGCTACATCTGTAAAGTTCCAATAAATAAATAAACAACCATAATGTTGAAACCGCATATTCTGTTGCTCTTCTAACCTTACGTCTTCAAGTAACCGTTGGAGTTCATTCAGGAAGTCTTGGTACATTATACCGTTTCAATTGCCTTCAAAGGTGTCGGAACCGATGTATTTGTCGCCAATTATCCCTCACCACACGTTGATAGACCAAGGACGCCGATGCTCAACCTGACGCAGCCAGGGTGAGTGTTCAACACTGCAATAATGCATGTTACGACGCTTAACAGTTCCATGGTTTGTAAAAGTTTATTCGTCAGAAAATAATACCCAACGAAAGAAATTACGATTAATTTGTATTTGTCAAAATGTTTTTTGAAATAAACGGCATGAAGATCTTGGTGCAAAGATACGTGGTAAGGATGATATTTATGGTGCTTTACAATTCTCGAAATACTGCTTTGAGACACTCCACAATCGTGAGCTATTTCTCGTGTACTGGCGTGGGGATTACAAGCCACTGCGGCTAATACAGCAATTTTATCCAGTTACTACAGCAACCGTAACATCAACCCGTCGAAAAATACTAAATACGTGTTTATCTGTTTTTTGATTTCTGTTCCATTTCTTGCGATTATAGCGCCCTCTGTAGCAAATCAAAAATTTTTTCAAACAAATCGTACGTAGCTTTCGAGGTAGAATCCGAATCTGCGATAAAAAATAGGGGTTCCTATTTAAAAATTTTTTGGTGGCCCTCCCCAACCACAGGGGATGTGGTAGTGGGGGTAATTTAGTACTAACGGATACCACCCTCGGAGATATTAAAGTTTCAATTCGGCAAATTTTTCTATACGATGCGAAATTTTTCGAGGTATTACAAAATTCCACGTTAAACGACTCACTATATTGAATTGAATCATTAATTTAACGTTAAATTTCGAAACATAACGATCATCCGCATTTATTATGAACGCCTTCATTATGTTTCTAAACATTTCGCAATAGTTGCAGAGAAAGATAAAGAGTGTGGGCTAAATGTAGACTTCGCAAGAACCTCACTAATAACAGACATAAAAGTTAAGATTTCAATAGCGCAGACTTTGATATTTAATAAAATAAAACAACTTCCGGAGTAGGACCGTGTCATAGTTGAGAAAGTCAACGTTTCGCCCACTTTCGTAAGGCGCTTCATCAGGACAAGAATATAAACAAAATAAACAACATAAATAAAATAAAATATAAAACTCTTACCAAATGCACCAACGGGAACAACACACTACTGTGTGGTGGTGTAGTGTAGTGTGTGTTGTTCTCGTTGGTTCATTTGGTAAGAGTTTTATATTTTATTTCTTTTTTGTTGTTTATTTTGTTTATTTGAATAAGTTAATTCAAACTACTGCGATGCGGTTTATAGTCCTGACATAAGGAATGTAGATGCCATCAGAATCCGGAAAATAGAAAACTGTTGTGTACGGTTTATATTCAAAGCAAAGAGACATAAATACACCGTATATAGAAGAACTTCGTCTGTTGTAAAATATTTTGGTCTCGGAAATGTTTTCCTAAATGTGGCTTAATAAGTAAATGCCATAACCTTCATCTGCATAATGTAGAAACTATTCAAACAAGTTTATAAATCTGAAGCTTCCTTTACATACCTTGCCATATTTCATTAAAGCTTTATTCCAGTGGAGCAACAAGACATTTCCCTGAGATTATTTAAATAGAACAAAAGTTTGATTCTTGCATCATTTCATATCAATACATTTTGACAATGATAGTTGAGATAAACGGCTTCCAGCTGAATTCTGCTAGGACAATTTTTTAAAAAAATTCAAATAACCAATAAACAAAAATTATGAAAAATGTACTGCCAGAGTGGTTCCATTTAGAGGGAACAATAAAAAATTAAGGGAATATTGTGAAAATGTACACCATTGCGCCAAGTTAAAATGTTAATCAAGTAAGCGCAAGTAACGCAAAACAATATTCATAATGTTTTTTCGACCTTCTATGTAAGAGCTTATTAATAATAATCCATCTTAGCACTAATCTCGCTCTGTTTAGAATAACAATCAATAAATTCATACCTCATGGTAAAAGATGACTATAAAACCAGCACCAGATTGGGTTAGTTCCATTTATAAAAGTAGGTGAAAGATCCGTTATTATTTAAAAGCTCTTTTGGTAAAAAGGTGACAGTGTAATATGATATTTATCTATAATTGTAATTTTAACCTTTTAGCAACTGTACAAGTTTAGTAAAACAAATAAGGAAAGTGGTTACATTAGCCATGAATAAATTAACAACAAATTGAATCTTATGATGTAATTTAACTTTTTATTTTGTTGATCAATCAAAATGCAAGCGTGGGTATACTGTTATTGAGAAATATTATAAATTTTACTATTAAAAATTTAAAATAAACAAAAAAGTAGAAAAAGGTTAATCAAACGTAACTACAATTATGGAATTCTTAAAAAGGAAAAATACCTTGACAAAAAAATTAATTTCGTTTAACATTTTACAAGCAGGGAAATGGTATGAAGGTTGAAATGAAAAGTATTGTTATAAATTCATAAGACGTTTATAAAAAGCAAAGAGCAGTTATATACTCTTTGTAAAAAGTTATGTTGGCCACACTCAGGCAAGCTGTAATCTATACTTCGCATACAAAAACGTAATTACGACTGCAAACCACGTGCCTACCACGTTGTTTTGGCACGAAATAATCAAAGCCATTGAAGGCCGCCAGATGTATACGTATGACAATGCCATTGGCAACTCTTTAATATTAAAATTACAGACCAACACAGCTACCTATAACAATTTTTAAAATAATTAAATAACTAATGTAATGTGCCGACAAATTACAGTTTTAAACTCAAACCCAGACTTTATTTAGATCATATGCTTTATTTATGTTCTAAGAAAGTTGTAATTATTTTTATGAAAAATTCATCAAAACTTTCCATGAAAATTTATTTTGAAAGTTTCTGTTTCTTGTTACTTATTCTATATACCGTGTAATTTTGAATATAATTTATTTTTATTGCTTACGGGAATGTATGCTGAAAAAAGTGAACCGCCTTTACATCTTCATTATCCTGTTAATATGTACCTACCTATATAAATGAATGTTTTTACAAGTGTGATTTTAATTAAACGTGATAGATGTCATACAGTCTACACTCTTCTACGCATGTTGTATAAAAAATTACATACTTTGCATTTTTTCTCTGTCGTGAAAGTAAATATGATTGTTGATATTTAATTTATGTTCAATTCCAAATACTTTTATAAGTTTCGCTAAATACGATGACCTATCTAGCTGAATACCTAGTACGTACCAATAATAGTAATAATAATAATAATATAAAATCTACACGATTCTCCAAATTTACCCAAAATAACTTAAAAGTTAAATATTAATAGATGCTCTTGCCTTTGCTCCTTAGACAGTTTAGACAGACGCTATTTCTTTCTTTGAGCAGTTTTATTATGATTATTACCATTATATTCTTTCCGTATTGTATGAATAAAAGTGTACGATATTTTCAAAAACGAATGAAATCTGATATTTGAGCCATATTTATACTAAAGCTGTATGCTTACAGATAAAATCATTTGTAAATGGCTGTCGTTATGGAAAAATGGTACGAGGCAGGCTTGTGACGATAAATTCGGAACTATTTAATAAATAAGGGCACAGCAATATAAGAAATAATTCGTAAAATACAGAGTTTCGATGTAGGTCGAGAATTCGATAAAAAGACTTTTAAAGTTATAAAAGTACGTCAAATAACATTCTTAACCACAATATTTACACAGGGCGATCCTTCAATAATATTTAAATCGGCCAAAACTGATTTTGCAAGCCGGCCCTGGAAATTGAATAAAATGATTATTATAACAATGGAAACATATTTAGTACTTATTTTGAATTAATTTTTTAGATTAAATGTTTCTTATTTAAAATGTGTAAAATAATTTTGCCAGACTTTAAAATTTTATTACATTTGATTTTTTTATTAGGAACAGAATAATCCTGTGGGGAAAATGCGAACTACATTAATCCTGTGCTTTCAGGGAACTATAAAAATTTGGCAAAATCCATGTACAGGATGCGTAAAATTCTAGAATTCAAGCCGGTTAATTTTTAAAGACCGGTCCTGGATTATTTAAATTTTGATCGCGTGTGATAATTAGGTAGGAATAGCATAACTTCGCACCAAAATATGAAATCAATCAAGCCAACATTAAGAAAGTTAAGGCGTAGAGTAGTTTTAGTCAAAACTGATAAATCACCCTGTAGCTTATTAAGCAAAAGGAGTAGACATTTTTAAATGCTCATTTTATGTTCCCTTTAGAGGCATCCATACGTGGTAGGACTCACCCTGTGTAAAACAAAAAAATGCGAAAGAAGTATGGTTTTCAAAATCCAATGGCGTAGTTTCATGGTTAAAAATAGAATTTCCAACAACTTAAATGTTAATCAACATTTGGTATAAAAATTAGAACTCCACCTTGTATATAAATCAGCGAGAAAGAAACATTTTATACGCAACCCCTATAAAAGTTTCGTCAATTGAAATTAGTACATTTTCACTTAAAAAAATTCTTTCAATTTTTTACTTTCTTTAATTAACTTTTCATTGTTTAAACTCAGTTCAAAACTTCAACATTTATTAGAATTTTGTATAAAGCAAAGTAATTGTACCCCATTTGTAAAACAAAACTTTAAAACAAATTATAATTAATTTTCAGTTTTAATTATTACTTCTGAAAGTAATTTTCTCTGAGGCTTACAAAATATTGTAAAGTTTAGGTTGATTAAAAATAATAATTCATTAACAGAAATTATATTAAAGCTCCATTCTATTTCATATCATAAAAAATTGAAACATTATCGTGTTAATTTTCCATTCAATGAAGTGCTGAAAAGGTTCACTTTTTTCATATTGTAAGGTATTCAATCGGAATGGTGTTCGAAAGAATTATCGAAGTTTACGAATAATACCCGGGGTGTCGCACATCTGCATGCCCCTAATCGGTCCGCTACGATTTATGCCACTATAAACCAAATTCTTTCGGCCGTACACGGGGACTTCATTAAGGTCCTGAAAGATGCATAGTCCACATTATTGCCAACATTTATATCCATTTCTACCAGCTTTGCTACCATAAATTCACAGTATGGTTCCGATTGGCCCTACTAGTGTTAAGCATATCTCTCTCTTTATTATTTTCGACATTATAAGTATAACAAAGATGGATATAAGATGGTGTCGTTACTAACGATTTGCTATTTTATATTCTAACTCGAGAGATTCGCCGGTGTGAATGTATATACCGTATGTCTTTGTCAGAACAGTCTAATCGCTTTTATGGAAGGATTACTGTAGAAATTAGTCTCTCTGATTCTCTTCAATTATTATTATTAATGGACAAGTGCCCATCGACAATTAATTTCAAAGGAATTATCTACATTTTGGAACTGTGTATGACAGTGATGCATTTACGCTTTCTGCTTGTTTGTCTAGTACCGAATGTGAGTTTATTAATTATCTTCTCTTACGCCCTCTCATTGAAGTAACCGCAACTCTGTCTACAACAGGTACATTTGATAATCTCTAATTAATGATACTCGCTTCACTTTCAGTTCATATTCCGAGGGTCAATGAGGATTATTTCGATTATAATAGAATTCGATTCTATTGAACGGATTTGCTACATTAGTTACAATGTAACAATATGCCAATGGCTTATTGTGCATTCAGTTATAATTGGATAATTGGATCCCTTTTATTTTCTTAACTAGATTTTACATGTTATTTGAAATGCTATATGGTTGCCGGAGTCCCGTGTTTCAAAGAGAAATGAGCGAATACGAGAACATTGCCCTATGAATTAAGACGTACTTCTATATAACACTGCTATATTTTGCCATAAAAAGTGGACATTTCTAAGACAGGGGAATAACACTTTGAAGGGTTTCCTAATGTTTTTCGAACGGTAATAACGTTATGTCTAGAAAGATAAAAATTCTAATATACTGTTCCACATACGTAAAATACAGTGAATGATTGAAAAATAAGCGGGCAACTGTGTAGTTATTTTTGTATCTAGTGCGCGAAATGCCACTTTGGTGATCGAGAACTGATTTTTTTAACGAGGCGCAGCCAAGTTAAAAAAATAGTCGAGATCACCAAAAGTATTTCGCGCACGAGTTGCAAACAAATTTTTTCTACAAACGTGAAGAACTTGACAATTATTTTAACGTTAAAATACAAAACTCTCATCTAGTTTGCGTGCAATGCATACTTCGCGCATGGCGTCGTCATTTCGGGCACGCTGTCATGGTAACGTAGGTAAGTGAAAAAAAGAGTCACTTCGCGTAGTGTTATCGATGCGCAAACCTTGTCATTTTTTGACGTTTGTAGAAAAAATATTTTGTGCTAGTTGTATGAAATCCCAATTTATAATAGAAGAGTATTAATATGGTTATTAATTGATTAGATATTAATTAATTATTATAGTAAAAGGGTATATGGTTACATGTGTTACCTGCAGTGCATATATACTTATCGATGCAGGAAAGAGATGATTTTCTGAGATCAAAACTAGGATTAGAGACCAATACTGAGTTAATTAGAGTAGAAGTCAATATGCTGGGTTTGGACGTCAAGTGGCTTCGAAGTTAAACAAACCCCATCGCATGAGAGAGGTGGCGTGCTATTAGGTCGCATATTTTGCTTATTGAACACATTACTCTGATGTAGGTATAGTTGCATATTGATTCTAAAAGATTGAAACCAAATTGCTTTCTAAGTTTCTACACAATATATGAATGTTTAAAAAGTGCAGTTTATAGGAGCCTAAATTTTTCCTTTTTCCCCCTATGTCTTCATAAACACATTTTCCCGTTCATCTTTGACTCTTAACGTCGAATTGTAGCTCCATTTTTTACTTGTTTACCCCATGGATCTTCTTTCCCCTGGTAAATTGTCTCTTTCACCATTCTATTTACGTGTTCAATTCTCTATTTGTTTCCTTTGAACTTAGGGCCAATACGTGACTTCTATTACATGCTTTATTTAGTTCTCTGTAGCTAATTTACGTAATGTGATGTTAAATTTGACAAATTCTCATTATAAGAGTATGGAAATGTGGGTGATTTATGCTGGGCCATTATTTCTAACTGTAACATGTGTTTCATACATTTTTTTAGAAGAGAAGAAGGGTAAACAATCAAAGTCAATTTTTTACCCAACGTTTCGTTGCAACTAGCATAAGTACCAGACGGGATCCCTTCAATTTTAAATACATATTTTGTATAGAACCGTTCTATAAGCCTCATCCTTTAGTCATAAGTACTTCATCAAAACTGTGGTTAATATTGTCAAGTAGTTTACAATTCTCTTCTTTCTCAATATAGAATGCGTTACTTGCATTTCCAACAATATGTGACCATTTACCTACATTTACAACCAACGTTGGCAATCTCAATTACGTAAATGGAAAACAAAGAGTAAAATCTATTCGTTTTCTTCATAAATCGCTTTTCACTTAGCTCAATTAGTAGAGTGCTCTAAAATGAGTTCCGTTCAATTCTAGAATTAAAATATTATAGCAGAGTTTCTAAATTGAAATACAAAGAAAAGTGAATTAAGACTTAGGTACATGATTAAATAGGAATAGACTTAAAAAGGAAAAAAGTTGTTTAAAATGATAAAAAAATCCAAAAGAGCATGGATGATCAACAGAATCTATGAAATTAAGATGGAAAGAGGAAACAAAGGAAGAAGCATAGTGGAAGACGAATAGTATACAAGTGAAAGAAATAACAATATACACGATACTTAATGCAAATAAGGACCGTAAAACGTAAAATTTTGAAAAAAGACATAAGAGATTAGGATATTAGAGGGAAGAATATTGAGAACGATTTTAGACAAAATGAAAATTAATGACACCGACTACATGGAGAGAGTTAAGTAGGAATGGAAATAAGATAAAGACTTTGTCAAGCTAAAATTTATCTTTTTTTGGCGATCGATTTCAACAAATAAATGTCATCATCAGGCCGCGCTAAATTTGTTGAAATCGATCGCCAAAGAAAAATAATTTATCTTTATTTCTATAAATTAACAAGCTAGGTACAATCAATGGAGAACTTCATCCATTTGAGTAGGAATGCTTGGGGCATGCATGAAAATCACATTCTGGAATGTAGTCCAAGCGGTTAGGTAAGTGTTGAAACCCGATACTTGTATCTAAAAATAAGTGAATCGTTGGTACAGAGGACATCCCAGTTTCTTGGATCAGAAGTGATCCAAATGACTTTGAAAAATTCGGAAAGCGAAAGGGCTGTAAAGCAAATAGTGAGGGGTAGGTGACAGTAATAGGAACTGGTATTTTTGTTCATTAAGATGTCATTCTTCCAAACAGTCTTAAAAAAACTGAATAGGCCGAACGGCACAACGAGACGCAGACCTATCACAGTCTCTTATAAACAAGCCGTTAGCAAGTTTATATGGCGCAGAGACTCATTACGGGAGGAAGCTAAGTAACTATAACGATGGACAAAATTCTGCAAACACAACTCTCGACATTTAACTGGTAATATGAGTCTGAGTATTAAAAAATTCTGGCAAGTATTGCCACGAGACTTCCCTCGTACCAAAACACTGCAACTTTACGTTATAAAAAAATGAGTGCCGCCATTTTAGCTTATACCGGAAGTGACGTCACCAAAGGTAATATCAGCATTTTCGTCCTTGGTCCGAATACAATCAATTGGCGAAAACCGCATTTCGATAACTTTAATAGTTTCTGAGTATAGAGAGCGTTGCAAGAAAATGTGTACAGACAGACTACAGACCACAGACGACAGACGGAAATTTTTTTTTCATTTTTGAATATACGTATTCAGAAACGCAAAGATATGTATAAATTTGCATAGGTCAATTTTTTTTTGTTGGAACACTTTGTACTTGGGAAGTAAAAAAAGAATTCTCGTGATCTCAATTCCGTTTTTTACTTGAAATTTCTTTACATATATTTTGCTGGATTCTACATAGCAAATGAGTCTAAAATGTTCAATAACATTTTTATGATTTCGGCTTAGTTTAGCCGTAACCAGCCATTTTGTATTTTGTTGAAAATAATTATTATTTCAAAAACCCTACAAGATATTTTTATGAAATTGACAAAATATCTTCATTTCTCAGAAGTCTAAAATTTCCAAAAATACTTTTCTCTAAATTATCAAATTTCAAAATAGGACATTCAAAAATTTTAAGTAATTCCATGAAAACCAGTAAATAAATAAAAAATTGTGCAAGAAACAACATTTTTGGTACTTTTATTGTTAATACTTAATTTTATTTAGTAGTTTTCATTTAATTTTACTTTAAAATGTTTGAATGTCCGCCATTTTAAAAAATGATAATTTTGAAAAAAAAAAATAGTTTTGGAAATTGTAGACTTCTCAGGAATGAACACATATGCCAAATTTCATAAAGATATCTTGAAGGGTTTTTGAAATGTCGCATAACGGTAGATGCCATCATAAGTACTAATGATTTCATAAAAGTATATAACATAAGATTGAAATATAAGGAGAAGAACAAGAAATATACAATGAAATAAATAGTCCGGGAGCCGGCCATCTTTTTTGCAATCAATTAATATACTTTTTATACTTCGTGAGCGGCTTTATTGTAACGAGACGGTAAACTTTTTCCTCTGCAAAAATGTTCGCAAATGCGTCCTACGGGGGTATGCAGGGAAAAACACGTTGAAATATGGATGAATATCATGGGAAAACGGCCCAATTAATTTGTGGGACAAAGTGGGCATTTAATTATGCAAATATTTACTAAGCTACAGAAAAAAAATCAGCTTGATATTCATTATTTTTGTTAATGTACTAATACCTAACTACATGTCTTCAGATGGGGACACTCTTGATGGACTCGTTTTTGTTGTAGGACAAATGTTATTTTGAATTACTTACAAAAAAATTTTCAGAGTTAGCTAAAAAATTAAGTGATATTAATCAATTTTTTGTAATTACCACATCAACGTGTTTTACCCCTGCGCACCCCGTAGGACCCATTTGCGAAAATTTTCGCAGAGGAAAAAGTTTGGCGTCTCGTTAAAATAAAGCCGCTCACGAAGCACAAAAAGTATATTAATTGATTGCAAAAAAAGGTGGCCGGCTCCCGGACCAAAATCTTTCCGTTGCAAAAAATGTTGCTGTTGGTATATTGCCATGAATATCTAATTCTATCTACAGAATTATTACGTAGTTCCTGCTATTATAAAGTAAAGGGTATCTCACGGCGCAATTAGGATTTTAAATTTAAATATTTAAAAAACCGTTTGCTTTGGGTGCGGGGGGGGGGGAGTGTAGTGGATTTATTGTTCATGCAGATTCGTCAGTCACGATGTCGATGTGGTCGGGCACACACCGTTCGTTCGCTATTGTAGAGTTTTTCAAAAGAGGAGAATCGTACGTTACCGCACGGAGAAAGTTCTGTTTCCACTACAATATGAGACTTTTACGAGATGGACCAAGCGAAGCTTGATTCGTAAATGGATGCAGAAGTTTCGAGCTATTGGTTCCGTCACAAATCAACCACGTCCGAGCCCGAGCAGAACTTCAAAGACGGAAGAAACAATAAACGAAGTCGCAGCTAGCGTTCGTCAATTCGCGCTTATCAATACGGAATAAATCAGCCACCTTGAACCTTATCAAATCAACTGTTGAAGCATGATTTGAAATTCCGTCCCTATAAAATCCAAATAGTGCAAGTAATAACGGAAAATGACCACAATTTACGTGAAAGTTTTACCGGGCACTCACTGAGAGATTTCGCACTTTGAATAATATGTTTTGGAGTGATGGAGCACATTTCCAATTAAATGGTATGTGAATGAACAGAATTATTGTTCCTGGTCACCTCTTACTCCTAGACAGAAACATCAAACTGGGCTGTATACCCCAAAAGTAACGGTGTGGTGTGCTCAGCTTCGAAAACATCCTGGGTTTCAGTGGGATGGGGCCACTTCCGACACTACAAGAGTCACTATGGAACAACTTCGTGAACTGTTCCCTCAAAAATTGATATCGCGCTTTGATGGTATCGCATGGCCTACGCGATCACCAGATTTGACTCTCATGCACTTTTTCCGGTGGGGGTATCTTAAGAGAAAACTTTATGTCAATACTCCAAGGAATATCGCTGAGCTAAAAGAAGATATGCTCAATTGCTCACGCGTTGTTATATGTATAGAATGCGATGAACAGATTCCGCGAGTCCGTGCTGCGAAATGGAAAACGTCTGGAAGACGTGATCTTTAAAAAATAAAATCCGCATTACTATTCATTAATTTTCAATAAAACCATTTTGACTGAAATGTCCGAGTTTTGTTTTATTTCATTGCCGTGAGATGCCCGATACATTGAAATCTAAACTCTAGGTAAGCATTTGCTAGACAGGATATACTCGTAGAAAGGGAAAAGTCCCTTAAAAGTTAAAGATCTAGAATGTGCCAAGCATAAAGGGAAAAAGGATCAGAAGTAAACTATAGTACTTAGTACAAAACTAAATATAACCTGTGTTAGTAAATTACACACAGTATAAAACGTGTTGTATTTCCAAAATCGAACATTTTTGACTTTGATATTTTTAGGTTTAGGTATCAATTGCTAATTTGAACGTACTTATCATTATGATAATCGTCATATTTCATCGAACTATTTTGTTACTTTCAAAAACCTATTTGAATAAATAAAGAAACCTTTAGTTCAGTTTTTAAGTGTTTATGAACGCCGCAACACAAACTTAAAAAAATTTAAATCAAGGATAGGATAGGATCATAGACAAGTAACCACATAATCAGTCCTTTTCGGCTCCTCCGTTGTTATGTAAAAAACAACTTAATTATACATTACATGGACCAGTTAATTATCTTGAAATTACGGCTACGTATACGGTATCACAAATTATGTAAATAGTCATGATGTCACAATTTCAAATACGTTTCCGCACAATGATGTCTTTAGGTTTTTTTTCTATCCTAATTAAGTATGCGATTTTATAAGACACGAAGGCAATTATAGTTTTCTTGACACACGATCAGCTGGTCACACGCAAGATACGAACTTACCAAGGACGATCATTATCATCGATATCGTTTCGTTATTTTATAATCCAGATTCTTCGGCTTCCTTTATAGGTGTAATCAAGTTCACCTCGTTCCAGTGTATAAACAGGAAGTTAATTATAAAAATAAAAAGACGCAGATATCTCGGTTTAATACTTTCAAAGGTGTAAAGTTAATTTTCCATGAAGTTTTCCTACTAATAAATTTGAGCAAATAGCCTTCGCGCCCATTTTTTAATGGTTAATTTTTCAAAATTAATTGTGCATTATGATTTCAATTATTTTTATTTCCGTTACAAATTCAAAGCGGAAATGTAATTTTTTTACGGGAAAGATTTGCATTCATAAATTAATTTACTTCGTTATTGTAAATTTTGACGTTTTTATTTATCTTAATGAAAAATCCATTTTAAAGGTTGAAAGACTCCTCATTAGATTCCTTAAAGAAAGGTTATATTCAAGCGCGGATCTATAATATGGCTTTTTGGGCTTCAGCCCAGGGCCCCGCAGATATAAGGGGCCCCCAGCCCTCATTGAAGACAATGGAAAATATTGCGAATTCAAAGAAAATAATCTAAAATCATAAGGTCATAAAAAAATATTTCATTGCCCTAATTTTTCCTATATCGTATACATCATTATAAAAAACAGTTTTTTGACAAAATGGCAAATAGTTTGATTAATTAGGTAGGCCCCCAAGTAGTGTTAGCCCAGGGCCCCACAAATTCACGGTCCGCCTCTGCTTATATGGAATTTTCGCTTAGAATGAAACAGTTTTTCTCAAAAATTCCAGCATATTTAAAGCATTAATGTGCAAAAGGAAACTTCCATTATTTTAAAAATGAAATGAAATTAGTGCGTAGTGCCACACTTCATCGATGTATTCATTCTTGTAAAGCTACATTGCTTTTAGCATTTTTTAAATATTTAGGTATTTTACGTAGGTATATGACTACATATCGCTTTTAATGCGTTATAGAACGGTTATAGGTATGCAATAAAGGTATTTTGATATGTTATCGTTGACCACCAAATAGCATTGAAGAGTGATAAATTAGTTTCACCTTCTAAGGCTTTCCTGGTCATTTATCAAGAAATCATTGAGCCTGATTGACTACGAATATGTAACACATACTAGGTTATGCCTCCTAATTGCTTTTTATCCTTGCTACGTTGTCACTTATACATATCTATTCTAAAATTCTAAATTCTGATTTTTCGATATACATACCTAACTATTCTGCAAAGGGCTCCAATGCTTTCAAAGAGCCCAAAAATCAAAAGTAGGTTTATGTTCAGCTGTAAGATTCTCAACAACGAAAGGACATTCGATATCATCAAAAAGGATTGTTCGATTTAAAGGCATTTGTACATTGGAGTGTCTCAAAGTAAGGGTAGATTTTTAATATCACCTCATCCTCGTGTCCGTCAGTTGTGATCGTCCCCAGATTCAAAAACGAACCCGACATTCCTCTTAAGATGTTGTAGTCTTGCAGTTATTACCAGGCGAATATGAAACTCCGAGCGATTCGGTAACGAGGGTGGTTTTCAATAAACTAACACTTTAGCTTTAAACCAATTATCAATACTCGCTGCTTTGCACAATACAAGTAGTATTTATAGACTTCTCCGGGTATTATAAAGTTAGTGATCAGTAAAGGGTAATAAGGTTGAAGTTAATATCGGTTCCATGTTCACGAGTTTATGGGTAAGACTCTGATGACAAAGGAGGTACCTATAAAGTTAACCACTAAAAGCGTATAAGGTCATTGCTCAAAGTTTTCATGTTTTCGTAATATTAACCCCGCAATGCATTGGTATAGTAAAAATGTTTTAGTATCTTAAACCTATAAATACAAACTAGACGGTTATTGTATTCGACAACGGAAAACTGCTCTTTGCTAGTGGCATTTATTGTTAAAGGTTGTTAAATCCTCCAAGTATATTAAAATTTAACAACGTTAGTTTAAAATCCATTACTATTGACTTATCTTACTTGGGAGACCATCATCTCTGCGTCTATTACATTAACTAACTCTAGGGACATGGATAGGAAATATCAATCTGTAAACGTGACGATAAATTATCCTTTAGAACCACTTAGGTAATCTTAGAACAATATGTATTGGTGTATGTAATTTGTCATTTAAAATATGCAATTTATTTTGTGTAGATAATGAACCTTAGATTTACCAGTAAGTAAGTTGTGTAAATTATGAAGCGTTCAAAGTTATTCAGTGTAAAACGCCCCATTTTATCGAAGGACTGCTATCATAAACAGTATCTATACTGACAATAAAGTGAAAAAGTCCAAATTCTGCGCTCGATGACCCGTCGTCGTGAGAATCAAAGCTATTGTGTTCTCGAACCAAGCATTCAACGAATTGGTAACAAGCAAACAGCTTTGTGAAAAGATTTTGAATGTGACCTACGTGGCGGTGCTTCAAGTTTGATCCCCTTCGTAATCTGTAGTAAATTCGTAAACTTTTCATTACATTTTTACAGATACCGAGTAGCTTGGAAGAACCGTTGCATAGATATTACCATTTTGAGACATTACGTCAAAAACCTGGCGTCTTAGAAGGTTTTTTTTATCTGAGCTTTAGTGGGAAAACTCTTCGATTTTTGGATTGTAGCCAAAAGCACCGGTAAAATTAAAACAAAGTGTGGGTATGCGGAACGTGGAATATTAGGTACGACCATGCACAAACGAGGCACAAATGAATGGCTACTAAAATATATGTATACGTACTTCATATTGGAAGTGATGAACGAAAGTAGGCAATTATGGTAATTGAAATGAAATATCTTCATTCGGATAGAAACAATGGCATGGCACATGAGTACAAAGGTACTGCAAATGTGGTGTAACCAATTATAATATATGCAACTTCTCGACCCCTTAGAACCAGTCAGAGTCACAGTTTGATAACAAATTATAATTCAGAAGGGTTGTTATGTAAATACGAGGGCTGTTTTTTTTCAACCTCCGATTGGCTATAAAGGAAAGACGGGTGAATACCAAAAATGATTTTATTGCCAACAGTAATGTAGGTACAATCCAAGGTTGCTTCTCTACATAATCACCTTGATGATTGGGACATTTGTCATATCTGTGAACAAGCTTTGCAATACCCTCATCAGATGCTGTTGCCATTGATTTGAAGTGAGTTATGATGGTTTCTTTGAGCTCTTCGTCAGTTGGAAGCACTGCCTCCCAAGCCACTTTTTCAATTCAGAAAATTTGTCATGGATCAGAACAATTCCAGAAGTTTTTGGGACCAAAAAGGTGTGTTGTTTATAGAGTTATGCAGTCGGGGCCGTCGGGGATAACAATTGATGCAGATTTTTTTGTGAATGTTAAAAATAGACAAATTCTTATGATGTTCAATTCGGCACCAAAATATTAAAAATATAGAGTGCTAACTTAAATATAAAATAAAAAAGATCTGTCGACAAATCTTTTCTAATTAAAAATATTTTTATTTTGTTCCTTTATATTTGAGTAATTTCATTAAAATATTCAGTCAAGCTTAGTTAATCTCAACAGGTTATGGGCGCAGAAGGTGCTAAACTGTGAATTTGAACAGAAAAAGTGAAATTACAAGGTTTGTTTCAAGTTTACTGCAGGAAGCCTAGCATGTCAGAAATAATGAAATTTCATGTAGACAAGCTAGAAAAGTGGAAACATCAGGTACAATTGATGTTGAAGTATAATTGACTTGTAAACGTGGTAAATGGAGATGTGATCTGTCCATGTAGGTCAAATGAAACTGTCAAAGCTGATGACAAGGCTGCTATTTTAAGAGAAATTGAAATGTTTAGAATGCCCAGCTTATTATCACAAGTGCATTATCAGAAGATGTTTACAAAATGCTAGGTGTGATAAATACTGCAAAGGAGATATGGGATAGACTGATGCAAATCTATGAACAGAGTTCGGGGCATCGTATGGATCCCCTTAGTAGAGATTTCTTCTTAGCGAAGAAGGAAGCTAGTGTGAGCATGATGGAACATGTGTGTTCGCTGCAAAGAGTTTTTCATGACATCTGCGAAGAGATGAGAAAGCAGTTTTAAGTTGATCTGCCTGAGCAGCTGCTAATGCTGCGAATTACATCAACGTTACCGAGTGAGTACAATAATTTTCATGAAATATGGGAAGCCACTAAAGTCTGAGAGAAGGCTGTCTACTCCGGTGGAACGTCTTGGTATGGTTGAAATCCAGGATTCAGCAAGCAGCCCTTATCATGACAGAAAGAAAAATGGAAACACAGAAGGGCAGTGCTACTCTACTCAGCTTAAGGCGAGTAACAAAAAAGGTAGGCCTAATGTGAAGTGTTTCAACTGCACGAAATTTGGACATTATCATCGCCAGTGCCCAGAAGCTAAATTGGCATCCACAGAAGAAAAACCATAGAATTCAAGTAACAACCAGAATGGTAGTAAAGCGGTTAGCAGCGTAGTATCATTTGTATGTAACTTGAAGAATGTCAGGAAAAATGATTGGATATATGACAGTTGTGCGTCTGCTCGTATGACAAGTCATCGTGAGTATTTTGTCCGTATGAATCATTTGTGGTAACGAAGCAAATGTGTACACAAGTTGCAATGTATGCTTCATTCCTGAAAAATCAACTGTGTCCAAATCTGTGGTTGAAGATCATTGCACTGAAAGCTCAACAAGGCAACAGATTGATGTTGATTTAAAACCTTCATCTGCTGATGTACCTCAGAATTTAGTCATCTGAAGTTGTTGAAGATGAGATTGATGAAGTAACTTCATTTTCTGGAAGACAGTTACGAGACAGGAGTAAATTGAAGCCACCTGAAAATCTTAAGGAGAACTATGTAATGATGTCGGTTGGGGCTGTTATAGTGAAAGTCTAAACTCGTGTGACAGAGTGAAGTGGAAAAAGGCTATGGATGAAGAAATGGAGTCATTAACTGAAATCAAAACATGGACGTTAGTAAACCTGCCCCCTGGTAAAAAGTTAGCTTAATTGTAGATGGGTGTTTCGTGCTAAAACCAATGCTGACGGACAAGCGGTGCGTTACAAAGCAAGAGTGGTTGCAAAGGGCTGTGCACAGAAACCAGGTGTGGAGTACAATGAAACATTCAGTCCTGTTACTAGATTTGATACTGTGAGAACAATTTTTGCTGTTTCTGCTAATGAAGGTCTACATCTACAGCAATTTGATGTAAAGACTGCCTTTCTTTATGAAGAGCTAGAAGAACACATTTATATGCAACAACCTGAAGGTTATGATGATGGTAGTGGGAAAGTAGGCAAACTTCAGAAAAGTTTATATACACTGCAACAATCTCAAAGATGTTCGAATTTCCTATAAGATGTGGTTTTAAGATGTCTGATGCTGATCCATGTATGTTTGTGAGAAATAAGTTGCTACTGGTCATTTATGTACATGATGGAATTAAACGAAGTCAATGAATTTCTTCAGGAGATGCTGAATGAATTTAAGATTACTGTGGATACTCCAGATTATATTCTAGGAATAAAAATTACAAGGGGAAAAAATGGAACAATCTTCTTGAATCAAAAAGGATACTGTGAGAAAGTTTTAGAAAGATTTGGGATGACAGGAGCAAATCCAGTATCAACATCTAGTAATCCAATTGATCCGAACAAGGAAGAAGAACCAAACTCATACAGAGGAACTTTGGATGTCTTATGTATTTAATAATAGCAACAAGTCCAGATATTGCATTTGCTGTTGGAGAGGTTGCACAGAATCTGGAAAAACCGACTGAAGCTGATTGGGAAGCTGTGAAACGTATTTTTAGATACTTGAAAGGTAAAACGGATCATGGAATCAGCTACAAGTAGGAATACTCGAAGCGTATAGTGATCCCCATTATACAGGAGACACAATAATTCTTTTTTCATACAAAATGTCTTTTGAAGTGTTCATAATTATAATGAAATTGCTTAGTTAAAGAATAAAAATGTATACGATTGTCCAATTTTTACAAAAGGGTCAAACATTGCACTTAATTTAGTTTTAACACAAATAACTTCTATTGTGTAGTAAATTAATGGATGTTCGTGCAAATAAATGAATTAAATAATCAAGTACACTGAAACACGTTGACATTAATTAAGATAATTTAGTAAAACACAATTTTGTTTAATTATATAAAATTATTCAGTGATAAAACTATAAGAGTTCATTTGTATTCTGTTAATTTTGATTTTATTTTAACCTACACGGTAATAGATTATGACATGTTTCGGTTAAACTGCGCGAGATGTCGGTAACGTTACGATTCACACAGTTAATTAATGGTTAAAGGCGATATCGTGGATGAAATAATAAAATAATGTTCGAATTATTTGTAATTGAGTTTTTTTCGTATATTAACTAAATTGATCAATTTATTTTCACAATTATTCCACTTCGTTTGCTTCGTGCCACATTGCGATAAATAACGGCCTACGTCGGTTTGCTAATTTATAATAGCCATAAAAGTCGTCAGTGACTTTTTTAAAAGTAAGAAAATTTCCCCAAAAAAAAATTGAATCTGTCTAAATTCGTGTGTGGAATAAAAATAGCCTTTAATGTGAAGACGAGATGATGGTTAAGTTTCTCGGCGGTGCATTAATAATTTTACTGGGAATTCTGTTAGTTAAGCTTCCGTATCTAATGGCTCAAGCTGTCAATTGACATAATGTTCCAGAACACATTAACATTGAAGCGTATTCTGTGCACTTACTATATAATCATATTTAATTTACAATCGCATTCCCAAAAGAGGGAACGATTTTTTTTGACATTATCCATTGTAAAATATAATTGTTGATTTAATCATTACCTAAATTTGACGGAATATGTTATCAGAACCGTGTTATTAAATAATTACTAACATAAACAGCTATGATTTACGATTTCCTAAGAGATCTTATCGCTTTTCAACATTGAATGCTAAATGGAAATTTTCGGGTTATATTTTGTGTGCAGCGTGCATTTACAAGAACTTCAAAAATTTATGAATTAACGTAACCATAAAATACAACTGCGCTATTTTATCGAAAAACTCTCGACATTCTAAGTTATTACTCTATAATTTTTCTATATAAATAATTACTAAAACAGGATTACAAATCTACGTGCTCGCACTTGGAGTCCCCATTCTACGTATTATGTCGCGACTAATTTCTAGGAACACTAACTTATTTAATTTTTTTAATTTTAATTTTTTAATCTTTGCGGTACAACAAGCATGCGTCAGTTTGGGAAATTGCACGTCCTCAATTAATTTAATAGTTTACAAATAAAAAACCACAAAATCTACGTGATCAATAGCAGATCGGCATATTTTCTCATTTTGAACTTTGAATTTTAGATTATCGCTCTATCGCGATTAGAACAACGTAATGTTCATCAGGAAGTGCAGTAGCGGCCTTCTAATGATAAAATGTTAGTTTTTATTATTAATACTTAATTGTAATTATCAAAACGAATTATGATAAGATTAGTTATGTAAACCACACTAGAAAAAAAATTTGAAAATTTACCAGACCTTGATGAATATTCAAGTGCAGTTTAATTCAGGTTCAAAGACTAATTTTAATGATTCTATATGATAATCTCTTAATGCGCTAAATCTCCACGCGGTTTTGTTATTGTAATTAATTCAAGGAGAAAAATCATTTACGTATTATAAATTTCAAATGACTAATCAATTTAATTTAATTACTTGGAAGTAATCAGCGATTAGTATTGTTCACTTTTGCACTGTTAGATGGCTCTACAATACTATCCTCGCCAGGAGTGTTTACCGCTACGTCATCACATACAATCATATGGTGTAATATGAAAAACACGAATCAAAATTGTACTATATTAGTCAAATGAGAATTAAATTCTTATGCATATAAAAGAAATTAAATTCGCGTTTATAGGTTTATTCTTTCTATAACATTTGCTTATTCAATACCGTATGTCGATTTCGTCAAATGCACTGCGAATGTTCACCATCCTTATTGAATTCACTGTTTTATATGAGATGACAGTATTAATAAATTGGATAGCTAGATTCATACATTAATGACGTAGCGGTAAACACTCCTGGCGAGGATATTATTCATTTTCAATGCAGTGAAAGTTCTCGCCTTAGTTTCTCCGTGATAATTAATTATCCTTCTTCTGTAGGTAGCAACTATTTCTCATGAAACTTTGCCTTGATGTAAAGGCGAATTTGTAGGTTAATAAATTCGATCGCTAACATTTTTATGCAAATGTTAATCTTATGGAATCCTTTTGCGCTAGCCCGCATTTATAAACCAAATGGCAATTCGGGTTCTTCTTCTTAAGCTTATATCGCATTGTGTAAACCTTTATAAACAATAGTATAAATTTAAAATGTACGTCAAATCCAATTCCTGGAATTCATATGAAGCAGTAGATTTGGAAAATACAGTAGTAGAAATGTTTTACGAATTTCCCATTGACTATAGGCAGGTACTTGATTGTACGAATATTTAAACTTACGGTATGGTATAATAGTAACACAATTCTTCTTTTTAAATATAAATATTTCTAAACCATCATTATCAAGGGAGTAGAATGAGAGAGATTAAAATGAAAAAGGGGTGTCAAGTACAATATTAAGGAAATCCTTGGTGTATTTATTCTCATTAAAAACGCCAAAAAAGGACAACATTCAAATAACTCACGAAGGCACGAAATGCAAATGAGGTCGAACGTGGTGAAATATTTACTACATGGTATAGGAAAAGTATAATTAAAAACCTAGTCATACCATGAATTTTATTTTGATTTGAATTTGAATTCTACATTTCCAAAATGTATGAATTTGATGTTATTATGAGAGCTCATGGGATGTTTGCGTTCTATACAATGATCGATGTAGTTTGACGTATCTTGTCCTTTTGTAAGTTGAAAACCAAAAACGGAAAGAACAGCGATTCGAGTAATAAGTAGGTAACAAGCATTAGTTTTCAAAAGTGGGAAGTCGATCCTCGAGGCACCCAATCTAATAATAAAAAAGTAT
Source organism: Pyrocoelia pectoralis (assembly GCA_036250285.1). Lineage (NCBI taxonomy): Eukaryota > Metazoa > Arthropoda > Insecta > Coleoptera > Lampyridae > Pyrocoelia > Pyrocoelia pectoralis. The sequence continues at coordinate 75,559,854 of CM070075.1, read as the reverse complement.
TCTCGATATGCTTCCCTTTTCCCCAGCAGTGCATAATATAAAAACACTGAGCATTGCGAGGGAAAAGTATAGTATCGAATGATATTTTCCTAAAAATAGAATTTAATATCATAATTTCATCATTCAATCTCTTCAATAAGTTTGCATGAATCTCAGTTTAAAGATAATGTCATGCGCATCCCAAAAAATTAACTCCACGACCAACTGACGGACCTAACATCATCTCCTTTGGAAGATTCGAGTCTATTCTTCTTTGTCAATTATTTTGACCTATGTTTGGTGTCATGGATGAAGTGGTAACCCTAATTACTTTAATCCATGGTTGTCAACGGTCGTAAGAAATTGACGAAAATATCTTCACAACGCATAGCCTCCTCATGCTCATATATTTGGTCAATTACGATTCTACAATAGTTGATGCAATATGGTTTCGCAGTCTCAATAACGAATAAAGGTAATCAAAAACAACGTCCGAAAAGAAAATAGTACAAAGAAATACAAAAGGTGAGAGGTTTAAAATGATTTAGAGATAGATGTAGAAATTACTGCATCGCATCGGTTTCCAAATTACGGTTTTGTCTCATTTTTAATCATTGTTAATATTATTGTTACCATGAAAAGCTTCTAAAATATTGAGAAGAAATCTCTTAAATACGCACGTCCGACTAGTAAGAATGCCAGAGCATCTGGATTCTGAATTACGATGGGAGGGTGGTCAGAAGTCCACGCGCACGTAGGCCGCCTATTCGGGCCCTTTGTGCTACCTCCCTGATTAGAGTCGTTCAGCCCCGCAACGTTACTCAAGCCGTCCCACACGTGTGATAAACCTGAGGATGCTGGACGGGGAAGCGGCTCTGATCTTAGCCACGTCCGGCCAGGGTTCCCCCAACATGAATCGTCTTAATTCGACGAGTATGGGACACTTATAAGTATGTGTCGCGCTGTCTCGTCGTCTGTGTAGCATCCTCTGCAGGGCGGCTCTGCTGTCACTGGAAATTCTGATAATTTTATTCCTTATGCTGCGCATAAGAATTGTTTTTGCACTAAACTTTATTCCTGCTAGTTCTGTCTAAAAGACAGTGGAAATTTTGCCTAGTGGTTGGCTAATGTGGAAGTTCAGTTCTTCGGAATAAATTCCAGTGCCTGTTCCTTCCATTGCTTTAGATCCATCCGTGAAGATGGATATGTCTTGTTGGGATGCCACTTCCGCATCCAAGAAGATGCGGTAGTTTCTCCCTAGTATGAATCGAGGAATGAGTGAGTCAGATCGTCCTTCTAGTATAGAATTCGTGAGTGTCCAACCTCAATACTTTTGCTATTCAACAACCCTTTATTTTTCAGAAGGCAGGCTGCCAGCATGGCCTGCTCTCGCACGCGGGAGATCCAGTGGAGGCAGACCCAGGAGGGTTTCCATGACGGTTGTGGGGTTTGTTCGCATTGAGCCCGTGCATGCTAGACACACCTCTCCTACTCCCGTGTTTTTTTAACATTTCCTTCAATCCGCCCTAGAGCCTGTTGCGCATACCACACGTCAAAAGAATTCCATTTACATCGCTATTCGTTCATATGACTCAATAGTCTATAGTTTCGTTCCCCACGTTGTTATACATATTATTTCCATAATAGTTTTCTCACGAATTAGCATTTTGTAATTGTTGTTTTGTACGTTCGTGGTAAACATTGTTAGAATTATTACCTGTTTGTTGCTTGTATAACCCATGGTCTCCTCTTTTTACATTCATTAGATCTTCACGTAGATACAAATTTTGTTTTTCTGTCTTATAGTTGTACGCTGGGATCAACGCTTCGTCCCATGCCCTTGCGGTTTCATATTGTTCGTAATTTTTATGTCTGAAATCGTACTTTAGTTCAGAGCTTCTTCTACATTCTCATGTAGAGCATGTTTAAATATTAGTTCATTTCAGAATAATTAACTCTTTGGCTTATTTACACACGCTTAAATACATTAGTAGTTTTTCGGTTACATACGTGAATATGCGCAACATATAGCGACACCTGCATACGAACAATCATTGACAACTAAATCAGTTTCTTGATTCGTTTCATTGATAAGAGTTCTTGAATTTCCCCTCACGGATGTCATTAAAATGAAAGGAACCCCATTGCGAACTAATGTTCTAAAAATGTGCGGTGTTTATGGATGAATTCCATGTACTGCTTAGGTATTCTTATTTGTCTTACTGAATTAACGTACCTATTACAAGAGCAAGTGATTTCCAAATTTATACGATGACAGTCGGAATAAATGGAACATAATTAATTCATTTTATCTACCGAAAATGAATATCTGGGCTTTGAACTATTAACGCATACAACTAACCTTGTAGTTCTATAAATACTTCTTTTCCGTCTTTCACAACGAATTAGCCTTGGTAATGATTCATTTATCACGTATATAATATCTGTAATTCTCTAAAGTATGTTTATTGAAAATTGACTACCAAAATTTAATACAGTCAATTAATGTTTAATGTATGGTTACCTAAGGAAAGTAATTACCGTACATAACAAATAGAGATAAACAAATATGGAAATCTAAAGAAATTATAAAGTAAGCGCATATATCATTCGGTACATAATTTGTGTTGGTAGTTGTGCGTATTTCATTTAGAAATAACAGTACTTCTAAATATGGACCCTCCATATATGCAAAACTAGTACTACGAGTACAAAGTAGGAAACTAATGTATATGCGAACGTGAAATCCAGTAATGGTATATACAACACATTTAAATTTAATTTTGTTCTGTTCAACATTGCCATTTTTTAATATATCGGAGCGATACGCTGAGGTCATTCCATTAAAATTCAAAGGTATCATCAATATACATTATTTATGACTTATAAATTAGTTTTCGCACAGTGTCATCGAACCAACTATGTCTACAGTGCATTAATTCGATGAAAACTTCTCATCTTACAAATTACCCTTCATATTATGAACTACTTAGATAACAGAAAATATATAATTGATAAGGGGCCAATATTTTACTATTAAAATACAATTGACCTTTGATTCGAAGATGTGGTCATTCTGTCTTAGTTGTAGGTACTATTTGATGCAACCCTACGATTACATTATTGTAAATTGTTTGGTAATACACAGCCGTGCATTACTCCCCTCGGATTGGTTTCAACAATAATCTTTGTTATGAGACACTAGAAAATTTGCTTCATAAAGGAAAAACGATGACCTTAGAGTAGGTATTGATTAACAACCTCCAAACGATTTATTTAAAGATAACGTAAATAAAAATTACATCATCAGGGTAGAAAATCAATGTTTGAGCTGATTAAGTAGATAAATGAGAGGCACTAAATAGGAAACGTGTACATATAAACAATAACGGAAGAATAGGAGTAGGTTGAATAAATGTTTAAATGGAAACCTTGATGTTACGAGAAATGACCAAATTAGGTGTTACAATTAAAATTATACGGTGTCATTAGATTTCAAGTTCGTTTATCCAGAAGAAGTAATACCCAAAGATGTCGATGATAGAAATTGAAATTTATTACAATTATACAATTATTGTCCGTTTATATAATGTTTGTAACGATTTGAATTAAGTAGTTTTTCCTTGTTTGTAAGAGGTATTTGAACACCTGCGTTACATACGCAAATTGAAAATTACAGCGTGAGAATTTTGTTTTAAAAAGAATTGATCATTGCGTTCAAGTGTATAATAATCACTTTAACAATTTCATAATATTCACGCTGTTGCACATTTATAAATATTTATTCATATTAAATTCATACATTTTTTAATAATATAAAGACCTCTACTGCATTCGAGACGGCGATAACCCGTGCTTGAGCTTTGCATATAGAGTGTGCTGTAATATTGTCGAAAGCATTTCCAGTTGGTGTAATTTTGCGTTTTTATAAGTACCTACAGAAGTTAATTTACTTTGAATTTTTTTTGTTATTGATAATAAAATAGGAATGCAATCCGCTCGATTATTGACAAACATATTTTAAATATTCTATAAATATAGTTGAAAATTATTAAGATTTAAGATAACGCGTGATATAATAATTTAAAATTTGCCACGGAACTGCTAGATTTTAAGGAATGATCAATCTCAACGTTGGGGACTGTGTCAATTGTTGATATAACAAGCCTAAAGTCCATATTTTACAGTTATTTTTATGAGTAGAACTAGTAAAAACCGATGTCACAGTTGTACTGTATGGATGGAAAGAAAGTGTATGTGAGACAACGGCCATTTTACTTACAACGAATCTACGTTGCATCCTACTTTTACGTACTCTACTCCTCCATTGAGGCAGATAATAACACCAAGAAAACATAGAGAAGATGCAGAAAATGCAAAAACATCAAAACGTCATGCCTGAAAATACTAAAAGGTTACAAAAAAGCGGATTCCTTGCCCAAAATATTCAATTGACACCGATTAAAAGGTCCAATCAACGCAGGAATCAGGAAAAAATGTTCCCGGCAGTAAGCAGTTACTATAGTATATTATTCGGAACAAAGGAACTTCTTTTCTTATATGGGATGAAAAAATATCCTGAAAGAGGAGGAATGCGATTTCTCCTTATTTTGAGATGTGGTTGTTTGAATTACCACAGTCAGTGAAGGAAGTAACACTCAGAATAAATATTATATGATATTTTTCATTATATGTGTTTGCCCTTCCACTAAAACCAGCATTCACTTACTGGTTCATACCCACACAGAGGTTGATTCCTGTTATGCAATAACAGACCTGTAGAAAGGGGATTTCAAAAACTGGAAATCTTTATCGTATCTCCACTGATAATCCGTAAAAAAAATGTTGATGGAGAGAACTGTTTATTTTTCAATGTATCAATATATTATTTATTGATACACAAAAATAAACTTTGCTATCCCTCAGTTTGACGGTCTATGGTTAATCCTCTGTGTCTGTACATTTACAAAAAATAATATAACATAAGGGATAGGTAAACCTAATTTTATTTCTTGTACAACCTTATAAGACCTTAAAATCATAAAACGAAAATGTTATAGGGCTACTACTACTGTAGAACTCTTTGCGATACTATATCTATAGTTCTATACCATGCTGAAGGAGAGAGAGAAGTAGAAACATACAGGAAAAAGTATACACTGCGACCAGGCCTCGAACCTGGGGCCTTCGCCTTTCTAGGGCAATGCTCTACCACTGAGCTACCACAGGTAGAGCATTGCCCTAGAAAGGCGAAGGCCCCAGGTTCGAGTCCTGGTCGCAGTGTATACTTTTTCCTGTGTGTTTCTACTTCTCTCTCTCCTTCAGCATGACGATTAGTCATATACAATACATTAGTCTTTACGACAATAACGCACTTTACTTGTTCTATACCATGATTGTCGTGAAATAACCAAAAATACAGGACTGTTGACTATTCTGTGCAGTTTTCAAATTTCCCAGCTATTCTAAGATATTTCTGTAACGGAAATGCGCATAACACACGTGCCAACGTATTTTTGCCTATTTTGGGGATAATTTCATGACTCCGATAGATCCGCAACATATTGTCACGAGATATGAGTGTGTAGTTTTGTACATTAATCAACTGTATTTCAGGATGAAGAAGGGTAAATAAGCTTGAAGTCTTTTATATCAATACAAAGACATCAATACTTCTTCTTGGATATAAAAACTTCAAGCTCTTATTTACCCTTCTTCAATATGAATCCCATGTTAAAAAAAATAAGGATCCACATAACTATTTGTATTTCAGGATTTTGGTACGCTTTGGAATGAAACTTTGTCCAAATGAGCCAAGTTTCTGAGGATCGGGTCTCTACTTTCAAAAATACAAGGGGAGAAAGGCGATAATTGATAACTTGTACGTTTGTCGACTATCTCAATTTTTGCTCATATCCGTAACCTTATGCGACAAGAACAATTCGGTCTAATCATGGTGTGCCCAAAGAGTTGATCGAAAATTGAAATCCGGATTAGTTGAAATGTGTCGTTTTCAACCGGCGGCGATATCTAGAAATGTAGATATAAAAAAACATATCGTAGACCATTACAGCGGTCGATCGAATCAACCAAGACATGAAAACAGGAAGAAACAAAAAGCTTTAGGTGCTTGATGATTCAACGTATGGTACTGGATGTTTTGCACAACTGTTCAAGACCAGCAAGAAAAATGGGCAAAAATGCTTTGTGAAGGACTTCTTGAAAAGATCACGCCTACTTCTGCTTGTTGGTAGAAGTGTTACCAAAAAACTTCTAAGAAGGCGAAAAACTTGTCATGAAACAGCACCGAACATGCCTTTTCTTGCCGGAAGAACGCTCCTCAACGGAAAAGTAAGGCCTGCATGCGTGTCCATAGTATTTAAAAAATCAGAAGGCATACTACAAACTATTTTGCTCCACAGAACATTTTGACATATTTCATAGTTGAATAGAATTTGACAAGAATTTAATTTATCTTTGTGTTGCACTGACTGCGAAATTTTTTGAAAAGTGGGATGTTCAATTTCATCTTCTTGAAAATAATTTGTACTTTGATGTTTTTTTTTAATAATTATTCTCGCTCTCTTTTATTTATTACTATATTCCTATTACCGCTACACAGAAAATTGTTCCATAGTTTGTACCTATTGAATTGGCTACACAAGTAGTCAGTCTGGGTTGATACGATACGATTTACAGAGTGGACCTCAAAGGGTTAAGTCAAACCCTTCAATTGAATTTTCGTGTATATGTATAATGAGAAAATATTGGACCTTGTTCGCATACTGAAACCTTTGGCTAGTTCTAGTTTTTAATTTTCCGAAAATGTGTACCAAATTGGCAATATGACCATCAGACGTTTCACATTTGTGTGGTTCTTCTTATTAGAGATTAGCACATAATTTCCCATATTATAAATGCTGTGTCGTGTGTCGATGAAAATCAACCCTATCTGTACCTCTCACCTATCTTACTTTATAATCACTCGATGCATCACATATTACATGTGCGTTAAACTATTACAGCATTGTATTGGTACTTCATGCCAAAGGTTGTATTTTTTCATATTTACTTAACACAGTAACGTAAAGATAACCATCAAACAAATATACGGAAAAAGTTAAATAACACAGTCAATATTTGATTAAGCAATTACCCGTGCAATGTAACTTTTAAGTGCAAACACATTAACAAACCCACCTGCCACTATACTTTTGGCATATATTGTCATAAAAAACTTTAACTACCCCAATCCGTGCCCCATCTTTATCTTCCAATTTGAGTATTTTCGATAAAGCAGAAATGGCCAAGGTCATTTTTATAGATATAAACGAATTTTTTTGAAAATGTAGGTGAAGCGGAAAGGGAGCATGGAACCGAGATTGTGTCAAAGTCCTCAAAAAAAATTTCCTCACATTTCCCAGCACAATTCAAGCTATCGAGAGTTTGCACTACCTTCATTTATTTTAATTACGCCTAAAGTATTCACGAGGAGTAAGAGTTACAATATTACTAATTACACTTGTACTAATTAGAGAGTTAGTTTACTTGTAAGTATAGCATTTAAGAGTTGTGATAAATAACATTTTACCCCTAATTACCCCTTAATTATACGCTGCAGTTAATACGACGAAAAACATCATTCGTACTTCAATTAAAATTGAGCAAAACTTCCATCTTGCTAACATAAGTTGAACAAATTTGAAAATAGCAATTAACGTTCCTTCAGTGCAGTTTTATGTGCACTTTAACTCATGTTTGCCATACGTATAATTATAAGAACCACGGTGCTAATGAGAGTAATAATTATCTGTTGTTACTAAATGATTGCGTTGCCTGAAATATTTTTACTATTAAAGATTTTCGTTTTATAGGAAACACTCCAGAAGAGAGGAATTTAGTTCGCTATAATATCAATGGCGATTTTTCGCATTCGAGAATCAATTCCCATGGCTGGAAATGTAACGAAGAAGGTTAAAAGTAAATTGTTTGCGACATTCAACAAGGAATTTTACCTTTTACAGGTTTAGATAATTGCATTTTTAATTCCAGAAATACGTAAACACCACACTGTATTTAGATATTACCTTGAGTTAATATGTGAACGAATATACAAATGAAGACTCACTACTTCCTAGTTGAAATAATTACTAAGACATTTTAAATTTATTACGGCACATTTTAATCAGTGATGTGTGTACGGAATTTTACGCTAACTCACCTGTTAGAATAAAATATTAAATTGACGACAGTTAATAACCGGAAATTAAAAACTACTGTGGGAATTGAAACCTACAAGTAGAGTATGATGGCATTTCCCTATTGAAATGGAGTTTTTTTTTATTACATTATACTTGGGGAATAATCGGTCTCATCGATCATTTCAGCATTTCTCATTAATGATTTACTTGACAGCGGTGTGAAACGAAGTATAGATACCGTAGGTTAGGTAATCGTCAGTCTCCTGTTTTCAATTTTAATTTTCAAAAAAAAAATTGTAACGCATTTGGAAATTATATAATTTTTATAGGATCACTATTATCCATAGAGTAAAACGAAAAATTGTTTTCTCTTCACATATACCTTCCTGCTTTAAGCACGGGAAGATAAACACAGAGAAGTCTTCGGGTTCAAAGTTTTTCCCTTGTTACTTCTTGATTTTATTTCTTCACTTTTATTTATCAGAATTGTAATGTAAGTTAAAAAGCAATCCCTATATTCTTAAACTCCAAAGAGTAGATACTATAATGGGGGCCGATAAAAAGAGTAACTCATTTAAAAAACAATAGGTAAATGCATAGATCACGCATTTTTGGAAATAATAACAATGAAAACATAATTCAGTTACTTTTATAGAAATCTTGTTGATGGGCACGGCATAGCAATAAACTTGGGTGCTGATTATAAAATGCATCCATTTGGGAGGCATATACTTTTCATTATATTTCGTGAATTGTTTGCAAACTGTATATTGAAATATGTCATTAACTTTCATTCATAGCTTACATTTCATTCAAAGGAAGCCATATGTTGACTCATTCGAGAGGAAAAGGCCTATTTGGCTATTTCATTTTCGTTCCGAAACATAAAACATCGCCGAGCTAAAATTCCATTGATTACATTTATTATGCTTCAGTTATACGGTAGTGGTCGTTTTAAGTAAATTTAATAATCAGTTTACACACATGAAGGGATGTCATTGTGTTAAGAGATGTTTAGGTGCAATCGGAAAATATATATTTGTAGCTTAAACAGGCCATGTAGGCCTTGAACTAAATTATTACACTTTAACTCAAAGGTTATTCTATCCTATTTTTACTTTCCCGTGCATATACACATAGGGAAAGTTATGTAATCGAACTCGAGGTTTTGATGAATCTCGACGTTTTGAGTCCCCGTGAGTCCAAAAGCTCCATCTTTGAAAAATGTTTGTCTGTGGGTGCGTAGGTGCATACGTTATGGCTAAGGCTAAGGCCTATAAAAAACTTCATCGGTAAAACAAGCTTCTCATCAAAATCGGTCCAAAGGGGCCGAAACTAGGGACGTTATTTTGGCAGCAAACATTCAAACTTTAACCCAAACTAATTTCCCTTGGTGAAAAGTTAGTAGACATGGTAACAAATAAAACGCCGTTTTTCGTTTGTTCCTAAATTCAAAATGGCAGCCAATATAGCAATTCTCCAAGTTTTAACTTTTTAGGGTGTAGCTCAAGAACCGTTTAACTTGAGTGAAATTTGAAAATTGGAAATTATAGCCATAGGATGGCCAAAACCTTTACTTATAATTGATAAAGAACAAAAATTTAACGCAGCTAATTTATTGGTTTCCAAAATTGGTCAAAAATTGAAAATCGATTTTCTCAAAATCTGCTCCGTGTATTTTTTTAAATGTTATACATATAGTTCATGAAAAACTATTGGCACTTCATTTATTTATCTATTTCCCATAGGGGAAGGGGGATGAATGTTGAAAATTTTATTTTAAAAATTCCTAACTTTTTCCAAATAAAGATGAAGAAGTAAAATTGTACAGTGAAGTATGACTCTTTTAATCGAGTATAATATGTATACCAATTTATTTACTTCCGGCCTAATTGGAAATTAACAAAATATTAAAAATATTTACGACATACCCTGTATATTATTTTAGGAGGAAATCAGAAATCCTTTTCTGATTACAACTATACTTGTGCCATTTTACTGATCATTTAATTTGCGTCTATTCTATTCTATTCTATAATTAAACTATAATCTATAACTAAAGTAGTGTTAAGGCAGCTAAACTAACTAAAACAAAACTTCTTACATTCCGAGAAATATACACTATCAAGCTGTCAGTGCCGGATTAAACATGATGGAGGCCCTTAGACAGTCGAAATCTCGGGGCCCTGTCACCTAATAATTTTACGAAATCGGCGGTTTTTTAGCACTTTTAACTTAACTTTTAGCGTTTGACACCTATATATTCGATGAACAATGGTTGATCATAATATATGAATTCACAAAGTCTGTATGTCTGGTATATATTTTGTCAATGGTTTGGATGAACGTTTCCTTTTTCCTGTAGACATTTTTGGCATTCTGGTCAAAATGGCCGTTGAAAATATTGTTTATCATGGCATTCTCAACTGGTTTTAATAACATTTGGAAACGTTGATTGTACCAAGTTTTCGAAAATAAGTTTTGTATGATCGCAATGCTGGTACCGTGTCTTCATTTCATTTGCAATCAAAATTTCTTCATTTAAGTCGTATCAAAGACATTTTAAGGTTAGAGTAACTTATTTACTCGTAAATAATTAAACTTTTTTTGCAACTTAAATGGCAGGCCAAATACCAGAAGAGGTAGGTACATATTCGACGTTGTACGGTACGCTTTTTGAGTTTCACAAAGGTAGTACCGCTACAATTGCTACCAAAAACCTTTGCGATGTTTATTGAAATCCATCTCCAAACCTAATTTATTGAAATGTATTACACGTGGTCGTAAATGCCAAAGGTGGTTTTCTAACTTCAAATCTGGTAATTTTGATCTTTCCGACTCGTATCGAAGTACAGCCAAGCCAGGTATACATCTGAAAAAGGCCATTTTGTGTGTTTGGTGAAATATTCGAGGAGTCCTTCATTGTGAAGTGCTGAAATCTGGACAAACTATGAATGCAGACCTTTACTATGTACAATTGGATCGTGTGAATCAATCTTTAATTAAAAAGTGGCCCGCGATAGTCAATAGAAAGGCGTTATTCTGCAACACGATAATGCAAGACCACACTGCGTAATGGCAAAATGAATTGGGGTGGGAGGTATTACCTCACCCACTACACTCGCCCAATATTGCGCTATCGCCTTTCCTATTCCGATCGTTACAATATTTTCTAAGTGGCAAAAAATTTGAAAATTTGGATGATGTTCAAGATGCCATTTCCAGATATTTTGCACAAAAACCAATTGATTTTTATCGATCCGGCATTGAAAAGTTGCACACTAGATGGCAAAAGGACAAAGGTTGTTATTGATAACGCGGGTTGTTACATCATTGATAGAAATACAATAATAAATTTTATTTGTCCAATATATCACTTATGTTGATGTAGGACACGTCAATCGCGCATGCGATTGACGTATCCTACATCAACGTAAGTGATATATTGGACAAATAAAATTTATTATTGTAAAAAAAAATAAAAACTTATCTGTTTGAATTTAGTATTAAAAAACGATATTACTTTTCGGCCCCTCTGAGGTATATTATATACAGTTTAATTTTAATCTAATGTTGCGGGGCCCCTAGAAAGCGTGGGGCCCATAGGCAATTGCCTACTCCGCCTAATGGGTAATCCGGCACTGCAAGCTGTAATTTCTTTCCACCTTTTTCTATCCATTACTAGTCCTGCAGCTCACAACACTTCTGTGTGTAAGTCTTTGTACAGAGAAAATTCTTTCTGAATCAGTTACTCGGGTATATAAGAAGAAAAAAAACTTGGGTGGCCATCCTCTACCCCCACGTTTTCTGAGTATGATGTCATTCAAGCTGGTCGCCACTACTCCACTACCCTTGTGTCAATTCGGTGTGCAGGTATTTGTACAGAGGAAATTCTTTCTGAACTAGTTACTTGGGTGTATAAGCAGCAAAAAAAAAACTTGGGTTGGCACCCCCAAATACCTGCACACCGAATTGACACAAGGGTAGTGGAGTAGTAGCGACCAGCTTGCATGACGTCATACTGAGAAAATTTGGGGGGGTAGTCACCCAAGTTTTTTTCTTCTTATACACCCGAGTAACTGATTCAGAAATAATTTTCTTTGTACAAAGACTTGCACAAAGAAGTGTTGTGAGCTGCTGGACTATACTACATCCCTCCAATTTCTGATTCTTTTTCTGCCAGGTCGTTTTCCACCGCTTGTATCCATCTAATTCTCGGCCTTCCTTTCATTCTTCTCCCTTCTGGCGCTCTCCAGGCCACATTTTTCACATTTCTGTCGTCGTTCATTCTTATCAGGTGGCCTAACCATTGCAGTCTTCTGTTTTTCACAAATTCCCCTATTGGTTTTTCTCCGGACATATGGTATAGCTCGTTATTCGTTCTTCTTTCCCTTGCCACCAAGCATTCTTCTTAGGATTTTTCTCCCCCAGGTCTCTATCTTCATCTGATTTTTTTTGGTTCATAGTCCAAGTCTCGCATCCATAAGTTACAGTTGGCCTTAGTATTGTCTTGTAAATCCTAAATTTCATACTTCTGGATAACTCCTTTACCCTTAATATTTTATTCAGGGCTCCTGCACAGTTGCTTCCTTTTGCTATTCTTAGATCCGCCTCCTTTTCTTCTTCACATTTATTGGTCACCCAAACGCCCAGATACATGTAGTTTTCCACTTCTTCATATTCTATGACTCCTTCATTTCTATTTGGTTTCTCAATGTAGAGATTTTGCATTGGAAAATGCCCTCGTACAAAATGACAGCTCTAGTAGTGCAATTTTGAGATAATATATGAGTTTCATTAACGGAGCTTGAAATTAATTCAAAAGCTCTCGATTTTGTGAATAGAAAGCATCAGCCGAAGGACAAATAACAGCAAAAGATCTATTGACAGTTTTTGTCATTACTACGACAGTTGACGACAGTCTAAGATGAACGTGATGGTTACCGTTTGCTTATGAATTTATACAGTGTTCTACAAAACTAAAAATGAAATCGTTGGTATGATCCATTTATGGTCTATAGTACTTATAAAATTGCACTCTCCCTTTGACACAAAAAATTTCTTTTCTTTGCACGCCTTTTTTGAATTTCGGTGTTTACGTATGGTGTTATGTAAATGACTCTATTACATGTTAAATTTGGCCCAAACCCTTTTACATGTAATATATTAAACATTTGGTGTCGTACATCATTTTCTCTTCTGGAGCAGTGAAACTAAAACCAAAGAGTTCTCTTTGCTAAAACTATGTAGAGCGTTAAGCTTTTGTAATCTACTCGTGCAAATCGATAGATGTTATGGTATATACCTATAAAGGAACACATCTGGTGATGGAAATGTGTAAATAACTTTGTCGTTGTTTTCGTATTGTGAAATATTGAGTATCTGTAAACACCAATCATCGCCATTATCATCACTACTATTATTATTATAAAGCTCGAGTAGAAGAATTGACCTCATTTGTAGCCTATCCATTCACGATACTGAATTACTTTTAATTTATGATTCTTATGGAGATGAGCTGGCAGATTTCAATGGTAAGTAATCGAAACGATCCCCCGTGACACACATTTACAAATAGTCAAAAAACATTAAGATATAAGAATTAAAATATGATTTGAACCGTGCTGGTAGTGGTGCTGCAAAGGAAGTAAAATTAAAAACCAAATCGTACAAACTGCAGGCAAGACTATGCAGAAAATGTATACAGTATAAAGTAAAAAAGAAAACCGTTGACCGAGGTGAAGCAATAAAGTGAATCGACATAGGGGAACTCCGTCAAGAACTGAAAACTATAATCAAACTCAGCTGCGAGCGCATGCGATACATACATCAAAATAAAAAAAGAAGTCAGGTGGTAGAATGATAGCATAAAGAAGAAGGTTGCGAAGAAAAAGTACTGTGGAGAGAAAATAGAGCTCAGAAGGCAGAAGAGTAAAGGGAGACTGTAAAAAACAATGGAGCAGAAAGCAAAGGTTGGAATGGAATTACAATTTCCTTCCAAAAGTTCATCATTGTATGAACTAGAACTTTTCCCGGCCTGTGTTACATACATACTGCTCTTTGAGTAAACTGACGTCACTGCTCACATGCCCCATAATAAATAGAGTTCTTATGTGATTTTATTTTGATCAGGTCTATAGATCTCGGGTTCACACTGTTTTGGTCAAGTAACTAATTCTTTGGAATTACCTAAATATATCTATGAATGAGCGTGTTTTACTTTTAATGGACACGTTATTATCTCACTTCCCTCACTCAAAAGTGGAAAAGAAGAGGAAATCGGTGTTGCTATTGAACTTACCCTAATTCTGTATATTATATCTACTGGATATTGGTAGAGGTTGAGGGTTTTATAAAGAGTTTGCCCTCCACAACAAGAACTCTTATTATCTGTTTCTTTAGGTTTTTTTGTCAATTGTCTTTTAATGAAAAGTTCCAATAATGCATCCTTATGCAAGAGAAATAGAATTAATGAAATATTTTTATACATGAAATTGAACGCTTAGAAATTTAAGGGTAGGGTACAATTTCGAGAGATTATTAGTTGCCTGGAATGTGTAACAAAAGAAATATTGTCTTATAAGACAAATAGTTATTTGTACAAGAGAAAAATTATACTTTTTTCAACTCGAGCTCAAAGCTTCATCTCTTGCTTTCTTAACTCATGTTATTAAAGAAAATATTATTTTCCAAGGCAGTTTTAGAACAATAAATTTATGCAAATTTCCAAATTATAGATAGTAAAGGCTTATTGTAGCTCTTCAGGTGGAAATAATAACTACCTCTAAGAGCTCTTTATACAAAATTAAATTTTATCAAATAATTTAATTTAGATCGTTATGGAATAGTGCACGACCGTAATTGGCATAAGAAGAAAAATTAGATAATCACATGTATGTAGAATAGGTTATTCTGCATATCAGCATGTCGGGCATGTCGGCAGTGTAATCAGTATACTTATTTAATTTTTTACTCTAAAAAATGATAACTGGATAAATGTGTAGTTGTAATGATTAATTTACGCATCAACTAACTAAGCTTTGTCCTTTACACGCGCCGTTTTTCCTGTTGTTATCTAATCCGACTTCATGCACATTGCTCCTATAACATCGGCGACATGCAGTCTGCGTATTGAATATTTGTAGTAAAACTAAAGTCTATTCATTTTCAAGCTGCAGTAGATGTAAACAGTGGTAAATGCGTGATCAGCACGTGATCACAATTTATCTACCGTGTAATTGGCTATATTTGAGTGCATAGCCACACCTATAGTGTCTACAAATAGTCAGTACTGGAAATTTTCGTATGTGTTATTTTTTTATTTCACACGTGTGTTTTTAAATATTCGTTCAATACTTGCGTATTGTTAACAGTTTTTTTTTAAATAAAGAGTATTACTATTGTTATTATTATTAACCGTTTAGTGTAAAATTTTAAAATGTCAACTGCTAACGACGATGCTCAAGGTACAGGTAGCACAAATGTCATTAGTCCTCCAAAAAAAAGGGTTAAAAAAAATCATTTGAGCCTAAAGGAGAAAACCGTAATTTTAAATGTATATAAGACTGAATTGTTCGTAAATCCTACGTTATGTATTGACGATATTGTACAACATGTTGCGAATAAAACGGGCGTGTGTGTGAGATCAGTTTATAACATTATTGGTGAATATAAAAATACTCATGAATTGTCCGCTCCTAAAACAAATCACAACCGCAAGTTACATGTGTTAAATTCTGTTGAAGAATGGCATAAAACAGCCATTCGTAGGAAAGTACACCAGTTTTACTTCCAAAATGAGCTGCCAACCATAGACAAAGTTTTAAAGGTCGTAAATGAAGACAATGATTTGCCAAACTTTAAAAGAACCACATTTTATAAACTGCTGAAATGTTTAAATTTTCAATATAAGAAACGCGGTCGCAATAGTATATTACTAGATAAAGATGAAATTGTTTTGTGGAGAAGAAGATATTTGCAAAAAATAAAGGCGTACCGAAATGAAGGTAGGAAAATATATTACCTCGACGAAACGTGGATAAACGCTGGACATACAGTGGTAAAAGTGTGGGTTGATAATTCGGTCCAGTCTTCGAAACAAGCATTTTTGTCTGGTCTTTCCACTGGATTGAAGAATCCTTCAGGTATATAAACTTGCAAGTGATACTGTATTTTGTTATGCTTTATATTTTATCGTAGGCAAAGGAAAGAGGCTGATTGTATGTCATATAGGAAGTGAAGATGGATTTGTTCCTGATTCACTATGGGCATTTGAGTCTAAAAAATCCGGGGACTATCACGAAGAGATGGATGGGAAATCCTTTGAAAATTGGTTTTTACAAACCTTGCCGAAGTTAGAAAATAATGCCGTTATAGTTCTTGACAATGCCCCTTATCATTCCAGAAAACTTGAAAAAATCCCCAATTCTTCAAGTAATAAGATAGCAATAAAAAAATGGCTATCATCAAAAAACATAAGTTTTGATGAAGAGATGCTAAAACTTCAACTTTTGGAAATTGTCAAAACGCACAAAAGGGATCATGATAAATATATAGTTGACGAAATGACACAATCTCAGGGTAAAACAATTCTAAGGCTTCCTCCATATCATTGCGAGCTTAACCCTATAGAACTTATTTGGGCTAAAGTAAAAAATGCAGTTGCAGTAAAAAACACTACTTTCAAGTTTGCAGATATGAAGGTATTATTTAACGAAGCCTTGGAAATGGTAACTTCCGAAAATTGGAAAAAATGTATTGAACACGTTTTACAAGTTGAACATAATATGTGGAAACTGGACAATATTGTAGAAGTTGCTATCGAACCACTTGTCATTAATTTAAGTGATGAAAGCTCTTCTGATTCCTCTTTGATTTAAACTTATAAAGAAATTAAATTAGAAATATTAATGACCATTGTTTTTGGTAATAAAGTTTGTTGTTTTGTGAGAATATTATTTATTCTTATAAAAAATTAGTTTTTTTATTCCGAATAATTATTTTAAATCAACGCGCCCTAATCCAATCCTGTCCTATGTATCAGTACGGACATACTCCGCCTCTATCACGTGCTGCGTGCATGTATTTGTTTACTTCTACTGCAGCTTGAAAATGAATAGACTTTAGTTTGTACGCTTTTACGTTTCTTACTCAAGGGTTTTACCAAAACGTAACAGTTTTCGACCTTATTTTTTCAACTCGCGTAACCGCTCAAACAGGTGCATATAATTATTTCCTATAATGTTCTAGGTCAATGATGTTATGATTCATCAAAATCTAATATTACTAATGCATTGCGCACGGTAGCGTTAATATTATTATTAATACAATAAAACAAACATGATATAGCGTTAGGCCATCATCACCGATGGCTATTAATATTCGTTGCTTTTCCCGGAATCGTGGGCATTCACAATACTACTGTTCAAAATTAATGTTATACATTTTCGCAGGGCATTGTTATAACTACCTATTATCATGTTATCATTTTATTATTTCATCTCGTCATGCGTATTTTCCTTTACAAAGCCGCTATTAATTACTTTATCCTAGTTGAAAATAAAATACATAGCGAATTTACATTCATTAAACTTTCAATTGTATTCAACTGCAAGTTGATACAGTAAACTATGCAAATATAATTTCCATATTTAATTTATGATAATACAAGGATAAAATTACATGAATTACATATGCCTAATATCATTATTAATCGCTAATCCTCTGTGTATGGTTGCAAAATCAGAAAAGTAATTAATAGAATTAGATACCGTAATTGTACATTATTTTTTCTTCCTAATTTAGATAATGCAGCTGTATGCAATATGCTCAATTAACTATACCTACCTACGTTCGATGAACTACTACGTGACCCTCTTCCTTATTTATATAACGCAAACATTGAAAACGTGGCAAATAACGCGTAAAAGATTAAAATTGTCCTTCGGAAAAGTGCAAATTTTTCCATTACAACAAAAACGTTCATTTCATTCTTTGAATTTCTATTCACAGCGAGAGATTCCACGTAAAATAAGCTTCAACAGAAGTCCGTGAATACCTTGCTACGATTTTCTTGATAAAAAATTTCCATTGTAACTTTATTTTTCGAATGTTCGAATGCGAATCAAGCTTCTCTTCTTTTCAAATTTTCGTTCTTTGGGATGTTTCTTTTTAAAAAGTTCAATTGTAAGTACTTGATTGACCGACTTATATTACAGTTTAAAATAAATTGCTTATCTACCATAATTTTCTAATGGCTTTCACTTTGGTAGGTATATTTAAAAAATTGTTCATGCGTGTCGAAGAAATTTTTAAATATTTAATATGCGAGAGGTACAAAAAAGAAAAGTTCCTATTTTGTTTCGCGAGATAAACGAAAAATTCGGAATTCAGAAATTGGTACGTCAATCTCAAAAAGTTTTATGGAAATTTCAGCAGTATTCCACAAAATGAGTAAATTATTCATTTGGTTTAGATTTTGAAGTAATTTATTCAAAAGTTTTATGTCATGCAAGATTCTTTACGAAGTAAACCCATTCTTTGTTGGAATAATTACTATTATAGGTACTAGGTAGTTTTCTCATTTAAAACAAATTTCGGCACACGTTGGACTAGTTGATGAATTCCATTGACAGAGAAAACTATATATTTTCCTATACCTACAGTTTATTTGGGAAGTTGTCAACAAATGAAAAAAGAATAAATAATACAAACCACCATTTCTCTAATCCGTATTTTTACCCACGCGACCGAACTAATTTGTAAACTTATGGATTAAAAAAGTGTTACGTTTCAACGGTGTTTCAGAAGGACACACGTACACTAAAACAATCCTTATATTCAGGATTTAGAAGGTGAAACTGGTGAGGTGAGTCAATAGAGTGACTCGAAGACTATGTACTCTGTATTTTTAGCCAATCAAACGTGAACATGGTGATGAAAAAGTCAAACCGAATGTCAAAATGAAGCAGGAATGCAGCGAGTGCAGAATTTTGTTTCAAGAAGTTTTTTTTCTATTTTCAGATGGTAATTTACAATCTACTCAGTAAGTAATAAATAAATGATATGACAAGGTAGGTATTGACATGAAGAGGGCACTATCCAGCGACGGGTCACCAGGATTCATTCAATGAGGTCTTCAGGCTACAGTCTGGTTAACTTCAGGCTGTTGGGAATAGAGGTCGGCGATGAGTTGATTAGGATGTTCCAGTGAGCGTGCTTTACTTTTGGCAGCTGAATTTCTGATGAGTTACTCACGTATCAAGGGGCGTTGACTATAGCGCGAAAGGTTTTTGATTGATAAGACTGGAGAATTTTTGTGTTGGACGGTTTGCTGCATCCTCAGAGCTCGATGCCATAGGACCATATGGGTGTAAGGATGGCCTTGTAGAGCAACAGCTTGTTTTCTATGGATTTTCGTCCAAGCAGCCAATGCTTGTTTTTAGTCATTATATTTAGTTGCTGCCTTTTTGCTTTGATATGGGCTTTCCATGTGGGTCTCTGATCTAAGTGGAATCCTAGGTATTTTACTTTCACTTCTGTTGTCATAGGAATAGGTTGATGGTAAGCAGGGCCGTCTTTACCAGGGGGTACAAGGGGTGCCGGGCACGCGGGCGCAGGGCCTTTGGGGGCGCACGGTGACAACTATATAACTACTATCTTGTATTGAAGTCACAAGTTAAAAAATAATATATTATTTACAGGGGTGGGCAGTCACAAAATACTTGTATTGAAAATACAGTATTTGAAATACCTACATTTGTATTTTGTATTTTGTATTTGATGATTTTTCCCTAAAGTATTTTGTATTTTGTATTTCAAATACTCTCTTATGAATATTTTGAATTTTGCATTTGAAATACATTAATGTATGTATTTTACCCACCGCAATGTTAACGATAGGTTTAGAGTGAATTCTAAGTATACATTTTCAAGAACCTAAGTATAAAACTTTCCTAGAAACGTATAAGTAAATCACCCAAAAAAACACCCCGTATGCGTATAGGTATTTTTATATTTTCGTATTTCAAATATTGTATTTGTATTTTGTATTTTTAAAAATAATATAAAAGTATCTCATATTTTGTATTTCAAATACATTTCTAGGAGTATTTTGTAATTTGTATTTGAAATACGTTAGTGCATGTATTTTGCCCAGCCCTGAATTTACATACCGGACCTACGATAGCATACACGGACTACTGTCGGCGCAAAAAGTATATGTACTCGAGTTTGAAGCTGAATAAAAAAATAACCCTTAATAATGTCCATATCTGTAATGCGTAAAATACCTCCGAATGGGAAATGATAATGTTTAAAGTTGAATTATATAAAAAGTCTATGGGGAAAGGTTTATATAATTCAACTTTAAAAAAATAACCATTGGGCTGATTCGAATGAGCTTGGTATTAAATTACAGCCTATTTATTTCTACGTTGTTTAGAAGTAACAACTTTTTTATGTAACTCTAAACTTAGTTAGCGTGTCGCAAACCCCGAAAACGGGCACTTTGCATCGTTCGGCCGTAGAAATGGCCCTTAAAGTGCATTAAAAAAAAAGTTGTTACTTCTAAATAACGTAGAAATAGATAGGCTTTAATTTGATACCAAGTTCATTCCAATCAGCCCAATGGTTATTTTTTTATTCACCTTCAAACTCGAGTATATATACTTTTTTCTACAAACGTCAAAAAATGACAAGGTTTGCGCATCGATAACAATACGCGAAGTGACCCTTTTTTTCACTTACCTACGTTACCATGACAGCGTGCCGGAAATGACGACGCCAAGCGCGAAGTACGCATTGCACGCAAACTAGATGAGAGAATATTTTAACGTTAAAATAATTGTCAACTCCTTCACGTTTGTAGAAAAAATTTTGTTTGCAACTCGTGCGCGAAATACTTTTGGTGATCTCGACTATTTTTTTAACTCGGCTGCGCCTCGTTAAAAAAATCAGTTCTCGATCACCAAAGTGGCATTTCGCGCACTAGATACAAAAATAACTATTTGCGCCGACAGTAGGCTATTTATTTGGGTTTTAAAATTAACAATCTATTTAAATAATTCTGGATATTTTTTACAAAGAGTTCTGTCTGGAAATCATCGGGTGCCCAAAATTGAAAAAGAAAATTGGAAAAAGAAGAAAAAATTAAAAAATTGACTTCCTCAATCGACACTTTTTTTCAACCCGATAAGTTTACTTCGATTTAAGTATAAACAAATATTTTGAGGTAACACTAACATGGGCGTGTGTGCAGAGGAGACCGCAGATTTGATTTGGTATAATAAAGTAAAATTCACATACGTGCCAAGCCAGGTACAAATTCGTCGGTTAGACATCAAAAACATAATAAGTACATAGCGTTACTTTTTTTCTTGGCCAGGGGGCGCAGGCTGATTTTGGCACCCCGGCGCCATTTGTGCTTGAGACAGCCCTGATGGTAAGTGCTAACTTTTGTTAGTAAACGTGATTTGAAACGATTTAACACTATTTAATTCTCCAGCGGTCCAGCCAGTCTTGTAAAAGGTTTAAATGGAGCTGAATGTTTTCGGAAGCCTGGTTAGCGTCATATTGTGAGATGATAGGATTGCTGTATCGTCAGCGAAGGGTATTGTCCGTTGTTGGTATAGAGGAGATAAAAAAAGGGACCGAGGATACTGCCTTGTGGGACACCAGAGTGGATAGGATAGTAATTTGACAATGCACCATGGGACTGGACTTGGAAGTATCGTTGGGTTATGTAGGATTTAAGGAGGAAAATTTGATGGGGACGTTTTTTCTTGACTTTGTAAAGTAATCGGAAATGCCAAACTTTGTCGAATCCTTGCTGTATGTCTAAAAAGACTGCGCACAGTCGTTTCCCATCGAGGGTTTCCTTGATCTTTCCTTGATACGATGGCATTGCTGGATTGTAGAATGGCTTTCCCGAAAGCTAAATTGGTGAGCGGGAAGTATCTCCTCGATAGGAGTTTCTTCTATGATTCGGTAGAGCAATAAGCGTTCAAATATTTTAGAGAAAAGTGGCAGTAGGCTAATCGGCGGATAAGGAGTGGGTTCTAGAGGGGGTTTACCCGGTTTTCGAATTGTAGTTATTAGTGCAAATTTCCATTGGGTAGGAAAGTGAGAAAGAGTGAGTATACGATTGTAAATTGTAGTGATGAGCACCACAGCTTTCTTGGGAAGTTACTTCAGAATATTTCCTGTGATGAGGTGTAGCCAGAATTGGTTAATTCAATTTGTCTGCGCACTTCCGCAGGGGTGATTGGTCTCTAGGATAGAGAATTGCCCAGAGGAGGTGAGAAGTTCCTCGATTTCTATGTTAAAGTTGATATTATTAGAATAGAGTGTAGGGGAGTGAAGACTTGTTCGAAGTGCTCTCCAAAAGCGTTGGCCTTTTCGACATTGGATCGAGCCCAACTTCTACTATCGGGATTCCTACAAGAAGTAAAATCGATAAATCTTTTAAAGGAAGGTTGTTTCGCATATGATTCATGAAGAGCTGGAAAGAAAAGATCGTGTTATGTTTATTTTGACTTCTGGAAATTGAAAATAAAAATGAGCAGCATGCGAATATTAGAAGGGTTAAATATTCAGTTAAATTTGAAAAATTTTGGGTAATTTAGGTGTTATTTGTGTCACATTTCCAGATATTATATATTTTTTGCTATCAAAGAACTTAGGAATCAATCACTTACATCTTTTTTTACAAACGACTTCTACCAAATTTGTGTTTCATTAAAATGAAAAATTTTTGTGAAGAGTGTAAAAAATAATAAAGCGATAGAAGCAAGAGGAACTACTTAAATATGGATAAAAATATCAGATTAAAGATAAAAAAGATAAAATATGACCAAACTATAAAACGGAGAACTGAATAATGTGGAACATTTGAAATATTATTGGGATTCCCTTGGACAAGATAGGAACCAATCGCACAGATTAGAGTAATAATAAACATACCTAAGTCGAAATGTTAGAAGAACCTTAAATTCAATTTTGTGTAGTAAAAAAACCAAATAAACCACTATTTTTGAGGCAGAAAACACAGAAGACGACTAATGACACTTGAAATGGACTTCTGGTGACGTAGCCATAGAAAAACAAAATTGGACGTGCAAACGACGACATATTATGTAGGAAAAAAAACATCATTAGTTGTTTCTTCTGTTGCAAAGGGATTATTACTGCAAAAAAGAATAGGAAATGATTCTAAACCAGTATATTATAAAATTTATGTTCTGTTTACCTTAAACACTGAACAAATATTGTTTACCTTGCATTTTAAATTTGTGCAAGATTACCATATGGTTATGCATCAATAAACTAATTATATGTATTTGTACATAAAAATCGTGAAACATGTTTCCTTAATAACAATTTAAAAACTAATTAGCTTTAGTTTTGCTTCAGAATTGATTCAAATAAAAACTTTTCATAATTTAAATACTACAGGCGCATAATTTTATATTGAAGTAAGTTTACAGAAGCTTAAGATTCACGTTTTGCTTCTTCATTAAGTACTTGTTGACCTTTCTTGAAACTGGAAAATTAACGTTTCCTAAAATAAATTTTCTTAAACCTGCTAATCTTATTCATCTTTATTTATAGATTATTTATCTGCCAAAGCAACTAAAGCAAACGGTTTCTAGAAAATTTTAATCCCTATTTCCTCCTTTAAATGACTGATCGTAAAAATGGTATTATAAGTGAAAATTAAATTTTCGTCGTCCGTCGTTACAATTTGCATTTATTACAATTTACTAATATTTATATGAAATATGATAGAAGTTAATTAATTACTAAACGGTCGGTCTATTATTATATCCACCGAATTAAATAAAATAAACGTGACGATTTGTAGAACAATCAATAAAGCAATTTATTTGTAAAATCGTGTCTTATTTTACAACGATTTTGCCCAATTTGTGTTAATATTTTTAATATCAGCACCATTATGGAATGTGAGTAGGATAAGTATATTATTGGCATTGGTATTCGAAATAAATAAAGATCAGGTGAGGAAATGTTATAGAGGAGGCGTAATAGTTGCTAGTATTTCGGTCGCGCAAAAAATGGATTACGTCAACACACTTTCAGCCAGACTGCTTGACGCTCGGTTGTAAGGCAAGAAGCCAAGGTCAAATACAACTAATCATACGTTATTCCGTGTACTGTAATATTCATTGCCATCATGAGGTAGGAAAGTTAAAAACTTGTGATGATGCCAACGGCAATAATACAATTATCTCATGTATAATTACGATAATTCCATTTAAAAAAATCCAATATTACATAATACCAAGAACTAATTAAAACGAACCTAATTTATTAGTTGTTATTATAACGATACTACAGATAAGTACATAATTATTCGCGTTGGATACGAAGATACTAAATAGCGATTTTGCTTGTCACAATGAATTCTTCCTTATTTTACATCAGGAACCTACTGGGAATCAGACAGTAATGACTGCTAAACGTTTTACATAATATAAATCTCTAAAAATGTTCATGGCATAAGTTTAAAATTCTACTTTTGCTGAATACGCTTGAATAGTCTATTATTATTCATCGCGAAACCGCTAATTATGAATATTCGTGCACGAAATCTATTAGAAGTCGAAAATTTTGCAAGATTCCTAGTGTCAGTTGGCACAAATAGCTTTTTACAATGTTATTCCAGTAATGTAAGGTGTTTCTTGCACAATAGGAATGTGCGTAACCCGTAACGCATTAATTCGAATAGGTCGTATCATCTCCTTCCATTTAATAAATAAATAAATAAAAAATTTATTTCAGTATACATCCATTTCATTTCACACATACATGGATATAGTATAAACGATAATACGTAGGTAAATCATGATACAGTGAACGGTTAAATTATGGACAAATTCATTATTTTGCAAGCAATTTATTTCAGATAAAAATCCTGAAATATGTCAATTTTTAATTTTAAATGCCAATTTTTTAAATAATATGCGAACATGGTAAAGTCACCAGTTTTGACGTGGTGACGTAATTGTTAACTTTTTATTTCCCGAGTACGAAGTAAAAGGGAAGTACTTATTGTATAAGCGTTCCAAAAAAAATTGACCTATGAAAATTTTTACATATCTTTGAGTTTCTGAATACGTAGATTCAAAATATGAAAAAAACTTCCGTCTGTCGTCTGTAGTCTGTAGTCTGTCCGTACACATGTAGTTTAAAAGAGTATTTTTTCCTTAATTCAGCAATATACAGGGTGTCCCAGGTTGAATGATCAGGACTTTGACATTTTGTAGAAAAACACATTTTAAGGTGGGTTTCCCCTATAAACATAGGTCCTAAAACTCTCTTATTCTGAGATACAGGGTGTTCAAATTTTCTAAAAAATAAAGTTTTTATTTATTTATTTCCAAACTGTGGAAAATATTCAGATCAAAATTGGCACACAAGATAAACGGATAGAGGGTCATAATATCCATGGCAACCATCATTTTTGTACACAGCCAAAATACATTTTTCGTGAAATAAATGACAAAAATCTAGTTTGCGGCCACACGGTAACAGAACCGAAAAAGTCAAGAGACATTTTTTGTTTAGAATTGAATGTTCTATCAAAAAAGATATTGAGAATATTTAATTCAGAGCCGTACTCTTTTTATTTATCAAATTAGTAGAACAGATTACCCATATCTCCGCCACTGGTTGATTAAAAAAATTCATATTATTCAATCTTATGGCCCTCTGTCCATGTATCTTGTGTGATAATTTTGGTTTGAATATTCTCCACAGTTCGGAAATAAATAATTAAAAACTTTATTTTTTAGACAATTTTAACGCCCTGTATCTCAGAAACAAAAAATTTTAGGACCTATGTTTATAGGAGCAGCCCACCTTAAAATGTGTTTTTCTATAAAATGTCAAAGTCTTGGTCATTAAACCTGAAACACCCTGTATATTGTGCTATACTTATGTTTTGAAAAGTTTTCGCCAATGGATTGCATTCGGACCAAGAACGAAAATGCTGTTATTACCTTTGATGACGTCACTTCCGGTTAGGGTTACCAACATGGTTGAATTGGCGAATCGGAGAAAATACTTACAAAAATAAAACAAACCCGGAGAAAAAAAGCGCCATAACATTTACTATAGCATCCTGTATAAATAAATATAAACTATTTATAAAATACAACACAAAACAATTTTTAAACTATAAAAACGAGTTTTTTTTAATACAATATAGTATAAAACAAAAATAAAACAAGCATTGTTATAGTACAAAACGAACACTGACAAAAATCAAAACTACAGCGCGCGCAGAGATGATTTAAAGGTCAGATGCGCATTCGTCTGTTTTCAAATATTCCACTCGCGGTAATTCGCGAATTTCATTAGTGGTGGCCATTAAATGGCTTCTTCAGATACAAAATTATACAAGATATTTGCCTGGATTAACATTTTCATAAAATTGAAATTTTACATTTTACAAACCCAGAGAATTTTATTGAAATACCGGGGCCCAGAGATTTAGTTGAAAACCCGGAGTCTCCGGGTGAAAATAACCATGTTGGCAACCCCACTTCCGGTATAAGCTAAAAAACTCGTTTTTTTAAAGAAGAAGTTGCCGTTTTTTGGTACGAGGGAAGTCTCGTGGCCATACATGTCAGAATTTTTTAAATTGAAATGTGGGTCTTGTAATCCTTCATTTGAAAGGTCTTTTAATAAGGTATATTCAGCAGTTTCATACTTAACTGACTAATGCTTCCCATGTAGCACCGTTTATTGGCGTTAGCTTGGCGGAATATTGGCCTAATATAATAGAGATTGAATATTGTCGCACTGCAGCCAATATTGGGTGAATATTTTCTTGTAATATTATACAAATATTAGAAATACAATATTTAGTGAATATAAGAACGGTATTTGCAATATGTAGTAAATATTGCTATTTAATGTAAATTCAAATATTGTACACACAATAATGTACACATATTGCGTGTACAATATTACTAAATATTGAAAATCTATATTTAAGCAATATAACATACATATTTGTAATATTTAGTAAATATTGCTATTTAATGTAAGTTCAAATATTGTACACACAATAATGTTCCAATATTGCCTGTACAATATTACTAAATATAGAAAATCGATATTTAAGCATTATAACATAAATATTTACAATATGTATTTAGTAAATATTACTATACAATATAAAGTCAATGTTTATTTATCAATAAGATAACAATACTGTGTTTTCAATATTACTGGATATTTAAAATGTTATATTTAGGCAACCTGAAAAAAATATTCACAAATAATAGTTATGCTTATGATATTTTCTCAAAATCCGCCGAATGTTAATTTTCGCCGATTTAGAGATACATATCAAAATAATCAAAATATAAGATGCACGCCTTCCTCCATATAGTTAGGGCTCTGTAGTGGCCCACGTCACCCCCTTTCATACTATTTTGGGACACTTTACAAAACAATAATGGGCAAATATTGTATAAATATTTTCGCCAATATTGAAAGAATATCGTTTGGTAATATTTAGGCAATATGTAAAATTGTTCACATTTCAATGTTGGGACAATATTGTACTTTCATATTCTACCAATATATTTACAATGAAATGCCAATATTACACCAATATTAAATGCTAGATGGCTTATTACAGGAAAAATAAAAAGTAATTTAATTTAATCAGAGAATAATCATATATAATAATTGCGAATGGACGTGTGTCCTGTCCGTCAGTAACAAATTCGCATTAAAGTAGATATACTTTAATCTCATGCATTAAAGTAGACATGAGATTAAAGTAGATATACATGTACTACAACGAAAATGGTACAAATTTACAGATGACAGATGTTTGGCAGATGTTTAATAATTTAATTAAACGCCAACTTTTATAGCTTTTAAATATTTCTCTTTGACTTTCAATATCTCGTCAATAAATTAAATTAAGACATATGTTTCCATGAACTTTTCTGTTTATTTTGTGCTGGAGAACGCATCTCTGAAATAGTGCCGTGCAATTTTGAAACATCCTGTATACGAATTGCAATATTAAAAATGAATTTGTTCCATAATTTAGCCGTTCACTGTACAAGGTGAAATTAATATACTGAAATACCAAGGTACAGTTCAGTTCAAAACTGTTTTTACCCTATGTTCACCTCTCAAATTTTTCTTTGATATGTTTTCATTGAACGAGCTTTCGGAGGAATTCTTGTTTTTCCGATAGGGACATTTTCTCTTCCACCTCTTTCTTCCATCTATCTTACAAAAAATGAATACCTTGATTACAGGATCTATGTACCGTCATTTGAACATAACACTCCGTACAAAGGTTTTAGTTAAAAACGCGAAATGCAGCCCACTCACTACACGTACGCCTGCATAGAAGTTACGTTTGGTTTATAATCTTTCAGGAGACATTGTGATGTTTCAAGTTCACACAAGGGTTGAAAATAGAGATTAGTAAGGAAAGATATTATAAAAGTAATGGATTTTAGGACGGTATGCTATGCACGTTATACTTATTATTTGAAAGTTAAGTAAAAAGATTAAGGATAAAAAATTAAATGTTCAGTTATAATGACTTCAGTGCTTGTATACATAAAAAAATTGTTGATAAAAACATTTTTGAACCAACCGGGAATAATATTGCGTGATACCTACTCCGAAAATATAAAACATGATTATATCCATTTCTCTAGTTTTTCCTTAATTCCAAAAGTTTCTGTTTGCTAAAAACAAATTTCGTTAATAATTCAGAAAATCAATATACAATGCGTGTGCGTGATTCAATTTTCTCGCAAAAGTTAAAGGCACTATTGTAGAAAGCGAGTTTCTCATTAACTCTTCTATTTATTGCCGCAACTAATTAAAAAACTTCAATTTACTACAAAGAAACTCTCATAGTGCCATTCGTAATCACAAAGATGACAATGTACGTTTTATGATTGAATATACGTAATTAAATAATCTATAAAAACTTCTACATAAATATACAATGAGGGAGATATTAATAACTGTAAATTATTAATAAGTTATAAACTTTTTTTAAATTCACTTCCTTCTACCCACCGCAACTTGAATTTTTATGGGAACTTATATGTCGTAATTTAATATTTCAGCCTTCTTATGACAGTATAATGACTGAGAGGTATAAACATTTCCTTAGCCTTAGCAAAAGAAGGTCTGTGATGTGGGCTTGCAAGTCAAGCTTTTAGCGAAAGTATAAGGGTGAGACCCACTAATCCAGTTATCCTTATTCTAAACGAATGTTAAAATTATTTATATAATTCGTATAAATTTATTATCAAACCGTCGCCTCGAAAAGCCATATATTACGCATGAAGCCCTTTTACAAAAATAGACATGCATCGTTTAGGCCTTTTAAAATGTCCTTATTCATAAGAATCTCCATAAGCTTAGCGAACGAGTTATCTAAAAAAAAAGAGAGGATGGCAATCGTTAAATATTCAACACAAATTTCCATTTTAGTTCAGATAAATCCAAAGAAACATAAATCCAAATGTGAACCTAAATACATATTTATTAATTCACAGATTACTGGAGATATGAAAAATGGTCAAACACAAATTATTCATTTAGTATGAAAGTGAAATCAATTTTCATCTAAATAATCGACGCGAATAATTTTTTTAACTAACAGTTATAAATGGAACATAAAAAGAAATAAATACTTGGACGTGCGCGCAGTGTAGCTAATTTATTGCAACGTATACTTTTATTATTTTTTTGGTGTTCATGAGAAAGGATGGGTTAAATTTAGGCTACTTTAAGGAGCAGTTGCTAATGGATTTATGTGGATAGATTCGATAAATTGGACGACTTCCTTTAAGTTCTTCCAGGAATTTATGTCCTTGTGTAGAATTTAGAAGAATAAGTTCACATTTACGATTGGGCGAGTACTTAGGTGGGCTTTATGTTCAGCCGCAGTGAAAAGACTGCCAAATGTTAAGTATTAATGTGTACAGGTCCTCTCTCATTATAAATTTGATTTTCGCGAAGAAATAGAAAGAAATACTGAGTAGCTCAAGATACAAAAGTGCAGATGATAATGTACGCGCTATGTGTAATATTAGGGAAAAGAAACAGAAGGAAATATAACCTAAAGTGCTTATCTGTGTTGAAATGCTACGGGAGAAAGAGTAAGGGTATATTAGAGGTTGCAATAAAAACCGCGAAGGAGAGTTACAATAATTTAACAACCAAAAAACTATGCTTTTATTGAACATTATCCTACTTCATTTCAAAAAGTATAATATGAGAAATATAAGCTCGTTGGTATAATTTGCCAATTGAAGTCACTACTTTGATAATACCTCAATGAAAAAACACACAAAGGAAGAAGGTTAATCATTGATTTAATCACATCGAAAAAGTGTTATCTTCATAAAAAATAAGATATGATAAAATTGGCGAATAGAAGGTCATCTTCACAAAGAAATTTAAGTAAAATGCAATCAAAATGCGCAATTAAATATTGATCTAACAATTAACAACTTTATTTAACGATAAGAAATTGGCTTTACGACTTTTTAATATCAGGGACAGTAAGTAATTGATTAACAATTAATCTAACATAATTATAAATGCAAAAATAAAAAACAAAAAAAAATTATTTTGATTTTGGACTTTCTTCAAAGGAAAAGGGGAAGTGAAACTTAACCTATTAAAAAAGCTCCGCAAATCAAAGTTAGCATATAAAATTTTGACCAATTCTCCTCTTTTTCTCTTTCTCTTTATTATCATATTTAAAGAAAAACAAGTAAAATAACATTTCCACGAAGATATGTGATGTCGAAAACATTTTTATTACTTTCTTAATAATATATGTACTTAGTATAAGTCGTTTGGGGCTATTAACGAAAACATATTTTTATATAACCTTTCAATTAATTGGATTTTATGTTCGTAGGTACATACGCTTTACAATTCACAAACAAAATTTGTACGTTCCCTAGGATGACATATTGACTGATAGGTTTCCTTTCTGATGCCAGGAGATTGATCAGCATTAAAAGAATCTAAACCTGTTCCCCTTACAATTCTTAAATTTTAAAACAATCTACAATTTTGTATTCAGAATGTAACTCTTCATTACCCCTCCTATAAATAAATAATTAACGCAAAATTATACCGATAGCCGTAACAGTAACATTACAATTTTTGCGTACAACTTTATTATTTGTATTTGTATTGTAACGCAAAATTTACGAAGTACACATGTGTACATCAACAACTTTGATCATCATCATTACTAGAACTTCGTCTCATCCTTCACCAAACGTTCAATTGAATACCGTGTATTACCATTGACTCAACTGAACATTTTAAATTAGTCCTAAAAGTGTACCGAGCAAGGACTCGCTTTCAATGGCTAACATATCCTAAGATTTAAAAATCTTGACATAGGACTATTTAAAAATGACCGCAGGAGAGGAAGTAACGTTTGATTATTGGTTCCTTGCAGAGTAATGGATGAATCCCTTATATTCATAGTAGAATGTAGATGCAATATGGAAATTTATGCTTTTCACTCCAGCAAGTGCGATCAAGAACTGCTTTGTTTTTCCATCCGATAATACTCCTCGACCCGACCAAACAAAGCGTGTTGTGACGGCTAATTTGATTGTAAGTGAAGGAAAATCGTCTAATTAACCTAGAAGTCTTGAGAATGAACCATTGGTCTAAATAATACATTCTGCAGGATGTCCTTCTTTTACTTAGTGTCAGCAATGAATGTCAAAGCAACTGACTCTACAATTGAAACAACGTGTTCATGATTGCGAAGAACGTAACGATATGAAGAAGTTATGGATACAGTATCATCAATCAACCCAAAAGGAAAAAGTGGCGAGTGAAGAAATACCTTTGGGTCAAATTCCAAAAATCTCAGCATACGGTTATCGATAGAACAAATTAGTTGACCCCTTTGGAATAACAATTTAGGAGAACTACATGTTAAATTCACAAAACCGTGTCAAGTCTACCATTAGATCAAAGGTGCAGTTTCTGTGCACGGATGAATTCCCGATTCCCGTAATACGCTTGGAGACGTGCTGTGTATGTTCAACGATTACAACCTTTCAAGATTTGATGTTTGACCATATCATATCACTCTGACTTATGTCAAAGCGTGTGACATTCACTTGATCCACACAAGAAACCATAAGGTGGAATGAATTTCAAAACGATGATTTAGGCAAGGCACGAATCAGTAGTGAGCGAGTTAGTTCCTTAACAAATCCTTTACGAATTGAATAACTCTTGTTACTCCAAAAATTGTTCAATTATTGGGAATTAAAAACTAATGTTCAGTACTAACAGTTTGGAAGAGTTCTGGCAAAGTACATTAAAATATAATTTGAAAAATTAAGCGAGACTCCCAAATGAAGTAAATTAGTAAATGATGGTCTTGGTCTAACTTTGAACAACTATAGAGTCTTACTAATTTCATACCTTTGTTGAAACTTTTAGTAATAGTAATAACAAGTTATTGCACTAATGCAAGCAACCCAATCCGTTTCGACACTAAGTGTCATTATCATTTAATTTAATTTATTTAATTAGCATTATTATTTAAGTATTCGAAACACACTTCAGTAATATGAAACAAGCATTGGTTTTCTAATGCGTACAAGAAGTGCTAAATTACGAAATTGCAGGAAAAATGTTTAAAGTTAGTCGAACAAATACTTCTTAAAATGTAGTTTCTCAAATAAACAAACTTTTCGTTTTGTTTTTACTTAAGAAAACTTTGTAACTAAAGTATTTTGGGCGATTCGCTTTTAAAATAATCAATTAGCGAACTGAAACCTACCGAAACTTTACTTCAAAATTTAGTTAAATAAAAGAACGTTTGTTAAGAATTTTTGTAGAGGTTTATGTGTAAAAATTTAAAAAATAGAATAAATAACACAATACAACATTCGAATTATAGTGAATAGTTGATTAACAAACAATATGCAGTCAAGGATTACTCGACACATCACATGTTTAATCTTTAACGATGGTAAAAGCAAAGAGAAATTGAATTTGAGTGAAAAAGCTTACCAGTGTCTAATTTTCATCTTACTTGGTAATTTTCAATGACAAACACGTCAGTAAATGTTACCACAAGGCTTCTGGATTCTGGATTACGATAGGAGGATGGACATAGTCCACGCGTACATAGACCTCACATTCGAGCCCTTTGTACTCTACCTCCATGACTTAGAGTGGTCTTACCCCGCAACGTCACACAAACCATCCCACACGTGAGATGAATCTGAGGATGCTGAAAGGGAAAGCGGCTCTAATCGTAGACATGTCTGGCCAGGATACCCCCAACATGGATCGTCTCAGTCTCAGTGGGACCTTTCTATTTATGTAGCTTATATAGGAAATGCCTTCAAACATGAAGAAATAGCTCTGCGTCTTCATGAAAGTGTTGATTAAACTACCGGGTTATTCAAAAAGAAAGAACAGATTTCAAACATATATTTCTTCCAAACTACAAAAGATAGAAACATGATTCCAACGTTCATGGAGAGAGAAAAGCTTACAATTTTATGGTATGCATTCAATATGAGCACCGTTCTTGCTACATACGAATCAGCTGGTCTCTAGTTATCGAATTCACAGCTTCAACAATTCGATGGAAGAAAGGCCCATAAATCTTGGTTACAGATATCGCACAGAAGACGTTCAACTTCGGTGAATCTCTTTCATGTTGAATAACTGCCATAGGATTGTCACTGGCCCAAATTCTAACGTTATGGCGATTAATTTTGGAAGAAATAAATGTTTGAAATCTGTTCTTTCTTTTTGAATAACCTGAAGACATTACTATAATTATATCTACTTGTTTATACATAGAGATTTGAGTAAATAATCAAATTTTGTAGGGCCCGTACACGTTCAATATTATTATCAAACCAGACGAAATGTATAATTTTTATAAATCTGAATAGGTTAGTTCTACAATCGATGCCAAGAAGAAAGCATGTGTCGCGATTGTTTTGCATTTTATTTTGAAAAAATGGGCGAAGAAATGGTTGTTAAAGTGAGCGATGCCATTGACTACCACAATTACTTGAGAATGAGTGACGAAAAGTTCAAAATGTTACTGTCTATCATCGTTGAACCCCATTTAGTAAAAAAAAGTACTAATATGCAGGTCTAGCAGGAGCGCGGGGCGGGAACCTCCTTCCACTTTTTCACTGCAGCATCAGCAAGTTTAGCAAACCCTGGTTTATCGATGAAGTCCAGAACTTTAGTAATATAGTCAAACTTATTAAGGAGCACCAAACAATTCCCCTTGTCCGCTTTGGTGCACATTATATTGGGGTTAGCATTGGTGAAAATTCTATCTAAATTAATGGAAATGGCTTGATGAGCATGTTTATGTTTTTTGTTATGGACTGAGTGATCATGTTTATGAACTTGGAGAGCCTTGGAAATTTTGACCTTAGTGAGGTTACCATTCGGCATATTAAGAGAATCTATTATAGCATCACAACGAATAGCAACATCTTTTATCTAGTGTGGGGTTTAAATTTGAAACCGTTACTAAGTAAATTAAATTCCTCGTTACTAAAAACATGATCACTCAAGTTCAGAACTCTTGGATGGAACTTAAAGTTGTTGAAATAATTATTGTTGTAAATTAACAATTTGTGCGTTTGATTAATCTTGATTAATTGATATCAAAATCATTCGATGGGGAAGGTTGTGTGTTATTTCACCCTTTAAACACACTTTAACTTGCATTGGCTCAAAAGTCAAAGAGGACAATCTTTTCCAAAAATAAGTTACATTTTCATTTAAGGGTCTATCACAAGTTGGAATTGACACTGATTGAATAGGTTTTTATGTATACATAAAATTGAAATAATACATTGTTGTATAACCACAACAACTTGTAGGGCCCTTCTGATAGGGATTTTTTCATTTTTTACAAAGTTTATCAACGCACTATGAAAATTTTAGCGCTTGCATGGGTTTAGAAATATACATAAAATTTGGATAATAAATAGTTTTATCGAAATACAAAATATGTCATTGCAAAGAGGAAAGGTTCTTGTAGGACTCTCGTGTATTAGAATTTTTCATTTTTGTTCGTATTTCTTGTAAAATATTCGTGAAATTGAATGAATATTAAGCAACTTCAAACAAATTTTACAAAAAACGTTGTGAAAAATTTAAAAATCCCTATCAGGAGAGCACTACAATAAACCTTCCTCTATCCATTGACACCTTTTTTCTGTTTATACAACAATGTTTTATTTAAATTTTATGTATACAGCGACACCCATGAAATCAGTTTCAATTCCAACTGGTGATGGACTCTTAATGTTTCTTTGGGCCTCTGACATTCTACTTGGAATTAAGTGTATCAATACAATAAAATACACATTTTTGGAAATAAACAAATTCTAGGCGTCGGCGTCGTGTAGCTGAGTTTCAGGAGGAAATAACTAGAAAATATCACAGGATATAGCATGGCTTATCAGGATAAATACACAATAACTAAGATTAACAATATATTTGTATATTATTATAAAAATATGCTCGATTATCAAATGCTACTGTTTAATGAGACACGTATTACGAAACGCGATAAAACGTTAACTGTAAACAATTAGAATCTGCGAAAAAATCCTTATCATTTTATAAATATTACTCTAATCACAATTTATAAGAACATCTGCTCTAATTCTTTGTTTAATTGTATAAAACGTGTCATTTGAAAGGTCATTCGATTTTTACCGAAGTTCTCCTTTATAAACAAATAATAATTACGCGCAATAATCGAAAACGCTAACGTCTTAACCTTGGTTCGAATTTAAAAAGCTGCAATCTTTTGTTGATTTGTATATTATAATCCTATCCTTAGTTCTATCTGATAAAAAGGCGACAAACATTCTACAGCTGCGTCTGATAATAGCAAACGTGATAAAAACTCGTTATCGCTTATAGTTAAGTGAGATCGACCAAATGCGCAGTTATTTGTTTACTGTCATTGACCTAAGATTTTTACAGCTAATAATAATTACTTGCATAGAGATAAAAATAACAACACATAAAACGAGTATAATAAACACAACAATTATGGACTGTAAAATTGTCGATAGATGTCGGTGAGTGTACGAAATAATATAAATCGCGATGCTACTAAATTTAAAATTAACTTTGTCGAGTGTAATAATTCAATTACTTAATAAAAGACATTTGCATAGAATTTACATTACAATTTACTGTCGTAGAACTTGCAATTAATTTAATTAATACAAACAATGCGACAATCATGAATACTGGCGTGTTGCAAAGTAAATAAAATGTTTTGGTTGCCATCCTATAATGTATATTTTTTATAAAAGAAACCGATCTGATCTGCGAGATTAGATATGGCATGTCGACACTTTACTACTTTAACAGGCACAGAAACTAAAGCTGCTGTGGAAAGGATAAGACCACAAAAGCAAAAATTTATATGTGGAAAATGTACGAGAGCCAAGGATATAGTGTAATATATTGCAACGTAACCTTCGATAAATAATTGTCTACAGTAACCATTAAATTTATGTTTTCTATTTATCTTATTTGCTAGATACATAAATATTGTTTGCTCACCAATACTCCAATATTCCGTATTTTCTTCAGAAAATGCAAATGGCACAAAGGTATCTTGTATTGAAATTGCTTCGAGCATTTTAGTATTAAATAAATATAGCGTTACCTATCTACTACTACTAAAGGATGCTGGTGCTTGTAAGACACAAAATACATTTTTCAGCGATATTTGAAGTATGTATAAGGGATTATAACAACAAAACATTCACGAATGACTTCTTTTCCTTTTACGATTTGTTAAAATTTTTGTTTAATAAACATTACATCCCAAGATAAATATTGTATTTTATTCCTTCAAAGATGAATGCAAATCAA
The DNA here is from genome assembly GCA_036250285.1 of Pyrocoelia pectoralis. Taxonomy (NCBI): domain Eukaryota; kingdom Metazoa; phylum Arthropoda; class Insecta; order Coleoptera; family Lampyridae; genus Pyrocoelia; species Pyrocoelia pectoralis. Next base: position 75,522,709 of record CM070075.1, on the reverse strand, counting down.
ACACAAATAAGTAGTCCTCTTTCATTCGTGCTGGCTAATGAGGTGGTTATTAATAAATAATAATTTTAGTCTACTTATTTGACAAATACATGAACTATTGACTACTCACTAGACTAGACCATTATAAAAGATACAAACCCTAACGTGTTTCTATAAAAAAGAAAGAAAAATAGTGAGGACCAAAAGGTTGGATTAATGGATTTTTTTCCTTTCCTGTCAGAAATATCAAAAAACTATTGGACACGTCGAATTGATTTTGGTAATGGAGAACATTTTGCGATAGTTTTAAAGTTCCTACCCTCACCCCTTCTGCGCAGTGACGTCATCATTTTTTTTAATGATAACACCCCACTTTTGTTAACGACTCTCAATAGATTATTATAAAACGACGATTTCAGCAAACATACACACACTGCACCTTTCAAGAGATATTAATTTTCTAAAATAGAAAAACGCAAAAAACATCAAAAAGCGTTGTCAACAAATAAACAAATTTTGTTACAAAAATAATGTTAAATGGTTTTTCTTTTAGTAACAATAATTATCCTAAACAGTCATTAGAGTAATATTCAAATTCAAGCTCATTTTCTTCTTGACAGTACGCCAATCGTGCTTGAAACTCGGTGCAAACATTTTGCACAGTTTCCGTTTGTATTGCAACCAGCGTCGGTTTATACATTACGCACACTACGCACGTGCGTAGGGCCCGGACGTGCGTAGGGCCCGGACAAATCTAAAGTTTTAAGTTTATTAATTATAGGTATCAATCAATGCATTTAATATTAAGGAATTAAGGTGTATTTATTTCACTCACGACTTCCCTTCAGAATAAATACTGTAAGATACAACAATCTTAAATAACAGGAAAGTTAAAATCTCAAAAGAAGGTATAATAATAAGAAGGCACCCTTTAACACGTTTGTTTGAGACTAAAATTTATTACTGGTCATATATTTTAAAAGAGTTTATTGCAGATTGAAGATTTCCTCGTCCCTTTGTAAGTAAATAACCTTTGTACTTAATTATGCCGACACAAGAGGGGTTTGTGAATCAGGGGCGTAACTATCAGGGTAACTATCAGCCCCGCGGAACCCGGGCCTGTGATCTATGGGACCCGGATGTTACGGCACTAATATTTGTATTTTCGTAAACATTCCTCTTAAATTGCTGAAAACGTATTTAAAAAAAATTGCAAAATGTAAATTTTATTTTCCAGCAAGTTAACAATAATGTGAAACATTCCAATTATGGAACAAAATTTTTATTGCCATAATTTCCGGCCTACACTTCGTCTACGTGCGGTGTTGTTTGTACTTGTACCAACCATAAATAAAGACAGATGCGCCGTATTTATTGTATTGTAAGCTTCTTGAGAATTCAGACTTGCCGTTTTCATCTTATGAAACTATTTAAAATATATTAGTCCGAATGATTCTCATTTTTATCGTCTCAAAAGCAACGGAGGTAGAGAAAAAAAATAGATTGGCTTGTATCAAATTCGAAGTGTTGCTATCTATGCAAATTGTTGTGAGGGTGGTTGGTGATGGTGGGGGGCCCAATGTTACTTAGTGGGTACTACTAAATGACATGTAAAACCGGCACTGATTGCAACCATTTCCTGTCTTATTCTTTCTTTCAAGTCTTCGATATTATTTGGTCGATTGAAGTAAACTTTACTTTTAATATATTCCCATACAAAGAAATCCAGTACACTCAGATCTGGAGATATATAAATGTTTTTTTTTATGTTTTTCTATTTTAATAAATTAATATCTCTTCAAATCTGCACTTAAAAGGTACAATGTGTATATTTGTTGAAATCATCGTTTTATAATCTATTGAAAGCCGTAAAGAAAGTGGAGAGTTCTCATTTTAAAAAAATTGATGGCGTCACTGCGCAGACGGGGTGGGGGTAGGAACATTGAAAACTATCTCAAAACGTTTCCCATTATCAAAATCAATTTGACGCGTCCAATAGTTTTTTGATATTTCTGACAGGAAACGAAAAAAATCCATTATTCCAAACTTTTGGTCCTTACTGTATATAAAGTACTCTTGTGTTTGATAATGGGCAAGGAAGTCATTAAAAAATATGCATAATAATAAACCTTCTGATTTGTTACAGGTATACAGTGAGTATGATCGTTTAAATAAAGGTATTTTTCTCTGTGCACAGCCTTTTCTGCCGCATGCTGATAACATTAAGAATGGATTTTTAATAACGTCATTCCAGCTCAAAAAAATTTGTGCCGGAATCGAAATGCTACTTATAACATTTATTGTATTTATTGTAGTATTTTTTTAATATTTGATCCGAATTTTCATAGATTATGCCTTTTAGTTCGTTTAGTTGGGTATGTACTTAGTTACAATTACGCTTCTGTTTTTTTTTTGTTTTTTTTATATATTTATGGCTTCGACTGCTATGGTCTTCTCGCCATACAAAAGTAGCTTCAAGCAATTTCAGTCCTATCATACAATCCAATTACTTTTATGTACTCTAACATATTTTTCAATCTTGGTATGCTGATGAAGTTCGATGTAATATCCGGCTTTATGCCATATATGATGATATAACTGACGCCGATTGACAAAATCTATACAATCACATACTGGGTATCCCATTTTAATCTTACCAGCGGAATTTCTCGAAATGACGACCCCTGACAAAAAAAGTTGCTAAATAAAAGTTTGATGGTGTGGAGGGGGACGTCCGATTCTGTAACAAATTTCACCCCCCGACACTCACGGGGGTGGGAAACGGGGGTGACTTTAGAATGTTAAATGGAAACCCCTATTTTTTATTGCAGATTCAGAAAGAGCATAAAAAATTATGAAGATTTTATTTGAGAACTTTTTATTTATTTGCAACAGGTGGCGCTGCAAACGGGGCGTCCAGGTGTCCCATTTTAATCTTACCAGGGGAATTTCTCGAAATGAGTACATCTGACAAAAAAACTTTCCAAATAAAACCGTCATAGGTTTGTAAGAGCTTTCTGAATATGCAATAAAAATAGGGGTTTCCATGTAAGTCACCCCCCCCCCCCCTATATCCACCCCTGAGTGTCGGGTGGTGAAATTTGTTACAGAATCGGACGTCCCCCTCCAAACCATCAAACTTTTATTTAGCAACTTTTTTTGTCAGGGGTCCTCATTTCGAGAAATTCCGCTGGTAAGATTAAAATGGGACACCTGGACACCCCGTTTGCAGCGCCACCTGTTGCAAATAAATAAAAAGTTCTCAAATAAAATCTTCATATTTTTTTATGCTCTTTCTGAATCTGCAATAAAAAATAGGGGTTTCCATTTAACATTCTAAAGTCACCCCCGTTTCCCACCCCCGTGAGTGTCGGGGGGTGAAATTTGTTACAGAATCGGACGCCCCCCTCTAAACCATCAAACTTTTATTTAGCAACTTTTTTTGTCAGGGGTCCTCATTTCGAAACATTCCGCTAGTAAGATTAAAATGGGACACCCTGTATAGTAGGGGAGCCCAAGCGAGGATTTTGCGCCTTACTCGAGCGCGTCAGAAAATCATATGGGGAAAAGGGGTGAAACCTTGCACCCTGCAATGAATCCCTACCATATATGAACCCTTAATATAGGGGCGTGCGTTGAGCGTAGCCGATTATATTAGTAAAAAAAATCGATCCTCAGAAAAACTCGAGCGCGTCAGATTAAGACAAGGTAAGTTAAGTACATGCAGAACAGTGTTTATTTCAATAATCTGAACAGAAAAAACAGAAAAAAACAAAAAAAAAATTGTTTTCAAATTGTCAAATTTTTGTTAAAAATAAAAAAACTAGTGCACTGAATTCAGAAAAGAAAGACCTTCCAAATGACGTATGCGTATCACTTGCCCCATCATCCCTATTCAAATTATAAGGGTTGTTATCACAGCGCTAAGAGATGAAGTCATTTCAGGTTGAAAATCATGACAAAAGTTGTCCCCTTTGATTTAAAAATTACGTGTTTTTGCATTTCTCAAAAACAAATGTTATAGTCAGAAACTCGTCTGTTACCTTTTCGTTGGACCACCCTGTATATAAATTAGTCAAAATGTCCACTGTTGTATGTTCACGACACAATTCCACTTTGTTCCAATTCCAATATTGTCGACCTCTTTTTCCAGAGTTGCAGGTGGAATTCTTTCAAGTTTCCGCAGTAATTGCTGCTTGTAGTTTGCCCGAGACGGTTTCGAAAAACGTTGAACAGAAAAAATATAACGGAGTTAAATCTGGAAAACGGGGAGTCATAATCCTCTGCTAATTAAACAATTTTCAAATCGATCAACAATTCGTTTCTTATGGTTAGCAAACGCTTGATAAGGAATATGAAAATCGGGGTGCTCTTCCATAAACTACTCTGGATAGGAGCAGTTCAACTCGCCAATTCCACACCGTAAGAAACACTACGCGCGAAATTCAAACTATCATCAGTGTTAGAGAATCACCCGGTATTATATATTACATATAAAATTATATTATGGGGTATAATGTAGATTTCCGGTATTTTTTTAAATTATCTTAATAGATTTTTAGTAAATTCAGGCAAAAATATTAGCATCCAGTTCGCCAATTTTCGCGGGGTTTGTCAAAACGGGACAATTTTGCGGTCCGGGGGTTTTCTCGGGGACACTGGGACTGAGTACCGAAAAAAGGGACGGTCCCATTCAAAACGGGACGTATGGTCACGTTAGGTATAACCCGATGATAAGATGGTAATCCTGAGAGTAAATAAGAGGTCCATAAGCAAGAATCCTGGAGCATATGCCAGTAAGTATGGCTGTATAAAATTTATGACCGAAACCATATTTCTGAAAGAATTGATATTGGGAAGAACCCTGAAACAGAGAAAGCCGCAAATATGGTTGCCATCTGTACAGAGAAAAGGTGGAAATCCGTACATATCACAACTCAAAAGGTAAAAGTACATATTGACAATTTCAACAAAATTTGACTTAATTTTTATTATTATTTATTGATAAATTAAGGAATTCAAAACTGTAACTGTATCCATAAAATTCTATCTGTTTGTCAAAGAAGTAAAAAATTGATCGTTTTCCAGTATACATATAGACATCTGTAAAAAAATTAACTAATCAATTTAGAAGACGGCTTTTCATATTTACTGAATTACTCAGCTAATTCATAAAATGTATTTAGTTTTTTTCGATTATTAGGATTAGTTTTCGATGACCGTGCATTATTTCTACTACCGTTTGCACTTCTTTAATACAGATAGACGATGATAGTTTAATATACGACGCAATTTGTAGCAGCTGTTCTAAAAGGCTGATTCATATAAAATAACAGAATCAACTGCGCGTTATAGTTGCACCCTTTGTTACTAATTAAGGATATGCTAAATATAATTAGAAAAAATGATGCTTTACGAGTTCAAACGACACAGTTTATCTTTTCGTTTTATTAAAACATCCAACTTGTCGTAAAATATTAAATGTAATCTTCCGACATTCAGCTAAAAATACTTTCGGTGCATTGAACATTATTTTTCACAGGAGCCGAGAAGGCCGTCGGGTTTACACATATTTTTTCTTTTTGTAAAAAATATATTATGTTTGTACGTGTTGTTATAAAAGAGAATATATGTACGCGATGCCCATTTTAAAGACCGAGATAGGAAGCTTGAGCAGGTCAGGACCTTTGCCGTAGGTGTTCATTATAACGTGCTTTAAGGATCACGTTCGTGCGATTTGTGAGCTATGTCGTTACTTTTTTTCTTTTATTTTTGCTTGTGTTTGCTATTCTATGATCATTTGGGCACGCTTTTTGATGATATCCTTACTAATATTGAGACAATATATTTATACACTAATATACTTCGGGATTTTTTTATGAAATACATATAATTTTGTGCTACGCTGAACTTATTTTAAAAGCTTCTTTGAGAATTTTGTGAAAATTAAGTAATTCATCCGAAAACGTAATACTAAACGCATCATAATAAGTTGGTCACCAACACCAATAATAATACAAAGTAAAGTACCACTTATTCAGTACCCGTTACCTGTGCATTAATTCGTCTTTATTGGAAAGATTATTGTTTTTACCACAAAAGGTCGAAAAACCACGATTATTGTACCTAAATAATATACTTACATAACTATATTTACTAAACAAGACAATCATTTTTTTTCCTCGCCCCTAACACATTTCCTACAGGAGTAAAGCGCTCATTATTATTTGCACATAACGATGTAGATTATTTATTCATGAACTTTTATCCCCAGCAAATTTGCTTATAAATAGGTAATACTAGTTGATCATTCATATGTATGGAAAACCGATGAGGTGTTTTCGAAATTATTTTATAAATTAAATCTTTTCATTTTATATTTTTCAATTATACGACTGATAATTTTGTAATAACCGGCTTTGTATTTTGATTTTTTATTTATTTACCCTCCTAAAGACCTCAACTAAGTTAATTGCCTTTAGGAACGAAAATATGCCAACATTATGAAAGTAATGAATCATGTATGTGCGTAATATAATAAATACCTAGTTAAATGGGTTATGGTACTTCAAAAGGTTTCATACTTTATATTGGAACCCGGAACTACTAGATTTAGAGGACACATAATACAGACGTGAATTGAAGAGATTGAAAAGCTTTATCCACCTACATAATAATATACAGGTGGTTCCATTTAAAATAACGTTTTGCCTATTAGAAATTTACAAAAACCATGCATTATTGCAAACAGCCTGTATAATTCTACATCTATAAGAATATCCCTATAAAAATTGAATTGAATTGAATTGACTTAAATCGATAAATATTTGTGTATCACTAAGGAACGACCTTTACTAATTTGTGTACCAAAAATGGACTGAACGAGCCTAAGCATTTTTTAATCAGACCATATTTTTTCAAAAAAATCATGAAAAAAATTCATAACAACGCTGCATTTAAACAAAAAACAAAAATTGATTTTTCAAATGGCACTGCCGATTATTCTTTATTACGTTTTAATTTTTGAACTATGATTTTACAAAATTATAATTGCGAGTTCATCAATTCAAATTTCAATTTTGAATTTAATTTAAACATTTCAACTTTAAACAGCAGTAATATTTTGCGTTTCGAATTTTGAAATTTGAATTTTCAAATTATAATTTATTTCATTAGCATTAATATTTTGAGTTTCAATTTTTTATTTCAAATTTCTGTTTTGAATACGAAATTTTTGAATTTTATGTGGATTTATTCAATTTACATTTTATATTTACATCTTTGAATAACTTGAATCTTTGAATTTAGAATTTTGAACTTTGAATGTCTAAGATATGCGTTTTTTATTTTTATTTTGTACAAAACACCCTGTATAAAAACTATCGCGATGGATTCTACGTAAAGAAGTGGTCTAAGAAAGAATTTGCCAAAATCAATTATCTTTAATAATAAGAAAGTTATGGAGCATTAAAGAAATCGACCAAATTCGAGAAACGCTCCCTAGCGGCCAAACGATTAAAGATAGATGAATTCTGTTTGCGCCAGTGATTTTCTCATTACAATTGAGCTCCAGATACCTTGGTCCATTTTTTTCTATCTCTTAAAATAAGGGGTGTTGCCATAAGAAGATTTTCAATTTGAACCACCCTATACACATATTTTCGTAATATCGTTTTCTAATACAATTAGAAGTATTTTCTGTTACTGATTTACTAATTTCTTCTTTTTAACCTAGACCCTGGAGTCTCTAATTAGAATTATTTGAAATACTCATACTCATAGTTGTTACTCATTTTTCACGAATACTCTCTAAAATTTGTACCATTTTCTTTGAGTACTTCTCATATGAGTACTCGAAATCGAATACTTATGACTATTTTCCAAAGCTACTCATTGTGAAGTACTCATAAGTACTTTAGTGCAGTACTCGGCCCAGCTCTGGTCATAGAGCATTTCAGGCGCGTACCGAAGGGGGGGGGGGGTCTTGGGTTAACCCCCCCCCCGAAATGTTCATTCAAAGGCTCAATCACTGTTTCTAAACACAAAAAATAAGAATAATAATGTTAATTTTGATATTACAGCTGTCATCCCGAAGAAATAATCAATCGTCTTGCGCGTTCATCTAGACGTCTTAACTTTGTTATTTCGATTATTATTATTTTAAAAAAATGTTTCTTTTTATGTTGTTTTTAACCCCCCCCCCCCCCCCCCCCCCCGAACGAAAATCCTGCGTACGCCCCTGGAGCATTTTAAGGAAGCAATCGGAATATGAGCGCAGCACTACAGACAACTCCATTCTCATCAAATTATTCCGAATATAGGTTGTTCATCACACATGGTGAAAATATTCACGATTTACCCCACCACTTTGAACATAATTAATAAGTTTGTCAAAAATTGGTCTATGTCGATAATATTCACAGCATCTTTGGTAAGCCTTGAGAAAATAATCAACCCTAAGCCAATCTTTGCAAAATACAATCTTTCTCATTTCCTGATTAATCATCTACGTTCTGGCTTGTTACATGTCAGTTTTAACATATGGAATGGCAATTGAACGAATATTCCGTTCAAAGCAAACATTCGAAACTAAGTATAATGGATAATTTTAAATATACGTATATACTTAATAATAATAACAGCAACGATTTTTCAACGCTTTGTATATTTTGAAATGTACTCCAACAAGGGATAACCAGTTTCAAAATTTATTTATTTAATATCCACATGCGCACTTATTATTATTTAAATATAGTTATTTATTTTCTAATCTCACGTAATGGTCACATCTGTTTAGAGATCTATTACGACCGCTATTCAAATATATTTTATGTAAATCTTGTCTAGGTATACCTACAACAAAAACAATAAAGAAAATATCATAGACAGCATATAAATCAAGTTCAATTTAAATTTAAATTTACAATTTGTTTTTGTACGGGATCTCAGTAGTACCTACACTTAAAGGTGAAAGATGTAGGTTAACATGATAACAGTGATTGTGGATTAGCTTAGTTTACAAATCTATACGAATAACACAGAGCTCAACAACTAAAAACAATTAAGTGTAATTAAAGATTGGATTAACTTCGTAGTTCAAACGTGTAATTTCTACGATGTTTTGTATCTACAACAATTACACCAGACTCATTTATTATTCTAGAGCGAAGTTACTCTTAAGTGGTTTAATCGTAACATTTTTTAGTATAAAAGGGACAATAAAACCGCGATGTCGTACTTCTATTTAAACGGATTACTAACTGGAATTACCTTAATATTTATGTGATGTGGAAAGTATTATTTATAATTAATGCAAAACGTATTAAAGGAAATATATATTATTGCAAATTTCTCTTAATTCGGTAAAGGAGTATACATTATTCTTATGTCACCTATTTTCTATTAACTATTAATAACTCAGAACGGAGGTGTTTAATTATGGCTACATTGTCTTCATTCACTTCAAGAGTGGATGCTTATTAAGTTTCAAAATCGTGTTTACACGCTTTTTACGCCGACAGTGTAGGTCATAACATAGATTTATAAACAATTGATAGAAAGTTTAAATTTACATTTGTTCATTGTATAGTAGCACTCATTTCTTTTGGTAGTTTAAAAAGGCCCCCCCTCCCTTCTTAAAAGAAGCTGTACTTGATCACTAGGTGTAGTTATATCACAACGAGTCATTTTGGGTACCGTATGATGGGGTTACATTTCTAACGGTAGGTAATTATCTCTTACAAATTATAGCAATTAATGACCAATGTATTTTAATAAATCTTTATCGTTGTGATGACTAATGTAAATATACAGAGCTTTCAGGATCAAGCAAGAAGATGTTTAATCCGAATTAAAAGAGATTAAAGCAGGAGTGCCACAAGGTAGTGTATTGGGACCGGTTTTATACCTAATACATACCTGAACCAATGCATGACGCGATTGGCACCTTCGCAGACGATACGGCTACCCTCTGTCTGTAGGCAAAACTTCGAAGAAACAGCTAGAAATTTGCAATCAACTGCTAATCAAATTAACGACTGGACTAAACGCTGACGAATTAAATTGAACGAAACCAGATCTATCCATATCAATTTTACAAACAAACATGATCATCATACCCCTATTAGCATAAATAATACACAAATAACATACGCTGATACAACAAAATATTTGGGTATTAATCTGGATGCTAAGCTGCGATGGAAGGTCCACATCAAAAAGAAACGAGAAGAACTAGGTCTCAAGTATAAGAAAATGTATTGACTCCTGGGCAGACACTCCACATTGTCAACCTATAACAAAATACTACTGTATAAACAAATCCTTAAATTAAGTTGTGGGGTTGTGCGAGAAAGAGCAACATAGATATTATCCAGCGTTATCAGAATAAGCCAAGGTACTGAGGAATATTGTTGACGCACCTTGGTAGTTCAGAAACAGTGACCTTCATAGAGATTTGGAGCTATTGAAAAAATTGCCAGAAACCACGAACAGCGACTTCTCCATCACGTTAATGTTGAGACTATTCAGCTCCTCGACAATATGACGCTAGTCAGAAGACTCAAGAGGACTAAACCCTTTTAACTGGTATAAGTGTTTGTGAAAAAGCAGAGTAAAGTGCTATTAGTGTGCACAATAGTTAAGTGTAACTAATTAATTAGAATCTAAGAACTGCTAATGAATAAGACCTTAGCCTAAATTTGTAGTAGTAATTTAAGTGTGAACAAAATTTCTCATTGATTAATATATCATCAGATTTTATTTCAAAGAAACACCAGTAATGGTATTTCATAATTATTAAAAAAAAAAAGTTATCGTTACATTTAATTAAAACAAAAACGAGTGCATTAACAAAATTGAGTTTGTTTTGTAAATTAGATTAAGTTAGAAAAATGCATTTGCAACCATCCACAAGATTTTTAAATCACTGAGCCCATTATTACTCCGATTTCTCGTTTACTCGTGTGTGTTATAAATATTGTATGAACTGACTAATGATAAAACCAGGTATATGTACATAAGGTTGAGTCATATTAGTCAAACTATTAGGGACAGGTAATTACTGATAACATCTGAGCCAACATTTAATATATTAGTTCATTGCCACCACGTATAGATAGTAATAAAATTTTAGTATGTAGCATTATTCAAATTGAAGCAAATATTGAAAGAATCGTCGTTATTTGTCAAGTCGCTCACTTAAATATTTGATTCTTTTAGTATTATGGCTCATTCATGCTGAAGATATCCTAAATGTATAATGTACCTCTAGATCTATACATGTTTACATTGAAAATGTGCCCTCTTAAAAGTAAATCAACCAACAAAAAGCTCATATGGAAATCTTTATAATGCTAAAGGAAATGCGGAAAGTCTATCAAACTTTATGTTTACTGTGTACATTAAACTCTCCTCTAATATCTACATATCTGTAATATATATTCTATAAAAATGAAAATAACAATATAACCGCACATAACGTACAAAGCTCTTACGATGTTCTCTAAATCAACGCATTGATAGAGCTTTTTGAAACTAAAATTACAAATTTACATTTCTAAAACCTTTAAAATTTCATAATTTAGGCCCGTTGTTTATATTCCGTAATTCACGGCAGTTAACCTTTACCTTGTGCTTAAAATAATAGTGAACACTTTAACTAGAATTTACGTTTGTAAAGTAATTACTTTCGCTCGTTTTTCTCTTTTATGCATACATTATTAATAACTTTTAAAAAATTTGTAATTTATGGAGACTAATAATAAACATCTTTGTTATGATGAGTACGCAGCTAATGCTCTGGCAAAACGTATTTAAACGAGTCAAAAGTAAATCGCAGTAATGAGAATTACTTGAATGTAATAAAAATAGTTGTCGTCAGATGTGGTAAAATGAAACGTTTCTGTCAGAATTTATTAGACATATATAAAATATGCGAGGGGACATTAATTTCACATGTATGAGTAATACATTTTGTTTATTATCGTACTAAGAAATTAAAGATTTACTAAGAGAATTTGTAAGAATGTGTAACAACAACAAAGAAATGTAAAGCAGTAAAGATTACTATCTTCTTATCCTTGTAAAAAAATGGGAACCAAACCCTTATCAATTAAATATCTAAATTTTTCACCTCCGTCAGAAATTCGGTCGCACTGTTCTAATTCTCGCAATATTATGCTACAATGATTAAATTTGCCAGTTTAATAAGAATATTGTACGCCTTATTTCAAAATGTGGGTTCAAACAATAATTCTACTGAGAAGTTACGTTTTTGGGGGATACTGTCGAAACACAAACTTCGTGGTTATCATTAGCAGTAGGAAATTTGTTGAAGAAACTCTACTTTTGAACCTTTTCACAAAATGAAAATTATGGTATAGTAGCATCCTATCAGATCCATCAGTCAATAACACAAAACCTTTCACCCTAGACTTTTAATGACGTTAAAAATTCTTAATTTACAGTTTATTATTAATTATTAATAAACTCACTTATCAATTTCATCATATTACGATTAACGGGTTCCATATCGTTGGAAAGTTTATTCTCTAAATGGGGTAAAACGTCAACAGTTGAAATGAAACTCACACAGCCTTCCCCATGATTGATTTAATAAGAAAATTGTTGAGAAGTAAAGTTGAAAATTATTTGTTGATGTTGATTAAATTACTTTAATAATTACGATATGTTTCGACATTACGTCATCTTCAGGCTAGAATACATAGTATGAGTCTAAATTACTAAGTTGGTTAACATTACTTACTACGATTAAATAGCAGTGCAGGTAAAAATATGAAATGAGGGCGAGCGAGGTGAAACGAAAAAAGGTTTCTTAAATTATTTTTATTTATTTATTTATTTATTTATTTATTTTATATTATTATTATTTTTTTTTAAGAAACCTTTTTTCGTTTCACCTCGCTCGCCCTCATTTCATATTTTTACCTGCACTGCTATTTAATCGTAGTAAGTAATGTTAACCAACTTAGTTAGTAATTTAGACTCATACTATGTATTCTAGCCTGAAGATGACGTAATGTCGAAACATATCGTAATTATTAAAGTAATTTAATCAACATCAACAAATAATTTTCAACTTTACTTCTCAACAATTTTCTTATTAAATCAATCATGAGGAAGGCTGTGTGAGTTTCATTTCAACTGTTCATCATATTGCTCCTGGTTTCACTCTTATGTAAGTAGGAATAGTTTAATTACTCAGTATACTTAACGATAGTTTTTAGCGGCCTGGTGATACATTATTCGATGTTGTCGAAACTTGTAGCCGATTGTTTTAATTAAGAATTTTCAACGCCATTAAAAGTCTATGGGGAAAGGTTTTGTGTTATTCACTGATTGATCTCACAGCTATACTTCCCCATTTTGAGCATCATATTCGATTTCAACTAAATCTTACGTCCATTTATCGAACTACCGAGGATGGAACCAAGCAACATCCTATCAGTGTAAATTGCAAGCTGGTAAATAGCAAAAACTAAACAATCGATAGAGAAATCATATTTTTAGCACATTAGAGCCCGGTGGGTCGTGTCAATATTATTGATATATGACTCTCGGGCATGAAATGTGTAAAAAATTATGTACGCTATAAAATATGTACAATGACCATAGTTTGTTGCTAAGACATTTCTTTAACCAAGGAACGAACCAAGGAGGAGGAGGCGCTATAATAAAATATAAGAACATCATTTAGCGATAAAACAATATAACACCTCCTCCTCATTGGCAACGCATCGGATTGACCAGAAAAATTCACTTATTAGCTCCAGCATATACTTTACAGAGAGAGTAATACGAGAGGCCATTGAGATCGAGAAACTAGCAGATCATTAAATAAGAGAAATGATGCAGTAAGAATTCCGCCTATATGTAAAATGGTTATAACTATAACGATATGAGGAAAATAAAAAAACCCATAACAACAAATACTGTATCCAGTGATACTGTGAATTCATCAATATCACCCATAACTCGAAGTAAGAAACGAATGATAAATTTCTAAATCTGGTTAGATACCTATATAAAAAACTCAAAAATGACATCTGGATAAAGGAAGTGCAGTATACCTTCCGAAACGTAGAATTTTATTAGTAACTAGATTTTCAAGGCCACGCCCCTGGATTGCAACAGGTATTGAACAGGTAAAGACAGATAAAAACAGGTCTGGATTCTGTTAGAAAATGGAAAAAGTGTACATAGATTCTCCCTTACGATGTGATATGAGTATGGGTGATTTGTTTTTATTAATTGAAGGACTCGGAGCAAAAAGGGACCTAAGCCACATTTTTAAAAAAATTAAACATTTCTACTCTGAACTGTTTCTTATAACGGTAATAAGCCACTAAACGGATATTGAGGCATTTGGGTAAAAGGTGGCGTTATAATACTGAAGTTACCTTCTTATTAACCATTTGACAATTTCATTAAATTTTATATCAATAACGTCATAAGTCCCGTGTTATTAAACATGGCTACTCTGCAAATCAATCGCGTTTGAAGCGTAAAATGCTAGATTTAGATGAAAATAACGGTGAAAGTGATTTAGATTTTGATTCCGACGACAGTTAGTCCAATCAACGAACGGCTTGTAAGGAAATGGAATTGTACTATAAATTACAGTAGTAGATTTGTATAGAAATCTACAATTAATATTAACAATTATACTAACAGAGGGCAGAACCATCTATAAGGTTCGGCGTCTCACGCATACCACCCCTCCCTTTTGATGCCCCACTCACATCCAGTAACGTATATAAGGAAAGGACCCAGTAATAGGAGGACACTTTTTGAACCTGAGATTTTCCTTCCAGTTCCAAACTATTAACCGAATTAAACCGAACCGTATACCCCGCTATAAATAATTTAATTAATTAACATTGCATTCCAGATGGTTTGTTGAAGACCGGAGGAACTTAACTAATTTATTTCAATCAGGCAATAATTAATAAACGTTGAAATCCAGATGGTTTGTTGAAGACCGGAGGGTTGAAACAATTTTATTAATTACCGTAACCTATTAATTAACTCTGTGAATAGATAATACCCAGGTGGTTTGTCGAAGACCGGAGGGTAGTATTGAGTCGACGTACCGTTACCGTCAATATTATTCTAAACACCCCTTTAGGGTGGTAAAAGCCAAGTATACGTTTCAAGATAGTTCAGAGATTACCAACCCGCCATTTTGCCTATCTTGCGTACCACCTGTTATAACCCTATTCCCAGAGCCGATTAATCTTAACCACCACCAGATACAAATAATAATTGCTATATGTACTTACATGAATTTAACAATTACATCAAATCACTTAAGCACTAATAACAAAGAAACATCCATAAAAGCTAATATTAATTACAGGCACGTTATACTCCACCACGTGTGACGCGACCGGTACTGTGCCGAGTGCCGACCCACGCTCCCAAGAGAGGGCAGTAGCGCCGGATTATAATATTGTAAATTCACAATTCTAAATACATTGTACATGGCATAATAAAAATTAAGTATTTTCATCGACCACTGTAATTACTACGAACCCGCAACTCCGATTTGAGATACCCGAAAGGTAAAGACATTTAAAAAAGCTCTAACCTAGTGGAAATTAAACCGCCACGAGGTAGAAGGGTTACATGCGTGCCCAATAATCATCTCGGAGGCTAACGTGGGTAAATAATAGCATTCCAGGTGCTTGACTTGGTTTCCTATGCTGCATGAAAATTTGTAGCTTCCCAGAGTTTTGATTCTGGTTCCATCGGCCAGTTGCACCCCGTTGTCTTCACAGTTAATAGGTAAGATATGCTGTTGTTTTAAACATTTTAATACCTTTGTTCCCATGTAGTTACGGGCTGCCCCTGTGTCAATCAATGCGGAAATTCTGGTATGGAACACCTTCACTTCCATAAACAAGCGACGGTCACTGGGGTTGTTTTGCGGAATTGTTAACTGGATTGTTTGCCATCTCCGGGCTTCCCTGTTCTCGGTTTCGACAAGCTCTACTGTGGATACAGGATTTTCGGCCAGGACGGTTGAGGATCCCTGTGTTACCCTCACTGGCGTCTCTCGTTTCCCGAGAGCCTACAGGAACAGTTTTTAGAGAGGACTCCCTCCTTGCCACACCTGGAGCAGAATAACTTGAATCTTCCTTGGCACTCCCCTTTAAGGTGACCCCTTTCACCACATTTCCAACAAATGTTACCTCTTTGGTGAGTATTGGTCGGCTCTGGTGACGGTGCTCTCCTTGGCCCTGTATTTTCAGGTTCGGTAGTCATCTGACTTGGACTAGGACTCCTTGCGTCCATTGGATTGTACGTTGCCTCAAAACGTACCTTCGGCTGGCTTTGCGGTGCCTTCTGTTCGGGATTTGCTTGTCTAGGCAGCCTCTCATACTCGCTGGCCAATTCTAAGAGGTCAGGTAAGGTTCTAAAATCACGAGGGCGTATGTAATATTTGTACTCTGTTCTCATATTTTCGTAGATTCTATCAAGTTGACTCGGTTGGGACATCATGCCATGCCTACGGATTAGCGTTAGAATATCGGTTACATACTCCGCAGCTAATTCCTTCGGACGCTGTATCCGGCAACGGATTTCTTCTTCTAGCTGGTACCGGTATCTGTGAGGAATGAAATACAAGTGGAAGCTTCGTAGTACTTCATCCCATGTTCTCCAGAAGGCCTTATGATTTCTGTACCATAATAACGCTCGACCTTTCAACATCTCCGGTAGGGTGTGTAATAAATCAACGTCTTGGAAACCGTAGCACTCTCTAAGTTCGTCTATTCTTTCTAGGAAAGCCATCGGGTCTCCAGTCCCCTCAAATTTGACACCCCATTTACGCACTTTATCACAAAGCTCTGCTGGTGACAACGTAACAGCTTCGGGTCGGCTCCCAGGATATTCTCTTCCTGCTTTTGGTAATGTATAATCGGCGTGTGGATTGCTAATTACCTTTTCCTTTGGTCTAGCTCCACCATGTGTCTTCGGTTCGGGTTTACCTGCAAGAATTTCTGGCTTCCTTAAATAGTATACCAGCCGGGCTCTCATCTCATCAACGGTGCCGTCTGTCTCCAAACCATACTTGGCTAACTCGGCTTTCAACGGCTATTTTGGAAAAATACATTTCTCCCTTCGGTTTCTGATTGTCGTGTTTGTACCTTAAACAAGCATCACACTGTTTTACATACCTTATGATGTCCTTCGTGCTCCTGGGCCAATAATAATTTTGAAACACCTTGGATATTGTTTTAGACACCCCAAGGTGTCCTGCGGCGGGATCGTCATGGCATTCCCTCAACACTCGTGCCCTTTTCTGGGTTGGTATACACAATTTCCATGGGCTAACCATCCCCTCGGCCTCTGCTGGACCTGCATTTGGAAACGATCTGTAAATCTTCCCTTCTTCCATCAAGTATAACTGCGATCCCCTCTTCTTCTTCCTCTGAACTAGTTTCGGCGGTCGGTCGGATATCTTTCACATGGCACCGGAAATTTATCTTACGATTTTCAGGGTCCCTGACTTGCACAATAACGGGGGAAATTACCTGGTGAATCCTGTACGGTCCATCATACTTGGGGGTGATTTTTGTTGTAATCCCCTTTCCTTTATCGGACAAGGTGTGGAATTTTAATTACCCCTGCAAACCAGTTATTTAGATTTAGGTAGTACCCCAGGTACTAAATTCAAATTTGCAGGAAAAAAAACATCCGGGAAAGGTGAAAAATTGATAAAGAAGTGTGGAAATTCGTGTGTATTTTGCTTCTTTCACTATTATTTAAAAAACGGTAAGTTATATCGAAAAATTTTCAGTATAAAAGTTGTAAAGAGGAAGATTCTACGTTGGAACAAATCATTATGTGATCATGTCGTCTTAAAAGCGCATACTACGACTGACAACTCCAAAGCAGTATATCTTCCGCTCTAGAACTTTTATACTGAACATTTTTCGATGACGATTGTATGATTGTACTAAAACCTTCCCAACTTGGTTACAGAAAAGACACACACGGTTACATTTTAAATAAATGCCAGACTTGTTACCATTTTTTTCTTAAAGAAACCTTTTAAGAATTTTCATACTTCCTTTGTACAGAGAAACTCAGGTTACTCATTAGGTGCACAGAAGATGGTATCATTTTATAGTAAATAACTAAGAGTTAAAAAGAAGGTTTAAGATTCACAAAGTATGGAAAATTTGCGTCAGAAGTAAATGAAAACAGCTACCTACTAGTCGAGACCTGATTGATTAATTTAGGACATGCATGAAGGTAACTCTCAATCAGCAATAGCGTCAATTAACATAATTCCAGAGCTTGGGGTCACAAAAATCTCTTAAACTGATAATGAGCTGGAAAATGATTCTAATGAAGCTCCATTTCTTCATATTTCTTTAGTTGTAAATCAATCACTTGACAAATTATTGGATTACCTAATTGGTATTTTTGTATCGCAATAGTGCACCGATGTCGGTTTTTCTTAAGAAATTAACTTCTTACTGACAAGTAAAGGAAATCTAATCTAACGTCGACATTACCTAACAATTACAATGTAAAAGTAAAATATAATAACTTGAGCAACCAACTACTTAGGATTGATAGGTAGTATATTTATTTAACAAAAACGTGTCAATGGACATTGTTAAGATCCACTTTTCCACGTTCAACGATAAAATAATATAAAAAATGTTACAACACGAGTGCATTTTGGGGCCCAAATGGGTGAACTAACGTATGAAACTGAGCTATTGTATCAAGGTCCTCGTACTATATTTTACAATAATTTTTATATACTATGAGATAAGAGATAAATATTACCAAATCCTCAAACATTAATGTAGACTCTTGATATTTGACTACGTTCAAAATGAATAAATATTTAAAATTCTCGTAACCCCAAAAACAATCAAACTTCGATGATACTGCGTATCAATTAAATAATTATTTTATATTATGTTTCTCACGATTATTTAAAACTACTTGAATGATTGAATATAATCTTATCGGTAACAATATAATAATGTACGTTATTGTTTACGTTCATCATTTGCATTTAGATAATGCATTAATATCCGATGACTTTTTCACATTAAGATGCACAATGTTGCTCAACATTGAAAAAGCTAAAACATGTAGATAATATAAAACCAATATAATTTATTATGCCTTATGTTTACTGGTTGCTGCATAAATCATTAGGCAATGATAAAAGTGTATAAAAATCAAGTATTGCATTATTTAAGGTAAATATTTGTTCAAAAAGTCTCCCACATGCCGATAAATTGTATCGACATTTGATAGCAAGATTCTTAAGAGTTGAAATATTTTTAAATTCCGATATAATTAAGCTTGATGTTGTCTAAATTATACACGGCGTATTATGTAACGCTAATCGTGGAACAGAATTCTGGTTGTTTAATATATTGGAATAACTCCACTGTGTACGGGGTGCCCCAAAAGCATTAGAAACCTCTGGCGAAATTAATAAACAAATTCTGTTTGTAAGATAAAATTTACTTAACAAGAACTTATTTTTATAGAAAATAGGATATTATTTTGAGCAAAATGTGTAGCAATAAGCTTGCTATAAACAAATTTCATTTCTGTAGTGTATCTTGCAATTGTCTACTACAGTTAGCAGACACTTCGACTCAAAATCATTTCAATAATATATCTTTATTATAATTATAATTATAATTATAATTATAATTATAATAATTATAATTATAATAATTATAATTATAATAATATAATTATAATTATTATTTATTATAATCTCAGGACAACGATAATATAATTAGCTACAAAGATTTGTTTTAACGCAACGTCAGTAGTGAATATGCATTTATGTCATGTCATGAGTTATTAAGTGTTACTAATATTAATGATACCTCTATTTGTATTTGCATTACACCATTACACGTTTTAATTTCAAAAAATTACAAAACATTACAGACACTAAAACAGTAAGAGGCACCTCTTTTTGAGCTGGTTTCACATAATTTTGAAATTACGATGTCTGCTTCAATTGAGTTGAGGATATCTTTCTCGGTATACATTAAAATGAAGGCTTTGAGTGTTTCATTTGACATCGACGACCTTAGTCTATTATTGATGAGCTTCAATTTTGAAAACACTCTTTCGCAGCTGACTTGCGTCACCTCACCGGTACGGTTAACAGGTACCTACTTGTATACTTTCAAAAGTTCGGTGTACTGCAAGCTGTACATGTTGAACTCCATTATTACTTTGAAAGCACTCTTAATGCAAGAGTTGCACTGATATTTTGAATTACATGGCACAAATTCGTCCTCTTCAACATCATAGTCTTCGTACTCTTCGTTGTCATTTTCAAATTCTTCACATAAATCATTTCTGTAATCTCTATCCAAATATTTTTCACAAATTTGTGACCAAGCGTTTGTGAAAGAAATATACTCTTCTTTGAGCTTGTCTCGGTCGACTTAAGGAACTAGTGCGCAAACCTTGTGGAGCGCATTTGCTGGGAGTTCACTTTTTTGAAATTGGTCAAATCTTTTCGGATCAAACAAAGCTACATCCACATATAGGTTTTTGTGTTTGATGAACCTGGTTTCGATCGTTTGCTTGATTCTGTCCATAATGAAATTGAATATTTGAACTCTGAAAACATATTTAGGAGAAACTATCACGTTTTCGCCAGCACATACTTCTCCTGTCATCTGTTTAACTTGTCTTGGCCGTTTACTTTGAAATTCAGATTCAATAGTTAAGAAGACTTTAAAAATATTTCTGTCTGAAGAATGTTGAATTTTGTCTGTAAACTTTGACATGAAAACCTTTCCTGCATGCACAGTTTCTTCAAATACAAACTTGCTTCTAAGAGTATTGAGTCTTGAAACAGCTGACTCAACCAGTCTCCACGCCTGAGGATAATCTAAGTTTCGTGTTTCTAAATAATCAGATAATGGTGTTGTCATCTTGAATATTTGAAGGAAAATCATTGCCGTCACTACAGTTTCGAAACTAACAAATTTATGAAGGAGAGCTATAGCATCGTTCCTTACTTTACCATTCAAGTCAGTGAACGATGCAATTTTTAGCAATGCCAACGTCAGCTCAAAAAAGACGTACTTGACTGCTCTGATTGATGGGGTTCTTTTGATGTCCATGCATTAATCCTACCAAAAATCTTGGTACAAGCATCACTTCGGCTACGCCAAAGTGTAGCACCAATAGCTTCCAGCTTAAAGACCTGGTCTTTCGTCTGTGTACATATGTTGCCCACGCTCCTCCGAACCATACAGCTCACAACACAGAAATTCTCTCCCTTCTAACCACTTGACTCCACGACCGTAGCAGAGGCGCTCGCTGCATGTCGCCTTGCAAGCTCAAGATGAGGGCATGGCACTTCGTAGTGACTTCGAGCCAATATGTTCTTCTATAAGGGTATTAATATTATTCATTCCGCGAGTAAAGAATTATTTAATTTTGGTTTTGTTGACTACATTAAAACAAATTTTAATTGTTTATTAGATCTTTTACGATCCCCTTAAATATATCAACACTAATAGCGTCCTTAGAAAAGAAAGTTTACGACCTAATAGTCAAATTTATAATCTCGGAAAATATTGAAATATAAGTTGTTACTTAATTACAAAATGTCTGTGGCAAATAGGTGTCAGCCTGATGCCAAAAAAAAAAAATCTTTTACGATTTTCGGGTAAAGGGCGCAGGGGGACAAGTCCCCCTATCCCCCCGGACCAGCACGGCCTGCTGGCATAACTATTTCAATTCACAAAAACTAGACAATTCCGCAGACGTGAACGTGTAGTATAATATTCAACTGCTAAATCAATGCGCAACCTTTAAAAGGATTTTGTCTGTATTTATTCAGAACCTCTCACAAGTAGTATCAATGGAATCAGCAACAGCACCAACATTTAAATTATTATGCCTATACACTAATGATGAAATTCTTGTGTTACATTCTCACCATTCTCCCTTGCAAATCTTATCTTTTATCTCATCGATCCACGAATATAAAGAATAATTTAAGTTACAAAATATACAAAACTAGCATGGAATCTTATTCAGGAAATTCCTCATTGAATTACTAAACACATATAGAAACAATTGCTTTCGTATAAAATCTAATTTATTTGGCTACAACTTAACTACTATCGGAGTAAAAATGCAAGGCCTCTGACTTTAAGTGATCATAACAAAAAAACTGAGGGGTGAAATTTCTTCATTTTTGGGCAGTACATTAGTCATTTATATATGTTTAACATGTGTAAAAAGCAAAATGCTAGAATCAGTTGTTTAACTTTTATTTTAATTAACAGCAATAAAAACGCTGTATGTAGTATTTTCCTGGCTGACGGTCAGTTTTAACTTATCATAAAATTGTTATTGTTTCGTAAATTGTTACCAAATTTACAAATGTTGTAGCACACATACTTCTGAAAAGTCGACAGCCAATAAATATTGATTATTCATATGATTAACTGGTTTTATAAGCCCTAACCGAAAATGTGCTATTTCGCAATTTACGGAAGTTAAAGAAAAAATTCTTGTTTTAAATACTAAATTTGATATTACTTAAATCTAACTGCATTATTCTCTTATTGAAAATAAAATTTGTTTTCTTGTAATTCCAAGTAAAATGTGTTGTTTATCGCGAAAAAAGACGCACATATTTCCGCGAGAGGTAATCTACCACATCGTAAGCAGCGAGCGGCAACCCACAACAATGTGATTATTCTTTTGCATTGTACAAAACCATGCGCTTTACAGCAATAGTGTACGACAACAGCTGCCCCGCGCGGCCGCTCTTCTCCCCTCCAACTGTTGCATGCATCCTTTTTTCAAAATTTCTTTAAAAAAAAACGATGTATAATGACATTATTTTTGTGAATCGTGTTAGACCACAGTATAATTGCTTTAACCTTGTTATGTTACTGTCAAATTGTTAATATCGAACGTTCAGGTATTGAGTTACATAAGATGTCGTTTTTTCATTATAGCTTTAAGACTAATAAACCAATTGGCCTCAAAAGCCTCTCACATTGACAAAAAAGTATACATTTTTCAAATATATAAGTATCTACCACTCAGTTTCAATAATATAGCCGTAATTAATTTTTAAAGTGGAGCGCTTGTGCGATTTGAGTCATAATTAGCGCTTTTTCTCACATACACTGATACAGAAAATTAACGATGTGTTGCAAAAATCTAAAACTGTACACCTTTTTGTAGGAATAAATGATCTTTTAAATGCACTTTATTTCATTAAATTATGATTGCTAATTACTGAGATACAAGCTTCTAAAGTCAGAGGCCTTGCATTTTTACTCCGATAGTAGGAGAGGTTTCCTCGTTTCTACAACCCTCTGCAGTGCTTTGATAAAATTTGACGCTTTCCATATCTTTCAAATTAACAAAAGGGATTAATATGCATCAAAGACAGTGTTTCGTTAGTTATTATGTGCTATATGAATTCAGATTTAGTGTAAAAGAAGTACTATCGCTTGTTTACTCTCTCCTGTAATAAAGTAATACAATATTGCATCTTTATGTGACAAAATTCTATCAGGAATAAGATGATAGAGTAATTACATCACACGAAGAGATCATAACTTTCCACCATAGATTCTGTTTCCCCGTAGTATACACAACCCCGAATGCATTTTGTACTTTTATCAAGCTTCGTATAAGTTATCACTTGGCTATCTACTGACTGAGATGACTCTTCTGGGTATAGTAAATAAAGAAACATTACTATAGTTTGCTCTAAACGAAGTATAATGGTGAAAGAAAACAATCCAGACATCCCTCTTTTATCTCTCCATCTTTTCCTGTACATTATTTCGTTATTATGCAAAAGCTACCGCCTCGATGAAATATATCTCAAAGTTGGTATCTCCTCGAACAATTTTAAACGATCTAATTTATGTATGCGTACATGTAAATGTCATTCGAGCTCTTAAACCACGTGGACCCTCGGATTGATTTTAATTGCAACATAAAACGTATACACCGTATAAAAGATGAACATTAAATGCATATGCTGTTAAAGCTTTCGTCATACATAATTATCCATATGTTCTTGTTCGTAAATTTACCAAAGAATAAAAGAAAACACAACTATCATAACAAGAAATAAAACTTTAACTACCGGGTTTGTTAAAAAGTACAATCTAAACACGTGTAGTCATTAAAAACGTATCTGTTTATACATGTGGACTGATATGAATGGTAGTTATTGTAAGAGAGAGTATACTTTCATGTTTTTGGTATCTCTAATTTGTTGGTTATTTCAATATATTCAATTCATGTCTAAAATACTGATTCAGCTAATTACATACATATATTGTGTTAGGCAAGCTTACGCATAACCTAAGATAATTATTATTGGTACACTGATAAATCATTGTGTGCTCGTGTTCGATTGCAACCTTTAATGCATAATTTATTATAATGTTATAACATTTAACTTATCTAAAGAGGTACGAGTCGACAACCCTTTGGAACGATTATTTTGACTAAATCACCTTCATTTACTTTTTTATACTCATATTTGAGTAAAAAGGATACCTAGTAAAAAGGAATCTTTAATTGGAACTGGATGTTAGTAACTGTACGGTAATGGATGGTGTTCCGATGTCTGAGCCGAGAGTAATTCATTTCGATTTAACGCTGAAGATAACATGTAAGTTCACAGGATGCTGGTCACTTAATTACATGCATTGATGCAGGTATTTTGTGGATAATTTTGCGTGACTTTTCCCCATACACCTTCAACTCACATTCACTAACAGTTATTAGGTATGGTATAGGTGACATTTAAGGGTTGTTTTTCTCCTTCACATGACACAGTAACGCTATTTCAATAAAATACAGTTGGACAGGCAAGAAGAGGTGATTTACGATACAAAGGAAACTCTAGTGATTATGAAATGACAGATTTTCAACTGTCTACCTCGAAGAAAAAAACACAGGAGATTAACGGAGACTGTGTTGATATTATAGCAACGCATGCTTGGTTAACCAAATGTGATATTTTCCCGGAGTCAGAGGGTTTCATGTTTGCCATACAAGATCAGTCATTTACACACAAAATTACAGAAAACACATAATTAAAGATAGGACAATTACACATGATCTTTGTAGACAATGTTCGCAAAGACCAGAAACCATACAACACATTATATCAGCATGTACACGTCTAGCACAAACAGAATACAAACACAGACACGATCAGGTAGCTAAGATAATACACCAAAAACTCGCCACAAAACATAACCTTTCTACTGATAACACACCCTATTACAAATATACACCGCAAGTTGTACTTGAAAACACCACACACAAACTATATTGGGATAGGACACTACTCACAGATAAAACTGTATATAACAATAGGCCAGATATAACACTTATAGATAAAACACAAAAAATCATATACATAATAGATATTGCCGTTCCCAATACAAACAATTTAGACAATACACATGCAGAGAAACACCGCAAATACACTGATGTAGCTCAGGAACTTAAAGCGCAATGGAGAATGGGAACTGCTCTTACAGTACCCATTGTTCTTAGTGCAACCGGAGTTATACCAAAAACAATACATCACAGCTTACACATTTTAGGTTTAGATAAGAACATATACATACAATTACAAAAGGCAGTCATCATCAACACTTGCCACATAGTTAGAAAATTTCTAAACATAACGGAAGATACAGCACATCACTCAGAACCACATCACACACTTTCAACTAATACCATTCAAACACAAAATGAAACACAACACTCAATCCTCCCTTCACAAATTGAAACTGTGTTGCATACACAACATAACATTACAGAAAGTCCATTACCAACACACAACACTTCAACAATCACTCATGTGACACCTCTAACTTCACAAATTGAAACTTTGTTGTATACACAACATAACATTACAGAAAGTCCATTACCAACACACAACACTTCAACAATCACTCATGTGACACCTCTAACTCGTTCACATACACCCAAGCGCAAACACACAATAAATTCACAATTAGCACAAAACACAAACAATACATTACCCACTCGAGTGCAACCTATGCGCCGAGCTAAACAACTAACATTTACACAATAAACATAATACTATTTCAAAACACATATGTTTTTTTTTACAGCTACTTCAAATTTATTTTTATTTTAACTAGCTTTTAGAGGTGTCGCTTACCAAGTGATCAAATCTTATCTAGGTACATAATAGGAAACAAATTGTTACGATAGGTACAATTCCGAGTCACAATATATGGATCAGTACCATACTTGGATCTGTATATCAACAATATGCCATACAAACTTAAGTTATGTGCTAATTAATCGTAAGAGTTCCCGTGAGTATAATGTTACAACCGTTCAACTTTTCTAACCTAATTTATTTTAGCATAAAATGAAAAATTTTTTGTAATCACACATGTATCACAAAGCCATTATGGTTCTATGTTTCTAAGTTTTAATTAATCTTTAAAAAAGTCACCATGTAACCTCCAACTGTGGAGAACCATTAACCTTATGTAAGTACCGTCTCCCCTAGTGGGATATTTTACCTTCATGATTTCTGACACTTCAACCCCTTAGATTTTACGTCTGAAGATGGCCACGGCCGAAACATGTTACGTTCCCTCCTCCTCTTAATTTTTTAACTCTTAAATTTAAATTTTTTAAACATTAATCTTCGCTTCACGTCGATTCTATATTTAACCCTTTCAACTTTAAAACATTAATCGTCGCTTCACGTCGTTTTAATAGTGTATGAATAAATAATAATTTTATGGGGAAGGTTTAGAGTTTCTGTTTCACCTTTAACTTATCAACAATATCATACTGGAAATAGATAGTCTTGGCAAAATTATTTACTTTTTCAGATGATACCGTTGTATTGTACTATACAAACACAGTTCCTGGTCGTACCTTGTATAGGTATATGTATCTATTACTAGAACTAATCGTTACTTGATTCCGATCCGTGCGGTTAGTTAACCAGGCTTGGCCTGAGTATCGATAAGAACCGAAATACAATAATAATAATAATAGGATTCCATTGTCAATTGTTAATCGTAACGTAGCAAAAAGCTGCTGGACTTTAAGACTTTGTCAGATGTGCTTTCTGAACTAACGTTTGAGCTGGTAAGAAAGTAATTTAAAACGTGAAGCTGAATGGTAAGGATAACTATTAGTATATTTAATCAGTGGGAAAAATTGCAATTTACTATCCAACATTAATACTAATTTAGACAATCTCCTGTCTTTATAAATATAAAGATAACATTAATAATTACAGGACAATAATACAATTACATTAAGTTTGTAGCGTACCCAGGTGCAATCGAACCCGACTGCGCAACTCGACACCCCAAAACAAACTTTTCCCGCCAACTAACTGAAACCCCATGGCACGTGATCGTCAATAACAAAACTCTCAAAATGGTAGGACTCTACGTTGTGAACGAATTGCTCGTGATGGGTGTGTGCTAGTCTTATAAGGATCGAATCGGTAAACACAAATAAAACACAAGAAATGGGGAAAACAAATAATTTTAATAAACGCAAGGGTTGCCCTCTCAAACTAGTTGAGATTAGCTCTGGGTCTTCGCTGATTACAAGGAGGGAAAAGAGCTACAGAAAAACCCTCCAGGATAATTACCTCACCTTCACCCTTCAAATCTAACAATAAAATTACATTCAATTTTACAGCAAGTTTGCATTCAACTTGTGCAATTCTCGTCAGGCATTTCATTTCCCTTCGTTTGACATTTTATATTACTATGTTTTAAATATCTTCTGCCAAACACCTTTCAAGGGATGGAAGATGATTAAAGGCTGTTATGTAACGGATTCTAACATTCACACCACGGTTCACGGGCGAAGCTTTTGTCTTTGGCTTAGGGCGCTAGCCTGTGGCTGAGCGATCACCCTGCCGGTAGATAAGGATAGATAGATAATTAGCATTGTTTTAGTATCCATCACATAAACAGTATTTATATAGTATAACATAAAGGGATGAAAATTTTAATAACATACGAAGCTTCAACATAAGATGCTGGCAGAGTACCATCGCTTTGTATAACCATAACAGCAAAAGGGGGACAACGTGACTATAAAATTGTAACATAATCCGGTACTCGCAGATAACGAGGGGGGAGAGGAGTGGGAAAATAAATCATTTAATCGACTTTGACTTCCGGGCCCAACCAGGCCAGCGTAAGACCTAGCTCCGAATTACTGGGTCGACAAACACCCGCGTGTCCCTCATCCTGAATATGACAAAGATAGCTAACTAGTCAATCAAATATAACAAGTCGATCTAGGACCAGAGTTGTTAAGGAGCACAATCCACGCTGTTTAAACCCGTCAGTATAACCCAGTTGCCAACATTTTTGAACAGAGGGGTGAGTTGTTGCATTAAATTCACATTCAAGAAATCCACCGAGTCGCTTACCGTAATTGGTGGGGAGCGCTTTGCTAACTCACTTGCCAGCCATCACATTGTAATCGCATCAATGGCACGTATACCAGGAGGGTAGGAGGTTTTACCCCTTTATCGTGGTGCGAAAACCAACCATGTTACAATTCACAACAAATGACAACAGTAATGATCAATCAATAAGATACATTATGGACGTACAAACACGAATACAACGAAATAAACAAAAAAGTATTCCGCCCCCACATAAACTACCACCTGACGATCATCGCGTACTTAAAAATGTAACTACATTGTCATAATTATACATCTATTAAATATGACACCGCATCGCATTAACTATCACGTAATGTCTAAAAGCGTACTTCAAATTCTACTAAAGCATCCCCTAACAACATATACAACAAATAATGAAGCATCCCCAAATTAAGACGTGATACCTAAAACGTAGCTCAGTAACTTTCCATTGCATAAGTAAATTTCACTTGCGCAATGATATTTAACGTTCCAAATTCTAAAGTTTATGATGGTAGTTACAGATTAAATAAAGTTGAAAATCATACAATGCCAAATTTAAAATACACCCTATCAATTAATAGAATAATTTATTCATCCCTAAATAAAATTAGTACCCGCATTACTTACATAAGATGTTCCAACATTGATTAACACCTTAGCTATTAACAAATCTCACAATTTCGGTAACACATCCCTACTAACTAAAACAAGAGCTATCACATAGACAAATTAAAACAACCCCTAAATATTACATCGAACAATTAAGTAAAATAAAGAAATTATACCTAATTATCGGGAACTTTGCAACACCAAAAAACTAACCACTCTTCATGTCGATACCCTTCGAACTCGAGGACTGTAACTTAACTCTTCATGCCGATACCATTACAACTGTTGAACTGCAACCGTCCCCTAATTTTTTTACTTCTCGCGTTAGCTCCTTCTGCACCCCCCGCGGTCCAGCTATATTTATGCATTCCATCACATACATGATTTTCTTAATTAAAAAAAATCAGTGGCGTAACTTTTCAATACCATCCACCAAACGGACTAAAGTTTTAGCGGGAATCCTTTAAAATCGAGCGGCCAAAGGCGGTTACATCACAAGTTGGTTTATATAGGGTAGCCAATTAGTGCGAGTGGTGTGCCAAAAATTTAATAAAAATTTTAAAACTAAACGAGCCTAAGCATTTTTAATCAGACCATGCTTTTTTATTTGAAACATTTTTTAATCCGTATTGAATGAAATATTGAACTTCCTGAGCTACTCTGTATAAAGAAATATAAGTGACATGAAACGGGCTAATGGTTTTAGTTATCGATGCTCACATAAATAAATAAAAAAAATAATATTAATTAAAGAATGTTTCTAGCCATGGTAGGTCTAAAATCTCGATATGAATAATTTTTAAAGTTACATCAATTTTCACCCGTGTGTATCGTAAATTATATACCTTTATATTGTCATAAACAATTATTCTATTTGACATAATAAAAGTATATATTGTTAATCAATTTAATTTCCTATAAACTGTTATTATAATCTTTTCTCAATGCCACAAATTGATCAATTTACCACAAAGAATACATCTATGCTGCGAAAGTTGAGGTCAACCATGTTATAAACTGAAATATCTAATTATTTAAATAATTCCTTTATCTTGTGTAAAACAATTGCTTTGTAATAAACTAAGTATTTGTAGTCACCAATTTCCGTGACAAATATGCATCGCGAATTATAACCTCAATTCCCTTAACTTTAAAGCTAATGGACAGATTATTAGAGATTTAAAATTTAAAAAAATATATAAATATTTTTCATTTCAAAAGGCAGTTATTTCAGTTAATAATTACTTTTGTGATCAAGTTACGATTTTCTCAATTCGTATTTTTTTTGTCGAAATTTAAGTGAAACCTCATATTGCCTTTCGATAAAAACGTAGAGACAATCCGACTACCTTCTTGATCAAAATTGGCTTTTGGAACACATAATTTCGACACAAGCCTTTTTCATGTAATATAATTCAAGTTATTTTAAGAAGTAGCACGATGGTTTTTATTCCCCAAAAGATGCTCAAAGGTTTAGGACTTTGAAGTGTTGATATGTAATTTGGTTCCTTCCGAACGGCTACCACAGCAGCCAATTACAATGAATATTATAAGTATTACAGTGCCTCCAATAATATTTCGACGATATAAAATGGCGAATTACACTGGTGCAGTCACCATATTCAGATGTAACCTTGTGCCAGTAACATACCTTTCGACCGCATATTCCTTTACCAAACCTCTCCCTAGCGAAAGCAGAAATTTTCTACGAGCATCAGCCTCCCCCATTTTTGATGAATACCTTATCTGCCACAATAGAAATGCATTTATGGCACCAATATCTAAAAGAGGTCCAAAAATAACCATGGGCCATCTATTAGAAATTCTTATGGCAGAGTATTGCTTTGCCCGACATGCAGGGGTTGTGGTGAGGCAGATGAAACGCCCTATCACGTCATCTGCCAATGTGAGGCATTCATAAAGGCAAGGGAACTCCTACTTGGAAATGAAAAAATTACACAAGAGGAAGTAACGAAGATTCGCCCTACTAAAATCCTGGACTTTGTGAAAGATACAGGTATTCTTGAAGGGTAGATAACACCGGGGAGCACAATAGACCAAAAGGTCGCAGTGCGGGGACCTATTGGGACCACCCCCAGAACCAATAATAATAATAATTGCTTTGCCATTTTGTCGGTGGTATCCACAGCTCCTTTCGTATTATTATAATGTAGGATAATATCCGGTTTGTTCTTTGACTCTTCTCCAGATACCGAATCATCACAATACTCACTGGACAAAAGAATAACGGCTTTATTTTAATCCCGGACATATGAAAACAGCGTATATAGTTCAGTAAATACAAACATGTATTGGTTTAGACGGTTTTGGAAGAAATTCGTTTGTAATATAAGCTTTATTTGATTTGAGGGTACCACAAAGGTTTAATTTTTTTGTAGAGGTTTCTGAGCCAGTGAAACGCTTGTAAAAAATTATCTGTTGTTATCCCATGTCCAGACCGTAAGTGTTCTACTAGATCAAGGACAACTCTTTCTCCTATTTTTCTCAGGTTTGTTTCCTAAATAGACCTGCATATTTTGACTCAATAGAACTCAAACTAATCTTTACTCGCAAATTTCTGTTTCGCGCATGTACATTTGACGACGCAGAGCTTGCAAAGTTAAAAATTAAATTAAAACTACCGTGTGATGTGCACCCCAAAACACTTTTGAGCTGTAAAATGTACCTAAAATTAGTAAACCTAAAAATATTTAAAGAAACATAATCAAGTAATTTGAATTAACAATGTCTTAAAATAAAATCCGTCAAAAAAATTTATTGCGGAAACACGACAAGAAATGTTGGACGTGGGGTGCATTTGTACCCCCACGGTAGGAGGAAGGCAATGGAAATATATCTCATTTATAATTTTTCGTGAATCTATGGACGAAAGATGCTTGAAGACGTGTCAATTAGTAAAATTTGAAATCAAAGGAAATAAAAGTGGTACTGTTTATAGGTGATTATCTGGTCACTGACCAGGATATATACCCAGTAAGGTAGAGACCGTCATTAGTAGGTATCATTGCCAGGGTCATGACCGATTGTCATTTAATTGTATATTACAAAATTCGATGAACGGGTCTGATGAACTTAAATATTGTGATTAATCGTTACACTTAGTTCTCTTTTGCAATAATTTTGTAAATTGTAGCCGGCTTAAAAGCGTATGTGATGTACAATGTTTATAATACGTTATCTTAGTATCTTAAAATAATTCATTACAGTCCACTAAGAGCACACAATTTACTTTCCATTAATATTAAAGTCGCCGATAAAGTAAATTTGAATAATGAATGTGTCGCGTACCTTAAAAAATTGTGGATGTTACGTAAAAGTAACTGTGATATCAATGCAAACCAGAACATTTTGATGGAACAATTAACAAATATCAGGGAAAACAAGGGGAAAGGTGAACGTCCGCTTCTTTTAATTTATACATTAAACTTATCAATTAACGACAATTAGCTGGGATGCCAAAATTTTTACATAAACATCAACTTTTTTTTAACGGGATCTTATTGCCAAATTTTCTTGTTGCCCGTTTATTGACAGCTGCACAATTAACTTTACACTATATGCATTATAGCTTGTAGGATTCTTTTATGTGGTGCCATCTTTTTCAAACAACGATGGATGGCAAAAGTGGCACCTACATTTTTTTCGCCGTATGTCGTAGTTGCCATTTTGGTGGGGGACTTCCAACACTTTCAATTACATACACAGTTTATGAAGGGTCTTACGTACTATTGGGTCAAAATGAACGTACTTCATGAAGTTCTCACCCACAATCGTAAAGGACGTCTTGTTGTCGTTATCAGTAAAAAAATTTCAAATCTTGTACATTTTCCATTTTAATTTTTAATGCCATCACAGCAATAATTACCAAGAAAGTTAATTAATTAACTGGATTATTATAACAAAATACCTAACGCTCACTTTCATCGCCAAATATTTGAATCGGGAGGGTAGGGTCCTATAAAATTTTAAATTGTTCTGTAATTAAGACTCTTCCCAATGATGAGAAATGAAATAATATGGTTTCAAATAAACGCCCATTTAATAAATATAGGATTGGAGTTGATGGAAAGGTTAACAAATGTAGACGAAACGATGTAGAATTCCTTTTAGAAAGATGGCAAAAAATAAGGATAATAATTGGTACGTGGTAATGACTCAAAACCATTTTACTTTATTATTTCAAATAAACAGTACTATTAAGTGCATTTATTACATTTAAGTGGAGCTAATTGCACAGTAAAGCGGAATGATGCTATTATAACCATTAGCTATAACACCACACATGACTCCCATTTAGTCCTTTTTGTTGATAAGACAAAAATATTGCTACAAAATTAAAAGCAACATCTATTTCCCGAATGTACTGTAATACCGACATGAATATAATTAATATAAATTTATTTATGTTCACTTACGGGATATATTTGTTCAAGGCTGAAAATTAAATTTGTGCAGATCTCTTGTAAGTTGTATAACAGAATGTACGTATTTATCACAAAAGCTTCTCGGTTAAAATGTGTATTCCTCTCCCGTAGTATTGAAATTGAAAGAAAATATGAAATATTTTAGGTAAATAATTTTTGGATAAAAATTCAAAACGTGAAAAAGAAATACGTGATTTCCTCTAAGGTGCAATTTGTAGCAGAGATTTATATACTAGATTTTCCACTTGCACGAACTTTTAAGCCAATTTTAACAGTCGAAAGTTGCTCATCATAAATCCTAAATATCACGAAACGTATGCGGGCAAAGAAAATTTTGAAATTAATTGAAATACAGGTTGTGAATTGTCTAAAATTGCCAAAGTTACTAATGCTGCGTTTATAAACTTCTTAGGTACTTCAAAAATCGAAAGGAATTCGAAGCAGCACACCGAAACTTTTAGAAAAAGGTGCCAAACTTTACTCAACTTGGATTATTTTAGAGAAAAACTGAACGTTAGAAATGCCCTACGGTGTGGGCACAATGGACAGATCTTCCACGCTGATTTATGTATTTTTATTAAACCAAATGCATCTGAACAACAAGGCTGTCACGCTCAGCGATAGAGTTTAACACATACTCGTATTTTGTTGTTATCCATGTTTTACTGTGCGTTGCCTTAGTTCAACAATCGCAAATGCTCCAGTTCTTCCAGAAGAAACATATTTGAATCTATTTAGGTAAAGAAGTATGTAAATATTCCACAATCCAGCTTTATAATTCTCAAGTGACAGTTTCTGTGCGCGAACACAGGCAGTGTTAAAATGGCGACCGTGCTCGAAGAGTGTACTGTGGAAGAGCGACGTGCTGTTTTGCGTTTTTTCTGGGCAAAAGGACTTTCTGTAAAAGACCTGAAACAAAGCGCGCTTCAATGCAATGGAAACGTCCTTCTTCGCCGTCAACAAAGAAATTCAAGGTTGTGTCTTTGCAGAATAGAAATGAGAACGTGACTGCTGAATCATACTGTAGAGTTTTATCGACGATAACGTCCAGGCCTACTGACGAGAGGAATATTGCTGCATCACGATAATGCCAGGACGCATTTGGCCCACTTCACCCATGCGAGAATTGCAGAATTAGGGTGGGACCGTCTTGAACATCCGGCTTACAGTGCCGACATGGGCCCAAGCGACTCTCATCTGTTTGGTTCGCTCAAAAAGCATCTTGGCGGCAAACATTTCGAGGGTGACAACGATGTTCAAGAAGAGACACGCACGTGGTTCAGACTCCAGCCCAAACACTTTAATGCAGCAGGCATTGGGGCATTGATAAAGCGATGGGATAAGTGTATTAATGTCTTTCTTGAAAAATAAAACTTGTTTTTGGCTAACTATTTCTCTATTTATTTTTATAATAGCCTTTTGTGACTGATTTAATGACTTTCCCTCGTATTAATCCACGATAGAACTGTATTGTTAACAAACAAATTGTCGAGTTTCATGTATTTACGTGTCAACGTGTGATCATGATGGTTCTGTTTTGGTACGAATTAGTTTCAATTTAGTGTGAAACAGTGCGTTTAACGTTCTAAAAAAAAATCTGAAATCTTATAATATGCAGTTCAGGACTGCAGAAATGTTTAGATGCAGTAAATCAATAGTTAGTGTTAATGTCTCCAATGTTTCCAAACTCTCTGGTCTAACAATTACAAAGAAACCATCACCTATATTGCACAAGTACACTCCCAATAGGGA
The DNA here is from genome assembly GCA_036250285.1 of Pyrocoelia pectoralis. NCBI lineage: Eukaryota > Metazoa > Arthropoda > Insecta > Coleoptera > Lampyridae > Pyrocoelia > Pyrocoelia pectoralis. The sequence continues at coordinate 75,487,420 of CM070075.1, read as the reverse complement.
AGAACTAAAACGCGTTTAGGCAATTAAAAATCTTCGGGTTTTGTTCAACCGCAAACTAAAATTCGGAGCGCACATACAAGAGATTGTGGCGATCACCATGCCCAAACAGTTGGCATCCCCACAGTCAGCAATTCGGAAAATTTCTATCTAATAATTAAGCAACAATTAAAGAATAATTTTAAAAAATTCTGGAACGCACACATAAAGTCAGCAAACGCAATTTTTGGGTGGGGGTGGTAGCTTGACGTCAAGCCAGCGACCTTTTCTTTTGAATATGAAGAAAAATGAAAGATGTCAATGCAATAATTAAGTAACAATTAAAGACTAATTTTGGAACACACTAAAAAAATTTGGAACACAAAAATATAGTGAGGAAGTGCAATTTTTAGTTGGGGTGCTAGCTTGACATCAAGCCTGTGACCGTTTCCTTGGAATTTAAAGAAAAGCGAAAGTTTTCGAATCAATAATTAAGGAACAATTAAAGACTAATTTTGGAACACAATAAAAAATTTTGAAACGCAAAAATATAGTTAGGAATCGAACTTTTTCGTGGGGGTCATAGCTTGACGTTATGCCAACGACACTCTTCTGGGAAATTAAAGAAAGAATCCTTTGTAATACTGACACTCCTATCCCAAAAATTATGAAAATGAATTACGTTTTTGGTTTAAATGATTATTTATTATCCTCTATGTCGAAAAGTAATCATTAGTGCACATTTTCCTTGTAATAAATTTTTATTTTGTTTTCATTTGATTGTTAATGTGTGGCCTATCGGAGATTGGAAAAAACAACCCTCACACTTAAATATTTAGCTGTCCTTTGCTTTGTCGGGTTCGTCTTCGCATACAACGTAATGTAAACTAAACATAAATAAATACATCAGCAGCTCTTTATGTTTGCGTTCTAAAATGTTGTATTGTGTTCCAAAATTAGTCTTTAATTGTTCCTTAATTATTACACAAGACTTTTTAAATTCCCATAAAAATGTCGCTGGCAATTGCGCTTCCTGACTATATTTTTGCGTTCCAAAATTTTTTATTGCGTTCCAAAATTAGTCTTTAATTATTCCTTAAGTGTAATACTTTTTTTTAAATTCCCATAGAAATGTCGCTGGTGTGACGTCAAGCTAGCACCCCCACAAACAATTTTGTTTCCCGACTATATTTTTGCGTTCCAAAATTTTTTATTGTGTTCCAAAATTTTTCTGTAATTGTTCTTTAATTATTGGATCGAAATCTTTCGTTTTTCTTCAAATTCGAAGAAAAGGTCGCTGGCTTGACGTCAAGCTAGGACCCCCGCCCAAAAATTGCGTTTCCAGACTTTATGTTTGCGTTTCAAAATTTTTTAATATGTTCCAAAATTAATCTTTAAATGTTCCTTAATTATTAGATAGGAATTTTCCGAATTGCTGATTGTGGGACTGCCAACTTTTTGTGCATGAGATCACCCGTGAAATTTTGGATTTATATTATGGCAAGTCGCCATATTTTCAATAATTGTAAAGACGCTGCTGCTTCTATTGTCTTCCATTGTTAAACCACATCTTCAATACGAAAAAGATGAGGTCCTCAGATATTTATAGTTTACTGTATATTCAGAGCTATTATAACTCTCTTTTAAATGGAAAGTTTAGGAAAAAAACATGAAAAACACTGTCAGTCCATCCAACTTGGTGCAAATGAATTATTTCATCGTACCCTACTCATGCACAAACTTGCTTTTCATCAATCATGACATCTTCATAATTCTTTGATAATTCATAATAAGACAATGTTATTTTAACCACACGCACTGTTTCAAAATAAATTCGTGACATTTTATTAACTTAATTTTGATTTTTCTGTTTATACGTAAACTTCTTATGTTTTTTGGTGTCAGTTATGTATTAATGAATTAATTAATTAAATAATTTACAGATTAATCGATTAATCGTATGGTTTTTGTTAATTAACACTACATTGAAATTGGGTAACTTTTGTGAAGCACGAAAATCAATAAATAAATAACGAGTACATACGCGACCACAAATATTCTATTAAAAAATTAGGAAACAAAATCAAACTCGCTTTTTTAAATTTAATTTAAGAAACAACCGCGAGATGGAGTATATAATATTAGGTAGGTACGAAAAATAATACATTGCATTTATTATACCTGTGAATATGTTTATTTATTTAGTACCGTTTCGACGCGTCACCAGTGCTTAGAACTCCCAGATTTTTTCTTTATAGACTTTTGATCGGAATGGAGATTTCTTCGGCTACCTATTAGTGTTGGCTTTGCTATATAAACTATGATTTCATCAATGAACTCTAAATAAACTAGAGTTCATTGGATTTCATATGTCTCCCGATTTATAACTGTATATTCTGCTGAAGCTTTTATACCTATTTATTTCTTCCTATCTATTCCTTTTAGGGACTGGTACTCATTCTTATCCCTTTTTTTGTCATATTGACTTCCACATCTAATTTCAGATATTTGTTGTTTTTGACATTTAGAGTTTAGATTAATGCAAACACTGCCAGATTTTCTATTTCCTCTATTTCGCATTTTTTTGATTTTTTGATGATCAAACATTGCTTTTCCAAAAATCCTTGATCTCATTAAGAATGAAAGTTGTTGATAAACCAGTACGAATTTCGCTTATCTACCTTTCCCAAAAACTTGACAAACTCTTCACTAATTAACAGTGGAAGTAAAACGAGCGCTTAAAGTGAAAAACATTCATTCTATAAACTCGTTCGTCGAAAGTGACAAATTATCCAGAAAATAACACATGTAGAAATAATTATGTATTTTTATCGAGTTCGTTACCTACTTTCAAGTTCCCTTTAAATACTCATTATGTATATTATTGTAACTAAACGGCACGTTAAACTGCAATCTTTAGAAAACTTCAAATGAATTAACTGGCAATACAAAATTTATAAATCTCGTCTTAATTAACTTGAGTTCAAATTTATTATGACGTTAATCTAGGATGTAAATAATAATTTGCGAATAATTCAAGCGAGGTTAAGTTTGAAATTGATGTTCGTCAATGTCAATGACAGTGACCTCTCATCCTGCTGTACGGGTTCAATGATGGTTTATGCTCGTAATGGTACTTGTGGAACCTTGTCAGCTCCAAGTGTTAATTCAGAGAAGGAAAGGTAATACTTCCGTGGCGCCTTTTCAAGCGTGACCTCCTTTCCAAACATCAATTACATCTTTCTTTAACATATAAAAGCGGTTTTAATTTAATGCTTCGATTTTATATCGTCTCTTCAAGTACTTTACAAAACGAAACGAAAGGATAGGATATTTGTTAAGGATGGGAGTGCTAGGAGTGTTTTTGTTAACAGTCGTGTAGAGTGAGCTAGGGTCGCATTGTGTTAATTTTTAAAAGTATTGGCAACTCAACATACAGATAGTGTTGACCTTGCGATACGTAATGTAAGGAATTCTTTTGTTAGAACGTAGAAGGGATAAACATAAACGTGAACGGAGTTAAAGTAATGATAAAGCGATGCCATGTTATCGCTGATGTAGCGTACGGTATTATCGGTGTTATAGTAACAGACTTTGGCGCAAGTAGATTTGTTTATTAATTTAACGTGGGAATGTACAATTCCACTACGGTCGGTGAAAGTTGTAGGGTTGGATACAAGAAAATATGGATAGGGGATAGGGGATTTAGTATATTTTTTTAAATTGATTCAAAAACGGAAATATGATACTAAACAACATTTGAAACTTAAAAAAATGCCAACCTAAACGTATATTGGCACTCAGGTGCTTAGGTTAGAGGTAGGTTTAGTATAGTTTTTTCAATTGATAACAGTCCCTCAAGATTAAAAGTTATTTTCGATTTTGTATGGCGAATCGTTCCTACGGCGAATTTTACCAATGGCCCCAATGGGCCTATTTTCGGTACTCCGTCCCGGTGTCCTCGAGAACAACCCCGGGACACAAAGTGTCCCGTTTTCACAAACCCCGCGAAAATTGGCGGACTGGGTGCTAATATTTTTGCCTGAATCTACTAAAAATTTACTACAAATAATTTAAAAAATACCGGAAATCTACATTATACCCCATCATAATATAATTTTATATGGAATATATAATACCGTGATATATTTTTCTGTTCAACGTTTTTCGAAACCGTCTCCATACATTGGGCGAACTACAACCAGTAATTACTGCGGAAACTTGAAAGAATTACACCTGCAACTCTGGAAAGAGTTCCACAATTGGAATTGGAACAAAGTGGAATTGTGTCGTGAACATAGCGGTGGACATTTTGAGCAATTTATATACAGGGTGGCCCAACGAAAAGACAACAGCCGGATTTCTGACTAGAACATTTTTTTTGAGAAATGCCAAAACAATTAAATCAGAGGGGGCAAGTTTTGTCATGATTTTCAACCTGACATGATTTCGTCTCTTTGCGCTATGAGAACAACGCCTATAATTTAAATAGGGATGGTGGGGCAAGTGATACGTCATTTGAAACCGTACACAGTTTTTTTAGTTTTTTTATTTTTAACAAAAAAATGGGAGCTGCAAACATGGAACATGTACATGAGTTTGAGGCATTTAAAAACGAAAAAAGCGCGGACAAGTCAATTGTTTTATCTTTAGAGAGGCTAGGTACTTTTACTCCCCTGTGACAACATTGTTTCACCCTTTAGGTATAGGGTAAACAACCGTTCAATTTTTAAATAAAATCAAGGGTTAAGTTTTTCTTGTGCTAATTAATAAAACCAGTTTATGTAAATTCAACCTTAGTTTAATACATCCTTCGGCTTCCATGCAGTAGTACGTTCCCGTACATTTTGCAAATGCAAACCGATGTCCCGTTTTGAGTCAAATAATATATGGTCAGGTTACCAATGACCAACTGTCCCGACGGCGAATCGGCGACGGCGAATCGGCGACGGCGAATCGGCGACGGCAAAACGGCGAATAGCCCTAAGTTACATCCTTTTTAGAAGCAGTTGGTCGCGGCCACTTGTCTCGCGGCCAGTTGTCCTGTCGGCTACGTATTTGTCTCGCGGCCGGCTGGCCGCGCCCAGTTGTACTGGACCGGTCGCAGTCGTCGGCAACTGGCGAAAGTGTAGGAAAACCCTACTTTAGTCAATCAACATTAGAACTAACACATAGATATCTGTGTAAATGCTTTGTATAATCGTATACCTACTACCGCTACTACACTCAATATAATCTTGATTTGTATTACGATATGCAAAAGGAATGATTTTTTACTACATAACTTCTATAAGGTAAACTAAAATGGGTAAGTAATGTAAAATATAAATTGACGCATCCAAGCAAATTTCAAGATTGCCATAGTAGGTAAACATTTTGTTCCAGACTTTATAACTACGTTACATTTGTATAAAGTCGTGATTATGATTATTATTATTCAGATGTATTTAATTTTTGTACAATTTAGTTTCAAAAGCACTTACTTTTCCAAATACTCAACATGCGCATCTTCTTGAACATAATTATCACTATTTCCGATGGCGTGCAGTATTTTCGATCTAGTCCATCGCTTACGTTGTGCCTTGGAGGCCTTATTGACTTTTCTTTTCACAACGCTGCGCGGCATGATAGTATGACACTTTTATTCTATAAAGATTAGAACAAAAGTATAAAGTATATCCGCTATCCAAAATAGAACATTTTTTTATTTACAAGAACTTGCAAGGAACTAGTTTTATTTATTTCAATTAATAATAAAAATTGTTTGGTTTGTGCTGTGTTTAGTTTAGTTTCTATTTTTTAGACTAATTTAGAATTGACTGAAAAGAGTGATGGCCCAGTAATTTTCTGCGAAAATGAACTGAAAGAACAAGATGAAACTAGAAATCTAAGTTAAAAAATGCTCATGAAAATTTGAGTTACTTTTTTTAAATTAAATCTTTAGAATAAAGAAGATACTAGTAACTGGGCTGAGTGCGTTGCTCAGCTGATTTTTGTGTCAAAATTGCTATAGAGTTGCTGCTCGTTTCCGAAGCGTATACAGGGTGAGCCATTGAAAAGGTAACACGCTTGTTTTGGGACACTTAGACAAGTTTCTTAAAAGAACACTCGAACACGTCGATTTTCTATTTTTGGGGGACAACTTTTGATGTCAAATTTGACATTGTCAGGTCAACCCCCTAGCCCCAGCAACTCCTAACTCAAGAATTTAAATAGGGAAAGGGAGTCGAGCGACCCCTCATTTGAAGCGTATTTTAATTCTCTATTCGACAGTATCAATGAAAATTAGATTTACTTAATTTTTTTTTCGTCCCCATGATAAGCACCCTCTAGATTAACTAAGGTGGGGGTGTTGTTTAGGAAAAATCCTGAAACACGCCACCTCTGACATCTTGAACGCCAGATTTCAGGATTTTTCCCAAACAACACCCCCACCTTAGTTTTTACACATTTAGTTAAAGTAAATAATTTGTTTCCAAAAATTGACTTGAAAAAGCCGCGATTTGGCGAAACGTCGTCTAATAATATAAATATAAAACAAATTTGGCAATTAATAACCCTAAAACATATATAAAAACATCCATATGCCGTTCTATCAACACCAAAAACTTTCTTCCATTTTAGTATTAAACTTAAACAATTGTTTAGAGTATAATGGCAAAATGGAAAATTGATTCAACATTTATAAGCAAAGCAAGTGGTCATTAATGATATCTAATTCACATTATGCTAATGGTGTATAGCATTAATAATGTTTATTGCTCACACTAATTAATTTATGTAATTGCAAAATTTTTAATTTTACAACCTAAGCTACATCTCCGCGTGATACGCTACTGAGTTGACAAATAATATTTTAAGAAATGTGAAAAGGTCGTGTTTGTTATTATATTTTGTCTTTTGCTATTATGATGTTGTAGGAAAGGATGGGAAATGCATTTTAGAGTACCCGCTAAAGTTTGCTTTTATCATCTGTCAAATTAGAAGAGTATCGTTGTGTTGCCTATGTACAGGCGAAGGTAGTTTTTTCTTTCGCATAATTTTATTCGTCATTTTCTGGAAAATTAATTAACATTACATGTTCAAATTTTTGTGTCATATATAAAATCATTATACTTAGGAATCGTGATAGGTTACAATCATTTTATAAAAATAATGTTCAAGATATACCTGTTTCTTTGAGATTTCGCATGAACGGGATAAATAAAATTGTTATAATTAAGTGATAAAGCGTTTCATTATTATCATTTACATCACAAGTCCTTCGTATTATTTATATGAATGTGTATGCAAAAGGAAAACAATGCATACGTAATGGTTATCAAGATAATGACAAATAACTGATTATTGTGACCTTTAAGATTAAATAAAAAAAAAAAATGTAAAATGAATATTTAGCATGTATTGAGTAAATTGACAAAAAAAGAAAAGCAGTATTTATTTTTATAACAACGATATAACAAAATATTAGTCGTTTATTCTCATGCGCTACTCCATCCTTAACCGTTGTAAGTTTCACGGACGACTATAATTAATATAAAATTAGTTTCTGTTATACGATATTTTTTATAAATATTACGTTGCCTTCATTTCCATATTCAGTTTAAAAAACAAGACGTGCGTTACAAAATAATTATGTAGAAAAAATTGTTTAAAAGAAAGTTGTTCTAAAGGCGATCTCATTACATAAAACCCTGACTATTGTTTCCCTATTTGGTAATGTAACCTTTTATAGCTAAAATTGGGCTATACCTATCTATAATGTTCATTTTCAATTATAACATTTACAGTGAATTGCGTTAAATCTAATTCAAGGGTACAAAAAAAGAATGAAAGCGTTAGGGTAGGTATTCCAATTTGTGTTAGTTAATTGAATTTCTGCACATTTTTTTGTATTTACACGTTAAGAAGTTCCTTCAAAGAGTGGTGTCACAAATCTGATTTACGTTATCCTTTCTTAGAAACGTAAGGATTAACAGGGTTTTGTACAAATAAGTTCCCCTTATTGAAGCAAATTATTTAGACAGTAAACGAAACAAAGCTTTGTAATTCCAAACTTAAATAATTGAATTTATATTAACATCAAACGAAATTGCGTTGCGATGTTAGTAACAGAACAATCTAAACTAATTGCAAATCAAATAAAATTCTACATTGATTATTCCTTTTTTGTTGTCTATTTTTTCGTTACACTCGAATAAAAACCTAAGGATAATTATTATTTTTATCACAAAATATTTATTTGTTATTTACTACTGTCATTAGTCTCGTTGAGCAAGGCTACATTCAAATTACACCATGTTTAATATAACCTTTAATTCGCCTTGTGCTTTCCCTGACCGCCCATGGTTGGTACACAAAACGCGATACTTTAAAGTTATTTTGTATCTGTGCAAATTGGAAATAGTAATAGGAAGCCTAACTCTGTAAATGAGAATACGCTGGTTGGTTGGGTGTCAGGTACTACCGTCACATCACTGAAATACTATTGTATATAATTGTTGAGAACTTTCAGCAACTTTTCAGGAAACGTTGAACAGCTGAGAATAAGACAAAATAGGACTATAACCGTATATTTCGCGAAACCAAGAATCAAAGTATAAAAAATTAGGTATATTAAAAGTCAGCAAAAGCGGATAATGATGAGAGTCACCAAAATTTTAAAAAGGCCGCAGTACCAAATACCAAATAAAAGATAATAAAGGAATAAAGGGAACGGAAAACAGAAGATATAAGTAAGAACATAGAAATATAATCAAAACGAAAATAATTCCAAATGCCTACAAAGTATGATCTGATAACCGGTGCATGCAATATATGTAAATATTTGAGAATAATCACACCGATGTGTAACATTCCCATTAATACAGGATATTTTTCAGTGCTGGAAAACCGGGAATTAAATGGTTATTTTGACAAGGAACGGTTAATATGTGATATATATTGCCAAATGGTCCTGACAATTTAGAGTAAATTGGTACGAGGGGTTTCATCTAACGATGACGATCGGCGAACCTCGTGACATAATAAAGGATATAACAAAGGAGGTAAGAGGGAAAAGGTAAACCATACGAGTACCTCAGTAGCAAAGATACATAATATTTACCGGAAAGTAAAGTTATGGAAGAGTGAAATAATGCCTTCCGCTTACGGTTCAAAGTGAAAGAATGAAGAAGAATAAAGGTGGACTAAGAAGAAAGAACCGCTGATCGTATTACATAATTATAACACAAAGATTCCAACTATACAACACTATTAAGATAAATGAGAAGAGACGGCACAAACCACCAATTTTGTATTAAGTATTACAAATGCTCTCTGCATTAGGAAAAGATCATTGATTTTCAAGGACAGTTTTCCAAAGCTTTACAAAATACTTAAGCATTGAAAGTAAGATGTTTATCGTTTACTCTTCTGTATGTTGTTTTATTTTTTTTATAGTCGATCTTAAGATGGAGAAAATTAGGGTCTAGGACGTTTGGACGCGACCGTTTGAACGCGACCGTTTGAACGCAGCCGTTTGAACGCAGAGACGGTTGAACGCAGGGACGTTTGAACGCAGGGACTTTTGAACGCAGAGACGTTTGGACGCAGGGCATTTGAACGCAGGGACGTTTGAACGCAAAGACCTTCGAACACAAAATTTAAATTATTTTTTAAATTATTACCGTTTAAGTTTAGTTTAGAACACATTACCAAAAACTGAGCACCTGTAAATATGTAGTCTAAAATGATTGTTTTTGTTAAAGACTTACAGTTAGATCGTTGAACTTTCGCGATAAAGACAAAATTCTATTTAGGAAGTGCTATCTTACTATTTTAGATTGTGTGACGTTTCGTCCATTCCATTTCGTCCACTGGCCGCTACGTCCACTAATTCTTTCATTCACCGCCCTCAAAATCCATTAATTCTTTTGTCCACCTCCCTTAAAATCCACTAATTAATTGATTATTATTAGGTCGAAAAAAAAAGACCTACGTCTTAATATTAAAAGTATTTTTAGGTGGCAGGTTTGCTACGCGAACCTGTTTTAAAAAAAAAACTGAAGAGGTCCTAACAACGATTCAATATGCTTCGCCCCCATGTACACAGAGGTCCGCCCTCACACGAATGTGTTCTAAACTAAACTTAAACGGTAATAGTTTAAAAAAATTTTAAATTATGTGTTCGAAGGTCTCTGCGTTCAAACGTGCCTGCGTTCAAAAGTCCCTGCGTTCAAACGTCTCTGCGTTCAAACGTCTCTGCGTTCAAACGTCCCTGCGTTCAAAAGTCCCTGCGTTCAAACGTCCCTGCGTTCAAACGGTCGCGTTCAAACGGTCGCGTCCAAATGGGCCATTCCCAGAAAATTAATTTCTTAATATACCATGAAGATTGCAGTAAATAAACTATATTTTAATTAAAGTGGAAGAAGAAAGGTGCAAAAATAAAATTTCTTTCAGACGTAGAGGAAATTAGAGGCAACAAATGGCAACGTTTGGCAATTATTTATAACTTTCACTGTACAAAGAAAATTGTGACCTATATACGAAAAAATTCTCTTTTTTCTTCTTTCCGTACATGTGCTTAACTAGTTTGTTGTGTTTTATGCCCTAATGCATTTTGCAGATTTTGGACGGATTTGATATTTACAATCAGTATACTGTGATGACTTTTCAATTTTGTGAATTTCAGTTTGTGACAAAGCGCTCTTTGACATCTGCTATTTGAGCATTAAACGATGATGAGTCAAAGTAAAAACCAAAAGAACTCGTTTTTCTCCTGAGGCGAGTATCCTTTAAACCGAATTACATTTGTTTTGTATAAGTTTTTAAAGGTATTCCACCATTTAATCGCTTCAAATGACAGTGTTGCAGTCAGTACTTGGTTATGAAGCACATTTTTCAACGCCTGGTCGATACCTTACGAATTTGTACATAGACTTCGTAGAAATGATTACCAATTGTCTGTACAACTGACGTGCTTCACGGAGCCTAGTAAAATTTTACCATAAAAAGATATGACCGGTGAAAACTTTGCATCATCGCTAGTAACGTTTATTTGAAAACAAGAAAAATTAAAACTCCGTTCGTAACTAATTTCATGCATATTGCAACGTTATCATAATTGCACTGCAATAATTTACATACAAGACAAATATATACCGACCCAGTGTGCATTGAATAATTGCCTCGCAACTACCTGGAAATGTAATTAAATTAGTTTCATTAGTAAATAGATAAACAAAATTATATTAAGCAAGTAATTGCGATTTTATACATATAAATATTTGATTTATCGTTCTTCGAGTTATACATTTATTTATCTGATGAGATACCGTCGCGTCGTTCAAGATTATTCTACATGTAAGGCTTTTTTGTTTATATACCTAGCAAGATCGTTTACTCGTAGAAAATGTTAACAAAACTCCTCATAGTAAAGGAAATTTATAATGGTGTGCAAATTGGTGCTGGAGGAAACTAACCTAAACTGTTAGAGACATCCAGAACCTAAACTAAATGTGAAATTTTACAACACATCGAACAAGGTAAACACAGCTTGACTGAAATGAGGCCGAGCAAATTAGACGGTTTAAATTTCAAATAGTGAGAACTATACCTTGCAGTTATAGTTAATAGAATTTATTACTATCTAATTAAAATTAAATATGGGACGTCAGGTGTTGATTTTATCACCTGTTCAAGATGAAGATGTCTATCGAACATGACGTAAAAATAGACAGATGTTCTCAAATTGCAGGATGCTCTTCGTTTCCAGAAATGAAGTTTACATGAATTATATCCATTTGTTCTAATAGATATAGTTATATACACTGTGTCCAAGATAATGGGGATTTCGGAAACAGTAAAAGTTTCGGTTAAATTGGAGAAAAGTTGAGCAATTTTGAGTTTAGTAAAATGACATTTTTAAACTGACGAAATTCTGAACCGTTCCGAAGTTATGCGACAAAAAGCTAATTTTCAGGATTTCGTTTTTGACAAATTCATACTTTGACGTTGATGTTAAATAAAAAGTAAAAGAAGCTTCTACAGGTACTTTTTAACGAACTTTAACATGGAATACAGCAAATTGGAATCCGACGTTTCGTTTTGAAGTAATCATCATCAACTTTGTTTTTTAAAATACGGTCCTGATTTTTTTATACATAATATTAGAAGAGATTTTTATTCTGCATTCAAGCATACATCCAGATCAATAAAATAATAAAATATATCCTGTGGCTAAATAGGATAATTCATCTGATTAGGACCATATTTAAGTGAGCCCGACTGAATAAACTGAAAGTGCAGCGTAAATGAAGTTTGGGATTTTTATCATGTAAAATAATAGCTCGTATTGACGTATTTCTAATTTTCCAGTATTTTCCAATTTGTTTCAAAAAAATTCCTTCAATTAATTTTGGTGCCCCGTAATTTTGCCGCTCTCTAATTTTTGCCGCCATGGGCACCAGCCCTTAAAGCCCCCCCCCCCCCCCCCCCCCCCAAATTTAGGATAAATGTAAGGCATAATAACAAGAGCATACGCAGATGACGAAATAAAGGAAAGAAGGAAGAAGGTAAATCAAAAGTACGAGGATTTGAAAAACAGAATGAAAAATGATCCTGGAAATAACCGAGAAGATTAATGGAAGCCTTATTTGTAAACGAAAGGTAATGCATTAAAATTAATGATAATAAACAAATTAGGAGCCAGCGGGGAGACAAATCGGGAATCGGTGGTGAACCAAAGTAGAGGCAGACCGAGGTAAAGTCGGTTGAAAGAAATAACCTAACAAGAGCTAGAATAGCAACGAACAAATAAAATTATTGAATAAATAAATAGTTGTAAGAGGATTGATCCACTCCAAGAAAAAGATCTAGAAAGTTTGATAGCGATGAAATCTCTAAGGAAATGTATAAGAAATAAATAAATTTTATAATTTTAATCCTACAATGTATTCACGGTTGTTCAAATTTGTAGCCGCACTTGAACCTCTTTGTAAGTTTTGTACGGGTAGGATCTGTGGAATGATCGGAATGATGGAATATCGTTTATAGTCGCGTATGAATAGAAAACCACTTTAAGGATTTTTGTTCTATTTCTGCAATTATTCATATTACTGCCTACATCAGTTCAATTCATATTAAATAGCTGTACTTTAGAAATAAACGGAACGCCATAGATTTTCGATTTCTGAGTTAAATATGGCTAAAAAAGTAATTATTAATACTTCAGTAGCAATAAGCGCATTAATGTAAGATCAGCTGCCGTTACTATTTGCAAAGAAAAGAAAATAGGGCAACGGGCAATATAAAGTATGTACACTTCCATAGACAAATTTAATCTGATTCAGTACCTACTTAATTGTGAAAGAGAATCGCTTAAAAATCCATTAACTACCTATAGTAAATGGAACTGAATCGACAAACAAGAGAGAGTTCATTCGTACGTACAAAGTAACAATAAGTTCTGAACTGAATTTTTTTTAATATAACGTTTGATACGTAATTTTGATTAATTGATTCATGAATTAATAAATGAGTAATAATATGTTTTAGTGCGCGTATTAACTCACGAGAGTTGCAATTAAAGTTTAATTTTTTCAAATGTAGCAGGTCAACGTTGACCCTACTTAATCGAAAAATAAAATAAAAAAGTGACCCTTATGCTACCCATACTTGGAGAAAATTCATTTTTACTACTTTTAGTAGAACCGTTAGCAATTTTGATGAAATGTTACTTGTTAGCAGGGGCGCCGGAAGAAAATTTGTTAGGGGGGGGGGCTTACATTTTTTCAAGTAGAAATTAGAATACTTGAAAATTTTTGCCTATTTTTAAATTAGTATAAATCAATAGGCTATGCAGAGTCACCGATGGAATAGAACATTATACTCCAAACGTGATTATATTGTGAGCTTTTAACATTTTCTAAAATGGATTTATGAAATTCCAGGGAGGGGCCCGGGCCCCCCCTTGCCCTTTAGTAGCGGCGCCCATGCTTGTTAGGTATCTTTTGTTAACATTACGTGTGTGGTGACTACAATTCGGTTATGCGGCAATGAAAGCGTAATCATTATGAAATGTCTCCAATACCTAATAGTATATGTATTAGTTATTGAAGATATTAGTAAATATTGTCGAAAAGGCTGTCTATTGAGGTAATATATACTATTCGTACCCACAACTACAACCTCAAGTCTGATACATGGCTTGACATACACAAAAAGAAACAAAACCGAAAAAACTGTAAGATATTTCTAATAACATTCGCCGTGAGGGTAGTCAGATAAATTTCAGTAGTTTTTTTCTTTCTACCCAGAACATGCAATAGCATACCTAATGTGCTGAGCTGAGCCAACTACCATGTTTGATATATTTTGTGAAATATAACCATTTCTGTCTAATTTCAAACCTTTCCACGATATACCACAATCCCTAAAAAAATTCTCTAGGCGGCACGACATAGATTACCGCTCTGTTATTAGCGGAACAAATCAGTGAACACAAATTATTTGAATCAGTTGGCATGAAAACAATCATATGTACGCAAAGCATACAAAAATAATATCATTTCACGCAATGCTAAGACTAGAATTGAAAGTCTTACCTTGGACGCTGAGATAGAGCTGATAAAATCTGGAATAAAGAAAATTTACTGAAATTTTCTACAACTTTACATTTCATTCCAATATAACATACTTAGCAAATTTCTTCTTCTTTTATTATTTAAAATATTTGTCGTGTAATTGTGTAAACTTACCCCAACAGCGCTATTTTCTCTCTTTGACGAGGACCGAAGCTGGAGATGCATCTTCTGAAACAATAATGAAGTACACTTTTACGATATAATTCAAACGCTAAACTAAATTGAAAATGTAACCCCCTTTAAAATTCTATAACAAACAAGTTTTTCAGCTATTGAACGTTGACGCCTGATAAAAAAGTACCTCACAATCGTTTATTTCTAAACGATCACAGTTTTTGGAAAAAAAAACGATTATAAAAGGATTTATAACGTAACGTATAACACAAATCTCATTGCTATTTTAATTTTTAAGATGGTACTAAACGTATCAGCTATACTTTTTTAAGACTTGCACGTATAAACAAATTAGGGACGAAGTGGAGGAAGCCATCAGAGAAATGAAAAATAAGAAAGCTGTAGGAATAGATGAAATACCGATAGAAATGTGAAATAAGCTTTAGGAGAATTCAGAATAGGTGAACTAACACCAAATTATGCAATTTAATTTACGATTCTGGCAAAACTACTGCGATGGTTCCACTAAAAAAGAAAGAGAATGCAATAAAGTGTGAAGATTATAGACCGATAAGCCTCATCTCACATGCAGCTAAAGTTCTGTTAAGAATAATTAATAGAAGATTGAATGGAAAACTAAATGAATACATCGATGAGGAATAATTTGTTTTTAGAAAAGAGAAGAACAAGAGATGCAATAGATTTACTGAGAATTATCAGAGAACGATATATTGAAAAGGAAAGGAACGTGAATAGATGTTTTGTATATTTAGAGAAAGCATGTGATAGAATAAATTGGAAGTTACTAATTGAATTTTTAAGACAAAAAAGTAACAGATTGGAAAGAAAGAAGACTCATTTGGAATCTATACATATAGAGAACAACAAATAATAGTAAGAATAGATGACAAGCAGATTAAAGAAACTATGATGGAAGAGTTAGAAAGGAAATGTTTAGAGTACAGAATGAAAATTAATGTAGACAAAACAAAAACTATGAGAATGACAAAGAAAACGAAAAAAGGTAAAGTTAAGAAGCTAAAAATAAAAGTAAGCGAAAGGGAAATAAAACAGAAAGAATCATTTAAATATTTAGGAAATCTAATAACGGATGTTAAATGTGAAGAAGATATAAAATCTAGAATAGCAATGGCAAAAATAGCATTCCAAAAACAAAAAAGAATTCTATGTGGGACCTTGAAACTGTTGGGAAAAAGGTTAATGAAATGCTATGTATGGAAGACATTGTGAAATGGCGATGAGAAGAAACTAGAGGCTATTAAAATGTGGTCATGGAGAGGAAAAGAAAAAATTAAGTGGGTAGATAGAATAACAAACGAAGAAGTGTTGAGAATTATAGTAGAAGAGAAGAGCGAGATGTTGAATGTAATAAGGAAAAGGAAGAAGAGCTGGATAGGACATATTCTAGGGGCGACGGAATATGGAGGACAGCTTTGGAAGGTACGATGAAAGGCTCTATTCCAAGAGGAAGAAAAAGAATAAAACTTCTTAATGATATTAAAAATGATAAAGGATACAACGAATTAATGTTACTAGCAGCAGGCAGAGAAGGATCGAGAGCTCCAAGATAAATTTATTTATTAATGGGACCTGTCAAAAGACAGAAAGATATTGATGATGATAAAGTGAGGAGCACAATTTTAACGTTTTCTGCTTTTTATTTTTTAACCATATTTATTACTGATATTTTGCAAGAGAAAAATACAATACAATGGTGATATTTCCATCCTTCACAAGGTTTCATTATCCTAGCAAAGAACCGCGATCAAATATATTAACTATTTTGGAAAAGTTGTGTGGACATTTCTCGCTCTTGAGTCACATCACTTTATTCATGCGTTCAAGTGAACTATCGTATTGTATCATTGAGCTTAAGTAACATTTAGCAAATTAATCTAATAATTGATAGGTAACTATTAACATGCCTTCAAGTTTTTAATAACACCTCGTTTCATAATGAATAATGATGATTCAGAATAGTGTTTTCACTTCCAGGAAATCAGTTAGTAAGGTCACTTTTCCCTTCATGAGATAAGTGCTAAACTTGTGAATTTTGCTCCAATAATTACTGATTGTGAATAAGTTTCTCCAGGGGTTGTTGGAGACCTTCTAGTGGAGTTGCTGATTGGAAAAGGTTATAGATACAACAGTGTGCTTCTATGTGCCGACGTTTCGACTAGCCTAGAAACTCATTCACAATAAGTGCTAAACTTGGGAGATGGTAAAAATTTAGGACGAAGATACAAGTAGTGATTCTTGTTTTAAGGTCACAAATACGTTGATCGAAATTTTCTTTCGACATCCCCGGGTATACTTCAAGTTTCAAAAGAGTACGTTATCGTTACACAATTTCAAATGGTGTAATTGACAATCTTATGTGATCTAGCCAATATGCAGCTGAATGTGTTGTGCAGAGATGGAGAAGGCCGATATGATACCGACACATCGTCCCAGATTTTAGAGAAGATGCCTATAATTTTAGAATAAATATGAAAACATTCTAATTAATATGTATTTTTTACAACTATTCTAACCAGATCAAGGTATAAATTTAATTAAAGGTGGAATCAAATGAAATTCAAAAAGATGCTGAATCACAACCAACCACTCTGTTATATGGGCAAAGGAACAAAACAAAGGACGTCGAATTTGGTTTAACTATTAAAGGAAATCTCCCAAGACAACGAAAGGTATGTGACAAAAATCCTTCAAAGTAGAATCAGGCAAGTCTATACAACATTTTGATAATTTCCGAATTGAAACGCGTCCACACATAGTCAGTCGACGTCGACTGAGAATCCAAAAATGTCGGTTTTCGTGAAAGGGGATTGGTCGAATGAAAAATGTGTGGACGCGACGTCGAACGACGAATTGGCACTTCAGTCTTGAGTTGAGTGTGATTCGGGAAGGTTGTATTTATTTTGTGCTAGCATAATTCGCATCTTTTGAATTTACCTACAAAATGAGTTTGTCCGATGAACAGACCTTGAAACTCATTGATATGTATCGAGATCGCCCAATACTATGGGACGCCACTCATATGGAATATAGAAACAAAAACAAAAGGCATGATAATATGTTAATGGAAATAGCGATGGTCTTGGCAATAGATAAAGGAGATGTGGAAAAGAAGATAAAAAAATCTACAAACTATTGCTCGAGAAAGAAAGAAGATGAAGGATTCACAGAAAACGGGCAGTGGGTGCGAAGAAACGTATGTAAGCGTTGCTGGACGTCGAACAACACGTCTACACTACTGCGACAGTGTAGACGTGTTGTTCGTGTTTGTTGATCGACGTCGACTGACTATATGTGGACGCGGCTTAGATTAAAATTGAGTCGATTAAGGTTATTTTTCTACTCCCATACTTTAATCGACTTATTAAGTGTCATTAGATTGTATCGAAATGATATTCATTTCGATACAGATTTTCATTATAAAACGAGTCAATTAGCCAATAGCTGTCAAGCATTTTACTTGATTGCCATAGTTACAGGAGTTTTTGATATTTGTCAAACATTTTGTTCGTTCTTTTATAATAATTTTTGTTTAATTAACACAGGTCGTAGAAAAAATAGTGTATGCAACTCTCATGTAATGGCTATTAATACACTCGCACAAGATTTATGACACTCGCCAAGGCTCGTGTCATAACTTACCTCGTGCTCGTGTATTAATAGCTATCATTACATGCTCGTTGCATAATATACTATTTTTTACTGAATGCGCATCCATGTATGAATGTTTGCTTTTAAAGCCCACATAATTTCCCCGATATTAAAAATGGAGATCTACCCAATCATCTATTGGGAAAACTTACTGAATATTAATACCATTTCATGATGTTACCACACACATCTCATCGATTATGAGAACAAATTTTTCATTTTGTGATATATTCCGAAAAAAGCTTGAATGGTTGCAGGTCGTTCATCACGCACATTAGAAGCGATGCAGATGAAAATAAGAAAAATGAAGACGATTTATCTAAAAAATAACATATGTGAAAGTTATTAAAGATGTAATTCTAGATGCTGTTACCGAGTTATTACCAAGTGCAATTCATATCAAAAAGATCGCGTACTTGCGTGTTCCACTATAAGCAATATTTTAGTGGCTATTTTTTCCGCGTTAATGAAATAATTTTGTCGCTTTGTGTATATTGTTAAATATGGTTAATTTTTCTTTGACTCACTGTTTATACATTTCCCAAGATTAAAAACCAGATTTGGTATTCACTTGAGATCACTAAGCTCAATAAATAAAGCCAGGGAAAAACCCAACGGAAACATCCCTCCTACAGACCCATAAGTCTCCTCCCAGTCCTGTCAAAAGTCTTTGAGAAAATATTCCTAAAACGCCCACAACCAGTCATAGAGAATCTGAATTTGATATCTGAACATCAGTTTGGCTTTAGGGAACAACATGAAACTATCGAGCAAGTACACCGGATAGTTAACATATTCAACACGACCTTCGAAGATAAATTATACTGCTCCACAGCATTTGTCGATATCAGTCAGGCCTTTGATAAGGTCTGGCATAACGGCCTTTTGTACAAGCTAAAACAAAACTTTCCATATAATACTGTCACCGTTCATAAATCCTACTTAACATCTTAAAATGATATGTAAGTAAAGAAGTTGCCTACAAAATACCGTGTAACTCAGTAATAATAATTACAATTACTTATTGTTCCAGTAGGGCAGATGGTAAGCAAAAGGGGGTTAAATAATTAAAAAAATCTATAATTTCAAAAAATATAATATTTGACACTAATGCTCAATAATAATGAAAATACATCAGTTATCAGGCGCAATTAATTATAGTGCGTACACTGTACAGGTCTTGAAATTCAATCCATCGGACTTTTTCATAGAAAAACGAAATTACGCCATAAAATTGTTTAAACTATCTATTAGCACATAGAAGAAGCAATATGATATGCACAGCACAGTGTCTAGGTAATGAAAAATGTCTGATGCATAATGTTATTTATAATACTATCGCATAGCTGATGTAAAATCGAGGAGTGACTCTATGCAGCTTGCAATTTTGAACTTGTAAGATTTATGAAAAAAGAATGCAGATTTATGTACAATCGTATATCACGCACATAAGTTATTGTATAAATTGTGATTTTAACCATTAGGTTCCGTTGCATAATTGATTACTGTATTAGATCGTAATAATACGAAGAAACTGTTCTAAAATAGAAATTTGATATTGATCGAACGTGATCAGTAACCTTGCTAATTTGACGGAACCGTTCCTTACGCAAGATTAGAAGTGTAGGTAAAATGGCAATACGGAGCGCCGTTGGGCAATACATTTGTGGTTGTTGACGTGATGACCCTTGCACTTAAAAGTTTGTTCAGGTATAAGAGAATAATGCTTAGTTAACTCCATGGAAGGCGTGGGGTTATAATGATTCGATTCGATCGTGATTGTAGCCAGGATGTAATCAACTGTATTGAACATCCAAGGCCACTACTAGCGTGACGTCACGCTTCACCTATCAATTGATCACTTATTATATCATTATCTGCATCGATAAATCCTCGAAGCGTAATTTTTTTACGCAAAAAATTAGTTGTGCTGCACAGAAAATAGTTCATCATCAGATTTACGTGGGCATTAATTACGAAATGGTAGAAAGATTTAAAACTTCCCTAAGGGCTTATAAAAAATGTAGAGTTAATAACTCTAATTTGGAAAAGGAACAGGTAGAAATGGGACTGATCTCGACTGCACGACATTGTACAACACTTATAATTTATGTTTATGTATTCGTAAACGCAAGCGTGGGAACTGATAGTTATGTCCGGTAGCTTCACGTGCCATTACCCCTAATTCTGTTTTTAAATACTGCACGCCTTCGACATGTAACAAGTATTCTCCTTATCGTTCTATGAAATGGTCACGTTTACATTCTTAAGTAATTATCTAATTTCCAGATATATCAGTGTCTCTATTATAAAAACTACCGTCACCGATACGCGATACTTTATGGGAAAGCTAGACGTTTCCTGAAAGGATGTCTGAAATTATGTGGTTCTGCCAATTACACTCAGTGACCATTCATCAGAATATCTTTTTTAGATTACTATGAATGAAATAAAAGGATTTAAACTGTTTCTAGTCTTGAATTGATCTTGTTACACCTTAACAAATTAATCAAGATTACAGTTAATTACAGTTTTAGATATAGAAAAAGAGATAATTTATTATACTATATATTAGGACAGGAAAAAGGAAATCTTTCTATTGAAAAAAATTTTCAAACTCAAAAACCTTTTATATAGTATGTTACATTACATAATATGACGTATGTTAAAACATTCTAATAAGGAAGTTCAATATTCATTTTCAGATTCGTATCGGCTGAACATTTGATAGATGTTATTTTTACTTGTACTCTTTTTTGCTTTGCATTTCCTCTGCTTTGTCCATAAATAAATTAAATTTAATTAAAACAGATCTCAACGTGCAATAATTTGATACTAAACACCGCACTTTCATAGTGACTTTCTTGTAAACGATTTACTTCACGCTAACTAATTATATAGAATAATCGTATAATTTGCATCTACCTTATCGCTTCTGCGTAAGTAGTACCATTGAATTTAATAATGCGGTTACGTTTCTTATATTTTTTATTACTGCCTATGTGCGTGAAGTTAGTATAAAAATTCTGAAGCGTTGCATGTACGGTTTGCATAGAGGTTATAAAGCTATCAATTTACTTATTTATTGTTAACTAAATACACCTTAAAATGAATTTCATTTCATCAATTATTTATTTAAAGAATTTTACTCAAACACATAACTGCTCAATCCATGTATGTACATACATATTTACATTAACATATGAAAATAAAAATTATGTTTATTACGATGATGATGTTGTGCAATTTGCATCCGAAAATAGATTTCGTCATATCAGTTGGTTATTCGAATAATTAAATGTTTTTTCTTGTAGATAATTACACAAATCCGTAAAAGTATCATTATTTAATAGTTGGGTATGTTATTGGATTTTTTATAGAAACCATTTTTTTATGGAAATTTTTAAAACTTAATATCCTTATTTTTTGTAAAATCAGAAAATTGTCAAATAGTACTCGATTTTTTTAGAAAGAAAGAAAGATTCATTGCCCATATGAATATCCTGTAAAGTAAAATATTTTTTAATTACATGATATTTTATAATTTTCTCATTGCGAAAATGTTTTTAATTAGTAAGCTAATTGGGGTACAAAAAAAAACATTTTCCAGTTTACGTTTAGTTTCGTTTAGTTTTATAAATATCTTTCACATTTGATAATCAGCTTCGACCCTTTTGTTCTTTGCCATGATCTGGTTAATTGATCAAGACACCAAAGTAACTGAACGTTAACCAATCTGAGACATCAGTTGTAAAGACATCGTCAATATCATCCCCTAACTTAGCAGGTGTTTTTTTTTTATTTAAGTGTATTTGTCGAAAGGTGTTTCATTAAAACTTTAAGGATTTAATTAAACATTGATGTACTATTTTGATTGCCCACCTAACGCGTTTTCGTTTCCAGTATATGATTTCATTCTTGCATTAAAAACTGCTAAGTACATCAATCTTGAAACAAGTTCCACCATTTAAATAATTAAATATTGTAGGGTTTCTTAATTAACTAATCAGTATTTAATCCATCTGCTGTCAAAGTAGTCACTAAAGTAATTTATTGAATTAATACCCTTTTTTCAGTAAATAATTAGGTGTTCTAGTACATAAAAAATTCCAAAATTAATTAATTCAATATCAAATTTAAGACACTCTTTTCAAAAAAAAGAAGAAAGTATATGAAGACTTTTAACAAATTTTTGGAATGGTATTTGACTCACACATCTCACGTGAAGGTCCCCCAAAATCACTACGACTATAATTTTTTTCAAATACATACCACAACATTGTGTTGAAATGAAAAATTGCAATTGATATTATCTACCATTAAAATACCTATTCTGAGCATTCAGTATCCAATTTCTGCTCTTCTAAAATGTTTGTTAAGTGATCTCACATGGCGTGTTACAAAATTTTGAGAGTTGATTTTAGAGTATTTGAAGAAGGATGGTTATCCGCGTCCCCATTTCCCAAAAAGGTAACAACTTTACTGTAAAACTTTCTTGCATTGTCTGAATCAACAAACAAATACATTGAGCAACCCTTATTATGAATGTGAATGTTTTCGACAAGTTTGTTTTCCTCAAAATCACAGAGGTTGCTATATTATACAAGGTGATTCACCAAGCTCTCGGCGGAAAATTACGTCTGAACGACGAGAGATAACGAAAAAAGTGAAGGAAAAAGTGAAACGAATTTAGAATAACAAATTAGTTTCACTTATACAGCGTGTTCCAGTAAAGCTCCACAAACATAATTTAATTTTTTTTAATGGAACACCCTATGTTTAATAATTTCTTTGGATTGGTTGCTCAAAATAGAGTTAATGTTGTTAAGATTTTTTTGTCTAACTTGCCAAGATATTGCTGATAATGTCAAAAATATTGCATTTTCTGGACTTGCTTCGGAGTTACTTTTCTCAGTGCGCAAAAAAGATAGTAAGTAGATTGTTGGCCCAGGTATCCCCTACGCACTGATAAAATTGGTTTTCTAATAAATAATAGAGGGCGTCCGTATATTCTCAGTAAAAATGGCGAACCTCAAACATATATTATTCAAAATGTTCAAATGGTAGCCATATGACTTTGTTGCAGATTCGAATAGTGCAGATAATTTGCTATAAAAATGTTCTAATACTTCCTATTTCTAAATGCGATTATTTCCGAGTAATTTTGATTTCAATATTAAATGGGCAAAAATTTTTTATGGGCACATTTAAATTAAATAAATGGGTCTATGACAAGAATAAAATAAAGAAAAGAAATATTATTAAAGTTGATTTCACATTAAATGTTCGAAGTGTGCGCCTTCATTATCGATACAAATTTGAATTCTTTGTGTTACTGACCATATTTGCTCACTTCTTTTTATTAATGTATCTCGAATAGAAATTAAAATGGGGATGCCAACTTCTGCGAAAGCTTGTCTAATGCTGTCTCTCATATTTTCAGGAGTTGTAGGGTCTTCTTTGTAAACCCTGTCCTTTACAAACCCCCATAAAAAGAAATACATAGGGGTCAGGTCTGGCGATCTAGCTGGCCGTGAAATTGTCCCTCCTCTGCTAATCCATTTGTTATTAAAATTGTTATTTAAATAATTTCTTACTGCAACGCTATAATGAGCAGGTGCTCCATCGTGTTACAACTACATTGTCCGACGTGTGTTAAGTGGAACTGCTTCTAGTAGGATGGAAAATTCTTCATTTAAAAATTGAAAATATTTTTATCCATTTAAGGATCCAGTGCCGTCCTTAGGAAAAGCGGGGCTTGGCGCAAAAAGTTTTTCGGGGCCTTTTTGAAACCAAATATCCCCCCCCCCCACAGTCACAAGCAAATGTATACAAAAAAGAAGTCATTTATACAAGTAAGAATGCAAAAACGAATAACCTTTATAAATATATACAGTCAATATACAACACTCAATAACGGATCGTATTCTTTAAAATTAGTAAGAATTTGTAAAAAAACAGTACCTGATTTTATGTCAGTAGGTAGGTATACTAGGTACACACAAGATTCACCGACGCGACGGTAATTTTTGTCTTTCTTAAGCCTTTTTCCCATTTATAAACTCGCGCTAACAATGCTAATGCTCGGTATTCCCGAACTCGTATCGTTGACCTTGACCATTATCAACTTCTTAATTAAATCGGTGTTAAGATTCACACACAGGTCTCAAGTCCACAGCTAACAAAAATTTCGGTTTGAAAATAGGTCACTCCACGCGAACTCACTTCCATTAACCATAGATATCGTTTCTTTTACTCTTCGAAAATTGGTACTTCTCAAGTACCTCTCAGTTAAGTCTTCACCAAAAAAACACTTTTTTGTTCACTTTTAATTTCGAGACGTATCTCACGTTTCTTTACATTCACTCAAAACCTACTGACTGACTGACTTTTCAGTTTTGTTCTACCCGCATTCATGGGCAGTTCACGGTCGCACCTCAAAACTGTTTATTGCACATTTTATAAAAGTGTCATTTTTCATCTTATCAACAATTTTCTTTACGTAGCGCGGGGCCTCGCGTCCTGTACCTATTGTAACTTAGGATGCTTTAACCATAAGAGCCATTCATACATATATTGCACAGTCAGTTGGTAACAATAAGTACTTTAATAACTAAAAACTTTTTAGAGCAAAATCTCAACCTAAAAGTTTTACAGCGCGAGTAAGGCCCCGCTCCGCGGGGCCTCAGCAAGCGCGGGGCCTGGAGCGGCCGCTCCACTCGCTCCACCCTAAGGACGGCTCTAGGATCCATCTATGAAATATGAACCAATAATATTATTGCCTACTATTCCACCCCATATATTTAAGGACCACTTGTTTTGTCTATTCGTTTCTTTGTAAATATACGGGTTCACATTGCTGTAATAATGAGAATTGTGGCGATTGACAAAGCCATTATTGTGGAATGTCGACACATCTGACCACAAAATTAAATCACAAAAATAGCTTTCTTTTCTAAATTTATTTTGCACCTGTTGGCAAAATTCAACTCGTCTCGCATAATCTCCTGGAAAAAGTTCTTGGTGCAGTTGAATTTTGAAGGGATGAAATTTGTTTCTTTTTGAACTTCCATTCAAGGAAGTTTGGCTGATGTCATATTGAGTTGCTAGTTCTCGCTGACTCTTTTCCGGATTTTGAATAACAGCAGCCATTACAACAAATTCTTTGTTTTCGTTCGTTATATTATTATTCCGGAGATGTTTTTCATAACTGACGTTCCCTGATGTAACAAATCTATTCGATAGACATTCGAAATTCTTTGGTTCTGGGTCACGACGATCCAGATTTTCACGCACTACAGTAAGTTTACGTAATTCTCAAAATAAATGAACACAAATGAGCACAGATGGACAAAGATCTCGAAGTAACCTCAATAAACGCAATAAAATAAACAAACCAACAGAAATAAATACGTTGCCTAGGTACGAAAGTATTATTAGAGGTCCGCTCAGCTCACTGCAGATAGTGAACATTTAAAATCGTTCTTGACATTCAGATCCCACCACCCCTGTATTCCATTTTACAGTACTTTTTTTCACTTTCGAACTTCCTTGTGAACCTTTTTCCTTTCTCTAATCCACTTTATGAAACGAATTCATCATGGTATTCACTAGACCTGCTCAACATTATTACTGCACGTGTTGAACATGATGAACATTATTAAACGGTACTCGTATTTATGGCAAGATTGTTTCACTGAAAATTACTGTTCTGTGGGGGCCAAAAAACTTATTTTCTTGTGGCATCGTGATCAACTCACTTGTTTGCTTATTAAAACGCTAAATTGCTTAATATAATATACTCAATTGAAAAATTTTCACAAACAAATCAACCTTACAGATAATTTTAAAAACAAAATTATCTATAAGTGACTGGTATGTACAAATTTGCATTGTGGCTATGTCAAGGTATATTTCGAAATGTTTAAACCTGAATCAGATTATGGGAACATTTCAATTCTCCATTTATGGGTTTGTCACGTTTGAGGTGTCCTTTGCAGAGAATCATAAACTAGTTTACACAGTATTGTTTTCATTTATTTCCGCCAGTACAACCGATAATTTATAATTTTTACATTTGTCCACTATATTCTAAATAAATTCCCTAAAATATGCAAAGGTGTTATTATTTTAAATTAAAGGTTTTGTAAATGTAACTTAACAATTTGTGTCATTGTACTCGATTTGTTTACCATATTCTCCAAACTTTAACTTTAACCCATCAATAAAATGATAAACGAAAAATAATGTACATACTACTTTACGCATTACGGTTTAACCCAAACGGCAAGTACTTGTACTGTTAGTTTAATGTAAGCATTAAAAACTCAATGGTGAAGACGATTAAAATGTGATAATAAACAAAATAATCAGCGTGTAAGTAAACAAAACAAGTACTTGGTAGCGAAGAAACAAGTTAATAAATTTCGTAAAGGTATTCGTGCAACATGTATAGAAAGTTCACTTTAATAGCAACAGGAATATAAATCAAATGAAAAAATAAGCCGCTCGATAGTGTTGTTATAAAACTGAATAGATTAATCAAACAAAAACTCGTTTAAAATTAAGCCAAGTGTGCTCGCATTCACACTTGGAGATGTGGCATTAGAGCAAGGCAACTTTGAAAGAAGTGATTATCTTCTATAAGGAGCCGTGCTACCAGTCTTACGCGAAGCCGCTAACACATATTATTAAGAGGATTAAGACAGCTTTTTATGCTTACACTCCTGGAGAAACCGTGTCAGTAGTAATCCACATTAACGACTCTTCTCAAAAATAATCTGCTCCTCCAAGGTTTTATGCTTACACTACTGCTTTTAGTAATGGAAATATATAAGATGACTAAAATTTTATGGATAACTGTAAAACTTTCAATACTTATCTATTTATGTTCCTTGTATATATTTTTATGTGCAGAGCTTAAAGGATAGTTTTGCGGTAGCTAATAAACTGCATTAGCATTAGTATCTTACTTGGCGAGTAAACAACATCGATTTTCCGTTAAATTTAATCACTTAAATAAATCCATCTAATTCGGCTATTAAAATTAATTGCTAATTTAAACACTGGTAAATCGCATAATAAATGTTGTAGTCAGATGAAAAACAGGTAATATGAAATTTTGGAAGTTACATGGAATTAAAAGCTTCTACATTTCGCAAATTTATACCATTTAATTATTTTTGATTGCTCTTTCCCAATACTTATACAAATACAAAAAACAAAATGAACTGTTGTGAGTTAAATTACGATACCTGCATTAAGAGTACAAAAGTAGAATGATTTATACTCGACGAATAAGAAAGAAATGAGAATTAAGTCTTTTGTTATTCATTGTACTTCGTATGAACGTTTAAGTGCTGATAAAACCGTAAACATTGATGTATGGGGAATAGTCTGTATGAGATGGCGAAAAGTTAATGGGGTAACGTTCATAAGTAAAAAATTACCAGTAGGTACCTAACAAAGGACCGAACTTGAAATTGTTTGTAACAGTGAGGTATCTGCTCAACCAAGAATTGATAGAGTACCATTACTTACTAGAGCACACACGGTTGCAAATATTGAATTTTGTCCAAAAAAAATAAAAAATGAGCTGTTAATGACTGGGAACATGTTTTCTTCTCAGTTGAGACAACAATTACCCTCAAGTATCCGGTGAAGCGAAGGAGAGCGATTCATAAGTTGCGCTATTTTCAAAAAATGCTGTATCAACTTGGCGCGATATCTATAAACATCAACGTTGAACATGTTAAGCCTTTGTTCTTCTCATGAGTTCATGTATGGCAGCGTTTAGGTTATCGAGTATCTACCTAATGCGCTTGCCATACCGTTTATTGAATAGTCCAAATTTAAATTCCCATGGGATACCATTAAAAAATGTTTGCAATCGTACAGACTCCAACCACGATCGTCTCACTGCTTTTTCTGAACCAAATTTAGTTGCTCTTTCAAGGGCAGCAATATATCTCAAGGTTTTGCTGTTACCAACTTCCATCCACAGCTTCAGATCTCTGTGCCGAGCAGCGGCTGCAATGAATAAAACAACTACATCTGAATCAACCGTCTTAACTAGTCATTTTCTCGAATCATGATGCTAGTGATATGGAGGATTAATCGAGTGTCTGCTTCCTCTTGGATACATGGAGATAAATTGTCGAGGGTAAGTTCAGGATTGTTAGAGCGCACACTTAGTAGGGCAAAGCATGTTGGCAAGGACAGCTTCATCAAGTAATATTCCACCCAAGTTGATTGGCTGTTCATTTTCTATGTCCATTTTCTCTAGTAAGCTAAGAATGTTACTCTTGGTACCAGTTCTGAGTTCTCTGTCTTGTGAGAGGGAAGGTGGCCAAGCCTGGTACTCATGACGAAAGAAGTTTTCAAAGTCTCCTTGTTCGAGCCCCTTTACGTAACGTGAGTGGTTCTTTCAATATTTAATTACTGGTCATCTACTAGACCGATTTTATAGTTCTATATGTCATTTCGGTTAATGATGCTATATCTGATTTAGGCTGCGAATTATATAAAAAAAACGAGTGTCAAGTATTTTGGGTCGGCCGCCATCTTTAAATGGCGAACAATTTTCATGGTCTCTATATCTTAAGTTGATGTGCGTGTTGGTAGCTAACAACTCACGAAACCGCTTGCTTTTATCATCAACCTAACGGAAATTAAGATAAATTTAGTATTTTAGGTCGGCCTCCATTTTGAATGAGTGACATCTTTAATTAAATGACGAACAATTTTCATGGTCTCCTTATCTTAAATTCATATGTATGTTTATACCTAACGACTGACCAAGCCGCTTGCTTTTATCATCATCCTATCATTAAAAGAATCAGAAAATTACCATTTTACAAAGAATAATTAAGATTATTTAATTATCTTTGGGGACCATCACTTTTAAATGCTAAAGTAAGGGTTTGCAACGACCCGCCAGAACCTTGTGCGTGGTCCTGGATGCGAATTATCCTAGTGCGGATTGTCCGTAGACGTTCAAATACAGGAAGCGTGGAATCAATTGCCAATTTTGCTACATTACGCATTGACCGAGTTACAAAATGAACCACCCAGATGCACATCAACTGGTTTGGTTAAATTGGCACCACACTTTCCATAATTTTCTGTTACCTGAGGGTGTTCCACCCTTAGCAAGGGATTATTACCGTACCAAACTTGTGTTATAAATTATACTGGTGGAGTGCTAATAGCGCTAGTAGTTGATTAGCATAGAGATGTTTACATATCCTGTGGTTCGACCCAATATCTTTACTTTTCAGTTGGTCAACAAGGTTGTACATTCTCATAAAATTCCTATTTAGGAAAATATTGAAATCACATCATCATAAAAATCTAGCTTCCGTTTTCCGTTCGAATTAGCTCAATCAAGGAGATAATGTGTAGCCCTATTACCATCATCCACCTCGAATCGATTTATAATGAGTAATAACCAATCGTTTTTCCTATTGGTGTAATTTACGGGGGATTTAGGCGATGATAATAAGTAATGCCTTACAAAATTTCATTTTTATGTCCACCCTACGCCTTTTCTAAGCTTCCTTTAGTCACCTGGTAAAACAAAATGCAAACGGTCTAATCCAGCGATCTGGATTCTGGATTGCGATGGGAGGGTGGTCAGAAGTTTACGGGCACATAGGCCACCTATTCGGGCCCTTTGTGCTACCTCCCTGATGAGAGTCTTTCGACCCCGCAACATCACTCAAGCCATCCCACACGTGAGATACCTAAACCTGAGGATGCTGGACGGGGAAGCGACTCTAATCTTAGCCATGTCCCGCCAGGAACATGGATAGTCTTAATTCGACAGTGCGGGACACTCACAAAGTATGTGTTGCGCCGTCTCGACGTCTACAGGATGGTGATTCGACCAAGCCCATTCGGTGCTACAGTGCCCAGAAAGTATGCCTACAAGTAGCCGCAGGTTCTTTCTGGATAGCTCTGTGCAAAAACGTGACAGGCTACTGACATCAATTTCCATCTAGCCTTGTGCTGGGCTTGGGTGTTTTGAGTTATTAAGTTGTTTACAGTTGACACTGTAAGTGGAAGAGCTGGCTTTGGACCATAAAATAGTTGTTTTGAGGCCAGTTCATACTTGCATTGAAAATATGACCAAAGGATAATATTTCCGATATAGCAACAAAAAAACAAATTTTATTAAATTATTTGTAATCATTGATTAATTTCGCCCTTTTTCAGGTTTCAGTGTTAACAGAAAGTATTTTATAATTGAGTTTCTGAGTATAAAAATTACAACCCTGCACGTATACCGAAATGTTGACTATAAAATATAAAGAAATCGATCGAAAGTTAATGTCTGAAAGCGAAGTCGTATATAAAAATTAACTAAATTTGAATTTTCTAAATTGGAAGGTATAAAAATAGTAAAACGTTAATCTATTTTAGTGTCTCCCTAATTTCCTAAAAGGCTTATGAGTATACATGGTATATAAGCTTTAGTTGCCATTAAAAATTGTAGATAACTACATTATTTGGACTAACAAAATTTATGACGCATTAAAGAGCACTAAAACGCGATAACGGCCTTCTTTCAATTTCAAGTTAAATAAGTTTGGGAATTGTTTTCAATACTCAAAAGGCGTTCATACTTGCGATAGATTATTTAAAAGCTCGAAAAGATAAAGCATCTTATTTAATCAATGACGTTTCTTTTAGTACGCTACGAATGTAAATTAAAATGTCTTTAAAAATCTGTATAACATTTAATATACGTAGTACAGTTTGAAAAGAAGCATAGAATGTAAGTGAATGAATAATTTAAGGGTTAAAAGTTTGTAATCCCTAATATAGCTTATTACCGTTCCATAAAAGTACGTAAATGATTATAAAGTTAGATAATACGTTAAGTTATTACCTCATGAATTTGGAGCAACCAATTTTTTATTATACTATACGGAGTAAAATATAATTATATGTATTTGATTCCTAATGGGAGTTATTATCTAAATTTCATCATAAAGATATGAACGTTCAGCATTGGGTTAGTTTAGATCAGAGAACACTATCCATAAACTGAGTCTGCATCTATAATCCATGTACGAGTAAGTGATTTCTAGATTATCTAAACGAGTTTACAGCGTCGAGGGTCCATAAAGTGAGATCGTAACTAAATTAATGGATTGTTCGTTTCCATGTTACAATTATCGGACACGGATGTACATTTACACACAATGCGTAGTTAGACTAAGTCTTAGAAGTAGTGGGTGGATCGAGTTGCCCTGCCTGATGGAACGATAGCGGAAACGGCACGTTACGCCCGTCTGAATATTCGGCCGTTCGTATAGCCGCCTAATCGTTGAACCTGCAAATGGAATTTATTGTTATTCCTCCGTTTTAGACCTCCAACTTAAACGGCGAACGCGTAATCTCCCCTTATTTTTCTTAATTAAACCTTATATTATACCAAACATATGAAATTTAAGATTTCATCTCTAATTAAGGATTACCTATATCGATTTATTTACTCTACCTAAATACGTTTTATAAATATTTAGAATTCACTCAATTTCTAATCAAAACATCCGCCGACAATAAACAACGGTATTCTTGCGTGAAAGTAATCAAAATGCAACTAATAAAGTTACTTTATATTCTTAACGTTGCATGATCCTACTATGGTGTACCTACGTATATACGAATAGTAATAAAGGTCGGGATTAAACGCATCAGTGCATAATTATACACTAACATTTATGACTAACAGTAACTAAAAAACTACGACTGAAATGTACATAGCAGATTCTATAGATAATGTGTTGTGATTGATGTATCCTATGTAATGGGGTTAATTAATTAGTTAGTCATGCATTAAAGGAGTCGGGTCAAGAAACAATCTTACGTCGTGACGATCAATTTTCCCAAGTAATCGATCCTTAACGTTCCGTTTGTTTTAGGGTCCCAAACACTTTTCTCATTCTGACAAATCTTTCGGAGTACCCACCCTAAACATTTCACAAAACCAGCATTACGGATAATGGCGAATATTTTGTTTAAATTCGTGCAATTACCTTAAATTTACTCTATTTGCAACTTACATCTATGCTTAATTATGTAATCATTTCTAATATAAAATGTTTATTGAAATAACTAACACGCTTGGACACAATCTGTCATTATTAAGCACAATTAAGTGTGATTAAATAAACGAGTTTGCAATTTATGAAATTTACATATATTCTTATTATTTTATTTACCTAAATACCATGTGCAATTTTTGCAGACTTTATAGTGATCGATATTGCGCCAGTATCCTACAAGGTGTTACAACAATTTACACGATAACTTAACTTTAATTTAAATATAAATATTTTCAAGGAAGAAACCATGTGGTCGAAGTGGTGGTCGCCACCATTGTTTCCGGTATGTGAATACAACATTTAATTAATTTTTGGCTATTATGATTATTACCAAAATATATAAAAATTCAATTTCTTGTATTTATCCATAACCCATAAAGATATACGGAGATTATAAAGAAGGCGGTGTCAATTAAATGGGGCATCGGGTTCTACATTGGAAGTTTAACATTCAAGATGTCTACCACGATTGGGTGACTTGACACCCCTTGGTTATTTTGTTGGTACTGTATGAAGTGATGTCAATGCACAGAATGTAAGCAGAAGGGAAAATTTGGAGAATTGAAGAAGAAAAACTTAAGATAAAGTTAAAAAAGCTTCACACTTTTTTCTCTTTCGATCTTAATTAATTTAAATTCTAAATAAAAAAAAGTAACCTCTATTTTGACTTCAGTAGTGTTACCACACCACTTCCACCAAATAAATTGTCAATTGTCATTATCATTCTTGGACGTTTGGTTTGTTTATATTTGTTCCTCAATTTTTTGTGTTAAATTTGTTGTTGACAAACTAATATATTTTGTGACAGATCATGAAAGTAGTTGCGGATTTAATAATCTTGATTCATACCCCACACAACCAAAAGTGTCTAAAAGCTAACCGAAAGTTATCCTGCTAAGACATGAAAGGTTAACAATATATATCCAAAAACTGTTCTCTGGGTCGACTATGTCACAATTTTTGTGTCTATGGATCGACTTTTGTTCACTTCACAAGTAATCTAAAAGTCGGTATTATAGAAGTGTCCATAAGTTGACTTTAAACGATATTCATTGATCTACTGTAAAATATATTCAAAGGTTAACCATTACAGTTGATATAAACTCATACTAGAGGAATGTCTTTCGTACATTTTATAAAACTGGTTAAAAGTTAACTATAATTGTTATATAATGATCGACTTCAACAGGTGTACAAAGAGTAAACATTATGGTTAGAAATAATCCGAACTAGAAGAATATCCTTTGGTTGCTCTTTTCAGATTTCTTAATGCTCACTTTTGAAGATATTCCTTTACCTACTGTAAAATGTAGTCAAAGGTTAACCATTACGGTTGATATAAACTCATGCTAGAAGAATGTCTTTCGTTCATTTTATAAAACTGGTCAAGAGTTAACTATAATTGCTATATAATGATCGACTTCAAAAGGTGTACAAAGAGTAAATATTATGGTTAGAAATAATCCGTACTAGAAAAATATCCTTTGGTTGCTCTTTTCAGATTTCTTAATGCTGGCTTTTGGGAATGCATAACTACATAGAAGTTAATAAAAGTGAAATAGTTTGGATTAAATAACACTTTATTATACGTACATAACAAGAACCTTTAACCGTTGAGTGAAATTCACTCAACGCTTTAACATAAAAAATGAAAAGACTAATAAGAAGCGATTATGTACACAAATATAATTATTATGTTTCTAAACAGTCGAAACAGGTCTCTGCTGCTTTTTCATTCGCTCGGCTGATTTTCTAATCCACACTTTGGTTGCTGAGAGGATGTCCATATCTGTAGCCGAAGGGATTGTTTTCCGGACAGCAACTACAAACAAAAGAAAATACACTTATTACAAAGGGTTCATATTGTGAAGTACGTTTCTTCTATGTATGAAACTGCATGAACTTACAAACTAGGTATAGTAAATCGGCTGTTTTAAACTTTTTCAACAGCGCATAGTTAGCTACTTTAAATTGAATTGGTATTTTATTGAGTCTTTTATTGGCTTAAATCATATCTCCTATAAAAATATAGAATTTCGTTTAGGATACTCAATACAACAAATTTTAATTAATGATCAATGTCCCTCATCAAACAAAACATGTATCGTAAAATCGAAATGAATAAGAATATCGTAAAGTTTTCTCATCAAAGAATTGGCCCGCTGAGGAATCTTTGTGTATTCCTCTACCAATAAAAATTCTTCAATTGTTGTGGCTGGAAGCTGAGGTAAGTGTAATTCTTCTTCATGTGGACTGTCAAACGTTCGTTCGCTATATGGCAATTCTTTAATTTCTGTTATGTCTTGCCCTTTCCAATATTTAGTATACATCTATAGTATATGAAATGGGAAATAAGTTGCTACTATAAATATATTAAAAAAAATACTTACCCTCTTGAAACTGATACACACACACACTGCAATAGACGAAGTATAAATGACTTTGTGTTTGTATACAGGTACCATTCAATGTCTACGTCTACCTACAATACAAATAAACTTACCTGCAAAAATTACCTGAAATTTTGAGAACAAAGTACCTACGGATTTTTTCTAGAAACCTGTTTTCGATATATATTTTAGGAATTCATGGATTACCGTCATCGTTGGCCATTAATTAATAATTACTGTGTGCATTCACCTACTAAAATTTTAACTGTAATTGTTTTTCATCAAAACAGATGTATTGGAAATAATTAATGAAAATAAGAAATAATGGAAAAGAACAACTAATTCTTAGATATACACTATCTACACATACATTGCGCACCTAATTCAGTATTCAGTATGTAAGTGTTTTCAATTAAAAATGTTATTAAAATATTCTAATTCCCTACAAGCATTAACAGTAGCTACATTAAATAACGTCATAGGGCTCCCACATACTTTCTGTCAGAAAAAAGGACATTTTTCGCAAAAAGTCTAAATTGACAAACGTTTACTGAAATCATACATAACTAAATTAATACAATACCAATACGATCAGATCAATGAACATACTTTATTGCTCGATTGAATTTGTAGTAAGTTATCGTTTTTCAACAAATAATCGTACATTTCAGAGCACGTTAACGAATCATTTATTAATTTACCTTTTCTGCATTGAATGCCAAATTAATCTTTCTTTTCTTATTTTTTCTTATCCTCGTTGAAATTGGGCCTTGAAAGAAGAAAAAGTCTAGTAGAGTAGTAGAAAACGTACATCATATAACTGCAACGCGCATAATAACGGTACAACATTAATTTAAAACAAAATCCTTCGCGAATGGCCAAAGTCATCCCGCGCGACGGTAATTGTGTAGAGATTTTTTCAAGCTAAGTACCTATCGAAAAAAAGGACAAAAAAGGACAGGTTTTAAATAATGACGCTGATGCAAATAACTGTCCTCTTTAAAAAAATACAAAAGACGTACTTATGGAACAAAGTAAGGAAGGGATATTTTAATGATTTGGATGGATAAATAAGAATTAATATCTAATAAATAAATTAATTAGTGTACCTATTATGTAAAAGTATTAAATATAATGTACCTAGTTTTGTTTAAATAATAGAAAATAATCTTTAATAATAATAAGGCAAATTTAAATAATTTGTAAAGTTCATTAGTCATTCTCAATTTCAGATGTGCTTATATTACTCGTATTCTCGGAAAATAGGTAAAGCTGAGGTAGTATCCTATTGTGTATATAGACAATGGCTGTACGTTGACGTTGGGTTAAATGCTTACCTACTTTAGTATTTACTCTGAAGATAATAATCTTGGAATATTTATGAAAAAAGTGGAATTTTATTATTCGCGAATTGTTAAAAACTTTCGATTAATTAAGGAATTATTCAAATTTTACTAGTTGTTTGTCTTCAACACACGCAACCGCTTCCTGTGAATACGCAGAGCTGTAAAACTGCAAATTAAAATATGCTAGGTATCTTCTCCTTTTTGTTCTCATGAGCAGTAAAATCATTTTTTTTGCAACTAAACGACTAAGTAAGACATACAGAGATGTATTATAATATTGAAGAACAATACATTCTCTGCTTTTGAATTTTAGAATGTTGCTAGAAATGCCTGTTTTTAAAATTCGTAAGAAAAATCAAGGAACCTTAAATAACTAGTTTTACCTGAGGGTTTAAAAACAAGTTTTAAATAATAGAAATTGAAATTTATTTTTGTATAGAAAATACGGAACTATCGTGTTTATGCCGTTATGAGCGAACGTTTTGCCGATTTAAATATTAATTTCATTTACATCTTCTGATCACATATAATATGACTAGCTTACGTTATTAATAACAAAAATATTACCTATACCTATTCAAACTTGCAATTAGTCTGTTAACAAAGAAGGATATGAATCAACTTCTTATCTTAATAAATACCTACATTGACAATCAATTATGTTGACCAGATAATAGAAGTAGTGCACAACAACTTAACTTCTCTACCGTTTGTCCGTTTCTTTATTTAAAATACCTGCCGAATATAAAATTTAAATTTGATGACAAATGAAAATTCTTTAAATATAGAGAGAGAAAACTGATCATGCGAGACAATTTATTAAAATCAGTTTGCAATTTATTTGGTACAAAATAGTTTTTAACACTTCATTCTCTGAAGTTAATATTATGTATAATCAAAGAACGTAATACCTATATCTATATATTACGTTCTTTGTTATATAATGTAATTTATTTTAAAAAATTCACACAATTTGTAAAGGACCTATGGATAACGGTTTTCTATGCGACAGTCAAGATATAAGAATAAATGACATTTATTCTGGTTTAAAATAACATACGAAATGATACGTCATTTAACAAACAAACAAAAATAATCAAAAGGCAACTTTAAATGCAACAAACGTGTATCATTTTAAGGTAACCTTTGGGTGTTCATGATGGGCAATAAAAGGACACATATTACACTATTATGTATCCTTTATGGTTAACTTTTGTATATTCGGTAGATTGTCAGCTTTAAATGCTGTTCAAATGTTAAACCCAAGCAGTTAACTTTTGGAAGGCTTCAGGAGATATGCTAAATCATACACATAGGTAAACCTAGATGAATACGTTTAAAAATTAACTGACGCAGTTATGTACAAGATATCTAATAGATATTTGTAAAAGAATGACTTTTATTTCTGACAGTGATATTATAAGCTTATATTGTCATAGTTACGATACCAATAAAGAGTGTCATAACTCCCTTGGGATATAAAGACGCTATAATTCCCTCTACGGCTCTTTTATGAACCAGTAACCTAGCAACAACCAAAACTGCAATCGACGATACCTGAATCAAATATACCGGAAATGAACAAATTTTATTAAACTCGGTCAGAAATAAAATTATCTATGTATCACGGGAATTAATAGGTCTCAATTACCTCGGGTAATTGCTGTCCCTCGGGCGCAAGGCCCTCGGGACGCAAACTTTACCCCACGGTAATTAAGACCCTTATAATTCCCTTGATACATAAATAACTATTATGGATTGAATATGGTTACCTACTATGAAACAAACAAAAATAATCAAAAGGCAACTTTCAATGCAAACAAACGTGTATCATTTTAAGGTAACCTTTGGGTGTTCATGATGGGCAATAAAAGGACACATACACTATTATGTATCCTTTATGGTTAGCTTTTGTATATTCGGTAGATTGTCAGCTTTAAATGCTGTTCAAATGTTAAACCCAAGCAGTTAATTTTTGGAAGGTTTCAGGAGATATGCTAAATCATACACATAAGTAAACCTAGATGAACACTAAAAATTAACTGACGCAGTTATGTACAAGATATCTAATGGATATTTGTAAAAGATTGACTTTTATGGATTGAATATGGTTACTAACAAACAATCAAAAATACTTAATCAAAAGGCAACTTTCAATGCAAACAAACGTGTATCATTTTAAGGTAACCTTTGGGTGTTCATGAAGGGCAATAAAAGGACACATACACTATTATGTATCCTTTATGGTTAACTTTTGTATATTCGGTAGACTGTCAGCTTTAAATGCTGCTCAAATGTTAAACCCAAGCAGTTAACTTTTGGAAGGCTTCAGGAGATATGCTAAATCATACACATAGGTAAACCTAGATGAATACGTTTAAAAATTAACTGACGCAGTTATGTACAAGATATCTAATAGATATTTGTAAAAGATTGACTTTTATGGATTGAATATGGTTACTATGAGGACACTTAGGGTTAACTTTGGTTGTGTGGGACACTTTTGACGGCGGCTATATCTGCAAAGATCTCCTGGACCAACTGTATAATCTAAGGCAGTGCATATAAAAAAATGAGATGTGATAATATTATTGATGAATGGTGTTAAATGGTGATTGACCAAATGAACGAGACTTTCTGGATAGGACCGCTCGATAGATTCCTCAAATGATAAAATAACCAGGTGTTACACAACATAAATAAGTAGGATATCTGGATGAAACCAATTAAAGAATTTGAATAAGCTATGAATAGGAGCGTAAACACGGGAGCAAGTGGGGGCTGTTTCCCCCTACCCCCAAACTTAACGGAAAAAATGAATTTTTGAATTTTTACTCTTCGAGCAATCAAAAAGCCTCAAGTATTTGTTTTGAACGGATGCAAAGAGTGAACGTGTAGGCTACAGATAGGTAGGTACGTATAGGCTACCGTATTTCATCTGCCCCCCACCCCTTCCAATGAAAATGTTGAAATTACGCTCATAAGACCTTTAAGGTGGCGACAGGAAGGAAGAGTATGAGAGATGGCCATGAAAATGTTTTGGAAAAAGAATACCTAATTTTATCTAACAGCTGAAGAATTTAAACAAACAAATTTCTTTACAAACGAAATAAACAATGAATTACTAATTTGACAACACACTGAACTTAAGGATAACTGGATAATGATTATGGATTGGCAAATGAATCCATCACACCCGATCTTTCAAAATGTGAGTATGTCGTTAGTCAATTTTTGACGTGTTTGGAAAATGTCGATAAAAAAAGATTGAGGAAGGTACCTTGACCATATCAAAAAGTGATTTGTGGAGGCATGTAAGGTAATCTTGTGTATGAAGTACTCCATTTTTTAGTTCGTAGAATTATAACAATAAGTAAAACAATTTTGGACAAACTGAACTTTATTGGTCTACTGTTGGCGATCGATTTCGGTGATTTTACACATTTTTGATATTGGTAATTATATTCTGAGCTTAATTTCAAACCTTAATTGTTGAGTATCTCTTAAGAAAGTGAACTGACCTTTATATCCCCTAATTTTCTTATTTTAATTTTAGAAATACATCTTATAGAGAATGACCATGCACATTTGCATCCTCTTCACCTTTGTTATAACGACGGTAACTACCATTATTTTTTGCCTCGTTTATACTCATTTTACATTTCATTCCAGCACGGCCTGATGATGGTGAATTATTTCACCGAAATCGATCGCCAACAGTAGACCAATAAAGTTTAGTTTGTCCAAAATTGTTTTACTTATTGCATGTAAGGTAAATTTAATTAATATTATTGTGTTGTAGATTCCGAAAACAACAAGAGGAACCATTATTATTATTATTATCAGGTGCAAGGAATTTTACATATTACCAAACGAGTCAAATGCTACTTTATTGTCTACACCGCAACAGGAATCCATGTTGAAGACATTGAAAGGTACGTAGTAACAATAAATGTTTTGAACATGAAATGAAACAATATGTTTTTTTTTTATAGGGATGATACATTTTGGGAGGATCATATTGTAAAAAAATTAGAAGAATTTTACTATGTATGTCTTTATTACCGGAATTAGTGGATTCACGCAGATGTCGTAATTTTCGAACTGTGCATATGACCAAATTTTAAATTATTTTGTTTGTTCACCTCTATAATATGTTTACAATATTTTACAAAATTTTGGTTTTCCTTTGATACAAAATAAATAATTAAAAATAGAATAATTCATTGTTTTATTTTAATTTTTACTGATACGAATACATACATTATAATTTAATATTAGAAATGAGACAAAAGGCCAATGACCAAGATGTCGACGCCTTATTACGAATTAAAAAAAATACATAAAGTACATACCATTTTCGTTATTTTAATTTAAATAATAGTTTAAAGGATAATCCGATTACGTTTGTGTTTCAATAGAAATAGGTACTTGTTAAGGAATACCTGAATATATTTGTGCCCGCGGCGAGTCATTTAATGAGCACACTATGGTGCTATATTTTCTAATGGAATTTCTATCTTATTGACATCAGAACATTTATCCTTTATAATATTTTAAATAGTAAATTATAAATCTGTAACTTTTTCAAAATTTTAACAGTTTGTATTTGGAAAAACCTATGTCTGAATATATGGCTTTTGTTAAAAATATTGTAAGTTATAAAAATATTTCAATTTAATCACTCCTGGGAAAAAAAACTTCAATAAAAAATTATAGAAATTAAAATTTAAAAAAACCCTATGTTCAAACATTTAGGAAGGTGTCGGAACTATTTTGACGTCTCACGCGTTTCTCTAAGGTTTCAGATAACTTCATAATAATATAGAAAGTTAGAATGTTTTTAACATGGGGGTTTGATGTGTTGTCTAATTATTTATCCAGACCCCCCTTAATGTAACATGTTTGGACTGAATATAAGAATGTTATGTAAGAGGTGACTAAATGGAAATGAACTGTTAGAGCACTTGTATGCCCAAAATAACCACAAGACAATAAATTAATGATAATTTACTACATACTTTAGTACAGAAATTAATGTAGAACCCTTGTAGACCCTTACGCGGTATTATCTCAATATCCTTTACCTACAGGAATGATATACCGTATCTGAAATCGGTGCAGAATTGAATGGTGAAATTAACATATAGTCAAAATAACCTTTTCTTTTTTTGGAAAAACTAATTTTCGCTTTCAGAACTCAAAATAACATCTTTTTGAACACAATTCTTCTACAGTTCTTCATATTTACATAGAAACAAGGCTTTTTTAAAAAGTATTATCAAAAATACCATTACAACTGCCTAAAACTTTTATAAGAAGGAAAGGTTATTTATATGAAAGTTAAAAATAATCGAGTATTGGTATTTGCAATCGCGGATATTTTCCATAAATTTTTCGAAAATACCCACTAATAGCACTAATACAGAGTATCAAAAAGAAATAGAATGAAATCATTAGGAAGAATGCAGAAAACACAACAAGAGTCTGAATCCTAAGGAAATGGAGTAAAAAAGTAAAGATGGGGTAGTAGGTATATTTTATCTGTAAGTACTAAGGTAGGCAAAAGTACAAAAAGGTAATTACTCTCATTGAAGTCCATAGACATAAAATTATTTCAAAGACAAATTCCGAGATAATTAACTGCGTCGCGTCGGTTATCTATCATGTCTACTGAAAAGAAAAATTGAAAGCATAAATGATCCAAATTCTAATTTTCTAAAGTTTTCCGTTATGGAGAGGCATTATAATATAATGCCGAAGAACTAAATGAGATGCAATATTAATAGTGCTCATTTAATTTAAAGATAGGAGTTTACAAAAGTTAAGGACGCCGCCGCCGTATTGCTATCAACAAAAAGTAATAAAACTTTAATATTGTACGAATCTCTTTTAACTTGTTTCATTTATAAAGCTTATAAACAAATGGATTTTGTTGACTTCCACCGCTTTTCGGAAATGTAATTTTCAGTAACTATACGTGTATGTGTCTACAATCCTGGGCTAGATTTCGTTTGCAACATCAAGAGCATTCCAGTTATAAGCAAATTCAATTAAGAGAGAACTTTCGCATAACTTAGCTATATAACAGTATTCATCTGTCCAAATTTAATCTGCGGTTTATAGTCGCATAACACATTAATTTCGTAGCCAACTTGAAAACCAATTTCAGTGGTCAACTTCCGTGGACAGATGACAGTAATCGAGGTGGAAGGGGATGATAAAATAAATTGAAGTTACAAATATCCAACCGTATAATTCGCCATTTAATTAATCATTTTAATGTTTAAGCTAATTTGCACTGATTGCGTCCAACTTGAACACTATTTCTGACATTGACCTCTCTTGACAACTTTCGCCGTGCTGCGTCAAGCATAACAACGAGCACCTCTTGGTAGTTATGCAATTTAGCCAGCAGCTAGTGATGGTAAGACCCGGTTCATTTTGATGACCCAGGTCATCCCGATCATTCATTAAAAAGACCCGTTCACAAAGATTCGTTCATATGAATGGTTTCTAAGTTTTATGTAACTGGAGATGACTTTTATAAATAATGCTTAATGCTTAGCAAGCAAGTAGAATGAATGAATTTCGCTCGCAATTCCAACGATAACTGATTCATTTTGATCAACCGAGTCTAGTTTGATTATTTTATAATGGGAATATCAATCATTCATATGAACGATAGGGTCGCGGGAAGTGATTAAATAATCACGGGTCTCGAGAAAGATTCGGTCTTTATGAACGGGTCGTTCGTGACCTTCCCATCACTACCAGCAGCTGTTTAATATGTTCAAAGACTCACGTGCAACATGTTGCGTGCATGCATATCTAGGGCACAGGAAATTAAAAAAAAAAAAAAGAGAAGACGATTGAATATATGTACTAAATAAATCTATATAAGGATTACGTTATATACTGCAAAATTTTTCGTGTACGCTCGTTAAAAAATTAAGTGCAAATTGTCGGAAAGTTAAAAGACCTTGGGGCTTGTGCATAATGAACAATCAGACGTAGTTGTTTTGGCGTCTAGGAAGACATTAATAATTGCATAATGGTGCATAGTGTAACCTATTTAATCTAAAAACGCATTTTATGCGCACTTTTTCCCTCTATTTTTCTTAACTCCAAACACTCGGAAAACTGTTTATCTAATTTATTGTCTTAAATGTATAATTTGTTACAGCTGATATTTATATTACCATTTAAAGAAAGTTGGTAACCTTCGTAAGAGTGGCGATAAAATGGGATAGGTAGGTACTTCACGGTTCACTTTTTCAACTACTTAATTATGAAAATACAAGTAAATATATTCAACACGCACATTTTGGTAAATTGTTTTAAGGACGTTAATATGCTTAAATATATGTAAACATCCATCTGACAACTTAACCCATATAATAACTTTGCACGCGTCGTTAATAACATACAATAATAAACTGCATTCATCTGCTTAATCTGTTTGTTTTTGTTGAATATTTTCAAGACCTTTCCTCATGCTCGATTACGGTACACGTGTTGAGTATAATTGTTTTTGTGCTAATTAAGGCGAATTATGATGACACTGCAGTGTACATATGTATGGATCCACTAGCCAATTAAGCAATTAGGAAACATCGTTTTGGTTAACGTAATACAACGAAACTCTTTATTTAAACCAGGTGCCATAGTTAATTTCGGAAAAAAGGATTAAATTACGTGACAATCTGGTCATCAACAGTATTCTGATATTCGATCCACCGCAGTTTAATAACATTTTAAAAATCGCATTAACTTTACAAAACCTTACTTTAGTTGGTTTTACCAATTCTAAGTTACCAATTTACCTCAATTATGTGAGGGTTGTTTAACCTTTCGTTGATTTTTAATAGTCTTAACCTTAACCTCTTAACTTTTTTGAATGTGCTTTGCGTTTACAATCACGGTTATCGATTAGTTTACAAATCTTTCATTTCAGTCAGGACCTGGTTATTTTTGATTCATATGACCTTTCTGCTTTTAAAAATGATACTCCATCAACTCTTTAATCTTAATTTTGTACCTAATGCTTATTAGTTAACAAAAAATCGTATTACTTCTCTAAAGCATTTAAACTCCTCGTTTCGAATAATTATTACATCAACATTCTTGTCCTTTTTTTCAAAATCTAATCTTAAATGTCCGGTTACATAAATGAATTTCCGTGTAATCCCACGTAGCATTTAATATTGGTGTAATATTGGGATTTTATTGTAAATATATTGGTAAAATATGAATGTACAATATTGTCCCAACATTGAAATGTGAACAATTTTACATATTGGGTAAATATTACCAAACGATATATTCTTTCAATATTGGGGAAAATATTTATACAATATTGGCCCATTATTGTTTTGTAATGTGTTCCAAAATAGTATGAATGGGATTGACCTGGGCCCTAACCGCTGTGAGGGACCATTTTCCATTGCGCAGCACCTGCAGGTGCTCCATGTAGTCCGGCGGCTCTTCCCCAGAACCC
The DNA here is from genome assembly GCA_036250285.1 of Pyrocoelia pectoralis. Classification (NCBI taxonomy): domain Eukaryota; kingdom Metazoa; phylum Arthropoda; class Insecta; order Coleoptera; family Lampyridae; genus Pyrocoelia; species Pyrocoelia pectoralis. The sequence continues at coordinate 75,442,666 of CM070075.1, read as the reverse complement.
CCACTCACTTCGTGCAGACTCGAAGGAGATTGGTGATGCTGAAAAAAGCTTTTGCCATCGATAACCCGGTTAGAAGGTCAGCCATTATAGAGAGGTGGGGAACCTTTTTATCATTAGAGGCCACATTTAAATTAGGAAGTAATTAGAGAGGCCGCATAAGCTGATATACCTAGGAAATTCACTTATAATTATATATTAATTAAACCAAGAGCCACCGAGCTACATTTTATGAAGGCCACACAAGAAACCCACGGAGGCCGCAGGTTCCCCGCATCTGCATTATACCATTGAGCTGAGGAAAGTTATATAATTTTGGAATTTAAAGTTGAACCCTATAATATATGGAGGAGGGCCTGCATTTTATATTTTGATTACTTTCATATCTCTAAATCGGCGAAAACTAACATTCAACGAATTTTGAGAAAATATCATAACGTTATTATTTGTGAATATTTTTTTCATGTTGCTATCTTCTGTTTTTAAAGCAATATGGATGCTAAAATTAAATTGTAGCCGAAGATAGCCTATCTGAATCGCATGCGCGAAAAACCTTCAAAATTTCGAATTTCAAATGCCTGTAATTAATTTATTAATTATCAAATTGTAATCAAAAAATTGTTTTTAGAAACGTTTTAAGTGCCACTTTAAATCTGCGTCAAAATTTTTGCGATTTTTTAATTTGGGAAGCAGGAAAAAAATAACTACAATTTTCCCATGTTAAATCCCATGGGGTACCCCTAGCGTGGGACACAAGGGAAAGTAATGTAATCGAAAAAAAATTGAACTCGAGGTTTTGATGAATCTCAACGTTTTGAGCCCCCTGAGTCCAAAACTACCATCTTTGAAAAATGTTTGTCTGTGGGTGTGTGGGTGCTACCAGGCTAAGGCCTATAAAAAAACTTCATCGGTAAAACAAGCTTCTCATCAAAATCTGCCCAAAGGGGCCCCAAACTAGGGGGTTATTCTGGAAGCAAACTTCAAATTTTAACCCAAACTAATTATTTACCTTGGTGAAAAGTTAGTAGACATGGTTACAAGTAAAACGTAAACGCCGCTTTTCGATTGCTTCTAAATTCAATATGGTGGCCAATATAGCATTTCTCAAGGTTTTTACTTTTTAGGGTCTAGCTCAAGAACCGTTGAACTTAATTAAAATTTGAAAATTGGAAATTATTACGCTATAATTGGTAAAGAACAAAAATTAAACGTAGCCAATTTATTGGTGTCCAAAATTGGTTAAAAATTGAAAATAAATTTTCTCAAGATCTCTCAAGTTTTTTTTTGAAATGTTATACCATTAGTTCATGAAAAACTATTGGCACTACATTTATTTCTTTATTTCCCATAGGGGACGGGGGATGAATGTTTGAAGTTGAAAATTTTATATCTTCATAACTTTTTTGCTAACAAAGACGAAGAAATAAAATTGTACAGTGAAGGACATACGACTCTTTTAATCGAGTATACCAATTTACTTCCGGCCTAGCCGGCAATGAACACAATATTAAAAATATTTATAAAATACCCTGTATATTATTTCAGGAGAAAATGAGACATCGTTTTCTGATTACAACTATACTACGCGCTATATATTTTTTTTTCTATCCTGTAATTAACAAAATATTAAAAATATTTACGACATATCCTGTATATTATTTCAGGAGAAAATCAGAAATCGTTTTCTGATTATAACTATACTACACACTATATATTTATTTTTTTATTTTTTTGAGTTATTACGCAAAAACTATTTTATTTTGAGTTCTTATGCAAAACACTATGTATTTTATTTAATACGTTATTGTAGTAAACACGGGAAAGTTGCGTGCCAGTTTGCAGGTTATTTAATTTATCACAGGTCTGCTTCTAATGGATTTTTGAACTGAACACTACCAATCCCTTAAATTGATCTAACAAATATTTCGAAAACAGCTTTATTTGATCAAATTCTGTTAGGAAGTCTCTGGACGTTACCGCGTAAACAGTTTTGCATACATTCTCCAAGTATAACAATCATATCGGTTCCTTCTTCTTTTATATAAACTATCATATTGATAACATTAAATTAGGAAAACAATCACGAGCTGCTGATACCACAAAGTGGCAATGTTTTAAGAATCCCTTGTATAAAATACTTGTAAACTTGTAATTATTATTATTATTATTATTATTTTCCATGAAAACGAGAAAAGCTCGGTATAGGAACAACGAAACTTCACATCTGCAATTAACAAAAAACACTAGGTTTTCTATTTAAACTAACTGAGTTATCACTTTTTTTTGATACCTTGTGCAGTAGATGTTTTGTTAAACATAAAATTCAAGTAAAGCTCCCTGAACGCGTTCGTATTTAATGGTAAAAATAGGACAGTTCGTCTCAAGTATTAAGCTTAAGAAAAACGGTGCTTTTTATTAATGGCCTTTATTAATCATTTGAATAAAATAAGGTTTCTTTTAGATCAAAACTAAATCAAAAACCTAACCAAGTAGTAATAAATATCTGTAAGAAGTACAAACAGACCCTAAAGGAACTGTTGAAAATGACCAGCAGCAGTTAATACGCAGGCTTCTGTCTGTCCATTCGCATGATTACACGCTGTAGAAGTCGTGGAGTGTGTCGGACTGTTTTGTAACCAACAATTATGCTATTTCTAACATCATCCAGATCTTGAATAGACGTGGTATAAACGAGTGACCCCCACAGAAATCAAGAGGATTCAAATCAGGTGACCTTGGAGGACACGACTGATTCGGAATTTCCACGCCTCGCCTATCCATTAAAAATTGCCGAGCATGTAAACTAAAGTGCGCTGGAGCGCCCTCATGCATAAACCAAACTTCATTTCGAATCAATAGTGGAAGTTTTTCTAGGCAACTCGTCTACAATACATGGCTGATATAATGCACCGTTAAGTCGAATAGGAAGGAAAAAGGGACCTATTAAATAATTATTAATTTTCCCTGGTCATACGTTTAAGGAGAATCGCTCTCCCGTATGGCATGTGGATTCTCATCTGACCATAAATGGTTGTTGAGGAAATTCATAATTCCATTTCTTGAGAAGTTGGCTTCATCTGTAAATAAAATGTAGGATAGGAATTGTGGATTTTGGGCAATTTTTTGTTGAAACCAATTACGAAAGGCTAAGCGTTGTGGAAAGTCAGACGGAAGAAGAGTCTGTACTCTCTGTATATGGAAGGGATATAATATCTTTAGATGGTTTGATGGCTTACATTTACCGTAACAGCAATCTTTCTAGTACTGGTTTCTGGATTAGCTGCAGAACAGCTTCCTCTAATTCGGATGTTCTTATAGTTTGAGGCCTTCCAGAAGTATTTTTGTTTCTCCCAAATGAACCAGTTTCTGCTAGACGTATATGCAAAATTTTAAACGAACTGGGAATAGTGAGCAGTACCTACATCATGCATGAACCACGTATCGCTCAGAGGTGTTTCAAACAGTTACATTGATCCGTTTCACCAACATTCTCAAATTTCAATTTACCTAACTATTTTATAAGGTGTACGATGTGCTTAATTTATGGTAACTCAATTTACTACAGCTGCCAAAAAGTGGTAGCCACATAAGAAGTAGTGCACAGTGAGAATAATGGAAATTAGTAAGAGATACTTTAGCACTACGATTTCTGATTGAAATGAGTAACAACAAGAGCACAAGGAAGAATTTGGTTAGGTAGAGCCTGTAAAGGATTACAGGATCGTCACTTTTTATGTTTCTTTCCCTTCTGTCATCATTACCCCGTTTTGTAATTATTTTCAATAACCGATACACAGAGGTAATTAATATTAAGTCTTCGAAAAAATTCAAACCATACGTCAAAGCGAATTCACTAAAACGTAACCCCGAAAAAAACTCAAACACGTCGTGACCATTTTTTAAATAATATTACACGACATGTAATTAAATAAATGTTGTTTACTTTAGAGCGTGGTTGTCCTTTACCTGTAACTGTTATTTTGATTAATTTTCTTTGAAAATTAATTATAGTTCACAAATCTCCGCCTAAATTAGAAATTATGGCGTACGAAGTGATAATTATAAAATATAATCGTAAAATAAAGCTGGCACATTTTCGAAAAAATAAACTAGGACAGTACTATATAAACAACGTAAGATGATTACGTTTTGATTACTTTATTATATCAAATATAAAACGAAATTGACAAAAACTTAAATTTTTAGCGAGGTCGTTTTGCACTAGAACTTTAGAAATATCTTTTGCAATAACAAGTTGTAATCTTCTTTTTATTACGTAGGTATTACATGAAGAGCGTTCTCATCTAGAGGCTAAACCCCGCTGAGTCATTTGCATAGCAACTAAGCTTGCAGATCCTGAAGAACTCTCCCTGAATATTACATTTTTATTATGTTTTGGTCTATTTAATTTTAGTATCGGGACAAATAAGAGGAACGTGTGCCATTATAGAAATTTTGCAATCCGTTATTTAACTAATTACATATTGAAGCATTATAAGTGCCGTAATAGCTGCACTTAATCGGATTTCAGTTTGTTTTCATTAGAAACTTAAGAATAATTAGCTTTCCGGTTGTGAAATAAAGTTGCCTTCGGTTGTGAATAAAAAGTATTGTGGACCTTTGTAAGATTCCTTAATTAAATTTAGATTGCAAGGCCACGCACTTTTATATAATAATTTTTTCAAACTAAAAGATTATAACAGATATAGTAATTACAATCCCATTGTATATTAAATTGACAGCGTTGCACACCTTATCTATCAAAATCAATTGCAAAACCTGAAGTGTAATAATGCTTACGCCCACCCGCGGTACTTAAATGTCGAACACGTGTATTTCCATATAAAAAATTGTACATACAAACAGCTGCAAGTTTGCAATTAATTACGCGTTATCCTAATATGCAAAGTTCGTGTTATTCATAATACATTACTCTTGTAAACATTAATAAAAAGACCCTGTTTATTTCGAAAGAAGATTCCGTTTCGCAACCTTTTATACTTATGCATAATTTGTACTTTTAGTTTCACTTTCTTTCCTTGCGCCCCATTTTTTTTAAGACAAGTCCTAATTTGTAGTATACGTCTTCAACTTTATAGGAGTTGGGTAATGACATGGAACCTCTACATTTTTTAAATTAAGGTAAATATTAACTAAACAGGGATAATTTTGGAGTTGTAAACATTACGGTTTTCGTATTTTACTTGTTACCGAGGAAGTTAATTAATTTGTTCAAATATTGCGAGACATATTTACCAGGTACAAACATTCAAAAAGTAAATAATTATATACTATTCACCAACGGAAGCGACAGCCGAAGACTGGGTGTGGGGTTTTTGATAAAAGATACCTTAGAAGATGAGGTAAAACAGTTTCACCCACAATCGGAAAGAATATGCCCCCTAAGAATCAAAACAACCTACAACATCATGACGGTAATCAACGTACATGCCCCAACAGAGGAAAAAGAAGAAGAGTTAAAGGAAGAGTTTTATGAAGTCTCAGAAGACATAGTGGGGAAAATTCCAAAGACGGACTGTAAAGAAGAGATATACAGAAAAATTACAGGAGGTGAGAGCAAGCACAATGGATTTGCGATAGGACAAAAAATGAAAATTATGAGTACGTACTTCAAGAGGAAAAATATACATAAAGGGACGTGGATAATACCAGGAAGAAAAGAAACAAACCAAATTGATCACGTATTAATAGAAGAACAAGAGGCGGGAAAAATTAAAAACGTAAGATCGTACCGCGGAGCTAATGCAGACTCAGATCATTTCCTCGTAATAGCAAAATTGAAATTGAGTAAAACAGAAAAGAAAAAAGAACTAAAGGAGAGATAAAATATAACGTAAAGGATTTTCAGAAAGCAGATATACTAGAAGCATATTAAATAACAAGTACCTATAGAACAAGATTACAAAAACAAAATACAACAAAACGGAGATGAGATAAATGGAGGAAATTAGAAGAAGCAATCAAAAAAGCCACTTGGAACAATATATCAACAAATAAAAAGACCAAAAAACAACATTGGATGGACAAAAAATGTAAGTATGAAATAGAAATGAAGACCAGATTATGGCAAAAACCCTTACAAACATAGAAGCACAGTAACATCTTCAGCAAAGAGAACAGTATGAGGAATAGGAGATTTCTCAAAGTCAAGAGCAATAGCACTGCGAGCAAACTTCCTTAAATCAGTAACAGCAGAAGTGAGTTCAATACCTCTAGAAACAAGTTCGTATTCGAGTTCACATTTATGCAAACGATTCACATTCAATTTAAATGAAGCCATGGTTAATAAGTCAATTGATCAGTAAACAGAGAAAGCAAGTGAAAAACAAGTGAGCAGAAAGAGGGCCGCACACGTTGTGTGCGAAAGAAATAAATACGGAGGGAGGAATAATAGGAATTAGGGTTTAGAAATAGTAGAAGCACAATAAACCTGATATTCACTGTAAAAGAACTCCAAACTGCTAGCTATGACTATAAAATGGACCTGCACGTGCTTTTCATCGATTTTAGACCGGCCTACGACAGGATAATCAGAGAAAAGACATACGGAGGAATGCAGCAACTAGAAATACCAAGGAAGCTTATTACACTGACAAGAATGATATTAAAAACCCCCAAAAAACAAGATTTTATGGAACACAGAAGAATCAGGGGAGTTTAATACAAGAAGAGAGGTGAGGCAAGAGGACCCCAAATTAAAAAAATGAGAAAGACGGGATTAAAAACGGAGGAAACAGTTTTTAATAATAAATACCATTACATGGCCTATGCGGATGACTTACCAGTCATGGCAAGAACAAAGACAGAACTAATGAGAGTAATAAAGAAAATAGCGCAGGAAGCAGTAAAATATGGACACGGAAAAAATTTTTCAAGAAAGGTAAAAGAGAGGATCAACTCCACAGTCATAAGACCAATAGATACTTATACCTATGAATCGTGGGTATTGAATGAAGATGAGATTGAAAGGCTGGAAAGGAGGGTGCTACGATCTATATATGGAGGAGTAATAACTGAGGAAGGATGGAGGAGGAGAACAAATCGTGAACTAGACGAATTATATGAAAGACCTGATATTATAGCAAACATCAAGGCGCAACGAATAGGTTGGATGGGATACCTAGAAAGATTGGATGGGGGAAGAGTCCAAAATTAATGTTACATAGAAGACCGATAGGAAAGAAAAGGAAAAGTAGACCGAGGAAGAGATGGATGAATGAAGTGGAGATAGATCTCAAAGAAATAAAAATTAGAAATTTGTAAGAAATTGCAAGAAATAGAGGGGAATGGAAAAAAATGTATGCATAAATTAATTTTGAGTTAGAAAAATTAATGTTTAAGTTTTACATGATGTAATAAATAAAATGTATGCCTTGGGCCTTCATGACCTGTTGAGCAATCAAAATAAATAAATCATCGCCATCTTTTTTCATTAAATTGGTACCAAAATTCTAAGAATTTGTTAAATTCACATCCACTTTACTGAGTACAATGTTACTTTAATTACAAATGAAAGAGTTACCTGAAGTAATTATACGATTAATACTACGTGGTCATAGAGAATAACCAGTGGCAGTTACGGGGGGGGGGGTTATTGCCCCCTAAGAATTTTTCGCTAATTTATTTGTTTTTCAAAATCACCAACATTTCAAACAAACAATGTTATGGTGAATCTAGTCGGCGATCTATGGCGGTGAATTTTTCCAAAACTGCTGGAGCGAGTTGTGGAAGGGACCTATACCCCATATTTTTTTTAATCCCCCCCCCCCCGGCCCAGCCAGTTGGCTGGAAACGCCATTGAGAATAACAGGGCAGAACTTGAACATTCTGACGACACATGTGGATTTTCTTCTTTCTAATAGTGGCCGTTAATATTAAATTAGTTTGTCACTCCTTGTGACTTCAACCATTCTGCAACTCTTGAGCTCATTATTAATGCTATGGGGATACAACGCGAAAACATGTTGTACTCGCTTCCGTTGAATATTAATCCTTCTGGCACTTCAATCCTGATCACTTTCAACTCTGTATAATATGCGTTATTTGAAATCTTTTCTTCTCGAAATTCCCAATATGCTTCGAGTGTAAGAACGTGAACAACTTCCGACTCACGCCGATTTGCAAATATTTCTTTAAATGAATAATCTGTCATGTTGAAACCAGGGCCGGGCTGCTTTGTTATGGCCTACCGGGAAAAATGTACGCTAGGGCCCCACCATATATCGCTACTTTCATTCGCATTATACCATTTCTCAATAAAACAAACATACATTAATACGAGGGTTGTTTCTTAACCTCCGATTGGCTATAAAAGAAAGAGGGATGAATATAAGAAGATTTTATTATCAAAAGGTACAATCAAGCTTACTTCTCTACGTTCTCTACATTGATGATTGAGGCATTTGTCATATCTGTAAACAAGCTTTGCAATACCGTCTTCATAAAATGTTGCCTCCTATGATTTGAAGTGAGTTGTGAGTGTGTCTTTGAGCTCCTCGTTAGTTTGGCAGCGCAGCCCTCCAAGCCACTTCTTCAATTCAGGGAAAGATGGAAGCCACTCGGCGCTAAGTCGGGACTATAAGGTGGGCGTTCGAAAATGTCCTATTTAAATTGCTTGGGTTACACGAGTGTTGTGAGGACGAGCATTGTCATGGATCAGAACAATTCCAGAAGTCAGCATGCCTCTTCTCGTGTTTTGAACAGCTCTCCGTAAGCGTGGAGTTTCACAATAAGAATGTCATTTTTCTCCCCAGCTGTGTGCACTCTACAACCGACACACCTTTTTGGTCCCAAAAAACAGTTGCCATAATCTTGCGGTTGTTGAACGTTTGTTTAAATTTTTTGGGTTTGTTTAGAGAACTTGTGTACATCCATTGTTGTGATTGTCGGTTCATTTTCCCACGTCTCATCACCGGTCACAATGGATTTCAAAAAAATCTTCTCTATCAGTAAGTATACTTAAAAACAACTGAAATAATTAGGAAGGCTAGTTGTATAATCGTCTTGAGACATTTTGTGAAATTTTGAAATACAAAAATATACAAAATATGAGTAGAAAATGAAACAATTTTAGGCGAACTTTGAAACGTACCATTTATTATTTGCATAAAGTGCCACAAGTGTGCCCCCTTAACTAAAAAGTTATAGTAATAGGTATATCGGTTTATATTTGAATGCTCCTTGCAATATGAAGGAAAAATAAATGATTATTTTTGACATTAACGACCCAAATTATTAAAAAAAAAAAATGTTTCGTGAGAATATTTTACGAACCAGAAATTTGTGCTATTGTTTATTGGTAGCCCGCCGTGGTGGGCCAAGGGGGAGCAAAACTGGTGTGGAACGCAAATTTCTAACAGATTGTGCTTTTTATATTATCAATAATTTACGGATTTGATGCCTGCTATTTCATTATATTATTAGATATTTAAGATGACCATACGAAGTGGGCCCCGTGATTTTCCGGTATCCCGCCTGTCCAGTCCGGCCCTGGTTGAAACCAATGTTCAAGAATTGTTCAAACCAACACGAGAACCACTCAGATATGTTTCGGTGGTTACTATGCATTTAATGTCGCATAACCTGTTTGTTTATTTGTAGACGTATAATCATCCTGCCCACGTTTTCAGAACACCCGAGGAGGTAACTTTTGGAAAGTATCTCATCTAGCCATTTATGGTAATTTGGTTCTTTCCAAGTCAGGTTTCATTATGTAAACCCAAAATCAAGTGTAAAAAATCTCAGAAAATATTTAACTTACTTTCCAAATTCATGTTTTAATTTAATTAATCTTGTCTATTTCAACCTTTTGATCCTCCCTCTTATTTTGAGAATTTCGTCACCAAATTTTCATGTGAGCTATTGCTAAATTAAACTTCTATTACTGGATCTTCAACCCTTTAACATTTTTGTAACCGTCTTACATCACTTTCACATTACACCACAACGATCATCATGTACACAATAGGCCCATAACATTCATCCCTAAATCCCAGTTTTACCCGTTTAATTCACCTTTTGAACCGCAAGATCGAAATATGCTGCTTTAAACACTTTTTGTCAATTTTAATAAACCTCATTTGCACTTCCTAACTCTTCTATACTTTCAATTTTCTGAAGGATCAATCAATTTATCAGAAGCAATAAACAGGTGGGAAAGGTTTCGAGTATTGCCCGAAATGTGCATGGTTCCAATAACAATCACGGTCTAATCAATTTCGTTTGAAAAAAACCATATATTCGTTAAAATTTCAATGTATTTTCCGAATACTTTCATTAAGTTCAATGAAAATGCTAGCAAAAAAAGTCATTTATGATGAATAAAGATAAATGAGCTTTTATTTAAAAAAAATATTGCGAAATACACGCATAGGTAGCTCTGACTAATAGCAACTAATAATATAAAAAATAGGATTGTGTAAAACTCTGCATGAAACGATTATGAAAATTTTCTCGCTCTGATAATTTTCAGAACAAGGTACGCGTTAACGCTTGAATGGTAGATAGTAGCGAATGACCAACATCACACGTACAACTAACTTTACAGCTGTTCATTAATAATAAACATTTTTAAGGCGACAATCCACTTTCAATTTAACAATAGGTAAAGTAGTAGCACGCGATAGATAACGGTTAAGTAACATTTCAATTTCCAGTTGCATTGTCATAGTGGATTTATTGTATCACGACGTAATTGCGATTAAAGTAATGGATTACGGTTTAGGTATAAAATTTACGGCACTAGAATTATTAAATATAACTTAAGTCATTTTAGAAATAAATTTGTTTACAGGTTGCTGATAAATGTATTGATAGTCGAGCAGTTGGGCTGATTATGATTACCTTAAGTAAAAAATTGCATGTTGATTTTAATTTTATTTCACAGTTATTGTCAACAATATTGCAAAGATCATTAAGTACCTTAGATGTTGTATATTATAATGGCAGCATTGAAAGTTGTCGCAATCTTATCAGTATGAGGGATCTATATAACATTGAATAAACATATTTCCCCAAGAAACTTCGGTAATTTAGACAAGAACAAGTTTGATTAAGTAAGGAAATACTGAAAGCTGAAAACAAACTGATTTCCGTTTTAAATGAGTTTGTAACAGAATACCCAACACTTAATTCTATAATTAAAGCATTTTCATTCAAATTGTTTTCTGAACCGCTTTCATTGTATAAAGAGAAATAAATTAGTTTCGTTTCACTTTTATCCATATTCTTACGTTTTAAAAATTCTCTTTCAGCCTCCCATCTGGATATTTCTTATACGAAGTCAACGAGATTAATGGAACATCCAAAAAACTCGACTTTCCTTCTGTCTATAGATGATCAATGATGCTACATTTGTTAGCTCTTAGGCTAAGAGGGTATAAAAAATTAGGAGTTGTCATGAATTTTGCCTCCAATGTTGGCGTCTTGTTTGTACGAAGTACTTTTCAGCTTTTAACGGTTTAGAATTCTACAAAGTGGTGATGGCTATTTTTTTAACTAAGATAAAATATCTATTTTTACTTGACTTGACAGTTTAACGTAGCGATTAACGCATCTAGTAAAAAAATAGTGTAGACAGTTGTAAAAAATGGTGTCGTTAGTAATTGAGACATTTGTCTAAATACGTTTAACTTTAAAAAATGTGAAAAATGCGGTGTATAGATGTGAATTTATTTTATTATAAACCCCGAAGCCAATTTTACAACATCAAAAGAAGGCATAACAAGGATAACGAGTACTCCGACTTAATCATTTGTACATCTCTTTCGATATCCCACACAGTGACATTTGCATATAGATTTACAACGTAAGAGAAGTGAAATCACAAGTTTATGTAAATAGATGTTATTGATATACTTAACAAGTATTTGTAACCGTTTTGCATTCTATTTGACTGTAATTGAAATAATTATTAATATAATATAGATATCGTTTAATTAAGTTCAACCTTAAGAAATAGAGATGCCACTAACACCTAAGAACTTTACTAAAATACAAAAGATGACACGATTATTATTATATGGTTAGTTCACTATTAACCATTTTTGTTCCTATTATTAAAAACTTAATTAAAGCTGTCAGCTACTTACTGTTGTATTTTAAGTGCCAATTTTACATAAACGTGGGTAGTACCTAATTTACAAATGTATCACTTAGTGTACCATTATTTATATAATTGATTTACATACGCTATTATAATGGCGTTGAATTAAAATTAACTTTAAGGTCAACATTGGCACAACAAAAACTGCAAAAAAATGTAAATGCTAATGCACTTTGATGGTTTCAAGTACGAAGTAATGTTTATAAAATGTACTCTATACTCGAGTGCAGCGCGCTACGTGCACAGAATATAACGTATTTTTATGTTTACATTTACACATCCCTAATTAAAAATGCGCAGTACAATACAACTAGATTTCATAGTGTGATACTATCATTGACACGTTATGTGTCACTTCCGTTATCGGAATGTTGTGTTGCGAGAAATACTCACCATTAGATATTGGCGGAGGTAGTTACGAAACACTAATATACAGGGTGATTCACCTCGGGCTCGGCGGAAGATTATCTCTGAACGACGAGAGATAAAGAAAGAAAAAAGTTATACGAATTTAAGAACTACCATAATAAATTAATTTCACTTTTTACAGGGTGTTCTAGTAAAGCCCACAAACATAATTTAATTTTTTTTTAATGGAACACCCGATATTTAATAACATTTTGGATTGCTTGCTAAAAATAAAGTTAATCTTGTTAAGTACAGGAATAAAATGTCACTAAACCTTCCCCATAGATATACACCGTGTCCGATTTTCGAGTGCCACTATGGGGTTCTCGCTTATCTTAAGAGATATGGAGTTGGTTACATTTAATGTGAAATCAACTTTAATATGTATTTTCCTTGTTTTATTCTTGTCATAGAGCCATTTACTTAATTTAAATGGGCCCATCAAAAATTTTTGCTCATTTAAATTACTCAAAATTACTCTGAAATAATCACATTTAGGAATAGGAAGTGTTAGATCATTTTTGTAGCAAATTATTCGCACTATTCGAATCTGCAACAAAATCATATGGCTGCCATTTGAAAATTTTGAATAATATATGTTTGAAGTTCGCCATTTTGACTGAGACTACACGGACGCCCTCTACTATTTATTAGAAAACCAATCTTATCAGCGCGTAGGGGAAACTATGGAGGGTACCTTGGCCAAAAATCTATACTTTCGATCTTTTTCCGGACTGAGAACATTAACTCCGAAAGTCCCTAAAATTCAATATTTTTGACATTATGAGCAGTATCTCCGCAAGTTAGACAAAAAAATTGTAACAACATTAACTTTATTTTCAGCAAGGAATCCAAAAATGTTATTAAATATAGGGTGTTCCATTAAAAAAAATTAAATTATGTTTGTGGGGCTTTACTGGAACACTCTGTATAAGTGAAACTAATTTGTTATGGTAGCTCTTCTAAATTCGTATAACTTTTTCCTTCACTTTTTTCTTTATAATTTGTGATAAAATCATTTAACAATCAGTTGGACACAATATTTTTGCAAATATCCTTATCATGGTACCTATACACCTTAATAATAGCTTGAGGGGTGAACTAAGTTCTTAAAGTTTCATAAAAGAAGATCACAGTAGCCTTACCGCAAATTATAAAACCGAAGATCATTGATGTAAACTTTGACCCCAAGTGAAAGTTTAATTTACAACTTCCTTATAAGCAAAATTTTGTAATGTTTAGTACGCCATCAAGAAAACCTACAGCCGTACTATGGAAGCACGCAAGGGGATGAAGATCTGTAGGCCTTGAATAAGAAATTACGACCCCCTCGAATAAAGGAATACAACCCCATGTGATTGTGACCATCTCGATGCTGTGGATTTAGGATCACAATTTCTTCATGGGCTTTGTGGTATGATGAAATAATTTCTCAAGCTCATACATTGTAGATATAACTACATGAACGTAATATAGTAACAATGTTCTTCGTAATTTAGTACGATTGAACCAGAACACAACAGTCCTTAAAATAATTCCCGTATACTATTACCACAGTATACATACGAACCAGTATGATATCTCGTGACGTCACGCACTAAACTCACTAAACTTTCTGTTACCTTCAACGCTGCTCGGATGAGAATCTCATCCGACGGTGAATGAAATGCGTAGGAGTTATTGTACTGGTTCGTTTTTATACTGTGCTATTACAATCCTTTTAAGAAACTAATCATTATCATTATACTACAATTTAATCTAAATTCTGAAGTCAATGCGAGTGCATTCGTTTCTAAATATCTTCTAATAATTAAGAATTCTGATCCTGAATATATACGTTGAGAACCTAAAGCTCAAGCTTTCCCTCAAGATGGTTTCAGCGGGTATTATTACTTTCCATCTATACTGCTTCTGCAGTACTACATTTTTTTCCTTCATTTGAGCGAATTTGCACCATAATGTCACCAAATTTACCAACTTTAGTCATATTATTATTCAGACAGTAAACTGCATTGATGATTCCTTTTAATACCATTTCTCATAATTTTCCCAATCTTTGGATTCATTCTTTATTTCTATAACGCCATAGATTTATTTGTAGGGAATTAACTTATTTTTTCATGTGATAATTATTTACTTCCATTCGGAAGCAAATATACAAAACTTAAAAGTATCGCATGGGAGGCAACATACGAAGCTGTAGTTAATTTACATCTTGATGGCAATATTTTCACTTCTTATTAATCATTTTTAATTTACATAGCTCTATGACATTTTCCATCAACGGCTATCGAAAATATCATTTTGAAAGTCACTCAACGAGCTGAACAGTCGAGGAGAAAGAAGAAGAAAACGTTGAACGCCCCAATACCTCCCTTATAGTCGTTGACTAATGGACAAAATTGGTAAAGTTTTGATGAAGTATAACATCAAAACTGTTTTTTCGACAGTGAATACTCCTGGGCAATGATTCCGATCGGTAAAAGACGTCATACCATTGACAAAAACGCCAGAGATCTATCAACTCTTGTGGAATTAATTACATAGAACAAACAGGATGGGACGCTCCATAGAACAAATGGTTAAGGACCGCCAGGGAGACTGTAAGAAGATGCGTACTTTAAAGTCGGCTGTCACGGAGCACGCATCGGCGAACATGCAGTTGCGTTTGAGGACAAGAAAGTACTGGTACGAGTTACGAACTACCACCCTTGAATTATTAAAGAGGCGATAGAAATCGAGAAGCATTCACGATACATGAACAGGGAGGATGGGCCTTAGTAGAGCATGAACGCTGAAGAATTGGGAGAAACTGAGAGTTCAAGAAAAACCACTCCTTCCGATTTCTAGTGAAAGTTACAACCAATCAGGATTGAGACGCTCAACGAAATTACCGAAAAAGAACCATATAAATTCCGAAACGAACCAAACCCTTTCATCCTATCACTCTGAAGATGCAAGCTGCAATAACTATTCAAAAAAGTTACCTGTAACAATCGGTGTACCGCAGGGAAGCATATTGGGCCCGTTGCTATTTCTTATATATGTTAATGATTTTCCAAATTTTATTTCTTTAAAAGGTGAATGTTTATTATATGCCGACGATGCTACTGTTTGCTCCACAGGTATCTCGGTCGACGATGTGCTAAAAAGATCTGACGAGTGTCTTCACTTAGCAAACAGATGGTGCGTTTC
The DNA here is from genome assembly GCA_036250285.1 of Pyrocoelia pectoralis. Taxonomy (NCBI): domain Eukaryota; kingdom Metazoa; phylum Arthropoda; class Insecta; order Coleoptera; family Lampyridae; genus Pyrocoelia; species Pyrocoelia pectoralis. The sequence goes on along the minus strand of CM070075.1, from coordinate 75,426,942 downwards.
GCATCATCTGAACATTAATGTCACGAAAACTGAAAATATGATTCTTAGCTTAAGAAACCATACTTATCAAAATCCTGAATCTGTCATGTTCCTCGAAGTACGAATTGACTCGAAATTACAATTCCACAAACACATCGAGTATGTGGAATCCAAACTGTGTAGCAACTTATTTGTTTTACGTCAAATTGCACACAATACCTCCTCCAGTGTTCTGAAATCAGCGTATTTTGCTCTCTTTCATAGTGTACTGTCTTATTCGATTATTGCGTGGGGCCACTGCCCCAATTGGAAACGTGTCTTTGCTGTACAACGCAAGGCAGTCAGAATAGTCGCGGGTTTAGGTTACCGAGTGGATTGTCGTAATGCTTTTAAGACCCTTGGCATTCTTACCTTCCCGTCAATATTTATTTTGGAGTGTCTATGTTTCGCTAAATGTAATTCGAAAAATTACCAACTGCATTCTGATGTTCATCAATACAATACAAGAAAGAAGAATGATTTTCGTGTTGGCTACTGCAGGCTAACGAAAGCGCAAAGGGGACCGGAGTACCAATCTCTCACATTTTTTAATCACTTGCCTGATAGTGCGAAAACGCTCGGAAATAAAGACTTTAAGTTATACGTGAAAAGGCTATTAATCAAATATGCATTCTTTTCGTTTGAGGAATTTCTCGTCACTAATCTTGTTTAGTTGTATAATTTGACGTATGTAAGTGGCATCTTTTCTACTATGCATAAATAAATTATTATTATTATTATTATTATTGATGGCTTGCGAAACGTCAGAACTCTTAGTATCACATTTAGCAATTAGGGATGGAAAACCTAGAATTACCGGGAGCTAAGAGTATGGATAATCATCCCAAAAATCCTTGTTTTGGCTCACAAGGAAAAACGTAAGGCAAGTCTTTCAACACAAGCTGTGGATCAAATAGAACGACGCGGTATAAGCCGAAAACAGTTGACGAACCGCGATAGCCTCAAATTATTAATTATAGTTATTTACTCGAAATTAGAACGAAGAAATCTTAACCAATCTGTACCAATTCCCAATACCTGGTATATCTAATGCTACAGTGCTGTAGTTTCACTTAAAGGAAGATTTAATACGGATGTTGGCAAGGTAAAAGGTGTTATTACATAAATTAGTAACTTGTGAAATTGTTACAGATATCCTAGGATTGGTATAAATTAGCAGGAAACTCTTACATTATACGTAAAAGTACATACAAGTTATATTTCTCTTTAGAAATATTATGTTTTTAAAAAGTTAAATTAATTACTTTTTATTTATTGACAATTTCTACAATACAATACAAGTTAACCCGAGGACGGTTGATCACCAACTTGTCGTTTCTATTTTATTAAAATTGCAAATTTATCTAAAAGGTTATTGTTCTCATGAAAAAGCGATGCTTGCAAAAGTCTGCACTAGTAATTCTATGAAGTTAGATTAGAGTTTCCGCTGTTTGCGTTTCTTCTAATGTAACTCCTCCCCGCCTAGTTGAAAGACTGTCCTCAGGCTTTCCAAAAAAAACAGATTTTACCCTATTCATCAGTTCACTTTTACAAAACATAATGATTAAGATAATTATTACAATTAAAATTAACAAATAATTCGTCAATTGGTAATGAAGAGATATTTTTCGTGGCTGCATTATTTCGTCGTTTGAAATTTGCTCTTTCAGGCTTTGGTCTACGTTGATTTTTGGTAATTGGAATACTTTGCTATTAATTTGTAGTTCGTTAAATTTTGTTGAAGTAATTTCTGGTAATGCCATTACATCATATATCTCGTCCTTACTATTGGTAAATAATTGTTGCTTAAATTCTAAAGAACAATTTGCAGGTAATTTGATTAATGCATTTGTGGTAATGGTAACTGTTCCTTTTGTTTTGCATTCATACTTTATTAACACTGCACTTTCCGTTATTAGTACGTAATTCGCTTGATTAACAGTTATTAATTCGGTTAATGATTCACCCACTCTTACGATAGTACAGTTTTGTACACTATTTTGTAATAAATTTCGAACACAATAATTATTATTAACTTGGGGCGTATCACTATTTTTGATTACGTATTTATTTTCTATCAGAAAATATTCCATCACACAGGCTACTTGGTGATAGGACCACACTAAATACTCACATTGTTCTAGTACATACGTTCTACGATAAGGTACCTTTACAATTTTGTATAAAGTTAAATTGTCACCTTCCATAATTGGAAATTCGATCGATATAATTAGTTTTTCAGCGTCCAATCCGATTCGTACAGTTAATAGTGAATAATAATAATGTTCATTGAATAAATTTAAAGTCCCGTTTGGATATAGTCCTTTTAGGTGATTTAGTTCTTTTCGCAGTTGTGAGTAAGGTAATAGGAATGGGTGCAGTTGATTTCTAAATGCTAATATCATTGCTTGATGTAATTCGCTAACAAATGTTTCTACTTCTCTTACATTATTTTCAAAAATAAATATAATTTCGAGTACTAAGGCATATTGGTCCAATTCTAAAACCTTTTCACTTAAATGATTTAAACGCTTTTCAATTAATTTTCCGTTGTGATTAATATTAGTGGTCAAATTTTGGATTTGATTAAACATGTTCCCTAGCAGGGTGGTTTTGTAATTTATGTTATTGGTCATGTCGTCTTGGTTTTGTTTTAACGTTTGTATTGTCTGGTAAATTTGTTTTCTTTCGTCATCGTCCATTATTCCGAATAGCCAGTTTGCTGCTTTTCCGATAAAGTTAAAAGGTGAACGTTTGTTTCGATTAAAAGACATGAAATTTTCACTTTTTATAAGAATGGCCTGAATTTGATTTTGACATTGCTTTAATATTTTAAGAATATTTATATCGTGCTTAGAAAACAGGGGTTCTTTACTGTGTTTGATACTTTTGTACGTTTTAAGAATTAAATCGTGTTGTGTGGTTAGATTGTTAATCAATAAATGCAAACTCTTATATTCTAAAGTAAATGCTAACTTATGATTAAAAGCGTATTTGTAAGCGTTTCCTAATGCTAAAGGTAGTAAATAATTATTGATAGGCTTAATTTGGATTTCCAGTTCCGCTAGTGCTAGGACCAGGATCATGAGGGTTAGCGTTGCAGTCTTCATTCTGTAACAACACATTTCGTTTACTTCGCTTAATTAAATCCCGTTTGAGTTTGGTGTTTTGATTTCGTTTATTTTTAAATGTTATAGTTTTGTCCGTGACGTTTTGAATTTTTATCTTTTCCGCGTATGGACTCAATTTATTTCGTTGTAGATTTCGTCTAACGTATACAACTTGTTCTGGTACATTTTCTTCAATTGTATTTTCTGGTTGTTTTTTCTGTATCTTTTCTTTGGCTTTGATTATATTCTCCTTTACTTCTTCGTTGATAAGTTTCATGGTTTTATTTCTTTCTTCTATGTATTCTTCTGTGATTTGGTTGGATGTTTTGTCAAAGGGCAAGATGTTCCGATCGTTACCATTAATTATCTGAAATGGTGTAAATTTTGTGGCTGTGTGAATGCTGTTATTATATGAAATTACGGCCATGTGTAGTTGTGTTTCAAAAGGTAATTTTGATTTTTCGATATTCGATACTCGTAATGACTCTATTAAAGTGGAGTTAAATCTTTCGATTACTCCGTTCGATTTAGAGTTTTCGGTGCATACACGATGGTGATTAATTTTATGAGTTTTTAAAAATTCTGTAATGAGATTATTACAAAATGAGGGGTCGTTGTCTGTAATTAATTTTGAAAAAATGCCATGATGTGACATGTAAAATGTTAAGTATGATAAAATGGTTTGAGAGTTTCGATCGGGTAAAAGATAAGCTTGTGCGTATTTTGAGAATGAGTCGATAATGGTCAAAACGATTTTTTTGTTAATGAATAATAAATCAGCGTGTACAATTTGAAATGGCTTATCTGGGGTTGGTGTCATTGATATTGGCAATTTCTGCGGGTTTCTGTCGATTTTTGATAAGTTACAGGTTTCGCAATTATTAATATACGTGGTTACGTGGGTTTCCATTTTTGGCCAGTAGTATAAAGCTTTCAATGAGTTGTAAGTTTCGTTGATTCCTCGGTGTTTTGTTTTTCCGGTGTGGTAATATTCGATAAATTTCGTTTGCTCGTTTTCGTCTTCAACGTCTTCTAACAATTTATTTGTTATACTGATTCTGATAGTGCTGTTAAATTTTTCTCTGATGATTTTTAGGATGTCTCTCTCCATGTTGCGGTTTTTAAAATAAACGCTAATATTGATGTTTGGTTGAATAATTTCCTTTAGGGTTTTTAAAATTTCGTTATCACTGTATCCGAAAGGTAAACTACAATAAGTCCGTTTTTTTGTGTTGTCAAACAAGTTAATATGCTTTATTATTGCTTCTGTTGAACTTCTATGTGTATCAAAGATGATTTGATTTTTTTGAAAGTTTAGTGGTGATTCCTTGTAAGGAATTTCGATTTCAACTTCTCCTCTTGAGGTATGTATTGTTTCGTTATCTTCTCCTTGTTCTGCGGTCAGGTCGTTTAGGATTTCATCTAATTCTGCCAAGTCTTGTTCCGTTGGTCCATCGGCATTTGCCACGATCGTGTCAAAATCGATCTCGTTTGTGTAGACCTCCTTTGGTGGTCTCGATAATGCGTCGGCTACATAGTTTTCTTTTCCCTTCTTATATTTGGTTTCGTAGTTATACTCCATTAGACTAAGCTTCCATCGTGTCAATTTTGAATTGGTTTCTTTAAGTGAAAATAGCCATGTGAGTGGTCTGTGATCTGTTTCAATGGTAAATTTGTTTCCATAAAGATACGGCCTAAAATGTTTGGTTGCCCAAACGATTGCCAAAAGTTCCTTTTCTGTAGTGCTATAATTTTTCTCCGCGTCGTTGAGTGTTCTTGAGCCATAAGCTACGGGATGGTCTTCCTGGGATAATACTGCTCCTATAGCCTCGTTAGAAGCGTCCGTTGTCAATGTAAATGTTTTGTTCATGTCCGGGTATTTTAAAATTGGGTCATTAGTCAAAAGTGTTTTGCATTTATTTATGGTTTCTATAAATTCTTCGTCGACTTTTACTTCAGTATTCTTCTTTAATTGTTTTGTTATAGGTCGTGTAATTTTTGAAAAGTCCTTGATAAATTTTCGATAATAGCCAATAAGTCCTAAAAATCCTCTGATCTCCTTTTGGTTTCTTGGTATTGGATAATTTTGTATTGCGATAATTTTCTTTGGGTTTGGTTTGATTCCTTCACTCGTAATAATATGTCCGAGAAATTCGGTTTCTCTTTTACAAAATTCGCACTTGTCAAGTTGTAATTTCAGGTTATGTTTTTGTAACTTTTGAAATACCTTTTCGAGGGATTTTCTATGCTCCTCTAAATTGGGGGAAAAAATGATGATGTCATCTAAATAAACTAGACAATGAGTGTTGATTAGTTCCTTTAAAACGTTGTTCATTAATCTTTGGAATGTTGCTGGGGCGTTCTTGAGTCCAAATGGCATTCTGTTAAACTCAAAATGGCCAAATTCTGTATTAAACGCTGTCTTCTGTTTGGATCCGGTTTCCATTTCGATTTGGTGGTATCCCGCTGTCAAGTCCAGTACACTAAAGTATTGAGCCCTTCCTAATTTATCCAATATGTCTTCGATGTTTGGTAGCGGGTATCTGTCGTCAATTGTTTTGGCATTTAATCTTCTATAATCGATTACCATTCTTGTTTTTTCTACTCCTGATGCGTCTTCTTTTTTCTTTACTAGATGTACGGGAAATCCCCATGGTGAGATACTTGGTTGGATAATTTTCTGTTGCAGCATTTCGTCTACGTGTTTTCTTATTTTTTCTTTATTGGTAAACGGCGTTCGATACGATCTCAAAAATATTGGGTCCTCGTCCTTTGTGCTTATGCGGTGTTTTATGGTGCTTGTAGCTGTTAAGTCTTCTGTTGGGGTTTTAAATATATCGATGTATTTTCTACACAATTTTATGATGGTGCGCCTTTCTTCAGAGTTCATATGGTCCATTCTAATTAAATTGTTTAGGTTTTTTAAAGATTCTTGTTGAGGAAAACTAAATGGTGTAACTTCTTCCGGGTCAATTGGTTCCTCGTTTAATTGGTCGATTTCTATTTCTTGTTCGTCGTTAGTGGGATTTTCTAATATGATGTTTACGTTGCCATTATAAATTTTGTATAATCCTTCATTTAATATGATTTGGTTTAATTTTTGTTCCGGTATAAAAATGTCTTGATTCGATTTACAATAACTCACGGTGTGTATTTGTTTACTATGTGGTAGAACTTTAATATTTGAGGGTTTATTATAATATAACGAAAAATTATTACCGTCGCTACGCGTTAATAAATCGTTTTGTAGGTCTATATTGAATTTTAATTTCTTAAGATCGCGAATCCCGATTAATGCATCAAAATATTCGTGAAATTGTAAAACAATAAATTTTAACGTTCCAAATGCTTTAAATTCTTCGAAACAGGGTATTCCAGCCAAAGTTTTCATGGTACTTGTACCATTAGCCGTGTTAATTTTTAAATTTGTGGGTTTCGTACAATTTGGATAAAATTCTGAAATTATTCTTGGATCAATTATATTAATTTCGCTGCCTGTATCAATTAGTATCTTTAAAGGTGGGTTGCTTAATTTTATATATGGTAAACAAGGTGTCATTTTGATTCGGTCATTGACGTAGCTTCGAAAAAATTTATATCAGATTCGGTATCGTCATTTTGGTTGGTTTGTTCGTCTAAATGTTCAGGTTCCTGGAAGTCTGATTGCGAAAATACTTCAGGTTCAATTGGAGTATAATATTGATTGGTTTCGTCGTCGTAAATAACTAACTCTGGGTCAATCTGGTGATAGAAATTTCTGGCAGTTGATATTCCTGACATTGGGGTTGGTTTAGGCACATTTAAATTCTGGTTTGGTCTAAAAACATTTGTAGGTGATTTGTTTGATTGTAACGGTTGATTTTGTTGGAAATTAGGTTGTCTAAATTGAATGGGATTGTTAAATCTGGGTTGTGAAAATGAATTGGGGTTTCCAAAGTTTCTAAAATTCGATTGTTGCATTGGTTGTTGTTGATTAAAATTTGACGTATTTCTAGAAAAAGGGTTAAAAAGTGGTTTTGAAAGTGGTTTTGAAAATGATTTTGTCGAAGTAGTTGGGGTTGACGTGTAATTAACGTTTCGTCCTGCTCGTTCCGCAAAGTTTATTTCGTCTTGTGCATAAGTTATTGCTTGTTCTAAAGTGGTGGGTTTTCTACCCCTAATTTGCATTGCTATTTGATAGGGTATTGTAACTAAAAATCTGTCCAAAGCGTTCGCAGTTATGATTTCCTGTCTAATTTGTTTGTGCGTTATGTCCGATAAATTAATTTTTGCTATTAATTTTCCTAAAGAAGTTCTGATTCTGTACCCGTAATCTACTAAATTTTCGCCCTTTTTGATTGAAATGTTATTGAATTCTACGGTTAATTGCTCAAGGTCTCTACTATCCGAAAAGTGGTTAATGATTGCAGTTTTTATGTCCGCCCATGTAATTAAATCATCTCTAGGTGATAAGATTTCAGACGCCTTGCCTTTAAATTTCGAAAAAATTGCCGCACGTATCACTGTTTGTACTTCGTTAATGTTTCGATAGCGTACGCTAACGTTGTCGCAAGCCATGCAAAAAGCATTTATTTGTGTTTCTTTTCCTTCAAAAATAGGAATGGTGTCTAATTCGATTTTAAATAATTGGTAATTTATCTGTGGGTTTGCCATTTTAGAATTATTGATTGTTAGGGAGTCTAGCAAATTAACTAAATCTTCCAGTTTCTTTTGGTTCTCGTTTTAAAATTATTTTTGCACGTGCAAATTCCAAATTAAGGAAAAATATAAAAAGATATTTTAAGGAGGTACCTTATTCGTAAGAACTACTAACAATAGTGTGGTTCCTACCTTTTACGTTGTTTTCGGGGCTGTCTCCGACCGGTACGGCGATGCACCTTTTGCTGGTCACTGGGGATGCTCCGGGGATGATGTTTTACCCTTGTTGGTGGTGGCCTTCTCCGGGTGTTCTATCGCTTCCTCGACCGGTGCTCGATGCACACGTTGTTTGGTCACTTAGAAGTTATAGTCCTTGTAAGATTTTCGTTAAATTGTTCTTAGGTATTAACTAAAGAATTGAAATTCACCGATTCTTCACACAATCACACTTGTTTACGATAAACAATTTTTTTTGTGCACTTTTTGAACCGTGTTAATAATATCCTACCGACTGCGCCAGTTATATTTCTCTTTAGAAATATTATGTTTTTAAAAAGTTAAATTAATTACTTTTTATTTATTGACAATTTCTACAATACAATACAAGTTAACCCGAGGACGGTTGATCACCAACTTGTCGTTTCTATTTTATTAAAATTGCAAATTTATCTAAAAGGTTATTGTTCTCATGAAAAAGCGATGCTTGCAAAAGTCTGCACTAGTAATTCTATGAAGTTAGATTAGAGTTTCCGCTGTTTGCGTTTCTTCTAATGTAACTTACATATCTATTACTAATTTGAATAAAAAATCTTTTACTTAATATGGCACCATTAAGGAATCGTGGATGATCTACTTTCACACTAATAGATTACCTACTACTAATACGGTTATAATGGATGCTGCATTAACGCATTATAATTTGGTAAATGTACCTATATAAGGGACAATCGTATTTGCATGTACCTACTATTGGAATATATAGCTATATGTACTAATTAAATAAAAATGCTACTTCGATCAAAATAAGATTGTCTTTGATCTTTGTAGTAGGTTTAACGTAAAACTGGTTTTATATAAAAATCGTTGCATTAAACCGTAAATTTTCCGTAGTACGAAGATATCCGTTTGATCTTGTTTAAGAAGCCGATCAATAAATGCATGTTATAGGCCCTTGAAAAACACTCATATCATGTTATTCCTGCTTTACTTGACGTTTATAGTGTCGATTGAAATATTTATCGAATTAGACGTAATGAAGTAGTACAAGTTTTATACTTTGTAGGTTTCAGTTCAATAAGAAAGTTTAATTGTCAAATTCCTGTAATTAAATCGTTCAATTAAATTAGAAGAGTTCGTTAAGGTTAAAATTAATTTCGAATCGTGAAAATTTTAAGAAGTTACATTATAACGACGTCTTTTACAAACCCACCTTACATTTATTAATTTTGAAATGTATTAATATTCATGAATACTTTAGTTAAGACTGTCCGTAGTTGAAGTATCTCTCCTTAATTTTCCGTAGGTTGACAAAAGTATCTAAAAATGGGAAAAACTTGCTTTCGTGCACAATTTAACCAAAAATTCTCCAACCTATTGAAATAAATATGCAAATGAAGAATAAATAAATTAAAACATTACTGTAAACGTGTTCTTGACTTTCTCTACGTTAGAATGTTAGATGAACAAATACGTACTTTCCATTAATATTAACAGAAAAATGGAAGGTTGCTGGTAAGCAGGTAAGTGAGGTTAAAAATTTAATTATTGGTGGTAAAAACTCATTGTTTCTTCCAAGGATGAAAATTGAGATAAGCATCACATGTAAGTAATTCCACTTGTAAAGAATTTATTTAAAATAACCCAACGCGTTTCGACACTACGAGTATATTATAGTAAGTAACGTTAATTTAGATAGAAATAATAGCAGCAAGAGTATCACCTAATTAGGTAACGCTCAAGGTTAAAAACTAAGAAATATAAGCTCATTCTGGCGGTATTATTTGTAATTTGTAATTTTGAACAACGTTGCTAATGTGTCGTATATAATGTTGCAAATGCGACCGAAATGAGACCCTCGTTCAGCTGGCCCCCCGCCACGCGAGAATTAAAAAAATGATAGCTCTGAATTGGAAGCTATTTATGAGCTTTCAAAATCCCCAAGAATAAAATTTTGAGCTCGATCCCCTTAGCAGGAATTTTAATCTTAAAAACAGCAATGGAGAATCGGGCATAGGCGCATAATTTAGTTTCGATTTTCGAACTCTAGCCTTACCTTACCTTAAAACAACCCCAAACTAGTTTCGTCGAAGAGGTAACTCATAGAAAATACCATTAAATCTATAATATCTTTAATGCATGTAGTTCCAGCATTAATATGATACAAAAATATGTAACAATTCATTTCCAAGTTGCAACCACTTAGCAGGAAAACCACCCCTTCTGCCAAACACACAAGAGGGATGTTAAATAATCGAGAACCGAATTATTTTATGAAGGTGTATTACCTATTATTTTTTTTATTACTGATGAGGGTATTGTGATTTATTCTTTTAAAATATTCAACGAACTTCGTTCGTTACTGGAATCAATATTCCGTCCGTGCGTCCGTGCGTTGCAAGAGACGCGTATTGTTTACAACCGAGTTAAGATATGGATCTTATGTGAAATTTTATGCTGATTCAAGATCGGGTTCCAATTTTTCGATATCTCAAATACTTTTCGAAATATTCGACTTTAAAGTCGAAATTTCGAAATTATCAAATTTTGTCTTTTTGATAAGGCCAGATTTTTTTTATACTTTCGTTATTGCGGTATTCGAAGTTCGTTTTGTAATCCAGGGATTTCAACTAGTTATATATAGGTCATACATTTGCGGCCGGTTTTATAAAAACTATTATCGTCAACTAACAATGTGATCAATTGATTACGGCGTGATCAAATATGTTTTGCGTTTAACAAAAGCTTTTATTAGTGTTGTTACTTGGACTATACAGGGTGTTTCAGAAGGAATAGTACATATTTTAGAACTAGTTTAAGAGTTCCTAAAAAGATTCTAATTATGCGCCTATGTCCGATTCTCAATTGCTGTTTTTAAGACACTTTCAAATTAAAATTCCTGCTAAGGAGATCGAGCTCAAAATTTTATTCTTGCGGATTTTGAAAGCTCATAAATAGCATTTTTTAATACTCGTGTGGTGGGGGGGCCAGCTAAACGAGAGTCGAAATTAGTGATCAAATTGCAGAAAAAACGCCATAAATTTCAACAATGCATACCTCTGACGGCTCTGACAACCACTAATCACCCTTAAAATACCCAATTCGCGTTTTCATCTATTTCTATTCTATTCCATACCACATAGAGAACACACGCTCTATCTAGAATTAATACTTCCTAAACATTTCCTCGCCGTTAGAGCACGATCAGGTAGACCACTCAATATAGACCTGCCTATTGTGAAAGCAAGACATCGAAAGATTAGGAATGACCCGGAATAAAAGTATTAGTAGACCATATTCCTTCTTTATTTATATTTCAAGCGGTTTGTTATGTAAAAAGTAACATTAACAACTTCATGCAAGTCTGTGATAATCATGACTATAATACTAGAAACAAGGTTAATGTAAGGGTTAATTATTGTCGATTGACAACAACGCAAAATGGTGCTATATGGCAAGCGCAACATTTGTACAATTGTATTCCTACTAATGTCAGATATTTGCCAATTGTCAAATTCAAGAAACTTGTGAAAACCATTTTAAGCAACAATGCCTTTTATTCTTTCGAGGAGTTTTATGAATACACAAAATGTAATGTTTGAATGTAATCAATCAATTATTTATACATAGCTTAATATTTATACATATTTATATTTCTTACTTGTTTTGATTGTTTGTGTTGTATTTTATTATGTATTTTGTACCTTATGACGAATGTAAGTGCTTTTGCACATAAGCATCAATATATTATTATTATTATGTACTTCGATTGTTATCGATACTCAGGCCAAGCCTGGTTAACTAATCGCACGGATCGAAATCAAGTAACGATTAGTCCTACTAATACATATATCTATATAATATAAATTTGAAGTTGCTGTTAAAAAGTGAACATACTAAATACTATATACATATTATGTTCATTAAATTAAATGACGTTGATAAAACCAACGCTGATCACATTTTAGATAATGTATTTGTTTGAGAAGCCTCGGTGTATTTGATCCCAATTTGTAAAAGCCACGTCCCGTCGACCCTCTTTCCGCGAAGGCATTAACATGAACGCAGCGTCGCGCATCAATAACAAAAAGAGACCCTATATTCCTAGGCTTCTCCGTTGGCGTCACTTATTCGTGACTTAGTGACTTTTTATAGAAAAGAAAAAATGAACATAATATGTATGTTTTGAAAAAGTGTTATGATTATTGTGTAAGCGTTTTTTGTTGTTTAGCTCGACGCATAGGTTGCACTCGAGTATTATTATTATTATTATTATTATTATGTTGGAAACCGTAAGAGGTGAATATAAAATGGTAAAGAAATGCTATAAGCCGTAATTGAAAAATTATAAGGGCTGTGCAAGGAGGCAGTCAGTAACCCATGGGGGATGCATTTAAAATCGTAATCAAAAGATTGGGCTGAAAAATATAAATAAAGAACACCTTCTTGAATACCATACAGTGAAACAGCAAAAGACCAGTGACGAAACAGGAAAATAGTTTGAAGCAGAAGAACTAAAATATGGTCAAGAATTGAAATGCAGCGAGCCCCAGTAAACTAACACCAGAAACTACTATACTTGGAATCGAAGTAAACGTGAAGATGACGTTAAACGTTTATAGCAGGTGTCTGCGAGAATAGCACTCTCCAGAAAGCAAGATTTTGGCTAATGCCAAAAAATAAGCAAATGAACGTGACTCAAAAATTAATATCTATACGCTTAATAGGCAATATGGATTTAGAGAAGGGCGGTTCACGCTGTAGCCTATGATAAGAATTGTCGCAAGGTAATGAGAATAAAGAAAAGACAACACATAGCAATCAAGTCGAAGAACCATGCCCAAAACTCGTTAAAGTTCTGCTATTTGTAATAAAATTAATACAACATACTATATATAATTGATGGGGATGCAATCTTTAAAATAGAAGCGTAGGTATGTAAAATTTTTAGGCGTAATTCTAAATCCAAGTTACAGCAGTCTAATAACAAGGAAGAACCAGATTCTGAACATTTTCAGGATAATCGTCTTAGTCACCTGAAATGTCTCTCCTTCCCTTCAAAGTCTTGCTATAAGTATAGCCAGTGGCGTACCTAGGGGGGTGCGGTGGGTGCGGTCCGCACCGGGCGGCAAGTACCTAAGGGCGGCTTCACACACACCGGTATTATCATTGTCGGTGTCGGTATCGTGCTGCATCAATAATGTATTGTTTTAAATGGTACTGCTTCACACAGCCAACGATCCGGTAAAAATGTCGGTTGTCGTATCCGACATGTGTAAGTCGGGTGGTTTTGTTGATATCGGTCAGTAAATTGTAAATGATCGTTCGGTTTTAGTAGGCAATGCAAACCAAATACACTCTGATTCACACAGACCAGTCCCAACACATCGGTATCGTTGTGCTGGCTTTTGCATTTCACTGAATTCAGTGTCGTCTCGGTACAAATGTAATCAACTACAAATGCTGTTAAATTTAATTGCCTTCTCTTAGTTTCTTCTTTCGTAAATATAATAATACAATAACGACAAGGTTCTTTTCTTCATATTAAGTCACTCTATTACAACTGAATTCCATAATTTTTACCTATGGACAGAGTCGGATTTACCATAAGGCTAGAAAGGCTATAGGCTATTCTAAACGAGTGTAAATACCTACATGTATAGTAGCACGATTAAAATTATTATTATTATTATTATTATTATTATTAGGGCGGCAAATTTTAGGGGGTGGCAAATGTGGGAGTTAAAAAGATTAAATAATAAAAATATCTGGAAAAATTCAAATCATATGAAAAAATACAATATTTTAACCAAAATTACTGTAGATGAGGGGCGACAAAATATTTCCAGCCTATGGGCGATTAATTCGTAAATCCGCCTCTGCCTATGGAATATTCACAAGGCGCAGCGACACTGGTGATGCTAACAAAGATATAACCGCTATTCCAATTTCGACATACTGTTTATCGGTGTGTGTGTGTGAAAAGCTGTCCTATACCGATACCGACATGACACCGACAGTGTCGGTGTGTGTGTGAAGCCGCCCTTAACTCTCGCTGCCCAAGCGGCATTTTGTTTATGTTGGTGCTTGGAGCAAGCATTTATAAATATAAAATAAAAAATATTTAATGGTAATTACTTTTGTAAATTAGGTTTTGTCTCATAGGTGGGTAACTTTCGGCCTCCGTAAGTTTCTTGTGGCCTTTAAAAAAGTATCTTGTATTTTTATAAAGGTTGCATTTATGCCTCATGTGGCTTCCTTTATTACTGCCTAATTTAAATATTGCATGCAACGGTAAAAAAGTTGCCTACTTATAGTTCGTCTCAATTGTAACTATTTATTTATGTTTATTAATTTATAAAAACCACCATTTGATTGACTTAGAATGGGCGGCAAATTGGAGACCGCCCCGGGCGGCAAAAATTCTAGGTACGCCACTGAGTATAGCACTAAATTAATAAAACACTCTCAACCTCCCCTTTACTAATGATTTAATGTGATGAACGATATAAACGATAGTAGTAAAACTGTTCCAATGCAAAAAGCATGGAATAGTTTTACTACTACTTATACAGGGTGACCCAGGGCTGTGTGATTGGTCCATAACTTTTTTGCTATTCAAGATATCGACATGCGGTTTTCACCGACAAGTAAGCACACTTATACTGCACATTATAAAAATATTTTGATTATATACAGAATGTTCCTATACAGGGTGGTAAACCAAAGTTATGTTTTTTTAAATGGAACACCCTATATATTTCTACATTATTAGTTTTTACATGAAAAAATAATGGCACTTTGTATAGGTCACTATGGGTCTAGCTCTCTCCGTTTCGGCGTTATTCAACGTTTTGTTCGAAAAAAGACTCATATTTGATGGGTCACTGCCCAGTAGGCCATGGATATTTTTCGAAAAACTTGCCACAGAAAATTTTAGAATAACTTGGAATTTTAATAAATAGTCGACTTTTGGTCCATGCATGCACACACTATACAGGGTGTGCTGAAACGCAAAAAGTCGAATAACTCTTTTTTTATAAATGGAACACCCTGTATTTCTGTTCACGATTCGATTAAGTTTTTTATAAGCTTTCCACTGATATACAATTTGTATGGTCAATTCTGAATAGTTACTGAGATTTTCCGGAAAAACTATTGTAATTATGAAGAAGTTGTGGTTTTTTGCAAGTAGGCTGCTGTCAGCGAATATCGCAAGTGATATGACAGTTAATTTAGATGCTAGTGTGATAATCTACATTGTTACTGTTGCAAATTTTTGCTCGACTAAAATGAATTTCACACATCAAGAATTAATCAATATGGTTTACTGTACAAGGGCGTCGCCAGAAAATTTTCCCAGAGGGGGGGGCAAGCACTATTGGGAGTTCGTGGCTCTGGCGTTTTTTCAAGATTTCGTACAAAATTTATTTTTATTTTTAATAACTTACCTTTTTTCTTTTTCCCAGGGGAGGCGATCGCCCCCTGGCCCCCCCTTGGCGACGCCCTTGTTACTGTATTGGTGAAGTCGATCGAAATGTTTTGTTAGCAAGTAGAATATACCATCAAAAATCTCCCGATACGAGAGTACCACAAGTCATTTCTTTTCAAAACTTAGAAATCGATTTGAAGAATCTGGCAGCATTAAATATGGAAAAAAAGAGATATTGGTATGGAGGATTGATGAAGAAACTCAAGTGGATGTTTTACTCGTGTTGCAAGATATCTAAACACTTGCGATATTCGCTGACAGCAGCCTAATTGCAAAAATCTACTTCTTCATAATTACAATAGTTTTTCCGGAAAATCTCAGTAACTATTCAGAATTGACCATACAAATTGTATATCAGTGGAAAGCTTATAAAAAACTTAATCGAATCGTGAACAGAAATACAGGGTGTTCCATTTATAAAAAAAGAGTTATTCGACTTTTTCCGTTTCAGCACACCCTGTATAGTGTGTGCATGCATGGACCAAAAGTCGACTATTTATTAAAATTCCAAGTTATTCTAAAATTTTCTGTGGCAAGTTTTTCGAAAAATATCCATTGCCTACTGGGCAGTGACCCATCAAATATGAGTCTTTTTTCGAACAAAACGTTGAATAACGCCGAAACGGAGAGAGCTAGACCCATAGTGACCTATACAAAGTGCCATTATTTTTTCATGTAAAAACTAATAATGTAGAAATATATAGGGTGTTCCATTTAAAAAAACATAACTTTGGTTTACCACCCTGTATAGGAACATTCTGTATATAATCAAAATATTTTTATAATGTGCAGTATAAGTGTGCTTACTTGTGGGTGAAAACCGCATGTCGATATCTTGAATAGCAAAAAATTTATGGACCAATCACACAGCCCTGGGTCACCCTGTATAAGAAAATAACCATCGTTCATGTCGTTCATCACATTAAATTATTGGTAAAGAGTGTTTGATATTTTTTTTTACTTCCTAGTGTTAACTAAATTCAGTATAGTTATTTGGACTCTTGGTGCTTCATCATGCAGCGTTTGGCGCTTCCCGCTGTCAAAGTTCTAGTTGTGGGTGCTCAACATTTGTTTAGCAGCGTTACTGTGCGCGCAGACGCTGCGCTGCCCTGTGGAAATTTTTACAATAAGTTCACTTTACAGAGCGAGACGACAACGAAAAGTGCGAAGAGAGCAAAATGTGGCAGTTGCAGCGTGCAGTATTACCAAAAAACCAAATTTCCAGATCTCATGACGATCGCAGAAATTGAGATTTTCTCAATTTGGCGAACTTTGCGTAAAGATTTGAATCTACATCCTTACAAAAGTTGTTTCGGCTCAAGATGATAATGAAACCAAATGATCACAGATTGCGTCCATAGCTTGCTGATTATTCCGTTCACCATTTAGAAGACGATTCTGATTTCGCTCAATAAATCACCTCTTCTTCATCAAAGCCGCATTGTTGTATGAATATCTTTATTAATACAACAAAATTGTTGTTATTTATACACGAGAAGAAATAAAAGTGAATGTATTGTTAATAAATCGTATACATGTGGCAATCAATGAATTTAAATATTGCCTATAAAAGCAAAGATAAGAAAATAGAACACGGAAACATTAATGAAAAAAGAAATGTGTGGCAATATTTCCAACCGGTCGGTGTTGCTATTCCATTCGGATCGCACGGTTACAAATCAAAATTACAAAGTGGCTGTTACATTCCTTTTCAGTAGTAAAGACTGAAAAAATCGAAACGATCATGTAATAAAAGGATAAGAATAATAATAATAAAAGATATATACAAAGTTGTTCAAGAGGGAAAGGGTAAAAAACAATGTAAGCAGCAAATTGGAGGGTAATTAAGCGAAAAGTTTAAGTAAGCAGATAAGTTTCTGGTTACAACTACTCTTTCATTAATTAATTATGAAAGCATTTTCGTTTAAAAAAAGCACCCGAATAGTTTTCCAGCTAGTGAAAGTGTTTTTTTCACAGAAGGCAATTTTATCAAAGTGGCGTTAATAAAGAGTTAATAATTAATTTGTACAAGGTGCGTGCAACTTACGATATCAATATGATAAAAAAGCGATGTAAAAGTGTGTTTACTGGACCGTAGCTGATTAACACAGTCTGTCGATTATTGGTTGAGTACCTCAAATCTTGGGTGACCTTTTCGTTACCTACCTACCGCACGACATATCTTTTAAACCCCTTTTTTTCGTCACCTCTCGGTCATTTTCACAACGTTCTAATAAAAAGAGAGTGCCTTGCACCGAACAAATCTAATTAATTTAATTTGACCTCTTGGTAAAGGTTCAAATAGAGTTCAAATTTAAACTCGTTCATGCAAACTTCATTGTTAAACAAATATGCGATTTCAGTAAACGCTTTGATTAGCGCTGCTTAAGTTTACTAGACCATGAGCGGATTTTAGATTTTCCAGCGCGATCACAACCGGCTGTATTTTTGGCAAAATCCTTCATTAATGCGGTTTTTTTGTATTTATCTACAAACTATAGTAAACCAATATTTTTGTTACCCGTAAACGAACCCTAATTTGTATTTGAACGGTAGATATAAAGTTGTTACGTTTACAACTTTTTAATTAAATTAGTGCTTAATTTATAGTATATTACCCGTCTGTGTAAACAGCCCAACATAAATCACTATCAATCAATTTGCAATAAATAAAATTGTCTATAAAAACGAGAAACCGGAAAACAGTCACGATCTTGTAGGTTACTGGCTCTAACACATTATACTCTTGTTATCCTTTTTCAGTTGAATGGAAGTTTGTTTGCAGAACGAAAACAAAATGAGGTTGTTTGTTATACCTGACATAAGTAAATGCCCTGATACCTATGCAATAGCAAAACACCGGCGATTATGGTCATTGGATCTATACGGAGATAAGTGCAGTCATGGCCAACTTTACCTTGAAATGTCCTACGTACGGTCTGTTTGACAGACAATTTATAAATCACGATTTACGAAGGTAAAAGCTCTTCAATTTTCGTTACTAATTTATAGGGCGGCGTTTCTTTAATTGACAGATCTACAAACTTTCACCTTTCATAATGAATTGCAACTTATTAGCTTTAGAAAGGTCAACTTGTTGTCATCAAGAAATTTTTTGGAGATAAGAATTCCTCGATTATTTTATGATTTCTAAACACACAAATTGATTTCAAGCTTGTTTACGACCGTTATCTTAGCACAAACTCGCAGTTTCATCTCGATCCACTAGTAAAAGTTTTACGCTCGAAAGCGATACTCCACAATTTCTGTACGTAAGCATTCTGGTTTTATCTATCGTTCTTTAAGTTTTAAGTTTTTCCGATGGACATGCAAAATGTCTTAATTATACTCTTTTAGTTTCACCTGGATTTTGGTTTTCCCTAATAAGAATAACTGGTACATATCCACGTTATCGTTATAACGTTCTGACATTTATTAATTTAGGATCAATTGTATAGTAAGGGGAAGCAAGTATTATGGCCGCCACACATTAAAAATAATGGAAGGCATACTTTATACGTCGATTTGAGTCAAATCCTAGTATTTAAATAGATAGCCTATGTCGATTCCAATTAAGAAATTTGGAACTGTGACAAAAAAAGTTGCAGAAAAGTAAACGTAGTCTATACTTTCCTAGGATTAAAATTCACAGCATTGTCATTACTCTCATAACACGTGCTTATGCTCCAAAAATCCTGAATTCTACACGACTAAAAAAGTGGAGTTGCTTTAAAAGTATTACCCTTCTTTTTTTTGATTGCCTATGATCTTTAAATTAATTCACCTCAAGTAATTGATCCAAACTCTTTGATTGAACAATAATACAGTGCTGGCTAATATTCCAAAGGTATTGAATTCAAATAGTTCTCACGTATTACATTATCTATATACTTGACATAACTAGAAAACAAACACCTAACAGGACAACTTGTACAACATAAGCTACATGTATGCATAGGATCACTAGAATTTACGCGTTTTATTTATATTTTGTCATGTAGGATAATGGTTTAGTAAACAGACTCACACCATAATATCCATCATTTTCATTCGTATTTTTTGTGAAAAAAATTTGGGGTACTTGAAGCTCGATTTACCGTAAAGGAAAATCTCCAAATAGATTTGAAACCTAGAATACCTCATTTGAACAATCTATTTGTGATCACTTCCCTTATTTAAGAATCAAATTTTTTTAAATTTTAGATATGATCATTAGTACATATCACCAATTAGAATACATATAATATACGACCTGTTGATGAGGGAGTTCATTTATTAATGGGTTGTTATCAGGGGCGTCATTTAAGGGGGGACAGGGTAGGGTAGTTGACCTCCCCCCCCCCCTGGAATTACTACTACCAAAAAAGTACGTTAAATTTATAAAACTGAAATCACACCCCTTTTTCAAAATAAATTTCGCCTGCGTCGGGCCATTTTTTCCCTTTTTATTATAGTTGCCCCCCCCACCCCCTGTAAAATACTGAATTGACGCCGCTGGTTGTTATGCGCAGAGATTTTTTCAACGTAGTTCTGTCATGCTATTAGTGAAATTTTAAGGTCTTCGTGAAGCATATGATTTGTTATGTTATTATGTACTATGGCGCGTTGGTTATTGTCCTTAACATTTTGGACCGACACCTTTGTATGATGGCAAAATTAGATTTGCTAGCGAAGTCCCATAGTAAAATTTAAATAATAGAATATTTCAAATTTAAAACATTTCACCAATATTAAACACATAAATAAAAACAAACAAATCACATTCGGAAATGTTCCCAAAATCGGTGCAGCGTTTCGTCTTTGTATCGCTATAGAAATTCATTGTTTCAAGTAAAGTTTAGATCTGGGCTGTCTTGTGGTGGAACAAATCTTGTTTCCTAGATCGTCAATGAATCTTAAAGCTTGTTCACACCAGGGATCCAAAGTTTCCACTGCTAAAGGTACGAAATAAAATTCTGATTAATGAGACCTTTGTATTTTTCTGCCTTTCGTTTGGCTCTCAATTCAGCCACAGATCTACTAGATAAGCTAGAAGAACCAAGATAAGATGGGTTAGAGAATCTAAACAGGTTGAGTCACATATCAGGTGTTGATCTTTATACCAAGGGACAAATGACATACCATCCCTCTTTCCATCGTCAGGAATAGTGGCTCCAATACTAAAGGAAATTTAGCAGTTTGGGTACGATACACAATATTATTTAATTCGCTATGACGTGAATGTCCTCCTATGCTCACAACTTAACCCGTGCATTCTATCAGTATTGACTTTCTGTCCACATTGACATTTATGAGGCCAATCCAAAGGGCTTTGTTCCTAAAGATCGGGAAGGAAAGGGCCATCAGCCAACCTTTGGATTCAGGTTTCTGGACTTGATCTTTTTATCACAGAATGAAATGGATTCAATTTTTAGATTATCGCAATTGGATTGTAAATTAGGAATAAGTGGTCACTCTAGACCATCAGCTATCTATTTTTTAGTTCCTTCCTTGTAGACAGTTAATGATTACTCGTCAGAAGATAATTTTATCATGTGTGTTGACGAGGTCGTTAACTGAACATAATGAACTGAGGAACGCTGGCAGAGCGTGTTATACCGATGAAAAAGAATGAAATAATAACGATAGACTCTTTATAATATCTTTTCAACTATACGACATCCTTCGCTACACAGTTCGAATAAAAGAAAATGCTGCGATTAAAAAGGGTAAGTTCGAGACTTTAAATGGTCTTTTTTGCTAAAAACTAAGTTGCAATATAGTAATTCAGGTAACTAGGGCGTTATGTTTATAACGCCCGTGGTGCCTTCATAACTTAATATCATACTTGCAAGAAGTTGATTATAGTAATTAAGGTAACTAGGGCGTTATGAACTAAATAACGGCTAAGGTCGACAGTGTAGTATAGCCCGAGTGCCTCTTGAACCACTCGGTGATCACGGTAACGCTGTCTTGTAGTTGTTGAGTAGCTTGGTGGATGTCAATGTGTTGAGAGAGTAAAGCTGTATCATCAGCATACATTGGAACTGCCGCATTCGGGGATCGGGTAAATCGTGGACAAATATGTTAAATAATATTGAGCCCAGTATTGATCCTTGTGGGACTATGGCTGTGGGAGTCTTATTTTCCAATATGGTAGAATTTATTCTGATTGCAAATGAGCGATTTGTAAGAATTGATTTGGTAATACATAATAAGTAATCCGGTACCTTGCATTAAAGCATTTTATAGAGTAGCCCGTTACGCCAGACTCGGTCAAATGCCTGGGCGATGACGCGACGTTTAGGAATACAGCCATTGTGTGCTGTTTTTGCTCAAATCTGTTTTCTATTAGTTCTGACAGTCGAGATTGCTGGTGTACGGTTTCTTTCGGATGCCGTATTGGAAAGTGAGAAGTATTTTTTGTTTGGTTAAGAATTTGGTAAGGCGAGCGTAATTTTCTTAAACAGTTTTGAAAGTGTGGGCAGAAGGCTTATTGGTCGATAATTTACTGGATTTTTATGGTTTTTGCCAAGTTTGGGGAAAAGCAAATATGTGCATGCTTTCATGTGTCTGGGAAATAATTTTGTTGTGTTTAATACTTGTTGAAATTGCTTCCAATCCACGAAGCCCTGGATTACTCTAGGATATAGGTGTTTGGACATAGGAGTTCTGTCGAAGAAGATTAATATAGGTTGATGATCAGAGTCTTATTCCGGATTTTAATCTAATTGTGAAATTGGGAATGGGAAGTCTTTGAGTAGACATATATCGAGTATATCTGGTCGGTGATCTCTTCGGTATGGATAATGAGTTGGTTCTGTGGGAGTGGATAAATTAAAGCCAGATATTTTACAATTAATTTAGAAAGTAACTTTATCTATGTGGTCGGACACTTTGGAGACCTTTATTATAAAAAAAGCAGTGTCTAAAATTTTCTGCAAAATGCTGGAATCCACGATTTTGCAAGCATTAACAAGTATCTACTTCATAAATAGTATTCACAAATATGATGTAACTTTATTATACAAAACTCTAAGAAATAAAGTAAACGAGAAAAGTGGTGTGCATAGCATTTTCCCCTTATAAATCTCAAATGGTAACAGGATTAAATTGATAGCTCATTTATGGTTGGAGTAAAGTGCTTAAAATTTCGGCTTTGCACTCTAATTTTCAAAATTCTACAACATGTGTGATTATTATTTCATACGTCCATAACACAAACTCTTTTTGAGGTTTTCGTAAACATTACGGAAACAATTACGGATTTTTATGTGTGTTTCTTGCACACACCTATAGGAACTATTATAGAACGCACGATAGTGATTGTGATTTAACTTTTTATGCGGATTTCTATTCATCATCTGAAGATTAAGTAAGTATTTAAATTGAAACGATCGTTGAACATGACGTGAAGCTCAATGTAGGTTAATCCATGTATAAAATTTTAAAATATTCTATACACCAGTTGCGGAAATGTCATCAATAATAATATAATATGAAAATGTATTTGTAAAGGCAAAGCAATTTATTATATTCACAAACAGCATTATTAAGTTAATTAATATTTTAATTAGCTCAAAGTATCATATCCGTTGCTAAAGGCAAAACCTATTTTCTTACCAATAAATTGCAAATTCAATGAAAATTGTTAATGAGTACGTGGCGTGCACGCTATTAAATTATAAATGTAATGTTCACTGGTAAGATGTTTGTCTTCACGACTTTAATTTTATTTTTGTATGGTTAAAATCACGAATCGATGTAGTGACGAATCCCTTCTAAAATGCCTATAAGATTAGACAGTGTTCTTTTTGTAAAAAAAAGGTGGTGGAACGCTAAAAAAATTTTTTTTCCCATTTTTATATCATATTTATGATCGTAAGGTAGGTAATTATCTTATAATACACGGTGTTTCAAAATTGCACGGCACTATTTCAGAGATGTGTTCTCCAGCACAAAATAAACAGAAAAGTTCATATAAACATATGTCTTAAATTAATTTATTGACGAGATATTGAAAGTTAAAGAGAAATATTTATAAGCTTGAAGTTGGCGTTTAATTTAATTATTAAACATCTGCCAAACATCTGCCATCTGGATACAGGTAGAAAGATAAACATAGTAAATGGTTCGAAATTATTGTAATAAGATAATAAGTCGAAAAGATAAGGGAGGTAGAAGAAACAGTTATAGGAATCATTAGGCAATGAAAAAAATGGCACGACATTAATAATCTGGAAGAAAATGATGTAACTCGAAGAAATGATGCGAATCTGTATACAAGTATGAAAAAATAACAAATAACAAAGACAATGGTAAAAATGAATAGCAAAAATCGAGAATACACTTAAAAAAACTGTTAACTCAAGGAAATTGGACTACAAATGAGCTAGGTTAACAGGAAAAATTCAATTGATTTATCCCATATCTTTAGCTTTTACACCTTGTTATATTTTGCACACAGCGCAGTCTAAACGGAATAGAGCCGCGGGGGATAGACAATATTGCGAATGCAATTATTAAATATTATCTTAGTAGCATTAGCCTATTCGTAGAAATCCACGACGAGGCCCTATAGAGCACGTAGTCGAGCTATGGTAACGTATAAAGCCGGTGCAAATAAGAATTTCAAAAATAATAAAAAGAATATACATATGTGTGATGTAACAGACACCAGGTTCCCTAGATGTCGCTTATCAAGACCTTTGAAGTTGTAGGTTGGAGGAAAACAAACAAGCAGTTAAAATGAACGTAAATATATATTTGGTGATAAAAATAAAAGCCCTAAGTCATATTTAACGCCAAAAAGAGAAAGCCGTGTTCACCTGGAACTAGCCGAAGGAAGAACATGGTAAAAGAAACCTTCGGTTATGTTCCCCAGAAACTAAATTCACAAATTAAACAAAACACACAAAGAAATATCATGGACTGAGGAGACAACAGTAACATAAAAATAGCTGCAATGAAAGCATACAATTGGTAATCAAATTCAATTATACAGGGTGGGCAATTGAAAAGGTAACACGCCTATTTTGGGACACTGGACCAGTTTCTTAAAAAAACGCTCGGACACGTCGATTTTTTATTTTTGGGGGACAACGTTTGATGTCAAATTTGACTTTGTCAGGTCAACTCCTTAGCCCCAGCTGTTGTCCCCCAACAATATAAAATCGTCGTGTCCGAGCGTTTTTTTAAGAAACTTGTCTAAGTGTCCCAAAACAGGCGTGTTACTTTTCAATGGCCCCCTGTATAAGTAATACGAAAAAACAACTGTGTTCACTCGGTACTCAAGACCACAAACTAAAATACCCACTACTTATACTGAATTCAACATTTTTACACAAAGAAAACTCTCGCCCCTAATTCAATAGGTAACGGAAGTTTATTATCCCTATTACATACAAGTCATACAACAACGACAAATAAAAACACATTATATAACAACAAATCAAGATGGACTCACACCAAAGTTTTCTTTCGCTTTATCTTCAAAACCGGACATTCCATATGAAACGAAGAAAATAGCAGAAGGCGAACATCACATGATAAAGGATTGAGAGACATAGGGGATCGTGCATCGTGATGTGAAGCATTATTAGACATAATAAGATTTGATGGCAGCAGAATCATGACGAAAGTAATGATGCGGAAACAGAATACCTAAATAGAGAGAAGAATTTTGAGAAGAAAGAAATCATAAATCATAACAATGATGGACAACACGAGCTTGGTGCACAGGATGTACGGCATAACCCCGATTCAGCGGTCCCCGTTCCAGCGGTCCCCGTTTCGGTGGTGCCCCGTTTCAGCGCTCCCCGTTTCCGCGGTGCCCCGTTTCAGCGGTTCCCATTTCGGCGGTCCCTCGTTTCAGCGGACCCCATTTGAGCAAGAAAGTGGACATAGTTGCGTTACCATAAAAATGAATGAACTTATTAAGTACTTTAGTTGTTCAGAAAAAAGAATAATGCTTGTCATAACATGTAATTATTGGTTATATTCTATATGAATAAGTTAATTGTAATTAAAAGTTTACATGTCGTGGCGTCCTTTTGACGACCTGTTTGCCTTTTTGTCATAGATTCGTTTTATGCAGTGCATACCGATTCAAATGGTGCTTAAAAATCAAAAATTCCAAGCGCTTTTGAAGACAAACGAAGGAAACCGAAAAATTAATTTTTGAATAGTTATTTAATTTATTGTAAAAGGTACAAGAATTTTTTAATCAGAAAGTTACTCCTTTTTGGCAAAAAATACCTTTTGAGATAAAAGAAATATTTATAGTAAAGTAATTACAAACAATTTCGTAAGGGTAAAAGGATGGGAGCTCATCGTTTAAAATTATTTTTTTCAACATTATGCTTTCCCGTTAATCATAAGTTACTACGAAACAGTGGAAAGGGGCTCCGAGAAAGATATACCGCCGAAACGGGGACCGCTGAAGCGGGTGACCGTTAAAATGGGAACCGCTGTAACGTAACGCGTGGCCGCTGAAACGGGGACTGTTGAAGACCACTGAAACGGGGACCGCCGAATCGGGAACCGCTGAATCGGGGTCTAACCGGATGTACCTAATATAGTCTTGCGTATGTTTAAACAATTTATGTATAGTCGCATCTTTCTTATTATGTTATTATACTTACTTACAAAAAAGAATTAATTTAGAATATTTTGCTGTTTTGGTTTGAATCGAAATTAAGTATTAAGGTAACTGTTGGTGATGTATTCACATGTTACACCAAATAATGAAATTTCAGCTTGAACCATTACAGGAGCAGAGCAGTGCCATCGCATTATGTACACTGTGGCCCGAAATAAAGGAGTACATTTTTTAATCTGAAATAACTTTTTTGTTTTTAGGGCGATTTATTTTCTTTTTACAGGGTTAATACCTCAGCATGTCCCCAATATGAGTGCAAATTTTGGTATAAATAAAATGTACAGGGTCGGACTTACAAATTTTTTTCTTTAATGGTGCATTTGTGATCGTTGCAAATGAAACATGTTTTAGCTAAATTTGAACTAATATGCTCTTTCGGTAAGGTAAGTACCCAGAACACTTCCGTACAAACGAAATTCTCCGAAATTGTAGGATTTGCGAAATATCATTTTTTTATTGAAATAAGGAAATAATACATTTTATTAAATAACACAAATTATAACTAAGAAAATTAGCTACATAATTTATAACTTAAAGTAAAATATTATGAATGTGGCCACCATGATTGTTCACCACTTCTTGTAGCCTTCTGCGCCATAAATTGATGGCCCCATTTATTGTACGCTGTTCAAAGTTGTTCCATACAAACTGCATTCGTTCGAAGAAATGGCAGGAAAGATGTAATTTAGTGCTAAGGAGCTTCCGTTTTAGTGAAGATATTAGAAAAACATTTAAATTTACATAAATATTAAAATTCGATATTTTTCTTTAGTTTATGGCTATTGCGCGTACTTAGTATCATTTAAATAAAAAAATGATATTTCGCAAATCCTACAATTTCGGAGAATTTCGTTTGTACGGAAGTGTTCTGGGTACTTACCGTACCGAAAGAGCATATCAGTTCAAATTTAGCTAAAACATGTTTCATTTGCAACGATCACAAATGCACCATTAAAGAAAAAAATTTGTAAGTCCGACCCTGTACATTTTATTTATACCAAAATTTGCACTCATATTGGGGACATGCTGAGGTATTAACCCTGTAAAAAGAAAATAAATCGCCCTAAAAACAAAAAAGTTAGTTCAGATTAAAAAATGTACTCCTTTATTTCGGGCCACAGTGTATTTATAAATGCCGTTATTTATGCAAGACCTGGGGAATCACTTCAACCTAGAACTTGTACTCGACCGTTTGTTATGTTATACCAAAGACTATATTATCTTTGGTTATACTAAGATGGATAGATGTGTAAACATACTAGGCTATTATTATACGAATAGGTGACATAAAGAAAATCTACTAACTATCTTTTACATTATTCCCCTATAGTACAGCTCGTTCAACGAAATTTCCGATGCACGTCATAAGTGGAATAAATTGACGTACCAAACGTAACACTTCACTAAGAAATGCTTTGCAATGGATAAATCAAGTAACATTTTCATTGTAAGGTTGGTACTCGAAACCAACGTTGCCAAACTGAATCCTGTTATTAAAATGGGTTTTTTAGGTTATGTTGGTATGTTTGACAGTTCAGTGGCTTCTTTCCATTCTTTCACTCGTTACTTGTATTTGTTTGTCTTCACTTTATAATTTGTGAATATGTATATTCAAAAAACTGTTCTTTTCAGAACAAATATTGTCATAAAGCTGTACTAAGTTATTAAGATGCCGAAAGCATTTAAACAGCACAGCTAAAAAACTCGTAGCATCGTTAATCCTTTATTACTTCTACAGGCTGTAAGAGAAGTAAGTGAAGAATTTCATTTAGCCTTATACAGTAATATTTCAACTATCTTTTGTAGCGAGTTGCCCAAGCTTTAAATGTGAGTAGTTCTACAGTTAGTGCCATTTCAAACGCAGTGAAGAACAACGAACTGCTAAACTCACCTTCAAAATACCGTCCGAACCCTAAATCGGTGACAGATATTATACACTTGAATGTTGATTCGATTAGAAATGCAATATATGAAATGTATGAAAAAAGTAAGTACGCTACCACCTCATTTCATGTAGCTGTTTCTGAAGATTCCCTGATAACCCTTTTATTGATAGAATGATTTGTCCTTTAGAGGTAATTTTAGGAATTGCTTTGTATTAAAGTGTTAAATATATGCAATTATTACATTTTCGAAATATTCATTAAAGCTATGACATGGTTTAATCCAAGGATTTCGTGATCTAACTTGAATGTTTTGTAGTAATTTTTCAATTCAATTGAACTACAATGATAGTAGTTACAATGATTTCATAACAGTTTTAATGTTTCAGATATTTATTGACAATGCTGCATTGCAATGGCGTCATCAAATTTATGACGTGCATCGGAAATTTGGTTGAACAAGCTATACTTCCATTACCAGTTTAAAACCATTATTGCAGAATAGTAAAAGCGTTCAGATACTTACTTTTGCAATAATTGTAAACTATCACGACAGATTATTGCAATTTATTCCAAGGCAGTAAAGTGGCGACGGCGACGTACGGGATTATGCAGTTTGAAAGAGAAAAAGATATAAACGGTTGAAATGGGATAACGCATAAGTTATTTGATTTGCATGAGCGCAAATATAACTGTGAAGAATTGTAAATTATATTTTTCTAGTCATTTGTCAATATTACTTTATCATCGAGCCTTGACATTTATAAAAGTGTACTTTTTTAAATGTCATTTGTGCAAAATTTATACTATGAAAAAGAAAACTAAATGTGCAACGAATGATTTCACAAAATAGTACCTACAGTTTTTCGAGGTCGTAATAGGTCAATGAATGTACTATATGGAAGTCAAAGTACATAATAGAAACTGAATTTATAACCTTCATTTGTACGACTATACGTGTTATAATATAACCTTAAATTACTCTATGTGTACCGTTCGTAATTGTATTTGGTTGACTTGATTAAAAATAAAATATACGCATCTGCGAAAACATTAAGAGAAAGGAAACAGATCTGCACTCAGCAAATAAAATAAGTAGAGTAAATTAACGCTCTAATAGTCACTACGCATTAAAAGCTTGATTTGTTTATATACGATGTTTTACATTCCTTTCGTCTTTTTTATTTAATTTACTGAGAGGCATTAAGTTTTTTTTTCTGTTTTATTTGCTTTCAGGTGCCTTCCTATTAATAACGTAAAACGGTCGATAATAACGCAGACGTGCAGTGCAAAACAATTTCTCAAAATATTGGTCCGTAAGCTGAGGTGGCTAATTTAATAGTTATTCCAAATGTTTGTACTGGCACAACGTGGGTTAAGGGAAGAATTAGTCAATGGATAAACTTCGTTTATCGAAGTGAATTTTCATGCACTACGTTAATGCAATTTTAAAAGCCAGAATTTATACATAGCTTTCCTTTTAATGGTATAATTACAGGAATACCAACAGTACAGTAGCGATCCTCATCCTCTCATTGTATAATATATCATTCATTAAACATTATCCAAGCATTATCAACAATACAACACGATTATTAGATTTCTTCATTTATTTTTGTGTATTGATGATTAAAATTAGAATGAGGTGTAGGTACTTAATGCAAGAGACAACAGCAATATTGCAAATTTGAATTTAATTGTAAGTGATTTTCACAGTCGCGGATCCAACGAGGGGCAATGAGGGCAATTGCCCGGACTGAGAATATAATAACTTACTTTTTAAATTTTTAAAAATATTTACAAAATAATTAATATAAATATATATCTACATTTATACAACAAATGTTACATCATCCATTTGGGTCCATTTCCCCAGCACACCCCACTTCGAATTTCGAAATGAAAATTTGCACACGAATTGTGCTCGTTTTGTGCTCAATTGTGCCCTTAAAATTTCGTTTTGTGCTTCACCCCTTCCAGAGATATCATCAATAAACTTTGGGCGGTGCTGGGGAAATGCGAGCACACCCCACTTCGAATTTCGAAATGAAAATTTGCACACGAATTGTGCTCGTTTTGTGCTCAATTTTGCCCTTAAAATTTCGTTTTGTGCTTCATCCCTTGCGGAGATATCGCCAAAAGTATGGGCGGTGCTGGGAAAATGCGAGCACACCCCACTTCGAATTTCGAAATGAAAATTTGCACACGAATTGTGCTTGTTTTGTGCTCAATTGTGCCCTTAAAATTTCGTTTTGTGCTTCATCCCTTGCGGAGATATCGCCAAAAGTATGGGCGGTGCTGGGAAAATGCGAGCACACCCCACTTCGAATTTCGAAATGAAAATTTGCACACGAATTGTGCTTGTTTTGTGCTCAATTGTGCCCTTAAAATTTCGTTTTGTGCTTCACCCCTTCCAGAGATATCATCAATAAACTTTGGGCGGTGCTGGGGAAATGCGAGCACACCCCACTTCGAATTTCGAAATGAAAATTTGCACACGAATTGTGCTCGTTTTGTGCTCAATTGTGCCCTTAAAATTTCGTTTTGTGCTTCACCCCTTCCAGAGATATCATCAATAAACTTTGGGCGGTGCTGGGGAAATGCCAGCACACCCCACTTCGAATTTCGAAATGAAAATTTGCACACGAATTGTGCTCGTTTTGTGCTCAATTGTGCCCTTAAAATTTCGTTTTGTGCTTCATCCCTTGCGGAGATATCGCCAAAAGTATGGGCGGTGCTGGGGAAATGCGAGCACACCCCACTTCGAATTTCGAAATGAAAATTTGCACACGAATTGTGCTTGTTTTGTGCTCAATTGTGCCCTTAAAATTTCGTTTTGTGCTTCACCCCTTCCAGAGATATCATCAATAAACTTTGGGCGGTGCTGGGGAAATGCGAGCACACCCCACTTCGAATTTCGAAATGAAAATTTGCACACGAATTGTGCTCGTTTTGTGCTCAATTGTGCCCTTAAAATTTCGTTTTGTGCTTCACCCCTTCCAGAGATATCATCAATAAACTTTGGGCGGTGCTGGGGAAATGCGAGCACACCCCACTTCGAATTTCGAAATGAAAATTTGCACACGAATTGTGCTCGTTTTGTGATCAATTGTGCCCTTAAAATTTCGTTTTGTGCTTCATCCCTTGCGGAGATATCGCCAAAAGTATGGGCGGTGCTGGGGAAATGCGAGCACACCTCACTTCGAATTTCGAAATGAAAATTTGCACACGAATTGTGCTCGTTTTGTGCTCAATTGTGCCCTTAAAATTTCGTTTTGTGCTTCATCCCTTGCGGAGATATCGCCAAAAGTATGGGCGGTGCTGGGGAAATGCGAGCACCCCCCACTCCGAATTTCGAAATGAAAATTTGCAAACCAATTGTGCTCATTTTGTGCCGTTATTTCGTTTTGTGCTCTTTTCCTCCTAACAGATATTAAGGGTGGCAGTGGAAATGGCAGCCCCATTGCGCACAAAAAACAAAAAAACTAAAAAAAACTAGTGCACTGAATTCAGAAAAGAAAGACCTTTCAAATGACATATCACTTACCCCATCATCTCTATCTAAATGATAGGGGTTGTTCTCACAGCGCTAAGGGATGAAATCGTTTCAGGTTGTAAATAATGAAAAAAAGTTGTCCCCCTTAATATAAAAATTGCTATTTTCGAATTTCTCAAAAAAAAAAATTTCTACCCAGAAACCCGCCTGTTACCTTTTCGTTGGGCCACCCTGTATATTATATTACCTTGTTATTTTTTAGTTTTTTTATTTTATTTTGTGATATTCATGGGAAACGCTCTTTTGTGTTTTTATTTTTTTATTTGGCTTTAGCTTATTTTGTTTTTCTTCCTTTTTACGTGTATTGTTCTGTATACAGGGTGTACCGAAAAGATTGGTCATAAATTATACCACATATTCGTGGGTCAAAAATAGGTTGATTGAACCTCACTTACCTATATACAAAAGTGCACACAAAAAAAGTTACAGGGTGATTTAGATAAAAATTTAAATAAGTTTTTTTATCATTGCTCTAAAACGGTTTAACTTTAATTTATGAAAATTTATACGAAATACTAGTAGACGATAACCAATAAATTGGAAACAGTCGTATTCAATTATTTTTATTTATTATGGATTTTCAGAGGGGATGAACACCCCTTTTACCCTCCAACTTGTTTTAGGGTTATACTTTAACAAAATATGGAACGCTACTGGAATCAAACGTCTATTATTCAACTTTTTTGTCTCTTTGTATTTCTTTGTAAACATTTTAGTTTAGAAGATACAGCCACTCTGTAAAATGTCAATTTCAAATTATTTAATATTTCAACTCTACATTTTCACAAATATTAAACCTTCATTATTATTAAATTGCAATTTAGACACAAACAAGGTATTAAGATTAACTCAACAAGTGTTAAACATGACCTCCTCCTTCCTGTATACCGGGTGTCCCATTTTAATCCGCCACCTGCAACAATTCTATAACACTAGGTCGGATCACAAAATGTCCCGAATAAAAAGTTAACGGTTTTGAGGGTGACATCTGATGCTGTTAACCCTTGCCTCCCACGGACTCCCAGTGGGGCGGGAACGGAGGGTAACTTTAAAATTTTAAATGGAAACCCTATTCCAAAAATGTTTGTTAAGCGAGCTGGAGCTCCTTATAGATGGTGTCATGAAGTATACTTTTTTTGTAATATATATTGAAACAGATGTCAAAAAAATAAATGTAAGAAAAATACAATCCAAAATGTCTGCGGCCCCTCCCACATGAGACGCTAATGGCCGCAGCAAGGAAGTATTATTTACAGCGACCGATATGTGATCAGAAGGTAAGTCATTGTGCAAAGTTTGGACATCTTCGATCGAAACGTTTTTGAGATATTACAAAAAAAAGTACTTCATGGCACCATCTATAACCTCGCTTAAGAAGCATTTTTGGACTAAGGTAATTTAAGTAAAATCGACATAAAATAATGTCTACTAACTGGGATTTTCGTTTGGCACCTTCATTTCTGGGCACCCTGTATTTATTCTATCTATTTACACTGTAGAGGGATCATTTGTTTTTATGGTGGTTTATTTTATATTTTATATTTCATTTTATTATGGTTTTATTTACAAAAGGACTGGTTGTTTTTTTATTTTTTAGAAAATTCCTGTTTATATTTTGTTTTATTGTTAACTTAGAAGATATCTGTTTTTGTTCTGTTTTTGAGATTTCTGTTATTATTATATATTATTATTAAATATTTTCTAATTTTTTATTATTAGTGATATTGTCATTATCATTATTATTATTACGGGGTAGATGCACGGATGATGCCTGGGTAGATCACAAAAAGGCAGGCCTACCGAAGGATAAGGTGCAAATGTCTGGCCAGGATTCCCCCAATATGGGTCGTTTCAGTTGGACAAGTGCGAGACACTCACAAAGTATGTGGTGTGCCGTCTCGTCCTTACTAATGTTAAGCACTTGAATTTTAAAAGCTAACTTTTATGAAAAATGAATGCTTAACGCATCTCAACCAAACTTTTAAGAGTCTACTTTAGGGAAAGGTAGGCAATAGAAGTATCAAAGTATGCAGCATAAATGAGTACAAAATACAGGGTAGACCATTTTAAGGGCGAATATCTCGAAAAGGAGATTTTTTTTCAAAAATGTTTCAGGTGAAGGTTTTGTGGCTTTGAGGGGGAAAGATGACGACATTATCAATTTAATTGTGATGGCGCGACTTAAGAGATTTCATCATGACGGCTATTTTTTTAAATGGGAGTTGATTTTTCTTTCCAAATGAAAGTTGTAGCTGGCAATAAGACGAATACAATGGTTTTTGGTTTTTTGTAATCTAATCATTTTTCACTGAGTTAAGTACGGTGTTCCAAAGTTTATAAATTAAGTAAAAGCACAGGTAAAAGTTTCCACAATTCCACCCCCCTTAGTGTACGTATTTTGTAACTCCACACCACTCTGCATTTCTCTCCCCTCTCTGTGTTGTTCCTATCCGTTACCTGGACCGATTTTGTTTGATAGTCAACCAGATTCAGGCTGATTGACACGCATTTTCCCTTGCTTAGCATTACCCAGGATGAACGACGTGGACGTGACGGGGTTTTCATCCCTTTGGGGTGCTTGATTAGCGTGAGTCCCCTTGCCTCTTACTATTCGGAGTACTTGAATAGTGCGAGAGGTGCAGAATTACAAAATACGTATACTATGGAGGTGGAACCTTTACTTAATTTATACATTGTGGGACACCGTACCTCACTGAAAAATGATGCGATGAAAAAACACAAAAAACTGTTGTATTCGTCTTATTGCTAGCTACAACTTTCATTTGGAAAGAAAAATCAACTCCCGTTTAAAAAAATGGCCGCCATGATGAAATCTCTAAAGTGGCGCCATCTACAATTAAATTGATAATGTCATCATCTTTCCCCCTCAAAGCCACAAAACTTTCGCCTGAAACATTTTTTGGAAAAAATTCTCCTTTTCGAGATATTTGCGTGTATCACTTAAAATGGTCTACCCTGTATAGTATATATAAAAGATTGAGACCTGTTTCAATTAGAAATTCCAGATAGAAAGGGCTTCCATTTCGACAACTTCACCCGTAAGTTTCCTTAATATCTATTGAAAGGTGAGAGCACTAATGATGGTAATTTGTGCGCAATGGGGCTGCCATTTCCACTGCCACCCTTAATATCTGTTAGGAGGAAAAGAGCACAAAAAGAAATAACGACACAAAATGAGCACAATTGGTGTGCAAATTTTCATTTCGAAATTCGGAGTGGGGGGTGCTCGCATTTCCCCAGCACCGCCCATACTTTTGGCGATATCTCCGCAAGGGATGAAGCACAAAACGAAATTTTAAGGGCACAATTGAGCACAAAACGAGCACAATTCGTGTGCAAATTTTCATTTCGAAATTCGAAGTGGGGTGTGCTCGCATTTCCCCAGCACCGCCCAAAGTTTATTGATGATATCTCTGGAAGGGGTGAAGCACAAAACGAAATTTTAAGGGCACAATTGAGCACAAAACGAGCACAATTCGTGTGCAAATTTTCATTTCGAAATTCGAAGTGGGGTGTGCTCGCATTTCCCCAGCACCGCCCAAAGTTTATTGATGATATCTCTGGAAGGGGTGAAGCACAAAACGAAATTTTAAGGGCACAATTGAGCACAAAACAAGCACAATTCGTGTGCAAATTTTCATTTCGAAATTCGAAGTGGGGTGTGCTCGCATTTCCCCAGCACCGCCCATACTTTTGGCGATATCTCCGCAAGGGATGAAGCACAAAACGAAATTTTAAGGGCACAATTGAGCACAAAACGAGCACAATTCGTGTGCAAATTTTCATTTCGAAATTCGAAGTGGGGTGTGCTCGCATTTCCCCAGCACCGCCCAAAGTATATTGATGATATCTCTGGAAGGGGTGAAGCACAAAACAAAATTTTAAGGGCACAATTGAGCACAAAACGAGCACAATTCGTGTGCAAATTTTCATTTCGAAATTCGGAGTGGGGTGTGCTGGGGAAATGGACCCCATGCATTTGCTTTGTGGAGCTACCTCTAAAAAATTTTAAAAAACCAGCAATATATTATTCAGTACGCTCACGCAAATTCCGATTTGGATTCGTCCGCTGACCGCTGCTGCAGCGGAGTTTTTTTCTTATTAAAAATGTAGCAGCCACTGCAATTTTATTTTTCAATAAAACTTTATTTAAAAGTGTAATTTAATATTAAGGAGTTAAGGTTTATTTTAAGGGGTTTAACACGTGACCTTGAAATTTGGAAAAATTACTACTTTGGGCTCGCTACGCTCGCAATCGGCATCTTGTTTTTCTTAGTTACAGTAATGATTCCCAGGGCCGTCAGTTAGGGGAGTCAGGGTAGGGCAGTTGACCCCCTCCCTCTGGAATTACTACCCCCCAAAAAAAGTACGTTAAACTTATAAAACTGACAATTACGCCCCTTTTCAAAAAAATTTCACCTGCGGCGGACCATTTTTTTTTCCTTTTTACTATAGTTGCCCCCCTTGTAAAACACTGAAATGACGCCTCTGCTGATTGCCCTTACTGAAAATCGAGTCTGGATCCGCCTCTGGATTTTCATAATAAACTAAGAAGCTCTTGAAAGTAAGAATATAAAAGGTATATTATTATACAAGGGGGGAAAAGTAAGTGTTTTTAAAGCGCGATTATAAGATTTGCCTCGCCACGCGAAACGGAGGGAGGCAATTATGTGAGCGCTAAACATTACTTTTCCCCCCTGTAAAATACAATACTTTTTTCTATAACCCTTAAAATAGTGCTTATTTATTACAGTACCTACAGTACCTACGATTGAATCTTTCTTATAATGTTTTTTGTATAAGTACCCTAAGGTACTGAAACTACCAGCATTGCAAGACTGGCAGGTGGTAAAGTTTTGACGGATAAATAATTATTGTGACACCTCGTGACTAACCTTAACCAAAGGAGAAACAAAATTATACAGGGTGATCCAAATCTAGTGTCAAACATCAAACTTCTCAAACTTTAAAGTACTTTTTCTTTCATATTTTAAATTGCAACCCCTACATATTTTGATGTCATTCTATGCGGAGTTGAAAAACAAAATTTTTTTTCTAATACAGATTTTGATCTCCCTGTATAATTTGGATCAATGAAACTTGGTAAACGAGACTACTAGACTAGACTAGACTAAACTACCCCAAACAGAAGACACCAAATACCTCGGTATGCATATGAACGGAATACCAACGTGGAAAAAACATATTTTCACAAAGAGGAAGCAATTTGGACTAAAACTAAGACAGATGTACTGGCTTATCGGAAGACGGTCCAGATTAACACTGGGAAACAAACTCCTATACAAGGCAATCATTAAGCCTGTATGGACATACGGAATACAGCTCTGGGGCACAGGAAGCAACTCCAACTTGGAAATACTCCAACGATTTCAAAAAAACGTCAATTAGTTAATGTCCCATAGTACGTTCCTAACAATCAAACTAAAAGAGACGTAGAGGTTCCGCCAGTTAAAGAAGAAATTAAACAATTCGCAGCAAAATATAGTGCTCAGAATTTATTTTACTCCCGAGTACGAAGTAAAAGGGAAGACTTCTATTAATTAGTGTTCCAAAAAAAATTGACCTATGCAAATTTTTACATATCTTTGCGATGTGCGGTTTTCGCCAATCGATCGCATTCGGGCCAAGGACGAAAATGCTGATATTACCTTTGATGACGTCACTTTCGGTATAAGCTAAAACGGCGACACTCATTTTTTTTTAAAGAAAAAGTTGCAGTTTTTGGGTACGAGGGAAGACTCGTGGCAATTAATACATGCCAGAATTTTTTTTCATTTTTTGAATCTACGTATTCAGAAACGCAAAGATATGTAAAAATTTGCATAGGTCAATTTTTTTTGGAACACTAATACAATACTTCCCTTTTAGTTCGTACTCGGGAAGTAAAAAAACTTGATACATAAACATTGCTATGACATCCTTTGTGCGTTTATTAAAATAGTAGATAATTAAGTATAAACAAACGTTGATGGAGTTAACATTTCAAAATGCATGTTGTCATTAGTTATGTGTAAACTCATACTACTGTGCTTTCGGAATAACAAAAAGGACAAACGAATGTAATACAATAATAATAATTGAAAAATAACAAGCCGATGCGAATTAGCTTTGAGTAGTGATTCGCATAGTTTGTGTAATGCGATTGGATTGTTGTTTACACAATTGATTTTGGCGGCGCGGCGTTGCATTTCGGAATAATTTATGCATGCGTTAATCGAAAATGAAAGCCCTAGTTAGTGATCAAATAGGTTAATTACCATACGAGCCAATCAATGTGCAAAACTTGAATAATTAGTCATTTACTTCTATTCAATCTGATAGTCCGTGATATTTACAAATTTAATGCATTTCATGAAATATGTGTGCAATTGTATAGGGTAGTTAATAATCTCGTTACGTTTATGTGTATGTGACCAGAAAATAAAGGGTGACAATAAGTCGGAATATGAGTAGCGTTTGTATAGTAAGGGTGATTTTAAATGAAAATTTACACAACGGAAGCATTTATTACAATGTAACTAAAATTAGGTAGAATTCTTGCCTTTTTCTAACTATTGATATGTCGGAGGTAGTCGCGGTCGTAGATTCAGTGAGTATAATCCTATGTAGCATTTAATATTGGTTTAATAGTGGCATTTCATTGTAAATATGTATATTTGTAGAATATGTATGTACAATATTGTCCCAACATTGAAACAATTTTAAATATTGGCTAAATATTAGCAACCGATATTATTTCATTATTGGGGAAAATATTGATACAATATTGGCCGATTATTGTTTTGCAATGTATCCCAAAATGGTAAGAAAGGGGGTGGCGTGGACCACCTCCAGAGCTCTAAATGCTCCGAGGGACTCTGTCTCAGTGCGCAGCGCCTGCAGGGCTCCAGCGCTCCGATGGCTCCTTTCCCAGGGAGCCCATTCACTTCGTGTTGGTGATCGGTGATGGTGGAAAAACTATTTGCTTCAAGTACGTTATTATTTGTGAATATTTTTTTATTTTAAACATCCAGTAATATTGATGACATTTTTGTTATGTTATTGATTAATAAATATTGAGTTTATATTATATAGCAATATTTATTAAATATTGTAAATATGTAATATTTATTTATTTATTTATTTTTTTTTAAATTTATTTATTAACAAATAAACGGGAAACCCCATTGCAATATAAAAAATTTTTTTCACAACATTTTTCTTTTTTTACATTCAGCCTCCATAACCCCCTTTCGGATTACCTCAGGAGGCGCCTAAGTGATAACTTAAAGTTAACTAAAGAGGTACCAAAGAAACTAAGCCTACTACAATACGTATTCGCATTACTACACAACCTAGAAATAGGAGAAAATTGCCCATAATTAGATCTGTGAGTTGGAACATGAAACAGAATAGTACTTCTCGTATTTCTAGGAGGGACATGTAAATTAATTTGCTCTAATAACTTCGAACAATCAACCTGATCATTTAATAATTTAAAAACTATGCACAAACCTGAAATAATTCTACGTAATTTAAGGGAATCTAAATCTAGAACGTGTTCAATATAGGAATACGAAAACTCATTATTATTGACCCCCCACACCCATTTTATAAGCAGCTAATGTTAAAAAAATTTTCTGCACTCGTTCAATTCGAGTGGAGTACACCTCGTAGTAGGGATTCCATACGGTAGAGCAATACTCCAAGTGAGTTCGAACCAAGGAGCAGTACAGAACTTTTAGCGTTTTAATATTGACAAAGTCTTTGGAAGATCTTTTCAAAAAACCCAACATCTTAAAACCCTTGTTAACAATATTATCTACATGAAAGCTGAAACTGAGTGTAGAATCAAAAATAACACCTAAGTCCTTTATACTACTAACAGGTATTAGGGAATTCAGACCTAAATTATAGCTATATAATATTGGATTTTTAAATCTAAAAAAACGCATAATAAAACATTTAGAAATATTTAAAAGCATGTCATTCTGGTTACACCACACGAGTAATCGATCAAGTATATTCTGTAACTTTAAGGTATCAGACAGTGATTCAACCTTTAAAAACACCTTCAAATCATCTGCAAATAGTAAAAAAGAGCACTGGTCGAATATGTTCACTATATCATTAATGAAGATATTAAAGAGAATGGGACCTAAGTGAGACCCTTGTGGTACACCAGATGTTACACTAATTACATTGGAACTGAAATTCTTTATCTTTACTATTTGCTTCCTATTTATTAGGTAATTACAAAACCAAGACAATAATGCTCCAGAAATGCCATAAGCTTTTAATTTAGCAATGAGTTGATGTTGATTGACTTTATCAAACGCTTTGGAGAAATCCGTATAAACAGCATCAACCTGGAAGCCATTCTCCAAAGCGTTCGTAATAAATTGGTGGTAATATGTATGTGTTATTGCTTAAATTTCGATTTTCAATATTTAGTAATATGGTACACGCAATATTGGCACATGATTGTGTATACAATATTTAAAATTACATTAAATAGCAATATTTACCAATTATTGCAATGCTTAAATATCGATTTTCCATATTTAGTAATATTTTACACGCAATATTGGTACAGTTTTTATGATGTGGATGTAGGCATAGGGGTAGTACGATTTATTTCAGGGTTATTAATGCCAATTTGTGATACATTTATTTTCTTTCAATTGACGACGTTTCACCTCTCGGCTTATTCAAGTCTATTTTGATAAAAGAATTTAATTAAAAGTTTAATAATACAATTGAAAAACTGAGGTTGTAAAATTTTTTTTTGTTTTTTTTTATAACCTCAGTTTTTCAATTGTATTATTAAACTTTTAATTAAATTCTTTTATCAAAATAGACTTGAAAAAGCCGAGATAGGCGAAACGTCGTCAATTGACAGAAAATAAATGTATCATAAATTGGCATTAATAACCCTGAAATAAATTGGTACAGTATTGTGTGCACAATATTTCAATTTAAATTAAATAGCAATAT
Organism: Pyrocoelia pectoralis; assembly: GCA_036250285.1. Taxonomy (NCBI): domain Eukaryota; kingdom Metazoa; phylum Arthropoda; class Insecta; order Coleoptera; family Lampyridae; genus Pyrocoelia; species Pyrocoelia pectoralis. Next base: position 75,386,372 of record CM070075.1, on the reverse strand, counting down.
TTTTCTTTCTATTCACTCAATATTGTATTTCGAAGATTTGTATAATATTACAACAATATATTTAGCTGCAGGTTGATAATATTGCCCAAATCTCTCTATATTGGGCCAATGTTCTGCCAAGCTAACGCCAATAAACGGTGCTACATAGGATAGCACTTTCTATATTAGAAATAAAATATAAAAACGTTATTGGTCGAAGATAACTGAGTAAAGAAGTACTTTTATACAATGTGATATTTAATTTAATTCAATTCAAACGGGTTGTGCCCAAACTGGAAACACATGTAGGTACAATAATTCTACATAATTCACATAAAATATAAACATGAATTACTTTGTACTTACATGAAAGTTATTACAAAGACAAATTAAAGACTTTGACATTGGTTTTGAATAGTTTCAATAATAAATGACCAGTTCTCCATTGTAATGCCACAGTTAAAATTACGACACATAACGTTAGGATGTTGGTCCTTGCAAACGTATAAAAGAATAAAGGGAGCTTCTCTGCGGTATTCCACGAACCACTAATAAGACTAACGGCTTTAGTGGAACCCACTACTGCTTTGCAGATACAATCAATGTTAAACTTAAAATGTAAAAAAATTTCAATACGCGAACAGTTTAACTAATGGGCGGATGGACGGACTGACATATGGCGATTCGCCATAAATCACTTTGATTCAAAGCTTTATCCCTTTGTCTATATTTAGTGGAAAAATAAAAAATAGGTACGTTGGCGATCATTCGAGAACTATTTGACACATCGTTGACCAACTAGCAAAACAATTTTATTGCCTTACGCCGATGTGAGGGCATCATACACGTTCAACATGGAAGCTTATTTTGGAACACAACCATATAGTAATTCCGCCAAAGTCGTACGTGTTTGGTTTTCAGGAGGATTGTTCCTAAAGTTGTATAATATTTTGTTCTAAAAGTTATTTAATGCGTGATACTTTGAAAATAAATAAGGAAAATTCCTAATTATTAGTATTTCATGCACCTCTTAAAATATATTTGAACAAAGAATAAAGGTAAGGAATTCATATTTTTATGGTATAGTTGATCATACTGACAATACCCGATGAATATAGCACCGTCAAAAAAGGGCACTTTGTGTTTTATTTAAAATCCAAATTTGACTATAGTTGCAGCCCCTGCGTCTAATACGTCATAAACTTAATAGGGCCGCGCCTAACCGAAGGTTAATTTGCTTAATGTTTGTAAGGCAGGCAGTTTAAGGAATTAACGAGCATTAAGAATAATGAAACACTCCTTACAAAAATTTATTCCTGAAGAAGATATTTATATAATGTGTTAATGTTCTTAAAGTTTAACATATGTTTGTAAAGGTGTTATATTAATGTTAATTGAATACAACTTCTGCAGGTAACAGCCACTCAGTTCAGATGGAACAAATGCAATTAAAAAGACCATGAAATTGCGGCAGACCTAAAGAAATACCAAGGAAACTGCGATCTTCGATAACAAAAAAAATTAATTCTTTCAAATTTGAAATTTTTTCCTGTTATAATAGAACATTGGCCAACACGTGGGTACAATAAAGCGAATAATTTAATAAAATGAGCATGAATTTTGTACGCAGTATGTAATTTATGTTATGTGAAGGTAGGAAGAATTTTCAAAAGAATAAAAACTAATCAGTATATTAAAATATATGACTTGGAACATCGTTAGAATATTAATAATTACGCAACAATGTAACGACAGGCGTATGTTGTTATAAGCCGGTATCCACCGGTGATTACAATTTTTAATGTCGAAAAACTAGTGAAATATCAATAAATCCGCATGAATAAAAAATGGAATTTCGAGTAACTGGATACCCGGTAAATTTGAAGTCCCCAGTGGACATGATAACAGATTTATATACAAACACGTAAGTTCGCTGCTAAATTATTAATGCTTTGCTCTTAGCTAAAAGTTGACCTTAAATGGACGTGTATAGTGGAAGTTTAAATAAATTTACCAAGTTGTGAGAATTAATTATACAGGAACGTCCTTCGTAACTGAATTTAAAGTACCCGGTTTTATAAACGCTCGACCAGAAAAGGAAGATACTAGTGTTAAAATGAAGTTTCACATCCTAATACACGTTAATAAATAATAAAGATCGTGGAAGTTTTTTTTTCCTCCTTTTGAATATCGATAATTTAGAAATTTCCTGTTACCGACATATAATATAGAAAGAAAATCTTTCAAATAAATGAGTAATATCCACATCACGTGAACTGAATTCATTTCTTTATAAATTTCGATAACTTTTGATTTATCATCGCGCTAAGCACTTTAACTGAAAAGATGTTAAAAACACCATAATATTAATGAGACTAAGAGCTGTTTTATTTTTATTATTCAATTCCACATTACGGTATATGGATTATTTTGTGTAAAGTAATCGTTTTTAATGTTATTGGAAAGTTTCCTTTCGAAATATAATTTATCTGCAATATAAGATCGCTTTAAAAATTAAAAGATTTATCGACGTTCTTTGCCATATTTTCCTTATGCTCAAATTTCGTACGTTTTCTTTTTGGTTTTATTGCTATACCCCAAGTGCTCATTGTAAAACTATTACGTGCAGACTTTCGTAAAGATCTTTTAAGTAGCTTAAAATTTACCGCAGTCTAGTTATTGTGTAAGCATTTACTTGATGAAGCAGTTAAGAACATTTTAAGTACTTTAAGATTTATGGTCGCTGTCGTATTGGATGCATTTGCAATATTGCCTGTATATAATTCAGTATAGTTTGAAAACGTTGCTGAAACCGAACTACCCACTTGTGTACCATTAAAACCAGTCCTAAAAAAATATATTACGCAGCAACTTTTAATACAAGTACAATTGCTACGCCATAAGCAAGTAGTCCGTTGCACTATGCATTATAATTCGACCATTCCTATGCAAATTTTCAATGTAATTACGAAGATGATTTGTCAGATTAAATTATAATTATAATTAGGCATATTTTTAAGATGTGATTAGCGGAAATGAATGTTAGCTATTTTGCAGTTTATGGCAGGTTAATTTGTATGAAGACACCAACAGGATCATAAGAACTTTGATCTAACAGTTATATATGTACAGTATTTCCGTTCCTTTTCCTCACAGTTTCCCACATTTACATATGTAGAGAAACAAAATTAATTCCACCGAGCACGTTAGTACTTAATCATTCATTACATCAATGATGTGGGTGTCAGGTATTTAAAGGGGGTTCGAAGGCCTATGCACTCGACCGAGGACCACTCATTTGCATTGGGGTCCGTCTCAAGGCCATAAGATGCACCGGGGCATTCACACGACCCTCCCCGTTGGGTTCGCTGTGACGAACGAGATGTACCGGGATATATGCAGGTGAACTCCACTTTTATTTACTTATTTTATTTGCCGTTTGTACGTTACAGTCGTTACAGACAAGGTTGCGGCTTCGACGATGCACTTTAAGTTGCATTTCCTTGGATATCGACTTCCATTAAAATGTTAAGATGATCTTGATTAATGACGTTTATTTTTGGATCTCATTTTAACGTGCCCTACATTTAAATATTAATGTTTACGTTACGTCAATGTAAGTAATGACTTAAAGTCATGTTACGAGAATAATTAATTATTTAATATTTATAAAAAATATCGATTCAAGGATGCTTTACATTTAGAGTGTCATTAAGAAAACAAAACGCGTCGGTGTATAAATAATATATTTCATTTTTTGTTTAATTTTGAAATGAATTAAGTCCACGCGTGAAATAGCTTAGCACATTAACGACCTGTTGTATAGTTACTCTACATCGCTGCTTTATTTTCCCTACGAACACTAATTACTTTCTCTCACGCGTTTTTGTAAATACAATATCTCCTTTTATTAGGCATAATTTTGATTTATGAGATTTAATTTGAAAGTTTTGACATCCATCTCCGTAAAAGCTTTAGCATAAGTAATAAGACTAATTCAGTAGCAGCGAACTTAATGATTTTGCGAACCCAAGTTAATAAGGCTTCGTATATCAAAAAAAAAAGGATTTTCATGTGCTGTGTAAAATTAAGTACAAGACTAAAGTAAGTAGAGGAGCTCCTTATTTAATTAGTTTTTGTCGCGAGGGTTGTTTTTTCGTTGTACCGCATTGGAGTCATAAAGATGTATACGTATAGTTTATGTTCTTTTTCTAATCCTTTGTCCAGGGTACACGAAATTCGGATTTTTCTCGAAAAAGTAAATAATCTCTCAATTTATTCACGGTATCTTTCATTTTTATTGAATTGGTAGATATATATTTTGGAAAATATTGAAAAAAAAAATTATCAATAATTACCTACTATTTAGTTTCTGTTTAATAAGTAGACAATTTTTATAAAATTTCAGCAATAATTATTGTCAATTCGGAAACTTCTATACCAGGGTTTCTTAAAGTGAGATTCGTGACATGAGTACCAAGGGTTCGTAGGCTTTGGTTGCCCTTTTTCCTGAAGCACGTTATGTTTTACATGTCTCAAAGTACATAATTAACTTTATCAGAGCAAAAACCTTAAACCACCGCTTGTTCAAAAAGAACATACAGTACTTCTTTACTACACAGACGTTCGCTGGCTATCAAGGGGACAAGTCTTGAGAAGCGTTTATTTGAGTTACGTGTAGAAGTGACACTTTTTCAAAAAGAGAAACTTGAGAGTGAAGAATTTTTACAAGGACTAGCTTAACTTATCCAGCCACTCGAACAAGATAATCCTGTCTTTTCAGGGTCCTGCAGTAACCATCGTGGATGTAACTGAATGGTTAAAAGATTTTTTTAAGTAAACTGGCACTTTGGGAAAGGAAAGTGGAAGCTGCGGCAACTTCGATGATGTAAGAGTTGGTGATACAGGATGGTAACAATATCAAAAGTTGTACAAAATGAGGTATCAGAGCATCTCGAAATACTTCAGAAGTCTTTGAAGGCTACTTTAGCCCAAAAGAGGTCGATAAAGTAACATGGATACGGAGTTCATTTTTAATTGGGATAGATAATATCTTATTAAAGATGACCTTATTGACAAGGAATTTCGTACAAATAATCTTGGTGATTTTTGGCGTTCTTTTAGTCAGACTTACCCTCTTCTTCTCAAACGAGCTATGTCTGTTCTGATACCATTTGCAGCTAGGTATCTGTGTGAGTCAGGGTTACCAGTTCTAATGTCAATAAAATACAAACATCGTAATCGATTAGATGACAAAGATGACATCCGCCTTGTCTTATCTAAGACAATTCCTCAATTTCAGGTGCTCACTGAGTTCTTTAATTGAGTATTATTTTAAAATTTACATTCTGAACAATGTATAATAAGCCATAAAAAGTTATTTTTAATGTTTTGTTTGAATTCCTAAAATTTTCTACGTTAGGGGCCCATGGAATTTGCGAAGAGTGGTCTATAGCTACAAACAGTTGAAGAAACACTGCTTTGTAGCATCATTTGTTGGTAAAACGCTTCATACGAGTTATTTATTGATGATGTTAAGGCTACTTTACAACATTTGTACATGCAGTGCCGATTACGCCATTGTTAAGCTTAATTAGGGATACTTAAGCCTACCAGCTTGACCAAGCGAACGCAACGATTCAGAACATTGAAAAAAAATGATAATGATTCTCATGATTAAGTACAGAAGGCTTGGATAGATAATTCTCCTTTTTCACAATTTGATGCTCAAATTTCTCGACAATGGAAGATAATAATTACCCCTCACGGTTGGCATTTCTTTCTGCAAAAAACATAAAAAACTGCAGACTCGATTATCATGAAGATACAACATCATAGTTACTCGAGGACTGATTTCAATAAAAAATATTGCCGTCTTTTCCTCCAAATTTTGTTATAGTGATGGATAGTACCAGTTATTTCCGTTTACAAAAGGCAGCTTCCGATCTACTATCGTTTAAAAAATCTTCCTTAATTACTCAGGGCATATATGCTTTGAAAAAAGTTACACAGTAAAACAACTAATAGAAGTAGACAAATCTCAAAATTTTTCGAATGATTATTGCATCTTCAACCAAATAGAATTAATTTGGAGCAACTTGAAGGGAAACATCAAAAATTAAAAATTGAACTTATAAAAAAACAAATAAACTGTACCAAAAAAAGAAAATTATAAGAAATGTGTTCAACATGCAATTTCCGTAGAAGATAAATTAATATATTCATTCCATTCCTCCAAACCCACGAACTGCACTGTTGCAGCGATTTCGTTTTGCATTTTTCTACTGCCGTTGGAAATTTGTTTAAATTGATAAATTTCGATGATCAGTTTTGTCATGATTACAGTGTTATTATTGAACAAAAATGAATCAGTCGTACATTAACATCAAATGTGTATTTTGTTATGAGTTATTACATTCCAATAAATTGTTTTTTATTAATTAATTCTTAAATATTCTTAAAAATGAGGGGAAAATCGTGTTTTCTAGAACATATTTCGCTATACTAATTCGTTAAATTCAAAAAATTATGGAATTACGTTTACTTACACATAAATTAATTGTGATTGAGATAAATTTTGTTTGATAGTAATTGGCACAATAGCTTTTTTTACATTTAAAGTGAAGTGACTAAACTTATTACACTGATGGTTAGTTGTCGTTACCGACCGGCAACGTCAAAAACAAAATGATTGAACATTCTTTAAATATTCAATTTCTAGTGTATAATTCAATTATAATTTTTGTCGCTAACCCACTAACAGTCAATTTTGTCGTTATAATTTATGTAAATTTTTTGGATATTTCCTTAAATTCTATACAGTTTAGAAAAAATTCCGTGTAAAACACGAGAAGAAAATGAAAGATGGGCTTATTACCGCCTCTCAATTTTTGGACATAGTATACAGTCTATTAATATAAATAATGTTTAAACGTACCTACCAAGAATAATCAACATAGAGTTTCCTAAAGAAGATTAATAGCAGCAGGTAAAGCACTAATTAGTGATTCTCGAAAAATTCCTTAAATATTCAGATTCTATCCTTGATAAAATGATCGTTCTATATAACTTAACAAAATTTAACACTTTAGCCTGTTATTTTAATTATTATTTATTTCATTAATTTTAATTTCCTCATGAAAATATTATATTATTACTATATAATTTAAAGTTAAAGATATTATCACTAAAACCCTGTATTAAATAGAGTGGCTCGTTTAATTAACGTTTTTACGACTTATCAAACTAAATCTAATTAACGTTGCGGTTTTCGTTTGTATGCATCAGCATCTTTTATGGAGGTCTGAAACACTTTGGAAACCGTCATAGTGGAAAACACGTTAGACGTAGAAAATTCAAAAGTACGATAAGGTTACAATTTTATACCCGTTGACAAAGCTTCATTCGTCTAAAAAATGGGCTTTAATATACCTTTGAAAACAGGAAACTGAATATACTGAATTTCCATTTTAACTAACGTAACTACACTTACATAAGAGACATAAATTTCGCCATTTTATATAATTAATTTTATCTAAATTTACTTTGTTGAACTCCATAGGTGTACTATAGCACTAACTCATTCCCATATTAAATATAACCGAACAAAGGTAATAGATTGAACAAAAATCACTATACAGTGCGGTCCAAAGGTATGGAATAAATTCATTTTTAGCGTTATTATGTAATTTTGGGAAAAAACCTGAAACACGTCGATTTCTATTTATAATTTACCATTTTCTCGTATGAAAGTCTTACCACCCTCTTGCACCCCCTCGGAGGTATGAGCAACCCTTAAAACAATTTAAATACGAACGGGGGGCTTGCGGCACCTTGTTTGAAAGGGATTTTAAATCTCTATTCAGTAATATAAAAATTTTTAAATTTGGTACACTTGTAACTCAGAAATTGAGACTTGAAAAAGAAATAGTGTATTTTTAGATTAAATGTTCAAAGTGACCACCAGTCACTTCTTGAAAAATAAGTAAAGGCGATCATAAAATTATCTGTTTAATTTGAAATGATAATCATGTATTTTTTTATTTGTTCTGATTCTGTTGAGGAAAAAAGCGTTTAACAAAAAATAACAAAAAATCTAACTAGTAGAATTTGTAGTTATTTTTGACAGACGCTTGAGTATTGCCAAATTTTGTTTGTGTGTGCATTTCAGTAAATAAATCATGGCTCAGTTAACAGAAACACAGAGAATAGACATTTTAATTATGATTGGATATGGTAATAGAACAAGAACTCAAACGGATGTTGGTGAACTATTTCTTTTTCAAAACTCAATTTCTGAGTTACGAGTGTACCAAATTTAAAAATTTTTATATTGCTGAATAGAGAGTTAAAATCCCTTTCAAACAAGGTGCCACAAGCCACCCGTTCGTATTTAAATTTTTTTAAGGGTTACTCATACCTCCGAGGGGGTGCAAGAGGGTGGTAAGACTTTCATACGAAAAAATGGTAAATTATAAATAAAAATCGACGTGTTTCAGGTTTTTTCCCAAAATTACATAATAACGCTAAAAATGAATTTATTCCATACCTTTGGACCGCACTGTATAATAACCGAAAGATGTGTATATGTTTGTGTTGCTGTGCACCTTTCCGACAGTCGCCGAATACTGACGAATGCGGATGTGATATTTTAAAACCAAAGCTATTATAAATTTATAACCTACAAATTAATGCTACAATTTAGATACCCCCGCAAACCACGTAAATATCTGCACTAATTTTTTTCAAAGTAAGTTTTAAACATTTTAGTATAAAAGTCCGTCATCTTATTCAATCGGTATTTGTGTCTAAATATATTTTCTTTACTTAGAAAATACGTTCAAAGTTTCCTTATGGAGATTACGTGTAAAATAGCTATTTGTGCTTATTTTTGGGTGAAAATTTTGTGTAAACATGCAAAGTTTGTCTGTCCGAGGTCCTTAACCCATTTCGAACTAAAACAATGCCAGAAAGTATTTTCGCGAAAATTTTCAAAATGACAAGTATCGGAAACTTTTTCTCGATAACATGGAAATTTAATTATTTCAAGTTGAAAAGTTATTCAAATGATGAAAAATGATTCTATTATGCCTCGCGTTAACATTTTCATGGTTAAAATGATGTAAAAATTAGTAACAGTAGTAACAGTAGTAACAGCATTCATCGTAGACTAATTTGTATCCCGATACCTTCTTTCGGTAACTTTCGAAATGTACATGTTTGTGTGCTTATTTCGAATTTAGAGATTTTGAACGATGGACGATGTCGTAGGTAAGATATATAGTCGAATGTTTTCACCGAGAAAAATGTTTTTGTCTACATATTTAACTTAATATCTATTGATGAAAGTAGGTGGCAAGTGTATTGTTACGTTACACTATACCAAAGAGAATACCTATACTTTGACTATACTTCTAAATATACAACTTATATTGTAATTAAGAGGAAGTAAAATCCATATTTACTGCTGTACATATACGTGTAAATGGTGGCCTTTAGTTAGTGAAATAAACAAAAATTTGAAACTGTTTAAGGTAGAGAAGAAGGTCTTTCTATAAAACATGTTATGCAACGTTAGACCAGCTTTTATTTGTACATTTTATGTTTTATGGTATTTTTAGTTTTACTATAGTTAAAGATGAATGTTAAAACGTTCTCCTTAAGGCTATTCGTATTCCCAAAATGTTGCCAGTGTCCAAATTGAGTTTTTTTACATTCAAAATTCATTCTAAACTATCCTTATGAAGTTCACACGGAATTTGTTATATTTTTGGACAAAGACTATGTGCAAAGACGTAATTAACATTGTGAAAGGGCCATTATGTATTTTTGGTCTCAAATCTATTCCAAAAAGTTTGCATTTTACATTTTTTTAAATAATTGGTAAAAATTTACTATAAGTAGGTAGGAACGAATTCGTATATCTTTACCAAATATCAACCCATTTTTGTGATTTTTACGTCAAATGTAAGTAAATGTAATCCTTTATTTTAGTTGCTTTAATAACTTGTTAAATTACAGATACCTACAGGATCAAAAATCTGAAAAGGTACAAAAATGTAAATTTTTTTTCTTTTTTCAAGCAACTAAGCCAGCTCAACAAGGTGTGATATTTTAAAACAAAAGCTATTACAACCTACAATCACAGATACCCCCTCCCCCAAAGCACGCAAAACGCGAGAATCGAGTGTACCCCCGTTTATAATTAAAATAAAAAAATAACTGCAATCCTTATAATTTTAAATCTATGATTGACTCTTGATAATTACCACATGATTATATTTAAAATAAATATTTAAACTGAATTACGTATGTTATTATTATAATATTAACCATTTGATATTTGATGAACAATTAAGGATGTAATTGTATTTCTATTATACGTCGAGGTCCAAAAAGTATGGAAATCCAAGCACCTCTATGCGCCTCAACTACTTTGGTTATAAGCACTATCTTTACAAAACAATAAAAAATCAAGGTAACAACGCCTCAAAAACACCTATTAACGCTCTTTATTGTTTCCCCAGCATCACATGTTGAGGCGCAGAGATTGTGTCACCATGGAAATGTATAATAAGCAATGGTTACATGGTTTAGAAATTATAGCGCATACAAAATTGACAAATACGTTAACACAAATTTTATTTCTTTAAAGACAAAGAATTCAAGCTAAAACTCCAAATACTGTTTTAAGGCTAAACATGCATATTTTTTCACAAATATTTCCGAAGGGATAGTACATTATCCTGTTGGATTGTGACTTTCATTCTCCCTAGAAATCTCTCTACAAAAGAGCACTATGTTCGACATATAATGCTGCATTATGGTCAAGAGCGTAATTTTAGATTTCCTAGTTCAGAAACGCTGCTGATTTAACTTATGGCAAATTATATTTAGGAAGAAATTGAAGCAGTTTTTTAATTTTTCCCAGATGTCATTTTATGTTTTTAACAACTTGGGGTAGTATGAAGATCGACAATGCACTCTTTTTTTATAGAAGGGAGGGGGAAAGACACAATCAACATGTGAATCCAGCATGTACGTGGTTATATCTTTTGATAGGACCTTTCATTTTCATACTCAAGTGGTACGTGAGTCATACTAATAGAATAATGTAAATTAAAGAACAACAAGAAAAAAACCACAACAACGTTAAATATTACATTGATTTTTTTTGTTTTTTGAAACAATTTCTCACAGTAAACGGGTTTGTTATTAATGCTTTCCAACTAGATAAGCTATTCTGAATGGAAGTGGAAAAATTTAAGCGGATTCCGTAAATTATAGAAGAAGCAAGGCAGTAAATGGTAAAAGTACAAAAGACTAGCAATTTATCTTACATTCAATTTGAAATCTAATCTGTTTCATGAAACTGACAGGACGTAACGAAAGTCGGGGCCAAAATGTGGCGAGTCGATGAAATCAATTGGTTATCAAGACACAGCCGATACATCAAGTAACTCGATGGCTTTAAATCTAACCTTTTACTGCAATGCATCCACGCAAAAATAATCAATTACTCTATTCATCGCGAACGGGATAAAATAGATACATTTTCAGCGTAATTTATAGCTTATATCTTGATACGTTAATCTTTCTCAACACTTGACGGCGGCGACTTTTTTATCAACATTTTGGTGTTGATTAAAGACGTTAACACTTTGTATGAAGATAATTCGAAATTTATAGCTGTTTTTTTCAAAGCCAGCTTATTTTCGCTTTTCAGATCCTCGCGATTTTCTATTATAAATGCAAATTTTAATTACCACTAACCAAGCGGCGTTTGCTTAATTGAAATTACCATGAAAAATGCAACAATTACCTCGTTATCAAAAGTACTTTGTACGGATGTAAACAAGTTTTTCTTCCATCCCCTTGTGTATTAACAAATTAAATTGCGAGTAATACATCCTGAACGGATGTTAAGATATTGAGCACATAAGTAACAAAAGGGATTTCCCTCGTCTTCTGTTAGTTTATTTTTCAAGAATTTAATATGGCAACAAATGATATTGGAGCATCAAGTTTAACGGTTGGTGTTTATGCGTTTCACAGCTGACGCCTGCATGCAACATAAATCTGATAGTTGGCTCGAATTTTAGGATTTTTAAAGGAACCTCGGAGGTTCATTGACTGATTATTACCAATAATTCACTTTATTCTTTTTTTTAACGTTACTTGGTCGCTTAAGCATCTTAATTATATACGGTTATCGAACCTTTAAGTTGAAAGATTGTCTAAATCCGTTTGATACGATTTGTTGTTATAACTCAACTTACACTAATTATATTTTTGACAGTAACAGATAGTTTAGCTTCACGCCCTGATGGATGAATTACTATCAACTAAAAGAATATTATTACTAAATTTTTCTTCTCTCGAAAATTCTCTTTAATCCGAATTCTAAAACATTTTGCAGGCAATCAATTACCTTGTTTATTCATTACAGGCACGATTTCTTGTTAAAATTCTGAATAAATACTCGTATACTAATGAGAGTTAATTAAACAACTGAATATACGTAATTACAAAGGTAATTAATTATGTAACAAAATGGTAAATGAGAATGATCGCGGTTTCTTTTAGTCGCTAATATTTATGGCGATTGAAATGTAATGTCCTGAATTTCAATTTTTTGAAGCAGTTTTTATTATAGCTTTACTTAATATATAACATATTACACTGAATGACATACTTCAAATTTTAAAATCTAATGGCCATAATGAAAACTCCAAAATCAGTTAACATTATAACAATGGGACTGGGTAGTTTTGTTACAATGGAATAAAGAATTGTTTGCTAAGATTTGTTTGATTTAGGTTTGTATCAATTTCCTACTTATCATGAGAAACTGATGGGCTCAAGTCGAAAAATGCGAAAAAGGAAGTTGTTGCAAAGGTGTTGAAAAAGAGGAAAGTAACAGACAGATAAAATAGAAAATTCATAATGAAAAGGGGAAACACAGGCGATGTTAATTTTTACTTATTTTACCAGCAAAACAAGGAAATGCAATTCCGAAACAAGTTACATAGATATATTAGAAGTTATCAGAAAAACTATATGGAAATGAAAATATTATCGAAAATTTGATTGAGTGCAAAAGAACACAGAAAAGGGAATGAAACCCTTCAAGTATGTTGACACCCATTCGTTTGCAAAACGTAAAGGGCTGTAGTGAAAACAAGGAAGTACTGAAAAGGATGCTACGCTGATGCTAAAGCAATAACATCACTAAAAACATAATAATTTAATTTTGTTACCGCTATATTCTGACTTGAATTTTAAGTTCAGCAGAGCCACAACGATGATATGTAACACATGACAACGATCACTAATGATAATGACCACTGTGACCTAGTGGTCATTGAGATAGTCGCTAACATATTAATGCTTACACTTAGACGAGAAAAAATGGCGATAGTATAGATAGATCTTTAATAAAATGAAACAAAAATTTCAGTCAGCAATACGTTTCTGTAAAAGAATTTAGAAATATTTAGTAAATATTGCTATTTAATGTAAATTCAAATATTGTACACACAATAATCTACCAATATTGCGTGTCCAATATTACTAAATATTGGAAAGCAATATAACATAAATATTTACAATATTTAGTAAATATTACTATACCTACAATATCAAGTCAATAGTGATTTATCAATAACATAACAATACTCTGTTTTGAATATTACTGGATATTTAAAATGGTATATTTAGGCAACAAAAATAATCACAAATAATAACGTTATGATACTTTCTCAAAATCCGCCTAATGTTAGAGATATTAAAATAATCAAAATATAATATACACGCCCTCCACATATTATAGTCACAGTAAACATACAAATTATAGTATACAACTAAATTCCAAAATTATATAAATTTCCGTAGCTCGGTAGTGTAATGGCTGAACTTCTAATCGGGTGATCGATGGTTCGAGTCCTACTTGAAGCAAAAGCTTTTTTCAGCATCACCGATCTCCTCCGAGTCTGCACGAAGTGAATGGGGTTTCTGGGGAAGGAACCACTGGACCACATGGAGCCGTGCAGGCACTGCGCACTGGGAAATAGTCCCTCGGAGCAGTTTAGGGCTCTGTAGTGGCCCAGGTCACCCCCTTTGTTACTATTTTGCTACACATTACAAATCAATAATGGGCCAATATTGTATAAATATTTTCCCCACTGTTAAAAGAATATCGGTTAGTAATATTTAGCCAATATGTAAAATTGTTCACATTTCAATGTTTGGACAATATTGTACGTTCATATTCTACCAATATATTTCCAATGAAATGCCAATATTACACCAATATTAAATGCTACATGGGATGTAACTCACCTTCTTTTTATCAATTTATCAACCGCAATGAATAATGTAAACATAAGGTATCTCCTCTTTCAACCCATTTTTTTTACACTCTCTGACCCATTAAGGCTGTTAAGATACATTTTGAAGAGAGTGTGGAGTTAGGCAGCGCCCCTGTTTCAATCCTCTGTTGTTGCGAATGATGCAGTACCTTCGTTTCCTTCTTTAATTCTTGCCGAGTTATGCTGTTAGTACTTCTGAGCAGCTTTAATCAGATGGCCACTAATTTTCAATTTTACTAGTTTATTTTAAATATTTTCCCCCATCAGGCATTTCAACATTTTAGAGTATAGCCTCTTCCTTAATCCAAAGCCAAATTATGGTGGTGTTAAACAGACCAAAAATGTCATAGGTAATTAATTTCACTTTCAAGGGCATTTTTCGGATTGAGCGGGAGGCACGTGAACATGCGAGTTCTTTGCAGTGGTGCCTTTGTAGGTGTAGCACTGCAAAGTGTAGAAAAGTTTCGGGGTAATTTATTACTTTTGCCAGGCCCGTGCGCAGGATTTGTCCATGGGAGGGGTTGGGTTGGGAACAGGGAAGACCTCAAACGTTGATTGAATGATTTCAATCAACACCTCCAACGGGGCCAAACATTCATAAAACATAAACTAGGTTGCGATACTCCCAATAATAAAATTAGGTTAAGGGGGGGGGGGGGGGGGGGTTCAAGAACTTTTTTCGATCCAATTTTGACCCTGATTTCTATCAATATTAGTTCGCCTTGAAGGCCTCCAAAGTTCTCTTACGTCTGCCCAGGACTCTACGAATTTGTTTGATGAATTCCGAAATTTTCGAAAAATGAGAGCAATTTACGAGGAAATTTGACAATTTTTCCTGCTAGTACGCCAAATGTTCGCTCCCCATTGGAAGAGACTCGGATTTCATTTTTTGGACAACTCGCTGTGATCACTGTATTGGTGGGATTGTTGACTTTTATACCTGAAAATGACCCCACGGCAGTTATGCCTATCGATATCGCATTGGGGTGTGCTATTTCTATTTTAATTTTGAAAGAATCGCAAAATATGGCAAGAAAACAGTATCTGTTACTTTGACATGTCTGTAACTTTGACACATCCTAGACAGCTTGAAACATTATACTTTTTGCTAAAACTAGGCATATGAGCCGTAAAATGTTCTTAGGGTCATTTTGAGACATAAAACTCCATGATCGGAGCAATACTATGGCCACAGCAAGTTGTCCAGAAATGCATGCCAAAGTCCAATTTTAACATGGCTTATAAAATTCTGGTTACTTAGGACAATTGATCCCCTCCTTAACATATTCTTTAAAGCATTGAAATTTGGGTAGGTATTCAATATTTATCTATTTTTAAATACATAATTAGGTATTTATTTATAAAGTACGTTAATAACTACATATAATATATTATTATATTTCCTTATATTTCAAGGGGTTATGGGAGGGGTTTGAACCCCCCCCCCCCCCCCCTTGCGCACGGGCCTGACTTTTGCATACGAGTGTAAACAGTTTATGGCGGACTAAGTTACGAAATGAGGTCTTCATCTAAATCACGAGAAAGAGGTGGTATGCTGAGTTTTCGGAAGTCAGGGAAAGTGCGAAATACCTTTTACGCCCAGCGATAGGTATTTACGAGGATTACTCTGCGACAGGAAATATTAGTTCACGTTCAATACGTAACTTTTGAAGGAGATTATCCGGAACAGTTCCACTTTGGTACACTGTGGTGCAATTGTAACCACTACCAATACAGCTTCCACTCCGCTGTGGTTTCTCAACTCGTCTGAATGCAATGCAAGCTCTACCCCTCCACAAACATTTCTCATTTACTCGACCTCCCCTTGGATGATGTCGGTAGACAGGGATATGACGGTTAAAGTACTTGTCTGGCTCGTATTTTCTGAGTGCTGTGGAAGTGAATGTACGTATCCATTCTATTAACATTGATTTCCCTCAATAATTTGTGCAAGCATATCTGAGTAAAATCGGCGCTGTATGCAATGAAAGTTCGTCAAAGGTCCCTGAGAACGTGACCCCACTTAAATATGCATTCCATAGATTAGTCCACGAGCTCAAACTGAAGTTTATGACATACCAACAAAGGAAAACTTTTAGATGAAATCTCACTTACCTCATTACCTGCTAACACCGTGAGAAAACAGCAGATAAGACCAATATTTGAGAAAGTGTAATAAGCTGAGAACAAGAAAAACCAACAGAAAAGATCCCGGTTAAGTATAAAAAGCAGAAAAGTGTTGGAAGCTTTGCCAGATTTTATATTGAATTCTGACGATAATGGTTTAATTGGAAACATCGCCGTGAAAAGTTAGTAGAACCTTCATTCTACCAAGAATAGAATCTTTCCATTGATTCTCTAGTCTAATTGTGTACGTCAGCATTAAAAAAATATTCTTTTGTTAAATAAGTGAATAACTGAAAAGTTGTTTTGCCCGTAGTTTGGTGTACGAAGCTTTAAAAGAAATATAAAGTGTCACATTTTGCCGTATCTGGATTTTTAATCCCTGTGTCAAATGCAAGATCTGTCATATACAAATATTCGAATCGTATTCTAGACATTTTCAATGCACAGCAGTATAATCAAGGTTCAGTGAATAAATAAAATAAATTGAATGTTTCTACAGAATTTTAATGTACTGCTTGTTGTCTAAAATGGGAGTAGTTTCTACTTCATAGAGTAATGTAAAGCACGAAAGTTAATGAAGTCAGTGGCTCGTTAATTTATTTTTGATTATAATATACAATAGTGACTTACTTACTGGGTAATATTGATCATTGGTTATTGAAGGTTCAACTACATAGTGACGTCAGCATCGAATTTCCTTAAATAGTTCGTTACCTTAAAGGCAAACAGTTTAAAGTTATCGTACAAGAACAACAATTTTCCGGCAATTTCACGATACTGACTATACACGTATTGCGATTTCCGTCCTTACAATCCACTGATACGAGACTCATTCGTCCGCTACAGCACCCAACATTTCTGATATCACAGCTTCTTGAACCAATAGCCAAACACGTACATCGTTCAAGCACCGAAGTTTCGAATGTCGCATCTGGAACCTTGCTGCAGATTTAAACTAAGGACCGCAAAAAAAAACATCAAATTTAATCGAAGTTGATACTCCTCATTTCTAAAACAATCTCAAGCCTTCGTAAGATTTTAAGATTAACCCAATTGTATACATTTATTATCGGAACAATGCATTGCGACACGCCATTTCAACAATCAGGACTCGCCCATTCAATCCTAGAAACAATTCAGAAACTTCAATGTAATGGTAGCTCGCTTCGAATTTTAATTTGCGAGGACGCAGCTTAATTTGTTTTCCAACAAGCGATATTATTTATTATTTTATACAAACGCTGTACTTAATCAATATCAATTCGTTCATTTAATACATTTGGAAATTACTCGTGATATTTCTACTTAATTGGTATTTTTTTTGAGTTACGTTATTTCTAACATTCATCAGTATTTCATTATACGTTTATTTACTATTTTCTGAGTAAAATTCAAGAAGCCAAGCAAGAATGGGAGGCGCCATTAATTGATGAAGCTAATTTATCAACTTTACTGTGCGATGCCGGGAAATTAAACTCGTCTTTATATAAACCTTGTATAAAAACAGGAGCGGTTAATCTTTCGACTTCTGCCGTTGTAGCTAAAGCTTTTCGTATTATCAAATGGTTTAGCGGTTTTTATAAAGCGTCAGATATAAAATATGGATAATGTTATGTACAAGGATGGACGTTTTCCCCCCTTTTTATATATAAATATTTATATATTATTTTTAAGGGACATTTGAATTAGTTCAGTACTGGTTCTGAACAGTATATGTTTTCCTAGCATTTGTGCCTTTGTGAATGTAATTCTTGATTGGACGCTTAATGTAATTACATACATAAAAAAATCTCATTTGCTTGCCGTCAATCAGTTTTTAATTGGGAAGTTGCGACTTGGATGGTGTAGCTTTGAAATAGCGGAATTGGAAAAATAATATGTAATCTTGAATTGACTATAGATATATTTTACAGCTTTTTCTTTCCTTGGGCTTTTCTCGTTGTGTTAACAAACATTTATTAAGTAACCTTACTCGCTCTGCCCATTCCTTTAACCTTTGTAAAATAAAATTCTTTGATCGTTCTTCGTCTGACTTAAATTTGTTACAATAAAATTTTGATTATTCCGCGTGATATGAAAACGAAA
Organism: Pyrocoelia pectoralis; assembly: GCA_036250285.1. Taxonomy (NCBI): domain Eukaryota; kingdom Metazoa; phylum Arthropoda; class Insecta; order Coleoptera; family Lampyridae; genus Pyrocoelia; species Pyrocoelia pectoralis. The sequence goes on along the minus strand of CM070075.1, from coordinate 75,367,812 downwards.
GTAATATAACATACCTTTTGTTCACAAAATCTCCTACTTTACTTAAAAACAATTTGATGAGGTTATCAAAAAAGAAGAAAAATTGTTCTGAAGATGTAGTTTAGGAATAGCTTCCTCATATGCGATGGTGTTTTTCAAAATCACGTCCCACATAAAACCAATAAAATGAAACATTTGATTCCGTTTGAAGGAGATTGTCTCACGCTCACGTGGTGCTGCTACAATCAACAACGAATGCCCTTAATCTGCTAAGATAGTATCGATCTGCCCCTAAGTAATTAAAAATGAATTGCAAGACTAAATGTAGAACAGAATACAGATTTAGTTCATGATATGGTACTCAGTGACCCCAGGGTTAATTAAGAGGGATCCAGATAAATTTTCGAAATTAAACACTCGAACGATTTGCTTCACTCACCTGCGGTTCGTTTCGCAAAAATTCGTTCTCGTGATTAATAGCCTCTCTTATACCTATGCTTGTTGTATAATATACTATAATGAACCACCCCATTAATTGCCCCTTTAACTGAGCTTCCGAGTCATTGCATTTTAATAAATTTTGTTACAACCCAATTGTTACCGGTAACAAATACAATCGATTTCTGAAATTTTGGGGACCATGCCTGATCTCTAGTCTAATCGGTGAAATATCTGCTGAAGAAACCTTTGGAAACCCACACAAACACATACACACACCTTTTGCGCTTGTTCTACAGAAATTGCAAACTATGGCAATGATTCTTAATCCATAGACATGTTTACTACCATGACACTCATGAAGCAGTGGAGTGATTCTGGTCGCGTTAGAAACAATTGACAAAAATAAAACAGTGCTATTGTGTTTTACTGACATCGGTGCAAAACATTCGAGTGTATTTACTATTAAAACGATTTTGTAATTCTAAGTATGGAGTTACAGAAATTGATCACCAAGCAATATTTAATGTGTCGATGGTCGAATAAACATGGAACCTAGATTTTGATTCTTATCAGGGGAGAAAGTATCTCAGCAAATTTCCACTTTGACAGGGTTGGAAGCTTCCTTATTCGTTAGAAGAGTATAAGTACAACTTTAGTGTTACCAGAAAGCTATAGTTGGAGATTCACTTTTAATATACCCTTTATACAGCCCTACATTTCATTTAAATAATACTGTCGTCCTGAAAATGAGAATGGCAAGTGCTGTAACAATGTGTGTAATTCAAATATTTGTTAAAAAATACGTTCCTACTACATACATCAATTAAAACATCAAAGAAACACATCAACTTCCTTTCTTTTTTAAAACAATGCAAACGTTTTAATGACGACCCTTATATATTCTGCGCTTCATCAGTTGACCACTTTGCGCGATATAACAACCTACACTTCTGCACAAAGTGAAATGAAAATTATGCTGGAAGCTGTAGTATATGTGTGCATTCATGTGAAATGCCTCTAGGGAAATGGATCTTTTGATACACGTTTATAAATTTTTTTAGAAATACGAGTAATTTTTACATACGTTACGCCATTACGTTATGCCACGTTTACAGAATTAAACACCATTAACGTAAATGATATAACTAATACACTATAAAATTACACCCCGCATGAATCACTTAACAGTTTTGAGCTTAGCTCTGGGAACAACTTAAAAATGATCATTGATTTTAATTTAAAAGATACCGGCAAGATTACAAGATAAAAACCGAAAACAATTTCAAATGTCATCCCATAGTCATAAAGGCTTCTTTTAATCACGAGTCACTTTACGTTTATACAAATTTTTTGTCGTGTTTAAATTTATTATTTAACGAAAAAATTTTTTTGTTTGTTTCAGTTTGTGTATAAACCGTAAATAATTATAATTAAATTCAACCTAGCATTATGATTTTCAATTTTTCAGCTTTACCATATTTTTTTAACTATAATTGCTTATCTACGTTACGAGATTTGTATTGTATTGTTAGTATCCTGCGGGTGTAACTGAAACTATCCTTGGAAAAAATCCATTAAAGAGATTACAAACAACGGATTAATGCGCCTGAAAATATTGTGTGAGATAAACAGTTGCATTTCCAAGAGTTATTTTAACTCTAACATAACATTTACTTTTGTTTATTAAGTTACATTCATTCCAATTACCTTTCTTATTAGCTAATTAATGACATTGATGATTCTTCTTCTTTTTTTACGAAGAAATAGTAAAAGAGGAAGCCGATAAGTAAAGAAATCATGTTGGGTTATTATATTTAACTCATTTCAAACATCCAGATTGTCCCTCATTCAAGATAAATCTAAGTAGTAGCTTTTTACTGTTTTCATTAATGAAATTCTTGGCTACTGTGCCACGAAAAACTTCTCTAACGGAAGTTTGTATAAAATTGAATTAGTTTTAAAATGGTCTCCACACTTTTTGTCGTGAAACTTAAAATGACGAAAAATGGTTGTCGTACTTAATCGTCAGAGCTACTCGGATTAGAATCAAATCTTCCAAACGATACTGTATTCAATAGTGATATGAAAAAGAAAGTAATATCCCTTTTGTATAAAATTATCTACAGAATAGGGATTGTAAGGGTCATCTAACCTACCCTGAGGATGTGCTTGGAAATTCTGAAGGGTCAGTTAGACACTGAGCCACATTATGTGTGTACGTGTTACAGTTAAGTTGACTAGAATGAATCTGATTTTCTACTTTTGATTCAGATAATATTTTACATATATACAAGAAAATATAGACTTACTTTGCTTATGATTTTTGGGAAAAATACAATCCGCTTACTACAAAACGATATATTAGCGAATTTCCGGTTTTACTCGTATTTCTTTCGCGAAAAAAAGTTAAAATTGGATTCATGTCAAGGAAGGGTGATAGTTTTTAGCGGCTATCGTGTACAATCTGCATTAATTGAGATTATTTAATGTACAGTTCGTGTAAAAGAATAATAAAGAATCAGTAACATTCCTATTGAGATACATTAAACGAGTCTTTGCAGCATTTTAACCCTTCTGGAGCTTTTACAAACACTCTAAATGTTCGAAAGGGGTGTTTCGTTATGACAGGGGTAAAATTCCATGCTTACGTTGCCAGAGCCTGCCTGAATGTATTTCAAACATTTTTAGCGCTCTTCAAATTTCCGCTTCGTCAATTTATAACAAGTAAATTTAAAAACTCAGGCTTTTCCCCTCTTGCGCATATATTTTGCGGATAAGGTTAGCTCGCGTATTTGATTTTGGTTTGAATGATCTTAATATATGAAGATCGAGTATGTGAGTATGAGAATAGGAAAATAAAATTATTAAGAAATGGAAGTTAGCGTTTCAGCGAAATTTAAACTATAAAGTAAGTAGTATGAAAGTTTAGTGTGCATGATAGTGCATTTAGATTAAGTTTGCTTAAGCCTTTCGCAGTAAAGCTATTTTCCAACTATTACGAAAAGAGCACACAAAAACAAAAACGTTTTTAATCTATTTACAATAATGCATCAAATGCGAAGATCTTTCTTCTCAGTAAGTTAATAATTTTTAGTCGGTTAGTTTTAAGTGAGAGCTTTGTCGAACTGACACCCTCCACTTTCGTGACAGCTTGATGGACGATCTGTTTTTAAGAACCTAAGGCATTTTGTATATTTGAAGTAGAATTTAGATCGGATTTTTGATAAAATACTATTTTAGAAGTCTTTTTGTTATAACGTCAATAATTCGTTTTTTTTATAAGGATATATAGGGATGATGTTCAATTTGTAAAACAATAAATGAATGGAAGTACTTCACGTGTAATGTAGACTGTGAATTGTGATTTGTTCTTAACTGGAATGTATACCCAACACAAATATGAATTACAGCAAAAGAATTTGATACAAGAAAAATTTTCGTTATAGCTCACATTCTTAAAATAAGAATTTCTTTATTTCTGTCCTGCAATATTCAGTTAATTAAATTTTCAATTCAATTTGAGATAAACAAGAGGATTTGAAAATTGAAGGATTGCTCTGTTCTCGAAACAAAAGGCATATTATTTATTTTCCACTGCTGATAGAATTTAGTTTGATTAACTACAGCGTTGTTTAGTGAACTAGCCCAATATGACGATCCACATATTAAGGGATTTGCGGGACTCAGTTTCCTTAATTGTAGACAGTTAAATTTTGAAGGTAAATAATGACGTTGGTATAGAAATTAATACTAAGGCGTGTGAAAATCACAAGGGTTGTCGGTTCATATACATTGCAATGCAAGCTCTTCCACCAACTCCCTGATGGAATGGAGTTTCGTGAACATGAGTATGCTAGGACAAACATACAAAATTATATTTATTCGATAGCATCAGTCAATACTTGGTACAGTAGCTTGTATGTACAGGGTGTACAACTAAGAAAGGAGGCCGGCGATAACTGAGAAACTATTTGAGATAGAACAGTGAAATAACAGATCTTAGATATGATATAATAAATGTGCCCAAGAGAAAATGCTGGAAATTATTTTCACTTTCCTACCATTGCCACCAGAGGGCGTTTCACTGATTTCAATTTGAAATTCCTATTTTGTGGGCAATTTTCCTCAGTAAGGTATTTAATAAAATATATTCATTGTAAACTAGTGATCAATATGTAAAACTTTGTTTAATGAATTTTTACGATTGCTGTCAAAATAAAGAGAGGGGGAACTAAATTACGTGTTACTAGAAAAAATCGTGTAACTTCGAAACGGGTTGCTTGAATTTGTCAAGATTGGTCTCGATGTAAAGAGAATATGATTGATATTATCAAAAAATCCAAAACGACAACAATTTCTTAACTCCTTCTACCAATAGAGAGGGCAGCTTGTTGAAGGAACAAAACGGTCGACTTATCTAAAAAAATTCAAATGGTACCAAATATTTTTTTCACTGCTATTAGAAAGAAAATTAATAAGGGAGTACTTAAAAAAATTATGTCAATAGCTCTTATAGTACCGAAGATATAATCAAAAATGTGGTAATATATGAGGAAATTTGAGGTATAAACAAATCGTAAGCTTACAATGAAATCTTCATATCAAAGCTGTAAACTAGATAATAAAACTGTGTATAATTTTTTTATCATGTCATATTAAAGGCACAAGACCGCAAGCCTTCAGTTGATCACAGTAACGAAGTTAGGATCCCCAGTAAGTGAATCTGGCTTGTGTTTATATCATCTATTTTTATATGTATTTCAATATCTTTAATGTTTGATGTTGATTATATTACATCTCTATGACAGTATCCAACGTACGTAGCACATAAATTCCACTTTGTTCCTACAAAACATTTTCCGGAATTCCTGGCATTTCTACTATGATTTAGTATTGTTAACTTATTTTCACTGTATTATTTTTTTCCTCTAATCCTCATCTAAACCTGGTATTTACTTTCTATTTTGGTTTTGCTTCCCTTGTTTATCCCAACGTGATTTGTAATCTGTTGCAGTCGTAAAACAGCTTATTTAGGTATATGTTTTCACACTATTACCTTAATTTCGATCCCTTTACATTTGGAATATTGAATTCCTCTTTCCTGTCTATTGCTTCACCTTCCTCGAGATGCACTCGGTCTCATTCTTGCTCTAATTTCTAGTAAATTTCATGTGTACATATGCTTTTGATGAGTCTCCCTCTCTGTCCTTTACCTACTGCTGTAAATTTTTCAGGTTATAGAACACGCTATATCGGAAGCAGACATTCAAATTCTTGTATCTCATTATTACTGTGAAAAAGTTTCCTAACGTTGTTACACTTCTAAAAAGTATTGGTAAATAGTTATTACATGAAGAATATTGCAGTACTTTTAGTACTGCAAATGTAACATTTGGATCATTGGAAATCGCGTAGGTATTACTCTCTCACAGTAAATAAAAACGATTCGATTCGGGCAGGAGTACATTCTTTAGACATAAAGTTGAGTGTAGCCGTACGTACATTCCTACTTAAGTGGGAAAATTTCAAAGAAATTAAACCAACGACAAAATTTCAAACAGTTTCACGCACCTTATCGGTCCCTCGGACCGTGAATTTGTGGGGCCCTGGGCTAACACTACTTGGGGGCCTACCTAATTAATCAAACTATATTTGCCATTTTGTCCAAAAACTGTTTTTTGTAATGATGTATACGATATAGGAAAAAATCTGGGCAATGAAATATTATTTTAATTTAATATGACCTTATGATTTTAGATTATTTTCTTTTAATTCGCAATATTGCCCATTGTCTTCAATGAGGGCTGGGGGTCCCTTATATCTGCGGGGCCCTGGGCTGCAGCCCAAAAAGCCTTATTATAGATCCGCCCTTGCCCACTGGATTGAAAGATGAATGTGGACGATATGGGAAAACTCTTTATTATTGACCATCGCAGCTTATCAATTTTTAGAAAAGAAGGTAGGTTATTTGAGACCGAATTAAAGTTGGCAAGAAGTTTTGTTAAACAAGAACAGCTCATCTATCGTTGTCTGTCAAAAGTAGAAGGATTGACTCCATTTTCAAGTATTGGGCGTATTAAATAGCTTGCATATAATTTTCGAACTCTCTTGTTAGAATTTAGGTTGACATTGTCGTTCCATTCGGACATATTTAGGATTGAACAAGTGAGAACGAAGGGGAACGAATTTTAGGTTTAATTATAGTTGCGAAGCGTACCTACTTTTGTGCTTATTATCTCGATGTTTGCGATAATCAGTTGCAGGAACATCTGGTGCGTCTTTACTGCAAATTCTTGACCACACTTCCTTGTCACGAGATGCACACGTGCATATGAAAGACGAGGAAGCTGGCCCTATATCAGAAGATTGGCGGCAAGCGATGTATCGATTTTTATTGCCCTGGCTAGTTACATGGTATATTTTGCCTCTTAATGTCGGCCTGGTTTTTGAGAATTACGAGTTTTGACATGGCGTGTTCTTTTATCGGCTGTTCCCGAATTTATTCATAATTGGAAACATATAATTGTTGAAGGCAAGCTTTCTACAGGAATAAATAATATTTAGATTGTCTGCATTTGAATACGTTTGTTGTTTTCCATTTTTTTAATAAATAGTATTCAATTTAACTGTCACTAGTGGTGTTAGACTGACAACTAATAACTGGTGATAGGAAAGTCGTTTGTTTTGAAGTTCTGTTAAGCCATTTTCGCGAGAAATTGAATGACCTTATTTGACTGCACAAAAAAACAGAAGATGTCTTAAAAACTAGAAGAGATAGGTATAGGAAACCATGGCACCGTTCGAAAGAGAATGAAACTGTGCATCAGACTACGACGAAACATACAGGGTGTTCCATTTGAAAAAACCAACTTATGATGATTTGAAGTTAACTAAACTCGGCATTAAATTTCCACCACCCTGTATGCAATTAAGCCACTTTGAAAGTATGGATGGGAAGCTTAGGGATCCAGCTATCTGTCGTATAAATATGGTTCCTTTATCTTTCTTGCTGTAGAATCGACATGGTTTTTCTTTTAATTTTTATTAAAAAAATTAAATATCTCGGAAACGGTTAATTTTAGGACTAAGAACACTTGATGAAAATCCACCTAAAATTTTATGTAGAATCCAAAATCGGAATAAAATATAGGGTGTTACATTTAAAATGACAAAGTTGGTGTCCTTTCCGGAAAAACCGGAAGTGTTACGTAGACGCCATTATTTTATTTGAGGAGGCCATGCCCGAAAACCCCATTAGACAAATTTTCAAAATTCAGATCATAGCAGTTTCTGAAATATTCTAATGGGTGGTCACCGTGAGACACGCTGTATAATGTACAGGGAATGATATTTGTAATTTTAGCACTACCAAGATCAGCAATTTTTGTTGGTGACTGCCATTGACTTGTCCAGTTACAACGATGATATCATGTTGATCGTGTTTCTGAAATTCCATCCAATCCTACGTTGTTTAAAAAATTGGAAAGATAGAAAACCCTGTGAGATCGTATCTAAGTGAACGAACAGTAGTGACATGTCACAAATTATAAACTTAGAGACGAGGCAATTCGAGAAAGTTGTTAAATATAAGACACAAACGCAACTTAACATACTGCTTGAAAGGATAAATTATTGTCTTTTGTGTCCCTTTTGCCCTGACAAACTTGCTACACCCTGTATACTCTGATAATTATAAATGTATTCAAAACCACTGTAGTGAAAGCACGATCGATCTCTATTGAAAAAGTTCAGCTACGCATTCCGCAAGGTTTCTCGAGGAACACTCGCAAATGGTCTTGGGTAAGTTTTTCAAAGACCTTCTAACCATATGGGGGTCATTTAAAATTCTAAGGTGAGGTTAGGTTGAATATGTTTGCCAAGAACGGCAATGTTAGCGGATAGGCCATTTTAGTTACTCCGTTATTAAGTATCAGAAAATATGAACAAACAATTTAAACAATCAAATTATTATTTATGTAGACTTGTGGGACCAAAAAAATTGCTCGCACATAACGAGAATGTTCATTATGAAGGGGTCACTAATGATGATCAGAATGGTGGTGCGGGGGTAGGTACTTGTTACGCAAAATGGTTTATGTCATTTTTCGGTTGGAGAAGTGATAAATAAAAAAACGGTTTTGTTGCCTCCCTTGTGTGAAATTGATTGATGTTAATAAGGGCGAGCGTCCCATCGTTAGCAAAATACTTACATACTGACTAGTGACTACAAGATTCAAATATTTACAAGAGCAAAGTTATAGCGCAGAAATAGAATTGTACAAGGCGTCATTCTTTACCAATTAAAGACCAAGGCCTTGAGTATTCTATTCAAAACCAAGTTCGTTAATTCCATTTAATAATGTTTCCAATCATTATATTCAAGCTTTCTCTGAATCCTATCAGTTGATTTCCCACATTCATCTGTATTATTTATAACTATGTAGTACGGACTTTACATTAATTACCCTTAAATACAAAATCATACAAAAGACAGTTCTGTATTACGATGGAAAAATCCCTTAAGGAATGTTAATAAACAAACGTCCAAATCTACAAGTAATTTTATTCATTAGCGTTTTAATTGCCTCTTCAGTTCCCTATTAATTTATATATACAAACAGTTTAATTAATGCCAATCGAACCCATTTAACTAAAATAATAGTTTTAATTTAAAAGTTGTAAACATATAATATAGATTAAAGATCATTAGTTAATACACGAAACTGGTAGTAGACAAGTAAAGGTCACGTAATGCTACACACGCTAATCCGTTCATCTATGAAATCAATTAATTATACGAGAAAGTAAATGAATTTAAATAAAAAAAAAAGAAGCACAGGATGTTCTACAGTCGTTAATTTTTAAATAAGTTATTTTGAATGTCAGCAAGGTTAATAATCCGTATGATGGGAACAAAACCTAAGATATATTTTTTTCCCTCAGAAAATACCTCTGAACGTGTTTTTTGCGCTAACAAATTACGATAAGTTTCACATTAGTCTGCATCGAAGTGGAAATATCTATAATACTGGATTCACCGGTCTTAGATGACATCTTAAGATGCGATTTTTATTTCGAAATGTATTTATTCTTGAGTTTATTATAAGAACTGCTTCATAAAGCGGAATATCGACTGAAATAGTAATGAGAACCTGTTTAAGAAGCGCCAGATATCGGAAATTCGTAGTTTTCTTTATGTGATACAATTTTTCTCTCAGTTCGCTTAAAACTGATTTGAAATATAGCAGTTCCGTTTGTCTTTGCAGAGAAATATCCTCTTATTGAGTTGCTTTTTCGATTTATCGCTTCTTTCCTGATTGTTGTAGTAAATATGGCTCATGTCGTTCTTACAGATCTACTGCCGTTACCAAATAAAACGTTTCTCTAACGTCACCAGCTTTATTTCACATAATAATTTATGAAATCCAAATTTCATTTCTCATTACACTATGTAAATATTACAATTCAATTCAACTCATTACAAATTTTGCTTGCAACGTTCAAAGCAAACAAAATTATACGTTCTTAGTATTTACTTCAGTGCACAGAATATTTCAAGTCAATATTAATAATTCAACCGATTATTAAATACTTTTGAATTGAATTTTAAATTGCATAGTTCTTTAACTTCTACACGCATTTCGTATTCACAGAATGGTTTCGTTTAAAGTTCAAATTGAGTTTGCTTTTAATTTAATTAAGTACTGTGTATATAAACATTACAAAAGGGATAAAGTCGGAACGTAACGTTTTAATATAAATTCTTAAAGCGCCTTTATTTTGATTTTAAAATAAAGCGAGTTTTGAAATATTTTTTTTTAAATATAACAAACACGAATGCAGCAGCTCTTTACTCGCTTCTTTCAAATAGAAACTGCAATGTACTTGATGATATGGAATGAAAGTATTTTTATGCCAACTTTGTGCTCTTCAAACATTTTAAAATTGCCTTTTTAATTAAACTGTACAAATGAAATGAAACATCTTTCCGTATTTAAATCACTTGATACGCGAAATGAAGATTAAATAAGGCCAAGTTTTAAAACATCGCGATCGTTGTTTTACGGCACGTTAGAGAAACGTTTAGAATAATAAATATGGTTAAATGTGTTTATTTATGTAAATTACTTAAGAAATTTAAATGCTAATTAATTGCGGACTACTTATGTAATAATTAAATTTTTAAATTACTATTATGGAAACTACAATTCCATGGCCGTGTATATGTTTAAGTAATAAAGATTAACCTTCGATAATGTGTAGATTAATTGCTTTATAATTTGAAATAGTAGGCTCGCAAGAATCCTCTATAGTGCGGCTGATGCGACCATAAAAAATGTTTTTTGTATTTTAACACCAGTATTAAAATTTGCTGGGAATTTAAATTAAATGTACCTATCAAAAATTTGGAAAACGTCTCAATTTGATGCAACCATAGATGATGACAGAAATAAATAAACAACCTTTATGCGGATGTCGGATGCAATCGTCCCATATTCCTTGTTATATGGATTAACATAATCGCAATATTTTAGTAAGGAATTAAATGGAAAAAATTAGAAAATGAATGAAAATTGCTATAAATGCTTAATTATGTATGCCGCTCTTAACACTTTCGTATATTGGTGGACTCTCTCTAAATATTAACCTTTGTTATTATACTACACTGTGCGCGCCAAAAGAGTTTTCGTATGTATGTCGTGGGAAATACCAACAGGTTTGTAGTCAGTGATTTTACTGTGATTTGACATAAGAACTACGAGTAACTCTGAAGATGTCGACACTAACACTATTATTATTTTATGTCATACTACCTCATTATTTCACCATAACAACTCTGAAATAAGAAACATTAATGACTAAATAACGCCTCTTTACATGACAACCGGTTTTTAGATAGCAACGGGCGTTATTTTTTATAACGCACGCTTATAACGCCCGCAAATGTAAAATTAATCTGTTTTAATCATCTTAATCAACTTCTTGCAAGAATGACGTAAAGTAAAGAAGGCATCACGGGCGTTATGAACATCTTAATTACTATTAATAACCATACTGATAATCTCCTTTTAAGAATTCTCAGAAATTTTCCTTTTAAGTTTTCATCCTGTAATTGGGAACTTCACTATGTCTGTATCTGTGATCTTCTTCGTACAACTCTTTATCGATAGATTCAAGGCACGGTTGTGTGTGTGACTATAAAAATTCTGTTCTGTTTTACAAATCACCTCTATGATCTTATAATAACATGATAAGCTCTGTAAACGCATCTATTTGTCGTTCATGAAGGTTTAGTTGAGCATAGTTTCGCTAACCACTGACAGCTTCTTACACATACACAAAATTGCGCAAGTCAAATTGTTTATCACTCAGAAACATTTCCACCTCATATTTTGCATCCCATTTACTATGTGAAACGTTTGTAACAACTATATTCTGAATGATTCTAACAAGAGTTTTGATAGCACTCACTATCTATTTTCGTTGCAAGTAATTAGATAACTTGTTGTACTTTCTGAAGATTTTCATTAGTAATACAACGAGTTGTATTCGGCATGACAATTCCACGAAAGAAGTAATTTGAGGGAAGGAGGAAGGAATTACAGCGATAATTTGAGGACCATACTAAATTATCAGTGTAATTCGTTCCTAATTGGTCGAATGATTCAAAATTGTGCAAACTAATTGGTTGAAATTTTCTGAGTGGAATTGTCGTAGTAATTTAATGTAAATATTTAAAAATTTCCTCACTTTCGTTTCATAACGCCTAGTGTAACAACTGCCTCTTAATATTGATTGCCTACGCTATCCAGAGTAGGATTATCTCTGTTTTTGATAATCTAACACCTATTAATTTTTAGGTTTTACAAGTACTGCTCACTGCACTCAATTGCTTTGATAGTCTCTTTTTCCTCCATGACAGATTCAGGATATTCCGCAATTCTTTACTTTTGGCCCAAGAAACTTTCATAATTCTGCACCTAACTATCACATCAAGGAGCTTTTCTCAATTTTAGCTTTCTAATGACTGTTATTAGCGGTATCTCCTTTATCTTTACCTCTTTCCTGTCGTTGCGCCTAATTTCCATGTATTTATTTTCCATACCGTTCTTATCGCAGAATATTCTCTCCAACGTCCCATTATTTTTCCTCATCGGTGACGTTATTTCTGTTACGATCCTTATTGTTTATATTCTATAAAATAAATTTATGTTTTGCAAACTATTTAACACAACAACCTACAAAGATTAGACCTGTGCGTGGATTATGTAATAAATTATTCGTAGACAAGATTATACACATTAAAAATTAGTAGTTAAGCACATCAATTGTGAACTGAATACTATTATTATATTCCTGATCTGTTTGAATTTTGTAAAAAAAGTTTTATTTAATGTTTGAAATGATGAAAAGTTGTACATGGCGGCAAAAAAATCTAGGAGCAAAATAAAAAGGTAATAAAAGCTCCGCCGAGAGAAAAGTCCGCTAGTGAATACATCATCATTTCACATTTGGTTTTTAGCATTGACTTCCGATTTAATAAGGGATATAGTTGTGCTAGTCTTGCATGGTTCTGGTTGAGTTTGCAATTGATATGCTGGTTCCATGTTAATTTAGTGTCTAGAAGTACTCCTAGGTATTTTACTGGTTCATCAGAGGTATTTCATTGAACGGTTTCGTTGTTGACTTGAATGCTTGGTGGAGTGCATATTCTCCTTAGCGTAAATATCTTAGCTTGGCACTTGCTCGAGTTGATTCGAATATTCCAGTTGTTAAACCATCCGCATGCATTGTTTATTACCGTCTGTAGTAATTGAATTGCTTGTGCTATGTCGTTGCTTAGAGTAATTATGGTCGTGACATCAGCAAAGGTTGCTAACGTAGCTTCAAGTTTTGGTATATCGGATGTATATATTATTAAATAGTAGGGGTGCCCTGAGGGACTCCGGCTCGTATTCTTTTGGTTTCAGAGAAGTCAGTGTTTATTTTAACTGCAAAGTTTCTGTTCTCAAGGAAAGAGAATAATATTGCTTTAAGATAGTTATCAGGTATTCTTAGTTTTAGTAACTTTCTTTTCAGTCCCTCTAGCCAGACCATGTCGAAGGCTTGAGCTACGTCAAGGAAAATGGCTGTTGCAAACTGTTTGTTTTCGTATCCGGTCTCTAGTTCTTCTACTATCCTCTCCAGGTGATGTGTGGTTGAGTGGGTTTTCCGGAATCCAAACTGATGTGGTGGTAGTATGTTAAGTGAAGTCACTTCATTGTTGAGACGAGTGTAGATTATTTTTTCTAACAGTTTGGAAAGGGATGTCAAATTTAATAAAGTAAGTTGTGTTAGAATCATTCGAAGAACCAAGTAAACTGTGATTTTTCACCTATGACTCCATTTATTTTAGAAAATACACTAGCTCTAGCACTTGGTCCATGATCTTCTGTTCTCCTTAGAATATTGTCCTCTTTGTGGTGTGGCATATCTGAAGCCAAATTTCAGGTGAATCGAAACCCAATTTGAGCAAATGAACAACTAGAACATGAGCACGAATAGAACGAACGTTCCTGAAAGTTTGTACCACCTATATGTTGAATGTCCGATTTACAAACCATTAAGGGATAAATATTTGCATAACTCCCAAACATAGATATGAATAATTATATAAATCTATTTAAAATAACTGAAAAAACATTAAATTTAATTTTTTATCACACTACAGAGCTACTAAAACTAAGATCATGTTTATCATAAACGAATAAAGTTTACTCTATTCGATGAAAACGTTACCTATTTATGGTCTTGGGATTTAAGTACCTTAACCTTAGGTTACGTTGTATACTCCACGTCAACTTCTATTACCTAGGTTTTTTTTTCTTTTTTAGGCTGTAAGTACAATATAACTTTATGTATTACTTTTTTACTCCATATTTTATTCGATTTTTTTTGTCGGTTTCTGCTTTCTGTTTAAGTAATACTTAGTCTTTTTTATATACACAGATATACATAAAACACATGCTAGAAATTGTATAACCAAATTTCTTGTAATGGGACATCTATAAGACTATCCCTATATACAATAAAATTGAATTGATTTGAATTGCTATGGTGTAATGATTTACTTCATACTCTAAGTGAATTCGTTAACCGAAATTTACCACCATTGTCTGAAAATAAGCCTATAATCCAGTGGTAAATGTCCGATATAGGATTAACCATACCAAAGGTAGATAGTATAACATAAGTTACAACAAATATTGATATGCGATAATTCCTCTGGAGCACTAATCCGCCTACCTACTACATTTTATCTTGCGAGCTTTCCCATATGATATGAATATTCCTCGTACAATAATTCAGTATTTAACCAATACTTTTAAATCAATGTCAGGCTATTAAGTTTATGTTTTTCAGAAACATTTAACACTTCTAATCTAAATATTTATTCAATTAATATAACATGTAATTTTTAACTATTTACTGAAACACAAATGCTTAGAATTGTTTACAAAATATAGTTAAAAGAGATTTATCCAAAAATTCATTGAAAAATTTAAATTTGCTAACTAATAATGGTCGATTTTATACCTGTACTTGGTAGTACAATTTTTTTTAAAATGTTTATAAAGTAATCTATGCGTAAAGTGTATGAAAATATACGAGTATGTATGGATTAAAATTTCTGTGTTGAAATTTTGATGGCCACCTGTAAACATTTATGAGACAAATTATGTCTATGAAGGTATAACATTATCATTTTGTTTATAAATATTGAAGTTCAGTTCAGTTGCGTCCAAAAAAAAGGAAAGGTTACAGAATGACACCAAATGGTTAGATGAATTATGCCAATGCCATACGTTTCTAATAAAGGTCAACTTATAATTTGAGTAATTGGGGTGTAAAAGCAGAATTTGGGAAAGATTTGGGAATTGCCATGCCGCCTTGCTATTGTTCTAAAATGTAAATAGGCCAAGTCTTTGTGTCATCTAATTGCTGTCCCGCTTTTCTAAAACATTCCTACTGTTATTTCCTCAATTGTATGTCATGTTTAGTTATTGATGCCATCAATTAATCAAAACAACCCGGAGAATATATAAAAAAAATGGGGTTTGTGCAAGAATTGATAATTTTAATTATATGGAGAAACTAAGGATGCATAAATAATATTGACACTAACTGAGGAAGGATTCCATTCCTATCAACCTTAATGGACTTTCGAAATTATACGACCTACAATTAATTATGTGTTAAACTATGAATCTTTTCAAAATACTACTTTAACTAATTTTTATTTACATAGTTATTAAGAGTAAAACATTTATAGACGATATAATTTCCATTTGAATGAATAATAATTTACATAAGTGATTTAACAACATCTATTTGCAGAAATAAAATAAATTTGCATAAATCTTTATTGTAATAGTAGCTATTCAGTATTTCAGTAATGAACCACTCTTTCAATTAAAACTGTTCATGTAGTACTATTTTAATGTAACATCGTAAACTGTAACTTCAATTGATCACCACGTATAAATAGGACTGGTACTTGATGTAATCTGAATACTTAAATTTTCCAATTTCATGGTATAGTCCAAATTATTTTAATGAATCTCGAGAGCTTTTCCGGAAATATTTTTCTTATATACTAAATAGTTTACGTAGGGGAGCGCATTTTATATTCAAGGGATTAATGGCCAATTAAAGTAGTATTATGTCGAGAGATTTTAATTTACTCTGTACATACAGTTATATAAAAATATACCTGGCTTGAGCGGAAGATCGCGAACAGAAAATCGCCTTCGTACATAAAATAATGTACTGGTTGATATTGAACGGTCATGTAATATGTATGAAATAGCAGTGATTCAACTGTCTCTTATATAACATCGGAAAAGTATTAAAGAGTGGTTTAAGGTTAGATAGATCTATTTATTTGAAGGTAACGTCGTTTCTGCTCCAATTTGGTTCTATTCGCCAAAAATAGGGTACGCCACTTTATTGCAGTTCGCTTTTTTATTTAAATATTTTAGTAGCTATCGATTGATTCTATAAGATAGCTTTAATGACACGTGGTATAGCAAATGCTTTCGCGTGCACATTTGCTTATATATCGACTACTATTAATAATGTAACCGGAAGAGGAAATATAATTTTTTATAGGCAATATATAATATCCTAATTACTTTATTTGAGGAAATGATAATGGTGGTATAACAAATTTTACAAGTAAAATTTAACAGAAGCTTGTGTGAACTTTACGAAAAACATGCAAAAAAAAACTGTCGACTTTGCATTAAGCGAAACTGAAAGACCTATTCCGTTCTGTAAATTTTCCACATAAAGTATTCACAAAAAAGAATCTTCGTCTTTGTAAAACAACTTATTTATTTCCAGAATTGAAGAATCAGTATTATTACGTTCATAGATTTTCTCGGCCCAAGATTCAACAATATTTTCCGTTTTCAATACTAATTGGCAATTTATTTCTATATCCATTGTATCCCTGCAGCAAGGTTAGTAGGTAGGTATATAAGAAGTTAGCTTCTTTCTTGAAATCGGCTTATATTTATTTGAATGAATAAGTTGGAAAACATTCTCTTATCGTTATTTAATGTTAAAACTTATGGAACGATTAAAAAATGTAGTGAGATATAGTCGGTAATTAAATTTTATTATAATGGCCTTGTTATCAATAATGTAATACCATAATAACTATTATCTCCTTGCGTGCTAACTTAAATTAAGACAGCATGAATGGAAATTTTAAAGTAATTCATCAAGAGTATAAGAAAACTTTAACAAGGATTTCTTTTTTCTTTAGATAACTTTTTCAACCATCGCTTATGTGTAATCATTAATTTATTTTTGTTTAGTTTTATATGCACTTAGCATGACCTGGTCGCAACCGGAAGAGTTTTTTAAATGAATTATGGTGTAACAGAAAACATTATTTCACTTAAGATGGATAAGGCTTAGATTTTATTTCTCTCGTTATTAATTTTTTTTAATAGCAATTCAGTCTGTAATATTACTTAATCACTTATTTGCGTTTGGTGTACGATTACGGTCATTTCGCCAGTCGAATATATTGGAACAGTAATAATGTTTTACAACTATACAAATATTTGCCCAAATTTCCACATTAATTACTAGTCTTTTAGGTTTAGTTTAGAGCTCAGAATGAAACCTATTTAAATATCTATCAAGTAAGGTGTTCATATTTTTACCGGTCACTCTTGATAAAAGTACTATGCCCACACTTTTGTTAATTGATTGATTAATATTTCGTACTCTAAATTATCGTTCATAAAATATTAGTTTGCAAACAGTTGCGTAACCGTAGTCATAATTTTTTACAGGAAGTGTCTGACACTGATAACGAAATCGAATTATTTTCAATCAGAAAGACGGTCTACGAAACTGAATGTGAACCATTCAATTGAGGATAAATTGATAAATTTTCAAGTAGATTCAGGATCAGGAATTTCATGTATTTCTCAGAATTTTGTATACGAAATTGTTTGCGAATGTGGAATTGTTACATACTGATAAGCGATGTTATTATTATAATGGTATGATAGTGAAACCCATGGGAAGAATGTTTGCAAGCCATTAAGATTTTTGTGATCGCAAACGGGGTATCCCCAATGGTAAGTGGTGATTTTTAAAAATTGTTTCACATGGGATTTTCACAATTTAATTTTATTAATGCAGATAATGGGGTAAGTAACAAGGAAGTATTTTCGGATAAGTTAGGAAAATTTAATAAAGGAGTGGCTACAATTATGTTAAACGGTCAATACGTCTCTGTGGGGATTTCAAGATCACGATAAATCCATTAATTGAGGTGGATCAGTACCCTCTACCAAAAATCGAGGAGCTGTTTTATAGCTTACAGGGTGGAGAGCAATTTACGAAACTTGATCTTTCGCATGCGTGGTGTTGATGAACAATCTAAGGAATTGCTAATGGTAAATACTCATAAAGGGTTATTTAGATATACGAGGTTATCATATGGTATTTCGGCTGCTCTGGCTAAATTCCAAAAAATTATGGAAGCATTTTTAGGTGGTTTAGAGGGAGTTGTAGTTTTCTTAGACGACATATTGATTACGGGAAAAACATTTAAAGATCACGTAAATAACTTAAAAATGGTGTTAAACGTCTTAAAAGATTCAGGTCTTAAAGTAAGTAAAAGCAAATGTAATTTTTTTAAGGATAGTGTTGAGTATTTAAGATATGTAAGTGACAAAGGACTACATACTAGTAAGGCTAAAACCGAAGCAATTGAGAATGCACCTAGGCCCACAAACGTACACCAATTGAAAGCTTTTTTAGGTCTGATAAATTATTACGGGAATTTGTTAGAAATTTAGCGACGGTACTTTATCCACTGTACCAGTTACTGAAAAAAAATTCACGTTGGGTGTGGTCGAAGGAATGTGAAAGAGCGTTCCAAAAAGTTAAACTGTTATTGACTTCTTCAGAAGTTTTAGTACATTTTAACCCTACATTGTCCCTGAAATTAACGGCAGATGCAAATTGCTATGGGATAGGAGCGGTCTTGACCCATACGTTCGCTGTGGGGGACGAAAGGCCAATAGCATTTGCGTCTAGAACGTTAACACAAAGTGAAAGTAAGTACTCGCATTGAAAAAGAGGGCTAACCCATTATTTTTGGGAGTTACTAAGTTTAATCAATATTTGTATCAAAAAAGATTTAAATTAGTTACAAACCATTTGTGGTGAAAATAAAAATATTCCCCAGTTTTCAGCAAATCGGTTGAGAAAATGGGCAGTGATTTTAGACGGGTATAATTATGAAATCGACTATGTCAAGTCGGAAAATAATTGCGCGGGCAGTCTATCTAGGTTACCGATCAAAGTAAATCAAACCCGTACGGAGGATGTAGAACTAAATTATTGTTTCTTTTTTACCCATTCAGACGAGTATAACATTGACTATGAGAGGATTAAAGAGGAAACAAATAAATCAAAAGTATTAACGCAGGTAAAAGAATTCATCAACAATGGCTGGCCGAAATTTTCAAAAAATATGAAGCTCCAAAAATATTTTTCAAAGAAAAATGAATTATGACGACTGTGTATTATGGAATCACCGTATAGTAATACCAGAGTCGTTAAGAGCAACTATTCTACCCGAATTGCATAAAACTCATTTAGGAATAACCAAAATGAAAAGTAGGGCTCGGTCTTACTTTTGGTGGCGAGGACTTGACGTGGAGATTGAAAACTTAATTAAACATTGTGATGCTTGTCAAGTTTGTTCACCGGCAAGGGTTAGTTTAAGTAATTGGGAATGGCCAGATTGTTCTTGGCAAAGAATTTATGTAAATTTTTAGGGCCTTTTCATGGAAAACATTATGTCATAGTAATCGATGCCTATACAAAATGGTTGGAACCAATTTCTACTCAATAATAGAAGTGCTAAGGTCATTATTTGCACGATTTGGGTTACCCGAAACGTTGCTTCGTGATAATAATGCTGCGTACTTCACATCCACTGAGTTTTCAGCATTTTTATGTAAAAATGGCATTAAACGTTGCACAAGTTCTCCTTATCATCCGTCCTCAAACGGAGCAGCCGAAAATGCGGTAAAACTAATCAAAAATAATTTAAGAAAATCTCTCCATGAGTCAAGCTCTGTGGATACAAACCAGGTACTATATAACTTTTGTTTGGTTATCGGAATACGGCTCATGGTACCACTGCAGTTAGTCCTACATTTTTAATGATTAATAGGCATTTAAAAACAAAATTCGATAAGATGCTACCTCGAAAAGATAATTTTGTTAGAGATAAAGTGATGAAAGCTCAGCGTATTATTATCGCGGTAAACCAGGTGAAGGAGACTCTAGAGAAGGACATTACATTAAGAGTATGTTCAAAATGTTATGGAATTGATTTCAAATAGAATAAAGAAATTACAAATCACCTAGGTCCGTAGGATATAATCATATGGACAAGGGACGATAAAAGAGGCCCAAAAGTGATGGAAGTCGTCTTTTACACGCATGAAATATTATTGACCAACGGCAAGCAAGACACCTTTAGGGGTACCCTTCAGTGAATTAACGGAAAACCTTTCGAACTTCAGGAAGAAAAACATGTCTACTATAACGAGGTACTGTAAATGAAAAGGCACTTTCACAAAATGTTCCTTGGAGAAGACTCGATGTACAGGGTTATGAGGAGAGGAAGAAACGCCTCTGAATAATGTATTGTATCACTGCAACATCTTAACAACACATTCAACCTGAGAGAGTGAATGTAAATCTGAAAAGTACAATAGACGTCATGGCTGCAGTACAAGGAGCTAGAAAAAAGTAAATACCCCCCCCCCCCCCCGGTGGCTCGGAATAGGTCCTACATTAAAATCATCAAAAAATTGACGTTGAAATTGTCACAACGGTGCGTAAAAGGTCTAAAGAAATTTAGTTTTTTATTTGGGAGAAGAAACTAGAAAACACAAGAACTTATAAATCCTCATTAGCAATAGATATCGATTAGAGATTTTAATATTAGATTGGTGCCCAACTTGTTGTATTCACCTTATAGCGGGTCTATATCACAACGGCCACTGATCATAACGGCCACCCTGGTTTTTGCTATTTCATAACGGTCACTTTGATCACAATGGCCACTAATATTATTTGATCATAACGTGAACAAGGTGGCCATCATGATCAAATAGTATTAGGGGCCGTTGTGATCATAGGTGGCCATTAAGAAATAACAATAACCTAGGTGGCCGTTATGATCAGTGGCTGTTGTGATCAGGTCCCTTATAGCGACTTAAAGTACAGCTTATGGTGATTTATAGTTTCTGGTTGTCATGAAAGACAGACCTACGTATCCAAAGGTAATACCATGAGTTTTGTTTCAAAGTGTTTGCTCTAAAATAATCATAGGATTTAGAAAAATATGTTTCAGAAAATACTACGGATATAATACTAAATTACATGGTAGTAGAACGAAAAACTGTTCAAGTGTAGTGTTCATAGTTCATTAAAAATGTTCACAACACTACACGGATACCTTCTTTATCATGTGAAACGTTTCTTGGCACACATTTTATAGATCAACTGAGAAAGATAAAAAGAAATTAAAGTGTATATAAAAGATACTCAAGCCGAATTTAGAGACTATTTTCCGGCCTCTATCCCAGTTCTGCAATTTTTATACAACAGCGCCATCTAACGGCTTTGTCAATACGTAATTGACTATGTAAAATGTTGATCGAAATAAAAAATCCGTCGCAATTCTGAATTTCCGTCTCAATACAGGACGAATGCGAAAAATATTGATTGTCATTAACCCGATGTCAAGTAATCCATTGTCAATTGTGGCTGAGCACTGGATCGTTACGGTATGTCTGATAGAGAAAGTTATACTATTGTATTTGCTGCATTGGAAGACACCGGTGTAATTAAAGAAAATGATACATTAAATAACATGGATTGGTGCAAAATTCGATGACAAGGTCTACAATGACTTTCACTAATGAATTTTTATACCGATAGCAGCTAACGAAGATGGCTGCCAGGAAAGATGGAACGTGACTCACAATACATTGAACGTATAAATGCGAGGTTTGCTTATTTCTGGACTAAATTCATTAATAGAAATCTTGCCAATGGCATGTTAATGAACGGAAGCCATTATTTTCAAAGCCTTCATGGAAACCCAAAGGATCCCAAAAGCTGCAGTGACCAGTTAGATCTGGCTGAATTTATGGTAAAATTTTATGCAACGAAGTGAATTTTTGAGGCATTTTACATCTTTAATATGTGAAATTGTTTTACATCCAACGTGATTCTCTAAAGGAACGCAAATTATTCTAAATATTTTCGGGAAAAGTTAGAATTTGATGGGACGATATAACAAATTACTGTTTTAATGTTACTGTCATTGTTATTAATTTCTCAATGTGATTGGTTTGGTGAATTATTCGTATTTAATTACCATTATTTTACAACAAACTACAGACTTGTCCCCGAAACGTTGAGCAGATACAGAAACAGTAAAGCACCTTTTGAGATGGAGGATAAATTAGCCCCTTGAGTGCAATGTTAAAACCACGATGAAGTTAAACATCGCTGCAACCACTTGATCTTTTGCCCTCCTGGTTTTACAAGTACAGCAAAAGGCTCGTCGAAAATATTTAGCTATAATAGTCTCCATGCCACTTTAAAATTTTTCGATGATCAGGGAGAGGTGCATCTTACAAGATGCCGACCGTACTGATTCTGGTTTAATACAAAATATAGTATCGGGCCAAAGGGATCCTGCCTTCCCCCTTAGCTCGTTACGGCGAACTGTAAAGCGTCGGAACGTCATTTTTACTATGCAATTTAAGAATCACTTAGAGTGATATTATGACATCGATTTGTTTCAACTTGGCGTAATATCAGCAAAATCTTATTCTTGATATTTGTAAAACATTTAGGTAAATACATAAAACGTGACATAAATTATAGTTTTCATTTATCCATTACGTAAACTTGTCTGTACCTACATCACTCTACAATCCTTATGAGTATTCACGTATCAAGAGATTTCGCTAAACGTCTACAAAGCAAATACGGAGATCCTAGATAGTCTTTCTCAAGTTTGCTCTGTAGGATGGACAGGAATTAAAACGATTACCTAGAAAATTGAAGTACTGGATGTAGTGTTAGGACAAATTGTGTGTTTAGGACGTTTGGGTGCGGAATATGAAGTTGAAACCGAGCGAAATATTTGACTAACTACGTTGGGTTTTCCTTGTAAAAGCTTTGGCTATATTATGTGATGTGATTAAGTGTTAACAATTATTAACTCATACCGCATTTTGTAACGCATTGACATCGCTGGATAGAACACTAGTATTTACTTTTATAGTTATTGCAGTAAAATGTAGAACGTAGCCGCACTTTGTGCGGTAAAGCGACCGTTTTTCCGACTATGAAATAAAATTACAAAGTTAAATTTATTATGGAGGCGGTCATCCAAAGAGACGGTATGTGACTGTGAGTCTCAAGTAATGTTTTACTCATTATATGAAATTTATCCTTACTGCCTAGAAGGAATCTGACCGGAATAAATAATTGTGTGTGTTAACCTTATCTTTATCAAGGAGTTGTTTAAAACAGTAAAATAAATAACTAATACACAAAAATGTCACAACAAGGATAAACTTATTAATTGGCCGCTAAATTCGCCTCGTGCAGGAAAGTCTACTTTCAATGGCAAAGTAACCTCGATAGCACTAAGTTTATGGAGATAATAATTTTAACCTTGGAGAAAATCTCATCTTACCATAAAAAAGAGTAGGTAAGGTTTTTTACAGCGTATGCTGGACGATCTTGAAACTAGCAACTATTTGTCATCGTAAAGCCGTGTCCACATTATGCCGATCGACAAAGTCGATCGACCCTGTCGCTCGACATGGTCGACTTTTGTTAACGTCCACATTATCTCAGTATATGTGGACTAGTCGAGCGACACACCCAATTATGAATTGAATTTAAATATAAAGGTTTAGTATAAATAAGTGATTCAGAAGAGACTGCTTGGCGACTGCTGCAATTATTATTGCAGTTGTTGAAATGCAGGAAGATCGTCGCCGTCGCCGCCGCCCAAGGAGGTTTTGGGTAAGGCCCAGTCTTGTCCGAGACAGAAAAAAGTACAGTATAGAGGAATTTATGAAAGATTTATTGCTTGATTGATCATGAACTACAATATTTAAATGCACAAACAGAACTGAACAGTATAATATGTAAATATTTCGTAATTCTTTTAGTTTACGATTAGCAGAAATGTAGAGCAACATGTTCGACACGTCCCCACTACAGCTGTCGATTCGACTTCCTTTGATCCGTACCGACTTGATTCGGGTTGCGTTCGACTCGACAAGTATGGTTCAACAAAGCCGGGCGACGCGTACACATTTGTTCAACATTGTCGATCGACCGTGTCGATCGACACCATTCGGCATAATGTGGACGCGGCTAGCAACAATCGCATTGCCATTTTTACACCATTTAGATGTAAACGTTTATGGTTATAGAGGTTTGCGAAGATAAAGAAATTTCTACGATTCCCACAACGTTAACTTGAAATGTATTCTGCAAAATATACTCAACCTAAATGATTATAAAAAACATAATTAAACATAAAATGAAGACTAATAAGAATAACATTCAATTACAACTGGCTTGTTTGACCTATATAGAAACTAATTGAGCTCTTATGTAGTAACTTTATTATCCAATTGATTTAAATCAAGACAAATTTTAATTAATTTAATTTTATGACAGAAACCCAAGATGGTTAAATGGCCGAGAGAATTAACTCTTTGTTAAGTTGTAAAAAAGAAGTTTCATTCATTTTTGTTCCTCGTTTTTATGCTTTTTAAATTAAGTGTAGTTCATTAAATTTCATAGTTTTTAATTTGGTTACTTACTCGACAGTACACAGATATTCTTATTATGACATTAGGCCTAATTGAGTGCCTATGAGTAAGAAATAGTCTCAGCTCTCAGTTTCCCACTTTCAGCTATGAGAACCGGATCTTATAAGAATTTACCGCCACAATTCAAAGTACAAGGCACAATTAAGGGCATTTAATTGTTACTTTGTATTTCGAATTTTCGTCTTTTATCAATTTTTATCAAGAAGGCAACAAACAGAAAAAAAGCACCTAGCAGAATGATAGTTGTACTTAGTGCTGCCAGCATAACATTTAAGTTGAAGCTATTAAGGACAGCAATATAGGTATATAAGTTTTCGTCGTATGAAACTGTCAATAATAGATACAATGTTTATAATTAATTATAATGCTGTCTTACATGATGGTTAAGGTTAAGGATAATCTGTCTGCCTCATTCTAGCGAATAAGTCAAGTACACTTCAGCAAAGGGTATAGAAGGTCTGCTCCTTTATCTAATTGAAACATCGGCTGGGAAACGAATCGTTCGATTAATTGTGATTTTTTGAGATATGAAGGTTTTTATAATCCAATAGAATAAAAAAGGATAGAACAAAAATAGACACATTTAGTTGATCCTACTTAAGTAACAACGCAACGTAACCTTCCACTCATATTATTTTTTTTAAAAAGTTCTGGTTCCAATGCGAGCCAACTATTTTTTATAAGCCTTAAGTTCACTGGAAGGCAATGGAATAATACAAGGAGTGTACTCGTATCAAGCAGTTAAAATATAATGGTATTGCGGGTCACGATTTAAAACACGTTATACACGCTCACCAGGGGCATTTATTGCTTAAAATTATGATGAAAATGAAATCTTTAGATTAGATATTTCAATCAGTATTAAAAATGTGTTGCTAGTAAATTATATTATTGCTAATATATTATTTTTAAGTTAGTAACATCGACTAGGCAAAGAATACTAATAATTTTAATAATCAAAGGTAAAATTTCAGTATGGGTAGTGTTAATACTTGGAAATCCGCCGTCCTAGATCTTAGCCCATAACACAAACAAGAAAAATATTATTTATTATAACGTTTAATTGCATGGATATTTTTAAGATTCACCGGGCAGATGGAGATGATCGTTTCTGTCATTTTTATTTTTTAATACGTTAAAGTAGAAAGGGTTTTAAATGGTTTAAATATTTAATTTATAAATGTGCCTGATGATGTTCTATAGGCAGGTAAAATTTTCAACTCGATCAGCCTCGGTTAATAGTGCAAGAATAATACGAACATGGTTGAATGAAATTTTTTATTTGAAATAAATTCGTCTTTTCAATCGAGTGCAAAATTGCACAACATCATGCCACTTGATGGAGAATATTGAAAATGTGGTTGCAAGTTGCTTACAAAACTGTGCCAGAGGATCGGACAAGTCTGCCAAGTACTGAATAACAAAAGGCACCAGAAAAGTGATTTACTTAAGCGGCTACCTAATCGAAAAAGATGCTATTCTTTTGCTGTTTTTTAGTATTGATACATTTTTCTTCAGTAACATTTTTATACTTCAAACAATTTTTAATTATATTATTGTGTTATTGCACTATTGTTACCTTTGCAACAATTTTATTATTATTATATCGGACGCGTTTCGATAGCTGTCGAAACGCGTCCAATGTTTAACGATCACAAGGGTTCCAATTCTTTCATCGAAATCAATACCTAAGAGTAAGACAATAATTGTTGAAAGTTTAGAAGAAAAGAACATTCTATTAAAGGATCTACAGAATTTAAGATAGGTAAACCAATTTTTGAACTTTTTCCAAATTCAGCAGCTGTGGTAAATTTAGTATTGGAGATTTTATCAAATTATCATTTTAACAATCATTTATTGGATATTTGATGATGATATTTGCTTCTACGACAATTCCTCGCCGACAGTTTAACGCGCTACAATTCGTCGCGGACGATTTCGCGCGGGACAATTTCGCACTTGCAGAATTCCTCGCGTGCGACAATTGCGCGCGAGGTAAATATTTTACAGAAAAAACGGTCTTATAATTTAATTTTTTTCTAATGGATGGTAATTTTCGCGGCCCCAAGAATTGTCACTCTAAGCCCAAGAATTATTATTTTTACCCCAAGAATTATTTTTTCGACCTCAGCTTTTTAATTATTTTGGTCCCAAGAATTATTATATTGGCCCCCAAAATTATTATTTTAACCCACAGAATTATTCTTTTGCCCCAAGATTTTACCCCATGATTTGATTCATTTTACTGTTTTTGTATCAATTGAAAAAAATATACTAAACCCACCTCTAACCTAAGCGCCCGAGTGGCAATATACGTTTAGGGTGGCATTTTTGTTTAGTTTCAAATGCTGTTTAGTATCATATTCCCGTTTTTGTATCAATTGAAAAAAAATATGCTAAACCTACCTCTAACCTAAGCGCCTGAGTGGTAATACACGTTTCGGTTGGCATTTTTTCCCCCTAATATCGCTCTTAACATAATAAAATGCAAGAAAAATATCTTAATGCATTCCTCTGTAAAATATTCCCCTCGCGCGGAATTGTCGCACGCGAGGAATTGTAGCGCGCGCTAAATTGTCCCGCGAGGAATCGCTCGCGCGGAATTGTCGCGCGCTAAATTGTCGGCGGGGAATTGTCGGGAGAGCGACTACCACTTGTTCCGGTCGATGATTCATGGTCTGGCCGAGTAGCACTTCACTTCTACGAAGAACATCATGAAGTAGTGGTTCGGGACTCAAAATAAGGGAGCAAGAATAGGTAAATTCAGAAAAAGACACGAAGCCTCCCCTTATATCATTTAATATCCAATATTAAGTTACGTAGTAAAAAATGTGATGACAGACGATGAAATGAGATGACGTTTTTTTATGTTTTTAAAATAAGGAGCCGAAGCACCTGACACGTGAGCCAATGCAAAACTCACAAAATAAAATTTTTGAGAAAGGAATACCAGGGTTTATTTAAAAAACCATCTGGGACCATTACATCCTTGGGATTGTGGCGATCATCAAACAAATGTTAAAACATGAGCCAATGCAAAACTCACAAAATAAAATTTTGAAAAAGGAATACCAGGGTTTATTTAAAAACCATCTAAAAACCATCTGGGACCATTACATCCTTGGGATTGTGGCGATCATCAAACAAATGTTAAAACGTGAAGCGAAATACTGGAAATTGAAAAGGTTTTAAATTTAAAAGTTATAGGTAATTATAAATAAGCGCTACATGTTTCGAAGCCATACTAGCTTCATTTTCAAGCGGGTAAGAGAAAGATATTTAAGCTTAAGGGGAAATTTTGAAAGATATTACGAGGATGTATTGATAACTAGTTAGCCTAGACCAGTTCCATGCATAAACACAATATTCCATTGCAACGAACAATAACTTATTAGAAGTGTCAGTGTAAAGTTTGACGTCAAAAAAGTAAAGCGGAGTTACGTAATAAATTAAAAGAAAAAAGATGTCCACCGAAATTGTGAAAATCGAAAAATTGGAGTATCGAGCCATCATCAAGTACCTGTATTTAAAAGGGTTAAGAGGTAAGCAGATTTACGAAGATATGCTTAATACCCTTGGTGATCAATGTCCTTCGTATGCGACCGTGAAAAATTGGACTGCAAGCTTCAAAAGAGGTAAATTTTCCATTGAAGATGATGACCGATCGGGAAGGCCAGTTTCTGTGTCAGTCCCCGAAAATATCGATGCAGTTCATGACATGATTTTATCAGACCGTCGAATTGGGCTAAAACGGATATCTGAAGCACTGAATATTTCATACGAACGCGTTCATCATATAGTTCACGTCAATTTGGACATGACAAAAATTTCTGCAAAATGGATCCCCAAATGTTTGAATGTTGACCAAAAGCGTGCAAGGGTAGAAGCACCCCCTGCACCAGTTTGGCTCCGTCCGACTATCATCTCTTTCCTCAACTGAAAAAAAGTTTAAGAGGTCGTAAATTTTCATCCAACGAGGAGGTAATAAAAGCTGTGGAGGTCTGGTTTGCAGAGCAAGAAGAAACATTTTTTTTGAAAGGTCTAGAGACGTTGCAAGTTCGCTGTAATAAATGTATCCAATTAAGAGGAGAATATGTTGAGTAATAAAATATTTTGACATTCAAATTTTATTTGGTTCTATAGTAGGCTAAGAATTTTTCAATATATCCTCGTACAATGAATAAAAACATAAAAAAACGTCACCTCATTTCATCGTCTGTCATCACATTTTTTACTACGTAGTACGTAACTTAATATTGGATATTAAATGATATAAGGGGAGGCTTCGTGTCTTTTTCTGAATTTACCTATTCTACGAAGAAACCAAAAATTGGGGGAAAAGTCGTAGCTAAACGATGAACAATACTTACAATAAAATACATTGTACCAATTTCTCTAAATTCATGTTTCAAAAAACCCTCAAAACTTATTTGCACTCCTGATATATTTTACCAATTTTACCAATCAGCAAGATGCAAATGTAGGGCCCGGGCCCGTGTTCCGCGAAACACGCGGAACACTGGTAGCTACGGCACTGCTATTACTATTAAATTACTATACTTCTACATTGAAAAGACACGTACGTCTTATTAAGTTATAAAATTGTTCATTTTCAATTTATTTCATTTACAGTCCTAAACGTCTTTACAGTAAATATTTGAATGATGTAAATTCATTATTTAAAAAAATGTAATTTTGTTATCCATTTAACTTCCTTTATTACGTTAGCACTTCAGATTCAAATTTTAATAAAATATGCAATTAATTTAAACTGCAATAATACAATACCTACTTCAAAGTTTGAAGCAACTTCGCGTTGAAGTGTGTAAATTCTATTAAAATAAGTTAATGCGATTGCGAAGTAAAATATAACTGTTAATTTACTTAAGAATTACTCATTTAAGTAATTAATTTTAAATGTGGGAGAAACTGAATGATTGATTCAATCGTTAAATCCTTTTATTGCCGTGCTTCCGAATGCAATGTACTTAATATGGGCATTCAGTAGGTCCTACATAAATCCATTTTGTATTTTGAGAGCACGCTGTTTTTGTGCGTGGCAGTATAAACTGTAAAAAGATCGTGACTACGCACTTAGAAAACATAATCGAAGCTGCATCGGCCCATGAAGAACACGAATTCGCTTTTGTTTTTGTACTGTAATTAACAAATTTATTTCGTAGGCATCGAAGCAATAAATGTATCTGCGTAGCATAAAAACTAGGTGACGATTTGTTTGGTATAAATCTCAATGATCTAAAAAATATCGGTATCAAATATACTCTAGAAAAATAAATTATGTACCGCCGCGTTGTAGTTAGGGGGAGGAAAAGCTTTCATGTTACAATAACTTGAAATGACAAAGCAGTATTTTGATAATAGAACTGATTATATCTGTAAATAACCTAGAAGTTGAAATAATTACTTCTATAGGCTTCAATTGATGACCACTGCGTTGTAACGAAAGAAATAATCCTGATATTTAACATGCAGAAACTACATAATAATCTAATTTAAAGTTGTATTTCAATAAGAAGTACAGTTAACTATTTGATAATCCAAACTAAATAGTTTCAATTCATTTACATACGTTTGTTCAGGTGGATGACGGTCAGAATAATAACGAAAATAGAAGAGCGTGAAATGTTTTTAAAGCGAGAATATACATAATACCATTGACTTTCGTCAATGATAATACGCATAACATTTATATATTACACGCTATAAATTTATCATATTAATTCTTCATCCTATGAAATGTGATTGTATTATTAATACCTTCTTAATACATTCAGATGCATGCAGGTGGACACTCAAATTGGAAAGTGAATTAGGAAAATGAATAAATAACAGTTATTTACATAACAAGGGTACAAACAAAGTGAAGCTTGTGAGCAATAAGGTACCTTACTTTGCACCTTAAATATAAATAGAAAATAATATCATTCATTTTGGAATTCAGTTACAGAACACGTTTATACGAGCGACTAGCCACGAGACCGATAAATGTACACAGATCTTTCTTCAACATTAAATCAATTTCTTACACTTGCGGTTTTTCCGACTGCTGTTGCGGCAACTGAATTTTAATGTATCTGAGAAAAATCTATGACCCACTCACCATTTTTATAACTTCCAAAATTGGCTTGTTTCAAAAACAAGCTCAAAAGTTGATCTTAATTTTTGTTATTAATTAAGATCTAAATATATACAATTCCAATTATATCACCTGAATATTATAAATGTAGAATTAACTTCCCTCAAACTTAATTTGTGTAACTCGACAACTAATTATAATAAGAAAAACAAACGTAATTATACTAATTTTTTATTTTATATGCAACCCAACGCCTTTCTACCTCCCCCATATTATTTCTTTGTTTAGGTAATAATTTCGACAACTACATCTTCAGGCTTTAGACTTACATAGATTATGATATAGATAATGATGAAGTGAATATAATTAATGAAAATGTTAAATCGATACAAATCTTGAGGTTACCAAAAGGTACAATGTGAATTCTAAAATCTCTCTAAATGTTAAGATCACGTTTTAAATATCACAGTGTAAAATTAATTTTTTTTTTTTTTGGTCACGGAGCAGTGTCCTTTAACCACAATTGTTGTTGATTTTTTTTTCTCATATTAATTAATTATTTATGATTATTGTAAAAAGTAATAATACATTTTTATTTTAGTGCCGGATTGATTAGGTAAAATGTAGGAACGAAGGATGAGCAACTGATACGCGGCATACATTTAACTTAATTAGATTTGAATGTCGACCAAAGTATTGCTAAATATAAATTTATGAAGTTTTTACATCGACAAATACGGCACTTTTAAACTAAATTAGATTAGATTAATGTATTGATCTTTAATTATTGGAAAAATACAGGCAAGCTAAAGTAAAATAAACTAAGACAAAACTAATTTGTTTAGGGGTTAATTAAATTTAGGATCGATAGCAAATCAAGCTGGCTCCAGAAATCAGATTCGACTGGTATGTGGGTGAACTGGTATTATGGAACAACTTGACTCAAATGAAATGAAATGGAGCTGGAATATGAAGGAGATTATTCGCCAACCATCAGAGGAAAATTTATGTAAAGATAAATTAAGGATCCAACAGAACGAGAAAAAACCAGGGAAAGGTGGAAATCTTAGATGGTGATTAGATTTTTCTTGGTGTTAATTAAATGTCAGGTTGTTGAGCAAACCAAACTCGCTGAGGGATGATAGATAGAAGGGAAGAATTTTAGTTCAAACTATTATTTAGAAGAAAATAAGGTAGCTTTCTTGATCAAATGTCTTAAGTGCCAGTGCGATGAAATATCATTTCATGAAACTCAAAATGCTATCATTTAATTGTTATAAATTTTCGAAGGGAAATAGTACCGTATAATATCATTCTTGTTAGACAAGGTCAAACAACTTCTACTGTGACTGTGAGAGTGTACAATAAATTGTGCCATCATTAATTTTTTATTTCATCCATAATTATTTATATAAATTAAAAAAATTAGTACCTATAGAACAAGAAGTGTACATAATCACTGAAATGGTAGAGTGTACCAAAAAATGATCCTGCAATGCTAGGTGCACTAATTTCGAGAAAACCTGTAACTTGTTAAACTACAAATAATTACTAAATTAAATAAACTTGTAAGTACAGGGGTTCAGTTAGTAGCCTCCTGCTTTTTTGGAAACATCCCAAACGGAAACATCAACAAATATTTACTCACGTAATCATCGTGCGAAAGACCTTGCATCTATTTACCTTGATTGAATTTCAAATTTAAGGAAGGAAGCCTTCACGGTACGTTTGCTATCCAATGATCCAAGCAATGAATGTACCGCTATTTTTTCTATTACGATACGTATAATGGTTAAAAATCAGTTGATTACGCTAATTATAAATTTTCCAATGCGATACCGTAGCAATATAATTTCAAAGGGCGTTGTAATCCATGTGTCTTAAGTAAGTGGAAGTGGTTGGAACTCATACTCTTGACCGACGCAGAGTAGTTTACGATCTATTAGATCTTTTGAGAAACCTTTTCACCATTTGAGCAT
This sequence comes from Pyrocoelia pectoralis, assembly GCA_036250285.1. NCBI lineage: Eukaryota > Metazoa > Arthropoda > Insecta > Coleoptera > Lampyridae > Pyrocoelia > Pyrocoelia pectoralis. The sequence continues at coordinate 75,334,846 of CM070075.1, read as the reverse complement.
GAGAAAGCTCTGTTCGAAATGGGTACCGCGTTTGCTCACAGTCGATCAAAAATAATAACGCGTCGACGATTCAGAGTGCTGTTTGGCGCTTTTTCAGCGCAATAAAAAAAATTTTTCATACAGTATGTGACAATGGATGAAACATGGATCCATCCCCAGAGTCAAAACAGCAGTCAGCTGAGTGGACAGCAAAGGACGAAAACCGTCCAAAGCGACCAAAAACGCAAATGTCAGTTGGCAAGGATTTGGCCTCCGTATTTTGGGATGCGTACGGTATTTTATTAATCGATTACCTTGAGAAAGGAAGAACCATCATCAGCGAATATTATATGGTGGTATTGGTGCATTTGAATGAAGAAATTGCGAAAAAACGACCCCAAAGAAGAAAAAAGTGCTCTTTCACCAAGACAATGCACCGTGTCACAAGTCGATCGCGCTTTGAATTGCTTCCCCCATCCACGGCATTCTCTGGATCTGGCACCCAGCGACTACAACCTGTTTGTAGACCTAAAAAGAATGCTCCAGAGCAAGAGATTTGGCTCCAATGAAAAAGTAATTGTCGAAACTGAAGGGTATTTTGAGGCCAAAGATAAATCGTTCCGCAAAAAGGCATCGAAATCTTAGAGAAGCGTTGGAATAAATGTATCACTCTTGAAGGAGATTATGTTGTTGAATAAAATCGAATGTTGCCTAAAAGTTGTTGTTTTATTAGTCATCCTATGAACTTATTGAGTGATGTGTTAGTATTGTAAGTAGATTTTTTGAAAATGAACAATTTAATGAAAAATAACTTGTCTACTGCAAGAAAAATCATAATTCATAATCATAAGTGCAATTATAATTGGGGGGATAGGTACACTGGTTGGCTCCAAGTAGGACAACAATCCAGAAGATCAAGAGGTAGATGGGCAGCTGGACTTATACGCAGTAGTAGTAGTAGTAGTGGTAGTAGTAGTGGTAGTGGTAGTGGTAGTAGTAGCAGTAGTAGTAGTAGTAGTAGTAGTAGTAGTAGTAGTAGTAGTAGTAGTAGTAGTAGTAGTAGAAACAAAACAAGACGAAGTCTAAATAAAGTAAGGAAAAGAAGAAAGTGAATTGAAAGAAAACTAATATCCAATTTGCCACGTAAAAGGTTTATCATTATGAGTAACGTCAAATTAAGAAGCTTTCTATCACAGAAAGCAGAAATGGTTGAACGAATAAGCTTTTGTCGTACCAATAGAATTCTGTCAAGAACTAACAGCAATATTCTAAGGTTGATCTGACAAGCGAAACATACAGCCTTTTCTGAACACCGATTATATTCTTTTACTTCCGCCACGTCCTAGCGAATAATAATAATTAATAACTCAATTTATACGTGCATAATGAAATTTTCGTTCACTATTTTTTAAATACTTTCAATTTTATCTCCGATATGTGACATTACCAGGAGAAAAGATCAAAAATTTGTATAAAGTAATGAGCATTAAACCTTCACCTATTGTAGCCGTTATTATACTAATGCTCTCAATCTAAATTTAATATTTATAAACCACTTTATGCAACCTATAATATTAAATAATGTGAATCAATTTGTAATTAGGTCAACTCGAATAGTTACCAAATAATGCCTTTCCCTTATTTATATTTAACAATATTGGCTTACTCTACTTACTCCCGCAATTATGATCTAACCACAATTAATAATAGTTACAAAATTAGATTAATTAAAATATACGCATCCGTGTAAACTTAATAACAATTATTACGTCGTAAATAATGTGAGAAGTAAATTGTAACTGTTAATGGTGCAATTTTGTTTTGATTAAACTGAATACTCTTAAAATGGATATCCTTAATATCGTGTGCTTTCAGTTATAACCGAGGATTGTGTTACTATACATGTTGTTATTGTCGTTACTTAGGGTAAACTAAAGCATTTTCACTGTTTAGTCTCGTATTACCGAGTTTCATCCTAATTAGGTTGCAACTTTAGTTACTCTTACATTTCGAAAGATTACATGGAACCTTTTGCGTCGCTAACAGGCTTTAAGTAACGCTAATTTCTAAATGAGAATTTTATTAAAATATTCACTCACCGAAAAAAAAAAGCTTGATGCGAGGAACTACTAAGATTTATGAAAAATCAGCCATGCAATCATGAATATTTTAAATCATCATTAGTTATAAATAATGGTGCGATTTAATTAAACATCTGTTAAAATAACGTACAAATTTAAACATAGTAATTGAAATGATAATGAAATTAAACAATTATTACTGATTTTAGCGCTTTTGGTAATATTATGCGTTTAAAAGTGTGAACGAAATCGATTTTATCAAGAAAAGGCACTTGTACTTTTTTGCCATTAAAAACGTAGATCCCCACAAATTGCAGATATTGGTTAATGGTTATGGTTTTTGGACAATATTTTGAATTCATTAAACAGTTTTCCCAAATCGTAGTCAGAATTTCCGGATTCTTTTAAAAAACAGCTTGGTAAGTTTAATGAAGGGAAACCTAAATTAGATCAAAATAAAATTCTACTTTACCGTAAAATATTTTCATTACCTTTTGCAATGAGCCATTACGTAAGGGCCGGAATAAAATAATTTAATTAAATTAAATACAAGTTACCCAAGACAAATGGTCAAGTGACAATTTTTAACTTTAAATTCATTTGCATTATCGAAATTTAAAAATTGAAAACCGGTCTATCTCTCACGTGTACGAATAGAGCTGGACAACTCAAACAAATTGACTACAATAAATACTAACAATTTAATTATTCAATATACAGCTGATTACCATATGTGAAATCCACTCCATGCATTTTTCTACAATGAATGGCAAATACTTTTGAGGGCAATGTAAATTGCCAAATTGCCAAATCAGATTGATAGTCCATTTGGTAATGTACTCCAGAAATTAAATGAACAATTAAAGGTCAAATAAGACATTTCGGATATGTGGTACATAACCAAGGAATTTCTACAGATCAGACACAAACAAATTTAAGAGAAATTGGAGCATTTTTGGGGTTTCCAAATTTGTATCAGGAAGAGTAACGCACACTTTAAATCGTCTGCATACGCATCATAGACCGTTAAGCAAACATTCATATTTTCACATGTGTGAACCAAGGAACGCTCTCAAAACTTTGTTACGTGAAATTTAATTGTTTTTACATTTTAGGGATTTCATCAAAAGTCCACGGCAATTTATATACTAAGTAAGGCAAAATCACCTACCTTGCTGTATCAACCAACCCGTTCGACACCTGAAATACAAATAGAAAACCATATTTTAGTACAGGTACATTTGTAACTGGTTAAAAAAATGAATGAATTTCTAAAGACCAAAATTGTGAACTCACCAACTGAAAATCTCGCGTTATCAATTAAAATGTTCTCACTATATAAATTAAACGCGTAGGAAACGAATTTAGTTGAGCACTGTAAAAGATGTTACCGTTACCACCGAAAAACGAAGCACTACTAATTTTAAAAATGTATAAATTAAAGAATATTAAATTAGTCTGCCATGTGTTAGATTGGCCGGTTATCTTTTACTTCAGACCGTCCAAACATGTGCATGTTGTTATCGCTCGTATGAGTGTTGCGTACGATAAACTACCTTTAGAAAGTTGAAAATTTTGAATCATCAACTTAATGCAAAATTTTCAATAGATTTATTACAAAATTAACGCAAGTCTTGGTTCTTTGTAAGCGAAACAATGGCGTGCCCCATGGCTTATGAAAAGATTTATGATAATTGATAAATGTAATATTTATCGCATTATCAACATTAAGGGAGGCCGGAGAGGATTGTGACAAGGATGAATTTAACTCTTTTTCTAAACCACGAACATAATGAGCAGAAACATTACCTCCAGCTGCAAATGGTGTTCACACAAATATATTTCAGTGACAAACACACTTGTATGTTTCTCGATCTCTAAAGCAAAACGATCATTTTATCATCCTTGGTCCTTCATCCTTCATGCACTCTATTCGGTTATTGAATGATGATTTTACTATGTTTGACAAACGTGATATCAACATAGGATCAGACCAAAATATCAATTGTACCAAACTGCTAGAAGTCGATTGTACCGCTACCAATTAATCGTTTCTTTTTTTAAATTACTGCAATACTTTGAATTCTACGTCTAATGAAAGCGATAGAACGTCACATAACGTATCATTATAGGAAACGACCCACAAATTCGTGAATTGAAGAACCGCGATATGTGAAGACACAGCCCAATTTGGCTCTTGTACCACGTATTACTATCATCGTACGGATTGAAAGAACATTTCAGGTGATCAATCGTGTATTTCCTGATGATCGGGAGAATGACCAAGAAATTGTACTACCTGTGCAATACACTTACTTTATTGGGCATTTCAATTCGTGCCCTTTCGAGGTTTAGGCGAAATTATGCGTCGCCATTTCATGCTTGATCTCTTGGATTCAGGAATACAATGGCTAACCCAGGTTTCATCCCGCGTTACCACACCCTTTAATAATGCTTCTCCTTTAGGCTCATAACGCAGAAGAAGCGTAGTTGGACACCTTAACTCTTTTTATCGTCCATATCATTGCGAATCAACACATCCGGAGTTACGGTAGTTTGAGCACGTCAGATGTAGGTTAAGTTCTCTACATGGCAAACATTTTTGACAAAAATCCATGACGATGGTAATAGACAGATAACAAGACAAGGTTTCAATATTAGATAATATTACGTAACTTCGGTTTCCTACTTTATCAACTATTTTAGCCTCGAGAGCAATATTTCGGTTTAAATTTGTACCCGCCCCATACCTTATTTATGTTCACAATATGTACCGGGAGTACAATTAAGAAAGGAGGTCGGCCATAACTATTTGAGATTAGCAGTGAAATAAAAAATCTTATAATAAATGTGGCCAAGAGAAAATGCTGAAAATTATTCTTAATTTCCTATCATTGCTGCCAGAGGGCGTTTCACTGATTTCAATTTCAAATTCCCATTATTTGGTCAATTTTCCTTAGTAATATACATAATTGAACTAGTGATCAATAAGTAAAATTTTGTTTAATGAATTTTTACGGTTGCTGTCCATATAACCATATAACTGTTACTGACAAAAATCGTGTACCTTCGCAACGGGTTGCTTGAATTTGTCAAGATTGTTCCCAATGTTAAGGGAATACTTGATATTACCAAACAAATCCAAAACCACAACAATTTCTTATCTCCGTCAACCAATGGAGAGCACAACTTGCTGAAGGAACAGAACGGTCGACTTGTCTAAAAAAATTCAAATGATATCAAATGTTTTTTTCACTGGTATTGGAAAAAAAATTAAAAGGAACTATTTAAAAAAATATATACAGGGTGTCTCACGGTGACCGTCGGTTAGAAGTATATCAAGAACTGTAAAAGCTATTAAATAAAAATATTTTCCAAATGGCAGCACTTCCGGAAATACCGGAAGTGAGCATCAACTTCTTTATTTTAAACATAACCAGGCAATTTTTTTTCACATTCTGATGTGTCATAAAATGCTTAGTAAGTATGCTTAAAATATTCGGCGTATCAATTTTGATTGTTGAGAAAAAAAAATTTTTCCACTGAAAAATGTCAAAATCTTGTTTAGGAAATAAAATTGAAAGTCAAAAGTGGTAAAAGTTAGGGAAATGGGATTTTACGATCTCAATGTAAAAAGATTGAGACACAATTGTCTGTAATGAATAATAAAAAATTGCCCGCGGTTAAGTATCTATTTGACGTTATTTCCAGACTTAAGAAAAACTTTAAAAAGTCTCTTTTTTTAAATGGAATGCCTATTTAATTATCGGCCCATTCGATGCAGAAATAAATTTCCTTTAAATTGATATACCATGTTCCTATACCTAAAATCAATGATTACAGAGTTATTTACATTTGTCTAATTAAATTTATAATTACATACTTTACAAAACATGGTTGGCTTTGAAAATTTTCAAAAAAATTTTATTCAATTGTTTCTTATGATGACAGTTGTCAGTTAGCTATCAGTTTGAAAGTTTACGCTACATTTACGTTTGTTATCAGTGTTATCTGTTTGAATTTTGATTTTTGCGCTTAATATTTGTTTTTAATTTTGCGAAATATGGAATACGCAAACGCCGATATTCTAAATCTGTTTTACATTCATGGCGAGTCTGCTCGTATTACTTTTCGGACCTGCAGAACCTTTAACTATTGAATAAAGAATCACTCAACACTTCAACGAAAGATATGCGCATTTACCTACAATGACAGAACGAAAAATCAGGATGATTGAAAAGAATTTTCTAAATTTGGGCGAAGTAAATGCGCCACGAAGTTTGGCAAAGCCAATTGTCCCCAATGACGCTGCAGAAACCAATGTATTGGGATATTTTAATGTTTTCCCTGAAAGTTCTGTTCGTTCGGCGGAAAGAGACCTTGGATAGTCAAGAAGTTGCACAGATAGAATTTTAAATAATCATAAAAGTATAAGAAACATTAATTTGAATAAAAATTTTTTGAAAATTTTCAAAGCCAACCATGTTTTGTAAAGTATGTAATTATAAATTTAAATAGAAAAATGTAAATAACTCTGTAATCATTGATTTTAGGTATAGGAACATGTATATCAATTTAAAGGAAATTTATTTCTGCATCGAATGGGCCGATAATTAAATAGGCACTCCATTTAAAAAAAGAGACTTTTTAAAGTTTTTCTTAAGTCTGGAAATAACGTCAAATAGATACTTAACCGCGGGGAATTTTTTATTATCCATTACAGACAATTGTGTCTCAATCTTTTGACATTGAGATCCTAAAATCCCATTTCTTTAACTTTGACCTCTTTCGACTTTCAATTTTATTTCCTAAACAAGATTTTGACATTTTTCAGTGAAAAAAATTTTTTTTCTCAACAATCAAAATTGATACGCCGATTACTTGAACATACTAAGCATTTTATGACACATCAGAATGTGAAAAAAAATTGCCTGGTTTGTATTTAAAATAAAGAAGTTGATGCTCACTTCCGGTATTTCCGGAAGTGCTGCCATTTGGAAAATATTTATATTTAATAGATTAAACACTCCATGACGTATGTGCAAAATTTCAAATTTCTAGCTTTTACAGTTCTTGATATACTTCTAACCGACGGTCATCGTGAGACACCCTGTATGTCAATAGCTGTTATACAAGTAGGTAATAAAAAAATGTGGCAATATAACAGGCAATGCCAATGGCCGGTCTCCTTTCTTAATTGTACACCTGCTACAGCTGATTGATAATTTATAACATTTTTATTTTATGCAATTATTGATACAAAGTTTATGGCTAAGGGAGATAGGGTATGTAAATATTGTAAATATAATGAGAAGAATGTTTAATACTGTAATTGCAGCATTTATTAGTGAAGAGGCGTATTTATGCTTCTGCCACCTAGGGACACAAAAAAAGTGCCGCCCCATCACATCCCTCACCCCAGGAATAGAACTTATTTATGAAAGTCTGAAGCCCGGACAACATTTTTTATTACAAATAAATAGAATTTATTTCATTTTCGTCGTATTGAAAATTAATAAAAGAATAAAACATACTACATCTGGACGACAAGAAACGGCAAAGAAAATTTATGGTTATTGGTCATGCAAATTCTTAGAAATCATGTAGCTAAATAGGATAATCCAACTCATTAGGACCATATAAATGAACCCGATCGAATAAACTGAAATAGCTCGTATTGACGCATTTCTACTTCAATTTTATTTTCCATTGTTGTCCAAATATTTTCAAAAAAATTCCTTCAATTAATTTAGGGGCCTCGTAATTTTGCCGCTCCCTAATTTTTGCCGTCCTGGACACCAGCCCTTAAAACCCCTCCTCCCAAATCCGCCACTGGGAATCAGAGCAAATGCATTTAGAGTTTCGGTTCAGGTTTAGTCTCCGTTTTAACTTTACAGAAACATTTATATGTAATTCGGAAAGATGCCAATGATAAATGATTCATTAATCTTGTTTCCGGGTTAATATTGTCACCAGTACCATGTCCCTCACTCTTAATTTAATATTACAAGAGAAAGTGCTACACATAATATTACTATTATCTGTATCAAATCTAAACCTTCTAAAAAGTGAACTTAAGACTCTTTTCGCAATTACCTCCTGTACTGCATTCCATACCGTCCCAAACACAGAATTGATGGTGGCATGTCAATTTTAATAAAGCTTTGTTGAGAAAACAGTTTCTGCCAAGGAGATAAGGTGCCAAACACATTATATAACTGACGTCGACCGTTGACGCCCCTCCATTCGTTTGACAATGAAACTTTTCAGAACAAGAAGGCTTTTAGGGGGGGGGGGGGGGGAGATTTTAGCACTATGCACAGCTACTAAATTTAGTGAACGATTTAAGCATGACGATGATAATAACTTGAATCTGGAATATTCCAGCTTTGTTAGGGTCATTGTCGTAACTGATTTCTAATACAACTTTCTTATTTTCTTAAAATTTCATCTCGTATTCCTGTTTTCTCGCGAATAATAAAAAATGTTACCGTAAAGAAATTATGTATGTATTTCTGATTCGTATTTTCTAATTGTGGCGTCTTCTGCAATTTTGGTCCCCGACCAATATGCTCTTCTCGCCCTAGTTCCGTACTAGCTGATTCCATCACATAAAATGTTATCCAAGAGGGTTTCTCATTTTAAATATAACCCGACTCGTTTCGAGACTATGTGTCATTATCAGGTTATTGCAGTTCTTCCACAAAATAAGTTTATTTGACATTATTTAAAAATGTTCTATTACGAACATCTTTTTACACTCAAAGATTTTTTTGATTTCATTACTACTAGATAAAGTAGGTTGTGCAATATTAGGTTCCCGTGTGAAATATGATATTGCCCATCCGAAAAGTTAGGCAAAAGAAATAATGTAACGAAGTGCAAGAATTATTAGAGACAAAACTGCACATTTAATAGTCAATGAATGCTTTTATTAACTGCCTTCATGAATTTTGTTTGTTTAGAAAACTAGAATGAATTGTGTAAATAGAGACTTAATTAACCTCTTAAAGTGCCATTTTATTATATGCCCTGTGTTAACTCTTCTGGCAATTGTAAATGAAATTAACACAATCATGCAAATTTATGGAATTTAGCGTCCATACGCTATAAATCCTTTCGATATTCTCTCGCGTGGTTGAAACAAACCAATAAAATTTGGTTTTCGACGCTATCACAGCATAACATTTAATATGAAATTTACGTGTAAGGAAATCGTTTAATGTTCTCTAATTATTTATCGATCTTTGTCAGTTACTTCGTATGTGAAATCTATTCCAAATTGGTTTACAAACTTGTGGGTACATAGAAGACGTACGCTGCATTTAACGTTAAATAAATAGGAACACAGTACTATAAAGTTTACTTTATAAATTATAGTACATTTAAATTAAATTTAATGTCTAATATTCGTACCCCTTTCTGTTGGTTTTGTTTCAAAAGCAAATATCATTAGGAGAGAAAGCTACTAAAGGGTCTTTCGCCACCTGTTATTTGATATTCCTATGTTTAGTATTACATATAGGAGAATATTGAATTCTACTTCCTTTGTATAAACAAACTTCCGAACCACAAATTGAGTATAGCTGCAGATTATAGCCTCTTGAATATCCAAAGTAATGATTATGTTACGTTTAGGTCGTGCTTTAGCCCCTTATCATAGAACTGATAACAAATAAACCTTTTTAATCATTACGTTCTTTAAATTGTTTCTTTTCGTTCAGTTTAGAAAGGTTTAATGTGAGGAAAGCACGACGATTTTCTCACGTAATTATTTTTAGTCGATAACCGAATTTCTTTTTAAAAGTTTCCAAACGGTGGATAGGCCGTTTTTAGATATTTCTTATCGCTGAAGAGGAATTAAGGGAGATGTTAATTTCGCAAAGTAGCAAATGAGTTCGTAGTAGTGTTTTGCTGACGGCACGGCTCCCACTAAACTTAGCTTTAGATCATTATCGGGCCAGAACGAAGATATCTGCTCTGCTAATGCTGTTAACTAAACCATAAACAACCACCAAACTCAACATAATAGCTTATACATTAAACATGGAATGATACAACGAACATTTGCATAAGATGTAGGGAAGATGTCACAGACTTCACTGAGAAAGCCAGTTTCGTAGAAGACGTTTACGTTTAGATAAAGGACGATCTAACAAACTTCAACTTTACTTTGAGCACGACTAGAATTAAGTTTTATACAGATGAATGTACTTTCTTCGTGAATTACTTTGCCTTAAAAAATACAATGGAACTCAATTTGTTAACTTCACAGGATTCTCCTTTTATAGCTGAAAAATTGAATGTAGCCCAAAAATTACTTTTTAACTTTTATACTATATTTTTCTTGTGTTTGCACTTAAATTATTTTTGTATTCTTTCCGTTTATTTTTCAACATCTTGTTTTTCTTTTGTTCGCGATCGTATCAAAACTTTTTAGTGCGCGAATTCATGAGGGTAATAATTTATAAAGGCAACGTTATTTTCAATTAAACTAACTCCGCATAATGCGCATATGGGAAAAGAGAATTTTTTATTTATGCGTTAATTAAAATTGTTATAAGAAAAAAAACATTTGTATTTAGATACAAAGAACCTTTGCAAATTATAAAAATGTATACATTTTTTGTTTTCGTAATTAGGTTTTCATACACAACATTTTAAATTTTAAATGAACATTGAGAGAAACACTTGCAAGATGATCACCAGAAAATTGATAAATGTTATTTAACAAGAACAAGAAACAACACCCAGTATACGCTAACATATGAATAGGTTTCCAAAGCAAAATTGGCAAGAACCAATCACGTTTCTACATTCAGTTTTTCTTTTGAAAATTTGCTTCTTAAAGTAAGTAGATTGTAGTTTGACCGTTTCAATAACAAACATCTGTTTATCGCATGTGTCAGGTGGAAAGAATCAGAAACTAATGATAGGCCTGGGACTCGTGGTCGTTTGCATGCCTTGCAATTTTGAAGTTTTGCTTTCTGTCTATATTGATCGTGGAATAACAACCAAAGGCATGAACTGAGAATAGTGTAGAGCAGAATTAGCTTTCATGGGCAATTCAGGGATGGCAACAGGTTCTGTGAAATGTAACACAATGTACCACATGTTGGGGTATTTAACAAGTAAAATATACCAGGATTAGTCAAGTTTCAAAGGTTTGCAGGTTCGAATGGTAATATGTGACCGGAAGCACTACGTTAGTTGATTAGTAACTTGCGACTGTTGCTTCTTTTAAGCAAGACTCTGCCCTACTCACTAAAATGTCATTTTTAGTTAGGAGATATGGCACTAGTAATGTCAATGATTATACATCTACTACATGGTCTTCATGTCTTTTGAGTTGGCGAAGCTGAAATGAAAAAAAAAGACCACACTGTAAGTGAAACAGAGGATTGGGAAAAGTCAATCAACTTTTAACATAAGTAATCACTCTAAAGGTTCACATATTGGGCAACTTCTCAAAAGCAATCTTCCTCACAGGTATTTAGCATACAAACACTCATGAGGTTGTACATCTTCACTACATTTTCATTAATAGAGCTCTTTTTCGCCAGGCCAAATTAGTGCAGTCGTACTCTATCGACAGCATTTCACGAAAAAAACATACCACCAAGAGAAAATTCATGAAATTAATGATAAATGCAAGGTACAACAATGCGAAAAGATACTGTACAACAATTAAAAAAAACTAAGGGATGCCTAATTGATTATTATTATTAATACACTATTTGTTAGTGGTTTCTAATTTATGTATATGTAAATGAAAGTTGAACTCTCCCTATACATCTTTACTTGTGGCAAAAAATGGAAAAAAACAAAAATCCCACCTTTATCATCACTCAGCTCCGTATTGAATTACGTCACAAGTGTGTTCCACCGAATACTTCCAACAACTAAACAGCGATCTTTATTGTTTGAGGAAAAAATAGTCTACAAATATTAAAAACTTCCGAGAAACTCTGTTACTCATTCCTTAAGGACGGCTGTCTGTATAGGGTTTTTTAAAAATATCTACAGCATTGATTTAAACCTATCGGGCACATAAAAATGCAAAATCATGCACATGTACTCCTATAAATTCCTAACGGTTATAAAAACTTGTGTGAAGATAAGGATCAAGTCAATGGTTAATTAGTTTATTACATCTACAGTAGGTAAACCAGCTATATAACTTAACATGACTTCAGAATAAACCAGGACAACGCAATGTTAACGTCATGCATTATAATTGATCAGTTTCGATGGCTTTACGGGAATAAACATTTAAAAGACATCGTTATTTAGTAAATGTAGTAGCGGGAAAAGGTTCTATTTCATTTGAAAAAATCTTTTCACTAACAACTTCAAAGTCTAAACCATTTTTTTTCTACCTGGGGTGTCTGTGCCGATTTCATTGTATGGCAAAGCCCTACACCTAGGTAAGAACATATAATTTGACGTTTTTGTCGCTTGATTAGGTGGTGTTAGTTTGATAATAATCAAAACATTTAAATTGTCGGGAATGTTACAACTAGAATCATCATCTGGACACTAAGTGCCTATAATACAAGATCTACATCGCCTCTAGTTTTAATTCTTCTCAACATTTGCGATGGATATAACCTAAAGCTCTCTTAATAAGTAGTACCGGTACCTTTATAGTGAGTGTAATAGCAACAAAATAACGATGAAAAAGATCTCAAAGTTTTACAGACATCTTTTATATCTAGCCTTACTGGATTAAATTATGAAAACTTTATAGAGCTTCAGAAGTTTAAAGCTTTTAAATCGTGCTAATTAATTCATACTAAAAGACTTTTTAAAGTAAAATCCATTATATTATCTTTCCTCGTATCCTGAAAGATGTATCATTAATTTTTAGAATAACTAATTACTTACGTGTATATGTAGAATTAATTTAAACTATTATCAAGAAGCTTTTATATTTATATTTATTTTCAGATCACTACTTACTGTCGAAAATGTTTGTAAGTAGAAACTATTGAAATGTCAGTACTGCAGATAAATTCTTTAAATTAAAGGGTAATTTGCATTCTCCTTTTCATTTCTTGAATTACAAAAATTGACACAAAAGTGCGTGCTCACAAGGCTGTTTATGTTCTCCTTTCACAGATGTCTTCATTGAGAATATGTAAATGGGTATTCAACGATGTATATCCCACAATTACACATAAAATTTTAATTTCTCATTACCATTGACATGTAGACAATATGGCCACACCTGGATAATTTATAGCTTTTAAGTTTCTAGCGCAGTTGAAACAGTTTATGAAAAGTGAAAGTAAATCTTTTGAACTTTTTTATGAACATATGCGTATGGGAAAATATTAGGTTATTTTCGAAGGTTTTTAAAGTAATTCTCTTCCGTTTTATGTTTAAATTAAGACACGACGTTTAAATGGTTCATGTAATCATTCCACGTATTACATAGTAAGTGAACAATTCCTTAATGTTTCCTAAAATTAATGTGCCTCATAAATTTATGTAATGTTAGTGTGTAATCAGAATATAATAGCACAGAATGTAAGTTTTTTGCTTTCACTTTATTTGTTTTATTATTACAATACTTTACTTTTTTTCTAACTTCTTGCATGGAAATACATATTTTAAAACACTCATACAACACATTTCAAATACTTCATTATATTTCTCTCACTTTCAACAGCTTGTTACTTTTATGCGGTTGCAATTTACAACGGATTCATTATTAAACGCACGTCCATTTTGGTGATTTGTGGATTTCCAAAAATATGCTAGGTATACTTAATGAAAAATTATCTGTACCAAAATCAAATCGCGATTAGCAGCTGGAAAGAATGGTCTGTGTACAGAATACCATGAATTTATAAACGTATCTACGCGCATGAAGTTTTATGCAAATTTGCTGATCAAGTCGGTATAAGGACCCCCGCGCGTTAGGCAGCCAGGCTGCGGCAGCCTAAATATTGAGCAGCCAGATCGTGGCCAGTGGTGACCCTTTTGTCGAGCGATATGGACGTAGAAGAAATTCTAATAATTGTTAATTTTTTGTCTCGTGACAAACGCAAAGCAAGGAGAAAATATTGGATTCATCCTCTTCCTCTGAAACGGCACTCTAAAGGCTTATTTAATAATTATTTTAAGGATCTTCGTAACTACAGACCGTTTTTTTAATTATACACGAATGTCAGTGCAATCATTTGATATCATTTTGCAAAATATAAGAAATTAAATTATGGGCACTGATACTCGTATGCGAGCTTCTGTAACTCCAAAATAAAAATTGGTAAATTGTTTTTCGAAATATCTGGCTGCTACGACAAATGCGCGGATACTGAAGGCAGCCACATTACTTTAGCTTGATGACTGCGGATGCGCACAGCCAACTGGCTGCCGTGTAATCATGCGCATTCTAACGGCTGCTGCAATCAAGAATTCTTGGCTGCTTCGAGTGCGGGCTCCACTAGCAATCATATGTTGGGTTGGCTGCCGCTGCCGCAGCCTGGCTGATACAGCCAGGCTGCCTATAGTCCATACGCTCGGCAATGTCACTTTTCTCATTAAGCCGTAAATCAAATCTCATTTATAACGAGATCGATAGTTTCATTCAATATGCACCTCTAATGCAAAGTAAAAACCAGTTCCATACGGGCGAAAGTTGTTCAAAACAAATCTTATGGAAACTTGAATACAATAGAACAATAGCTTTCAACTACCTGCCTAGTCAGCGGTTGTTAATAGTTTCATTACAAAGTAATATATCAATTATTAATACGAACATCACAATTTCATAATGAAACTAGTGTAACTTCTATTGAGAACCGCTGCCAGTTAGGTAGTTCAAATCTATTGTTCTATTGTATTCCAGTTTCCATAAGATTTGTTTTGAACAACTTTCGCCCGTATGGAACTGGTTTTTACTTTGCATTAGAGGTGCATATTGAATGAAACTATTGATCGCGTTATAAATGAGATTTGATTTACGACTTAATGAGAAAAGGGACACTGCCGAGCGTATGGAGTATAGTGCGCGAGGGCTCTAGCGGCAACAATTTTTTTTATAATTTCAAAAAGAGAAAATTTTTCTGAATTCAACAATGTATATATTTCAAATTTTGATATGGAATTTATTTAAATGAACAATAACTTAATATCGTAATAGCAATAGAAGATTTGAAGTAACAAAAACATAGTAAGTTGATTTATTTTGTCATTATTCGATTTGAATTTGAAATTTATACATTGTTGAATTAAGAAAAATTGTCTCTTTTTGAAATTATAAAAAAAATTGTTGTTGCTATTTAAAAAAATTTTTTTTTGTTCACCAAAAATGGCTCAACAAAAAAATGTTTTTTGTCCTATAATATAGAATACGTGATACTTTCAATTGAAATGTTTTTTCCTAATGTTATTAGTTTAGGGAATATCGTCTGAATATTGCAAGCCAAACCACCCTGTATATATCGATTTACACAAATTTTTCAATTGAATAGTAACCGAGACTGCTACTTCTTCTGTACTCTCATGAAATCTGCAATTAAGTCACGTGTATTGTAGTTAAGAAAATTTCACCTGAACTTCGACAATGATAGTTATAAATTCATGTATTTATTGTGCTACAAGCTACAATGAAAGAAATATTTCCGCCAAAGCAAAACCTACACGTGTATTTGGAGTAATGCGCAGCGGAGCTGCTAAGAAATTTCAATTGGTTTTTTTTACATCAGCCAAAAACAAAATATTACCGAAAAAAGTAAATACTTATCTATAATTTTCGTTATTTGAATAAATCATGTGTAGTGGAATGAAAAATAAAAATGGGAGAGATTTCTAAAATAAAATCATACCTGGAAATACAGTTTTTACAATCTCAAGAGATTAAAAGGCGCATTGAGATCAAACGTTAAGGGTGATGAATGGAACCAAGATTTTGAAACGCTCACCATTTATTACAACTTGGACATTTCTAAGGGCTATAGACAAAATCTTAAGTAGTATAACATTGAAGAGACATTAAAATATTGTTTTAACTTAATAGACATTAAGTATAAACTATCGATTAGATTTGCTAAAACCGTATAGTTTTGCCAAGTTTGTATCAAAATCTAGCATTCATTATCAATTATCACTTTCGTATAATAGACTTTTGATAGTGGTGTGGTTAACTAAGAGTTTTTCAATTTTACGTATAAAACAAATTTATATTCTACATTATATGGAGTCAATGCATTTTTGCTTGTAAAAAGCTTGTCATTTATCGCTCCTTCTCAAATACTGATTTACATAAAACCATTTCAAGGTTAAACTATAATTTAGAATTACCACGTGATTTTTGGCAAAACTAAGCTTTGCACTTGAATCATTCCAAATCACACACGTTTCTTTTGGTAACAATGTAATGCCTTCTCAAATTTCAAAAACACATATAAATAACGTTTCTATACTGTTTGTACATAAGCTTAAGCTTAATTTTAGAAACACTTATAATGTCAAGAACGAACATTATCAAAGCAAACAAAAAATATTTTTGAATGTAAATGATACTTAACCCTTGAGCGGTCGCGTGGATGACTATTGTCATCCGCTGTTATTGTATTGTCTATAACATTCTTTCTAAGAAGAAAGGGGGGTTCAAGTTTTTAGTATTCCTTGTTTAGGGTTTTACGAATATAGTAGCAATATGTCAACCTTCAACGTGGTAAGTTGTACTATAATAAGACAATTGTGACAATTGTCATCCACGCGACTTACTGTAAATATGTACCTACTCTTTTATTCAAATGTTTGTTTATAGCAGTTTTAGTAATATTATTAGTTTTTGTATGACATTCCAATTAAATAAATAATATATCAAAATCTTTGTATAAATTAATTCGCCCTTTCCAGTAGATAATAATTTTGAAATAGAGACTGTATGTAGGTACTTCTAGCGGCTATAAGGTACTTTATCTTATATATTATGCAGATATAACACTTTCACTTTTAAAGTTTACAATTATTTTACGTGTTTGTCTATCATTTAGTAAATTCATTAAATTACATCTTCTAATAGAAATATAATTGATAAATTCAAAAATAACTGATGGATGACCATTGTCATCCACGCGATCAATGGTGTTATTAGTACCCACGCGACTGCTCAAGGGTTAACAAAATATTGCCATATGACACATAAACTGAAGGAGGCACTGGTTTAGACCAATAGTACATTCAAACCGTTATACTGAATTACTGAAAGGCAACAAAATAAATATAATAAAGAATAATAAAAATAAATACTAATACACTCGTTCAAAAACCCATATACATATAAAACTTTTCCAGAAACGTTTAACTAAAGCTTCCAAAAAACACCCTGTACAGTGCGTATATAAGGTTCAGACGGCTACAAACTGTAGCAAAATATAAAACGGCATCATTTAAACGGTCCCTTGTATTTAAAGAATGTAATAGTTAATCAGTTAAAAAAACAAAAACCATACTCTGGAATACCAGCACAGATTCTAAACAAAAGATAAAGAAATTATTGCACTAAAGCAGCTCAACTTGAGCTCAACAAGCTTGGAAATGCTCTCGTTATCTTGGAATTTAATCATTCAAAGAATGGAGTGGAAAGACTTAGTATATATGAGTTGAGTGAAATATACAGACGAAAAAAAATACGGGTCAAGAATCGATTGTAGACGGTAGATAGTATTATCATCCAATCACATTTTGTAAAATTGTTCATTCCAGCTCGACCTGATGATGTCTAATACAGCCGAAATCGATTGCCTTTAGGAAATATTTATTAAAAAAATTTTAGCTTGCTTAACATATTTATTTATAATTATCCAATAAGCTAAATAATGAAGAAATTCATCCTCACAATAGGTAAGTAAAATTGAGAAGTGAAGATAGAGTCGAAATACAAACACTTATTCAACAGAAAAATCCCTTTCAGTATTACCACGGATTCAAAAAGGAATGTCTCGTTAATAGCTTAAATCCTATTCTTAGAGAGGCTTGATTTAATATAAAATGTCCTGCATATACTGAGTGATTCAGGTAGAGGTTACAATTTAAAAATTAAATAATACACATTGTAGTTTACTTAATTAGTCTATTTTTATTTAGACCCATTTGTTAAAGAATGACATTAAACATGAAAAATGATATCCGTGAAGCCGTACAGACTTCGGCCATTTTGATACAATTTTCCATCACTTTCTCGATTAATTGTTGTGGAATTTGATGGATAACTCTGCGAATCTCATCCTTCAGCTCCGGAACCGAATTGGGCTTGTTTGCCTAAACCCTCTGCTTCAAGTAACCCCAAAGGAAATAATCCAGGGGTGTGAAGTCACATGATCTTGCTGGCCAATTTTCATCACCGAAACGAGAGATTAAACGGCCGGGAAGCTTTGTGTGCAACAATTGCACGGTTTATTGATCTGTATGACATGTAGCCCCGTCTTGTTGAAACCAAAAGTCGTTCAAGTTGTTATTACTACCCATTTCTTCGAACTGCTGCCAAAAATATTCGCGTATCATCTCCCGATAACGTTCTCCATTGACTGTAACTGCATCGCCACCGGTATTTTCTAAAAAGTAAGGGCCAATCACGCCGCCGCGCCAACCCAAAATCCACACCAAACAGTTACCTTTTTTGGATGCATTTGATTTTCCCCAAATGCGGCATTTTTGCTTGCTTATATTATAACATAACGTTATTATTTGTGAATATTTTTTTCATGTTGCCTAAATATATCATTTTAAACATCCAGTAATATTGAAAACACAGTATTGTTATGTTATGTTATTGATAAATAAATACTTATTAACATATTGTATAGTAATATTTACTAAATATTGTAAATATTTATATTACTTAAATATCGATTTTCAATATTTACTAATATTGTGCACGCAATATTGGTATATTTCAATTTACATTAAATAGCAATATTTTCTAAATATTGTAAATATTGTTCTTATATTCACTAAATATTGTATTTCCAAAAAATTTGTACAATATTACAAAAATATATTCACCCAATATTGGCTGCAGTCCGACAATATTGCCCCAATCTCTCTATATTAGCCCACTATTCCGCCAAGCTACCAATAAACGGTGCTACTTGGACCCCATAATATTTCTTTAATCAAGTTACGAAGACGAAGTTAAGGAAATTGATGAATATAATTTGATTATCAGTGCGATATGTTTCGGTAACTGGCAGTGACCATTATCAAGCAATAAAACATTAAACTATTAAATGAATGACATCAATAGATTTCTTTTTCTTTAAATTATATTAACAGTAAGATGATGTGACAATGACGTAAAATTATAATAGGTTAACTTACAATTTAAATCACATATTGCAAAAAAACGAGGAGATAACCACTTAATAATAACCGAAATAGCCGAAACACGTCACACTGATAATCGAAATTTACTCATCAATTTTCCTAACTTCATCTTCGTAACTTGATTAAAGAAATATTGCTGTGACTTTTGATCAATATTATCAACTTACCCCTTTGTGTGTTCCAAACTATCCTATGATGTCTAAAATAAGTAGGTGTGTACGACGACAATAAATCACCAGCTGGAAAATATTATGAACTATGGGGAAATAGAACAGAAATGTTGATTTATTTGCCAAACTGAAATTGTCATGTTTTGAACATAATCCTCCTCGCGTACGATAGCGGTACGGAACCTGGCAGATGGTTTCCACAGGGAAAGCATCGCCCATCTACTAAACAAACCAAATACCATGATTAGAACAAAATTTAACTTGACATGATTGTTTTATTTAAGGGCTACTTGACTTTTTCTTCACATACTGACAGCAACAGTGCTCACTGATTAAATTACAGGTTTTGGCATGTTTATGTTGAAAGCTTTTATTCGCCATTTTACAAAGCTGTATTTAATTCGTAAATAATTAACCAATTCGTTTCGAGCTATGATTGGCTTAAATTTTCACAATTTGTGGGTGCGAAAAGCTCTGATTTAATCATTTATTTAATGATTTAATGCAATTACGCACATAACAAAGGTTGTTTAAAATTCAGAATACAATACACCACCAAGCACGACCGAATTTGAGTACCTAATTGCCGTAATGAAAATTTTTGGTACCTAGTAATTAAATAAGGATTTACTTAAAAATCTTCTTTAATTGAGAAATTCAAATTATTTACTGAAACGAAATGAAATTTAATTTCCGTTGTATATTTTCGTTAATTTAGATTTCACTGATCGGTCTGATATATTATACTTTCCTTTATTGTTTTTCAAATGATTGATTGAAGTCCGTGTGCACTGGTAGTAGAAAAAGATATTTGATAAATGATAAACTGTGCATCTACAAGAAGGGTTTTGTGTTTTTCTTACTCTACGTGTCACAATTTCCCTCATTTTCCTTTATGTTTCATTACACCTCGAACTAAGCAGACTAGGGGCAGTTTCGGATACCAAAATCTCATTCATTATCACCACTAACTAAATTTTTCTTTTTAACTACCCTATTATAACAATTATACGCAAATGAAATTAGAAATAAATAAAATGACTGGAAATATATGCACAAAAGGACATTATGTAGAAATTTTGTTAAAACAGTTTTTTTTTAACATGAGAGTAAATAAGGTCTAGAATTAAATTACGAGCAAATAAAAATGTCACGCTGGTATCAAATTATGAATCATTATAAGTTCGCCCGCCTCTCGCTGCTATAATTACAGGGGGTGATTGCGCTCCGGCTGTTCATTAAAATCTGTGAATACCAACCCCTTTACTCCAGCGGTTTCAGCGAAATTTTATTTGAGAAAAATTTATTTTACGGTGTATACACAAGCATAATATTCTTAGCTTTTTCCTTATGAATGTCAACTTTTTAATTTGGAAGGAAATTACAGAGCCTAGGGAAAACCTTTATGAAAATAATATGATACTTGCTGTGTACATTAAAAGCGACTTCCCTAAACCCTTACTTCCTATTAATATTACACTTCTGATTACTAATGATACAAATATAACCAACACCAGGTTTGCGTTTTATTGGAAACGTTACGTTGACTGTTATATCAAATAGATTAAGAACGCCATTAACCCACCGTGATTATTGAACACGGATGACGATTTCCTGTTTCGAATATTACTTCTGGCGTTTTCCTTTACATTCGTGCTTTAGTGCTTAATTAGTGTTTCCCTCGAGGATTTGTAACGTCCCTATTTTCGCAACGTACCTAATCCTTTTTTACGTCTAATTTATAACCCAAATTGAAAATATAAAATTAACGTAATTCGACGATAAGGACCAAAGAATAACTTGACTTACTCTAGAACAAGCTAATTAGTAATAAAATAAAAATAATATCCTGTTTCCACTTCATCCCTGATTAACGATGGCTTATTTTAGTAGTCCTTTTTTTAATGAGCAGTAAAATGTTTGCGCAACTGTCAATATTTGATGGCATTCCACGTACAAAATGTTAATTTCAGTTTTTCAACAGTCAAACACATTATTTTCTGTTCTGTATATTTCCATAAAATTAAAATTGCACATAACTCATTAAGGGAAATCATGTTTAAGTGCATGCTTAAGTTATACATATTTAGAATTTAAAGTTTGTAGAAATATTGTCTAACTAAAGTATGTTTCAGCTTTGTCAAGAATTCAGAACGTAGTGCCCATTTATAAATAACTAAGTGCAACAGATGTCATTTATATGCGTGTGAAAGGGTTAAAAAGATAATCAGGCATATTTATGGCAAGTTTTTACCAGCATATTATGAGTCGCCATATTGAATCTGCCCGTACACAATTACAAGAACTAAATATGTTTACAGAGTTTTCTCGTGAAGAATAACTTGAAGGTTGAAATGCGCCGAGCTAGAAATGTAATATAGGTACATACTAGAATGGTGTGCAAGATGTGTAATTGATTCCCACGATCATGGTATTGCGTCGAATCTTTAATGTCAATTAAAGCTCATAACCAGTTCGTCGGTTGTCATGATCAGCTAACATATGTAGCAAATTTGTGAAAAAATCTTTTCCACCTTTAACAAACACCCCCCCCCCCCACAGC
Source organism: Pyrocoelia pectoralis (assembly GCA_036250285.1). Taxonomy (NCBI): domain Eukaryota; kingdom Metazoa; phylum Arthropoda; class Insecta; order Coleoptera; family Lampyridae; genus Pyrocoelia; species Pyrocoelia pectoralis. Next base: position 75,312,710 of record CM070075.1, on the reverse strand, counting down.
TTTTTACCTATTTAATGGAATTTAATGAAAAGAGAACAAATCCCAGAAATTAGGGGCAAGAATATACCCTACTTACAAAAAAGCGATGTGCAAGATAAAATGTTGACAGGACGCATACGGCGCGATGAGTAAATATGTAATAACCAAGACACGACGAATCAGAAGTCTTCGAAGTACGTCGAGGACCCACTATCTTCAGTGTTGTTCAGTAGGGTATTGGAAAAGAAAAAAAGAAGTCAAATCAAAGGACAATATTCTGTTACGATCATCAAGCGTTTGCCTTTGTGTGTGACGTAATAATATTAGAAAGAAAAGGCAAAAATTACCATGGAAGCCAACAATTTTGGATTAGAATGAGTTGGTTAACAACAGCTCATCGAATTACCACTTATAATAAGGTCAGCTACCCTACTTATCTGTATTGTTCAGTTCATGCAGAATCTGTACATATTCAATGTCTATGGACAGAAATTTAAATCCGTTTCGTATATTGAGAAATCATCCATACTCACGCAATTACTTTTTTTGATTTTACAAATTTAAACATAATAAACACACTCAAAAAATTACAGTAAAAATATCTCATCCAACTGGGCAGTGGGTGGTAAAGTTCCAAGCACGCTTGCACAGTTCCCTTTCTGTATCGCAAGGCTGATTCTCTGAATCAAATATACACGAGACCTTGCCTCACCAGTTACTTGATGTAATCTTCTTCCCAAATCATTCAAGAATTCCACAGTTTCTGAGGTAAATGAACCAAGAGATTCTACGCTTATGGCAACGAAATGATAGCCCTGTTGGATAATCTCTTCGTAATGACGAGCCATCCGTTTTGACGCGACATTAGCAAAAGCGGCATCTTCCTTTGAACATGCTAATACATGACATGGGGCTAGAGTATCCGAGCATGTGACATCTGACCCTTTTTTTAATATTTACCGCCCGTATTACCAAAGACTATCCGTCCATACATTTGTGTAAAATTTTTGAATTGCGTTGTTTTTACTTTTCATTAATTTAATTTAATTTTAATTTATTTATATCATAATCCGTAAGCCTTCTAGGCCTGCAGTGCTAATTATATCTGGATTCTGGATTCTGGATTACGATGGTAGGGTGGTCAGACGTAGCCCACACGCACATAGGCCACCTATTCGGGCCCTTTGTACTGCCTCCCTGATTAGAGTCGTTCGTCCCCGCAGCATCACTCAAACCATCCCACACGTGAGATAAATCTGAGTATGCTGGACGGGGAAGCGGCTGTAATCTTAGCCATGTCCGTGCAGGAGTCCGCCAATATGGATCGTCTTGCTAATTATATCATAATCTGTTACAATTATGATTCAAAGAAGTAATCGTCGTTTTACGCCGGGGTTCCGTTCCGAGAGACACCAGCGTAAAAAAATCGGCGTAAAATGAACACAAATATAATCAGTGATTTACCAAGCCAAGTAACTTGACTTGAAATATAATAGCTTGGCTTGGGCTCGAAAGATAAGTTTTTTAAGAAGAAAAGCTTGGTTTGGCTTGATGTTTGTGAATGCAGGCTTGGCTGGATTATCAAGCTTTCCCAAGTGAGGTTGGAACCTCGGACCAATATTTATATTATTAGTCCGAGGTTGGAACACATTGCGCATTACGTCATACGTCTATAGCTAACTGTCGGACTGTCGCAGTATTACTCAACTGATGGTTAGTAGGTTAGTGGTTAGTTTTAATCACCGTTGAGTGCTTAAGTAAGCGATTGTTAACTATGAGTTCTAACAAATTATCTGAAAATTCCGAAGAACCGTTATTTAGACCGTACATTTTCCCGAATATCTACGCATTCACATTTTCTAATTTACAATTTTTATCTTTTCTGACTTCGTACAAATCAAAAACCGTTGCAGGACATCACCTGATAGCCCTATCATTTTACAATTACAAACCAGCGTGACGTGCAACAGATTTTGTACAAGGTACCGTTGCGCTCATTGCGATTTTGAGAAATAAATATACATATACAATGTATCTACTGATAATTTTTTAAATAAAATATTCTTTTCAAATCGAATCAACATACCTACTAATGGTACCTATATTTTGTTTGAGTGGAGCACTGACTATCTCACATGTACCCTGAATTACACGTAGGTAGGTACTTCTTTTATGCTGAATAAATATATTTTATGGTAGAATGCAAAATCATCAGCTGGATCTTTTAAGAATTATGTTCTATCGAATAGTAAAAAAATGATTAGAAGTATAAGCTTGAAAGCTTGAGAAAACTTGAAAGCTTGACAAATAAGCTTGGCTTGGATAATACTTAAGCTTGACTTGGTTTTTTGTAGGCTTGACTTCAAGCCAAGCCGTGAATCCCTAAATATAATGGACGATATAAGGTTAAGTTTCGTATCAAAATTTTAAGAACCATTTGCCTTGTTCCACAATTTCTTGAAACTTTTGGCATATTTACATATCCTCCTATACAACGGCACCAGGGTGCTGAAATCTGTTAGTCTTTGTGGTGTGCAATTGAGCTATAAACGCTCATTGATTTAGGCACCTCCGCGAATTGTATAACTTATTTTAACACTTCCAGGTGAAATAAAGCAGCCAGAGTAAAATAATATAAACACATGTTGGAATAATTAGTTATTTATTTATTTATTTAAAAAATATATTACTGAGATTGTATGGTATACATTATGTATATTATCTCCGTAAGTTGAAACCATATGGAAAACCTTTTCATTATTAATTTTAAGGAAAAAAGGTATTCTACATAAAATGTTCGGCATGGTTCAAAACTCAAAATACAGCCATCAGATATCAATTTTTTTCATTCGAAATACGAGGTTTGTCAAAAAATGTGATTTGTGATTGTGAAATGTGTAAGTAAAATACTCCTATTTCGAAAATTGTTATAAAGAAAAGTTGGTCAGAATTGAAAACTACGTTCAGATATGCAATCATATCCATTTGTATTAAATTATTTTATTATATTTACATTTTAGTTTTATTTTAGAACGATATTTGATGATAAAAAAAGGTTACTTAAATCGACATGGTTAAATATTTAAAACACAGTTTTTAATTCTAAATAATATTGTCAAAAATAAAGGTACTTTACTGTTGCGCATAATTCATATTTTTTGACCAACCTCGTATACAACTGAAAAAAATTAATACCTGATGGTTACATTTTGAAAGTTTTAGATCATGCAGAACTTTTTAAATCAAGTTTTTTCAGTACGTGTTTCTAGAGAGTATTTCTTTATCCAATGTTTGCATTCGCTTTCATAATCGTCAGAAAATTTAGTTTTTTCTCCACAGTATATTTATCTTCATTTATAATTGTACTTAACACGATCTTACACGCTGGATCAACACGATGTAAAAGGCGACTTTATGTTTTTAACATATTCCTCCTCCATTGTGGCGTATAAATAACAAATGTGCACTTCACTCACTCTGATATGTATTAACGACTAGGAACGGAAATATAACGGCCAAATTTTTAACGTATAGGTATGGTGTATGTATGCACACGCTTGCAGTGATTTCAGCTCTCGCAGAGGTGCCCAAATCAATGAGCTTTTGTAGTTCAATTGTACGCCACAAAGACTAACAGATTTCAGCACCCTGGTGCCATTGTATAGGAGGATATGTAAAAATGCAAACTTTTGAGGGTAAGCTGCCGCTGCCGCTACATCAGCGCTGGTGTTTTCTTGAGCTTTCAAGCAGAAAAAATGAACTTGGCTTTTTCGCATATGATTGCTTGTGTTACAGGAATACTTTTTTGATTGATGTCATCAACCCACAATGCTAGCATTTTCTCCATATTTTTGCTCCGGCTGTAAGTTACGTGCTTTACACTTACAGCCGTTGTCTGTTGAGCGGAATGTTTTATTTTCTCAGCGTTTCTCATGATTGTTGTCACAGTGGACGGGGGTAAATTTAGAACTCTGCAAACAAAAGGCCGAGTTTGGCCATCTTCAATGCGCTTCATTGCGTCCATTTTTGTCTCCAGGCCTATTGTTTTTCGTGCTTTTTTCGCACAATATTTGGGTTCTGAATCACTCTTGTCGCCCATAACGAAACTACAAATTGAATTACATATTCTTTTAATTTTAATAATAAAAAATAAAAATATATAATCATATGTCATCAAATCCCATGCCGGCACCAACCCGCGTAATTGTGAATCGGCGTAAATCGAACCGGCGCAAAACGACGTTTACCTGTAATTGTGTTACTTATTTTATGTGTAGGGTAGTTTCATATAAGAAGCATGGGAGAATAAAGAATGCCATATAATGATATTACACAGAGTCACTATAGGAAGAAAGAAAAGGAGAAGCTCGCGGAAGATGAAAGATGAATTAGTAGAGGAAGACTAAAGGAAGAGATGGAAAAATGTGCGGATAGGGGGACAGAGAGTATGCGAGAAAGATATTGTATTTTGTCTTCTATATTTCTAAGCCTTAGGTCTAGAAAGGTCTATTGAGCTATGTAAACTATTCTTATTCAATTTAATAAATTTCTGCATCGTTTATTAGGTACCTATTTTTCCCCATTTCTTGCCCAACTCTTCGGCCTACTAAATTTAATATCACCTAATTCGTCATTTTATTATCCCTTTTCTAAAACTGGAAACCCATTTGTGATGCTTATTAGTAGGTACGGAAAGGCAATCAAAATTAAGTAATTGTACCAATCGTGTCGCGTTTTATGCCGCTAATCATAAATCGTTTCAATGAAATCTCCTTATTTCCAGAAAAATAAAGAGTAAACGAATACAATTCACACATCGTGCACCTTGGCGCAGTCAACAAGAAACTATTGTTCCGAAAGGAACTGTTATTAACCGACATAACTTTTCGACGAAAAAAAAAATGGTTGTGATTTTAATTACAAGCCTAAGCAGGTAATTGGTAATAAATTATAAAATTCAATAAAAAAACAAAAGAAAGGTAACGCTTACAATTGCACAGTAATTAGTAAATCAATTACTACGGCAATACTTATCGCACCACTTTATAAAATTGGTCCGAAAGTAGTATTGAGCGCGTTGTTCAGGAAATACAGTGTATTTAAGGAAACTTTTGGGTTACTGCAGAAACTTAAATGTTGTTTGTGTGTGTATATATACACACTCACTTCGAGTTGTAACAGTGCCTAACCACAGATTATTAACTTTGTCGTTTAAGTTAGAGGTATACTTGAGAAGATACAACAGCGTGTTCTAAAGTAAATTTAATTGTTATTCAGTAGACTCTCCAAAAGCAAGGAACTTCTTTTCACTTTATATAAATTAAAATTATCTTAAAAGCCAATATTTGAATATGCGCAGACATTTATGTAAATTAGTTTAATTATAGTACGTACCTATAATAGGTCTCAAAATCTGTATTTTTCGGCGATGAACTGAAAAATGTAAGGAAAGAAAATAAAATACCTAAGATTTGCTTCAACTGTCTTTATGACTGAAGCGGTAAGATCTGGTTTTGAAAGTAAACGTTCTGTCATAATTAAATCACTTTTATAAATCATACAAGCACTAAATAACCTTAACGATTCAGAAGTACTTGTACAGGGTTGTCCACTTACCCTTCGTTCTTCGATAGTACCTTTAATATTAATTTTAGGACAAAAGGTCAAGAGACATTTCTTATTCAGATGTTCCTTGTTTACAACTTAAACTTTTTTTCCCTTTCAGCTCCCAGTGGAGATACCTGTGGTCACTCATTGACTCTTCTTCCAACATGGGTGCAAGACTGTATTTTTCTTTCTTGCCTACACTTGACTGCGCCTTCTACCGATAAATTGTACTAATGCCCAAGTAAAATTAATGAATCGCTCAATTTATCATCTTTATGGCAGTTTTTAAATTTTCTACCTACATATTTCTTTTCAAAGACAGAAATCGAAGAGTATTTTTAAGAAGTTAGTCATTCCGAATACACTGCGTTAACGATGTGATTCACCAGATGGAAAGAAAAGCTTTATGTGCTCAAAGTTTCCAATAGTGATATGAATTTATTGTATTCCCTCCTAATTTAACAGTTCAAGATCTGTTCAATTAATGGAAGAAAATGATATTATTTTATATCCATCATTGTTATACACGAATCCAGTGTAAGTAATATTAAATTCTCTTCGGGATACCAGTTGCAATTAACAAAATGAAAGGAAAATCTACTTGGTTGGTTTCCTTTTAATGGCTTTGAGGTAACCAGTTATTCAGAATTTTTTTAATAAATTTCTAGTTCCATCTCCAAATTTATTATTTTTAAATATTTTTATAGTGCCAAATAGACATCTCCTTTTTTTGATGCTACTAAAGCATCTGTAGGAAATTCCAAATCACCAAGCTAAGAATATACTGGTAGCTGTTCCGAGTACGAATATGATGTGCTCTCGAATCTTCAAAAAGGAAATAAATTTATTTAAAAATGTATGTTTGCAACATTCGTTTACGGCAGAAACCTTTTTTGTAATCACACTCAAGATAATCGCTGTTAATCACTTTTTTTTGCACTAACTCAATGCCTATTATGCAGTACATAATTGTATTTGTATCTATGGTATAATACGATTCATAAACATGTTCCTCTTCTGAAATAAGACGAAAGCAATCATGCCATGTCTGAGTCGGTATTCATTGCTCTCGTTAGTAAATAACCAAAACAGGATTATTATACGGTACAAAGGTATATGGTAGGTAATTTTAGAATTTTCAAATAAGGCAAATTCAAATTAGGCAAATGGTCAACGTTATATAAATTAAAATCTTTTCGCTTGTAATGGAATTAAGACTGTTAAACGTGTTATGCCATAACAGAAAAATATTGCCACTTTTGTATTGAAATATCAACTTAACGAGATGTTTTACGCTATTGGAATGTAAATAGTGACTCGTCTCAATTTTCCTCATTTCCGCATTACCTTTCATTTCTCTAATTATTTCGGGTCGTTCAGGAAAAACGTATATCAATCATCAAAGGGTTAAAATACTGTATAAGGCAATTTACGTTAACTTAAGGTTGGTACACTAATGTCGCATTTGAAATTTATGTTTCCTCCTAGTAAAACATGTACATGTACAACTAACAAAATTGAAAGAAAAATGAAAATTGGGTGATGATGAATTTAAAGAATTCCGTTTTTGAGTTAGTGAAATCACCACACGAAAATGTGAACGATGAACCAATTCGATTTATATAATATTTCATTCGCATCAATGTAACCGAACAAAAAGCTCGTTTTTCATTTAAATTAAGTACAGTAATAACATCTTAGATAGTAATGGAATGGTAGGGAATTTATTACTTAATAGAAATAAAATTGGCTTGCCGCACTTTGATCCAAGATTACCTTCCTCGCTTGTCCTAATCAATAGTACATTGTGAGTGAAATATTAATATTAGAAATTCTAGGATAAGAATTACATTTTCTTACCGTGTTGATAATGTCTAATGAAAATTGTTTATTACGTTATCTTCTTTTGTTGCATTCTCTTATCTACCTAAATTGTGTAGAAGAATCTTTTCCAGACGATTCAATTTGTAATATTACACGCTATGGTAACTCACTCACACTATTTATCAGTTGTAAGCAAAATGGCATAAACCTCGGTTTTAGAAGATTTATCTATGTTTGTGCTTCAAGTAAGTACGATGAATAAGATATAAAAACGATGGATCAGTTAAGGATTTATAGGTTACTTTTGTTTTTAAATATTGCTTAATTCAGAATCTAATACGATGTTCTGCATTCGTCCTTTTTATTTCATTTATACGTCCCACGTAACTATCCTGCTGTGGCCGACATGATGTTTTATAGTGTAATTTCACAAAACTTTATAAATAAGGTGGGTGCTTGATGTACTTTATTACTTTATCGAGTTAGGTATCATGTCTACATGTAGAAAAAGGACATCGCAATTTTTTTACATTACAGAGGTTGTCGTAATTACAATTCTCATAAAACTATAAGTCTACATCAGTTAGTAAATCGTAAATTAAAAATATTTTTTTTATTTTGATTATGTGCAGGACTAGTCTGGTTGAGACCAATATGGCATTTTCATTTAATTTCCAATACGGATTTAGCAATTGATAGAAAATTTTGATTTTATTTTCTTCTTCCAAGCTGTGAAAGATTACAGAGAGATGTTTACTAGGATACATGAGAACCGACATGATCTGAGATCGGTTAATGGAAATTACTTCCTGTATGTTCCCCTATAAGGGATTTATCAATCACGGGAAATTGAATGGATATTGACGAGGGAATTTCTCCACAACAGTTTTGGTCCAATAAAGTAAACTATGATTTCTTAATCTGTGTATTACCATAGAGAATGTAATATAATACATGCTCTATGGTATTACCTTTACATCATAATTACAGATCATATTAGAAAAGCAACAAGAGAACAAAGAATTTCTTATAATCCGCCAAAGTAATGAAAGCACGTCCTTAGGAGCAACGTTTGCAATCTTTTTCCAGAAGAGATCGAGTCATCAAATAAACTATGAATGTGAAAAATCTTTAGTTCTCACTCCTTCTTCCGATAAATGGGAATGATAACATTGATAACCAAATACCTTCAACACCTTCAGTGGCGTCGTCAGCGCATGGCCAAGGGGGGGGGGGCAAGTTAATATTATGGAGGATGAGAAAAATATGAATTGTAGGTACAGTCAAGAGCATGAGTCTCTAGTCTCTACGGCGGTTGTGATAAGAACGGTTCAAAGTTCAATGCTTTTGACAGCACAATAAATTAAATTTTGAAACAAAGTTATTATAATATTTATTAGAAAAATCGAACAATATAACAGTCAATTAATTAAAACGTAATCTTCGGGGGGTTTTTGTAAATTTCTCGATCACTTTATTATGCTTTGCATTTAGTTACATAGCAGTAAAAGTTTACTGAGTATACAGGGTGGGCCATTGAAAAGGAAACGCGCTTGTTTTGGGACACTTTAGACCGGTTTCTTAAAAAAACGCTCGGACACGTCGATTCTTGATTTTTGGCAGACCACTTTTGATGTCAAAGTTGACATTAACACATCGACCCCCTAGTCCCAGCAACCCCTAACTCAAGAATTTAAATAGGGAAAGGGTGTCGAGCGACCACTCATTTGAGGCATCTTTCAATTCTCTATGTGACAGCATGGCCGAAATTAGCTTTATTCAATTTTTTTTTCGTCCTCATAAAAATCACCCTCTGGATTAACTAAGGTTGAGGGTGTTGTTTAGGAAAAATCTTGAAACACACCACCTTTGACCTTTTGAACGGCACATTTTGATGTCAAATTTGACTTTGTTAGGTGAACCCCCTAGCCCCAACAACCCCCAAGAAAAACAAACATTACGGTAAGGTGGTCGAGTGACCCATCATTTCAATTGATTCTCTATATGAGTGCATGATTGTTTTTAGGTTTATAAAAATTTTAGTGTAGAAAAAAACATCAACATTCAACGTCAGAAGAAATTTTTATGAATTCGACAAATGATTAAATTGTGCGCCACCAACTTCCATATACATTATACAATGATGCAAATTACTACAGAAACGATTATAATCGTAGTAATTTTTACCAAGCTATTTATCCCGGTTAAATAATGTGGGGATGTGAGACATAAGAGAATGTGCGCAAAGAGGGATACTCTCTCTCCTTCTTGTCTCGACGTGGGCGACCTGCTGCAGGAGCCCGGCATAGTAGGGTACAAAACAAAAGGACACGCAGGCTCACATAACTGTTATAGTCTGGATATACCCAGTGATGTACAAATACGTCGTTCTATTCTTCTATATGATGAAGAAGAAGATGGAAAGATAAAACGTAAGAAAGTATCACGTTTACCCCTTGGAGGCCACTGTAAGCTTATCGTCTTCCCACTTGGTGATGGAGGTGGAAGAGAATATCATAGTGATTGACAGTCAAGTAACATTACAGGCTTTAGGGGCCCAAAGAGGTGAGCTCTAGTCAAGTGTATAGTGTCAAGTGACAAAGCACTAGGACTTATGGGAGAAGTGGTAACTTTTACATACTTTTACAGAGAATAGTAGCATCTCCTAGTCGTTTTTCTATCCATTTAACCCAGTTCCATGCATAATTAGTTTCTAACCCTCCTTCCTAGTTTCACCTATTTTATTGTTACGTTTTCAGAAGACACCGTTGTCTTGGTTTTAATATATCTTACAAAATACAAAAGGAAACTGACGAAACTCTCGTCAGGTTATGCTCTGCAATGTGTTTGGCACCAATATCTTATAATTAGTAGTGGATTACATTACTTGACAAACTCCGTTATTTACATATAGTTGATCGCCTTTGTTTCATTCAATTTTGGATTGTGCAGTGACTCAATCGAGTTATCCTATGATGCTTTCTCTTTTGCATATATTTCCTCTACTGACAGTGAATTTTAGAGGGGGTTTTTATGGTGACCGATGCTGTTGTCGCACACACTAAGCTGAATCATAGTTTCCAGTATAATTCTTTAAGCAAATGTTACTGTTAAAGGAAAGAGCGACGAAGACTTTTATTATGTGATCGGCCATTATAAAGTTGCTGCCTAAAACCTAAAAAAGCGGTAGGAGATTTGATGCCCCCCATTTCGTTACAAGAACTTATTTTAGATTTTTAGCTGATTTATCTATGGTATTATGTCGAATACTTAAGCAATCTGGAGCTACACTTGCATAGAGTTCCCATAACACATATTGGGGTTATTCTGCTATGGAGTGAAATGTTGTTGGTTCGTTCTGTTGATGGAAATAGCAACTAGCAGAACTCATCTCAAACCGTTAAATTAGATCATCTTCTACATATCATCGTGGGAAGAATTGGCGAATCGTCTTCTATGTAGGAAATTTTGCATACCATTTCTTGGCTTTAGATTCGTTAGTAGAAATGAAAATAAAATTTGCTTATTTATCTAAAGCTTTGCCATGTCACCAGTGTGTCCAAGAGAATGATCAGACAATTGTATCTCTTTTACTTCTTTTTCATTGTACATCCTAACTCTTCTTCGGATCCTGCAAAGGAATTTGTCGATACAACTGAAGCTCTATAACCTTCTTATTTCTGAAAATCGTTGGGACATCACTCATCATTCAAATGATGTGTTTAATTTTCAAGGTTACGTAGATTCCTTTGAACGGTTTCGCCTTTAATATCAAATGAGCAGGAATATTTGTTGACGAAAAGAGTTATCCAGAACTTTTTTACTTTGTACAGATAAAAGTAAACATGTCTATGAAATACGATTTTGATTTATTGGAAGTGCAATACATGACACGCCTACAGTTTTCCCTTAATCTGTCTCCATTTCCTTCTATTTAATTAACGCAAATCAACGACGCGTATAAAACATAAAGCGAAATAGATAATAATAAAACAACGAAACAGCTCTATTCAAAGTTTGTCACTAATGTGTATAACGACATGTATCTGCCGATCTAACTACTGTGTTACCAATCGTTAATCATCATTTTTGTTGACCGCCTGTTACGGAATCGGCCACCAAAGGTGGAACAGTCACGATTTAGTTATGCCGACGGGTTATGTTGTCGTGATCAGCGTATTTCATTTTATATATACGGTAAAAGCTGCCTGCAATTCTTTTCTTCGACAACAAATCTTCGTGTTTTTGATAATTATGATACCTAATAGCGGAGGTATTATCCTAATATTAGAGGTTATTGTTCGTGGCGTGACATACACATAATGGACTCATTACTTAGTACCAATGTGCGATTTTAGGATTACATTTACTCATTAGCAATTACCATAACGTGTCTAATAGCTTTTAAAACTGAAAAAAATGTGCAATAATATGACGGTTGTTTCAGAAAGTTGAGAGGAAGTACGTAAATCATGCAAAACACACAATTAGTTCCTAAACGACTCATGTAAAAGCGTGCTTTATGTACTGTAACAAATCAAATAATGTAACAGTTATTAGTTCAGTTTTTAGTCGGAATAGTAAACAATCAAATTAATGTCATAATTTCATTACGTACCTATTTTCAGCAGGTATTGCGATTTGCATATTATTTTTGTTCCGTCACTCATTTTAGTTTCCAAACAGAAATAACATTACTTCCAAACGTAATTAAAATTTAACATGACAGTTATATCTGTACAGTTTTACAATCATAGAAACATAATTTTACAATATGTTTAGAAAAGCATGAAATTTTGGCAACAATCCTACCTTATTATTATTAGCGGCGATTAATTGCGAAATCGTTCTCAACATTTGAAACACAATACCTGTTTATTATGGATGATGTTAAAGATTTATGGGTGGTTTGAGTTATTGCTTGCCAGTTTAGGCTATTTTATGGTCGTTAGTCTCCTTTTGTTAGATGAAACTGAAAATGGAACCGTATTATGCTCTATAGAATTCAGAGCCTCCTATAAATATTATTTATTGTATCCCATATAATATCGATATAGTATTTAAGTCGCACTTCTTAAAACATAATAGCCTTTTATAATATTATTAGGGAACGTATCGTACGAGTATAATAAATTGCACTCGTGAACTAACTATAGTGCATGTGAAAATATAATTGAAATAGCGTAGCATAGAGAAAGCACTAATTAGTTCGTACTAGCTGTAAGATAAAAAACAAATTAGTATTTTTTTCTTCTTATTTTCAATGTGACTTGTATGTATTCTTCGTTATACAAGGAAAACAGAGGAATGGTTTGGTGTATGTGTTTCCCATACAAACGTCACAGCTATAGTTTCTGTTATATCCTCACCCGGGGCACCAAAATAATGCATCCAGACTAGCTTAATTATTATAAACCTTGAAGTAATATGCGGAGGAAGTGGCTGTTGTTCAAAACTTTGAATTTTTACTGGCCTTCCTAGCGGTGTTGGTACATGATAAAATGTGCCAGGATTTGCAGGATGAATTGTTTGTTGAGCCAGGGCTTCTGCCTGAGGAGTTTGCTCTGCTGGAGCTTGAGTTGCTGGAGCTGAGGTTGCTGGAGCTGGAATTGCTGGAGCTAGAGTTGCTGGAATTAAAACTGATTGCTTTTCTTGAGGAGTAAATGGAATAATCAAGAAATTGTCAACGGGAGTTCTTTTGTTTGATGGTGGAAGTATGACAGACTTTCCAATTTGATTTTGATGACGGCACATAATCCAACCATTGTCAGCTTTGACTTTGTACATCATTTGTCCAAGACTTTCCATGATAGTTCCTTGTAACCAATGATCACCTCGACTTGAATAATTTTTGCAGTAAACACGATCATTGATTTCAAATTTTGCTCTGCGTTTATTTTGAGATGAGCTGTGCTCAATAGGTTTCATAATTGACAACTGAGTTCGAGGCTGTCTTCCGTGCAACAATTCGGATGGTGATTTACGAGTCTTCGGATTAGGCGTTGTGCGGTAAGTAGTAAGTAAGTAAGTAAGCAAAAGCGTCCAAGGCATAAGTTTTCGATACTTTTTCTCCCCAGCAAGTCTTAACCATGGGCTCTTTAAAAGTTCTTACAAACCGTTCGGCTTCTGCATTTGACGCAGGGTGAAATGGCGCTGTTGTAAGATGATCGATTCTGCGATCTGTACACAATTTTTTAAATTCTTTCGAGACAAATTGTGGCGCATTGTCCGATACTAAAGTTTCCGGAAGTGCTTCGTGCATAAAAATTTTACCAAGAACTCGCATTGTTGCTTCCGAGGTAATTGACTTCATTTGAGTAATAAGTAACAAATGGATATTTGGAATAGGCGTCGACTGTGATAAGCCAATATTCATTCATGCATAATCAATGTGAACACGCTTCCATGGACGTTCAGCTCTAGGTCAAGGCTCAAATGATTGAGGCGGGCTTGACTGGTTAGCACAACAATTCTCACAGACTTTACATTGACTTTCAATTTCATTATTAATTTGTGGCCACCAACAATGTCTTAGAGCTAATTGTTTTGGCCCAGCAATTCCAAAATGTCCAATATTTTCTTTCGAATAGTTCGAATAGTTAGAATAGTTTCAGTCTCCCAAAGAATTACGCCTTTGTGAACTGTTAAATTAAATCGCTTTTCAAAATAAGGCTTTAATAAAATATCTTTGTGAGACAGAGACCGAGGCCAATCCGTTTCAATTAATTTTCGAATTCCGTCCAGAAGCTTATCTTTTGCGATTAAATTGGAGTTGATTGGAAAATCTAGCAAAGTGTCTTCAAACTGTTCCGTGACTTGATTAGAAGCTTCTAAGTGAGCAAAACTAAGGTCTGGGCCCAAAGGTAATCGAGATAATGCATCTGCATTAGCATGACTTTTAGTTTGCCGGTAAACAATTATAAAATTATAATCCATTAAAGTTATGGCCCAACGTTGAAGTCTCTCAACTGACCTGACTGGTAATTTCTTGTCTGGGGCAAAAATTGCAAACAAAGGCTTGTGGTCAGTTTGTAACTCAACTCAAAAGGCTTTGGTAAAGCATATAAATATTGATGAAATTTCGAGACTCCAAAAACAAGTGACAAACCCTCTTTATGGATTTGCGGATAAACTAATTCCGCACTAGTCGATGTTTTCGATGCAAATGCAATAGGCCCTTCTGATCCATCAGGAAATCGATGAGACAAGACTGCACCAATCCCATAACGACTCGCATCTGTTGCCAAAATGATTGGTAGGGATGGATAAAAATGGACAAGTCTTACAGAGTTAATTATACAATACTTTAAGGCATCGAATGACTTTTGTTGTGCTGGACCGCAAATGAATTTTACATCTTTTTTGCGAAGCGCATTTAAAGGGGCTGCCAATTCTGAAAAATTTGAGACAAATTTATTATAATAATTCATTTTACCAATAAATGATTCCAGTTGAACAAGATTTTCAGGATTGGACAATAAACGAACTGCTGCAATGCTGGTTTTCCAAATACTCAATTTTCGACTTGAAAAATTCGCATTTCGTTCGGCTACAACGAAGTCCATTTTGACTTAAGCGTCGAAAAATTTCTTCAAGACTTTCAAGGTGTGCTTCATCATTTGGTAAAGTTAACTCAGTCAAATAAAAAATATTTTTAGGCGGCTATTACATAAATAGTTGTTTTACGTATCTTTTGAAAACCGTAAAGTATAACTTTTTTTTGGACATCTGTAATAAACAACTTTACGGCCGCATTTACTTTACAACCGCTTTTACTTTACTTTACGGCCGCTACAATCACTTTTACGGCCGCTACAATCACTCTGCAAGTGACATGTTGTCAGGTAACTGTCACTGTCAAAATTATGAAATTGATTTTTAAATTAAAGTTTATATCTTTTTGTGATAGTCGCCTAAAAAAATGTTGTGTGCACCTCGGTTAAAAGTTCTGTTTTAGCCTCATCTGATTTGTTAGCCTCGGCTTTCGCCTCGGCTGCAATCATCAGATTCGGCCAAAAAAGATCACTTTTACAACCTTGATACACAAATAACTATTTTCTCAACGAAATTTCGTTCCCACAATAAAAAAAATGCCAAATAAATATACCAATGAAAGTAATAGTCGCTTCAAGTAAGTTGTTTTCTGAATGCAGTAATAGTGGAGTCCTGTAAAATTTTTACAGGGGTAGAAATATTATGCACAATCAAATTCATGTCGGCCATTTTAGAAAATGGCGTCTAAAAAACCTGGTCCAGAATATGGTTATGTCTACCCAACTTTTTTTACTCTCCTATATGTCCTTTACTGAATTCTGTTGGTTAGACAAATCAGTACTAAAATTTTTACGGGACTCCAGTACAGAGACAGGAGTACTAAGAAAATAAGTAGAGCATACAATACTTATATACCCTAACAAACTGTCAATCTACAATATTCTGATGTTAATATTAGCCTAAATTTCTTAAGGAAAAATGGAATGGCGAGCTTACTCTAAAGTATGAAAGTTAACATAATAAAGTAGTTAATCTTTTTCTACTTATATTCATCGACGAATGCATATGTGAATGGAGAAATTGTAAGTTAGATTATTTCGAATGACGATTAAGAGAAAATAATTTCAGCGCAAATTATTTTTATATAACCTTCATCCTTTCCCTCCCATTCCGAACTGACAAACTTTCTTGATTGGCGTTTCCTAAACTACATGAAACTAATCACAGTAATAGTGATCTCGACATACCCATCGGTCTATTCAAACTCTGGATATACCCTAGAGCATCGGTTCTCAAACTGTGGGTCGCGACCCCCAGGGGGGTCGCGTGATGTGTCCAGGGGGGTCGCGGGATAAGGAGGAAAATCAAAAAAACAAATCAGACAAAACAAATCAGTCATAGCTGTAGTTTTTATTAATAACAAATAGTGTTTTTTTTCATTTTTGTTAATATTTAAAAATAGGGGGGTCGCCGAAATACTAGGTCTAAAAAGGGGGTCGCAGTGTCAAAAAGTTTGAGAACCAATGCCCTAGAGGAAGGGTCAATGATGTTCACTTGGGTTATGGACTAAAGTATCTATACTACTTGAGCTTGGCGTAAATTATATAAAAACCGTGATGAGTTTTCTACAGCACCTATAACAACTTCATTAATCTGCTTAAAATCTAAAAGCTGAAACCGAACTGCACTAAAGATATTTAACAATCTTATTACGACTCTAGATTACGAAAGAGTAAAATAATTTTGTTGGGCATTTTATGAAAATAATTGAGTTATTATTTTATCATTTTCCGATAAATTTGAGAAGGAAAACGAAAAATTAGCTGATAACGTAGAATAGTAGTTAGTTATTACAGTTTGTGGGGTATACCAATTTATCTAGAACACGAGGCCCTTAAAGCTTGCGCACAGCAATTTATCGCCTTATTTACGAAGGAAAAGAAAATAAAGAGTAAACGCAGTTTCGGAACGAACCTGCTGGATACAGTTGCACATTTCAAAATGAGGGTAATTTTCTAAATTTATTTTTTGTTATGTGTGCGTGCGCTACGAAAGAAGTAGAAAGTATGATAAAATCCAAATATATAAATTAGAATATCTGCGATTGGAAAATTCGAATCTTCGTATTTTAATTTAGTTGTTTGTTGGAGAACGCATTCGAAACATTCAGGTCGTTAAAGTTTAAACTACCTTTGATACAATTATTTATTAAAGTGTAATGGAAGGGTACTAGAAAAATGCAATGCATTGGTAGCGAATTTACGACAAACGAATCCAATTTCAAATTTTAAAATATTTTTCCTGTTCTTTTGTGTTCCGGAAATGGTGTGCATCCTGTGTTCGCGCATTGGAAACGTGTACGTTTCGCTCGCATCAGGCATTTCAGTAATTGCTAGTGCAGTAAAAATTAACGACGGGAAATGTGTATGAAACGTGAGCAATTGAATGTAACCATCCAATACTGTCAACAGAAAAGGGCACTTGGTGCAGTGGATACGAGCGCAAGATACACCATACATTATATTCTATTGCTCGCTCATTTTGAGTTTGCAATTTTGCATTTTAAACCTGACATCTAAATGTCACACTATTGAATGGATAAAACTTCGGGGTTATAAAAACTAATTGTAGATGTGCGTTGCAGTAAAAAATCCGTAGTACATTCATTTTTCATTTTCATATTACATCTATACATATTTTGTTTTATAACTTTGTATGCAACCTGAATTAAATTAATTACCCTGTTCCATTTTATTGACTACTGAAATAAATATATGCTTTCATAAACCGTTGAACAATGTATATTCAAAACGTTAACTATATTATATAGAATTAGTATTTTTTATATACATATACAATATTATTTTGCGCTACGTTGCTTACCAGGTTATGCTTAAATTTGTAACTAGGAAGTAGAATACATTGATTTTGAAAACGTCAAAAAACAGAGTAAAAAACAAAATATAGTTAACTTTATCAACACTTAATTTTGGAACTCCATAAATAATGTTACATTAATGAAAAACGGTGGCAGCACTCGAAACACCTTATTCCATTACCTTTTTTAAAAAAAGAAGAAAATAGAACCGAAAAGTGGAGAAGGCGTTATTAGTTATGATCTCAGTCAAGCTGACACTGAAATTGCCAATTATTCTACAAAGCATTTCTTCGGTAATTTCACTGCAATTTAATCAATCTTCTTAATGAATCAAGTATTCTGAGCTTTTTTATTATTGGGGCTGTTTTGTTAACCACCAAAGAAGTCATGGGAGTTCAAATGGGAACTGTTGGGGGGACATATTCTGGTAATTGGTTTGAAATTATCCACATTTCGAAAATTTCGTTTAAGAAATCCATGTTTTCATGCTGAAAGTTTACGTACAAACATTTTAGCCGTATTCGTGCTAAATTCATACACCCTTTAGCTTTGTAAATGGGTAAATTTCAAAATTCCAGCATTAAATCTGAGACGGTGGCGAATTCTTGAAAAGGAGTATGATTTTTTCATATTTGCTGAAAAAAATAGTTTTTCTTCGCAACGAATGGAAGAATAAAAAAAAATTTAAGGGCAATATAACAGTAACTACAGAGGTTCTTAAAATGTAAAAAAGTTTGGTCATTTCTTTTGAAAAAAATAATTCGTTTGTCTACCTTAGTGTTGGACCACCCTGTATATATGAAAATAATTTAAAAATATTATTGCTTTTGACGACCTTTCAAATAAATCTGTAAGTATTATACAATAAGAGTTATAGAACGACAGAGGTTTGCCCCACTCTGTATATCGTTGGAATGAGAAAAAAATTAGTATTGTTTGATGCCATACGCGTTCCATATGAAAAAATTCAAATTTATGCTATAACTCGAATTACAAGAATATTTTTAAAAAACTGAGTACACCACTGCATTCTTATCAAAAAAGTGACTGCAGAACGTAGAAGTTTGAAATGCACCACCATTGAGTTTTTCTCAAAAAAAGAAATCGAAGATGCGAGGTTTATTTTTTCATACGAACTATAGTTTATGAGATTCTCTATTAAAACATCGAAATTTGGCCACCCTGTACAGCACAACCATGTAGCCTGTTCAAAAACGCGGATAAATCATATTCTTAAATTAACTGCATCTACCCATGTCGAGCCTTTCGGCCCACCTATGGCTTTGCCAGTTGTTTTTTACTTGAATTTCATTTTGGATCACGTGGCAGCTCGAGTAAAATCATATATAGGTACATATAGTTTGATTCTGTGTAGCGTGGGGTTAAATTCACTCTATTGATAGACAAGTGAGCCTGGGTAGATTGCACTTCTCTAGGTCTGACATTAGTTATTTGAATATAAAATATTATTTTTTTTATTTAAACAAAATTAGAAGAGAATCCAGCCAATGGTAGTTTTTTTGATTTATTTCTTTCTTTATTTTCATATATATTTACTACTTTTCGCTGAAACTTGTCAACTTCTTCAGATAATAATAAAGGTTTCATTGTTGTATTGTATACGCCTGCGCCTCACAAAGCTTGCTGTACATGAGTTGTTTGCAATTTTTTGTTTAAAATATTTCAATCTTCATCCTCACAATCAGAACAAAAAATAAATTTAAACAGCAGTTATACAAATAACACGTCGATTATTAAATTGCATATTTTGATATTTTGCTATTTTAAACTTTTATCAATGTAAGTATAACCTCATTATATGCATACCATTTAGAAATCTTATTTTCAGTATTATTTCCATCAGTAAACATTATAAAAATGTTGAACTTATTATTATCTGAAGAAACTGACAAGTTTCAGCAAAACGTAATAAATATATGTATATGAAAATATCTTAACATATAAAATATTATTATAATTTTAAGTGCCAATAAAAACGTATCATTTATTAATAGTTACTAACACAACATAACACAACATAAATTATCGATTATTGAGCAACTTATCATCACAAAGAGAAGATTTTCAAATAAATGCCTTAATTTCTATCATGGGTCAGCGAGCAGACGAAATTTTGTCTTCGTTCAATCTTTCATACGATAACGCCAAGAAATTCGACGAGGTGTGGAATGCCGTCTCCGCGTATTTTATTGGAAAATGGAATATAGTGTATGAACGAGCTCGTTTTGGAAGAAGTTGTCCCTGTCCCTGCCCAAAACTATGGCTATCACACCCGGTCTGGACGTATTGTTAAATCTACAAGACGTCTCATCGAGGAAATCTAGTGCTTCATACGCCAGCAAACAATTAATTATTCATTAAATATAATTTTAATTGATATCTTTGATCATTCTATTGATAGACTCCACTTGTTTAGGTCTGACATTACAGAGCGAGAGCTGGCTGCAAAAAAGCTGGCCTATCGAGTTGTTACTCGATAGGCCAGCACGAAAAGACTTTTAAAAACTAGTACTTATACAGACCATCCATAAAACCTTTTGCTGCCTGGGCGGAACTCGTGCAGAAATTCGCCATGTCCTCTCTCCTGAATATTTTTTGGATACGAACTGTACCCATCGAGTCACAGCTTCAAATTACTCTTAAAATAAAGTTTTTATATGTATAGTTAAAAAAGAAAAAAATGTTTGCCTTGTTAAATCTTGTACTAATACCTTGGCAGAAAACTTTTTTTAAATTTTTTTTTGACACGTTGCTGTACTTACCTATCGAGTAACAGCTTCAAACTATAACCAAATTAAAGTTTGAACAATTCTATAAGAAAAAACATTCCTGCCTCGTTAAATCTTGTGCTAATGCCTTGGCAGAAAACATTCCCTTTCACAAAGTCTTACGATACCACTAATACAACTATTATAGAAGTACTTAGGGATAAACGAAGAATCGTCGAATGAACAATTATAATGATTTCGACAAAATAATTTTATAATATAAAATATTTAGTAATAGTATACAGGGTGTTTTTTGGGAGCTTTAGTTAGACATTTCTGGGAAAGTTTTACAGATAGGTTTTTGAAAACTTGAACTTTCTTTTACATTACTCTGAAAACCGAATCGATGTAAAATATTTTCAAAATTGCAGCGCTTCCGGAAATGCCGGAAGTAGCTGGAAACTTCGTTAGATATTTTAAATTGGAACTATTGCATTTTTGAATTCTACGTGAAATTTCAGTTCTTTTAATACCTACATGTCAATATCTACAAGTTATGGTTTTTAAGTTATTTTCACTTATTTAAAAAAAAATAGCGGATGCAGACGGTAATTTAGGAATTCATTAGGTACTTGAAAACCGTCGTAGCTATTAAAATTGCACGAACTGAGATTTAGGTGACGTAAGTCTTCATTAAATTAGCAAATTATCTTTTAGATAAAATGTTTAGCGGCAGATGTCTCTACATAAATTTCCATAAAATGTCAAAGAAAGTGGAAAATTATTGCATGTTTTTTATAGCATAAACTAGGAAAATTATGCATTCTATATTATCAACTTATTTTATTGATGAGTCCAAACTATTTTTATAAAAAATGTATAAACAATAATTTCAAATCACGACACACGATTATTGCAGATTTATGTTTTTATAGTCATCCTTCTCTAGTACATGTAGTTGAGAGAGAGAAATAAAAATATGTAATTTTATTATAGAGTTTTACATCGATGGGCCATACCCAATTTTATTTGAATCAAACTATACACGTAACTTAAGTTTATAATATGTGAAGAACCCGTTATGACGTTTTAATTTAAGTCTTTAGTATTTCATGAAACGTTTTATTCCATTTGGCGATCTAATAAAATCGCATTATGAACTGCATCCAACACTTTTGGTGGTAGATACAAAAAGTCTTTTAGGTCACTCGCCACCTTTAACTGAGAATTTATCTCTTTTGAAAGATGCAACAGAAGCGTTTTAAACATGTCTTTGCAATCCTTTCAAAAACAAGTTGATCGATGCCTAATTTTATCGCGTTCCAAATGTTTGATAAAGATACAGGCTTTATTTTTTTTATTCTTTTTATTTGTTTTTAGTTGCTCGTTTTTTTGTGCAATTAGGACTATAAGTTAGTAGGCGAATTAGTTATTAATACGCCCTCGTATAATCCTTTAAATTGCGATCACTTCTACTGAGAAATGGCATTATGGTAACGCAAACAATAAATACGGATTAATTTTTCAACAATAATAGTAATAATACCACTAACAAAGGTTCATACTAAAACACAGATGAGGATATTCGATACCAAAATTCATGTTTTGTACTAACCCTTTTATATAAACATGAAATACGTGTACATTAAAGACGTTAGCTAGCTTTACTCAATTTAATTATCCAAACCAGAGGGATGTAATAAAAACGTTGTCCGCGTACATAAACTACTGTATTATTACCAAAGTACAAAAGGAAAGGGCGTGGGTTTAAAATTTTATTAGATCTTTAATGGTTTGCTAGCAATTCGAGCATAAATTACGGGCACATATCAACGGTTGCGTGCTAGCGATGGTTATTTTGACAATAAAGGTATTCGACTATAAATTTAAAAAAAAAATGGAAGTATTAATCGGGGTTTAGTACTTTTCCCTGTATATTTGAAATATACGAGCCCCAAGGAACGCATAAACAATAGTCTGTTGCAATGTTTTTAATGAAGAAAGCAATCCCGTAAAAGCTAGGTGAAAATATTTAAAAGAGTTGGTCATGCAATAGCACAATTAATCTGATAGCTGTAAAGTTAAGAACAACACACAATAACACTGACAGCTTTACTTATTTAGATAAGAGTAATGTGATTTCTCAAATACGTAGAATGGTGATCATATTTTTCGTCCTGAAAAGTTAAACGTTCATGTTGAGTATTTTTCACTGTCATCGGTACAAAGAAACCAACTAATGAATTCATGTGCTCGACGTTGAATGCAACCCCTGACTGTTTTGTGTTTACCACATATTTCACTAAACAAATTCAACCAGATTAAAACTTTTATACAAGTACGATATAAAACTCAAACCCCGTATATAAAACTTGCAAAAGTATTATAACCGAAATGAGGAAATATCGTGGTATTGTAGAAAATGGTTGCTTATTACTGTAAGAAGTTGCGAAGAGATAAACTCCTTTACTGCCAAGATAATGAATGTTATTCTTTACGTAGCCGTGGATAAACGTAATTGAGTAGCGATTTAGGGACAGAACAAACCAGTCACGGTATTTTTATTAACACACTTTAAATTTTAAAGATGATTTTCGCAAGAACCGTATCTTAATGCATTCATAAACTTAATGGAACTGAGATAATTAAAATTTTAGTAGCAATTAAAGCAATTATTTTTAACTACGGGTTAAGCTTCTAGATTCCATTTATATAAAAATATCTGACCAAGAAAGGATCTAGAGCGCACAGTGGTGTGTCCTCTAAAAGGCCGATACTGACGTATTCACAGCAGGATTTTAGTCAAGCAAACTTCTTAAGAGGAAATTTATTTTTACTTATGTACGCAGTAATGCTCGATCGTATGCAGTCAGATATACTAAAATTGGTTTCGCAAGGATATTTCCTGTGTGGAATATTTCTGCAATGAAGTAGTTTATTTAATACCATACAAGTGGTATCGTCTGCAATTCGTTTAAGATCTTTAGTACATTGGTATAAAACGGTAAATTAATTATAGCAACTTAATGATAAAATAAAATAAAAAACACATTTGATTTATAAACGTTAACTGCATTTACAAGTGATCGAGATTGATAACTTCAACCAAATCGATAACAACCTAAGAAAAATCTCAATCAACCATTTGCTACCATAGCAGTGCGTAAAAATCACCAATACCTAAAAATTCAGGTTACATCCACACTTGACTAACCCCCTTATTCTATAAATGCTGAAAGCATTGTTCGCCACCAATTTTTAGTGAAATGGTCTCAAATGTTACCAATATATGAAAGGGTGGTAATTTTCGCGGCCCCAAGAATTGTCACTCTAAGCCCAAGAATTATTATTTTTACCCCAAGAATTATTTTTTCGACCCCAGCTATATAATTATTTTGGTCCCAAGATTTCTGATCTCAAGAATTATTATATTAGCCCCCAAAATTATTCTTTTAACCCACAGAATCATTATTTTGACCCCAAGATTTTATTCATTTTACCCCATGATTTTATTCATTTTATTCAATTGAAAAAAAATATACTAAACCTACCTCTAACCTAAGCGCCTGAGTGGCAATATACGTTTAGGTTGGCATTTTTTTTAGTTTCAAGTACTGTTTAGTATCGCATTCCCGTTTTTGTATCAGTTGAAAAACAATATAGTAAACCTACCTCTAACCTAAGCGCCTGAGTGGCAATATACGTTTAAGGTGGTATTTTTTTTTAGTTTCAAATACTTCTATAAAATAAGTAAATAAATAAAATCTTGGGGCAAAATAAAAAAAATCTTGGGGTGAAATGAATAAAACCTTGGGGTAAAATGAATAAAATCATGGGGTAAAATGAATAAAATCTTAGGGCCAAAAAAATAATTATGTGGGCTAAATTAATAATTTTGGGAACAAAAGTCTTGGGACCAAAAATAATTAAAAAGCTAAGATAGAAAAAATAATTCTTGGGGTAAAAATAATAATTCTTGGGGTGAGAATGACAATTCCTAGGATGCACAAAATAATATCTCATATATGAAATATTAGTCATAACGACTTACATATCTCTGTACTATTAAATCTTTAATATGGTTGTTTTTTGCGAATTCTCTGACAGGTTATTCAACTTAGTTATTGCAAGCGTTTTAAGTAAGCCCAAAAATTGGATCATACATTACAAAAATTGGACAATATAATTTCTTGTATGGATAAATCTCACTGAAATTCTCTCTTTGTGGTGAAAATTTGTCGTGACTCCTTAAACAAGAACACAAGAATAGTGCAGCTTTGAAGAGATCGTTTTGAGTATTCTGAAAGTGTAAGTTACAAGAAATCGTCGGCCCAAATTTTAAAATATATTTGAACATAGGCGTCAAATACCACGAAAACAATTTGGAATAATAGGCCTATACGCTTTTATGAAACTTCGCGGGAAGAATACAGATGATTTCTTGAAACGTGAATAAAAACACCTACTATACTTAGGTATGAACAAAATTTTTGAAAATTTTAAAAGACAAAATGTAGCACAATTTTGGGACTTGGTTGTTTCCTCTATTCTCTTGGCGGTATTGTTATGTTACGTTAGCACTATCATTGGAGCATTTTTTTGTATTTTTTAATAATGTAGATAGGTAATCATTCTTATTTGCAAAAAAGGCGCTTGTTTGTAGTGTTGGTCCGAATGTTACATCATTTAGTTTCCTAAAGGTCCTTGTAAAAGGGAAATATAGCAGAAGTAATAGCTGCATCATCATTAAATACGATATATGTAGATGGGACACAATTATGTTACTTAATTGCAAATGGACAGGAAGTTATACCTTAAGTAGAGTAGGTACATATACAGTGTGACTCATTTAGAATGGAAACACCCATGTAAAATCTGAAGTTATTTACCGATTTTAACCATTTTTTTTTTTAAATGTCAATTAACGAAACGTCTACCTCGGGACAAAATTTTAAATGTTTATTCCAATTTTCAGGGCATACTACGATAACTTTTTCGTACTCAAAATGGAGAATTCTTATTAGCGATTTGTTTATAAAAAAAATATCTACGCCACTGGATTCAGAATGCTTCCAAATAGCTGTCACCAAAATTTTACAAAAATATATTTATTAATAACAAAGTTATGACAACTTAAAGTTCGAAAACTTTCTACGCTAACAGTTACAAAACAACACCCTGTATCAATAGATGGCCATTGAAATTATGTTAATAATTCTTAAATTAAACTATTTAAACCATCAGTGGAGAAAAAAATATTTAAAGTAACGTAATATTTAATAAAAATCTATCATAACTGTTAAGTTAAACAGTAACATAATTTCCATGGTAACTAAGATTTAAATGGAAATGTTAGGTCTTTATTTACTCAATCGCGCGATTCCGTTACTTTTATTAAATATTACGTTACTTTCAATATTTTTTTCTCCACTGATGGTTTAAATAGTTTAATTTAAGAATTATTAACATAATTTCAATGGCCATCTATTGATACAGGGTGTTGTTTTGTAACTGTTAGCGTAGAAAGTTTTCGAACTTTAAGTTGTCATAACTTTGTTATTAATAAATATATTTTTGTAAAATTTTGGTGACAGCTATTTGGAAGCATTCTGAAACCAGTGGCGTAGATATTTTTTTTATAAACAAATCGCTAATAAGAATTCTCCATTTTGAGTACGAAAAAGTTATCGTAGTATGCCCTGAAAATTGGAATAAACATTTAAAATTTTGTCCCGAGGTAGACGTTTCGTTAATTGACATTTTAAAAAAAAATGGTTAAAATCGGTAAATAACTTCAGATTTTACATGGGTGTTTCCATTCTAAATGAGTCACACTGTATAACATCAAAAGCTTTTATAGCACAGCACATTATGTGGTAACTTATATCCTTAGTTCAAGCAGTAAACTGTAATACCGTCGTTCGGATGAAAGATAATGATAGACAGGACGACTTCTCCTACTAAATAGACGGTTAGCGGCAAGTCGTGTAACTATGTGGCAACATGTGTTTTTTTACTAATTCCGGCTTCCGAAATCCAAATTTACCTGTTGCCAAGCTCAATTTTGCACCTAGAACCGGATATCACCGCCATATTGGAAAATGACGGTCGTATGGGTTAAAACATAGGGCATAGCTCATAAACTATGGATTTTTATATAAAGTATGTTCTCTTCAATATTAAGCGCAATAAAATTTTACCCCAAATGACGTGTCTAAAGACGCCGTCATATTGAAAAATGGAGGCCGCGTAGGATACAACAGAGCATAGCTAATGAACTAGGCATTTTACAAAGAAATATTTTCTTTTAAAAATCAAACGGAATAAAAGTTTGCCCTCACTTTTTCTAAGATTCGGATAATTCACCGTTGAAGCATTTGCCATGATACACACAACTGAATGTGCGCACTTGTTTAACTTCCCGTCTGTATAGAGTACAGACAGACCATCGTTTTGCATCCTGCTCGGCAACCACAAGGAAGAAGATCTTTCCACGCCTTTGGAACAAGCTCGATTGTAGTAAATACGGGCACATAACCAGATCCTTCCGCACGCCAGCCACATTCGGTTGGTGATGGCAAATCTGGACGGTTCGCCACAGGGCTATTTGATAGTCGGCGCGATGAATGTGCAACCGCACAGCGTCAGTTGTAGGTGGCAAAACTTCAGGACTCTTGGCAACTGAAAACAGCTCGTACCTTACGTGATTTGTTGTTTTGGTTGACGCTTTGTACAGCGTACATACGAACTCTTCGACTGAGTCAACGCATCCTTTAGTTAAGGGCAAGACGTCAAGTTCGTCAGCAGTTCGGAATGTTCTTCGAAAACTTTCCAGGCAGCAGGTTATATGATTCCAGCAAAGTAGGACGTGACGTGACATCCGGTAAGGGCATAAAATCCTGGAAGATTGTTGAAGATTATTAATGGAAGAACTGTTGCCAATTCGACTTGAGCTCGTCCCAGCCATAATCCAACACTGCTTGTCCAGAATTCTCTTGTAGTGATGAGGGAGAATAACGAAGACGTGTGTGTCTCGCGCCTGAACAACTACAGTGCTAAAAGGGCTATATAAACCGTGGAGTACTAGGCGCGTGTCTGCTTCTTCGTGAGAGGCTCTCATATTGATATTTAATATCCGCGCTGCTGTCAGACGAAGCAACTTCACGTTCGTTTCCGAAAGAGAAGGTGGGGTAGGCAGCAATTCAGCCTGCTTCGTAGGCTCCAATTACCTTTTCCATTACGCTTCGGTATGCATTTCCACGAGACTTGTACTAACTTGATATTCTTACCGCCATTTTTCAATATGGTGGCGACTTTAGAAAAAATGGGGCCAAAATTTCATTCCGTTTCATTATTAAAAGAACATTATTTCTTTGTAAAATGCATAGTTCATTAGCTATGCTCTGTTGTATCCTATGCGGTCGCCATTTTCTAATATGGCTGCGTCTTTAGACACGTGATTTGGGATAAAATTTTATTGCGCTTAATATTGAAGAGAACATACTTTTTATAAAAATCCATAGTTTATGAGGTATGCACTGTTTTAACCCATACGGCCGTCATTTTCCAATATGGCGGTGATATCCGGTTCTAGGTGTAAAATTGAGCTTGGCAACAGGAAAATTCGGATTCCGGGGTCGGAATTAGTAAAAAAAACACATTTTATTCCTGGTTGATTCTTTCAGCACTTTCAGGGCCTGTTCGTTGGGCACATTAACCTTTTCATCCGCCATCTGCTGAAAAAAAACATTTTTCTTTTCTAATTCTTTCTAGCATCTTTGTGTACATACATTAAATACTGACCCATTCTCTGTCGGTGAAATTTTGAATGGAAGAGAAGCGAGAAATTCAACAACAAAAATTGTAACTTCTTCCAATTCATTATCTGTACTACTTTTTAAATGGGGATTTACTATGCTGACAGAAACAAGGATAATATAAACTATTACATGTACAACTAAATTATCGATTTAATAAGTAGAACACAAAACTTACAGCTGCATAAACATTAAGAATTCATCGCTTTATAATTAGTTGAAAACTTACAAGTAACTTGCAATCGCTACAAGAAAAACAAAACATCTTATTGATTAATTAAAGTCTAGAGCGTCATGTTTTATGCATTTGCCATGTTGGGGTTCTATTTGTTTTTTAATGGAGGTAAAGCCCTTCCTCTTAAATAACATCTTTAAGAACAATTCCTTGCAATAAGTCATTAAGTAATTAAGAAATTGTAGTAATTAATTTATTTTGCTCTTAGTAAAAACAAAGTTAATTAGGTAATTATGCCCACAGACAAGGTATTTATTATACAATGCGGACTAGGAAACTTTTAAGGGATGGTGGAAATAGTAAGGTTACCGCTACAATATACAAAAACACCAACAATAAGCCAATAGGAGTAAATAGTAGTTGAATTACTGTTAATATAAGGCATTTCTCCTAAGTAGAGCCTTCTACTCGTGGGAGGAATTTTATTTAAGTGATTTACACAACATGTAATTTTAATCTTTTAAGTATTTAGTTTTGACGAATGTATGTACCTCCTGCTTCACATGATTAAAATTTATTATTATTATTATTATTATTATTATTATTATTATCACATAAGCAGTTCACAACTCGTAAGTTGTAATAAGATTATGGAAAAATGTCTTTGTCTTAGCCAGCAGTATATACGATAAGGACTTTGAAAGTTGCTATTTATACTTATTGGAAAAAACCGATGGCATTCTGAAGAAGATGGTATAAAGGTTAGAAAGTTGCTGGTACAATATTAGCTGTATAAAATTAGTTTTGTCCAGAGTCCCACAACTCTCATTCAAAGATAGGTTGGCCACAGCCCAAGAGGGATATTACAACGGAAGGGAAGACAGTGACAAACTTCACCAACATAAGATCTACAATAACAATTTGTACAGAGTTGGCGCCTCAATCGTCTGTGTTATCCGCTAATTAGCTAATTTGAGCTTGTTTAAATTTGTTACTTACCAACGCTTGGTTTTTCAGTTTTTGTTTAAAATATGAGTCACTTAATCGAGTTTAAATCTTTATGAAAATTGAGTTAAGCGAGTTTTGTTTAATGTACCAATATTTTCTTGTGTTGGTACCTGAAATGCATTTACATTTTTGGCTTTTGAAATTTTGCAATGAAATTTAATCGGTTGCCTTAGTTTTCTGAGAGCTATTGCATTTTAAATTTTACCACAGAATCACAAAGAGAATTTTCAGCGATGTTAATACATCATTTGTAAAAAATTTGCGCACTCGTTCCAATATTTCAAATATTTCTGATAATTGTAATTGTAAAAGTTTTAAATGATTTCTCTAAACCGTTACAGTTCTTCCAAAGATACTTAGGTATTGGAATAATCATATTGGTCTTGTAGAGAAAATCGTGCAAAGAATTAAAAAATCCCATTAACCACACTTGCCTCACTCCAATCAACCCACAGAATAACAATTTCATCTATAAATCCCTTCCTTTCTATCCAAAAATCTCCCACACGATACGTAAGATATTCAAATCACACAATATTTATATCTTATTCTCCAACGACCATACTTTACGTTCCTCCATCGTCAAAAACAAAGACCGACCTGACCCTCTCGATGCTTCTGGTGTTTATCCACTGAATTATAGTTCCTGCCCATCTTTCTATATTGAACAAACCGGGAGACCGTTTTCGTCTAGGTTTAAGGAACATATTAACGCCTATTACAAACAATAACTCGGATCATAAATCTGCTATGGCGGAACACATCCTTTCTACGGGTCACTCTTTTAATTTTAAACAAGATTTCAATATACCCCATAAATGTAAAATGAGCAGTTACTTAATGTTCTTGAAATGTTTGAGATTATGCGTCATAAATGCAACCCTTGTTTGCTTAATGAAATAGTTGATTTCCAGAACTTTCTTATTCTTCACTTTGTATATAATTTAGTTTTACAGTGTTACCCTTATCCAATATTATATGGTCAAGTTGTCTTGCTTGCGCATGTAATACTTTCTGTCATTCAACGTTCGTCCATCCGATCACTTCATCTGTTCACTTGCATCATTTAAAAATTTTTCCATACTTTATCCATTTCATCCCCCATAACCGTGGCTCTTCAAGTAATCGCGGGTTTCTCATTTTTATTTTATCAATTTATTTTAACTTTTTGTCGGTGTGTTACAAAAGTTTTACATTATCATTTTATGTGATTAGTTTCCCCCTCAGGTAAGCTATTATATTGTTAATATTATTCGCTAACATAAGTGTTCTAGCTTTAATCTTCATTTGTTATTACTTAAGACAATTTTATAACTGTCTTGAAAGTGGAATTGGATAATCCCGAAACATGTCGCCCGTTTTCATAACTTATTAATCATCGTTTAATCTTAATCAATTATATTCATCGTTGAAGGCGAAGGTTGTGCGTATTATTACCACTACATTAATAGATCCCCCCCTTAGTGTATTCCGGACTTCCTCATTATGATAAATGATAATCATATCCAGTGGCAATACACAGCGCTATTGGAATGAAACGATTGATTTGAAAATTGTTTGAAGTTCGGTGAGCCAAAAAAGCATTAGAAATACATAATCTAAGGACAGTACCACATACTTCGTGGTAAATTTTTATCTATTCCAATGGAGGGCCTCTAGGTGAACATGTGTGAGCAAAGAAAGCACGTCGCCATATGAAATATATAGTATCTATCACTAAAACCTTGTAAATGGGGATATAAACGTTTTGTACTCTCATGAGTCATGAGTTTCTGGATTTTGCTTCAAATTCGAAATATACATCGAGTTGGAAACGAACCCTTCTAAAAGGATTGAAGGTAAGCATGATTTTGCAGTAACTTCGAACACTGTAATAAGAATGACAAAAGTTTCCATAAACTGTACCTTGATCATTATTATGCTCCCTTGCCTGTCATCAGCTATTTAGCTGAACAAATTCAGAGGGTAAAGAACTGGGATGAGGGAGTTTTGGTGAATATGAATGTGACGGTGTTGGCATAAGTAACGTTTATTGGAAAGGTAACAAAATGGTAACTCTTCTATCCTACCTGTTTTCTCTAAAGTTGTTGAAAAAGTTTTGCATCAACAAATCATAACTTTTTTTGAAACTAATTCCTTATTTTATTCTAACCAGTTTGGCTTCCGGGGAGGAAAAAGTACAACTAATGCCATCACAAAATTTGTTAATAGTACATTAGATAATTTTGAAAGTGGTTTATTTACAGTTGCTTTGGTAAACAAACTGAAATTTCTATACAATTTCAGCAACTTAAGTTGCGCATTAATTGCTTCATACTTGAGTGAGAGGTCTCAGTGTGTTCTATACAACAACATTATTTCCTCAAAGGTCTCTGTGGAACGCGGTGTACCTCAAGGATCTATTCTCGGACCTTTATTATTTTTGATGTACATAAATGACATGCCATCTATATTACCACCTAACGTAAATTGTATCTTATACGCTGATGATGTCACATTGACTAGCAGTAGTAAGGACTTTCACACAGCGTACGTCAGTATTATTGAAAACATTAAAGCAATCGAAAGGTGGTGTTTCCTTCACAATTTAATGCTTAATTCTGAGAAAACATCAATTATCAATTTCTCTTTACGCGAACCAAACTGTGGCAACTTCAGTGGTGTCTGCAGCACTTTCTTTTTGGGGTGTTTAATCGACCACCGCCTTAATTTTCATTTACACTGTGAAAATGTCTGCAGACAAATTAGTAAAAACATATTTCTGCTGAGAAGATTAAAACTCATTTCATCTAATAGGGTCCTAAAAAATGCTTACTTTAGCCTAATTCATAGTACACTCAGCTATGCTGTTCTCGCATGCAGTGCCGGTTTATACATTACGCACACTACGCACGTGCGTAGGGCCCGGACAACTCCAAAGTTTTAAGTTTATTAATTATAGGTACCAATGAATGCAGTTAATATTAATGAATTAAGGTGTACTTATTTCACTCACGACTTCCCTTCAAAATAAATACTGTAAAATACAACAATCTTAAATAACAGGAAAGTTAAAATCTCAAAAGAAGGTATAATAATATGTAAGAAGACACCCTTTAGCACGTGTGAGACTAAAATTTATTGGTCATATATTTTAAAAGAGTTTATTGCAGATTGAACATTTCCTCGCCCCTTTCTAAGTAAATAACCTTTGTACTTAATTATGCCGACACAAGAGGGGTTTGTGAATCAGGGGTGTAACTATCATGGTAACTATCAGCCCCGCGGAACCCGGGCCTGTGATCTATGGGACCCGGATGTTACGGCACTAATATTTGTATTTTCGTAAACATTCCTCTTAAATTGCTGAAAACGTATTTAAAAAAAATTGCAAAATGTAAATTTTATTTTCCAGCAAGTTAACAATAATGTGAAACATTCCAATTATGGAACAAAATTCTGATTGCCATAATTTTCCGGCCTACACTTCGTTTGCGTGCGGTGTTGTTTGTACTTGTACCAACCATAAATAAAGACAGATGCACCGTACTTATTGTATTGCATAAGCTTCTTAAGAATTCAGACTTGCCGTTTTCATCTTATGAAGCTATTTAAAATATATTAGTCTGAATGATTCTCATTGTTATCGTCTCAAAAGCAACGGAGGTAGAGAAAAAAAATAAATTGGCTTGTATCAAATTCGAAGTTTTGCTATCTATGCAAATTGTTGTGAGGGTGGGTGGTGATGGTGGGGGGGCCAATGTTACTTAGTGCGTACTACTACATGACATGTAAAACCGGCACTGCTCGGAAGGGGTCATTGCTCATCTTGGAAACATGTTTTTAAGCTGCAACGCAAGTGTATTAGAGTTATAGCAAGCTTAGGATACCGCGTTGATTGCCGCAAAGCCTTCGTTGATTTGAAAATTTTAACACTACCATGTTTATATATATTAGAGTCAGTATGTTATGCAAAGAATAATCTGTGTAATTCCAGTTACCAATCTGACTTACATTCTTACAACACTCGATATCGGAATGATCTTAGGGTAAATTTTTGTAGACTTACTACAACTCAAAATGGTTTAATTTACCAGTCTCAATTACTATTCAATAGCATTCCGATGTCTATTAGGTCTGTACACTTAAAAAAATTTAAAACAATAGTAAAAAGTTTTTTAATGTCTAATGCTTTTTACACATATGATGAATTCCTACAATGTAGTCATAAAATGGAATTGTGACATGTATTTTGTATTGTGTGTAATTTATATGTTAGTTTGTATAGTTTCAGGTTTGTTTTATTGTTGACAAATGTAAGGTCTTTCCAGGCGTAATGCATGATTTAATAAACTATAAACTATAAACTATAAACTATAAACTATAAACTATAAACTATAAACTATAAACTATAAACTATAAACTATAAACTATAAACTATAAACTATAAACTATAAACTATCCTGAGTCATAGGAACAGCACAGTAAAAAGTATTTAGAAAAAACAAAGGAATAAGTTTAGTGTATCTTGCCCTGCAATAAAATCGCCACATGGGAGATGTCGATTTTCTTGACAGTATCTTTGGTAGATACAAGATGAAAATGAGATCTAAAAAATGGTACATGAGGTTGTTCTACCATTTAGTGGACGAGAATATTGTAAATTATTGGTTGTTGTATAGAATATGTAATAAAAAAAAATCTGCTGAACTTGATCTGCTAAATTCAGAATGGTTCGCAAGCAATAAACCATAAAAGGAAAAATGGAACACAGCACATTTACCAGCAGAAGATGTAACTGAAAGGAAAATGCGTTGAATAAAAAAAGGTTTTCATCGTCAACTTTCCCTTATTCCATACACTTAAAGGTTCCCTAGATTCAGCACATATTTACTAATTTACAACTTTTACTGTTTAGGAAACAAGTATTCTTGTATGGGTGGAGTATGGGTTGGGGGTAATTATTTCTATCAGACTTTTGTACAGAGCGCCAAAGTCAAAGCATTCTTACAATTTGAACAAAAATATTTGTATATTGTGCCTAATTAATTGAAGGAATACGTCACAGAACCAAAGCCAAAATTTTTAAATTAAACTAGGATCTATTTATAAAAGTAAAGATATACACGCAGAAAAAATGCGAGGCCGAAAATCTTCTACAGTATGATATATCTAACACTTAGTATGAATTGATAATTATCTAAATATGAGGATACCCATAATAAATATAATTTATTACATGCATTCAGTTGCACTTTATTCGGCTCATGCGGTTTCCATTACCTATATTACCTCCCACAAACTATTATAATGCATTAATGTAAGAAAATAAGGTAATCAAGTTCGTGAACGCAATGTCGATTTTCCTTAACTTACATGTTTACTATTATAATATAAAAATGTATTGAAGCGATTTTTGAAACAAAGCTCTAACAATATTGATAGGTTGTTTCCTTGTTTCTCATTTCTAAGAAATGTGTGAACATCTAACCTTCTCATTTTGTTACCAGTATTATAATTGAAGTATAATTACAGAAATTGGAAACAGCCTGCAAATTAGTATTAATAATGAATCATAATTTTGGTAAATAATATTCCAAATTCACAAATAATCTTTGTTTAAAAATATTATTCAAGCTGTATCTACAACAATGTCGACGTAATTGCGAATAAATATGCTCTATTTGCTCACTGATTAAGGGTGTTTGATACATGCTGTCGCAAAACCCGCTAAAGCTTGTAATTTAGCGCAATGTTTAATGACAATATAACTACACTGTTTGTTTACGGAGAGACGTAAGTGTTTACTATGTTCAATAAAATGTTTTACAGTTTAAACACAAAAACCAAAAGAATGGCAAGAGAAGGCACGTATTCTGACAACAAACCTTTATCGTCACTTACACATAAGAGTTCGGTATACCACAGCCATCTTTTGGAATTTTAAGCTCAATTCATTGACTTGAGCATAGAATAAACATTGCAGGTTCGAAATTATTTTTTGAACTACTATCACAAGAGAACATCTTTCCGGTTACTAGGTTTTGTTATCCTTTTAAATAATTTCCTTTAACAAGTTACAATATTAGATTATTGAAAAGCTATAGATTTCCTTTTGCCATTGCAGAATTTGGACTAATGGCTTCAAATTATACTTTTGGACTTACGGTGCTAGTCAAAATGTTTCTGATGCACTTGAAAACCATGACGTAGCCAATAACTTAATAAGTTTAAGACATAACCTTGTGATTTTTCAGTCAAAGTGATCATGAAGGGGTGAATTTGTCTGTCTATCGGTCTATCTCTTACGTGTACAAAAGGACCTGGACGACAACTCAAACAAATTGGCTACAATAATACTAACAATTTAATTTTTCAATATAAAGTTGATTACCACAAGTGATAGCCACATCCACACATTTTTCTGCAAATAATTTCAAATACTTTTGAGGGTAATGTAAATTGCTAAATGAGTTTGATAGTGACTTGTTAATGTACTCCAAAAATTAAATGAATACAATTTAAAAATTCAAATGAAAAATTAAAGGTAAAATAAGACATTTATGATATGTGGTACATAATCAAGGAATTTCTACAGATCCCATAAAAATAAATGTAAGCGAAATTGGAACATTTTTGGACTTGCCAAATTTGTATCACGAAAAATTACGCGCACTTTAAATCCTCTGCATAGACTGTTAAATAAAGCAAAAATTCATAATGTTCACATGCGTGAACCAAGGAATGCTCTCAAAATTTCGTTACATGGAATTTCATTGTTTTTACATGCAAAATTTTCCATAGATTTATTACAAAATTAGCGCAAGTCTTGGTTCTTTGTAAGCGAAACAATGGTGTGGCCCTTCACTTATGATAAATGTATTATTTATTAATATGTGTTTCTCGATCTCTAAAGTAAAATTATCATTTTATCATCCTTTGTCCTTCATCCTTCATGCACTCTTTTCAGTTTTTGGATGATGACTTTACTACATTTGTAAAAGCGAAGTGGCTATAGGATCAGCCCAAATGACCAATTTTTTTAGGCTATTTCCCCACATCAATCGGTAAATTTAAGACAACTGACATGCAAAACAAAAAAAAATTCTTAGCTAACGAATTGTATATTAATTAGTATTCTTTGCCAAGGAAGTCTATAAAGAACTTTATATTTGCTTCAACTGTTCTCTGACATTGCACTCAATTCAAATACAATTACAATATTGTAATCTCATCTATTTGCCACAAACTCAAGATGAATATCTTGTAAGCCAATTATTTACGGATATAATAACAATAAATTCATTAGTATTGTGGTTTCCGTTTTTCTTTTGCAAATCGTCTATTTATAGAATCTGACGTATCCGGTAAGTAGTTTCAGAAACTACGTATGTAAAGATACCTCTCCTTTGCTACTTTGTATTTATATTGTTCATATTATAGCATTCATAACAATTAATAATTTATTAACAGCAAGGAACAGAACTATAAGCCACCAACTATTACTTTTAGTGTCGTAATTTATTGAAGCATGGGTAAGATGATCTGTCTACTTTCCTTTTTAAAATTTTGTCGTATTAACAAGCTTTTTATTGCAAAATATACTGGTTAGGTACTCTTGATTTATGATTAAAATTAAAAATATTGTACCAATTCTAGGTTCTAGGTGAACCAATCATCAGCAGTTGATGAGTAAAATTCGAACTTAACTTTCAATACGCATCCAATTCGAATCCCACAATTCCTGAAAATGTAGGCGACTTCATTTATGAACACATACAAGATGATTCCTACATTATTATATTGTAGAGTCCATATACTACTATAGAATTTATAGGTTTACATGAGTCGTCCATTAAAATCCAAGATCGTTAATAATGTCACTTACTAATAATAATTGGTAAGAAGATAATGCGTTTGTAAAGAAAACAATTCTTTCGAACCATTGCAAACTTAAACTTTTTAAAATGTGTGTTCTTTAGGTAGTTTTCCTTGTAGCTTTCTAAAGATATTTATTGAAAACAGTAAGTAAAATTGATAAATCCATTAGCGTCTGATGATACAACTGACTACATGCCACATCAAATAACAATTCTTAGGTGATCATGCTTCTAAGGTCTTTAATGGGTAACAAATATGAGTTCGATTAGGCAATTAATAATGATTTTCAGAAACTTCATGAAATTCCTGCGAGAAATGACGGCCGTTGTTAATACCATCGCGTTATTATTTCTTAAACTTCTAAATTGTTTTTCAGTAACTCTGCGTAAGTTCTACGATATCTAAGTAATCCGAATCACGAAAATAAGACAGATCAATTTTATTAGGTTTTCTTCAATGAACGTGTCACGCTTTAAGCTTATTAACAAATACCTTAAAGTAACATCCCTTTGTTCTAAACACCATCGTAATAACTACTCGAACAGTCTTATTATTCCTCTGTCGCACAATAGGTAGGTATTAATTAATTAATTAGTCAAATAGGGTGGAAAACCAATTTCAACCCGATTAGGATACATATCTTACATGAAACTACAATACCAGGAGAGATAGGTTAATTTGTACCTTGGTACCTGTAGGGAAAGGACGTTGTTGGGTGATCTAAGATAAAATGAAGGTTCCTGTGGTTTTTTTTTTTCAATTTACTCGTGACTTTTAACATATTATATGTATGTAAGTAGATTGTTTTGAAACAATGCTCTTTATTGGCTTCGTTTACCACTTCGAATATAATGTGCCGACAACAGTGGTCCGGGTGGACCAACCCCTGCGGTATTTATGTCCTTGTTAGTAATCTTTTCTCTTTGTTCTACGTATTACGAAATGTTTTTAAATCTACATAGTTCTACTGCCTGCGGAAACCGAAAAAAAAAACCAAGAAGTTGGTGCTTAATGTTTCCAGATTTAGACTCATGGCAATTAGCTGCTCAGGAAACTTTAATGCGGTTTACTGTGCCTGTTAATGTGCGCCATTATTTGGATAAGACCCCTTTCTCCAGGATACTCTTAATCGCCATGGTGCATGGTACAATACTCAGGGAAATGGTATACAATTTGTTTAGCTATCTCTGCTGGCATGTTGTCTATGTCTCCATTTCTCACTTGTCCTGTTAGTTGACCTCATTCGTTGTAAAATACGTTCTCCACATTTAGTTTTTCCCACTTAGTGTCTATACCAAATTACTTGTGACTGTTCATCTCAGCGTGAACTTCCATCGACTTTCTTCTTTTGGTTGATCCTATTTTGAATTTGATTTAATTCCGACTTATTCAACAGCTAAAAGCTCTATACAGACGCGTACCCTAGGAGAGGGAGTTTGTGTTAACCGCCCCTGGCTCTATACCAGAGGAGCCCCGCCTTTTTGTTCTCTCTCTGCTCAATCTCTTGTCCACCAGTAGACGACTTTCTTCTTCACAATGGACTTTTGTGCCATTTTTAGTACAAGCGTCATTGATGTTTTTTATGAAACATTCGTGTCCGTAGTTATGGACACACTGTATAAGTCAGAGCAGAGACTTCCACGGCTAGAGTCAGTAAGATAAAGACGATTCCAGGGTAGGACCATGTCATAGTTGAGAAAGTCAACGTTTCGCCCGCTTTCGTAAGGGGCTTCATCACGACAAGAAAATAAAATAACAAAAAAAAACTCTTACTCTTACCAAATGCATTGACAAAGACAAAGACAAACACTGACAAGAAAAGCTAAAACTGGTTATTTAAACCTATTCCGTCAGGAGAAAGTGGCACGTCAGCCAATGGGATAACAGATTTCCATAAAGGAGAAAAGGATCGTCACTTTCAAAATTTTTAGTGTGTTTGAAGGTCTCAATGCCTTCGCGGATTTTCGTTGGGTAGAAAAAGGAGGGATAAAGACTTCGCTTCTTGGAACAGAATATTGTGGCCGTTTTGAAAAGAATGCTCAGCTCTTGATTTCGTATTTCCGAAGAATCTTCCCAATACGATCTGTGACTTTGTGGATAAATATTAAACAACTTTGTGGACATAGGGCCTCTGTAATTCAAGGTTTTGGGATTAGATGACGATCTAATCCCAAAACCTCGAAAGTGGGCGAAACGTTGACTTTCTTAACTATCACACGGTCCTACTCCGAAAGTCGTCTTTATCTCACACTGTATAAGTGTTGACGTTCGATTTCTATAGTGCCCAATCGCTTCATGTAGTGTTTCGTCTTTGGTATCCAGTCGCTGATTCTGAGAGGAGGTACAATGAGTGGGAAAAAGAATGAAAGAGGCTGTGAGAACAGAAGAATGATGGAAACTGGAGAGTTTGGAAATTATCAGTTTATAATATTGATCAATGAGTAATTATAATAACTATAGTGAGATCAGGTACAAAATCCAGTGCGTATCATTTAACTGTACTAGAACTTATTTCTATTTAAATGAGAACAACAAGTTAACTTATTGAGACGTTTGACAATGTCAGTTTAGATCATATTAACCACGAGGTTTCTACCACCCCGTGCAAATATCACATCTACCTATGATTACTTGAAAACGCAATATCCTTCATGATGATTATTATAAAAAATAAGGCTGACATTCAGCATTAAAATGAAAGGGTAACTCGTGATAATAAAGGTTACAATTTTGTAGCTTTGGAAGGTAATGTTTAAAGTTGAAGGCACGTTGAAAGCTAAACTTGGAACAGGACACAGGCAGCAGAAATCACGTTCAGATACCAGGTTCTTGTCGTTAATATTTATTTTTATTTTTTATTATTTAAAGTTGACGTTTCGCCCATACTATGGGCTTATTCATAACAATGATATTTATAAACAAAATTTGTTTTCTAAAAGTGTAACATTGAACTTAAAATAAGTGTATGGAGGGAATTAGCACCTCCGATCTTAACGCAGACATGATGGAAAATTGTAAGGAGAATGTTCTCCTTGACATTCCACACGCTGCCGTTTTACTGTAACATACTGAATTAATTAAGCTTGTGAAATTACAATTTTCCATCATGTCTGCGTTAAGATCAGAGGTGCTAATTCCCTCCATACACTTATTTTAAGTTCAATGTTACACTTTTAGAAAACAAATTTTGTTTATAAATATCATTGTTATGAATAAGCCCATAGTATGGGCGAAACGTCAACTTTAAATAATAAAAAATAAAAATAAATATTAACGACAAGAACCTGGTATCTGAACGTGATTTCTGCTGCCTGTGTCCTGTTCCAAGTTTAGCTTTCAACGTGCCTTCAACTTTAAACACTCGTGATAATGTTTGATATGCGATTAAAAGGAGTTAAGGGCGAATGTGAAAAAGACAAAACTAATGGTATTTCAAAGAAGATCAAGTGAAAAGTGGTGGTGGGGGAAAGAGGAGATAGAGAGAGTGGATGAATGGAGATACCTAGGGTATACGCTGACATACAACAACAGGGATGACAATCATATAAGAGAACAGGCGAAGAAAGGGAACAAAGTCTTAGGGCAGGTATGGGGAATATGAGAAAAGGTATTCGGAAATGATATACAGAAAAGAAAATGGCTATTCGAAAAGTTGGTTAAAACGTGCAGAGATATGGAGTTGGAAGGAATGGGAAGGATTAGAGAGAATACTGGAGAAATATTGGAGAGATGAAATTGGAGAGAATAAGGGTTCAGACAGGAAGGTCTATGAAGAAGGAATGGAATTAAGAGTAGATAACAAAATACTGCAAGAATGTTGGAGGGAAGTGAGGGAAAACAGGGCGAAGTGGGGTCAAGAAGAAAGGAAAAATCTTCCGAGAGAGGTGGTATGGCGAAACTAACACATTTTAAACGTAATGTCTTAAAAGTTGTACCTTTATATTTAATAACGTCGCTTTTCCATAAGATACTATTTTATCGGGGTTAATTAACTTTTTTCTACGACATCTAATTACAAAGATTGTATCGACGAGCTATAGGTATGTGATGAATAACACAAAACTCGAGAGTATGTAGTTCCGGGACGTTTTAAGGTGCACGTGGCATTACTCATATCAAATGTATGTAAATAACGGTTATTACAGAAGCAAATATAAAAGTTTAATAAGGCCATTATTCCGTTTTCGAAATGTAATGATCTTGACAAGACCAATGCACAAAACCAAAATTTTCATAAATTTATCACCAAACACAAACATTAAAGTTAAAATATATTTCAAATGTTCCCATAAATGTAAAAATTTAATAGCATTCTGTGCAACAACATGAATGTCGTATATTTCATAAAGTCGATATAACAATGGTTAAATATACTATAATTATATACATTTACCGATATGGAATTACTTTTTACAAGGAGAACAATAAAAATATCTTTACGGTTATCCATATAAGTCTAACTAAAGTTTTTACATATATGTATCACATATTTTGCGTATGACTGAACACGCGGTGGTAAATTATAACACATTTGCATAAGAAAAAACGTTATTCTCATTACTTCTTCTGTTCTAGATTTGGAAATTGCTAATTTATCATTATATTATTATTCGTGCTACAATATGAAAAACTAATAATATAATCTACAACCTGCATGAAGTTTTTATGTTAAGAGCAATTAACGTCAGTTTTCAAATTTAAAACCCAAACTGGAAATTTGTCTCAGTTCACTTTTTTTACGTTTGCTATATAATTTTTGTTTCTGAGTTTAAACTTACGCCATTACCGGTTGTACATTACATTTTGTGTAATTTGCAGAATATCTTCCACGGAAATATAATTTATGCCCGTATTCTTTTTCTTGTAAACTTTACTTCATATTACTAAAGTATACGACGTGAACTGCTGCAAGTTAAGTTTACTTTCAATTAGTGTAAGGTGCTATTCATGTAAATTAATTATTTGTTTAAGTGCAGTTTAATGCTGTTAGAGCGGCAGCCCAGCGTCTTTTTAGGTGGTGATCTGACCGCGTCTGCGAATCATACTACGTTGAAGGTCATGTCACATATTAATAGCATAAAAATCGTCGCAAGTTCTGAATCTGGGGATAACATGTTCAAACAACCCTTTTTTTCTGCATAAAAAATCACTGTTTTCAAGTGATTGGACCGCGTATAATTCTTGTACGAATCGAAGCGACTGATTAAACACGTCGTCAAAAATGTATTTGCAGACGGTTTCGGTGGTGCAATAACCCTGCAGACGATGTTGAAGGTGCATTATTTTTATTATTTTCAAAGTAATTTGACCGCGTATGTAATTCAGGTTAATGATTTTTCTTCTTGCGTATGTTACGAAAAAAAAATTGCAGACAAGTGGGATGGGGATAAGTACTTTAATTAAACAATTAAAGATGCATTCATTTTCGTGGAATTCAAAGTCATTTGAC
This sequence comes from Pyrocoelia pectoralis, assembly GCA_036250285.1. Classification (NCBI taxonomy): domain Eukaryota; kingdom Metazoa; phylum Arthropoda; class Insecta; order Coleoptera; family Lampyridae; genus Pyrocoelia; species Pyrocoelia pectoralis. The sequence goes on along the minus strand of CM070075.1, from coordinate 75,269,890 downwards.
CGTGGCTAATTTTCAGTACACTATTTTGTTATTGTAATGTACGTGATGAAAAAAATTGTTGCAGACGATCTGAATGGGGATAATTATTTTAATTAAACAATTAAAGTACCATTGGTTTTAGCAAATTTAAAGTAATTTGACCGCGTCTGCAATTTTAGGTAATGTTTAATGTTGGTATTTTATTAACGAAAAATTACATTGCAGACGATTTGCAAGGGGATAAGTATTTTAATTTAACAATTCAAGTACCATTTATTTGACCAAATTTAAAGTAATTTGACCGCGTCTGCAATTTTAGGTAATGTTTAATGTTGGTATTTTATTAACGAAAAAATACATTGCAGACGATTTGCAAGGGGATAAGTATTTTAATTTAACAATTCAAGTACCACTTATTTGACCAAATTTAAAGTAATTTGACCGCGTCTGCAATTTTAGGTAATGTTTAATGTTGGTATTTTATTAACGAAAAATTACATTGCAGACGATTTGCAAGGGGATAAGTATTTTAATTTAACAATTCAAGTACCACTTATTTGACCAAATTTAAAGTAATTTGACCGCGTCTGCAATTTTAGATAATGTTTAATGTTGGTATTTTATTAACGAACAATTACATTGCAGACGATTTGCAAGGGGATAAGTATTTTAATTTAACAATTCAAGTACCACTTATTTGAGCAAATTTAAAGTAATTTGACCGCGTCTGCAATTTTAGGTAATGTTTAATGTTGGTATTTTATTAACGAAAAATTACATTGCAGACGATTTGCACGGGGATAAATATTTTAATTTAACAATTCAAGTACCATTTATTTTACCAAATTTAAAGTCATTTCACCGCGTCTGCAATTTTAGGTAATGTTTAATGTTGGTATTTTATTAACGAAAAATTACATTGCAGACGATTTGCACGGGGATAAGTATTTTAATTTAACAATTGCAGTACCATCTTCTGTAGCACATTAAAAGTCATTTGAGCGCGTCCGCAATTACAGATTATGTTTATATAGCTACGCGTAGCGTACCTATTTATATAAGGTACGATATACTATACAATGTTAACATTCGTTAACGTCTATTTCGCTAATAACTTCCTCAATTTTTATTACTTTTCCAAAAATTTCGAATACCTTAATAACTCCCGACGGCGCTTCTTTGGTATGCGGTTTGTTGAAAATCCTTTCCGCGGTTCACCCCCCACCCTCTCCTGAGCGAAAACATTCGCGGAAGCCGAACGGTGCGAGATACGGTCTCGGAGCATACATATTTTTAGGTAGCTGAGGGTCGTGGCTGGCTTTCGTCCCGAGGAGAAAAATACCCTCCGACGCTTCACAAGCCAGGGATGCGGGTTGGAAATCCCAAAATTGTGAAACAAAAATCCCAAACGTTCCCTTAGATCTTGATGGCGCTTTCGGTAACAACGTCTCATTTCTATACGAGTTCATCGCCGACGGTTCCATCTGGACGGTTCGCATTGGGAGGAGTGATATCTCATCGAGAACGGGATCGCCGGTTTTTTCTCATCTCGGCGACGTTTGCTCGGCGACGGTGGGACGAAGAGGTGATCGATAGGTTTTCGGTTTTTACTTCCCGAGTACGAAGTAAAAGAGAAGTATTGTATTAGTGTTCCAAAAAAAAATTTGACCTATGCAAACTTTTACATATCTTTGCGTTTCTGAATACGTAAATTCAAAACATTAAAACAACATTTTCCGTCTGTCGTCTGTAGTCTGTAGTAGTCTGTACGTACACATTCCTTGCAACGCTCTAAACTCAGAAACTATTAAAGTTATCGAAATGCGGTATTCGCCAATTGATTACATTCGGCCCAAGGAGGAAAATGCTCATATTACCTTTCATTACGTCACTTCCACTGTAAGGTAAAATGGCGGCACTCGTTTTTTGTATTACATAAAGTTGCAGTTTTTTTATGTAGTAGTTTAAGAGTATTTTTTCTGAATTCAGTAGTATTTGTTTTTTTGAAAAAAGGGAAGTCTCGTGGCAACTTGCCAGAATTTTTTGCTTTCGATTCCCCTTTCGAGACCGCATCTTTCATCGGGGAGTGACAAACGCGATGGTTATGTCGGGGTGTAAAATGTCGCCGCGTCCTATAACTACAAATCGGAATGCGACCGACCCCATATTTCGCGTGTCGTACTACCGGGTAGGACTAGTGGAACGCCAGACGCAGCGAAGTTTCGATATCCACCGTTCGACCTCCATCGGTACTCAAATTTTCGAAATTCCAACGCGCTTTGCGGCCGAACGGTAGGTCAGATCAGGACGAATTGTTGTGCGTTACTCTCACGTTTGGGCCCCCCTACGACAAATCGACGCGAATCGATTTGATCCCCCCACGGAGGGGTCGTTAAATCTGGTGATTTTGTTGCCCCACCTCCTTGGGCGTAACTGTTCCATCCGTCGACCGATTTTGACGAAACTTTCGCGGAATCGTTTCTTTTTACGGCGCGCTCCCGGCAAAAAAACAATCGAAAAATTGGAACAAAAAAATTCCATTTGCGACCGCGATAACAAATAACAATATTACAAAATGTAAAGAATGTAAATCGCGAAAAGTCGCACTTCTCGAGAAATATTTCTTAATGTTTTTGGCCGAAATGGTCGTTAAAAAGTCGCGGCCGCCTACGATACCTTTGTTTGGCAATAGGGCCGTCCGATTTTGCGCTACGGTTGTCATCCATTATCTCGAAATCAAAATCGAGCCCCCCCCCCCCCTTTTTTTTCGCATCGTTGGAAAGGGCAAACTTCGTCCTTTCTTCGGTTGTGAAAATCTCCGCGAAAGTAGGAAAATTGACAAAGATATTGGGAAAATAAGGGGGAAATTTCCTACACTTTCCTTCCAAAACAAAACAAATGCGCATTTTTGACGGCCATTTTTCCAGCTTTTCTACAAATATAATACACAACTTTGGGGTAAAATGTTTTGGTACTTGAACCGTAACAAAATTTTTGTTGTTACCCTTTTATAAGTATATGTAACGTAATTGAACATAACATTCCACACCATTTGAACGGGGATAAGTTTTTTAAAGTAATTAAATACTATAAGTATATTAACATAACATCATATTATTAACATAGGTAATCACATAGACTCGTCCTCCATTCCAAAGTCACTTTGCACATCGTATGCCTAACCTGACCATTTATTTTTTGACTCAAAACGGGACACCGCTTTGCATTTGCAAAATGTACAGGAACGATTTAATCAAAATCTGTATAACTGCACGGAAGCCGAAGCCCCGGAGGCAGGCACTTCGAACATGTATTAAACTAAGGTTGAATTTGCATAAACTGGTTTTATTAATTAGCACAAGAAAAAGTTTACCCTTTATTTAATTTAAAAATTTAAGGGTTGTTTACCCTGTACCTAATGGGTGAAACAATGTTGTCAAATGACAGTAAAAGTACCTAGCTTATCTAAAGAAAAAACAATTGACCTGTCCGCCGTTTTTTTCGTTTTTAAATGCCTCAAATTCATTGTCCATCTTTGCTGCTTCAATTTTTTTGTTAAAAATAAAAAAAACTAAAAAAACCTGTGCACTGAATTCAGAAAAGAAAGACCTTTCAAATGACGTATCACTTGGCCCATCATCCCTATTTAAATTATAGGGGCTGTTCTCACAGCGCTAAGGGATAAAATCATATCAGGTTGAAAATCATGACAAAACTTGTACCCTTTGATTTAAAAATTATTGCATTTCTCAAAAAAATGCTCTAGACAGAAACCCGTCTGTTACCTTTTCGTTGGGCCACCCTGTATATAAATTGCTCAAAATGTCCACCGTTATGTTCACCACACAATTCCACTTTGTTCCAATTCCAATTGTCGAATTTTTTTCCAGAGTTGCAGGTGTAATTCTTTCAAGTTTCCGCAGCAATTGCTGCTTGTAGTTCGCCCAATGTATGGAGACGGTTTCAAAAAACGTTGAACAGAAAAAAATATAACGGAGTTAAATCTGGAAAACGGGGAGTCATAATCCTCTGCTAATTCAACAATTTTCAAACCGATTAACAATTCGTTTATTATGGTTAGCAAACGCTCGATAAGGAATATTAAAGACGGAGTGGTCTTCCATAAACTGCTCTCGACAGGAGCAGTTCAACTCTCCAATTCAACACCGTAAAAAACACTACTTACGCGCGAAATTCAAACTGTCATCAGTATTAGAGAATCAGCCGGTATTAAACAGGGTCCTGCAATAGTGCGTATTTCTTTCCTGGCTCATATCTCATGAGAGATATAAAAAACTTCTTAGAGAAAATTTCAACTACTCGAGATGACGCATTAATAGAAATTATTTTTGAATATACAGGTAGTTCCATTTTTGCGGTGTCACTAAAAGAGTAATTTTTTTAAATGGTACACCGTGTACCTATATTTTATGACCTTTCGATGTTATCTGCTAAAGTCTACATTGGTAACTATTTACTTTGTGATTTGGTAGCAGGGTTGCCAACTTATTAATTTTTTGCGGAAAAATCGTGCGTAAGTAGGCTTATCTTCAAAAAATCCTATCGGCCTTGTGTTTTGAAGTTCTCAAGTAGGTATCGGCAATAATGTTAGTATGGGTAAAGAGCTGTGTGTTGAAGTTTAGAAACTAAAATTTGGTTATACTATATATTCGGAACAACATGTCAAACTTTCGAAATTTCAAAGTGCCATAACTCATTATTTTCAAATACAACTGCCATATTTTTTTTCCGCTACCCAGAGGCATTTTTTATAATCTTCAATTTTCGTAAGGAATGTTAAATGTCTAAACTACGTAGTTTTTACAATACTTAATCTTTTCGAAAACGCACCTATTTAGTTACGAGCTTAGGCACCAAAGTAGGCCGTGATGCCGTGAAGAAAAATAATGCCATTTTCTAACAATTTTATTGAAGAAATGTTATAGATTTCATTCATTAACAGGAAATAATTTCAAAAAAATATACTTTAAAGTAACAATTCTACTAGTAACAACTCTACAATTCTAACTTGCAGTACTCACGTACTACAAGTTAGGCAAAAATAACTAGAAAACAAAAAAGACTTAATAAAATTGTTTTATTTACAATAAATGTTCAAAATGTCGTCCATTCTCAGCTAGACACGCATCAATTCGCTGCTCAAAAGACATTTGTACCTACTCTTCTTAATATTGCAGGTGTAATAGTTCTAAAAGCGTCAACAATTCTCTGTCGCATATTTTCTGCCGTTGTAGGTGGCTTATTGTAAACCCTTTCCTTCACATAACCCCATAGGAAAAAGTCAAGTTTTGTAAGATCGGGTGATCTGGCAGGCCACGCAATTGGTCCATTTCTGCCAATCCATTAAAGGGAAAAACTTGGTTGAGGTTGGCCCTTACGTTTACCGCATAGTGTGCTGGAGCTCCATCATGTTGTAGCCACATCCTCATTCTTGTTCTCAGAGGTATATCGTCTAATGAGTCCTGTAAATCATGTTGCAGGAAATGTAAATACATAGGCCCATTAAGATGGCCATTGATAAAGTGTGGACCTACTACTTGGTCTCCAATAATTCCTCCCCAGACGTTCAAAGACCAGCGTTGCTGGTGGTCAACCTGTCTTATAAAATGGGGATTTCCGATTGAATAGTAGTGCATATTATGCTTATTTACGGCTCCATTTTTGTGGAATGTGGCCTCATCCGAAAATAACACATACTGAGAAAACATCGGATCTTCTTGTATTTGTCTTCTTGCCCAGGTGCAGAATTCAAATCGTTCTTCATAATCAAGAATGGTCAATTCTTGATGCAATTGTACGTGGTATGCATGAAATCGATGTTTCTTCAGTATGCGTTGCACTGATCTTTCACTTAGCCGCTTGCTTCACCGATATCTCGCTGGTTCATGTGCGGGTGCTCAGTTACAGTTAATAGTACTCTAAATTCATTTTCTTCGTTAACAACGTTTCTTGCTCGTTCTAATTTACTGTATTTCACCGTTCCCGTCTCAACAAATCTATTCAGTAAACTTCTGAAACTATCTACTTGAGGATGCCTTTTTTCTGGATAACGCGCCGCATAAATTCTGCTTGCCAACAAACAATTTCTATTAGCTTCTCCCAGCATAAAAATCATAACAACAAGTTCATCTTGTCAGAAATTCATTTTGTTAATCTACAATCTAGTACTTATTAATAACAAGTATTAATTTCGGGCCTAAGCATTGTTTACTTTTTGACGTTAAGGTTCTTCACGGCCTACTTTGGTGCCTAAGCTCGTAACTAAATAGGTGCGTTTTCGAAAAATATTAAGTATTGTAAAAACTACGTAGTTTAGACATTTAACATCCCTTACGAAAATTGAAGATTATAAAAAATGCCTCTGGGTAGTGGAAAAAAAATATGGCAGTTGTATTTGAAAATAATGAGTTATGGCACTTTGAAATTTCGAAAGTTTGACATGTTGTTCCGAATATATAGTATAACCAAATTTTAGTTTCTAAACTTCAACACACAGCTCTTTACCCATACTAACATTATTGCCGATACCTACTTGAGAACTTCAAAACACAAGGCCGATAGGATTTTTTGAAGATAAGCCTACTTACGCACGATTTTTCCGCAAAAAATTAATAAGTTGGCAACCCTGCTACCAAATCACAAAGTAAATAGTTACCAATGTAGACTTTAGCAGATAACATCGAAAGGTCATAAAATATAGGTACACGGTGTTCCATTTAAAAAAATTACTCTTTTAGTGACACCGCAAAAATGGAACTACCTGTATATTCAAAAATAATTTCTATTAATGCGTCATCTCGAGTAGTTGAAATTTTCTCTAAGAAGTTTTTTTATATCTCTCATGAGATATGAGCTAGGAAAGAAATACGCACTATTGCAGGACCCTGTATATTACATATGAAATTATATTATGCGATATAATGTAGATTCCCGTTCAAAACGGGACGTATGGTAGTAGATATACAGGGGGGGGTTCTGGATCCAAAAGTCACTAGATTTAGTAACTTTTCTAGTAACTTTTCTTAGGTTGGTAGTACTGGTCACTAAAAAAGTCACTAGATTTAGTAACTTTTCTAGTAACTTTTCTTAGGTTGGTAGTACTGGTCACTAAAAAAAGTCACTAGATTTTCAAGGTTTGAAACTTGGCTAAGCGTTTCCGGTGGCAGCACTGTCGAGGTCACGGGCCCTCTTCCGATCGGGGCACTTCCGGTTCGCAACTTCCGGGGGGCGCCACTGCCGAGGCCGCGGGCCCCCTTCCGGGGCACTTCCGGTTCGCAACTTCCGGTGGCGCCACTGTCGAGGTCACGGACCCCCTTCCGGTGCACTTCCTGTTTGCAACTTCCGGTGGCGCCACCGTCGAGGTCGCGGGCCCCCTTCCGGGGCACTTCCGGTTCGCAACTTCCGGTGGTGCCACTGTCGAGGTCACGGGCCCCCTTCCGGTGCACTTCCCGTTTGCAACTTCCGGTGGCGCCACTGTCGAGGTCGCGGGCCCCCTTCCGGGGCACTTCCGGTTCGCAACTTCCGGTGGCGCCACTGTCGAGGTCACGGGCCCCCTTCCGGTGCACTTCCTGTTTGCAACTTCCGGTGGCGCCACTGTCGAGGTCACGGGCCCCCTTCCGGGACACTTCCGGCGGACCACTTCCTGTTTGCAACTTCCGGTGGCGCCACTGTCGAGGTCACGGGCCCCCTTCGGGGCACTTTCGGCGGACCACTTCCTGTTTGCAACTTCCGGTGGCGCCACTGTCGAGGTCACGGAGCCCCCTTCGGGGCACTTCCGGCGGACCGCTTCCTGTTTGCAACTTCCGGTGGTTAAACCGAGGTCAGTAAATGTGTGAGTGGGGGTGACGGCGATATAAAGCGGGCGTTTAATGAGTTCAATCATCGTAAACATGTGGTATGCGTATGCTCAAGAATCTTGGGTTAAAGCCACCGATCTTAGAACGGCTGTGGAACGCCTCAATCAACAGTTTTCGGCGCTGGCATTTGACGCCGAGCACGAGGCTGTGTACGGTAATGGCGATTTTAGCGAGGAGGAGTGCCACGCCCTTGCCAGTAAATATACGTTGGGCGAGGAGATATGTGAAAAATTCTTAAATTATAAATATTGTGTGGAGTGTCTCATTAGCAGGTTAAAAGATGCGCGATTGGAAGAATATGTAAGAGATTTAGATGAATGGTATAACGAGCCATCGAGATCAACATCATCGTTGTCCACTGATGAGAATGCAGAGGAGTGAAGGCCACATTTGACAAATCTCAGAACACGTGCCGTACATTTAGAAATGATCGAAATGGGCCGCAAATTTAATAAAATTGTGATTATTTGACTGTGCCGCTCAGATTTATTATCATCGTTACTATGTACTACTATTACCTATAGAATCAGTGAGATACCTATTTTGAAGAAGTGAAAAGAATGGTGCGTTCAGATTCAGAAATTTTAGATAAGTAATTTTTAATAGATATGTAAAAAAACAAAATGTAGGGATAATTATCTAGTACGTTAACTAAAAAAATAAAATGTTATTGAAAGATGTGTTATGTTTACATTCACGTAAGAGAATCTAAAAGAGACATGTTTCCCTTTTGATATGCTGAAGCACGACCTACTAATTGTAGTAAACAGAATTCTAGGACGACGCAAAATCTTCTACAAATTGTATGCACATCTCTCTTGTAATAATGTATGTGTAATTGTTAAACTTAATCAAATATTATGTTTATATAAAACATGAAGCATTTAAAATTACATGAGAGCAAAAAAATGTGAAATACAGTTTCCCCACCTTAAAAAATTGATAAATTTTAATTCATTTCTAATATCAGTTTGATAACCCCCTTTCCCGTATCATAAGCGTGCGTTTACATATTACTCTAAGCGGAAATTTAAACAAAAAAGTTTGGCCGGATACGGAAACACTCTTCTTAAATGTAAAAGATCAAGCAGTGATATGCGTTATAAACTCATTTCTAATATCTGTTTGACCCCTTCACCTAAAAGTTTGTTTACATATAGGACTGTGGTAAAAAATGTAGCGGATACGGAAACGCTCTTCTTAAATGTAAAAGATCAAGCAGTGATAATATGTGTTATAAATTCATTTCTAATATCAGTTTGACAACCCCCTTTCCCGTATCATAAGCGTGCCTTAAATGTGAAAGGTCAAGCAGATATGCGTTATAAATTCATTTCTAATATCTGTTTGACAACCCCTTCACCTAAAAGTTTGTTTACATATAGGACTCTAGACGTAGTAAAACTGTAACGGCGGATACGGAAACGCTCTTCTTAAATGTAAAAGGTTAAGCGGTGATATGCGTTATAAATTCATTTCTAATATCTGTTTGACAACCCCCTTTCCCGTATCATAAGCGTGCGTTTACATATACTTAGCACTCTAAGCGGAAATGTAAACAAAAGAGTTTGACCGGAGACGGAAATGCTCTTCTTAAATGTAAAAGGTCAAGCAGTGATACGCGCCATAAATTCATTTCTAATATCTGTTTGACAACCCCCCTTCACCTTATCTAAAAGTTTGTTTACATACAGCACTGTGGTAAAACTGTAGTGGATACGGAAACGCTCTTCTTAAATGTAAAAGGTCAAGCAGATATGTGTTATAAATTCATTTCTAATATCCGTTTGACACCCCCCCTTCACCTTATCTAAAAGTTTGTTTACATATAGCACTGTGGTAAAACTGTAGCGGATATGGAAATACTGTTCTAAAAAGGTAAAAGGTCAAGCGGATATGCGTTATAAACTCTTTAACGCAGAAAGCTTGTAAAAATTTACGCGAGCGGAAAGATGTGAAATTCAGTTAGAAAAGTGATCAATTTTGTGGTTTCACACAAAGAAAACTGCCTCCACATTACTACTACTATTTGTACATTCAAATTTTATGTCAAAATAAAAGGTGGTGTTGAAAATAAATTTGCTAAAAACTCAAAGTAATTTTTAAAGCATCAAATTAGAAATCATACAAAGTGTTAACCACGCTTAAATGTTAAAATTTACGTCATATACATTTCATCACCATCAGCTTTTACGCAGGGGAAACTTCGTTAAGTAGTGGTGGTTAGAAGTGTGTGTGACCTAATTTCTCATCTAATCTTCTTTCCCTTTAACCAAAACGGGGTCAAACAACTCGATGAACTTGCGTCTTCAATATCAAATTTCACCTCATTATTGAGTCTGAAATTTTTTTTTTCAATTGCAATATTTGAAAAAAAATAAGATAAAACTTCATAATATATACAATTTATTTGTGATTGTTAATAAAATTTACAAAATAAGATAAAACTTCATAATATATACAATTTATTTGTGATTGTTAATAAAATTTACAAAATTTTTTATAAATTTTAGCTGGCCCTCTAGCTCCCTCTCTTGCAGCCGAGAGCTGTCCAGCTGCTCCTTCAGTTGCGCCATTTGATTTGCAATTCTGTTGGAATTATTCTTGACCCTCTCCAACATATCTGTGTAAGTGGGGGCCATCTCCTGCAACCAAAGGAGCGACTGCTCGGCAAGTTGTTTGGGGGTGGCGGGGGGAACGGTGGCAAAAGCTGGATCCGCATTATTGCACAATACGCCAACCATCCTTGCCATATCTTTTGTTGCCGGCTGACTGTATGTGTATAAGAAGAAATATAAGATAATTATTTCAAAAGCGATTGATTAATTACCGTTGTGTTGCCGAGCAGGATGGCTCAATTTGCAATGTAAAGTTGAGGGGTGGTGGCACGGGTTGCGGAGGTGAGAATTGCGCCTCAGACAACACTGGAGTGTCAACTATTCTGAAAATAGAAAAAAAATATCAATCACCTACTTTAATTTGCAACGCATACTGACCTCTCAGGATTATAAAAATTTCCTCCTCCATGCCCCCCTTCCAACTGTTGGAGGAGATTTTCAAATTCATCTCCAAGATGGCTCGGAGTCCTACAAAAGAGTTTCATAGAATAATTAGCATGCGAAGAGAGATTACCTTTTAGGATAGTTAAATATAAAGAAAAAATTATTTACCTTATAGTATCTTCCGTGTTAATACTTATGACGCTGTATTGGTCATCGTGTAGCAAGGGGAGGGCATCCGTTTTTGCAGGCGGTGGTGGTGGTTGCTGTTGAACAATTTTTGAAGGTTGCTGTTGCAAAACCTTTTTTAGCAATGATCGCTGTGGTGGGTTAGCCACTCTCACAATCGTTTTTTTCATTTTCTTTGCGGTCGACATAGTTAAAACGGGTGTACGCGTGCGAGATAACTGATAAACTATAGGGGGTTGAATGCCTATTTATTAAAAAAGTTTATCTTCATAATTATGGGGGATTAATGAGAAAGAGAGCGCGCGAGAGAGATAGGGCTTTCCATCCGGTTTTTTTTTCTAGCATTACATGCGAGGACCTATTAAAGAAAAGCTGTTAGCAAATCTTATATAATTACATAATATATTTTTACCTTTTGTTTATCGTAATCGCAATCCCTTTACTATACGGAGGGTGGGGAGTGCTTGTATTTTGCACGAATTCTCTACAGCATGCGTTGTCTGACTCATGAAAGAAAAGTAGTAGGCAATACCTAAATGTATTATTGACAAATTCATTTTTATTGCTAATTAACCAGCCTATTTGCACGTCCAAATTTAAAACTTCCTTTATTTCAGTCGTTGATAAACTAAAATAACCTTAAAGTTGAACTAATTTTGGGTATGATAAAACTGTCAACACTTCAAATATGACCCTATTTAAAGTTCAAGTGGATCGCTCTCCTAAAGAACATTTACAATATGAATTTTTACGTTTTTAGTGAAAGCTTACTAGAATTACGAAATACTAAAAAGAATCACACCCCCCCGAATTCGCTTTTGCAGGTAAAAATAAAACACCACACAAATGCCCTTTTAATTACTACTACAATTTTACATAACAACGAATAATTATAATTCGACATTTCTCTCTCCAAACTGACACGTCTGATCTATAAAGGAAATTTGTTTAGTAAAAATATAATTAGGTACAAAGGCCGCTTACCTTTGCTTATCGCAAATACAATCCATCTGTTATACAGTTATACGGGAGGGCAGGGACACAGCCGATGTTCGATTCATTAGCCTATGGTAAAAGGGTTATACAGAAGGCTACACAAAATGCATTTTTTACCTTAGATCTTTTGCTTCCACTTTGTAAAATGGATAATCCCTTTTTTGCACTAAAAAATGCGCCTATACCGCAACGCGCGCGTGTGTCTTTAGTTAGTAAGTAGCGAATTCTTTAACCTTTGCTCGCACCGAAAACTAGAGACTAAACATTTCCTCCTGGTGTAATTTCGGACATTTTTAATTTGAAAAATAAATAGGTAGGCTAAAAATAGCCATTCTCTGTGCGTGCGCATGTAAACAAATATTAGAGAGGAAACTAAAAAGGGCTATCAAGTTTAACGGATATGACGTACTGTTTCAAGTTTGTAAAGATGTATGACCTCATCTCCGTTAACATTTAAATTATGGGAATCTTTCTGTAATTCTTCTGACTCGCTATGTCTTCTTGTACCATGGTAGTAGTAGTAGGTAACTGCCATTCGCGGTTTACAATGCCTTGTGGGAGTTTGATCTCTGGAAATAAAGCGAATCCTTCAATTAATGATAATTTTCCGCCGGAATTTTAGGAACAAAAGTGCCAATAAAATGTTTGTCCTTAAAATTAAACCTACTTCTAATTTCTGTAATAGAAAAATCTAAACATCATAAAAGATTATGTAATATCATTTTCATCGAGCTTTGACAACTACAGCTCAACACCAGTCGGTTAACAGTTAAAACCATGTTAAAACGAGAATACCGGAAACGTACATTTTTTCAAGGTTTGTGACGTCATGTCCGCTTTGACAAATTAAACGTCGGTACTATGTGAGTCATAAAAATCCAAGTAATAAGTAAATTGTTGCGGGGGTTGTACGTTTAGCTACCATTAGTTCTAGAAATAGAACTCCGTTTTACCCTCCTCTCCCCCTTCAATATTGGACCGATTGAATAAGTAAAAAACGACCTTGCACCCAACAGTTAAATTGTAATTAAATAAACTGTTTATTTTCCTATTATCTTAACATTGACTTTATATAGAAATGCTAGTTATTTTAGTTAAAAGCAAAAACTGGAATTAGCGTTAGGTACTAGCCACCGTTAAAATTTGACTTTGTACCTATAGCTCAAATTCTCTTCGACAGGTAAAAGGATCACATATTTTGCGGATTGTAATCTCCTCTTTACCACTTTTCTATGCATTTTTCATCTTACAGGGCAAATTATTACGTTAGAATGATGTACCTACTTCAAACGAACTCATTTATTTAGCGTTGTAAATTCACAGCAAATAGTTTAAATAATAATTTATGTACTTTGATAAAATATTTATTATGCCGCGCGAAAGTTTTCTAAACTTAAATTGTGTCATATTATAACGATCTCCCTCTAATATACACTTAGATAATATGTACTGTAAATTATGAGATATTGAAAGGGTGACGTCTTCGAATAAAAGGTTTACCTACCGTAAAGCTTAATATTTTTCTTACTCTTGTTTATATCTAACATCTGTCGAAGTGCTTCAAATTAGAAAGAGAGAATTTATACCTCAAATTTTGCATTTTTGGAAGCATAATCAGTCATTTCCGCTATAAAACTGTACATTTAAGTGCAAGTAAACAATATGTACGTGAAGTAGGCTTTATTGAAAAACCTCATATTTAAAGCGCTTAATGCAGTCATTCTTTATACACGACGAATATAATTTATTTGAATTTTCAGCACTAAAAAGGCATTTTATGGTTGAAAATCGGAAAAGTAGCAGATAATTTTGCATGAATACAATTTATAGGACAGTAATAAACAAGAATAACAAAAAAAAGATGTTCTTTATTCACACTAAAACAATAGCAGGCATAAATATGAGAACGGTTAAACATTAAAAAGACTTACATATTTCGACAATGATCACCCCTAGCAATACGCAAACGTGCACCGTAAAATTAAGGTCTTCATACGCCCCGTGGAACCACCGCCGAACCATAGGATTGTAAAGCGGTAGTACCTCGCGCCCTGTTACCATGATGTAATCACTCTACATAAAATACAATTATAAAACTGGGGTTATTTATAATAATAATAATAAATCCACTTACAATTCTGGTTGCGGATAGCAATTTTCAATGAGTTATAATTTCAATAGTTACACTATTTTAAACGTTTACACTATTGAAATTCGCTTAAAATTTTTACTTTAATTCGATCCTTTTTAACATTAGGTATATCCACCTTTTAATCATCTGCTTCAGTTATGAGAACCGAAAAAGGATGCTCCGGAAACAAAGAAATCAAATTTGGTATCATATAGAACGATGTTTCAACATGTGAAAATTAAACAAACCTCTACTTTCTAAAGAAGAATACCGTTGCATCATTATTGGTGCAAGAATCCTGATGAACGCAAACTGAGAAGGCGTTGTGGGCGGCGGCGGGGAAATCATAATTAATTGCGCTAATTAGTTAGACAAATAGATCTGTTTAAAAGGTAGCAGGACTACCCGCGTGTTTCGCATTAAATTCATTTACATTCGTTCAAATATATCTTTTCCCTAAAGTTGTCTTTTATATAGGAATTTTTAAATCTAAGGATTATGTTGAAGAAGTTAAAAGTTAACCCCTATTGTAATTTCCTTTAACACTCTCAAGACCTCATAATATACCTACAGTCCTACATGTTGTGTATCGTTCTTTAAAAATTGAAAAGCTCTGTTTCTATTGAAACTTGAAACTAATAAGTACCCTTCTTGTCACATTAAATTAGACACACTGAGGCATTCTAAATCTCTGGTAAAATGTGATCATAAATAGCGGTAGTTTGTTATAAAAAGTATTCTTCCAATTTCCTGATTGTTTTCAGTCACTTCGGCTATTTTTAATACTTGAAGTATAACAAGCAGTGTTAACATGACGAAATACAGACCGCGGAGAAAGAATAAGTTAAAGAGAGAATAATCCGATAATTGGCTAAGCTATGAATCCTCTTGATTGATTACAGACTGGTTCATGTTTCTCCTACGGGCATCAGATTGTGACGGTCCCATTATAAGCATTCAATCGCGAGATGTGCGCTGAATGCTGGAGGAATCGATATGGAGTTGTGGTGATCAATAAGGATGCCGACATAGAAAAGGGACGGTTTAGGAAAGGCTTCGACAACTATACATCGTAAACATGTACTTGACATTTTAGTAGCGCGCAAATAACGCATCAGGAAACAGCTCATCAGAACAGCTTTTTAAACAGGAGTATAGTCGTTTTGCTGTTTACCTGTTGTTTTTTTAATCAGGTATCGAACGTGTAAAAATAGCTCCATAACAGATCTTGAACTGGTAGCTGTTTTTTACCTGTTTTTATCTGTTCAATACCTGTTATTATCAGTTTAATACCTGTTTTTTACCAGTTCAAGATCTGTTATGGAGCTATTTTTACACGTTCGATACCTGATTAAAAAAACAACAGGTAAACAGCAAAACGACTATACTCCTGTTTAAAAAGCTGTTCTGATGAGCTGTTTCCTGATGCGTTATTTGCGCGCTACTAAAATGTCAAGTACATGTTTACGATGTATAGTTGTCGAAGCCTTTCCTAAACCGTCCCTTTTCTATGTCGGCATCCTTATTGATCACCACAACTCCATATCGATTCCTCCAGCATTCAGCGCACATCTCGCGATTGAATGCTTATAATGGGACCGTCACAATCTGATGCCCGTAGGAGAAACATGAACCAGTCTGTAATCAATCAAGAGGATTCATAGCTTAGCCAATTATCGGATTATTCTCTCTTTAACTTATTCTTTCTCCGCGGTCTGTATTTCGTCATGTTAACACTGCTTGTTATACTTCAAGTATTAAAAATAGCCGAAGTGACTGAAAACAATCAGGAAATTGGAAGAATACTTTTTATAACAAACTACCGCTATTTATGATCACATTTTACCAGAGATTTAGAATGCCTCAGTGTGTCTAATTTAATGTGACAAGAAGGGTACTTATTAGTTTCAAGTTTCAATAGAAACAGAGCTTTTCAATTTTTAAAGAACGATACACAACATGTAGGACTGTAGGTATATTATGAGGTCTTGAGAGTGTTAAAGGAAATTACAATAGGGGTTAACTTTTAACTTCTTCAACATAATCCTTAGATTTAAAAATTCCTATATAAAAGACAACTTTAGGGAAAAGATATATTTGAACGAATGTAAATGAATTTAATGCGAAACACGCGGGTAGTCCTGCTACCTTTTAAACAGATCTATTTGTCTAACTAATTAGCGCAATTAATTATGATTTCCCCGCCGCCGCCCACAACGCCTTCTCAGTTTGCGTTCATCAGGATTCTTGCACCAATAATGATGCAACGGTATTCTTCTTTAGAAAGTAGAGGTTTGTTTAATTTTCACATGTTGAAACATCGTTCTATATGATACCAAATTTGATTTCTTTGTTTCCGGAGCATCCTTTTTCGGTTCTCATAACTGAAGCAGATGATTAAAAGGTGGATATACCTAATGTTAAAAAGGATCGAATTAAAGTAAAAATTTTAAGCGAATTTCAATAGTGTAAACGTTTAAAATAGTGTAACTATTGAAATTATAACTCATTGAAAATTGCTATCCGCAACCAGAATTGTAAGTGGATTTATTATTATTATTATAAATAACCCCAGTTTTATAATTGTATTTTATGTAGAGTGATTACATCATGGTAACAGGGCGCGAGGTACTACCGCTTTACAATCCTATGGTTCGGCGGTGGTTCCACGGGGCGTATGAAGACCTTAATTTTACGGTGCACGTTTGCGTATTGCTAGGGGTGATCATTGTCGAAATATGTAAGTCTTTTTAATGTTTAACCGTTCTCATATTTATGCCTGCTATTGTTTTAGTGTGAATAAAGAACATCTTTTTTTTGTTATTCTTGTTTATTACTGTCCTATAAATTGTATTCATGCAAAATTATCTGCTACTTTTCCGATTTTCAACCATAAAATGCCTTTTTAGTGCTGAAAATTCAAATAAATTATATTCGTCGTGTATAAAGAATGACTGCATTAAGCGCTTTAAATATGAGGTTTTTCAATAAAGCCTACTTCACGTACATATTGTTTACTTGCACTTAAATGTACAGTTTTATAGCGGAAATGACTGATTATGCTTCCAAAAATGCAAAATTTGAGGTATAAATTCTCTCTTTCTAATTTGAAGCACTTCGACAGATGTTAGATATAAACAAGAGTAAGAAAAATATTAAGCTTTACGGTAGGTAAACCTTTTATTCGAAGACGTCACCCTTTCAATATCTCATAATTTACAGTACATATTATCTAAGTGTATATTAGAGGGAGATCGTTATAATATGACACAATTTAAGTTTAGAAAACTTTCGCGCGGCATAATAAATATTTTATCAAAGTACATAAATTATTATTTAAACTATTTGCTGTGAATTTACAACGCTAAATAAATGAGTTCGTTTGAAGTAGGTACATCATTCTAACGTAATAATTTGCCCTGTAAGATGAAAAATGCATAGAAAAGTGGTAAAGAGGAGATTACAATCCGCAAAATATGTGATCCTTTTACCTGTCGAAGAGAATTTGAGCTATAGGTACAAAGTCAAATTTTAACGGTGGCTAGTACCTAACGCTAATTCCAGTTTTTGCTTTTAACTAAAATAACTAGCATTTCTATATAAAGTCAATGTTAAGATAATAGGAAAATAAACAGTTTATTTAATTACAATTTAACTGTTGGGTGCAAGGTCGTTTTTTACTTATTCAATCGGTCCAATATTGAAGGGGGAGAGGAGGGTAAAACGGAGTTCTATTTCTAGAACTAATGGTAGCTAAACGTACAACCCCCGCAACAATTTACTTATTACTTGGATTTTTATGACTCACATAGTACCGACGTTTAATTTGTCAAAGCGGACATGACGTCACAAACCTTGAAAAAATGTACGTTTCCGGTATTCTCGTTTTAACATGGTTTTAACTGTTAACCGACTGGTGTTGAGCTGTAGTTGTCAAAGCTCGATGAAAATGATATTACATAATCTTTTATGATGTTTAGATTTTTCTATTACAGAAATTAGAAGTAGGTTTAATTTTAAGGACAAACATTTTATTGGCACTTTTGTTCCTAAAATTCCGGCGGAAAATTATCATTAATTGAAGGATTCGCTTTATTTCCAGAGATCAAACTCCCACAAGGCATTGTAAACCGCGAATGGCAGTTACCTACTACTACTACCATGGTACAAGAAGACATAGCGAGTCAGAAGAATTACAGAAAGATTCCCATAATTTAAATGTTAACGGAGATGAGGTCATACATCTTTACAAACTTGAAACAGTACGTCATATCCGTTAAACTTGATAGCCCTTTTTAGTTTCCTCTCTAATATTTGTTTACATGCGCACGCACAGAGAATGGCTATTTTTAGCCTACCTATTTATTTTTCAAATTAAAAATGTCCGAAATTACACCAGGAGGAAATGTTTAGTCTCTAGTTTTCGGTGCGAGCAAAGGTTAAAGAATTCGCTACTTACTAACTAAAGACACACGCGCGCGTTGCGGTATAGGCGCATTTTTTAGTGCAAAAAAGGGATTATCCATTTTACAAAGTGGAAGCAAAAGATCTAAGGTAAAAAATGCATTTTGTGTAGCCTTCTGTATAACCCTTTTACCATAGGCTAATGAATCGAACATCGGCTGTGTCCCTGCCCTCCCGTATAACTGTATAACAGATGGATTGTATTTGCGATAAGCAAAGGTAAGCGGCCTTTGTACCTAATTATATTTTTACTAAACAAATTTCCTTTATAGATCAGACGTGTCAGTTTGGAGAGAGAAATGTCGAATTATAATTATTCGTTGTTATGTAAAATTGTAGTAGTAATTAAAAGGGCATTTGTGTGGTGTTTTATTTTTACCTGCAAAAGCGAATTCGGGGGGGTGTGATTCTTTTTAGTATTTCGTAATTCTAGTAAGCTTTCACTAAAAACGTAAAAATTCATATTGTAAATGTTCTTTAGGAGAGCGATCCACTTGAACTTTAAATAGGGTCATATTTGAAGTGTTGACAGTTTTATCATACCCAAAATTAGTTCAACTTTAAGGTTATTTTAGTTTATCAACGACTGAAATAAAGGAAGTTTTAAATTTGGACGTGCAAATAGGCTGGTTAATTAGCAATAAAAATGAATTTGTCAATAATACATTTAGGTATTGCCTACTACTTTTCTTTCATGAGTCAGACAACGCATGCTGTAGAGAATTCGTGCAAAATACAAGCACTCCCCACCCTCCGTATAGTAAAGGGATTGCGATTACGATAAACAAAAGGTAAAAATATATTATGTAATTATATAAGATTTGCTAACAGCTTTTCTTTAATAGGTCCTCGCATGTAATGCTAGAAAAAAAAACCGGATGGAAAGCCCTATCTCTCTCGCGCGCTCTCTTTCTCATTAATCCCCCATAATTATGAAGATAAACTTTTTTAATAAATAGGCATTCAACCCCCTATAGTTTATCAGTTATCTCGCACGCGTACACCCGTTTTAACTATGTCGACCGCAAAGAAAATGAAAAAAACGATTGTGAGAGTGGCTAACCCACCACAGCGATCATTGCTAAAAAAGGTTTTGCAACAGCAACCTTCAAAAATTGTTCAACAGCAACCACCACCACCGCCTGCAAAAACGGATGCCCTCCCCTTGCTACACGATGACCAATACAGCGTCATAAGTATTAACACGGAAGATACTATAAGGTAAATAATTTTTTCTTTATATTTAACTATCCTAAAAGGTAATCTCTCTTCGCATGCTAATTATTCTATGAAACTCTTTTGTAGGACTCCGAGCCATCTTGGAGATGAATTTGAAAATCTCCTCCAACAGTTGGAAGGGGGGCATGGAGGAGGAAATTTTTATAATCCTGAGAGGTCAGTATGCGTTGCAAATTAAAGTAGGTGATTGATATTTTTTTTCTATTTTCAGAATAGTTGACACTCCAGTGTTGTCTGAGGCGCAATTCTCACCTCCGCAACCCGTGCCACCACCCCTCAACTTTACATTGCAAATTGAGCCATCCTGCTCGGCAACACAACGGTAATTAATCAATCGCTTTTGAAATAATTATCTTATATTTCTTCTTATACACATACAGTCAGCCGGCAACAAAAGATATGGCAAGGATGGTTGGCGTATTGTGCAATAATGCGGATCCAGCTTTTGCCACCGTTCCCCCCGCCACCCCCAAACAACTTGCCGAGCAGTCGCTCCTTTGGTTGCAGGAGATGGCCCCCACTTACACAGATATGTTGGAGAGGGTCAAGAATAATTCCAACAGAATTGCAAATCAAATGGCGCAACTGAAGGAGCAGCTGGACAGCTCTCGGCTGCAAGAGAGGGAGCTAGAGGGCCAGCTAAAATTTATAAAAAATTTTGTAAATTTTATTAACAATCACAAATAAATTGTATATATTATGAAGTTTTATCTTATTTTGTAAATTTTATTAACAATCACAAATAAATTGTATATATTATGAAGTTTTATCTTATTTTTTTTTCAAATATTGCAATTGAAAAAAAAAATTTCAGACTCAATAATGAGGTGAAATTTGATATTGAAGACGCAAGTTCATCGAGTTGTTTGACCCCGTTTTGGTTAAAGGGAAAGAAGATTAGATGAGAAATTAGGTCACACACACTTCTAACCACCACTACTTAACGAAGTTTCCCCTGCGTAAAAGCTGATGGTGATGAAATGTATATGACGTAAATTTTAACATTTAAGCGTGGTTAACACTTTGTATGATTTCTAATTTGATGCTTTAAAAATTACTTTGAGTTTTTAGCAAATTTATTTTCAACACCACCTTTTATTTTGACATAAAATTTGAATGTACAAATAGTAGTAGTAATGTGGAGGCAGTTTTCTTTGTGTGAAACCACAAAATTGATCACTTTTCTAACTGAATTTCACATCTTTCCGCTCGCGTAAATTTTTACAAGCTTTCTGCGTTAAAGAGTTTATAACGCATATCCGCTTGACCTTTTACCTTTTTAGAACAGTATTTCCATATCCGCTACAGTTTTACCACAGTGCTATATGTAAACAAACTTTTAGATAAGGTGAAGGGGGGGTGTCAAACGGATATTAGAAATGAATTTATAACACATATCTGCTTGACCTTTTACATTTAAGAAGAGCGTTTCCGTATCCACTACAGTTTTACCACAGTGCTGTATGTAAACAAACTTTTAGATAAGGTGAAGGGGGGTTGTCAAACAGATATTAGAAATGAATTTATGGCGCGTATCACTGCTTGACCTTTTACATTTAAGAAGAGCATTTCCGTCTCCGGTCAAACTCTTTTGTTTACATTTCCGCTTAGAGTGCTAAGTATATGTAAACGCACGCTTATGATACGGGAAAGGGGGTTGTCAAACAGATATTAGAAATGAATTTATAACGCATATCACCGCTTAACCTTTTACATTTAAGAAGAGCGTTTCCGTATCCGCCGTTACAGTTTTACTACGTCTAGAGTCCTATATGTAAACAAACTTTTAGGTGAAGGGGTTGTCAAACAGATATTAGAAATGAATTTATAACGCATATCTGCTTGACCTTTCACATTTAAGGCACGCTTATGATACGGGAAAGGGGGTTGTCAAACTGATATTAGAAATGAATTTATAACACATATTATCACTGCTTGATCTTTTACATTTAAGAAAAGTGTTTCCGTATCCGCCGTTACAGTTTTACCACGTCTAGAGTGCTATATGTAAACAAACTTTTAGGTGAAGGGGTTGTCAAACAGATATTAGAAATGAATTTATAACGCATATCTGCTTGACCTTTCACATTTAAGGCACGCTTATGATACGGGAAAGGGGGTTGTCAAACTGATATTAGAAATGAATTTATAACACATATTATCACTGCTTGATCTTTTACATTTAAGAAGAGCGTTTCCGTATCCGCTACATTTTTTACCACAGTCCTATATGTAAACAAACTTTTAGGTGAAGGGGTCAAACAGATATTAGAAATGAGTTTATAACGCATATCACTGCTTGATCTTTTACATTTAAGAAGAGTGTTTCCGTATCCGGCCAAACTTTTTTGTTTAAATTTCCGCTTAGAGTAATATGTAAACGCACGCTTATGATACGGGAAAGGGGGTTATCAAACTGATATTAGAAATGAATTAAAATTTATCAATTTTTTAAGGTGGGGAAACTGTATTTCACATTTTTTTTGCTCTCATGTAATTTTAAATGCTTCATGTTTTATATAAACATAATATTTGATTAAGTTTAACAATTACACATACATTATTACAAGAGAGATGTGCATACAATTTGTAGAAGATTTTGCGTCGTCCTAGAATTCTGTTTACTACAATTAGTAGGTCGTGCTTCAGCATATCAAAAGGGAAACATGTCTCTTTTAGATTCTCTTACGTGAATGTAAACATAACACATCTTTCAATAACATTTTATTTTTTTAGTTAACGTACTAGATAATTATCCCTACATTTTGTTTTTTTACATATCTATTAAAAATTACTTATCTAAAATTTCTGAATCTGAACGCACCATTCTTTTCACTTCTTCAAAATAGGTATCTCACTGATTCTATAGGTAATAGTAGTACATAGTAACGATGATAATAAATCTGAGCGGCACAGTCAAATAATCACAATTTTATTAAATTTGCGGCCCATTTCGATCATTTCTAAATGTACGGCACGTGTTCTGAGATTTGTCAAATGTGGCCTTCATTCCTCTGCATTCTCATCAGTGGACAACGATGATGTTGATCTCGATGGCTCGTTATACCATTCATCTAAATCTCTTACATATTCTTCCAATCGCGCATCTTTTAACCTGCTAATGAGACACTCCACACAATATTTATAATTTAAGAATTTTTCACATATCTCCTCGCCCAACGTATATTTACTGGCAAGGGCGTGGCACTCCTCCTCGCTAAAATCGCCATTACCGTACACAGCCTCGTGCTCGGCGTCAAATGCCAGCGCCGAAAACTGTTGATTGAGGCGTTCCACAGCCGTTCTAAGATCGGTGGCTTTAACCCAAGATTCTTGAGCATACGCATACCACATGTTTACGATGATTGAACTCATTAAACGCCCGCTTTATATCGCCGTCACCCCCACTCACACATTTACTGACCTCGGTTTAACCACCGGAAGTTGCAAACAGGAAGCGGTCCGCCGGAAGTGCCCCGAAGGGGGCTCCGTGACCTCGACAGTGGCGCCACCGGAAGTTGCAAACAGGAAGTGGTCCGCCGAAAGTGCCCCGAAGGGGGCCCGTGACCTCGACAGTGGCGCCACCGGAAGTTGCAAACAGGAAGTGGTCCGCCGGAAGTGTCCCGGAAGGGGGCCCGTGACCTCGACAGTGGCGCCACCGGAAGTTGCAAACAGGAAGTGCACCGGAAGGGGGCCCGTGACCTCGACAGTGGCGCCACCGGAAGTTGCGAACCGGAAGTGCCCCGGAAGGGGGCCCGCGACCTCGACAGTGGCGCCACCGGAAGTTGCAAACAGGAAGTGCACCGGAAGGGGGCCCGTGACCTCGACAGTGGCACCACCGGAAGTTGCGAACCGGAAGTGCCCCGGAAGGGGGCCCGCGACCTCGACAGTGGCGCCACCGGAAGTTGCAAACAGGAAGTGCACCGGAAGGGGGTCCGTGACCTCGACAGTGGTGCCACCGGAAGTTGCGAACCGGAAGTGCCCCGGAAGGGGGCCCGCGGCCTCGGCAGTGGCGCCCCCCGGAAGTTGCGAACCGGAAGTGCCCCGATCGGAAGAGGGCCCGTGACCTCGACAGTGCTGCCACCGGAAACGCTTAGCCAAGTTTCAAACCTTGAAAATCTAGTGACTTTTTTTAGTGACCAGTACTACCAACCTAAGAAAAGTTACTAGAAAAGTTACTAAATCTAGTGACTTTTTTAGTGACCAGTACTACCAACCTAAGAAAAGTTACTAGAAAAGTTACTAAATCTAGTGACTTTTGGATCCAGAACCCCCCCTGTATATCTACTACTTATGGTCACGTTACGGTATGCCGAACTATTTTCACTTTCCTCGCTGTCATCTGTAAATTGGAATATCAGATACTCATCATCCTCTCCTGTATTGTTTTCCACTAAAAATAGTAATGTGTCATTGTTTCATGCCCGTGATACAGTTTCATGCACATTTGAAAATAATTACAATAGTTTAGAATTCTTTAATAACAAAATTTTCCGATTCAGTAACGTGAAGGAACAACAATTTTTACAATACACATTTTATTTATTTATACCTTTTTTGTGTCATAGATTTTTTGCACCAAGAGTTGATTAATAAAGTTCATGCATAAAATTGCATCATTCAATTTCTATTATTAGATTACTGCAATGTCTGCAATAACTGGCGGTAATACGAGTAGGTCGCAAAATATGTAGATTGTAGGTATACCAAGTGTACAATCATGATCTCGTATCGATCTGTTTTCCTCATTCGTAAAGATGCTCGTGATGAGTCATAACACGAACAGTCTAATTGCTGCATTCATCAATGAAAGGAACAGGCATTTTTAAAAAATGACTGGCAAACTCTTCTTTTTTTTGTAATGTATTTAATGGCTTCTCTAATATAAGCACTAGCGTTAACGAATTAAATCATAAGTAACTTAATATTTCCGTTCTTGCAATTTACTAGTACATAAGGTAGGTATTATTTGCGCTTTTAATTAAAGTACATTTTCAAACATTACGAGAATATTATCGATTATAAGAAAAAAGTCATAAAGTGTAAAATATAAGAAAGTTTAAAATGAGAAATTAATGTTAAAAATGCACTCATTTCTATGTACATGGTAACTGTTCAGGAACTTCACAAAAAAGATGACATATCATAAAAATCAGCCACCTAGTAATAACAATAACATTAATCATACGCTTGAGAATGCTTTGTAACGATTAGTCTTTATCCTTATCCTTTACGTAATTCGTTCACCTTTTGTAGAAACAATGAACAAATAAAAGATGATCTCATCTTATTACCCTGAATTGGCAACGCGGTTAAATTACTTTTACAACCTTACAAATACTGTAAATTCAACCCCGCCTGGAGGGTTGATGCCAACACGAAACTGTCTGCAATTATATTTTTTGTCACTAACTCATCAACGACAATTTATGATTTCAATTGCAGACACGGTCAAATGACTGAATTCGATGAAAATTATTGCATCTTTAATCGTTTAATTAAAGTACTTATCCACATCCGACTCGTCTGCAACTTTTTTTTCCTGACATACGCAAGAACATAAATTATTAACCTGAATTGCAGACACGGTCAAATGACTTTGAATTCGATGAAAATGAATGCATCTTTAATTGTTTAATTAAATTACTTATCCCCATCCGACTTGTCTGCAATTTTTTTTCCGTGACATACGCAACAACATAAATCATTAACCTGAATTGCAGACACGGTCAAATTACTTTTAAAATCTTAAAAATACTGTAAATTCAACCCCGTCTGCAGGGTTGATTGCAACCCGAAACTGTCTGCAATTTTTGTTTTGTGACATACGCAAGAACATAAATCATTAACCTGAATCGCAGACACGGTCAAATGACTTTGAATTCGACGAAAATGAATGCATCTTTAATTGTTTAATTAAAGTACTTATCCCCATCCGACTTGTCTGCAATTTTTTTTTCGTAACATACGCAAGAAGAAAAATCATTAACCTGAATTGCAGACGCGGTCAAATTACTTTGAAAATAATAAAAATAATGCACCTTCAACATCGTCTGCAGGGTTATTGCACCACCAAAACCGTCTGCAAATACATTTTTGACGACGTGTTTAATTTGTCGCTTCGATTCGTACAAGAATTATACGCGGTCCAATCACTTCAAAACAGTGATTTTTTATGCAGAAAAAAAGGGTTGTTTGAACATGTTATCCCCAGATTCAGAACTTGCGACGATTTTTATGCTATTAATATGTGACATGACCTTCAACGTAGTATGATTCGCAGACGCGGTCAGATCACCACCTAAAAAGACGCTGGGCTGCCGCTCTATGTGGACATTATTCGCAAAGAAAAAAGAAACGTACATTTAACTATTAAATGAAACTTTTTAGGTTTTGTTTGAGTAGTATAAGGTAGCTTATTAAAATGAAACTTTACGGGAGCTACATGTAACCCGATAATTTGAAACATGTAGCGAATATGTTATACAAAATTCGAAACATTGTTGTTCCTCCTACGAGTTGGTATTTATTCTCTTAATAGGAAATTTAATACATTTTGAGGTACTTTCTTGCTAACGGGGAAATGTTGCCAGAATTGTGTTTTATTTTTTTTAAACGATAGATTAAAAATTTATTTATGAAATGACGCGAACGTATTTAGTTAATAATAACGGTAGGTACTTGTGCAAACACAATTCTAATTATAGTAGATGTAAAAGCTGCCCCAGTTTATTGGGTCTGTGTATTGAAAAAGGGATGATTACCGTTATATACTATAACTTATGCATCTCTATTTGTGACCGTAAAAGGACTAAAATGAGCAGGTTATATGCAAAGGGAAGCGTTTTTTAAAGAGACCGTTTGTAGAAAACAATTTGTAACCTGGCATTATAAAAATTAGGAACAGAGACCTAAGTAAACAAGGTTCAATATCTTATAAAAGACATCAATGGATTACTTTTATAATGAAAATGATCAAAATCGAAAAAGAATTTAAAAGCGTTATAAACAGAAAACAAATAAATTTGGGATGGAAATTAAGCCACAAAAATAGAATATATGCTAGTGAGAAATTAATAAGGAAACAAAATTAAGGTGCCTAACGGATAATGGAAATTGGTTAATACACCTGGAGGGAGGGGTCGACGAGTTTTCATTTCGGCGTACAAATAGGAGAAGAAGAGAAATAGGACAAAGTGATGACAGACGAATTGGTTAAAAGAGATAAGAAGAATGTAATTTTAAATATCCTGGTAAAATCAAAACGTATATACAGATACGCACAGTCGAAGAATAAAGAGTGAAAGAATTGGTATCGTTCTGGAGACCGAAGCAGAAAAGGGAAATGAAGACAAGAAACGGTGATTATAAAAGACTGAACAAGACTTAAAAAGGACGGAGGCTATTGATGAGAGATTGAACGCAAAGAAGAAGAATGCGGTTAAAAGGATTTTTGTATTGTAATAATTAATCCTTTATGTCTCAGCTAGATCTTAGTGACCTATTGCATAAGACAAAAAAATAATTGCTCACAGTGAGTCCAACAATTTTATTATTTTACTTCAATCAATAACTGTAATCATTGCCAAAATTGTAATTCTTCCAAATCAGCAATAAGTTCGTACTTATTGAAGCGATTTATATTCAGTAAGTCCTATTTCCTCTATTTTATTTAAAAAAATTCAGAAAACCGTGCACGTTCCTTTTTCTTAAAATAACTCGCTCTGTGGCACACGATCATACCAAAGAGAACACAGTCATAACAAAATACCTTAGGAATTCTCACTATTGAAAAGCACTTGACCTACATAGTCATAACACAATCCCGAATATTCCGTTATTCCACGAGAGGTGCCTAAATTACTGGGATATTATGGGCTTACCGGTTGCTCACAACTGCTCACATTGCTTTCGTAGTCAATTAAGTACCATGCCATCATTTGTAAATCTAAACTGAGTCGTGGAATACACACCCAGCTCCATATATGTTACCGGAATTGTTGCCACTTTGACATCTTCTTGGATGGATCAGACTCATAGGGAGCAACACAGACAAGTCTTACAGCTTACAGTCATTGGGGACGTTTTCATCAGTTTTCATATGTAAGAAGAGATAAGGGGGTGGAAATCAATGATATAATTTGCTTTGTCCTATATTATCCGTCTGTGTCTAATTCTCACGCATCCACGATGATTTCACGTGGCGAAGTAAAGTTATATTCTCAGCGGTTTTTTCATCTTAGGCCACAACTATGTATCTCAGTTGAAAATATATAGAAGCATTGCTCAAATGCTTCAAAGAGACTGTATTCAAGATCAATCGATACGGAAACAATTACTATTTGTAATGGAAGTTGTTGAAATGAACATGTCTCATAGAATGTAACATGATTCCAAACTGATATTCAGTATTACGCGGAGTAGCAGCAAGGGAAGCTCTATTAAGAGAATCGAATGGAGTACTATGCAGAAGACAGTATTGAACAAAATATGATATCACTTTATAAACAAAAGGTAAAGAAAAAGATCTGTCAGAGTCTTATATTATCGGGAGCTGATCTGCGTGTTACTCACCATACACATAAGAACTTTCAACGCTTGCTTATTAAGACAAACAGCAGTAAACGTCATCATTTAAATTTAAGGCGATTACCAGCACCCCTTTATTGAATAAGCATTAAAACGTAAAAATACCATCAAACTTACAATAGTCATCAGGTGCATTATAAGGATTTTAAGCTTCGTAACACCTGCATTCAACGAAGTTAATTCGGGTGTAATTAGGGGATGTAGCTGGAAGACTTTTTTACGAGATTCGAGTTAATTTAGTGGGTTTAGTGTTACGGCTTTAGTTCTATTACTTCGGTTAATGCATATCGGCGGCTTTTTTCCGTTTGTAGGTGCATTTTTAATGTTTTTCTTAACAACGGAAAACTTTACGCTTTTCACATGGACGATTTTATGAGAGGAAGTTAAAGTTATAAACCAACATAGGATAAGAGGAGCTACTATCTTACGAGATGTATCATTTATTAGAAGGGTATTTTTATTGTCTAACAACTATAGACCTTAAAAATAAAGACGAACACATTGACCATTCGATTCTCTGAGAATTTATTTGTACATCACCGTTAAAAGGTAGTATTTCTCTCGAGAAATCTATTTTAACGGGAAGAACACACTTTCGCGTACAATTATCGTACAACTTAAATATAGAGAATGCGAAAAAGAGATTTCATTCTGTGACCGAGTGGTAATAACCAATTGCACAATGTAAAGATTGCAGAGTTTTTACAATACGGGCAAAGTCGATTGAAAATGTTTAGTACCAGTCGTTAGGATAAAGTTTTTGGGTAATAATCGTTAAAATCCTGGCAGGTAGCCTTCCTATTCAGCTACTTAATTGAAATGTTTCCGGAACGCTGAATATACTAGATCTGATTTTAGTTATTTTCCTTGCGTAGTGTTTTATTGACTTTCGGCTTTTTTTTATTAACGACCAATTCGTTTCATTTTTACTAGCGTTCGCTACTCTTTTTACAATAGTTTACTTTTCTAAATTTGTTCGGTGCTATTTAAGGGATAATAAATTGGACAATTATATACCTATGAGACATGATGAAATTTACGCTTAATAAACAGATATGCACAGACAACGAACATCTCAGTTTTAAATCCCTCAAGTGGTCGGAAGTATAAGGTGCACCTGATTAAAGTCTGCCACCACCCCATAGAGTTTTAAAACAGTGCTTGCATGAACAATCTAAGCATCTTCACAGGGAAGAAAAAGAAAATTTGGCGTCGAAAGCTCAATGTTGACCAAAAAGAGTTTGTGGAACATTTTCGGCAGAGCAAAATGAATTTCATGCTCCCAGTCATGACCACTGAGGAAAATTACCAGACTGATGCAAGACATATGCATACTCTTTATAACAATGAACAGCTTTATTATTAAAGGCTTTGGAGCAAGATTTTGTGCTGCTGCTGTTGACTGAAAACTAGCAACTGTCTAAAGCTTTACCATTAGGAAAACAGATCCAATGCTAAATGTTTACGATTTATCTATTGTCCACTCCTACTGTTTCAGAGTCAAAATACCCATTTTGTTTTCCTTTTGCCTACTTTCAAAAAAGATAAGTTGGAACCGTAATATGTAAACGTTGTGCGGGCAGTGTTAAATCGGCTCCTTATTTCAGAATAGATAATGCACATTTTGTTCCACAATGAATCTAAATAATAACAATAATATTGATTGTGGACACAACATTCATATATTTTACAAAAAAAAACAAACAAATAAAATACCCAGCTTTACATAGGTAATTGACTGACATGCCAGCAATTAGGGGTGAGTTCAGATTACTTAGATAGGTAGGTACCTAATCTGTTATTCTACTCCAGCCTATTTGCATAGTAATATCTGTGACTCAAGTTACACATTTATTTTGAAACGCATGAAATCGTGGGCGAAAAAGCTCGATCATCTCATTCATGATGATGATGATGAAAATAGCAGTTGACAAACAAAGATCTCATAATTATAAATTTAGAATATGTTGATTTAATTAGTTTTTCTTAAATTTAATGTCTGAAACTCAAATTTTATATTATATGGTAACCCTTGTTTAATATCTTTCATGATCTCTTATCCTCGATAATGGCACATAGGGTCAAAACGCGTTGGGTTCGATATACAATAACATACAATTTGATTTACTTGTTTTTATATATACAGACATTTATTAATATAAATGGCACCTTCTCAACTATTTGAGTTGCATAAAATACAAAGGATACTAAACAAATGAACATCAACGTAACAATAAAATGTAACAAAAATAATAGAAAATACTATAGATAAACACTAGGTAAATATAAATTTACAATAAAATAAATATGTATACAATTTTACATAATCATAAACTAAATACACCTAAACTGAAATCTCAAATGAAACAAGCGAAAGCAATTTCTAGAGTCACGTGGCATTTAGAAGCTTCGGGTTGCAGCCGATAAGGAAATTTGTAAGTATGCGCCACGTTTTATTTTAAATGTCAGGTTTTTGCAACTTCTGTACAATTTTCATATGATTTTAAAATCCATAATATTACTTTCCAGTGTATTTAAAATCAAGGATATAAAATGTGAACCTCGTCGCGATGCAATTGCAACTCTAAATTGATCAGGTGTCAATCACAATTTTAAAAATGCTATTTAATACGCATTCGAGCAAATTAAATGTATTACATCCAACTTGTTGTGGCCCACATAAGATGTGCGAATATGAGTTACTATGCAGTTAATTGTATAACTTACGGAAAAAAGTATTCAAACATTGCTGCTTTAGTTCGACACTAAGAAAAAAACGGGGAAGCTTTTCTGAATAGAACAGTGACTGCAAACAAGCATGCAGTGTCACCGAAACCAAAGAAATTCAAAAGTTGCAACTTATGATGTGTGGTCTACCAACTTTGGATCAAAAATGACTTCTTTATTGAAGATTGTTTAACCAAGGGTGGTACAGTTAGCAACACGAGCTATTGTAGCCCCCTGAATGCAAGAATAAGGACCAAACGCCGTAGACTATTGTCAATAGGTGTTTGTCTTCAACCTGCAACTGTTGCCTATTCTACTCTCATCTCCATAGTGCGAATATGACGCAACAGATAACACTCTTTAGATCCGATCCCAAGACATTATCATTTTTTTGGAGCATTAAAAGAAAGGATTTGGGTAGCCTTGCATTTGCTAAATGACGAAAACGTAAAAATTACGGTGCATATGTAGCTTTGGTGTAGCCAAAAAAATTCTTGGAGGAATCTGGAATCTGGATTACGATGGGAGGGTGGTCAAAAGTCCACTCGCACGTAGGCCACCTATTCGGGCCCTTTGTGCTGCCTCCCTGATTAGAGTCGTTCGGCCTCGCATCATCACTCAAGCCATCCCACACGTGAGATAAACCTGAGGATGCTGGACGGGGAAGCGGCTCTAATCTTAGCCATGTCCGGCCAGGAGTCCCCCAACATGGATCGTCTTAATTCGACAAGTACGGGACACTCACAAAGTATGTGTTGCGCCGTCTCATCTTCTGTGTAGCATCCTCTACAGGATGGTGATTCAACCAAGCCCATGCGGTGCATGTACTTGTTAAGTTTACAGTGCCCAGAAAGTATGCCCACAAGTAGCCGCAGGTTCTTTCTAGATAGCCCTGTGCAAAAGCGCGCCAGACTACGAGATGGTCCTCTAAAGGCCTCTCTCGCGTGACGGCATTCTGACATCAAGTTCCACCTAACCTTATGCTGGGCTTGGGTGTCTTGAGTTATTAAGTTATTTACAGTTGATACTGTAAGTGGGAGAGCCGGCTCTGGACCATAAAACTGTTGTTTTGAGGCAAGTCGGGCTAACTTATCGGCTTTTTCATTGCCTGTTGTTCCAGCATGCCCTTTGACCCATACAAGCTCGAGGGTATTGCTGTTTGCCACTTGCTCTAGTATTTGGTGACACTCGGAAACCAGCCTAGAGGTAATTTTGTGTTGACCTAGTGACTGCAGAGCGGCTCTGCTGTCACTGGAGATCCTGATACCTTTATTCTTTATGCTGTGCATAAGAATTATTCTTGGAGGGAGTGGACAAGATGTATGGAGGGGAGAGGAGATCACAGAAACATAATATGTTCAGTGAATTAATAAAATAACAATAGTTTTACAAACCCCAGCCCAATTTTACTTTAAAAAAAAACTTCGTAGATTTTTTCAAAGGCTTTTCGTCAACAACTTTATCCTTTTTTCCCATTTTGGTATGTATAATGAAAACATGGAGTTTAACTTACTTCGTCAGTTTTGCAGTTGGTAGTGCCAATCACTTACGAAGCCACAGTAGTGCCGATTTACCTAGTCAATTAGAAAAGTTTCACTATAATTATTATATTACGATCTGTCTTTAATTTTTTTAATTTAATTTAATTTTAACATGATCTTTTTCAAACAAATTTATTTTAGCATGTAAAACTGTCCATTTAAGCAAATCTCCCTTAAATAATAAGGAAGTTCACCTTGTAATCTCATTTGGTCTGGAACATACTGTAGATATATGGAAATTGTAAAAAGTATAACGTCAATATTTTGAACATGATCCCCTACTGTGAATATTTGTTGGAACAATACAAAACTTCCAAGAATGCAAAGATAGAAACCAAACGATTAAGTATGTGATCATTTAGATATGACCCCGTCAAAGTGATTACCTTTACAGTAGAGAATCAACTAAAGAGTTCGCGACAAACGAAGAATGCATTGTAGTTAAACCTACGCATCTCTTTGCACTAAAATCTTTAAACTTATCCTTTAGAAAAGCTCATTTTTTGGTGTGACACATAATTTAAAATTCGTTTGATCCTCGGTTTGATCTTTGTGGCTATATTGCTCTATTTCTTTTTGGTAAACTAACAAAAGCGATTGCGAATACAAATTCAGAAGACAGAATAAAAGACACTCAGCCTCCCCTTTAACCAATTTAATGATGAATATGATCAGTTATACGACATGTTTCGGAACTAAACCAGCTCTATTATCAAGCAATGATTAAATTATGAAAAATTGATGGCTAAGGGGATGGATGAAATTAATTTAAAAATGAAGACATTAAATATGAGTTTAAACATTATTGTCATATTTAATGTCTTCATTTTTTAATTAATTTCATCCATCCCCTTAGCCATCAATTTTTCATAATTTAATCATTGCTTGATAATGGAGCTGGTTTAGTTCCGAAACATGTCGTATAACTGATCATATTCATCATTAAATTGGTTAAAGGGGAGGCTGAGTGTCTTTTATTCTGTTCCTTGGAACCCCTTTTCGAGTCAGAATCCCTCAATATTCAGAAGACAGACTGATCGTATACGAAAAAGAATGGACGTCTTAAATATGATTATATTCAATCGATTAATTTTGATAATACAGGATTCTTATTATAAATGGTAACGTGCGGGGAAGACTAAAACTAAGCAATGTTCCTGTTTTAAGTAACATTTCCCACACGAATCCAATTGAAAATTATAATTTCTTAATAAAGTTGCATCTACTATTGCGTATTTTTTAATCATAACTAGACCCTTCTTCTTATTACTTATCATTAACAACTAATAACGTACTTTAAATTGATACAACAAAAACCACCATCGCATATTGTAATGTGCGGTTATAATATCTAATAGAAAGGTTGGTTACGAATTAGATTAGTTATTGAAAAATAAGTATAACCTTTCCTATTTGCCTATAGTCTTTGCGATAGTTCAGTCAATCAATATATTATGTAATAACGCACCAATACCCTTCGATCGGTTACGTAAACAACACAATAATCAGTCAACGCGGTAAACGTAGGTGTATATTAGATTATTTATGTAATTTCATAATTTACTATTTCATTTGAAGTTTCAAACTGGTAACTGTGATGTAATCAAAAGTACATTTACAATCACAATACGTGCCCATGTACAATCGTGTCATCCATGACATAAATTACATTCAAACATCACCATTTTGCAACTGTTCATTTTGTAGTGTTTGAACTTTTACAATTAAAATGAGAATGGTGAGAGTAACGACTAATGTGATAGTAGTACCCATGTACCTATATACAGTTAAGTTTTTAATTCCTTAAGACAACCTTTCCTTTCACTTAATAACTGTATACAGAGTTTTTTTGGTCCACAGTTGCGAATTTTTATCTCCTGTAGGTAGGTATTTAGTTTTTGATATTGTGTCACATGGCGTGCCTGTATCATCAAATGGAGACATTAGAGAGCGTGACTGCAAAACATTAGTTATATAGACAAAAGTTGACAGCCATCTGTATTGTAGAATATAAAATCATTAACGTGCAATGGAATAGGACATCGAATAGTATAACAGCTTGCCCGAAACTGCTAGTGTTGGTACAGGGTCCGGCAGTGAAACGGAAAGATTTCGTAAATAAGTTTATTGTTAAAGAATATTTTTTTAAATAATTTTTAATACATTAATGGAAAATAAGAGAGTAGCCATTTGGCTTACAATGTCAAAAAAATTATTTTTTGAATACTAGATCCGCCATATGTCCTCCGTTACAATTTATGCATTCTTGGAGTCGTTCCTGAAAGCTTTGTATAACACTGCGCAGCATATCGAAAGGTATTGCTGGTATGTCGTTACGCATCCGTTGTTTGAGAGGTGGAATTGTCCTGGGTGGATCATTTGCGAACACATTCGTCTTTAGATATCCCCAAAGGAGGAAGTCGCAGACGGTTAGATCGGGAACAATTCATTTACAGCAATCATTGAAATTCGTGCAGTGTGACTTGTTGAAAAATTGTGTTTTCATTCACTGGAAGGCCTTCAAGTTGTGGTGTGAGAAAATTCTGAATCACTGCAACGTAGCGCACAGAATTAACGGTAACGGCATTTTCAACCTCATTCTCGAAAAATACATGCTCACCCGTCCAACTCCCCATTGTAAACTTGTCTCTGACTAAATGGCAAATCATGCAGGTCTTGGCAAATCGGCTACTTTCTTCCCCACCACTTCGCGGCGCTCTGCAAACCGTACCTCAAATCTTTCGGTTTCACTGCCTGACCCTGTATAAGCTTCACTGAATTATATAAATGTTGTCCTCCAATTGATAAACTATGTTCATAATCCACAGTAAACGACTTAATGTATTGGTCAACCCTCGATTGAATGCAAATGCAATCAATAATTAATTCTACCATTTTTATTGACTATATTTCCTTGCGTACTTATTGGGCCTTAATTAACACCATTGCAATTGCATCGTCCATGTTGAAATTAAGTCATATAACTGGTGGGTGTGAAGAACGTATATTTTAAAAATGTATAAAAGGGTAAAAATCAGTTTAGTTAAATATTCAGGTTTTGTTAATAGTACCAAAAGGGGGGAAAAAATATTAAAGGAGTGTAAGTTTTGAAAAACTTAGAAACACAGTTTACTTTCGTTGTATATGAAAAAAAGTCAGCAAATATTGACTAAGCTTAAAAATCTGAATAGTGAGGATAAGTAAAGATGTGGAATTGTAATAATAAGTAATTAAACAAACTTTTGATTTTAAATTCAATTCAACGCCTTTTGACACTGTGTGTCATAGTCAAGGGTATAGATTGTAGCAAATTAAAATTAGGAAAAGTGTTCAATATGCAAGGTAAAGGAAATCTTTGATATATTTCTCATAAAAATGCCTCTGTCCACGAAGGCAGGAAAATGATCCTCAATTGGCAAGATTTATAAGAATAAATTGTCTGATATCAGTGCAGTGCTGTTAAAGATATTGGTATCTAATATCAAAATTTCAAATTGTTTGACCTATGTATACAAAGTTAAAAAATGTAGTTTAAATGATAACATGATTTTATTGTTGACAGCTCGGATTACGAAAATTGTTATGAAAAGCCTATAAGTATTGGTAACCCACCTCACCACCAAGTGGAAGTTTGTTGAAGGTAGGTGTAGATATAATAATAATAATCACAAATTGAAACTCTGTTGCATACACAACATAACATTATAGAAAGTCCATTACCAACACACAACACTTCAACAATCACTCATGTAACACCTCTGACTCGTTCTCATGCACTCAAACGTAAACACACAATATACTCACAGTATCAGAATTCGCAATTAACACAAAACACAAACAACACATTACACACTCGAGTGCAACCTATGCGTCGAGCTAAACAACAAAAAACGCTTACACAATAATCATAACACTTTTTCAAAACATACATAGGTATTATGTTCATTTTTTTTTTCTTTTCTATAAAAAGTCACTAAGTCACGAATAAGTGACGCCAACGGAGAAGCCTAGGAATATAGGGTCTCTTTTTGTTATTGATGCGCGACGCTGCGTTCATGTTAATGCCTTCGCGGAAAGAGGGTCGACGGGACGTGGCTTTTACAAATTGGGATCAAATACACCGAGGCTTCTCAAACAAATACATTATCTAAAATGTGATCAGCGTTGGTTTTATCAACGTCATTTAATTTAATGAACATAATATGTGTATAGTATTTAGTATGTTCACTTTTTAACAGCAACTTCAAATTTATATTGTATAGATATATGTATTAGTAGGACTAATCGTTACTTGATTTCGATCCGTGCGATTAGTTAACCAGGCTTGGCCTGAGTATTGATAACAATCGAAGTACATAATAATAATAATAATAATAATAATAATAATAATAAACAACAAAAAACGCTTACACAATAATCATAACACTTTTTCAAAACATACATATTATGTTCATTTTTTTTCTTTTCTATAAAAAGTCACTAAGTCACGAATAAGTGACGCCAACGGAGAAGCCTAGGAATATAGGGTCTCTTTTTGTTATTGATGCGAGACGCTGCGTTCATGTTAATGCCTTCGCGGAAAGAGGGTCGACGGGACGTGGCTTTTACAAATTGGGATCAAATACACCGAGGCTTCTCAAACAAATACATTATCTAAAATGTGATCAGCGTTGGTTTTATCAACGTCATTTAATTTAATGAACATAATATGTGTATAGTATTTAGTATGTTCACTTTTTAACAGCAACTTCAAATTTATATTGTATAGATATATGTATTACTAGGACTAATCGTAACTTGATTTCGATCCGTGCGATTAGTTAACCAGGCTTGGCCTGAGTATCGATAACAATCGAAGTACACAATAATAATAATGGTTTTATCAACGTCATTTAATTTAATGAACATAATATGTGTATAGTATTTAGTATGTTCACTTTTTAACAGCAACTTCAAATTTATATTGTATAGATATATGTATTACTAGGACTAATCGTAACTTGATTTCGATCCGTGCGATTAGTTAACCAGGCTTGGCCTGAGTATCGATAACAATCGAAGTACACAATAATAATAATGGTTTTATCAACGTCATTTAATTTAATGAACATAATATGTGTATAGTATTTAGTATGTTCACTTTTTAACAGCAACTTCAAATTTATATTGTATAGATATATGTATTAGTAGGACTAATCGTTACTTGATTTCGATCCGTGCGATTAGTTAACCAGGCTTGGCCTGAGTATTGATAACAATCGAAGTACATAATAATAATAATAATAATAATAATAATAATTATGTTCACTTTTTAACAGCAACTTCAAATTTATATTGTATAGATATATGTATTACTAGGACTAATCGTTACTTGATTTCGATCCGTGCGATTAGTTAACCAGGCTTGGCCTGAGTATTGATAACAATCGAAGTACATAATAATAATAATAATAATAATAATAATAATAATAATAATTATGTTCACTTTTTAACAGCAACTTCAAATTTATATTGTATAGATATATGTATTACTAGGACTAATCGTAACTTGATTTCGATCCGTGCGATTAGTTAACCAGGCTTGGCCTGAGTATCGATAACAATCGAAGTACACAATAATAATAATGGTTTTATCAACGTCATTTAATTTAATGAACATAATATGTGTATAGTATTTAGTATGTTCACTTTTTAACAGCAACTTCAAATTTATATTGTATAGATATATGTATTAGTAGGACTAATCGTTACTTGATTTCGATCCGTGCGATTACTTAACCAGGCTTGGCCTGAGTATCGATAACAATCGAAGTACATAATAATAATAATATTGACAAATGCAAAACACAACACATCACTGCTGGTAAGAGAGAATTTGTGGATTTTGAGCTCGAACATGGTGACCATATAAGATCCATGGACGAGAATGAAACTTACAAGTATCTTGGTTTTCAGCAAAACACACACATAAAACATACACAAATAAAACGAAATCTAATCACACAATATTTACACAGTATATTTACAGTATACTTAAAACACAACTACACGGTAGAAACACTGTCAAAGCTATTAACACATACGCTACACCGGCCCTTACTTATTCCTTTGGAATAATAAAGTGGACCAATACAGATTTAGAACAGGTACAGCGAAACACACGTACATTACTCACTAAACACCGAATACATCATCCACACGCCTCAACAGTAAGACTATACCTTCCTCGTTCACGAGGAGGTAGAGGCTTAACGGACATAGCCCTGTTACACCAAACACAAATACACTAACTACGAGAATACTTTTATAACAAATCACACATTTCGGCGCTACACAAAACAGTCACACTTGCAGACAAATCTTACACACCCTTAAATATGAGTAATAGAAACATAACACCACCAATGAGTAGAGATACGTACATCACACATAACATACAAACTTGGACACAAAAGACTTTACACGGACGATATCCACAGGAGATTAACGAAGACTGTGTTGATATTATAGCAACGCATGCTTGGTTAACCAAATGTGATATTTTCCAAGAGTCAGAGGGTTTCATGTTTGCCATACAAGATCAGGTCATTTACACACGAAATTACAGAAAACACATAATTAAAGATAGGACAATTACACATGATCTTTGTAGACAATGTTTGCAAAGACCAGAAACCATACAACACATTATATCAGCATGTACACGTCTAGCACAAACAGAATACAAACACAGACACGATCAGGTAGCTAAGATAATACACCAAAAACTCGCCACAAAACATAACCTTTCTACTGATAACACACCCTATTACAAATATACACTGCAAGTTGTACTTGAAAACACCACACACAAACTATATTGGGATAGGACACTACTCACAGATAAAACTGTATATAACAATAGGCCAGATATAACACTTATAGATAAAACACAAAAAATCATATACATAATAGATATTGCCGTTCCCAACACAAACAATTTAGCCAATACACACGCAGAGAAACATCGCAAATACACTGATATAGCTCAGGAACTTAAAGCGCAATGGAGAATGGGAACTGCTCTTACAGTACCCATTGTTCTTAGTGCAACCGGAGTTATACCAAAAACAATACATCACAGTTTGCACATTTTAGGGTTAGATAAGAACATATACATACAATTACAAAAGGCAGTCATTATCAACACTTGCCACATAGTTAGAAAATTTCTAAACATAACGGAAGATACCGCACATCACTCAGAACCACATCACACACTTTCAAACCATTCAAACACAAAATGAAACACAACACTCAATCCTTCCTTCACAAATTGAAACTCTGTTGCATACACAACATAACATTATAGAAAGTCCATTACCAACACACAACACTTCAACAATC
Organism: Pyrocoelia pectoralis; assembly: GCA_036250285.1. Taxonomy (NCBI): domain Eukaryota; kingdom Metazoa; phylum Arthropoda; class Insecta; order Coleoptera; family Lampyridae; genus Pyrocoelia; species Pyrocoelia pectoralis. The sequence goes on along the minus strand of CM070075.1, from coordinate 75,229,773 downwards.
ACTCATGTAACACCTCTGACTCGTTCTCATGCACTCAAACGTAAACACACAATATACTCACAGTATCAGAATTCGCAATTAACACAAAACACAAACAACACATTACCCACTCGAATGCAACCTATGCGTCGAGCTAAACAACAAAAAACGTTTACACAATAACCATAACACTTTTTCAAAACATACATATTATGTTCATTTTTTCTTTTCTATAAAAAGTCATTAAGTCACGAATAAGTGACGCCAACGGGGAAGCCTAGGAATATAGGGTCTCTTTTTGTTATTGATGCGCGACGCTGCGTTCATGTTAATGCCTTCGCGGAAAGAGGGTCGACGGGACGTGGCTTTTACAAATTGGGATCAAATACACCGAGGTTTCTCAAACAAATACATTATCTAAAATGTGATCAGGGTTGGTTTTATCAACGTCATTTAATTTAATGAACATAATATGTGTATAGTATTTAGTATGTTCACTTTTTAACAGCAACTTCAAATTTATATTGTATAGATATATGTATTAGTAGGACTAATCGTTACTTGATTTCGATCCGTGCGATTAGTTAACCAGGCTTGGCCTGAGTATCGATAACAATCGAAGTACATAATAATAACTTTATTTGTGCATATACAATAATGTAATTCACAAAAAGGTAAGGGTTCGGCAAAGCCATTCTTACACCCTTCCTAGTATATTAAAAATAACTGTTTACAACGACTAATAAACTTACTAGAACCATAAAAAAGAACTCAGTGGCTAAAGAGTAGATTTTGAACACACTGCAATGTTTGTGTACCAGATTTTGTGAATATTTTAGAAATACCATCAATTACATTTATTTTAGTAATGCTATTATATCATGTTTAAACCTAGCGATTGGGGTTACCGGCATTTTTGAAACATATTTGTTTAACATTTTTGGCGCAGCGTAGGAGAAACAACATTTGTATTTTTCTGTTTGGCGTTTAGGAATTGTATATGTATCATATCTTATATTAACATTATGCATTTCAGATCTCTTACTTAGCAAGCTATAAAGATAGTTAGGAGGCTTACTATGGATTAACTTGTTCATAAATACACAATAAAGATATTCACTCCTTTGTTTAAAGTTTAGTTCGTTGGATTTTTGTAGAAGTGGAGTAATATGGTCCCTGTACCCTACTTTGAATATATATCTAATGCAGGCGTTTTGTAGTCTTTGTAACTTATTCTTGTTATATTTCATCCAGATAAGCGAAACAGTACGGTTCTAAATCTGCACCTAAAACACTAATCTATCCACCTCTGAAAGGTGGCTGGAGAATTATGTAAACCAAAAGGCATATCAGTGAACTGAAAGAATCCACTATCCGGGACAGTGAAAGCAGTTAACTGCTTAGATCAGAGAAGTCTTTTAGTGCTCTCAGGCAAATTATGAAAAGTGTGAGTGAGTCATGGCTGGGAACAGTATCAATGGTAATTGTTAATTAATGTTGAACATTTTAGTGCTGCCTGATGCTTCTCATTTAAGAAAAGAAACCTAACTTCATAGTTAGCGAGTTTCAGCGAGTTCCAAACCATACATCTTGAATCTTGCTTCCGAAGCACGAGGAAATTGGAAAGCAATAACGGAGTTGCGAATTACAATTTCTTTGAGATGATCTCAATAGAGTGCAAACAGTTATATAGGATTTAAGATTTAACTGAAGGTATCGTTTCTTTAAAAACCAAAAAATCGAACTTTAGTGTTCGATGATTTTCATACCCTAAACCAGATATTTAACTTAAGACTCAGTATGGATAGTAAAGAAATCGATACCGTGTACAATAAATTACTAGGGATGGATTACGTTATCTCTTACTCATTCGTAACCTTAAGGCGAGACATACAGATTCCAGGCGAATCTCAAGTTTCAGTTCATATTCATTACAAAAACCTATAATAACTTCTACCCACCCATAAATACAAGGTGATACAGCCAACTAAGGAGGGTACAACACTACCACTGCAAACCCATCTTATTCAGAAAAATACTGAAAACACACTATATTGACTTGCCATAATAAGAGATCGGTTTACTATACATCAAATTGTAACTCTATCAAGGATCGTAGACTGTTGACAAAGACTATTCCAATAACAATTATATAGTAATTTCAACACTAATAGTAATTGTGGCCACAGGTGTTCTATCTAACAAGTATACATTACATATATCAAAATGGAATTTGAACGTGGGCATTTCCAATACCACAACGAACTATATATTATTGGAAACATGCCACATGGAAAAGGACTTTTAAATTAACAAAATTTATTGTTTCCCGTACCTAACGTATTTTGTTCTCCGTTGCATGTTTTGTGTAACTTTTTGTAGAACAAATGTGATGATTGAATTTAACTGTTGTTCTGAAAGCGTAATATATTTCCTTGAAATTGTACTAAATAGCTATCTATTTTTCATTCTTTTAACCTCGCGGAGTTTGTTAGTTGTAGTTTAACACGTAAATGCAAAGGAAAGTATAGGGTACGAAAATCTCTGTCGGCCACATAGTATACCTTCATATACCTACTTTTAAATGCAAGCTGGATGAAACCCTGCCCTCAAAAATCATAAAATCGTTTTTTGAGAACCGAGTATTTTTATTAGCAACATAATAATGAAGGCAGAACAAATACGACAAAATTCTTCGCGGAAGGCCATCGTGGATTCCTCTATATTGATTTTGATACTTCTTGGTTACTGTAAAATTACTTCTAGGTTGGTTTCTGAATGTCACCCCACCATCGAGCTCGTATGGGTTAAGAGGCATGCCGGAACGAAAACCGACGAGAAAGCCGACGAGTTAGCCCAACTGGCCTCAAAACAGGTGTTTTATGGTCCAGAGCCGGCTCACCCACTTACAGTACCAACTGTAAACAACTTAATAACTCAAGACATCCAAGCCCAGAACAAGGCTTGAGTGACGTTGCGGGGTCAGACGACTCTAGTCAGGGAGGTAGTACAAAGGGCCCAACTTGTGGCCTAAGTACGCGTGGACTATGTCCACCCTCCTGTCGTAATCCAGAATCCAGATACTTCTTGGAACTATCACTTGCAGGATCTTGCAGAAAAGAGTCATCATCATCTCGCAGATCTGAGGCTCATTCTCCATTTGTCGCACGTTCGAAATTTCGACGAGTTTTGCATCAGATCTTGTTTTAAAGTACAGTCATAGTTGAAGGTAGATCACTCTCGTCTACTGAATATATTTTATTAATAATACCCTGCGGTCTCCACGCGCTACCTCTTGTAACTTATAGAATTCAACGATTACAATGTGACCTTTACTGTCCTTCACCATAAAACCAATCGTTCACGCACAGTAGTATGGCAAGTCCTGCAAAACTAAAAATTCAATACAGAGTATAATCATTTTTTCCCCCAGCACTTTCTTTTTATGACGTAGAGACCACGTAGAACAGAACTTATACCTACCTATGTATAGCACGTTGTGTTGTAATCAGAATTTGCATAATGAATACCTAACCTAAGAAATCAAAGATTGATGAAACGTTATTTGGTATCTTATTTGTCGTTCTAAAATTAATTTGTTGCTCCTTTGTTATTCCTTTGTTGCATTTTGTTCCACTCCTGTGGGTTTGTCGTTGTTGGTTCGTTGGGCGTAATTTTTTTTGCAATACGGTTTTACATTTTCTCCCATGCATATTGCCTTAATTGAAATTTGCACCCCATTTGTCATTCATTCTTCTGCCGGATACGAATTAATTCAAATAAAGTCTGCGTTTCGAACGATTATCATTTATGGTTTCTCTAAAAGAATTCAGACGTAACAGGTCTGAGACAATGATGGAAAGTATGTACGGGGAGGTATGAAAGAAGAAAACTTTTATATTTCTGTGCAATTCTCCTTGGATTTTATGGATTGATTCTGTTTCTACCATATCCCAAGAAAAACGTTTACGCGTAAGGAGTTTTAGCTTAAGAAGGAAATAGTGGATTCCACAAAGTAAATATGGAGAAAATTAATTCTAGGATAACTTCTTGTTGCGGTAGTCTTAATTCAAAAATTTCTTTTAATCTATAGTAAAAGCCTTTATTACATTTTGATATTCGAGTTTAGAATTGCTCGATAACATAAACCATATTCATTATAAAGATCATAAAAATTATGGTTCATGATATAAATGGCGATAGTACCCTTTCAATATACATCATTTCCACAGGAAATAACCTGAAGATTTGAACATTTCTCTTTAGATTTCTGGCAAAGTTCCTCATAGTGCAGATGCAGATGACATCTACTGTAGAAAATACGAGCAATTTGGGGGATCGTAGGTGTAAAAGTGGTACCAAGCGGTAGTTAAAGTAAGAAGTGAAAGGATTTCAAGGATTGGGAGAGTCCATTCAAAGAACATGTATTGACTTTCGAGTGTGGTCACTTTCGTCAACTCCGCACTAGATAATAAGAAGAGTAGTGCACATTTTCTTAAGTAAAAAGCTCCCAGCATTTAATGGTCATTATGCCTATTTTTCCTACGCTAATTGTTTTTCAGTTTCATTTTCGTTCTGAATTGATTATTAGATAGAAATGGTATGCAATATGGTGAAGTGGAGCACCAAGTTATGACGGTTATAATTGTTATGATGGATGTTCTTGGTTATAATATAAGTGATATGAATCAGGTGGAGTGGGGAAATATTTGCTTCTACGGCCAGAGTTAAAAGACGACTTCCGGGGTAGAATAGTGTCATAGTTGAGAAGGTCAACGTTTCGCCCACATTTGTAAGGGGCTCATTAGGACAAGAAAATAAACAACAGAAATAAAGTATGAGAAGTGAAATAAAAGCAACTCACAACCTCCTCTTTAAGGGTAATCACTAAACTATTAACATTATGGATATGAAAAATTTTTGGGGATAATTACATATATGATATATTTAATTGAGTAAAGGGTCCTCCCAATCAGGCAATGAGGAAATTCTCTAGTAGAAATTTTTCAAATCCATAATGTTAATAGTTTAGTAATTACCATTTTCCCTTCAGCTTAATTATGAAATCATAATTTTAAATACCTCCTGACATTTTAATGATTCTTGAGAATGGGATCTGTGATCCCGAAAGATGTCGCTTGACGTTTGACTCGATATAAATAAATAAAGGAGAGGTTGTGAGGCTTTTATTTCACTTCTCATTCTACATAACCCATTTGTGAGCAACGGACCCCATCAATATTTACAGAAATAAAATAAAATATAAATTGATAATTGATAAATAAATATTGGTAAGGTTTTACATTTTATTTTATTTCTGTTGTTTATTTTCTTGTCCTGATGAAGCCTCTTACGAAAGTGAGCGAAACGTTGATAACTATGACATGGTCCAATGGTCCTATCCCGCAAGATGTCTTCATCTTACTGGGGAAATCTTTGCTGTCCGATAGTTAGGGGTAATCTACGTCGACTTTTAGAGGTAAGGGGCATTAAATAATTTTACGATTGTACAAGGTCTTATCAAAAATTATTATAATTTTTATGTTTTCTTTAAAAGGAATAGTTTGGGTATTTAGATTTTTGGTGTTTCTCACCACCAAATTCTTGTGCTGGTATCCGGGTTTTTCATGATGATTTTTATCAGATGTGTATGAGGCAACCGAGGTGCTCATACTTGTGATCGTTAACGTGCAGCCTTATTTTTAGGCAATGAGGTAGTAATACCATTTAAAACTTTTACTACCTAAATAAAAAGTAAAATTGCAAATATATCTATACAATCGTGCTGTTTTAATACAGAATTTTATAAAATTAAAAGTATTTGGAGTTAAAATTTGAAACAGTTTAGTTTAATTACAGTAGACAATAACTTTTACCATTTCATTAGGAGTTTATAGACACTAACGTTTCCTTCCTTTCTCTTAAGCAATGACTGCGATAAATTAATTTAGTTAATAGTCACCCTTTAACTCAAATTCATCTGTACGTATAACAACATAAATTTTAGGAAAATGAATGAAACCTTTGAGAGGGTGTGCCAAGTTATAAAGTAATATCTTTAAAATTATTGTTCCCGAAGTATATACCATTTTTTAAATCGTTATATAGGCCGATATGGATCCGTACCACGCAAATTTACCATACAAAAAAAAACAACTTATAAATTTAAATTATGATTAAAATGCACGCTTACCGATATTTATCTACCCCACATTAAAATACAAAAAATGTAAGTTGCAGCTTTTAATTTGTAAAACAACGGAAAAGTTATATCTATAGCGTGGCAACGTAGTATAAGGAAGTATGTGAAAACTTGTTATATATATTATATAAAAAATATCAGCGATAAAATTTCGATATCAGCATAATTTTTACATAAGCAAAGTAATTTCGCTCTGACAACTTTGTCCTATGTCTAAATTTATGTAGCCAAATTTTGTACTTTTATTTATATAGCGGCAGCTTGTGATAATATAAAAATATGTTACCGAGGGGATTACGGTTTTATGTTATAGGAAGGGATTATACGAATAGAATCGGTACGTTTACAGGGTGAACACCGACTAAAACGAGATGTCGATATCACGTCCCCGATTTTATCTCATTCTCGTTTTACAATCTTTATTTTTTATTATTCGTTGCAACCAATAATCTCATTATTGCTTGAATTACGGTCATACTCGTTGAATGCCATCTACCAACTTTGTATACATATCTGTTCGCTTTTTATATCCAATAAAAGTCTTTTAACGCGAAGTATGCCGTTAGTTTCCTAGTTAAATTAAATTGGTATAATTCCTAAGCTTCGTTACTATCGGATCTTATTGATTTTATAATTTTTTTAGGGTTTAATTAAGTGGATTCATATTACGACAGCTTTCAGAGCGTAGTTGATGATATTTAAATTGTTCTTGCACCCTTAAGTGTGTGTAGGAAATGTACACAAACTGTTAAAATGAAAATTTATATTAACGATTATACCTTCCTCAGTTATTTATGTTCAACACAACGGAATTAGTCCAGCCTACAAACCTACCAAAAAATGCATACATTCACACAATTGATATTTAAATTTTGAATTTCAACTACTGAAACGTATATCATTTTTTTGTAGAAATTTATGGGAGAGCGCGCCCCTTTTAGCTGAAACATGTGTATTTTTTCTAGTTATATCTATCCTATAGAAGAAATTAAGTTTCGAAAGTGAAAAGGTTCTTGATAATAAAGTATGGAGACAACATGTATACAAAATAACGACAAAAAAAAGGTGGATATCTGTCTCGTAATTTGTCATTAATTTACTTTTTCTGTAGGTTTTTAGACCTTTCAAAAAAAAAACTAGAAACGAGCTACTCTTACAGTTGACAAGTCGACATAAATCACAAAGCACAATAAATATCTGTGAGTGGACGACAAACACAATACAAGAAAACCAAATACAAACTGCACAAAAACGATCATTTGTCAAAGTCTTTAGCTATAGGTAAACGATATTAAAAAATATGTCTTATTTAAATAACTCGCGTGTTTCTAGCTATGATGAATTGGGGGTAAGTTCAAGATGGTCGTGAGTTACTGTTCATGACATACTATAATACCCATCAAGTGTAAAATTTATCATTTTCTCTCATAATACTGAACTCAACTGTGATAAAATTTATTTCGCTTTTGTTTAAGATAGCAAGAAATAATTTCCAAATGGGGGATAATACGTCATCTCACTGTACAATCGAATCACTTTTAAAATCCTCGGAATGCATTACTTCAGGATTTTTTTTTCATTTACATCGATTCGATATGAATTTAATAACTTGCTAACGTTCGTTTTTATCGTAGCGCATGAATAAAAATCCACTTTACAGATTTGTACCATCTGCTATTTTTGCGATTACTCATATTACCGCCTACATCAAACTTTTACATATTTTTCAATTTTTATGTAAAGACCTATATTTCGCTGGGATTAAAATAAATGAGATTCGCTCTAGATTTCCTGAATACGTTCTTGTGTTATATTACTTTCGAAAGGCGTGAATTTTTTAGCTAAAATTCTAAACTTGATAAATAACACTAAAATTGCATTTAAATCTACATATTTGCCCAAAAAAATTATATACGGTGTGATTTTTGTTCATGAACATAAATATCGATGGGCTAAAAAAAATCATTAGCATAATCGATAGCAATTCATACATCCAAGCAAACTTTTAAACGTATACTAACACAAATTCTGAATAGAATTCATGAGTGACGATTTTCAGAAAGGGGTTGAAATAATAAAATATAACACACAACCTTCCCTTAAATGTAACCTTAAAAGGTGGCCTTTATTGCAAACATGAAGGATATTAAAATTAACATTGGGGTTAAAAGAATGAACGGTGTTGAGAATGTGTTCTGAAAAAGAGTGGCTAAAATTATTTAATCGACGTAAAATGTTCTTTGAAACGAGTGGCGAAAGATCTACCCGTTTGATCTATATAAAAGAAAGGGCAGGAATGGCAAACAAGTTTACAAATACCAGATTTATCAAATTCTCAAGTTCGTTTTCTAAGAACATAAAACGAGATACGCAACATTTGATTCGAATTGCGTTGGATACATAAAATGAGTATTTTTAAGTAAGGTGTATCCCAATAAGTACGTTGGATTTGAATTGAGCACCATTATTTTGTTACTGGGGATTGATTGTGAGAAAGCTTTATAAGTATGACGAGCTTCTTATGGTCTTCGGTCGTAAACGCGGCCTAATGAGTCAACAGCTCGTGGACTAATGAAGAAATTTGGGCATCAGAACATCGCGCTTATACAGGACAGTGTCTCTCGCATGCATACAATATTCAGTTAACACAACAATTGCAAGCAACCGATCATATCCAATTGAGACAATTTGATGAATTACAACTTGGGAAAAAGAAATTATCTTTAGTGACGAGGCGCATTTTCTGTTAAATGACTTCGAAACGTGAATGCGGCCGCATTTGAATGGATTTGACACTGAAAACGTGTTTTCCGTGGCGTCATCTTAAACATCGGTCATCAGCCAATTGCAATTTTTTGGCCCGATTCGTAACGCGCACGTAAACCGGAAATAGTCTGACTTCCTTCCTTGCAGGGCCGCGGAGAGCCGTGTGGGACTCTGGTATAGACAAAAATGACGGGCCCTCTTAGTGGTGTGGCAAGAAAAACGTGGCAGGAAAAAAATGTTGGGGTTCGTTTTAGAATAATGAATTTATGCGGCACTGCCCCAAAAATGTTTGATTGAAACGTATGTTTCCATAGACTTCCCCGATTTCGGGCTCGAATCCGGGCCGGGCCAGCATATTTTTAACCGGGCCGGGCTTCGGGCCGGGCCAAACTTTTTCCGGGCCGGGCCGGGCCAAAGGGCTCGGGCCATTCGGGCTTTTCGGGCCGGCCCGAAACCAATACACCTACTATAACGAGAAGGATTATGCGTTCAAAGTTTAGTGCGCATCATTGCTAACATTGTTATCGTTGTAATTACGATTTCGATTAAATGATCAAATTAGTACCTATTATTGTTTACGAGAAAGCAGAGAAACAAATAAACAATTGTTTATCGTGATTTGTTTATGATACCCAATAACAAAAACCCTGTCTCCAAGATAAGGAGGGCCACTATGGGGATTTCGGAAACGGTAAGAGATAGAGTTTCGGTTAAATGGGAGAAAAGTTGGGTAATTTTGAGTTGGATAAAATGAGATTTTTAAACTGACGAAATTCCGAACCGTTCTGAAGTTATGCGACAAAAAGCGAATTTTCAGGATTTCGTTTCTGACAAATTGTTACTTTGCCGCTGATGTTAAATAAAAAATAAAAGAAGCTTCTACAGGTACTTTTTAACGTTCTTTAACTTGCCATACAGAAAATTGAAATCCGACGTTTCGTTTTCAAGTAACCACCATCAGCTTTGTTTTTTTAAATACGGTCCTGTTTTTTTATAGGTAGGTACATAATATTACAAGCACTTTTTATTCTGCATTCAAGCATGTATCACACTTTGGTTTAATTGCGATTTTATAGTTACTTTACGATTATCGAAAAAAATCTAAGTATGAACCTGTATCCCTCCCAATAACATTGAAACTGAATTTTATTCATAAATGGGCTTTTGCTAACTGTACTTTTTTCATCAAATTAATGAAATGACACAGAATTTTAGATTTTGAATACAAATTTTACAACCAAGTAATTACAAACAATCAAGAACACAAAAATGAACAGATAACATTTGATGAAAAGAAAATTTAAACATGACATACCAACAATTAAAAAAAAATTATAATAAATGCTCGAAAAGCCCTCCTTCGTTCTCCAATCGTAAATAGCATCTTCTAACTGTGGAATCCAAAGCATTCTTTAACATTGCAAGCGTTACAGTTTGGAATGCGTTAAGTACAAACCTTCGGAGTTCTTCTTCTATTCCAAAGATATTTTTGTAAACATAATTTCTTATGTACCCCCAAAGAAAAAAATCCTGCGGGGTTATATCGGAAGAACGAGGTGGCCAGGGTGTTCCAGAAATGGTGCTTAAAACTCTTTCGGCAAACCTATTTGAAAGGTAATCTTTAACCACCTGTGAATTGTGCGCAAGTGCACCATCCTTCTGAAACCAACAATCGCGTACTACGGCTTAGGGTAAAATATCAAGAGCGTCTTCAAAAGTAGAATCTAGTAAACTTAAGTAAAATAGTAAAATAAGTATAAAATAGCAATTAAACCATTAAGTGTGATACATACTTGAATGCAGAATAAAAAGTTCTTCTAATATTATGTACAAAAAAATCAGGACCGTATGTAAAAAACAAAGTTGGTGATGGTCGCTCGAAAACGATACGTCGGATTCCATTTTGCTGCATGCCATATTAAAGAACGTTCAAAAGTACCTGTAGAAAGTTCCCTTACTTTTTATGTAACATCAATCACAAAGTAACAATTGGTCAAAAACGAAATGGTGAAAATTCGCTTTTTGTCGCATAACTTCGGAACGGTTCGGAATTTCGTCAGTATAAAAATGGCATTTTACTAAACTCAAAATTGCCCAACTTTTCTCCCATTTAACCGAAACTCTATCTCTTACCGTTTCCGAAATCCCCATAGTGGCCCTCCTTATCTTTGACACAGTGTATAGTTCCTTTGTTGCTAAAAGTCGGGTCGGGCTGTGTTATTTTTCTTCGGGCCGGGCTTCGGGTCGGGCCAGACTTTTTTAAGTTCGGGCCGGGCCGGGCTTGCCTCAAAGCCCGGCCCGGTCCGGCCCGAGTCCATCACTAGTGCTGAGGTGATTTTACTGGCTTAGGGATGAGGATAATTTGGACTGTTTTCCATTGAGCTGGAAAGATGTTCAGACGAAATAGGTTTCTTGATCGGGCAGTTCCTTTAATATTTTTCCCGTGATGTACTCGTATACTGGAACTTTTTTGGGATTCAGGTTTTTTATTATTTTCTGCACTTCCTTCACTTTGAATGGTTTAATTGGCAATAGTTGCGAAAAGGGTGTTTTTATGAACTCTTCTAGATGTGTCCCTTCATTTTCTATGATTGCTAAGGGGAAATGTTGGGATACTTTCCTCATGAAGAATCTCCATTTGATTTAATAGAGTTAATAGAGTTTAATCAAATAAAATTAAAATGAAGGGAATTAATTGTCATTTGTTTATAACTTTCATCATATTCAATAAAGAAGCATTTAGGAGAGGCTGTAAGTCTTCGTATTGTTATAATACATTTATCATGCTGTAAATGTAATTATTTTTGTTCAGTACCATCTTGAAAGCTGGCGTGCCTCCCAATTAACAAATTTTGGATTGCATTAATACGTCCCTCGGCAAAATTTAGCGCCAGTATCAAAGAATCTTCCAGCGATCTATAGTGTAGAATCTTTTAAATAGTTGAACAGTTACATATTTTTAGTATTATTATAACATGATTATGGCATACCTATGAGTTAGAAGCCCGTGACAAAAGTTGCTTTGGGTATACTCCCTATTTAGTTACCACAACAGTTTACTTTCGTGTCAAACACAAATTTCAAGTGCAGAGTTTGTGCAGTGACGATTTAGTAAGTGACTTGATGGCCCCATTAATTCTTTAATGTAAACATAATATTTGGGAGGCACAGTGTGCACCAAAGTTGAAGGTAAATCCAACCTAATGTGTTAGGCCAAATAGTGCTGGCCAGTAACACAATGAAAATCGAACAAACAAGAAAAAAAGTCAGTATAATGAACGTGATGGTTTGACGAACTGACTTTAAGTATAAAGTACGACAGTTTTCCTATGACGAGTAGCGTGACTTATGATTTGTAGACGAATACGAACGGAGGATTTGTCGAAAGAAAAATATTTAAATTTTGTGTAAAATATATGTTTATGGTTTATTGCCATCGAAATTTATAAGTAAATTAACTAGATTTTTTTGTAGTGATAATCAAAATATACATTCGAATAAATTTCCTACTTTAAAATGTGTAAGAATGAGGGTTGGAATCTTCTTTTGAAACGCTAAATTATTACAGAAAGGAAAAGAAACTGCCATTTATCATTTGTTTAATCTTTTAAAGTATTAAATAAAATTTTTTTATTAAATTTGTATCCGACAGACAACAGTCTAGAGAAGAAAAATGGATTCGTAATAATGTGTATCTGGTGAAAGAACTAAGTAGTTCATTTCTTCTCTTTTAGAGGAGAATGACTTAAATCTTTTGTAGTCCACCATTCGTCTTAATTTTATTTCACTTCAGCGAATGGTGGGTAATTGTAGACTCTTTGAATCTGCTTTATTTTCTATTTGTTTTGCGATACGAGCTTTTACGATTTTCCGGATTTTCCCATACCGAACGTTGTATCATTTATTATTAAAACACACATTCGAGCTTTTAATGAATTAAAGCTTTCGAAATGTAAAAACTTTTATACAAAACGGATCCCTTTGTACGTATTTAGTGTATGAATATAAAATTTATGAGCTTGATGTATTTATTTATATATTATAGTAGCCACCCTTGCTATATCAAGTTTACTGCAAACTTTGCGTTCGTTGCGAAATCTCTGCGTGTAAATCAAGTTTATAAGGGAAAATATTTACTCAGTATTAAATGGGATCACATCCAAATGTCCTACAATTTGAAAACCTTAATAATAAATCATTGCAGGGAATGCAATTCCTTCCGTTTTTGTTTATTATGAAATGGAGTCACCGTCTTCTTTAGTATTAAAATAAATAACGTAAATGTTGGGATTAACATTTTTATCTTCGCCGTAAAAATGGAATCTTGTATTAAAATTGGCTTTTCCAAGATGCAATATTTATTATGTACTGTTTTAGTATATGTATGTGGCAAGCTGAATAAGATTGTGTTGTTTAAAATCTTCTTATGATGCACTTGTTACGTTTTTACGTTAAATATGCATATACATTTTCTCTACGGCGAAAGCAAAATGCTATGATAGATGTTTATATTTGGCGAATTCAGCCAAAATTTGCACATAAATGTGTTTTCAAAATAAAAATATGTATTTTCTCTCAAAGTGCTCTATACATCCAATATTTAAGACTAAACATTAATCACAATCCTTTAACTTTGTTATGTATAATTTAAAAGTGATGAGATGCATGAACATGTGAGGCTTTTATGAACGCGCCAGCATTCTCTTTATTAATTTTGTTCGTTATGTCAATTTTCTTCCAGCCACTATTCACGAATAACATATTTAACATTAAAGCTTCCAAACATTCTTTTGCAATTCCCCTATTAACAAAATATCCTGTGAAATATATTAATTTGTTTTGGTTCTACATGACAATATACGAAAAGGAACAAGAGAGTCGTCCACATCTGATGAGATTGGTGCTTTTTATGGGAAGATATTGTTTCCAGTTTAGGAAACAAAATGAAAGCTCTGGCACAGAGTAGCACATGTCTCAACCAATATGTGAATCAAAGATAAACGTATCCATAGATCATTTCCAAGTATCTCATCTCAAACTCCTAAATGTTCAAGAACTTACAATTATGGCTATTATAAACCCGAAGTTCCAGAAAAATTAAACCTAGAACATTTTTTTACTTTCTTGATCAATATGTACCTCGAAGAGATTATTAATCAAACAACTGGGAAACCAGATATAATAGACAACAATATGACAATAGAAGGGGTTGAGACGGTTAACATATTATGCTCCTTTTACGATTGTGCGTCAATCACTCGATATTTGCTAATTGGTAATTTTTTTTCTATGGCTCTTTAAATATTACCGTTATATCAATACCAATATTACATTTAAAATTATAATTTGAATCGTAAATAGGAAAGAAGTAAATTTTTAGAAAATATATGATTTAGAATGAAATTATACAAACGGGTTAAGATAAAAAACGGTAAGCAGAACTAGGCAAAAGAGTGGAAGAGCCTTATCTACCATTTATGTTGAACTAAATACCGCGCAACATTGCACACCAAGAACTATTAACGTAATACATACATACATATTGTAATTGATATTATATACTTTTGATTTATCACTGATATCAACTGAGTATTTAAGATTGTTGTATACTACCACCGTCTATATTATAATTGTAATATTTTGCAGATTTATTTTAGGAGACAATTCCATGAATACTTACTTAATTGTTTAAAATCACGAGTAAATTTTTTCCTGGTATGAAATATTTAATAAATTTCCGTATGCTGTAAATATTCAGTGGTTTTTTCCAAAGAAAATTCCTATTTTCTCTAATAAACACTCGGAACCGCATTCTAAATATAACAAATGACACTATTTGTATATTTTAATGATACAACATGCAAAAAGTGTTCAATTTTTTTAGATTTGCTAAATTGAAATAGTAAAATAACGATGAACAGCTGTTTTCAATGAGTGGCATTTATGTTATAATTAATATTTATAATATTCGTAAGAGGCGGTATATTTACTACAATCAGAAGTGTATGATTGAACGTTTACAATTCGATAGCCTTATGTGCAAATAGACAAATGTTTATAAAACACTTGTGGCATTTATCGAACCAATCAAGCTGTACAAACAACTTTTTGTTATAAAGAAGCCTTTATAATCGAAACGTTCCAGATGTTCTCAAAATTCGGTTTGAACTCCAATTAATTTAAATTTTATAAATCACCTAAGTGGGTATTATGCATCATCAATTTCAATCATTGTACTTATTCTTCTACCGTAATTATATAATAATAAGGTATGAAAGGCATAAATTATTTGTGTTTTCTAATAACCTTCCCACTCGAACAATCGAACGTAAATTCTGATTAGCTTTAAATCAATGCCAAATTTATTTCACAAGTCTTCCATTGAAGTTATTTATTCTACAATTAAACCCACTTGACCGGTACTTATTATAATAAATTAATTTTGTACGTTTCGTAACATATGTATACTATATATAATTAAATTAAATAATAAATTGTAACAGATTTTTCAATTAATTTGCAAACACTTATCTAACCACCTTGCATTGAAAGTATTAAGTAATTCTTTGTCGGTAAAAAAGTACTTAATCTCAAGAGCTTACAAATAAGTTACATAACAACCTCATTTTTCTATAGTGACTTCACAACAATTTTTGGAAATTTCCAAACCACACAAGTTGCTACCAACATATTTGGGGTAGGTAACTCGTTTTATCACTTCAGCGTTTACACTTGCAGTGCGCTCTATCATGATAAAGTAGTAAGCAATTAAGTAATAGAGCTTTGCCCGGCAGTCGAATGTTTAATGTTCATTGAATTATGCATTAAGCCTTAGAAGGCGTTTCCATTTGTCAACAATATGAAACAAACCTAAATATACAAACTACATAAATTACAAACAATAGATATTACATGTCACAGTTCCATCTTTTGACTAGATTGTAGGAATTCATCATAGGTGTAAAAAGCCTTAGACATTAAAAAGTTTATTAAATTTTTTTAAATTTACAGACCTAATAGACATCGGAATGCTATTGAAAATGATTGAGACTGGTAAATTAAACCATCTTGAGGGGTGGTAAGTTTACAAAAAAAAAATTTACTTTTTTCAGCATGTGGTTTTTAAATTAAATTTTGGTGGCCATTTTGGCCTTTTAATCAATTTGTTTCACTGGCTTTGCTTTTGATGGTGACGAAGATTTAAGTATATCTATACTGTCAACTATGTAAATCAACTATAATTTTTTAAATTTTAAATTTTAATCGTTTCCATCTTCATTCGCCTCCAATCATCAACAAAAACCAATTACAAAATTGTTTATCAGTAAGTACCTGTCATTTAAGTATTATCAGTTTTGTATCACACTATGTTTTAGATATTAGCCTGATGATGATAATTAAGTTATAAAAATTATCGAAACATGTCGCAAGTAAACCTTTAAATTTAGTCAATATATTATATACATGGGGAAGGTTTAGTGTTTAATTGAGACCCCTCTCATTTACGTTTATTGTACCCACCCCATTTGGAGCACCACCATCCATCAGTTATGGACCTCTACAATTTACGAAATTGGATTGACAATAGAGGACCAATCCTGTAGGTTTCAACTATTTTGGGCCAAAATTTTTTAATCATCTACCATCTCGAATCAAAGCTCTGCCCATTTGTCAATTTAAAAACGAAATAAAATTAATATTAATAGAAAAGGCTTTCTACAACAGTAATGATTATTTTTCATATACGTTTTAATTGTATTTGTACCTACTGTGTTTTAGTTGTCTACTACTTATATGTAACATATTTATGTTATCTTTTGACGTGTGAGATCAATATTTGTAAGTATTGTAAATTCGCAAAATAAATAAACTAAACTAAACTAAACTAAACTAAACTAAACTGTAGGCTCCTAGATCGCCAGACTTTTCGATACTGGATCATTTTGTGTGGGGTTTCCTGAAAAATAGAGTGTATAAGGCACCATCGCAAAATTTAGAAGAACTAATTGATAAAATTAGAGATACCCGCAATGAAATTACCGCACCAATGTTAAGAAATGCAAGAACTCGACTAATAATTAGAGCAACGAAATGTTTGGAAATGAGTGGTGGTTATGTTGAACATTTAATACTTATAAAAAAACTATAATTACACTTCACAAATATTTACTTGTAGTTAGTTAGTATTAGGTTAACACAGTGTGATAACTAATTTAGGTAATTAAGCAATTTTGAACAATAAAAAATATGTACAATTTTCGTCGCCTCCTATTTGAATTAAATTAAATATTTGTTGTATTGTTATTAAAACATTAAACTATTGTTTATTTAAATAAATTCATGTTAAAATTTGAAATTTATACATCGTTGAATTCAGAAAAACTTTCTCTTTTAAACTATAAAAAACACTGATGTTGCTATTTAAAAAAAATTTTTTTTGTTCACCAAAAATGTTTTTGTCTTATAATATAGAATACACGATACTCAATAACTTTTGATTGAAATTTTTTTTTCTAAAGTTATTAGTTTAGGAAATATCGTCTGTACATTGCAAACCAAACCACCCTGTATATTGTGCATTGTGTAAGAATAAAAAAGATTTAATGACTTTTATTTGTAACCACAAAATAAAGAACGAATCTAATAATAAATGGTTTAGAAATATTGAAATTGGCAATTGTACTGTATAAGATAAAGAACAGCTTCAAAGTTACTAAAATTAAGGCGCAATAAGATTTAACAGTTTTTGCTTTAAATTTATAAAAAAGACGACATTTTGTCCGCCTTCATACTTTTATACTGTTCATATCTCATTTAGCGTACCCACTTTCTAAATTTAAGTTGACGTTATGTTTACTAACAAAAAATAAAGTAAGGGTTTATACGCCATCAAGATTAGATAACGTAATACTAAAATGAAAAATTTATTACTATCAAAAATTTAATACTATAAAAAATAAATTATGTAAAATGGCATCTTGTGCATATATTCCGCACATACATAACCTTAACTTTAGCGTGTAATTTTCCGCATCAATGACTTTTAAAAAAAGGTAAAGGGAAAATCATCCCTAAATCACTTTTCAATTCACCTTGTTGCCTCTCGTATTTAACACCTCAACAAATCAGTTCATATATACATAATCTGGCCAAATTGAAATTTAGACCCTCCCATTTTAATGATAATTTGCAAAATAGCGCGATACCCTCCGATATAATAAATCAACTTTCGATAGTTACAATACTAACTGATTGAATAGGATTGTAAATACAGCTGTGTAAAAAGGCGCACGAGCGTAAATTATTACCTACGTATTTTAGGGAGAATCTTGCATTAGTTACGGTGCATGGCTCAAATCTGAGATGAAAATGCTGGTCTAGTTTTACATGTAGATCTGAAACGAATATTTATCCAAGTATTTACGGTATTTTCCAAACCAATGACTTAAATCTGCATTTTACAAAAGTAAAAAAGAGCAATGCAATTTCTTGGGTGTTAAAAGCTCTGTGGATTTCAAATAGCTGGAAGCTACAAAAGTTTCAAAAGCGTGCACTACTTTCTGATTAGTTTCAAGTTCAAGTATTGAATTCTATTCGCTTTTAGTGTGCAGTCACCCTTTTACAGGACTTTTAAGTCGTTTCCCTACGGCATTTTTCCACATACGGATCTTTGTTAGAAAATGCCGGCATTAAAAGCTGAGCATTAAATGTATTTATATTTTCATTTTTAATTTCTGCTGGCAAAACGCTGTGACTAGTCAACGTAAAAACCCGAACAGTTAAATAAAACGCGATCAACACAACCTTAACTTCCGCGTTTCATTAATCTTATTTCACCATAAGTGTTTGAAACCAGAAAACATCAAATAATCACCTTTTTAGATTTAAACGGTAAATAACAACTGAATAAATAAATGAGAACGGTGTGAATAAATTTTGACGGTTATTTATCATATGTACACGTGTCAACCGCTCCTACACATAATACACAACTCGTTCAAATTATCTACATTAAAATAACATTCGAGATTAGTAACAGAAAATTTAGACGTATCATAAGGTATGAGATACATAGATATAAATATCGTAATGCGTTTGATCCCAAAATATTTAAATACATCGCGAATTGACGTTCTTAAATTTCTGTTACTAATTTTTGAGAAAATTCCATTTTTTCTGTATTTTCCGAGTGCCTCTGAGCATTTCCGTGCAGCTTGATATGAAAATTTCTAAGAATATTAAGTCTCGAGTATAAAATCCAAAAAATTAATGAATACCTACCTACGGTAAATTAATGGTCGATTCTAACATTGTCCTGGAAATGTACAGTTTTGTAATAATTATGCACCTACTATATTTTTACAGCCACAGTTTATAGCAATCAAGTTTGTAAGAGTTTACATTTACAGAATTACAGTTTAGTAATTAAACTCCAATGTAGGTAATTTAGAAAATGATCAGCGGAATAAATAAAGATAATAAAATTGTTTTAGTGATTTTTTTTTAAATTATGTTGGCAATTCTGACATTTGATAATTCAAATTTAAAATTTCAAGTTGTAGTCATTTGTTGTTAGTTTCTGAATTCAACAGATATTTTTTATTCCAATTTATAAACTAATTTTTAAATATCCAAATTAACTGTAATGTAAAGTAAAATAGTCTTGTCATCAAAAAATAATAATGGTTTAGTTGACAGTTAGTGTTGCAAATTTAAAAAAATTAAATCCCAGTTGTAACAGTACGGAAACGGAGCTTCTTTCAGTATCACTTTCAGTACAGGTATAAAGCTATAACCGTCCGTCGCGAAATAGAAAAAATTACTTGCAAAATTGGAGTTGCGTTAATAACATTTTTCTAAAACTGCCTTAGAAAATAGTTTTTTCTTTTGTAAAATGAGTGAGGAACGTTACATTTTCCTCATTTGTGATGAAAGTAAGCAGTCAACATAACAAATGAATTCAATAAAATGTCAACATTGAAAATTTAAACTTATAAATCAAAAATTAATGAATATTTTTAAATTATACGCAGTTCTCGATGAATTGATGTACTCGCTCCCGTGTCAAACTTTGAGCTCGAGTTGAAAAAAGCATAACTTTCTTCTCTTGTTGTACAAATAACTATTACATAAATTTGAACAAATGTAAAACCATAAGCTTTACTCGAAGTTCTCCTACTTTCTACTTCTATTATCAAAGTAGACGGATCATTCTGAAAATTTGCAGAACGCCATAACTTTTCATTCTAAACAACTTTTCTTAGTGAGACTTTGGCGTACTATGAACGGAAAAGGTACTTTACCTGAAACGAAATTGACAAGTAACGGATTTTTGCCCAAGCAGGCCGGAATCCCTAAATATGAAATTCCAATTCGAAAATTTTTGGTCCATCTCACCAATTGTGAACTCAATCCGGGGACACACTGTATAATAGCACAGACAATGTAGTGTGTAATAATAGCTTAAAAGCAGTGAAACAGAATTTGTAAAAGTTTTGACATTTCAGCAAATAGCGTCAACGTCGATGGGTCACTGGTACCAATCCAAAATCTCACAAAATCCTTGTTTCATTTTCTTGCCAAGGCAGGAAAATATCATTGTCAAGATGATTTAGGCGAATGGAAAATCAGTTTTTCTAGACGGAGGCCGAAAAAAATATTTTAGAGCAAATTGCTTATAGAATAAGTTTGTGCAAATTAATGCAGTTCATACGATGTGTTTCGCTTTAATTATACAATATTTAAACTAAGCTTAAAATACTTTAGTGTTCTTCAACTCTGTAATTAAGTGCTATAATTAAATTTAATTTTAAGTTTTCATTATTAACTTAACACTTTATTTTGTACTATTTATATAGAATAGTACATGAATTGTGCATTTATAAAATAACTTCTTTATGCTTTAGAATTGTAACTGAAACAGAGTTTCCGTAAATATAAGAATAATAATAAAATTACCTGAAAATCTCTAATAAGTAATCGAAGTTCAGTTTACAATCTTTAATTTACATGGGTCAAATTTATCATACGCTGATTATTGAAAGACAAACTCTTTCGTATTTTGAAAGACCTTGAAAATTATAAAAAATGTTTAAAAAAATTGCTTCTACAGAAGGCCAACAGTTATTTTTCTTCAGAAACAAAATTATGGTATATTGGTTGCCCTTTGATTGAAAATTATAAAAAATAAAGCTGTGTATTTTCAATCTTAATGCTATTATCTGCTAACTGGGTACTAATTGCTTCACAATTAATCCATGGATATAAGGAAAATAATATCTTGAACGCCTCCGTGCGTCTCAACAACAATGAGGTTGGAAAAATGGTTCAAAAGCGTAAATGTCTATCGTGTATATGAAACTTTCCTTTTATAAAAGCTTCACTGTTGATTACTTTTGCACCGCAATGGACCAAATTTTAAACTTTAAACATCACTACCACATATACACGACTTTTTATCAATGTAAATATACAGGTGGCCTTCAAATTTTGTCGACTAAACACAGCCCCACTATTATACTCCACAATTAAAATGTTAACTCATTTCTCTCGGCCAGGAGGATGGTGGCAACAATATTTTGGGGTGCGAAGAAAATAGTACATATCTGTCTCCTTTATAGGGGATAAAAGTATCATTACGCTACCCTTTTGGACAATATAAAGGTATTAAACGAGTCGCATTATATAGGAGAATGAACTGCGATTCCAGATTGTACCGCAACCACTAACGTTAACGTTAAGACAGTGATTACAAGAAAAGATAGGAAAATTGTATTTGAATTTCACAGCCGTTTCTGATTAAACCAAAGCTAATGATGAAAAGAATAATGATTCACAAAACCTTCCCCACTGAAGACATTTAATAGTAATCAATTTGGCAATGAACGAACTTGAATTATAAAATTACTAAATTACATGTTTCGACATACATTGTTGTCATCCTCAGGCTAAAAAACTAAGTATTAGCACGTAAAACTAAGAATCTAATTATACTTACTATAAAAAGTTGAATTAGTTAAAGGTGGAGGTGAATGGTTTGATGATAAAATTACAGGACGCTCACCGTATAAAACATCGATTAATTGTTGCTTCCATTATTTCAATAGTTTACACCCCCATATACAGTTCAGTTTAGAAAAGGAAACTTTTCTCAACTCAACTTTTTAGATCTTAACATCACAAGTCTTAGAAAACCTACGACCACCGATTATGTTATCCCTTATTGCTTCTACCACCCCCTTTCCCATAAATTCTCCGCATTTAGATTTTACTTTAACAGTTTATTCAATTTGCCCTTAAACCGCCTCAATTTATTAACGAATACCACCTTATATTTCAGATTGCTGCTCGTAATGGGTATCATCAGGAATTGACTCAAAAGCTCTACTACCACATTTTTCATAAATTTAAAGTTAACTTCCAACTAAAGTCGAGACCTCACAAAGGTTTTTCTCTTTACCCTATATTGGCCCCGCCTCATATTTTTTCAAAAAAACTTTCAAACAATTTGATATTGCAGTTGTTTTCTCATCCAAACATAATCTCAAGAGTTAGGCGGCAGTCGCACAGAGAGACGACCAACCATGGCCATCCGCAACCGTCCAACTTCGACCGACCAAAAATTAAACAACCGTCGCACAGGGAAGACCCTGCAAGACCAACCGATTTTTAAATGTCGCGCTAAAGTCGATAATAATTCTGCAGGTTTCTACATACCCACCATAAATAAAATCGGTATTTATGGTACCCACAGTAAATTAAACAAATTAAGCAAATTAAACAAATTCATTCATCCACTTCCTCGACTGTCCACCCATCCATACTTAACAATAATAAAATAATTCAAAAAAAATAATTATATCAGGTTAGTAAAAAAAATTCAAATGTTATGAGTCACCGACCGTTAATCGTCGCGTCGACCAAAAGTTTAAAGCCGGGTTGAAATTTCAAACCGTACGGTCGTGGTTGCTTGTGGACGATCGTGGACGGTCGTTCTTGTCAGACGTGCTCTATCTACCAACGTGGTATTGAAATTTTGGTCGGTCGTCTATGGTCGGCGACCAAAGTCTGTGCGACTGCCGCCTTAGTTCATACAAAAGACAAAATGGAGAAATTTGGAGTTTGCAAATTGTACTGTGGCATATGTGGCTCTGTCTACATCGGCCAAACCGTTAGAAAGTTTAAGGTTAGAATCGCTGAACATTTTTCTTGCATTACGAACAACAACCTCTTCACAAAATCGTCCTTGGCCCATCATATTTTAGAACATGAACATTCCTTTGACCCTAATTATCATTTCGAAATTTTACATGTTTGTGACAAGGGCACAAACTTAAATTTATTGGAAACCAAAGAAAATGTTATTTCCTTCAATCACAATCCGTCCGCATCCCTCAACGAATTTCTCATCATCACATCATTCACCTCCACCACTTCACCTTTAATTAATTCAACTTTTTATGGTAAGTATAATTAAATTCTTAGGTTTAGGTGCTAACACTTAGTTATTTAGCCTGAGGATGACAACAATGTATGTCGAAACATGTCGTAATTTAGTAATTTTATAATTCAAGAACCGTAAATTTTATAACTCTAGTCTAGTTCGTTCATTGCCTAATTAATTACTATTAAATGTTATTAGTGGGGAAGGTTTTATGAATCCTTATTCTTTTCATCATTAATTATTTACCCCATTTCGAGGAAACACCACTTATTTTACAATCCGATTATGGACCCAATCTACTATAATTTTAGCTGTTATATACCTAACTGTAGCTATGATCATCAGAGGCGTAGCTATAGATAATTTTTGGGGGGGTTCTATATGAGAGTTCGTCAGGTCGAGTCAACTATCCCCAATTCGGTAATGAAAAAATTTACGCCTGACCATGTAATTCAGAATTTAGTGCAGACCAGAATAAGGAGTATGTTTTGCATTTTTGCTTGTCCTTCATTTTCTTTAATTCTACAAACTGAGGAAATAGACATAAATATAAACATTTTGTCATGAAATTTTTGAAGTGCAGTAAAAGATATGGAAATATCTAAAATGATACCTCATTGAGTCCATTAACCTGAAAATCTGAATAGATGGTGCTTCTATAGGGAAAAATGTTTGAATATTGCGTTAAATTTAAGAAAATAATCGTTTTTATGTACACATAACCATAACAATGTTAACCTATTAAAGGGTACAGAGAGTACTTTATTTTCTGATTTTCATGTACATAATACAATTTATCATCACACGTGAGCAAGCATATTTCTAATTGGGGAACGCACCACAATATGATTTCACCCTCGACATCTAAATACCAAAAGTTACAAATTATTATATAGTTTGAACAATAGAAAATTAGATCATAACGTAGTTAGGGGTTTAGTTGTATCAGTTCACTCTTTGATAGGATGCGGATGCGGATGCAAACACCTAGCAGTAATTTGTTCAGGATTTTGCTTAAATTCTCCACGGTAGTCTTAGTACATCTATGTAAACCTTACTTTGTTTATATAGGAAGTTTATAAACAGCCTTACTTTAAGACGTTACTAAAATCAACGGGAAGTGAAATTTAATCAATATTTCAAACAAAATTTAACTACACGTTTAATATATTTTATTCTACGTCATTTTTATGAAATTAGGTTGTATATCGTGGTATGTGTTCAATTTTGTTATGTCAACCCTTTTTAATAATACATGAATTTAAAATTTTGACTTAGCACAATTACCGAAAATACTAAATGAAATAGAAGTTTGTAACAATCCAAGGAAAGTCTATAGAAAAGCATAAATCGTGTTCCAGATTTTACAAAAGAAACTACGCGTTATAAAAATTCAGTGGTCCCCACGTGACTGGAACCTAACCTAATTCTATTTGTTGGAACTTGAAAGCTCGGCCTGATCTCTCATCAGGTCGGGTATATTAAAACCACTTGTATCTTTATAGGGCAGTTGAACAAACGTACGGTGAAAAAGTAATATATAAATGATGTTTGTTATACGACATGGACGTCCAGATGCGCCTGCATTGCACGTGTACACAAAACACATCCAACTTTATGACAGACGTTTTGAGAAAGTTGTTTCAAAGGACATTTTATTAATCGTGAGTTACGTGAATATAATTGTCGGGGGATACTGTTACTATATGAAAAGGGGTTTTGTTATACGTTTGCTCAAAACGAGTACGGGAATTTCATTTACTCCAACATAGCAATTTAACGAAAGAAATATTCAGACAATTCCTTCACCTACTTTATAGTAAAGAAGGGGTGAGCTTTCAAAGATATGAATTTTGATCTTATGTAACATTATAGAATGTTTCAAGGCATAATTCTCATCTCAATTGGGTGCACAATGACAATAAGCTTCTCTTTGAAAATTTAAACCTTTAGCATAATTTTCTAAATAGTCGAGTTGATCAGGCTTAACATTTAATTAACTCAAAGTTAATGTAGAAGTGACGAACCTTTAGCTAAATGGTACAACTTACTTAATTAAATAATTAAGCAAATAAAAATCCACTATGAGTACGAAAACTTTTGCTAATATACTATCGTCAATCGTTTGCGATTCTTCCATGTTTTATTTATTGTTGTAACTTCGATGTTATTGTCTTAATTCCAGATTCTTGTAAATTTCCTCTCCCATAAGAAGTACTACTGTTATAATAAGCAAAGAAAAACAGAGCAAGTCAGAATAAAAGCTTAAAGGTGAAGTTAAGGAACCATCTTAGTAAAAGTTTCCCTTTGTTAGTACAACTTTTCCTGGTTAGAAAGCCTTTCCTTATTAATTAGAAACTTTTATGACAAAATAAGAGGGAACCTCTCATCATTCTTGGTGTTTCTAATATTCCAAGTTCTTGTAATAGTAACCGGAAACTGATGCATCGATTACGGGAAAACTATGACTTGTGACATAGTAATGTCTCTGGGAGATATACGATTGAACTATGTTGACATTTCTTACACTTTCGGTTACATCGGAAGTAGATGCCAACTTCCTTAATTTCAATGAACGACCTTTTTAGATTCTACATAAAAATTAAATGCATTTCGTGTATACTGTTCTATACCTAAGTCCAACCGTTTACGACATATTAAATCATAATTATACGTACTTATGTAAAAATAACGTTTATTTCATCCCTTCCATTCTTTGATTTTCCGGACTCACTTCAGTCCGGAAAATGAAACTTTACAGTATCATGCAATATCAACAAATTAAACAATTATCATTTTACCCTTTATTATTTAATTTGGATTGGTTTGCTTGTAGAAGGAGATCGACTTCGTATAAGGTTATCTATTCCGAAAGTTTGTAGTTTTCAAAAAAATTGGCAATTTAACATATTTCTAATGTATGAATGCTACTTTGCTTTTAAGGACTGTTACAACTTGGCCATGACTGCGGGAGAAAAGAATAAGGAAGAACAAATAAAACCAACACCAACAATACTCTTCTTCCTGATTGTTTTTCATTATGATGGAATCATATTTTGACCATAAATTTTGGACGAACTGAACATATTTCCGCCACTCCTTTGATCACACATTATTCTAAATAAATTAATTCATTATCATTTTTCTTTGTCACTGGTTCAGTTAATCGAATCATATTTACTGAATTGGTTTAAATATACCATTCGAAACACTTCAGAGCGCTAACGTAGATCCGTTTTAATATTATTGTTACCGATTTTCCTTCTAGAGTGGTTGGGATCTTAAAAGTGATTTAAACAATGCGCATGCTAACAAGCTTTACTTAAATATTAAAAAATGTACAGTTATGTGCTTTTCTCGAAAATCTAACTGTTATACCTATATTATCGGTTTCAATTAGTAGGCTTAGCACGCTGATGAAAGAACCTTGTAAAACACAACTTCTGTAACATTTCCAATATTGTGTCGCTTTTTGTAATTTTAGCACGCTCTAAATTTAAATATGATGGTTTCAAGTTCACCTAATATATGTGCATTCACTTTTAATTTCTCAAAGTTCATTCAATGTGTCCGGTATGTTTCATACTATTTCAATAGCGTTGTCAACAGCATTTACGAGAGCACGATGATGTGTTCATGTTATCCACGTTTGTAGGATATACACATAAGGATTAAGTTACATAGTATATTTATGTAGTGTTTAATAATTATAAATACAATGGGGGGAGCATCCCTTTATTAGATTTAGAGGCAATGCAGAGTGTGCAGCCTCTAACAGTATGCGGGACTAGTATACAGGGTGGCCCATTGAAAAGGTAACACGCCTGTTTTGGGGCACTTGACTCCTTTTCCCTATTTAAATTCTTGAGTTACGGGTTGCTGGGGCTAGGGGATTGACCTGACAAAGTCAAATTTGACATCAAAAGTTGTCCCCCAAAAATAGAAAATCGATGTGTCCGAGCGTTTTTTTAAGAAACTGGTCTTGTTCCAAAACAGGCGTGTTACCTTTTCAATGGGCCACCCTGTATTGTGATCCATTACACGACACAATAACTCTTGGATATCTATGTCCAAAAATTACCCCCCTCCCCCCACAAAACCTTAATAATTAGTCCGTACATTTCGTGGAGCGATTCTTTGCTTCAAGTTAGCCTCTACAAAATTTCCACATATTTGGACACAAAGGGGATTATACCCAAATCGAAGCAGGCAAACTTTGAAATTTAAACCCTTACTAATTTTCCAAATGAATACGAAGAAGTACAAACATTCCATTTTTTAAGTTTTCCTATTTTGAAAATGCATATTATTAATATTTCTTATATACGAAGGATAAAATACACGATGGTAATCTTTCCTCTTTCAAATAAAGCATTACAATGCCTTCATTTTCATGGACAAAACATACTATAATGTAAAATTTTAATCCAATCTGTGATCACCTTTGAGTAAATTTATTTGTACAAAGGGGCTTTAATATTCCTCGTTTCTGAAGTTTTGGTAAGCCACGAGAATAAGGCCGGTTCTCAAACGTGATTTCCTTAAAGATCTCTTGAATTATCCACCGATTAGTATTGTGTACAAACTTAAAGCGTCTGACACAATTTGAATCCAAGCATCTGGATCAAAGACTTCAAGTGGACGTGGTACACATCGATTTTTCCAAAGCCTTCGCTAGCATTTCCTGTCCAACTATTTTAAAAAACTACACTTAACCGCAAAATTAACGCACCACTCTGACTTTTGGTTTTATTTCGAGAAATATTATATATTTTCCGATTCATTAATATCAATTATAATAATTTGTTCATTATTACGCCTTTTGTAGGTTTTTGTCTGTCTTCTTTATTTAATTTTGAAATCATAGCAGCTTTTCATGAGGGGCTTGTTTTTCAAGTAAACAAACCTCACTTCTAAAATAAAAGTAGGCATTGTTTTTTAATTGTTTTGCCAATTGATAAGATAACTGTCATTCGTGCAATACCTATGTTTGCGATGGAACGTGCTAGACGAAATTTAAATCGTGATGAATGTGTTCAAATTGTAACTTTGTCCAATGAAGGACTAACAAATCGCGAACTTGGTAGAAGGTTTGGCGTGGCTCATACAACGGTCGGTAGGGTTCTGCAGAGATTTGTAGAGACCAACGATTACGCTAGACGACGTGGCCAAGGCAGGCCACGAGCTACAAATCGGGTGGAGGATCGATTTTTGATGCTTAGGGCACTTAGGGAACGGTTCACTACTGCACGAAGCCTCCAAATACAACTAAGCGAGGTTCATGACACTGCTGTTAGTCAAGATACCATAAGAAGAAGACTTCGTACTCAAAATTTACGACCTAGGGCAGCAGCTACTGGTCCCAGATTATCTGCAAACCACCGAAGAAACAGATTGGCTTTTGCAAGAAGGCATGTGGATTGGGAAATCCATCATTGGGAGCAGGTGTTATTTACGGATGAGTCACGGTTTTGCCTTGTAAGTTCTGATCGTCGTCCAAGAGTGTACAGAAGGCCAAATGAAAGATATTCCGCATGTAACATTCGAGAAACCACATTATACGGAGGCGGTTCAGTGATGGTATGGGGTGGAATATCTTTAACAGCTCGCACGGAACTTTTTATCGTTGATGGTGGACGCCTGAATTCTGAACGATACATAACAGACATTTTAGAACCTTTTGTGATACCTTTTGCACCTTACATTGGCGATGGGTTCATTCTTATGCAGGATAATGCGAGGCCACATGCGGCACATATTGTTACTGAATATTTAAATTATGTTAATATTGAAGTCCTCGAGTGGCCAGCCTGTAGTCCAGACCTGAACCCAATCGAGCATCTTTGGGACATAATGGGACGGAGGATTAGAAGTCAGCATCCACCACCTAACAGCTTAGACGAACTGCGACAAAGTCTTATTCGCGTATGGGAAGATATCCCACAAGAAACCATCAGATCTCTAATTGAAAGTATGCCACGACGATGTCAGGCTACAATAACAGCCAGAGGTGGTAACACTAGTTACTGATAATCTACATACGGTTCAAAAGAAGTTATCTTTGTGTTCGTAACAATAATGATCATTTTATATGATTTTGTTAAAGAAGTCATATTTTCAGTTTTCGTTTATTTCCTACAATTCATTTAAGTCAAACTTACTGTTATTATCGAAATAATTCTGTTTGTGTATTCTATTCTTAATATGTTTTTCAAAATGTATGATAATTTTGACTTTAATTATAATAAATCGAAATATATAAGTGGTGCGTTAATTTTGCGGTTAAGTGTATATTTCTCTGGTTTCAACAATTTTACGCCGCTTTTTGACTTTTACCTTTACAATCATCAACAATGTTCGACAATTTCAAATCGAAATAATTCATTTCTTCATTGTGGATGCCTCAGAACTATAACCACTGATCGTTTATGCTCAACTGAGACTTTTCGGCGCGAAGACTATTCGGGACGGGACAATTCGGCGCAAGACAGGTCAGCGCAATGCCTCTTCGTTTTATACTTTACAAATTATACGAAACATGCAAAAAATATTCTCAGCCTAAATTCATTTATCTTATTATTATAAATATATCATCCTAATAACCACATTCAGTGCAATTAACCATACCTACATATCAATTATTGTGTACACTCCAAATTATATAATTTGGAGTGTACACAAGGATTCATGTGTCGGACGGATAAGTCATTAAGAGCCTCAATCACCATTCCCACGACGCAACACCTGCCACAATCGAGGTTAATAGAGTGAAAACTCAAATGAAAAGAAGAGCTAAAGAATTTCAGGAACCAACAGCCCAAGTTATCAACTACTGTTTGCGTAGTTTGACACAGTCCGCTCAGACTGCCATGCCCAAACCTGCTTCGTTGAAGAAAATTGTCAAAAGGCAACGGAATCAAATTAATGCACCCCACCCGCACCTGCATCTTTGGTTGACATGATTTTTGAAATTGAAAACTATACAGCTTACAGTGCGAACGATAGAGAGGAGAGATTTTTGCTAGCAGATAGTGGTTTCGTGGAAGTCAGGATTCTCATTTTTGGAAAAGAGCAAAACATAGGTATGTTTTCAATCCATTATCGAATTTCCATCCGGTTTTACCTTACACTCCTAAATGAATATCGTTTTAATTTTTTGTGTTTCCAATTATTAATATTATTATTCGTTTACAGATTTTTGGAAAATACACACACAGTATAGGTAGATGGAAATTTCAAATCTGCCCCACCCTTGCTTGCACAAGTCTACGTTGTTATGGCGCACGTTTATGGAGCAGTTGTACCGTTGATTTATGGTCTGCTGTCTAACAAGTCTAGGCGGCCGTACACTTCTTTTATAAGGATGATGAAAGAAAAGGACTAGCTCCAAATATGCAACCAACTAATACATTGTGTTATTCTGAAACTGGCGCAGTAAGCTCCTTTCAAGAAGAGTTTCCTCAAGCTACGATATGTGGCTGCTTCTTTCATCTGGCTCAAAATTTGTAAAGACACCTGGCCCAACAGGGACTTAGACCAAGGTATAACAGTGAAGTGGACTTTGCCTTGCAAGTCAGAATGATTCTGAATTTGGCACATACATATGTTCCACTTGATCACTTAGATGAGGTGATTGATCATCTGTCAGCAAAAATAAAATTATTTGTTAAAAATCGTCTTATATCGAACCTACGTATAGAAAACACTAATCTCCTCATTTATATACTTACTTTAAATAATTAAGTAATAAAATATACTCAAATTTAGAAGAAAAAATATGCATTCGCCGGACCGGCGGCGCCGAACTGTCCCCTCGCGCCAATTAGTCCCCGCCGAACTAACCCCTCGCGCGTAATCAGCCGCGCCGGACCGTCCCCTCGCGCCGAATCAGCCGGGCCGGACCGACCGCGCCGAACCGACACGCGCCAAACCGTCCTAGACCCCTCTCTATATCCGTCCAGTATCCTCCCGTGACAAAAATTACATTCTGCTTACGATGTCGAGTGATTAAAAGTATTACGATTACCAACCTTCTGTCATAAAATTTTGCTCCTCGCTGGGAATTTTTGCGAACTACTTTTTCAAAATCTGACCATTTCGTTATACCGAATCTAAGTTCTAAAGGCTAACGTTTAATCATCATATAAACCTTAGGAGCATAACGTCTATTGAACGGAATTACAGTAATTCCAAATAAAAACGAGCGGATATTACAATTTGCATATTATGCGAAGGGTACATTAGGACAATAAGGTTTTGGGTTAAACTTGAATTTTCAGATCAGATGTGAAAGATCTAAAAATAAAATCGCCTCCTGTTTCAATAGTGAAGTCAAATTACATGAAGAAATAATAATAATATAAACTCTTTGGACAAATTTCAATAAAACAAAATATCAATCTGCGTCCTTTTACGGAAAACATTTCTGAAATTAGACACGTGCTGTACAGCCTTAAGTAAGCTCAAGACGTATACATACAAAATTCCGTTACTAAAAATTAAAGGAAATGTAAGTAGGAAAGAGGGAGAAAATATTCGAAAGAAAATTAAAATTGGAAAAAAGCAAATCCTATTTGTTGAAATACTATTATAAGAAGAAATGCGAATTCAGTCAAAAACGAAAAGAAAAACCTTCTGACACGTATGTTTTTAACATTTCAACAGCGAAACCTTAAACGTCTCGACGAATTTATAAAATCCCTAACCTTCCGACAAAATTAATGTTTTGTGGAAGAAACTAAAAAATATACGCTATGTTAAAATTTAAATGTATATTACGGGATGGCGTTTAACAAAGCAACAGTACTGTACTTATGTTTTAGGGGGTGAATGTTGAAATTAAATGCTTTATTTGCAGCAGTAGGTGTGTGCATTTCGCTCCTGAATAGGTTGGATTAAAAACGTCAGTTCAGTTCAAACAGTTTAATTAAAAATTTAAATGGTTTTTTATTACTGAGAGGCTTTTTTTTTAACAGAAGGCGCACATGAAAAATTCATTTTCCCGGCAGATTTAAAATAGGCGCCTAAGCACAGCACAAATTGTAATTCACGACGATTACAAAAAATACCAATCCACTAGAATTTTCTTTTATACGTGGTAAATGAATATTAAACTTCACAACAAATTGAAATACTTGGAAAAATAAATTAATTAATCATCTGTTCACTTTAAAATGGATCTCGTATAAGCTTTAAGCTTGTTTCTGTTAGCGCGTTTCTGAAATTGCTTCAATTCTTTTATTTTCCGAGGATTGCACGCAAAGCTGAATATTCCAAATCTCCGTTTTAAAAATATACGTTCATAATAGATCTGATCTAAGGAGTTTTATGTAAAGAAGTGCTTTGATACGTATAGTGAAATACTATTTTTGAATCTTTTGATCTTTTATAATAGTACCAGGAATATAAAATTGCTCCCGTTTAACTTTGCAAGAGCGACGATTATATTAAACAACATTTTATAGTAGATTCAAAGAAGTACATCATCCAACTTTTACTATGTTCACTTTAAAATGCATTTCAACGAATAACAAAGCATTTCTTGATATGAAACTAACCGTGAATTTAAAAGCCATGGTATAGTGTATACAGTTAATGTTAAGTGTGACAATCTCAACCTACATTATTAATGATCAAATGCGGCATGTGATTCAATTGTAATACTGAAGATTTTGATTGCACAACGTACAGATACACTATGGGTATAGGATCTTTTCATAATTAAAGTTTTATACAATGGAGTGGATAATAAGCTTCGGTGTCGTAGATTTAAGTGATGAATATCAGTTCTAAATGTAATTTGATTGTATAAATAAGGTGAAGTTTTATCACTGATTATTTTGTGGTAAAAACAGGAAGAATGTAATTATCGCCTTTTTTTCAGATTGAGCCATCCTAGTTTAGGTAATGGTATGAAATCCGTTCATACTTTCTTATACCAAACACATTTTGAACCCGCTGAATTCTATCACAATCTTTGCTTAACAAGCATAATCCATATACAATATCACAAAAATTAAACTGTGATAGAACCAGAGAATCGTATATTAATGCCCTTTACTTGGTACTCGGGACATGACGGCTGCTGTACAGAAACCGAAATTGACCACAGGCTCTGGCAATGAGATGATCGATATGCTGCTTTGTGACCTTAGCCCGTTGTCAATGTATAGACCTAAACTTTTTACACATGAGAAATTGGGATTGAGTTGGTCATCAATTTTCACTCTTATCCTATTTTGAGCTGCTTCTCTAATTTTGTCTGCTTCTCTAATTTTGTCTTTATCGAATACTATTACAGACAATTTATCGGGGTTGATCTTACGCGAATGGTCTATTGAGCTTTGTAGTACACTATGTTAATATTTGACGTTGCAGTGTCTAAGCGATTACTGGGGAATGAGTGGTAAATTTGAGTATCAGCGGCATAGAGGTGATACTGACAATGCCTTAGTGCTGATAATATGTTGGAGGTGTAAATAGTGTACAGCAGTGGACCCAAAATTGATCCTTGGGGAACTCCTTTGGACACATGTAACGCGGTTGACTCTAATCCATTTAAAATCACCTTTTCTTGACGGCCAATTAGATAGTGACGCAACAGATTCATCCGTCCCGATAAATCGTAAAATAGTTGCAAGAATATTATGGGCTAGCATGTCGAAATAGTCAATTAGAATGAGAACCGTTAAATTACCCTTATCGGTTTCCGTTAGTATATCATCAGTGATACTTGAAAAAGTGGTAGCACAGCTATTATACTCTGTACGAAATCCGGATTGCGTCATTGGTAGAATATTGTTGACATTTAGGAAGTGGTTAGTAGTTTACTTTTTGAACAAGATTCCTTCACAGGACTGTATCTAATTGAATTCCTACACTTTGTTAAAATGGCAACATCCCATCACCCACTGAGGGCATCGTATCACTAAATACCTTCGTGTTGCATGATGAAAGATGTTTCCATTTGTTTCGGTCACTTTTAATTTTAGGTTAGACGTGATCCATTCATTTCGTTCTTTCAGTTGATCGTGAATTACGTTGGGAGCCCCCACTTGTGGTATAAATTGGTATCGCGTTGATCAGTCTTAAGAGACCATCACCAGTTGGACTTAAGACTAATTTCATGGGTGTCGATGTATACATAAAATTTAAATAAAACATTGTTGTATAAACACAAAAAAAGGTGTCAATGAATAGAAGAAGGTTTATGGTAGATAGAGATTTTTTAATTTATTACAAAGTTTTTGGTAAAATTTGTTTGGAGTTGCTTAAAATTCATTCAATTTCACGAATATTTTACAAGAAATACGAACAAAAATGGAAAATCTAATACACGAGAGCCCTACAAGCAACTTTTCTCTTTGCAATGACATATTTTATATTTCAATAACACTATTTAGGTATTATTCAAATTTTATGTATACAGCGTGTCTCACGGTGACCACCCATTAGAATATTTCAGAAACTATTACGATTTGAATATTGAAAATTTGGGTGATGGGGTTTTCGGGCGTGGCCTCCTCAAATAAAATAATGGCGTCTACGTAACACTTCCGGTTTTTCCGGAAATGACACCAACTTTGTTATTTTAAATGTAACACCCTATATATAATTCCGATTTTGGATTCTACGTAAAATTTTAGGTGGACTTTTATCAAGTTTTCTTATTCCTAAAATTAACCGTTTCCGAGATATTTAATTTTTTTAATAAAAAACAAAAAAAACAAACTAGTTTGTCATAGGCCAAACCGGTCCATCCTAACCGTGCAGGAGATACTAGTTTAGCCCAGGACAATCTAGTTTGGCCTAAACACTTTAGGATTAACTAGTTTGGCCTAGGCCGAACTAATTTGGAATTATTATTTAAGTAAATTATAGTACCCGTACTAGAATGCTTAAAATTAAAAGGCAATAAATTAAATTTAAGCAATATTTATTCAGACATAGTCTACCAAAATACGGGTAGGCCAACGAAAAGGTAACAGACGAGGTTCTGGCTCGAGAAAATTTTTTTTTGAGAAACGCAAAAACACGTCAATTTCAACTTGAAGTAATTTCATCCCTTAGCGCTGTGAGAACAACCCCTAAAATTTAAATAGGGATGGTGGGGCAAGTGATACGTCATTTGAAAGGTCTTTCTTTTCTGATTTCAGTGCACTAGTTTTTTTATATTTTTTTAATTTTTAACCAAAAAAATTGAAGTTCCAAAATGGAAAATGAGGAAAGAGATTGAGGCATTTAAAAACTCAAAAAAGCTCGTACAGGTGAATTGTTTTTTTCTTAGAGAAGCTAGGTACTTTTACTGCTATTTGACAACATTGTTTCGCCCTTTGGGTACAGGGTAAACAACCCTTACATTTTTAAATAAAAACAAGGGTTCATTTTTTCTTGTGCTAATTAATAAAACAAGTTTATGAAAATTCAACCTTAATTTAATAAATGTTCGAAGTGCCTGCCTTCAGCTTCCATGCAATAGTACAAATTTTTATTAAATCGTTCCCGTACATTTTGCCACATTTCAGGCGGCATTCATGTACTATACGGTCACGTAACTCCTCCAAAGATTCCGGACAGTGGAAAAAACTTTACTCTTTACATGACCCCATAAAAAAAATCTAATGGGGTGCGATCAGGAGGAGCGATTTAATCAAAATCTGTATTATTACATGGAAGCTGAAGCCAGACACTTCGAACATTTATTAAAATAAGGGTTGAATTTGCATAAACTGGTTTTATTAATTAGCACAAGAAAAAATTAACCTTTGTTTTTATTTAAAAATGTAAGGGTTGTTTACCCTGTACCCAAGGGTTGAAACAATGTTGTCAAATAGCAGTAAAAGTACCTAGCTTCTCTAAGAAAAAAACAATTGACCTGTCCGAGCTTTTTTGAGTTTTTAAATGCCTCAATCTCTTTCCTCATTTTCCATTTTGGAACTTCAATTTTTTTGGTTAAAAATTAAAAAAATATAAAAAAACTAGTGCACTGAAATCAGAAAAGAAAGACCTTTCAAATGACGTATCACTTGCCCCATCATCCCTATTTAAATTTTAGGAGTTGTTCTTACAGCGCTAAGGGATGAAATTACTTCAAGTTGAAATTCACAGCAAAAGTTGTCCCCCTTGATGTAAAAATTGACGTGTTTTTGCGTTTCTCAAAAAAAAATTTTCTCTAGCCAGAAACTCGTCTGTTACCTTTTCGTTGGCCCACCCTGTATAAAAAACAGTATTAATTAGAAGTCACACAACACAAGCCATGAAATTTTGATGATAATGTCTTTCGAAAATATTTACGAAAATTCAAAATGAAATAATCATTTTTAGTCTAACTAAAATTTAAAATGAACTTTTTGTGCGACTTAGTGTAACATATAAAATGTTTTAATCTTTTATTTATTTTTACAGGCTGTACTATGGTGGCATTTCGAATTACTCAAAATCTTGCTTTTTTAGGATAGTTTTTGATACAGGTGCATCTCACAAAACCTTGCCCAGTCCCAACTGAGTGTTTAGTAACTGCAGTCCCTAGTGAGATTTGAACATCCTGATTGACATCCCTTTTAAAATTACTTTTTTACGTCTTGTTTTACGAGATAAAACCGTGGTCACTTTATCGAGATATAGAATGGTAATTTAGAGGGTAATGTTTGCGAGTCACAAGCCCGCCATATTCTCATGCGGTACATTGCTTGGGCATCTGCCAGTAAGCAGATTTGCATATATTTCCCAAGTATAGAAATGATATTTTGATAACATTCGAAAAGCAAAACAACCACAAACTACTAATGCGCCGAAGTTAAAATTTTTAGAGAAACGCTTTTGTAAATACCTACCAAACTCAAATATAAACACGACCTGTCAAAATTCACAGTAAAACATAATCCATATTAAAGCTGTTAAATTCAGCCCGCATGCGGAACATTTATGTAAGTATTGGAGTTGTTGCTGCATTATCACAAAGTGCAGAATATTTCAAATTTTGCAATGTTTAAGTAAACCATAATGAAACTCGGCATTTATTTTGTTCTTAGGAACAAAAAATGAAACAATACTGACTTTTATAATACTTGATTCTAGGATTCATGCCAACATGTTGTTTCGATTTATGGCCTTTGATTCCACTGAATTTTTATTGTTACACTTTCTTATTGAGTTCCACAAAGTAAGTTTAAAGAAAATTAATTCTTATCTTTTACCAATATTTAGCTTTACTACATTTTATTTTTATCTAATATTCATCTATAAAGTTCGCCTTTAAAATTTTCAATACAATACTTAGATTTGTGCAAAAATGTAAAATTCGCTTTAATAGCTTTTCATTCGTTTTAACAAAAACAGAAGGTGATGTACTTTGCCCTTGATTGGGTAAAAGTTTTAATTTACTTTGATTTTTATTCCGTTTTCAAATTTATTTTAGCTATAATTAGTTTCACAATGTTAATTAACAATTGGGGTTTATTATAAAACAACTTCAATTTAAAATTGGAAATATTTAAAAATAACGTTTTAAGATTGGTTGGTAAGTGAAATTCAAGCATAATGAATGGGCCACGATCGGTAAAAGCTCTCCCTCAACGTAAAATAGTGAAATTTAATGCAAGACCTATTTACTACGAGGTTTATACTGGAGAATGACACAAAGGCTCACAGTTAATAATATACATTAAATATACAGGGTGTTTCATAAATGTCCGGCGGAAATTCTAGAGCGTGTTCTAGAACCCAAAATAAGGAAAAAGTCCCTATAAATATGTATCCGAAAACGCTTCCTAACTGAGCTACAGCCCTTAAAAGCGGTAGCATCACACATCATTTTTGCTAATATCTCAGAAATCAATGATAACTGATTCAAATTTTGTGTGTACTCAGGGGTGGGCAGTCACAAAATACTTGTATTGAAAATACAGTATTTGAAACACATTTGTATTTTGTATTTGATGATTTTTCCCTAAAGTATTTTGTATTTCAAATACTCTCTTATGAGTATTTTGAATTTTGCATTTGAAATACATTAATGTATGTATTTTGCCTACCGCAATGTTAACGATAAGTTCAGAGTGAATTCTAAGTACATACACAGTTTTCAATAATAAATTTTACAAATATCGGAAACATAAAACGAAAATGACGCTTCTTTCGTATTAAGACTACCAAACAATAGAAGACCCTTTAAAAGTGACCGCGTTGACAATAGGAAACCCTCATTAAGCTCCCAGCTAAATCCTTCGGCAAAGGGTTCATAGGCGTAGAAAGTGGGTAATTTGTAAAAGAGTGAACAA
This sequence comes from Pyrocoelia pectoralis, assembly GCA_036250285.1. Taxonomy (NCBI): domain Eukaryota; kingdom Metazoa; phylum Arthropoda; class Insecta; order Coleoptera; family Lampyridae; genus Pyrocoelia; species Pyrocoelia pectoralis. The sequence continues at coordinate 75,191,105 of CM070075.1, read as the reverse complement.
TAACACTTCATACAATTAATAAATTAGAATTTATTTACAATATATAGTTTTCTCATCTACTACATTGAAATCTGCCTGACAGGCTGATTTATTACTCCGGCTCTTTTCCTCTGATCACAACGGCCACTGATCATAACGGCCACCTGGGTTATTGTTATTTAATAACAGCCACTTTGATCACATACGGCCTCTAATACTATTTGATCATAACGGCCACCTTGTTCACGTTATGATCAAATAATATAAGTGGCCGTTGTGATCAAGGTGGCCGTTATGAAATAGCAAAAACCGGGGTGGTCGTTATGATCAGTGGCCGTTGTGATATAGACGCACTATACCTATAAAACTTTCCTAGAAACGTCTAACTAAATCTCCCAAAAAAACACCTCGTATGCGTATGGGTATTTTTGTATTTTTGTATTTCAAATACATATTGTATTTGTATTTTGTATTTTTTAAAATAATATAAAAGTTATCGTATTTTGTAATTTGTATGTGAAATACGTTAGTGCATGTATTTTGCCCAGCCCTGTGTACTCCGAACTACCATTTTGTGCTGCATGTGGGCCCATAAGGAGAGGCAAGAGGGAACAGTTGTGCCCCCCTGGACTTGGACTCTAAGCAGTAATAATTTCTTAAATAACGAAACTTTTAATTTAAATAAAACTGTAATTGTTCAATCTTCCCCAAATTGCCCCCCCCCCCCCTGGAAATTACTGTATGAGCGCCCATGTATGCTTATTTTCGCCTTGATAGCCAACCAGTGGCGGTACATACGGGGAACGACCTTTATATTTTTGCAAATATTTTTTCCATCTGCACATTTAGCAAATGCTTGACTAGATGGAATTGTTCGCAATCAAAAACTACACTGAAAGGGTTCTCTTTGTTTCTGTCACTCAGGTAAACAGTTTTCGAGAAAAAACTTAAAACGTGTTTTTTTGGGAATGATATTGTGATAAAAACAAACAAATCTCTACTATTTCAGTTTTGAATTACCACATAAACCTTACTTTGCAATGTTTAAAAATGAATAGACAGTACATCTGTACAATAGCGTCTGAGATAATAGCAAAAATGTTGTGTGAAGTCACCCCTTTGTAAGAGCTGTACCTTAGTTAGGAAGCGTTTTCGAATACATCTTTATAGGGACTTTCTCTCTTATTTTGTGTTCTAGAATTTCTGCCGGACATTTATGAAACACCGTGTGTAATATACAGGTTACTTGCAGTGCCGGTTTTACATATCAGTTAGTAGTACGCACTAAGTAACATTGGGCCCCCCACCATCACCACCCACCCTCAACAATTTGCACACATAGGAAAACTTCGAATTTGATACAAGCCAATCTATTTTTTTTCTACCTCCGTTGCGGTTGAGACGATAAAAATGAGAATCATTCAGACTAATATAATTTAAATAGCTTCATAAGATGAAAACGGCAAGTCTGAATTCTCAAGAAGCTTATGCAATACAATAAATACGGCGCATCTGTCTTTATTTATGGTTGGTACGAGTACAAACAACACCGCACGTAAACGAAGTGTAGGCCGGAAATTATGGCAATAAAAATGTTGTTCCATAATTGGAATGTTTCACATTATTGTTAACTTGCTGGAAAATAAAATTTACATTTTGCAATTTTTTTTAAATACGTTTTCAGCAATTTAGGAGGAATGTTTACGAAAATACAAATATTAGTGCCGTAAAATCCGGGTCCCATAGATCACAGACTCGGGTTCCGCGGGGCTGATATAGTTACGCCCCTGATTCACAAACCCCTCTTGTGTCGGCATAATTAAGTACAAAGGTTATTTACTTAGAAAGGGACGAGGAAATGTTCGATCTGCAATAAACTCTTTTAAAATATATGACCAGTAATAAATTTTAATCTCAAGCGTGTTAAAGGGTGTCTTCTTATTATTATACCTTCTTTTGAGATTTGAACTTTCCTGTTATTTAAGATTGTTGTATCTTACAGTATTTATTGTGAATATTAAATGCATTGATTGCGCTGTACCCTGTACCCATAATTAATAAACTTAAAACTTTAGATTTGTCCGGGCCCTACGCACGTCCGGGCCCTACGCACGTGCGTAGTGTGCGTAATGTATAAACCGGCACTGGTTACTTGTGAGTATTGTTGCTGTTTATGCTTATGTAGAGGTGTTCTGTCGATTATGCTGCTTTTAACGAACAACAAAATAACATTTCAATTTGTCGTTTATTTTTATAATTTGTATAAAGTAACAGACACGAAAGGCTCAGACAGAGCGCGCATAACGACATCATTTACATTCATTCGTGACTTAACTAAACTTCCTCTAACATCAAAACGCGAACTTGGTCAAAAATGGAAAGGCGTGCGCAGGTACCTGCAATACTGGAAAGATTGGCCGCAATGGGCGCTTCTAAACGATTTAAATAAATGGCGCCAACAGTTGCAATAAACTGTTGCTAAAGCAGTAGAACTTTTCTTCCAGAAGAAATTTAGTTGAATGGCCATGTAATTATATGACAAAGGAGAACGTCGATAATATTTATTATTAGAAAATTCTTTTGCGGATAGATTTGCCTTTAGTCAATTCACACTATCAGCAGTTTCACAAATAGCAAAGTTTAGACCTTATTTATCATTGAGATACTGTAATACACGGTTAGGCACCGACGATGCTGATTTCGGCTATAGTAGAGATATTTTGGCTAGTGTGCTTGATGGATTAAGATACACTTCATAGAACTATCATTTCTTAGTTATTATATGTATATAATATCACATACATATTACATTGATTTATACATAACGTTCCCGTTTCCGTAGCCTAACAGACGAAATGGTAGGAAAAGTCACTTTAGTGACTAATGTATTTCATTCTCATCAGTTTTAGCCACAAGCTAAAAAGAGACGCAACGAAGAAAAAGGGGCGCTTCCACGTAACTACTATCGGAGTAAAAATACACGGCTCCTGAATTTGACTGGTCATAACAAAAAAACTGGGGGGACGAAATGTCTCCATTTTTGGACAGTGCATTAGTCATTTATGTATGTTTAACATGTGTAAAAATCAAAATGGAAGAATCAATTGTTTAACTATTATTTTAATTAACAGCAATAAAAACACTGTATTTAGCATTTTCTTGGCTGACGGTCAGTTTGAACTTATCATAAAATTGTTATTGTTCCATAAATTGTTACCAAATGTACAAATGTTGTAGCACACATACTTCTCAAAAGATGAAAGCCCATAAATGTTAATTATTGATATAATTAACTGGTTTTATGAGCTATAACCAAATATTTTATTGCTTTCAAATAACACGGAAGCTATAGATGAAAATTCTTGTTTTAGATGGTAAATTTCTAGTAATGAAATCAAGCTGCATTATTCGTTTATTCCTTTTTCCCAAATCTGTTTTTAATTATAGACTGTATACAACACATCATTTTTTTGAATCGTGTTAGACCACAACTTTTTATGTTACTATCAATATTATTAATATCGAACTTTCAGGTACTCAGTTACACAAGATTTTGTTTTTTTTTTATTATAGCTTTAAGACTAATTAATCAATTGGCCTCAAAAGCATCTCACATCGACAAATAAGTATACATTTTCCAAATATATAAGTATCTTCCACTCAGTTTCAATAATATAGTCGTAATTAATTTTTAAAGTCGAGCGGTTGTGCGATTTGAGTCATAATTAGCGCTTTTTTTCACATACACTGATACAGAAAATTAGCAATGTATTGCAAAAATCTAAAACTGTACACATTTTTGGTAGCAATAAATGATCTTTTATATGCACTTTATTTAATTAAATTATGATTGCTAATTACTGAGATACAAGCTTCTAAAGTCAGGGGCCTTGAATTTTTACTCCGATAGTAAGTAGGTTGCTAAAGCAGGATCCAAATGTTCAATAGGTCAAAAGTAGAGAAAAAGAAATACAGAAAATGTAGTCCTACTAAATGAGTTCACATTAAGGCAAGTTAGTTAAATTATTGCATTTTAATGTAATGAAAATGCTGAACTTTTACAAAAAAACTGTAAGTAAAAAGTAAATAACAGTCGCAGGCGTTAAGAAGACAGGCCCCGCAATTGACTTCCAGCCAATTCAAGTTGAATAAGTGGTGTATATCTGGCCTTTGGCATTTCTTCAATATATTGAATTGCAAAGAGAATGATTCGTAGAATGTAAATTGAAAATGAATTCAACCTGTAGCGATAAAACGTCTCTACGCTGGTGTGCGAGCTTTTTACATGTGGTTCGATGTAGGTCTTAAAATAATTAAACCGCGATACAGATCTACCCAAAATAATGATAAATGATTTTACAATTGATCCAACAACTTTCGGTAACACTGTATCCCCTCTTCCCTTAACCATGAAAATCTTTGAACCACAGTTTAAACAAACACAAGTAATTAACAAAATCATTTGTTTTTTCAACTGAATCGTATCATGTACTTTTCAAACATTGGTTACCAAATCGCTACAAGGAGGTGGGTGAGGCTGAAACTGTAATGATTAATGAGTATTGCTGCAAATCTGGCTGACAAGTATAACACATAAACTAAAGCTTTTTTGTACAATAAAAGGTGCACATATTTAGAATAAGGAAAATAAGAAAAATACTTTAGACATTTTTATTCACTTACAAAATATTATATTGGAGAAATGAAAGAGGTTAGATCAAATAATGAAGATGAATACGGTTGGAGCCCAGAGCAGATCTGCAGGCCACCTTTCATCACTATATAATAACCGAGACGTGTGTATATGTTTGTGTTGCTGTGCACCTTTCCGACAGTCGCCGAATCCTGACGAATGCGGATGTGATATTTTAAAACGAAAGCTATTATAAATTTATAACCTACAAATTAATGCTAGAAGCTACAATTATAGATACCCCGCAAACCACGTAAATATCTGCACTAATTTTTTTCAAAGTAAGTTTTAAACATTTTAGTATAAAAGTCCGTCATCTTATTCAAGCGGTATTTGTGTCTAAATATATTTTCTTTACTTAGAAAATACGTTCAAAGTTTCCTTATGGAGATTACGTGTAAAATAGAATTCGCTATTTGTGCTTATTTTTGGGTGAAAATTTTGTGTAAACATGCAAAGTTTGTCTGTCCGAGGTCCTTAACCTATTTCGAACATTAAAACGATGCCAGAAAGTATTTTCGCGAAAATTTTCAAAATGACAAGTATCGGAAACTTTTTCTCGATAACATGGAAATTTAATTATTTCAAGTTGAAAAGTTATTTAAATGATGAAAAATGATTCTATTATGTCTCGCGTTAACATTTTCATGGTTAAAATTATGTAAAAAGTAGTACAGCATTCATCGTAGACTAATTTATGTGTCCCGATAGGTACCTTCTTTCGGTAACTTTCGAAATGTACATGTTTGTGTGCTTATTTCGAATTTAGAGATTTTGAACGATGGACGATGTCGTAGGTAACATATATAGTCGAATGTTTTCACCGAGAAAAATGTTTTTGTCTACATATTTAACTTAATATCTATTGATGAAAGTAGGTGGCAAGATGTATTGTTACGTTACACTATACCAAAGAGAATACCTATATTTTGACTATACTTCTAAATATACAACTTATATTGTAATTAAGAGGAAGTAAAATCCATATTTACTGCTGTACATATACGTGTAAATGAGGCCTTGAGTTACTGAAATAAACAAAAATTTGAAACTGTTTAAGGTAGAGAAGGTCTTTCTATAAAACAGATGTTATGCAACGTTAGACCAGCTTCTATTTGTACATTTTATGTTTTATGGTATTTTTAGTTTTACTATAGTTAAAGATGAATGTTAAAACGTTCTCCCTAAGGCCATTCGTATTCCCAAAAAGTTGCCAGTGTCCAAATTGAGTTCTTTTACATTCAAAATTCATTCTAAACTATCCTTATGAAGTTCACACAGAATTTGTTATATTTTCGTTAATTTTTGGGCAAAGACTATGTGCAAAGACGTAATTAACATTGTGAAAGGGCAATTATGTATTTTTGGTCTCAAATCTATTCCAAAAAGTTTGCATTTTACATTTTTTTTAATAGTTGGTAAAAATTTACTAAGTATAAGTAGGTAGGAATCAATTCGTATATGTTTACCAAATATCAACCCATTTTTGTGATTTTTACGTCAAATGTAAGTAAATGTAATCCTTTATTTTAATTACTTTAATAACTTGCTAAATTACAGATACCTACAGGGTCAAAAATCTGAAAAGGTACAAAAATGTAAATTTTTTTTCATTTTTCAAACAACTAAGCCAGCTCAACAAGGTGTGATATTTTAAAACAAAAGCTATTACAACCTACAATCACAGATACCCCCTCCCCCCAAAGCACGCAAAACGCGAGAATCGCGTGTACCCCCGTTTATATATAAATAAACGCACCGAAAGCTTCAATATTTATGTCACTCACATACTGTCAAAAGATTATTGAAGTAATAGTTTCTCTATGTAAAAACCCCTAAACGTGAAAATCTAAGTTTAATCAAATTGTAAAAAGGTTTTTTTCATTTTCCACTCCTTAAATTAACAGACCTCTAGCATTCTATTTTCCACAATTTGAAAATTGGCATTAGCACAAAGTGATAGAATTTCCCAGAAAGAAGAGAAACCATGAAATAAAAACATTAACGGAGAACGTTTAGCATTACAGTAAGTAACTAAAACATAAAAAAACTTAAATAGCACTTTAAATGTTAATATAGATATAGGGATATTTTTAAACTGCCTCGCGTTCCTCCGCAAAGCCTTAAAGTCGTAGTATTGATTTATAAAGAAAATAAATATCTAACGTTTGTGTCGGCTATCTGTTTGACAGCTGCTTTTTCACTTTGGGGTAAACATCCCTAAACAATATAATACATTTTCTCGTACTCCCTGCAGAATATTCGTAAACGCTCTACTATAATAACATTTTATTGCTATCATAATATGAAACACAGGCGTATACAGTTATCACCAAAATAAAATAAGATTCAAGCCATCTCGTGAAATCGATTCGCGGAGAAGGTAGGTATATAAAAACTCTCTTACGATAGCAATTATAACACCTAAATAGAGTATGATGAAAAATAAAAGTGAGGGTTTATGCTCACGGTTATATAAATAGGGATTAAGTTCAACTTAATCAATGCAAATGATAGGTTTGTCGTGGCCACACATGGTGTGGTGGTGTATTTGGTTACGGCGATGTTTACCCGGCTTCTGTCAATATATGGGACAAGGGATCTCTAGCACATCTCCGAATTCTCATTTTCGTTCGTAAATGCACCCTCCGACCAAGCACATACCATACGTGGTATTTCCTCATATAGACACAACTTGTGTTACACAGAATCCTATTGTGTAGGATCACAGTTAGCTGCGGTTGGAATTAACAAGTAGGTGCTATACACTACAAAGTAGAATTCTACAATTAAATGCTATATTAAATGTTTCAAATACATTCACGTACGTATGTGCATTGGAATCCATTCAATTTGTGATACATATAGGGCTTGTGGGATATGAGATGAACTATTTGAAAAAAAATCGGAAAATTGGTAACGATTTTGCTGCTGCAGGTATTTCATTAAATATTGAAATTGATGTTACAATAATATGCATTCCAAACTTAATTACATACCAACATACACGGATAATTAAAATAGTAATTACGACCTAGTTCAAGTGAAAAAAAAATTCATGTTATAGGTGATCTGACGGATAACACTGCTAAATATTTATGATATGCAGCTATATTTGTGTTTAATTTAGTCGTTTCATTATTATGGCAGATACTGCAATATTAAATACCTCTCTATACATATTATTTTTTCATTCCTGTTAACTAAAAATTGTTGTTGTTAATAAATCAAATGCAAATGCAAACCAATTCGGTTTGTTAGAGTTTCTGTTTCTATATAGAGAAGAAGAACCATAGTCTACTATATGGTAAAATAATAATGAATTTTGGAATGTAAATAAATTGTTACTGTGACATCAAACAATAGAAGAATTATATCATAGAAGAATTTATGGTAACTGTAATGTTAAGTTAAGAAACAACAAGATAAAATTTCCTGCAAGAAAATTTAAGAAACCTTCAAAGAAAGGAAAAAAGCCCACCGTTCATTTAAAAGACTGAAAATACATAAAAAATACGCAACAAAATAAAGACGTTAGTTAAGAAAACCAAAAATTCCCGCTGGAGAGGTTACTCACATGAGTATGGATTCATTTCTATGATCGACAGAACAGATATGGCGAATGATCAGAAATCGCATAATGAAAAGGAAGTTAAGACAATCTGATGAAATTGAATATGTGGACTGAACTATGTAATAGAAAACAAAGATAATGGTCGACAATAACAGACAGTTGGATGAATCAAAAGTAGAAGTAGTAGTGGGAGGTGAAAAAACAGAATTTATTGAAACTGTTCGTGAACTTCATGTACCTACTTAATTTTAGCCGAATGGATAATTTGGAACCACGGTAATATTAATACATAATAAAGGAAACCGCAATGTATCCGAAAATCAGGAAACCCCAAAATAGAGAAATATGTAAAATCAGTAACCATGAGCAAGACTCATTACGAATAGAACAAATAATTTCCTGGAATTTTGGCCAGGAAGACCACCCATAAATACGGCCCTTATGACACGCTTGGTCAATCCTTAAAGGGCATTTGATTAAATCAAATTAAAGGATATTATACATTTTATCACTTTATCACTCTTATTGCAAATGTTTCTGTACAATTATATGAGTCATAATATCATAGAAATCCCATAACACGTTAGTTACACACCTATATCCAGATATGATTTATTGTAATAATTTATTATCTATTAATATAACGAGAATAATTATGCGATTTATAATAATCGAGGACACCAAAACCTTCTATTAGTTTTATCAGGAACGATCAAACGTGGCAAAACCTTTTTGTTTTAAAATTGATTGCTTCAATGATACGATTTATACCATTTTGGACGTTGCTAAGCGACAGCAACGATGATACGATAAAGCTTTGAATGTAACTCGAATATTTGCGATTTATACCATTTCGGACATTACCAAGCCTCCTCGCCTAGCAATGTCCTCGATTATTATAAATCGCATAATATTCTCGTTATATTAATAGCTATACTATGCTAGTGTTAACAATATAATAATAATAATAAGAGCGTATGTAGCCCAACAACGAAAAACAATTTACGCAGCAAAGAAAATGGCAGCCCTAACAATATAATAAATTAATAACATGTTAGGTATATAAATGACGTATTGTGACAAGCTGTTAATACTAATAATATTGACGTTTTACTAATGAATAAAAATGATACATCTATAGGTATTTTTAGTACCAAATAGAAGGATTTCATTCATGCTAGTGCTTTCCTGTTATTTCTATCTGTTATGTTATTTCTATGAGAGCAAAGAACTTTTGTTTCCAAATAATCCAAGTATTTCCACAAAAACGACTGTAGATGCGGGCCCCCGGGCACTAAAACTTGTACTCAACGTATAATCGTATAAAGCACGCATCGCTTAACTAACATTTCTCAATACATCAAAGTTCTTATACCTAATACAGCAGGTAATTTTTTTTCGTCAACTGAATTACAAAAAATCTTGTATTATAAACACGATGCAAAACACCGTGTTTTTTGCACACGATTGGTTGGATCACGAGTGCATTTAGTGCAAAAAACACATTCATTTTGCAACTAGTTACATAATTCGTTTGCCATAAGGTCATACATTCATGGCCAATTACTAAAAAATACGAAAAAAATGGTATCATTGCAATGAAATGAGAATAAGTCATAAACTATTAAAGATAGGGATAGGAACATGTAATACCAAAATATGCCCATTTTGATTCTCTATCAAATGCAATAGTAAGAAAATGGTCATTTCATTTAAAAAAACTGAGTTTTCATTCTTTGAATTTTCTTAAATTTGGAGCCTCATAAGTGACGTCGTACGCAACATAACTTTTTTTAAGTACACCAAAAGAAAGCCCTTTTCTTCCTCTATGCGCTGGTGAAAACTAGGTTGTCATAGCTACAACCGTTTTCAAGTAATGAATTCTTAAAGTACCGTCTGCATCCTCCATTTTTATTAAATAAATGAAAATACTTAAAAACCATAACTTGTAGATATTGAGATGTTGGTATCAAAATTTATGAAATTTCACGTAGAATCCAAAAATGCAATAAAAAATAGGGGTTGCTATTTAAAATAAGGAAGTTGGTAGCTACTTCCGGCATTTCCGGAAGTGCTGCCATTTTGAAAATATTTTACATCGATTCGGCTTTTTGAGTAACCCCTACGTACAAATTTTCAAAAATCTACCTATAAAACTTTCCCAGAAACGTCTAACTAAAGCTCCCAAAAAAACACCCTGTATTATTATCGTAAGCCTTGCTAAACACGTTCATCCTTAATTGATTAAGATTTTTAATATTTTTAATAGGTTTTTCTGTTTTTCAACGTACATATTTAGTTCTCCTACGAGTTAACTTATTTTAATAATCAGTGGTCAAGTTAAGAAAAAATTATTTTCGTTTCAAAACTACATTCTATCAAATAATAAAAGTATGTAAATTTTTGATAGTATTACGTTAATCCTAAAAGTTAATGAATACTGCATTTAATATAATCTAATTTATCATAAACAACATTGAGTATATCAAAGACCTGTCGAGAACTTTAAGGGTTGTAAATTTTGGGATCCGTGATTTATTAACCCCGCAGTATTGAAGTTAGCGGAAGTTAAATGATTCAAGCAAACTCGAAAAGTAGCATAAATTAATTACAGTTGATATCGGGCTACTGTCAATAACAATATTAAAAATTAAAGTTCAACAAAATCTGACCTAAAGTGAATCCAACCCTTCACTACTTATAATAGAGGAAGAAGTTAGGCTTTATTGACTGTAGTCCAAAAATATAATTCACACATCATAAATTATAGTTTCCGGTACTATGCAGGGAGTGCGAAAAGTTATTTATATAATATAATTTGATTATATTACGTTGCTTCTTAAAAACTAGGTTTAGCAACAAACCTAAACATGCGTGATGTGTTTACATTTGAAAAATAATTAAAGCTAGGTAAGTTTTTTGTACCTTAGCATTGATAAGGAGCGGTGATCTTAAAAATTGACCTTACCCTTTTTTTTCTTCAATAAATCTAGTGTTTCAAGGATGACGTGGTATTGTTCGCTTCAATTAGCATAAGGCAAAACTATCTATTACTATTAAGATCTTTAATCATCAAATTTCGTTGAAATATTAGCTAATTAAAAAAATTATTTATTCGTATTATTCAAATACCAGCAAATTAATTGAATGCCGTACAAATGCATGCTCATCTCAGCGTAAACAGTAACTAAAATAAATATGTTACGCAAATAATGAAAATTTACATATTGCATGAAACACCAATATTTCATTAATTAAAAGTCACTAACTGCAGTTTTATTGCATAACGGTAAAGTGAATTTTAAAAACCGTTTGAAGAGTTGCACATAAATATTCGTTTCAACAACGTTAGGTACATACAGACATGATACCAATTAGATTTGTTTGTATTGTGCGTATGACATATTTTGATTTAATTTACTAGAAGATTTAGATATATTTAACCATCTTGTGAACCAATATTAATGATGACAAGAGATACTGGCAATGGCATATTCTACGAACACTGTACCGTATATTGGCGACAGGTTTCAGAAACTTTCTTGAATAATAAAATATAAAACTCGTTTGTTTATATAGTACAATAAAACCATTTAAAAAATAAACAAAAAGGAATTTTGGCTCAGTGATATCGGATATGCCAAAGAAAGTTAAAGTACTTAAACTTCCATTAAAATCCGGCCTTGTGTCCTCAAGATTAATATTTTCTAAATTAGTCACTAAGAAACACACGCGGTGTGGGTCTCGCTGTAAACACGACGGAAGTTCGTTGTACAACAATTCTATATTAATGTCAGCTCATTATTGCTGATATTCCTCTGGTGCTTCGAGCAAAAAGGAAATAATTCTGGGCGCATGGTAATGGGGGATTCAATAATGAGTTTTACAGTATTTAACAGAACCCTGTCGAAAACAATATGGTGCAGGGTATCGGTGAGGGGTTGGTCAACTGATTTCATAGACCTAAATTACCTAATTCAAGAAAATGGTTGGTTCCATCCTTCGCTGGAATTTTGGCTGTCTCGAAATAGGAAGTGAATCAGAATAGAATAATATCAGAGGTACTCAAAATCTTTCGCATAGAATTTATTTGTAAACATAAATGTTGGATACAAAAATAAAATAAATTCTATGGGAAAGGTTTTGAGTACCTCTGATATTATTACAACCTAGTTCAAGGTAAAGGTACTAAAATATTAGTAATAACCACCCATTTATATTTAAGAATTTTTTGGATCAAGTACCCTACCATAGTACGTTATTTTGTATAGGTTCACAAATTAAAAAAAACAGCTACAAACCGATGCAATAAAATAATAGTACGTTATGTAAATCCGTGAAGAAAAGTGGTACCAATATCACTTAGATCCAGCAGTTAAGGTCAGCGAAGGATATTATACCATTTTACAACCGCAGTGGATTAAATACTATTGCCTCCTCACACAACACCACGCAGCAAGAAAACAGTGTTCCACCGAACATGTCGTTTTCCTTTTAGGACTTCCCATAAGAAGAAGCATAAAGGAAATAATCTGGTTCAACATAACGTAGGTACATGGACTGAAGTATAAACCAACACAGTAAGAAGAAACCTGTGATCAGAAATTGAACCATTTTAATTGATGCAACTTTCTTCTTCTTTCGATTTTGGCCGACGTCAAATAACTTCTAGTGATTATTTTTCTCCCTTCTTTCTTCTCTTCCAGTAGACTTTCATTATTTCACTGTGTTGTTTCCTTCTTTCTTCTGTCCGTTTTGCTACAGTCTTCTTTTTTTCTTTTTCTTGAACTTGAAAACCCCTGAACCCTGTAATCTTCTCTCTCAATTCTTTTCTTCGCTCCACCTCTCCATCTATTTTCATTTCTGCCATGTCTTTTCTTACTTCCTTGATCCATGTTATTTGTGTCTTAGGGTTTCTGTCGAAGTAATTGAATAGTAGTTTCGTCAATCTTCATCTTCATTCTTTCATTTAATGTGTACATAGAAAGTCACCCTTCCTCTCATTGTGTTTGTTATTTTTATTTTTGATGCAACTTTAATATATAACTCTTTTTTTTCTAAAATCTATAATAAAAGCCTTTTCCACTCTGAAGTTGGTATTTCAAAAACTCGGGTTTTGAAAACTGAACTGTGCACACATTTTCGAGAACAAAAAAAGAACCCCGAAATTGTAAACGTTATTAGGCAGGGCGAAATTTCAAATTTTAAGGAAATTCTCAATTATTATAAATTATTATATTATATTCTTGGTAGTTCTTTTGTGTGAGTACGAACTCTTTAGTATTACCCTCCAAATGTAATCACCCATCATATTCTCATTATATTATTGTCCTTGATAACGTTGTCAAAGTTCATTACATCTTGGTGAAAATGTTCCACCCCTCCCCTTGCTCTTCTTAGTATTCCGACAAGTTTTCTTTAAATTGGTCCAAATGAGCATATAACATGTGTAACTTAAGGGATATTCTGCAACCCATGAGTTTGAAGTTTTCAAGCATAGTGGAAATAAGCTCTTGGTAATTCTCATCTCTCTTATTTCCGAGAAACCCATGGATCACTACTTTAAAGCTCCACCACGCTTATTTTTCAGTCAGTGGTAATAATTGTGGAAATTCTTCATCGGTTATTATTTTGTTTATTTGTGGATCGACGAAAATACCAGCTTTAATTTTAGCTTCTGACAATTTAGGGAAAAAATTCTGTAAATAATGATAAGCTTCAGAATCTTGACGAAGAGTCTTTACAAATTAGACCTAATTTAATATGGAACGGAGGTATCAACACACGATTGGGTTCCACAATCGGTTCACACTTGATATTATGCTGTCCTATCCAGAACTCGGTCAGCTTAGGCTGGTATCAAAGGCAAAAACATAATTATTATGATTGAATACAGATTTACCAAATCTTTTAAATGAGATATGACTTGATACCTAAAGTCATTTAAGGAATATCTCCAATAAGGAGGGGGTGAATCTGGCGTTTATGACATTAGCGCCAAAAAGTGCCCCCTTCAAGTTAAAAGTTGACGTGTTTCGGCATTTCTTTCTAACGCGACGCATTTCTGAAATGTTAAGGGTGGGTTCTTTTCAAATAAAGCGTATGTATAGTACAAAAGCAAACCTTATTTATTATAAATCATGTTTTTGGGTACTTTTCGATGTAAACAGATCGCGCACATAAAAAATGGAAAATAGGGAATTGAATAGGAGCCATCATAATCGAAAAAGGGATGCGTTTTATAATGAAAAGTTTACTTGGATCCTGCAGTAAAAATACTAACGGGAAGAACTGCATCTGAAACACTTGAATCCTTAATAAATAATTAATGATTAAAACTCATCCTTAATTTTATTATATTGCAATTTTCCCTAAAATAAGCAAACTAAAGTTACAATTTGCAACTTACGACCAGGGGTTAACGTAACTGCTCGGGGTGTAACAAAAAAAGGTTAATCGTAAAATCAAATTGTGCGGTTAACGTAAAATTCCAGACTACCTTGATAAATTTCCACATATATTTTGATAATACGGTTTTATCTCCGATCTTGTTACCACGAGCAGCGCTTATTAATTACTTACGTCGCGGAGCATAAATAGTGTAAATTGCTGAGGGTAACTTCTGTTAGTTTATATACAATACCATTCGTGTTTTGTGTAAAACAAGCGTATCTTGAAATAATGCATTCTAATTAATGATAAATTTTCGCTAGTTATCCTATTAATTTACATTGTAATAATTAGTAGTGATCTAAGAATTAATATTAAAAACGTTGCTAATTTTATTATAGGTGGTACGCTGAGTTTAGGTGGTCTGTAAGTAATTAATACACTCAACGAACTGTGTAAAAACGCAATAATATTGCACCTCGACATCGCCTACTCCTTTGCATGTGCAACTGCAATAACTCACACGAACGCTTGATAAATTTATGCCTGCAACTTGAAAAATAGTAAATAATATAATAAACAATATTATATTATCTCTTAGTTGCACGAAATCTATTTACAATTGTATAGGCGAACCCAGTATTATATAAGTGAAGTAGAAGAATTAGTGTCATAACTTACGACTATTATTCAGGCGCATGAATAGCAATTTCGTTTAGCTCTAAACCACCTACTGTAATGTGCGGTTGTTTTAAAAAATCATCATAATAATTGATAATAAGTGGTTTCGTAGTAAATAACTTTCCCTATATATCAAATTTTGCTTTGGTTATTATTATAGCTTAATTCAATAAAGAGCACTCGAGACACACCCGAAAAGTTAGTCTTTGTTTATTATTACTACAATTACTATTTTAATTGAACGTTGGTTACAATTTTTGGTGGTAGGGACCTAAAAGCCCGCTATAAAAGTGTTCAAAGTTATATACGTGTCTAATCTAGACCTTTCTACCATATGGTGTAAGGACTGTAAGTTATCCACATTTCATTCCTTAATCTCCTGAATATACAAAGTTTTGCCCATTGCTTTTTATTTTTGACCTTGGTCTCAGCTTCCTTCCATGTGATACTTCTTTTTTCCAGTATTTCCTCCACTATGTCATTCCATCCTTTCCTTGATTTTACACGACCTCGTTTTTTCTGTACTCTTACTCAGGGATTCACCAAGGTAAGTAGCTTGACTTGAAATATAATAGCTTGGCTTGGGCTTGAGAGTCAAGCTTTTTAAGAAGAAAAGCTTGGCATATTAAAATTAAACTTTATAATACAATGTGATTATAAACTGCTCCACATAAGTTAAGGATATGTCTGAAAATCTGCTCAATTTTTTAATTTTCAAATTTTTGTCATGTTTCGCACTTTATTAGTTATCATACCTATGCCATACGGATAAATTTAGCATTATATTAGAAGTAGAGGGCTGTGGAGAGTTCTTCTCTTTCAAACCCGTTCTAACGAATCAATTGTTTGTTTGGTTTACTTGTCAATTTATTGACTTATTCTGCAAATTTGGTATCAAAATTTTGTTCGTTGCTAATTCCCAATGCATAGTCGTAAATTAATTTCTGACGAAGCAAATAGAGCAATTGGTTTGCTACAGAGTGGTCAACGGCAAAGTGACGTAGCAAGATTTTTCAAGTTAGCCAAACTGTCTGTAACGCCCTTGCGTTGATTTCCTATTTTATATTTGAAATATTCTAATTTCTTTTACTTTAATGACTAATATTCTTAAAATTTGCTACATTACAATGTAAGCATCTGTTTTCTTGACTCATCATCTTAGCCCTATGTAACCTGAACCTTTGGAATTCTCTTTGTTCGCTACAAAGTATGACTAAACTCTTCTATGTTGCACGCCAGATGTTTTCATTTCTTTGTCTCTTTGTAATAATTTGCTGACGTAGAACTCGCTGATTTATTGCCTTTAGGGTCCAGAGCCCCTTTCCTCGATTCATTTTCTTCAGTTAACTACTTGCTTCCTTTCTACTTACATTGCTTCAATAACCAAGTCACAACGCTTCATTTCTGTACGATAAGATTTGCATTTACTAAAACTCGAGTTATTTTCGGCTTTTGTGCTCATCTATCAAAAATTTAGTGAAAGTTCTTACTGATGCTTTAAGAAATCACTGAAATCGTATTTTTACGTATATTTGTACAGTAAAGAAAAGTGTACGTGAGTTCTTCTAAAACGCTGGATACAAACTATTTTCCAGGTTGATACTGATTTTTTCTTGCTCAATGTAGTTACCTAATTTCGCTTTCCCTTTTATAGCGGTTTTACACCAGTAAAAAAACTACCTCTAACTCTTCTACCATTTTCCTGCTTTCTGTGAAATTCCGACTTCGACGACCGACGCTTCGTGGGACAAACCATTTCTTCAATCCCTCGATCGCCGCTCCGAAAACGTACCGAATTCAACTTTTATTATATCGTCGCTAAGTGAAAAACCAATTTTAGTTTTTCCCCTTTACTCCTTATATTGAACTTTTTATACTTTAATTTTACCTACTTAGTTATTTTTTTTCTACTATTTTATTTAAAAGATTCTGTTTAAACATTAACCATTTTACTATTTAAAATTTGCTACATTTGCTATTGCTGTAACGTAACTTCACCGTATTATTTCGTTTGAATTTTCTAAAGTAATATAGTTTATTTGCTAATTTAATTTTCTATTTGCTAAATATTAATTTGTTATCGAATTACCTTTAACTTTTTTTTTAATTAACGTAACAATTTAAATTTGAACCTAATCTATATTTGGTATCCGATTTTTGAATCACAGGATAGTACTCGGGTAATTATTCCTTTCGACCCTTGTTTTTATTTTGTTTAAGGACTTGGAAAAACTGTGCACAGGAGTTCCAACATCCGACTCAACTTTACCAAAGAAAGGTAGGATTTTCCATTTAACCATCGATTACTGTCTATTGCATTTTTAAAGTCGCATCCCTATATCTCAATTTGATTATTAATCTAACGTCATTTTACTTACAATTTTTGCTTAACTTAAAGGTAGTTTAGACCCACGTATTTTGTGCTACAAAGTTAATTTGTCAAAACTCATACAATTATCATTTTCTTGTATTTATAAAAACTGATTTTATTTTGTAATATTTAATTTGAATTATTCATTATAATAACCTTAAATTTATCTATTTCTTTTTTTGCTGAAACTCCCCGTTCTCTTTCAGAATTGACATCGTTACTGTTATAACTGTTAATACCTTCGTAATTCGGATTAGCAGCCTTATTTTCCTAGAAGAATTACGTGGCGCCCTTTTCTTTACTTAGTTTTCCCTATTTTACTACCCCTATTCTAATCCTTTTCGCTCATTATCTCTAACCTGCGACCGCCTGTCTACGAGCACTGAACTACTGCGGCCATTGCTCCATTTAATTTCGTTGCGACCCAATTCTTGTCGTAACATGTCATTTCTAGACTTTTTAACCGCTTTCAAGAAACTGGATCTGTTGAAGAAAGACCTAGAATTGGGCGCCCATCAATAACTACCCCTGCTGAAGACCGATATGTCACCATTTCTGTATGCCGAAAACCTTTCAGCACATGTTAAATGTTGAATAGGAGGCTCGCAGAAGCCAGAGGAACATCAATATCAGCTGAAACTGTCAGAAGGCGTTTATGAGATGTCAATTTACCTTCTAAACGACTTATTAGAGATGTACCATTGAGTCGAGAACTAGACGACTAACATTACAATGGGCAAGAGAGCGTGTGAATTGGACAGAAGAGTGGAAGTTGGTACTAACTGTTCACTGATGAATCAAGATATGGTCGTTTTTCGGATAGTCGTCGAACGCGTGTCTGAATACAACTTTTGGTGCCAAGACACCGGCGATCAGTACAAGAAGTTCGCCGTTTCAAAGGAGGCACTGTTTGTGTATGGGGAGGCATTTGTTATGATGGCCGTACCGACTTGCTGGTTATTCCGGGAAACATGAATTTAGACGTATACTTGAATCAGGTGATCAACAATATTGTGCCAGAGTTTCATGCTGCTGTGAGTCCTGGTTTTTTTTTTGAACGATAAAGCTCGTCCACACCGATCCATGGCAGTTATGGATGCAATTGAAGCCAATGGAATTCCTCATTTACCTTTACCTGCTCTATCGCATGATTTAAATCCGTTAGAGCATGCTTGGGATCCGTTGCAGTGCAGAGAGCTTTCGATCATCATAATCCCCAACTCCCAACCACAAACAATTGAGAAATTTGCTTCCACAACTCTGGCAACAAATTCCGCAAGAAAACTTTAATGGTCTCATAAACAGCATGCAAAGACGTTGCCAAGCTGTCATTGAAGCCCACTGAGGACATACTCGTTATTGCTGAAAGGGAAATTAAGAAAAAACTTGTGTTCATTTTCTTTTTTTTATTAATTTGAAATTAGTCACTTTTACCTAATTTTCATTTTTTCTTGTCTTTGCGTTTAAAATTTTTTTTCAATTTGCTAACTATTTTAATAAAAAACAAGCATTTAAAAACAAAATAGCTTAAAATAGTCTTTGAAAAAAATTTTTTTCGGTTCAAAAATCTAGTTTTTCATCATATCCCTAACTTCTGTGGAGCAGTTTATTTACACCGTACATTTTCCAGAATATTTACGCGTTCACATTTTCTAATTTATAATTTTTGGCATTCCTGACTTCGTACAAATCAAAAACCTTTGCAGGACATCTCCTGATAGCCGTACCATTTTACAATAAATTAAAAACTAGTGCAACAGCGCAGTGTGACGTGCAACAGATTTTGTACAAGGTACCGTTGCGCCCTTTACGATTTTGAGATTGAATATCTACTGGTCATTTTTTTTACAATGATTTTAAGTAAAATATTCTTTTCTTACTAAATCGAATCAACATACCTAGGTCTAGTACAGACTATCTCAAATATACCCTAAATTACACGTAGGTAGGTACCTACTTCTTTTATACCGAATGAAGATATTTTATGACGGTAGAATGCAAAATCATCAGCTGGATCTTCTATGAGTTATGTTCCATGGAATAGTAAAAAAATGCTTAGAAGTATAAGCTTGAAAACTTGGAAAAAGCTTGAAAGCTTGAGTTGGAAAAGCTTGATAACTGAAACTTTTTGACAAATAAGCTTAGCTTGGATAATACTTAAGCTTGGCTTGTTTTTTTCTAGGCTTGACTTGATTTTATGTCAAGTTTTAAAAATTCAAGCCAAGCCCGTGAATCCCTACTCTTACTGACCAGATGCGTTTGTCTGTCGTCGTTTATTCCGCAAATGTGTCCAAACTATTAACGAGTTAGTTTATTCCGTTCTACAATATCGATGATTATACTGATGTGATAAACCTTCCTCGTGAGAGATGGAGTAACGATAGCAACCAAAATAAAACTATTGCGATCCGAAACAACACGTTCATCTCCCGCACTGCACCTCGTGTATTGTCATATAATAATATTATAGCATAAAAAATGCATGGTATTGTTTGATTTTCGAGAAGGTGCGTGTACATTAATTGTACATAGTTACAATTGTTGTCAACAATATAACAACAATAGCAACTAAGAAAAATGCCTATGACGTACACGCACCTTCTCAAAAATCAATCTTTAATTACCTATGCAACAAATTTAAAGATTAACGAAGAAATTAAAGTAGACATTTGCGTAATTTTAAATGTGCATAATAGTTAACACAAGCAACTTAAAATCTCGGTTGTTGAAATAACGAACACTTAATTCCTTAAAATTATAAACATATGTATACGCTTGAATCGGTCCGTAATATTAAGTTAATGTTTCCACAAATTCTGCGCTTGTCTGTTATCAAATTTAGATGGTAAGGTTTGTTTACACAATATTTTGCGTTATTAATATCCGATTACTGTAAATATTGTTTTTGTTGTAGCTTTCAATCGTGTACCCGATTGATATACGCGATACGCATAAATGGAGCTTTGGTCTTCAATATTTTTATTAAGTTAAAAGTTAACAATGTAAATAGAGGTAACTCATATTGAGATTAAACTACAAAGTACGGTAAACAGTAAAGATATATAAATGAAAGGTAAATACGATATGGAGGCAATTCAAATTAAGTAATTGTTTGCTGTTGATTCCGCCACTGTATTCGTAAATGCAAGCTGTAAAATATAGTTTTAGAAGGGGTAGTTGTTACTTGGAAATGTAAACTGGAAAGTAAGATGAGCTTCTCCTAACGTAACAACACACAGCTTGGAATTTTCGGCAGACATAATACTAAATTTTAGAGAATTTGCTTTTACACAAAACTCGGAAATAGATTAATTTAAGTCAGTTTCAAAAGCTCTTGAAGCAGTTTCAGATTAATTATTTACTCTATGTGCACTATCAGCATTCTGCTTTATTTCTTCAATTCTATGTGTTGAGTTTGCAAATTTATTTGGCACAACTTTATCAGCTTTGTAATGGAATTACGAACTTGACGGCATCCAATTTTTGCGTGTAAGTTACGAACTACATTTATTTGTGTAATTTAAGCCCTTTGTTTAGGGTTGTGACTGCTGTATAATTTTGTTCGTACTTCATACTTATCTTTACATAAATTCCCTTCATGCTATTCGCTTCCGCATTTTTGTCTTATTCTATCGAGCACATCAAAGAATAATTCGAAAGCGACATACTTGAAGAAAAAATAAATTTACCTATATCTTAATGAAGTAATTATTATTGTAATAGAAATAAAAATAAATGGTATTATTATTATTATCTATTGTTGTTGTGCTTGTGGTTTCTTCTTTCTCTTGGCCATATTATAATGGTACAATTTTATTACTTCCAACTTTTGCCGGTTTAAACTGATATTTCAAACCTTATTTATTACTCACATGTTGTAAGTTTTTGAAGGGTTACTTAATCTATTGTGGAGTGGGTATTAAAAGTTTACAAGTAAGTACTTTTTAAGAAATCGTAGCTTTCACATTCCTCTGTGAATTCACTCGAATATCATGAAAACATCAGCAGATGTAAAGTGGTGCATATTGGGTGGTCTTAATGGTTTTGTCGCATAAATGGAAGATAAAAGTATTAAATACAACAGTAAAATAAAATTTATAAACAGCATTCTACCAGAATTTTAATTGTTAATGAGGTTTTTTCATCGAATGCAGTATTGCTGAACATAAAATTTTGTCAAATTTAGTCTGCTTACATTTTGGTACGATTTATGGATAATTTACTACAAGGGCGCAATTTAATTGTTTAAAGGTACCAAAAACATCGCTTAGTTTTATAAATTCCTCATTTTACTTTTACTACGTTTAGCCAACTCCTTGGCTTGTTTTTCATCTTCAATAAGTCTCTATTATCTTTATGTAATTATTATCCCATTAAAATGTTATAGAATATAATTAGAATATGTTTGCACCAAATGTGCCCGAAGTAATTTTCCGTTCATAATTATTATTATGAAATGCTATATTCTTGCATATGTAGCTCTATTAGTAAATAAAACTAACGATTTTATTATTGTTTGTAAAATACTTGGTTCTCCTGCCTCACCCCGTATATTCAAAGCAGATAAATTGATTTCTAAAGTCAAAAAGTGCTTGTTTCTGTCTGAATAGTGAACTTAACTTAGCAATTCATATTTACAACCAATTTTTAGATTTGTAGAATTCGTCAATCTTTTATACAAAGAATCCAAATTTCAAATTCTGTTTAGTAGAATATTGTAAAGGTAATAATGACCTTCCTTGGTGCAATTCCGCGTTACCACTGACACACAAGTTTTTAACCACCTCATTTAATTAAAGGGTAGTTGAACTAGTACAAAAAAAAACAGCATACAAACGCAGAGGTTGGTGAACAGTTTCAGACAGAACGTAAAGGCAATCCAAGTAATTTAACCGATTTGCATAATACTTTCAAATAGTTACTGCGTTATATAACAAGCTGCTTTACGAAGTGTGGATACCAGAGGGTCGATTAAAAGATTATATTGTTATATGTTGATTCGGTTAACGAATATAATAAAGCCAAAATTGCTATCTTTGGCCAAATGACTAGAAATTGTAATCATTTAACATTTAATTATTTTGTTTAGGGTTTTCATTTAAAAAAATCTCTTATAGTTTTCGATTTCTTATTTAGACAATTTTTATGCTTAATTTCATTTGCACATCATGGTCTCTCATATACTCCCTTTCATAAAAATCGTTGGTCCGAGGAAGAGGTTCAACAACGTCGCGATGAAAGTCGATTAAGAATTTTGGCCACAAGAGACCGATTTTCAACTATTCGATCATTTGCAAATGATTGGTTGGGAGGTTTATTGCCGAATAAGGTCTTATGAGCTGGATTCATATCGTCCATTTTTATTTCTTCCTCTTACACCAATTCCACCGTCTATGCAGACTTGAATTGAGCAACGAAAGAGCGAATTGGGCGCAAGAATGACATCAAATTGTGTTTAGTGACGAGTCCCGATTTTGCTTGTGGATCCATGATGATCGTAGGAGGGTCAGACGGATGCGTGGAGAACGTCAAAATCCAACATTTTTTGTGGAACGCAACACACTCCTCACACAAGGAGTGATTATATGGGGTATAATATGTTATGGTTGCAGATCACCCTTGGTCTTCATTGACGGAAACATTGCCAATGTGCTAGAACCCGTTGCGCTTCCATATCTTCAGGGGCTAGAAAATCCCATTTTCTAACAGGATAACGCGTGCCCTCGTACGGGAAGGGCACCAACACGTTTTTTGGAAGAAGCTAACATTGCCGTCCTCCCATGGCCTGCTCGGTCGCCTGATTTGTGGACCATTGAACATGTGTGGGATGCGATCGGGAGGCGACTAGGTAATTTACCACACCCTCCGGATAACTTATACGATTTCCAGCTAAGGATTCAAGAAGCTTGATTGATAGCAGGTCACGCCGTTCTAAATGAGTGCATTACAAATCGTGGCGGAGCAACTACTTTTTGAAAAAAATTTTAAACTTTTTATTCTTTTGTTTTCATATTTTAATCAATACTTTGTTTCATGAAAATGGACATGCCAAAAAAATTTCAATAAAATCGTTCAACAAACTCCAGGTACTGTAATTTTTATGGAAGTCAGTATATTTCACATAGAAAGTTTAGTGTAACTATGTTACCATTTGTAAAATATTTGTGCTTCGAATACAGTGCGTTTTGTTTTCTCTGTGAAAATTTTTCCACGAAGCCTGAAGACACTTGGTTCATCAATGTGGGTTTCAATTAACTGGAAACGTACGTTAGAGAAGGGCTCCGCTTTTCAAAAACACGCTTCAAGTACCGAACATAAAAATTGTCAAGTGAAATCAGAATCTTTTAGCAAAATTATACTCGTAATAAAGCGACCATTTGGATATAAGAGCATTACTATGTGATTTGAAAATTAATGTCCACCTGTGTAATATCATTGAATAACTAGTTATTCAATGGTAATATCATTGAATAACTAATAAGTATTAGTTATTCAATGGTAATATTCATCTGTACACGAATGTTTCTAGATTACTTATCTTGTGCTCTCTAACTCCTCATTTCCTTATTTCACCTGATCTCTGCGATTCTTGTGTCTAGCGCACAATTTCTACTTCCACACTTCTGCTTTCCTCTTTGTTGGGTACGTATACGTATAATATCTATACTAATCATATAATTAGTGTCCAATAGGACCTCATCCTTGCACACTTCTCACATTCTCAGATTCTCTAACTTATGGCATTGCATTCCCCTATGTATATAGGTGTTTATACATACTTATGAGTATATTGTCTCGGCTATTTTGTATTTTTGTTAACACATTCAACATACTGGTATCGAAAGCAACCCCATTCGGAATAGTTCACTTCACCGAGTTAAAGAAGTGAAGGAAGATGTCGTTTTATTGTTAGTCAAAAGCTGCTATCATTTGAGACCTTACGAAGCAGACAAACTAATACCTACTGTCGGCGCAAAAAGTATATATACTCGAGTTTGAATCTGAATAAAAAAATAACCATTGGGCTGATTCGAATGAGCTTAGTATCAAATTAAAGCCTATTTATTTCTACGTTATTTAGAAGTAACAACTTTTTTTTAAATTCACTTTAAGGGCCATTTCTACGGCCGAACGATGCAAAGTGCCCGTTTTCGAGGTTTGCGACACGCTAGCTAAGTTTAGAGTTACATAAAAACAAAACTACTCGCTCAAATGGAACGAAATTTTAGTATGTTGTAGATTCAACCTTTGTTAATATGATTGTAAAAGTGTATTTTCAAAATTTGATTTTTATAGACGCTACAGACGATATTGTGGCACATTGCATTCTCGGGAATGGTAGGTCGTAGGAGCATGAGACTTTCACCAACGTCTTCGTTGTAATATGAATAATAAAATGAGACTCGTTTAGAAATCAAAATTGTGTCACGTTTTTTGAAAACAATTTTTATTTAATTGAAGTTTTTACACCACCGCTGCGGCTGCAAACAGCTAGCGTGTGGCGTGCCAGTCCATTAGAATGTTACGCTTCTCTCTCTAAGCGCCGGTGATGCATGTAGGTATCTCTTATTTTATAATTTTCTTTGCTACTAAGTTATTATCACAATTATAAAAATTAGCAACTATCAGACAAGATTGTCCTTGAAAACGAAACAGGAAAGTTAACCGAATTTCAGTTTCCGAGTAGGCACGCTTGAAGAAGTATTTATCAATCAATATTGCTTGTTATAATCTTTTCTAAATTGAAACAAATTCGTGTAAACTTTCAAAATGAGAAATGACAGAGATATTTTAGTTTTCATGTAAATAACCGTTTAGCAACAGATAAACTTTTCCCTGTATTTGTTCAATATGTGTATGAAACAGAAATTTTTATATAAAATGTAGAAGCACCAAACGTGCACTTCAATAAATTTATCGTTTTACTTTTATCATTTCATACAGCCCTTGTTTGTTTACAGAAATGTATTATTTCCCTGTGTACATTTTTCCAGTAGGTATACATACCTATACGTGCACTATTGGGAGTGATAAATGTATACAACAATAAATATATTGGTAACGGAAATTTCGATTTCTTGGCATTCTTATAATTCACCATTTTCAACAGGCAATATATGTAAATTAAGTTAAGGTGAGTGCATAGACGGTGAACGAATAGGGAACAAATATTGATATTCTCAATAAAGTATTTGAATTGAGTTGAGAATTCGAGACCCATATTTTTTTTTATTTTACATCTTGTTTGCTGATTATCTAACCTAAAACTTTAATATTCAATTAGTGTCATTCAACTTACATCTTACTTTATATACAAAAAAAAGTTTTTAAACGAATAAATTAATTCCAGTAAAGTCAACGAAGCGTAAATATAATCAACGATTTATTTATTCCATAAAATGTGCAATTTTTTTTTCATTTTACTAATTTGCAGAACGCTTCATTTAAATTAATCAATTACCACTCAAACCTTTTCGGGATGAAATGTATTAAATTCAAGGCGTGACATCAGGTATGCACGTAAATTTAGAATTAACGTAGGAGACTTACCATAAATTTCTCTATATTGATGCATTTCTGCAAATGTGCATGTGGTATTGTTAGAATGTGGAAATAAATCTTCATATGGTGGTGACAAGGCAGGGGTTGTATATTTATTACAGTAGTGATCTGCTTCGGCTAGAATTACTAACAATTACGACCACGTTCACCACTTAATCATCAATTACGTTAAAGTCGATTAATTTGAGATGTATGTGACACACTTTGTTAATTTGCTACTCGTTACTTTACAATCTATTTACATTAAATTTTCATTTTTATACTTTAATATGAGTTAAACGACTTCAGATTTTAATATGTAAAAGGTACACTCATTTAATAGCCTTAATGAAGTGTGAGCGGTCATGGTAACGTAGGTACACTTGAACACTCGTATTTTATTCGCTTGATTAGCATTCGTAGAGAATTTGGGGAGAATAAATATTAAACTTAATGTTTCCAAATATGACACTTAAGTATGTTAGTCTCTCGGTAAAACTAAAAGAATCTAATAAAACTTTAAATTTTGAATGGGAAAAACTTTGTTATTTTAAATGGAACACCCAGTATATTATTGTGTAGGTCGATAAGACTTTTCAATCTCTTCAATTCATGTCTGTACTATGTGTCTTCTAAAACTAGTAGTTTTTATTGGTGTTCCATTTAAAAGAGCAATGCCTTATTCGAAATTTAAAAAACTTTACGAGTTATTGCAAACACCCTGTATAAATAAATCGATAAATTTTTGTATATTCACTAAGGAACGACCTTTACTAATTTGTGTACCAAAAATTAACTCAAAATTGTAAAACTGAACGAACCTAAGTATTTTTTAATCAGACGATGGTTTTCATGAAAAGAATTTACAACTTGGGAACGCTGCATTTAAAACAAAAAACAAAAATATGGACATAGAGGATTTTAAGAAAGAAATCTGAATATAACATCAAATATAGGGTGTTCCATTTAAAAAAAAACAGGTCGGCACGGAGCCACAATTATTCGAAGCACTCTGTATGTTTATAAATATTTTACAAATATGTTATGGTTCGTATCCTACAATTTTTATTTGAAACATTTTTTAATCCGTATGATATTGAATGAAATATTGGGCCACCGTGTAGGTAAAAAATCTTAATTTGATCACTGGAAAAAACAAGAATCGTATAAGTCAGTAATTCTAATTCATTAATTTTTACATACAGTGAGGACCAAAAGTTTGGAATAATGGATTTTTTTCGTTTCCTGTCAGAAATATCAAAAAACTATTGGACACGTCAAATTGATTTTGGTCATGGAAAACATTTTGCGATAATTTTCAATTTTCCAACTCCCACCCCTTCTGTGCAGTGACGTCATCAATTATTTTTTTAAATGACAACACCCCACTTTCTTAACGGCTTTCAATAGATTATAAAACGACGATTTCAGCAAATATACACATTCTACCTTTTAGGTGCAGATTTTACGAGATATTAATTTTTTAAAATAGAAAACGAGAAAAACATCAAATAGTGTTGTCAACAAATAAACACATTTTATTTGTAAAAATAATGTTAAATGGTTTTTTCTTTTAGTAACAATAATTATCTTAAACAATAATTAGAGTAAATTTTCAAATTGAAACGCATTTTCTTCTTGACAGTACGCCAATCGCGCTTGAAACTCTGTGCAAACATTTTGCAAAGTTTCTGGTTGTATTGCAGTAATTTCCTGTCTTATTTTTTCTTTCAAGTCTTCGATATTATTCGGTCGATTGAAGTAAGCTTTACATTTAATATATCCCCATAAAAAGAAATCCCGTAGAGTCAGATCTGGAGACCG
Source organism: Pyrocoelia pectoralis (assembly GCA_036250285.1). Taxonomy (NCBI): domain Eukaryota; kingdom Metazoa; phylum Arthropoda; class Insecta; order Coleoptera; family Lampyridae; genus Pyrocoelia; species Pyrocoelia pectoralis. The sequence goes on along the minus strand of CM070075.1, from coordinate 75,163,052 downwards.
AGTCGGCCATTCAATAAACGTTCTTTTTTGATGTTTTTCTATTTTAAAAAATTAATATCTCTTCAAATCAGCACTGAAAAGGTGTAAAGTGTATATTTTCTGAAATCGTCGTTTTATAATCTATTGAAAGCCGTTAAGAAAGTGGGGTGTTGTCATTTAAAAAAATAATTGATGACGTCACTTCACAGAAGGGGTGAGAGTTGGAAAATTGAAAATTATCCCAAAATGTTTTCCATGGCCAAAATCAATTTGACGTGTCCAATAGTTTTTTGATATTTCTGACAGGAAACGAAAAAAATCCATTATTCCAAACTTTTGGTCCTCACTGTATATGGGAGTTGACTGGATGTTATTTTTTTTTAATTTTTTACTTTCCCGTGCATATACACACAGGGGAAGTTATGTAATCGAAAAAAAAATCGAACTCGAGGTTTTGATGAATCTCGAAGTTTTGAGCCCCCCTGAGCTGAGTCCAAAACCATCATCTTTGAAAAATGTTTGTCTGTGGGTGCGTGGTTGGGTGCGTACGTTATAGCTGTGGAGCCTAAACTACTAGGCCGATTTTGATGAAATTTAAAACTAAGGTCTATAAAAAACTTTATCGATGAAATAAGCTTCTTATCAAAATCGGCCCAAAGGGGCCCAAACTAGGGGCGTTATTTTGGGCGCAAACATTCAAATTTTAACCCAAACTAATTTCCCTTGGTGAAAAGTTAGTAGACATGGTAACAAGTAAAACGCCGTTTTTCGTTCGTTTCTAAATTCAAAATGGCGACCAAAATAGCAATTCTCCAAGTTTTTACTTTTTAGGGTATAGCTCAAGAACCGTTTAACTTAATTAAAATTTCGAAATTTGAAATTGTAGCCATAGGATGTCCAGAAATTTTACTTATAATTTATAAAGAACAAAAGTTTAACGTGGCTAATTTATTAGTTCCCAAAATTGGTGAAAAATTGAAAATCGATTTTCTCAAAATCTGCTCCCAGCATTTTTTATTTTTTGAAATGTTATAGATACGTATAGTTCATCAAAAACTATTGGCACTATATTTCTTTCATTATTTCCCGTAGGAGAGGGAGATGAATGTTTGAAGTTGAAAATTTTAAAAATTCATAACTGTTTTGCTAACAAAAACGAAAGAAGTAAAATTGTACAGTGAAGTAAAGGACATACGACTCTTTTAATCAATCGAGTATTAATAAGTATACCAATTTACTTCCGCCCTAGCCGCAAATCAACAAAATATGAAAAATATTTATGACATACCCTGTATATTATTTCATGAGAAGATCGGAAATCGTTTTCTAATTACAACTATACTACACACTATACAGGGTGTCCCAGGTTTAATGATCAGGACTTTGACATTTTGTAGAAAAACACATTTTAAGGTGGGTTGCTCCTATAAACATAGTTCCTAAAATCCTTTGTTTCTGAGATACAGGGCGTTAAAGTTTTCTAAAAAATAAAGTTTTTATTTATTTATTTCCGAACTGTGGCAATAATTCATACCAAAATTGTCACACAAGATACAAGAACAGAGGGCCACAAGATTGAAGAATATCAATTTTTAATCAACCAGTGGCGGAGATATGGGTAATCCGTTCTACTAATTTGATAAGTCAAATGAATTAAATATTCGAAATATGCCTTTCGATGGGGCATTCAATTCTGAACAAAAAATGTCTCTAGACTTTTTTTCGTTTCTGTTACCGTGCGGCCGCAAACTAGACTTTTGTCATTTATTTCACGAAAAATGTATTTTGTCTGTGTACAAAAATTATGGTTGCCATGGATCTTACGCTCTGTCCATGTATCTTGTGTGCCAATTTTGGTTTGAATATTTTCAACAGTTCGGAAATAAATAAATAAAACGTTTATTTTTTAGAAAATTGTGACGCCCTCTGTATCTCAGAAACAAAGAATTTTAGGACCTATGTATATAGGAGCAACCCACCTTAAAATGTGTTTCTCTACAAAATGTCAAAGTCCTGATCATTAAACCTGGGACACCTTGTATATTTATTTTTGTTGAGTTATTACGCAAAAATTGTAGTAAACACGGGATGGTTGTGTGCCAGTGTACTGGTCATTTAATTTATGAGAAGAAATATACCAAAAATATCTTGTTTAATTACTTGTGTTTATTATTTAATGGTATATTTTCCATGACATTTCTTTTTCTCGTCTCATAAAATACGACTATACCACGTGTCCCAGATAACATTTTCAGCATGGGGATCTCGCTTATTATAAAAGATACAGATTTGGTTAAATTAGACAATTAAATTGATATTTAAATTCAGCATAAAAAATATCTTAAGAAAGTGCAAATAAAATTTATATGTCTAATTCTAATATAACAAAAAAGAAATTTGACATTTTTCTTTTTCTTGTCATAAGTCTTGAAATACATGGAAATTTGAAAATTGGAGTGTGTCCTATAATTTCACTAATCCTTAAGAGTAATGCATCTAATTTAACCAAATCTGTATCTTTTATAATAAGCGAGATCCGCATGCTGGAAATGTTATCTGGGATACGTGGTATACATATGAAAAATAGCTCAATAGCATCAGACCATAAGTAAACGACTGAAACGCGTAGGTTTAAAGTATTCAGTGGCTGTTTTGAGGACTTCGTAAAACTACACAGTTCGAATTTAGGAACGATCGATGGCTTTAATTTTATTTTGGCCACCAACAAAAGATAACTGTGAATACGGTTATCCTGTCCAACCAATCTGAGGTAAATACTTGCAGCGGTTAAGGAATTGCAAAATAGCATTCCTGCACAAGACACATCAAGCCAAATGCCAAACCCAGCGTTTCGTAATTTGGAAAGGTAATACTCAATACGTAGCACAAACAACGAATGGATAGGAAGGATGTAGACGCAGTCCCGTGTATAACTGTGATCCAGACCAGAGATTTAAGAATTTTCTAAATCGCCAGAAAGCTTTAGAGATTTCAGCACAACGCTTGTCTCTTTTCTAGAAAAGCGTCAAAAAATTCCTTACACGCAAGTTTTCTTAAATTTTTAATAATTAGAATGATAGGATTTACAATTTTTTTGTTTTTGTAAACTATCCACGTATCTGTGCGTACCCTAAATGAACCAAAAGTAGTGTCAATTTTACTGTGTAGTTACGTTGTTTAACATACTCTCTAGACATATTAATAAAAACAAAACGATATAGGCTAGGGTGGGTCGTTTTTATACATTTTTTTTTAATTTCAAGAGGACTGCGGTTTAAAAAGTTGCCATTGGGTAAAATAATCTTGAACGAATTTTTAAAAATTTTTTCATCAACCTTCAAAAAAACGAAAAAAATTAAATCAAAAAATGATTCTGCCTGTACTATTAAATAATGTATTATGGTTCTCTAATTACCAAAAAAAAAATATTTTCAATTTTTATATATATTTGCGCTTCAAAATTGAACTTGGGAATTTCAAATTTTCTTATAGTGTCCTTCAAATTTATAGGATTTTCCTTCTCTTTCTGCCTGCACCTTAATATCCTTCTGTATCCTAATTCTCTTATATGACGACGTGAGTCAAAGATAATATTTAATATAATATTTTCAGGATGGACATAAAAGCGATTTTGTTGAATCACTATGGCTTTTAGTTCGTCACTTAGATATCTAGAATATTGAATAGCTCCCAAAGATGAAGAGCTCCAGATGGTATAAATAATTTTGATCGGTGCTTAATTCATTTAAATTAACCTCGGGTAAATCAACTTTCAATTTTTCGTAGCACACAACAGGTAATTGCTCACAAGTTTGAAAAAGTTTTCCGATACGACCCGAGAATGATATAACAGTCCTGTGCGGTATTTCCGTCAATATAATAGGCATAGGCGAGTATCACCACCCCAGCAGGTTAAAAGTGAAACAACTTTCTCATTATTACATCAGACGTCTATGTATTTATTCGCTATGCGTAACTTAATTCACCACTGAAAATAACTAAAAAACGTAGTTGAATAAAAATCTCCATCTAATTTGTTGTTAAACGGGTGAAACACGAATGTCGGTGGTCGGTGCCCAGATGGACGTAGCGTAGGGAAGAAATCACGACAGAAAATTAAATGAACGCATTTCATAAAGTTAACATACATAAAGAATGCAAATTAGTTAATGGAATACTTTCCCAATAAATTATAGATTTAACAATCTGTTTTATTAATTACTGAATATAGAACACATAAGTATTTAAGAGCCGTATTTATTGCAGTAATTAATTACTATCGCTAATAAATGATACAAATTTTAATTATTAAAAACAAATTGATTTAATAAATTGTGCTTGTTACCTACTCGTAATCATTTTCATACAACACGGCACTCCAATTGCCTGTAGTGTATTAAACTACGTAGATTACCATTATATACAATAATTTTACAATGGAAATGAAACGGCTTTACGCTATAAATCATTTCTACACCCAGTTATTACATGAAAGAATTGCTCAACGATTTGATCTTGCACAATATAGGATAACATCTCCACTGATTGCCAGTGAAGCCTCTTTGTGCTTATTCGAGCTTAACAGAAAATCTTTAAGAATGAAAAGCTATTCAACATTTTTTTACCTATACATCTCTCCATTGGAAATTCTTTTAATAAAAAGTGATTAAATACCGATAAAAAGTTTTTCCTTTTGAAATGATTTTCGAATCAAATTTTTTACACCATTGTATTCGATTCGTAAGTTGGTAAATAAGAAGTTAAGTGTTTCGAGGTCCCCTAAAGCTTCGATATAAATCATCAAGATGTCAAAGTATACTATAATCATCAGCAACAGTTCAATAATGTAATTCAATTTCATGTGTAGCTGTACGCATGTGCATTGCTGGATTGTATATACATATATTAGCAATAAATTACAGCTGCACACGTTCTTATTGATCGCGCTTGATAACTCTATACCGGTGTGAATATACCGTGGGTAGTTATAATTCAAATATGACACATTATGGAGCACTGACTCCGACCTTGAACCACACGCAAAATGAAATTTGTTATTTTAATGTTTCCTTGAGGGCTCGAATCTAACGCGAATGCGTGTACAATAAATTTTCATGAAGATGTTTGGCTCGGTGATTCTGATGTATGTACATAAATGCTTTAGGGACATTACGCGTTCTAGATTAAAGGACATACCGCTAGACCGTGCGAGAATTTTTTTAAAGGTCATTAGTTCAACAATATTGTAAAAAATAAGATAATTTACTTTTCATTTACTGTTACACACGGTTTTACACAATATACGAAAATACCAACAATGTACGTATAGCCAAAAGGTTTTCCATAATAAATAATCAGATCGAGGGATTATAAATACATGAAAATAAGCGTCGTAAGTTATCGAACACTGAAATTCAATTATTATGAGAGATGATATACGAAAGAAAATGATGGAACTAAGGCCTCACCTGAAATAGAATTTACGCTTGATGTGCTGCTAACTACATATCGTAAGGAAAATTTGCATTTTACAAACCGTCCTCGCACGTCATTATATTTCGAATTTAATCCAACCCGTGCAAAAATATCGTTTTTCCAATCATTTCTGTTAATGGTATTTATTTACGGACAACTTGAAATGCTATTTGTATATAACATACATTATTATTATGTACCTACTTCGATTGTTATCGATACTCAGGCCAAGCCTGGTTAACTAATCGCACGGATCGAGATCAAGTTACGATTAGTCCTACTAATACATATATCTATACAATATAAATTTGAAGTTGCTGTTAAAAGTGAACATACTAAATACTATACACATATTATGTTCATTAAATTAAATGACGTTGATAAAACCAACGCTGATCACATTTTAGATAATGTATTTGTTTGAGAAGCCTCGGTGTATTTGATCCCAATTTGTAAAAGCCACGTCCCGTCGACCCTCTTTCCGCGAAGGCATTAACATGAACGCAGCGTCGCGCATCAATAACAAAAAGAGACCCTATATTCCTAGGCTTCTCCGTTGGCGTCACTTATTCGTGACTTAGTGACTTTTTATAGAAAAGAAAAAAAAAAAAATGAACATAATATGTATGTTTTGAAAAAGTGTTATGATTATTGTGTAAGCGTTTTTTGTTGTTTAGCTCGACGCATAGGTTGCACTCGAGTGGGTAATGTGTTGTTTGTGTTTTGTGTTAATTGCGAATTCTGATACTGTGAGTATATTGTGTGTTTACGTTTGAGTGCATGAGAACGAGTCAGAGGTGTTACATGAGTGATTGTTGAAGTGTTGTGTGTTGGTAATGGACTTTCTATAATGTTATGTTGTGTATGCAACAGAGTTTCAATTTGTGAAGGGAGGATTGAGTGTTGTGTTTCATTTTGTGTTTGAATGGTATTAGTTGAAAGTGTGTGATGTGGTTCTGAGTGATGTGCGGTATCTTCCGTTATGTTTAGAAATTTTCTAACTATGTGACAAGTGTTGATAATGACTGCCTTTTGTAATTGTATGTATATGTTCTTATCTAACCCTAAAATGTGCAAACTGTGATGTATTGTTTTTGGTATAACTCCGGTTGCACTAAGAACAATGGGTACTGTAAGAGCAGTTCCCATTCTCCATTGCGCTTTAAGTTCCTGAGCTATATCAGTGTATTTCCGATGTTTCTCTGCGTGTGTATTGGCTAAATTGTTTGTGTTGGGAACTGCAATATCTATTATGTATATGATTTTTTGTGTTTTATCTATAAGTGTTATATCTGGCCTATTGTTATATACAGTTTTATCTGTGAGTAGTGTCCTATCCCAATATAGTTTGTGTGTGGTGTTTTCAAGTACAACTTGCGGTGTATATTTGTAATAGGGTGTGTTATCAGTAGAAAGGTTATGTTTTGTGGCGAGTTTTTGGTGTATTATCTTAGCTACCTGATCGTGTCTGTGTTTGTATTCCGTTTGTGCTAGACGTGTACATGCTGATATAATGTGTTGTATTGTTTCTGGTCTTTGCGAGCATTGTCTACAAAGATCATGTGTAAATGTCCTATCTTTAATTATGTGTTTTCTGTAATTTCGTGTGTAAATGACCTGATCTTGTATGGCAAACATGAAACCCTCTGACTCTGGGAAAATATCACATTTGGTTAACCAAGCATGCGTTGCTATAATATCAACACAGTCTTCGTTAATCTCCTGTGGATATCGTCCATGTAAAGTCTTTTGTGTCCAAGTTTGTATGTTATGTGTGATGTACGTATCTCTACTCATTGGTGGTGTGATGTTTCTATTACTCATATTTAAGGGTGTGTAAGATTTGTCTGCAAGTGTGACTGTTTTGTGTAGCACTGAAATGTGTGATTTGTTATAAAAGTATTCTCGTAGTTTGTGTATTTGTGTTTGGTGTAACAGGGCTATGTCTGTTAAGCCTCTACCTCCTCGTGAACGAGGAAGGTATAGTCTTACTGTTGAGGCGTGTGGATGATGTATTCGGTATTTAGTGAGTAATGTACGTGTGTTTCGCTGTACCTGTTCTAAATCTGTATTGGTCCACTTTATTATTCCAAAGGAATAAGTAAGGGCCGGTGTAACGTATGTGTTAATAGCTTTGACAGTGTTTCTACCGTGTAGTTGTGTTTTAAGTATACTACGTAATCTGTGTAAATATTGTGTGATTAGATTTCGTTTTATTTGTGTATGTTTTATGTGTGTGTTTTGCTGAAAACCAAGATACTTGTAAGTTTCATTCTCGTCCATGGATCTTATATGGTCACCATGTTCGAGCTCAAAATCCACAAATTCTCTCTTACCAGCAGTGATGTGCTGTGTTTTGCATTTGTCAATACCAAACTCCATGTGTATATCATGTGAAAATGTTTCAGTGATATGTAATAATTATTATTATTATTATTATTATTATCTGCAATAATTAACCGATTAGCTAAGGATAAAACCCACAGACCAATGTTTGGGATCAAATATGCTGAAAAGTTTCCTGGAGATCTCTCCGCGTTCACTTGCGTTCCAACGTCAGAAACTTCCAAGATTTATTAATTCACTTAATAAACCTTGAGAAAGAAGGCAGAGCAGATTTCAGGATACGTGCAACACTCTACCTCTTCATTCGGCAGCGGAGTATGTATCGCAATACCCCTAACAGTTCAAACTGTTTACTGATGCTTCACAAAAATCAAAATTTGCACTACCTTAATTTATTAATATTATCGATTTGCTCAATAAGGAGGAGAACTAATCGTTAATACCAGCACGTGGTTGATTGAATGAGGAAACAGGCAGCCAAATACATAGAAAATGAGCCCTATAGAGCTAGCTAGAGTGTTTTTCTAACCTGATGCCAACCACTAGGAAAAGGGAACAGCTGAACGAAAATGCCTCATTGCCATATATGTACAGTGCAGAATTCACCCTAGTTTATCCCAAACTGTTAAGCAGGTTGGAGTACTGAGACACAGTAGCACTATTACCTATTTCTTCTCCGTTCAGAGATTCCCTCGTGTACCAACTAACGCTAATTCCTTAACTATATCCACACATCACTATACAAAAAATTGTTTTCCGTGGTGGGGGGGGGGGGGGGGGGGCAACGAATTTTAATAAACTAGGAAAACCGGTTCATTTAAATTTCAAATTCGCATCCATCACCAGATCAAGTACTACTTATTGCTTGTTTGTGACACGCTAAGTAAGTATATTTCTTAATTCTAACAGCTTCTTTTCTTTATGCTTCTTCTTTCTTCCATTTTCCTGTCTTTTTTAACAATAAAGTGGTAGCTTTGGTATTGATCGTTTTTTGTGTTTAAGGCATTATACGTTTAATTTACTAAATCTCCCGTTCATTTTTTACGGACAATAAGCCAGCTACGAGGATAGATTGAAAGGTTTTCGAAATCATCGTTAGGATATGCACTTTTCCTCTTCATTTGGATTAAAAAGCTGAACCAATTAGATGCGTTTTTGAAACGAATTCATTCAAGGATTTACCAACTTTACTTTCAAGTGGAAAACAATACCATTACCGACAAAGCTCTAGATAGGATATTATCAGATCGATTATTTAAAGTGTGTAAGATCGAGCACGCCACATAAATCTCTTCCAAACGGATATATTCCATACGATGAATTGCCCCTGAAGAAACATTCTGCCATCTGTGCTTAATATGGACAGTCCAACTTTTAGTCGAGTCTGTTGATAAAGAAAGCAAATAAATTCAAGCTACAGTGCTTTCAAAACAGTAGATAAATCTTGGTGAATCGGCCCTATAGAAGGCGAAAGCAACTCACTGCGTTCAAAACGCAATGGTATCGTACTTTTTGGTACGCCAAGACTGGCCGATTATTTAGAAAAGAAAAAACGCCATCTCTGCCAACTACCACGGTAGCGATTCATCCGCAGTACTACTGCTCAACAGATATTGACTGAATCCCTCCCTATTCACATCGTCACTTGATTTTTCCACTTCCACTTATTCAGAAAATGGAAAATTTTCCTTAGTGGGTGGAGATTTCGTTCAAGTGAAACTCGAGAAAAGTATGGGACAGTGTGCATTAAATTTTAGGGAGTAAATTGAATGATTTTTCTGTAATTCATCATTACGGAAGCTTATACGTATACCTATCCGCGTAAGTCATGTAGTGAGATGAAATATAATCCTACAAGTATTAAGCCTCACGTTTAAAATACACCACTTGCCACTACACTGTGCCTGAGGCTGTGAACACCTCCAACGATCGATCAGTGTGCTTTCTGCTTGATGAACCCCTTAACTTATCGATCAAAGTTAACTTTATGTGCTCAGTGTTCGCCAAAAATGAAAAACAGTATTTCCTACTGTTAATAAACCTGCTACGTATAAACAGTGACTTTTCGCGTGTAAAAGTGTCATTTTATCTACATTAAAAAAACTATTCAGCTACATCCTGAAAATTAACCATATTTATACTACACAAGTACGCTAATAAATAACGAATGATTATGGAAAAGGAACTTTCCTAACTAGTTGATTTTTATGTCGTAAAATGTAATAAGCAAAGAGATAAAAAGATAAAATGAAATAATCCTTTAAAACAGAGTAAGAAAACTAATATAAAACTAAAAGTTTAAGGCACATTCGCAAGTTTCTCGTTAATGAAATTAACCTATTTCAAGTAAATCCTAATGGTGACGATAACTTAGAAAAAAGAAAATAGAAAGACGGTAGATGGGAATATAATGTGTATTAAAAGATTTCTACAATTTCTCACGTTCTCTTAAGTGACCTTGTGTACACTATATAGAAGTTGTTCAAATTCTTTACAGGATTATTACTTTAATTATTTTAGTAGAAACTCGAGTTATATAGTTACGTAAGAATGTTCAAGTTTAAAATTTTTCTAGTTGATTATATCTTGATGGAAGGCTTTATTACGGCGTTTTTTAACTGATCACGTGAAAGGTCTTTAACTTCGTGTAGGTAAATCATTGATTCAAGGCATTTCCTATTACTTAAGTTTCAGTACATTAGAAAATGACATGTCGTTACTACAACTTACCCTTAATGTATGACAGTAAAGCGATAGTAAATTGACATTGTCGTAATCTGAGAGAGTATTGAACCATTATCTATGGCGTGTTAGTATCTAAGAAGCTATAAATGCCTCAGGCTTTGGTTGGATTAACAGTACGAGGGTTACGATCAACAAACTGATCCAAGCGGTGTTAAAAATGTGTTTTCAACGTTTATTTACTACCACCCTCAAGGGTGTATTATACACTGCAGGCTGAAATTTATGCTATTTTACGTTATAGCGCATTGATTTTGTTAATTTTCGTTTAGGAATTTAACCTTTTACTCTTTATTGATCAGAGTAAAATTAATTGAAACTGAATAAAACGCGCTGGAAAGAGATATACCTCATTTTGCCAATACTTCACAAGGTTTTCTCGCATCTAAGGATGCCTTGTAAATTTCACTTCGTAACTAAAAAGGCCTATTTACAAGAAGGATATAATGACTAATTGATTTATTAAACCTTCTCGTAATGATTACATTCTTACTCTCAAATGATTATCTAATGTTGGAGTGGCAACATTATTCATATGTTTAAAACCACTTACTACCTAATCGAAAAGAAGTTAGTTAATAATTAATAACTCCTATAATATTCTATTGTATTCTTCGAACTTCATACTCACTTGACTCCTATTTTGAAAATTGTATGTACTCTTCCCGGGAACACAACCCACAAATGTTAACTGTTTAATATGAGTATTTTAAAAACCGAATTAATATAAATTCGAATTGAAATTCGTCTATTCTATGAGATTATTTTCCGGAAACGTTTTCCAGTCAAGTCTTGGCTTGGTTTTGTTACATTTCGTTAAAAGTTTTGTCATTCCGAGTGTGTACACAACGTATCTACTACTCTAACTTAATTACACCGCTGAATTGGTAATGGAAACATGCAACCATACGTGGGTGAGTTGCAAGTTAAACCTATATTTGAACCTGAAAAACGTATAAGGTTTGGCACACCATCATTTCCAAAATTTGTTAATTTTTAACGAATATTACTCGGAAAATCAAATCATAATTTGCCTTTGCCAATGAGCTATGAGGATATTACGCGCTCTGAAATTTTAAATAATAAATGGGACGACGAAACAAGGGCAGCGTAAAGGGTATCTTCTGTTGAATTATTTCCATTTTCTTCATAGAAACGATGAATTAACAGTCTCTGTGAGATGTTGGTAATTAATAATAAAAACATTGACCACAATAATACCTTTAACGTCCGCATACACGTAGCCATGAAGGGTACATTTTTACCTTTCGCTACTTAGGCGACACGACACAATAAACTCATCAATTCGCTGAATATGCCTTTGGGGGTTATGGAACATGGAGCTCGGCTGATGTGCGTTAAGTTTTCCACGCGTTCTTGCCCTTCACGAAATTGTTTATATGAGCAGAATACTTGAAGGGTAGTGTTTTCTCCAAGCTGTACAGAAAGACAGAAGAACTATATACAGCAAAATGGTGGTCATTTTAAATTATAGTAATAGAGTAGATTATGTGCTGTTCAATTTCCAAAATTTGAAATGATCGCCATTTTGCTGTTGTAAATTTTTTGTAAAAACATTTTGAACAAACGTTGTAGATATTAAACTGTTGATTCTAAAGAACTTTGACTGTTTGAAACCCGACTACAAATAATGGAGATATAGAGATGTGTAAAAAACAAAGAAAGGTCGATAATTCGAAAAGAAAAGCCAAAATGAAAAAAATTATTTTAAAAAACGTGTTAGTATTGACGAGTTCTATAACCTCTATTACGTTGTCCACTTTGAGTAGAAACACCCTGTATACATATAGTTTATTACATAGTATTCATATATAATTCAATCGCTATCAGGCGAATGATCAAGGGTCGTATAAAGATATTTTCTACAGAAATGGAAAAGTATGTACTTTATGGAAATTAAGGCAATGAAAGTTGATGAGAAGAACTCCAACGTTCAAAAGTCGACCTTCGGAGAATGATCAGCAAATAACGAATGGATTGTCTGTAAAACCTCTGAAAGCCATAAATTGTTTACCAAAATGCGATATGATTTTTATATAATACTCCTGTGTCCGGAATTTAAATTGAACTACTCAATCGAAGAGCTGTTACTGAAAAAGATTCAGAGAATGAGCAACAGAAAACAGACAAGCCAGTCGATGACGATGTCCTGCTGGGGCTGAAGGTATATCGTAGAGAAATTTATAAAAAGTCACGGAATTCATGCGTCTGAAAAAGCAATATGTTAGCAATACTTAATAATGAACAAGGGAATTTAGCACCATTTATTGTAAACGGAGGTTGTTGAATTTCCTTGTTTACAGGTGCAATAATTGATTTTCCATAAATTCGCCAATAATGGATGTGTATACAATGTCTTGGAAAATAGTGATCTGTGAGTATGAAGAAAGAGTTACAGGTGATTTTGAAGAATAATAGAAATCAAACGAGCAGTATTCCCTACTATGGATCTAAACATGAAACCCAATGATTGAAATCATAACTATAGACTGGAGTGAAGGAAGTTGAACATATGGGGAAGGTTTAAAGCTTTTATTCCCAGTAAACGTTTAAGTTGACCCCATTTTAAGTTCCAAAGTAGAAGAATTTACGCCATCATTATGGACACAAATAATCTACACCCTGCAAACTGAGCACACGTGGCCCATAAATATCAAAATCTCGGCATCAAAACTTGCCTCAAAATCTGGTTCAACTCCACCTGCCTCAGAAAACAACTCACTCCCAACTTTATTCAACTTAAAACCAAAAATACCGCTAGAGCTGCGAACGCATTGGAAAAGGACAGACTGCAATGGCTTAAAAACGAAATTCAACACTGGTATAAAATTAGAGACGAACTATATCAACTATACGACACTCATCTGATGTTAACTAAACTATATCACCCCTTAGAAATAGACTCATTACTAACCTCAGTTAAAGACACGGTTGAAGCCATTGGTGTTAACACTTATTACAAATTGCATAACAAAATCAATAAGCTTACGTTTAAGAAATTTAATCAAACCGGGTACAAAGATTCGCAATACGAACCCCATCCTAAACCGAGTAACACCAATGCCTTCAACTTCCAGTTTCACAATAGAATTATCAATTTAAGCAAAGGCCGCTTTAGTGAAGATGAGCTAGATATGTTAACACTCTGGATAAACCTTTAATTAATCAATTTAAATTAGATGTGGAGTACATTCTCAATAAAAACCAAGATAACCCCAAATTTCATAACATCAGGGCCATTTGCGCGGATAAAATTAACAAGATCAACGTTCAACCTGGTAGATTTAATAATAAAGTCATCAACAATATTTTGCATAAACTCAATAAAGATCAGCTCATCTGCACTAAGGCCGGTAAGGGGAATGCGATTGTCATCCTGGATAGAACCTTTAACAGTAATACTTACCGCCAATTCCCATGGGCAGTATCTTGTCTCCTCTCATGGGCGAAGTATTTTTGAATTTCATTGAAACCAACAATAACTTTACTAACTGACAAATTAGTGATAAAATCATTTTTTATAAAAGCTATGTGGATGACATCTTTGTTGTTTTCAACGGTTCTGACCAAGATATCTAATTCGTCAACTATATACACCCCAACATCAATTTCACGCTTGAAAAAGAAAATAACACTTGACCATGTCCAGATCTCACAATGCCCTGGATATTTCGATCTTTAGGAAACCTACCACCACTGACCATGTTATACCTTTCAAGTCCTTTCACCCCCTTTCCCATAAACTAGCTGCATTCCGTTTTTACCTGAACAGACTTCTGCATTTACCGTTGAACCCCCAGAATTTCAAAATTGAACTGAACATAATTTACTCACTAGCGTCCCGCAACGCTTACTCCGAAAAGTTAATTCACAACCTCTACACCCATCTTCGTCGTAATTATATCCATGGAAATAGTTGAATTACTTCCCCTTGCCTTACATAGGTCCCTCATCATATTTTTTCAAGAACCTTTTTTAAAATCTTGACGTCAATATTTCTTTCAATTCTAAATGCAACCTTAATAGACTCATTGTTAATACTAAAGACAAAATTGATTAATTGATCTAATGCGATGCTCATTATATTGGTCAAACAGGTAGGAAATTCAGAAAGAGAATCTCCGAACATTATACTTGTATTAAAAATAACAATTTATTTGCGAAATCATCCTTTGCCAGGGGCGTCGGCAAGGGGGGGCAGGAGGGGGCCATGCCCCCCCCCTGGCGAACTCTAATAAACTCGCGGCTCGTTCTGTTTTTGGACTACAAATGTGTTCATTTTTTTTATATACACCTATATCGAAATAAATGTAATTAAAAAATAACTGAAAATTTTTTGGCCCTCCCCTGGAAAAGTTTCTGGCGACGTCCCTGTCATTTACCAACCACATCTTGGATTCTGGACACTCTTTCGACCCTAAACTTAACTACCGCATACTACATGTTTGCGATAAAAGTATCCGTCTCAACCTCTTGGATCATGTCCCATTATAACAAAAACCCTACTACTTCGCTTAACGAAATGATAAACATTAACCACAATGCCCTCCTGGTCTAGTTTCCTTAATTTGGTATTCCTCTGTATATCTTTGTTATTACAGGTTCCTTTTTCCTTTGGTTTTTAATTTCAGTGGTTCAACAGGTGTTTGTTGGCTATCACTTTAATTTCGTAACTGTTTGCCTTAATTTTGTTCTGTAAGTTTGATTGGAGTGCTATCATGCCTCTTTTAATGTTAATTAATTAATATTTCGCCATCAATTTTTCCTCCCGTAAGTAACTGTTAGGGCCTCGATAATATTTTTATTTCGAGCTTATGTTTAACTATGTAGTCAACTAATTTAATTTCATCTTGTGTGGAGCTCCGGTCTTCATTTTATGTAATTTTATTATCATTTAAGCTTCACCTCATCTATCAATTTGATGTAAGTACCAATTTGTTTGAACTTCGATCACTTATGTTAAAATTGTAGTACCATAGCCTGACGAAGATTTTATCGAAACCGGTCGCTATTAACAATTGAATGAATTATTAATAAACATATGGGGAAGGTTTAGAGCTTTTATTCCCAGTAAACGTTTTAAGTTTACCCCGTTTTGAGTTCCAAAGTAGAAGAATTTACGCCATCATTATGGACTCCCCTTCCTTTTGCGACCAATTTAATTGTTTTACAGTTCCTAAAGGATGTGTAGTAATGTATGCAAGTCACATTTTGGATTCGTAAAGTAGAAACAATTGTAAGCGGAGAATGTAATATGATGTTCGCAATTTGTTCGTATGAAATCCGAAAAATACTCTCTTTTTTCCCCGTTGAAAAACGAAATGTTCAACAAATTGGGATGTTTCAGAAACGGAACAGCTCCGAAGGTGATAAATATCAAGAAACGGGTTAGAAATGGATAGAGTTTGTAGCCAAGGACGAGATTTATTTGCAGGTTTAGTTTTGAAAATTGTGCAATGATAAAAGCAAAGAGTATATAATATTATATACTCTTTGATAAAAGGATTGAATTAATTTTCTCGAAACTTGTTTCTTTGCGGAAATCTATTAATTTTAATAATAAAAACAAGTAATTCCACTAATTTTTAATTTTAAATGCGACCCAGTGCGCTTCGACACTGTCATATTAATCATCGTGGTAATGATAATGAGTAATGACCAATAAGGTTGAAATTTAAAATAAAAATTAGTGGAATTACTTGTTTTTATTATTACAATTGATGAAGAATTGTTTGGTTTGGTGCGTTATTATAAAATTAGATAATTATATGAAGCGATACCGCTTTATGAGGCTAAGGAAGGTTAATTAAACTAAATTGCATCAGTAGGTATAGCCAATACTTTAACTAAGCGCTTAGGATTTTGTAAATATAGAAAGAAGTTAGGATTATAGAGGATTTATAGTTAATGAAATTAGAATTATTTATTACGTTTAAGGAGGTGAATGACCAAACCGAGGAAGGTGCAATAATCTTGTTGAGGGGGGTATATGTAAGCTTGGAAATCAGAATTACAAGTATAGGTAAGGTTTCTGTAAATAAAGAAACAAGTAAACGTTATACGCACAAATTTATTATTTGAAATTTGTATTAATCATCGCTTGTTCAGAGAACACCAATATATTTCTCAGTCAAAGTGAGTCAAGTATTACTTATTTATCTTTCATTGGATTGTTAAACAATTATTGTTCTTATAGGCTGTCAATTTTACAAATGCACGTTAATTCCACATTTGGTACGGTATTTATGGCAAATTAAGTTTTAAAAATGATCACTGTGCATGATAGATACATATCGCTGTATTATTGTTATGTTATAAGAATATTTTACTTATTATTCCATTTTGTCCTCCTTGAATTAAAAAGTGATCTAATTTAGTTGAAAGAAAATATAAATGACACATCTTTTGCAGACGAAGAAAGGTAACGTTTAAATAAATACATGTTTTTGTATGAAGTGTAATTAAGGAGCATTAAAAAGATATCAACAAAAAGATGTTCCACTCTATTCAAGTCAAATTGTTTGGGATAGCAATTGAATATAATTTGGGTTGAATAAATTCCCTTTATTTCCAAGTTAGGGAACTAGATGGCGGTACCATTAACTATAACCGTATAATTATGCGATTCGCTAATAAAAATCACCTCATTCGAATATATTATGAGTGGCTGACTATAGTGTGGTTGATGATACATTTGTACAAATCGAGACTAGTACAAGAGAAGTTCCGGAACCTCAAAGGTGGTCAACGATACATAGAGAAACCACTTACAAGTATCGTCAATGTCTGACCTTGACGCACCTCAAAGGTGCCGAAAACAACGCCACTTCCGCTGCGGTGGCGAGTTGCCAAATTCGGAACGTGAATAAAATAAGATAACTAATGTGTTCACATTTCTGAGAACTTAATATTTTGGGTAGGCCACACGCGGTCAACAGTAAGCGTGTTTCGAAACCCTACGTATTCACATTACTACCATGCTACAGATTCTACAATTTATACATTATATAAATAACACGGTGAAACGCTCCTGATTCACATATGTAGTCGATTAGAGATTAGATCTTTAAATGTTTACACCGTCTTGATCGAGTTTTTATCGAAACTGCTTACAAATTTGGTCGTAAAATTTCCAACTGTCTATTATTATTATCATTATTCTTTGAAAACAGTCAGATTTCTTTTTTTTTTATTTGACTTCGGTTCCGTTGTCAATTCGTTTTGGATATAATAACTAGAGCCCGGAAAATATGAAAAATGCATATTCTTTGTTTTTAGCATATCTAGTTGTATGTCGTCAAATCTTTACGATTTTCACGATTACGAACCGATTGACACTAATTTTATATTGCATATTTTGCATATTTGTACTTTTCTTGCATTTTTTCGTAAAAATTTCCCTTCTTGTCATATTTATGCATCTCGTACTCGTACCTATAATAAAATGCGTGTCACATTTTTACAAAAAACAAAACAAATTCCATGAGGATTAAATTTAAAAGTAAATACACGAAAAACCCAAAGAATGAATTCATAATTCTGAAGTCTTGTCAACGTCAGCTTAAGTAACAAAACAAGAAACAGTAAGACCAAACCGGTACCCATTTAAATAAATAAATTGCAGTTATTGTGTACCAATTTTGTATTGAAATTCAATGCTTTTGACTATTTTTTCAAGGAAATTAGTTAGTTAATTGTTTTTATGGATACTAGATGTAGATACTACCTGAAAATATTTGCAATCTACGCGAAGGGTTTTACGTAGGTATCTATTTTTATCCTTTTATCTTTAGCTAAAGTACCTACCTAGATTAAGAATAACCCTAAGATTCAAGTTGTCGTAAATTAAATTAAATCAAAAGAATTGCGATATTTTTTAAGTATAGGACTATCGGTAACGCAATAGTTTGTACAAGTATCGAGTATCGCCATAAATATTATTGTATTGTAAAGAACTTTAATATTAATTAATAATTTAATTTCAATAAAATCCTCTTCGGACTGAGAAAAATACATCTTTTAATTTTTTCTCTTTTCAGTAAGCATATTTTGCATTATATATCGGCATATTTTGCATATATTTCGGCATATTTTCGCTAAAAACAATGCATATATATATGCGCATATTTTTCAAAATTTCTTTGCATATTTTCCGGGCTCTAATAATAACCTTGATCAATACAGAGGTGTACGAACTAATTTTGTATTGCCCAATTAAAATTTTATTAGCATTTATACCGTCCCGTATAGGTATATACGGTTATAAAATTATCACCACATTACCTTATTACTTTAATAAGATGTTCGCCTTTCCGGTTTAATATTTAAGAGCCATTATTTAAAAATTAGATTATGTCTTGCTGCTCGGTTCTCGTTACCCAAAATCACTGTCCTTCAGGTAGAAATTTCCTTTTTTATCTTGTTAAATTGGTGATTATTAAGCAATGAAGTGTAAGAATTTCATCATCATCGTGGATGATTTTTGTAATATTGCGTAACCTTTCACTCTACTTTTTTGACCTTGTCAACTTCACTTCCGTTCAATTTTTACTTGGGTGATTTGGTCTGCAGTAAATAGTAATGTCTTCTGCATTTTCCCATTGTATCCCATCGTAATCTATAAATGCTTACATAATTCAACGTTGTATTTACACTGACTTTTATTATAATTTATTTTTTTACAACAATTTCCGTCTTTCAAGTTACATTACAGTGGCAGATTATATGCAATTAAACGTTTCCTAAACTGAAGGAATACAGCCTTCAATAAAACTATGTATACAAAACTTGACCTGCTTGGAATTATTAGTAAGAAGAATATCAAAATTATTACTAAAAGTCTAAATGAAACACATTGTGTGTTTCACTGGGAACAAATCATACTGCAACACCAATCAAGAAAGTTGCATCTTATTTCTAAAATGAAAATAGCGGAATTAAGCGTAACTAAGGTAAATAAATGTAGCGACAGACATAATTTTCAGTTATAAACTGTACGTTTTGCGAAACATTGGTGCCATTCATCCCGAATTTGAAATAACCTTTTAGGTTTTTCTAGGAAACGCTAGTTTAATGAAATGTGGGAGATTCAAGATTTTAACAAGTTTAACAATACAGAGTAAAAAACCTACATTTTTTACGCATGTTTTCTCTTAGTGAAGTAATAAACTAACTTTACACTCGTTTCAAAAAGAATGGACAACGGAGGATTGTGTGTCAACAAGGTTGTAGTGCGCTGATGGAGTCAGAAATCATCAACTTGCACATATTGAATGATTATAATCTTGAAACAAGTTCTAGAAATGAAAAAAATAAAACCAAGAAACTCCACTTTTCGTCGGATTACCCCTCAATCATAAGAGCCATTATTAAAAAGTCATTATAAGTGCTCTTCATACGCTTTAATCGACTAAAATTACACAAAAACAATAGATTGAAAACTTATCCAGTTTGTAAACAGAATTGGAGACTTGAATGACAAGGTGAGCTTCCAATTTTGCTTGTTTGCTTGATGAAAGGTAAGTTTGTTTGCCTCACGATGGGCAACATCGATTTCCTAGAGGGGACTCCAAACAGCGTCAACACTTTCACTTAAATAGATTTTTGGTGGATAAAGGCATTAATATTTACTTAGCACAGTGTTCAATAAAACCAAAACAATTGGTTCAGTTTGGGCACGAAATCGAAGCGAAAGTCAATTTGAACCTAATTCTTCATTGATAAAGTTGGAATTATATGTTATTTAATCAAGATAGCGTTTTGGAAGTTCTATGTCGCAGTTCTATGTTCAAGAAAATTAAAAACAAATTAAATAGATTAAAGAGATAAGAATTTTAAATTTTGTCATGCTGATTTATCAGCATGTCATAAAGGAAGGGGGTGACCCTAACCAAATTGAAGAAAAATGGCTAATGATGTCCAAGGTCTGACGTATTTGACTTAATCTGTATTATTACCGAATGTTGCGGGATGACCATAATAGCACAATAACTAATTCAATTTCCACCAATTCCCTAATGATCAATACTGTCAGACTAACGTTACTCAAGCTTCCGTGATTCTCTTCTGAAAATAATCTACTACCAAAGCTCCCAAGGGCTTTCCAGCCGACTGAACCGCCTTCTCCCGAACCTATTCAGCACGTTTGATATACTGTTTAACTGCACTTTATAATTTGATATCTAGTGGTGAAGCCAGGTCCATGGTTATGAAACCCACTGAATTTTTATGGAACAAAACCTTGGCCAAAGTTGGAGTATAATGTGTTTTTGCATTGGGAAGTCCATTTTGGTGGGCTTTTGTCATGCAGAATATAGATGAGACGTTCGTAAGCGTTCTCGATTTAATGCTTTTAATTCGTAGATCTGCCAAAACCATATCTAAGAATTTGGCTACAATTTTTGGAGCGGTTACCGTTTTTGGTCATCCAGAAATTGGTTCATCACGTATACACGCACTTCCGGTCTTGTGGTGAGATAATTTGAAACTAAGAGGGCGAACCAAATGTTTTGTGTGTTTATCTTTCTCTAATAGTCATTTATAACAAAGGGCGCATTTAACTTATTACAACGTGCAGAAAGCTGGCAAACAGGTAATCCGCTGCGATGTTGCTCCACATATCTGGATAACAGAGAGTTTTGCCATCGTTAACAATCATTACTGGCCTACCTAACTTTATCGATACCTAATTTGTGGAACCGCGTTACTTATCTAATTAATAATACACACGAGTTGGTGTTTAGGACCAATTGAGGCATCGCAAGTTGGGTGTTTTTTTTGGTGTTTGTATACCGTAATGATAATCATAATATATTGATTATTAATTACACTAAATTGCCAAAATAAAATTTGTTTATTACAGTACTCTCTATCATCACTTGTTACAACAAGATGAACTTTTATGTCATTTCGAATTACACATCAGTTTGTTATTTTTACATTTGCAGCGATTTATTGAGCACTTGGTAGTGTAGCCTTGACCGCCGGTCGGTGATTGTGAAGACGTGATGGTTCGTAGTGATTTTTCTTCTGTGCGCACAGATGCCAATGTGAGCAGTTTCTCGTGCAGAATGGTACATTCACTTCTAGAATACAGTTGTTTTAGAATACTATGTTCTGTTCCTAGCTTGTAGAAAGGGCCCTGGACGTTTATGACAACTGCAAGGATGCTTGGTTGGTCACTGCGAGCTCTGTCAACATCTGGTATACGGATGCGTACATTATCTGCAAATTTCGCTGGCGGGAATTTCGCATCAGAATTTTTTAGCACATTGGCACCTTGAGTTTGCAAACTAGCATGAGCTGCTGACCTTTTGTTCCTGATTTCTTGTTTATTATGACATAGTCTGCAAATAATTTTCCCTCTGTACCCTTCGTCTGCTTCATAACTTATTTCACAAATTGCGTGGACATTGTTGCCGCAGGATCCACAATAATGGGCTGAACTACACTCTTTTTCACACACTACACAGAATGTGTCGACTTTCCGTTCGCTCCGGCGTCACGGCAGCAGGTTCATTTGCAGAGGAAGTCGCTGCATTTATAGCATCCTCCATTATGTTGTTCGACGTTCTCAAGATCTTCGTCTGTGACTAACCTATCGACAACTTCTCCGGGCAGGTTTGAGGTGCTCAATCCCACTTTCGCTTTTCAGCCAAACATGGCCTTATATGGCGACTGCTGAATTCCTTGACGAAAAGAACGGTTTTTCATGAATTAAATGAATTTGAGGCACTCAGCCCAATGTGTTGATTCAGTTGTCTGCATCCATGTCATCATCATATTCTGAATATCTTGGATGGCACGTTCGGCTGAACTTTGGCTTTGGCTATGCCTCGGTTTTCCGTGAACTAATTTCATTTCAGGCCACATGTTTATAATTTGATTCGCAAATTCTCTTCCATTATCTGATTGAAGTACGCTTGGAGCACCAATGGTGGTGAAGACATCCAGTAGCTGGTCTTTTGCTTTTCAAAGCTCACAATAATATGAACTTCGTTAAATGATCCTGGTAATTGAGAATAAACTTGTTCTATAAGATCTATCTGGCATCGCGAGTTAAATTCTTTAAATATCAGATCAAAGGTTTAGAGACTATACCTTTCTTGGTATTAGACAATTTGGTCTGACATGGCTTGCATAAGCGGAAATACAATGTAATTATTTCCTTGGTGACACTTTTGTACTTAGTTTGTAGCTCCTTTTCCATCCAAAAAACAAGTCACAGGGGTAGGATCATCTCCGAAAATCAGCAGACGAACGGAAAATTATCGTCACAGCGTAACTACCACGTGCTGGCCGGCCAAAGTAGCATATACACCGGCCATTTCCAGTACATCTGACATTAGCCAAAGTGCGAAATGGCCGGACAATTCGGAAACTGGGCGAACTTCGGGCTTTGGACGCAACATATACAATGTTTCCAGAAACCTGAATAATAATAATTAAAATTCTATTTTTCTCTCCCGGTTTGAATTGTATAAGAGTAATTTGAAGCTGTTACTCGATGGGTACAGTAATGTGCCAAAAAAAATTCAGGAGGGAGGGCATGGCGAATTTCTGCACAAGTTCCGCCCAGGCAGCCAAAGATTTTATGGATGGTCTGTATAAGTACTAGCTTTTAAAATTCATTTCATGCTGTTACTCGATAGGCCAGCTTTTTTGCAGCCAGCTCTTGGACTAGTAGGTACGTTTTGTATACTAGGTTCCGGTATCGAATACATTTAGGTAAAGGACGAGGTTAATAAAAAATGTGCACTCATGTAAATTGCATGTTTACTCAAAGAGAACGATTTGTCCCAATTTCAAACATATAAGGGTAAACAACTGGTCCATAAAAAAACTCAATCATAGTTTTTATAACAAAAAATTAATCGAATAACTCAGCTAGACTAGTTAAACTGCGGATAACAGAAATACCATTTTTAATTAAAAGCTCGATTGGTCGATATCGTATCATCCAAAATAAATCTCAACGGAATATTGTTTTTATAAGTTTACATAAAATGTATCTAGTTAATTTATTCACACTGCAATGAAAAAGATAGGATTTGAACGGTTTCCCAACTTCGCTGAAATATATTAAATAATAACACATCGTAAATTAACTTATAACAATCAGATAGCGCAACAAAAAAAAGGATATTAAAATAACAAACTTCACAATCTGTTAAATTTAAGTGGTCTATTCTTTTAATTTATGTAATAATGTAAGGCAGGTAATTAAAATAAATTAATAGTCATTTAAGTTCCTTTTTTAAGCAATGGAAAATAAATGCAAATAATGCATTGGCCCCGTAGATAAATTTGAGTTCATTATGGTGTAATTATTCAAAAGTGAAGTTAGGAAGGATATTACTGTAGGGAAGCTTTTGTTATGTGGCAACTTGAGCTTTTACGTAAGTATATTAAGTATAGATGAAGCGTTGTAGTAGTAACCCTTAGAATAATGCCAAAATTTACATGAATATAAGGATTCATCCAGTATTACTTGCCAACGACACCTTTTACTTAAATTAATTCTACACTAATGCTTAGAGCATGTTATTATGCGCGCATTTAAGCAAAACCACAAGGAAATTCTCTAAAGTTTATCTGAAGTTCATTTACACCAATCAAAGTACGTCTAAGATAAACGGCACGTCCGGAGCGTCCTTGATATTCAAAGATCCTGTCGTTGTCCTGTCGTGTAGCAACAGTTGTAACATAACACTGTCCAGGTTACGAAAGATAAAAATCACTCATCTACACGTTAAGATTTGTCAAACCCCGTTGAGTCCCGTCATAGGTTGCAAAAAGGTAATTGTTATTCATAACGTCAACGCGAGACACAAAACTGGTGTAGGTGGAAGTGTAGTAATTTCCATGCCTCCGTTTTGTTGACCCCAAGTTTACATTAATTTTCTGACCTCTAAATTTTTTTTTGAGTTACTGACCGTGACTGCGGTAAAACATCCTCAGTATTTCCGTTTTGTGTTTTACTTTTTTCCCTAAATTACTTTCCACGTGAAATAATTATAATGTATACTTATTTCACCAAAATCGTTTAAATAAGTAAGTACGTAAAGTTTGTATTCTGTTTTTCTTTGCAAGGAGTAACCCTATAAGGAGATGCACGACGGGATTTTTATTTGCAAACTTCTATGACTCGTATAATCCATATAACTGTTCCACCATCTGCGACTTTGGCAACCGCCATTTACTTGCAATTGAAACTGCTATTCTCTTCAAGTATCTCTATTTATTATTTACCCGTTCAATCTAACTTGTAAAAGTATCCCATCGACTTTCTGAAATTGTTGCACTCCACTACAAAGTGATCCACGTCCTTAATTTAGAGAGATCACCCTTTGTCGTCCTTAATCATTATCATACGCAGATATCGAGTAATGTCTTGATTCTGGACCGTTAGATTTTCATATTTAAAAAATTAATTGTACTAAGTTGTCTATTAACCGTTATTAAAGCTAAAGTCGTTTAACGTTTTGAGTGGGCGAAATGTTGAAGACCTAACAATCCCTGCCTTAAACATGACAACCTATTAATTTCATGAAATCCGTTGATCCGATGTGTATTCACGCAGATTAAGGCTAAATGCGTTACCATTTACGTAATTAAATCAATTGGTAGCAAGTACTTATCGACTATTTTCAATAAATTAATGTCCATGCACAAATTGTTTTCTTATTTTCCCATTGGTCATATAATATTTAATGTAATCACCGCATCAAGACAATATCAGCTGATACTTTTTGTTCGGGAAATTCCAAATATTCACCTAGAGTTCTTGTTCAGTATGGACAAGGCTATGTAGAATTACCATTCTCTTGTGGTCTTTGTTTACTGTTATAAACTGGAATTCGATTAGCTTACAATGCGATAAGGAACTAGCGTTTGATTGTGTTACCGAAATCCTAACCATCCATAAGGTGGGAAGTAGGAAAAAGTTAAATTGTACCGCATGTACTAAAACTTTAGGACCTGGTGGAATGAGTAGATGAGTTTAAATTATTATCTAGATTTAATAATTTGATATAACTTGATTACTCACGAGCTTAGTTTGATCCCAGTTTTGTGAGTGCAGCCTCTAAAGTAAAAACCTTTGGTCGTCTTTTGAGCGCCCATTATACATACTCGAGGGCGAGATCTGGATCTGTTGGGAGAGCACAAAAACGTACCTGATATCTTCGAAAATTTGGTTTAAGTTGCGAATAATCCATTATTCTTTCTATATGTATAGCAAATATTCCCATATAGAATCTCTGCTAATCAAAAGAAAAGTCCTGGGAAGACCCCTAAGGTGAAGGAGGGGAGCCTACTGCAATTAATATTACCTTAAACTAGCATCGGTAAGGAACGCTTCAATTAGGTGTGGACCCACAAAAGCAATGACGTTCTAGAAATTTGACGGTCCCTACAACGATTGAGCATTAGTGAATCAGGTGGTGAAGCATCAAGTTTTGAAACCCATCACAAGGGTAGGTAGAATTACTTTTGCAGGCAGTTGACCTCAAAGTGTCCATCCAATTGAATATGAAAGATTCGCCAAATTGCCATTGAAAATGGGCGAAAAGAATTGTCATACGAGCTTAAGGTGACGTGATAATGTGAAAAAGATTTTGAACAATTGAATATTGACCTATGAAAAAGTGAACAATAAGTTATATTTATTTAAAAATTTTATTTGTTCTGAACAAATAAAATTTTTAAATAAAAATGAACAACTGTGGAAGCTTTCATTATTAAATAAGTTATAGATTATCGAATGTTAAATATTGTTATAATAAATATAATAGTGTTTGTTTACTAATACAAATTAATTATAAATAAACAAGGCATGGCGCAGCATATAAATATGGGATTGCCAGCTCCTCTGAAATTTGATGGAGATATAACTTCAAACTTTACGAAATGGAAAATACAGTTTGAGTACTATATGGTAGCCACCGAAAGCAACAAAAAAGATGAAAGTGTTGCCGTCGAGGAATATTGTGTACCGAAAAAGAAAAATGAAATTATCAATCGTCATAAATTCTTTAAAAGAAGACAACAAGAAAGTGAACCAATTGCTTTGTTTGTTACAGAACTAAAAAAACTGAGTTTAGAGTGTAATTTTGATGAGATTCGAAAAAGTCTTATTCGTGACAGAATTATTGGTGGCGTTAG
The DNA here is from genome assembly GCA_036250285.1 of Pyrocoelia pectoralis. Lineage (NCBI taxonomy): Eukaryota > Metazoa > Arthropoda > Insecta > Coleoptera > Lampyridae > Pyrocoelia > Pyrocoelia pectoralis. The sequence continues at coordinate 75,136,325 of CM070075.1, read as the reverse complement.
CAATGGTGCATTACGGGAACGATTACTACGGGAAGATGATTTGGATTTAATACAAATGTATTAAATTGTGTAAAGCATCGGAACTCGCGGAACAACAAATGAAATCATTACAAGAAGAAGAAAACATTAATGCGGTTCGTACGACTTCAATTGGTCGAGCATTTAACATTAAAAATCAACAGAGATCATATAATAAATTACCATCAAATAAAGAATCAAATTATCAGTCAAAGTGGGGTAGCTGCGGAAGACTTCATGCTAGACGTGAATTCCCAGCATATGGTCGAAAATGTTTGGCTTGTGGTAAGTCAAATTATTTTGCTAATGTTTGTAAATCAAAATCTAAAGATAAGAAGATACATAATATTGAAGAAGATAATAGTGAAGAATTATTTTTGGGTAGCATTTTAGTAAATAGTATTGGTATAAATAATGAATGGATTCAATCTGTAAATTTTGACAAATCAATTGATTTTAAATTAGATAGTGGCGCTGGTTGTAATGTTCTTTTTGAATTTGATTGTAAAAGTATTGATAATTGTCAAACTATAATGGTTGAAAGATTGAAACACTACTTAACAATTGTATTTTAAACTCAAAAAATGATCAAATTGAATTCATTATTATAAAAGGCAAAACATTCCCAATAACAGGGTTGCCAACTATTAAGAAACTTAATTTGTTAGAAAAGATTGATAAAATTGATGTACATAATGAGCAATAGGTATATGTATTATGTATATCCTAACATTTTCAATGGAATTGGAAAAATTAAAAATTTTGAATATGATTTAAAATTAGTTGAAAATTATGTGCCCAAAGTAATACCGTGCAGAAGAGTTCCTTTTAAAGTAACTGAAGCATTCAAGCTAGAATTAGATAAAATGGTAGAACAAAATATTATTGCTAGGGAGTATGCATGTATCTCTAATTTTATAATTTTTTTTGCTATAACCATTACTGAAATTCGGTTAACTTTCCTGTTTCGTTTTCAAGGACAATCTTGTCTGGTAGTTGCTAATTTTTATAATTGTGATAATAACTTAGTAGCAAAGAAAGTTATAAAATTAGAGATACATGCATACACCGGCGCTTAGAGAGAGAAGCGTAACATTCTAATGGACTGGCACGCCACACGCTCGCTGTTTGTAACCGAATCGGTGGTGTAAAAACTGCAATTAATTAAAAATTAATTTCCAAAAACGTGACACAACTTTGGTTTCTAAATGAGTCTCATTTTATTATTCATATTACAACGAAGACGTTCGTGTAAGTCTAATACTCCTACGACCTACCATTTCCGAGAATGCAATGTACTACAATATCGTCTGTAGCGTCTATAAAAATCAAATTTTGATAATACCATTTGACAATCATATTAACAAAGGTTGAATCTATAACATACTAAAATTTCGTTCCATTTGAGCGAGTAGTTTTGGTTTTATGTAACTCTAAACTTAGCTAGCGTGTCGCAATCTCGCAAACCCCGAAAACGGGCACTTTGCATCGTTCGGCCGTAGAAATGGCCCTTAAAGTGCATTTTTAAAAAAAGTTGTTACTTCTAAATAACGTAGAAATAAATAGGCTTTAATTCGATACCAAGCTCATTCGAATCAGCCCAATGGTTATTTTTTTATTCAGCTTCAAACTCGAGTATATATACTTTTTGCGCCGACGGTAGTCCAATACATCCGCAAAGCAATGGAATGGTAGAACGTCATATACAGACAATTAAGTCAATGTTGAAGAAAACAGAAAAGATATGACTTGAAAGATCCATACATTTCTATACTAGAATATCGAAATACACCGATAAGCAATACTATTCCTTCACCAAATTAGCTTATGTTTGGACATAAAGTTCGAGGACTGATTCCGAACATTGTTAAAAAAGATGATGAAAACATGGACATTGTTAAGAGATTTAATAGAGCGACAAATTAATTATAAAAGATACCACGACAAGACAACAAAAATATTAAAACCATTGAAACCTGGTGATTACATCCGTTATAAATTATTGCCAAATAATAAAATCTATGGAGACCTGGTGTAATAGTAAAAAAAACAAATAAACCAAGGTCATTTCAAATCAAAACACCCAACGGAAACTTTTTAGAACGTAACAGATATCACTTAATTAAAGATAGAAGAAGACCAATTCACCGATAACATTGCCTACGATACAATTTGGGATCCAGTTAATCAAGAGACGAGAAGGGAAACTAGGGCAATACTTCATGTGAAAATTTATTAACGGAAACTGATAGGGATTAGGGCTAAACCAGGGATCACAGATAGATCAGAGAGAAGTGGAAGCTGGTAGAACACGTAGTGGACGGCAAACCCGACGACCCATTTACTTAAAAGATTTGTATACATAATTATTATAATAATAAAATATTGCTAAATGAATTTAATTAAAAAAAAAATTACTTTTATGTCATATGTGAACGAGCTTAAGATGATGTGATAATGTAAAAAAGGTTTTGAACAATTGAATATTGGACCTCTGAAAAAGTGAACAATAGGTACGTTAAGATGGATTATCGAATGTTAAATATTATTATAAATATAATAGTGTTTATTTACTAATAATAATAATAAAGTTAATTATAAATAAACAAGACAGAATTTCCCCATCTCCTCCCTTTTTCCGGCCGTGATGTCACCTTCGGTCAGTTTTGGCCAATAAACATACTCTTTACCTGCCATTCATAGTGCCACAATATGAATTATAAGTATTTTTGTGATTTAGTTATCTTTTGAATGGAAATTACTCACCATATATTTAATTGGCGACCCAATATACCATAATTCTGAATAACTTCACCTGAAAGCTTGATATAATCAAATTCTCATTAATATTTAATTTGATAAGAATCATGAATGAAATTTTTACTAAGAATATAATTAGATAAATAACATTACCTATGTAAAATATGTACATTGTGAAATAGAAATAATTAAATTTTGTGTAATGTATAATACACAAAATTTAGTAGGAAAAAGTTTAACTATTATATATTATTCAAAGGTTAACGATTCAGGTTGTTGACTTCACATTAATAGTATTTTGTATGTAATTGTATTTTAATGTTCACTGTAGTTACATTTGGCAAAAGTAAATTATATCGACAAGACGGTCGCCCATATATTTATGTTATTTGACAAACTCAAGGGCGCTTATAGAATTATTACAGAGAGAAAAGAAGGAAAAATTTTTATTGCTTTATACTTTGTCGTCACCTAATGGTTTTATAAACGTAACGGATGCGTTTACATTTTCCAATTAGGGTGAACCCTCAAAATTGTCAACAGCACCACGACGGTTTAATGTTATCAGTGAATAACAGAGATACTAACTAAAGGTGTCCGAATAATGATGGATGGCTTTTTTTGGTTCTTACAACTCGAAGTGTGGGAAACCAGTTATAAATGAAGGTTGTCATTAATAAAAAAGAATCGAATCTGCACATTTCATCGTTCCCAACGTATACAAAATCGAGTAATATAAGCATTTCCTTCAAACATTTCTTATACGTTTATCCAGTTCTCTGTACCAATTCCATAAGTCGATGTACGCGCTTAAGGACACGGCCAGTGTACATTTAATCGTTTTAAATTGTGCAGGATAACAGCAATTAAGGTTGAATAATTCAGGTATTATAAGAAAATGTGTCATCAAATAAATTATTTGCGTGACAATTCAACAGAAACCATGGAGATTAGATTCCTTTAACATTTTTTGCTCCTTTCCCATTATTTGTATAACGAATGGACTTACAGTACTTACTTTAAACCCTTATCATTTTTGGATATATTTGATACAAAGAAGTACTTCCATGTCTTATTTGTTCATGTCAAGTTTCAATTGAATTGAAAAAGCTCATACGCAACTTTTTAAAATAATGATTGTAGGTAAATTTGGATTCCGATCCGTCTTCATTCACGCCAAAGTTGTTAAAAGGCCTTACTAAAAGACAACCATAATTTTCGTCACATCGAAAGTAACTCAGTGCCTCGGTTTGATATATATAATAAAATTTAATAGCACAACTTTTTCTTTCATTTTATTACATCTTTTACTGTCCCTAGAAACCCTCCAGCGTAGTTGGATACAAACTGGGCCCTATAATATCATAAAGTATATCTTAAAAATTGGTCCAATTTTCCAATTCCCCTCAGTATTCTTACTAAGCGGCACTCTTCATTTTAATTAAACGTAGTTTTAAACGAGAATCGTATTAAATTTCAATATAATTAAAACAGTCTAGTGAAAAAAATGCAATTCTTAATTGACGTCTGCTTGCATCTCTATTCTAATAGAAAAAAGAATTGAATTTTACGTCTTTGCTACTGGCGTTTGTTTTATGCGAAAATTATGTAAAATGGTATGAATTTATTATACCTCTTATTAATTTAAAGAGTTTTAAGTGTTTCCAAGAAGTTAATTTTGAATATATTTATTTTATAATGTTTTATATAAACATATCGGATTAAAATATTGGGAGATTTATCTCCTATTTTTTTATGATACATTTAATATTCTGATCATTTTATTTTTAAATTATGTTTATTGAGACAGATTTGGTGCTAAAAACTTCCAATTTCGATTTTGAATAGCTTCTTTCATATGAAAGGCCATAAATGATTTTTAATAAATTCCGTCGCAAGTTTTTATTTTCCTCGGAAACTATATTATGTCAATAGCGCATTTCGGGAATCTAATAAAGTTTGCTACATCTTGGATATTACCCGAATTCATAAACAACTTCATTTTGAAACTGATTTATTATCTAAACCTGATAATACCCTTGAAAGGGACCTAGTTTGGTACTAATCAGATGAAATTCTGTAAATTGCTTACATAATTCAGTCAATATCTTCATTGTCATTTTCAGATGACCTGAGAGTTATTATTATTATGAACCTATTTAATCAGAAAGTAATCATAATTCACCTGACAATTATAGTACCTCAATTATTATTGTATTTTTAATTAATTTTCTCATCCCCGAACTCCGTAAGTAATTATGATACTAAAAACAAATAATTCCACGAATCTTAAATTCAACCCAACAACGTTTTGGCACTATATGGTTAACAATCTGTTACTTTCGTAACGACATAATAATGAAAAGCTTCAAGTTAAATTTAAAATAAAGCATATAGTGGAATTACTTGTTATTATAATTACAATTACAATTACAATTATCACTTTTTACTAAATTAGATTTTTGATAACGGTAAGATACGTAGGTTTAATGGTGAGCACGGACATTTTATCATTGATAATCAAGCACCATGAAACAATTAACAATGTAAATATGTCCACCATTGCATTATACGTATAGTGCCCAACATCTGAAGTAATAATATCACTAGTACACCATTGTATAAACTAAAACACATTCTAACGATTTCTTCAGGCATAATACTTAAGAAATAGGATAATGGCGAATATTAGAGCTCACGTTGGTCATTATTACCCTCATTTGCTCTACCAGGTCGACGTTTGCTGCATATGTTGCAACTGTAAACTTACACTGCAGTAACCTCTAAAGCACTCTCCCAAGGGAGTATCTTGGACAGTAAAATACCTCAGTGAGTCATAAATGCCGTTAGAAACTACAAAGGCGAAAAGCAAAAGTGCTGCAGGTGCAAGGTCACTGTAAAATTAGCTTTACGTTGGTTTCCACATACTAAAGCAAGTAACAACCTCGAGCTTGTATGAGTTACAAGGCGTGCTGGTACAAAAGGCAATGGTAAGCCGATGCATTAGTCGGTTCAGAGCCCGCTCTTCCACTTACAGTACTAATCCTAAGCAACTTAGTGACTTGAGACACAGGTCTAGGTGGAACTTGATGTTAGTAAGTGAGTAATACAAAGCACTACTCTCCTATCTTCATTCAGAATCCCTAATGCGTTCCCTTTGCCATAGATTATGTTCATAATTTCTCTCGTGCATTATTATATGAAATTTTTTTTACAAAATTTGCGCGGTGGGGTCGATATTATTATATGGAGCGCCGACGTGGTGCGAGGTTATCAGATGGACAAAGTATAAAGAAATGTACGAACGGATACAAAGAAGACTTGCACTAAGAGTAACATCGGCGTACTGCACCGTGTCGACGGAAGGAGTTATGGTAATAGCCGGGATGATCCCCATAAGCAAACTGGCGGAGGAAAGGAAAAGTACAAATGAGAGACGAAACCATCGCGAAATGGCGCAAGGAATGGACGGCATCAGAAAAGGGAAGATGGACTCCCGCACAACCTTAAAAACCTTCAGTCGTCTAAATTTAAAAACGTCGTTAAAAACTTATTAGTGGATATTGAACCATACACCATGGAAGAGTTCATGACTTCTTTTTAACGGTAGACTTCTTAACTACAGGTATCACATACAGTCAATCTTTTCAACCGGCTGGTATTTGACAACAGTTGCGTCATGTGCTTGAATGTGAATGTATTCGCTGTAAACACATTTGCAAATAAATACTATATTATTACAGGTTAATACCTGATGTAAAAAGATGAATGTTGCAAAAAAACGACAGAAACTCAATACTTGAGTGGACCGGAAGCGGACATGGCAGCTACAAAGAATACCTGCAGAAGATTAAAAGAAGGAACGAGGCGGAGCGTGAGTACTGCGGAAATGGGACCGTAAATAACGCACAGCACTTGCTGCAATGCGGAAGATGGGAAGAAGAAAATCAAGAGTTGGAGAGAAGTATAAAGGAGAAATTAAGCGCTGAAAGCTTCTTAGAAAAAACGGAGAAGTACTGGAGTAAAATATCACAAAAAATAGCAGGGATAATGAAGAGAAAAGATAGAGAAGCGTACTGATAGACAGACCACCGGTGCAACGAAGGAATGCTAATGGCAATACCGTTGCACTCGGCGAGGTGAGATGAGGGGAAAGGGTTTTAGTGGGTGTGAATCCCACACTACTCCCGCGTTAGATGATGGCGGGAGTATGCATTAGCATTTCCCAATCCCCAATAAAAAAAAAGGTAAGGTTAGGTTAGGTATTAGTTAGTAATTATCGGCGTAATGGAGGCGCTAGAAGTATCTCACGCAAATCACTAGGAGCTACCTCACTGGTCGTACGGTGGTGGTGAAGAAGCCAGAAGGCGGCACCTTCGTATTTGCCCCAGAAGCGGGAGTGCCTCAGGGCAGCAACCTTGGCCCCACCCTATGGGTACTGGCGTATGACGGAGTACTAAGGCTAGCGGTACCGCCTGGAGTTAACATCATAGGGTATGCCGATGACATAACCAAATCGGTGGAGGACAAATCCATTGAGACGGCCGTGTCAAAACTACTACAAACCCTGGAAATAATCCAAAACTGGATGGAGGACAAAGGGCTCCAAATCGTGCCGGACAAAACTAAAGTGGCGCTCCTAACTGGCCGCAGAAGAATTGCGTTCACAACGATCGACATCATGGGCCAACAAATTGCGGTGGATAGAACGATAAAAGTCCTGGGCATTACCATCGAAAAAAACGGCACGTTCATAGAACACGTGAGAAACACCATCCAAAGGGCGATGGACGCCGCAATTAGTAGAATAATGCCAAATAAAGGGGGGTGCACGGCCTCAAAGCGGAAAGTAATATGCAGCGCGGTAAAAGCGGTCATTTTGTACGCGAGTGAAGTTTGGGCTGGGGCGTTGCAGTGGGAGTGCGCGAGGGCGCTGATCAACAAAGTGATACGACTACTGGCGATTAGGACTGTTAGTGCATATAGAACGGTCGCACTTCAGGATGTTTTAGTAGTGGTGGGTATACCGCCAGCAGAAATCTTGGTTAGGTCCAGAGCGGAAAAGTGGGGTGGGGAGCGCAAATGCATGGAATGGCAGCTCCTGTGGGATGATAGGGAGAGCTGGACACGTACCCTACTTCCGGATATCAGAACGTGGGTTGGTAGACGTCACGGGGAAGTTGACTACACTATGGCGCAATTCCTCACGGGCCATGGGGAGAACGGAAACGATCTCCATAAAATTGGAAAGCAAGAAGATGAGAACTGCGTTGACTGCCTCCTAACGGACGGAAAAGCCTTGCCGTATTTGAATGCCCGCGATGGTTCGGGGAAAGAAGGGAGGCATCTAATAAGATCGGCGAAGTGCTGACCTCTGCCAACATTACCCAAAAAATGTGCCAAAACGAGGGCAATTGGAGGATAATCCAACGATTCATCACTCTGGTTATAGTAAATAAATATGTATATGTACAACGGTTAATAGAAATTACGAAATAGGGGCAGAGGCATGGTAATCTAGAAGAATGCCTGCATGGTGATACCTGGATTCTACTGACCTCATACACACATATAGAGGGGATTAGGGAGAAGCAAAAGGAATCGTGCTTCATTCCTCCGTCAGATCTAACTATTTCAGAGCTTCTTCAGCCATAGAACAGGAATATAAAATTAGGTAAACGGAGGTGGATTAGGAATAATGAAGTTAGTGTGCTAAGAGGGGAAACGTGCTGTTCGAGAAACCCCCCTGGGAAAACATCAAATAGGACACTGTGGAAATCAAAACCTATAGGATTTCTTAGTTATGGCGTCACAAATTTGACCTTAAAAACATTACCTAACGTGAAACACTTGTGTGACAAAAAGGCAGTCGTTTTTCCCTCAAATAAAGGGGTAATTCTAATCTGGAATTTTCGACACTTTCATCAAATGAAATCAAATCATATGAGTTGAACTGGAAATATTGGGCAACGTCAGTATTCAGTTTTACTTCGTGCACCTTTTGGTGCTATTATTTTCTAAAGAATCTAAATACAAATGTGTAGGTACATTAATTTAAAAACAAGGAAAATAATGTTGTAGAATGGTAAACAACTGCATCGTTGCACATCAATTAAAATAATTTGTTATTATCAGCACATCTTAATACTTACAAGTACAAATTATAACACAACCGTCTATGATGTGCATTTATATAAAAATTTTAGCATTAAATGTTAATGACGGTGGTACTACAGATAATAATGATAATATGAAAGCATTCCCAGAATGCAATCGCGTCGTTTAACATGATAATTGCGAGAAGGGAAAAAAATAAAAGAGTAATATACACACACGTATTTACAGGTGTTGAAGATTGAAATATCCTTTAGCTTTGAACATGGATAATGTTAAGTATCGCCGTTTCCCTACAACTAATTAAATATTTATCATAGTGCGTATAAGGAAGGATATAAAAGTGTCATAAAAAGTTCTAAACGAATATTCCACTACTGCTAAGTTTTTAAAGACATCACTTTATAGGCTTTCTACCCTTTTTGGATACTTTTAATTAATTGTTTATAGAAATTCAAGCACCAATTCTGTCAAGAAATATAATGGAAATTTTAAAATACATACATTCTTTAAAGGTTGAACTATAAAACTGAAAGAACACATAAATTCTACGAGTTTTAGTAGACTTAAAAACCTCATTTGTTACTTTATTAGTTGAGCATAAAAAAGGAAAATAAAAAGTTAAAAAGAAAAGGTCAGTAAACAGAACACGACAGAATAGTGACCTATCATTAGGAATATTTGGACAAGAACAATTTACTTCTCTATTCCTTTTAAAAACATATTTAACAATACACAATCGCTTTTTAAGTTACTTAATAATTTACAAAGAATTGTTAGGGCGAACCTTTCTTAAAAATTGAAGTTATTTATAAGTTTCAAAAAGAGTTTCGTAAAGTCTTTACTAAGTTTTCACGATAATACTTACACGAGTTGTACCAATTATGTGGAAGCAAACAAGATAAAGAAATCGCAATATAAAAAAAACTTTTTGTTTATCACGGAAGATAAAGTCAATTTACATTTTAAAAGAAATTTCTATATGTGTACGTTTGTACATGCATCATCTACTTCATACTTCACGAAAGGATATGACATCGATTTGTTATATTGTCCGTTAATAAAATTTAAACAGCTACAAACTTATTTTTTTCCATTCCAACAATTCGCGACAGTTAATTTATTTTGTAACATAGTTATTACTTTTTTCTGATTTCGTAAATCCCATTTCGGATAAACAAAGCTAACCAAAATGTTCAACATTAATCATACTAGAACTTTGTTCAGTAATATGATACGAGCAATAAATGAATCCTTATCATTAGTTAGATTGTCGTTACTCTAACAATTCGGATGTTATTAGTTGTAAAAAAAAGCTTCAAATAAATTAATTTCGTGTCTAATATTACTGCACAACATTATACCAATTAATATTTCGTAGACCTTGACTTCCCCAAACAGAAGCACGTCTTTTTTATGATCACTTCGAGCATCAATCATATATTATATGCCCAATAAATAATTGCTATTTGATAGTGTTTCCTGTCGCTTTCATACGTCCATTGTTTATTAGACATTCTAAGAGAATAGTTTCGAATTTTGAGAGATAAAATATTTTCAAAAAGGTGTTTTTCGCCTAATAATAGCGATGTGGATATGAAGCATGTATTACGGGAAGATGTATTTTTCAATAGATAGAGATACTAAACAAGTTCAGAATGCTCTTCTAGAATTAAGGATCACATAGAAATGATATATCATATTATGTCTACACACATTTAGCAAACTTTTATATTTTAACCGCCATTTTGACGGTGTTCCCGGAGGCACATCAAGATCTAAGCTTACTTTTTGATGCTCTTTCAGAATCTGAGGTCAGGATTTTAAAATTCCTTAACACAAAACAGCCACATACAGACATAATGAATTCATATACCGAACTTTTTTTTTTAGTCCAAATGATAACATCCACAATTCCCTAGAACGCTGCGTGGGAATTTGAGTCAGTCACTACTTACAACTTACATTACTGGAACTATTGGGCGTCCCCATGATTGAGTCATCGGGAAAAAGAGTCAAATAGTCACATGAAATCCTTCGTTATCAAGACAGGGACGTAAAAGTTTAGTAACAATAGTGAATACGGGTTAGAATGTATGTAGAATCCAGTCCACTTCTCATATTAATTCCACGAGTCACTTTTATTATATCCCATAAAAAAGTTCGAAGAACAAAATTTGAAGACGATTGTCACGAATATGTCGTAATCGTAAATCAGGATAACAAAGTTTTGAAAACGGTATTCTAGGCTTGGAATATGTGTGGGAGTGCTTCCTTTCAGTTCGTGATGATTACTTTTAAAAATAGCGAAAAGCCCTTTTTGGTTCGGTATGTGCCATGTCCCCGTTGACACGCCGCCGTGGTCTTATTTAATTTCTCGTTAATGTATGTTAAAAGCAATAAGTACTATTCACCAGGGGTCGGCTGGAGCCGGCTCGGTCCGCCTCGCGCGAGCTGGTTGTTACAATTTTTGAAACTCGGCGAGCCGCTTGTTAAATTACCCATAAAACCAAAAAATAAGCCATTTTAATAGTATGTTTATGCAGATATTCACATAGCGCCGATGTGCCACACACTTGCAAACATATCGTGCGTACATAAAATACGAAGTGCTTGGCTCTTGCTTGTGAGTGAGTCACAAGTTGTGAAGCTTTGAAATAATATAAATTCAAAAGTCATCTAAAAATTGTGTGAATATAACGGCAGTTTCGATGCCATTCCTTTTGTTACATCTTGGATGAACCAGAATCACAGGTTAGCAACAGAAACAAGGGTAAGAAAAGGGCACAATAATGATGTTTCTGCAAATGAACAAGGCATATGGACTCTACATTAATTAATTAATTAATTAATTATGCATATACATAGCAAGTATGTTAAATTTGGAATTTATCAGTTTTTTGTGCAATAAACGTTTTGTTTTGTTATGTACATATATTATATATTTTATACTGTACAAAAATAAATGAAGACAATGTACTCATTTACCGTTTTTGTTTTCTTCTTCGAAATAATAGCGAGCCGGTTGTTCAAAATTTGGCAGCCCACCCCTGCTATTCACCCCTTGTACGACAATAATATATGTAATTGCAAAGTTATTGAAATATTCATCTACGGTTAGTTAACTCAGCTGTTAGTAAATTGAGCTGAAGATCCATTCTCTTCTGTGTGTAATATTCACAATATTTCAATTATATTTAATTTGGTAACTTTGTTATTAGTTTATTACTACTTTGATTTATTACTCAACCTTCATATTTCAAGGTTTCAATATTTTGAATAAGCTTAATAATCAATTCTGCAGTCAATTACTTATCAATATATTGTCACCTACTATTTAGCTCTAATGATTAGGTACCTATGGTTTTAACAACTATATATGAGTTCCATGTAACATTTTTATTCTAGTGACGTATTGGACTTCTGATGTCAAAATAACAACAAACATCTTGCCAAATTTACTATTATTGCCAAAATGAAATATCATGCACACAATCTTACATGGTTACATGGACAAAATTCAAATATATTTCCAGCTTTTCTACATTAGGAAAATGTGTTTCGTGTAGCCAGTATTTTAAAAATCTCCACAAGAGGGGAGGTATCGTGTATTTGCTCCCAAAAAAAATGGATGGCGTTTCACTAAGAATACTAGTATTACTATGTAAATTTAAGTGAATGTCGTTGAAATGACCTGGCAATGTATCATACGTCTTGTAAGTTAGCGGAAGGAAATGAGCAGAATCATTAATATTTTTATTTGTTGCTCATTTGTTGCACAAAAGTTGCCAAAGAAAAAAATTTGTTGCTTTGTTATTTTTTTTTAAATGATGTTCCGCTAAAGGAAGTTTAAGTTAGCGGAACAATATACTATATACGACTGTTCAACGAAAAGCGCCCAGGAGTATAGCGACTTCAGTGGTGCTATAACTCTAACAAACCATATATATTATTAAATGGGACGGTCTTTGCTACAATTTGAAGAAAAAAAACATCTTTTACACGCAGTCATTTGTTTGTTGTGACGTAGTCGACAATTTTTTTAAATTGGACGATCTAATTTCTTTTGTCTATTTTTGTAGAGAATTTTACGTACTTTTCATCTATCTAAATATTTACTACGATTTTTTTATTTTTTTTTATTTTATTTTTTTTTTTTTTTTAATTTGTCAGTTCAACCTTAGAAGTGTTATACATGACATTTTTGGTGTAAAATAATTAGGCTACATAATATTTACATTACTGTGTTGCCATTTTAAGAAATTGTTGAGAAAAATGTAAGAAACTAATTCGATCTAGTAGGCCGTTACATCAACACTTTTATAGATACAAAATTAGTACACATAATAGTTTCTTGCATTCTTCTCAAAATTGTCATAAAATGGCAATACAGTAATGTAAATATTATGTAGCCTAATTATTTTTTCACCAAAAATGTCATGTATAACACTTCTAAGGTTGAACTGACAAATTAAAAAAAAAATAAAAAAAAAATAAAAAAAATATCCTAGAGAATGATTTTGCCAAGTTTCAACTTTTCTTCCCTTCTGTAACTATCAGGGTTATTTTACAAACCTAGCGTCTCAGCTAAAAGGGGCACGAGTACATATACAAATTCTATTCGTGTCAAATAAACAAAATAATTCTCTGTTTTCATATCAGACAGACTATTTCTTAAATTATCCAGCTGCATTGCTGGTATGGTTATACCTATACGTAAAAAATGAATTTATTTAGGTTAGTTGGTGTTTTTAATTTTTGAACCGATTTTTTAAATAACAATATGTGTAGATATAATTAACTTGCTTACGTTGTAGAACTCTATAAGTGTTATAGTAATAACACGTAATTCCACTCAAATCTATATTTTAAATACAACTCGCCGCATTTCGACACTAATTAATTAATTAATTTGTCACAATCTATTACCCTTGATAATGACACACGGTACCGAAACGCGTTAGGTTATATATTTAAACGAAGATTTAAGTAAAATTACGTGTTATAATTATAATATAATAATATAGGCACCGCTAACATATAAAAAATCAGTTTTAATAATATTAATACATTTGTGTCACACTAAATAAGTATGTGTTGGCTACGTACTAAACTATACAAAAATAGTGAGCTGAACTGCATACTGAGAAAGTAAGTATTATGGTTCGATATTCAATGGTATTATACACAATAATTTCTGAATGGCCGACTTGCTTGCGTTTCAATTTTATGTTAACGTCCAAACAACGTAGAAAATAATGACGGACGGTTTTAAGAAATTGTCGGGTGGCATCGCCAATAAGTTTGTAATATCAATAAAAATACAATTATTTTACTTTTATATAGGTACCTATGCGTTCATTAAATGTCGTAATTGGGTTCAAAATTATGTTTAAGCATCTCGTTTTTCAAGTTTCGGAATAGATAAATGACCAAAGAGGCGATTTTCACTTTGGCCTTGTGGGATGGCGCATTATCTTGCAGATAGAACACCTTAAGGGGTCGAGATTTCGGCATTTTCTGATGAACTTGGTCCAGCAAATCGCAGTAGTATGGATCAGTAATCTATCCACCACTTTTCAGGTAATCAATGTGAAAAATACTGGCGCTGTTCCAAAAGACAATGGCCATAACTTTTTTTGAAACGTTTTTAATGCCTCCGACTTGAGGAGCTGAATCACCAGGGCGACACTCTTCAGTAGCTGATTTCTGGGTCGGGGCGGCTTCGTATCAATCAAAAGATTAGCCATCAGATCATCCCAGTGATAACTGTATGTCTCCAAGATTGATGCCAGGGTTCGCTGATTGACCGATTCTTAAAGTCGTCCTGATCTGGGGCATCAGCCACCCTTAAATCAATGTCACCAGCTACTGATAATCCGATCACTGTGTGACTTGTCGCCATAAGCAGATTTCATCTCGACAGTGGTTTGTTTGAGATCTAGCCTTCTAAGGGCACTGAACTGGATGCTCTCATATTATACTACGTTCTTTATTTTTTTTTCATATTTTTCAAACTCCTGTAAAACTTTTGTATAATCATTTTTATCTGCTTCTGATTATTTCAATGTGTTAAACACATCAACACCATCTACCCCAATAATATTTTTAAAAAAATTGGCTAGCTTCATATCTTCGATCACTTTTACTTTTCCAGATGCTTTTAGGTAAATTTCGAAATTTTGTTTGAATCTTCTAAAATTTTCGGATAGATTCCCATCAAATCTTTGGTAGTTTTTCCATTAATATAAGGCGCATTATCTATTATAATTAATAAAGGCTCTTTAAATTGTTTAGGAGATTTTCAGTGAGCCATTTTTTAAATTCATTTCACCATGATAATCTTCTTTCAGTGACTTCGATGCGAATAGCAATGAAGCATTCTGTTAAAATCCTGCGGCAGTTTCACTATATCTTTTATCATAATATCCTTGAGGTTTTCATAAACTTTTTACATCGTCACCTTTCCATGACTTTCCCTGGATTTCCATTTGGGTATATCCATGTTTCGTAAATAAATACTGCTTGCCTCCGAATTGGTACATTGTTTTCTCACATGTATTGTTTCAAAAACTGTGTACTATTACACTCTATTATACTCTTTCTGGAACTTGAACTCCCGATGGACATTTTCCCGGTATCTGCATGATCTTCGGATTTAACTTTCTTATATGGCCGTTTTTTACCCGGAGCTCGCAGAATTGGGTAAGATTTCGCTCGAGTCTTGATATTTTTCACTGTTGTGTCAGACATACCCAACGTATTGGCCACACGCTGTAAATTTAGGATCGCTATAAATTCAGCAAAAACGCCTACCTCTTGGATACTAGAAAGCGGTTTTAAAGGAGCGTTATTTTCTTTCTCCTTTTCAAAATATTGTAATAAATTCAGCACAAACTTGTCCTTGAGTAATTATTTGTATTTGTTACGCTGGTACATACAGCATTCCGCGCCCTTCCTTACCCTCAGATACTTAATCTTTATGTTCATGTTGCTCTTTATTGTGGTATAATGTATGATTCATTTAAGTGTTCTTTCTTTCTATCTTCATTGTGTCCACTTGTATTTGTGTCTTTATATCTGTAAAATCTGTTTGTGATGTTTAAGGTGTTCAGCTCCTAAAGTTCTATGTCTTTCTTTACCCAAAGTTTCCTCCTTTTAATGTATGCTTCGTAGCATAATGAGAGTTACTTTGGCCCTTTCTAGTTATGATAAATATATAATTATTAAATCGATTACGTTTACATTTATTATGTCCCTTCTACTTCTATTTAGTGAATATGAATCCATAAAAACTAAGATACTTTAAATCATGCGAGTGTATTACCTCCTTATTTAGTAATCTCTGTTTACCCCCATTACAACTGCAGTTATCAGTTAACCTATCCCAAGAAATCCTTTGCAATACTGCATCTATTTTTTACCTTCCACGCTTATATTTTTCCTATTTAATTGGTTTTAAATCAGTTTTGAATCTTTATCATTCTTCCTTGTCATCTTTTGATTTTGTGCTTTATCTGTCAAAAATGCATCTATATGAATGATAACTTGTCATTGCAGGTTCGTAAAGTATTATTATCTGTTAGGTGCCAATGCGATAGTTTTAAGGTTAACAGTTAACAGTTAAACAATTAGTTTGACAATTTCAATGGATTAACCTAACCTTAACAAGGAGGAGTATAACAGTGAGTAATGACACTTCTGCACCGTGCTTCAGATACCCAATTCCCAGCGAGGTTCTTTGGTATGATAAGTGAATATACCAAGGAATTGCCATTGAATGTACTTATTTATTGTAGGTTTGTGGCTGGGTTGGTTTATTGCACTATAAGTATAAGTGGACTGACTCCTACGATTAACACCACCTTTAGTTTGGTTAATAAACCCATCACGTTTCCCTAGAATTGGTATTACGACATGTTACATTCGTGAAACTGTTCCCAATTTAAAACCGCTCACCATTGCAATATTTGTATCATCGACCTTTGCTCAAGATGTCAGTGAATTACATGTTAAAATTAACCGTAGAGTTGTTTATGCATCTAATTTAGCTAATCTGTGGTCGTTTTCACTTTGGTATGAATTGCATGGATATCATTGTGGCTTATTGTAGGTCAATAAAATTTTAATGGCCTTTACATAAAACAAAGTACTATTTATGAGTGAACCTTTCATAAACAACTGCAATTTATGACGTAAGTCAATAATCTATTTGAACGCTCGAAGTATTCTTTGGGCTTTATGCCAACAGTCGTAGTTTTTTGGAAATTGCATTCGAAAGGCATGCGAGTCGTATGACATTATCCACAAATAATAAGAGTTACTATTAGACAAAAAGATATGTGTGAGTAAGACGTGGACTCCAAAATTCGTGGAATTTCATCATGCACGTGACTTCTAATTATTATTATTAAGTGAAGGAAATATGCGGTCGGCTTTAGCCAGGACCGCAAGTGATAACGTTGGGTCATCTTGTTATGATAGAAGTCTTAGAACTCCCTCATATTGTGTCTAGTTTTTTTATTTTTTTTGGTATAAAACTACCGAACATCGCATGTTTCTTATCGTATGAACCTACAACTTGATGCGCAGTATTATTTTGTTATCGGGCGGCTTCCTATGTCGGAACCTTTCATGTTCTTGTAATTGTTATGCTGCCAAGCTGTATGCGGTTTCCTTTTCCCGAATTTTTTCTTACTACCGACTGATATTAGTTACGGTTCAATTATTACGCGTATTAATTATGTGCGTTACAATAGTGCAATAAATTTGATGGTGAGATAATTAATCCATATACGCGGGGTCGTCGAACAATTTACAATAAAAAAAGGAGCGAGCATCGCACCCAATTAAATTTATAAACAGAATGTCACTGCTCCGCAAAACGCTAGTTGTAACTGCGTACAAGTAAACTCAATGAAAACGAGTCTGAATGGCGACAAATCTTGCTATTTTTCTCGTTCCTGTCTGAAACGGTCTCTTTGGCCTCCATTTGCGCGAGTTCAAAATACCTGAGGTTATATTTTAAGACGGCAATTTAGTATTTACAATTCTACTTTAATTAATAGTAATTTTATGTTAAGTATATCCAAAATTTTTATGATCGTTTACTTTGAAGTAAAACAAAAAAAAAGACGTCTGTTCTCACCCAAATCACGGAAGCTTTTATCGTATCTATCATGCCGTACGTGTATCCTTGGCATTCGTCTAGTTTTGAAAACGTTAGAAAAACAAGTTAAGGAGTGACTTGCTTTAATTAAACATTAATAATATAGATAACAACAGTCATTTTTTACATGTTATTATCAAGTGAATTAATAATTTTAATAATAGTTACTTCATTGTGGAATTATAATAATTGTTTCCTCATTTTCGCCTTGAACTTAACCCTGCCTTTCGTTTAAACTAGTTTATCTAGTAAACTTAATACGTTGACGGTATTGACATTAGGTAGGTATTTGAAAATTGAGAGGAGTATTACTGTTTCAATAAATGAAAGCAATTCATAAAGTAATGTATTCAAAGAATTTAAAAGAATACAAAACGGGGGGGAATCAAAAAGGATTTTGGATTCATTTACTTAATCACTCATTATGCTTATGTAAGTTTGGTAAAAATTATTGATAAGTTCTTAGCTCTTGGGCAATGAAATCTATTTTCCAGTAGTAACATTTTCGTAGTAGGTTGACCTTGATCTGCCATCTGCTTCCAGTCACATTCTAATATTTAAATTACAAGAGTAGGAAACCATAAAAGTTAATTAAAAGTATATTTTAATAAATCAATGACATTTTAATAGCAATATACAAAACTGTAATTAGTTGCATCTTTAATGTTTTCGATTATGATATTCTTACAATTTGGAGAATTAATTTAATTAATTAAATTAGTTGGTGACCACAGGCGATGAAATAAAGGAAGTAATAACTGAGGTAACTCTGAAGTTATTTGATAAAAAAGTATAGGTAAGCAGTACCAGTGATGTGCAGCCTTAGATTTCGACAAAGTATTATTGCTGGTTTTAAAAAGCGAGTAGCTAAGATGAATCAATTTGTGACCATTTTTGTTCGAATAACACGAATACCGAAGCATTCTTTTAGTCAATTAAAGTTCCTATGACAGTTTGATTATTTTAAATTTATTCAATAAAATTTTCAAATTAAAACGATGGCCCAATCAAGGTTCGCGTTGTACCATCGTAATTACAATTTATTATAATTTTCGCTCACTTTGGCCTTTAATATGAATTGAATATAATTATCAACCTTTTATTTATATTATAGGTATACAGGGTGGGGCACCACATACGGCACGGAAGTTGGTGCCTAAACTATAACAATTTTTAAAAATCTTTTTATATGCATACATGTAGGTCAATAAGAGCTACATTTTAAAAATATTTATAAATATACAGGGTGGTTCAAAAAAATGTGGCGTATCAAAGTTATATTTTTTTAAATGGAACACCCTATATATCATCACATTTTCGTATTTTACGTTAAAAAATAATGTCTCTTTCTTAACAATTCCCTATACCTATCTTTTATGGTTTTCGAGATATCTCGGTTTTTCTCGAAATACAGTAGGTCACAGAAAAAAGAATAACGACAAAATGGGTAGGCGTAAAAGAAATTCCTTTGGATCAGTTGATTTGAAGCCTTTTGGTAACTATTTGCAATATTTACTATTATGTAGAAATGTACAGGGTGTTCCAGAACGTGCGAAACATCATTGACTCCTGCTAACTTAAATAACTTGCTTATTTTAAATAGAACACCCTGTATTTTTTTACTCTATTCGATACAGTAAAATATTGTCTTTAAACTATATTAGGGTTCCCTATAGCTAAGTATAGTATTTTTCACGTAACCAAAGGATAACGTGTTTAAAGTCAGCTCTATGTCTTTCTCTTAGGAGTATACCTGAACGATACCTCAAATTCTTGCAATTACTGGCAATGTTATGTTTAGTTGTTGATATTTTTTATAAGCTTCGCTAATTATTAAATATTACAATAAATTATTTACAGCGTTGAGTGATTATTCAATGTTTACAGTTGATTCATTGTAATTTTTTTGGTTTCAACTATTTTAATATTGAACTGACTGAAGTAATGTAGGTAAAGCACAAATCAACAACTTGGCTGTAGGAAACGTCTAATAAAAGTAAATTTAATAATTTCAGGTATTGTTTACAATAATACCCTAAGAGAATGACATATAGAGCTGACCTTCAAACAGGTTATCCATTGGTTGCGTGAAAAATACTATACTTAGCTATAGGGAACCCTAATATCGTTTGAAAGACAATATTTTACTGTATCGAATAGGGTAAAAAAATACAGGGTGTTCTATTTAAAATAAGCAAGTTATTTAAGTTAGCAGGAGTCAATGGTATTTCGCACGTTCTGGAACACCCTGTACATTTCTACATAATAGTAAATATTGAAAATAGTTGCCAAAAGGCTTCAAATCAACTGATCCAAAGGAATTTCTTTTACGCCTACCCATTTTGTCGTTATTCTTTTTTCTGTGACCTACTGTATTTCGAGAAAAACCGAGATATCTCGAAAACCATAAAAGATAGGTATAGGGAATTGTTAAGAAAGAGACATTATTTTTTAACGTAAAATACGAAAATGTGATGATATATAGGGTGTTCCATTTAAAAAAATATAACTTTGATACGCCACATTTTTTTGAACCACCCTGTATATTTATAAATATTTTTAAAATGTAGCTCTTATTGACCTACATGTATGCATATAAAAAGATTTTTAAAAATTGTTATAGTTTAAGCACCAACTTCCGTGCCGTATGTGGTGCCCCACCCTGTATAACAATTTCAATTAAGCAATAATTAATTAATTCTTTGTATCCATAATGGTGGATTAAATTCTTGTTCTCTAAAACTCAAAAATCTCCAGTAAACTGATTTCGGACCATATTATCATAATATGCACTTTAATTCAAAGAATAAGGAAAATTCAAAATCAAATTTGTGAATCAACAAACTGGTAATTTCCTAAAGAAATAAAGCTCCGAGATATTTTAAATGCAACAGGTACTTATTGGCATTGCCACAAAAGTAATTTAAAGCTAAGAAAAAGGTATGTTTGTTAAAGAAAATGCAGGGCATTTAGTAGCACAACCGCATTCACAGTACATCCAGTGGACTCAACACCTTGTGGGATTAGTTATCATCCTTAATTATGATTTCCTTAATCACCACCTCAAAAGTGGTTTGATTGATATTTTTTTTAATATAAATATTAATATGAAAGCAACGTTGAACAAATCATTACCTTAGAAGACATTGTAAAATTTCATACTCGTTTAGCACATTTTTAAAATAAACTTAATAATAAACTGTAAAAGACGGAAACATTAACAAATCAAGAGAAAAGTAAGCTCCATTGCTGGAACTTTCTGATTATTGTGCGAGGATGTGGAAATCATCTATTTCCATTTTGGAAAAAATTTCTTACATGTTATATTCCATGTAGCATTTAATATTGGTTCAATATTTGAATTTACATTAAATAGCAATATTTACTAAATATTACAAATATGTATGTTCATGTATTTTCAATATTTAGTAATATTGTACACGCAATATTAGTACATTATTGTGTGTACAATATTTGAATTTACATTAAATAGCAATATTTACTAAATATTGTTCTTATATTCACTAAGTATCGTATTTCCAATATTTGCATAATATTGCAAAAATATATTCATCCAATATTGGTTGCGGTTCGACAATATTTCGCCAATCGCCTCTATATTGAGCCAATATTCCACCGAGCTAACGCCAATAAACGGTGCTACATGGGATTGCCCCTACTTTGAACACTTTTTAAGTTTATGTTGTAATAACTTTTGATATCACAGAAATTTTAAATATTTTTTCACTTAATCTTAAGGGAGAAAATATGTCATGTCGTCACAAAGAGTTATGTTAAATTCACTTATAGGGCATCGAGGTCAAACGCTATGTCTTTTTCTCAACGAAATTGGTACATAAACAATGATTTTGGCATATGTATGATCAACATTCCACGTGGTTGTAAAAAATCTTGTCCGGCATCGAAGCAAAACATTTTGTTTTTTCCCCTCCAAAATTTGTACATAAATGACATCTATATGGTCAAAATTGGACGTGGCCACAAAGGACGTGGTAAATTCAATTGTTGGGCATTGAAGCCAAGCGTTTTGTTTTTTCTCCAACGAAATTGGTGTATAAATAACCATTTTGATATAGTTGGTCAAAAATGTAAAAGCGTTAGCAATACCTAGAGTGTATAGAATATTATATGGCGAAGGTCCGTAGTGGATACGTTGCCTAGGGACTTAGTAGTAGCGTGGACTGACGCGACGGACGGAAAAGTGACAGCGAAGGAATTATTCCACTAAATTTTGTAATTTATTATTATCTTTAGATTTAAAATATTTTGGAAAAGGGCCCAACTCATCATGCAAGTACGCGTTCTCTCATCAGCCAAATTGCTTGGCAAAATCTAAATCTGAGTCCACGAAATACTCTAACCGGGTTATAGGTGCAATATGCAAAACACAGTGTTTTCATACCTTTACGTTGATGAATATTTTCAGCGCCAATTTTATTTGGAAGCCCGTTAGGAAAATCAAATAAGAACTGGATTCGGTCATACGAGTAGCAACGTGACTAGATCTAAGGGTCAGTGACAAGGACATAGGCAATAAAACTCAGAATAACTTATGTCAATACTCCTTAGGCAAAGGAGATAATGAAAAGCTAATTAAATAAATAAGCACATTAAATGAGAACTAAGTAATTATTTTATTATACCAATTAAGTAAATATGGTAATGAATTATATGATAAAGAAAAAAGGAAAAAACAAGCGAATTTAGTAAACCTGATGACCACCCGAAGAAAGAAGCAATTAAATGAAAAATGGGGAATATAGTGAATAAATTAACAAATAATTGGTGGATTCTTTGCATCCTGCTGAAAGTAAAGATAGGTACGCTGAATGATGGTTGCATTTATTTCGTAATGTGCTACGGTAAGATTTATAAACGATGTGAGCAAAAAAATATAATGATCTCTCCAGAAGTCCAAGAGACGTCGAAAGTAAACTTTCACATAATTAATTAATTACTTAATTAATTAATCCCATTGGATAGTTTTTGGCGTATCGAAATTCTTGAGCAGGAATCACCAGCGACAGTTTTATTCCCTTATCCTTCTGATTTCATACTTCCAGTTTCACACAGAAAGGATATCAATTCAGAAAATCGATGCATAGTAAATATGAACTAAATCAGGTTCATTGCAATTACAAACAGAAGCAGTTAATTTGCGAAAGTTATAATTGTAACAAAGTGTGAATCGACAACTTAAATTACCTTTTAATATAAAATTTATGCAGTGTAAATTGGTTAAAACAAGACAAGACATAATTTGTAAATGAACCAATTTCAAGGCTATTTACTTGATTTACCGCATTAATTAGTATTTGATTAATAAAATATAAAGTATAAATTAAAATCATAATCAGTTCATTCTAATTTAATCTCATTAAAATGCAAACATATACAAATGCGATTATAGTTGGTACAAGCGATCCCTACGGTGACCACTTTGGACAAAAACTAATTGAATCCAGATATAAAAAAATATATCTGAATCTATTAGGAAACCATTTCTACCGATTTTTTTATTTGATTTAAGATAATAGCTATAAAGACGTATCCATTAATTCGATCATTTGATTAGGTGTACATATAGTTAAGTGTGGGTTTAACGGTTATCATCAATATTCCATCTTGGGATCAGTTCGCGCTATCAATTTATAACGATCATTAATTTTTATTTTACTGCTGTTTAGGTTTTCTTTATTTTTTATGTTGATTAATTTAATTTTTTATTGTGACCCACACTTTCTCTTTGTCTTATTATAGGTGATCAGATAAATAGGACGTGAATAATAAATTACTAGAATACAAATATGGCTTACAGTAGTTTGTTTGCTGACACTGCTGGTACCATTTCAAGCTACTGTGCATATACGATCTCATTTCTTATCTAACCTTCATCTTCAAATTTTAATGATGAAGTTCGTCTATTTAATTTGGAATTTTTTCATGAATTACTATGACCTGAAATGGTGCAATTTATCTTGGAACGATAAAGAATATATTCACTTCAAATTGAAGGGTTGTACGAATGATTACACTGGCCTTTATCGCTTGACTTGTTTTATTTCAAAATTAAGGTAGGATACTTTGTGTGCACTGTAATCGCATGTTTTTTGACATAAAAACGAAAAAACATAAATATCACCAAATGATTACATCAACAAAACCGCTGTTTCGTGCGCTGCTTGGTTATCCTGTTAGAACCACGTCTCTCCTACACGTCATCGATGGTAACAGGCTGACCGGCCTCATTTTTGAAGGCTAGAAGCATTTTTCGTGTAATTGTTTTTAAAAAATTGTATGTGGATTGTCTTCACTACAAGTGCCACTATTTTGCTTTTCGATATACCCACTGAGTGCAAAAAAATATGCCTCTTCGCTACACAAACATTTGCAGAGAAATAATGGACCAACTTGCGTTTAAATTTTAACTCTCAAACAAACGATGCAAATCATTGAATTCGATTTTACCTACTGCTGAGTAAATAGGGCTGGGAATTAGTTGTGTTCAATTGGGATTCAATTTGTGGCGACAGGGATGGCAGGTGACTGAATTATGTGCTGGAGTGCAGCGATAACCTATAGCGTCTGTCACAATGATGTTAATGTTGATGGTAGTGTTAAGATGTTAATGGTAATGGTAGTGTTAATACTGGTCACAATCATGTTAACCAAATTCTTAACTGTCTTGCAAATTTAAAATTCGCGGTGTAATATGGGAGGACCTGCATTCCTCTACAACACAAAAATAAATTACTTTTAACCTACAATTTTTTTTGAAGTGAAAAATTTACATTAAGTAATAATTTTATAGTAATGATGGAATCGTTTCATTTGAA
This sequence comes from Pyrocoelia pectoralis, assembly GCA_036250285.1. Taxonomy (NCBI): domain Eukaryota; kingdom Metazoa; phylum Arthropoda; class Insecta; order Coleoptera; family Lampyridae; genus Pyrocoelia; species Pyrocoelia pectoralis. Next base: position 75,111,407 of record CM070075.1, on the reverse strand, counting down.
AATGTTAAAAATTCTGCTCCTAATAAAGAGCAAAATTTAAGTCACACAAATCGCATGCGTGAGAGATCGCATTTCCATTGGTAGATGTTAGTGGTGATGGTAAGAAATCCAGAAATGTTCTGTACTGTTAACATCTCCATCTAACATCACCATTACCATTAACATCATTGTGAACAGTTGCATAACAGACGGCATTTTCTGAACTTTAACATTTTAACCTACGTTACCATTACCATTAACATTAACATCATTGTGACAGGCCAGTATTTCTTGTAAGTAGAAAATGGATTTGTCTATTTCAAAGTTAGTATTGATGAAGAGATGTCAAGCATCCCGTCCGGTTGTAGTGAGGACCTTAATGTGAAAATTGATGTGATACAATAGTTAAATGGCGAAGATATTATTAAAAATAAGTTTAGAGGTAATGGATCATATGCCTCTGTACTTAGGCCAAGTGATGTGACATTGTAATGTACAATCTTAGCCATCACTGGGCTAATTAACACTGTAACAGGTGAAATTTTGGAGGGTGGGTATAGTGGGAGGTGTAGTATACACTTATAATAGTAAGAAAATGATAGTTTGGGTTTTACAAGTCCGCAGTTGGTGTGACAAGAAGGCGGTGCAAATGTTTATCTGACAAAACGCTCGAACTGGTGCAGGTAATACAAGGAAAAGGTGATTATAGAATTTGGGCATTGGATTACTAAGGACGTGGAAAACTACGCGATTAGCTGCAGTTTGGTAGCTTTGGATACAATTATTACAGCATACGCCAATTACTGGCCGTTTTATTCCATATAGCACCGTTTATTGGCGTTAGCTTGGTGGAATATTGGCCCAAAATAGAGCGATTGGGGCAATATTGTCGAACTGCAGCCCATATTGGTTGAATATATTTTTGTAATATTGGAAATACAATATTTAATGAATATAACAATAATATTTGCAATATTTAGTAAATATTGAAAATCGATATTTAAGCAGTATAACATACATATTTGTAATATTTAGTAAATATTGGTATTTAATGTAAATTCAAATATTGTACACACAATAATGTAAGTATCAATATTGCGTGTACAATATTACTAAATATTGAAAATCGATATTTAAGCAATATAGCATACATATTTAGAATATTTAGTCAATATTGCCATACAATATAAAGTCAATATTTATTTATCAATAAAATAATAATACTGTGCTTTCAATATTACCATTTAGGCGCGATTCTCACTATACGTAACGTCACCGTCACGTTACCGTTCCGTTACCAACCCAGCAAATATAAATATGTTGTAAGTAATGAACGTATTCATACTTGCCGTCACGGCTATCTTCCGTCGCGGTTCATTACTTACAACACATTTATATTTGCTGGGTTGGTAACGGAACGGTAACGTGACGGTGACGTTACGTATAGTGAGAATCGCGCCTTAAAATGATGAATTAAGCAACAGGAAAAAAATATTCACAAACAATAAGGTTATGATACTTTCTCAAAATCCACCGAATATTACTAAGTACTACTATTTTGGGGCACATCACAAAACAATAATGGGCCAATATTGCATAAATATGTTCCCGAATATTGAAATAATATTGGTTAGTAATATTTAGCCAGTATGTAAAATTGTTCACATTTCAATGTTGGGACAATATTGTACATTCATATACTACCAATATATTTACAATAAAACACCAATATTGAACCAATATTAAATGCTACATGGGATAAAGGTATGATTATTTATGTAAGGTAAATTAAAGTAAACCATAAGTAATTAAACTAATTTTTGATTCATGTACCTATACGTAACAGCTGTAAAATGTTTTCGATGTTAACTTAACTTTCACTGCCCTTTTTATATTGAAACAATAATAATAATGAAAATGATGAATGTTGATTCACGTATCCACAGCTGGGGAACACTTTCAAATTCCCCAAATTTCCCATTGGGAAAGTATTCAAGTATAGACCAGGGTAGATAATATTTGAAACAAAAAAAAATTATAGTAGGATGAAACCTATTAGAAAAGGAAGGGAATACCCTTAAAATGAAAGGAAAAATAAATTACGGGCGATCTGAGGTTGGGAAGTGGTAGGGGGTGAGTTTTTAAGAGTAAAAATCGGTTAATCTCGATTTCCGGCAAAACTACAAGTTCTATCGAAAAAAGTTAAATGACAAAGTTGTAGGCAATAAAAAGATCTACAATTTTTGTATTTACACTTTTTCTCCTTAACCTCAAAATTCATGAGAAAAATTCAAAAAACCACATTTTTGGTTTTTAATTTTTATTTGTTACAAAAAAAAATTTTTTTTCATGAAACTTGGTGAAAACTTACCTTGTTATGTCTCAAATATACTGGAATTTTTTTGATTTAAAATAATAAATTTTTCATCTTGTTTTAACTCGATTCCGAAAAAGCACCCTAATTTTTAATCGAAAATTCTCACGTCAAAATATCTGATATTTCAGAAAAGTCGGTGGGCTTTTTGTTCGTTGAAATCTGTACTTTCTGATGGTGTTAAAGAAAATATACATTACTATGAAAAATCTTTTCAGAAAATGCAAAAAACCGAAAAATGCTAAAATTCGAATTTTTTGTTTAATCTTCATGTACAATTTTGAGGTATTTATTAAAATTTTTACTTTAATTACTCGGAAAACGTTAACTTCCATGGTAGATTAATAAACCAAAAAATTACAAATCCATCGAACATGAATATCACAAAAAACATAGTTGTTGTAAATATAAAGAATAAGATTTTATTTAAAAAAATGTGACTACTGCTATTTTTTCCGGTAAAAAAGTTGATTTATTCAATTTTCATTACATTTATGTAATAGAGAATCTCATTAGATAGAAATATACACGTAAATCGTACTATTGAGTAGAAATATTTTTTAATGGTGAAATTTAAATCGGTTGGTTTGAAAGAACCCACCCACCCTATAACACTATTATAATTTTACATTGCATATTAGTGCAATTGATTCATTTTTCCCCACATTATTTATGCTTGATGCTATAAGGTACCAATTTAATGATAAATCACAGGGCCATTAAAGGTTAACAATAGAAAAATGTCAAATAAACTACTCATTTTATTACAAAAAAATACATTTCTCCAAAAATATTTTCATAAAGTTAACACAAAATACAAAATATGAAATCAACTATATAATAAAAGAATGTGAATAGGATTTTTAAGATACAATCGAATGACAGCAGGGCACACACATAATAAAAGTTACATGACCAAGAGATTAACATTACAGCACAAAAAGTTTGGCTTACAATAAACTTAGCAGAAAGTTCTACATAAAATTCAAATTCAAATAATTGTCATACCTGATAAGTAAAGCGTTGGAACACAGATCTCGTTTGGATCCGGTTTTTACAAGCTGCTACGAAATAACAGTTAGTAAGGCCCAGAGTGCCAGACCCTCCTAGCCCATTCCCCACTTAACGTCTCTAGCCCATTCCACCCTAACTTCTCTATGAAATACCTTTTGATGGGCTACAATTTTACGAAGGTCACACAGACACACACTCAAAATAGAAATAAATAGGCATGTACGCATATTATTTAAAGAAAATTCTACTAATTTCTCAAAATTTTGTTGATGACATATTATATTAAATATTAACTCATTTAGTTGTTAGTTATAGTAGTACATTTCGACTTTCAATTTTTTGGTTTATTAATCTACCATGGAAGTTAACGTTTTCCGAGTAATTAAAGTAAAATTTTAATAAATACCTCAAAATTGTACATGAAGATTAAAAAAAAATTCGAATTTTAGCATTTTTCGGTTTTTTGCATTTTCTGAAAAGATTTTTCATAGTAATGTATATTTTCTTTAACACCATCAGAAAGTAGAGATTTCAACGAACAAAAAGCCCACCGACTTTTTTGAAATATCAGATATTTTGACGTGAGAATTTTCGATTAAAAATTAGGGTGCTTTTTCGGAATCGAGTTAAAAGAAGATGAAAAATTTATTATTTTAAATCAAAAAAATTCCAATATATTTGGGACATAACAAGGTAAGTTTTCACCAAGTTTCATGAAAAAAAATTTTTTTTGTAACAAATAAAAATTAAAAACCAAAAATGTGGTTTTTTGAATTTTTCTCATGAATTTTGAGGTTAAGAAGAAAAAGTGTAAATACAAAAATTGTAGATCTTTTTATTGTCTACAACTTTGTCATTTAACTTTTTTCGATAGAACTTGTAGTTTTGCCGGAAATCGAGATTAACCGATTTTTACCCTTAAAAACGCACCCCCTACCACTTCCCAACCTCAGATCGCCCGTAATTTATTTTTCCTTTCATTTTAAGGGTATTCCCTTCCTTTTCTAATAGGTTTCATCCTACTATAATTTTTTTTCCTTTTTCATTATTTTTGGCAGCTTCGGCACTGGTCTAGTAGGACTAAGGCATTTACTTAAAAATGTGTTGTCAGTCAAGAGAACTACTGAGTATATTGTTTACCAAAGAAAACATTAGCTTTATTTGCCATAATCCTATCGAAAAAAAAAACCGATTGTTGATGGTTTCAATGAGGGACAAAGAGGTTTTGAGAAGATCACAAGTTACACCATCATCAAATCTTACAAGAAGAAAGGTGAGTGGATTTATAAATTAGAGGTTCGGATGTTTATACGATTAACTGACATCTTTACTTAAGAATTCAAATTAATTTAAGTTAAAATATAGGGCAGCTTTATTTTTAGCGCTTAGGCTTTGGGATGCTCAATGCCACAAAGTGTTCCAGTTGATCTGCTGGCGGACCAGCATCAACTATGCACCTCTAGATTCAATGGACAACAATTTCAATTGCTGGGAAGTAGCAAGTGCTCTCACCGTTCGTTCGATTTTGATAAATAATTTAGGTATGAGATGTGTCGCCGTTTTCCAAAAGAACTAGATCTAAGATCGCGTCCACTCCGATCCCATATTCATGGAAAGTGTCATATCTGGTCATAACGGAAATGACTGCCTAATCAGCATTTTTTGGCGAATATTAACAAATGTGACCTGCAGCATACGCCCGAACGGTATCCATTTTAAATTTAAGTAACACACACTGCAGTATTTCCGATGGTATTCTTTCGAGGGCAGTGATTACTCACGTTGTTAGTTCCTAAATTTATGCCGCCATTGATAGCCCTGTATTAAGGGGGGGGGGGGGGGCGCCACTTGAGAGTCTCCAAGAAATAAATAATACGAGAGCTGTTTTTTCAGCCTCCGATTGGCTATAAAGGAAAGACGGCTGAATTTAAAAAAAATTGATTTTATTACCAAAAGTCATTACTACAATGAATCACCTTCATGATTGAGGCATTTGTCATATCTGTGAACAGGTTTTGCAACACCCACTTCATAAAATGTTTCCGCCAATGATTTCAAGTACGTTGTGACGGTTTTTTTGCACTCTTCGTCAGTTTGGAAGCGCTGCCCCCCAAACCACTTTTTCAATTCAAGGCATTGCCATGGATCAGAACAATTCCAGAAGTCAGCATGCCTCTTCTTGTGTTTTGAATAGCTCCCCGTAAGCGCTGTAAAGTTTCAAAATACAAACAACACCTTTTGGTCCCAAAAACTTCTGGAATTGGTCTGATCCATGACAATGCCCTGAATTGAAAAATTGGCTTGTGCAGCGCTTCCAAACTGACGACGAGCCAAAGAAACCGTCACAACTCACTTCAAATCATTGCCCGCAACATTTTCTGAAGAGGGTATTGGAAAGCTTGCTCCCATATATGACAAATGCCTCAATCATCAAGGTGATTATGTAGAGAAGTAACCTTGATTCAACAAGGTGTACAACTAAGAAAGGAGGCCGGCCATAACTCGGAAACTATTTGAGATGGAACAGTGAAATAAAAAATCTTATAATAAATGTCCCCAAGAGAAAATGCTGGAAATTATTTTCAATTTCCTACCATTGCCACCAGAAGGCGTTTCTCTGATTTCAATTCCCATTTTTTGGGCAATTTTCCTCAGTAAGGTATTTAAAAAAATATATTAATTGTAAACTAGTGATCAATATGTAAAACTATGTTTATTGAATTTTTACGATTGCTATCAAAATAAAGGGAGGGGGAACTAAATTACGTTGTACTAGAAAAAATCATGTAACTTCGAAACGGGTTGCTTGAATTTGTCAAGATTGGTTTCGATATAAAGAGAATGCTTGATATTACCAAAAAAATCCAAAACCACAACAATTTCTTATCTCCGTCTACCAATAGAGGGTGCAACTTGTTGAAGGAACAAAACGGTCGACTTTTCTAAAAAAATTCAAATGGTACCAAATATTTTTTCCACTGCTATTGGAAGGAAAATTAATAAGGGAGTAATTTAAAAAAAAATTATCTCAATAGCTCTTATAGCACCGAAGATATAGTCAAAAATGTGGAAATATAAGAGGCAATAAGAGGTATAAACAATCAAAATCAGTGAAACGCCCTCTGGCGGCAATGGCAGGAAATTGAAAATAATTTCCAGCATTTTCTTTTGGCTACATTTATCATAAGATTTTTTATTTCACTGTTCTATCTCAAATAGTTTCTAAGTTATGGCCGGCCTCCTTTCTTAGTTGTACACCCTGTACATTACTTTTGGCAATAAAATCATTTTTTTTATATTCACCCTTCTTTATAGCCAATCGAAGGTTGAAAAAAAACAGCCCTTGTATATTTGTTAGTTAAAATATTTATCTAATTATTTACTTGTACATTTATTTACTTATTTTACATTCATATTATTCATATGATTTTGTTTTAATATTTATGGTGTAAAATAATTTCGATGAGTTTAGGGCCCCTTAACGTAAAGAGCCCTGGGCCCCTCAACGTTTTCATCCGGGCCTGGGCATTGACTTTGTGAAATCCTAAATTTTCGCCAATTTTAGAGAAATACTCACTTATAATTGCACAAGAGGTTTGTATTTTACCGAGTAAATTTGGGTTGTTTAATAAGAATCTGTTGCCTAGCAATTAGACGAGAAAAACTGTCAACTAATAAAAATGCGACACCGAAGGTGGAGCATTTTTAAGTTGACAGTTTTTCGAGTCAAATTGCTAAAGGAAACAGATTAGAATTTAAACAACACAAATTTACTTGGTATAAATACAAATCTCGAGTGAAATTCGGCAGGACAATTTAACGAACAAGAAATTTAGAAATCCGTTCGTAAATGGACTCATTCTTAAAATAACACAAACATCATGCAATAAATTATTCGCAAATGTCAAACTATGTATTTATAAGGCGGGCACGGATACTGCGATAGTTGATTAGAATTTGAAAGTGAAAAAACCACTAGTGTAATTGTCAGTATAATTCGTTCCTAATTGGTCGAATGATTCAAAATTGTGCAAACTAATTGGTTGAAATTTTCTGAGTTGAATTGTCGCTGAAATAAAATTTGAATTGAACGGAACTGTAGAAACAGTTCTATAAAGCCACTGTTAGGCTGTTTTGACTGTAAATAATATATGCTAATTTGACTCTGTCTTACAGCAATTAAAGATGCGCTCTCATTCATATGCAGCTGCATAAAAAGATTCATAATTTTCTTCTACAAATCTCTACAAAAATCAACTTCTAAACTTTATTTAACGCTCGTAAAGAAATCCCAAATGAATGACGTAAAACACAAACCATTTATAAAATGGAAACCTTTCATGTTAATAGTATAGCCCCTGTAGCTACCTTCCGTATCCTTGGATTCTTCATCTTGTTTAATTTTATACCATTAACCCATCGTTATTGTAAATATACATATTAGCGATTAAAATTATAACAATCACTTACATAAAAATTACATCCTACATTGGTATTAAATTTGTTTGTTTACGTACATGGGAAAATAATTTGAAAGAGTGATATTTGCAATTTAGAAAAAGTAATGGAAAACAGAAATTGCATTTTGACATATCATTTATTTTGAATTCAATCGAAAACATTCGGTAATGAAATGGAAGTATACGTTTCGTCGTCCTTCCTATTTAGGTACTATATTTACCACTTCAGCTGTTGAATGTTCCACACCTTGTCCGATGCAGGTGCGGCCAAAAACCGTGTAATTTCCACTGGTAATAATTATAGCATGGATGGTTTGTATTATGTCCATTAGATGAATGATAAATGAAGAAATCTGATTCTCGCTCTTGTTTAATAACAGTCGTATGTACAGAAGAGCGCTACATGTTTGCATTATTAAATCTACAAGTAAAGCGCAGCAAGTTCGATGTATCATTGAAGGTTACTTAGTGGTTATAATAAGCAATTACATTGCAGTCATAAATTTATTGAAATGCATATGGCATAACGCGTGTTTGCTTACACTACTGGTAACAAGGTTATCTGCCTTTTATCAAAAGGAATTCCATTTTGTACTAACCTAACAGGACGTGTTGTAAATATTTTATTCGTACATTATAGGTGGATGCAGTCACCGTGATCGTTTTTATACAAATATTTCCTTTAGAAAATTGTGAAGTTGATTAATCTAACTCCTATTCCTAGCATGAAAAGTGTTTACCGAAGGAGATGTACGACATGAACTGCTAATAAGCTGCTACCTTTTATAGCTATTGAATAGCTGTAACAGTTTCAAATCTACATAATAAGACTGGATATAAAAGTCAGAAATTTTATGGGCAACAGTCGACTGGAGACCACCTAGTGAAGCAAAAGCAGGGTACAGGGAATTAATAACGTTCGTGCACAAGAGGCCCATTTACCATTGCGTTTTTATTTTCTACTCATATATTCTTCGGTAATAACTAACACGTTTCATGATGTTAATGACATGCCAACCTTTTCAATTGCACATTACTGGATATTATTTTTATTTTCTCGAATCTCTTATAATTATTATTAATTAAATTAACGTCGATAATGTTTGATAAATTTAAAAACGTGGGCATTCATCCCGACCCTTTTACTAGACATTGTACAACAGATAATCACGTATTTTTCATTTCTATAATTTGTAATTTGTATAAAATTAATAATTATTATCTTAGGTCATATTATGTGAAGTAATTGAGAATAATAATAATTATTAAAAGGTCAAGGATCATAATTTTATTAATCAGTGTTAGGTTCATTGTTTTAAAAATTAATTGGGTATTACATATTCGAAGAAATTAATTTGTTGCGGATCTTTATTGTGATCTGTATATTAAACAATTTATTTCTAGGGAAAACTTAATTGACCTTCTGTGTGTGATGTGCGATTCTTTAGAAAAATGAATTTCAATTTTCTTTATTTTCGCATGTAGCGGTTTCTTTCCATTTGTGAGGATTCAAAGTATTATTGGAGTACATTTAACCAACTTCATAGAAACCTTGTAATTGTTATTATTGTTTTAAAACTCCTAAGATATGTGCATGTTTTTATGCACATCGATACCCAGCTATCTTCTTGGATTTACGTCTACTTTATATGAGACGCGAGTCACTTTATACCTAAATTTTCCAAGTATTGAGAAATTTAGGAAATTATCTGTTGTTGCTAAATAAACCAATATAAAAAACGCATAATTTAATAACCTTCCTTGCGGTTTGTGAACTCCTTATAATTTTACGCTGGTAAATTGCCGTGTCAAATTTTATTTTTGAACCGAAAACAATTCAAGCAAATCATTACTGTTGCCAATTTTTGAACGTTTGAACACACATATCATTTCATAAAGTGAACCCACACTTATCTTTCGATCCATACGTGTCCTCTGAAGATATTCTCCATAAGTATTCGGAAGCAATACCTGGGTGACCTTAATTCAAATTTCTTTTATTTTCGCATATAGCGGTTTCTTCCATTTGTGAGGATTCAAAGTATTATTGGAATACATTTAACAAACTTCATAGAAACCTTGTAATTGTGATTGTTTTAAGACTCCTAGAATATCTGTACGTGCATGTTTTTGTGCACATCGATACCCAGTTCTTGAACATTTGGTATTAAATTTGCGTCTACTTTATATGAGACGAGTCACTCTATACCTAAATTTTCCAAGTATTGAGAAATTTAGGAAATTACCGGAATATAATTCGGCCAACTCGAGCTACTGCGGAAATATTCCATGAGCCGCTAATTGCTTTAGAAACAGCCAGGAAAATGGAAATGTCAGTAACGGCCTATTTTCGATCGTGAATAAAATCCTTGGCCCCCCCCCCCACATCTCAGCCATGGAAAAGGGTTTCTGTCATGGCCATATTCTCCACATCCACAGCATTTCTTTTGTATACATCGCTTGGGGGTGAAGACGAAGAGGCTGTTAAAACGCAGACGTATTGAGGTAGGACACCCATGTCCTAGGCAGTCAAGTGATTTCCTCTTATTGACGGGAGATGGGATTCTCACGTGTTTAAAATTATGATAGGGGGAGGAGCTACCACATCTTTCTTGATGAGGAAGTGGTATTCTATTCATCCTCACTAATGGATCTAAAACAATGGAAAGAATAAGTACTGATATTGCTCCACAGAATTGAACTTCCAGGTCATCCAACCGGAGGTAACACTAAGGTCACTAAGTACAAAAAAACTGGTAGTTGTTAGGGTTTCACAAAGTCAATGCCAAGGTCCGGATGAAAGAGTTGAGGGGGCCAGGACTCTTTACGTTAAGGGGTCCTTTTTAAACCCATCGATTACACGATAAATATTAAAACAAAATCATTTGAATAATATGAATGTATAGTTAATAATTAGGTAAATATTTTAAGTAAGGGCTGTTTTTTTCCAACCACCGATTGGCTATAAAGGAAGAACGGGTTAATATAAAAAAATGATGTTATTGCCAAAAACAATCAAGGTTACTTCTCTACATAATCACCTTGATGATTGAGGCGTTTGTCATATCTGGTAGCAAGCTTTGCAATACCCTCTTCAGAAAATGTTGCCGCCAATGATTTGAAGTGAGTTGGATGGTTTCTTTGGCTCGTCGTCACCTTGGAAGCGCTGCCCAAGTCAATTTTTCCATTCAGGGCATTGTTTTTGCGGTGTTTGTAGAGTTTATGCAGTCGGGAACAATAATTACTGCAGGCTCTTATTGTGAAACTTTACAGCGCTTACGGGGAGCTATTCAAAACACAAGAAGAGGCATGCTGACTTCTGGAATTATTCTGATCCATGACATCAATATTGTTCTAGTTATCCTTGGTGAAAGCAGACCAGAATGACTGACGCGACAACGTTGAGAAAAATCGAGCATCGCGCTGTGATACAATTCCTTACAAAACAAGGAAAAACTCAAAAAATCGTCCAGGAAGAGATGGTGGCCGTTTATCAAGATTCTGCTCCGTCATTATCCGCTTTTCAAAAGTGGTCAAGTGAGCTTAAACGGGGCAGAGAAAGCATTGAAGGCGACCCTCGCGCAGGCGGGCCGGTTACTACCACTACTGACGAAAATATGAAAACTGTAGAAAGTCTTGTGTCATAGTATTACTGCCGCATCACACGCAAAAGGCGTGGATAATTGACCGCAGGTGTGCTGCTTCTCCTCGATAACGCACCTGTTCACACAGGTAGTGTTACCAAAGGCTGCTGTGCAAGATTGTGTCTTTGAATAAATCAACCATCCACCCTACAGCCCAGACCTTGCCCCCAGTGATTACTTCTTGTTCCCCAACCTAAAAAAATCTTCGTGGAAAGCGTTTTTCTGACGATGAACGACTGAAGGCGGCAATCAACGTACATTTTTGGGACAAGGAGGAAAAATATTTTTAGAGGGTATTGAAAAGTTAGTTTCTCGAGCAAACAAGTGTATTGAGGTTATGGGGGACTACATTGAAAAATAAATTTTATTCAGAATTTTCTGCTTTTTCTTTCATGCCTATACTGAGAATACCTCTCCTCGTAGCTCAATGGTGAGAGGCTACTTATTTTTTTATTACCATAACCCTATCTCAAACCATGTTATTGCTTTAGGGGCTACGGTATGGTGTAATGAAAGATATCCTAATGGTAATTGGTCGTAACTGTAATTGTTTCGTTTTCATTCAAGGATGCAAGAGTTCTACATCTTCACATCTAATTTTGATGTTTTCATTATTTTAACTAATCGCATGAGAGCTTGGCTGTTAACAGACTGACTTTGGTGAAGTTGAAATCGTATTGACACTGGCTTTTTCCTAATGGTGTTGCTAATCGCTCTGCTTATGTGGTTTTCGGCAAGCATTTGTTCCCTTGTGGGCCCCACTCTAATCATTTAAATCTTTCTATTTCTACGAATCGATAATAACCTTAACCTTGGTGGTAATCGGTTTTCTATGAATCGGTTGTGTAAATGTTGTGGAATTGTGCACAACCAAGCGTTTAAAAACATGGGGTCAACAAACCCTTGAAATTTACTTTTTGCTTCACTCACTAAGGTTTTCATTAACACGTCAAAAATTAAACTTGAACCCAGAATATATTCCCAATGAGAAGCTCGGTATGCAAATGAATTTTCATTAATGGGTCTTTCATCTTTTTACACCTTACGTCCCTTACGGCATAGTACAGAATTTCTTAATTTCGTTATTTTGTTTGAATTAATTAATTTTGGTAGGGCGCATAAATTTTAATCATACTTAAAACAGTTTGCTTGCGTATAAATGAACAAATTTACACGAATTTTTGAAGTACAACACTCTTCGCACAATACCCAAAATTTTAATTAATGCAAAGTGTTGAATAAATAAATTGTACGGTTTATGACCCATTGAAAATTGTTGTCTTGAGAGTATCTTGAAAATATGAAATCACTATTATAAAAGGTGTTTGCTACCATTTTCAAAACTGATTAGACGTATATAAAGGCTACAAATTACGGAAGTGTTGTTAGTTATTTTTTTTTGCATACAATACCTAATTTGAATATTCCTATTTTACCAGATGTTGCTTCTTGCTTAATGCGGTATTAAAAAATTATGAGTCTGTTAAATTTTTATTACATTTTAAAATAACACTTAATGTCCATTAACGTTTACGCAAACATTCATTTTAGCATTTATAATATAAAGAAAACCCCCTCATTCATGAAATCTAATATTAAACTCATATTTAATTTCAATTCCTTCCTGAATTGAACAAATCGAATGTTTTTTCAGTTATTCAAACATAAAAAAGCGTTTATACAGCTTTATGATAAATCGATAAGAAATATAATATTTTTATTAATAGAAAAGAAATCTTTATGATTTTTGACGTTTATTTACTCACGAGTATATTGTAAAAAAATTCTTCAATTACAACAATTTCATGGAAAAAATCTTAAGCTTGACATGAATTCGGTCACGAAAATGTGTGACGGAATTAATTGATAATTTACTTTTAATAAACAGAAGGGTGCTTAAAAGAGAAGGTAAACAGTAAAATCATCGATTATACCTTATCACGATTGTGCGTTAAAAGCGTCGGAGGTTCAAGGATCTTTTCTATATAATTTTTTTTGGTTGATTTAGAGAATGAATAAGTTCTTGCCGATGCTTTAACGTTAAATACGAATTGTGAATAATTAATATAAATTGATACCAGGTGGTTGCATTAAAGATGAAATTGGATTTCTCTAATGGCTAATAAGAAAATTGTTTTTATCAACGTTCTAATAAATTGACTTGTATGGGAAAAAATGTAATTGGTCCATTAAAAATAAATTTTTTTCTACAATCCGCATTTTATTCACAGGTCTACCGGTTTACAGGTTATGGCTATCAATCGCAGGCCAACCTCTAATTTAGGGTTTATTCGTTTTTTTGTCCCATTAAAGTACTCATTCACGGTCGGTTCAGGGAAGAAAATATAGAATCAACTGTATTAGTATAATTAAAACGGGCCTTTTATTTTGAATTTCAAAATTGATTTCCACCCTACCCTTTGGGCTGTAAGTTCAGACGTCCTTGGTACAATAACCAACTGACCGATCCGGAAACAAGTTTTGATTTCGTTATGTATCATTCGATTTCATTAATCGATTGGTTCATCATGGACCAGATGTTAAAAGTTCGATTTGCATTACGAATATAAGTGTAAACTCAAAATAAATATGTAACTGGGAAGTGTGTTTATTATATGAAACAAGGAAGATAATGTAAAATCATATTAAAACTGTTGCGTCTCTCTTGTATTAAATAAGTTGGGCAAGTCAATTTGTGGGCGTGATAAAACTTTTCAATATTGTACTCCGAGTTCCATTAGACTATGAAATGTTTCACAACTTGTGAAACTTCGAAGAAATAATCTGATCGTCGACGTAAAATCTATAGCATCCTTGGCCTTTGCACTTTCTAATGGCCATTGCACTCTCTCATTATCGACGATGTTTACTGAAGATCGAAGTTGGCGTAGGTGTCATAATACGTTATTGTTAATTAAAACTCACTTCACTCAATTTTTTTCCACACAATTTTTAACTTTTAAACCGAATGTATACATTTATAATTTACCTATCCAAACTTGATTATAATTCACATGTGCGACAACGCTTAGGTACATGAAAAATCTCAAAAGTTGAAGAAAAGGAAATAACTCATTTACCATTATTATTACACAATTTAAAATTACTATTGCATCTCGGAGAGTTTCCTCTTTCGCACCAAAATCTGTTTCGTTTTTATGGTTCTTTAAAGACCGGTTAGGTAATCTAGTCACATCAATTTTAATGAATCTAATATAATTATAATAAAATATTTTTGTTAAAAAAATAAACTTTCAATTACAAATCTTTTAAATACATATATGACATTTCCCACGCGTATTTATACAAAATGTGATATTTATAGGAAATAATTTAAAATTTATGAGGTAGATGGCAATTAAATACAGTAGAAACGGTTTCTCTATGTAATACATCTACATATGTACCTACGTTGGAAAGTCATTTCAAAAATTAAGTCGTTATTAATTACATGTACAGCTACCATTCGAAATTACTTTCTTGATTTAATTGTATTTTACATCTTTCAATTTTCTTAATTCATTATTGCTATTAAGTTGCATTTACATTAAAATACATATGAACATGGCGTTCGAGCAAGTGAGCTTGAGAAAGAGTTTTTGTGCTTAAACTACTTTAATTCGCACACGTTCCTAAGGTTAGCATTTCACAAGATCATACGAGCCGGAAATCATTGACCACATCCCATTAATAATACTTCCTTAACCTTAACTTAGAGTGGCTTCTTCGGTGGGAAAACTGTGCTCGATTATAAGTAATTACTGAGTAACTGTATTAACTGTACAAAGTGGCGCGCAATCAATATTATTTGATTAAATGATAAGTCGATAAAAACTCGTAATTATTTATTACAAAGAAACTACCGACATTTACTTTTTACTGTCACACATAAAGGTGACTATTTTTTGTCTTAAATAACTGAAATCGCGCTGGGAACTACATAATTAGTATATGATGTTCAAACCAGTTAAGGAACATATTCCGACTTTGGGTGTAAAGGTGTTTTCATCTATCGAGAGCTTCAGTCAGGTTCTTATTCATCACAGTGACCTAAAGAAATGTAGTATCTTCGGTGGAAAAAAGTAAGTATTTTTTTCTCCAAATTGGTCCCAAAATTTATTTTGTCACAAATTTCATAATGTAGACGTGAAAAAAGCAACCAAAAAACGTTTTAAGGACATACCGATATTCAAAAATAGAGAGCAAAAAGGAGCTTTATGGAGCATTAAAAGGTGAGAGCAATAGTTCTGTTAGGGATAACTGATTGTAATCAAGGGGATCGAAAAAAAATAAGTAAAACAAAATTCTACTGATTGTCGAGAAAGTTAGGGATATTGTAAAAAATAGATTCAGATAACCATAAAAATACGTGTAAAAGGGAAGCTCTACCCCAATCTATTCCTCATCTATTTTACTAGTAATATCCCATTTCTCCACATCTACCTACCTTTCCTTTACAACTTATTTCATCCTTTCCGCTGTTGCAGCAAGTTTGTTGTACGTGTCTACTGTTACATCTTTGGTAAAACCTAAGGAATGAACTTTTTACCCTGGTACTTCTTCATCCAAAACATGATTTAAGGTCATTTTTCTACACCACGGAGAACCTCACAGTTTGATATTAGCTCTCACACGCTTCTTTGATGTCAATGGCATTTCTAACTGGTTGTTGTGGTCTTGTCGTTTTCGTAATCACGTAAATTCTATTCCAATAATAAGTTGTACTATTGCTTGAAACATCACACATCACACCACACACTCAACTTTAAGAGAGCCTTAATTATTGGAAGTTCAGTAACTGTTTTAGGGTTTGTGTACTTTGATTCTTCACTGCCATAATATACATACAGGTTGGCCCATTCGTACGAGGAAGTCCAATATTTCATTCAATATCATACTGATTAAAAAATGCTTCAAATCACGTTTACTAACAAACACTCTACTTGCCCTCAAGTTAGCATCTACGATCAACCTATGACAACAGAAGTAAAATACCTAGGATGCCACTTAGATCAGAGACTCACATGGAAAGCCCACATGAAAGCCAAAAGACAGCAACTAAATATAATGACTAAAAACATGTATTGGCTGCTTGGGCCTAAATCCCAGTTATACATAGAAAACAAGCTGTTTCTCTACAAGTCCATCCTTACACTCATGTGGTCCTACGGCATCAAGCTCTGGGGATGAAGCAAACCGTCCAGCACAAAAATTCTTCAGTCTTACCAATCAAAAACCCTTCGCGATATAGTCAAAATTTTAAAACTGAACGAACCTAAGAATTTTTTAATCAGACCATGTTTTTTACGAAAAAAATTCATAAGTTGGCAACGCTGCATCCAAAACAAAAATATGGACATAGAGCATTTTAAGAGAACAATCCTAATATGACATCAAACATTGGGTCAGGTCGGCACGGAGCCACGATTATTCGAAGCACCCTGTATTTTATAAATATTGTAGAAATCTGCAATGGTTTGTATCCAACAACTTTTATTTGAAACATTTTTTAATCCGTATGATATAGAATGAAATATTGAACTTCCTCGCACTGATGGGCTACCCTGTATAAGAGGTGTGTAAATTAAGTAATGAGACTGGCAACGTAGCGTTCGATCTGGCGACACTTGGGACACGGGACTTGGAGGAGGGTAGATGAACAGATGATACGTCTTCAGTACCTTGAACTCGCCAAAGTCATTTGGTTGTCCGTAGAAAAGTTTTTCGCGAAAGTTTTTTTCTACTGTGTTCTAAAAATGAGTGACATCAACTTCGAGCAACGGTATGCTACCAGGTTTTGCTTCAGACTTGGGGAGGGTCGGATTAAAGAGTTAAGGGACCCAGGGCTCTTTACGTGAAAGGGGCCCTTTTAAACTCATCGAAATTATTGTACACGATAAACATTAAAATAAAATATGAATATAAAGTAAATAAATAAATGCACAAGTAAATAATTAGATAAATATTTTAAATAAACATTTATTTATTCCTTTTTACTAAAAATGTTTTCAAAATGAGGGCCCCCTATTTAATGGGGCCCGGGGCTGTAGCCTCCCCTAGCCCCCCTGTTAATCCAGCCCTGGACTTGGGCACAGTGCAACGGAAACTTTTGCAAAACTTCAGCAGGCCTACGGAGTCAGTGTTTGTCAAGGGTTGAGATTATTCGGTGGTTTAAGCCATTTTCAGAAGGAAGAGAGTGGATTCAAGATGAGCCACGAATCTGAAGGCCTTCAAGAACCGATGAAATTGTCTACAGATCGTCGGTTAACAAAATGATCGGGGAAGAGTTGAATTTGACTGATCAGATTTTTGACAAATGAATTGGAGATGAGAAAAATGTGCGCAAAAATGGTTTCAAAAAACCTTCAGCAAGACCAAAAGGACATCGGGAGGGAAAAGTGCCTTGACATTTTGGAATCGATTGAAAACGATCCCCATTTTCTGAAACGTGTGACGACTCTTTTACTGAAGATGAGCCTTGGATGTTTGAGTACAACCCGGAAACCAAGCGCCAGAGCATGGAGTGCCACACTTCAACCTCTCCGATGCCCAAAAAATCAAGAATGAGCAAGTCGAAGGTCAAATGCATGCTGATTCAGAGATTGAAAAATCACCTAAAGGGTTTTGGGATACTGGAAAACATTCAAACTGCTGTAACCGACCAGCTGAAGGCTATTCCAGTATCCAAGCACTGTGACTATGAGGATTGGAAGAACCCTCCCCAGCGGTCTGCGGCTTCCCAAGTAAGTTATTTTGAGGGAGACGATATTGAATTCTATTCAAAATAAAAAAATTGAAAAAAATCAGTGTCATTATTTAATTTACACACCTCGTATATCATAAGTGTCGTATCCCTGTTTTAATATCTGGTAATTACTTGTTCCTATAAACAAGAAGGTTTATGCTGCATCTTAATAGGATTTGCTTTGTGCTGATCATTCGCATTTCACGATGTGCTGGTTCCCCCTTATCTACCCTCTTATACCCCACTGCGAAACTTGGTAGGTATGTTTTTAAGACAATCAAGTATTAGCACCCCTTTTATAAAGGGTCAAATTATTGCCATGTCCATGGACGACTCCAAATTATTTCTAGCTGCTTTCAGGCACAATGTACGTTTTACAAATTTTACAATCTCAATTTTTTTTTCGACAGTGACGACTTGCTCCTTTCTTAAAACGTAAAAACTTAATGCTTAGGTACTTAAATGAAATTATAGGTAAATGCTACCGAAGGCTCCCAAAGTTACTTAGTTAGCGTATATGTTACGTTCATATTGGTCCCTATATAAATATTTCCCGTTTTGTTCCATTTTTGTACCTTCCCGCGCAATCACGAACGTTTGTTAAGTAGAAGAAGATACTTTACTTCGTGCTCGCCTTTCAACGCATAAAATGCATGTTTTACGCTTAAAATTTGAAGAGTGATATTGTGAAGACTGGATAGCTGCGTGATTTGTATATAAGTTGCAACGTATTTAAGCTGCTGGTGTACACCATTACACAGTTTACATCGATTAATTTTACCTGTTTGAAGAGCACGCAGAAGAAGAAATTCTACATATTTTGGATAGAAGCATCCTGAAGTTCGTGTTGCGCTACCTCCACAATCGTAAGTGTTTACCGCCTTCTATTCATTTGTTTGTTTCATCCTGAATATCTTTATAGTTAACGGCTGCCCGCCAAGCAGATGCATCAATAACTTTATTACATTTTGTCAATTTTCATGATTATTAATTCATTTCAATCTGTATCAATAATTATACGTTTATTTTAAAAGACTCGTTTCTTCTCTCGCACCTACAGACCATCAACGCGTAGCCTTATGCTACAGTATATGTGTACCCTTACTGCTTTTTTCGAAATTTATTGCAACTTTATCATACATAAAGTTTGATACAGAATGAAATTTGAGATAAAATTTAATGTGGGTATCAACTGAAAAAGCTGTAACGGAATTAATGATGTCGAAGGAAACTAAAAACGTTTAAACAACTTTATTGAACGTTATTGAAGTTGATACATTAACCATTTTATATTTATCACCATTGACTAATTAAATCTACAATAATCACCTAAACATTTAGTAATAAAATGAACGTTTTCGTTTATGTATTATGTTCGATCATAAATTTTGAAGTTGTAATCGAATTAAATTAGACGAGAAAGGAAATAGAATATATGTATATTGTATTATAAAGGAAACAGGTTTACACCTATTAAATGAAATTATCATAGAGAATGTTTACTAATTCAATATGTAAATATTAGTTTTTAAAGAGACTTCAGAGAAGACGTTTTGGTGGGTCGATTCTCACATTCTTTTTACTTTTTATACTTACTAAAAGAACCACTTCATAGACAAGCAATTCATCAAGGTAGCAAGGACTGTCTGGAACGCTAACGAAAATTATCATTTAAATGCTACAAAAACACTGATGGGAATCAAGATTCAACAAGCTTCTGTAGAAAACTGTGAAGTAGCTTACTTCATCTCGAGAAAGGGTTTCTTTATCTCTATAACAGTCTAGAACGTGAGGGCATCTTAAAGCCCTTGTGTATTCCGTGGAATTTTTTAGAATGCTTCGTCATTTCAATGCCAGACATTTTTTCTATCCGGTTAATTCTTTGTCGATAAAATATTTGAGCGATGTTAGTATACGAATTACGAGATCCCTTCAGGTGTTCATTTGAAACAATATACGTTCACCTCAGCATGAACATTTCGTTCTGGTTTTATTGTTCAAAATTATTCATGTCAAACGTACGTAAGCCTTAATTACATCGCTTTTTGGTGGTATAAATTCAAGTTCAAGAACACCTCAACAATAACAACGTACCATTTATTTTACAGCGACGTTTCTACCTTTATATTGTAAGTAAAAGCGAGCGACCACTAAGCTTTCGCGTGTGGAAAACTTAATTTTATACCTATTTAAAGTACTTTACAGTCTATTTCGTGAAAGGCAACGAGCGTGAAATCGTATTTTGTTGTATTTCTAATAAACCGTTACCATTATTGCAACTTCGATCGGTCGGGTATGATATAAAAGTTTTATTATTTAAAGTTTTTGCCATAAAAGGCAAGTATATATACAGGAAAATCAGCATAAGCTAAATTTAGTTTGAAAAAGTAATTTCGCCGCTTTTGTATATCATAAATCCTTATCATAAAAACCGTCGAGGAGTTTATAAATATTTTTGCTTTTTAAACAATTTTCTTATTTAATATCTTTATGGAAGTGTGAGAATTTTGAATGATTGTTGTAAAATGGAAACAAAATGCTAATACCACCAGTTTATTTACATCTGCGAGTTCAAGTTAGTATAATATGTAATGGAGCTATGAATTTCAAGCAAAATAGAACAATTTAAAGTTTGAAATCTTGAATGTTGGTTATAAGACGGCGAAAAGCGTTGTGTAAAATTAAATGAGCGAGCAGTGACAGGATGACAAAAGCGATTGAAAGGATTAAAGCATTGTTTAAAACGCTTGGCGGTTTCATACACTTGTCAAACTTTACCCAGACTTTCTCTCTACTACATTTCTTCAGAACCCCTTGTGCTGAAAATTAATTTGTTTTTGTAAGTAACTGACTTTAATGTGACATTTTTTATACGAGTTTTAAGTTGTTTTAAACTTGTATGAAATAATAAATTCCCCTCAAACTCTGTCGCAGCTCTATAGGACTCAGTTTGCACATACAATTTTATCATGTTTATTTATATACATGCTTCTCTAATGAGCTTGTAAAACGTTTGTAAACGTTAAAAAGGTCGTGAGGAATTTGCAAAGATAAAGTCCTTTTCATAGTAACAAAATACCTAAAGTATTAAGTATGGGTCTATCTAAATAACGATCGCAGTGGCGGCTCGTGAGGTGCCGCAGGTGAAGTGTTGCTTCACTAGAGATTTACGAATTTGAACTCGTATGGTTTTATACCATTTTTCTGTATAATTGTATCTATGTGTTTGTATAAATTCTGCGTCACCTATTTCTAAAGTCACGAGCCGCCACTGCGATCGTTCATAAATTAGGAAAATCCTGCAGATATACACCCATCATTATTATTTTTCGCGCATGTTTTTCCTTTACCTGTACTCACGTTCTCAAGATTTCGATGCCTTTCAATCGAAATTATGAATTGAGTTTCACTAACTTTAGAACAACCTAAATCTGTACGTCAATCTTCTTTTAATAGGTGATACAATCTAAGAAGTTAGTTAAACTAAAACTGTTAGCGATTTGACTATATTAAGTGTAAGTAATGCAACAGTTTCATAATCCCGTTTGGGCATTGTATTTTCTTTTACAATTTAAAGAATCTTTTCGTTTGACTCAATTTATCTATTCTTTGTTGGGACGCGACTTCTTCTTCTTTCTTCTCCTTTAGCATCTAGATACAGATATAGATACTTCAAGTAAAATATATCTAGAATCTAGATACTTCTTCAGATACATTTTCTTATAAGTATATATGTAGATATGAATACAAATATAACAAAATGTATCTAGATAGAACGAAGATAATTTATGGGGAAAAAAATTATGAAACTTTTTGAACAAATAATTGTATTCAAGGAGTGTAAAGTAAAAGAAAAATACAGCACGTTACAAAATTGGAAGTTAAAACTAAGAAATTAATATACATATGCTATAGATATCCTTTTTTTTAATGTATGGTGCACCTCAAATAATTCGTCCGACATACGGTTCCTTCTGTGAGTAAAAAGTTGACCTGCAGTGCAGTACTAAATAGTCGTTCCACTGGAGCAGATGATGGAATAATACAGTTATACTTCTCAAAAATTGGAAGAATAGTCTTGTATTTTAACACAGACTGAATTTCTTTAGATTTATCTTGCAAGAACTGCATTACTTCCATTTCCACATTTGCATTATTTGAGTCGATGTGGTTCAGATTTTGATTTTCTTTCGGGCTGCATAATATTTTAAAAAATTCATCATCTTCCACAGATTCTTCACCGGAATGGTTAATTGCAATAGTATTGCTGCTTCGCTGAGGAACAGATTCTTTAATTTATTTGTTACACCGGCGTCTGTTAGCCACCTTAACTTAAATTTTGGTAGAGTGGCGGTGGCAAGTAAGTATGGCTTGGATTCCTTACTATAAAATCAAGAATGTTCTGTTTAATGCATCCAACGTGGCATGTCGTAGGATATCACAATAAGGTAAATATCCAAGCGTGTCACCCTCAAGATCACTTTTCATTTGAAATAACACTGGTAACACATAACCTAAGTAGCAATTATGTTCACCTTGCAAAATATTTATTGTTGAAGCAACAGTTTTCATCACATTTTTGTATTCTTCAGAAATTCTAATTCAACATTTTTGAATTTTGGTACACATAATTTTTCACAAATTTTAGATAATGACAGTTGAGTTGTATATTTTCTTATATGTAGATATTATTTTCAAAAGCCTTTTCTGTATCCTTTGTTGCTATTAAATTAACGGTATGTGAAATGCATCTATAATACTGTGGTAGGGTTGTATCCTCGTAATCATCATCAAGTTCTGTACTACACTGTACCACACATTGTCAGTGACAGTTCCACACATTTTTTCTGATGACAAATTGTAATTCTTATATACGCTCCAATTTCCTTGAGCGTATGTGAGAATTTGATACGTTTACATGCTAACTACTGATTTTCTAATCAACTCTTTATCAAAGTAGTGGCAGGTAACTCCTAGATAACTTTTATGATTAGGAGACCAAATATCTGCAGTGGTACAAACATAGTTCACTCTCTTAGGTAAATTTTTTAAGTTCAAAATTTTATTCAGCTTAATATTTAAACGGGAAAGTTTTTTCCCTCCGTGCGATAAATCTGCAACTATTTTTCTGAAGGACGTTTTTTTCAACAGTATAGGTTGGTAACATTTCATCTTCTAAGTAATTTAGAATCAAAATAGTAATTTGCTCTTGTCCAATAGTAGCTTTATTAAGGCATTGTTGAAAAAGAGTATTCTGGTGCAAAGAAGACCTGCCACTGCACCATTGCTTACCGCAGGTAACAGATCATGCAGATTAAGGTTTGCCAGGACTATCTCATTGGACTATCGATGACTGGAAGAGAGTATCTTGTTCGTGGATAAAGATGGAGTGAGTCTTAAGACCTTCGAACGATCGTGATAGAATATGACCTAGACATGGAGAGAGGTTTTGGCGCAGACATGGCAATTCCTCTTGTAGGCATTTGTATATCGCATATTTCAATGAAATTTGTGTGCGGCGCAAAATCCATGATTATAAATTTAGTGTGGATCCAAAACGGTTTCTATTTCGAAAAGTTTCAGCTTTCGTTGCGGTTAACTTCCCTCAGATTTTTTTTTCTGTATAACTCCGTGTTTGAGCAATTACGATTACTTGGACAGTGCTGCTAGTACTTGACGGAATCGAGAGAAAAACACGTTGATCTCGTAGAACCATTCCTCTACGTAATGAAGTGCCGAATATTCCTATTATATGTAAAATTATAAGTAGCATCCTATTTCCACTTTAACCGATCTATTGAACTGAACAACGAATTTATGTCAAAATGTAACTCCGAAAAAATACGAATTTACGATTATTACGCATTAACGACCTTTTATACTTCCACAAAGTAAAGAAAGCAAACTGAATGATTAAGAATGTTGTCTGACGTAATTT
Source organism: Pyrocoelia pectoralis (assembly GCA_036250285.1). NCBI lineage: Eukaryota > Metazoa > Arthropoda > Insecta > Coleoptera > Lampyridae > Pyrocoelia > Pyrocoelia pectoralis. Next base: position 75,087,253 of record CM070075.1, on the reverse strand, counting down.
TTGTGCTTTTGTATAAAATTTATGTTTTGAAGACCGTTTTATTTTATAGACTATCTTAACAGGGAGCAGGAGCAGAATGGCCGTAAAATTATTAAAAGTTTAAAAGAAACTTTATGTACAACAATAAAATCTTGTCTTTCTTCTAAACTGACAAACTTAAAATCCATATAAATGATTAATATCCAAAAAGCATTAACCTGCAACTGAAAGTTCAGTTATCTAAAAGGAAAAAATACGCTTTGACAAATAAAAAAGAATGGGCTATTAAGTTTTTAAACTTCTAAAGTTGGTAATAATAATACAACCGCCCCAGAACAAAATTTGTTCTGCAGAAATGTCCGTTTTGCGATGGGTTAATGGGGGTTTAATGCAGACCCGAAAGATCCTCGTAAAATAAAATGAGAAAATCCGTGCTTTTACGTAACTGACCAGTGAGTTTTATGCCTTAAGCACTCTTCTGTAGAATAACGTAAAATAATCTCAAACAAGTTTACTGACAATTGTATAAAACTAATTTATGTGCTTGCTGGTCGTAATTTCATTGTATATAAACGTCACCACTCTTATACTGCTACAAATGCATAGATAGAGCAATTATTTTTAAACTAAAGAGTGATCTGTATTCCACAAGTAACGTTTTGTAACAAGCTCACATCATTAAAAAGTCATCACACTTCAAAATCTAGATATAAATTTAAAAATAACACTTTTAAATGATACTTAAGTTAATAATTGGCGAAAAGCCACCGTAATAAAACAATTTGAGCACGCGAAAATGCAATTAAACCTCAAAAAGTCATCACAAACGTCTGCCAAAATCACATTCACCGCTCGACAAAATGCATCTCTAACAAAAAAAATCAAAGCTTAAATATAAAACCAGTTATTGCAGTTTTATAAATACTGCCTGAACTTGTGTAGCTTTGATAGGCCGGGCGCCGCTAAACTGCTTCGTTAAAAATGCAAAAAGCGAACAAAAATACTCAACGCTTTGGAACTCTTATGGAACTACTACGGCAACCCTGAATATAATATTCTTTTTTAAAATGTGCCCTAAATTATTTATTCTAATGGAAAAGCATGTATTGCTATGACTTTTATGGACAGTTTCAAGTTGCTACTGTTTAATATTTAAGTTACTTCGGTACATTATTTGAATAATGGACAGTAAACTTGGAAAAACATTTACCAACAGCACCTACTTCACCTTCTTTTATTAAATGTTGTACGTTCTATTATGTTTGAAATAAATATATGTATTGTTTAGCTAAAGTTCTAATAAACCATCTACAACAATTAATATTGGATCTCTTTCAGCAATATTCAATTTTGTCCGTTGTATTCCAGATCTACTACTCGTTCGATGGGTGTTAAATACCAGAAGTGATTCATAAAGTGCCTGACATGGTTTGGTATAGAAAACTAGTGAGATGGAAGGGGGGGGGGGGGGGGGGGTACTTACCCATTATTTTTTTCTAACTTGCAAACAACATTGTGCGCAAATGGTGATAAATTAAAGAAGGATTCATTAGAATTCTTACAACATTTTGACGGGAATGGCAAAATCTGAATGATAAATTATCTAAATGGATCGATACGCCAAATTAGTGACAGCTTTTGTAGGGTACTGTACCGTAGAACTGATGTTTACCAACAAACAAGATCTTGGAGAATACAGTTGCAAGTCAATGGTACTGATCCGCCTGAACTGAAGGCAGTTGCGTTCAAGCGGGAATGGCGTGCAGAGAGATAAAAAAATTGCCAAAGAACACTTTAGGATAATGAAATCCATCAAACAAGGGGAAAGATGAATTTTTGAGAAGCACGTTAAGGTGTTACAAAAAGCATAATATGAACTTAGGCATAGATAAATGAGCAAATTTGGAAATGTCCCAATCTCTTCAAAAAGTAGGGTTACCAGGTCTTCGGATGTCAGCCAGAATTTGGGGGTTTACATTACATCTACGGTTTACGGGTTTACACCCCATTCATCCTGGGCGCAGGATTAGATGTGTCAATTGTAATTTTTTGCAAATCGGAATCAACATTAAAGAAAGACGTATGAACACTTTGCAGGGCCTTGTTTATTGGTATAAATATGATGAAAATCACTAAAATGGTATACATATTTTACATTGTGAAAAATTCAGATACCAAATATGAAGACGTTGTGGCAGCCAGAAACGTAGCAAAGATTGAGCAAATAGATGAAGATGCATTGTTCGATGAAGTTTCGATTTTAAAAGTAACTGTAGAGCAAAAAAACAATTCAAACTAATAACATACAGACAACGATGATTTTCAACATGGATGAAACTAAACTCACAACTGTACAAAAACCTCAAAAGATAATCGCCAGGAGAGGTAAAAAACAAGTTGGCGCAATAACTAGTGCCAAAAGAGGTGTGCATACTACAGGTGTAGCGTGTATGAGCAACGGTGGAACTTTTATTCCACCAGCATTGATTTTTCCGAGGAAGAAATTTAATCCAGTTTTATATGACGGAACTCCACCAGGTACACTACAATTGTTTAATGAATCAGCATATATGATCTCTTCTTCAAATGGATTAAACATTCCGTGAAGTTTGTAAGATCTACAAATGACAATAAAGCATTATTAATGTTAAATGGTCAAGCGAGCCACAAACACCTGGAGGCTCTGGAATTTGCTAAGAAAAACCATGTCATACTATTTTGTCGACCAGCCCATTGTACCCACCGACTCCAGCCTCTGGATTTTTTGTCCTTTAGCAGCCTAATATGACCAAGAAGTTACTACATGGCTGAAGGCACATCCAGGAAGAACTGTGTCAATATACCAAATAGCTTCATTATTTACAAGAGCCTACAATAAAGCTGCCACGGTCGGAATAGTTCTTAGTGGATTTCAAGTAACCGGCATTTCTCTATTAAACCCCAATATCTTTCCTGACCATTTATTTTTACCAAGCGCTATTACTGATATCCCTGAAGATAACATAATAAACGAACAACCTTCAAAAAATAAGGAAAAAACGCATACTAACCCATTAAATTACGATGCTGTTGCTTCAACTTCTCGTAATTGTATCCTTAAAGGCTGATTCCGAAAATGGGAAAACTGATGTGTCTCCAATTACGGTTAGCAACTGTATCATCTTCATCACGTCCCAAGAAGAAAAATACATATCAAGATATTGTTACCGAAAGTCCATTTTTAAATGAATTAAAAGAAAAAGCGGCTGAAAAAAAAGAGAAAGAAAGAATGAAAGGGCTAGAGGTAAAAGATGTATTCATATGAACTCTTTCAACGACGAACCTACATTTGATAATGACGATACTGACTCGGGTTGTTTGTATTGCTACGAACTGTACTGCAAATCTAGATTCCGAGAGCAATGGATCCAGTGTCAGCAATGTCGCCAATGGGGTGATACTCAGTGTGCTGGAGTATTTGAAGTTTTATCAATTCTATTCAGGAGCGAGTATGTTGAGAGAGTTTTCTCTTTAATGTCCAATTTGTGGACAGATGAGAGGAATCGTATGATCTGAACTTTGCACAAGGCTTTATTCCAGTTTGGCTTGTGTGGAGTTTTCAAATTTCATTGCTAATCCTGAGTAAATACAATGTTAAATGCATGCCGGTGCAATGAAAAATATGAACTTATAGGTTTTTTTATAAATGCGAACGTTTATTTCTAGTGTTTCGTTTTTTCTAGTTTTTATTTGTTTTTTTGTTCCTGTTTTCAATCCTGAAATATAATGTACATATTTATGTAGGTATGCTAATAAACTTGGCACGCAATTATTATAAACGAAGGGCCTTTGGTACCTGGAGAGCATAAAAACTCCTAATTTTGGGTAAAATTTTAACAAATTTGCCGGGCCCGCTCCCTGGTACGACTCCTCTTAAAACATCATCAATAATTTCGTACAAACTATTCCTCATCCATATTGGTTAAATTTTTTGATTTCGTAAATACTTAAAGAAAAACAACAATCTAAAAAAAATTTTCTTTCCTTAGCGATAACGCCCCAACTCAACACAACTCAAATTCCCACATACTATGTACCATAGCAGTGAAATAAACAATAAACTCAAAATAAATAATCTTTATAACTAGATTTTAATATAATAATAATCATTTGCGGTAGTACCAGTGCTAACAACTTGAAAAGGAAGAATGTTGATGAATTTCCTATAATCAGTCGTTTTTCATGTAAAAGGTAGCATAATATGCGAACCAAAAAATTCGAAATAACATAATTTGTATACCTACCTGCCTTTTAATTATACTACATCTCATAATGGGCAGTTGTAGAAACCTTGCAGTTTGATTTCGATATTAAAAATGAAGCAGTTGATTTTATAATAAAAGGGTGTTGCAACGAGTAGTAGCTGAAAATGAATTTGCATATAAAGGCAAAAATGGTAGGCACTGTTCGCATCCAAAACGTGTCTGTGGTTCTTGAAGCGTCACATAAAAAGACCATTACATTCAACTTTAAGCACTTATTTCAAATATAGTTATAGCCGTTTCATAAAAAATAAGCTTTACAATTTCAGATTGAGTCAAAGTGAGTCGCCTATATTTAGTATAAAAGAAAACGATAATCATTTTCTTTATAATTATGTCAGTCTATAAAGTTCAGGTTTCATTTCAAGTGTGTGCATTTGACAAGCGTATAAAAAGTTAATACAGCTTTTCACTTCATAGAAACAGAAGACGTAAAAGGAAGAAAGATGAATTCAAATCACAGTGAATTCATTTAAGTAGTGGTTTTACGAGCCACTTTGAATAGGGTTCTTAATAAGTTAAAATCAGTACGAAAAGTATTTTGAATCTTTTTTACGATTGAATAAGAAGTCTGAGCTGTGTTATAAATGACAATCATTCTATCACATCAATCTTATAGAAAATAAAAATTGAATGTAAAGAAATACCCACGTCAGCTGGTCTGATGATGGTGTGCCAAGCAAACACATTCATGGGGTTGAACACCTGTATAATTCTTCTTGTTTTCATTCATATCGCATAACTAAACCAACATTTCCATTACTTTTTATAAACGCAAATGCGCTTTTTAATGATTCATAAAAGACTTGTAAAATATTAAGCGTATCTTGTATAAAGCAAAATAAACTGTTGCAAACCGACTGACACCTCGTACACGATATTGTGATCGCATAACTTCCCCCAAGATAAATTTATACTGTTCAGAAGAGTTTTATTAGAATTGCAAACTAAACTTTGAACCTTAAACTTTTTAACCACATAAACTAACTAATTATATTACCTTTACTTCCATTATGATTTAAATGTGATAAACTTTAACAATAAAATTTAAAAGCACGTTTATTATGTGACATTACTGCATAGTTACCCTATTTCAAACTCTCTAGTTATCCTTAATTATATAGAGCTAAATAACAACTTTTCTGTCAATTAAAATATGATGCTTTCTATTTAATGAGACTATAACTTCTTTACTCTAAACTGAAAGTTTTGTTTAACTACAATTTAACATTAAATATTCAAATTACGTGGTTATTTCTACGGTTATGTACATAACACTTTGAGATATAGATGTCGTTCTAATTTTTGTAATCGTCTACAACCATTAACTTGTAAGCCACCTTCCCAAATTAAGGATTATGAATTCATGTTCGGAGTTTATGAGATATAAATCAAAATGTGACCACTTGCTTTAGTCCCTGAAGAGGTTCTTCCACCTTAGTGGAATTTGTTTGCTAGAAAGCACTTATTGTGACCACTAACCACAATTATTTCAAATATATCACCGGAAATGCTTGCTCAATGTGACGGTTTAATAAATCCCACATCTTTTGTAATACTTATAGATAAAGTCCAGAAGTCGCATTGCCTAAATGCAATTTCTACTTCCTATTTCTTTATTAAACTATTAAAAAACAAAATAAATAGCATCAAAGTATAATAAAACCTTTATTTTGACTCCTACAGAACTTTTTTTTTTCATAAAACAAAATGGGATTCTTGATGTCCACTAAATAAGTACATAAAGGAACACAAAAATTTTTTGAAATCTACAAAAAAACTTAACGCCATTTGGTTTAAATGTTTAGGATTAATGTAAGGATTTCTATGCCAACATTGTAATAGTTTCAATAATATCAGTTCCGAAGCTTCAAAATATCCGTTGTTTTGATCGATACATTCAAAAACATTCATTCAGTTCAATTTGTGCACAAACAATTGGGAAAGGTATCATATTATTATTATTATTATTGTTTCTGGGGGTGGCCCCATTGCGGCCTTTTGGTCTATTGTGCTCCCCGTTGTTTTCTACCCTTCAAAAGTACCTATATCTTTCACAAAGTCCAGGATTTTAGTAGAGCGAATCTTCGTTACTTCTTCTTGTGTAATCTTTTCATTTCCAAGTAGGTGTTCTCTTGCCTTTATCACATTGGCAAATAACGTAATGGGGCGTTTCATCTACCTCACCACAACCCCCGCATGACGGGCTGTCGGTCAGTCGGTCAGTCCCATGTTATGCAAGAGTTTGTTCAGGCAACAGTGGCCCGTGACCATTTCTGTCGCAAGTTTTATCTTCGTCCTGCTTAACTTTAAGATGGACGTAGCTAGGTCCTCGTTTGGGGTTTCCAGGTTTAGAGTGACTCTGTCCTGGGATTTTCGACCAATGTCTGCTCTTTCGTGAGTATTGCTTGAATCTTCATTGTGGTTGTGTTATAGGTAATCTCACAAGCCGGTTCGGGTCCTATAAATGGTTTTGCACTTGCCATTCTCGCAAGCTCGTCAGCAACCTGGTTACCTGCGATTCCCGCGTGCCCAGGTGCCCACACTAGTGTGACTGGGCCCTGAATTTACCACATATGAGTCTATTGCTGCAATCGCTGCTTTGCTGTCTGTCACTATAAAGATCTTCCTTTTGATAAGATTCTCTTTTAATAGCTGAGCAGCCGCGGTCAGGATTGCATATACCTCGGCTTGGAAAATTCTGCAGCCCCATCCATTGCTCCCGTATACTCCAGAGCCAGTGCCCTTAGTGGTTTTCGAGCCGTCTGTATCACGATTCCATTCAGCTTTGCTTAACTGGAATTATTCTCCCAGTCCTGCAGAGTGGGGATTGTTGTCTTATGTTGGGTATCCTCTCAGGGGGATCCACACAGCTGATCACTTGGCAGTAAAGCAATTTCTAACCTTTCTTAATCAAATTCATCACAGCATTAATTTTACTATTGAGCAAGAAATAGATGACAAAATTATCTGGACTTTGCACCCTGTTGAGAAGAATGTTCTATATTCCAATGTCTTCTTATTTTTCCCATCAAGAGTTTGCCATTATCAGATAAATTGCCTACAATAATGGGTATCCCGTCTCCCTTATTGAAAAATTAGCCCACAAAATTAAACGTAATATGAACCTTACCCCCATTAACTCGGATAAACATAACTACAACTTCAGATCCCTACCCTTTTACTCCCAGATTTCTTATGCCATCAGCAACATTCTCAAACGATACAATATCACCATTGCTTTTTCTAACAAAGATACCCTTCACACCAATTTAGTTAATAATAAAGACAAACGTAATCCTCTGGACAAATCTGGTGTGTATCAACTTTTTTGTCATTCCTGCCCATCCCATTACATTGGACAAACTGGAAGATCATTTGCGCTTAGATTTAAAGAACATTTTACGTCTATTAAGAATAATAACCTTTTCTACAATTCTTCATTTTCAGAACATATACTTTGCTCAGGTCATGAATAACACGCCTAGTCTCAATTTTAAAATCCTTCATTTTTGTAAAAAAGGCCACTTACTCAGTGCTCTGGAAATTTTAGAAATCACTAAAAAGAAACTTACTTAATGAGATCGTGGACTTTCAGACAGGTTACATCAGCACACTTTGTATACAATAATTTTCAACAGTGATTTTGATTCAGTTAGTTTGACCTATTGCTTAGGTTCACTTCACAAAATAATTGGTTTCCCCGCTGTCATTTGCCATTTGATTTTATTTCATTTGCACCTGTTGCTCTTAAATTGTATAATTTTCGCATCAAACCAAATATGGCTCAAAAAACTTACTTTTTAACCCCTATTGGGGTGCGTTTAATAGTTTATATGCTACAAAGGTGTTATTTAATATTATGTTTATGTAACCCCCTTCATCTACTCTTAGGTGAGTTAAATTGTATTCATTTTTAAGCTTCACTAATTTTTATTGTTTATCATAGTTTTCACCCTCATCAAATTTAATAATCTCAATCGTAGTAATGTATTTAAGAATAATTTTCGATGTCGCTTGATAATGGGATTAGCTAATCCCGAAACATGTCGCAGTACAAAATATCACCTATAACTTAATTTTTCTGTCGATTTTCGTCTCATCATCATACCAATTATCTGGAACTATCGTGGCGCCATAGGTTTACTTAACTTTATCCGTTAACTTTATAATTTAACTTTAGCTTTGACTACCCTCATTTGCTTGCTGAATTTAAGTTCTATACTCATATCTGACCTACCCCCATATCGCCCCTCATAACTGAGATTCCGAGCCATTGCATTACAAATTGCGTTACCAACCAATAGTTGTCGTAATAACCTACTAACTCAATTAAGTTTCTTATACGTAATTAATGACAACTTGCATGAATCTAAAAATCATAATCAATTGTTAATACCTAATCATGAAGTGCTCATTTACCGTTGATCCAACAGCATTAAGTAAGTTCTTTTGGCCACATCTGTCATGAGGTAACCCTCTTCGATAATTGGTAAAGGTATGTAGTGGTTCAATCAAGTCATCATGGTTATCCTGGTACAAGGATTATAGGTAAATGTGTCGGAGAAAATGTTCTTTCAAACGATTTCATAAGCTAACAGTTCCATACGAATTTCCATACAAATTAGTCTCACGTACCTAACAAGAAGGTGGTTAGCCCCTCGACTATTGGTGGTCTAGTCAATAAATTGCTTGAAACTCTAAGTGGGTCTTGGTCAAATCCACCCTATGTAGCATTTTATATTGTTTTAATATTGGTATTTCATTGTAAATATATTGGTAGAGTATAAATATATTGTCCCAACATTGAAATCTGAACATTTTCACATATTGGCTAAGTATTACTAACCTATATTATTTCAATATTGGGGAAAATATTTGTACAATAATTCCTTCCTTGATTAACCAATGCTGCAATAGCTGGCTATTCATTTACAAAATTTAATCTTGTGTAAGTTTTAAATGCACCCAATAAACGTGAAAATCGTTCTCTAATCGTGGAGCCGTGGATAACGACACGCTGCACCCTAAATCTGTACATTTCTTCGGAGGAACGAATGCAAGGCATTCAAGGAATAGGAGTGAACACTGGCTCCTATCGTCCTTTCCCGTATCATCGTATCGAGATACGAAAAATATGGTAAAATATGGGCAAAGGTAAATTGTTTTAAAAAAATGTACCTAAATAATGAAATACTACAAAATTTATAGGTTGTAAAGCTTTCATAACCTACTTTGGTCGTGGTACTTTTTTGTTTTACGGTATAAAATTTGCGATGATTTTGCATAAGCTCAAACCGTTATTTTTGAGGTGGAGGTGGTCTTGGTAAATAGCTTTACTTTTATTATTATAACGAATTTTTGTTTTACCCACGTACAACATTAGTCGCCTGTTAATAATAATTAAACATTATATATGCTTATATAACTTGTAACTTGAGGTTAAACACAAATTTACACATTGAAAAATTAGAAAATTCGTTAAATTAGCATTGTATAAATTTAAAATGTGTATTAAACGGTTTCTGGAACCTTGAATTTTATGGACTATAATAATATAGTCATATTTGTTTTATTGATATGTTGGCAGATGATATGTGCAAAGGATACTTGAAATTTTTTATCAATATATTAATTTGTTTTGAAGTTTATGGAAATGTGTCGTAACAAACACTAAATTAATAATTCTCATTTTGCATTTATTTTTCATTAGTTAAAAAGGGTAATATCAAATGACGTGTTTTATTATGCTCATTTTATTGCTCTATAAATTTATTTTATAAAACGCCACTTATGGAATACTGAATCGTTGGTAATGTAAAGGACGGTGGTATTTTACCAACATTTTGTACTTTTTTTATTTGCCTTGTATTGTAAGAGTTTGCGACGTAAAACTGTGAATATCTGTAGTATGAAAAGGTTGTTCCTTCTGATCACAAGAAACTTCTCGTAATAGTACCTAAGGCAACTGTCGCTAAATTATGGCAGCATTGTGGCCCCGAAAAATATTTCGTCTTCTTATAGATACATAAGTGCCATACGAATAAATGAATAAGTTTCGTTTAATAAGAATCCAATATTTCTTACACACGAACTAATAAAATAATATACCATACGAGTTCGTGATATAACTTAATATTAAATTATCGTATTTACGTACCTATCTTTTGTAACATATCTTAAATTAACGTTATATCCTATATCTCCAAATGACTACTTAGTATGGAAGGCCACGAAAAAATATCAAAGACCAGTCGTGTCAATTCCTCCAATTAGAAAACAGGACAGTAACTGGGCACGAACAGATGAATGTAAGGCAAACCTACTAGCAAAGCACTTGGCAAACGTTTTTACTCTAATCCCTGTAAACAACGTACAAGATGTCAAACAATCTCTAAATACCCCTTGTCAGTTATCTCCCCCCCCCCCCCCCCCCGCGCTCAAATGTTTTTATCCAACTGAAGTTCGCAAGCTAATAAACAGAACAAACACCTTCTGGATGCGATCTGGTAGCTGTACTACTAGGAAGCTGTACATATGAATACATGATTTAATCCCAGAAAATCAATTTGAACAGTACAACAATGCCACCGAGTAGTAAATACAATCGAAGAAAACATAGAGGGAAAGAAGGTCTACGCTACTGTCTTCCGCCATATACAGCAGGCATTTGACAAGGTATAGCACGAACATCAAGATGCATCTGCCCAGTTAAATGTACTTATCCTAAAACCACACCTTGAGCAACGCTATTTTCAAATTAAACTCAACAATGCATTCTCCACATTCCACCCTATCCAAGCCGAAGTACCCCAAGGCAGTGTCCTCGGACCTTTCCTCTATTTAATCTATACGGCCGACTTACCCACTACAGAAGAGACTACAATAACCACGTTTGCCAACGATACGGCAGTTCTCTCATCAGATACTGAACCTGCGCTTTAAGATTGGTTTCGAAAGTGGCAAATTTAAGTAAATAATGATAAATCTGAGCAAATATCATTTACAAATAGACGATGTATCTGCCCTAGGGTCACTATAAACAACGACCCCATCCCAGAGAATATGGTAGTCAAATATCTTGGGCTTCACCTCGATAAAAAGCTCATTTGTAAAGACCACATCAAGACCAAAAAGACCCAACTTAAATTAAAAGTAAAACAAACCTCATGGTTACTAGGTAAACAATCAAAATTATCAGTAGAGAATAAATTGTTGATAGGTATACAAAATCATCCTCAAAGCAACCTAGAGTTATGGCATCGAGCTTTGGGGATGCACCAAACCGACCAATACCAAAATACACCAAACCTTTCAATCTAAAACATAGTTGATGCATCTTGGTATGTGTCAAATTAAACTCTTCATGCGGATCTTGGAGTTCCTTTCATAAAAAATGTAATCACTCTACCTACCAATAAATCCAAAGGAAAAAGTACTGACCATGGTAGTCAGCTAATAAACGAGCTTTACAATCAACTACTAGATGGAAGACGACTCAAAAGAAAATGGCCAGAAGACCTAGTAAATTAGGTGCATGTGAACCGTTGATGGAAAAACTCACGTCAAGCCACCCTCAGAACATTTGCTTATTACTCTAATGTAGATTGTAAATTTGCAACATAAATAAATAAATGAATAAATGAATGAATGAATGAATGAATAAATATATAAATAAATAAAAATAAAAACATCCTGTACCGAATTGGATTCACTAGATCCTGTTTTGAGAATTGTTTAGCAACAGCCTTTAACTTTTAATAGGATATTCAGGTTCTCACCCTGATCGCACTTTTACCCTAAATCACGGGCTTACATTGTATCTCCACGACCTCTCGTTTTCCCCAGTGTTGGTATCGTTTCTGTGCATCGAAGGTCCGCCTTAATTTAATGCCATTATTTATTAATCATTCCAACTTTGTTCGTTTACGAAAATATTACGCCCCTTAAAGTAATTGTACAGTAATGCTTTCATTCGCTATAAAATATGCGCTTATTTTGTTGTATGTATGAATCTTAAGTCTTATCAATGAAGCACGCGCTTAGGAAAAACATGCAGATACATATAAATGCTAAGCCTGTTCATCACATATTTAACTATAGACTTATGTTGAATTTATTCCCAAAAAGGTTTTGTTGCACAACAAGTTAAAGTATCAAAAGGTTGCAATAACGAAATGATTATTTCATTGTTTTGTTACTTCACCATTTATTAACACTTTTGTTTCTTGATGTCGTATCTAGATGATTTTTGGATTTGTTTTATATGTGCTTCATTTAAAGGATCCTTACATTGTATTTTCAATTCAAATTCAAGCCAATAGCTTTTTTTTCGTTTTTAGAGTCGTTGTTTTGAACCTCTTAATTTTTGTCAGTGAAGTTAGAAAGATTGTTAACTCCTATGTTTGCTGGATATCGAATAACGTATCTCCATTCCAAAGACCTATCCTGAATTAAATAATGGCCCTTCTTTAGTTCTTTCACTTTTAATTTAAATTAAATATTTGAATCTATTTTGGTTCTGAAAACCTTCATCATGGTGATATTTCACTAATTCAACTGAGTCTACTGCAAGTCATCTGCTGCTATAAGAGGATGAGTTGGCCATTTTTTCCAAAAATTAAGCATTAAGCAATTTGATTCCTTCCGCATTTTCGAGACAAAATCATTGCAAACATTAACCGAATAGAGACGTGGTTTACCATACAAATACGTTACTCTTAAAGTGCCAAAATGTTGAGCCAAATAAATCAATCAAGCGATACCGTGTTATAAATAAGGTTTAATGTACAATGTTGTATATAATTAGGTACTTATTTTTAGTATTATAAGAGAATATTTTACACGACTTTAATAATTATTACAAAATAATGCTACTTCATTAATGTAATGCAGCTTTCATTACGTCCAAGGAGGTAATTTTTAAATGCTCTTGCTCTAGTTCTTTAATTCAAATTGGATTATCGAGCGTTTATAAAAATGAAATTCGAGAAAAATCCTCCTCTAAAATCGGAAATGTCTATTTGCTCACAGTACCCTGACTATAAGAGACAAGTACACAACAAAACTTATTCCGTACACAAGCTGTCAATGAAATAATGATTCTTCTCCATTGACGCGAACATCTTTTCTTATACTTCACTATATTTAGAACCTTTCAAATAAAGCAGTTTTCGGAAAAGCGAATGAAACTGTATCTGCGTTAAGATTTTCAATTAAAAAATAACATCCTTAACAAGTACTGAAACAGTGTTCCGATTTCAGCTACTCAGGTCGAATCCTTTGTCTTTACTTAACAAATACTAATAAAACTTTTCCATTAAAAGTGAAATAATTACTACAACTTGAAAGTAATGATCATAGTAATAAGACAAATTTATGGGAACTTCAGTTTTATGAGTATCTTGGAGTTTTACACTAAATTTGCAATATAATTTCATACAAGTTTATCGAAAATTCAATCTTAGTTAAAAGCTCTTTGTTGTAAAATGAAAATTATGGCAACCGGTTTTATCTAAGTAATTTACTAATTTTTTAAAAAGAACATTGAAAATTGAACGGTATTACAAATTACAAAGTTTGTAGTATAAGATAACATACAAGTTTATGAGGTTTTTATTAACTCTTTCGTGGATGCAATCCGAGCTACACAAAGTGAAACCGTCGCCGTTGTTTTTAATTTTTGATAAGTGTCCCAGTTTATTATACTTCTTCAATCTATAAAAGGCATTAAAATTAAACTTTTAAATCTTACGAGGTCGTATATATGATAACATCGTAGTTTCCGCCGGGCTGTAAATATTTTTATGACATTTGAGGTTTTTGTAGATTAAGATAGGGAATGAAACTTACTCATAACCAGTAATGGAATGGATTGCCATGGTCAGTTGCACAATTTTAAATAAAGCAATCAGATAGTTTATCAACCATTTACTTCCTAGCTGTTGCACACGTGTTCCTTATGTAATTACAAATGAATTTTAGATTACGTGTATGTAAATATTTTGCGGTAGTCGAAACACGTGTAACTTTACGGATGACTGTTGACAGCATTGCATAAATATTAGAAATAAATGGAAGCCGGCACATCGAAATCGTTTTGCAACGCAGAGGTAACAAATCTAAATCTCTCTGATGTACAAGTCCCATTAAACCACTGCTTTGTCAATAACTATATCTAGTATGTAAGGACATCTACAGAAAATCTAATTATTTTCTAAACGTTCAAACAATACGAGATTTACCATTTAGGAATTTTCTCTAAAAGCGGCAGCGTAGTATAACGGTACCTAACCATCTTTGAAGCAATTTGTTAAAGGACATCCGCTTTTGCTTACTTTGATCATTGTCCTGCTGAAAAAAGTTCCAGTAAAACTATCTTTGTCTAAAGCGATTTGAATAAGTATTATATAAAACACTTCACTGTCGAAAAAATAGGAAAGCCATAAAATTGGTGCCTGTGGAAGAAGCCTTAAATAACTCTCAAAGATCCAGATTATGATACCGAGAATCATGATTATTAATTAATGATCAATTTCAGAAATTAAACTCGTCGGCACGTTGAATCTTCATTTTCGAAAACCCTGTAACAAACATGTGGTTGCTACGTCTAGCCGAAATATCTTTTTTAGATATCGTTTGAAAGAATGAAAGATGTGCATAGTGTATGAGGCTTTTTTATACCACGACGATCTACAGCTGCATAACAATGTACAATGGTTAAGCAAAGGCTGCGTTTTACAAAGATTCTTCGCCATTTTAGAACATTTGAAGATATACTGATCATGCTTCAGCAAACGCCTATTTAAGTTTTCTAAGCGAAGAAAATATGGCTACCATCGCTTTCTTATCTGACATTTTTAAACATATCAATGACCTGAACCTTAAGCTTCAAGGGAAAGGGCAAAGCTTGTATGGGAACTTCTATCAGAAGTGAGAAGCTTTTCACGAAAACTCGATATTTTTAGTAATGACCTTGATAAAGAACGCTTGCACTTTCTTAATTTAAAAATGGTGAACAGTGCCAACGAGATTGACGTGGGCCAATACAAGACTTTCATTAATGATCTTAAATCGGAATTTCAAAACAGATTCGTAGACTTTAAGAAAATTGAGAATGTTGTGAAAATTCTCAGTAACATTTACTCTCTGCGGCCTGATGGTGAATGGAGCAATGAAGCTGCAAATGTTTTCGGGAGTAATAAAGCTGCTCTACAGATGGAAATGATCGATTTCCAAGAAAATACTATTTTAAAACACAAAAATACGGAACTTCCTTGCCAAGAATTTTGGATAAAATTTGTATGTGGTAATAAATACCCAGAATTAAAAAATTTAGCTTTGAAACTTTGTACAATGTTTGGATCAATATATATTTGTGAAGCAGCCTTTTCCAAGATGAACTTCATTAAAAATAAATTTCGATCTCGACTTACCAATGACCATCCCCAGGATTTAATGGAAATAGCTTGCACTAACTTAACGCAAAACTTAAGACATACAGTTCAAACCAAAAAATGTCATTTCTCGCATTAATATTAGAATTAGATGTTTACTTTGTTATTTATGTGCATTAGGTAATTAGATGTATCCATTATTTAGATTTCTTTTGTTTTATTTGTTAATTGACATTTTAAATCTCGATTGCTAGTTATCATTTACCAAACGGACCACGACAGTCTTATAATTTTTGAAAATGGAGTGTATCACATTATGGAAAACAGCATACTCCCCCCACACAAGGTATTTGCCAAGGTATCAGACGTTTTATATTCATGATTATAAAATTGTACATCTTTATCGTTGTAAGTATGTATCGTAAAGCAGTGAAGAACAAGAAAGTAATGGAAGACGAAGTATGTGTAACGTGTAAAGATTACATTAATTATTTCCAAAGAGGAACGTGTCTGCAGATAATTTGCATTACTAGGTAGAGAATGCCATGAAAATCCTTCAAATTCTGGAAAGTTGAAGAAAAACAAATAAAATACATCGACTTCTATGACCGAGTTAACTAACCGACTGTACACAATAAAACACACCTGACCACGTCTACAGGGGGGACAAGAGGTGCCCCCCCCCCCACTGAACTCGGAATTTTTTAAATAACGAAACGCTTTTGTGGTTGGTGTATGCAAATTACACTATAATTTTGAGAATATCAAAAATTGTTCCTTTATTTCTCACGTTTCAACAAAAATTTTCTGCTTTGGCACAGATCACCAACATGACAATGAACGTTCGGAGGGTTCACATTTATTACTTCTGGGGAATTGCAATTTGTATTGCATGCCATTATAGTCAATGGCTTGAAAATATTTAATGTTTGATCAAGGCCAACGGTCTAGATCCATTTCATGGGAAACTGAAGTTATCTTAATTAGCTTCACATAAGCCATAATTCTGCAAACTTAAAGACTTACGTTCAATACACACTTAATACAGTTACTACATCACTGATATACCTACTGTGCTATAATTATGTTTTATGTCATACTGCCTTATTATTTCACCATAATAAC
Source organism: Pyrocoelia pectoralis (assembly GCA_036250285.1). NCBI lineage: Eukaryota > Metazoa > Arthropoda > Insecta > Coleoptera > Lampyridae > Pyrocoelia > Pyrocoelia pectoralis. The sequence continues at coordinate 75,070,452 of CM070075.1, read as the reverse complement.
TCTGAAACAAGAATCATTAATGACTAAATAACGCTTCTTTACATGACAACCGGTTTTTAGATAGCAACGGGCGTTATTTTTTATAACGCCCGCAAATGTAAAATTATGCCTCATCACTATAGATAAGGTCAAGGATGTTAAATGTAAGTCTATACTGATTTTATTGTTATCATCTTAATCAACTTCTTGCAAGTATGACATAAAGTAAAGAAGGCACCACGGGGGTTATGAACATCACGCCTACGGTCGACGTATATCCCTCGGACCAGAGACCCCGGGCTATGCACTGTTGACCTTAGGCGTTATTTAGTTCATAACACCCTAGATACCTTAATTACTATAAAAAAAACTGTGTTAAATGACAGTTGTTGACACTTGACACAAATCGTGGTTGACTGCGAATTTAGATAAAGGCGTGAAACTGACGATACCAACGACATACGATGAAACGATTAGGAAATAAAAGCGTAATTGGAGTACGTTTTTCTCAACGTAGATTCCAAACTACGTTAGTCACCTTCCCATATCTCTGCTTTTTGGTAACTACTTTAGCAGACAACGCTATTACTTTTATTTGTGCAAACAAAAATTGTCAAGTAACAAAAATTGAAAGGTAAAAATTATCTGATAGTTAACAATGTACCTGTCTAAGATAAGGTTGAACGGCATTTCATATCTCCCCGCGGTCTCAATTTCGATGGTATTTGGAAAGTCTACAAAAAGTTTAAACGTCATTTAGAGCATATGGTAGCTTGAAAAGTTTTCCATCCAATTTTTAGAAAAAATTTACAAAACCAATGATTGGAACTTTCCGGTCACTAGTTATTAAGGATCCTCACATCCTTTATAGATTTGTACTGTTGTCCGTCCGCGTGCATGTTAATCATTTTTAGAAAGGGACAATTGTTTCGAAAATTAGTATGGTCCTTGCGTAACTATTCAATATAATTTCCATTTGTGGCATAGGTCAAAAGTTATGGGGCAACACATAATCGTTTTTTTTATGCAGCAATTTCGCGGGGAAAAACTCGATGCCCAATAACCAAGTTTCGTGTATTTTGGGCTACCAGCTACCATTCATCAAAATAAATGGTTTTTCGAACGGTTTATTAGTATTTTGGTACAAATTTTGGGTGTGTAAGGACACAATCACTTTTAAACGCTTAAAAACAATCATTGCTTATAAATCGACCAGTAGATTGTTATAATTTTATATTTTATTTAATTCAAAACAGTTTGTGTTTTGTACAAAATTGGTACCTAGATAGTTAGGGTTTCAGTAATCACTTATTACTAGCATGTGTAACCTTCAGACTTGGCGAGAAATAAATTAATGTCACTGAAAACTTAATCACTTTTCCTACAGATGACTTTACGTAAGTGTTTATGGTAATTGCACATAGAATAATCCACCATTCAACTAAATTCCATATCGTTTGAACTCAACCTTCCTTGAACTGATTTGTTACAGCTTAATTTAGCGTAACCTGATTTTAAAAACCGAAAATTGGTACATATGTATGTACAGAAATGATGGGGTAACTGAAGCTTGGCACTTGCACAAGTATTTGTATAACTCACAAATCGTAAATGGTAACAGAAATCTTGATGTGGAAATAACAGTTGTTTTAATTTCGGCAATAATTTCGTTCTTAGATCTTCAAATTATGAAATTAAACTTCTACCTCTTATTCAAATAAAAAACTGGTTTCTAAATTCTAACAACCACGAAAAACCATAAAATCATGCTTTAACACAAATAGATGGCACCTGTTAGTGTATGGGGAGGGTAAATTGAAACTGCACACCACATTACAGGTTTACAAACCGACCCCTAATTATCATTCATCGACACATCTGCTGCTTTTTTTTTCCTTACCATATTAAACTTAAAACTTTAAAACCATAACTCAATATTATAGAGTGGGCCGATTTTTAAAGGCATAGGGACAGCCACAACGAAAGGTCTTTATATAATGACTGTTAACCTTAACTACAATGTAGCCGACCATGAAATCTTTTAAGCTAAAAGTTATCAAGGGTCTTGGATATTTTAAATGGTCCATAATGTCGTCGCACCCACAGGGAATACACTCCAAACTACTATACCAGATTTGCCTTCTATATGCGTATTATGTACGACCAAATATATAAAAGAATTCATCAATACCGATTTTGTAAACTATTCGTTTGTACGAATATACAAACAACCGACGAAGTCCAGGTAACATTTTAAGACAGGAGTATTTCTTCTACCCAGTTTTTTGTAACGTACATTGTCAACAGGATGATTGCTTTTTTTTCCGTAAGGTCATCCTTTGAATTGTGTACGATCATGTATAGGGATCGTTAACTGATATAATAAAATTGTAGATGAATAATGGACAGGTGAATGTATATATAGATAATAATTTGGTACCTATACGTTCGAATTCATTGCCCTTTTTTATTGTCGGTCATGTTTTTGATTAATAAATCTCAATTAATAAAATTATACGTCGCGTCGTGTCACTAAACTAATATAAACACATTTTTTCGACATTATTATAAATAACAGAGATACAAATGAAAGATAGACCTTGTTTTAATACTTTAATGCATTATGCATCTCACGAACTTCATTGCATTTATGACAACATGCCACTTTGGCAGGCTTACGAGGTGTGTTATTAATTCATAAAATTAATGTGAGCGGAACGATTTCGATTTATTCAAAGATCATTTATTAAAATAACAAAATAAGCATTTAACGTCAACATTTAATCTTATTTAAAACACATCGTAATTAGTAGGCTGTGATAAAATACATTAACCTCTTGACACTAATGATAAATGTGAGGTTGACAGAATGCGATGTTTTAAATATAAACAAAGTAACCCTATTATTATTTTAATGTTTACTCAAACATTACAATAGATTATAATTATTTATACATATTGTTACGGCAACAAATGATCGGTACCGTAATCAGGAAAAATGCAATGGCTCGATAAGCTCAGTTATAAGGGGCAATCTAATGAGCGTGGGAATAATGAGTATAGAATTTAAATTTATAGCAAGTTATAGTTAACAAATATAGTCAAATATCTTTTAGGGCGCCACGATAGTTCTTTAGTAAAGACAAGCTGGTAATCAGAACTACGAAGAGCTTAGCAGCTTATAATAATAATAACAGAGATATGATTTCTGAAAGAGAAAGTGGGTATTCGATAAAGAAATACACTAAAATAATGATAGTGGTGGTTATAATGGATCAAAACAAAATAACATTGACACAATCGGAACAAATTTTACAAAACAAATCTTCACAGGAGTGAAGCAGTAAAGGGGGTTTAACTTTTACCTTGCAGGGAATGAAGTTTACATATTACAACAATGTACAATTAATAACACAAAAATAATACACATAAATATATCAGCAACCGTCTCGGTAGCTGTACGAAAGTCAGTACGTAGTAGTTGTCATTAAACAACGCTTACCAAAAACACATCCGATTATCGCCGTTGCGCAACGTCAATATCGCTGAGTTATCTAAACAGAAAGGTTGATTAACAAGAAAAATTAATAGGGCTGCGACAAGCAGACCGACTGAAAGTAATAATTACCGACTTTGGTCAGTACTCGTTCCGAAAGTTGATATTTAAAATAATAGCAATTTAGCTTTTAATTTTAACTTTAGCAAATTAAATCTTCAAGGTAAAAGATAATACACAAATAATAAAAGTAACTTTTGAAGTAACGAACAAAGTTAATGCAAAATTAATTGAATAGTAAACAAAATGAATAAATTAAATGTTTTAAATTGAAGCAAAAAATATGAAATGTGATTAAGTAATTTAGTATAATCAAATTTTATAATAAACAGTAACAAAATTCAGGTAAAGTTCAGCAAGAAATGTAAGGTTAATAATTCAAATAACTTATCAATCTTATTTTCAGAAGTTGACACAAGATGGCACAGGATGGCAGCCTGTAATTTCCAAAATAAATCAATTTCTTCACACAGGAATAATTAAAGATGATTTGTAGAACAGCGAATATGTAGTTTCACAGGAAAATAACCATCGGAGTTCAATAGTAACGGATCAGCAATAATTTCAAGTAGTTTTCACCAATTTTTAACCAAGATGGTGGTAACCAAAAGTAAGTTGCAGTCCAACAGTAAGCCAGATATTAAGCGGAACGTAACACGGGGTAGTAAACAGGTAGTAAACGGGTAGTAAACGCTAGGACAAATAATATAAATTACTGTGAGGAATTTAAGAATGACACGATAATTGATGCAAAAGAATTTGGTACATACCTCAAGGAATTATCCTAGAGCGTGGAAACTTTTAACGTAGCGGTACTAGATGCAAAAAAGACGTAATACACGTTTTAATGGTACTTAGAATAAGCAGATGATTCTAAATAATCACTATTTGTGGAAAACTTTCACTTATAGACGATTAATATCGATATGAGAAACTTGTGAAATTTCCGTAGCACTTAGTAACGTTTGTTAGGAAGTAGAATAGAAAAAGATACGCGGTTGAAAATCGAGTTGCTATTTATATCAGCACGGAGATATTCCCTAGTGAAGTACTTGTTCCGTTTTTAAGATGAAATATTTTATTTAGTTAGCCGAGGATCAGCCAATCAGAAACTAAATGACTACATCGACAGCCAATAGAATAATTTTTAGCAAGAAGCTTCCGTTGCCGAGTAGAAAAGCTGTAAGGGAACCAACGAAGCCGAAGTGGTTAGAGATAACGCTTCGCGTAGAATAGAGCAAATGCGGAGGAAGAAATAGTACCAAAAGTATTGAAAGTGAGCTCTATTAGCAAAACATTGAATTAAGGAATTTGTAATCTGTAATCCTGATAGAGAAATCGATATGATTGATTCTTGCGAATTAGCTAATAAACGAGGAACGTAACAATATTCAAAGTAAAAAAATGTAATTTTACATCATGGAGGGCAAGAAACTTAATTTTTCCATTTGTTTGCAAATACTTTAAGTTGTCTTTAGTGTTAATTATATTATGTTGTTTGACTTGTTTGTACCTATACGGTATTTTGAATGCCATAAATCTATAGAATATTACCACAGATAAATACCATAACGTTGTTCTGCAACAATATTCTTGATGAATTCCCAAAGCGAATTGTCACACCTCATTAAATCAGGGTTTCGAGGTGACCGCTGAAGTGGAACTGGCAATGTAGGTGATCCTCGGCAAATCCATAGTTCTGCTAACACCTCATTGAGATATTCTCGAGCCGAAATGGCAAAATGAGGACGCTGAAACTAGGCATATCTCCTTGACCCTTTGGGTTTCCAAAAGAGGTACGGACCATTGTCTTAGCATATCAAGATACTGATGTTGGTTAACAGCAGGGCTGGGCAAAATACATACACTAACGTATTTCAAATACAAATTACAAAATGTATTTGAAATGTATTTGAAATACAAAATACGAGATACTTCTATGTTATTTTTAAAAATACAAAATACAAATACAATATTTGAAATACAAAAATACGGGCTGTTTTTTTGGAAGATTTAGTTAGACGTTTCTGGGGAAGTTTTATAGGTAGGTTCTTGAAAATGTATACTTACAATTTACTCCGAATGCCGAATAGATGTAAATATTTTCAAAATGGCAGCACTTTCGGAAATGCCGGAAGTAGTTAGTAACTTCGTTATTTTAAACGACAACCTCTATTTTTTAATGCATTTTTGGATTCTACCTACGTGAAATTTTAGTTCTTTTGATACCCACATTAATGTCTGTAATTGGAGGCTTTTTTAAGTTATTTTCACGTTTAAAGAAAATGGCGGATGCAGGCGGTACTTTAAGAATTCATTATTTGAAAACTGTTGCTTTCCCAAGCGCGTAGAGGAAGAATAGGGCTTATGATGTAGTCAAAAAATTTAAGTTGCGTACGACCTCACCTATGGAGCTTCAAATTTAAGAAAATTCAAAAACTAAGAACTCAGTTTTTTTTAATGAAATGACGCAATTTAACTTTTTTCTTTTTTTAAGTACACCAAAAGAAATCCCTATTCTTCTTCTATGCGCTAGTGAAAACTCGGTTGGCATAACTAGAACGGTTTTCAAGTAATGGATTCTCAAAGTACCGTCTGCGTCCGCTATTTCTTTAAAAAAAGGAAAAATGTCTTAAAAACCATAAATTGCAGATATTAATATGTGGATATAAAAAGAAACTAAAATTTCACGTAGAATCCAAATATGATAGGGGTTGCCATTTAAAATAACGAAGTTACTAACAACTTCCGGCGTTTCTTGAAGTGCTGGGATTTTGACAATATTTTACATCTATTCGGCTTTCAGAGTAAACCCTAAGCAAATTTTCAAAAACCTACTACAAAGCTTTCCCAGAAACTTCTAATTAAAGCTTCCAAAAAAACACCCTGTATACCTATTACTATCGCTGTCAATAAAGCAAGATAGGTCAGTTTAAAAGCTTATAGTACAATTGACATGAAACTTGGGAGGTACATTTTCTGTACATGTGTAGTAACACTCAAAAAGTAAAGTCTGTAAAAATAACTAATTTGGGTGATAAGCAAAATTTAAAAACCGATAGATATTTATTTTGTTGAATTTGCACCGTTTTAAATAAGATAATGTCTGTGTTCGTCGGAATCATAACTAGACTTACACTTTTTCAATGACGATTTATGCCCACTTTTAATTTTTTTATATAAAACAAAGACGCATTCACTCCACGGCACTGGGACTGACAACATTAACCAACAATTTATTTCTTTGACACTACCGACGCGATAGAATTTCATCCCAAAATGGATGCTGCGCAAGGATCGGTGCAAACTCTTCCCGCCAAGGAAGGAAGGAAGCTCATTATTAGTACCTAAGCTGTGACCAAGTGTGGTGAAAGCGGCGTCAAACCGATAACTATCGAAATGTCCCAATCAGAACTTCAAACAGTTTCAGATTTTACACCAGAAGTTAATCACCTATTTAATTATGCTCTTTGCATAAAATTCAGAACGAAATTTTAAAACCTGTCGTTAACATTGCGGTGGGCAAAATACATACATTAATGTATTTGAAATACAAAATTCAAAATACTCATAAGAGAGTATTTGAAATACAAAATACAAAATATTTTAGGAAAAAATCATCAAATACAAAATACAAATGTATTTCAAATACTGTATTTTCAATACAAGTATTTTGTGACTGCCCACCCCTGGTTAACAGGCCCATAAAAAAAATATGAACCGTAAATGTGTCTGCTGTACATGCCAGCCCATATCATGACACGGGGAGGGTTCTTCTCAACCTCCTCATAAAAATAAGAGTTGGCTTTTAACCAGAAAACAATATTTCTTGATCGGGAACTTCGATATTCATAACTGAAAATCACTTTTACGTTTCGTGATAGTGTCAAACACTTGAAAAACCGCGTCACTGCCTCCTTCCTTCGATCTAAATCGTTGTCAGATAATTCTTGAACACATTTCGGTCGATATGCGCGTAACTTTAAGTAATTTTTCATGAGTTGACCGGGGTATATCCAGTTCCGTGGATCGTTTGCGAGTTGACTTCATAGGTCATCTTTCAACTGACGCTGCAACTTCTCTGCATTGTTCCTATCTCGTTGATGGTCTACCACTGTGTGGTTCATGATTAACCCTGCCGGTACCATACAGTTTCTGTTCCCAAGTGTTCTCTTTGGAGGGGGTTTTCGTCCAAATCTTAGCTGGAAGTCCGTACGCACCTGTTCCAACGTTTTTCCTGTTCTTGGCCTCTCATGTATCCAAATGCTTGTGACAATGCGTTCTTCAATAGTATAGTATAGTGTATCAGCGATCATTTCTATCTGAAATTTAAAAAAAAAACATAAATTCCATAGTATATCGTTAATTTAAGAGAGGTGACGGGATTCCTGTACATTGCGTCCAAATACCTCCATACTTCTTCTCGTCGCTACTAGTATATTGACTATTGTTGTTCCAGATACTGGATTCTAGTAAAACTATGACTCTTATACACTGACTCTATCAATCACAGCGACTGGAAATAAATTGTTTCCAAAACTACAATAATAGTCGGATGTAATGACATTAGGAAATTTTCATAAATCAATTTGGAACCAATTTCGTTGAAGAACGCACCTCAACTCTTGAGGTTTAGCTTTCAGATACTTTCTCTAAGAATAGCAAGGGTTCGTTAATGTCTTTTTTAATCCTTGACTATTCGCCAAAACTTCGGTAACGACCAGAATAGCACCTCAAAAATATATGGGGGTAAATACCATTCCAATGTTATATTAAACAAAACCTTCGCTCTGACATTAATTTGAGATACTCATCTACCTTATTTATATTTTAAAGAACAATTTATCAGTAGAAAATAAACTTATACCACAAGAAGCCTTTCCGAGGCCACACTTAGTTATAATTACATTATTTTCTATTTGTGTCAGTTGCCTACGCGCGCCAATTTTTTCAAAAGCTTGTTCTTGCCTCAATCGGACAGCGGTTTTGTTAAAGTAATTTTTTTTAAAAATTGTATTGCAACTAAAACTGCCCCAAAAGAGAGAAATTTTAATAATTAAAAATAAATATTAAACATGATAATTGGAGATCTAAACAGATAAACTTTCGTTGGTGCTGGCCTTACGGTGTCAATACCCAAGTGACAAATCAATAGATTTGCACAACAGCGTTGTTTCTTGATCCCCTACCTTCCTTACAATAGTACAAGGAATGATATTGTTACAGGTAATCACTGAGTCACATCACATATTACAAGATTTAAAACATGTGAATAGTACCGAGTATGCATGAATAGAAGCAGAAACAGAAGTTTTTCCGACATTAAGCGCGTCACTAATGCGATTGTGAAGCTTCAATTCGTTCATCTGCAAGGGAAGAGCCATTGAAGACAACCAGATACATCCATTATCGTATCCATGAGACGGAAAAATAAAAGGCTTGTTTTATTTCATGTAATATGCAAGTTTTTATTAGTTTTTGATTATCTTAATTATGTTATAATGAAATTTGATTTCTTGCTTCTAGATCATCTTTGCTTTTTTTACACGATTTCCAAATTTATCGTAGTAATTGGGAAGCAAACGGGAAAATTTTAAAAAAGTTCCATGGTTTACAGATAGATCATAAAGGCAGTATGCTCTCCCATGTCCATGGCCACTATGAGCAATGTGCTGGTTTTTAATCAATCTAATAACATCATAAAGGTTTCTATTTACTCAGCCGTTTCTTCTTTCGGTTGCCAAATTGTTTGTCAAAAATCACGAAGTCAATTGACTTGAGAAGACCTTTACAAAACACTGACGACCCACCAGAATACGCTATACAAAGTATATGCGACTGACATGACGTAAGTCTTTATCCGAGTAAATCCTCCATTTAATTATGATGATCGAATGCTAACATAATCCCAAAAGGATATGCTGGAAGAGAGGGAATCTTTCTAGTCCCCCCTCGGGTGTACGTACATAAACTTGTTATACATCGGATGTTTTATATTTAATTCAAATGTGATGAAAATGCAGCCGCGCACTGATTTTTCTCAAATTTTCTAAATGAGCGCACCAGATATTTTGATCTCTATAAATTACCGATTTAATCCGATGAGCGATGCCATCGTTGCAGTAAAAGGGGGCGCGAGTAGCAAAAACAATTTTTACACATACATATCTAAAAAATTGTAACTCTCAGCTTCACACGAACCAATACAGGGTGTCTCACGGTGACCGTCGGTTAGAAGTATATCAAGAACTGTAAAAGCTAGAAATTTGAAATTTTGCATATGCGACATGGAGTGTCTAATCTATTAATTAAAAATATTTTCCAAATGGCAGCACTTCCGGAAATACCGGAAGTGACCATCAACTTCTTTATTTTAAATACAAACCAGGCAATTTTTTTCCACATTCTGATGTGTCATAAAATGTTTAGTAAGTATGCTCAAAATAATCGGCGTATCAATTTTGATTGTTGAGAAAAAAAAATTTTTCAACTGAAAAATGTCAAAATCGTGTTTAGGAAATAAAATTGAAAGTCGAAGGTGGTAAAAGTTAGGGAAATGGGATTTTAGGTTCTCAATGTCAAAAGATTGAGACACAATTGTCTATCATGGATTATAAAAAATTGCCCGCGGTTACGTATCTATTTGACGTTATTTCCAGAATTAAGAAAAACTTTAAAAAGTCTTTTTTTTTTAATGGAATGCCTATTTAATTATCGACCCATTCGATGCAGAAATAAATTTCCTTTAAATTGATATACCATGTTCCTATACCTAAAATCAATGATTACAGAGTTATTTACATTTTTCTAATTAAATTTATAATTACATACTTGACAAAACATGGTTGGCTTTGAAAATTTTCAAAAAATTTTTATTCAAATGTTTCTTATGCTTTTATGATTATTTAAAATTCTATCTATGCAACTTCTTGACTATCCAAGGTCTCTTTCCGCCGAACGAACAGAACTTTCAGGGAAAACATTAAAATATCCCAATACATTGGTTTCTGCAACGTCATTGGGGACAATTGGCTTTTCCAAATTTCGTGGCATATTTACTTCGCCCAAATTTAAAATATTCTTTTCAATCATCCTGATTTTTTGTTCTGTCATTGTAGGTAAATGCGGACATCTTTCGTTAAAGTGTTGAGTGATTCTTTATTCAATGGTTAAAGGTTCTGCAGGTCCGAAAAGTAATACGAGCAGACTCGCCATAAATGTAAAACAAATTTAAAATATCACCGATTGTGTATTCCATATTTCCCAATTAAAAACAAATATTAAGCGCAAAAATCAAAATTCAAACAGATAACACTGATAACAAACGTAAATGTAGCGTAAACTTTCAAACTGATAGCTAACTGACAACTGTCATCATAAGAAACAATTGAATAAAATTTTTTTGAAAATTTTCAAAGCCAACCATGTTTTGTAAAGTATGTAATTATAAATTTAATTAGAAAAATGTAAATAACTCTGTAATCATTGATTTTAGGTATAGGAACATGGTATATCAATTTAAAGGAAATTTATTTCTGCATCGAATGGGCCGATAATTAAATAGGCATTCCATTTAAAAAAAGAGACTTTTTAAAGTTTTTCTTAAGTCCGGAAATAACGTCAAATAGATACGTAACCGCGGGCAATTTTTTATAATCCATGACAGACAATTGTGTCTCAATCTTTTGACATTGAGAACCTAAAATCCCATTTCCCTAACTTTTACCACTTTCGACTTTCAATTTTATTTGCTAAACACGATTTTGACATTTTTCAGTGAAAAAAATTTTTTTTCTCAACAATCAAAGTTGATACGCCGATTATTTTAAGCATACTTACTAAACATTTTATGACACATCAGAATGTGAAAAAAAATTGCCTGGTTTGTATTTAAAATAAAGAAGTTGATGGTCACTTCCGGTGCTTCCGGAAGTGCTGCCATTTGGAAAATATTTTTATTTAATAGATTAAACACTCCATGTCGCATGTGCAAAATTTCAAATTTCTAGCTTTTACAGTTCTTGATATACTTCTAACCGACGGTCACCGTGAGACACCCTGTATAACAATTACATAGTTTTTCTGAATTACAATTTATATGCCAGCTATTAAACTTCCCATTCAAAATAATGTAGTACGATTTACAGTTGTCCCTCGTATTTGTCAAGAATGTTTTATCACTATTGTTTTCTAGAAGATGATGTAATATTTACTTCACTGTTAAAGGTTTATTTTTCATACGGTTTACTGCCTTCCACTTTCACAATGAAGTTTGAAACTTCACGTAAAAGTTTTGTATTTGTTTTTACCAAGTTTAGCTGCCCCCATATAAATCGAACATATTCCGTTCGAAATGTTCTAACTCATTTTATAAGTCATCTCTTTGGCACTCTCGTGTCGATATTTCTTAACGTTAACACGTGATGCGACTTGAAGGGATTTATATATTTAATAAGTAAGCTGGATGTGGACGTACGTATTATGAAAAATAGAATAGCTTTCTCGTTTCATAGGGAAGTATTTTGTAATTTAGTGTTTAAGTTTGTCACTTCGTATGTCAACATAGCCATCAACAGGAAAACATCGTAGAACGACTAGGAGGGTGACCTAAGAAACATTATGACAGTAACAGCTCCTTAGTCTTCAGCGTACCAGTCGTTTTTCTAAATGTATTCTCAAGTACGTCATATATTATGCATATTGACGTAGTTGGAGCCTTGCTTTTTACAGTTTGCCGGTGTTATTTTTTATCATCCCCCTATATTTTTAAAAGTGATGCCTGCATAGCTTCGCCCACAAAAATCCGTCTCTACAGCCTGCTGGGTTTGCTGCACGATCCCCTTTTACTAAAGATCTCAGCATGGCGTCTGAACACCCCATCAATGCAATTATTTAATATTAAAAAGAGGGTGCAATTCCCTTTTTTTTTTAAAAAAAAAGGAGACTCGAATTAGAGATCCGCTTACTACAGACTTTAATTACTAGTCGTTGATGGGCTGGTTCGTTATGCAACCTAACTGAGTACCGAAGCATAATTAGTCGGTAAATACGGATTTTAGAATATTAAGGATGAAAACCGAATTAAAAGTGCAAAAAATAGATTCATTATTGCAAACTCATCATTGTAGAGTGCTTGGAAGTGGAATTTTATGTCCACGTTTAACTCATGCTTGATTGATGGGGTGCCACAGCTCTGTTTTTAACCTACTACGTTTTTCAATTGTCATTCGTAGTAATTAAGGTCAACTCCGCTTAATTTTAGCTACTAAAACAGTAGCTGTTTTCTTTATATGATATTGTAGTTTTAAATTATTGCATGTCGACACGAAAATGTGTTAAAAAGAGTAAAATAATATTTCAGATACTTTTCTAGATTTATTTTTATTATTCGCTAACTACTGATAACAAATTATTTAACCTACATTTCCATATTTAACTTCAATCTGTGGTCAAGATTCCTCCTTTTAATATTTTTCTTTCGTTAGGCGTAGGTATGTCGTAAAAAGAGCTATAAGTAATATTTTCCTTCTTTGCCTTGGGCTTATATCCAAGTATATAAAATTTTACAAATTCCAAACAAAACATTTATGAATTGACTGAAATTTATCACCTAATTTATTTTTCACGTCTTGCATATAAGGCCATTTAAAGATATTATACTTATCCATATGTAACAATTTAAACAAGTTCGTTAAAAATATAATAATCGTAATTTGGCACCACAATTTTGCAGATATGAGGCAATTTCTATAAAATATATTAATTATGCATTAAGGGGTAAAAGTTTTTCATGTAAATTGTACAGATTGTAGTAGTTCGAACATGCAATGTGTTAATGACCAAACTTAATGCGCTATATTATAGTGTTACAAAGTGTAAATTTTCCTTGTTCGCCCATAATATGTAATCGAAAGCTTGATATCTTATTTAAGATTTCTACAAGGACTCGTACTCGCACTAATGTAAATATTCACCTAGTTTAACTATTAAATATAAACACAATGGAAATTATAAATACTTTAAACTATTGTTCACGTCCAATGGAGAACCTTGAGTTCCTGCATTATGCACAAACGCACTTTGGATACTATTTAAGGAAATAGCTTTAGACATTCAGAGAATTTAGGCGTGGGAGAGTATTTAACAAAAAAGAAAGAAAAGATATAAAAGTAAATTAGCAGAGTCGTCTACTTCCCGGACAAACGTTCAAAACCGATTAATAGTGATCTATCTTGACGGTTGTAAAGGTTAAAATATTAAAGAACTTGGGCATTTCTCAGTTAGTGCTAAATAAAGTTAAAGAACTATGTTCGTGACTTTGGAATATTTTCTTATGAACAAAAGAATCTATTTACTGCCTTAAACAATCCCTGACTTGTTTACACATTACGAAAAGCGACTAATACAGGAAATAAACATGAAACATTAGAACTCCATACGAGGGATCGTGTCTCCGCACGAAAATGTAGGTTAGATGAAATTTTATTCCGTAACACAAAACACTGGCGCAGGGGTGGGGGCCATTCTTCCAAATTCAACAGACCTGGGACATATCCTACTCAATATTCTGTTACGGATTATTTAATTTTAGAATGAACAGTACTCATAACGTAAGGTGATGCGCGTGAAGATCTTTAGAAACGCGTTCTTTTGTTCTTAGACCTCGGAATATAAACCTAAACATACCACTGACGTTATTCCATTAATTATAAAGTTAAGTACAAAGATTCTTTTCTGAATATTTGTTTCTCGTTCAGAAATTTATTCTAAAGAACCCAGAAAATACCGTTTCCTGCTTGTTTCCTTACAATCAGTTAACCTTCGTTTGTTCCTTTTACTATATTTCAAAGGTACTTATTATTATTATTATTGTTTTCATATTCTCAATAACTTACATCCCCGTATTAACTTTATGGTCGAAACCGAAAAGGTAAAGTCCTCAATTTCTTGGATTTCACCATCCCCTTCAGTTCCTTATTCATCCTTTATCTCACAAATTAGCCTTTTCGTTTCTATTTCAACAGACTGTTCTCCTTACCTTTAATTAACGCCAATTTTAAAATTGAATATCGTGTAATTATGAATGTAGCCACTCGTAACGGCTACCCCACTCAGTTGATTTCTAGACTCTACAACCAGTTCCTTCAGAATTTTAACAAAAAAAGTATTACCAGCTTGGTATATAGGGTTATAGGGTAATTGAAAAACGATTACTGGTGCCATAAATCTATTATTGAGAGCAAGTGGACAAATTTTTGCATACTGATGCATCTAAACATTGCAAATCAAAATCTGCATCTACATCTGTAATATCTCAACAATTGTGTATTTGCAGCAACTTTTTCTATCGCAAGATGTTAATTTCCAACGTTATAGGGTAATTGATAAATTGGTAACTGGTGCCATAAATCTATTATTGGGAGCAAGTGGACAAATTTTTGCATGCTGATGCATCTAAACATTGAAAATCAAAATCTGCATCTACATCTGAAATATCTCAACAATTGTGTATTTGCAGCAACTTTTTCTATCGCAAGATGTGAATTTTCAACGTTACAGGGTAATTGATAAAATGATAACTGGTGCCATAAATCTATTATTGGGAGCAAGTGGACAAATTTTTGCATGCTGATGCATCTAAACATTGCAAATCAAAATCTGCATCTAGATCTGTAATATTTCAACAATTGTGTATTTGCAGCAACTTTTTCTATCGCAAGATGTTAATTTGCAACGTTATAGGGTAATTGATAAAATGATAACTGGTGCCATAAATCTATTATTGGGAGCAAGTGGACAAATTTTTGCATTGCAAATCAAAATCTGCATCTACATCTGTAATATCTCAATAATTGTGTATTTGCAGCAACTTTTTCTATCGCAAGATGTGAATTTTCAACGTTATAGGGTAATTGATAAAATGATAACTGGTGCCATAAATCTATTATTGGGAGCAAGTGGACAAATTTTTGCATGCTGATGCATCTAAACATTGCAAATCAAAATCTGCATCTACATCTGTAATATCTCAACAATTGTGTATTTGCAGCAACTTTTTCTATCGCAAGATGTTAATTTCCAACGTTATAGGGTAATTGATAAATTGGTAACTGGTGCCATAAATCTATTATTGGGAGCAAGTGGACAAATTTTTGCATGCTGATGCATCTAAACATTGCAAATCAAAATCTGCATCTACATCTGTAATATCTCAACAATTGTGTATTTGCAGCAACTTTTTCTATCGCAAGATGTGAATTTTCAACGTTAAAGGGTAATTGATCAAATGATAACTGGTGCCATAAATCTATTATTGGGAGCAAGTGGACAAATTTTTGCATGCTGATGCATCTAAACATTGCAAATCAAAATCTGCATCTACATCTGAAATATCTCAACAATTGTGTATTTGCAGCAACTTTTTCTATCGCAAGATGTGAATTTTCAACGTTACAGGGTAATTGATAAAATGATAACTGGTGCCATAAATCTATTATTGGGAGCAAGTGGACAAAATTTTGCATGCTGATGCATCTAAACATTGCAAATCAAAATCTGCATCTAGATCTGTAATATCTCAACAATTGTGTATTTGCAGCAACTTTTTCTATCGCAAGATGTTAATTTGCAACGTTATAGGGTAATTGATAAAATGATAACTGGTGCCATAAATCTATTATTGGGAGCAAGTGGACAAATTTTTGCATTGCAAATCAAAATCTGCATCTACATCTGTAATATCTCAATAATTGTGTATTTGCAGCAACTTTTTCTATCGCAAGATGTGAATTTTCAACGTTATAGGGTAATTGATAAAATGATAACTGGTGCCATAAATCTATTATTGGGAGCAAGTGGACAAATTTTTACATGCTGATGCATCTAAACATTGCAAATCAAAATCTGCATCTACATCTGTAATATCTTAACAATTGTGTATTTGCAGCAACTTTTTCTATCGCAAGATGTGAATTTTCTACGTTAAAGGGTAATTGATAAAATGATAACTGGTGCCATAAATCTATTATTGGGAGCAAGTGGACAAATTTTTGCGTCCTCCTTTGCCAGCCATATCTTAGAGTCTGGCCACACCTTTGACCCGAAAATTAACTTCGACATCCTCTTATATGCGAATTGCGGAAAAGGGAAAAAATTGGATTTACTTGAATCAAAAGAAATTATTCTCAATTACAATCGAAATGGAATCTTGAATATCAATAAAAATGTTCATATTTTCTTGACGTTATTACAGTTCAGTACTTTTTTGGTTTTTGTATTGCTTCTTGTTGCTTACATGGTGCTCAGTTGTAACCTTTGATGCGGTTGGTTTTTCAATTTCATCTTTTTAATCCCTTAGGCCCCCACAATTTTTTGTGGTTGCCCCCCTTTTGTACTATAGTTTGTCCTCGTTGGCGGTTGCCTTTTTCCTGTAAGTATTTTCTCATCCTTGCTTTTATAACCCATAACCTTAATTTTTTCAGTTTGGATTGTTATAATGGTTCCGCTCGTTAATTGTTGTTGTTCGGGTGGATTTCCTATGCTACGGTGATGAAAGATTTGGACGTTTAACTGTTATCAATTTATTACCAGTTTTATCACCTTTTAACTCGTTATTTAATCTGTTTACCATCCCCCAATATTTAATATTTAATAGGAAATCTAAAACTTTAGTTTTGTATTGCTCAGTGTCTTGTTAATTTGGTAGTTTTAGAAGCCTGATGATGGCAATGTGTTGGCGAAACATGTCGCTTATTTAATTCAATTCCTTTTATAAATCATTAAACGTTATATGGGGAAGGTTTTGGGTAATTATTATTATCAGTATCACCTATACAGATCACTTCTCCCCCATTTTGTGTTAGAGACCATCCCTTCTTTTGTATTATGGATTCAAGATATTATACTTATAGTATATGATGATTGAATTAGCTTAAAAATCTTACACAACCTTCCCCATAAAGTTTTATTCTTTGAATTTTAAATTTCCATGAATGAGTAATATCGTTCATGAAAAGAGGAAAGAGATGAAAAAAGTAATATCGTTACATGTTTGGGCTTAGCAAGCCATCTTCAGACGATTTAAATCTAAAATTTGTTAACATACCAACGTACCAAAGAAGAAAAATATCTACTTACTGTTAAATGATTAAATTTAATTTAAATTAATTTTGGTTGACAGGTTCCAATTTAAGTACTGGTTGAAACCGGATTTCATTACGTATGGTCGCGTTGAAAAACTTATAAGATATTTAAGCTAAAACTATACATTACAAATATTATTAGTATGTTCGTAATACTTACGCGGAAAGAAAGGTTGTTACACTAATTAATTAATTACATTTGTTAAATTATAAAATTACTAAGATATAGGCACATTTTCGAGGAGCATATTAGAGCGTACTTAAATATGAACAGTTTCTTGGACATTATTTCCAACTATGAGTGTATCCGGGGTCAGAGGTCGAATACAGTATTCAAATATTATTCAAGTAATCAGTAATTTAATACTTTTACAATAATATAATCAAGATGGTAAGGCATTCGCAAGGAAGTCTGGGTTTTGTGCAAAGGGGATGACTCTCTAAACACGAAAAGAAGATAACCCCTTCATAATGGAAAGTCTGGCGTGTATTTTATGCTATTAATGAAATAGATGAAGATGGATGGTTGATTTTCAAGTATTACGGACGTTTTTGATGTCTTTCAGAGGTAGATGTCTCGCTAGCAACATTTCACCTTCCTTTTGGTGTATTCCCTATACAGGGTGGTTTGGCTTGCAATGTCCAGTTCCTAAAGTAATAACATTAGGAAAAAACATTTAACTAAATTGAAAGTTATTGAGCATTACGTATTCTATAATATTATAGGGGGGAAAAAAATTAAATAGCGACAACATTTTTTTTTATAATTTCAAAAAGAGAAAATTTTTCTGAATTCAACAATGTATAAATTTCAAATTTTGATATGAAATTTATTTAAATAAACAATAGTTTAATGTTTTAATAACATATCAACCTTTTCGTTATTGGTGAAATTCAATACCATAGTGATTGAATAATGACAAAATAAATCAACCTATTATATTTTTGTTACTTAAAACATGAAAAATTTGTTGACAGAGGATGTGCCGTTTTGTTTTCATAGCATCCTATGTTAATGAAATCAAATATTTCTTCTATTGCTATTTAAATAAATTTAATTCAGAAAAATTTTCTCTTTTTGAAATTATAAAAATAATTGTCGCTATTTAAAAAAAAATTTTTTGTTCACCAAAAATGACTTAACAAAAAAAATGTTTTTTTGCCCTATAATACAGAATACCTAATATGTACTCCTAATGTTGGTAGTTTAGGAAATATTGTGCGGACATTGCAAGCCAAACCACCCTGTATACTGGGTTGTACAAAAAGATATTACCACTTGTATGTGAGTGACTGTTATTTAAAAAACACATAATAACAGAGTATGTACAGTATGTACACAAGTCCAAATGAAGTTAGGGCACTCCTTCGACCTGCACACCTTCGTTAGCAATGCATGTTTCAACAACAAAAGAAAATTTGAAATTATGTAAATCCCATCTAAGTGGTATGAATTTTTTCGACAACCCTGTATAAAAAAATGCACGACTTTTCTTGACTAGAATATTATTTTGAAACGCTAGCTATTGGAATATTTTGATATGAGGCCACTTAAAGCTGAAAGAATACGTGACAGAATACTTAATAAACTCAATACTTTTGTGACAACCCCTGGTCATATAAAGAACTGTGATAACCTTAGAACATTAAGTTTTAGTTTAATTAGGAGGAATGGAATATGTGGCTGCCACTTCATTGAAGGATGACACTATGTACCATTGACAAGAAACGAAAGTAGAATACGATGTTATAAGAAATGAAGACGTATAGTGACAGGAAATACCATTAACTTTAAAAATGAGGCCAAGTATTTGAAACAATTGTTTTAAAATTCAAATCTTTTAGCAATGTTTACCAAACATATCAATAATCCGGAAGTAAAGTTTGCTCGGAAAGCGAAAAATTTAGTGAAATGAAAAGTGTTCTATTATATGGCTCAGAAAACTTTTTAATTCACTTGATGGGTAAGTAATTTACATAAATTCAATCATTTTAAACCCAATGGCCGAGTTTCCGAGAATTTATTCCAAGTTGAGAAAGTTTTTAAAGTGCACATTGGGAATTGCAAGAGATAACTGTTGGATAGAGTATTTTTATAAAGCTCTCTCGGTAAGGATGTAGTTTGTCGCGCTTAACCTTTAATATAATTTAATACTAAATTATTTAGAAACGTAAAGTTTAATATTTCATCTCGCTGTTTAAATAAGTCTGAATCGGTTATAACTAACTTCTGGTATTACGAAACCATGTTGCTTTAATTATGTAGAACGTCGACACTTTCAGTTCCATTTTCAAACTCATTCAAACAGTCGTAAAAGTTTCCTGTTACAAAGAAAATACATCCCAATTGTGAAATTACTTTTTACTTAAATTGCATTTGTTTTTATCCCTCCTTTGATTCAAAATACAATAAAGATTTTCGTATCTTAGCGCTTTAATAAGTGTCCTTTTTCTCATTTTTCGCTAAAATTTAATGGTATCAAACGTTTGTAGTTTTATGCACGTAGGTATGTGGAAATGTCGCAGCCACCATAAAATGATACCGGCTTAAAGGGGGTAAATTTATCCACAAACGTAAAGTGTTCTCGTTTTGCAACAATCGAAGAATACGTAATTTTACACGTGTACCGGTGTCGAAAGAATAATATTGGTTTCGTTTTTAAATTATAGTTAGGTTGCTCGAATAGGAAATTTGAAAACGATTTGTTTGATGTAGATATGTAGTACGTAATATCGCATTACCACAGCTTGAACATTGCATGTGGCATTTATTTCCGGCCATAAAGGAAGGTACGATAAACGAACGATTTGCAAATCATGATCTAGATTTATTAAGGGGAACCGAACTCCTTTACTTTTTTTTTGCTATACTCCCGTCTTAACACACTTGTAGCTAATTATCATTACTTTAAAATTCCAAGAAGATTGCGGCAAAATCGTTTATTTGCTTAACAAAAAGTTAAACTGTCGGTAATAATTTCTTCTTGTAGATAGTAATCATTTACTCTAATTACTAGAACGTATCTCTTCTGTAGTGCTA
Source organism: Pyrocoelia pectoralis (assembly GCA_036250285.1). Classification (NCBI taxonomy): domain Eukaryota; kingdom Metazoa; phylum Arthropoda; class Insecta; order Coleoptera; family Lampyridae; genus Pyrocoelia; species Pyrocoelia pectoralis. The sequence continues at coordinate 75,049,736 of CM070075.1, read as the reverse complement.
ATTAATAGAGGTTTATTTTCTGTCCTTCTTTAAACATGTAGGTAGGTACACTTAATCGATGCTTACACTGTGATTCATGGAATCATTTTTGAGGACAAGCCGATGAAAACTACTATAAAAATTTTTAACGACCCTTAATTATACAACGATTAATACTTTTGTTGAACTCGTGTCTCAGTTGTAGAACTAATTTACTAGTACTTAATTCTAAGCGACTAATTCTTGTAATTAAGTGTCTTCTCGAACTATTTTCCAACTCTAAGTCGATTCGTGGAAACTCTCGACGTGATTTCCTTAGTCTCAAATGTCTTTCCGATGGTACATAATGCATTTCACAATTGACGAAATTGAACTTTAATGACTAAAAAGCGTGTCGTGTACGGCTTTATTTAGATTTGAGACGTCATATAACTAACAGAAATGAAACGTTAATAGATTTTAGAGTCTCGAAAATTTATTTCCCCTCGTTAATCACAATGTAATCCGAGCTTAATTGTAATTAGTCTAGTAATTGGATGGATCGAAATTTCGTGCATAAAAATTTCTAAAAGTGCACGTAATGGAAAATTTCTATAGAGACTTTAATTATTCAGTTCTAGACGTTGTAACTTTGTTGGATTATCGGTGAAACTATTTCAAGTTAATCTGTGTTCTTGGTTAACTTTATGGTGTAATTTTCTTGTAAGAACGTCGACATGTAAGTTTGAAACCAATTTATATTGTTAATTTTATAAGAACTATTTGAACAGTTCTTATACTGAGATTTGGGTTTAATTAAAGATAGATTCATGATTGAGCACGGAAAAATAGTTAGGATTGTATTTACTCATGCTGTAGCAGACATCGTAAATTCACCTTCGATGTAATTGACAATGCAGAAAATTCGAAGCTGCTTCATAAAAAATATTATACACGACGATCATCTTACGCATTTTGATGTATGTAACGAATATTATTGTCGCCCATCTTAATATAATGTCAACAAATACATCACAAGCCTAGAGGACTCTCTAAGCTTTCGTTTCAGCAAGGCCTTTATTGTTTCACATTCGGCCGCAAGCATATGCTAAAGTCAATTAACTAATCTGTGTCGAAAGGGGTTGTCAAGATCCATTTTCCTTTGGGCACACTATAGACAACAGGATTCGAAAATAACATTGTATGTATTGTAAAGCTCTGATAATCGGCAAACGTTTGCTTCCTGTATTCAAAATTGGAGCGAATACTTCAATGAATCTTTTTATAGGCAGGAATCGCTGTTAAGTTTTTTTTGTTACTAGGGAACGTAATAAGATCGCTATATGAAGGTGCAAGAAATTCCATGATAAATTGGCTCCCTCTTAGCATTAGGCACCTACGAAAAGGGGAATTAGTCTCAATTTAAAGTGACATAACTGAAAAGACCATGTCTACGAATCAAACACCGATTCCCTAACGGATCTTCAAAATTTAAAAAAAATTGAAAAATGTTGTAAAAAGAAAGGTCAAAAATGATTATGTGGAAGAATTCGAAAAACTATCAAACAACAACGAAACTATGAATGGACATGAGTTGCTGAAGTATGTACCTTACAACAAATCCTTCTTTCTTTATCTCTTCAGTCGAGGCACTCGGGCTACTAAACGTTATTGCACATTTCCTCAGTAATTATTCTACTATAACTATATATGAACAAGACGTAATACCCAATGTAACAAGTGTAAGTCTGCAGAGGAGACGTATAATAAATATTACTGCGCGTGTGCTCAATTGCTCATCCCTAATATAGCTTACGTGTGGAAGGATTGAATCTCATAAGTCTTGTTCGGAACTGATACTGCACAACAGTTCCCACAAGATCCAATTGACGGTAGTGCCTACGAAAAGTTCACTGTAAGAGAAAATTGCAATTGTAGCGAAGGGTGAAGGGTTAAGAATAGTTCTGAATAGTCTGAAACTATACGTACCTACCCAAATCCCTTTTTAATCCCATAAGAATGTGGTAATTACTTAGAGTCAGATTTGGAGGGTACGGTAGATTCGGTTCAGTTACTGTAAAACCGAAATTTTCAACACGTAACGGTATTAACTGTACTGCCCTTTGTTGACTAATCTTCAACAATTACGCCATTTTTGTCGAAAAAGATGGTCAATATCGCTTTTCCTGGGGATGTCTGTCATGTCATATTTAGACAAAACGATGCAAAACTCCTGTACTATCGTCCCTGATAAGCGAAAGTAAGAATGGCAACTTCTCCATGTTGCTTCAAGCTGAAGTTTAAGAGGTAACCACAAAATAAATCACCGTTGGGCATTTCAAGGCCAAGTAAAATTAATGAGCACAATAATGGTTAAGTTCGGAGGTACCGAGGTGGTCTAAGGATACGCATTTTTCGCTTTCGCGCAAAGTGTCTATTCTTGTAAGGTAGAGTCTTCTTCTATAGTACATTTCACACCGAAAATTCAGCATCGAGTCTTAGGGAGCGCGCCGTTGCCTTATGTAGCATGGCTGGGCCGGTCAGGAATTGACCACTCTAATGTATGGGTTAACCTGGAAACAATTAATAAAGTTGTGTACCTATATGTACATAGTTACCTTAATTATAAATAACATCTGTGGGGTATCCGTGTGCTCTTTGGAGCGAGTCAACCCTGTCACTAATATGCCAGTGACGGTAACCCTGTCCGGGTTTCTCCCATTTAAAATGCATTACCTATGCTAGCCATGCTGAATTCTCGGTGTAAAAAGTACAATAGAATAGGAAGTAAAGCCGTAATTCTCATGTTGAGGAGATTCTTTGCCGGTGGTTTAATTCCCCCACCCAAGGCAAAATTCGGTAAGTACTCATACCCAAAGCTGGTGATCCGCCAAAAGATGCTTCAAAATTCGCTGCTCCTAGATCCCGCCCCATCAGATACATGCAAATACTGATTAAGGCATGGGAAAGACTGCAGCACTAACTCGGCAGTATTTCGCTCTAAATAAGATTAATGTGATCGAGCACCCTCCCTACTCAACAATGTGCGACTTTTGGCTGTTTTCTGGGCTAAGAAAGGACTTACGAGGAAGAAGGTTTTTTCAAAGGTGTATCGAAATGTGAAAATTTAAGGTAGGTTATTGTGACGCCTGCACAAACTCACTTGTGCACCTACTGATAGAAGCACAGCCTTGTATCAAGGAAATGGGGTTTAATCTGGAGAAAGAGAAAGATGGAAAGATGCATCTTCAACCAATGGAAGGGTGACATGTAAGGACATGGAATTAAAATATAAAATTAGGATAGTACCCAGTTCTGAGTGAACACTACCCTAGGCAATTATCTTCTTTAGTACAATCCGTTTGGTATCGGGGTGCAGCGAAAATTTGGTACTTCCACACGTTGACACAGAAAGTTGGTCTCCAATTGATAATAATAGAATGAGATATTAAGCTTGTTATTGTGAAAATGCACTTATATTACTTGCAATACAACACAATCAATTGATTTGTTTTATACAATGGTGTTCGATTTCTACAACAATACAATTTATTTTCCCCCATGTATTTCACCAACACCTCCTTCATCCAATCCTCCCCTTCCCCTTTTTCCTCTAGTGTGTGCTTCCTTTTTTTCCTGCCCCTCCGCAGTTTTTCACACTCCACCGCCATATGCTGCCAAATTTCATACCCTTCCTTACTGCGAATTGGATCTTCCAATCAAACTCCCCTGGGAGCTTTTCCTTCCATTCCTCCCAATCCTTCTCGTCTAACCATGTTTCTAATAGCCCTACCACCTTAAACTTCTTTATAATAGTCTCAGAAATCTCTTCCCTTCCCTTTTATCCCTGCCACATTCCAGAACAACAATTTACTTTTCTTTTTTCTTCCCCATACCCTTTAATTTCCTCCCCCCTTTACTTCTACTTCCCTTTATACCCCCCCCCCACCGTGTTCTAGGTTTTTGCACTTCACTTTACCAACTTCCTCTCTTTCTCCTCCCATCTCCATCTCCATCTCCGGTATGTAGATACCGGTCCCTTTCAGCTTGTTTTTATTCTTCATAATGTTTACCTTTTCTTCCATATTCCTTGCTTTTACTAATACCATCCCTCCCCTTATCTCTAGCGCTTCCTCTACCTTTTCTTCCACCCCCAGTTTATTTCAATGTCTCATCTACCTGTCTCTTCGCTTCATCTCTTCGCCCATCTTCCATCTCCTTCTTTTCCTTTTGTCTTTTTCCATTATCTCCACTCCAAGCTACATATTCTTTCGTCTAATCCCTTACATTTTTCTTCCCGCTCATTCTATTTCTGCCTTCATTTCCCGCACTTCCTCATTCACCTTTTCCTGTCCCACTTTAATTTCTTTTATTTCCAGTAACACCTCTTTGCATAATTCCCTCACCACTACCTACCTTCTCCACTTTTCGGCGTTCTAACTTTTCTCGCCCTAAACACCTCGTCCACCCCTTCTTCCGCCCCTCTTTTCCTCGTGTCTGAACCCGTTCCGTCCGATTCTGACATTCTTTTCACTTTTAACGCCTTTAGCTCCCCCTTTACCATCTTCCCTTTAGAGCCCCTTCTCCGCTCAAGTTCCCAGTCAAATTCCGAATCGAAATCGAATCCGCGCCTTCCGCTCCCGTCTCACCACCCTCACACTTATATTACTTACCCCTTAACAATTGCGTACTGTTGATGCACATGGTACTCAGGTGAGCAGTGTAAAGCTTCCAAAAGAATAAACGCAACGCACTTCTAAGACAGGCCAGTACCTAACAACACATTTAAATTAATTTACGGCCGAATTTCCAAAACAGTTGTACCATTAAAAATTTAATCAAGCTGTGTCTTTACAATAGTAAAGTTCAAAATTGAATCTGAATTGGTTTGTGGTTACTCTTTAGCGATTTCAATTAAATCGAGTTTAGTGAAAAACAGATTGGCTACCGCATTACTATCGGAGTAAAAATGCAAGGCCTCTGACTTTAAGTGATCATAACAAAAAAACTGAGGGGTGAAATTTCTTCATTTTTGGGCAGTACATTAGTCATTTATATACGTTTAACATGTGTAAAAAGCAAAATGCTAGAATCAGTTGTTTAATTTTTATTTTAATTAACAGCAATAAAAACGCTGTATGTAGTATTTTCCTGGCTGACGGTCAGTTTTAACTTATCATAAAATTGTTATTGTTTCATAAATTGTTACCAAATTTACAAATGTTGTAGCACACATACTTCTGAAAAGTCGACAGTCAATAAATATTGATTATTCATATGATTAACTGGTTTTATAAGCCCTAACCGAAAATGTGCTATTTCGCAATTTACGGAAGTTAAAGAAAAATTCTTGTTTTAAATGCTAAATTTGATATTACTTAAATCTAACTGCATTATTCTCTTATTGAAAATAAAATTTGTTTTCTTGTAATTCAAGTAAATGGTATGTTTATCGCGAAAGAAAGACGCACATATTCCCGCGAGAGGTAATCTACCACATCGTAAGCAGCGAGCGGCAACCCACAACAATGTGATTATTCTTTTGCATTGTACAAAACCATGCGCTTTATAGCAATAATGTACGACAACAGCTGCCCCGCGCGGCCGCGCTTCTCCCCTCTAACTGGTGCATGCATCCTTTTTTCAAAATTTCTTTTAAAAAAAACGATGTATAATGACATTATTTTTGTGAATCGTGTTAGACCACAGTATAATTGCTTTAACCTTGTTATGTTACTGTCAAATTGTTAATATCGAACGTTCAGGTACTGAGTTACATAAGATGTCGTTTTTTCATTATAGCTTTAAGACTAATAAACCAATTGGCCTCAAAAGCATCTCACATAGACAAAAAAGTATACATTTTTCAAATATATAAGTATCTACCACTCAGTTTCAATAATATAGCCGTAATTAATTTTTAAAGTGGAGCGCTTGTGCGATTTGAGTCATAATTAGCGCTTTTTCTCACATACACTGATACAGAAAATTAACGATGTGTTGCAAAAATCTAAAACTGTACACCTTTTTGTAGGAATAAATGATCTTTTAAATGCACTTTATTTCATTAAATTATGATTGCTAATTACTGAGATACAAGCTTCTAAAGTCAGAGGCCTTGCATTTTTACTCCGATAGTAGTAGGATCATCTAGTTACTGAAACGTGTACGTGGTTAAAAACTAAATTGTTTGTGGTCTTCTAACAATCTTGGCATGTACCTACCTAATGTGAATCCATAAATAATTTTTTTTAAACGAATGTTACAATTACTTAAATTTCTGGCAGTTTAACGACAATAGGAAATAAATTTAAATATTAAAATTTACAAGCTAAACTTGTTGATGTTTCAAAATGTTACTTAATATTTTAAATAATTTTTTTTAAGTTGCCAGAAGCATTTTCACGGTTACCGAGAAACTAATGTATGAAGCTATTAAATAAATTACAGCGGAAAACTATAACTCTTATTTTTAAAGCACTATCAATAGATTGCAAACGAAAAGTTTAAATTTAAACAACGTTGTCTCAGTCTGTCAAAGATAATAATGTAAATCGGTGGGAAAAACACCTAATTTCAGTGTCACTAACATTACAAAAGGACCGAAAGGCTTCCATGCATGTAATTTTTAAATATAGAATTCTCTAAAATTTTGTAATTAAAGGTGATTCTAAAATTGTATAAATTGGCGGGCGTATATTCTAGCGTTTTGCAATATCCGTGAACCAAAGTAGATTTTGCAAAAATGACATTGGCAAGAAAAATTATTGTCGCTCAATTGAGCAAGATCAATGAAGGATGTTATAGATTACCTATTAATATCGGTTGGAGGTCTGATATGAAAAAGGGCGCGATCATTTCGTGATCATAATTATTATTTCGGTTCGCAATATTCCTCGCCAAATATATAATGGCTTTACGTTTTCACTACTTATGTAATTTGGCAAGTTTGTCCTTTAAGAAACAGACGAACTTTTGAGTAACCGATAAATATAGGCATCCATTTGACCATAATGCGACTATTAAGAGGGAGTCAAATTATGTTACCTGGAAATGATAATAGGGTGGAGAAGATGTAAACGTATAGTTTACCTTGTAAATTCTTTCGCAATTTTCTAGATTTTATTTTCATAAAAGAGGACCGTACAATTTAATAATATAAGTGGATTGTAGAAAGATCCACGACACCCTTATGATTAGCGATTGGTTCAGTTTAATAAATAGTTACGTCTGGGTTGGCTTTCGTCCATTTTTTTTATTGTAATGCTCTCACGATGAATAATTGTGTTTAAAAGAGCAATTGTCAAATTGAGCGAAATATAAGCGTATATAAATTTACGACAATGGGCTGAAATGCTCAATGTCAGATAAATTCAATTTTTGGATGAGTTTTTTATGGCAGAGTCAGTAGATTAATAGAGTACCGCAACCTCCGCCATTTTTAGTCCTTTCCGCACTTCACTCCCTACACGCTCAGTAAAGTAGATGATGTTTTGACTAAATTTTTCGGAATATAATAAAAAAAATACACTTAACGGCACAACAACACGGCATTTTATTAAAAATTACGCACTTCGTAAGTATTTATGTATATGGACTAAAAATGGCCGCCAGGGCGGCATTTGTCGCGTCAAAGGCTTGCGGTACTCTATTAATCTACTGACTCTGTTTTATGGAAAAACATAGTGCCATCTAGATACTTTAGATGTAACTACGTAATTCGTTAATTTTTGACTGAGAAATGGTAATTGTGTGATCGTAGGAATATGGTTACTCCGTCGACACCTAATTCTCATATGCCATACATTTTCTTCTCATGCAAGAGCTGTTACATTCCTTGAAGTAGGAGGACCACACATGCCAAACCATACCCTTCATCATCAGTAATAATTTCGCATCTCCACTCTCCACTCCTAAAACTCTTGTTCTTGCCAGATACAAAGATGGAAGATTATGCAAGCACCTTCAAAACCATAGACGGAGAACGCTTAGGCAAAAAGTACAGCAACTGGATCCGATGAACAATACAATATAGTGTAGAAAAATAGACAGAATGTTGGATGGGGAACTAGCGATACCAAGTAAGTTCATAGTAAAAGAAGTGGGTTATTTAAATTAAGATAATATTTGATCACTGTTTCTCCAACTCATGTTTATGGTATTATGATCAATATTTCTTAATGTGATAACACCCCCATAATACACTTTCACCCTTAGGAGATGAATAATAGAACCGAGGTTATTACAAGCTATTATGTACTGTACTATATCACATTTCCATTAACGTAAAGCCACGCTATATCTTTGACCATGTAACCATATACGCTGACGATACAACCTTCGCGGCCGCTTATCGCAATTATTTTTCTGCGTGTGTGCCGTGTAATAATAATCATATACGTATTGTTAGTATGAGAAATATGCCTGAAAAACAGCCAATAGAAACCGCCCAACGATTACAAAAATATAAGACTATTAAAAATTCTTCTGTGTTTATCAAAAGTAGACACTTATGTCCTAAATGCTAAATTATACAGTGCGTTCGAGAAAGATTGAAGCGCGTTTGAATTTCCCGCTAGGTCATTTAATTTTTACAATTGGTACTAGTGAATAAAATTCCATATGAGTAGGCTCTATAATACACAAAAAAGGAACTTTACCTGCCAGAAAATAATTTTTGTTCCACGTCAAGGCGGCTTTGAATTAAAAAAATTAAAAATATGATGAAAATTCATTTCCAATGAAGTAGTTGCAGAATCTGAAAAAATCGTTTTGAAATTTAAAAATTTTTGGTCATTTACACCTATCGTGAACTCAATCCGTGGACACACTGTATAATTGCCTTAAAATGGAACCTACAATGTCAGAGAAGAGTAGAAAGACCGTGTACAACCTGGAGAAAGACAGTGATGGAAGAAAGCGGGAAAACATTAGGTATCACAACTTCAAACCATAGCAGGTAATCGAACACACCGGAAAGATTTCATTTCTACCCTATGTCCCACCCGGGAATAATGGGAGTTATTATTTTAATTAGCTACATAATATGATTCAGTATGATATCAATTAAAAAGTTATTTTAGGAATTTGTATCCTATTTTGTATATGTAATGTTATAAATTATAAGGTGCTGGTCTGTATTTACACTTTTTTTACACATGCCTATTTAAGATGTTTTTATTTAAAGTTTGATGTGTTTTTGAGTTTCGCTTTTTAGCCCAGCCAAAATTAATTTCAGAAAGGAAAAATTCCAGATAGACTGTCCGTTGGTGGAGGGGTGTATTTTTGGGTTATAATGAAGGTACAAAAAGCCCATCTCCGTATCGTGTTCGCTACGAAAATTACAGTGCAAAAACGCTGGAAAAAATAGGTTTTTTTTCAATACCTAACTCAAAAAAGAGCACTGTTGGGGGGAAAAGTAATTTTACGCAAAAAAATGTCCTTTTTGTACGAGCACTTGTACTCAAGCTGGATTTTTTTTAAGCAAGTCTCGAGTCTAGCGCGTCAAACATTTTTCGTTGGTAACTTGGAAACGGCACGTCGGATCGTAAAATGGTTGAAGTGAAAGTTGTAGACAATTTAATTGCGAACAACTTCCTTTTTTTATTTTTTTGTACGATCAATATTGACAGAGATATAAATGTTTTTAACATTTATTATCGTTTGTCAAATGTAGTCAAAATAAAGTTAAAAATTCATATTTCTGACAATATTGATCGTACAAAAAAATAAAAGAAAGTAAATTGTTCGTAATTAAATTGTCTACAACTTTTATTTGAATAATTTTCCGATCCTACCCGCCGTTTTCGAGTTATCGACAAAAAATTCATGACGCGCTCGACTTTCTCATTAAAAAAAATGGCTCTTGCTTAAAAAAATCTAGCTCGAATACAAGTGCTCGTAAAAAATTTTTGTAATGACCTTTTTTGCGTAAAAAACGCCATCAAGACTCAGATCAGACTTCACTTGTGAAATAATATCTTTGCTAATATACCTGAAGATACAGTAAAGTTGTCCATAATAATGAACAATGCTTAACTACTCAAACACATTTGATACTATCAAACAAGAAATTATCGACGCCATTTTAGATTGTATATTGAGTTTGATACATCTCCTTCTTTTCTTTTTGAGAGTTATTTGGATTGTCAAAAAAGGGAATCAGTCAAATTCTTTTTTGCTCGTAAGGTATAGTGTTCCGCAGGGATCTCTTCTTATGGTTACATACACATAACTTAAGATGGGTCCCTCTAATGTACTTATTGAAATAAAGAGTATACCAATCGATCTTAAAAAAATTTAACGATATCCAAAGTAGTTCTTGCTTAACTAGAACAGTTCTTGTTTTACCTGCTTTTAACTGTCATTTTTGTACATGTCAAAAGTTTATAAGCTGACATAACCTGCATAACCTTTCTTCCATCTTATGCACATGACATTGAATTAAATCTCATTTAATTGAATGCAATTTTTAAAGACGCCAAAATAACATCATATAATAATAATAATAATAATACTAATATTTATTGTATAAACGTACATAGAAAAAGAAAAATCATTTACACAAACGGTATAAGAGTTGAATAGAAACTTGCACCCACTCCGTTTAAGAACAGGTGAACAGTTTAGAAGGACTCTCCCATCATTTATATTTTATAATATTATTTGTGCAGTTGTTTTCAATAAACACTATCTTATTGTTATTATAACTATATCAAAGGAGACGCAATTTACATTTATTTTCTAAACGAGTTTAATTCCAAATTTAAATCTAACGAATTAACCCCCCAGGTGTGGAGGCCCACACGACAATAACTCGTGATATAAATTTAGCATGGTGTTGACGAACTTATTGACGAGTATCTTCACCATCTTTTGGCATCCGTATTCTACTCTATAGTTGCCAACATTGTCTCAATTTGCAAAAACGGCTCGTTCAAACCAATGGCCTCAGTGATTTATCTATGGTAGGTATCTACATCTTCAGTGGAATAAAATTGTCCAAATGTTCTTAGCACAATTTTCATTTGTAAGTACATAAATATTCGTATGTATCACTTTGTTGTTGAGAGCATTTCTAATTGCTACGTGATAGAGGTCGAATCGAAAACATTTTACCCTTTGCCAAAATTGCCGATAATTATAGTCGAATTTAAAAGGTACTTATATTATTATACATATATCACATAAACACAATAATAATAACAGTAATTCCAAGATATGATTTTTTACAAAAAGGAGAAATAATCCATCTTCGACAGTAAAATTTCTTACGATTTGGTTGGAGTATATCGACACTGATTATGGGTAACGTAACTTGCAACTTGTAAAGTTGGACGTTATTGGACATTTATGGGGCATTTCTATCAAGTGAGAGGGACAATTATTCTTTATTGGTTTATGTTCATTCCACATAAATCCAATGAAGGGCAGGCATCACTACTGCCCTGCACGTTTTGGTGAAACAACGTCGGCACAAAACATGTAACGAGTGTTTGAAATGTAACAGCTTTGCAAAACTTTACATGTTTTTGTACAATAAACCCCATCCACGATTGACCACATTACGTCCGTAATTATCTTCCCCGAAAACAAATGCACAAAAAATACATTATTGTCCTATTCCATGCCATGTAAAATAAGTTAAAGTTAACCCTTTTCTCATGTTAATATTGCTGAAGCCTGAAGGGTGTAAAGTGTGAAAATTCACGGTGCAGGTGATGCGCTGAAAATAGTAGAAACGACGGTGCACTATGGATGGTCGTTGTGGACCGAGAAGGTGGTTCCCTAAAAGTCCATGTTTAATCCTTGTAAATTTATTTGTGGGGTTGGGCAAAAGAAAACACTCGTAAACGTAAAATGTGATTTCACGTGATTTCCTGAAGAATCGAGTACCAAAAACGTTTATAGAAGTGTGTTGATTAGCTGGTGTCCATGTTGAGTATGATTTGTGTTAAAAAAGTATTAGGAATAATTGTTTTACAAGATTGCAGTAAAATAAAATATTAATATTAACAAAAAAACAAAATGAGGTGGGACAACAATATCTGAAACGTCTCCCGAATATTTAACATCCCGATTTAGCTGGAACATGCCTTTATAAGAACATTGCATAGAAGATTGAGAGACACAACTTGTGTCAGTGTAAGTGGAACACAGAGAACACCGATAGTTACGCCATTGTTTCCCTTCTATAGTTTTTTTTTAATTCGTTTGAAAATACGGATTGGGTTCCCATGAGACGTCCTGCACGGTAAGTGCTCGTAAGCTCTTTGAAATGAAACCCGTCTTTTACCGCTTTATATTACAACCAATATATTTCGACACATTATTTTCATTTTGCAAACTTCAATGACTGATTAATTTTAAAATTGACACAAGTATTTGTAGCTTAAAGCTGCCACCCAACGGCAAACGAAATTTGAATAACCGTAAATAGTTATTTTTAATGTTAGTTAGCAGTTCAGATCTTAAATACTTGGCACAAGGATTTCTATCACTAGACTCGGATGAATTGGAATCCACCTGTTCCCGAAATACTCTGTATATTGGATATAATTATATACATATTTAGTAGGTACTATGACGAAATGGAGCAGTTTTACCCAGTAGGAGACGAATACGGGGAAACTTAGGTAACTGATGGTTTGAACTGTTTGAGTATTGCACAACATTTCATTATAATTTCCAAAAAAATGTAGCCAAGTTTATACACCTGTCATATGTCGTACGAACGTCCCACTACAATGCCTAGACAGACCAAGGGGATACCTTCAAGAGATACGAGTATATTATGCAACCATGAATCATAGCGTGGGTTTCCTTAATACGAATAAAAATTTAAAACTCGGTAGGTGGCTTCCGAAAAATGTCCCTCAAGCACGTTATCGTAAAATTACGTAACTTGTTGTGGTTCAGTGTGTCCCCAAGATATTTAGATTTGTATGCAATAACATCATAATTATTTGTAGCGCGGCACTATGTCTGCCAAGATAACGACAGCAAATGGGAACCGATTTAAAATTAGTTTTTTACTTAAAATATACGTCACATTCCGTATTGAAAAATGAAAAAAAAATAGACAGGTCGATCTATAAAAAGTTATCCAATTAAATCAATTTCTAGTGAACCATAACTAATTGCGACTGAATACGAAATCGTACCTGTATTTTATATTAAAAAAAGCTCAGTGCTAGTTGTGTCAAGATTGTTTGTTATGGGTAATAGACTCGCAAAGACGTGGCTTTGACAGCTGAATTCAAAAACTTGTATACAACAAGCAAAAACACGCTTGTGTTTGCTGTTCTCTGTGCATTGACATCGGCAAAGAAAAAACCAGTCCAAGATCACGATACTGGACCATAATATAATGTATGCCAGTCGGATACGTCGTCACAAGTCGTCCGGCGTCTACTTAAAACTGATGAGGACGCTAGATAACGTAGACACACGTTGTATTTTAACGTCAGGGAATATCGTTGAAAAGATGAAAGAAATTTATTTGCGTCGATTGTATTTAAATTTAAAATGGGGATTACTATAAATCAAACAGCTATAAAATGTTACTAAATCATTCAATTACATAGTTTTCTCAAATAATTAGGTAGCTACAGTTTTTATTAGCAGTAGATATTTTCCAATTTACTAGATTCAATGCGCGTGCAAATCAAGGCCGTCAATTCCAAAACCTTCCAAATAAAAAAAAATTAATAAGCCAAAACTGTCACATTATATTGATTTCATTAGGGACGTATATAAAAACATAATGGTCAAAACTATAAAAAACGACGTCGCTTTGACAGATGACTTGTTCGTTGTCACTGATTAATATGACATATGTATACCATTTTCCTTTACTTATATTAAAAAAACAGAAATGGAAAAGCATCCATCATCTATACAAGAAAAAACTCTAATAAATATTAATAATAAGATAACCGAATGGAAAGGTAGCCAAAAACACATTTCGTTCGATATAAAGATTAATAACGTATAATACGTAGATTAATCATAAAAACGATCGGAAATTGATTTTAGCTAAATTCGGTTAGATCTAAAAATATTTTACCTAACAACATCATTTGAAAATATCTCCGGATGACGTTAAATTGTTGAAGTGAATCCATACGAGACCTTGGGCAAGGATAAATTCTTTAGAAAAAAAATTTTTGACGGTCTCGCGTGGTGTATCCTGGACACTGACCAACTATATTATTGATATCTGTTCATCGAATTTTGATATTTCGTTTTGAGATTACCCAACAATTGTGGTAAGTGGATGTACGTTTATTTTAGTATTACCACGTAAAGTTGGTGTCACCGCACCGGTGCCGCGGTGTAGAGGACCTCATCAGGGTTATGGAGACCCCGCTCTCGTACTGAGAGTAACGATCTTGCTATAAATACATTCACACATGTTCATGTACTTGCACCACTAGGTAATTTTATTTTCACGATTTATGGTTTTCACATTTGTGTTGCTAATTCGGATATTTAATTCACATATAGCTTATGCGACGGTATTTTGGTTTATTGCACACGAGAACTTTGTGTATGTGTGTGTGTATAATCTTGTGGCAACACGTAAAATCTTTACGGCCAATAAACTAATAATATCTTAATATCGTCAATTTGTAAACAAATTTTGTGGTTCTTCGATAATATCAACACGCTATTTTGATCCTTCTTTTTTCCTCTCTTTTTTTTCTGGTTGAAGGCCACTACAAATACTTGGTAAGATGATAACCCAGATCAAAATTTTGAGGTTAACATACAGACATTGACCTTCAAAGGTTTTTTTTCCAACATTTTTCAATGTAACAATACTGAATGAAACTGGAAACGTCCAGCTTAATGATTCACTGTTTCCACCAATTATTTACTCGTCCGTTCCTCATTACACAGCTAGCAGGTCACTCGTATTTAATTTTAGTTTTTTCAAGTGGTAACAGTTTTTAGTTAAATAAAATGGTTCTATCTTACTTGAAGACATTGAGAGCTTCCGTCGACAGTTGACGGTCAAATTTGAAATGTATTTTCGTCGGTGCATTTTACAATATGCCATGGGGGATAAACGTATTACTTTTTTCTTAGCTTGACTTAATTAATATGAGAATAATCAGGAAACTCACGTACCCGAAGAACTATCCAAATCTGCGTAAATCGTGTAACCGTGTTCGTGTTAGTAAATAAATTCTTGAAAGATTTATTCCGGATTCTTCTAGAAGAGTGTTTTCAAGCTCATTTAAAGTCACGGGAGGTTGGGCACATTTCAACAGCAAAATAGACAATAACATACATGATGAGTCGACTTTGGTGGTCACGTCACTAACATTACTAGCACACTTTTTACAAAATCATGTAGTTTATTATTGGTAATCACACCATATAGTTTTTCCTCCGCCAGTATTCTTATATTTTACTCAGTGACACCCCTTTTATTCGACAATTCCATGTTACATGTTTACCTACCCTTCTCGAGACTAAAACTTAGGCGTACCGCAACTACATGGTGACACAAGAACATAGCTTCCCTTACAATTTTCTAGCGAAGATAAACCTGGGAACGTTACCTTGAAAGGCTTTATGTCCATCTCTTTTCATCGACAATTTTAACAAATTGCACTTGTCCTATAACACGTGTGGCTCAAATTTACTTAGGAACGGGGGCCACTTTATCATTTATTTAAAAATAGGTAATATTTTACATTATTTCCGTAACTATATTCGCTGTGTTTATTTGAAAAGGACCTACCCTTAATATTTTATATATACGTCGTGTTAGAAAGAAATGCAGAAACACGTCAACTTTTAACTTGAGGGGGACACTTTGTTGTGCTAATCCATTGTTATCTAATCGTTGTTTAAAATGGAATTTTATCATATCCTTTAAAGATTCTTTATGTCATAACCCAATACGGGGGCATTTGAACAGTTTAAGAGACTCCATTTTAAACAACGATTATATAACAATGGACGGCTCGTATCAAAGACAAAAATATATGATGAATAGAGATTTTTACCAGACCTTTTAAATGAGGTTATGACTTGATACATAAAGCCATTTCAAAAATTTGAAGGGCTATCTCCATTAGGGAGGGGGTGAATCTGACGTTTATGTCATTAGCACCAAAAAGTGCCCCCCTCAAGTTAAAAGTTGCATTTCTTTCTAACGCTGCGCATTTCTGAAATATTAAGGGTGGGTCCTTTTCAAATGAACACAGGGTATGTTACTTTTAACCGACTTGACTTGGATGTTGGTATCTTCAGCAAATAGGGTAAAATGCATTATTCTCAACAAATATTGTTTGGGCTGATGAAGCATACATTAGTAGTGCCGGGATTTTCAATCGACACAACGAGCACTTGTGGTCTCGCATTAATCCGCACCGTATCGTTGACGTTTAAAATTAAAAACGCTACTGCTTTAGTGTTTGGTGTGCCCTATTTGGAAATCCCAACTGAATGGGCAACGATATTCTGAAATTTTAAGCCAACACATAGTGGAGGATTTTTTAGATGGCTTACCGCTGAACATTGGACAAAATTTATATTTTCAACAAGATGGGGCCCACCCTCACAATAGTAGAAACGTCTCTGAATTGTTAAATATTCATTTTCAACACAAATGGATAGCAACAAATGGATCTGTGAGGTGGGCACCAAGTTCGCCTGGTTTAACACCCCTAGATTTTTTCTTTTGGGGACACATTAATGACAATTTATATAAAAAAAATTATAATATCTAATATAAACGAACTGAGACAAAACTTTATACAGCGTCTTAATTCCGTCTCTAATATTCATATTTACAAAGCAATTTGGAATGTTTCAAAGCGATGTGAACTATGTGTTGCAAATAATGGACATCAATTTGAAAATTTAGTTTAAGTGGCTTTATGTATCATTATTATCTTGTAGTTTGTTTAACAGCATCTTCCATATTATAGTTATTTGTTCTTGGTTTGTAAAAAATTACATAAGGTATGAGTGTTTTTTAAATAATTCTTATTATTATTAGGTATCTTAAAAAACTATTTTTTGCTAAAAAGCAGTAAAAATGAATAATTTGATCCTACACGATATATATCGTTGGAATCGGGAAAAAAATTGTAATCTTTTGATGCTATAGAATACGAGCCCAGAATCATATCATTTGGCCCAGTCATTGTTTTCCTTTTTATTGTATTTTAGAAAACTTTGATGAACACGAAAAGAAAAATCTATTGAATGCAACTATTATTATTGTAAATTGAAACATTCATATAAAAATTTTTTACTAAAACTAATATTAGAAAGTACCTATAAATAAAAAAACCTTTTGAGCTAAAATTTTATTTTTATTTTTCTAATGGCTATCGATTTCGGTCTACACGTAGACCATCTTCAGGCCGTGCTGAAATTGACATTAATGAGTAACATATAATCATAATACTCCACTTACCTTGTTACTCATTAATGTCAATTTCAGCACGGCCTGAATATGGTCTACGTGTAGACCGAAATCGATAGCCATTAGAAAAATAAAAATAAAATTTTAGCTCAAAATGTTTTTTAATTTATACAAATATAGGAGCTAATCATGGAGCAATTCATAAAAACTAATATTAGAAAGCTAGAGATATGCACAGAACACTAAATTTCATGATAAAAGGACAAAACAATGACTGGGCCAAATGTTATGATTCTGGGGTCGTATAGAAAAATACACCTTTATGCTACAACTCGAATTTCAAGAATATTTTTAAAGCATTGACTACACTCTGTACATTGAAAAAACATTTTTCTTTAATAGTTTATAAGTTATAAAGGTTGCATAGGTTTCTAAAGAATCTAAATCTAGTGATTTATTATTCCTAACAAGATGCCAAGAAATATACATATATTTTCAAAGCAACCCTAAAAGTGAATTTATATGCACTTTCATTGTAGGTTATTCATACAATTATGAAGCGTTTAGAAATTTTCGTCTACGTATTATACAGGTATACAAACAAATTATGAGCTTAATGAGCTTAATTATGAAGTTAGTTTATACATTACAGCAATTTCACGAATGCTATATCTCATATAAATGAATCTTAATCGCAATTTGTTCCCCAATCAGATACTTTTAAACGTTATATAATTTCGATTTGGATTACCAAAATTATTTCGCTTATAAACGATCGAAACATTATGGAACTTATATCATAAGATAACGGATAACAAAATATTTTGGCATTGTTAATTGGCAGTCGTGACATTTTGATGGTAGTCAACGGAAAATAATACGAACCGCATTTCTTCGAATAAATATGATAAAACAATTTTCATAATTGGGAAAATTTTTTTGTCACCAAATTGATTCCTACTTTTGAGAGTCTGGAACGCCTATTAAGGATCTCGTACAGATAATCTTTTGCCTAAGACTTCTTTCTTAACAAATGAGCATAAACGAGTTATAAATCGTATTATATACGTATTACCTATTTAATTTTCTAGAGTGCCTCCAGTGAGGAGTCACACATTTCAGCGTGAAGCGTACCAAACGATTATTCAATCAATTAGAATTTAGCCTTAGTAATCACAAAGGAGTCAAGTTCTTTAAAACAATGAACAGTTGGAAGGGATTTGACCTTAGATGTGGACTTGATAATGATTACTCATAGGAAATTTCATTCATTTCTTGTTGATTTTAAATGTGGGAATTTCTTTTACGAAAGTACCAATTGTGTTCTGTAGATGAATTACCTTTCATTTATTCGACACTATACCTACTTCTCGACGTAAACATACAATGTGATCACATCCTGACCATTTGAATTTCTAATTGAAGGCAATTCGCGTTGTGTTTCTACTAAAATTGCTCCTCTGTCCCTGCTGAAGATGTCTAAAAGCGGACAAAAGTGCATGTGTGCTTGATGTGAAACGAAGTACGAGACTCAGAAGAATTTCAGTCCCAAGCAAGCAAGCAAATATTTGATTGAATGGCTCAAAATTATTTAGGAGTAACGCAAGAAAAAACTAAGGCAATACTCTTAAACCGACACAGAGTTACTGATAAGGTCATTTTTAATCAGATACCATCAACATAATTTTAGACCATATAGCTGCACGGATTGTTAACATGGTTATTTTCGGCATGTTCTACAAAATTCGCAACGCGATTTGTGGGTGAGACCTTTGTGGCTCTATACAGGGTGTCTCCAAAAACACCTTACAACGCTTTAGGGTAGACTTATGGGGTAATATTAGACCGATATAACCCAATTTACCTCTATGCAAAAGTGCACCATTTCAGAGTTACAGCTCTTCAAAGTTGGTGTTTGAAAAACGTTTATTTATCATAAATGATAAACCGTTTAAGATAGGAATTTGAATTTTGGAATAATAATTACCCTTATCAAAAGCTATAATTGTACAAATTTTGGGGAAAAAAGACATTCAAGAAATAGACCATCTGCATTATCGTTACTGTTAACAGTAGAATATTTTTTTAGTTCTTTACTAAAATGTAAAATTCGCTACACCAGATGAAAGGAAATTTCAAAATTAATAACTTTCGCCTCTTCACATTTTATCGTAAATTATTTGGTTTTCCAGATAAAAGGAAAAATGAACGCTAGGTTTTTCTAATAAAAGTGTTTAATTGCATATTATCTAGTAGCCGTAGACATAGTAACAAATAAAAGTTCGACCGATTGATTTTGAATTTCTTTGAATAACAATAAATTGGTTTTTTTGCCGGAAGTCTTTTTCCCGTAAAGTGCGTTTTATTTCGCCCTTATCGCTTTCCTCATACGAAACCACAAAAATCTTTCAAATCCGAAAGTGTTAGACGATTGGTTCTGCGTCTACGGCTACTAGATAATATGCAATTAAACACTTTTATTAGAAAAACCTAGCGTTAATTTTTCCTTTTATCTGGAAAACCAAACAATTTACGATAAAATGTGAAGAGGCGAAAGTTATTAATTTTGAAATTTCCTTTCATCTGGTGTAGCGAATTTTACATTTTAGTAAAGAACTAAAAAAATATTCTACTGTTAACAGTAACGATAATGCAGATGGTCTATTTCTTGAATGTCTTTTTTCCCCAAAATTTGTACAATTATAGCTTTTGATAAGGGTAATTATTATTCCAAAATTCAAATTCCTATCTTAAACGGTTTATCATTTATGATAAATAAACGTTTTTCAAACACCAACTTTGAAGAGCTGTAACTCTGAAATGGTGCACTTTTGCATAGAGGTAAATTGGGTTATATCGGTCTAATATTACCCCATAAGTCTACCCTAAAGCGTTGTAAGGTGTTTTTGGAGACACCCTGTATAACCAAGAATCAATAAAAGTTTGTATAAAATAAATGTAATTTCTTGACAAGCAGATGAAAGAATCGTTAAACTTAATTAATCACTAAATATACGATGGGTGAAAATAACAATAAAGAAAATGGAATAAGATAGGTAGCGGTATTGTTTGTGACATAAAGTAGAAGTAAAAGAGCGCCTTAAATTTTTTATGAAGCAGTTCCTAGATCGTCTTTTATTTCAATTTCCCTATCTTGCGCACCTGAAATCTTGATGACATGTGTTTATCAAATATAAATGTCCACATCCCACACGTATCGTAGAAAATGATTAATAACAACTTTTACAAAAGTAATGATTTTGTTATTAATCTGGTCCAGAAACCTCGACAAACCACCTACTTACGCTTCTATTTTTATAAAGGCAATTTCATTGAAAATGAGATTTCATTGAAATTTTTTTGAAATATGTACAATAACGGTTCAAAGGTAAAAGGCTCTCCATTAAATATTATTGCTTTTATACGGTTATAAGAAAATAATTCGAATAGGTCAAATTTTTTATTGCCTATTTCAGGTACGAGTACATTTTACTGTAAATGGAAATTTCTTTTTTAGGGGTTCGTTATCAGTCGACCACGAAATCATTTCGCGTATGACGAAAATTGGCTTATACATATTTAAAACTTCATTAAAAGAACTTAACTATCTGTGATGTTTAATGGTTTACTTTAAGGGTATGTGAGTAAATTCTGAACAATTTAATTAATCCTATCTTCGAGACGGCCAACTCTATTCGAAATAAAAACAACGAAAAGTGAATTATTTTCATCGTAAGTTCACCATCACGGAGTTTTAATAATATTAAAACAAAACTTTCTAAATGAAATTAAAACAATAAAAGAGAGACTTTCGTGTTAGTCAAAATTAGGAAATAAATTTGCTGAAAAGGATGAATGTTTCTCTGAAAATTATGTTTAATAATATATTGTTTCCACATTC
The DNA here is from genome assembly GCA_036250285.1 of Pyrocoelia pectoralis. NCBI lineage: Eukaryota > Metazoa > Arthropoda > Insecta > Coleoptera > Lampyridae > Pyrocoelia > Pyrocoelia pectoralis. Next base: position 75,028,485 of record CM070075.1, on the reverse strand, counting down.
TGAACACAGAGCGAACGATTTATGATCTGCAATTATAAACCGCAGTCACCAAGATATGCCCTTTGAATACGAATTGAGGTTATGCGGACAAAACGATTGATGTAAATACCGTCTTCACTAAACAACGCTAATAATAATGGAATAGCGTTAAATTTTTGGCCATTTATTACTTAATTTGCTTTGATATCGTCACGTCGTCATTTGGAGATCCTTATTAGTATCTTACACAGAGTGGATGGTATGTGGGGGATGGATCTTTTTAACGTGAAAAAAGAGAACTAATGATAGAATAGGTACCTATATTAAAATGTTAAAATAATTGGTTTTAATGGCAGAATGAATAAGTAACTTTAGATATTTAAAAAAACTACATTTTCCTGTAATGGGCAATGCAGTGAGAGCAATATTGGGGCCAGAGGCGAAGCCCAGGCTCCCAAAATGCGAGTACATACTTGCAAAACAGTTTCTGGCCGTGTAATGCATAAAACTTTTCCAATCGACAAATTTTTTAAATTCAATCAAATTATTATTAATGTAGTGTTAAAATATATCCCGCTATAGGGAATTTATTTCCTTCTATTAATTGGCGGTCCTCACTCCATGGTGTAATGATTTGTCGACCGAAAAAGTTTTGTGCATTACACGGCCAGAAACTGTTTTGCAAGTGCTCGCATCATCTTCATAGCTTACCTACGCCTCAATTACGTGACATCATTTACGATTTATTAAATTGTTAGAAAGCTTATAGTAGTTTATAGTTTAAAAACAGTAAAGCAAAATTTGTAAATGTTTTGATATTTCAGTAATTAGCGTCGGCGTCGGTGAACCAGTGGTACCAATCCAAAATCTTTCAAAATCCCTGTTTCATTTTCTTGCCAAGACAGGAAAATGCAATTTTCAAGACGATTTAGGCGAATGGAAAATCAGTTTTTCTAGACGGAGGCCAAAAAAAATTTCAAGTAAACCACTTGATCGAAATACATAGAAGTAGTTGCGAAAGGAAAAAATTCTGGTAAGTTGCCACGAGACTTCCCTCGTATTACCACTTTTTCAAAAAATAAATATAGCACAATATATATTGCTGAATTAAGAAAAAAATACTCTTAAACTACATAAAAAAACTGCAACTTTATCTTATAAAAAAATGAGTGCCGCCATTTTAGCTTATACCGGAAGTGACCTCATCAAAGGGAATATTCAATATTAGCATTTTCGCCCTTGGCCCGAATACAATCGATTGGCGAAAACCGCATTTCGATAACTTTATGTAGAGCGTTGCAGTCATTTGTTAACTATTATTTTTTAAACACTTTTTTCAAAAAATAAGTATAACACAATATATGTATATTGCTGAATTCAGAAAAAAATACTCTTTTAAACTACATTAAAAAAATGAAACTTTATCTTATAACAAAGTGAGTGCCGCCATTTTAACTTATACCGGAACTGACGTCATCAAAGGTAATATCAGCATTTTCGTCCTTGGCCCGAATGCAATCGATTGGTAAAAACCAACGTTAATAGTTTCTGAGTTAAGAGCGTTGCAAGGATGTGTACGGACAGACTACAGACGGAAATTTTTTTTCATTTTTTGAACCTACGTATTCAGAAACGCAAAAATATGTAAAGGATGATACTCAGTACTCACCAACATTGCCACTGTACGAGGTGGGACCCAAAAGCAACTTGAATTGGGCTGCGGGAGGGAGTGAGAGTGGGGGAACCTATTGTGCGACCAGGTGTCCGTTAGGGACACGTCTCCTGAGTTAGTGCGCGAAGTTCTGTCGCTGTGAGTGCATCGGTTGGCGCGTGGAATTTTTTTTAGTGAGCCAACTTTTCCCATTTCGCCGAAAACGTTATGGCCGATTGTCGAGAGAATTTTGTTTCCTGTTGGGGAAACTATTTTAATGCTTAAAACTGCTTATGGAGATGCGTCCCTATCCCTAAGTAAAACCAGAGTCTACGAGTGGTTTTCACGTTTTAAAAATGTAAACATGTCAATTGAAGAACAACCCCGTTTAGGACGCCCCTCAACGTCAAGAAGTGACGAAAATGTCGACAAAATCAATGATCTCCTTCGTGAAGACCGTCTCCGAACCATTGATCAACTATGTGAGACGTCTGGAATATCATGGAGTTCAATTCAGAGGATTTTATCAGAAGATTTGCAGATGAGAAGAGTTGCAGCCAAATTTTCCCCCGCCTTTTCACAGGCGAGTAAAGTGAGCGTCGACTTGAGGCCTGTTTTGAGCTTCAAAATGAGCTCAAAGAGGACCCTGAATTTTTTTCCAAGGTGATTACTAGTGATGAATCGTGGTGCTATGGATACGACCCCGAAACAAAGCAGCAATCAAGCCAATGGAACAAAAAAGCTCGCCGAGTGAAGTCACACATTATGTTGTGCACACGGTGTTCGTTCCACCGGAACAAACTGTCAACCAGAACTTCTACTTGGCGGTTTTGAAAGATTGAGGGAGAGTATCCGGAAGAAAAGAGCAAATCTTTGGCGCACATGTGACTGGTTTTTCCATCACGACAACGCGCCGGCCCACACCACTCTCTCCGTAAACCAATTCTCCACCCACCCCCCACCCCCCTTCTCACCGGATCTAACCACCTGTGATTTCTTTTTGTTCCCCAGACTTAAAAGGGACATGAAAGAAAAGCGTTTTACCACAGTGGAGGATGTAAAACAAAAAATCGCTGGAAGGTCTAAAGAACATCCCGAAAAGTAAATTTAAAAAATGTTTTGAACAATGGAAGGAGCGTTTGCAGAGGTGCGTTATGGTAAAGGGAGAATACTTTGAAGGTGATCAAAATTTGATGTAAAAATATTAAGGAAGAAAGATATTATGACGAAATTCCCGCTTCTTTTGGGTCCCCCCTCGTATATAGTAACCAAACATTAATACAGTACTTAAAGAAAAATGTACACTTTCTCAGCCAATTCAGCCAATAATAAATGTCATGAAAAAGGTTCCGAATCTCATAAAAAAAATGAAATTTGCTTAAAATTCATAAATGGCTTGAAATCGGACAACAAACTGGGCAAGGGCGTTTAGTTGCGGTGAATAGCTTCTAAACTCCTCCATTTACACTCAAGGGGAGGTACAACAGATTTGGAATCATTGGTCGTTGACCTATCAGAATGAGATTCTTTCAAAATACTGTATTACTTTTGCGCTATGGCTAGTTTTAAATTTTTTTGAATAGAAAAACATTGACGAATGGCAACTGTCCGAGATATTCAATCACATTTCCTTTCTGGAAGTTGGTGTACGTAAAGCCTGTGGCTGTGATTACGGTTACAACAAATACCATTTTCATAATTCCTTTGTGGCATTACTCTTAGTGGTAAAGCCACTCCTCAATCGCAACGTTTTATTCAACGTCTGCTCGTCGATCATCTTTATTTATGGATAGACGACAGTTACGCAGATGATACTTCTTGAAGACATATGCAATGTAAACGTTAAGAGCAATGTGGACTAATCTATCATCGGAGGATGAGCGAATCATAAGTGAATTAATCTATCAAATTTAGTACTTCTGCTGTCACCAAATTTATACAACCAGTCATACCATTTGTGTCGCATTGTTTCGAACTTTATGTTAAACTTTTACAATTTGTAAAAAACAATTAACTACTATATTGAATTCTTCTCAATTCGATGAAACGATAGCCATATTTTGTATGAATTTCCTATTGCCCTCAGATGTCGTTCGTTGGTGCTTTTTGACTCCATGGCTCACGTACACGCACCAAATTTGGCAATTGGTAGCTTATAAGGAAGATGTATGCAATGGCGCCATATAATGCCAGTTTCGATTCTATTAACCAGTTTATAGTACTGGCATTATCTAAACGTATTTATGAAAGTAATACAACCATTCAAATCCTCAGTATCGCTTATACGAAACAGTTTTGGGTGAACCAAGTGCGCTAAACAGGATTTCATGAGATTTAACTACATACTAGGTTTTTCAAGGAACCTGAACATAAGAGTAGGGTTTGTAACAGTGATCTAACTGCAGTTTTTCCACAGTTCACATACATAATACGTATTCGCTTTCTCTTCTAGGGATCGTGAAGATAAAGGAAAGCAGAAGGAAAAGAAATGCACAATACCTGAATTAAAAACTAAAGGGAAAATTAACGGCAGCGAATTTTCTGAAAGTTCATCAGATGAAAAAATTTGTGTCGACATCCGATTAGATATGGCAGAGGTATGGATGAATTTGGACGTGACAGAGAAATGTGGTTTTGCTGTGCCATATGCACAAAAATAGTGTCATTGAATTCATTTGTGATTATTGTCATTGACTTTATACACTCAATGTTATTGTACATCAATTCTTGCAACTAAACGAGTCCTTAAAATGTAGTAAAAGGTTTTAAAATGTTTAAACAAATAAAGGTTGATTGATTCCATATTGGTGTTTGAATTCACAAAATGGGGTGTTACGTTACAGGTTAATAAAGGAAACTCTAAACCTGATGATGACAACGGTCAGTTGTCGAAACATGTCGCATTAGTTGCATCAATGTATTCATTCACTAATTAGCATTGATATTAAATGTTTCATGGAGAAGGTTTAGAGTTTCCTTTATTAAAATAAAGGTTTGTTTTTGGAAATTATTCACGCAAATTTCGCCAAAACTCTTATGTTTCTTGTTTCATTTAATTAATGCGTACAATTACCCCCACAGTATGAGAAATTGTACGCTTTATACATTTCGTTTAAACAATAGTTCTAACAGAAGGAGATTTTATTTTTGAACATAATCGTTTGAATGCCGCAACTCATCTAAGGCATCATATGGTCATTTCCTAATTAAATTTTTGTGTGCAGGTAGCATTGTCGTAATAAAGCAGTTCTTAATCCCAGAAGTTTCCGTGTAATTCACCCTAATAATTACCACAGTACAGTATTCCTAATTTACTTATAATTGGTAGGTCTAGGTTATACTGGGTTACAGACAGGAATGTTACGTTTTAAACATTTATGATAATAAATAATCATATAAAATGATTATAAAAAGTAAGGAAACCGTTCTAATTAGTAATTCAATATTCGTTCCTATTTGAATGAGCGTAACGTACTTTCGTTGTCGAATTAAAAAAATTCGTGCAATTAGAAGGAAATTATAGGGAATAGACTGAATAATTATACAAGTGCTGGAAGAAAACTTAAATCTGCGAATTGTTGGGACGCCAGTTTTAGAACTGCAACTTTTGCAATTACATCCAAAGTATATCAAGCTTTTAGCTAATGTGCTTTTGGTCAACACTATTTCATTTACGTGCTTATAATTCGATCTCTCTCCAGCACGCGGTGCGATAATACCTAAAATAGTTATTATAAAGCGTAATATGAATAAATGTAATATTTAAGTGTATAACATATTTAATAACTGCGAGTCTTGATCCGAGAACCCTACATTTTAATAAACATAAAACACATTTAAGTTCATTTCTATTAAATTTAATAAGGGCAGTTTACTCCTTTATGCGCTTTCTATGCACTGAAGCGTGGCCTGGAGGGAAATTAAGCTGCACTAGATTTTAATTCCGTTTTAACTACTGATTTCACCAGCTTTTAAATGGCCAATTAGCTTTATACGAAAACATATCAGAACCTTTATAACGTTTTGATGCAATTTTAACAATAAAAATTCTATCATTTGGGATTAATTCGACGTAGGTATTAATTATTTGCATAATACAACTATTGTAACAAGTCTGCATATACCTACTCTAATTATCTACCTTGTAATGTTACTGTACGTTTTCATTGTTTCTTTAACATTAATTAAGGCAGTAATTGTGAATGCAAAAGCGAATGTAATTTGAAATGCAATTTACTACATTTTGCAAACACTCGAGGGCAATAAAACCATCTTAAAATTGTGCATTTAAATGGTCCACCTAAAATCCTATTCGAACGATGAAACCGGAAACGCTATATTTTTGCAAATTACAACCCGGCGTAGTTGTCATTTAATAATTTTACCGTCGTCTCTTCGCATTTATTCAATTGCGTGTAGCTAGATACGAATCCGTTTAGTAAAGCGTGCCTGGTACAATAAGGAAATATGCGTTAAATTTATAAAACTGAATTGTTGTAGAATAAATTTCAAGGTCCACTCAATCTTTTAAGAAACTTTTCAAGTAATTTATTGTAGATACCAAACAGTTCCTCTCTGAGTAGAAATGACTTTTTATTGTACACTTGACCCATTTATAATATGCTGCTAATTAGGTACTTGAATATCTAAAACACAAATTTGTAAAGAAGGTATTATCTGCAGGCAAAGAACGTATTAGGAGGTTTTTTGAATTGATTTCCCTCTATGTCCCCCTCCGCCCTTCCCGAATTGAGTCGTATTTTCCTCATTTTGCCGGGCTCGCCTCTACGATATTGTATTTCATGGTGGTGGTGGTGCGTTCAGGTTCCATCGAGAATGAACTGATGCAGAAGTGAATCTACGTCGTTATGGGAGCAAATCATTGCACAATCTTGGGAAGGTCGGGAATCAAAACAAGGATTCAAAACTCCCATACCTGAAATAATCCAGACAGTTTATTCCAACCGGTCATACGGCCAACGATTTCGAAATTTAAAAACGTTTGGTCGTTGTTCGGCTAGAATACTGCGAGCTAGAAAGTGCACCCAGTTACAATGCAATTCAACTAACTGTGAACTTTTCCTACTAATATCTTGCAATTGTAAAACATTGCGTGCTGTCGTAAAACTGAGTTCGATTGCACATCTATGTGTGCAGTTGGATGTATTGTAACAATACTTCGGACCAAACCGACGAACTGTTAAAAAATCGCCTTTTATAAACAACTAAAAACAAGAAAAATAGTAAACATTAATTCGTTGTGCTGTGCAGTGTTCTTCTTTCAGCAGTAACGTAGTAGATTTTAAGTTTAATAAATCTGATTTAATAAATATGAAACTTTTTAATAACAATTTTGAATACAAGAACACTGAGAATAAAAGGGTCCCAAGTCCTACTGAATTGAACTGGGAAAAATCAAAAAAACTATTTTGAAAGGGTGTAACTTTTTCGATTATCTTGTCTTTTTCTTTAATTTCGACTCCACAAAGTTACATATGTCGTTAGATGACAAATGCAAGGAAAAAAACAGTATCTAATCTAATTTTGGAACATTCCCATATTCCCATTAATATATATGAACTTGGGCTCCTTTCATTCTCACATATCCATATTACTTCAATAAAAAAAATGTAAATCAACAACCTTTTGTTTCTTTAGTAGCTTTTTCTGTTCTCTCTTGCCTTACAAACTACTCACACATAATTTAAACTCAAATTTTCGTACCGACACATCCTCCTTGAGTAGTTTTTCTCGCAATAGTGTAAACAGACCCTTATTTTTATTTCAAACACTTTACCTAAATTCTTCAATAATCTGTCCACTTCTTTTCCAGATTTTCCAGATGACCAGGCCATCGTCTACATGAAATGCCATCATCATCGTTCTGCATTCGTTGTAGAATAAACAAAGGATCATCATCTGTATCACAAAAGTCTATACTTTTAAGATAAGATGTAAACTTGATATTCCATGACTTAGGAGCTTGCTTAAGTCCATACAGGTTCTTACATAATTTGCATACTCTGCCACTACCATCATCGTATCCTTCAGTTTGTGGCATGTATATCTCTTCTTCAATGTCTCCATTAAGAAATGCAGTTTTCATGTCAAATATCTTAATAAACCAATGTTTGCAGGCTGCATAGCTCAATAGTAATCTGATACTGGCATGTCGAGTAACAGGAGAAAATATATCAAAATAATCGACTCCATACTCTTGATCTGGCAACTAATCGAGCTTTTTGAACACCATTGTCTTTGACTCGAAATAACCAATCGACTTCCAGGTATTCATTTTTAATAATGAACTCATCTCATCATCCATGGCCTCTTTCCATTCAATGTCTTTTAGTGCATCTTTAACACTCAACTTGTCCACATTTCCAATCAATGCCATGCAGCTAGTTTCCTAATCATGATACCTATAGTATGAGGTGCTAGACCTGTCTCTCAACTTTCTACCATTTCCATTTTGAATGTTTTCTTGTAGATTTTGTTCTTCTTGGATTTCACTGTCACCTTCTGCAAAATCATCATCGCTGCTGTCATAACCAACAAATTTACCTTTCTGGCTCTTTCTGTCATGTTTCTTCAGTTTCTGACTAGGGATGAGATTACATATTCTTGACAATGACTCGTCGACCAAACCATATAATGTCTCCTTCGCTGACTTGTAAGTTCTTATATTCAGTATAATACTTTCTTCAACATTCAGTCCTATGATTGTTCTTGCATCTAGGTCCTTTTCATTCGTTTCTTACTTCGAGTGATGGAAGATATTGGTGAATTCACAGTATCACTAGATGTAGTATTGGTTGTTATGGTTTTTTAAATTTTCCTTATAACGTTATAACCATATTCCATATAGGTGGAATTCTGACTGCATCATTTCTCTTATTTAATGAATCTGGTTGTTTCTCGATCTCGATGGCCTCTTGGCCCCTTGTAAAGTATATGCTGATGCTAATAAGTGAATTTTTCTGTTCTGTTCCATCCGATGAGTTGCCAATGAGGAGGTGTTATATTGTTTTATCGCTAGATAAAGAAATGTTTGAACAACTATGGTCATTAACAGCGGTATTGTACATATTTTATAGAGCAATAATTTCATGCCCGAGAGCCACATCAAATATTGCTACGGGTTGAGCATCCCTGATCTAGTAGCTTTTTCTCTTCTCTCTGGCCTTACAAACTACTCACACATAATTTAAACTCAAATTTTCGCACCAACAAATAAATAAATAAATAAATAAAATAAATAGTAAGTTATCAATACTATACTATTCCTTACTTACCTAACTGTAAGTCTAAGATAGTTAACCAATCAATAGGGCCTAGCCTAGACAATTAAAATTGATTATTTACCAGTGATACAAGTGTACTAACAACTGAATTGATAACGAAAACTTTAAGTGAAAGTTATTGTTGCTCTATTCCAACTGAAGGACTATTAAATAATACAGACAATTACAGATACGAGTACATACAGCGGTGCCCCTCGGCGAGTACCAACCGCGCTTGTAGTAGCGGCGGCGGCGCGGTGTCCGCTACTGTTTCATCGCTCTCTTTGAAGCTATCATTTTAACGGTGAGCATTAGTAGACCCATCATTTTAAAGTTGATTAAATTATCTATAAATTTTGTTGAAAATATTTCATCCCACGACGCAAGGATAAAAAGGTATAATTAGTTGAAGTTACTATTTGTTTTTTGCAGTGACATTTTCTGTAGGTAGGTATATTTATAATGTAAGTATTATGGCGAAATTAAGTTATCTACATAAAAAGTGTATATAACAATTTGTTTAGTTTAGAATATTTGATTGGTGTAATATATAAAAATCACGTCAGTAACTTTATTAGTTTTAGAGCTTTACGCATTTAACCAAGGAAAGCATGAGGGGTGGGGATTCGGGACTTTCTATACTAACAACTAATTGCGACAAAGCGTATTTTTTTACCTTTATTGACTGGGCTGTGAATGATTTTTCCTTTCTACAATTATAAATTGTATCTGTGATAAATGTGACTCGAGGAGCAAGAATATAACACTGTCTCTGTGCATTTTACGTTCTGAACCAGCATTCTACAGCTACAAAAAGAGTAAGAAGTCAACATTCGAAAGAATTGAAGCAAAATTGGCCACACGTTCTACTATGATTGAAAGTTATTTTTCGAATGTATAAATCAAATAATTATTTACAATTTGTGAAAACTTTTTATTAAAGATTCCCATTCCCATTTATCATTTTTTATCAATAGAATCCCTAACTACTAAATTATACCACAATAAAAGAATCAAATAATCGTTTACCTTTATGATTTATTAGTAAATTGATTATTTAATTTAAACTAACCACATGAATAATACGCGATATTTTGACCTTGTTTCCGGCTGTAAAAAGATAGCTTCTCTTTGGCCAATAGGACGCTATATCATTTTAATTAAACATGATGTATAAATAACAACCTTATTAGGTTAATTTTTGAGTAGGGAAAGTTCAAATGGAAATATCGAATACTCGTTGAGTGAAAGATTTGGCTACTCAATAGACCATTATTATAACACAACCAAATAAAATTAAGTGTCTACTATACAATACATCAAGCTTTGTATGGAGGACTTCTTCGCTAACTGTAGCCCTCGCAATTTCGGGATATAGTCTTCATGCCGGGAGTCAAAACTCCTTCATATTACAAATAAAATAGTCATTCTCAATGTTCATTGCAACAATTCCATTTATGAACATTTGAATTTTATACCTGTCGTATGGTATTAAAATAGTATGTTAATTAGCACCAAATTTATACATAATATACTTGATAAATAAGGTTAAATAGAATATACCTGTAACTCAATTTATGATTATTGCGGTTTTTTCGAAAAAGATTGTTCGCAGGATTTTGAATTATTTACGTAGTCAACAAGAAAATAAATAGCAAGGTTTATCTTAAAATTATGATTATTACCATACCTATGTTATCAACAGAATAAAGTGATCGATGAATTGCAATTAAGGAAAAGTAATAAATAAACATCATCACAGCTAATGCCTTTTCAAACAAAGAAAAATAAAGTTTAGCAACGTTTTCAACTGAAAAGCAATAAATTAGAAAATACTTAAAAACTATTGATTTGAGTGGTTGTTTTCAAGTGGAAATGAAAGATGTATATAAAGTATTTTGAATATTTTCGCGAGGACACGCAACTTTTGAATTTAAAACACGTCAATATATTTTTGAAGTGGCGCATTTCAATGAAAACCATATTTTCAATATGAATTTAGTGTGCTTTTCGTTATTTTCTCATATAGAAAATAGAAATTGTAGTTTAAAATATGATAGTATAATTTGCATACCTATATGCAAGTATAGAATACCTTTTGCAGAGAGTAAATTATGAAACTTTGTATTCATGACATTATTATGTTTGTGCATTGATTTCTCACGAAAGATTTAGTGTTCATCGGAAATGCTATAAAATACATTCCCAGACGATTACCAATATCGTCCTTGAGATATAAAATATTAATATTTTATCTTATCCTTTTACACAATTTAAACGATTCCGAGTTGATCACGGGAAAATTTATAATTTACGGCTATATTCAATTTAAAGGAAGGGTGAAAGAAGGATTGATCTATTTTTCAGGAAAGAAAATGAATTTGGCGAGTGAATGGATGCGATCATAAAGGAATAGATAAATGAAGTTTTTGTGGAACTGAAAAATATGAAATAAGTAATTCAGAAACCTAAGATGAATCTTGAAAAGTTGTTTATTGAAAGTTAGGACCGGTTTGTGAAGAACACAAACAGTAGCTACATCGAAAAGTATGCTCATTTATATTTTAGCGTCAGCACAAGCCAAAAACATACAATTTATAACTTCACTAATAAAGTTGTAGGGACTTTTATTCAAAGATAATTTAGCATTGATAACCTGGCGAAATGTTACATGTGGCGTGTTATTATTTTCATACCCGCATCTTTAGTACACCGTTACAGCATTTACAAAGTGTTTATTTTAGTAATTTATGTTTATTGATATTCAATTTGAATTATGACCACGTCGTTGTTCGACCATATTTACTTTCCCCGTTTTAAAGCTTGGATTTATTACAGGACACGAAAAATAAAAATTAATTAAATTAACCGTTATCGATTGTACCAAATAAATTTTCATTAATACACGTTAATTTTAAATCGCCTCCGTCATCATCAACTACCAAATTAAACAACCACTAGTTCATTAGCAACACAAAAACGTGTAATCAAGCAGTAAATGCCCCGAAGCTAAATACCCGGTTGATAAATACATGAAAATAATTTCCATCATTTACCCGATGTTCAATTTCAAAACGCTCCACTTCATTTCTAGAATTCTAAAAAAAAAATTAATCTCAAACAATTATTTAATTTCTGTTTGCCCTTTTAAAATAAATCTTGCACATTAATTTTTTTTTAAATGCTTTCAACATTAATTCCAATAGTCAGATGTCTCTCGCAAAATTTCGCTTCGTCAATTACAAAATTGAAATTAAGCTTACGTGTGGGTGTAGCATTAATGGAAACTGAATCATTTTTTGTGTTATTCTGAAAGTAATTGTTCCTTTTAATGTAATTGTTGATTTTAATAAAATTTAGGCTTATCTTTTTTTTCGAGCTTTCACGAGACATCTGCTACTGACTAAAAGCTCTTTTTACAGCTTCAAGGTATTCATCTAAAGAGGTGATTAGAGTTCTACTACCACTCTGACTATATCCGTAGAGACCTGCTATCACCCTCGAATATCAATAGATCCCAAGCTTTAATGCATTGTTATCAATTTTTTTAATTCAACATATAGGTGTGTACAAGCACAGCTGGCTCGTCCATGTAGGCAACCTAGGTGGTCGCCTAGGGCCCAAATTGAGGATTTTTTAAATTTAAAAACATAAACTGAATAAAAGTTTCTAGTACTTCTAAGTACTTCTGCGCTACTAGCTCAGGCAGACGAATTGCTAGGTAATGAAAGGTGAAGAGTATTTTATTTTATTTAAGTTGTCTTAGAAAATAACCCTAACGTAACACTACTCAGTTTGGCAACCTCGCTGTGCTTCGCGGAGGGCGAAGTGTAAGGTTGTAGTGCGGCGTCAACCCCGCAATTTGCCCTGCCCCACCCTGGTTGCGACTACATTTACCAACATAATCATGAAAATGGATTTGCTAACATTTGTGTAGCCCTTCGTATTTTGCTTACGTTGCTACTTTCCGTAGCTAGTGTTGAACGAAGTTTTTCAAAACTTAAGCTAATTAAAACGTATCTGCGCAGTACAATGTGCCAGGAAAGACTTGTGGGTCTGACGACAATTTCTATTGACAGTGAGATAGCAAGACAATTACACTCAAAAGCCCTCATACAAGAATTTGCTAAGCAGAAAGCAAGAAAAGTACCATTTTTTTAAGTGTTAAGAGAAACTATTTGTAATCTAACTGTGACTTTCTGTTATTTCTAATTATTAATCTATAAGTTGTCAAAACAAAAGACAAATTATATGTATTATACGTAAAATTAACATTCGTTTTATTTACATATCCCAGTCAATAATTATCAAAGGTTATAAAATCAAATTCCTTGTTATAACAATTATTAACAAAATCGTTTTTCCTAAGTTCCATACTCGCCAGACCCCGAAGAAGGCACTTTAATGAGGGCGCAGACTTTGATTTCGCCTAGTGCGCCAAGAACCCTACAGTCGGCCCTGTGTACAAGACTCGCTACCGTTAATACCTTTTTGGCAAACTATTCTGGTACTGGTACTCGGTTTGTTATTGATTTCGCGTGAGGTAATTAGTTTGCACCGATACAAAAGTCAAACACATCAATTCTGATCGTAATTTAAACTTTTGGCACTGGTTTACGTTACCGAATCTCTCTTGAAGGTCACGAAACGGTAAAAGGACTCTTTATTTAATAGCTTGGGATGTAAAACCCTTAATTGACATGGAACACACAGCCGAGGGGTCGAAGAAAGCCCACTACGGCAGTTTTCTACTTTTCAGACCTCACCCGTCGGCGGGTCTAGGACAGTTCGGCGCGGCCATTTTGGCGCTGCTGGTTCGGCGCGGCTGATTCGGCGCGGCTGATTCGGCGCGAGGGGTCAGTTCGACGCGGCCGCTTCGACAAATGCATATTTTTTCTTTTAAATTTGAGTATATTTTTACTTTATTATTTAAAGTATATTAAATAAGGTTAGTGTGTTTTATGTAGGTTCGATATAAGACAGAGATTTACAAAAAATAATTTTATTTTTGCATTGAATGTAGAAGAACACATACTTATATTTAAAAGCTTATACAAAAAAGTTGTTAATAATATTTACAAAAATGCATACCTACTTAGTAATTGGCATACTTGCAAAAAAATGACACACTTAATTTAATCCCATCTCAAAATTATGCGCAATTCCTCTTAAGAAGTCAAGGATGTTTCTGTTTTGAAAGTCTGTTACTAACCGAAATATCCTTTCATCAGCTTCACGATATCTTCTTCTTCTTTTGAGGAGGCTGGTGGCCTGCAACAATTTGTTCTAAATACAAATCTCTGCCATTCTGGATTTTTCCCCCCGTCGGCAGCGGTATCAGTTTATGACGGTTTATACGCGCTTCTCACAATAGCGTTCTTTGTGGATATTACGATACAATCTTGGAATGCCAGTGAGTACTTCATAACATTGAAACTGTAATAGAAACCAAGCCATTGAACCGTGTCAAAAAGAAAAAGTCAAAATCTTCAATACGAAATTTGAAAATGTGGCTATGTTTGATAGGTAGGTCGACCTTTGCATCATTTGCTTCGAAACATCCCCCCCCCCCCCCTGGAAAAGTGATGTGCTCAACATACATTATGGACGACAATATTTCCTGGATATGGAAGAAGATGCGACCAAGGAAGAGATATCGGCGGCTTTTCAGAGTGACTATCCAGACACGGAATACTCCCTTAAGTCTCTGCGTAAAGTATATGGCGGGACACAGATTGCGGTAATACGACTGATAGCGCCTGCTGCTCGGAAAATTCTGGATACAGGAACCATCCGAGTCGACTGGTGTAATTGCAGAATCCGAGAGGTGGTGAGACCATTAAAGTGTTTCAAGTGCTGGAACTTTGGATACATATCACGGAACTGCAAGAGCAGCGTCGACCGGGCTAAAGACTGCATCAAGTGCGGCAATGCTGGTTACGAAGTTACCGAATGCACACGAAGTGCAAAGTATCCTAAATGTGCAGAAGAGGCCCACATCGCAGGTAGCAGCCGATGCCCACAGTACACTCGGGCTCTTCAGGCGCTCCATAAACGACGCTAATCTCAGCCATGGAGGAAACAAGTGACACGAACCCCCAAACCACTTATAACATTTCGAATGGGACGGCGGATTTAAGGTCGTCTGAAAATACCGCAGGAAGAGTTACGACTAATGCTTCTCCCGCCATGTATTACTTAGCCGTAGCCCCGTGGGAGAATCACAAGGCCGCAGAAGAACGGGGGGTTTTTAGTCGGTGCAAGTGCGCCACACGGCAATTTATTTGCTACCTTATTTTCTCATTTTAACGATGTAATGTTCTCGTTTCGAGAAATTGCACACGAAATTGGTAAGGAAAGTGCCCTGTTTCTCAATTGGAAAGTGATTCAAAGCGCAACATTACAAACGTTACAAGAATTCACAATTGTATGTATTTTTGTTACAATAATTCCATTATCATTCACTTTCTAAGAGAAAGGTGGCTCCCTTCAGTTGAGGTTTCATCTGGAACCGCTACACCAGAAAGGTAACGGGGCAGCAAGGAAGCATTCAAAGAAATCTGCATGGGGACGTCAAATTGAGGTCAGCAACGCGCCACTACAGGTACGTCACTTGAATCATGTCTCAGTAGGAATGTTCGGTGGAATAAAAATGACCATACCTCCACCTGAAGGAAGAAAATATGTACTCTTATTTGGTTATACTGAATAAATGTACAAGTAACTCTTTTGTTTGCAGAAATGCGGCTACTTTAAGAAACGTAAACACTGACCAATGTTGGTGCAATGACCTAAATGTTTTATTTATTATAACTGCGCGCTAATAGCACAATGAATGCAATCTTATAACCGATAGGTTAACTCCCCACACCGATTTTCCTGTACGTAAAGGTTAGTATATTTCATTAATGTGTTGGGTGGATACATGCTCAGCAAACATTCGGAAATAATGTCGCTTCTAGATTTCCAACCCATTTCATTGGTAGATTCTTTTTCACGAAACATTATTTGGAATCGTGATGGTCATGTGCAGATGTTTAGCCGTGAACCAATAACAGACATATTAGATTAGAAGCACAGTAAACCTGCACTGGCAACCAAAATCCTATATAAAAGTTGACCATGGAAGTTCCTCACGACTGCGCACCATCTTCCTTGCACGAAGCGATAATGGAAACTCACACACATAGCGTGGAGGTGGCTCATATCAGACGCCCAAATAAAAGGAACCAGAGCTCAAACAAAATTGCCAGAACATTATTTACCAGAATGTGAGCTGTAGAGAGACAAATTTGAAACTGAAAACCAGATTCACTCAACATCATTTTTACTATACCTTATCTTATGGATCCGAAGCACTAAAGTAAACGGAAAAAGAATACCCTTATTCAAGATCATGTTAATAAATGCTGAAGTGCTGAATAAGAGAGAAAACGTGGTGCATCATCAGTAAAGGTGATAATTGGAATATTTTGAGGGTAGGTATACGGAGAAGCGCAAGGTACTCTTTGTGGAGATTAATATTGAAAGGTGAAATTATTGTAAGGCGAAGTAATTTGAGAGAAAGGTGTGGACTCAGTTTCGGCCAAATTTTAGTAAATAAAAGGTATAAATTGAAGTTTCCAATTTCGTGTACCGGCTAAACATGAATTTGTAACTACTACGCCGCTCTGTCGATCTGAAAACTTGGTGATTGAACGTCTATATACCTACTTATAATCCAAGGAATTAAATGAAATAAACATCGCTAGTTAACCAAACTTCAAAAGGATTTCATGTTTTTATTGAAAGTTCAAAGCCTTTACGAGGAACGGCAATCGACCTTCCATAACCGATTATTTAATCGCAGACAGTATAATAATAAATGATTATTGTAACAAATTGCGTACACGGTTAGATGATAACATGGCCAACCCCTATGAGAATACATACATTTTAAGCGTAATATGCATAAAATTAAATTATTAATTTACACACTGAGTAAACAATAACCATAAAAATGACTGCTTTCGCATTATAAAATTACAGTACAGCTACCAAAAATAATAAATATCAATTATGATAAACATGTAATCATGTTTAAATAATTACATCATGCGATTTTTCTTCGTTTTATAGTACATACCTACCATAAGTAACGAGTATTTCTCAAAACCGTTGTGTGGGTTTTTGCATATGGAGAAATCAAGTTTGTAAATTGTTTTCATTTTTAGGTCAAACAAATTTATTGTTATTCTGTGAAAATAGTTCAAGGGTAGTTAAATAATATAAAGTCCTCTGATAAATTGATTAATATAAATTATAGTCGCAAATTGCGAAAGTTGAATGCTACTTTCCCACAGATAAATATTTTTCAGTTGAGAATACACCAAATGCGCTACGATTAATTATCCGGCATTAAACAATCTGGATTAATGTTAATGCAGTTATAATTTTACAGATTTTTTAAACATATGCTGTATTTATGTTAGCATTTACAATTCTGTAACTTATTATCCATGCGTTTAATCATGTTTATTGAGTTGTTTTTACCATTTTTGTATTATCTGTATACGAGCTGAAGATGGAGTGTTACTTTGTTTAAGCTTCTTTGCGCTATTCAATGGCTCATTCTATGTAGACATTTACGGCGGAAAAGAGATTTGACTGATTTTTAAAGTAGTCGTCGTTTTTTTTCGGATCGTAACTTGTTGGCAAATGGATAGCAAAAACATTTCCTTGTTTTAATATCTCCTCTATACAGAAAGTTTACTAAAGCTTCATGAATAAAGGATTAAGAAAAATCCTTTTATCCTCCGTGCATCTGCTATAGGTAGGTGTCTGTTTACATTACATTACTGAAACGCTTACATCCTTATTCATTATAATCATTTCTGTATAAATCGGATGGTTTAAAAACGTTCAGAGATCTCTTTCATGTTTTATTTCGAAATTCGGGATTAATTTTTTTACCAACGGAAATAATAATCACTTAAAGTAAAACAAAAAAAAATGTGTATAATTTCGGCTAAAATAACATTAATTTCCGAACAAAAAGTTCCTTAAAAAGTATATTAATCACCGAGTGAATCTCCAAAGTTACAAAATATTAAGTTCAGAAAGTGTTAAACACGTTTGTTTAGTGTTATAACGGCTGCCATCACAAGGACAATTTGACAACGTCTCAAAATCAAACAGAAATTTATAGTTACAAAACTATTTTATTCTCTAACGCAATCATCTATTAAATGTACCTTCCAGACAAATTTTTCTCACAATTTGGTAATTGTGGATGCTCTAAAAACTGCAGCTTTAATTAGTCCAACTTTTCCATCTGCTGCAACTTTGGTGACGATTTGACGAATCCAGAACTCGTCGACAGGTATGTATTATTGTAGAAAATTCGTGTTCTTATTGAAACAATTCTGTAATACTTGCATTCGAATGCATTATTACAATAGCTATTCGATACGTTTTTCCTCGAACTGTATCTTATTGCAGCATAACTGTAGGACGCCATTCCTATCCTTGTAACTGCCAATAATGTAAATGAAACCAATTTATTATGTTTTCTGTACTCGCGTTAGACCACGGACATTAACAAAACAATGTCCGTGTAAAAGAAGAAGGAGGAGCATTGTTTTAATTTTTTAATTAATGTTTTTCAAAATCCTCAGGCACTTAATAACTGGATGATTTGTGGTCCAGAAATCGTTCGGGTTTTTGAGGACTTTTTGAAAGCTCTCTGCATCATCAGTGCAGCAATGATAAAAATCACCACGAGCAAACCTCTGCATTCCAGAATAAGTCTCTACAAATGTTAGAAGTAGAATGTAATTGAGAATTTAGGAAATCCATTCGATGAAGAGACGACGGATCTCGTAAATCTCTCTACCCAAAATGGGAAAATGCACACCAATGTGAAGTCGGAACTTCTTAAATGTCTTCAAGCTCTTTCTGGATCATGATCTCCCAACCGTAGAGCCTACAGTTTCAGCAAAGATACTAGATGGAGCGGCAGTTGTTCACCTTGCGAAACCGCGATCCTCAAAGATTTTTGCAGAATACGCTCGAAAGGATTTTTTCCCTTTATAAAGTCACAATCAGTGAATGTACAAGGCACCAGAGGAAACCGAAGAACAGGATCTCTCGAAAAAGAGCAATCTCGACATCCCCTCTCCCAAAAAAGTGGAACAGTTTTCTTCGTGTGGCTAAAAACGAAGTTGAGTTGTTCAATTTTCTTCATCTATACATTTTGAAGATTGGGCAGGATAACAAGCGGGTTATAACAACTGACGGCGAAAATGTGAGCTGCTCTCCTCTTGCTGACGTTGCTGGTCTTACACCTTGTAACCATGAAGAGGCTGATACTCGAATGATCCTATATCTAGACGATATGGTCAAGAAAGGACTTAAGAAAATCATAATTCGCACAGTTGATACCGGATACCGATGTAGTTGTCCTGGTTGTTGCCGCTGATTACACTCTTGCAGTAGAGCGTTCGGCGCTGGGAAAGACTTCGGCTCTCTACCTACTCATTCATATGGTCGCATTATTGCTGAAAAATCAGCCGCTCTTCCTTTGTTTCATCCCTTAACTGGATGCGACAGAGTGTTGGGATTTGTAGGAAGAGCAAAGAAAATCGCCTGGGATATCTGGAATTCATTTCCAGATCTCAAACCTGCGCTTCTTCGTGTGGCAAGGGCAATTCCAGGAGAACAAATAATTGACGATGACATTAAAATGTAAGATGCAAATTATGGACGATACTTCTAATTCCAAATAAAATTTGAAGTGGCCCCATATCAAAATAATATTGTTTGGCATACCCTTCGGATGTAGAATCCAAAATTTCGCGTTCCTATCACAAACCGAACATTTTTTGTGCTATGCTGTTCTACTAATACCGGAGAACAAATTTTACTTACGATCCAGAGTTATAAGCGTTTTGTTTTTCGCCCATTGCATTAAAACCATTCTTTTTGCTCCGTCTAGGAGAATCTGCAAACGTTTAACCAAACTACCCCTTCCGGTTTCATTTAACATGCGGTTAAGATTTGTCGACAAAAAATTCTGCTTAACAGATGGGCGGGCGTCTTAGACTTTTTATGAACAAAAAACCCAGTGAGGTGAAGTTAAGAAGCCAAAAAGGAGACAGATGAGAATATAGCTAGACTACTGAAATTATTTTCATTTTTCAAAGGATGTGCAAGTGATAAAACGGAAAAAAATATTAGGGCGCATGCAGCTGTCATATTAGTTGAATCTGAACCTAGCTGTGATGGGGAAAGTTCCTTAGAAAATATAAATTCGATAAAGAAAGTGTGACTGGGGAGATAGGAAAACTTTCTAATATGTAAAAATTTCAAATTCTTGCAAAACCCTTAGGCCCTTTTCCAAAACGGCCCAAAAGTAATCTCTGCAGAGTACGCCCATTTTTAAACCAGAACCGGGCAAACACAGATGGATCTTGATTATGCTATTCATCTACACTTAACAGTATTTATTGTGAACCTTTTCGACTACGACTAGCGATTGAGTAAAACAGTCTGGTCATGCCCAATATGCTTGAAGTCTCATTTCTAAAATTTTGTTGTGCAAATTCTGTGATATAACGTACTCTACCAATAATTCAAATAACCAAATTGAAACATTAGATTCTATTAGCGGTTAGTCCTTTCCAAGGAAGGAGAATGTTATATCGAAATCTGGACTGAAGTAATCATCTAGCGTTGGTAATCTCGTACGAACTTTTGGAATCAAAATGCAAATAAGTTTGACTTCCCGAACTAACAGGATAGCCAGGAGTGTAAATTGATGTGCAAGTAACGTAACAGGATAAAAGAAAGGTGCATTTTGCTTTACAGTACTGTATTCACAACATGTTAGATGTAAATGATTCAAAATATGTAAGCTTTTGTGGACGGTGGAGTATGAGGAAGGAATGGATAGGAAAAGAGGAGGGAGGATACTGCAGAGCTGTTGGAAAGAAAGATAGGATACGGATAAGACGAAAGGGGGCATACTCAAGAGAGGACGTAGAAGGAGAAGGGAACTGGGAAGGGGAGAGGCAACCAGACAAGAGATAGCAAGAAGAGACGGCGACACTCAGAATCAGGAAAGGAGAGGCAGGATAAGAGAGGGGAAGCACAATGGAAAATATGAGGAGATAATGTCACAAGGAGTGCCGAGATATTTAATGGGAGAGATAAGTAGGAGGAGAAAAAGAACAATCTAACTAAACATTGATGGAATGATGAGGAAAGAAGGTGCAGGCTATGTAGAGAGGGATGGGAAATTATACGACACATGCTGGAAGCGTTTATGGAGTTGAGAGAAAAGGAAACGGGTTGGGGGAAATCTTAGGGGTAGGAGGGGAAAGAATGAACTCGATGGAGGATGTGGGGAAAAAACAAGAAGGGTAATGGGAAGGGGAGTGAAGGTGCATTGTAAATAGGAATGGGGAAATGTTATTGTAAGAATAGGGATTCTTGTCAAAATAAATGACAAAAAAAGACTACATTATATGTATACCTAAACCTTCGTCATAATAATTTATACATTCCAATCAAGAGTTTTAAATGCTATGTTGTCACAAAAATATAATTTCCTTTTTCAACTTTTTATATTATCGTCTTGATTAAGGTGCTTTGAATTAATAAAACAACTTAAAACCTCCCCTTAGACAATGAATATTTAATAAAATCAAAATTTTTAATGAAGCGAAGGATGATGGTTTATGTTTTGGTACTTATCTACAAAAAATATAAACCATCATCCTTCGCTTCATTAAAATTTTTGATTTTATTAAATATTCATTGTACAAGGGGAGGTTTTAAGTTGTTTTATTAATTTAATCACTACCCCTTTTTGAGCCTCTGACTCCACCATGCTTTGATAATAAATTTAGAATTCGATTAACTATAATAGTTTTTGCACTGCCATACCAATGGTTATTAACCATGAAACATATTCTTTACCTAGCTTGATTTGTTCAATGGTATCAGAGAACACACCATTAAGTAACGAATGACCATGATCATGGACATAAATTAATAAATTACAAAAGTTAATTAATTCTAAGCACACTTTCTGTCAACAATAATTTTTTATCACTGGTATTGAAAGCGAGACCCTCATTTTGAGGACAAAAAGTATGGTGTCAAGGAAAGTTACTGTACCTACTTATAATAAACAAAACACCTAAATTGAATCTGCAAATTAAAAGAATTTTTTTTCTTTCTGCAAGTAAACAAACTTGAACTTTGATATGCAAATTTTAAATAAAAATAGACAAATGTTTTCATACCTTTTCTCGTGTTCGAATTATAATATGGAGCAATACAACTTAAAATAATATTAATATTTAATGGTGGGAATGGGTATTAATGTCCACAAAATTACATATAATGATTTCGCAAGGAAGTAAACATCAAAGTTTCGGAATTAAACAGGATTTTTAAAGTTTAATTTGATGGCATTCGTAATATGATTAAATATTATAAATTAAACATGACAAATTTCGAATGCAAATTAAAAGAAAAACAATTTTTGGCATTGAAAGTGGAAATATTCATCGAAAACGTGTAGTAATAATTTAAGCACATAAGTTTTGTAGAGCCATTCTAAAATAATTTAAAGTCGACGAATGAAATTTCAGTATAAGAAGTATTCTTTAATCTGACAGAAGCAGTAAAACAAATAAGATAATTGGAAATATGTGTTGGCAGCAGCTCAAGGTCAGGGGATGTTATTTATCCCGACTGTTAGGACCGGACTACTGCGTCTGCTTGTAATTAGGAGAATATATTGCTGCAGCTATGGTTTATGGACCCTTGCATTTCAGATCTGTCATTGGATACTTTGGGACCTGCCTGAAATACAGATTTAAAATGTTCCCCACTAATGTAAGTTTTAAAAAGCGTGAAAGAAAGTCGTCTCCGTGCAAGAACGTGGTGCATTTTACATTTATAGAAATAAATCTGTCATTTGTAGTGATGTTTATCCACCATTTTACTTTGTTCGTTACGTTCATTTACTATATTTAATACTGTTTATTAATGAAAAGTTAATTGCTTGCACTACGATTAAAAAGTACTTTTCCCAATCTTAAAAATCGAGTGATGAAAACCTTTCCAGTTCATAACATCCTGTAAGGCTGGCAATGACCTGACGAAGTTACGTCGACCATATTTTATTATTTAATAATGTTCCAAATGAGGAATATATTTAATACGGCAATTTTTTTTTTTGCAAAATGGTCAGACCAAATTTGGCAAGATTTAATGTGGGTATAAGTGTAGATCGTTTAAGTAGGGAACAATGAACCAACACGTTTGACGATTTTATTTATATACCATTCTACACACCACCTGCCACCTGTATTCATAAATACTTCATTTTGTAGGAACTGTATTTGTTTAAAAACCGACATGTCTACATCTTGATTTCATTACATTAATTGATACCGAAGTAGGAGTTGAATGAATAAATCATACATTTTGACAAATTTATTATATTCATTTGATACTTTAAACGGAATCTCTCTTTAATTAATCAAAAATCGTTCTAATTATGAGGTTTCTTGACATACCATCAGCTACATCCTTTTTATGTATCATGCGAATTTCCGAGAAATTATACCAGCGATTGCCTTAATTAATTAAATTTAAAAACTACCATATCATATGTGATGGTCAATTGTGTTACTAAAATAGAAAACAAGTTAATATTAATCGCCTTAATTAGGCGTCTTTGCTGCGACATATTAAGATACATCATTCTGTATTTTTTCTCGTTTACAACAGCTTATAAGGCTGAAATTAGAAGATTAAGTGTTATTGAACCACCATCGCCGCGCAGATTTCAGCTTCAAGAAACGAAATTTATTGCACCTATTAATTATACCTATTAGATGTTATTCAATGATACTTCTGTTTACAAACCACATATTTCTATAACTTCCGGTTTATGTTAGTTTAAGTGGAGTTCCATGTTTCAAAGTAGGTAACCCAATAATTATTAACTAAATACGGAAAGAAATATTAATGTTTCGGCAAAAATGTCACAAGAAACCAAAATAGTCGTAATTTGTCCACTTGGCATGTTTATGTAAAGAGCAAGAACGCGATCTTAGTTATTGAAAAGTTTATTCACTTATAATTGCACAAGAGGTTTGTATTTTACCGAGTGAATTTGGGTTGTTTAATAAGAATCTGTTGCCTAGCAATTAGACGAGAAAAACTGTCAACCAATAAATTTTTAGGTTGACAGTTTTTCGAGTCAAATTGCTAAAGGAAACAGATTAGAATTTAAATAACACAAATTTACTAGGTATAAATGTAAACCTCAAGTGTAATTCGGCAGGACAATTTAACGAACAAGAAATTTAGAGATCCGTTCGTAACTTTACCAATTCGACTCATTCAATAACTTCTGTTTGTTGCTTCTTTTAATTTTATTTTCAGACTTGGGCGGAAAAATAAAATAATTCAAACTAAGGTTATTATCTCGGAAACTATTACCTTTAGATATAGGACATATTTAACAAAAATCATAGCTAACTTAGAAATCAGTTCATTCGTGAAAAAATATACAGAGTGTTCTATTTAAAATAGTCGACTTTTGACAGTTCTTCTGTGGTCATTAGAAAAAATTCAGTACGCCCCTTTTGCAACAAATTTCGTTCAAAATCAGCATATCGAGAAATAAAACGCTTCTTTGTTTATAATAATCTCAAAATTTGTTGCTCTGTTGCCAATGATTGAATAGTTATGATTTTTTTACTGATTTTATTTAAGAAACTTTAAATTTAAGAAAACTTTCCTCCTACACATATAAACTTGTTGTTTTCATTCCATTTTATAGAACCAATACAAGACGAAACACTCTTACGTGATGTCAACAAGGTTTACCTGAAAGGTGATCAATAACGGAATGTAAATCGTACAATTTTGTGGTGTTTGTATAGCGTACTCGGATGGCTCATCAGTGTTCTGTAAAGATCTTTTCAAGTCATTGACTTCGTGATTTTTTAAAAACCAGTCGGCAATGGAAAGAAGAAGAGGCTTTTATGGTGTTATGGGTGTCATAGATTGACTAGAAACCAGAGCATTGGGCCTAGGTGCCATGGATATGAAGGAGCTTACTGCCTTGATAATCTGTCTTTAAACCATGGACCTTTTTGAAAATTCCTTTCTTGCTTTCCAATTACAACGTAATCTAATTCGTAAAAGCAAGGTTGGTCTATAAACAAAGAACAGAAACAAAGTGGCAGTCAAATTTCTTTTTTGAATAATTACAAAATAATTGACATCGTTGAAAAAAAAACAACCCACAACACAAGGAATTGAACAAACAAGACGTTTATTTTTGGATCTTCATGGATACAATTTGGATGTACCTCGTTACGTTATGAGCAAACGCATCTGTGCTTTCACAGCGCCCATTTAAATGTTTGAGCAGTCAACTGCGACACGGCCAAGAGAGATAAATAAAGCACAAGCAGGGGCAGCCAGAAGAATGCCTATGGTGATGCCTGGTTACCCTGCCATTTACACATGAGTGAGATTAGGGGGAAAAAAAGAACGTACAACTACGTTGACTTACTTCACATTGTTGCTTTAGAAATTTTTCAACAATTTCAGTTCTGAATCTTTTCAATTTAGATTTTTTCATATTAAAAAGCATCTTTTCAATTTCTTTATGACCGTATGAAGTTATTTTCGCTTCGTTATCCTTTGTTAATTGTGCAGAAGGGAATCTTTCCAGTTGTTTGTCAGAATTTTAGACTTTATCGATTGATATCATTTATTGCAAATATTGAGAATAGAGACCCAGACAATCATATTTGAAAGGTTTTTGTAATTTTTATATCAGACAGTTCGACGTATCATAAACTTTATCTGAAGGTAAGCAAATATTGATTTGAAAAAAAAAATAACTTACTTAAAAAGTTGTTTTTTGTTTATTTTCGATTAGCTAATTCGTACTAACCTATCACAAATAAATAACAATTGTCATTTTTCTCAGTAAAAATTATAAAGGCTTGCGAAGGACCAAATTTGATATTCGTCCAACACCGCAAATTGTTTTATTAATAAACAGTACTGAATATTATCTCTTGGCATAAATCAAACTATTGTTTATTAATCAAACAATGTTGCTTCCTAATACGTGATTTATATGTTTAACAGTTTTTTATTTAGTTCTTTCATTGGCGAAGAACATTTCACTAAATTACACAGACTGAATGAGACAAGTTACAACCACTATCAACATTTGCACGCGCAATTACAACAATAACCTATACCTTTTAAAGGAGTCGTTGACATTTTTCGTTCGTCTGAAGCTAAAAGGTAATAATTTGATTCTTATGTATTCACAAATTCAGGTTAAACGTGATATGCTAATAGAATCAAAGCAAGAAGCGATAGTAAATCAATTCTATTATAGCTTCAAGTCTTTGAATTTTTTATAATGATTAATTCATATAACAGAAATTTGTATATTTACACTTTATTCAATACACTAACATTAGCAGCGCTATACATATAGTCAATAAATTATAATCAGGAAGTTCGGTATGATATATTTCGAAAGCGCTTGCAAGTTAAATTGGTTTACTTTAATGTATTAGATGCTAATGAACTAGAATGCAGAACACGAATGTAAAAATTATAATCTTTTTCCCAGTTTTGAGTTTATTATTTACTAGATAATCGTTTACTAAGACAAACTAAGTACTTATAGTTCCAGTACAGTACAGTTTCCTTCTTCTATCTCGCTTCATTCGTGTTTATCAATTTGTTCCTCCGTAAACTCTTGTAAAAAATTGCATTGGAACTAGTCCTTTAACACGTGGACGATTCTTCATTCGATGATCGATGTGGTAGTAATTTAATATTTGACTACATTTGATGTTGGAAACCCCATACCAGTGAAGAGTATCCCAAATACAAATACGGCGAATAGGACGGTCATTCGGATATGTAGATGTAATGAAATCTGGAAAATGTTGCCTCACACCAATTCTGATTCACTTTAACCCTGTAGACCGGGGCTAAATCCTGTTTAAAACTCGATTCCGCGTCACTAAAGTGTCGCTGGGTCCATGGAAGAGCCACGCATTCAAGAATATCGCGCGGGTACACGTCATGGTAGATTTTTACCTCTTAATCCATCAAAACAAAAGGTGTCCTTCCAATGGAAGGTCATTCTGAAAATAGATGCTCATACAAAGAAAAGTGATTTTGATTGGATATTGAATTCATGGATGTTGTAAATGACGACGGTGTAAATGTAGTAAAGTTGGTCTTCTTGATGAAAAATCTATTGAAATTGATATAAAGTTAGAAGAAGAGATTAACCACAAGGTAGAATTCGAAAAGAGCTGAATAGGGCAGTGAAGGAGAAGAAAGAGAAGAACAATATGACGAAACAAACAAAATCAAGAGACGATGCAGAGATAAGCAAGTTTATAAATAGGAAGTAGTGTTTCCCGAAGTTCTCATTACAGGCTCTAGATGGATCTTTTATGATAAAATGGCCTCAATTTAACAAGACGGTGCGATTGGTGGTATGGTGGTAAGTGGCTACCGGAAACCAACCCTGTAAAAAAAAAGTATACCCACTAGTTGCCGGAATAGTATTATTTTCATTCGGAATTAAAAAGCTTAAGTTGTAAAGTAAAACTCTAAACCTCCCCTTTAATGCAATATATTTATGATATGATATGATAAATATATTGCATTAAAGGGGAGGTTTAGAGTTTTACTTTACAACTTACCATTCACCCCCTTTTTGAGACTTACGAACTTCATCAACAATGTCATTAAAAAGCTTATTTCTTAAGAGCAATTTAAATAAGGCAATATATTTGAAACCTATTAATGTTGTAAATAACTAATACGGTAGTGTCCTAATTGTTTAATACGATTATATGGATAATTGTTTGTTAGATTTAAGCTTTGTTAGATCTAAAGTTGATCTCTATCTCTATTACATAAAGCTCATGTTATTGATTGTAATAGTACCTTTACTCCGTTAATTTTACGTTACAGGGATTATCGTTATTTTAATCAGCACAGTTTCAAATGTGATCTGTATAACGCTTAGTGGGATCATATTTGTCAGTAAGACAATGACTTTACCATAATTTCACCACTGCTGCCCAGAGAGGTAATTTTACTACTTTACAACCTATATCAGACCGTAAATCTCACATTATTTATACTCGCTGCCTTACATTGGACCCCCTCCTATTTTTTTAAAAAAGATCTCGACATTCATATTACCTTTCCTTCCAAACGTCGCCTTAAATACACCCTTATTCACACCAAGGACAAAATCGATATTATGGATAAATCTGGTGTTTACAAGTTATTGTGTGACACTGTGTGCAGCCTTTTATATCGGCCAAACGGGTCGCAAATTCAAAGTCAGGTTTTCCGAACATTTTGCGTGTATCAAAAATAATAACATATGCTCCAAATCATCCTTCGCTGAACACATTTTACAATCTGCCCGTTCCTCCACGTTTGCGACAAGGGTATCAAGTTAGATTTGCTTGAAGTCAAGGTAATTGTCAACCATTTCAACAAAAACCCCAACAGTTCACTTATTGAAATCCTTAATCTTAACAAAAATTTACTGGTCCTTTAATTTTGGTTGTTTTACTAGTATTTATCCCCATGTATATCTGGTCAATATTACAGTTTTCCTCCTTTCCTTTACCTGTCAATCTCATATGGCGATCCCATTTGTAAATTTGTAAATTTGTTTGACCTAGTCTCACGTTTTTTCACTCCTAATGGTGCGTTCTCAAGGGCTTCTAAAATGTGACCCCGTTAAAGTTTAAGGTTTATGTCATTCTACCTTATTATTTCACCATAACAACTGATAAAACAAGAAACATTAATGACTAAATAACGCCTCTTTACATGACAACCGGATTTTAGATAGCAACGGGCGTTATTTTTTATAACGCTCGCAAATGTAAAATTTATGCCTCATAATAATAATAATAATAAGGATGTTAAATGTGAGTCTATACTGATTTTATTGTTATCATCTGCTGATCTGCCAGAGGCCCTCGGGCTATACACTGTCGACCTTAGGCGTTATTTAGTTCATAACGCCCTAGATACCTTAATTACTATTATGTCTCTTAACTAATCATGTGTTAATTGTTTTTCCCCGTAAGTCGGTTTTTTTCCTTATCAGTTATCAATATATTTAACCTCATATTTTTCAGCATGGCACGTTTAATTTTTAATTAATCTGCATTCATCACTTGGTTATTTTTGGTTTGTCTCACTTGTTCCCAGTGATGATCTGCGTGATTCCTTATGATGTTTAATTTTTTGATTTTGTTTTGATTCAAATTTTGTTCACTTTCATTTCATGTTTTAACGTTTTAATTCAACCGTCCCTACAAATTTTATTTATAGTAAGTAGACTGCTATACCTTAAGTTTATAGCTTATCACTATTATTTTTAGCCTGATGATGACCTACTAATTAGTATCGAAACATGTCGTATTAACGAATTTCATCTAGAAATTTTATATATACATATATCGTATATTCAATAAATTTTGTATATGGGGAAGGTTTTGTGATTACTTTGGAATGTTGTTAACGAGATGGTGCAACATTTAAATAAAAATATATTAAAACTTTTTAATGTACACGCCCCATATCGACGTTAACGATGTAAGAATAAGGTCCGGTCGTTTTTGACACCCGCCCCGGCGTAGAGGCTTTTGATAATGGATTAATAACTGAAACTGGTTGTTCATTTGTGAAACTATGATCACGGGCATGCTTGTCAAAATCATTTTGTCTATTTGGACGTACCCGATTACTTTTCGTAATCTCGGATCTCACCAAATTTTTCTTGCAAAGTACGTTTGGATATCGGTAAGTTATATGAAGGAGTTGCATCTTATTTGGTAATCCTGCCGCTCCTTAACATAATACAATTTTTTTTACGTGACATTTTAAAAATCGTAAATATTAACAAAAGTACAAAAAATAATACCAGGAAATAATACACCGTTGAATAGGGTTTTTTGTGGAGAATTTGATGGTAAATAAAAATACAGGGTGTTCCATTTAAAATATTCGTATAAATTCTATTTAAAGTTCACAAAGTTTGAATTCTCATTTTAAACACTCGGTATAAAACTAATCACTTAAGTAGTTTTTTTTGTAGAGTAACACGACATTAGGGTAATATTATTCGTTAAACAAATTTTTCCTTTTTTGAAGAGTAACTTAGTTATGAATATTATAGTCCGACCTTGAATTGTATCAAATTTTGACAAAATAATTAATATCTTGGCAACCGCACATCCAATATTAAAAAAAAATTCAAGTGTGATATAAATATGGTTGGTCGATACATTAAGAGAAAAAAATACAGGGTGTGCCATTTAAAAAAAAGTGACATTTTCCTGCCACGTGAAAATGCAACATACTGTAGATAAAAGAATATTTTTAAAAAAATGCGCAATTCAAATCAAAGCAACTTTTATTTGAAACTTTTTTCTGTATCTTCAACCCATATTGAGTTATCGACCAATTACGGAGCAGTGGGACACCCTGTATATCTTTTGACTTTGCTTACATCTCCTTCCCATTCCCAATCAAGGTTATACTTGCAATGATGCTACTGCAGCTGCATTGTTGTGTCATGTGTGTAGTTAAAGATTGATAAATTCCTAAGCTTTTGTTTAAAAATTCATAGTATTGAAATTACGGACTAATTTGCGTACGAATTTGATAGTTGCGACAAACTAATACATTTAATGGGCCAAAGATCCTCTAACTTGATTAACAGATACTAAAATAAACTTACTTATCCATTCATTTTATCATTTCAGGAGAAACATTGACAAATTTCTCACCGTACACCTATTCAGTAGGTGCTGCCCTCTATTTTCGCTCCTTTTCTCTGAAGCTGAAAAAAACTGATTTCGTAGTTAAAGTTATGCGGAAATTAGGCGAACCATCCGATATTTATTTATTTGCTAATAAATCTACGTTAGTTAGTTTGGTTGAGCGTATCCGCTAAACAATAGTGTTATTTAATCGTCTGTAGTGTTGAAATAATTAATAGTAAATCGCACGCTGCAGCAACATTACATTATTGTAATGAATAACATCAAAGGAATAATCAACATTAGAATTAAAAATTGAATGTATAAATGTGTCTAAAGCTAAACCATAAATAAATAAGTTTTCCCTAGTGTGTTTGTTTCAGTTTGGTAGAAAGGTTATTGTTTTTCTATAAAAGTACTGCATAATATATCTCTGCCAGTTATTTTTATATGACGCAAATTATTTTACACCATAGAAAATAGTGATAATGGAGCTTCGAACTTAAAATGATAAGATCACATTATGGTTGTTTATCAGTTACACGTGGAAATTTTTAAACTAATACAGAATGTAGGTATAAATATTTTCTTACGGTTTATGTCTCATTGTAAATTGTACACCTACGTACTTTGTTAGTAAAATTCGTAGAATTGCTGTTTATCATTCCATTTTACATACTAAATCTAAATGTCAACAGACTGTTACAATTTTTTATGTAACGCAGTCTGTTCATCTCATGCACGAGGAATAACAAGGGTCACGTGTTTATTACGATATTTACTTGACAACTTCGATTTAAAGTAAATGCCACCGTGCGATTTCGTTATACCGAAAATAATATTGTTTTCCATGTTTTTCCGCATACGATTTCGTTATTTAAATACGCGTTTAATGTTCGCACGTATTTATAGTTCGATTTACGACTAGAAAAATATGAATTTAAACTACACGTATTTACATAATGTAAATTCAATGACGTATCCTCACTCTAGGTAATGATATTCAAAATAACGCAATGTTTTTTTTGTAGTGAAATATTGTGAGTTTTTATTTTTTTTATACGCATGTCTATCGTATTGCAATAATTTTTTTCGAATGAATCTGTTTCCCACACCATATAAACATAAATATTTTGTTAACCTAAATAAATATTTCCTAGAAAAAATTTACGTACCATTTTGTATTTGGAATAAAAATTACAATTATTGTGAATTTTTAATTTCTGGCAAACAATAATTTAGGTTCATATTCAACTGCATTAGAGGTACCTCTTCCAAGTGCGCAATATTACCTACTCAAATTAACAAACTTGTGGAAGTATAGCACAATAATAATATTTATACAATATAGGTAAAAAGAACAGAAGGAAAGGATATTGTACCACAGTGTGACGGAATTGCTACTACTAAAAACGGCTTAAACATTATTTGGAAAAATTAACTCACATCTATTTATTCCCCCTGAAATTAAAAATTGCGAAATGGGCAATTTCTTCACCATCATTTTCTATATACAGGGTGTAGAATAGGGATTTCAATGTAAAAATTTCCATATTCGATTATTTGCTTCCCTTATTATTTTAGACAAAAAGGCTATTTAACTTTTTGCAATAAAAGGCAGATTTCAACAAGAATGACTTCTTTCTAGAATTTCGACTGACAAAAGTTGAATTTCAAAAATCGAAATGCTACGGAGATCAGCGCCGGTTTTTTATATCATTTAGTAATACGCACTGTGTAACATTCGGCCCTCCGACAACAACCCCCCCCCCCCCCCATAATTCGAGGTCAGGCATAAAAATTTGCAAAATAGAGAAACTGCTTTTATTTGAGAAACGTAGAAACGAACCATGAAGTTCCTTTAAAACAAATTTCTGAGGTTATATAGTAAGGTAGGCACAATAATTGACTCGTTCCGGGTGGTCCAAATTGGACACTTTCTTATGGAAACACCCTTTATTTTATGAGATAGAAAACAATCGACCTAGGTGTCTGGAACTCAATTTTAATGAGAAAATCACTGGCTCAAACAGATTTCAGCTATCACTAATGGTTTGATCGCTAGGAGGCGTTTCTCGAATTTGGTCGATTTTTTTCATGCCCCATAACTTTCTTATTATTAAGGATAATTTATTGATCTTAGCAAAATCTTTCTTGGAGTAGGTACTTTTTTACGTAGAATCCATATGGATAGACAGTTTATATACATTTTAAACTACATTTTTTCATACGGACCACGCTATATATTTTGGTGTTTTTGAAAAGAGAAGAATTTCCTAAATTTTGATGTATCTATCACTTGTTATACAGGGTGTCTATTTAGTAGCCCGTTCTTCAAGTACGGCTTTATTGTTAAATTTACTAAAAAATAAATATACGGGATTTGAATTAAGTTGGATGAAGCACATTTGTAAATTAGTTAGACACATACGGGGTGTCTCCAAAAAGTATGGTGCATAAAACGTATATTTTTTAAATGGAATGACACACTTTTTTTAAGCGCAAATGTAGGAGCCTTGGGTGAACTTTTTAGTCGTACATTATTTTTGTATTAATACACGGCGTTGCCAAGTTATTAATTAATACATATTTTTTTGCTAAATATCAGCCCTTCCATTATACGTTTGTATTTTTTTAACGTCTTGTTTTTGTTTTTACGTAAGTTCGGTGGTGAATCAGAGTATTCAACCGTGACGAAACATTAAATTATTTCATACAGGACGTTCACTTTTCCAAACATCGACATTTTCAAACTAATTTTTCTTCATTTTTTAAATAGCACACCCTATTTATTATTGCATATTTGGAATCCCCGGTAAATTTTGTCCTTCGATCCGTTACCGCAAACCTTTCCACACAGTAGCGAGCGTAATTCTTCGAATGGCTGAGCTTGTGAGACATTTAGTAGGTTATCTTCTCTCGACCGGTATTTAACGCTATTCTCGATCGTTTTGGGCACAATTACTTGTTAACTTGTCGTATCTTTCATTGAAGGACGTTCAGGTCCTCTTCACATATATTTCCAAAAACTTTCATTTTATGCTTATCAGTTACCATAAACCTTTCCACAGAGAAACGACTAAAATTCATCGAATGGCGGAGTTTGTGGTACATTTGGAAAGTTATTTTCTTTAAATTTTACTTATTTTGTACAGTTTCAGATATCAGATGAGGTGCAACATCCATCGTTGTCTTTCATTTCTGAATGCACCAGCGTGAAATATTTCATTCATTCATAATCTATTATTATTACGCGGTTTCTAATAAAATGCCTTTCATCCTTTCTTCTTCAAGTTTTCGTTTTTATACGAAGTGATCTCTTAATCGCATTGAGCTTTGGGAAAGTGCATTTTCTTCCTTCTTAGAAAATATTACCAGTTCCTAAAGAAACTGGGTAGAATACACCCAAAACAAATACACGGAAAATATTATTGATAATATTATTACTAATACTGACATATGTACAGAGGAAAAAGACATGGTCTCGAATACTACAGGAAAACGGAGACACAAAAACTAAAATAAAAGCCTATGTAGTGCTTTTTATTTCATCAGTAAGAAAAAAAATGGATGCTGATGGTCACATCACGTTACGTGCATTGTTTAGGTTCAAATCTTTACATTAGGCTCTTAAATAACATAATGAAACTTTGTGATTACTGATTAGCTTATTTCGTTACCCATGTTACACGCTATTCGCACTGTGGGATGATAAAATATTATATGTATACATCGAAGGTCATATTGACCGTGGAAAACAACAGCCAAAAGAAAACTTACCATTTACAAAAAGAAATTACCTTTCTTACGATGAAGAAAATAGAAAGGAAGTATCTTTTGAATTTCTATCCCAAAATAAAGGAAGAATTTTAATTGTACTTAAGCAAGGTAAAGCCTATTGATAATGCATATCACTGACAAAATCGATGAAAAACTAATTATAAGATTATAATGCCACCAAAATTATGGGAATATTGTAGACCGCATATGCATATTTATGTTACAGTATATCAATAATTATCAAGGTACTAGCCTTTTGCTCTACTCAATGGAAATGTGGTATTCTTGCTAGAGTTCATTTTCATTTATACTGAAAAACTGCCAGGGCACGTATTTTCCAAAAAAAAGCTAGGGATCTAAAAGAAACATCTTTAATGGACACCGACTAACTTTAATTTATTTTTTTTACGTTTTAATGTATGCTTTGATATACGGTGCAAAATCTTTCGC
This sequence comes from Pyrocoelia pectoralis, assembly GCA_036250285.1. NCBI lineage: Eukaryota > Metazoa > Arthropoda > Insecta > Coleoptera > Lampyridae > Pyrocoelia > Pyrocoelia pectoralis. The sequence continues at coordinate 74,993,479 of CM070075.1, read as the reverse complement.
TGAATACATCAAAATAAATAAAATATACTCTCAACTTAATGCAGAGATTTTATAATAACATCAATAAACAACCTCACTGTCAAGTGTATAATAATTACTGAAAAAAATAAGGCAATACATAATGAGACCGTATTGAATTGAACAACAAGTTATTCTAGAGTGATAAACTATTTGAATTTGAATCTATAAATTAGGTAAGGTTAATTATTATGGCGAAGATAAATAATATTAATCGATTCTGTAATACCTTCACGATATAGTGGTTTTAGAGACCCTCGGAAGCTAACTTAAGCATTTAGGAGCTTTAGTTTATTGATGACCGACAAACGCTACTAATTGATAAGTATCTGCGTCCAAGTTAAATTGTACGGAAATTCAGTTTTCCTAAGCGAAATCTTGAAATTTTTCCATTTTCCGCCGGAAAAGCCAAATGTAGAAATGTGAATTTGGTGTAGGCTTATTGTATTAAAGTTTATCGTGAAGGTACGTGTATTTTAATAAAAGGGTAATACGAAAATGCGGTGTTTTTTACCGGGAGAGATATAAAATTGAGCATGTAATAACAAAATAAGTTGAAAAAAAGTTTATCAAACGCAAAGTGGCAAACAACATATGTAAAATATTTCATCAGGGGTTTGTCTTTCCGCCTTTTTCCACTCCCAAAGCGCACGTTTGCCATTTGCCCAACTGTTATATTTAGAAAACGTTTTTATAGGCAATAAGGTTTCTCAATAATATACACAAAAATAGTCAACACAAGTTTAGTGCTTGTTATACGGCACTTCCCTTTGAACTTAAGCTTATCAGTACATTACATAACAAAAATTTTAAAATGCTTTCGCTTTGTGCGTTCAACTCTTATCCATTATTTCAGTTTTATGAAGTCTATGTTTTATCAGAAACATAAAAGGGAACATAAATAACGGAAATAATTCCAAAATAACGATAAATTTCGACAAAAATAAACACCAAACAAAGCTCATATATTATTTGCTGACCAATAATTTTATTTCATGAATCATGTAACAACAATGCGGGTATATACTGTATCTGGCCTTGAAACTAACTGGTACCGCGGTTAAAAGTCACTATAAATTTTTGATGATTTAAAGTATAGTTATCTTTCTGTTCCTTCTCTAAATTTATAGCACTCCTAGACTAAAAATTGTGCTTATTTGCAACGAAATGAGTCACATTGCTACCGCTTCCGCCTTTTCCACTTTTCTTTATAAATTCCAACCTATTAAACTTATATATTTGCATATTGCTAACATGCAATTTTTATCATGGAAAAAAACGAAGGACGATCCTTACTGCCTCTGCTACGTGTTCCAACTTAATTTACTGGAATACACTGGAGAAATAAAATATGTCATCCGCATGTTTCTGAAGTTGTATGCAACTGACTGTGTTTCATGAACTGCAACCTATATTTCCAGGTCGAAAAATATTTCCTCTTCAGAAATTACAAATGAGTTCTAATGCTTTTAAATTAGCTGTTAGTACGATAGAAGGGCAGGGAATGCCGAAACTTGATAGCGTTTTAGGTTATTCGATATTGGACGATAAAGTTATGAATATTTACAATCGATAGATTTGCATAAATTATCCTCAACCCTACATGTATTCTATCAGTTTAATCAATATTTTAATTAATTTTTTTTTAATTTGATTAAATACTAACAAGCTTAACATGACTGACATAAGTTTCGAAAAATAAGGTAAAAAGGGAAAATGGAAGCAATCGGATTGATACTGACAGATATCCTCAGCAAACTAGAGAAAAGTAGTAGTATCTTATTAATACTTCAATGTATTCTAATATCGGTATTTTTTACATGTTAAGGGATATTGGGGGAGTTATATGCAACAATCAACATCCGATTTTCGTTGTATAGTAACAGTGCTTCTGTTACAAATTCATTACACTTTGCATGGGCGCCGACTTTTGATATTTTCCTAGGGGGCACGGGCAGAGGCATGGTTGTTAAACAAACTGAGGAGCCATCATATGTATAAAAACTCTATTCTAATTCAATACAAACCCTGGGGGTAAATACACAGGCATAACATCCCCTGGGGGGCAAGAGCCCTTGTGCCCCCCTGTAGTCGGCGCCCATGAGTCACTTTGAAAGTTCAGTGCATTTTTTCTTCAAGTACCTAACAGTTTAAAAAACTGCCGGTGGACTAAAAGAGTACTAAGTGAAGAAGTATCTTCTGGATATGTATTTTCCACGTTGGTCTCCTATCTGGCACCGAATCTAAACTTTCAGATCTTTATTTTGAATAAAATCTTTATTATCTAACGGAATAGAAGAAGCGAGAGAGAAATTGAGTCTGGTAAATATGAATTCCACTACTGACGGTTGCAACTTGTTCTTTCGAAGTCAGAAAGAAAGTCATTAAATGTTTTAGTACGGGAGATTGAGGAGAAGAGGATAATTGTTGACTGGCAGGCGGGTTTCAGAGGGGGGGGGGCTGTATTCAATATAATTATATATAGACGAGTCGGGGGAGAGACTAAGAGAGGCACAGAGTGGAAGGGTAGTGTTGAGGGAGGCAAGGTGTAGATTTTGGTGTACCCCAATGATATTGTGGTGCCGGCGAGAACGAGGGGGGACATGAAAGGGATGATGATGACAGTGAAGGACAAAAGGGAGTGAGTGTGGAAATAAACGAAAATGTTAATATTTCAAAAAGAGAGGGGAGGTCGAAGGAAGGAAGAGTGTGAAAATGAGGAAGTAGAAAGTGTGGAAGAAGTTGCTTATTGAGGTAGCTGAGAGAAGTGAAGGGGGAAAGAATAAAGTATGGATAGGAAGATAGGAAGAAATATTACGAAAGGGAGGGATATGGTGGAGTAGAGGTACAGAGACATTATATTCTATTATCATTTATTCTGTGTAGTTTATATTCAACTATTAATAAATCATTATTAAGCTGAGGCGAGTATTTGGTCCTTTCATGAATGATAAAAACGGGTTATTGGGTGTAGACCATTAACAATGTTTTTTTATTATTCAATTAGCGAAATATTGAATAATAAAAAAACATTGTTAATACACGTTTTATGGTCTACACCCAATAACCCGTTTTTAATAAATCATTATTATTATATTATTATAAGAAGGGAGAGTGGATGGAGGGACACCACGAGGGAAGAGATGAGAGGAACAGAGGCGCTCAGGAAAGGAGGGGAAAAATCAGAGACGGGAGGTATGGGGAAATTATGGGAGAGGAGGTGTCGGGGTACCTGAGGGGTGGATTAGGGATGAAAAGAAGAGGTTGATAGCGAGGTTTAGATGTGGGAACGAGGATAGGGAGAATTCATACACGACGGAAGACGAAGTGAGTAGATGTAGACTGTGTGGAGGGAGAATGTGGGAAATATTTTAGAGGCATGTAAGGAGTTGAGGGAGAAAGAAAGGAGATTTTAGGGGAAACGGGCAAGGTTTTGTTTTATGTATTTATTCTGGGTGTATGGGAGGTGTACGAATAAGAATTCATTTATGAAATATGTATACATATGTATTTTAAATAAATAAAGCATACTGTACATTCAGGGCCGGATGCTCCGACGTTCAGATTTCGTCAGACCGTGCGCATGACGTCACCTGTAGAGTGAATTACATTTGCGACATGCTCATTTGATGTGTTTTTCGTCTGTACCGAGTTTATTTTTCGAGATACAAAAAATTTCATAAGAACAAATATGCTCCTTATGATGTCTTTTATATGCAAAAAATAATAGGGTAGCTCAATCTCTCTCAGTTAACCTGAAAAATACTTGTATAAAATATCATAATTACATCTGATGGTGTTTGCGCCGCGACGACACAAAAACGGCGCTAGATAGAGGAAAATTGCATATGAACAAATTTGTAGGGCATAAAATTTACTAAAGAAAAGTCCGCGGTGGGGTGTCACGATCTTCGATAGTTTAAGAGTTACAGGCGTCCAAAATGATGCAAACCTTATTCGCGCAACTGTCCACACCGCTTTTTCCCAAACTAATGGAGATAATTACACCCTCTCGCGGACTTTTTTTTAGTAAATTTTGTGGTCTACAAATTTGTTCATATGCAATTTTTCTCTATCTAGCGCCGTTTTTGTGTCGTCGCGGCGCAAACACCATCAGATGTAATTATGATACTTTATACAAGTATTTTCGGGTTTAGCTCAGACAGATTGAGTTACTGGGATTGAGATAATTACACCCTCCCGTGGACTGTTTTGTAGTAAATTTTGTGCATTACAAAATTGATTCAGTTCATTTTTTCTCTGTCTAAAATATATAATGGTTTTCGCAGCGTTCGAGGAGAAAGCGTTAGGAGATCTGGGTGATTTCATTGATGGATTCAAGACAATTTCGCACTTAACTCTATTTTTTAACACCTTGTGGTAATTTACATTTTAAAAAAATGGTTACCTGTTGATCTGCACAAACATGAACATCATAACACAAGATGGAAAAATGTACCGTTTAATTATTTATTGAACATAACTTAAATCGAGGCGTGGTTTAAAAACGTGAAATAAAAAAGGTAACGTAGGGTACCAATAAAAAAAGGTAAAGTAGGGAACCAGTAAAAACAATATGATAAAATTAACATAAAATTCATTTTGTGTCTTTTATATCTTAAAAATAATAGGGTAGCTCAATCTCTCTGAGTTAACCCGAAAAATACTTGTACCTATAAAGTATCATAATTACATCTGATGGTGTTTGCGCCGCGACGACACCAAAACGGCGCTAGATAGAGGAAAATTGCATATGAACAAATTTGTAGAGCACAAAATTTACTAAAGAAAAGTCCGCGGGAGGGTGTAATTATCTCCATTAGTTTGGGAAAAAGCGGTGTGGACAGTTGCGCGAATATCGTTTGCATCATTTTGGACGCCTGTAACTCTTTAACTATCGAAGATCGTGACACCCTATCGCGGACTTTTCTTTAGTAAATTTTGTGCTGTACAAATTTGTTCATATGCAATTTTCCTCTATCTAGCACCGTTTTTGTGTCGTCGCGGCGCAAACACAATCAGATGTAATTATGCTACTTAATACAAGTATTTTTCAGGTTAACTGAGAGAGATTGAGTTACCCTATTATTTTTAACATATAAAAGACATCATAAGGAGCATATTTGATCTTACGAAATTTTTTGTATCTCGAAAAATAAACTCGGTACAGACGAAAAACACATCAAATGAGTATTCCTCAAATGTAATTCACTCTACAAGTGACGTAACGCGTCATATTTGCGGACCGCCCACCATGCGCAACATCCTATCTTTAGTATTTATATCGTGATACTGTACTATTACACTATACCTAATAGACCTCACAGTCAGAAATATAGCATTAATATAATATAATATAGCAAAAATATAGCATTAATGAACAGTAGATTCTAAATTTAGGGCAAATTTACGATTTTCTCCATTGACTCAGAAGTCTGGGATTAAAATGGTTAAAATGGCTTCTACGCCACTGTTTTATTAACAAGTGACTCTATGACGTAGAAGCGGGAAATTACCCGCACCGAGTTTGAAATCCATAAATTTTCAATAAAGAGATATTGAAGATAATTAAGATAAACAATTAATTTTAAAAACTTTAACACACTATTTTTCCGAAACGTTTGACGTTTGGACGTGTTTTATAGTAGGTATAAGCTTTTTGCGTTGCTCGCTGTTAAAAGCTGCGCACATATTTTTGAAACATCCTGATCGTCGTCAACTTTTACTCAAATTATAGGCAGCTAAATTGCATTTATACATGGTGTTCTTAAATGTCATGTACATACGGAAGGGAGTGATTATTTGGCTTTTTCATAACTAAAAGTTCATATAAACATAGGTCCGCAAACGCTTCCTTACTAATCTACAGGGTCTTGAAATTTGAAGATTTTTTCGTTGTTTCTTATAACTGTTGGTGGAAGTCATTTTAAACAATTATAACGTAGTTTCTTTGTTATGGTTATTATTTAGTTTTTTTTGTATTGTAATAAATTATTGCTACTAGATCATTTTAAAAATATTAATTTCATCTCGCCAATTACAGAAAATCGCTCTTAAATTTTTTCTCCAATAACGGTCGCAGATACGAAAAAACGACGAGAGACAAAAAAGTGTATAAATAAATCAGATAATTTATTTTTTTATTATGGAATCCACCAGCGGCGCACCGCAAAAAAGTTCTGGGGGAGAAAATGGGACATGGCCCCTGAAAGAATATCTCCCTGTAGCCATTTAGGATGCCCAATAACATTAGCCCTAAAGAGTAACCTGTATTCCAGATTTGAGTTAAATATCTCAAAAACTGTAGGAACTATATGTGTGAACAGTGTGGGTGGTACTCTAGAGTCTAGACCATATATTTTTTGAGTGCTTAAAGTATACGAATCCACGTAACGAATTATACAAGTCCTTGATTAAAAATACCACCAGCATATGGCACTATGTCGCTGTTGGCGCTTGATGATTTAAAAAACTAACGTAAAATTGTAGCGTTTTTCGCATCATGTGCAGCGGTGGATGGGCCCAGGGGGAAAAAAGGAATTTTCCCCCTGGGCCGGTAAAATTTTTAAAAATTGGGCCGGTAGAATCTAAAACCATAGTCTTATTTTAAAATAGAATTAATATTTTACACCACAGAAAAATTGATGTCAAGACATCTTTTGACGATAACAATATAACATAACGATGGGTAAGGGTAATTCGAAACTACCTATAATAAATTAATACCTTATCCTGGACCTTATCGCATTGTCGCCATTCTGTGTAAGTAAATAAATCAATACATAGGTAGAATACATAACATCTCAGTTTAGTACAAAGTACAATACAGCATCTTTACTGGAAATTATACAGGGTGATTTCTAACCTTCTAACCAAATTGAAAGGGCAATTGGGGGAGAACAACATATAGTTAATTTTTTAATAAAATTTTGATCAAATTGTAATAATAAGAAAGTTGCAAGTGTTTAAAGTGCTTAGAAACTATTGAGCTTTTTTTATAAAATTTGGTAATAATTTACATTTTGAATTCAAATTTGAAATACTTGAGAGTTAAATAAACAAAGTTCAGTTAAAATTTTACTAAAATTTTTATAAGATTAAAGTTATGTCTATTTAAATTGTTCTTTCAAATACATAGTGATGGGTGTTCATTTATTGAAAGCACAAATTTGTGTATTAACCTCTTTTTTGGATTCTAATAACTTTGAAAATGTAAAACAGAATAAGATCCCAAATAATGTTCTGGAAAATCTTTGGCAAAAAATTATTCCATTCAATAATTTAGCATTTAGCAACACGCACGAGCAATTATAAGAGATTTTTACTTTCGCCAACAACTGGGAAACATTAAAATTGACCTTAGAAGAATCTTATACCAACCTTGGACGATTCTGAGGAAAAAAATATTTTCTACAAAAATGATCGAAATTGTGCGACCTGTTGCTACAAATAAAATATAATTTATATGAATTATACGAATTTCTTCTGACTTTATCAATTTCACAAGTGGAATGTGAGCGTTTCTTCTCTTTGTTGAAAGTTATAAAAAACAGACTAGGATTACTAGGAAATAGATTGTCCAATGATCATTTAGAAGCCTTTATGTTGATGAGCACAGAAAAAGCGAATTTGAGTACAATTTTCAACATTCCCATTTTTCTTATTAATTTTTTAGCAACTTTCGAAATTTTATACCAATTTACATGATCCTTACCTAAATAAAATGAAACTCTTTTTTTCTAATTCGATATTTTTACCGAAGTAACAATATTTTTAACTATTAGTCTATTACTGATGAAAAACACTCATTATTATCAACATTATTATCTACTATTAGTCTAAAAAAGTTCGGCCTGCATCAATATTTGCTTTGGGCCGCTTCCTCTATTTCATAGGCCGGTTTAGGTTACTCCATCCACCGCTGATCATGTGCCTGATTGAATGACCACTGCTCCAAACTAGAAAAGAAGAAAAGATATCAGTTATACAAAATATACAACATTTGTAATTTGAGAGTCTCCTATACATAATAAGTCAGTAAATCGGTGCTAAAATAATACAAAAGTATACATGCCATGACCCACATCCTACACGTAATTCGGAAACTATCCGCATTTGCTAACGACGTTCTAGAGTTGGTCGAGAAATGCTTATATCCTGTGTAAATGTATCCCTTTGCATTCTTGTCTAGAAGAAGACTAGAGTAAATTAAAAAAAAACAAATACCTATACCAATAATCTACATAGAAACTAAGGTATCAATTCAGATTTTTTCAATGCTTCAAGCTTATTTTAGGTACTTATATCTAACAATACAAAACAACAATACAATTAACAAATTGATTGTGAATGGTATTGCTTATGCTTGAAATACCATTTACTGCTAATTATTTAAAATTCATTATTGTTTCTTCTACTAATCGCAATCCTTTTCTATAAATATAGATCTCTAAATGAAAGATGTCAATATATTATAATCACTAGTTTGTTGTGGAATTTGTTTTTGTGAACTATCTACTGAACTGATACCGATACGCAGCGTGCAAAACATTACGATGTTCAGATGGTTACACCACTGAACATATTCGGCACTCACTCAGGCCTCAGCAATACGTAATAGTTAATAATCCTTTCTAAATACGCTTTAGTATCTCGACGAAAAAAGTTATTTGCCAAAGTGTTTAATAAACACGTTTTTGAGGACATTTAGGAAAATATAGGAAAAGAAAAAGAATCTCATGATTTACACCGTTTTCAAATAAATAACGTTAGTTTAGCTTTAGTCATACAAGTTTATCACTTTATTTGTAATTTGGTTATAAACAATCCCAGTTGTTACGTAAATAAAATTTAAGTATTTTGTTTTTTATATACGTTCGTCTAGATTATTGCGTGATACTTTAGATATAACCTTCTACAATTATACGAAGTTGAACTTTTAATGTATACATAAAAAACATTGTAAAAGATAATCAGTAATGTTGATAAGAATGAATAAATGTAATTGCGCATTTTGATAACAAACCGCGTTTAATCTAAACATTGGCTAGGTCGTGGTTTGGAAAACACGAGCTACCCACGCCACTAAGTCTAGTTCTGGAGTTTAGCCAATAGTATGTCAAAATATTGATGCTATTAAATTGCGTGCCTTGCATATTTATATTTCTTTCCCCACGTGTGAATTTTTCTCACATTTATTTTGCCCTTGCATCTCCTTCCGGAACAGTTTCTAGATGAGGGTCATTTGAAATATTTTATACGTCTTGGTATTTTTATAGATTTGTGTTGGCGGCGTAGATTGTGTGTTGTGTTTTTTTTTTCTATATTAAAATCTAAGGATATTGTGTGGTTTTTTTTTTAGTGAAATTATACTATATTTTACGTCACACTATTTAATCGCGGTTTTTAAGGAAATTGTGAAATTGAGTAATTAAGTGTTTGCTGATAAATTGTAGTGCTATTTGCACAACACTCAACGTATGTTTAATGTACATTTGCCCCCTTTACATAGGGATTGGAATCGCGACGTAAAAGGGACGAACTGTGAACGACAACCTTGGCAAATGACGCGCTTTAAATATAATTAGCCAAAATGTAATTATTATGCTTCTCTCGTATATCTTTACACGGGTACTTATTTTTGTTTTTATCTTAGTTGATTGAACCTATATTCCAAATATTTGCATTTCGTATAAAATTAACAGGCGTATGCAATATTTGTGTATTCACGGAGGATTTCACAACTAAAATACTGTACGTATTGGAAAAACTTTTAATCCATTAATTAATGTCGTTTTCTACAAATTAAATAAAACGAAAGTATTACGTATAAACATAAATAAATAAAAAAACATACGTATTTCCACAGAAATTTAAATTAAGTATAAATTCTGAACAAACAATTCAAAAAAGGTTCTGATTCTCTATTTGCTGTTTCTCTTTGAAAATATTTTCGCATTTTCCAAGTTAGAAATTACTGTAAATCCAGCGTTTTATTTTAGTAACATGTGAAGTGCACATATCTAAACGTTTAAATTTTATTTATTCCAATTTGTGATTAAATAACACTTTTCAGTGCGATTATTGTCACCTTAACTGTGAAATTATGATGCAAAGCATGTATAAACAGAGCAGTTGTCAAGTTCGCTATATTTTCTTTTATAAATTGGTTATGTTTCTCTTTTTATATGTGCGAGAGGATTTATTTCGATGGAAGCCATTAATATGAAAAATTTGGAGTTGTTTCAGCTTATCTTCGATCATTTAACCAAAGATGTCCTTTTCTTCAGAAATACAACATTCGGAAATAACATTTACGTAATTCATTATTTACCTTCATAATTTTAATGTTAGTTTCCTTTCTTTTAATAAATTTAGCGTTCACTCTAATTTCTTTAAAAAATCATTACCTACCTATGTATTACTAGTTCCTTATATTTCTAGTATGTATTTCTATAGATCATGTAAAAAAATCCTGGCGGTAACAGCCAAGGATTATTAATCGTTTATAACGTTTTTATGAAACATGATTATGAATCAAATAGTAACATTATTTAATTTAATTGTTTTGATTCCTCATTTTTATGTGATTTTGTGGCCTCGTTTTGGAAATTGGTTGTTTTCAATTCGGAGCATGATGATACCAAAAAAAGATCATCTGAGAGTAAAAAGTGCTTGTTTTTGGTCAAACATATCGACAATCTCTTATTATAGTTTGATCCAAATCAAACAGAATAGAATCAGCATCATGCTTTTTGGTTGTATGGATAAAATGTTCGATTTTTCTATTTTAGCTACGAAAATTAGTAAAATGGAAGCAGCTTCAAAATTGTAATACAGTTTCGTTTCGAACTGTGACGGTTTTCACAATAGCATCAACAGCTAAAGCCCGTCTTACATGGTCAAATTTCTACATGTATTCTTACATGAATTTTTACATGTAAAATCTTCTGTGTTAAGTTTAAGTACATGTAGAAATATCACCATGTAAAACAGAGATACATGACGTAATACATGTAGAAATTTGACCATGTAAGACGGGCTTAACAGTAGTAGTGCAGGTACTTCGCTCCATATTTGACCGTAGCTGTGTACATACTTCGGGTTAAAAGCTTCAAATTTCTACTATGGATAGGATGTTATTCTATGATCATTTTCAGATATGAGGGGAAGTCTGATTCCTCTCTGTGCGCGGAGAGGGGCGCGGGGTCAACTTTGCATACATAATGCAATTCAATATAAAAATACTAGGTGTGGTTAGAATGTTTGAAGAGGACTCTACAATCCTGTTTGTAGCCAATACCGCCTACAATGCATACGACGCGACAGTTTCTCCATACTATGTTGCAGTAGCATAGGTAGGTACTATGTATCATTGAGACACATACCATCCTCATCGTAGAACTGAAGACGTTATTCGCTCATCGTCTCATAACAAATATGTTTGTTGAGAGTATTTTGCCTAAATGTGTTCGGCAAATTTTAATGTAGGTTCAACATGTATTTCAAAAAATTTTGTGGACTTGTGCATTATCCTTGAAATTATGTCTTAAGGACATGACCATCTGGATGATTTTATTATTATTTAAGAATAGTAAGTTGGCAATGCACCAAGTTTAGTTATATTTAAAACCTCCTGGGATTTATTCGACAAATCCTCTAGGTTATTTGTAGATTTTAACAGCGTAGCGTCATCTGCGTACAGTATCCATTTAGACAAGTTGGGCATATAATGAGGGAAATCATTTATGAAATTTAAAAAGGCGAGGCCCCAAAATTGACCCTTGTGGCACCCCCGAGGTGACATATTTTCATTAACCTTCACTGCTTGGTATCTATTGCTCAGATACGACGATATTAGTTTTAAACTAAGAGGTTCAAAATTATAACAAACTTGCAGTTTCTGAATTAAAAGATCATGTGATACTCTAAGGAAAGCTCATGTTAAATCCAAGAAGATAACCATGGCATGATCACCTATTTCGAAACGTTCTAATGTGTACTTTATAAAGTTCATTAGATACTGCATATTGATGGGGAAAGATGATGTTGTTTGATTCGAGGAGTTCGGTAATTGGTTTATGCATGGCAACTTTGGAGAACACAGGCCGATAATTTAATGGTTGTCTTTCATCCCCCTTCTTGTGAAAAGATCGCAAAATCTTAAAAATACTGCACAGAAACGACAAATTAGGGTCACAACTATAACGTCTAACATAAAGCCATTTATTTGTACAAACAATAGGCAATTCGGCGATATATTTTGTAAAGACCGAAATTTACTCAAACTTATACAGTTTGGCCATGAATTAATTTATCCTTTCTGAGTTATCAGCTATTGCATTCAGTTATTGCATTTTTTTACGCAATATACAGTGCGGCTGGTAAGTAACTAGGTACCATCAAATATCTGTAGAACTTTTGATATTGAATAATGGAAATAGTGTGTACCTGTAGGACATTAAATAAGTTTTTTATTTCAGCGCGTCTGTAATACAGACGGTTCCAGCGAGAGGTGAGAGTAATTGAAAGATGGCTGACCGCCTGACTGTCGTACAGCGAGCACAGATTGCTGCACTCTATGAAGTGTACAATTCCGTCCACCGGTGGTGTAATGTTAATGGCGTAAATGCCACAATTCGTCCTGAGACAATAAAGAATTGTCACAGAAAGTTAATGACCACAGGTTCAGTGAAAGACTAACGAAGAACTGGTCGTCCTTCCACATCCCGACCTGATGATAATGTGGCTATTATGAAGGAAATGTCTCAATTGGGCGTCATAGGATCCTGGTGTGAGAAGATACAGTCTCGTCCAAAAGTGACCGTGTGGTGTGGAATGACTGCCACAATGTTATCGAGCCGTATGAAGATGCTTCAAGATGACGTTTGGCCCACGGTATCTGGATGGGATAACATCAATAACATTATTTTTATGCAAGATGGCGCACCACCTCACTTTGCAAAAGTCGTGTGTGCGTGGTTGGATGCGAAGTTTTCAGGAGGCTGGGTTGGGAGACGGGGACCTCACGAGTGGCCTGCAAGAAGTCCAGACCTGACACCATGTAACTTTCTTTATGGGGCTGGGCAAAATATGAGGTATACCGGACAAGACCACGCACACTGGAACAATTGGAAGCTAGGATTCATGAAGTTAGCATCCAATATCCCACGCGATTTCCTCCAGAAGACTGTGGACTGGCCGCTTGAGACGATTGGTCGACGCCACAGGAATTTTAAGGTATACATCAAGATTCTTATATAACACTGTATGTAGGATATTAATTTCAATATAAATTAGTGCTGTTAATATAGAATTATTCGCCTTTTTTTTTCAATACCTAGTTACTTACCGGCCATTAAAATCTACTAAAGTGTTACGTATAGAAATACATCGTAAATTTACGTACACACGCAATGAAATTATAGTTGCGAAACCTATGAGTGTGGCGCAAAATTAGATTGGAAAATTAACCGTATCTTATGGTCAATTGTTAGGTATGGTAATCTGATACTATTTCCTACCCGAAGCTAATTTGAAAACGAGATTATTACACGATCAGTTTCGGGATAACATTTTAAATCTTGTTTTAACGGAAAGATATAGATGTGAACGTTAAAATCTCCACGGGGCCATAAATAACAATTCGCGTTAATTAAAAATTTTAGTGCACAACAATTACTTATTGCAACAGACAAATAAAAAAGTGTAACACACCACGTATTGATTTATGCGAAGGGGAAAAATTTATGCTTCATTCCACACAGCTTTTATTATTGGCTTTATGATAATTAACACGAAAATTATTTAGCCGTCCACGTGAGAATTTAACGAAGTTACAGGTAATAATCGTAGAATTCGAAAAGAAGGACGATGACATAAAGTATGAAGGTCGAAAGAGGATAGTATTATTAATAGTGCAGATTAAGTTATGAGACCAAAGGGTGCCCGTTATTTAGATTTATTGTAAGCGTTAATTGTCTACACGAACGCTAAACACTTGCTTTCAAAAGCATTTATAAAATATTCAAACCGAATTCTAAATGTTGTTCGCTACTCTGTTCCATTCCATTAAGTAAATGGCGAGATGTTCTTTGAGCATTATGCAACTTTCGGGAAATATGTCGATGAAGTCCCTCGAGCTTAAGAAAATTTGAATCAAACCGCATTTGCACTCTAACCCACTCATAAAACATGGCTACCATAACAATTTTACCTACTAGAAGTTTAATTAAACTTCTACATTAGCCATTAGCAGATTGTTGCCATCACTACCTACCACACACGTTTACAGCTTCGAATGCTATTGACATAAGATTGTCCAATTTCATTACGCTGATATCGCAAAAAAAGAGCATGTTGGTGCAATAACCCCTAATAGTGTTTTAAAATTTACTTCAAATAGTAAAATGTGCCATTTCTTTTTTGCTTCTCGGCAGCTTTGTTTCGCTACATACACTCCTGCCTGTTATAATTGGCATAAATGAGATCTATAACGTACAGTATAATAAGGCATACCTAATTTCGTATTGTTTTAGTGCGACTGTACGAATCACGTCTCGTAAATAAATTTTTAACGTGCTCACAATCCATTTTAGAAGAAACATAAAAATTGCTCAGTCAAAAACCCAGGTGAACTTAACTACGATGTTACTACCGTAAAATAAAGGCATAGCGTATCGTGTAAATGTTTATCGAGAGTTCAATTTAATAAATATTTTGCAATGAATAAAAGAAGGTGTGCGAAGCTCATCATCATTGCTTAAACGTAAACAAGGGAAATGATAAGCGTGTTGCTATGCTTTATGTCATTAACTTATCTTAAAATGGGAAAATATTGTGATAAAGTGACCTTGTGCTATGTAGACAAATTGGTACCTGATTAAAAACACTTTGTATACCTTATTTTTAACAAAATCAAAATAATATGTTGTTTAAATGACGATGTCGGGTCATAGCCATACCTACGATGTTTCGAAATTCTTGTTTTGAATGAAACTATTTTGTTGCAAATATTTGAAAAATTTAAATAAGTATTCTACGCTGTACAGTATTCAGCTAACCTGCTTCGGATTTCTTATATGTTTATCATTTAACGTCCTCTTTTTCCCATGATTTCCCAGGTAAGTAATTGTATCGCTTTTTGATAAGTGATGGCGCTGCGATGTTCGTTTTTGCAGAGTCAGTAGATTAATAACTGACTCTGCGTTTTTGTAGCGGTACTGACTCTGCGTTTTTGTATTCAAAGTTTCTTAGTTTTACTTGGCCGCGTTGGCAAGAGCAAAGGATTTCAGAATGATCTACGATTAGTCTTTAATTACACTTTTCAACATGTTTGAACTTATAATTTCAAACCATTGAGATACAAAATATAAGTAGCCAGGTGGTGAGTAGGAAAGGCTTCTCTGAAACTGATAATTGGGTGACAAGGGTCGCGTAATCACGCCGTAATTGGAATCTCGGTGTACTTATCATTACTTAAGTACGGCATGCAGGTCGTGAACTTTCTATTTCCTCGCTATGCGTCACCATTTGCATAATATGAAGAGAACCTGCGACGTTTTTGAACGAAATATTATTTCATTCTGATTTAATGCGACAAAACCAAGAAATGGTATTTTGTTATTCACTTAGCAACTCTTCCACCTTCTTTAAAATAATGTGCTTCCTTAAATTACAAA
This sequence comes from Pyrocoelia pectoralis, assembly GCA_036250285.1. Lineage (NCBI taxonomy): Eukaryota > Metazoa > Arthropoda > Insecta > Coleoptera > Lampyridae > Pyrocoelia > Pyrocoelia pectoralis. The sequence goes on along the minus strand of CM070075.1, from coordinate 74,977,781 downwards.
AAAAAACAACTTTAAAGAAGTTCACGCCATATTAGAGGTTAATTACAATGAAACCAAGAAAATGGCGAATCATCTAATTTTTAACGCACTGCTTTAAATTAGAAAAGCACGGAAATTTACCCATAAGCATACAGTTTTAAATTTCTTCCAACAGGGAGGCTGGAAAGCATACGTAGCTTCTCCATCAATAAATTTCCCACTCAAACGTGGAGTAGAATTAGCGGCCCCATTTACCCACGGAGATGATCGACACACCTTTGGCTTTAAGTGCCGGGGAAGGACATCTTCGATGCCGTCTTGAATTTTTGGAGAAAAATAAGAACAAGTATGACTTTAGAACAAGGTTTTGGCACGGCGGATAGGTACGAAGATATATTTAATAGGGTTCAGACTAGAAAGTCAACGACCTATTCACTTTAAGGTACATTAGCAAAAAAAATGTGAAATTATTTAAATTACATTTGTAATAATTTTCATGTATATTATGTATTGTATTGTACATGTTTTTCTAGTTTGGGCGTGTCCCGTTTGAAATAAATAAATAAATCAATAAATAAAATAAATAAAGAGTTGAGGGGGCCAGGTCTCTTTACGTAAAACTCATCTAAATTATTTTTCACGATAAACATTAAATATGACTAATATGAATATAAAGTAAATAAATCTACAAGTATTTTAAATAAACAAATACATATTATATTAATTTATTTTTTTGTACTAAAATTTTTTTTAAATGGGGCACCCGTTCTAATGGGACACCCCCCTTAATTCGGTGCTGAAAAGGGTTATAGAAGTACGAATTAATTTTTTTTAAACGTTGTTTTTCTGCGCTATATGTACAGGGTCTTTTTTTGGGAGCTTCAGTTAGACGTTTCTGGGAAAGTTTAGTAGGTAGGTTTCTGAAAATGTGTACTTGGGGGTTACTCTGAAAACCGAATCGATCTAAAATATTTTCAAAAGTGGCAGAACTTCCGGAAATGCCGGAAGTAGCTTTTAAATGAGATGTAAATGAGAATTTTTTATTGCATTTTTGGATTCTAGGTGAAATTTCATAACCTTTGATACCAACATGTCAATATATAGAAGTTATGGTTTTTAAGTTATTTTCACTTATTTAAAAAAAATGAAGACGGTACTTTAAGAATTCAATACTTGGAAACTGTTGTAGCTACGACAACCGAGTTTTCACCAGCGCATAGAGGAAGAATAGGGCTTTCTTTTGGTTTAAGAAAATTCAGACTGAAAAGTCAGTTTTTTTTAATGAAATGTCCATTTTCTTACTATTGCATTTGATGGAGAATAAAAATGGGCAGATTTCCCTATCTTTAATAGTTTCTGACTTATTCTCATTTCATTGCGTTGATACCATTTTTTCCGAATTTTTTGTAGTAGTCGACCAGAAATGAAAGCCCTATTCTTCCTCTATGCGCTGGTGAAAACTCGGTTGTCGTAACTACGATTTCCAAGTAATGAATTCTTAAAGTACCATCTGCATCCACTATCTTTTTTTAATAAATGAAAATAACTTAAAAACCAAAACTTCTAGATATTGACATCTGGTATTAAAGGTTATAGAATTTCACGTAGAATCCAAAAATGCAATAAAAAGTAGGGGTTGCATTTAAAATAACGGTGTTAGTAGCAGTGGTGTATTGGTAAATTAAAAAGCACCGGAACGCTCGAAAGAAAAATTTATCTCCCAAAATAAAAAAATAATTGCCATTCTCAGTAAAAACAAAATATAAATTTTAAAACATATATGTACATAATAGTAAAATATAAAATATTAACAAATATAGTTTATAGAAACTGCAAAATAAGGTCACAGACATTTTCTTTGTTTGGCTCTGCTTTGTTTGCTGGTCAGTAGCGGATCTATGAGACCGCAATCAGGTTTTTACGTAAAATAATGGGTTCCATATTTCCAAAGGTGGCCCATGAAGTTTCCTAAATAATAAATTTGGAACATGATCACTTAGAATGCGTAATGTTCTCTCCGTTATTCTTGCTACTGAAACCACGCTCGCATCCTGAAGAACTAGAAGCTATTATATTCTTAATGAATCGCTCCATTTTAGCCTCCATTCCCACTCAGCGATAGAAGCTATTATTTTGGAAAATTTTTTAAACATTAAATCTTGTGAAATGTTAGTCCATCACAAGCCAAGCAATCCCTAATTCCATTTCTATTTTCCCACAAGGTAAATTAAAGTGTTGGCAGAGAGATTCTATTTCTTTATCGCCAAAAAAGGTACCGGAACGCGTTCCGGCTGTGAAAAAAAGTAACGGAACGCCGTTCCGGCGCGTTCCGGCCCCAATACACCACTGGTTAGTAGCTACTTCCGGCATTCCCGGAAGTGGTGCCATTTTGAAAATATTTTACATCTATTCGGCTTTCTGAGTAACCCCTAAGTACAAATTTTCAAAAATCTACCTATAAAACTTTCCTGGAAACGTCTAAGTAAAGCTCCCAAAAAACACCCTGTATATTACGACTATTATAAAGTGGAGTTCTGGTCAAGGATTTTTTGTTATTCATTTCCAGAGCGATTTTTTTCAAAATGAGAAGGTTTTGAATTGAACAATGGTGACCAGTGCCTCGTGGTGAATTTTTCAGTAGGAGAACTGAAATAACTTAATTGAACATTGAGGGTTATTATCATTTTTGTATTTCAGATCCTGGAAAAGACTACGAGGGCAAAAGGTAAGTCAACTTTGTTATATGGTAGTTAATTTTGCTATTAGTAACTATGCGTAATTGTATCGAAAGAAAAACATTGCACTCTAACTATAGAGCGAACACAGTGATTTAACGGAGAGTGTAGGTAACTCACAAAAAAAGAATTCCTGCCGTTACAGAAATTTTCTATTATAGTTTTGTCAGTTAGGGGTATGTGCAAGAATTAAATACATATTTACATTTCAACTTAAATATGTATAGAGTGAAAGCGGAAAATAATACCTGTTGACGGAAAAATAAGAAAATTTATTTAGAGTGATAGTTAAAGTTAAAAAGTCAGAAATGATAGGTTATTGAACAATTTCCACTTTTATTTTAAAGGGCATATCAGTATGAACATTTGAGATGTATAGACTTCACAATAAACAGGCTGAAAAGATTTCCTTCTCCTATCAGGACCAAACACTCTATTAATTCCGATTTTCGACACTTCCTACCTCTATTTGCTACAAGCTAATAGGAGATTAATGATAATAAGTAGTAAGGATTCACAAAACCTTCCCACTAAAAGGAAATATTATTTATGGGGAAGGTTACTTAATATATTGTCATTAAATATTTACCCCATTTGGAGGAAATCACTCTTTACATCAAGATTATGGACAGCAGATCGTTGGAATTTAAAAAAGCTTACTAGTGATGTCATCCCTCGATTTGTTCTTATTGGCTAGAAACTATGAGGTAACCTATTTATATAATAGAGACCTCTGTGGCCTTCATCATACAATTAATATTAGATAAGACAAACAAATAGTAATCGTATAAATACATACGAGAAGTATTCGACAGTCGGGAAATAGTGGAAATTGCGTCCTTTGCAGAACCATAATGCATCTTTATTATTGTTTAATTTTCATTTAGCTTCTATATAAGTATGTACATTTACTTAGTAATGTTGACATAAACACTTACATTTCACTTGACGATTATAAAAATAGGCGCACGTTTCATGTCTTTCCATGTAATGTAGACATAAGAATAAATAACTATTACGCTTTTCACTTCTCTTTAGAGAAATATCAAAAAGAAAGTGACTAAAATTTTATATTTAAAACGAGCACTCGGAACGTCAACACTAATAAAAATTTCTTGTTACAAAAGGTGACAAAATACGTCTAGAGTGAATTGTGACTAAAGCTTTTAGAAATGTAGATATCACTTTATTTTAGCGTCTCGACTTTAATCATGCAGAACGAAAGTATATTTACACAATGGAAATGAACGAATTTTTCGTAGTAGTTTTTTCATTAGATAAATTTTAAAAATTTATGAAGAGGGTCGTTCTCGGGGCAGATCAAATAAGGCATATATTATAGCGAATGATGTATGTGACTCTGACAAATAATGAATTTTAAACGCGGAAGATGCCTTACAGAACTTGCTCGAGGAAATGTGCACCGCGGGAATTCTGATATGGAAATTGATTCATACATTCTTTACACTTGATTATTAATAATTTTTCGTTCTCCTGACACTGAAATATTAACTGAGCTTTAAGCTCGAGTTTTGAGCGTAGAAGCTAAATTGAAGAAAATTGAAAACAGGATATTTTATGGGGAAAATAAGGTAATATAATTATTTATGATACACGACCTATATAATAATTTAAATTTCGCATGTCGGGGATTTTATAGTAAAATATTTATTAAATGTTAGGTCAAGTCCAACTCTCATTTTTTCTTCATCATTATAATTATGGCAATCACAATGCATATCGTATTATTATACTCTCAACAGCAATCATATAGTAGAATAAATAATACGTATGAGACCTGCCTACTAATGATTTCGCGTGTCCTGACAATTTAATTGCGTATGTAAAACTCTGTAATAAAAACACATCGGAACTCGACGATTAAATCGAACATTATGTCGAATATTATACCTACTTTTTTACTTCAGACTGCGACTTCATTAAATACTTTACTCGCTGGTTTTACACGAGGTCCTAAACTCTCTTTTACAATAGTTCTTTTCATAAAATTTCCCTATCTTTAAAATGTAATGTACGAGGGTTGTCTTTTTCGTTCATCCAGGGAAACAAATAATTTATCGTGAAGATTGCCAAGATTGGTACACTGCTTCATTCGTTATTCAAGTGTGTAGTTGGTATTGCCAATTGGAATTTTGAAGGCTTCGATTGTTTCATCCCCGAACTATCATCGTCTACCTTTACTTTGGGAAAGGTCAAGAAATCGGCCGCAACTAACAGGTAGCGCAGTGTTAGAACTTTTGACGGAGATTGCCGCCATGTTGGAAATTTCACTGTCAAGTGTCAATGTTTTTCTTATTCAGTAAGGTTTGCCATTTCATCATGGAAAGGCTAACACCACAAGAACGTTTACAAATTGTTAAAATATTTTACCATAATCAAGAGTCGATCAGCTCTACGCGCTGTGCTTTACGTACAGTGTTTGGTAGGCATAATCGCCCAAGTGAATGAATGATTCGTCGTAAGTATTGTTGAACGTTTCGAAACAAGTTACACTTTACATCCCCAAAGGCCACCGATTCGTAGAAAAACTGCACGTTCTGTAGAAAATATCGCAGCTGTACGAGTCAGTGCGGATGAATCTTCTTCGACATCGGTTAGACGGCTCGCCCAGCGGTTGGGCATATCCACAATGTCAACGTGACGTATTTTGCGTAAAGATTTGGGTCGACATCCTTACAAACTGATGCTAACGCACAAATTAAAGCCTGCCGACCATCGGATGCGTCGTGAGTTTGTTGATTGGGCTTTGGAGCAAATCGAAGCCAACGAGGATTTTTCGAAGAAAATCATCTTCAGCGACGAAGCCCATTTCTGGCTCATTGGGTACGTCAACAAACAAAATATCCGATATTGGGAAGAAAACAATCCTCGACGAGAAACAATTATACCCCCAAAAAGTTACTGTTTGGTGTGGTTTGAGGACTGGTCTGGATTATAGGGCCGTACGACAACGACGAACGTGTTACCGTCAACGGGGAATCACGCTAACGGATTTTCTTTGGCTCCAATTAGATGATCTAAAAGTGGCTGGCGGCTGAAACAATTGATTTATTGAGGACGAGGTTTGGTCATCGGATTACCTCTCGCTATGCCCTACGCAACTGGCCGCCGCGTTCGTGTGACTTGACGCCTCTGAACTTCTTTCTTTGGGATACTTAAAGTCGCTCGTGTTTGCCAATAACCCCACAACATTCGAGCAGCAGAAGGAAAACATAACTGGCGAAATTCAAGCAATACAACCGGATATGTTGTCAGGAGTCATCTGCAGGTCATCAAATGCTTTTTTATTCAAAAAATTAATGGCATACAATATCCTTTAAATAAATAAAAACATTATTGTTCAATTGTTCTAACTTAAAAAGTTCATTTATTATTCACAGTTAAACTTCTATCACTTCTATTGGGATACCCGTTATATAACAGTTTGCTCCCCTAAAAAGTCATTTGTCTTTCAAAAACTGTGTGTGAACTCGCATTGTCTCTGCGAAGGATAATTTCTTGATTTTACAATTACAATTTTTACAACCTGCATTAACCATTCCTCTATGTTCTAACAGAATTATAGCTTTTTAAACAATCGTTGCAACCATTTTCTTCGACTTTCTTCGGCAATGGATAAGTTTTAGGGGATTGTGTTTTCCTTGAAATACCCAAACTGCGAATTGACGTTTATTTTCAGGTTCATAGGAATCAATCCACGATTCTTCACAACTTACGATGCTATAAATATTTTATGAGTATTCTTTTTCTGAAACGATTTGTATTGCTCTAGTGCCTGTAGAGCGGCTCTGCTGTCACTTGAGATTCCGATGATTGTATTCTTTATGCTATGCATAAGAATTGTTTTTGCACTTTTCCTGTTTCCTGTTAGTTCTGCCTGAAAGACAGTCTAAATTTTGCCTAATGGTTGGCTGATATGGAAGTTCAGTTCTTCTGTGCCTGTTCCGTCCATTGTTTTAGATCCATCCGTGAAGATGGATATGCCTAGTTGGGATGCCACTTCCACATCAAACAAGATGTGGTCGTTTTTCCCTAGTATAAATCGAGGGACGAGTGAGTCAGATCGTCCTTCTAGTATAGGTAGTCGCTTGATTGCCTCGCCCAGAGTATAAAAGTTGTAGAGCGGAAGATTCTACGTCGAAATAAATCATTATATGATAATTTCGGTGCGGTATTTCCGATGTAACAATGAATATCCCGATCTGTCGTCTTAAAAGCGTACTTCGACGTACGATTCCAAAGCGGCAACGGCGCTACCTACTGAAAATTCTATCCTTTTCGATTCGACGGTTCTTTATTGCGTCTGCAAACAGTGTCGTATAACATATAGAAAAGGATAGAATGTTCAGCAGCTAGCGCTGTTGCCGCTTTGGTATGTAGTACTTTCATTTCAATCATAAACTGAAGAGATTGTCGATTTCCTTAATTATTTATTCGTACAAGAAACATACACCCTTTTATTTCTATCACAAATCATCGCAAACGTGGACAGTAGTTTTCCCACGCAAACTTCCATTGACAAACGTTAGATTTACGAGAATCCTACAAAAGTTTGACTTCATTTTGGTTCATACTAGATGCTGACATAAAGAAGAAATTCTTAAAATGCACAAGTTGAATGCTGTTTACAAATTATGTACTACAATTCAGATACATGCACAAATTTACTACATCTGTCGTTACCCTTGTCCATTTCGAATCCTTGCTCCTTCACATTTTTCTCATACTGGTGTTCATCTCGTCCCTGCCGAGTAGAATTTAAATGCACTGATACGTAACAGACGTTGATCCTTATTATTTTTTCAACTAGGCTAACTACTAGGTTGGGCACTTTAAGAGCTTTCTTATATTCGAGTAATGTTCTCAAAGCTTTTTATTGTAGATATTTTAAATCGAAGTATTATTCTGTGAATTTTAACGATTCTGTGCTTTAAATAAAAGGGATCAGATAGGGATACCGCCTTGTATATAGTATGTATGTACTTACAGTAAAAAGCAAAAAGGGAACAAAGTTAATGAAGAGAAGGATCCTTTTCTTGATTCTGTCCTTATAGTAGAGATTCCAACCTTAGAGAATCTTTAAGTATAATGTGTTTGACTATTAGGTGAAAGAAATACAAATAAACGAATTTTGAATATTTCGCTAACAGAAAAAAATACTGATATTAACAAACATAATTCGTACTATATGTATTCTCCCTTAAAAAATAAATCATAAAAAAACTAACAGTATTAAAAACATTAAAACTACCGTCGTCATTAAACGCAAGGTATTTTGGAAAAAACACTTTGTCCTTTAAATTACCAATATTTTCGTAACATCCACACATAAAAGGCATTTAATAAATTTTTATATTGTCATTATAATATATCTATAGGTATATTGTTTTTTTGACAGCTAATGCTTATTTTTACTTGACTTATATTGGTAACATTGTTAGAATTTTAGCTTTCTATCTGTAATAAGTTGGTTATTCTTATTTTGAAGTTTATAATAAAATTGTCTATAAATTAATTAGAGCGAATGCCAAAAAGCTAATAATTTTAAAACTTTTATTTTGTTGTTTTGTTATGTGACACAATTGAAACTATTTTGCTTACGTGTGCTAATAACTATTGTGGTACCAGTAGACGCACCTCAAAGACTATCAAAAGATCTTGCTAAAGTTTGGTCTTACGAAAAATATAATTTATTTTCGCTAAACTTACTTTGTGAAATTCCATAATTAATTTATTGATTAAATACAAGCAGTAACCCGACGCGTTTCGCCACTGTAAAATCCAAATTAGATGTTTTAGAAGGCAATGAAATTTAGAAATATAGTCACACAGCGTACCTTGAATGAGCAAATTGACCTTATTAATTCGCCATTTCTCCACGTTCTAGATTATAACAAAAATTGTTAAGCTTCAAGTTCTTTGATATGGTATGCCTGGGTTTTTAGCCGAATTTTCCATAGACCATGTATAATATCTTCCCCAGCACAAACTTCATTTATTCTTTGGCGAAAAGAGGACTGACTGGATGTTGTTCTTTTTGCATTTTTGATGAAAATAAATACACCTTGTATCTAAAAAACTCTTGTTTAACTAATCTATAACAATCTGTTGCCCTTATAATGAAAAATTAGTGGCATTACTTCTGAGTATCGAATAGGCAAGTTTACTCTACCTACTGGTTTTTCGTTTTACTGCTGTCGGTTCAGTATGTAACTTCAGTATGAATTTTTTAGATATTTATCTTTCTTGCTGCCCTTTCCAAATTGTTTTTATATTTTAAATTATCTAACATTTGTAGAACGAAAGAAACCTTCAGTGAGTGTGATGTAGGTAGACCTTTGATCCAAATTTGTTCTTCGTATATCCCAATCTATGAAGTATTGAAATAAATTCGCAAACGGAAGTAGAATCCTTTTCTTTGAAAATCCTCCAATTTTCTTAAATTTAATGATTTCAAGTAATGCAAAACTATGTTTTAATAACAATCGGACGATACGATAATTTCTTACTTTAAGTTGCTCCTATAATCCAACGCATTAATAATAATTTGCCCAAGAAGAGTTTATGATGATTACATTGGCACCATTACTTTTTAATCTTACACCCCTACGGAAAAAATAAACTGAGAATAATTAGTTCTACATTAAGTGAGTGTATTTTGAAAATTCATTAGGTCAGAAATTAAAAACAACGGTTAACAAACTGGTAGTATTTATTGATTAACGTGATATTACTGAAGTAATTCTATGTGCTGTGCCAAATAATGGATAGTTTTCTGCTTAAAGCGGTAATGTCCTTATTCCAGGTAGAGTTGGCAGAAGCTTGGTCGCACCTGTTCTATAACTAATCTTGTTTACTTCCTTAGTTTTACCATTGAATAAATGTTTTACTCAATTTTTCAATCGTCCCTAATGATCGGGATTACCTACTGTAAACGAATTTTCTTACATGAATTAATAAATAATTGTATGTTTGTAGGACAGTAAAAGCTTTAACATTTTGACATTTAACAAATAAAGTTGAAAATTAGCTTGAAAACTGAAAATTAAAAACCACGAAAACTCATTTCGATAAAAATAGATCAAGTATAATCAAACGTCATTTTGTTATTTTAGACATGGTTTGAGGAACGAACTCATTAAAAAAATACGTGCAAGCAAAATGACTTTAATGTTATTCAAAGTAAATTACTTAAAAATAATTGCAGCGTTTTGCAAGAAGCTATAAATATAACAAAGTTTAATATACCGAACATTTGTAAATATGTGAGACATGCACAAAATTGAGTTAGTGAACTAAAAAAAAACAAGTTCAACATTTTCTAAAGTATGTAACAGGCGAACACCTTTAATTTTTTATTTTCTTGTTTTTTCTTTTGAACGAAATTCCAAGAGTAATGACAAGATAGGGCAGTGAAAGCGTTTGTTTATGTTTAAATCTGCATATTTATAAGAAACGCCCAATATAACTGCAAAGGAAAAATAAATTAGCTATCAGGACAATGCCCGCTATTCTTTCATCTTGTGCATTGAACTGCAATTCTTATTATTTCTACTGCACCACATTCTTGGAGACAATTTCGGCGTTCAAAATTCGAGCACGAAATCCAACTAATTTCACTACCGAGAATCGCTTTACATTTCCACCACGTTAACAGAAAATGCATTTCTGCTACGTTTTCCACAGACTCAATAGTTCACTTACCCAAATAGCCACTTCTATTTAAAAACGGGTCCACAATTAAGTTAAAATTTATCGTGCACATTTTAAAAATAGCGAGTAACCTAGAAAAAAATGTTTTTTTTCTATTTTAGTGGAATTAACAACTGGATAGAAAAGTGTAATGGGATGCTAAAAATAATCATTCTATTTCGTATTATAGCTTCTAAAATGGGTTTCCGTAAGATAGCAGGCCTTGGTCTATTTGTAACATTAAACGGATGGATCTGGTAACCTTTGCATTTCACTTGCAATGTCAACTTAATGCGTCATAAAATTTATTGTGATTTCTATCACTTTTTCATAAATACAATATTTTATAAGACAAACTGACGTCAGTCCAATTAATTAATGACAGAATTGAAATAGACATCGAGAGGTTTGCGTAAATTTATTTTTATGTCCAATTTACATATAGGCGCGCTTCTCCTTATCCTTTCGAGAAAAGGGTTCTGTTTTCACTTCCTTGTTTTAAATTTCCGCGAAAGTTTTGCTTAACCAATTGAGTTGGAAGTGTTATTATCTCCACTCCATAATCATAAGTATCCATATAGCCCTTGCTTTTCAGGTCAGAAATATTCAATAATAGCCCGAAGCTTTCATGCTTGTCGGTAGCTTAACCATAACAATCCAATTTATGCCTTTCCGTGATTTATCTAATATCGAACTTTTTATGACAACACATCAATCATCTTACACCTTCGGTAGTGAGGAGTTAAACTGCTATTAAATCTCGGAGAATTTCAAAAAACAATTATCAGTAAAACCATATAAAGCTTTTCGAATCTTTACGTGTCCTCAAAACATAAAATGGAAACCTTTTAAACATAAAACGAGATTTGAAACGATTTAACGACCTCGAAGAGAGAATGCAAATAATTTTTTTTTTCAATGCAAGAGAGGTTATTGCGCACAATAATTCAATTATCCCTACGACTATTTTACCTTCATTTAAACCTGTATATTAAGCTTCTTATGACTACAATGTAGAAAATTATAAGTTCATCTAATTGATGTTTAAAAACCAAATTGTTAAACAAGAAATAAACTTTCCGCAATGAGAGTTTTAAAATTAGGTAAAAATGACCTAATGCTGTTTTTCCCAGGAAGATAATTAAGCTGTGCAAATTTAAATGGATTTACCATTTACCTATTAAATTAGCAATAAAAAAATTTTACTAATCAAAAAAAGTTTTATGAGTTGTTTTCGAACACTGTACAGTATTATTATTTTATGTTTGCACACTCGATTAAGGTCCCCAATTACGTTGAAAATTTTCTCAATGAACCGAATAAATCAGTTTTTAACGTCATTTCAACCTTTTCTTGACACAAGGATATAAAATTTATTATAAATAACTACAACCAATTTATTAATATTCTAATGACACAAAATTATGGTTGTATAAAATAAGTGTTTCTTCAATTCAATAAATTATTCTCGGCCTATACCTACATCGAATATTTGGCAAAATATTACTAATGCAAGTGATAATACTCCGGCTTACCTTATTTGCCCAATGTAATTATGTATTTAATTTTGGCAACATATGTTACTTTTATTATAATACCAAGGACTATGTTGGAGTGGTTGTGTACACACTTATTAAGTTCAGAAGTAGATAGACCAGCGTCTCTCGAGCGCTCTAGTAAAAGAAGTTTTTCCAGGAGTTTATTTTTTATACCATAACGTTGCGCAAAAGAAATGGGATATTTGGGATAATCTACGGCTTTCTGATACATAATTGAATTTATGCACAGATACATAATAATAAGGTTATTATTACCTGACTCACCTGAACATAAACGACTCTTTATGGCCCGTGGTCTCTTTGTAGCCCGTCGGGCCATAAAGAAACGTCAATTATAGTTCAAGGGAAGTGTATCAAGGGAATTATAAGGGTCGTAATTATAATAATTTTTCGGGTATCAAAGCACTACTTCTTGCTGTCTCGGCCAGCTCGCTAATTTCGGCGTCGCAAGCATCGCATTTTATTCATCTGATGAAAAATCCATCTAAAATACCGGATCTCACAACGGAAGTAAACAATTTTTTAACAAAGTGAAAACAGATACCCTTGTTTAGTGCTTTTACTATATCAACGTATTTCAAGTGGCTTGATACTATACTCAAGTTTATACGATATTTAAATTATTTTAGATAAATACTTAATCTGTGCATAAAATAGTGTACGCGTTAAGGGCGTAAAGAAGCGTTTATGGCCCTACAACCTTTTTCTAGCCCTCGCTACCCGCTCGGGTAACCTACAGTTTTTGTTGAAGTGAAGAATTTACATTAATAATTTTATAATAATGGAATCGTTTCACCTGAAAAAGTTAAAAATTCTACTCCTGATAAAGAGCAAAAATCAAATTAGTAATAAAAATAGACGGAATGGACGTTGGGACGTAAGACCTGTCTTAAGAGATAGGAAAACACAGGGGGAATATGTAACGAGTAACGAGATTAAGATAAACCCCTAATTTTGTGCTCAGCCTACAATAATTAATATTTTTTAGATAATGGATCATGAATGGCCCTTTCTGTGTACACGTATGACTCTTGCACAGTTCGATCGACTGTTAGAAATCGTAGATCCTACATTACAAAAATACAGCAGTCGTGAACCATTGAATCCATCCCAACGAATAGCTTTAACATTAAGGTTTGTAAAGGTAGTACAAAACATACAAATAAAATAAAACTTGAAACATTTGAGATATCTGTCACAAGGAGATTCAATCTTTAGCATAGCATCGGGCTATAAAATTGGACGATCTACTACTTCTACAGTCATTAGAGAAGTTACTGAATCAATTTGGAATGTGTTGAATCAAGTAGTTTTAAAGTCATTAAAACAGGATGATTTTAAAAAGATTGAACGCCAGTTTAGTGAAAAGAAACACTTTAGTATTGTTTTGCTTGCTGTGTGTGATGCACACTACAATTTTATGTATGTAGATATAGGCGCATTTGGTGCACAAAGTGATGGAGGGGTACTTGCAAATTCTGCTTTTGGAAAAGCTTTAATTAACTTCAAATTAGAATTGCCAAAAGAACAAGCTCTACCAAGAAGCAATATTAAGATGCCATATTTTTTTCTTGGAGACGATGCTTTTCCACTTGGTACCCACTTAATGAAGTCATATAAAGGAGCAAATCTTCCTTTAGAAAAAGCAATTTTTAATTATCCACTCAGCTGTGCCAGAAGAGTAATCGCAAATGACTTTGGTATTCTTGTTTCAAGATGGAGGATTTTTACAAGAACGATCCCTACAACTGTAGATAGGATTATTAAAGCCACTGTGTATCTTCACAATTTCCTAAAATAGAAAGAAAATAATTTGACAGATAATAAAATAAGTATTGCCCACAATCACTATGTGATAAAGAAACGGACGATGGCATTGTAGAAGGAGAATAGAGAAGACAAGTAGGCACTTCTAATATTCTTTAGGATGATATTCAAAAAATGGGGCGAGGAGAAAATAACTCTGGGTAACCACGGTCGATATCATCTTCACATTGCTTATGTTTTCGTGGCGTAATTCCTCCTGAGTCACTTTCTCGCCTACGTTTTTTATTTGTTGGTGTTGGCACTTCACCATCTTCATCAAGTCTTGAACAATTACTTGATGTTCAAGGTCCTCAGTCACATTCTGTACTGTTAACATCTCCATCTAACATCACCATTACCACTAACATCATTGTGAACAGTTGTATAACAGACAGCATTTTCTGAACTTAAACATTTTAACCATCGTTACCATTGCCATTGACATTAACATCATTGTGACAGACGCTTTAAGGGCGTAAAATTATTCTATACATCACTACCAGTTGGTTGATAAGTAAAGTACTATGGTCTCTCAGCTCCCAGAAAACTGCGCGAGTATTTCCCACAAAATGGTATTTCATGGACTCTTAATTTCGTGGTGGAATCAGCCATGTGCACACCGGTCTCATATCCAATTACAATTCACTAGCAGTAATCCTCTTCTTGGGTTAAAGCAATAAAATTCTCTTTGCTAATTTATCCACTGCACAGTTTTTGTTGAGTTTGGGTGTCAATCGAGTCGTGCTGACGCTTTACCGATTTCCAAACCTTCGTGTGTAATTTTAAAAACGGTATTTCCTGATATTCGAATACCTCCAGCAATGAGAAAAACTTTTACTCAGATTTCGGTTCCTTGAGTTCGTTCTTCAACACTTTAGGCCCTCATTAACGGATTTCCTTTCACATTTGAATTACTTCCACCAATGGAAAAGCACCGGACCGTGGATGTTCTTCAGACCAGAGTCTTTTTTTGGAAAAATGACAAATGTTGGGCAACTTTGGAAATCTGCAACTAAAATAAATATTCATATGCATATGTATACCTTACCTTCATTCCAATAAAGGCTGCACCACTAAGTACATATTTCGAAGACTGGCAAAGAGTTATGATCAATTGAGCATTATCTGAAGTGAAGCTACTAAAAAATAAATTTCTTGACCAAACTGTAGCAGCAACATGGCTTCTTAATTTCCTCGTAGGTCTTATTAAATAATACTAGTGAACAATGTAGACAAAGAACTAAAAAACAGGTTAGTTGGCTGTACCTTAAATTTCAATGCACAGTGACAGTACGAGTCAGGGGAGGAAAGGGGGGAGGGAGCTTACCACCAATTTTTTAAGAAGAAAGTGAAATTTTCGGCAGGAATAAAGGTTTAGAGGGTAGGATGAGATTGTGAATGCCGAGATTGTTGAAACCACCTTGTTCAGAACAGCGGCCATTGCCACTCAGCGAAGAGAGTAGTTACCATGTAATTTTGGGTTGGATATCCTATAGCAGTGAGTGTAGCCCAAATTTTGTCGTTGCGCCCGAAATGCCCGAAATGAGGAACTAAGAGAACATCGCCTGAAGTGTTCGAAGAGAAATAACAAACTACTTCACTCTTCGACGTATTTAGTAGGGTCAGTCAGTTGTGCCTCGAAACGTTTAACGTTGCTCCATAATGGAAGCCCCTTATTCACTTTAAAGATTATGGAATAAATGAAGATGAACATAATATAAATAATTTCTTCTGAGATGATTTTAAATGATTGTTTTAGAAGTGTTGCGTTATACCATTTCTCGTTTTATTACTATACTAGCGCCTTTTGTAGATCAGTTATAGTCTGGATAGCGTTGATGTGTGGAATTGAGCATAAACTTGAATTCGGATTGATGTGTCGACGCTTTGATAAAAACTAATTTTGTGCAAAACATCATAATTCCATAAATAAATCATCAAATTCCATAAAATTACTTTATTTCATTATTCAATCAGCATAATTTTGAAACATTTATTCATACACGAACATTTCGGAAGATTTATATCACAAAATTTTAACTAATTGCCCTTATAAATATTTATTTACGTATACATTATACGAAATATGTGGCAACTTCATTATAAGATAATAATTGAGAAAATGCAAATTGATAAAATATACCAAAATGACGAATCTCGCTCCAGTTTCAATTTGAAGAATAATTTTTAATGCTTCTGCCGCTCAAAATAAAATCAATGGAATAAAAATCTAAAATTATTTTCATTCTTTATTAATTATTAATTATATTAACACAATTCAAAATGTTTAATCACGCCCTTATTAATTTATACGAAATTTTAGGTACCAATTAATAAAATTAAATTCAACACTAAATCTCACTTACCCATATATTTTTATATATACGTTTATACTTCCTCCAATGGTTATTAAGTAATAAGTTAAAGTAATTTATTAGTGACTGCGCCTCCATGAATAGAAAATAGGCAAATATATGCTATTAGTCAGCGGTTTGGCGCCATAAACAAAACCTAACTATTTACTTATCTTTACCTCTAAGGTCAATAAATGCAAATTATTATACTATGAAACTAGTTTCGCCTCCTGGTTATATTAAAATTCCGTTTATGCCTACATATTTTTTTTTCTTCACCATTACTTCCTGGTTAGTTCATTTCATGGCCGCTAATTGATAATAGAGGATATGTTACTATTTCGAGTATGTGTTCGCAAATCTAAAAAATTCGTTTAAGCAACAGCACGTAAATTTTGTTAAAATTCTAAGTGAAAACCGGCTCCCACTTAATGTTAGTTGAAATGTAGAAACAGCAATAAATCGTGATACAAGAAGAACAATAATTATATTGGGCAGGCGCAGGTGTGCTATGTTTTCATGGAGAAGAAAACGGTTAACGGAACAGAGAATTTTATGTTATTTTTCGACATACAAATTGCAAGGCCAAACAGATTAGTTACAGTGTTGTCTTCTAATACAATGTAAAAGTTACAAGTTTTATTTCATCTAAACACATGTATTCTCAAATCATTCAACCCTTTTTTAATATGCGGGATGCTGCATTAATTGCATTCAAATATCCATGGTAAGATTAGCAACTCTATTTTCAACATCCAATCTTTAAAGGGAACGTTTTTATATGGTCATATAATGCAATATTTTTTCCATGTAGTTTTTTGAAAATGTCCAAAATGTTGAGAATGATAAGTTACTGATGGTAGAAGTTTTGGAACAAGTTCCCAATAAAATTTTCTTCAAAGACCCTGGGCATGGTATCTTTTTCCACAAAACCTCTTCGATTTCTACAGATGAGTGTTTTAAACATGCTTCATTGTAAAAATTTTATTTAATTCGTTATATCCAGTTATTTCTCTTAATAAAATGAATATTATGCAAAATTCAAATTATGTATTCAGAGTAGCAGAAAAGGTTTTTTTTTTAAAAAAATCTAAATAAGAAATGCATTCTAGGACATATGTTACACAATGCCCTTATGTATAGAGTGATTGAAAGGGGAACAAACGCAACATCACAAAGCAACAGATGATTAGTAATAATTAAACGTATAGTATTTGTTGGAAAAGGGGTAAACTAAGAACAGAACAAAAAGCATAAAGATATAGATGAATGTTGGTGAAAAAATCTGACGATGAGTCTTAAATGGTAATAAATGGTGTGGCTACTTTCCAAAGGAACGAGAGTCTATCATAGAAGGAAAAAGTGGATGTATTTTTCACATTAAGTCACTATCCATTAGGGTACAAGTTTCAAGAAGTTAATTTGCGCAGTAGTAGACGTAACTACCAGGTTATAATATGTATATTTGACAAATTGCTTATCACATCACATATAAATGTTCAAGTAGGATTTAAAATACTATGAGGCAGCGTTTCTTTCTTATTATCATAAGTAGTTTGTCATGGAGTTATTGATAAGAAAAACTGTTGCTAGAAAGAAATCTTTTTCTAGATGGGATAACTAAAATCACAACCATACATAATATTTATTTATTAATACATCCAACCATTTACAGTAGCATAAAACCGTAAAATTGCAGTTGTTCTTCGCTACCCTCCACCTATATCCACAAAATTTTGTAAACCCAGTTGCCCTTTCCTACTGAGGTCTATTGTATGAAGAAACATCACCAACCATTCAAAATTGGAAGGTTTTTCGTCAAACATATTTCTGCATCCAAATATTTATTAAAATCATTGATACGAGGATATTTAAATTGTAAAAAATTAGCTATTCATTTTGTTTCGTTGTCGTCTATACCATTTCCCTATACCTACAAATGTTTAGAAAGACTTTTTTGTGCAGTCATAAAAAATACATTATGTTTACTTTCAGTTACCTTAGCTTAGTTAATTTAGCTCACTTATATGCGTCTTAATTGCTCGCTTTGCTCGTTTATTAGAGCATGCAAAAAATATGGCTATAATGAAGAAATTGGCCAATATGGCACCCTCTTGACATAAAATGTACAATTCAATAATGAAACCCTCAGTATAGCAGTGTCTAATCCAAAAGTAAACCGTGGCACATCTCAAATTCGAATCCAAACAGACCTAAACAATTCGCAAATGAACAATATAAAAATATTTTTTCAATTTGATGTAATACGAGGAGATGCCCAAAGGAAACCGCAATTTGGCATCTACAATTGCAAAACACCCTGTATAATTAAATCGACAAATATTTGTATATTCACTAAGGAACGACCTAATCTATGTACCAAAAATTGACTCAAAATTTTCAAAACGAGCCTAAGCATTTTTTAATCAGACCATGTTTTTTCATAAAAATCATGAAAAAAATTAATAACTTGGGAACGCTGCATTTAAAACAAAAAACAAAAATATGAACATTGAGCGTTTTAAGAGAGTAATCGGAATACGTATGATCAAATATAAGGTGTTCCGTTTAAAAAAAAGGTCGGCACGGAGCCACGATTATTCGAAACACCCTGTGTATGTTTATAAATATTTTACTAATATTTTAATCCGTAGGATATTGAATGAAATATTGGACTTCCTGGGCTACCCTGTATGTATTTTAAAAATCTGACATTAATAACCTTCAAAATTCACATGACGAGATCAACTACTTCAACATAATTCCGCTTTCCTTTGGGCAGCTCTTTATTTCTTAACTACTTTCGATAAGATTTTTAAAATTAAATGACATCAAGTATCTGCGATATTGGCTCCAGTCTTGGCGAGGGCAAGTCAACCAAACCAAATCAGCCCAAATCACCTTTACAAATAGATACGCAGATTGCGCACACGTATCACTAAATGGGCATCAATTACCAATCTTCAACCAGGTAAAATACTTAGGGCTCATAAGTCATACTAGATAAAAAGCTAACGTGGAAACCACACATAACAGCGAAGAAAACTCAGATCAAGCAAAAATTGCATTGTATAATAATTTAAAAAAAATTTAAATCTATACCTTTTGGTAGGATTAAGAATTAAGATACTGTAGTGGCGTCTCTACAGAGGAGTGTGTGGATTTCTAGTTGGATTCGAGAAAAGAGGAAAATTGTGCCTTTAGTGAACTTTTTAACGACTTAGACTTGGGGAAAACGAAAAATCACTCATACGTTACCCGATAATGAACTAAATTTCTCAGACATCAGATTCGCTGTAAAACGTCACCAGAAAGTTGTACCGGTAAAGATAATTCGTGTGAAATTCTTATAGTAACTGCACTTCCTAAAGTGTTTTTACACATACAAAGATGCCGTTTCAGAATTAAAATCTATGGTTATTTGGAATTTTCTAAATTTCTGCTGAAATATTTTCGTTCCTTAAATATATACGGAAAAAAAATTGTCACCAGAAAAACGTCGATAAGGAAAGAAGACAAAATTTACCAGTACATACTATAAAAGAAAAGTGATGCAAACACGTATAATGTTAAAAATGTTATTGCAATCACAAATTTAATAAATTGAAATAAAAGCCCCACGAAAAATAAGCTGTATCGCGGTATCGCGCTAAGGAAAGTGAGAAATAATGTATTAAATTACAAACAACAGCATGAGCACGTTCGCGTTTCCCTTTCTTGGGATCGTAACCACAAATTAAAAAAATACATCGTGATTTACCTTCTGCAGTCTGTCTGGGTCAACGTTAATAAAAACAAACTAAAGCTCAATGCAATTAAATTTATTTTTTCTTTAAGTTTTATTAATGGTTCAACGGCGTACAAATTATTGAAAACTCGAGCCAGTTCACTGACTGCATATTAAATAGTCAAAACACATAAACAGCAGCGCATAAAAGTGCAGCTGGTGAATTCACTAAAGCGAGATGCAAATTGTGCAATAAGTCAAAAGACTGAAACGATATATTGAATGACCATGAAATTCCTACGTCTGCAAGAGCGATTTTTATACTGCAAATGAAAATGTATCAGATGTACATACTTGGATAAACTATAAAAATTGATTTAGAAGAATCAACTTCCATGTGAATTTTATTGCCGAGGTTGTAGTAATTAATTTTTAAAAAGCGGAGATTGTTTTTAAATGCAAATGCTAACATGAAAGATGTCAAATTTTAATTATTTTGATTGCGGACATTTTTCAACCAAACACGTTGTCGTCGTTTCAAACCTGTCTACCGACGAAACTGTTAATTACTGTCACTGCAATTTACTATCTAGTAATACAAAACGTTTACTTTTAATTAGTTGTTAACTCAATTCATTGGAAACATTTTTTTTTATATAAAAGCAGAGTTTTCATTAGTACTCCATATTTTATCCTTGCAAAAACAAATTACTGCTTCATCCTTTACGTTATAAAGAATAATAAATGATCTTGTATAATAGCTCATGATGGTTACTATGCATTGAAATAAAATGAATAATGCACAATGTTTTACTGTATACAATCCATTTATTTATTCGTACGGTTGCTGTCTCAAACATTAAGAAAGCCAATTTGGTATTTCCCTTTTCGTGTACACGTAACACGTTAGGGATGATATTGTTAAATTTCAGTATACGTCGAAAACTGGAATTGTTTAGATGGTCAAGTTCCAAATTTATTGGTTTCCTTTAAATATGCACAGTAACATAAAAATTAGCAATTAACTAATATTTAAACAGGTTTGTAATGTAATGATAGCAAATTAAACCAAATTTTGGTCATCCAACATTAGTAATAATAATAAGAGTTCAAAGAAGAGATGACCAGAGCAATATACTAGAGAAATTGGAAAAGGAGGGAAACACTTATAACATCATAGAAGAGTAACTAAGCAAAAACAGAAAAAATAAAATAATAAAAGACATTGCAAATTATTTGATATGGAGTCGAAGTAAATATCAAAAATGCTAAAGCAACAATGGAAACAAAGTGCACAAAATGTGTGAAAAATAATCAAATAAGAAAAGAAAGGAGACTAAAACATGGTTACGAATGATTGAACATCTTTTCAATTACAAACGAACTTAGTGAACGTAGTTAAAACATAGGTAAGAGATGGAAATACTAGCTTATCCAAGTAACCTATATAAATATACACATACTTCAAACGACGTACACGTGAAAATGTTAAAAAGATGTCATCGATTTGGCTTAAATAGACAAACGCCATTTAGAACGAAAACGAAGGTTTTGTCAATCCCGGCGCGCACTAGCTTTATTTCATTCGGTCTATTAATGAAAAGTCTGAGCTGAAATGAGAACCGTAGATGTTCAATGATGATCACTGATCCAGATGGAAAATGGTTTTACTTGTTTATTAATGATAAAAATGGTCTAAATTTCTTCAGTTTCAAACAGAAATGTAGTGAAAGGCTTGAATTCTTCCACATTGATGATGCGTTTTGAAATTTTAACTTCATTAGAAATATTCCCCCACCGACACCAAACACCAATCGTGTGAGTTTCGTGATCCGCTGAGATATTGTAAGAGAATAATTTTAATGGATGAAGTGATAAATAAGAAAAAATATGACAGGAGAGTCCGATCGACTCCATCTGAGTTTGACTGGTGGGATTTTTTTCTGTTGAACCACAACAAACATGACCGCGCTTCTATGTGAGCGTCTGAATGTTAATGAAAACTGCTACCGCTTTGATTCTTTTGGGAGTCGTTTGAATGAAGATATTAAGCATGTTACATTTACAACTTAAGGAACCCTTTTGAGATACATCTCACAAAATTAGTACACGATTAGAGCAAAGTAAAAATTGATTTTTTTGTATGCTTGGTGGAATACGTGAATATTATTATGTAGAAAACAACAGTGCAGTATACAATAGGCAACTGTGTATGAACGAGGAATAAAACTCGACAGGATCCACAATATTGTCTATGTTGGTTGACAGCCACCATGGTTTTTACGTTTATCGCCATTGATTTTTTGGCAAATTTACTTTCACTTGCAATACTTTCCACAATGATAATAATAATAATATGATAATCTATTATAAATTTACGTGAAGAAACCGGTAATTATTTCGTTACTTAGTAGCAACTATTAAAGAGATGTGCATTTCGTACGGCAGTTTACCATCTCTAAAAGCTTATATTTGAGCTTCTATCAAATATTGCGTCAAATATAAGTTTTAGAACGAAAATTATAAAGACTTTTGAGGTTTTAAAAAATGTAGACATACAATAATTAGATATGAAAAAAACGATCTTTGCGAAGTCGGAGTGACATCGTTATCCTTAAGGATGAGGAAAAGTACTAAATATCATTTTTATATAGTAAACATAAATGTTTATCGTGCCGTTAAATCATTGCACATACCGATGTCTGTGCAAGTCGATCTCATAGGATTAGGAAAAAAATGAAAATGAAATTTTCTCAAATACAAACGGCACCAAGAAAGGTACCATTTTTTTCCGGTGAAAATTTAAGGAGAAACTACAAGATCCGATGAAACAAACACGTGTAAGTAACCCTAAAATATTTAATAGGTTCAATTGTCAGAATTTGGAACGAATCCCTCATCAAACAGCTGACACTCAAACGTATCTCATTAATAGTGGAAGTTTTTTTACAAGTTTCCTACTTTTAAAATTTGACGAAAACAAACATAATAGTAAAAACAAACTAGCGCCTTAAACAAGTTTGGTAAAACCAAATTAACTATACATTCAAGTTTTTTCCGTTTTCCTAAAATTTATTTATAACATGAACCAATTGTCAATACCTTTAAAACTCATTTGAAATATTTTGTCTGAATTATCTGCAATAGAACACTAGAAACGTCATTCACGTAATTGTAGGATTCTTTTCTTGCAAACAGGTTTGTGACTAATTCGTTCTAAGGACACACATTGCGAAAGAAGTGTTTATTTTAAAGTTTTCTTGAAGTTTCTTGACAAGACTCTTCATCAGAAAGTTGTTTTCCGTTATCTAGATAGTTCATCCTTGTACGGTATGTTACTTGGCAGTAACTTTTCACTTCTTCCTCAATTTCCTGAAAATATTCTCTCAATGCACAGTTCTCAAACAATAGTTTTTTTTTATTTCTTGTAGAGATTTACTTTTACTTTTACTCCAAATAGCAGTCATAAGAGCAAATTCAAAATCCATTTTAAGTAATATGCCTTTTGCTTGTCTTGTGGTGCTTATTTTGAGTTGAATGTTCCTGTAATCGTATTAGTGTAATTTAATGTCATTTACCTTTACGGCGTCAGCTCTCGCGGATCATAGAATGCTAATCCATTTGGAGAACGTTTCCTTTTCCTGTTGCCATCGGTGTATCAATTAGTCCCTCTGTACAGCCCCTATTAACTAATGTGCTAATAGATCATCATCATCATTCACATTTTTTAAAGATTCAGTAACCAGCAACAATAAGATAAACGCCTGTGCTGAAAAATAATTTATACACGTGACAATATACACTACTCTATTTGGCTATAAACTAACCACTGTCAAACTGCTTCGTATATCCATTAACGTTATTGATATTTTACTTGGGTCGATGCTGTTCAAAGTGTGAACTTGTGTACTTGGTCTAATTTACTATGTCTCTGGCAAAATTTCATCTTTTTGCCCGAAAGGAGTGATCTTCAGTACAACAAATGACGGAACAGATTCCAACAGACTGATTTGTTCGGTTATTTGTTTGAAATTGGCATTGGAGAAGATTCCTTTGTAGCCTTGGTGATACATGTCGAAGTCAAAGGATCGGTACAAGACATAAATACACAAGTACACGCTAGTGAACGCCCAACTGAAAATATCGCTACGGTAAGGGAATGCATTGAAGAAGATCAAAATTTGTCAATTCAGCGGCGTTCACCAGCATCACCATGGCGAATTTTCCGTAATGATTTGGCCCTTAAGCCTTACAAAGTTCAGGCCCCTTATTCTCAAGTCGTACGACACTATAGCGCATACGCTATCCTGAAAATAACGCATGAAATTTTCAAAAGTGAATATACTTTCGAAAATTTCATGCGCTATTTACAGGATAAGCGTATGCGCTATCGTGTCGTACGATTCGAGAAAAAGGGGCCAGTTTGTGTAAGAATTTTTTAAGTCAAACGACCATCGGCAACGTCGACAATTCGTTAATTTCATTTACCAAAAATAGGATGTTTTGCTGAAAAAATCATCATTTCAGACGAAGCGCATTTCTATTTGAATGGGTACATAAGCAAACAAAATTGCCGTATTTGGGCATTGTAAAACGCACGACAAAATGTTGAGAAGCCTTCACATTCCTCTCGTATTATTGTTTGGTGCGCATTTTGGTCTGGTGGGATGTCAATAATAGTCTTAAATTTGCGATCATACCCGCCAGTTGGGTGTAATAAATATGTTGTCGAGACTATTACTTTTCAGCTTATACCGCGACGTTATATTTGTTCTACAGCCTGCGTTGAAAGGCTTGCCTTGCCTTTTACCTTTTGAGCCAAACAAGGATTTTTGGGATGACTATCCATCCTCTTAGCTCCCGATGGTGGTGAGCTATTACGTCTAGGTGATGTGAAACCAAAAGTTCTAATGTTTCGCAAGACATTGCAGCTTTCATTTTTAGAGTGACAGGAATGAAGGCTTTGGTTACGTTCCAAAATTTATATGAGGCCTGAAGATGCAAGCTGCAATATCTTGCCAAACCTCAGAACTTTTGGTTTCACATTCAGCAGTCAGGTCTGACAAACCTAGACTTAACAGCACACCACCACCATCGGGAATCATTCCAAAGATCGTTGTTTTGGCTCACAAGGAAAAGGGAAAGGCAAGCCTTTCAACGCACGCTGTGCAACAAATATAACGACTTGGTATAAGCCCAAAACTAATTTTGGCAGTTATAGGAACTAGGAATCGCGAAAGCCTCAACTTATTTAATAAATATGTTACTATTAAAAATCAAAAAGTATGCAGACACATATAAAAACTGCGTCTTTGTTAAACTAGAGCCTTAAAAAGCATAAAAAAGCTGTTAGCTGTTTGTTGGGACAAGTTGTAGCCATTTTGTCTCATATTTTATCAAACTTTAATTATTTAATTCTTTTCATTGCCTTGGGTTGTGCGCTTTGCGACCCCATTGTACACTGTTGTTAATTTAGTTTTACTGGTTTTCCCCATGGCTTGTTCATTTACCAATTTATCTTCAATTTAATTATGTGAGACTCGTGTTTCCATTGTTTATGGAGACGTCTCATTCTTCCTTCACTCATCTTTTTCACGTCAGTAATATGTTATCCTTAAATTAAAAATCTAATTATAATGCAATTATAAGCCTGAAGATGATATTATTATACCGAAACTAGTCGCTACTATTTAAATTCATGGGGAAGGATGCGTGTTATTGATTGACCTCGTCAATTTAATTCTGGTGCTACCCCATTTGGTGATTCCTACTTCTACTTTATCCTTATGGACCTAACATATCCAAAAAGCATAAAACCTATTACATTTTGTGAAAAACTGGCTATAAGAATCGGCACTTAATACTGATTGATACTAATGCGTTTTTCACAGCGAAGTTAAAAGTGAGCCACTTCTAAAATTTGTGTCACAAAATGACATTTTTGACGATGATACCAAGTATAAACAGGATGACATTTAACAATGTCTTTAATTCACAGAGTGGCATAGACCTCGCAAACTGATAGACAGCTACATTGCCCCATTTGGAAAATTAAAGCTATAAAAATGTGCCACAACATGAAGTGTTTAGAGAAATTTCCATTGCAATCAATAAATAGTATGCTAAGGTCCTTACTTGTATTTTATTCTGTGGTTTGGACGTTGATGGTTAACCTAGTTAACGTACTCTTACCAAACGCCGAGTTGTGTTATTTTACAAACGTTTTATCACTTTTCCCGTTTATCCTCAAATTTTATCTCTTTATTAATTTTTTAAGAAGTTTTCTGTCCCATATTCCAATCGTTCTCAACAATTTTTAAACTGAAAACCACTCGTATGTAAGTAAATACGTGTATAATTTAAAAGTTGTCAATGTTCTTGATAATTTTTAAATACTGTTAATGGAAAAAGATGGTTCGAACTGGAAATCTAACTCCTACACAATTTTTCGCAGACAATGCAAATTTTCAACGCTTTGTTAAAATTATTTGTTACGAATATAAAATATTTCTGCAAAAACACCTACCATATACACTGCAAAGCTTTGCTGAAAACGAATCGATGTACTCAGTTAATTTATGATATCATTACTGGAATGAATACAAGGATCATTAAAATTACTATAAACTTGCAAGTACACTCATCAATCATAAACACAGTTTGCGTCAACTATAAAACGAAATCTATAAAATACATTAAGGAAGATGTTTCGGTAGCTCTATCATCAACAATGATTTACAACGTAAAGTAACAAATCAACCGAAAAGCATATATTTCGCTTATGATTCCAATGTGTAATTAGACATCAAGTTTCACGTTAATTTCGGCACTCCCTCGCTAGAAAGGGTTGAAATTACGTATTTCCTCCAAGCCTAGTTTACATGCAAATAAAATTCGATACGAACATTGTTTAACACGAGGGGGAAACTGAAATACTTATCTACTTAACCATGAAGATAGTGGTTGAAAGGTTCACATAAATATTTATGGTCTGTTCAATTTATAACATTTTAACAAGTTGCGCTTTTTAAAACTTCTAAATCCTCCAATTAAAATATTTTAGTAATTAATTAATGACTCTACAAAAAAAAGCGAGCCGAAATTATACAAAACTCTATTGAGTGGAAACGTTGGTAAATACTTAACTATGTAATTACGTTTAGAAAACTTTTTGTTTGTTAAATTAAATTTGTTTCTTGTATTCGACGTACGACATTTCACCGCATTTATATTTTGTTGCATGTGCCATTTATTTATTTTTTATTAATTCAGTTGAGAAATTCACGTCTCTTGGAAAAAAAACTGTTTCTAATTAAGATCAAAGTAGATATGCTTGAGGTATGTGATGAAACTTATATTAGAAGTTGGACAAGAAAGAATTTGAAATATTATTGGTATGAAAGAGGTAATTAATTAGGGAATGGGATTTTCGCATTGTCACGCAATTGTAAATTATCCACTTTTCTATATATCAATTAGCAGTTTACACGAAATGAAAAATAAAGTTGAATATCCTATTAAGTTTTAACGTGTAATTTTCAACCAAATTATTATAATTATCCATAATCGAAAATGTGTGGAAGTAATCGGTTTTAAAACACATTTAAAAATGAAGGGTATTTTTTAGCGAATTAATGGCAAAGACTCCGTTTTTTTTTACTATATTCATCGTAAGCAATTTATTGCAACAATCCTTTGACATTTAATTCAGGGATAAAAAGGTTTATACTTTTCACTCATTCTCGATTGGTCTTGTATAACATCGTAGAACTAAATTGTGCATCTTCTTGTATACAGGGTGGCCCAACGAAAAGGTAACAGACGTGTTTCAGGCTAGAACAATTTTTTTTTGAGAAATGCTGCAAAATGTGTGGGGACGATTTAATCAAAATCTGTGTAATTCCATGGAAGCTGAAGGCAGGCACTTCGAACATTTATTAAAAAAATTAACACTTGTTTTTATTGAAAAATTTAAGGGTCGTTTACCCTGTACTTAAAGGGTGAAGTAAGTAATGTTGTCAAGTGGCAGTAAAAGTACCTACCCTCTCTAAAAAAAGACAGTTGGCCTGTCCGCGTTTTTTTAGATTTTAAATGCCTCAAACTCTTCCTCAATTTGCACTGTCCGCGCTTTTTAGACTTTAAATGCCTCAAACTCTTCCTCAATTTGCATTTTTGCAACATTTTTGGTAAAAATAAAAAAAATAGTGCACTGAAAAAAGAAAGACCTTTCAAATGACGTATCACTTGCCCCATCATTCTTATTTAAATTTTTGGGGGTTGTTCTCACAGCGCTAAGGGATGAATTCATTTCAGGTTAACAATCATGACAAAAGTTGCCCCCTTTGACGTGGTTTTGCATTTCTCAAGAAACTTTTTTTTCTAGACAGCAACTCGTCTGTTACCTTTTCGTTGGGCCACCCTGTATAACACGACCGTTGCTATTTTGCACAGTAAATTTGATTATACATCTTTCATTAACGGGTAGTTAATTAGAGCAATTGTACTAACTTTTTACTGAATTTAAATTTAAATATAGATGTCGTGTTCTTCACTCTAAATATGTACATAATATAACTAGGTTCTCGATTTCTCTATTTTGTACATTTCTTTCTCCATGTTCGTATGTTTCCCTTCCATGTGAGTATTGAGTATTGAGGATCTTCTGGACGAAGTGCTGTATCTTGGAAGCTTCTGACTATAGAATGGGTAAGAAGACATAGCAGTAAAGCAGTGAAGTTACCAACAAAATTGACAAACTTGATTTTTGTGGAATTTTGTAATAAAATTTCTAAAATTTGTAAATTTCGTCTTTTTTGCGATTTCCGGAAAAATTTAATACAAAACACGTCAGTAAAATCTCTTACTTGACTCTGAGCTTTAAAATACTCAGCACAAAGCCATGAAATCTGTATGACCAGTCGAAAGGCAAGCTCAGTCCGCTACAGTAAAGGTCCTAAAATAGGAGTAGAAATCTAAACTAAAATGCTTTTATGTTTAAACCCGTAGTATCGCTACCGATATTGGTATTTTCAAGGTTGCTTCCTTCAAAATTTACACTCAAATGATAAGTATGGTTTATGGTGAGTCCAAAACGATATACGGTTGATTATATCTGCAATTACCTTACGGTTACGGAATTGCTTCAATAACTATAATAACAAGTAATTTCACAATAATCTAAAATTTAATATAATATTGATTTAATTAATTTAATTAATATTAGTTAATGCATAATATAGTGAAATTTTATATTGTAAAACGTATTCATTGAAGACACTTTATTAATTTAAAAAGTACAGTCACTATTTTAGGTAAAACCATAAACGTCAATATAATTAATGATATTTGCATGTGTATTGTATTAATACTATGTACGTAAAATTCGTAGAAACACATTACAAACAATATAAAGGGAAGATGTAACTTTAAAACTAATTTCCATTAACATAGAATGGTTATGGTACATGAATGAATAATTGTTTTGCATTCACAGAATTCTATAATTATGTATGTACAAAAGGTCCAGTTTTCATTGTCCTCGTATATCTTCCTAATTAGAGAGTCATATTCTGTCAGTCCGTTTTCTTTCAAGACCCTTTTCAAAGTTAAAATGCATCCTTTTATGTGTGGAACAAATCATTAAATGAAAGTAGAAGGACATTATTCTGTACAAACTAAATTCAAATCTATAAGGAGGAGTTTTCCCCTAAAGGAGTCCTCTTAAGTTTAGCCACGACTTTGTCTAAATTCATTTGATAGGTATTGGTGTTATGGATTGCAATAAATTGTAGCAAAGATAGGCATATTTGAAATTTAAAAGCTGCAACAGTTTCCATAGCATTTGCGTACAGTGATTGGTTCACGCTTTGCGCAGTCTACCACAATGAAGAGAGCCAGTAGTAGGATTGCTTGTTTCAAAACGAGGGGAAGTAGATCCAATTCAAGATGGAACCAAACAAGGTAAAGTCCAACGAGCGGCAATCTAAATGTATCTGAATGGATTCCGAAGGCCTGAGAGTCTCTTTTTGAATGACGCAACAGGATTGACTTTTAAACTCAAGATATTCTTATCGGACCGAGCTAGCAACCTTGGTGTCGATTGTTGTAGATCTGGTGGAGTCGACGAAGTATTGAACGTAACGTCACCACCACATCGGCATTGTCAAACTGTAATACACAAAAGCATTTAAGTCATCCTCTTGTAAAGTGTCGCGCTTCTTTACCACAGAATTTTCATACTTGAAGAAAAAATGAATTGTTAGAAAACTAATTACGCCTTATGACAACGACTCACTTTTTAGCTCTAAGGGCAACAAAAATGCGTGTAAAGGTCAATAAGCTGTCTTGTGCTCCAAATGAAGGAAAACGCCAATTTCCAGCACTACTGGAGAAAAGAAAGTTCGTGGCGAACAAGTCAAAACTTCGATTTCAGCAATCTATCGGTTAACACCATCATCAGCTTTTGCGTTCTTGGAAACAATCGCACTTTTTCTCTCCCCCGCTTCAAAAGTTTTCTTCTAGGCGTACCATGTGCCGTGCAACACTACGTTTGCATCCCTTTTAAATTTTGGAATTCTGTGATAAAAATTTGGAATCCGAAGTAGACATGGTGGCTTCATGCCTCTAACCGTTCAAAAGCAATATCGATTCAATGATTACAAGCAACGTTCTAGAATTCAAGGGGTTCAGGGACCTCAAAATTCAGAAAACGGACACCTGACTATGACATTACAGATATCATGTTCTGAAAAACGTATTTCCTTTTTTTATCAAACTTTCCTGGAGCCAGAGAATACTTTCACGATCCACATCATACTATAACCACAATATAAAACAGAATAAAACACTAGTGAGACAGAAGCGACACTCTCCGTCGGCGCCTTATGTTGCCGGTACAAGGCGGTCTCCTCGGCGCAACCACGGTCATTGTAGTGTAATCTTCTTTGTCTGTTGCATTAGCAATGCTAGTAAAAAGAGGACTCGTTTATAGTTTTTCTCATTATTTTCTAAATTTGAAATCGTATTAAAAAATGTCATAAACGAAAAATATTTGCCATACATTTTCGCATGAGATAAGCGGTTCAACGTAAAACTAATTCCGATAGAATTCTCGCAAGAAGAGTTCAACGCACCGGGAACCGCTAGGTACATACGCTGAAATGTATAATGTATCAATGCACGCGCTATATTCTACACCACAGAAGGCGGAGTTGTTAGTTGCCGCGATAAGAAAATGTGTAACACGTATTTAGCAGAGTGTCGAGAGTGTCGCTTCTGTTTCATTAGTGTTTTATTCTGTGCTATAACATATTTACACATTCCATTGGAAGGGAACTCATTTTATCTACAGGTATAAGGGAGAAAATTCGTTCATGTTTGTTAAATGAATACGAACTGCATGAATCGTATTGTCAATTAAGCCATAATGTTTTTAAATCATAATTTCATGAAGTAATCTTCGAATCTAAGCACACGTTGCAGAGTGCACATGAAATAGTAAAGGGTACGATAATTAGTGACATTTAGTGCAATAATATAGTATAGTAGCTACCAATAAAAGGTAATTAAATCTATAGTTGAAATATATTTTTTACAAAACTAACATCATAGTTAAAGAAGGTGTGTAGTGAATACTATTGGTTTAGTGAGAGTGTTCGGGAATGGGGTGAGGAGGAGGGGGTGGTTATTTGATAAACTGGTGAAAAGTCTAATGATGTATGGAGTGAAAGTGTGAGGGTGGAAGGAAAGAGAGGTGTTAGAAAGAGTACAGGAAGGATATTGGAGATGGGTGTTGGGGTTGGAAAGGGAGACGCCAGAGGACAACAGAGGACATTAGAAAGGGATATGGATGTGCAAAGGCAAGAGAGAAGGAGTAAGATCAGGAAGGAAGGCACAATCATAGGTATGGAGAGATAATTGCGGAAGAAATGCCAGAGTACCTAAGGGGAAGATTGAGTATGAAGAGGAAGAGGATGGTGCGGGAACGAGGAAAGGGAGAATAAGTATTGGTGGGAGGATGATAGCAGAAGGTGTAGGTTGTGCGGAATGGGACGGGAGAATATAACACACATGGTAGGGGAGTGTGAGGAGCTGAGTGAAGAGGAAAAAGGATGGAGAGAGATTTAAGGAGAGAGAGCGGAAGGAATAGGATGGATGGAGAAGGTGGAAGGAAGTGGAAGGCTAGGTTAGGCGAAGGAGCATTATAAGGATTAGGACAATGTGGGTATTTTTATTGTATTGCGAAGGATAGAATGTAAAAGTTTAATTTTTAAGGTTTGTTTTATGTTCTATGTAATTATTTATATGAGTTAAGGGATAAGAATCCATTTGTAAGGGATTTTTCTTTATACAAATCTATACTATTGGTTTAGTGGAATTTATTTTTAAAAAGGTGAAAGTACTCATTTGAGCGCGCTACTACTCAAACAATAAATATTATGTACTTAAAATAACTCTTTTTAATTCTCGTTACGATTTAGTATAATAACTTAAAAAAATTCACCATGTTTAGATGGGATATTTTACTCTTCTACGCAGAACGATTTTTATCTTCTAAATTACCTTATTTAAAAGACGAAGTTGGCATCTAAAAATCGAAGCTGCCTTGAAGTTTAGCGCAAAGTAAAAAAGTTTGTCAGAAAGAAAAGTAATTCCTATTTTCTATTTTAAGCGAATAATAAGACAACGAACTTTTCAATTATGGGTTGAGCTTTTAAGTTACAAAAAAGTAGAGATGTGCAACAAGGGGAAAAGTTACGTAAGTGGAGGTAAAAAGAAACAAATGATAGAAAGAACTAAACATTAAGTAACCGCAATAATATGTAGATTAATCTCTCATTTCACGTAACTTATGATTATTTGTAAACAATTGACAAGAATATTATTATGCGTTAAACGCCACACAAAAAAGTATATTTATTGCCTTGACACGCCACCCGACAAACAACAATTATACATATTATACTAAATGTGCGAATTTTTGATACAATAGCGACTAGTCATCAGCCATCAATTTCATCTTAATCTTTACGGAAGTTGTTAAATATTTGTGCAATAAAACTAAAAAATAATAACTTCTAGTCATAACATCAATTTAAAATACTAATTTGAAGCAATTCGTTAGAGGCAACGTATTATCTCTCTTTCATATTTCTCGGTCATCTCCAGAATATTAAGAGAAACTAATAACGGTGAGATTCCATATTAGGAAAAATAATTCAATGGTTAAAATAACACACACTACACACACACAACACCTTTGTCAACTAGAAATGTCTTTGAACTTAAACAAGTTATACTTTGTGGAATGACATATCATTAAAATGATGAATCATTGAAGTGAATAAAAGTTGGAGAATTATAATGCAAAATTATGAGACAATTTCTTTTAGAAAGTTCTTGTAGGTCAGACAAATAATAATTTTTGATGTTATGATTGCGGGATATGGAAAACGTACAAGGTTCTAGTGTAGTTATAAGAGTAAATCCGGGAAATAGAAAATGCAAATGCATTCTGGATGGAAGAAAACATCCTTGAAATATATTGTATATTTATTATGCAAAACGTAACACTGTCCAAACACACAGCAAAAGTTGTTTTGTAAATGTGAATTACTGCGGTTTCAAGTGCACCAAATCGCCTTTACAAGCTTTCGTAATGGTGTAATTATTTTAAATTTGATGCTATCCAAGTGGAAGTCGATATACGGACGGTGCGATTTGAATTTGTTACTCATTCAAATGCCACTAAAAAACCACGATTGATATCGAAAGGTTTCAATATAATTCGGTATACAAACGTTATGTTTCTAAAACATTACAAATGACATAAATATCAGATGTTCATGGATGAATACGGTTTATGGAAAAAGGTAAATCAGTCAATTATCATTAATTACCAATTTAAATTCAGTTTATTAGTGGTTTAGTTCATGAGTTTATCCTTTAGATTTTGTAGTGAAATAACTATTAATGTTTACAAATTAGCGTTTCGATGTCTAAATATTTATGGAAAACGTTGCAAACTGCCATAATATTTTTCTTAGACGAATTTATCATTTTCGCCTCCCATTTCTCAAAAATTAAAGCACTTTCTCACGTAATTGTGATTTTACCAACTAAATTACTTAAAAATTAAAATTAAGGCGTTATTAGGATCCGCCGATCCGAAATCCATATTTTTTTATTCAGCATCAGATGGAGATTTTAAGGGTTACTCTTGTTTAAAGTCATCATTTACAGCAGAACATCCTGTATATAAATCAATGAAGACTAATGAATCCCACCAAAAAACATTTTCATGTAAAATGTTGTCACAAGACGAGACTATGTGGCTCGCACTGTCAAAAAGTTATCAGATCTCGTGTAGAGCCAAGCTTCTAACTCTACACGTCCTAACTCTACAAGAGCTTAGTCAAAATATGTGGCTTGGCCATTTCGCTGCATGCACATGGCCGTAAAGTGAAAAATTTATTCACTGTTCATTACTTTTCTGTTATACACTAGTTCTTGTAGTAACGAAATGGCCAAATCACATATTTTGACTAAGGTGTAGAGCTTGTGAAGTTCGAGTTTGTAGAGTTAGAATTAAGCTTGGCTCTACATGAGATCTGATTACTTTTTGACAGTGCAAGTCTCGCCTTGGCAACATTTTACATGAAAATGTTTTTGGTGAGATTTCACTTCTTTTTGTAAGTTACTTATTACAATATTATTTTCTTTTTTTGGGGCGCATTTCTTGCACGTCATATCAATTTTCAGACCTCTAGCATCAAGTCTCATACAAACTTCCATCCCCTAGTTTAAGGGGTTGGGGGATAAAAGTTCCAAGTTTTAGAATTTTGTTATTGTTTGTGTGCTAATGCTCACTTACATACACAATTTCAGCTTTCTAGGACTTCAGGAAGTACCCTAAGAATTTTGATGATCATCAGTCAGTCAGTCAGTAAGCTTCTAACAGGAGGTCTTGTTCTAACGCTTTGATAGAAAATGACACCCCGTAGACTTTCTGCAAAAAGTGAAGGCATCTGTCGACATAAACCATAATTTTATTCTAGATAAAAAGTGTAGCAAAAAGAAATCTATTAATTTTGGATGAAATTGTCCTGAAGGAACGCAATTCCTCTCCTATGGGCCAAAGCTGGCCGCTTCTGAGCGATTGCTTCCTTCAGACGGTCCCATTGTTGACAGTACAGTTCCGAGTTAAGAGTTTTGGCCCTCTAATGCGTGGTACATCTTTGACATCGACATACCGGAACGGAATCGACGAAACCAAAATTGCACGTGATTGGTTTGTTATGATATGTGTATATTCTATGGTTTAGTACTTGTTTGTGATCGATATTATGGACCCTACCTAACTGTGCACTAGGTGGGGCAACACTTCACTTTTTAATATCAATTCTTAATTT
This sequence comes from Pyrocoelia pectoralis, assembly GCA_036250285.1. NCBI lineage: Eukaryota > Metazoa > Arthropoda > Insecta > Coleoptera > Lampyridae > Pyrocoelia > Pyrocoelia pectoralis. The sequence continues at coordinate 74,942,498 of CM070075.1, read as the reverse complement.
TCTAATTGGTTGAAATATTTTCTTAATCTCGTAATAGCCTCGAACCTCGTTTCCGGCGTGCTACTCATCTCTCCCCTTTTAACGTCATTCACTCTCTACTATCTCTTTTTACTTCTTAAGCCCCTTAGGTTTACTTTTACTGGTCAAAGAGACTTCCTTTCGAGTTCTCAAACGGTGCAGACGCTCCATTTTTGTGCTGAGAAATCTTCACAAATTTCTTTAATTTTACGTTATAAAAAACGGTTATAAGTGAAATTTCGTCAACTAATTGGTTGTGGAGAAACCACCTGCTTATTTCTACCACTGCCAAACGTATACAAATACGGTGTTAATACAATTATTACGTGTCGCATCTGAGAATCGTTTTCAAGTGTACTTGGCGTCAGTGATTAAAACTCATTGGGTATGTACTTATTCGTTTACTATCTTCAAAATTACATTCTTTCCTTCAACGTCTCTAATTTCTCATAATTGTCCTAGCGTTCAACGAATGGCCTAGTTTTCAACGCATAACCTAGCGTTCAACGTATCGCTTCCCGTTTACCGTATAGTTGATCCTCTCAACTGCCATTTTTGGGCCGGTAACATCGATTTCTGCATTGACAACTCGCCGCCATTTTCTCAACTTCATCTAACTAAATTTGCTCTTCAGTTTATACTTTTATTACATAAAATTAAATATTATTTTGTTTGCGTTAATTGTAAAATTGTATTAGTTACTCCCTTTTACCTTAACTTTTAATTGCTGATAAATTCAAGCTCTTTTGCTAACTTATGCTCAGTATCCGATCCTTTTGTGAATCGTGAGTAATTAAGTATTCTCGTAGTTTGGGACCGAACCATTATTTCTGGTCCGATTTGTACTAATTTTCTTTATTTAGATTACATCGCTTCGGCAGACTCTTTGCAAAGGGATCTCCACCGAACATTATATACAGGTACTTTATTTTATTACTTACTTACTTGGCTTACTACGATTGCATCGTATTCTGACAGATTAAATATTCATGCTAACGTAATTCATTACGACTAGTTTCTTGCAACGCTACTTGAAAAGGTAAAGCGGATCTCTAATTAGTATTATCACTATTGAGTGAGTCACTACAATTTTTGATTATTATCCAATTACATTCATCTGTTTTATTTTATTTTGAACAAATGCTTTATGTTACAGTTATTTGCGTACATATTTTGACCGAGTCTTTATTATATTCTCATCAAATTACTTTTTATTATCATTATTGCTCCATTACCATATTTCTCTTTCAGATTACTACGTTTACTCATCTCCGAATTGAGACTATCTTCGCAGTTCATACTCTCAATTTTAGCTATTACCTTTAGAACTTGCGTGGCGCCCATTTTATTTATTGAGTATTCGTTACTCATCCTGCTTATACTAGATACAACTCACTTTCTCTCATCCTTACTAATCCACGCCCAATCGTCCATATAACTGAGCTTACTGGTGCAATGCCTATTTATAAATTGTGTTACAATTCTCAATTCTTGTCGTAACAGGTTGTTACAGTATCAGGACCGAGATCAGGACCATAAACACTATTCATGCAGCCGCCTGGCATTCATTTATCGAAGAAAAACTGTAACAGATGACGTATTTTCTCAGTTCATGGTGGAGTCAGAGGCTCAAAAAAAAAACCATAAACTCTTCATCTTTCGCTTCATTAAATTTGGATTTATTAAAAACCATTGTCTAAGGGGAGGTTTCAAGTCGTTTTATTAATTTACGTATTTTCTCTTTGGTTCTTTGATGCGCGCTCAAACAAAACCGAGCAACCAATCAGAAAACTGCCACAAAGTTTTTTTCTTACGAAATCTCATCGTTCTACCGCCATCTAACGTAATCCGATCGGACTTATACAAACGCGAGATACCGATTACTAAGCCATTTATTGGAAAAATAATGGATTTCTTTGTACTACACCTTTTATATCGCCTACAACCCTCAAATGATATTTAAAACGTTGGTGTTGGTGTCAATTGAAGTCGTTATTAAAAGGCACTAACAAAAAAAAGTCTCAAGAAATGTTATTTCCTACTCAATACCACAAGTGTTTCATTCCTGTTTCATTTCTTTTTTTTTCTTTACAATCTGTTAACAGTTGACATTCAGTAGGTAAATGTTTTAACTTAATTACATACATAACATGATGGAAAGAGTTCATTAACAATTTCCTTATAATTTAAATAGTTTGACTGATTATACCTGTAACACTACACACACGGAATTATTCAAAACGGTGTCGTAATTCTGACGGCTTGAATCTATTAGTCTAGGTTCCTCGTAATCACTTTCAAGTAGGCACTCTACTAGTGTAGGTATTTGGATGGACGTTGAGACGATCGCGATAACGGATGCTATACCTTCGTTAATTGTAGGAATTTTGAGGTCACGGAGTATGACCTCGTTCGGCACGTACCAAGGTGCGTTAACAATCCATCTTAATGTTTTGGCTTTGAATCTTTTCATAATATCTATATTGGAATTACTTGCGGTCCCCCACAATTGTATTCCATAACTCCAGACGGGTTTAATGATGGCTTTGTATAATAATACATACTTTACTGTCCAGTTGCAATTGGGATTTGCGTCCTATGAGCCAATACATTTTGCGAGTTATTTCACTCAACTGTTTGGTTTCGTCCAAATGTGATTCTTCCAAGCGAGTCTTCTGTCCAGATGAATTCCTAAATATTTGGCACTTTCAGAAACAGGAATTTGTTGGTTATTGATTGAAACAGGTGGACAGGTCGCTCTTCTTGTCGTAAAAGTCATTTGGGTCGATTTTGTTTCATTAATTTTAATGCCCACCGTTCTAATAAGTGTAGGTGCCTTTGGAGATTTTGATTTGCCATTTGAAGATTGGAATGGAAAGCCAGTACGGCAGTGTCGTCGGCGTAAGTGGCAGTCATTGTTTCTCTCGTAGTTGGTAGGTTTTTTTTGCTTCTATCAAAAGTGATTGAGAAGATGATCATTAAATTTAGTTCCATAAAGCAAAGAAGACATTGCGAGGTTAATCATTAATTTTTAATAACGATTTTTAAGGTTACTGTGTACTTTTTATATTTTCATGATTAGATAATGCAATAGACTTTTCTAACCGGCCTCGGAAAATCAGGCGGATATCTGGAGTTTCGTCAAAAATTATTTTGAATTATGAGATTTTACTATTTATTCGTTTTGTACGAAAGATGTTTGCCACTTTCAATATTATAGATGTAGATATCGTAGTTGTCTCGTAGCCGAAAGGGCGCAAACTATTACAGAACAGGATATATTGGCCATATGAATACGCCTATATTGCAACATCCCTGTGGAGTTAATCGTTTATTTCAAACAATTCTTTTTGTTACAATGATTGTACTGCAAGTTTGTATGTTTCTTCCTTTCATTCCTACAACTTTGTTCTGTCAGTAAAAAAATCCTACTGAGACCATTCACTCAATTAAATGAGGATCCTTTGGTTTCTAATTTGAAAGATTTAAAATATAACGCTGTTATAAAAAACTTTTCTCTTTTGAAAGAAACACCATCATAGTCGGATTACATTTAAAATAATAAGTTAGTAAGTATGTACATACTTATTACAGTATGTACTTATCTGCTAGAAAATTACATATTTTTGATTATGAATGAACTTATTTATATTTCAGTTGAATGCAATGAGACAATTTGAATTAAAATAACTTTAAGTGGTAATATGAACTCTGTGGAAATGATCGTGTATTTATTTTTAAATGACGTTAAGGGATGTTTATGGTGATTATCCATTCAATACAAGGAGCTTCTTTATATGAGAAAATTTAAGCTTTTTAAAGCAAATGCGCAATGAAGTTTTACAAATATATGCTACGTTATCCCATTGCAATTACATAAATGCAAAATAGCAGGTTCAGTTTTATATATGTATATGGGATTCATAGATATGAGCAAACCATGTACACACTTAATGAAGTTGAATGGTTGAACATGTCCAATAGATTTATACGTCACTCAGCAGTACATATATAGGAAAATATCACTTAGCACAGGTACCTATAATATTATTACTAGAATACGTATAAATGGCAACATAATATGGGATTGAAATTACCGAAGAAAACCAAATATTGAAATTCTAAATGTTTTCATTATCTAGTCGGTTTTTGAGTATTTGAGTATGAAATTGAATTGATATATAATTTATACGAGTTAGTTCATTTTTGTTGAAATTATATTCGTGATATTTTCAACACTAGGATCGACTTGGGCCAAATGGTGTATTTTAAGGAAACTATTTTTATTTATTCTAAAAATGTACGCTATTCGAGCGATAAGGGTTGTGTTACGAATATAATAAGATCGTATATAAATCTATTAGAGCTTCCATCTTGTTTCTTACATAAAGCGCAACAATCCCTGCTGTGATTTGCCCTACTTAACACAAATCTGAAATTAGGAATATGTGTTGCTGAAACGAATACAACAACATGAAAAACAACTTACATCTAACAAAATTATTTGATTTCTGTAGGTTTAGTTCATAGAATCTGAGAGAACAATTCTCTATAAATTATTATGGTTACATTTTTTAATACATCTCCGATTCAAAAACCTCAAGGTACTAACGACTGCTTTACTACCCTAATAAATATTAGTCTTCCAAATCCTGCTGTTGAAACTAAATTAATAGTGTAAATGGCTACATTCAGATATTTTATCCATTACAGTGAAGATATTGTATTGTTTTGTGTAGACAATAGTGCCACCCTATGTAGTTAGGAAGAGTCATTACTCAGGTACAAATTAATGCTGTATTCACTCAATTAAACTCCTTTCACAAACAAGTCGAAACTTAGGTTACAAGAAGGAAAATAGAATCTACGTACCTGCTAATATTGTAATATGAAACTTGTAACCTCCACAAAAGTTACATAATTGGCATCATTTTGTTTAAAGAATATGAGCAATTTTAATAAGGTCATATTCGGTTACTTTAATAGGTTTCTTACGCCTTAGCCGTTACCATTTATAATACAGGGTGAGTTATGACGAACTGTACATACTCCTACCACACATGGAGGTCTCTAAAGGGAACGAATGAGTGTTTAAAAATGTCTTACTCCTCTTGCTTAATAATCTACAGGGTGATTTATGAGTTTTTCCTAAAACTACTCTACGCTGTAACTTTGTTAATGTTGGTTTAATTGATTTCATATTTTGGTGCGAAGTTATGCTAGTAATTATCACACGCGATCAAAATTTAAATAATCCAGGACCAGGACCAGTCTTTTAAAAATTAGCCGACTTGGATTCTAGAATTTTACTCACCTTGTATATGGATTTTGCAAAACTTTTGACGGTTCCCTGAAAGTACAGAAATGGGCAACAGAACTAACGCAGTTCACATTTTCCCCACACGATTATTCTGTTCTTAATAAAAAAATGAAATTCCTGCGAGTGCTTTCTTCAATTTCGGGAACAAAAAGAATCTGGTGAGTATGGTGGATGGAGAAACAATTTGTAGCGCAATTGTACTAATTTAGCAGTCGTAATTTGGGAGGATTGAGATGGGGCGTTATCCTGATGGAACAACACTTTCTTACGTACCAAATGTGGCCTTTTTTTAAATTCGATATCAAAATATACATAGGCATAGTATTGACCAGTTATTGTTTTATCCCTTTCCAAATAGTCAATATGGATTATGGTTTTAGAATCCCAAGAAATAGTTGCCGAGTGACCAACATTGGCCTTCTTTGGTGCAGTTTTTCCGGATAAAATCCACTGTTTTGACTGTTCTTTGGTCTCTGGAGTATGGTAGTGGATCCAGGTTTCGTCAACATATCGGCGAAAAAACTTGACCGGATTACGTTGCAACATGGCCAAACGTTTCTTTGAAAGTTGATCACGAATTTTTATTTGGTCCACTGTAAGGAATTGTGGCACCCATCTAGCCGAACCCTTTTTCATATGCAAATGTTCATGTAAAATATTATGCATCCGTTCGATTGAGATGCCTACAGTATCATCAGCCATCTTCCGCACTCTCTGTCGTTGGTCAGCCATTACTAGATCATGGATTCTTTGAACGATTTCCATGGTAGTGACCGTTTGGGAGGGCCAGGAGCGTTCACCATCATCAGTCCTCATACGGCCAGTTTAAAATGAACTTGGAAACCATTCCATACCACGGAGCAGATTCGCCGTAATATTTCCGTAGCTTTTCCTCAATTTCTTTCACAGTTTTTGCGCATAAAAAATAATGTTCAAACTATTTCACTGCTTGGAATGAAATTTGCAGATTACGCCTTTAAAAGGTTGTAGTCTATGCTAACGTTTTCGTTTTGTCGATATCAGCGCCATCTAGCGAAAAGTCACGCTACCGTCAAACAGTCCTCGTATTCTGCCTTTTATTCAGAAATTCAAGACTGAACATTACACCTAATTGACTCTAAGGGAAAGTAAAATTGCATTGCACAACAGCTAATACACTCCTAGCAAGTGTCAACAGAAACTGCTGTTGTTACTACATTTTATAACTTAAAAAATTAAAGCAATTTCAAATACTCTAAAAGAAAAGATGTGTACGGATTCATTCATTAACTAAAATAACGATTACTTAATGAACATATGCATAAAGATCAGAAACAGGCGAAAGAAACCATTATCCACAATCTTCATCCCTTTTAAATTTATACTCGGATAAGGAAAGCGGCTACCACACAAATTATTTTCGCTTATTAAAAGCCTATGGTATTAAAAAATTGGACGGAAGGAATTACGTAAAAAGATATGTGAACGGTTCGGCAAAACTCAACTAAGTTCCTTATTTTTAAACGTAGAACAACTATTTTGGTATTAATTAGGTACGGTTTCTATATCTAAGGAATTTATTTCATCCGATAAATTTAGTCCACGTCCATGCCTGCTATTAAATAGGTGTCGGGACGTAAATAGGATGGAACGGTGTATTTCCCGGTTCGAGCAAATTAACAGATCGGTGTACAAATAAGAGCTAAAGATAAGATGAGGTGAAACACTTCAGTATACAGAAGTGGTATGTTTACATACACAGGGTGGGCCAATGACAAAGGTCCAGGAAGCTTTAATACGGCTCTATATATCGACATCTAAAAAAAAAGTTCGTCATTATTTTAGTTTTATTTTTAAACAGACACATGGCCCTTATCGGAGCATCCACTCAATAGGTATGCTCGTATGCTGTAATTAGGTTTTAGAAAGAACCTTTATTCCGTTATATAATTCTACCGGGTAGCTGATGAATTTCAATGTTAAACATTTTACAGATTTTTATGGAATAAAATTTACAGCCAATCATTAGAGATACTGTCACTTAACTATGAGCCATGGGCGTAAACGGTCGGGGTGGGGGTGGGGGTCTTAATTTGTAAATGTATAGGTATGTGCACAATAATGCTTTGCATATTGGAAATGAGTTTGTACTGTTATACTGTTAACTTAAATTCGGCCATATCGGATAATTTGTAAGCTAACCAAATCCCTTAGTACATTTACTTGAAAATGGCGAAAAGCGCTTTGGTTAGTTTATAAGGAATCCAAATGAAATGTATTCAAATGGAAAATGTAATATAAAGTACAAATAGTTTGGCAACTATATGATTCTGGATTCTGGATTCTGGATTTCGATGGCAGGGTGGGGAATCCCACACGCACTTAGGCCACTTATTCGGGCCCTTTGTGCTGCCTCCCTGATTAGAGTCGTTCGCCCCTGCAGCGTCACTCAAGCCATCCCACACGTGAGATAAACCTGACGATGCTGGACGGGGAAGCGGCGAAAAGCGCTTTGGTTAGTTTATAAGGAATCCAAATGAAATTTATTTATTTATTTATTTATTTATTTATTAACAAATAAACGGGAAACCCCATTGCAATATAAAAATTTTTTCACAACATTTTTCTTTTTTTTTACATTCAGCCTCCATAACCCCCTTTCGGATTACCTCAGGAGGCGCCTAAGTGATAACTTAAAGTTAACTAAAGAGGTACCAAAGAAACTAAGCCTACTACAATACGTATTCGCATTACTACACAACCTAGAAATAGGAGAAAATTGCCCATAATTAGATCTGTGAGTTGGAACATGAAACAGAATAGTACTTCTCGTATTCAAATGGAAAATTTAATATAAAGTACAAATAGTTTGGCAACTATATGAACTAGGTATTGCATTCCTAGTAAATTTAATAAACATAACACATGATTTGGTCTGATTAATTATATTATTGTAGACGATAGATTTGGCTCAAATGCAATAGAATTAGAATTAATAGTATATTTTTGTAAAATCGTATTAAAATTAGATCATTTATGCAGTAATTTGCGAGCGTAAATGGTGCCTTTTGCGCCTTAAATCCTGAAAAACCAGCAATTGTAATAGTTATACATATATTGAAATATGCAACCATACCAACCAACAACTTGATTTTTGAGAACGAATCGTGCCAATTATGTTTTCAAAAGTTTTGTGGATTTAAACGATTTTACAAAAAATCTTGTTTTCATTCCGGGCGTGAACAAAGATTTTGACCTTTTGGCGTCTTATAATTCCGCCGGGGGCCAAAGTCGCCTCCTTCACGCCTTTAACACAGAAATAGCTAATTTGTTTATTTATTGCGGCATATTTCGCTGTTAGGCTCCTTGCTCTTGTTACACGTGACAATGCTGGTTTAGCAGTGTTTCTTACACTGACATGTGAAGTACATACTATCTTTGCCATAAGAGAATGGACCTACGTCATAAGCTACTACCGTTTTGTCAAAGAGTATGTTTTGTTTAATATGAAAAAAACGAGTCAAATTACAACTATAACATAAATAATAATGCTCAATAATTAATCAATCTTGTTCTTGATGGCGATAATATAAAGTATTACGACATTTAGAAAAAATGTTGAAATAAAGGTAAATGGTTGAATTTTGAAAAGATCCATTTTGAAAATATGTATTGAACGATGAAATATGGGAACGTATAGTAGGGAATATGAGCAAAAGTATATAAACATGCGTTTTAAATATCTTTACTATTTTAATTGCTGCTTGCCTATATCTTCTACTACCTTCATTCTTCGTTTCTGATATGTTCCAACTTTTATTATCTCCACCCCAATTTTCCAAGATTTCTGTTGCTAATAATTTGTTTTTGTTTTTCTTTCTCATTTACCAACCTTGCGATTCGTTAATATCATGTTATAGTATCCTTTCTAATGTATTTTTGCCATTTTCCTTTTTATACCACCTGATTGTTACTTGCTCACCATACATTTGTATCACATTTTTGGGTATACTGTTTTATATTCAGGATCCGTAAGTAGTGAGTTGTTATTTACTGCAGTTGTTCTTTTCTCTGTTTGACGATCTAGTGTTTTTAATAAATCCCGATGCTTCCTTCGATTTTCTACCTCTATTATCACGTATTTTACTATTACTTTCCCTTCCATTTCTTAATTTTTTGTGTTCATCCATTTAAGGATTATTTAGCTAGTCGGTGCTATTCATTTATCATTATCTAACTCTGTTGAGCTCCATGTATTTTTTGTTTTCACATTCCACATAGATTCCATGATCCGTAAATCATCTTTTTTCGTAGCATTTGTCGTTCGCCAATCCGATTCTACAGTTCAGTGAGTTGAATCATTGTTCCAAGTGGAGTTGGATCCCAGTTCGAGTTGAGTAGCTTGAGTTAACTAATCAAAGAAATTAAGATATATTTCTTTGTTCAGTGTCATACAGAAAAATTTTTTTCTAAGTTAATTAGCCGTACAAGTTGAGATCCTTCATACCTTCAAGGTATCGCTCCAGTGGTTTTCTTCGGAATGTCCAAGTAAAAAATGTGGAAATCTATGGATTTCATTGAAAAGAAATCATTTTTCTACTAACACACATTATTTATTTCTGGCTCAAACAAATTGTGTTTATTTACCGAAAGTTGTTCGTAGTATATCTACTTCTGCCAGATTACTTTCCGCAGATGAAGTAGTTATTGTGATGGAAATGTTTGGAGATCTTTTGAATTTGTCAGTGCGTTGATTGCTTATCTGTGGCGATATTAAAATGGCCAAATTCAAGGTGAATGGATTTATCCATACTTGAACTGTAACCCCAAGGTTGCATTAGGAACTGTTTTTTCAATACTCTTCTTCTCCCATATAATCATTTAGATTTGCAGTTAAATTCAATTCATCTTATCTTTTATTACAAAATTTTAGTTGTAGGTACAGCTTACATGACCAATTATCCATTGGTCACAAAAATGTTATAACAAAAACAATGGAGATTAAGAACTAAGCTAAAATCAAGAACCAGTGCTACAAGAAGATATGAGGACAAAGAGTGTTGTACTTTCTACAAATAGATTTTCATTGGGTAATACAAGATTTATGTGTACAACTTTTGACAATTATACAAAATGTGGAAAGTTACTACTGTCGCCAACGTACAAACAATTTTCATTGCTTTTCACCTTATTGTAATTTTATTAATTAAACTTTCTTATCGTCAATGATAAGTTTAGACTCTCCCTTATCACGACACTTCAGTCTTTTTTTAGATTGTAACCTTTAGTTTTTCCTGTGTTGTAGATAACAAATTTTAACGGGGAAATTTCCGAAATAAACATGTTATAGAATTTATGTTTTATAATATATATTTAAATATTTTTGCTGTTTGTGTTTCCATCATTTGTAAACAATGTGGTGTAAAAATAACTTTTCAAAAAAACAAAAATAGAATGATAGATTTCCTGACCTGCCATAACAACAATAAACGTTTATAATTCACAAATGATTTGTTTTACAACCGCCTAGTTTCATGGACTATTCCCAATAATTTAGTTGCGAGATATTTAAAATCACGTCACAGTAAATTTTATTACCTTCGCATATGCTCTTAATAAATAATTACCTGTACGTTAATGTATTTACGGATTTCGTTTATAATGTTAGAACGCTCCTGCAATTATTAAATTCTTTGTATATATGTAACATGTAGATCAGTTGTAAAAGAAAAATACTATACTTCTCTTAATTACATCTTGCAGGATTTACGTCCTTTATACACGCAACAAGTGATATTAGGTGGATTCAAATCTACATATCGTTCTCTTGAATAAAATATAACTTACTATAGCGTAAGCGAATCAAAGAGAATATAATTAACCTTTAACAATTTCTTTATCTACAGAACAATCTTATAGTTAATTGGTTTGCTTCGATTACTTTGACACAAAAAAGTTGTATTAAGTACGCTATTTTTTCCTAAAATTAAACAAAGCGAATAAGAAAACCAATATCACGCATATCATCTCAGTTTATTTCTTATTCACGGCAACCAGTTTAGAACAAAAAACGGTTTGTCTAAATATTTGCAGTTTGTTATAAGTTAGTATGCGCTCACTTTGTTCGTTATATAAATCAAGATTTTAGCGAACTTGACCTTTCTCAAAGTTAACTATATTGACACTCTCGACGAATGTTAGTGTAAAAATACCATTGCAACCAAAAAAATTGTCTAATGTGTTCTGAAAAAAACACAATGTTAACGTACACTTAGTTAATTGCATGCGTTTGTCATATATTGGGTATATACAAATAGCTTCTTTTTTTATAAACACAAATATTTATTTAAAACGCAAATTTTCTGACAGATTCTAGGAAATAGCAAAACAATAACTAAAATTCGATAGCAATGAACCATTTTTAGCACAACACCAACTTAAAAATATTTTAAGAGATACTTAGAAAAATTATCTTCAATAATGTATAACATAAATAATATAAACACCTAATTGAAAAGAAAGTCGTTAAAATTTGCCTTAATATCAAATTACTTTGAAATATTGGTCGGTGTGTCTTTTTAAATTTTAACGAGTACATCGTTCTCTGTTTTTGAAGTTAATGCGTTACTAGAAATGAAATATCGGATCTATTTTGGTCAAAATCGAAGGTATGAAGTCTTACATTAATTACGCACAACTTTCCCAGTGATAAAATAATACAGTGCATAACGTATTTTCTTATGCAGGGAAATATTGATAATTACGTGCAGTTTAATGATAGCTGATATAAAATTGGTGCTGTTTCTACTTTCTCATGGTGTAAAATTAATGATCGAAACGAATTTTATTATTCAAAATGTGGTTTAAAAGTAAAATGTGTCGATCTTTATCTTATTCGAATTGCCCATAAATTTCTTCTTCGTCTTCTTGTGATGCTCATTCGTTTTAAACGCTGGAGAGTTTTCTTGTATAGTTTTAAGGCTATTTCTATCAAAAACTAGATATTTTCCGTCAAGTAAATCGTGGCCATTGATATTTTGTTTCTAGCACTAAGTAAAGTAAGTATTTGCTGCTAACGCAAAAGTTACTATGGAAATATTTGGCGTATGGCAATGGAGAGCAAGTGACAATCTACGCTTTCACGAAGGTTTATATAAAAATGAAACCATGCTTCAACTTCACCGTATCTTGAACATGAGTTTTCGATGCAAATACATTTGGACATGATTCAAAAATGTATTGCCATAAAAAAACCATAATACTTACATAGTTATTTTTGTATTTAGTGCGCGAGATGCCACTTTGGTGATCGAGAACTGATTTTTTTAAATCGGCTGCGCCTCGTTCAAAGAATAGTCGAGATCACCAACGTATTTCGCACATAAGTCCCAAACAAAATTTTTTCTACAAACGTTGACTATTATTTTAACGTTAAAATACAAAACTCTCATATATTGTGGTTTACATGCAGTGTGCGAAGTAAGTATTTCGCGCACGGCGTCGTTACTTCGCGCACGGTGTCATGGTAACGTAGGAAAGTGAAAAAAGGGGCACTTCGCGTATTGTTATCAATGCGCAAACCTTGTCATTTTTTGACGTTTGTAGAAAAAAGTAAATTTACACTGCCATATAGGTAATTAAAAAAAATGTAAGGCAAACTGTTTTAAGTACTTATAAAATACAAGTATTATTTTATTGATATTAATTATTTTGAGGGCAACAAACTAACAATACTCTTAACGGTCAGCTCATTTCCTTGTTTGATTGCAAAATTACTTCATTACTATTGTATTAATACACTGTGTTCAAGATGAGGAGGGCCACTGTGGGGATTTCGGAAACGGTAAGAAATGGAGTTTCGGTTAAATGGGAAAAAAGTTGGGCAATTTTGAGTTTAGTAAAATGACATTATTAAATTGACGAAATTCCGAACCGTTCCGAAGTTATGCGACAAAAAGCGAATTTTCAGTATTTCGTTTTTGACAAATTGTTCGTAGGTACTTAGTTTTTTTCCGATAATCGTAAAGTAAGTATAAAATCGCAATTAAACCATAAAGTGTGATACATGCTTGAATGCAGAATCAAAAATAAAAAATCAGGACCATATTTAAAAAAACACAGTTGATGATGGTTACTTGAAAACGAAACGCCGGATTCCAATTTGCTGTATGCCATGTTAAAGAACGTTAAAAAATACCTGTAGAAGCTTCTTTTACTTTTTATTTAACGTCAACGACAAAAGTATCCAACAATTTGTCAAAAACGAAATCCTGAAAATTCGCTTTTTGTCGCATAACTTCGGAATGGTTCGGGATTTCGTCAGTTTTAAAAATGTCATTTTACTAAACTCAAAATTGCCCAACTTTTCTCCCATTTATCCGAATCTCTATCTCTTACCGTTTCCGACATCCCCATAGTGACCCTCCTTATCTTGAACACAGTGTATAAGAAAATAATAATCGTAGACTGCATCCAATTTAGGCAAGAAGTTGTGAATTTGCTGATGATGCCCTGTTTACCGATTAATTGAAGAATTTTCGAAGAATGTTACGATTGAAGAATTAGAAAAGCGTAATCTAATTATCAATACAAAGAAGACAAAGGAGGTAGTAATCTGAAACCTAAAATTAACCACAACAGTTACGGTCAATCGTGGACAATACTGCACTTACCTTGTTATTTGGAGGAGAAAACGAGAAACGAGAAAAACGAACAGAAGCAGAAACATCGATGTACGAAAAAAATATTGAAAGTTAAACTTACAAACGAAGTAGTAAAAAAGAACCTGTCATGGGTTGTTCACCTGTACTCCAGTAAGAATATACCAAATAAAGGCAAATAGGGGAACTGATTCATGTACTACCAATTCCTTCGGAGAGGAAGGAGAAAATGGGCAAGTGTCAGGAGTAGTGAGAAGGTGTATGAAGGCAAGAGGAGGGGAGAGGTATAACTTAGTAACGGTGTACGGGAAGGAGATGGTGGAGACGAGGGTAGGGGTAGAAAAATTAATATGGGAGAGAGAAGAAGGAAGATTGATCATAGGTGGTGACTTTAATGCAAGAATGGGAGCGGAATGGGGGATGGTGGTAGATGGAGAGATGAGGAGGAGGGTATCGATGGACAAGAAGGTGAATGGTCAGGGGAGGAAGTTGCTGAGCTTGTGTGAAGAGAGAACTAGCTAAGAAAGGAAATAGGATAGTGGGGAGTGTGTGGGGGGTGGGGGAAAGAGTGTTCGGGAAGGATATGGAAAAGAGGAGATGAATTTTTGATAAGTTGGTGAGGAGCGTGATGGAATACGGGGCGGAGATATGTGGGTGGAGGAAGTGGGATAGTTTGGAGAATGTTCAGGAGAAGTATTGAAGATGGACGCTGGAGCTGGACAGAGAGACGCCGGGGTACATAGTGGGGGAAGAAGCGAAAGTGGAAAAATTAAGGGATAAAGTATGGACAAGAGGACAGGAGATTATATTATGAGAAGGTGGGATATGCGAGGAAAGTCGTGGAAAGAAGAAGGGAGGAAGGAAGGAAGGAAGAGGAGGTGGTTAGGAGGGATAAGGATGTGCAAGGTCAGGAAAAGAGAGAGAGAATAGCCGGGGGGAGGTATAAGAGGGATACGAAGAGAATGTGGTAGATGGCAAGGCCAAGTATCTGTTGGGGGAGATGGGATTGAAGGAAAAAATAATTGTGGCGGGATTTAGGTGCGGAAATGAGGAGAATGAAAATAGGTATTGGTGGAGGATGAGAAAATGGTTTGTAGAATGTGCAGGGAAGGGAGGGAAAGCATGGGGCATATGATGCGGGAATGCGAGGAATTGAGACAAGAGAAAAGGGAAAAAAGGGTGATACTAGGAGAGAAGGGGCGAAGGATTGGGATGGATCAAGGGGGTGTTAGAAAGGAGCGAAGAGGTGGAAAGAAGGAGGAAAGAGAGGCAGTTGGGGGAAGAAGGTTTGGGGTGTTAGAAACTCGTCCCTTTGTATTGATACCATAATTTTAAGCCTTAAAAGATATTGTAAACTCGCCCCCTCAACTAAATATCGATAGAGGTCACTCGGCCCCAACACATACAACTCAGCCCCAATCTAAATCGCTATTAAGGGTAGCTATCTATACCTACATGCTGATCAGATCTGATATTTTCTCAATACGGCAAAATATATGTAACAAAATAAAACCAGAATATGTCAGTTGAAATAACAATTTCACCCTCTCCTGTGTAGACTTAAAAGAACTGTCTTTTTATCCCGAGTCTAACACTATCTTCCCTGTGAATGTCCGCCCCCCGCAACCCTATCAGTGCGAAGAACGCGCAAACTGATAGGGCTATACCGCCTCTCGAAATGTTCTCACCACTAATTCCCGTCACGTGCGTTTTAAGCCATAGAGCGCTTAAAAACACATCCACTCTCGACACCAATCCGTGGGCGACCCAACCTAACCTAACCTACCCTAACCTTTTTTTTAGAAGGTGGGCTGGTCTCTCTGGTTTAACACACGTGTTGGTTTATCCATTCCATAAGTTTCTCCCCTTGTTATGAAGTTTGAGAGAATCGTGAACATTAATGAGGTAGAAACCTCCTAATTTCTTAATTGCCTTAAAATTGATATAATCCCGGTCGGGGCCAAGTTGTATAATGTCCTCTCCTCGATTTTAAAATCGTTAAAACTCTTTTGGGCCGAGTGGCCTGTCATTAAGGGGAAGCATTATCTCTGGGGCCGAGATGGCTTGTACCCGATGTTAGGCGTCTTTAGAGTTTGACAATTATTTTTGTAAATAAAGATAGTGACCGATCAGCTGGTCTAATAATACGTACTTGATTTTGATTACGTGCGGATATTTTGAAGCTTTACAGGACCAGAGCTTTTGCCCATTCACCCCGTTTTGCTAAGTTATTTGTTTGTTTGAACTTTGCTATAGATTACTCGCCCTTACGTATTTATTTACATATACCCATATTTATTGAGTATAAACAAACTGGTACCTTTTTAATTTTATCTATTGTCGACATAATTTTACAAATCATCCTATGTGCAATTTGATAGCAGACTCACCTCCCTACCACTGAGCTGCCGCCCATTATCTTATCTATTACATCAGATTGTACTAACATTTTCGCCCTTACCAAATAACCTACAACTTTTTTCAGACAGTGCAGTGCGGAGTGAAATACGTGGGCTTCATTTCAAACTTGTGACAGTTGACATCAGGCGTTGAGGATGAAGAAGGAAGAGAAGTTTTTGATCAAGCCGTCTGAGTGCAAAAGGATAGGAAGGTCTAGTAAGAGCCAGCATTGACAGACGCGACGGAAGAGCAGGATATTTTCGAAGGAAGAAAACTGGTGTGGTTCACGTGGCTTGCCGTAAACGCTACATCAGGCCTAAAGATGTCGAGAGAGAAGACAGGGCGGAAGCTCCAACTTCGGGCTCTTGGGCTAGCTTAAGATCGTCTAAATCCCAATTTGCATTCCGAGCAACATCTTTGCTATGTGCAGAAAATATTGATGATATGTTTTATGAAAAACAAAAGAAATAGTGCCTTTTTCACTCTGATACCTCTCCGTTATGCAGATGAGCTTTCATAGAGGAAAAAACCCACAGGGAATCATGTATAAGTCATAGACATATGTATAAACCGCATAATATGAGTGGTACGTGGTGAAAAATGGAAATGATCACTTTACTGGTAAAATCACGCTTTTTTGCGAAATTCTTAAAAACACTGTAACTCTTGACCTACCATACATATGAATTAGGTAGTAGTTCCCCTATTTTTCCTTTTCTAACTGCACTATTACTGAGGAATCTATACTAATAAAAAATGGGAACAATAGTATATTTCTTATGAACGACGTCACAACCTTCCTAATTGATAATAAAACAAAACTTATTTAAAAACAATAGTTTTCCACTGTTTTCTTTTGAAAGGCTGTGGAAAGGTTTGATTAAAAGTCATACCAATTATACTTTTCAGCACACCGAATGATTTGTGTAGCTGGAAAGTACAAATATCTCAATTTTTTTCTTCTAATTGTTTTTGAAAACCAAGTGTTTTTGATTCGTACAAACAATTTCGGGAAAGACTGGTTCTTTGGTAACGGGTTTTATTGTCAAACAATGTTAAAATATTTTGATCATTACAAAAATTGAACCGATTGAGTCATTCCACAACACAAAATGACCATTTCTAAAATCGATTGTAATTGATGATAAGATTATGTTTAAAATACGAACCAGAAACCGAGCCGCAAGGTATCGAATGGCTGCCGAAAGGATAGGTGAATAAAGAAAATGCGTAGAGAGAAGTTATAAAGTGACGATTTTGTACTTTTTGTGCAAATTCCAATGGTCAATAAAGAGATCTAAAACGTTTGATGCCCAGAATTGCTGGTGTTCGGCCACACTACTGTGAGTTAAAAAAATTGACCTTTACTGCATGACAACTCGATTCTTCGACAAGAAAACGAATTCGAGTGTTGGACATGGTTTTCCATTGCAAGAGGAAACGATTGTCAAGAATTTACGGAAATTGTAGAGAATTAAAGGAAATTGAAAAGAGTTTCAAGGAGTTGAAAAGAATTAAAGAGAAATTTATGGATATGGAAAGTAGGTATAAGGCAAGCTAAATATTTTATTATTCTTTTCTAGAGGCGATCGATTTCGGTGTAAAAACCATCATCAGGCTGCGCGTCTGTTAGTTAATGAAGATGGATGACGAAATTATAAGAAGTTATAGTATCATTCTGTGTTTTATTAATTGAAATTAAATTATGCGATGTTTAGTGAGTATGAGGTAATGTCAGGTGATGAAAGAAATTTTGTAGTATACTCCTCGCATATTTCCAATATTATGTTAGTATATGACGACATTCTGTATAATTCAACAATATAATATCGCGATACCTATATTAAATTGAGAAGACAAATTGCGGTAATGTTATATTAAAGTTATGCAATCGAGAATTTGTGAAGGAAATTTGATCACCCGTCTATTTAATAAAAAACTACTTTAATTTAAAATCATTAGATCTTGATCGAAATTGTTCAGAACAGGAAATTAATATTGAAGTATTATTATTCGTGAAAGTGAACAAACTTGAGCTCAAAGGAAATTGAAGTTTCTATAAGGGAAACTGTTTACACTGCAATAATTTGTTTGGTTAAGAATTTTAAATTAACTTCTGCTGTAATAGGTATAATTCCTGAGAAGTTATTGTCATGTGAATTAGTTAATCTTTACCACATTGCAGTTCGCAACGTGACCGCCAAATAATTGCCACTAATACCGCACAGATGATTAATCACTACCTTATTAGGTATTATATGTATGGTATTTAATACATTCAAACTTGTCAAAGACATTTAACTGGGAATGTAGCTTTATGGCTATAGT
Source organism: Pyrocoelia pectoralis (assembly GCA_036250285.1). NCBI lineage: Eukaryota > Metazoa > Arthropoda > Insecta > Coleoptera > Lampyridae > Pyrocoelia > Pyrocoelia pectoralis. The sequence continues at coordinate 74,923,793 of CM070075.1, read as the reverse complement.
TTTGTTTGAAGCCAACCTAAATCACTACATGATCAAAAGGATATCATGAAACGGCAATGAAACACACAGAGTATTAATATTACCCTAGCTTACAGGCAAAGCTCGGGTTTCCTTCTACAAAAGCGCACCTCATTTCATGTTATAACCCTTATATTATTGAAATCGATTCTATGTCTGAATAGTAGGCAAGTATATGACACTATAATAAATTGATGGAGTGTATTTTTTGTTTTCGATGAGTCACGATAAAGTATTCCTTCAAAAAAACGCAAAGTTCAAGGAGAGATAGTTAATTGAAAACGACTCAAAGGTAAAGGGTGACAATTTTCAATAAAAACGTTAATGCTATACATTCTTGTAATTTGAATCTTCATCCTAAACATAGCACGATATTCAGATCAGGTAATATAATTGTCATGAAAAGAAATTGAAAATTGGTTTCTTGTACAGCTAGAAATAATAATTTTGTCGCGAACTTCAATTGATTGCGAAAAGTGTTTTTATTACTTTCTGCTTTTCGGTTGTTTTAATTATAACTTTCGCTACCAAGAGGTCCACGATAACCTTGAACCAATATCGTAATTATACACTTTGCAGTTTTTTTTAAATTAAATATATATGATCAAAAACCTCATTTTCATATTGGCAAGGATCTCTGATAGTTCATTCACGTCTTCATATAATTTAATAGGAATCCATTAAATGATTTATTGCTAAAATTGGTGTACTTGAAAATTTAGTACAAGTTCAAAGTTATCAACTGGAATGCAATATTTATAAAAGTGTTTATTATTAATTTCGATTAGATTTCGTTTATCAAAAATAATACTATTTTTAAGATTTGTTGCCATGTTGAGGTGGTCAGGAACTAATCACAAATTCAAATTGCTCATTTCGGTAGGTTACAATAGGAAAGTTTCTGAATAATTTCGGCCAAGGTAATGACGTAAAGATTTATCAAAAAACAAGCTATAATTTCTATTATTAATTTTACCAATTATTCTATTTTGAGGATAGGTTAAAATATGATAATGTCAATGGTTTTACCGCACAAAAATACAAATAAATGGCACACGTCATATTTATATTCTGTGCGAATATTAATTTTGTTTTCCTTCAAAAATTGGAAGCAAAAAGATAATGACTTGATTAATTGGAAAATGTGCTGCTTCTTGTTTTCAGCTTTGACAGGATTATTGCACCACGAAGAAAGGTCATATGTTGACATTGATATGCAGTTTTTGTACATAAATATAACTTATTTATAGCTCGAAATATAAATGTTGTGTGGATTTTAATAAATTTACCCAAAATTATTTAACTTACGTTATCTTTAAAGCTGACATTTTAAATACGAAATGAAAATACTAATAAATTAGTTACATATTTCACGAGAACACACCAAATCATTTGAAATTTTATTACACTTGGCATGAAGTATATTTTTTAGTTTATAAGTATTCTAAATGTATTTAAGTATCAGGTTTATATGACAGTAGAGGTTACTACAATTAAAAAATTGATTTGACATCATTATCAAACCAAATTTAATAAATATCTAACGTATATAAATAATAATTATAATTAAAATATTAATGATTCCTTTGTAAAATAGGAGAGCAACAATAATTAATCATATTCGCTTTCATTTATAGCGATTACCAAATTGGCCTTTGGTGGTATATCTCTCACGAATATTGAGCCATAAATATACCTTTCCTAAAGGTTTCGTAGTCAACTGATAACTTATCCCACTTCACTTCTATTACCAGAAATTCGTAGTTACCTTCAATTTTGACCATTGTTAAAGAAAAATACAGCTTATTTAAATTCCAAACGTTTTTTTTTCTGTTAATAATGAACAATAATTTTGTATTTTTGCACAACATTATCTCTGTAAAGATGTTGTGCATTAGTGTCGATATTTTTAAAACGGGATATTGTGATTTATGTGTGAGCAAAGGTGTTCCTGGATTGTATTTAGATGCGTTCATTGGTATGCCTGTTTCCACTTCTCATAAGAGCTTAATTCACTACATATAATAAAATGCATGAATATGGATTTGTTAAGTGACTCTATATATGGGTGTACTCGGTTTACCGCAACCACAAAATATTGCTTGGATCATTTGTTTATAAGAAAGCTGGGCTGCTACTGACCACGACGCAGCTATGGGACAAGTTCTTTTGGGTCCTAATGAATCCAATGTCCATGAAGTCACTGATAATTCTATTTTAAATAAAAATAATATAATTACAAAAATTTTACGAACAAGGTTTTAAAACGAGAATTGAAAGTGAATCATGACTATCATGAGCAATGGTTCTTATAGGAAATAGATACTAAATCATTTAGACATATTTAATAATAGTTGTGATCTAATAAAACCCAAATGTGGGCATACATATACCAAATCAAACTTCATCCCTTATTTGATTGTAATAGGAGAAATAAAGGACTAATTCATTGGTATCTATTTATTTCGGCATTTAATTTAAGGAAGTATTTCCTCATTCAGTATGCCATAGTAATTAAAAAGTGTACATTTCGCTTATTGATGTAGGCAAATTAATAACAAAATAATAATCTGTAACAATTATAATGGTGTACAAGCGGTATTTAAGCGAAAATATATGAGAATGAAAAATGAATTGTGATGGGCCAAAATGGACGTTTTTGATAGTATTAGGTTACTTACCACATTCTTATAGTTTTATAAAATTTTAAGTCAAAAGTACAATATAATACCTATGTAAAATCGTTGCCCCAGATATTACCGATAGGTCTACACTGCCAGTAGAACATGGTAGCAAAGAATTAGAGAACATATCAATGAAGCATTTAAAAAAAAGACTGTTAAAGATATGTTTATAATTATATATTTGCTAACGATCAATTCATATACATCCACGCATACAACCAATCGGAAATCGATTGTCATCACTTTTCCGATTACGAGAAATATTTAAAATTGCATATAGTCTATTAAGATGTAAATGGATCATCAAATTTTTATAAACATTTCAAAGTACACAAAAAATATGTTGTGCGTGCAGTTTTTTGCAAACGCTTCAGTATTATCTTTTCCTAGAAACGTACTATATTTGTAAAAATTATTTAGGACTATTACACATTTAAACAGTTTTCGTTTTAATTCACATATTACTGTCAGATGAAGGCGCAGAATAAGCAGAAAGTTTATTTTATCGCGAAGAGGAGATTTTAGACTTTCTAGAACTACATTCATTGAATCTACAGTACATTAAACTGTTTACGTCTTATAATTATGTTTAATTTATGGCTACCAAACAATTAATTTTAGTGCTAACGTTTTAAAGCTCTTAGTCAGTTTGAAAGCGCTTCCCCTTAAGCCACTTTTTCAATTTAGGGCATTGTCATGGATCAAAACAATTTCAGAAATCAGCATGCCTCTTTTTGTGTTTTGAACAGCTCCCCGCAAGCGCTGTAAAGTTCCACAATAAGAATCTGTTCCCGACTGCATAAACACACCCTCTTGATCTCAAAAACTTCTGGACTTGTTCTGATTTATGACAACACTCTGAATTGAAAAAGTGACTTGGGGAGCAGCGTCACAAAACTGACGAGGGGCTCAAAGAAACTGTCACAACTCACTTCAAATAATTGGCGGCCACATTTTATGAAGAGAGTGTTGCAAAGCTTGTTAATAGATGTGACAAGTGCCTCAATCATCACTTTACTTTTGGTAATAAAATAATTTTTTTACAGCCAATCGACCCTCGTATTTGGTTTTGCCTGAACTTATATTCTGGAGCTCTGTCTTCTTTTTCTTAACACGTTTCTTTCAAAAGGGATAGGAAGTCGGTTCAGAGCTCCTCTAAGCAATTTAATGTTGGTACATCCGTATTTTTTCGCTAGAATATTTTCAGTGGACCTCTCTTTTATGCTTTTCGTATAATCGATGTTCAAGTCTCTTTGGTTGTAGAAATTTTTTGAAGTTTCTTGTAGATTTCCACCATGTAAGTTCACAATTTTTCTCTCCAGTACTAAATTTTTTTTAATGTAATGATAACAATGACATCTATCCATAACACATTTCAATAAATCAAAATGAAAAACAACAGCAATACAGGTTTACTGTACAGTTAAGCTGAATTCATTTCACTAGGTAACAAATGTAGCAATAGAGTAATACCTAATAAGGATAAGGCCTAATGAATGAATTGAGTATTTTTGGAATCGACGAATGACAATTAAGAGCATTTCAAAATCAGAGAATGCTGAGGTCCAAGACTGAAAGCTTCATTATACCCTAACTCGATATACCTACTTTAGTTTTATTTTTATTTAATTTTTATTTTTATGTTTCAATGTTAATGTTGCTCTATGTATTCAACTGTAATCCATGAAAACATTTCACCAAGTAACACTTAGAATGTATGTTCTGTATGAAAACAAGAGACTAGAACAAGAATGTTATCAATTGTTAGCAAAACCGCCTTTAACATCCGCTCTAAGTTCTCCATCGTTCCTATACTTTATCCCTCGTACCAGAAAAGGCTGGTGGTCGATATTAATTTAAGCACATTGATGAAACTCTTGACTTGTACATTGCTACGTAGTTACTGAGTTTTGTCTGTTTACATCTCATGTTACTTTACAGACCCTTAGGTGATGCACAAGCACAACATTCTCCTGTTTTACCCATATTCAAATAATTAATTATTAAGATTCCCATTATTTTTCCTGTTGAAGGGATGGCTTACATTTCCTGAGAAGGTCTATTTCAATAATATACGTGATTCTGGAACACGTTTAAGCAATTCGTAAACAGTTAACTTGGAAATCTTGCAGGGAAAAAGCAAGACTAGACCTTACACTCGTTACGAGTCTCGATCTCGGCGATATTGCTATATGTGATTAACATAATAATGAAAAATTGGATTCAAATTAAAAGGGTCTATTTTGGAAATATAAAAACAACCCCTTGGCAATGAAAATTTGCTTCGTATGTCGTATGTGTAGTTTACATAAGAAACAATTAGCTACAAAGCCATTATAACATATTTTATAAGGTCACAAGGTTTTCATTTACCTCCTACACTTTTCTCTAGTCCTGTGTTTTATAAGTTTGTAGGTTTATAAGTTTTATGTAGGAAATGGAACGAAATAAACCTTTACAAAATCAATCATACGTATTGGTTATCAGGAACATTTTTCTCAGAACGTAACTGATTTCGAATAACAAAAAAACGTTATTGTTCGGTGGTATTTATACAAACGTTTCTGATATCAGCAGATTTTTTGAAAGCGTGTATAATTTTTTATAGTACCTACCAAATTATTTACATTAATGAATAATGGAGCGTACAATCATAAATAGGTAGAGACAGTTCCATGAATTTTAGCAATTCCTGAACAAAAAATAACAGCATTAAAATTGAATAGAATGCCGAAAATAATATTGATGTCGCAGAATTGATATTAATAATAGAATGAATGTATTCGGTGTTTATATTCGGGTAGCTTTTGAATAATAAATCACAGTATGCAGTATTGACCCGGAAGCTGGTAGCAGTATAGGGTATTTAAATTTAAAATGGTTTGCTTTTCATCTATTCCACTATATTTCTCATCTCGCAAAAGCTAACGAACTAAAAATTATACATATATCGAAATCAGATACGTCTATAGCTTATTTAAATAAACATCAATAAATAAATATTTAATATGAACTAATAGTAGTTGAAGCGTATAACATTAAGACGCTTCATTAAACAGCTTAATTTTAGTTTTCCACCTGATGAAACAACAAACACTTGCCATAGATAAATAAATAGGGCAATAATTTTATATATCAAAATTTTACTTAATAAATACCGACTTTTCCAGATACCTAACCTGTTTATAGAGAAAATGCTTTTCACATTTATTGCCATTATAAAAATATTTTCTATCGTGTACTTTAATTTCCGCCAAAGCGTATATTTTAAAATGAATAAGGCGTTTTTTTTTTATAAACGTCATAAAGTAAGATTAATATATTCTATATTCATTTTGATGGCAATAGCTTTGAAAACGATTAACATAGCCTTCCAATCTGTTAGTGGATACCATTAATATAAAATAGACATCATATCCCCGGTTTTTTTTCTCTAAATCAATTTCCTTAAACCTTATTAAAGTATCCCAAAATGATTGATCGGGTATTTATATAAAAGGATAAGATCGATACTTCTAAGATTTCGAAAATAACGAAATTACCGATAAAATATGTTACGACTAACAAAGTTATAATTCAAATCCAATTAGATATAATATGCAAAGTTATCCGCATTGGAGTAAACCTTTTACATAATTACTTTTATGAGATCCCAGCACAATCGATTCCCTGCTTTGTATTGCTAACCCTCCACTAATCCATATTTAACGCAGTCTAGCTACAGGTGTTGAATGTGCTTGTCCAATAAGCTACTCTATTTTGTACTATTTTGTTACTCCAGACTTCTACAGGAATTCCAATAATTGTACCTTGTCAACAAAGCAGTTTTCGTCGTGCAATATTCTAAACGTAAAAAGGTAAAAAAAAGGAGCTGGTTTAATTAAAATTGTTTGGTTTTATGCACGTTGCGCTCGCCCTTTATACATAGACTTCAATTAGTAAAATATCCACGAGGCATCTAAAATAAAGCTCGAAAAATTTTAGTTTGTTTTAATGGCTGGTTAGTCATTTAATGAAGTTTGGAACTATGAAATATGGCGCTTCTTGTATTTTTTCTTATGATCTGGTGCAAACGACTTAGAATTATATGAAAACATGGTTGTTTGTGTAGAAGTTTATTATCCGATAAATAACAGAAAACACTGAAAGTTGTTTGGTGAATGTATAGACGTAAAACTTTGCAGTGTAACTCAAACATTTTGTACTTTTTGTATAGTTTCGCTATTACTTTTTCTTTTTATATGTGTTTTATATGCATTAAATAAGTTAAACAGGTAATAACTTTCGCATGCATAAGAATGATGTCAATTTAAGTTATTAGAATATTATTTACCTACTCGTTAGGAATCTTGTTAAAATTAGTAATAAACCATTTTTTAATCAGAATCTCTATCAGTTTCGAGGAAACTAATTTAACAAGTTAACAAATTTTATGTTAGTAATTCCAGAGGCGTTGAGTCATGTTAAGAGTAACAAGCATTTGATCATAATTTTGCTGGCAATTCTTCGTCTCCTTTTATCGCAGCATGCCACTTACCCGAACGAGTTCAAGGTCATTTTTGTCTAGTATTTGTCAGGTAGGTACCAACTTGACGGTGCTCGTATCGCTGAAAATACAACGTCACTGTTAGTAGATATTTTACTGGTTTTGTTTCCAAGCACAATTGCCACTTGCGACTGAACTTGGAGAATGTTCAGTTTGCTTGAAATGTACAAAAATGTTTCCTCCTTACTAAATTTCTGAGTCTGAGCTTGTATTCAGGATCAGAGATCCCAAGGCGGCTATTAGATTCCGACTTTATAAAGGCATTGTGACCCTACACTCCATGATCGCTGTAATATAAGCTCACCATCATTTTCACCTTCAAAATTACCATAAATAATACTAAATCTTATCGAACTTCAATAGCAACGTTAATTTCTTTCGATACGTCGGGGTTGCAGCACTTGGTGATATTGGAGATTCGTCGAAAATTTGGTGAAGGTTTTTCGGCCAAGATCGATTACCTTTCGTTAAATCTGTAATTAATTAAGTTAATAGTAAATAGTAAATATTCCTCTTTGGAAGGCAGCTTTGGCATCATGTTGAAGGCCACTATGTATTTTTCAATGCCTACCGGACTTTTTCAATAAATTGTGATGTCTTTGGTTTCTAGCTTAATGTAATCATTTACATTCGACCTTACCAAACATCTCTTAAACTTTAACATCATGTAATTAAGTGATTATTAACTCTTTGTGGGGCGCATTCTGGGGATGACACTTTTTTTTCCGAGGTTGGGGAAAATCTATTACAGACTACCCCCCCGCTTGGGTTCAATCGCGGGGGAGTGTGGGGGTGGCCCACTAAAAACTCTTTCCTCGTGGGCGAAGTATTTCTTGCGACCTGGGCATCGCCAGTGGCATTCTTCGCGGGTCGCCGCCCCGGTGGCTGATGGTGGCTACCTAGCCCCGTGCTCTGGCCGGTTGCGTTAACGGTATCCTCCTCTCCCGTGCTCTGCCCTCTGTCTCTCGGGTGTTAACGATTTTGGTTATCCATTTTCGTATTCTTTCCCATTTCTCCTTGCTATCGATGCTGGTGATGTTCTCGTTTAGTTGATATCCCACGCTTGTCTCTTGCTCGTGTCTACTTGGCACCCACCTTGGGCATTCAAAAATGGCGTGCCCCGCGGTGTCCGCTTCGCCCCAGTCGGCACACCTACCGTTGTCTCGTTTATGAAACCGGTGGAGGTAGACCCCATTCTTTCCGTGTCCAGTCAGGAATTGGGTGAGATGGTAGTCCACCTCTCCATGTTTCCTGTCTACCCACTCCTCCAGTCTTGGTATTAGTCGCCGCGTCCAGGAGTCTCTTCTCTCCCACCTGTGCTGCCATTTTTGGATTATTACATGTTTGCTCCATCTGCCGGCCCGTGCCAGGAGCTGGATTTTGGCAGGGGGGAGCCCCGCAATCACCATTATGTCCTCCAGGCTGGCTGTACGATATGCACTGCAAATTTTAACGGCTAGTAGCCGCACCACCTGTTCCGCTTTGTTTGCCGCTACCCCCCACTTCATCGCCGGGCTCCATACTTCCGCTCCTTTGGAGGACCGTGCCCCCCGGTATTGGCATAATCCGTGTTAAGGCGTTATATCCTTTCATCGCCCTCTCGCTTGCCTCTTTTATGTGCGGGATGAATGTGAGGCTCCTGTCGAGTGTCACCCCGAGGACTTTGACGGTGGTTTCGGCGACCAGCCTCTGTCCGAGTATGTCCACCGTCACCTCGGACATCCGTCTTCGTCCCGTCATGAGTGCCACCTTCGTTTTCCCTGGCACAAGAGCCAGTCTACTGTCCTGCATCTATTGGTTTATTGAGGATGCCGCCCGACTTAGCTTAAGTACGGCTTCCTCTAGTCTTCTGTCGCGTACCGTGACCGTAAGGTCATCGACAAACCCGTTACCACTACTCCCTCGTCGTGTTCCCCGGCACCGACCCCTGTGGGATTCCCGCACTATCTACAAACTTGTAGTCTTGTGTTCATATGTTCTTGTGAGATGTCACCTGGGGTGATCATTTTCAACCCGAAGAATGCATCAAATTACCAGGATAAAGCGGTATTATGATCAGACATAAAAAGGTTTTACAAAAATTCCCATTGTACTATATAATTTCAATTCATTTTTTCAAAAAAATTGCTTCCGACGAAACAACTTTTGCACATAAAATTCATATGCCTTCGATCAAAGTCATTCTCTTAATTCACGGTATAAGGTAGTAAAGAACCTCACTTTTTAATTCTCGATTGTCGTTCCCAATTCATCATCATCGCCCTTCATGTAATTTTCTTAATTTCATCCACTTGAGACCAGTTTGGTTCAAATTAGTCAACAAACAATTATGGGAGAGGTATTGTGATTTCATTCTTTTATCTTCGCTTATTATCCTTTATTCTCTTGTCGAAGATATTTTTCCATCGTCTGCAGATTTGCTGAAAATCTTGATTGGTGTAATTAAAACAACGCTTCTGTATTAGTCTGCAACACTTTCAACTGTAGCAATCGATTATTACAGGACTAACAAGAATAAAATAAGTGATTCAAGCCTTAATATTATAGTAAAAGAATTCTTCGAAAGCACGAATTGGTATAGGTATAAAGGTAGTAATCGAAAACTCATTTTTATACGATTAATGTTTTCTAACAGAACGTATGTACATAGTAAATACATCGGTAACCAGTATTTTTGAATCTACACGTACTTTGCACTTATTAAGGACTTGTGGAATTTATTAATGCGCTGTATAAGGAGTAAAATGTACACTAATAGGGAGACTTCTAAATCCTATATGTGGCATAACGTATTAAAATGATTTTTAATAATGTTCTATTCATTAAATAACGTATGTATAACCTATAAGGGTAAAGCTAAGAAGAAATTGGATTCCGATACACTATAAAAATACAGCTCTTCAAGTATAGACATGCATAATATTGACTGTACGAAATTAACATCGTATATAATTAAAGTAGTAAAGATTTTTTTATTAAATGTGTATTAAAAAGTGCAATTTCAAGCTGCCAAAAATTCTCTACTCGCACATTTCTTTGTAATTAACTTTTACAATTAATATTTTTTTGCCAATCGTCATATTTTCTCTCATTAGGTTCTTTATTTCGTTCTCATTCGTCGCCATCTAGAAGAGCTCGTAGTTTCATAATAATTTTAAAACAGTTGTGGACGCGAATTTCAAAACTTACATCTTTCACTTTCCTTAGTTTGATTTACGGTACCCTTAACCTGACAAAGCTCAACTTACTTTGTTTGTAATTTTTTTTCAAAAACCTTTTGTTATACTTAGGAGTTTTTTTACATAACTCAAAAGGTACTGATGTTTTCGAAATTATGAGTTATCTTCTTTGAAGACACTTTAGTTTTTGGTAGATCTATTAAAAAAATAATGTTTTACTGCAAAATTTATTTCCATTATTGTGGTACATATTTGTAAAACTAAAACACAAGGTTACATTACATTTTTTTTATAAAACGAACTCAGTTTTGCTTTTAATTCCAGAAATAACATCGTCCTTCGCTTTTTGTAAGATGTCTTTTTTTATCAAGCCTAAAGTTAACTTTGGAAACGGTAATTCGTTTACGAAAGCCTTCTATGAATAAGTAATAATAATAATAGCAACTTTATTTTCAACACACAGAATCTAGATTTTACTTAAAGTATCACCGTGTAGTATACCGTGTGACAAGTTTCAAAGCGGGACATAGCCGAATAGCATGGGAAATTATATCTACAAGAATGGTAATGATGTCAATCGAAAGAGCATTATTTTCTGAGCCTATTTATACCAAATTGTTTGGTATACTTACTAATTCACTGCTTTTTTAATTAAAAAATAATTTTCAAAAGTTAAAAAGTATGAGCAGCCATGACATGTCAAATTCAAATAATGTTTAATATTAATTTTTAGACCTGTTGCCTATTTAAACACTCGTTCCTTGTTACAATAACTATTATTATCTATCATTATTCATGGTTCAATTTTCCAGGAAAATGCCATATTACATAATTGAAAATGTTTGATTTGATAATATTCAAAATTATTCGAATTTGACATGTCACGGCTACTCATATTTTTAACTTCTGAAAATTATATTTTCCTAATTAAAAAAGTAGTGAATAGGTATAAGTACCAAATATTGGTACAAACAGGCTCAGAAAATAATGCTCTTTCGATAGACATCATTACCATTCTTGTAGATATAATTGGTGAGCAGCAAACTGCAAATATGTGATTTCCCATGCTATTCGGCTATGTCCCGCTTTGAAACTTGTCACACGGTATACAGAGAGAGTCTGTAATTTGGAATAAATTTAATAGTTTAAATACTAATTTTTTTTAGAAAAATGCTCGGACCCGTTGATTAGTACCTATTTCAAATCGCCATTTTACTTCTACTCTTCCACTTAAACCTTGACTTATTGAACCTTTATTAAAACAACTATAATAAGTTTTTTTATTTTCTTTATGAAGAATTTTGCATATTATTTTTTGTTAGGGAGGGTAGGGGAAAGGGGTCTAAACTTCGTATTGCATGGGGGGGGGGGGGGCATATGGGATTTTGCGTTACGCCACTCTGACGTCGAAATCGTTGCAGATTAAATGACTTGAAATGTAGTGGTTTACCCTGCAAATGTTATAACTACATGAACGTTCAAACAGAGAGGCCTTGTGAATCGGTGGTGTAATGATCGCTCATGTACTTGCTTCCTAAATGAGATTTTTTTATAGAGATATGGTGGTGTTTTTGTGGTAATGATTTAATGAGAATGACATGCAATTTGGAGTTGGTCTGTTATTCATATTAAGCCATTTGAGTGAAATCAATTTGTTAGAAATATGCTGATATCTGCCTATTCCAAAAGTAAATCCTAAGTTTTGCAGACGTTGCATCCGTTTAATAGTATCAGCGTCTAAACAAGGTCCAAAGACTGGCAAGCAATAGGAAAAGTGAGAAAGCACCAAGGATGCACATAGCATAATTTTAGCACTTAAGTACTGACGATGAGGATAAAGCAATTTTAAACCTAAGTAGGCTCTTTGAGTACAATTATGAGTATGCAGTCGAAATCGGAGACTCCTATCCATGAGTACACTTAAGTTTTTTGCATTATCCACTATAGGAATAGAAATATTATTGATATCAAACTTTGCAGTGGCTTTAAAGCTGTTCACAGCGGTTTAATTGCCAAATAGTAATACGGCAGATTTATTAGGATTAAGGGTTAAGCAGTGGTCCTGGGAAGCGGAATAAAGAGCTTCCAATTCTAAATTGGAGGCTCCTGCCTCAACCAAGCACTCTATAGAAATGTAGAGTCCATGGTTGAGGCGGGAGCGACCGAGTGATACATCTGAGTGTCGTCAGCATACATATGCACTTTGCAGGTTTTTCCACGATCTGCTAAACAACAGGTATAAAACAAAAGCGGCCCCAACACCGAGCCTTGGGGGACGCCGGTGCTACAAGTTCTAGGAAAGACATCTGATTCGATAGCCACTGGCCAGACTGGCTTCTATCTTCAAAATACCCCCTCATTAGTTTAACTGCTTTCTGCCCAAACCCAACATGGTGTAGCATTGCTAACATTGTACTGCGTAAGGGCATAAGGGTTAATTAATGCAAAGCATGTGTTTAACCGAAAACTTTATTAACTTACTGAAGATCACTGTTTAAGCTTAAATATGAAAGTGATGCGTAAGTTTAAAGCAGATTGAGTACTAGGTAAAACGCCATTGTTCAAGAGATGAGTTCTGATTTGTACATTAATAACTTTCTCGACTATTTTAGAGAGAACAGGTAAGATGCTTATTGCCCGAGGATCATTCTAGGTTTCTGGTTCCGCTTTTTTAGGAAGATAACAATCCAGGCAGCAGGAAAACTTGACTCTAGAATTATTAAGTTAATACTATGCGTCAGGTATGGGAGAATTAATGGACAACACAGCTTAAGCATCCTAGCACTAATTTTGTCAGACCCCGTAGAAGAGGATCTAATTTCAGTATTTAAATACACCGTCAATTTCAACCGCACGAAAAGATAATAACGATGTGAGGTTGTTTACTCTGGTGGTGCTGTAATGCGAGGAAAGAGTAGGGTTGATGTTGAATTAACTTTGATATGGGTCAAGGCTCATAATAGCATAAAAGGTAATGAGACAGTAGATGAACTGGCTAAGAGAAGTATACTCGAAGGTAGAGATTACGATTCGTTTTTGACTGGAAGAGACGCTATTGCATGGACTAAGTCCAGACTCCGAAAAGAATGGAGAGAATACTGGTATGAATCATATCCTAAACAAGAGATTCTAAACTATTCCCTACATTTCCGGATAAACCTTGGTATCAGGATGTAGCGGTTTCTCGTTTTTACCAAGTTAACATGTCAAGACTCTTATTTGGACACGGATGCTACCCCAAGCATCTACATAAACCGGGTGTTATAGACACTCCTAAGTGTGAATGTGGCTACGAAGAGTCAGACGTGAACCACATATTTTTTGGTTGTTTAAAGTACCTCACACAAATTGCAGATTTTAAGAGTAAAATTGATAAACTCAAAATGGATAGACCATTTTCTATACAATATTTACTCGCAACAAGGAATATGAACATATACGATGAAATAATAGATTTCATCAAACAAAGAAGCCAAAAAATTTGATCAATTAAAATTAAATGTAATCCTATGTTTTATCCAAATGTTGACCTCCTTTAAACCGTTGGTTCTGTAATGTTTTGTGAGAAAGAAGTCCCTAGGACGAACCCCCTAGGGTGAAAGATTGTATAACCTCGTCTATTCCTTAAAAATCGTCTTAATATTAATATTATATTATACAACTTTCTGGCTGTATGGATTTTGTTCCAAGCCATAAATAATAATAATAAAAAAAAGGGTTGATAGTTAGAATTGGGATATTGTCCATAAAATAATTATTGTCTTCAGCGTTACACAAGTGGTCAGGTATTTTTTTTTTGTTTTTAATGTGCAAAGGTTTAATTCCTTAAGCTTTTCCAGGTATTTCTTGAATCACCTTGTTTCACGATATAATTGCAGTACGCAGCTGTTCTTCGTTCTTTGGCTTTACTTTATTGTACAAACTATAGCTGTTGACAATTTATCATATCCAAAATTGACCTACGCTACTTTTTTCATTCTTTTACGATTGAATAACTAGAGCTAATCATGGCGATTAATGCCTCTCATAGAATTAATGGAACTTACAATCCCTAACTAGTTGGAACTAGTTTTCTAGTTTTTTTCCTTTGTTCAAAAATGTATAGAATATAGGGGCATAATTTTATCGAAATTTATAGTTACGATTACTGCTTTGTTGTTTCAAATCTGAAATCAAAGTTTCTTGCGCTTATAGAACCGGTAGTTCTAAATCATTATTCTCTTAGTATTTTTAGACTTTGGAAACTATTAAAAAAGTCAAAATAGATTTGTATCCAACGAATTGGTAAGGGTTGGAAGAAACATTGTAGTTCAAGTAGTGGAATTAAAAGTAGATTTACAAATAAGAGTTTCCGGTTTTTTAGATAAACTAAGAACAAGGTCTACAGAATTACAAAATTAGGTTCACCAAGATGATGTTGTAAAGCTCCTCCCATACTTTCCGAGTTCGTTGATAATGCTGGACAAAGCAGACAACATGTGCTGTTTTAACACCGATACCTCCTAGTTATTGCATCCACTTGTCTAATGAAGAATGGATACGCCGCTGTCATTCGCCTACATGTTTCTAATAAATGAATTAATACGATGTAATGTATGTATGTATTAATACACATTAATGTATACAGCACGTCTTCTTTGTGATATTTATCTGTCTGCTGCTTTTAAATGGGTTACAAATTGAACCGCAGTTTAATCCACCGCTATTAAGAGCATTCTAAACCATGTAAATAACATCCATTTCAAGTAGATTATTTACTCAAAAGAACGGATTAATAGTGGAATAAGGAATGCAGACACTTTAGAAGCAATTCGATTTAAAATTTAAACAAAATATCTTTTGGTACAAGCTCGGTTTCTTTCGAGGTATTTTTGAAGTCTAATTTAAAACTAGATACTACAATTCACCATCGTTTGTAAAATTGTCGTTGAGAGTGCAAATTAATTGGCTATAAAAACTAATGAATATATGTATAAAAAAAGGTGTTTGTTTAAAAACCTTTATATTCTTAATGTTTCTTTATCAAGATGGTTACATTTCATAATAATTTATATTTCTACATTTCTGTCGCAATTATTCATAGTTAAGCAAGGAAATTAAAATTGATGCATTTGAACTCTTTATTACAATTTTCTACAGCAAACGCTTAATGGCCGCACGCTAAATCATTATAACAATAATGTGGTTTGTTGTTTAAAGATCTACCATCATAAATCACGTGTAATATATGTATGTATGTGTGAAGATGGAAATTATAACTAACAACCTTCCGACTAAAAAAAAAAACTCCGAAACAACCAGTTCAAAATGTCAAACTGCCTTTACACTTCCACACGCACTACCTAAACACATACACTCCTCACCGAGGCATTAAATATTTGTTTGACTCTATTTTCTTTCATGTAGATACAATTTGTTGAATATCTACATTAATAATTAACCACCAATTTTATAAAAGATATCAAACAAACATATTTACATCAGTGTGACATTTTTACTCTTTTTGTTTATTAATGATTCAGTAATAAAATTGTTCCTTATCGATAGACTTTTTGGAATATTATGTAAAATGATCATTGCATAGATCTTATCTTATTAAATAAATTAAAGCATTCCCTTTAACTAATAATTGGGTTCGATGTTTCAAATTGTAGAATGAAGTTAGTTCGTATAAGTTTTTTGGTATAATAATTTTTTTTTAATAAATTATTCATATCAGTACTCATTATGTCATTTTTTTGATACACTTCAATAATCTCTCTTCCTGTAGGCCTATGAAGATCGATATTAATGAAGGTTATACCGAATATTGTCATGTAATGACAAAGTACATTTGTGAATTATTTAACAAATCAAATCAATCTGATTTGTATCACAGGTAAATTGTTATAGTATGTAATAAAGATATTTCGATTGTATTGTTTAAGATATAAGAGATATACTTAATTGGTAAACATTGCCACCCCAAACATAATGAGTGGGAAATTTCGTTTTACTATTAAAAGGTAAAATAAACTCACCGACATTAAATATTTCAAGTGAATTGTCAAAAAATGATGCACAAAGACGTTTATGCAATCAACGACAGTTAAGTAAGGGTGAGTGGCGTTTAAAACTTTAAGATTATTATAACGTAATAGCATTCTTTTAAGGAAAGTTCCTTTGTAATCTAATTGTTATCCCACTTAAATTCGTTTCATTTCCTTTGATTTTCGCAAAGCACGTCAAATTATAATTTAACGCTACAAGATGGAAGTAAAAAACGGCCGTTTGTCATCAACCCTTAAATACGGTTAATTTTCCGATTTTTGTCATTCTTCTTTAAATATGCACAGAGAAAAGTTTAGCAAATGACCGAGCTTTTACCTTGCTATGGCTGTCTTCCAATCCAACCCCATAGCATATAGTTAGAGTACATTATTGTTTAAGTTTCCACGAATTATATTATGGAAATCGAAACTCATTAGGGTTTGAACTTCTGCCTCGTCCTAACATTGTTTGATGTAGATGAATATTATTTAACTATCAGAGATGGTACGAGTGTCCTACACTGGCAAAGTATTTGTGAACACTGCGTTAGCGATTCGTTTAAAAAAAACGATATGAAAAACAACCACTTAAATTCTTTAAGCTGTCTGAGCTATTAAGACTAGTGATAAGTCCCTTTTCTCGATGTTTTACGTCACCCTAGTGGAAGTTGCTAATGGAAATATTGGTCACTCGGTTTATCGGAAATCCACTCACACCGATAAGTACTTACATGCCATCTCGCACCATCATCCTACCCAAAAACGGTCGGTCATCAATTCCCTGGTCCATCGTGCTGTAACCGTCTCCAATAAGACTAACCTTCGGAACGAATTACAGCACGCCACCAACACATGACTCAATAATGGTTTTCACAGGAACGAAATCCGCAAGGTTATAAATCGTCATCTAATAGCAAAACCAAGGAGAAGGTCGCCAGAAGTATTGCTTTCTTGCCCTACTTCCACAAAGTCACAGATCGCATTGGAAAGATTCCCCGTAAACACGAAATCAAGGTCGTTTACAATTATTCATTTAATAGGATGTCCCAGATCTTACCCAACCCTAAAGATACATTCCAACCCCTATCTTGTAAAGGCGTATATCGCATTCCTTGTTCTTGTGGTTTGGTCTACATCGGCGAAACTGGTAGATCATTTGGTACTCGAATTTCCGAGCACAAACAATGCGTTCGAGGTCATCATAGCTCAAAGTCCGCTGTTGCTGAGCATTCTTTTCAAAACGGACACAATATCCTGTTTTAAGTCTCTATCGCATTCTACCAAAGGAAAATCCGCGAGGGGATTGAAATTTTCAAACACCCCAACAATTTCAACCGTGACGAAGGATGGTCCCTTTCTCCACTTTGGAAATCTGTTATCCCATTGGCTGATGTGCCACTTTCTCCTGACGAAATACAAGTAGGTTTAAATAACTAGATTCAGCCTTTTCTTTTCAGTAATCCAGCGTGTGCCGTTTTCTGTAGTAGTGTGTGTTGTTCCCCTTTGTTCATTTGTTGTTTTATATTATTTGTCTTTTGTTCTTGTCCTGATGAAGGCCCTTACGAAAGTGGGGGAAACGTTGACTTCTTGACAAACATTGACACGGTTCTACCACGGAAGTCAGTAAGATGACTCTGGCCGTGGAAGCCTTCGCTCTGACAAAAGCTTCTGTGGTTTTCTATGTCGATATACCTAATTATTTCATCTGTCACCTGGAAGAAGAAGAAGAAGTTGATTTGAAATTCTTCTAACGTTTTACACCCTATTTCAGTATTTTATTTGATTTTCTGTAAGACAGGAATATTAATTTTAATTTCCCCTCCCCTGTTATCACTAAATAGTTCTAATTAGTGTTAATACGTGGTATGTAGTAGGTAGTAATGTGAACGTCTGTAATAATTGTTCAATGTCGTGTTGTATGCAACACCACGTAAATGTTCATTAATGTCTTTTTTTTGCAAAAAATGTGCAAAACTCCGATTAGTTTTCTTTTAATTTCTTAAGGTTATTTTCTGCTGCAAGATATTTGTAACAACTATCTCCGTTACAGTTCCAAAACGTCAATAAAATTCCCCAAGATAGAATGTGGAATACCCAAAAAAACAATTTCTATTAATAAATTGTTTAGGGCAACTTCATACCTAAATTTGCAATTCTGTAGGCAAGAGTGTTGCAAGCGTATCTATCACATCGGACAAAAAAATAATTAATTACCATTTTGGCATAAACCAAGTTTTGCGCCATGTTATAAGCATAAATAATACTCATTTCTGTTACTTTCCCCAGCACATTCTTGCCCTTAGCTTATTGGAATGTTGCCATTTCGACTGGGTTCTTCGTGATATACTTGTTCTTATTTGGTACCTACACTCAAATCTACTACACTTCGCGGAACGGATGGTGCCTTTTTTATTTCGTTCCACTGTCTTCGAACAATTCTTTTCATCACACAGATTTTTGGAAGTGAAAGAGCTTTGGGAGATATTACATAAAAAGTACATGCATTGAGCACCTAGAACAATTTTTGGATTATATTAGAAAAGAAGAATGTATTTTTTGAAAATTGTATGGCGCATGCGTCGAAGCTACTTACGGTTAAATTTAAGAGTGAACTGTATCTTGTTGACAAGTCTTAAGGGAGTGAACTGCTAAGCCATTAAACGCAGTAACCGGCTTTCACAATAAAAGAATATCAACATGTTACTTAAGTTAAAAGATGAACATGGGTGCGATAATACTTCCCTGCAGCTGTTTCTGAATGTTAATTGTTCAATTCTTTACATTATTTAGTGTCAGTTTTTTATTAAAAAATTTGAAAATTTGTTAATATTTAAAAAAAGGAATAGTCCAAATGACGAATATGCCTTGTGTACTGCTGTTGGGTAGCATTTTCACACCCATGTTTACTGGACATGTTTAACTTAAAATTTAAAAATAAAATTAAATACATAATAATTATTAAATAAAATCGGTAAATGATGACGACGGAGTGACCGTGCAGAAATGGCGATCTCCTGATATACCGTAATGCGTAAATTGGCCGAGATTACAAGTTGTTAAACAATAATCACAGTATCAGTGGCTGCTCGTCAGGTGACGCAGGTGAAGTGTTGCTTCACTAGAGATTTATGGATTACATAACGTCCTTAAATATATTACCATCATCCTTAATATTAAATGTACATTATTGCGAGAGATGATTGTCTCTGTGTGTTTATATAAATTCTGCGCCACCTATTTCTAAAGGCACGAGCCGCCACTGCGCAGTATATACGTATATACTGTGCAATAATAATAATAATAATTTTATTTTATACACCTTTTCCTTACATTAAATTTTTCATTTTATTACATTTATATTTATAGTTTGTATAAAATAAAAGATACCCACAAAGGCAAGGCTTGTACGTGGGGTCTCCTATCCACGATTATACATTGTACTATTTAAACAAGGAAAGCAATGTTGTAATTTTTCTCCTCTTTTTCTTTATAACTTTATTAAATACCTATAAAATTCCTCCTATTTTTGACGGTTTTTTTATTTTTTAGATCTTTAGGCAAATTGTTGAAATATCTAGATGCTAGATAGGAAATGGATCTTTGCGCAACCTTTTTCCTTGCCATACTTGTTACCAAATAATTTCGTTCCCTTAATCTAGTGAAGTGTGGGTGGGAAATGAAGTTAGCTCTGTGTATTTCGGAAAACTGCTTTGTGACTACTTTATAAAAGTATAAGTAACTTTGTCTTATATCAAAAATACCAGCCTCTTTATACAGTAAACTAGTCGGGTACATGTGCTCTTTTTTGTGAATTATTTCAAGAAATCTTTTTTGAAGTATTTCAGGTTTTTTAGTAGTGTGTCACCAGCACAGCCCCATACGACAATACCATACACTGTACTAGTCCTTGAAAAATTGTTTTCGTTTCAGACTCATACATGAATTTAGCAAAATATTTAAATTTGTGTAGCAGTAGTCGCAGATTGTAAGCCGCAAATGTAAACTGTGTACAAGTTAACAACTCCAGACATCCAAAACCAGCACAAGGCTAGGTGGAATTTGATGTTAGATTGTCGTCATGCGAGACTTCAGACGACCATCTCGCAACCTGGCGCATTTTGTTCAAGAAAGAACCTGCGACTACTTGTGGGCATAGTTTCTGAGTACTGTAAACTAAACAAGCACATGCCCCATCTTGTAGAGGATGTTACATAGACGACGAGAAAGCACACCACTTGTCCAACGTTGGGGATATTCTGGGATACAGATTCATCACTTTCCCACTTTACTTCATTTTCAGTACAGTCCGCTAATTCATGCAATTCTTACTCGGTTAAAATTGAATTTCTGATGTAGTTAGAAGAAGCCACAATATTGAAATGGAAACAAAAATTCCAAACAAAAAAGTAAAGGAATCACACCTCTATTAATACTCAAGGAGCAGAATTTATACAGGGGGACTTTAGACCGTGGCAATTACTGAAAAACTGCAGCTTGTTCGTGTTCACAAGTATTAAAAAGGAGTGGCAATCAAACTACTACTTATTTTTTTTTAGTCATTGAAAGATAAAAATGTATTATTAAGTAGGAAATATGAAAAACGAAGCAGAAATGGCACCAAAGCGACATGCGTTCACGATCAAATCCATAAAAATATGTATACTGGCAGATATGTGGATAAAATACTGTGCATAAGGATAAAGTGTTCTCTACTACACGGTAAAGTTTCGAAGTGATGAATTATGTAACTAACTACATACTTAATTAGGCGGTCGATTATGGTGTATATGGAGGATCCAGTCATAAAATGTAATGTTATATAAATTACATATGACTTATTTATGTATGGAACATTTCCAGAAATCCTTCAACCTATTTTCTTCCTGGTTCATGATTCTGGAATAATAGTCATTTGTTGGCGATAGGTTCCTTCTTAAATAGGACATTTTTCTTTCTCTTCTAAGGTCCAAAGTAATAATTTCTACGTTGGTTGTAATTGGTTCGATAAACCTGTTTGAACTGTTGCATGAAATGTTAAATCTAAATACATCAAGATATCAATTTTTTGTAATGTCATAAAACTTTTTCTTTACATATTTGCAAAGTTATCCATGTGGCGAAGATGAAAATCTAAAGTCCAGGCTACCCTTTTTAATTATTTACTAATTGTTTTATTTACACTATTACATAAATTTCATTACTGTTACCATTAACTTACGACAATTTACTATCAGTATTTTTTGTATATATGTATAACGTCATGAGTTTAAACAGAAAAATATAAATGATTATTACAGAGTCGAAATCGGAAATTAAGATTACACCTAACGGTTCTAGAAACATTTCCTAGATTGAAATAAAACTAGTATCAAATTGTCTACATACAAACGAAAACCTGGAATTGTAAGACCTTCTTATATAACAAACGGAGACGGAAAGGAAATGAAATGAAATAAATAAAATAGAAGACATACAATGAAACGATTTTTTTTTTGTAAGCAAAATGAAATCAAATGACAGCTTTAGTTATGTGTTCAAATTTAATTTGGAGAATAGGTCGAGAATAAGTGTTGGGTTAATATACCTTTTCTTTTTTTCCCTTTACTTTTCCTTGAACTTAAGCGAACTAGAAATGTAATAGGAATTTGATGAGGATACAAAGTCAAAGTACAGTGTTATATTGCTTTCCAAAAATCTAGAGGCAGAACGATGTTGTAATTTGTGACATCATGTAACTTGAGAAGAATTTTTTTCTCGGAAATTTCGTGTAATTTCTATATTTTAATTAAATTTCTGTCTACACAATAATTGCGCTGCGGCAACGCAAAAGGTTTCAATTTAATATACTTCGAAGTTAGAATGCCGAAACTCATCAAAATGTAATACGAATCTTTCAATACCTAGAATCGTATAACTGCTACATCTATATTATACGTTGTATTTTCTTCTCCCTTCTTAAAATTAATTAACGTCATTTTAAAAGTAGAAGCTTCTTCATGAGGAAATCAAACCATATAAAATGCAAGTAATAGCATTCAATCGAATTTTCAATTTTGGTAAAGTAACTAAGACTCCTCTTCAATTTAATTATCCAATACTATAGAAACATTTCCACTTTTAGTGAAAGAATTTTTTCTACTTTTTGTGAAACCTTTAAGAAACATGTAAGATTGCATCAGTTCTTTAGCAGATTAGTTTGAGTAATTAAAATCAACAGTGAAACTTATGAGTTACATGCTTAAATTTCGGGAAGCTGTGTTGAGAATGAGGAATGAGAAATACAAAGCGACTTATTGATTCTAATCAAAATGTAATTTTAAATATAATGAAAATACTTCAATTTTGACACAATACTGCGTTCTGGTGGTTGATCGAATTACATAATCAAAATCTCTTATGCCTTTCTGTATCCCACAAGTCTCCCCTTTTCAAGATTACTACCGCTGGAAGCAAATTTATTATTATTATTGTGAAGCAAAAATAATTCTACAGTCGTCATTCCTACACCTTAAATACTGTAAAGACTCCTATAGTCTGATTTATGAGAAGATGCGTGCACGTCATAGGCATTTTTCTTAGTTACCATTGTTATTATATTGTTGACAACAATTGTAACTATACAAAATGCCTACGACTGCACGCATCTTCTCATAAATCAGACTATACCAACTTTTTTACCGTTAACTCCTAACTGGAGCACATGCCCAAACATATCATCTTCCTAACCGAAAACAGACACCTGTGGCGTATCTCTAGTTTCTTTTCTTTTCATATTCTCATAACTTCTTCTTCTCAAATCAAAAACAAGGCCAAACATACTTTGATGGCGCAACCGAAGCACGATAAAGCACGCGCCTAATGGGCGCTTCAGTTATAAACACAAGAACAATAATCCATGAATCCACATGGCCTCAACTATACTTTAATAGCCTCGTGGAGTAAAACTTTTGTTTGTCACTAGTACTAATGTTTTAACGAATTGGTATATGAAGCTATATCTTAATAATTAGAAAGTCTTACTTATTATTATTACCAGATACCTACATACCCGCACAACGGTCATCTATTTCCAACATTTTCAAAGGGCGATTAACCATATATGATTAAAATTAAAACATTCATTTGTGATGCTTCGGCTGGGGCAAAGTATGTTACAACACTCATTCTTTACAATACTTTGTCAAATTTATAATTAAAACTAGAAATAGAAAAATAGAAGAAACAAGAAGAAAATAGGAGGAAGAGCTAGGACAATAATTAATATAAAATTTAAAAAAAATGTTTTTTAATCTTACACACTTTCTCATGCACTAAAAAGTATAAAATATATTTTTTTCTTATTGAAATAAATAATATTTTTTAACAATTTTACGAAAAAAAGTGTGTGGCCCCTAATCTTGATAACATTACTATTCTGAATACCTACTCATAATAGGAAAGTAATAGTGTATTAACTTAGACACATGCGCGGGCTAAATTAGTCATTGGCCACCACACACTTTCTTTCGTAAAATTGTTAAAAAATATTATTTATTTCAATAAGAAAAAAAATGATTTTATACTGTTTAGTGCATGATAAAGTGTGTAAGATGAAAAAACTTCTTTTTTAAAAATTTTTATTTTATCCTTTTTAATCTTCAACAATACGATTTAATAATTTATGTCAATACTAGCGAAATAATTAATATATTAACCTAAAAAATGGAAGAAAAACCACGCGCAAATGACAAAATAATGGAAAGCGCATAAAATATGAGGCAGAAAAAATTATTTACTTTTATACGACGCGCAGTGACGATTGCAATCCGCGCATATTGTATTGTAATTGTACATCGAGTTCTAATATCCAGCCCGGTTTTGGCCTTCGAGTTCTTATAGGACCGGACTAACAGACTTCCAAAGTCTGGGGTTTGGCCGGGCGATCGCCACCAAAACTTAATACATTCAATTGTACACCGAGTTGTAATATTTATCCCGGTGTCAGCCTTCTAGTCCTTATAGGACCGGTGATACAGACCTCAAAAGATTTGAAACAAACAATTATTCAATTGAAGTTAATAGAAAGTGTATAAAAAAGGAAAGAGAAGATTGCTTGGTAAAGTTTACAAAAAATATGTAAAGTTGGGGCAACGCAAAAACGTTGCACGTCACGAGTATTATATACATGTCAACAGTGTTGTCATATGGATTAAAACGAAATAGAATAAAATACGAAATGGAAGACAATAAATGACAGATGTCCTTGGTTGCAACATTGTAATTTTATTTATGATGCTGCCGACTTGTAGAATTATTTTACCCTAGAATATTACCTTTAATGACAATCCGAAAAATTAGTATTACATTGGTACTGTTTTTACGTCATATGTCACGTGCAACGCTTTTAGGATTGCCGTGACTTTATAATGAAACGGAAAACAGAGAAAGAACGAAGGAATGGATTGATGGTGAATGTAAATACAGGGTGGCCCATTAGTGCGAGGAAGTCGAATATTTCATTCAATATCACACGGATTAAAAATGTTTCAAATAAAAGTTGTAGGATACGAACCAAAGCATATTTGTAAAGTATTTACAAACATACACGGTGTTTCGAATAATCGTGGCTCCGTGCCGACCAGTTTTTTTAAATGGAACACCCTATATTTGATGTCATATTCCGATTGCTCTCTTATTTTTTATTTGTTTTTTAAATACAGCGTTCCCAAGTTATGAATTTTTTTCGTGAAAAACATGGTCTGTTTAAAAAATGTTTAGGCTCGTTCAGTTCTAAAATTTTGAGTCAATTTTTTGGTACACAAATTAGTAAAGGTCGTTCCTTAATGAATATACAAATATTTATCGATTTAATTATGCAGGGTGTTTGCAATAATTCGTAAAGTTTTGTAAATTTCGAATAGGAAAAGCTTTGTTATTTTAAACGGAACACCAGTAAAAAATACTAGTTTTAGAAGACACATAGTACTGACATGAATTGGAAAGATTGAAAAGCTTTATCGATCTACATAATAATATACAGGGTGTTCCTTTTAAAATAACAAATAACAATTCATAACTTGGGAACGCTGCATTTAAAACAAAAATATGGACATAGAGCATTTTAAGAGGGCAATCGGAATAGGGTGTTTCATTTAAAAAAACAGGTCGACACGGAGCCAAGATTATTCGAAGCACCATGTATGTTTATAAATATTTTACAAATATGCAATGGTTCGTATCCTACAACTTTTATTTTAATCCGTATGATATTGAATGAAATCTTGGACTTCCTCCCACTAATGGGCTATCCTGTATGTACTTAATAAAACTAAAAAAATGGAGTGAGCGAAAATAGGACAACAAGAGCATAAATACTGTAAGAAAAAACAAGAAAGTACAAAGGCGATTCAACAGAAAGGGGTGAAGGGGTTAAATAGCTTTTGGTTAAAAATGCATAATGATGATAATAACAACAGGGAACTATGAACAACATGAAAAGGGCCAATGAGAGACAATCTGCAAGCAATGACATCAAATTCTGACCTACAATGGATAAAAATGAAGACAATCATCTAGAACAACCAACAGAGAATGAATGCATTGAAGGACCGTATCATGAAATGGAGCAATGAAATAGGGAAATGAATATATAAAAAGCCTACCAAAAACAGAAATAGAATAAAAATATAAGAAGAAAAACAAGTTTACAATGTACATGAAGAACAGCAAAATTAACGAGAAGTAATACTAAAACTGTACAAATCAGCGAATAAAAAATGTTTACTTTAGACATGTGGGAAGAATGTTAAGGGGAGAAGGTTTGGGGACTAAATCTCTATTTTTTATTTTCATTATTACTTTTACGAGATCTTCATGCTTAAAACTATCATTTAGGGCATTTAGGCACACGATATACAAGGTGTCCGCGCTAAAACTTTAAATGGAATTATACGTCTTGAAATTTAGGAACGTCATTAAGGAAAGTAGACGGAAAATTAATAGTGTATGAAATACCACCCCAACGTGATATTCGCCGCCCCCAGCCACCCGCGGTCCAAAAATTTAAATGACACTCTGAATTTGTTTTAACATATTCTAAAAGGGTGTAGTTTTTTTACTATCTCTATGTGAAAAAATTACTTAATTACACGATAAACTTTGTAAGACGTTTACAACTAAAGGCTCAGATACCAGATCTTAAAAAAAAGAAGTGTCAACTTTGGATAGTAGACCAATGTAGAAATAATTAAAGCAGATAGTAACAAAAAATCTAATTATCCAAATAAATACAACTTATCACAAAAAATAATATTCTTATAAGCCAACAAAATTTCGCTTTTTAACTAAAACAAGCAAACATTATTTTAATTAAATCAAATGTTCAAAATGTTCACCGTTTACATTTAAACAATAATACAGTCTGTTCTCGAAAGCGTTACGAACATTTTCAATGACTTGTGGTGTTAAATTTCTACATTCCTCTATGATTCTATTACACAAACAACAGACTTCAAATGTCCCCATAAAAAGAAATCCATTGGAGTCAAGTCTGGTGCCATTCAATAGGACCTACAACCTAACCACTGTCCTGGAAAAACGGTACTTATCCAAATATTGCCTTACATCTAAACAGTAATGAGGGGAAGTTCCGTCTTGCTGAAAGTGTAACTGATCCTCCTGCATTCGATCTAAGTTTTCTTCCCAGCACTGAACTATAAGAGGATGTATCAATTTTTCCTTCTAGATATCTGCGTCCATTTACATTTTCCTGGTAGAAAATTGGACCAATTATTTGGTTATTATGAATTCCAGCCCATACATTATTGGACTCTTCTATCGAAATCATCGTCACCCAACTCTTGATGAAGGTGTATTTTGTAAGGATGCATTTTATTTTGGGCTGGGGGCGTCGAATAATCACATTGAGGTGGTATCTCAAACCAGTTCGTACTACTTCCTTAATGACGTTCCAAAATTTCAAGTCGTTATCTTTTAAAACACTGGATATAATTCCATTTAAAGTTTTCGCGCCGACACCTTGTATAAAATTAAAAGGAGAATGATAAGAAAACTGGTAAGAGTAGTTCTGCAGGTATCTAAAACTAATTAAACTAACAAAATTATTTATTTATAAGGCGCATTAATTGTTTCTATCCTTGGTCCAAGTAAGGCAGCCTTTGTTCAAACTAAAACATTTTACTGAATTTTTATATTCTTTGTTTGCATATCTTAAAATGTTTAGTGTTTTATGACTTGAATGAAGCTTTTTTTATTGTAATCGCTATCTTCTTCAGAATTCAGCACAGATTCTTCTACGAATTCAAGATTATCATAAACTTCTAAAGCGTGTTCATCAACTTCTAAAAATTCCGGTTTTTAATCGACATCCTCATTGTCCGTAACAGCTAATTTTTTCTTCGATGCTTAACCTCAAAATCTCTTCCAAAAATTTCAGCTCATTTAGGGGTCTATTGCTTTCATTTGTAAAAATTTGCTGTAAAATAAAGATTGTCGAAAGATGAATTATCATGTCTATTCATCGTATATAAAGTACATAAAAATAATAATTAACGTAGACTATACAGCCAAATAACTACATTTAGATTGGAAGGTTTGGGAATTGGGAAGTCCATTGAGAGACTGGAATTAACCTTACATATTTAACTGTTGGGCTGCTAGCGTTCTATTTACGAAGGTAAATAAGGCAAATAGTAAAAATTGTTATTAGACGACGACAAGTAAGTCCTCTGCCAAGCCTATTTGCACTTCTCTCTAGATAGGTATTAAACGTGAATTATACAGGCAAGTCAATTAAGTAATTTCCTATAGTTTTGATGTATATCTTTATATAATTTTAAATGTTTAAACGTCAAACATGCGACATTCAGATACTTCTAAAAAAACTGTCTGGTAGGTAACGTGTTTTTGCTTCTTCCTATTAATTCTTATTCATATTAGTTTTGCGACAAAACCACTAATTGTATCCTAAAAGAGCTCCGTACTTTAAATTACTAGTACACAGGATACCGGTTTCCCCTAAAACTTCGCAGAAGCTAATTTAATAAACTTATATGTACTGAGAACTAATTAAGAACAAAATCTACTGATAATATTACAGAAAAAAGGAAACGGATTCAGAAAAAAAAACACACTCGTGAGTATGTATAATTCGCAAGTTTACGTGCAACACACCTTTCTTTACATATTTACTCACAATCCCATGTTGTAATAGTCGAAAATAAACTGATATAATAAATGTTTACAATGTGTATTCGTAATAAATAAGCGAACATCTTCGCTAACAACTTGATTGTTAATATTTAATGAGGATCATATTTTATTCTATACAATCTAGAGTTAATAGACCATATTTTAGAGTCATAGAGCGGTACCTTTTACTGATTTACCAGGTGTCACCACGAGGTACTTCCTGACCACAAAACTAACCACATGTAATAAAACGGGTGGAATTGCGTTCAATGTAATTGGAAATAAAGCCATGAAATATACCGCTAATTTAGATTTTTTTTTTCCTACGAGAGAAATCACCTCATCTATTTTTCGGTTAGTGAAAAATAGTCGTTTATCACATGTAAAAAATTATCACTTTGTTATGCTAAACAAAATTAAGTAAGGTCAGTATTAGTAATAATGTCACTGACTTTTTAATTAAAACAATTTCGTTGGGGTCAAGATTACTACTCAACTCATCTCTCATTGCGTAACTCAATCATCGCATCATTAATAAAAGGTTAAAAAGAGTTAGCATTTCTACGAAACTTGTTAGTGAAAAGGTTAAATAATTAAGTAAAAATGTTAGGAGGATATTTGAAAAAATTTCAATTTTCAATGAATTCATTAACTTGTAAATTGTCACTCAGCTTTCGTACACTTTTTTATAGTTGAATCTCCCGTCATACAAGGTCATACGAAATTGAAAAAATTAACACCATCTAAAATAATTCACAGAAATTTTTCACTTATAAACAACTTTATTAAAGTGGTGTATTTATGGAAAATTTCGGAGAAACATTAACTCTACTCCTACTATTTAAGCAAAACTTAAAATGTAACGCCCAAAAAGGGTTTAAAGTTTATGATTATTATAATTAATTAATTACCGTAATTCTTTAATATACCAATCCACTGTAATTGTAAAGGTTGTATTAGTAATAAACCGAAAAGTAGTGGACAGATGAAAAATTTAAATTTGGAGAATACTATAGCGACCTTTTCAAATAGAGGAAAATGAACCGTGATAGTTATACTATGATGACAGTTATATTTCCACTACCCGAAAAATGTGTTACGAATGACTATGGAAATAACCAAAAAAAGATATTTTGTCAGGTTTTTTCTTTACTTTCATTGATCCAAGCACTCTCAAAGATTTTTCCCTAAAGATGGTATGATGCTGAAAGGTTTTTTCGTCATAACATATTATTAAAATAATCTTTAAGGGATTCGAATATAAAAACTATTTGAATTATCAAGATTAGATACATGAAACTGAAAAATTGGATCAGCTGTTTAAAGATAACTACATATTCATTATATCGAACAGTGTAGTTTCACTGATAAGAAGATTAATGGTAGGTAAATAAACATTTTTATGAAAGATGAAGAATATTTTAATTAATTTTATTGCATGATTCAATAACCTCATGGCACCATGCCCTGCACGTGCCACGCTTTTTCCGAGAAGCAATTATGAATTAATTGCGTAAATTACATAAAAAAACCTAATATATCTGCGAATATAAGTAATTATGGAGTGCGACACATTAATTATAACAACAATTTACGGGAACATTTTTAACTTTTCGCTCGTGATATACCTTAATATGCATACAAATAGTTTAAATCTCCGCACTTTCGAACAGAGCTTACAGAGTGAATAATCCACGATTATGGTTGACTATAATTGCATGTAAAAGACTACACTTAAAGGGAATTAATGGGGGTTGTTCAGGGGCTGTTCGTTACCTTGCACCCTTACTATTTAAGGCATTATTTTTGGTAAGGGAAAATAATTAATGAACCATGTTACATACTTAATTTGTAAAATTGTATTACTCGTATTTGGAATTTTCCATTTAATGGATGGTTTGTATCTGTGTATCCATTCTCAAAGGTATCTTTTGGGCAAATAAACAATATTATTATTTTATTTCATAACAGATTACGGCATTTGTTTAAGTAACTTGTGGAATAGGGTTTTTTCTGCCAATTTACTTTCTTTCTTCTCTATATATTTATTAAATGAGACAAATTCTTCGTAATTTCAGTTATTAACATGGTTTTTGTATTATTTGGACGACGTTTCGACTTATAATTAGACTTTTTCAAAGTCTGCAAATTAAAAGGGGGTTATGTATTAGTTAATAATTTTATGTACATATCTTATGTAGATTAGAGGAGAGGATCAGTTTTTACATCAAACTCTAGAAGGATCCAGTACAATCTAGAGACACTCACTATTGTTAAAATGCGTCAAATGCGTGTTCTACTTTCTTCTTCAATTCTTTGTTATCATTCCCAGTGTGTTTCTGTTTGTATGAACAAATCGATTGGTTATGTTTTTGCTGGTTATTGGCTCTCCACACTCCAATTCAGATTTTTTCCATTTCCTTGGTCCATGAATACAGGTGTTGACACGTGTTTTCCGAATCTCAGTATATTCTTGTTGAAAAAAATACATGGTGGTATATTTTCATGGAAACGTAACCGCCATTATTATTTGAAAAATTTGAAATTCATTTAGAAAACATGTTTACGACTACAAATAATATTGCAACGAACAGCACTTGGTTTTAACGCTGTTGTGTCAGACCCTTGGCGAATAAGTTCATCATCCATCTCTATAATATGTATATCAAATATCCTTTGAAGTGAAAAAGAGGTGTTGTAAGCTCGACCTATGTAAGTTATGCCAACACAGTTTGAAGCGATAAAGGAACGGTTTGGTAAAGATTTGTCTTTATCGAGCAAATAAATAATATTTGTTATCGTTTTAAAAGTTTCGAAAGATTCTAAATAAAAACATGATAATAAAATTGCTTAAACAGTGTTAGTAGGGCCTTTTTCCACCATTAAAATGAACCCATAACTAATTAGAATAATTCCACAAATAATTCCACTTTAAAATTTGGCTATTTTAAATTAGTCGGTTGACGTCGAATGGTTGGGCAATATGAGGACATGTATTGGCATACAAAAGAATTCGGCCTTTCCTGTTAAGAAATGAGTACCCCTTGACCTTAATTTTTTATTTTGCCAGCTTCTCGAGTGGATCAGAACTTGCCATTTTCAATCATACT
Source organism: Pyrocoelia pectoralis (assembly GCA_036250285.1). Classification (NCBI taxonomy): domain Eukaryota; kingdom Metazoa; phylum Arthropoda; class Insecta; order Coleoptera; family Lampyridae; genus Pyrocoelia; species Pyrocoelia pectoralis. The sequence continues at coordinate 74,892,038 of CM070075.1, read as the reverse complement.
GTTTTGAGTGTGTAATGAGCTCCACAACCTTTTTTATCTTCTGGACCGGTATCCCCAAGAAAATTTTTCAAACACTCAATTGTCCCATTACAACCAGTTTTATTCTTATTATTATCTTATATTGTTATTATTTATCGTTATCATAAAGACTTAAACCAAAAATTTTGTAATTTAAAAGCGGCCATTATTTATTAAAAAGTTATTTGACCTACTGGTATCAATACACCCATATCATAAAGGTGGACATCTCTCATTTACCTAATCTTATCATTTATCTTTATATTATATTAGCACTACTACGTATTTGTACAGACTACCTATCGATTATCAACACTAAATTTAGCAACTACATTTTTAGTGACTCATTGGAAATTATGTAAGTGCCATTTTCATCTAAGCTACATTGTCCTGCAATAGAATACAATTCTCCCATTGGGTGAATTAATATGAATAATGGAAGATTTCCCGGTAAATTTTCTTTATCTTTAATTTTGGTTGTTGACTTACAAATATTTGCTTACCTTACTCGATATCTATTTGTTAATTAGCGTAATTTCAATTTTTTATCTTTATATCTATCACTTACTTTTTTATCAGGAATTTTCCTAGGGGTATTATTTCCCAATCAGGGAAACACTGTAATCCATTCAAAATATGTGTGTCATTACTTCTTGTACTAGACGGTTGGTTAAGTTGTTGTTCATCAGCGAATCAGTGAGTGATGCCGCGATTTGTTGCTGTCTTTCTTTCACTCTTATTGAACATAGTGAAAAATATGCAACAATTTCAGGGCTGTTTTTTCCTTTACTCTGTGGGGCCTAATTTTGAGAAGTTCGTTCTATTTTTTGTTTCGTTATATACTCTCTAACCATTTATTGAGCTTATTGTCCAGTACTTAATGTCTGCTGACGTGTTAGCTGTGTTTTGCAAAAGCGGACGGATAGTTAAATGCCCTTTTGACATGGACTAATAATTAATCGTACAATTAATTACGCAGACGTAATAACACTACATACTATTCGTAATGTTACATTACATTATATTATTATTATTATGTATTATCATACACATTTCACATTAATTTTAAACAAATTTAGTAATAAGCTGATATATATTATCATTTAGTTCAGAATTAAGAAATGTGCTAATTAGACATTATCAATGGTTTGCGTTTGGTTTTGTTCGCTACAAATTGCTCATTAGTTAAATTAGTTTTAATACTTATATTATCTAATACTGCAATACATATATTAAACCTTGGCATTTCTTCATATAGAATTGTACCATGAGAGCTACATTATATACCAAATCAAGAAAATCATATGTTACCACAATTTTCACGGAAGTTTACGTCTTTGCAACCTTTCATGAAACATTATTAATTAGCTTTATTTTTGAGTAGCCCATGTTCCAGCTAGGGCTGCTGTATTTTTTGTTATTTTGAAGCGGCTACCAATGTCATGATTCAAACTAAGTCACTGCCATACCTGGGGAGTAGCGATTTTTGATTTTTTTTTTCAGAAACAGCTTCAGGCAAAACTATCGTCCGATGAACACGTGTAATGTGTGTTCACATGTGGGCCGTGGCTCTGATTTCCTCTTGTCCACTGTGATGATTTGCAGATTATTTGAATTTGAAGACAGCTAGAGTTAACTTAGTCTTTCCCTAAGAATAAACTAACCATCAGATAAATGTAACGGTATCTTCAGCTTCAAATTTAGTAGTAAAAAACAGAATACTGATAGAAGCTTGTAAGTGACATAATTTTCAGACCATAGGTTCTCGCTATTTATTACATCTTGCGCTTTTGTAGTGAAATATCCAATTGCATTTGCGTTGGTCTTTTTGCAAATAAACATTTTCTATTGAAATAACTTCCTTTCACGTTCTATAGCCAATTACCTTAGTAGGTAGATTTAACTGTATTACGCTTCAAACTTGTATGTTTACATTCAGTTTGTACAACAATGATGTACGAATGCAACGAATAGTCAATGAAGCTTTAGTAGTTATTTGTCCTTTGTGTGCAGTTATATGAACACGTGAAGACCAACAACATCATGGAGAGCTATTTTATGATTGTTCGAATCGATCATTTACTTACTAGCACTGTTTCTCAGGTCTGCGAAGTATTAAATTGTGCACTTTCGTTATATTACATTTATTTAATAAGGGTTTTATATACAGGGTAGCCCATTAGTGTGAAGTTCTTAAAATCACAAAAAAAATTCATAACTTGGGAACGCTATATTTAAAACAAAAAACAATAATATGGACATAGAACATATTAAGAGAGCAATCGGATATGACATCAAATATAGGGTGTTCCTTTAAAAAAAAGATGTCGGGACGGAGCCACGATTATTCGAAGCACCCTGTATGTTTATAAATATTTTACAAATATGCAATGGTTCGTATCCTACAACTTTTGTTTGAAACATTTTTTAATCCGTATGATATTGAATGAAATATTGGACTTCTTCACACTAACGGGCTATCCATGTTGTTTTCCCTGTTTTGCAACGCATCTAAAGCGACCTTAAGACAACTATCAGCGATTAGATCTATGCATACAACATTTCAAACAATACATTGTCATTTGTTTACAAACAAAACTGACTGTTCTTCACGACATGCCTTTTTCGCTTTCTTTTGGTCTTCAACAGATATCGTCTCATCGAATTTCTTTACTAATTTTTTTATTCCATTAATCGTAATGTGTACATATGGATATTTTTCATTGAATAATTGAATTACATACCTGTACGAAACATCTCCAATGGCACCAATGCATACCATGTAGATTCCCAGATCTAATCGATGATAGTTATAACGGTTTCATGAAATTGTGCCGATTACTTATGATTATTTATCGATTCTGAATAGCTTTCCTTAATAAAATTATGCTCTATGATACACAAAAAAGGTACTTTACCTGCAAAGAAAATAGTTTTTGCTCCAGCACCAAGGCGGCTTTGAATTTAAAAAATTAAAAACATGATGAAAATTCATTTGCAAATCGTTTTGAAATTCCAAATTTTTTGGTCATTTACACATAATGAACTGAATGCGTGGACACACTGTATGTCAGTATACGTATCCTGTTGTCAAAAAAGGACTTTGTCTTTGCTTTTATTAATTAATGAATATTCACGCATACAGGTTATGTTATTTTAAAAACGAATGAAATTTTATTGTTAATGTTCAGTAATTAATTGTTTATTTACACTGTATGATTATGTCGTGAAAGAATAAAGAAAACACAATATACAAAGAAACCAAATAGGAATGTCGGATATATAAAAATATAATAGAATTTTCCATCGAAGTTGTTTACGAGCGAGTGCACTTGCATGCCTTCATTATATGCCCTATTCGTATTTTGTTATTTACTGTTATGCACTCATAATATTCTTGTCGATTCCCTCAAAAAGAAGTTTCTTGTTTCATGTGAGATATGAAAAACTACTATACGTACAAATTTAACAACTCTTTGTTATAAATAATCTTAACCCATCATTTACTTATACATTTAGCAACTTTCGTCTTTTAATCGTGGAAATCATGTAAGAGTGTTATATTCAGACGAAATGAAATAAATTCGTAATTATACGATTAATACCTACGTAATTAACGAAGATAATATATAAAATACTTCAAATTTACAATTGATGTTTTAGGTGCTCACTACTTTATTGAATATAGTTCATTCTGCATTTAGTACGAAACACAAACGCGAGGGGCGGTAATTTCCAATATCATACGCATTAATTTTATCATGAGTGATATTTTTAAAACATTGATTTCATCATGAGTGATATTGTTAAATAGTCAACAGAGACATTTTAAAATTATCACTTATGAAAAAATTAAATATGAAATATATCAGTCATGATAATATTAATGTTTTAAAAATATCACTCATGATAAAATTAATTGTACTATTTACATTTATCATGACTGATATCTTAAATAATTAATTTTATCATGAATGATATTTTTAAAACATTAATTTTATCATGACAACATTTTTAAATAGTCAAAATTAGATTACAGTTATATTTAAAGAAAGTCTGGCAAAAGAGGTATTAAAAAGTAAAACGGCGTTCCATAGAATTCAAAATGCTCTATTAAATGATTTCAAGTTGTAAGTCCTAAAAGTTATATCAATTAAGTACTTATTTATTTCTCCATTTACAGCAGTATTAAGTAGGTACCTAAGTTTAGTGCGTAAGACAATATGGTTGGAGAAAACAACTTAATAACATTTAGGTATATTAATGTTATTATTACCACACTTTTAATACTCGTAATAATTTTTTCAACATCCGGTACTGGAACAGGCGGAATTTTAAAAGTTTCTTCGTCGGGAAAGAGTTTATTGTCCTTATACCAATTAACTGTAGATCTAGTTTTTGAAATGTAAATAATGTACATGGAGTACAGAATTTAAAAATTAACTTTAATACGTTCTGCGTGCGGTAGTTCATTATTTCTATTAACACTTGAACAGTGCTGGACAAATTCTTTACATGTTTCCATAATGCCATATAATCGTTAGAATTTAATAATTGTTAAAAAACTGCAAATTTTCTTGTTTTATCATGCAATCAGTGAAGAATTCGGATTTTTAAATTTCCGTATTGCATTCTTTATCACATTAATGGCAAACTTAATATTGACGGTTATTCATGGTGCATTTCATTTAGTAAGTTTAATTTTCCTCAAAACCTTATTAATTATGTTTATTTAAGATGTTGACGCTATCTAAACGGAAAATGATATGTCACGGTACCTTTTGTACATCACCATTAAATTTATTTTGACCCATGTATTTAAAACCCCTATAGGTATTTGGGACAACTTGCAGTTATTTTTAGGTCTAACGTACAGAAATTATTTCGTGATCGGAAAAATCATAGATGTGTATCCCAGAGCCATTTACTATAGATGTATCACTAGTTTTCTAGTTAAAACCAAATCAATTAGTGTAGCTGCCTCATTACTTACGCGTGTTGGCTCAGTAATAAAATAATAGGGTTGTAGGTACTCATCGAACTACTGAAAATAAAACACTTTTTTTAATTTTGTGTGTAATATGAATTCAACTATAGGTACGTGCTATCCACCTAATGGTAATGGATAAGCTATAACCTGTATGTTTGTGTTACGTCTTCACATTAAATAAAATAGAAATATCACTTGGTTCCAAACGGTGACGGTTACTAATCCTTCAAAGGAACAAATTTTGAAATTTGCCACCTTTTACCCACCACCTTTTGAAGTTGGTAAAGGGTTTTTGAGATTGACTTGAAGATTGACAATCAAGAAACGAAAGATTAGCAAATAACAATTTACACCGCAGATTTTTAATTCAAGATGTTAGGTTATTCGGAAAATTTCGCCATGTTATTTGGTAGCACAATTAACTTTGTGCCAGTTCAAATCACTTTAGATATGACACGTGGAACCTACAGATAATTCTATTGCATGAATATGGGCGTAGGTACATTTATTTATCTTAATACATACTTATGAATCTGGTATCACACTGAATTATAAGAAGGCAGCAGAAAGCATGTTTATGTGCTTATCTCAGTCACTCATATAATCTTCATAATCATCGTCAGTAGGAATGTAAACAAAGTGCTTACAAACGAGTAACGTAATAGGGTCAAAAATTCTGCAGTAAATAGCATAGGTATATCGAAGAAATGTCAAATGCCTTCACTTTAAGGTACTTAAGCAAAAGGGGTTTTATCATTTGCTTGCTACGTCTATGTCGGAGAAGTTCTATGTAATTTTAAAAAAAAAATTGATTTTCTACGGTATACATGGTGTTATAATTGGCCGATGCACCATAGGGATTTCAATGTAGAAGTCTTAATATTCGATTACTTGCTTCCCTAATTATTTTAAATAAAAAGGCTATTTAACTTTTTTGTGGATTAAAAAAATCTACACCCGTACATGTTGTGTGTTTTTATTTTACTTAATACAGGGTGTTTTTTTGGGAGCTGTAGTTAGACGTTTCCGGGAAAGTTTTATAGGTAAGTTTCTGAACATGTGTACTTAGGGGTTGGTTACTCTGAAAGCCGAATCGATGTAGAATATTTTCAAAATGGTAGCACTTCCGAAAATGTAGCTAGTAACTTCGTTGTTTTAAATGGCAACCCCTATTTTTTATTGCATTTTTGGATTCTACGTGATAGTTCAGTTCTTTTGATACTACCACATGTCAATATCTACAAGTTATGGTTTTTAATTCATTTTCAGTTACTTAAAGAAAATGGCGGATGTAGACGGTAGGTACTTTAAGAATTCATATCTTGACAACCGTAGCTATGGCAACCGAGTTTTCACCAACTCATAGAGGAAGAATAGGGTTTTCTTTTGGAGTACTTAAAAAAAGTTATATTGCGTGCGACGTCACCTATGAGGCTCCAAATGTAAAAAAATTCAATGACTAAAAACTCAGTTTTTTTTTAATGAAATGACCATTTTCTTACTATGTATTACATTTGATAGAGAATCAAAATGGGCATATTTTTGTATTACAATATCCTATTCCTATCTTTCATAGTTTCTGACTTATTCCCATTTCATTGCAATGGTACCATTTTTTTCGAATTTTTTTAGTAGTTGGCTTATGGCAAACGAATTTTAAACCAATCAAGTGACATTAATCCGTCACCTGTTATAGGTTTCAAATCAATTTAAGACCTTGTCTGTCTTCTTCAACACATGCTCAAAATGAGCGCCTTCATATTCCAAACACAAACTCTTTTTCGTAAATGTGCTCGTGTGGAGTATCGTATGACTTGTGATTCCGTATTCAGCTTTATCCTGCAGAGGCAGATCTTCTGTTGCAGGAACAACAATATAGCGTAAAATTTCCAAATAACGTTCTGCATTCAAATCTCGATAAATGTGGAAATACAAAATTTGTATTGTTATTTTTAAACGCACAAAATACAATAAAACTCGAGCACTCTTGAAAGTGTACATCTCGATTCAAACAAGGATTTTAATGGCACCAGCAATGGGAATTATGGCAATTAAATTTTTACTAAAATTGGCATCGTCTGACCAATGTCCCAAAATATCTTCCTGGTTTCTTAACATTAGCTATTCGCAAAACTCTTACTCTACTAATTGTTTCAAACCTTCCAAAATTCTAACAATTTCATTCCAGTGTCTTTCTGGATATCGCTCAATGAACGTATAACGAGCATGTGACGCGATTCTGTTCATTTCACCATAAATAACAATTAGATTCTAAAAATCTTAATATTTAAAAGCATCGCAAGCCATTTTTTTCGATTATTGAAAAACTTTTGTTAACTTATAACAGGTGACGGATTCGTATCACTTGATTTGTTCAAAATTCAAAATTTCCATGGTCCATGTCATGGTCAACTACTAAAAAATCCGAAAAAAATGGTATCAATGTGATGAAATGGGAATAAGTCAGAAACTATTAAAGATAGGGATAGGAACATGTAATACCAAAATATGCCCATTTTGATTCTCTATCAAATGCAATAGTAAGAAAATGGTCATTTCATTTAAAAATCTGAGTTTTCAGCCTTAGAATTTTCCTAAATTTGGAACCTATAGATGATGTCGTACCTTTTTTTAAGTACTTACACCAAAAGAAAGCCTTATTCCTTCTCTATGCACTGGTGACAACTCGATTGTCCTAGCTACAACGGTTTCAAATAATGAATTCTTAAAGTACCGTCTGCATCCGCCATTTTTTTTAAATAAGTGAAAATAACTTAAAACATAACTTGTAGATATTGATATCTATGTGGTATCAAAAGAATTGAAATTTCACGTAGCACCCAAAAATGCAATAAAAAGTAGGGGTTGCCATTTAAAATAACGAAGTTACTTTGGAAAAAAAATAGTGGTGCCATGGAATGCCTGACGTAAAAACAATAGTTGTTTGTCTGTCAATGAGCATCATTGTAGTGCATTTTATATAATTTGAGCGCGGCCGGCGGCGGCGTGGCGTCGTTGCCGCAAGATTCAAACATGTTATGAAGTTATTTTATTTATTTAGTACCTATTACGATTTTAGTTGCATTGTGTAGAAGTTTATTTTTTTGATTAAATTAATACCTGTCGACAATTTCCAGGCATCACCGATTTTTGAGAAATTGAAAATTTTTATTTGTCTAAATATTTGCTTTCTGAATAATTCGAACTATACTCGAAACCACTTTCTTTAAAAAAAAATTGATAAATAACTGCGTGTTGATTATCAATGGATGTCAACACGTGTAAATTTCTAGGCAGTAGACATTTGTAGCAAAATCTAAAAACTTGTTCTCAACACATGTTCACTATCTCCAATGTTAGTAACAGGTTAGCGATTATTTGTACATTTGCTTCAAATTGAATTTGATTTCTTAACAAATTTAGTTTTATACGCGCGTCGGTGTCGGTAAGTGTAAAAATACAGTTCCGGAGCGATTATTTTGAAATGGGAAGTTTTTGAATTGAACAATGGTGACCATGACTACTACACAATGCCCCGTGGTGAGTTTTTCAGTAAGAGAACTGAAATAATTAATGTTAAAATAACTTAATTGAACATACAGCGTTGTTTCTGACTTAGTATTTTTTGTATTGTAGATCCTGAAAAAGACTACGAGAGCAAAAGGTAAGTCAACTTTGTTATATGGTAGTTAATTTTGCTATTAGTAACTATGCGTAATTATATCATAAGTAGTAAGTACCTAGGTATAAAATATTTTCAACGTGCAGTTCATAAAAGGTGAACTGTAGAGTGAACACATAAGGGAACTCACAAAGAAAGATTCCTCCCGTTAAAGAAAGTTTCTATTTGTCAGTTAGGGATATTTTAAATTCTTCAGGCTAAACACAATTTTAATTAATACGAGTACTATCTAGGAACACTTTCATTACCAAAGAAATGCAAAGAATTCGAAACAATTCCATATTGTTGTATTACACACGATATTATCGAGATCTTGTAAGATTTTTAAATATTTTACATGTATATTTAGTATAAAATAAAAATTTTCTGCGGTCAACGACGCAGAAAACCGTTTAGTTTATTAGGGTTAATTATTCATTTTTTTTTTGTATAGCACATAATCTGGTAGATTGTGAATTTATTTGTTCTGCAGTTGTGTTTTTAACTCTACATTACCATGGCTATCTAGATCGCGCCGCTATGAAAAGTGTGCGCACCTTTCCACATTTGAATACCTAATTGCCTTTTTAATGCGGTACTTCATTGTCGTGCTGGGAGTCTATCCACTTACTTTAAATGCTCGAAATTTAATTTTCTTGCGTACTTTGTAATTAAAGATTAACTTCTTGAAGAATACATTGAGAAGGAGACAGAAATGTTCACTTCGTTTAATCACCTAAAATTTGTATCGGTGAAAGATATAATTGTTATTGATAGAATCAAACAAAGTCTTCAAATTTTATGTAAACAAGGAACACGGAATTTATAATTCTTATCTGATTTTGATAAGTTGAACTGATCTTGCGATTACGATGTTGAGGCGCACGTAGGCGATTGATGGTATAGTTTACAATAGGATTAATGACCTCAATTTCATACACCATCACCTTAGCGTGATCATAAATGCGTTTTATTTTAACCCCCTTAATTGCTTCTCGTTGAGTTTTGAAAAAATAATATGGAACGCACATATCAAAATAAATTATGTATGCGTTGAACATGCAAGTGGGTCCTCGGTAGTTCTCACTTTATGCACGCGGATATTTCCTCCTTAATACATTTATCTAAGTACAAATACCGTGAGAATCGATATTAATTATTGTATCGATAACACAATATTGAAGTACGCGTTGGTGGACAAACATGAGATAACGGCGTTCAATATCCTATTATCAATTTGAGAACAACGTCGTATTAATGACATCGATTTTATACGTCGAATATTTTGCCAAACATTTAGGATTGCACGAGGGTGTGTTTTATTATAAGAAATCCATTACTTTCGCTTTACTTATAGATTCCTAAAAATACTTAAATGTTGTCTGTCGAAATCATCATCATTTTACGAGAACGCGTCAAAATTGCTCGAAAATATTTATCACTGACGCCACTAAAACTTACTCGTAAACGTAGGAGAGCAAAAGTGATTCACATAAGACTAATTGAAAATTTTCAAAAAATGGGAACTATGTTCAAGAAATCTATCTGAACAACATTGAGCAATGTTTGGTATAGTTGTTTTCCCACATATTCAACTTAGTATTTTTATGAATTAAATTATCTTGTAATTATAATTATTTATAAAGTTCAATGTTTTATTTAATACTTATACAGTACTTTACCCACACTCTTCTAATTTGTTAAGCACACATAATTTCTTGTTTTTATAATCTCAAAATGCGTCATTTGAAATTATTTAGTAAAATATTATTACCTGTATCCAGATCTGGATTATTCTCACTGGGAACTTAAACATTTCCATTACTTTCATGACAACATCGCGAAGTCCTTTCTACAAATATATAAAATTTTATCTGTGATTGGTTGCAATTAATTCTTATACCAGTTGAATCTTATTACCTACCAACAGCTTTTTTAGTGTGCGAAGGATAACAAACCGAAATTTTGGGACCCTTTTCAACACAACAGGAGTGGCAATATTTCACTTTGGATGATCACCACGATAATAACACGTTGGGGTCTTTCTATTCAAGATGGTGGTTTAAATAAATTTGGGTTTCGTTTTTCAACCGATTTTGATGAAAAAACTCCTACGGAATGATAATAATAAAGTAATCCCACTAAAATGTTTTAAGAATAATGAATTATAATGCACCAAAGATTTTCTTAATGTTGACAATCCTTGTTTAATTTTAATCTGTTACAATCTGTTACTCTTGATAGTGACACATAGAGTCGACGCATTGGGTTATATTTCAAATTATTATTATTATTGTTTTGAATATAATGGCAAGTTATCAGTTGCTATGGTGGATGAGTTTAATTTATTGCCATAATAATATTATATTTAGGTATAATGACGACGTTTCGCTAAGTAATTAGCTTTTTCAAGTCTGAAATATAAAACAAAAAAACAAGTTTTAGAAGATTCATAAATTAAATATTCAGAGTAAAGATTATTATTGTCAAAGACTTACCAAAAAACATTTGCAGAAATTAAAAGAGACATTTACAAAAATTATTAAACTTTGAAGAAACCATGTAACAATAAGTTAGGTTAGAGATAAACATAGAGCAATAAAATATGATCTACTTTGAAAGTAAGTTTTAATATTGAGACTTACTGTATCCGTTTTGAAGTTGATGGAATTGTAATTTTTTTTATAGTGATAGATTCAAGTAATGTTCTTTTTTTAAAATGTGACTCAGTGTGGATTACTTTAGTATTTTCGAAATCAAAATTGTGATGTAGTTTTGTAGCATGTTCAGATGTGTTTTATAGGTGTGGATGATGTTTTTTGATTTGAATAGAATATTTGTGTTGAGCGATTCTTTTTTTTAAATACTGCTTAGTTTGGCCTAAATATGTGGCATCACAATCCCCACAGTTAATTTGGTAAATTACATTAGATCTGTCGATAAGTGGGGTTTGGTTTTTAAATTGGAGAATATTTTTCCCAGGGGGTTGTGATTCTTATAGACAGTCTTAATTTGTATTTTATTTAATTCTTTTGCTAATTTTTGTGTTAGCGGTTTTGTGGAAGGAAGTGTTACAATATTATTAAATTTTTTTTACAGTTTCGTTATTATTATTATTGGTTTACTTTTTGTTGTCTGTTACATTTGATATATTTTAGTCTTTTTTTGATTTGTGTTTCAATGATGTTGGATGGGTAATTGTTGTTGTAAAGAATGTGTTTGATCTTATCAATGTTAGTTTGATGAAAGGATTTGTGAGAAAGGGTGAGTGCTCTGTGCTCTGTCAACTAAACTGATTATGATACTTTTTTATATTGGAGAGGAATGTATGAATGAAAGTCGATATATCTATTCGTTTTTATAGGTTTTTGATACCAGTTAGCAATTATTTTATTATTCAAAAGTTGAGATTTCTATTATTTTCGATTTCTGCAAATGTTTTTTGGCAAGTCTTTGCCAATAATAATCCTTACTCTCAACTCTAAATGATAACTTGATGGGATCCATATAAGGTGTAAACGATTCTCCAAATGGGGTAGAGGCGAATTAAGTAAATAAAATCACACAACCTTCCCCATGTAAATTTACATGGGGAAGGTTGTGTGATTTTATTTACTTAATTCTAAATGATAACATTTAATTTATGAATCTTCTGACACTTGTGTTTTTTTGTTTTATATTCCAGACTTGAAAAAGATAATTATACCCCATTTTCGGAAGTTATTGGAGTGGTGAAGGAAAACTAAACATTTTAGAACATTACGAAATAGACAAAACAAAAACAGACACCGACAAACACCTCATTAACGAAATCACCTACTTCCCGGACCAACATATCTATAAATTACTCCCTCCTTATAACACTCACTCCACTTACCACACCCTCGATCCACCACACACTCCTCAACCCTCACCCAGACTTAACACACACCACTGACTTACAGGACGCCTATGGACACACATTTCATCGTTCCTAACCTCACACTCACACATACATGATACACTTAACCCAACTTATCCACCACATGTACGCCTACACACTGCGCCCTACACAGGTAGTTCCAATTCGCTGCGTACTCCTATTTAAAATTAAAAATTTTACACACATCCTTTTTAAGCACTGGACGTAAGTTTACTGACTATATTTTTTAACTATCATTGTTTTACCCTTTTGATTTTCTTTTACAGATTGTTTCGCTCTTCACATACCATTACATCGTTTATTATCGTAATTGTATTGACGGTAATTACTATTATTATACTCAGTTGTTGCTGGTACTTATATCATAATGTTCTTATAGCCGATCCTGATGATGGACATAGACCGAAATCGATTGCGCTAACAGAAAAACGAATAAAAAAACACTTAGCTTAATAATTTATTATTTCAATATTATTACATAAGCTAAAAACTATGGAGAAATTCATAAACTCTAAACTACTACGAATTTGTAAAGGTGCCGAATCAGGAGCATAAATTGCATTGAAACCCAACTTTTCAGAAACTTTTAAAAGTGATCTTTTAAGTTATCATTTTTTAAGATAAAAAATTTTGTTCTCTAACACAAGGCCTACCTGACTGAACCAAGGACAAACCATGACAGCCCCATATATGCCGATGACACACCAATCTTATCCTCGCACTCGAGCCCTATAATCGCCTCTAGAAACCTACAAAATCACTTGCAACTATTGGAAAAGATGGTTAAAACAATGGCGCATAAAAGTAAATGAGAATAAGTCAGTCCACGTCACATCATACACACTAAAGAAAGATACCTGCCCTCCATTCTCGCTAAATGGAAACCTAATACCTCAAGAAGAAGTAGCCAAATACCTAGGCATTCATATTGATGGGTGACTAATCTGGGGCATTCATATATTTACAAAAAGGAAACAGCTCGGACTTAAATTGCAGCAAATGTATTGAATTCTAGGTCGAACATCTGAATTATCAACAATGACACGTATTGCATTAGTTTTAAGGATATAGTTTAAGCCCTACATATTGTACTTATAGTCCTTCCTGGACTGATTGTATAATTTGATTTAGAGTTAAAAAAATATTAATATTTAGTGTCGCAACAATTAATAGTGGTCAGGATAATTTCATATACAGGGTGTAGAATTGACCGATGCACCATAGGGATTTCAATGTAAAAATCTGAATAATCGATTATTTATTTGCTTCCCTAATTATTTTAGACAAAAAGTCTATTTAACTTTTTTGTAGAGGCAAAAATTCCGAATCGACTGATGTTGCTTATTTTTACTTTGAATTTTTCAGAAAACAAATAATTGGGCAAATAAAAATTTCCACTTTCTCAAAAAAATTGTTGACAAATAAACTTTTACACAATGCAACTAAAATCGTTTAATTAATAATAATAAATAAATAAAATAACTTCATTTAACATGTGTGAATCTTACTGCAATGACGCTCAAATTAGATAAAATGCACTACAATGATGCTCAGACAAACAATGATTATTTTTACGTCAACCATTCCATGGCAACACTATTTTTTGCCAAAGTATCACTTTTAATTTTCGATTTTTCTTCATTCTATATTAAGTAAAATAAAAACAAGTAAAATGTATGGATGTAGATTTTTTAATCTACAACAAAGTTAAATTAATAGTTACTTAGCCTTTTTGTCTATAATAATTAATAGGCATCGGATTCTAGGCAAAATGGACTATTGCGATTTTTTTAGGCACATATGTGAAACTTCTATATTTTTGCTTGTTACGTCGAATGGGTTAATTTGAACCCTATTTAATTTTGCCTAAAATGCCTATAATTCATTTCAAGTGCTTATTTTGTGTTTAACCTCCTAAAAATGCCTAAAATACCAAAAATTCCGAACACTACCGACAACCGACCATTGGCAGAGATTTATTGTAGGCCGGATGTATGTACTTAAATGTTTTGTTCAAAAATGTGAAACCCACTTTCAAACGCGCTGGTTGGTGTTTCTTCCACACAGCAGGCGAACGTGCGGACGAGAATATGACTGTTCAGCGAAAGACTTAATGTTTAAATTTGCACCAATTACATCATCATGTGGAGAAATGTTTTTCGAGATATAAAAATATTTTAGCTGAAAATCGTCAAAGGTCAGAAAACTTAGAAAAGTATTTAATTGTTAATGCAAACTATGTGTTCAATAAAAAATTAAAATTTACTGTTCCTGTTTTTTAAATAAATTTTCTATAAATTAATAATAATCCCAATAATTTTTTTCCCAAATAATTATTTTACCTAATATAAAATATGCCTAAACAGGTATTTTTATGAACTATTGTGAAAATTATAAACGCCTATTTAGGCGCTTATTTTAATTTTTTTTACTGCCTAAAATTTGATGCCTAATAATTAGTAGGGAAGCAATCAAGCAAATAACCGAATATTAAGATTGTTACATTGAAATCCTTATGGTGCATCGGCTAATTCTACACCCTGTATATGGTTGGATCTCGGAATCTGTTACAGTGACAACGATGATTAAATTGAAAGAAATGTGCCTACTTTGGATCGGAATTTGTCAATTTGATGTTTATATTGTTTTGTTTACACCGGATAAGTCCTACTAAATATTAACCACTTTTTGCTTGACTATTATGAAAGATACGATAACACGTTAACGGAAAAAGTTTTGTACATTTTCGCGAAGAAATCAGTAGCGTTGATATAATTTTCACTTCCTTTATAGCTTTAGTATCACTGGCACAAACTTGTAATTTTATTTTATTAAGTTATTCTACAAATCACAACATTAGGTTTTGTATACACGGCTTTGCAAGATGTACCTATTTAAATGAGTATATTGAATTCTGTCTTAAACTTTTTCTCTAGCAACTTCCCAGAAGACTAACATAATATCGTTACTATTAATTGATTGACGAACTTACTTGATAATATCATTCATTTGATTCGATTTGTAGCCATTTTGAGCGCGTTTCAATAGCAAGGTTGATAGTGGGGGATTTTACAATTTTCATTACATTTTTGAGTAAGTGACCTTACGATTAATGCCGTATATTAAAAAATAATAATAGCATTCCTTTTATGTGCATTATCGCTATAAACGTCTAGATATCAAAATAAAGAAATTAATATTGTGGGAGTCGCTTAAATGTTAAATATGATCATATAATACCAAATATTTTATAAGGTAAAATGTATATTATACCTCATTTGGTATAATATGCAATCGATTTAGTATTTTTACACGTAATGAAAGAACATTTTTAAACTAATGTAGGCGTAGAAGTTCAGTCATTTGTGTAGTTTAGTGTATAGTATTATAGTCTAATTACAACCAACTTTAGCGTTGTTTGAATGTGACCTTTTAGTAAAATCTAGACGATTTGACAATGTTTTACAATTTTATTCAACTACGACTCAAACCCGCAGCCGATTACAAAATCAATGAATTCGTCAATTAAAAAAGCATTAATATGTTGGTATTGCAGTCTGGCTATGTATTTACCGTATTGACCGATTGGATTTGCTTTAAATAATCAGAATGACGGAGGAATTTCGTTCTTTCCCTTTTAAACGTGGACTTATAACAAAATGTGAACATTGACCGATGGATAAGAAGGAGCGTAATAAATTAAAAAATATCAAATATAGAAGTGAGTGACACGTACTTCAAAACACATGGTAAACGATAGAATTACCTTCAATTTCTTACTTCTCCATACAAATACCTAAACGTATTGATTTTAACTTATTTATGTCTCCCCAACTTTCCAACTTTCATGAAGTTACTCACACAAACATTGTTACCGATTTATTTTTGTTTAAAGGAAAGGAAAAAGCGAACTTACCGTTTGAAAGCAAAATTAGTAAGAAAGAGGGAAAATAAAAAATTAATTAAATAACAGCGGGAATTCAACATGTTTATTCAGTAGTGATGTTATTTAATGACGGAAAAATGTTTAAAGAGGTAAAGGGAATTTTATACTCTTTTATTATTTTCTTTATGTGTGGAGGAAGTAATAAACGTCACACTAATAATATTCAAAATTAGGTATGTTAATTTGTGTTTTGTTCCTTGATAATCTTATATTACATAGCAACAATAAGCGGTACTAACTGTAGTGAAAAAATGTAAAATTATAAGAAATTTATAATCATGTATACATATTAGGAGGAAATGTTAAAGGATTCTTTCATGCAAGCTGAATTATGCACAAGTCGTCAAAGAAAATATTAAAATCTGTATGAAACTAAGATAATATCTTGAGAGCTTCTGCTTTTAGTTACATTTCGTTTTATACATTCGTATAATTATATTCAGAAAAATGTTCTAGAGATTTATTTTTTTTATAATTCTTCAATTGCTTTTGAATACTATTACATTTTTCTTCGAGAAATTCACGACTTCTCTACATTTCGTTGCCAATTGTTAAACATAAGAAATTAAATACCCTAATCAATTATTCGGCATTTTCAATAACACAAAAGTGACATATAAATGCTTCTCCGTCCTCCCTCGTTGTCGTATTTCTGAGTAACTTTCTATATGGCACTGTAGCCGCCTAGTAGTACTGTTTTATATTTCTATTGTGCTCAACTAGTAAATTATAGATGAGAACACTGGCAAATTTGGGGTGTAATAATATTGTACACATCTTTATTCATTATCATTTCTTTTTGTTCAGGGTAATAATTATAAATGGTTCCTTGTCAAAAATTCTACTTTCTTGTTAAGGTAATTGGAAGGACATAAAACACGCAAGGCCTCTACAAAGATTTTCTTTACATAGAGTGAGTCAAAGTGCTGCATAAAGGCGAAAGAAAGGGCTACATGGGCGGTGTGTAAGCTATATGAAAATATACGAAATAAACGAGAAAGACTTCTGTAAAACTTTTACACCGTGCACATTTGCAACTTACATTTAGCTGCCAACTCGTATTTTTTAAAATTAAAATAATATTATAATTATAATAATATTACCTATAATAATAACAATAATAATAATGCTGGATGGTGGATAACGGTGGAGAGAGGGTATTTTTCCCTAAAAATTTGTGACAACATATAATTCCTGCTCATTAACATCCAAGCATTTGTTTTCCTACTAGTTATATTTATCCATGGTACTGTATTCTGGATTCTTGATTACGATGGGAGGGTAGTCAGAAGTCCACGCGCTCATAGGCCACCTATTCGGGCCCTTTGCGCTACTCCCTGATCACAGCCGTCCGACCCCGCAACGTCACTTTTTCCTTTGTATAAATTGAGGAATGAGTGAGTCAGATCGCCCTTCTAGGATAGGCAGCCGCTTAATTGCCTCACCCAAAATTCAAGAGTGGCCCAGCTCAATACCTCTGCTATTCAACAACCCTTTACTTTTCAGACGCAAGGCTGCCAGCATGACCTGCTCTCTCACGTGAAAATCCAGTGGAAGCAAACCCATGAGAGCGCGGTCATGACGGCTGTGGGGGTTGTCCGCATTGAGCCCGTGCACGCAAGCCACGCTGGCCTTTGCACGTGATTAAGAAGTGCTATGGTTGTGGAGAGTCTGGTCTAGGCCACCAGAGAATTTCTCCGTAACAGAACATGGGACTAATCACAGCGGTGTACAGTCACAGGACAGCCTTTGGGGATGGACCCCAAAGTCTTCCAATTAAGCGGCGACGTCTCCAGAAGACCCTATTTGCTTTTTCCGTTTTTAACTGGATGTGCTTACTCCGGTTCCGTTTCTTGTCAAGTGTAATACCTAGATACTTCACTGACTCTGAAAACTGGAGGTGTTTTTGGAAGAGTAGAGGAGCTCGAAGGCCCTCAATCTTCCTTTTACTTACAGACAAGGAGTGTTCCCATTCTTCGGTTGTTCTGAGAGCAGATTCCATCAGACTGCACAGAGTAACCTCAAAGTTGCCGGTTATTTATATGGATCAATCATCCGCATACCCCAGCGTATACAAGGTACAGAAGAGCGACTACGTAAACGTAATACTGTATCGCTTTTCTTACGAACATTATTCCACTATTCAACTGCGGCTTATGAAAGCTCAACTTTATATCTTGCTATCAAATTTTACAATAAACTTGATTCACATACAAGTTACTTCCTTTTCCAGTTTTTAAAAAATCAATAAACGGTATCTTTGCTCTCGTGCGTTCTATAGCTATGCTGAATATTTTAATGTGCAAAATTAACAACTAACTTTTACTTTGACTTACCACATTATACTTATTGTATCTTATATGGTGAATAAAATTTATTATTATTATTATTATTATTATTATTAATATGCACCTTGAAAACGTCAAAGAAAGACATTTTTCTGCATCTTTCTGTCTCATCTGATTCCACCCTTTTCTTTTTAATTAAGCGTCTGTTTCCAAACATTATTACCCCCATATCATCAGCTTTGACCTTTTCATCCTTTCAGATAACATTTTTTAAACTAAGTTTTTCATAAAACACAGTGCCCGAAATGGACTAAAAGTAAATGGAGTGTTAACTAACGGGGACACTTTTGAATGGTAAGGCAAGATTGTATTTGCAATAGAATAATATTGTTAGGAGTATAAGTACCGTTTATTAAAATTTGTAATGTGATCAGCTATTTTAGTTTTGAGGACCACGAGTCGTCATTGTACATAAGTATATTTCTTCCTATTTCCTAAATCTTAAAGTTGAAAGAATGTAAATTATCGGTATCAGGTTACATTACATGAGAAGTAACAAGAAATCTAACGGAACCGCACGTGGTTGCACTTTTAAAGGTATTGAACCCCCCTCTTTACCACACAGAAAATTGGAGAATTCAAGGATAATTCAACGGATCCATGCATCTAAAACACTAGTACCTACGGTATTTGACTAGTTTCTTCTGGATGTCGACTTAATATGTTGCTTTAGTAATTTAGTTAGATAGATAAATTATTTCGTAGCCCTCTAAACAATTGATTCGATTACTTTAGAATCTTGTCTGGTGATGCTGGTAATCCGGATGTTTCTTGCACTTCTCATTCTCAACAGTGCACTAACTCAAACGGAGATGCATAAGCATCTAAAAGAAGATGAATGTTATGAATCCTTGCCTCAAGAGTTGTTATCACCCAAGATAATATAAAATTACCTCGTCCACCAAGCACTCTTAACTATTAACTATTCTTCACATCCTTGAAGGCGAAATTGATCACGTTGAGAAGATTAGCTTTGTAAACCGAAATACACTGCAACACTGCAAAAAATATGATTCGAAGAGCTCTGGCTACTTATTGATTGGATGGATCTACTATCGGAGTAAAAATGCAAGGCCGCATTTGAGTGGTCATACTAAAAAAACTGTGGGGTGATTCTTTTTCATTTTTGGGAAGTACATTAGTCAGTTATACAGGGTGGTCAGAAATTCACTGATCGGCGAATAAATAAAATTAAATTAGTAAAAGTCGTACCGTTTTTGAATTATCCGCAGCTAAAGTTAGCCAATAAGAGCGCTGCGCGGGCGAATTCAAACAGCCATCCACAGGCGGTGTTGTCTTTACGATTACTAACAAACAGTCCGCCCTAGTGGCTTCTGAAATCAAAGGAATTGTAGACAGCGTACACGGTAAGCCGCGAAACTCTCAATCTGATGGTTGCGGGTTCGATCACCGCTTCCGAAGAAAGTTTTTCTTTTCGCTTTCTTTGGTGGCTCCATGCCTCGAGTACGCTTGGCAACACCGCCTTCTGAAAAGTCGAATGCCCATAAATGTTGATTATTGATATACATAATTAACTGGTTTTATGAGCTATAGGTAACCGAAAATTTCATTATTTTCAAATATACGGTAACTAAAGAAAAAATTCTTGTTTCATATGCTAAACTGTTTGTGTTGAAATCAAGCTGCATTATTCGTTTATTGAAAACACAATTTGTTTTCTTGTAATTCAAAGTAAATGCTATGATTACCACGAGATAAAGCCACACATATTGTCGCGACAGGTAATTACCACATCGTACATAGGGAGCGGCAAACCACAATAATGTAGCAATAGTGTAGGACAACAGCTTCCCCGCGCACTGCACTTCACCACACGAACCGAAGCATCCATCCTTTTGTCCAATGTTTTAAATACTAGCATGTATACATGACATTATTTTGTTATTCCTTCATAAGTTGTATATCAATACACAATATTATCAGTAGGTACTATTACATTTTTCAAAACGCAATATTAATTCACAATTCACAATCATGAAATACTGTAACAACGTTGCCATTGTGTCAACTAATCTCAAAAAAATAGTGCTGTTTTTTTAAACGTGATTTAAAAATGAATCTATTCTTCACTAACATCGCTCTTGTCTAATAAATTCACTGTATGTGTACCGTATTGGTTGTAAACTCATTTCTTCAAAATTAAATTTCTGGATCTACTTTAAAATGTACGAAAATATAATTTAAACTGGAGCGTATTATGTTTGTGGATATTAAATATTTGTCTCTTTTAGTATTTCGGTTCAAATGGATTAAAGCATACGAAGAATACCGTGCTCATTTGTTCTACCATCTTATGCTTCAACATAACTTATGTATCGCATAGTATTTCTGAAACAAATATTTTAATTAAAAAACTTCAACTTCAAACTCGAACGCACACGACATAAGAATACAGCAGATAAAAAAGAAAAGGAATAATTTATAATGGATTTTGATCCGTTTTCTAGGTCAATTTATTTGCATTGTAAATTATAATCAAGGAAATTTTGTTTACCACAGTAAATGACAAGTAGAAAAATGACGGTATGGTGAAACCTCCCATATTCATTATTAGAATCTACGTTAATTTTAGACACATTTTTTCCACCTGAGATTGTTGAACGGGTTTCTGATTTTTCATATTCCCTTCCATTGCAAGTAGTCCCAGTCGCGTACATTTTATGGAAAAGATCAAGGAGTGCGTAATTTTTCCACGATTTCATAAAATTTAATTAGAAAAGCGGCTTTCATAAGACTCGTGTATCGTAATATGGAACTTGAAGGATTTTCTTATTTTTTATCTGGTAATAATGACTTGCTCAAAGTAAGCAGGATCTTTCACCATTTGTAGTCAATGCATAAATTAATTTTTTATTAGTTTTACGTGTAAACTGTTAAAGTATACAACTGTTAGTTCAGGTAGTCGTGACAACACCACAAGTAGACTGAAACTTATTGACAGTAAACTTCAAGAAACGGGAGGATGCAATAGAGAAATAATCATTAATAGCTTCTAATATAAATATTTTCAAGTGAAAATAAGCTCCTGGATTTAATTAAGTTTATAATCGTTAAATCTGAATCCTCGTTAAGATATATAAGCATCGCATCGATGCGCAAGAGGCAATAAAATTATCACAATTACTACCTACCTTCCTTTAACCTATCTTATAAAATAAATTTGCTTTTATTGAAACTTCATCTTACAACTTTAATTAAATTATTATTAATCGTATTCATTTTATAGTTTTGTATCAAATTTTTATCGTCGTATTTCTGTATAATTTACAAGCTAAATGAAGTGCGTGGACATATTATTTAAATTATGATATAAAAGTACGTTTAATTGGTGTTGTAAAGTCATTAGAGAAGAATTTGAACACTTTTTCGTTAAGAAAGTGTACTAAAATGTTAAGTAAAGAGTTATAGTTTAATCCTTGGTCTTTAAAGGTTATAAATGTTTCAATATAACGCACAATGACCCAAATTAATTGTAGTGATGTTCATCAATATTGAATTCTTTTCTTACGAAAAGATTCTATTATTTTTATTAATGCCAAGCGTATTACGTAATGGATTTTCGACAGCTTGATGGCAATGTGCCATATTTTTTAAAATTCTAATTTACAACGTGATACAAGGTTTCTTTACATTAACGTGTACATATATCAGTGTGACATATGTTATTAAATATAATAACTATTTTGAAACTAATTAATTAGTTAAAAACTGACGCGGAATAAGTTAACTTTGGAATGTCTATAGACCTAGAGTTATATAAGATTTTTAGACAAAAGTACAACATTGTTTATTTTTATTCAAACAACTCTAAAATTCAAGTTCAATTTTGAGAGCATCACGATCATCTAGATTACGCGAAAAAGTAATTTTTAGTAACTGTAATTAATGAATTAAAGCCAATTTGCTAGCTAAACACAAAAAATGAATATACGAGGAAGTGGAATTTGTCATGAAACTAACAGCGATAGCAAAACGTTTTTCAAAAATTACACCGCCGCGCCAGTTAAATTTCAAATTTTATTAAAATTTATTTATTTATTACAAAAATTTCATTAAAATGTTCCCAAATTAAGAAGAATCAACTTATTTTTAGAGCACTTTACAATGGGAATGTTTTTTATATAAACTACCTAGAAGAAATCTATTCTAAATGTGTATGCATTAATTTAATTTAAACGTCAATCTCAAATGTAAAATAGTTTTAATTACTTTGGAAAATTTTCTTGCGGTAATCAAATAGAGTAGGTATTGGGGCACTCTGGCCTGGGAAAATTTTGAAGACCGTGGGAACTTTTTTGTGGGGCGGTATCCTTTGATGTTTGCCGCCCGTGTGGGATGGGGCACTCGGGACCGGGACCGTGGGAACTTTTTTGTGGGGCGGTATCCTTTGATGTTTGCCGCCCGTGTGGGGCACTCGGGACCGGGACCGTGGGAACTTTTTTGTGGGGCGGTATCCTTTGATGTTTTCCGCCCGTGTGGGCCACTCTGGACCGTGGGAACTTTTTGTGGGGCGGTATCCTTTGATGTTTGCCGCCCGTGTGGGGCACTCTGGACCGTGGGAACTTTTTGTGGGGCGTGGGAAAGTTTTAAAGGTGTGAATTTTCTGGGTATCCTTTGATGGCCGGAATTGCTGGAAAAAAAGTTTTGCGTAAAGCGGGACTCGAACAGCGGTCGGTCGTTATGGGCGAGCCATAAAACGCACTGAGCTACCGCTACTTTGGTAAATGACCAATTTAAAGTTGAACACTATAAAAAAAAGGACCTTGTATATTTGGAAAAAGTCACTCGCACCCACTCTACCTCCTTTTGTTATTAGTAATCGTGATAAGCAAAGACGTATAAGAAATACGGGCATAAGGCGAGAAACGTATTACTTATACGTATAATATGGACCTAATGACTGTTTTCGAAATATCTCAAAAACGGTTCGAGTTATCGAAAAAATAATCTAAAAATCACCCCCGTCACCCCCTGTCTGCTTTTGTCCTTGGTAATCACATACTAAAAATTCAAATCGAAAAGGGCCAAAATGGCCAGACTGATTTTCCATAAATTAAGTCGAGAATGTGGGCATAAGGCGAGAAACGCATTACTTATACGTATAATATGAACCTAATGACTATTTTCGAAATATCTCAAAAACGGCTCGAGATATCGAAAAAATAATTTAAAAATCACCCCCGTCTCCCCCTGTCTGCTTTTGTCCTTGGTAATCACATACTAAAAATTCAAATCGAAAAGGGCCAAAATGGCCAGACTGATTTTCCATAAATTAAGTCGAGGAATGTGGACATAAGGCGAGAAACGCATTACTTATACGTATAATATGAACCTAATGACTATTTTCGAAATATCTCAAAAACGGCTCGAGATATCGAAAAAATAATTTAAAAATCACCCCCGTCTCCCCCTGTCTGCTTTTGTCCTTGGTAATCACATACTAAAAATTCAAATCGAAAAGGGCCAAAATGGCCAGACTGATTTTCCATAAATTAAGTCGAAGAATGTGGACATAAGGCGAGAAACGCATTACTTATACGTATAATATGAACCTAATGACTATTTTCGAAATATCTCAAAAACGGCTCGAGATATCGAAAAAATAATTTAAAAATCACCCCCATCTCCCCCTGTCTGCTTTTGTCCTTGGTAATCACATACTAAAAATTCAAATCGAAAAGGGCCAAAATGGCCAGACTGATTTTCCATAAATTAAGTCGAAAAATGTGGACATAAGGCGAGAAACGCATTACTTATACGTATAATATGAACCTAATGACTATTTTCGAAATATCTCAAAAACGGCTCGAGATATCGAAAAAATAATTTAAAAATCACCCCCATCTCCCCCTGTCTGCTTTTGTCCTTGGTTATCACATACTAAAAATTCAAATCGAAAAGGGCCAAAATGGCCAGACTGATTCTCCATAAATTAAGTCGAGGAATGTGGACATAAGGCGAGAAACGCATTACTTATACGTATAATATGAACCTAATGACTATTTTCGAAATATCTCAAAAACGGCTCGAGATATCGAAAAAATAATTTAAAAATCACCCCCATCTCCCCCTGTCTGCTTTTGTCCTTGGTAATCACATACTAAAAATTCAAATCGAAAAGGGCCAAAATGGCCAGACTGATTTTCCATAAATTAAGTCGAGAAATGTGGACATAAGGCGAGAAACGCATTACTTATACGTATAATATGAACCTAATGACTATTTTCGAAATATCTCAAAAACGGCTCGAGATATCGAAAAAATAATTTAAAAATCACCCCCATCTCCCCCTGTCTGCTTTTGTCCTTGGTTATCACATACTAAAAATTCAAATCGAAAAGGGCCAAAATGGCCAGACTGATTTTCCATAAATTAAGTCGAGGAATGTGGACATAAGGCGAGAAACGCATTACTTATACGTATAATATGAACCTAATGACTATTTTCGAAATATCTCAAAAACGGCTCGAGATATCGAAAAAATAATTTAAAAATCACCCCCATCTCCCCCTGTCTGCTTTTGTCCTTGGTAATCACATACTAAAAATTCAAATCGAAAAGGGCCAAAATGGCCAGACTGATTTTCCATAAATTAAGTCGAGAAATGTGGACATAAGGCGAGAAACGCATTACTTATACGTATAATATGAACCTAATGACTATTTTCGAAATATCTCAAAAACGGCTCGAGATATCGAAAAAATAATTTAAAAATCACCCCCATCTCCCCCTGTCTGCTTTTGTCCTTGGTAATCACATACTAAAAATTCAAATCGAAAAGGGTCAAAATGGCCAGACTGATTTTCCATAAATTAAGCCTGATTTTTCATATAGACTTGATATAAGTTAAGTCGAGAAATGTGGGCATAAGGCGAGAAACGTATTACTTATACGTATAATATGACCTTAATGAAAGTACAGCTATGACGGAATAAGTCTACTTTTTTGAAAATTTCTCCAAAACGGCTGAAGATATCGACAAAATAAAAGTACAAATGCCTTGAACATAAAGATCCCTATGTGTTTTTGTCATTTATAACATTATCAATGGCGAAATTAATAATTATAGCGGTGATTTGTTATCGGAAATCAGCACATATTTAGGCTGTGACAGTAACAATTTTGAGATTTTCATAGATCGTTCTGGATGCGGTCCGTGCATAATTACTATACCTAGTAGCATTACCTCATTTCAGTTAGTGTGGAAGTTTCATTCCGGAGAGGAGTTCGTCAATAGGCCCAGTCAATAAACTTTACCGCTTTAAGATGGAGAAGTTTCTTATTGTAAAAGATACTACTAGCAAAGTGAGACGTTTCAATTTAAGTGGCCGCATTTTGGACTTTAAAGTAAAGCCTGTTCCTGAAGGTGCCGAACCGATACAATGGATAAAAGACGCCATAGCACAGCTTGTTAATAAGGGTACAGAAGGTTTGTCTCCACATGACATGGTGGGTTTTTCCTTCTGCTCTAAGGATTTCAAGAATGGCGAGGGATGGATACGGTTTCAACCTGCTGGCGAGATCACTATTGGCGATATTTGGAATACAATATCATCCATTTATCAGTCTAATTCTAAAGGCTTAAACACCGAAACCTTTTGTTTTCGTGTAACATCCGTACATTTACCATTCGGTTCCGGGAGAGTACAAAAGTTTAATAATTTTGAAGAGGAATGTGGTGCAAGGCAAGGCATTGTAGTAATCAACAATATCGATAATTTATGCCTGCCGCGGGCAATAGTTGTAGCTATTGCTTATATTAATCGTGATCCCGACTATAGACAGATCAGACGTAATATACAGAAAATACAGGAGCAGAGAACCATACAATTATTAAAGGATAGCAACATCACGATACCTGAAACTGGGTCGGGTATACCACAGCTGCAATATTTTCAAGAGTTTCTGCAAGGATATAAATTAACTGTATATCTTTATGGAAACAAAGGCCGCGACGTCATATTCGAGGGTGAAGATGCAAAGAAACATATTAATCTACTGTATCACGATGGCCACTATAATGTGATAACATCTTTAACAGCCGCATTTGCGTGCAGCTATTATTGCGAAGAGTGTCACATCCCTTTTAATAACAGAAACGATCATAGGTGCGGAGGTACGTGTGCGGCATGTCAGCAGACTCCATCATGTTCTAAAGAAGGGCAAAACAAAATTAATTGTGAAGCATGTAAAAGAGCTTTTCGGGGTCAAAAGTGTTTTGACAATCACAAGATACATAATATTTGTTCTGAAATTAGACGTTGTGAAAAATGTTTTGCTATATACCGCAACACCAGGAAGCATACTTGTGATGAAGTGTTTTGTAAAACGTGTAACGGACATGTAGAGAGAGACCATCTGTGTTATATGAGAATAGATAAAGGATCGCCAAAATTAGCAAACACATTGTTTGTTTTTTACGATTTGGAAACCAGGCAAGAGACAAAATTGGAAGATGACAGCTTCTTACATCAGCCCAATCTCTGTGTGTTTGTACAGTGCTGTGACAAGTGTATAAATGAGGAGAAACTTTATTTTTGCCAAAAGTGCGGTTTTCGACAAAAGATATTGACTGAAAATGTAATAGCCACTTTTATGGGACATATATTAAACATGCGAAAGAAATTCAAAAACGTTACCGTTATCGCTCATAACGGTGGTGGATTCGACCACCAATTTATATTGAATCATATTTTGACTCAAACGGATCTCGTACCTGAGCTGATAATGAGAGGTACAAAACTAGTGTCAATGTTTCTAGATAACGTTAAATTTCTGGATTCGTTAAATTACTTTCAAATGGCACTAAGTAAGCTACCTAAAGTGTTCGGTCTGACGGACATAAAGAAAGGTTATTTTCCGCACTTGTTTAACACGATAGAACACCAAAACTATATAGGTCCAATACCGGCCTTAGAAACTTTCGAACCAGATAACCTCAAGTGTAATGATAGGGAAGCATTGTTAGCATGGTACGAAGGAAAGGTAGCGGAAAATTATATATTTGACTTTAAGAAAGAGTTTGTAGAATATTGCGTATACGATGTGGAGATATTAGCACAGTCATGTCTTAAATTTAGACAACTTATGATAAAGGAGGGCAACGTCTGTCCATTTACCGAAAGCGTCACGTTACCGAGCGCGTGTAATAAAATATTTCGTCGAAATTTTTTAAAACCAAATACTATAGGCCTCATACCGAAAGGTGGCTACAGGCAATGTGACAACCAATCGAAGATAGCTACACAGTGGTTATTATTGGAAGAACGCAAGCGCCGAATTAATATAACACATTCGGTTAAACAGAAAGAAGCCAGAGTTGGGGGTGTAAAAGTTGACGGTTTTTGTGCCGAAACTAATGAGGTCTTTGAATTCTACGGCTGTTATTATCATGGTTGCCCTAGATGTTTCAAGTATGTAAGAAATACACCTTTAACAGATACTACAATAGAGACGCTGGAGTATCGTTATGAGGCTACTTTAGCGAAAGCAAGTAGAATAAAAGAATTAGGATACACTGTTGTCGAAATGTGGGAGTGTGACTTTAGGCGTCTTATGACAGACGAAATGTTAAATTATGCAGAAGCACACCCGTTAATGTTACATTTACCTCTAAATCCTAGAGAGGCATTTTATGGCGGACGAACAGGAAATGCAAAATCTTTTTATAAGGCAAAGGAAGATGAAGAAATAAAATATATCGATTTTACATCTCTGTATCCGTATGTTAACAAATACGGCAAATACCCCATAGGCCATCCCACAGTACATATAGGAGAAGAATGCAGTAAATTAAAGCTTGAAACGACAGAGGGGCTAATTAAGTGTAAAATACTACCTCCACATTTATTATTTCATCCAGTGCTACCTGTAAAAATGAACAACAAATTAATGTTTGTGCTTTGTCGTTCGTGTGGCGAAAGTTTCAATCAAGAGCCCTGTGAACATAGTGTTGATGAACGATCACTGACAGGTACATGGGTAATCGATGAAGTTAGAAAGGCGATCGAGAAAGGTTACAAAATATTGGAAACGTATGAAATATGGCAATACAAAACCGACCAGTATAATAAAGACACTAAAACAGGAGGATTATTTAACGAGTATATTAATAAATTTGTGGGTATTAAACAGCAAAGTTCAGGGTGGCCGTATTATTGCGATACGCCAGAGAAGAAGGATAATTATGTCAAAGAATATTTTGAAGCAGAAGGTGTTCGACTTGACCCTGTGAAGATTGAAAGGAACCCCGGGTTACGTCAATTAGGGAAAGCGGTTATTACTTCGTTTTGGGGAAAGCTGGGACAACGTGAGAACCAAAGCAAGACCAGTATAGTACGAGAGCCTGGAGAATTCTACAATATGATGACTAACCCTTCAATTAACATTAATTCGGTTTTACCGATTAATGAAGATGCTTTACTCGTTAACTGGGAATCAAAAGAAGAAGCTTACAGTCCTCTGTCCACGGTAAATGTTGTACTTGCAGCGTACACGACAGCCCAGGCACGGTTAAAATTGTACGAATATTTGGAAAGATTGGAAGATAGGGTTCTCTATTACGATACAGACTCTATAATCTACGTATCAGCTCCGGAGCAGTACGATCCACCACTCGGTCAATTCTTGGGAGAGTTAACAGACGAGTTAGAAGATGAAGGTGCCGGGAGTTACATAAAAGAATTTGTATCAGGCGGGCCAAAAATTATGCATAAGGCATGGTCCACCTCTAAAGAATGTGATGTGACGGTATGTAAGGTTAAAGGAATATCTTTAACATATAAAACCTCACAAATCATTAACTTCGACAAAATAATGAAAATGGTCTTAGAAGATGAAGAAGTAGAGCCCATTCCGATAACATCTAAACTTATAAAACGCACATCTGAACATAATGTATTAACTATCAACACCACTAAACTCTACCGGCCAAACTCCACAAAGAGACGCTTTTCTACCGACGGTTCTTCATATCCGTATGGCTTTAAGAAGCATATACAAAATACCTAATATAATATAGGAATATGGGTGCATAAATATGTAAAGTTAATTATAATTTTTGTAACTTATACTACAACTTGTATGTCACTAGTATAGTTTATTGTTTAAATAAGTACCTATTTAATTACGTAACAAATGTAATATATTCTGTAAACAAATAAATAAATACATAAGTTATTAGCTGTTTTATATGTCTATCGAATGGTTGCATATGATTGGCCCTCGGCTAAAAGATAAACTTCCAGAATAAACATTCAAAAAGATGTAATTTATAAATCAGAAATATTTTGCATTCGTTCCGACCATAGCCTTACGGCTGTTGAACGTTTATTTGAATTTTTTTTATTTTTTTTGGGTTTGGAGAATTTATGGGCATCCATTGTTGCGATTGACGTTTCGTTTCGGGCGAGTCATATTGAACCCAGGTCTCATCAGTAGATATATAATGTTACTCCTAATCCACTTTGACCTCCAGCTCCTCGAAACCGCTTTCAAGGTTACTAATGCACGTTGGGGTTGAGCCCCAAACTTATACAGTGTCACTACTAAATCCACTTTGACCTCCAGCTCCTCGAAACCGCTTTGCAACAGGGGTCTGTTCCGTTTTCAACAGGGTCTGTTCTGTTTCAACAGGGTCTGTTCTGTTTTCAACAGGGGTCTGTTCTGTTTTCAACAGGGTCTGTTCTGTTTTCAACAGGGGTCTGTTCTGTTTTCAACAGGGTCTGTTCTGTTTTCAACAGGGGTCTGTTCTGTTTTCAACAGGGTCTGTTCTGTTTTCAACAGGGGTCTGTTCTGTTTTCAACAGGGGGCTGTTCCGTTTGAACAGGGGTCTGATTGCAAAGCCGTTGAATCTGATGAGGGGCTTCGGCAGCTATATAATACCATGAAGAGGTACTTGAAAATTTAGTAGCGCATCATCAGATTCAACGGCTTTGCAATCAGACCCCTGTTCAAACGGAACAGCCCCTGTTGAAAACAGAACAGACCCCTGTTGAAAACAGAACAGACCCTGTTGAAAACAGAACAGACCCTGTTGAAACAGAACAGACCCTGTTGAAAACAGAACAGACCCTGTTGAAAACAGAACAGACCCTGTTGAAACAGAACACCTGTTGAAACAGAACAGACCCTGTTGAAAACAGAACAGACCCCTGTTGAAAACAGAACAGACCCTGTTGAAAACAGAACAGACCCTGTTGAAAACGGAACAGACCCCTGTTGCAAAGCGGTTTCGAGGAGCTGGAGGTCAAAGTGGATTTAGTAGTGACACTGTATAAGTTTGGGGCTCAACCCCAACGTGCATTAGTAACCTTGAAAGCGGTTTCGAGGAGCTGGAGGTCAAAGTGGATTAGGAGTAACATTATATATCTACTGATGAGACCTGGGTTCAATATGACTCGCCCGAAACGAAACGTCAATCGCAACAATGGATGCCCATAAATTCTCCAAACCCAAAAAAAATAAAAAAAATTCAAATAAACGTTCAACAGCCGTAAGGCTATGGTCGGAACGAATGCAAAATATTTCTGATTTATAAATTACATCTTTTTGAATGTTTATTCTGGAAGTTTATCTTTTAGCCGAGGGCCAATCATATGCAACCATTCGATAGACATATAAAAACAGCTAATAACTTATGTATTTATTTATTTGTTTACAGAATATATTACATTTGTTACGTAATTAAATAGGTACTTATTTAAACAATAAACTATACTAGTGACATACAAGTTGTAGTATAAGTTACAAAAATTATAATTAACTTTACATATTTATGCACCCATATTCCTATATTATATTAGGTATTTTGTATATGCTTCTTAAAGCCATACGGATATGAAGAACCGTCGGTAGAAAAGCGTCTCTTTGTGGAGTTTGGCCGGTAGAGTTTAGTGGTGTTGATAGTTAATACATTATGTTCAGATGTGCGTTTTATAAGTTTAGATGTTATCGGAATGGGCTCTACTTCTTCATCTTCTAAGACCATTTTCATTATTTTGTCGAAGTTAATGATTTGTGAGGTTTTATATGTTAAAGATATTCCTTTAACCTTACATACCGTCACATCACATTCTTTAGAGGTGGACCATGCCTTATGCATAATTTTTTGGCCCGCCTGATACAAATTCTTTTATGTAACTCCCGGCACCTTCATCTTCTAACTCGTCTGTTAACTCTCCCAAGAATTGACCGAGTGGTGGATCGTACTGCTCCGGAGCTGATACGTAGATTATAGAGTCTGTATCGTAATAGAGAACCCTATCTTCCAATCTTTCCAAATATTCGTACAATTTTAACCGTGCCTGGGCTGTCGTGTACGCTGCAAGTACAACATTTACCGTGGACAGAGGACTGTAAGCTTCTTCTTTTGATTCCCAGTTAACGAGTAAAGCATCTTCATTAATCGGTAAAACCGAATTAATGTTAATTGAAGGGTTAGTCATCATATTGTAGAATTCTCCAGGCTCTCGTACTATACTGGTCTTGCTTTGGTTCTCACGTTGTCCCAGCTTTCCCCAAAACGAAGTAATAACCGCTTTCCCTAATTGACGTAACCCGGGGTTCCTTTCAATCTTCACAGGGTCAAGTCGAACACCTTCTGCTTCAAAATATTCTTTGACATAATTATCCTTCTTCTCTGGCGTATCGCAATAATACGGCCACCCTGAACTTTGCTGTTTAATACCCACAAATTTATTAATATACTCGTTAAATAATCCTCCTGTTTTAGTGTCTTTATTATACTGGTCGGTTTTGTATTGCCATATTTCATACGTTTCCAATATTTTGTAACCTTTCTCGATCGCCTTTCTAACTTCATCGATTACCCATGTACCTGTCAGTGATCGTTCATCAACACTATGTTCACAGGGCTCTTGATTGAAACTTTCGCCACACGAACGACAAAGCACAAACATTAATTTGTTGTTCATTTTTACAGGTAGCACTGGATGAAATAATAAATGTGGAGGTAGTATTTTACACTTAATTAGCCCCTCTGTCGTTTCAAGCTTTAATTTACTGCATTCTTCTCCTATATGTACTGTGGGATGGCCTATGGGGTATTTGCCGTATTTGTTAACATACGGATACAGAGATGTAAAATCGATATATTTTATTTCTTCATCTTCCTTTGCCTTATAAAAAGATTTTGCATTTCCTGTTCGTCCGCCATAAAATGCCTCTCTAGGATTTAGAGGTAAATGTAACATTAACGGGTGTGCTTCTGCATAATTTAACATTTCGTCTGTCATAAGACGCCTAAAGTCACACTCCCACATTTCGACAACAGTGTATCCTAATTCTTTTATTCTACTTGCTTTCGCTAAAGTAGCCTCATAACGATACTCCAGCGTCTCTATTGTAGTATCTGTTAAAGGTGTATTTCTTACATACTTGAAACATCTAGGGCAACCATGATAATAACAGCCGTAGAATTCAAAGACCTCATTAGTTTCGGCACAAAAACCGTCAACTTTTACACCCCCAACTCTGGCTTCTTTCTGTTTAACCGAATGTGTTATATTAATTCGGCGCTTGCGTTCTTCCAATAATAACCACTGTGTAGCTATCTTCGATTGGTTGTCACATTGCCTGTAGCCACCTTTCGGTATGAGGCCTATAGTATTTGGTTTTAAAAAATTTCGACGAAATATTTTATTACACGCGCTCGGTAACGTGACGCTTTCGGTAAATGGACAGACGTTGCCCTCCTTTATCATAAGTTGTCTAAATTTAAGACATGACTGTGCTAATATCTCCACATCGTATACGCAATATTCTACAAACTCTTTCTTAAAGTCAAATATATAATTTTCCGCTACCTTTCCTTCGTACCATGCTAACAATGCTTCCCTATCATTACACTTGAGGTTATCTGGTTCGAAAGTTTCTAAGGCCGGTATTGGACCTATATAGTTTTGGTGTTCTATCGTGTTAAACAAGTGCGGAAAATAACCTTTCTTTATGTCCGTCAGACCGAACACTTTAGGTAGCTTACTTAGTGCCATTTGAAAGTAATTTAACGAATCCAGAAATTTAACGTTATCTAGAAACATTGACACTAGTTTTGTACCTCTCATTATCAGCTCAGGTACGAGATCCGTTTGAGTCAAAATATGATTCAATATAAATTGGTGGTCGAATCCACCACCGTTATGAGCGATAACGGTAACGTTTTTGAATTTCTTTCGCATGTTTAATATATGTCCCATAAAAGTGGCTATTACATTTTCAGTCAATATCTTTTGTCGAAAACCGCACTTTTGGCAAAAATAAAGTTTCTCCTCATTTATACACTTGTCACAGCACTGTACAAACACACAGAGATTGGGCTGATGTAAGAAGCTGTCATCTTCCAATTTTGTCTCTTGCCTGGTTTCCAAATCGTAAAAAACAAACAATGTGTTTGCTAATTTTGGCGATCCTTTATCTATTCTCATATAACACAGATGGTCTCTCTCTACATGTCCGTTACACGTTTTACAAAACACTTCATCACAAGTATGCTTCCTGGTGTTGCGGTATATAGCAAAACATTTTTCACAACGTCTAATTTCAGAACAAATATTATGTATCTTGTGATTGTCAAAACACTTTTGACCCCGAAAAGCTCTTTTACATGCTTCACAATTAATTTTGTTTTGCCCTTCTTTAGAACATGATGGAGTCTGCTGACATGCCGCACACGTACCTCCGCACCTATGATCGTTTCTGTTATTAAAAGGGATGTGACACTCTTCGCAATAATAGCTGCACGCAAATGCGGCTGTTAAAGATGTTATCACATTATAGTGGCCATCGTGATACAGTAGATTAATATGTTTCTTTGCATCTTCACCCTCGAATATGACGTCGCGGCCTTTGTTTCCATAAAGATATACAGTTAATTTATATCCTTGCAGAAACTCTTGAAAATATTGCAGCTGTGGTATACCCGACCCAGTTTCAGGTATCGTGATGTTGCTATCCTTTAATAATTGTATGGTTCTCTGCTCCTGTATTTTCTGTATATTACGTCTGATCTGTCTATAGTCGGGATCACGATTAATATAAGCAATAGCTACAACTATTGCCCGCGGCAGGCATAAATTATCGATATTGTTGATTACTACAATGCCTTGCCTTGCACCACATTCCTCTTCAAAATTATTAAACTTTTGTACTCTCCCGGAACCGAATGGTAAATGTACGGATGTTACACGAAAACAAAAGGTTTCGGTGTTTAAGCCTTTAGAATTAGACTGATAAATGGATGATATTGTATTCCAAATATCGCCAATAGTGATCTCGCCAGCAGGTTGAAACCGTATCCATCCCTCGCCATTCTTGAAATCCTTAGAGCAGAAGGAAAAACCCACCATGTCATGTGGAGACAAACCTTCTGTACCCTTATTAACAAGCTGTGCTATGGCGTCTTTTATCCATTGTATCGGTTCGGCACCTTCAGGAACAGGCTTTACTTTAAAGTCCAAAATGCGGCCACTTAAATTGAAACGTCTCACTTTGCTAGTAGTATCTTTTACAATAAGAAACTTCTCCATCTTAAAGCGGTAAAGTTTATTGACTGGGCCTATTGACGAACTCCTCTCCGGAATGAAACTTCCACACTAACTGAAATGAGGTAATGCTACTAGGTATAGTAATTATGCACGGACCGCATCCAGAACGATCTATGAAAATCTCAAAATTGTTACTGTCACAGCCTAAATATGTGCTGATTTCCGATAACAAATCACCGCTATAATTATTAATTTCGCCATTGATAATGTTATAAATGACAAAAACACATAGGGATCTTTATGTTCAAGGCATTTGTACTTTTATTTTGTCGATATCTTCAGCCGTTTTGGAGAAATTTTCAAAAAAGTAGACTTATTCCGTCATAGCTGTACTTTCATTAAGGTCATATTATACGTATAAGTAATACGTTTCTCGCCTTATGCCCACATTTCTCGACTTAACTTATATCAAGTCTATATGAAAAATCAGGCTTAATTTATGGAAAATCAGTCTGGCCATTTTGACCCTTTTCCATTTGAATTTTTAGTATGTGATTACCAAGGACAAAAGCAGACAGGGGGAGATGGGGGTGATTTTTAAATT
Source organism: Pyrocoelia pectoralis (assembly GCA_036250285.1). Taxonomy (NCBI): domain Eukaryota; kingdom Metazoa; phylum Arthropoda; class Insecta; order Coleoptera; family Lampyridae; genus Pyrocoelia; species Pyrocoelia pectoralis. The sequence goes on along the minus strand of CM070075.1, from coordinate 74,856,026 downwards.
ATTTTTTCGATATCTCGAGCCGTTTTTGAGATATTTCGAAAATAGTCATTAGGTTCATATTATACGTATAAGTAATGCGTTTCTCGCCTTATGTCCACATTTCTCGACTTAATTTATGGAAAATCAGTCTGGCCATTTTGGCCCTTTTCGATTTGAATTTTTAGTATGTGATTACCAAGGACAAAAGCAGACAGGGGGAGATGGGGGTGATTTTTAAATTATTTTTTCGATATCTCGAGCCGTTTTTGAGATATTTCGAAAATAGTCATTAGGTTCATATTATACGTATAAGTAATGCGTTTCTCGCCTTATGTCCACATTCCTCGACTTAATTTATGGAAAATCAGTCTGGACATTTTGGCCCTTTTCGATTTGAATTTTTAGTATGTGATAACCAAGGACAAAAGCAGACAGGGGGAGATGGGGGTGATTTTTAAATTATTTTTTCGATATCTCGAGCCGTTTTTGAGATATTTCGAAAATAGTCATTAGGTTCATATTATACGTATAAGTAATGCGTTTCTCGCCTTATGTCCACATTTCTCGACTTAATTTATGGAAAATCAGTCTGGCCATTTTGGCCCTTTTCGATTTGAATTTTTAGTATGTGATTACCAAGGACAAAAGCAGACAGGGGGAGATGGGGGTGATTTTTAAATTATTTTTTCGATATCTCGAGCCGTTTTTGAGATATTTCGAAAATAGTCATTAGGTTCATATTATACGTATAAGTAATGCGTTTCTCGCCTTATGTCCACATTCCTCGACTTAATTTATGGAGAATCAGTCTGGCCATTTTGGCCCTTTTCGATTTGAATTTTTAGTATGTGATAACCAAGGACAAAAGCAGACAGGGGGAGATGGGGGTGATTTTTAAATTATTTTTTCGATATCTCGAGCCGTTTTTGAGATATTTCGAAAATAGTCATTAGGTTCATATTATACGTATAAGTAATGCGTTTCTCGCCTTATGTCCACATTTTTCGACTTAATTTATGGAAAATCAGTCTGGCCATTTTGGCCCTTTTCGATTTGAATTTTTAGTATGTGATTACCAAGGACAAAAGCAGACAGGGGGAGATGGGGGTGATTTTTAAATTATTTTTTCGATATCTCGAGCCGTTTTTGAGATATTTCGAAAATAGTCATTAGGTTCATATTATACGTATAAGTAATGCGTTTCTCGCCTTATGTCCACATTCTTCGACTTAATTTATGGAAAATCAGTCTGGCCATTTTGGCCCTTTTCGATTTGAATTTTTAGTATGTGATTACCAAGGACAAAAGCAGACAGGGGGAGACGGGGGTGATTTTTAAATTATTTTTTCGATATCTCGAGCCGTTTTTGAGATATTTCGAAAATAGTCATTAGGTTCATATTATACGTATAAGTAATGCGTTTCTCGCCTTATGTCCACATTCCTCGACTTAATTTATGGAAAATCAGTCTGGCCATTTTGGCCCTTTTCGATTTGAATTTTTAGTATGTGATTACCAAGGACAAAAGCAGACAGGGGGAGACGGGGGTGATTTTTAAATTATTTTTTCGATATCTCGAGCCGTTTTTGAGATATTTCGAAAATAGTCATTAGGTTCATATTATACGTATAAGTAATGCGTTTCTCGCCTTATGCCCACATTTCTCGACTTAATTTATGGAAAATCAGTCTGGCCATTTTGGCCCTTTTCGATTTGAATTTTTAGTATGTGATTACCAAGGACAAAAGCAGACAGGGGGTGACGGGGGTGATTTTTAGATTATTTTTTCGATAACTCGAACCGTTTTTGAGATATTTCGAAAACAGTCATTAGGTCCATATTATACGTATAAGTAATACGTTTCTCGCCTTATGCCCGTATTTCTTATACGTCTTTGCTTATCACGATTACTAATAACAAAAGGAGGTAGAGTGGGTGCGAGTGACTTTTTCCAAATATACAAGGTCCTTTTTTTTATAGTGTTCAACTTTAAATTGGTCATTTACCAAAGTAGCGGTAGCTCAGTGCGTTTTATGGCTCGCCCATAACGACCGACCGCTGTTCGAGTCCCGCTTTACGCAAAACTTTTTTTCCAGCAATTCCGGCCATCAAAGGATACCCAGAAAATTCACACCTTTAAAACTTTCCCACGCCCCACAAAAAGTTCCCACGGTCCAGAGTGCCCCACACGGGCGGCAAACATCAAAGGATACCGCCCCACAAAAAGTTCCCACGGTCCAGAGTGGCCCACACGGGCGGAAAACATCAAAGGATACCGCCCCACAAAAAAGTTCCCACGGTCCCGGTCCCGAGTGCCCCACACGGGCGGCAAACATCAAAGGATACCGCCCCACAAAAAAGTTCCCACGGTCCCGGTCCCGAGTGCCCCATCCCACACGGGCGGCAAACATCAAAGGATACCGCCCCACAAAAAAGTTCCCACGGTCTTCAAAATTTTCCCAGGCCAGAGTGCCCCAATACCTACTAAATAGAAATGCCAACACGTTGTAATTATACAGAGAATGAGGAACACCATTTTATTCAGAGCGTTAATGCATTAATATTAAACGATACAATTATTTTTTAAATAATTGTTGAGGTAGTTGATTATCACAAATATACGAATTCCTCAAATATTTGAGAAAAATGTTCATTATACCGAATTTGAAAACCTCGCATTAAGCAGGCTCAAACTATCTAACCAAGAAATTGGTCTCTATAAAGAAAAGAAAATTCCTTTGGCGGTTTGATGCTTTGAATTACCTTTTTCACTATTTTTACGAACTGATTCTGATTTTCAACTTACATTATAATTAAACTTAAAATGAAAAAAAAAATACAAAACGAAAAATGCAAAGGAAACAAACAGCGTTGCCCTCTAGTAAATGATACAGAAACATTTTCTATCCTCTCATTCCCGTTTCTGGGATAAGAACTGCAGTGAACGTATTTATTCAAAGTTGGGGCTTACGAATGTCCAAAATTTCTCAAATCGAATCTTTTAACACTTTTTCAGCCCTCTCTACTATTGGTAATGTTTAGCAAAACCTTTAAAACCAGTAGACGTGCCGTCGTATGAAGTTCCTATGTATTGGCCATGTTAGTTCCATATTTATCTGTTTTTGAAACCAAATAATTAATTATGCGAGATTTAAATGACGTATAATAAGGGTGGCAATTGAAGACAAATATTTACTAAATTTCACGAGTAAGTGCAAATTTCGTTGGTTCTTGGTTTAATTGTCAAACCACATGCGCGCCCAACAAAAACTTTCAAAGCATAAGTTTCTTTGTGGTAAAACTCTTTGCTAGGTAATCCTGTGCAAAACCTTCTTTGGGATCTTCAGTTCCTCCACGTTTTCCTATTAATACCCGTGTTTCTTTTAATTTTCGTAGGTTCATTCATATCATCTTCATCACTTTGCTTAACCACTATTTACCTATATGCGGTTGTGCATTCACAAAGTATCCTTCTTTCCCGGATTTTTCACATCCCTGATTCGCCTCCTTCTGGAGTTTCATAATCTGAATATACTAAAGAAGTTTTTTTTCAGTTCTGTCTGTCTTAAATTGTACATATATAGCACCATTTGTAAATTTAAATTAAGTATTATAATCAAAAAGCAAAAACTCACCCTGGGGCATTGCACAAACCGATTTGAATCTGTACGGATCACACAGTGATTGTCAACTAAATCTGTTAGACAGGTGCTAATGTAGTGGGACCACAATAATTCTTAATAATGAGTTTATTGTCCAACAGACTTTTACAAATCCAATAACAGGACAAAAAAAAAAAAAAAAAAATACACGAGTGAGATTATTTGAAAATAGAAAATTACAGGAAGGACATAACATCAAATATACGGTGGTGTTATAGAACGAATGGTTAATTAGAGTACACTTACTATTTAATACATATTGTAACAAGCAACTGAGGGTGGAAATTAGTGATCGGGACTTGTGTTGTGTCAAAAATAACAATAATAAAAAAAATTGTAGCTTAGGTATAAAAATAAAGAGTTTAAAAGTCATTACAATTGCTGTCAGGTGTGGGGTTTTAATATAAACAAACAATAAAACTCAAGTGTTAATATAATCTGAGAAAGAAATTTAATTTTTGTGGGCAGTGAAAAAAAAAATGGCAGCACTGTTATTAAACCAACTGAAAGTAGTCGATTTGAAACGGCTTGTAAAACGGTTTAAAGAATGGCTTCCGGAAAATGGTGAACACCCAGAAATGTTTCAATTTCAGAATCCGAGAGGCAATTTTAAAGTAATGTTGAGTAGAATGGAAGAGAATTCGAAAACATTGAAACATGAATTGTTAGAAAATTCGAAAGCATTAAAAAATGAGTTACTAGAAAATTCGAAGGCACCGGAAGAAAAAGTTCGGGAGAATTCGAAAGCCTTAAAAGACGAATTATTAGAAAATTGTCAAACGCTCGAGGAAAAATTAGCCAAGGTGGACGAGAGGGTGGTGGAAAACTGCGAAATGATTAGATGTCTAGTATTAGAACTAGAAGACTGAAAAAACAAGAAGATAAAGTCATTCACTACAAACAGTTTGAAGCTGCTGCGAGGGCCAACGGATGGACTGACCCAGTAAAAGTCAGTTTCCTTGATAGTAGCCTTGCGTGGAGATGCTCTCAACATCCTGCAAGCGATTACGATCAGCCAACAGCAAGATTATCAACTCCTAGTCTCTCGCCTGGAGATGAGATATGGCGATACGTATCTTCAGCAAGTATATGAAAATCTTCAGGAGTTCGAAGCCGATGTCGCGCGATCGGTTCGACTGGCCTATCCAACGGCGCCCGATCCTTCTTGGAGCAACTGGGCATGTAAACGTTTATAGATGGGCTAAAAGACGCAGTCCCTAAGATTGGCCCGACTAAAGACAACGGACGATGCACTCGTTCAAGCATTGGAGTTCGAATCAGGGAAGCAAGCGTCCTGGGGGCATGGTCATGTACGAACAATAGCCTACTGACTCCCAAGATCGCCTAAAAGAATATTGCTGTTAAGGGTTCTTCAGAAAGAACAGGCTTCTGAAGTCGCATTTAAGGACGCCGTAGTAGCCATGCTGGTCTGCAGTATTGTCCCCAATGATTCCAAGGAGGGCTGTTGACTGCTATTTCTACAGAAATGGAGTTTGCACGCGAGGACAGAACTTCCGCTACCTTTTACCGAAACCAGGGAGCTGTTCTGCGACAAAACAGTCTTGAAGAGGAGGGTAGTGTAACAAGCAACTGAAGGTTGAAATTAGTGATCAGGACTTCTAAAGGATTTTGTTTTTGGGGGAATTTTGACTAGTTAGTTGTGTCAAAAATGGGTTTTTGCGTTCGTTTAATAATTGTTGTATTGTCCTTATTGTCACAATTAAAGAGTTAAATTCTGACCATTTGCCCGTTCTTATCTCCTTCGACAGCTCTCCTAAGTCCAAACCCCTTTGTGCACGACTAACTAATGGACCAATAAATTGGGACGCCTTCCAAGAAGCACTGAGTAACAACCTTGTAAAAATGAAAACCCTTAACAGACCTGAGGACATTGACGCCGCTCTCGCAAATATCATAACGTCCATAGTCGATGCTGCCAAAACAGCATCCATAAATAAACCCAGACACTGCAAACCTGATTATAATCTTCCTCCTCGCTATATACTAGACCTGATTAAGTATAGAAGTCAAACTCGAAGACTATGGCAATGCACAAGAAGCCCCGAAACTAAGAGGCTATTGAATAACCTCACACATTGACTAAAACGTGAACTGGACCAGTACAGAATACAATCCTACCGTAAGCACATCGCGGACATCGGTCCCGGGGACCCAGGGATGTGGAAAACTACCAACAAAATATTAAAAGCACCTCAAGAGATACCAACCCTTAAAAACGACAACGACACCTATTACACTGATGATGAAAAAGCCGCAGCACTTGCCAACCATCTAAAGCATACCTTCACACCGGCTATATCCACTACTGCCACACAAATGGTACATATTCTGAACCACATTGAAACGCACCACCCAGTCATTACTGATAATATTCAGCCCACATCTCCAAACTAACTACCCAAATGCAAATCACCTGGCCATGACCTGATTCCCAACCTTGTCCTTCAACACCTAACTAGTAAATGCCTGGCATATCTATCAAACCTGATAAACGCTTGCCTGAGAATAGGTTATTTTCCCAAAAGCTGGAAGCACACCCACGTGCTAATGTTTGCCAAACCAGGAAAGAACAAAGAACTCATGACTAGTTACAGACCAATTAGTCTATTGCCTACACTCTCTAAGCTTCTCGAAAAGGTAATACACGCACGCCTTGATAAAGTAGTTAACGCACTACACATTTTACCGCCCTTTCAATTTGGGTTTAGAAAAGGACACTCGACCTATCATCAATTACAACGACTCAGCGAATTAGTCGAAAAAGGATTCGAAACTACCGCAATCTTCTTAAATGTCGCTGCGGCCTTCGATAAGGTATGGATCGAAGGTCTCAAGAAAAAACTTTTAGACTACGACATACCAAGCTACCTCCAAGCTGTCCTTTTCTCATTCTTAGAAAATAGAACCTTCGCCATTAAAATCAACGCAACAATTTCCGAAACCAAACCAATTCGGGCGGGAGTTCCACAAGGCAGCATCTTAGAGCCGCTCCTCTTCAATATTTACACTTGAGATATCCCTAATATCCCTGCAACAATAGCAACATTTGCCGACGACACGGCCATAGTAACTCAAAACTCAAACATGGACAGAGCAATCAAACAATTACAGACCGCCACAGATAAATTCATTACATGGCTCAAAAATTGGAACATCCAAATAAACCCTTCCAAATGCCAATGTAAAATCTTCACGCTGAAGAAAATGGTTGATCCCACTCATATTCTCATCAATGGAGCCCCAGTACCCTGGAACCCCAGAGATTCTGCTGTCAAATATCTTGGAGTACATCTGGATACAAGACTAAATTGGAGTTACCACGTCAATCAAAAACTGACTCAATGCCATAATAGATTACGACAGCTCTATCCTATCATCAATCGTAAATCTCCACTCAGACCTAAATGCACTATCCTATTGTACAAATCCTTATTAAGACCACTAGCGCTTTATGCCTCTCCAGTCTGGAGTAACACCTCAAAAACTAACATCATAAAACTCCAAAGATTTCAGAATAAAATACTACGAATCGCGGTGTATGCCCCATGGTACATTCGCAATGCACAACTGCACCATGAGCTAGGAGTATCATCAATCCAAAACTATCTCATCAAGTCATCACTAGTACCAGGAACTTCTTCTTAAATATTAACAAATGCGAAAGAGCAATATATTATAACCTTGGTCAACATTCACCAAAGACTGAAAAAAAGCTTCCCCAAGATATTATCCAAGACGATGAAAATTAATTGAGGCCATTTCCTTAAACCCATTGAGGCCACCACTACCGGCCTCTACGTATCAAGCACAAGTTAATATGCCATCATGTGTATGTTCAGAATACAGTATATATACAGGGTGTCTCACGGTCGATGGTATGTTAGACGTTTACGGAAAACGGCACATTGGATTATTCTGAAAATTTGGATACATCAGTAGTTGCTCCTGATCTAACGTTCTAAAATATTTTCAGCGATGCAGTGTTGCCGCTTATACCAAAAAGTAGTATCAACTTTGTTATTTCAAATGAGACACCCTGTATATGTTAGCATTTTTCGATTCGTAATTACTTTTTGAGCCTTTTTGCCTAATAGGTTCCTATACCTATCTCCAACGGTTTTCGAGTTATTAATTATTTTCCCTGTTTTTTATTCAAAACATAGCTCCAATGTAATGATTGTTACTTATGTATTGGGATTCGTATAAACTTGAAATTTTGGTTATAGCATACCAAGGTCCTGCGCACTAGTTTGGTAAGGAGATGTTTGTTTTGCATTATACAGGGTCGCTTCAAATTAATGATTTTGCCGCTGGGTACAAAAATGGTGAAAAGTCAATTTTTTTAAATGGAACACCCTGTATATTATCAAACAGCTTGAAAGGCAATTAAAAACCCTTTCAAATGATATATCATATTCCTATACCTAAATAGTAAGGTTCCGAAGATAACATGAAGTTTCTATAAAAATTGGGATTTTGGCAGGTTTATCGTAGATAGGTACCAATGAAATGTCATTGTCAAACTTGATAATTAATAAATAATTTGTGTATTAATAATAATAGATTTGTTCATTTCAGTGAACCTTCTGCATATTCGTGTTATAATTGGATTACATTGCCCATGAAGAATAAATAGTTTCCTTTGAATAGCGATTTCCTTCCATTTCAGTTACTTTCGAAATGCACAAATGCACAAATCTATTATTATTAATACACAAATTATTTATTAATTATCAAATTTGACAATGACATTTCATTGGTATCTACGATAAATCTGCCAAAATCCCAATTTTTATAGAAACTTCATGTTATCCTCGGAACCTTACTATTTAGGTATAGGAATATGATATATCATTTGAAAGGGTTTTTAATTGTCTTTCAAGTTGTTTGATAATATACAGGGTGTTCCATTAAAAAAAATTGACTTTTCACCATTTTTGTACCTAGCGGCAAAATCATTAATTTGAAGGGACCCTGTATAATGCAAAACAAACTTCTCCTTACCAAACTAATACGCAGGACCTTGGTATGCTATAACCAAAATTTCAAGTTTATACGAATCCCAATACATAAGTAACAATCATTACATTGGAGCTATGTTTTGAATAAAAAACAGGGAAAATAATTAATAACTCGAAAACCGTTGGAGATAGGTATAGGAACCTATTAGGCAAAAAGGCTCAAAAAGTAATTACGAATCGAAAAATGCTAACATATACAGGGTGTCTCATTTGAAATAACAAAGTTGATACTACTTTTTGGTATAAGCGGCAACACTGCATCGCTGAAAATATTTTAGAACGTTAGATCAGGAGCAACTACTGATGTATCCAAATTTTCAGAATAATCCAATGTGCCGTTTTCCGTAAACGTCTAACGTACCATCGACCGTGAGACACCCTGTATATGTGTAAATGTGTTAACTTAATTCTTCACAACAAACAATGTTAATATTATGTACCCTAATTATCTAAATCAAAAATGTTGAACTGACAAATTGTACATATTTTAAAAAAAAAAAAATTAAAGAGCATAAGTATATTCTTAGGTATTATATTTTATATTTAAACAGTTAATGTTTTTGTGTTATTTAAAATATTACTTCATTCTTGTTTAAATGTCTTGGATTTTCAAAAGTACAAGGGTCAACATAACAAAACAGTCGTTTTGAGGTTCAGAGCTTTTTACCACAAGCTAATAACGTGAATGATATTTGAATGAGATATAGGGTAGGAAAACGTATTTCAGTTAGTAAACTTGGTTGATTCTGTATTAACTTGTAATAACAAGCTCCAAACTTTTTTTTCATCAATAACAGAATTCGACGAAAAGTTATTCGCTTATAAAATCTTTGTGTGTAATACGGAAGGGCATAATTTTATTTGTAAAAAATGTAAAAAAAAGAATAATTAAAGTTTGAAAAATTATAATTTAAACTTCGATATTACGTTACGTTCGGAATCCTCGTAGTAAAGAAAATCCCTTTCGAAATTATAAAGCTTAACCCTATCAGCTCTGAATAGTTTTAACCGTTAGCGCAATAAGTAATCAAGGATTTTGTCAGTAATAAGATTAAATAGGTGTGTGAATTTCCGTTTAGACTGGTCTAATTAGAAAGCAGCGTGTATATGCCGGGCCCCTCGTGCTGCTATTACTGGTATTAACGTTCAGAATAAATTGTTTTGCCAACCTTTATGAATAGATATATACGAAGGGAGCGGCTGCAATCATAAATATTTTTTAATAGAGCACGCTTCGATAAGCTTAGATTAAGTTGGTGGTGGATGTTCTATCTTAGAACTTGTAAATTATTCGTTATAGGTGAATACAATCAAATATTACACGTGAAAAGAGATAAAGATTGAAGCTTACGTTAGTGAAGATCGTAAAACAAGACAGGTTGATATCCGAAATGTTGTGTTTAAGGCGAACGGGGAACACCCCATTTACCCTGAATTGGCATCGTTGCAATGGCCGACGCTATCGTCGTCGAATCTCCATAACCTAACTCAACATTACATTTTTAATGACCGTGACATTTGCATGCATACATACATATATTCAGCAAATAACGCGGTTTTGTAAACAAACCACTGCACTTCCTGTTCTGCTGTTAAAGCGGAAATATACAGCAGCCTGCAGCCCCTTTTAAAATTCTATCCCTATATCTGAATCGTTCCACTTTTACAATTTTATTATAAATAGATCTATTTTTAGAAACAACCCCTTTTTACACGGTTTTATACCTCAAAGTAAACATTACACAAACTTCTCAAGATCATAACGTTCATTTTTTTCACCTGCTTTTGGCTTTATCCAGAGCTCCGTCACATCTACAATTTTTTAATAGTGACTCGAAAATTGTTGTAAATGACACGAAGTCAGATTTTTACATTTAAATACAATGCTTTTTATGCAATATAAGTGAACTGGAAATTTCATGTCAAATGGATAAAATTAAAACCTAACATGAGTTGCTTTTGATTGATTACTTTAGTGGAAATTTCCATATTTGAATTTGGGTTATTGCATTCTAATTTACATTCATGAAATGCCGTTGTTAACTGAAATATATCAACATTGTTGAAATTGCTTTCGACTTTTATAAAAAGTTTTGGAACGTTTCGATTTTGAATGATATAGCTGTCGACCATACACAATAGTTTACAAAATATGAGGACTCGACTGTATTACTTTAAAAAAGCAGATCTCAATGAAAGATATTAACCTCAACTACAAGAACTGGTACAGTTCAATGCATCTTATATGAATATGCCACTAATTACGAAATGATAATCAATTATAGGTCGTAAACGTAAAGATTATTACTTTACCCTTGATATTAAGAAAATCAAGCAATTATCTCAAAAAAATTTACCTTCAGACATAATCGCTGTATATCACTTCACTTCTACTAATTTTTTTGTTTACGTCCACTGCACATCGTCGCTACAAAAATCGAATTAAGGCGAACTGCACTATTCTGATATTTACGTTCATCCACGTTTAAAATTTGCAATTACTATGCATGTGAAATGAAATAAAAGTGTAGAAATTACATAAATCAGGAGGCCGTCGGGAATTATTCATCTGATTGCAAATAAGTGAAAGTACGTCTGAAGCGTTTATTTTTGTTTTATGTTCAGCGAAATTGGCTTGTAAGACGACTGATGATTATTTGCACATTTATGGAAATTATTACTTCCTTCAGCTATTCGTTGTAAATGAACAGTTTTCCAATCGATTTTGAATGTGCAACGTTATAAACCTGTATATATGCATGTTTTAATGAAAATTTCAGTTTACACTGCCTCGATGTTGGAAAGTAATACTTGACAGCAATCCTTTAATATCAAAGATACGAAATAGTACCATTAATAGAATGAGTTACATTCTACTTTCGAGATTAGTCAAACATATCCCGCGCATTGACAATTTTAATTCGTTATTTCTACCCTTTTAACATATTACACGATGACTTTATTTTGATGAGTTAATATCTTACCGATCCTGTTACAAATATCAGAAAAATATGTCGAAATATTTCGACTTGCATCAGGTCGCAGCTTTAGATCTACATATAAAATTTTTTTATTATGAAATGCATAATCTGATAAAAAGTATAATGACACGAAGTCTGCATTGCGCTCTGCGAATGTCCCCATTATTATCACCGAGACACTCTAGTCACTCTTTCCAAATCTGCAATAAAAAATAGGGGTTCCCATTTAAGATTTTTAAGTTGAATCCCTTTCTCGCTCCTCCTAGGAGTGTTCGAGATATTCAAGAACGTAATGTTAAATGGGACACCCATAATATGTCTATTAATTTCAAAATGTATGCCCTGTGAATAACTTAATATTGTTAATGACATTTTTTCCACGAAAGGACGTAGTCTTTTTTGTACCTGTCCTAAGATAATGATGTAGTTGGGGGGGTATCGATCCAAAAAGTTACTAAAGTCAATACCAACATGATGTGAATATAGTTGGCTTTCATCAGAGAAGAAAATTAGCTTTTGTGAAATGCGGTTGGGTGTGGGAAGGGGAAGGGGGTTGCGCAAAGTTGATGATTGTAACCAGGAACCATAATTACAACAATGTTTCATTATAATTGCTATAACAGAATTTTTTTCATTTTTTTTGCATTTTTTAGCGAATTTTGACCATTGACCTTTTTTTGAAGTTCCATATCCCGGTAACGAATTGACATACAAACATGTTTCAACAGTCAAAATTATAGTAAATTTAACGCTTTACAAAAATGTATAGAAATGCTTCTGCCTCGGGATTCACGGGCTTGGCTTGAATTTTTAAAGCTTGACATAAAATCAGGTCAAGCCTACAAAAAACCAAGTCAAGCTTATCTGTGGAAAAGCTTGAGTTATCAAGCTTTTCCCAAGCTTTCAAGCTTATACTTTTTTTGTTATTCCATGGAACATAATTCTTAGAAAATCCAGCTGATGATTTTGCATTCTACCATAAAATATATTCATTCGGTATAAAAGAAGTACCTACCTACGTGTAATTCATGGTATATTTGAGATAGTCTGTGCTCTACTCAAACAAAATATAACCATTAGTAGGTATGTTGATTCGATTTAAAAATAAAAAAAATTACCAGTAGATTATATTTCTCAAAATAGCAATGCGGGCAACGGTACCTTGTACAAAATCTGTTGCACGTCACGTTGTAACACTAGTTTTTAATTGTAAAATGATCAGGTGATGTCCTGCAACGGTTTTTCTTCTTAAAAAGCTTGCCTCTCAAGCTCAAGCCAAACTATTATATTTCAAGTCAAGCTACTTGGCTTGGTGAATCACTGAGTTCTGCCGTAGGATGTAAGAGAAAAAAGTTATTGAGGGCAAACTGGAGGAATATCGAAAAATTTGCAGTTTTTACCCCCTCCCTCTTTTCGCACAGGGTCCTCGAGGTTCACAACACTTGAGAAAATGTTAATTAACCATCCCTGAACAACATTCCAAAGTTTCATTAACTTCCGATCTTTTTCTATCTAAAACTACCTGTCGACTGGACTATCGGGGCTCGACACGTTCCTGTTCTAATAAGGATAGAAAAAGTTTATTAGGTGAAGGACGAACAATCCAATCATCTTTCAAACAAGCTTCTTTTCATGGAATTTTTTACACTTATCAAATTAGTCAATTACAACAAAAACTTCTTCCCTTGGCGTTATGTATAACCTTTAATTCCTTTTAAAATCGAAGTATCGAAATTCGAAATGTTTTCTTTCAAATGCGCTTTTTTCTTTCTGTGGTTATGTTGAATTAGTAGATAATTAGTACACCGATAGAGATATTTATGTCTTATTGAAAGGGCGATTTTAAATTGCTATTCGGTTGTTCTCTGACCACTGACCAGGCAGTGGCGGATTACGACCTCAGCGGCCCCTAGGCACTTATCAGTTCGCGGCCCCCTAACATGAACCACGGAACCAAGAATGTATAAAACCGAACCCCTAAATATCCTGATAAGGAATTTACTATGGCTCATCATTTTTTCTGCATTATATTATAATCTTGGAATCTAAAATGATCTTGACCTATAATTCATTTAATATTTTCCCACTATACAACTTGTATGATGGATATTATCGTGGGATTTCTCACTTTTCGTGAGAATTTCGAAGATTCAAAACTGAAAAAGGGAAAAAGATAAAAAAATTATCTCCAGAACAAATTCGTGATAATTTTCGTCAATGGCTTGCGTTGCGGCCCCTTGGAGCTTGCGGCCCCTAGGCATGTGCCTATCGTGCCTAATGGGTAATCCGCCACTGTGACCAGGGTAGGTCTCGTTAATTTAAATCAAATGAAAGAATTTTAATTTTACAACTATCAATGATAGGAAAAAGGCAATGGTGCCGCTTTTACTTGATTCCCTCAAAAAGATCTGATATAGGAAGATGGGAAAGGCTGTAAAATTGGTTTTGATATATGCCACACAAATCGCATAATGAGCCGATTTAGGGGAGTAAGAAAAGCAATCTCACGAAATTCCTACTAGGAGGGTCGCCGACTAGCTGGTTGGCCCCCCTTTTGTTTTATTTTATGAAGTACAGAAGGAGTGTAGTCCACGCAGTAATAAATTGTTTTGTTCTTGGGCATATTATTCCATTGGCTGGCATTCTTCTCTGTGAAATTTAAGTGTACCTTACTTTAGTTCAGGCCAAATTCCTGACGCTCTTGGGTATAATTTTGTGATTATATTTTCCTTCTTTTTCATGGGATTTCTCATCCATTGATTACCGTCTATTGGACCATTGCTTGGATTGCATCATCCAATTTTGTCCTTGTTGTTAAAGTCGTTTTAAATTTTTTTTTGGACCGATTGTCAACGATCGAAATTAATGAAAGGAATGTTGAAGGATTCTACTCTTTCAACTATGTGCTCTGGTTTTGCAATGAACGTGTTGACCACCTCATTATTTTGCAAATGTTGTTTGGACAAAACCGTAGTTCAGATAGTGGATAAAAGGCAGTTGTATAGTACCAAAGGAATACCGGTCTTCATCGGCTTGTAAAATGCTTTTGATTGATTGCTTGGTAAAGGTTCAAACTAGAGAGTACTATGGAGTCTTTTAGACAAGCTTGAAAAAAAAACAATTTTCTCCAAACTTACCTTGTGGAACTCGATACCTAATAATGGAGTAAGTTTGGAGAAAATTATTTCTATTTTAGATTGTTCGTTAAAAGAATAACTAAAGCTATATGTATAGAAACAAACGAAACGTGTTGAGTTACATTTAAAATAAATTAAATCACTAGTAAATTGGCACAACACTTTCCCGTATTTACTACAATTAAATAAAATAGTTTTTTGTTCAACTTCAAAAATTCATCCCCCTTCCCCTATAAGGAAATAAACTTTGTACCATTTTTCATGAAACATTTAAAAAATACAAGAAATACTTGGGGCACTTTTTGAGAAAATCGATTTTCAATTTTTGACCTATTTTGGGCACCAATAAATTTTGGTTCTTTATAAATAAAAGTTCTGGCCATCCTTTGTCTATAATTTCTAATTTTCAAATTTTAATTAAGTTAAACCGTTTAAACCCTACTAAAAACTCTTCACCAAGGCAAAGTAGTTTGGGTTAAAATTTGAATTTTTGCCTCTAGCCCCTAGTTTGATCTCCTTTGGGAAAATTTTGATAAGAAGCTTGTTTTACTGATGAATTTTTTTTTATAGGCCTTAGTTTTAAATGTCATCAAAATCGGTCTAGTAGTTTAGGTTCCACAGCCGTCACGTACCCACCCACAGACCAACATTTTTCAAAAATGGTGGTTTTGGACTCAAGGTGACCTTTCCTATGTATATGCACGGAAAAGTAAAAATTAATGGAGTTACTTCTATTTCAAAATATTAAAGCAATAGTGCTTTATCGCCTAGACAGTGCGCTTCCTCAACAAAACTTAGCTGTCATGAATCCATTGAGACACGAATTATTGAAATGTCCGCCATTTTACTCAATTTTTGCGCCGATAAACTTCTAATTTTTAAAAATTTTCAAAAGATGACTGCAAATCGTTTCAAAGCAAAAGAATTCCAACAGTGAAATTTTGAGGAGTCAAGAAGTGGAGAGAATTAATGAGAGAACGTTGGACCTCTTTCAGGAGATTATAATGAAAAGTTCCTCGTTTTGTGTTTCTTACTAGCAATAACAGTAGCTTTTTCTACTTCCTTCAGCATTAGTACTTCCTCCAATAGCGTGAATGCTTGGTTGCTTATTAATGCTCGACAATTCTCTCCTTCACAATGTGATCATTAAGTTCCTTTTTGACTTTGGCTGTTATTCTTCATTATTTATTTTTCATCTCTTTTTCCGCATTGTCAATTTTCTATACTCTCACTTAATGGGTTCCCTTTTCGTAACAGTGTAAGATAATCAGCATTCTAATAATCATAAAGCAAAAAGGAATATTGTTGCACAAATTAAACTAGAAAAGGTCCGGCTTTAATGTATAAAAGCGGGATAGACCATTTTGAATTTCTAAATGCAAAATTATATTCAAATTTCAAGAACCAAAACGATATATTTCACGTTGCGAATAAGAAATTAATTAAATTAAATGGTATGTAGTACCTTTTTAATTCATGTAAGGGTTTACCTGTTAATCCCGATTACAAGAAATGTAGAGGATCTTCGTGTACATTTATTTGATATTCTAATCCGATAGCAATTTGTATAGGTCTATTCGAGGGCGGCAAACAGTGGGGCGTGAGGTACGTATATTTTCTTAGAACGGACTATGAACTCGCGAGAGGAGACCTTGGGCATATAGCAAGTCACGCCGCACCAACCGAAAAGGCCGTATACAACGACACAGGTTTTGCCTTTATACATGTACAAGTACATATACACATAAAGTCCCATGTTGTCCTGTGAACTCTTCTTTTATATAGTTTTGTTACTACATTTATATGCGTTTATGGACACGATGCCCCTAAGGTATTGCTAATGTATTTTTTGCGTTTACGCTACATGTGGGAGGGCCATTCATTCGACAAGTCCATTTTTAAAGTTCATCCCGCAATTAAGATTAGATTTGGGATTATGTTAATTAATTAAATTTTGTATTAGAGTAATGGGACTAATTTACCGTTCCATGCCAATTAATCAAATTAATAACTTCTATGTCGATAATCATAATGCTCTTATAATTATAAGTGTCAATGAGAAAAAAAATAACGTATTGCCAACCGGATGCATTCATTGCTGTCAAGAGTTCTCCAAATTTTTCTATTCTTCAAATGAATTGTTATTTTGTACATTGAAGTTCTTGACCTCCTATTTATGACGTCCTTGATTAGTTTTGCTAGGCCACTGGTCCCGGAAGTCTCGTCTAGAGTTGTCAAATACGGCATTACAATTGTTATCGAAATTACATGCACGTAAGAGTGTAATAGCAAATTACCGACAATTTAAGTTGAGTGAAATTGAGGAAGACACATTCAAGTATTTCGTGATAAACGAGATTACTTCTCTAAAATAGATGGCGAAATTAATTCTGAAAAAAAATAACGTCATTACACTTAAAAGTTGGATAATTACAGTCAATTTCTAATCCATCTAAAGTTAAAACAATTAATTTTAAAGCTAGATGACAAAAAGTTTTATGGATTGTAGCGTGTAAGGAATGAATCAAACAATATTTTTGTCATCGCGACCTGGAAATGAAAGACTCGATTAATAATGATTATGCCATTTTTAGTTAAATATACCATAATTTAAAATAAACATTTTCGTAAATAAGGCTAAAATGTTTAATATGCAAATTTTGTAAAATTAGTGTAGGTGTTAGAAATAATTATAGATATAGTCTTATTTTCGGGATTTTGTATACGTATCGTGTTGTAATGTATAATTAGAATGCCGTTAAATGGGGGTTGAAAAATCGACTCCACGTGTTGCCCAAGCATCATACACATATACACATACTATATATTTAACTGGATTATAACACAAAAAGTGTACTGCCAGGAAATAGAAGTGGAATTTTCTACACGCAATTCCGTGTCAAACGCGTTTATCGTGCTTGATCGAGCTAATAAATTAATATTTAATAAAATGTTGCGATCCCGGCCAGCTGGGACCCGGCAGATATTCGGGGATGAAATGGAAAAGTTGCTTGCGTTATAGTAGGCGTGGAACACGCAAACGGCTTTACCAAGTTCATAACATAAATCTGTACGGAAGAATTATCTTAGGTTTGCTTTTACTTAGAATTATGCTTCTTTGAGACTATAAACAATTGTGAATCCTTCTCTTCTTCTTTTTCCACTGCGAACTGATTAACTTGTCTACTTTACGGAAAATGTCGTTGTTTTTCTTACAAACGCATGAAATAATGAAAAACTTTTCAAATTTAATGCTACTTATTTATTTTAGACAAGATATACTGCAGGAAACGCCGGCTTTTGCATATACATAGTTCTTATACCAATTACTTTCGGAAAATCCATTTTTATTTCCGTAAATGTTCAACAGTTCGCAGTGCGTCTTCATCGATCAATCACTGTTTTTAAGAGCTCTACTCCGAAACGTTGGTTTAATCCAGGTAATAATTATTGTGTCCCATTAACATAATAACAGCAATTTAGTTCTGACATGAAAAGAAATAAAAGTTAGAAATGAAGTAGTTTCATTAATAAATCGTCATACGGCTTGAGAACTTTTAATAATATTTACACATTGCTAAGGTAATAAATAGCTATCTTGATCTATAACTCTTGAGTCATAGTCGTAACTAATAGTTCAGTCGACAATAGTAAATTCATTAATTTGATTTCACACCTAAAATGGAACATTTATTACGGAAATAAGTCTTTACCTTTTCCATTTGTAGAAAAATCGACCTTGCTCTTAAAGGTCTTACATTTTTCCTATACTTAAGCAACTTATAAAATTACTTTAATTGATTACCATCACCTGTCGATATCATTGCAATGCAATTATTAAGTATTAAAGCGCAAACGAAAATTTTCCTGAAAGGTCAGTCACACTAACATAATAACCTGAAGATCGAATTGCGTTGGTGTTCATTTTTTGTTAGAACCTTTGTAATATTACGAACGTGTGATCTCGGTCAATCACCACTACGAAAAGGGGGGATTTTTTGGAGGAACGGTTTTGTTTGGATCGACGAAGAGATGCCCTCCGCATTACATTACAACCCCATGTTTGCCTTCAGATTAGAGATTGTCAGAATGCGAGTATATTTTCCCTTGAGAGCACTGTACAAGACCATGCCATACATCCAGATGTAAAGTGGAAAGATTTTTATGACAAAGTCCACTTACAACACATTTGATATCCTTTTATGATGTGGAGTAATTGAGCAGTTTTTCAGTTACTTCAAAATTTAAAGAACCTGCTGCACTGTTGTACGTTGCCTCAATCCTTATCACATTTAGAGGAGAAACATAAAGATGATATTATTGCAGTATGGAGATGACCTTTGCTAGAATGCTAGATTTTATTGTCTCTGGTACCCACATCACTAGGCAACGTTTTATAGAGTTTTCTTTTATCTTAACCGTTTAAAAACAAAAGGATTGTAAAAATAACTTCCCGAGCTCATACCCCACTTTTAAAAGTTCTGATCTAAGGTTTCGTTTACAGTTCATTCTTTTGTTCAGTTTAGTGCTCAATTTCTTAAATATTTTTCCTGGCCTGTTTTGTTGCAAAAAAAGGATTAAATTTTGAACTTCAGCTAGGTCCGGCTGACGAAAACTACTAACCCAGATTATGGCAATAATTACAGTTGCCAATGCAAGGGAAACAATAGTCTAAAAGAAGAGTCTCTTACATAATTATGTCGAGCGCAGTTTATCATTTTGTTAATTGACTTAACATTTATTACCTGGAATCGTGAATATAGTGTCCCTGATGTAGTATGGTCGGCATACATGTATTTACTATTTTTTACACAGTCTTCTGTAAGCTTATTGGGAGGATGTTCCCAACAAAAATTCTATATTTATGACTCCATCTTTGAGAGACCCTGCAGCTGCCTGAGAGTGAATAAAATTTCGTCTCATTAGTATAACGGAAAAAGTGGTTGTAGAACATTTACTCAATCAAAGAAATTTCCGCACAACAAAAAATAACGTCAGGAGTCGACATTATTATCATTACAATTATTTACATTTTAGTTTTAGGTTATTGTGGATTGACAATGCAGCCCTTCAAAAAGATTGCCTTATTTTTCTTTGCTAAACTTACGTAACCCTTTCAATACGGAATGTATTCTCACTAGGTTTGAGTCACTTAAGGTGGCGTTTACAATGTATGCTTCACGGATGTAAAAGTGAGCTTACTATTTCCTCAATAACTTGACTGTGAAGAAATAAAATTGTCATCTGTATAAGAGCAATTATTGGTAAAGGTTCAAACTTGTGAACAAAGTAAATTTTAAGCGAAATTATTACGGTTTTGATATAAAAATGGCATGTATAGAACGGCGTTTTTTGATGTTTTAATTTCTCAAATAACAGCGAAAGTGTAAGGATTAATGCGAAAATTTTTGTTTTATGCAAAAGCCCTAACGTTATACATTTCAATGAATGTTTTCCTAAGTAACAATTTCCTTTGAATAAGCAGTTATTGAGGAAATTAATTATTAATTATTTTTTAGCGACATCTATTGAGTAATAGAACGTGGTCGTGATTCTTTGCGTTATAGTTCAGCATTTCTGCAATGAATGGTGCCAATGTCGAAACGATTCAAAAGGTTGCACCCACACCACAAATAAAAGTCTTTTATTAGTTTTATTTATGGTTGGATGGTTGCACCCTACTCGAACGCATTAAAATTTTCCTCAAATGTAACCTTGAAATTAGTGCATTGCGAAGAAACCCTGTTCTTTATGTGTCTGAATAACTGAATTTTGAGAATGCTTTCCAAATTTTATATAGGTAAATTAAAAAAACACATTCATCAATCGCGTGATAATTATTACATTTTATTGGTGATTTTGGGGTTTCTTTTTATATGTAGACACTTTTTAACGTACCTTTTTTGATCATAACTACATATCAATCATTATAAAAATATATTCTTCTTAACAATATGCATAATAGCGCTTATAATAATGTAATGTCACTAGGCATGAGTCATATGATTAATTGAACCCGTGAGTAAAAAAAAGCCTGTGACTGTGAGTAATGAAATATTACTCGCGGGTAGGTGATAGGTGTTATCTATTCAAAATTAGCGATTAATAGGCATATTATTAAACAGTCGTAGAAAAATACTATTTTGGAAGTTTTAGAAAAATCAAAATTTGTTGAGACAAACCATACCTAGTCACTTCTCTGTTCAGTGAGCCTATCATAGTCAGAAGAGAACAGCCCTCGTATATAGATATATTATTTGACATTACTTAATTAATTATGATGTAAGTTATTTTGGTAGGTATTATATATAATGTACAAACAAATGATATACAAACTTTAATATTTTAAGTTTCTAATAAGAATTAATCATAAACGTAAAGCAAATTTAAAAAGCTAGATTTCGTCATTTCGAATTAAACAAAATCAAATTCAATACCTATTACACAAAATGCAAAATTTCTTTCCTGTTTCCTCAACTGCGTCTAAAGTGGCGATAAATGAGAGAGGACAGGCAGGACACTGACGTCATTAGGTCGTATACCTCTTCCAAATAATGGAGTACCTATAGGAAGATTTTATTTAGGGGTTTGTAATTGGGCAAATAAGCGCTAATAACTGTTACAAATATCGCTCAAAAGCAGTTTTTATGAACTATACGTAAAATTCGAAATGGTCATAATAAAATTATTATACAATATGATATGTAGTATGTAGGTACCTACATCTGAAGAAGGAATATTAATGAAAAAATTAAGTTTTGCTCGTAATCTCTCAATAATTAAATTCAATTAAAAAAACCATGTATATTAGTATCAAGTGCAACTTGCAAGGACAATCATTTTTATTTTTATCTAAAAGAGACCCCCAACAGATATTCGTTACGTTATAAATACAAGAATAATATTATTTATGGAAAAATAAGCAAAGATCGAACATCGAAAGCTGCTGTGGTTGAAAATGGCTGAAAGATTATAAAACTTTAATTGTGATCACTATTTTTTGAGTGAATACTTAAAAGCGTTGATTAAATTTTATGATTATTAAATATTTTTTGTTTTATGCAAAAAAATGATTTTATATTAGAATTAATTTGTTCATACGAATAAATTTGCGTAACATACTTTAACATTTTTGTGGTACGTTGATTTGCAGTAGGTCTAGTGGGTAAAATACCTGCAACATCTGTTTGTTTATTTCTAAGAGGTTTTCCTTTTCAAATAAGTTTACTCTAAAATTAAAATACCTAACCCTTTATTGTTTGTGTTCCTATGAAGTGGTCATTTTGACTGAGTGAGATGAAAGTATGGAATTCTAGTGCCCAACTGAAATGGATGTTGTATGACAAATGGGACAATTTATTAAAAGACGTATATTAAAAACCATTTGAAATAAAGTTTACAGTTACATATTTTGAAACCAAGCAGTAGTGAGTCACCCAGTATTATTTGTAACAAATCCTTAAAATTGCGATCTATGCGACATCTTGTAATCGATAGAAAAAATGGATGTAATGTTGATTGCCTATATTTCAAAATGTGCGATTTTCATCAATGCAACGGCAATTTCATTTATGGATATGAAAGTGTCAAAAGAACGTATGTAATTTTTTTGTGGGGCTAGGTCCTTGGAAAGGATATGGGACAAATAAGTCCCAGCAGTTTGTTATTTAGTAAGTTATTTAGTATAAGGACTAAAACTGTTTATTGAGAAAAACAATCATACATGGGTGGATAAATTTATACGTGATGAGGAAGAAAACAATCTTAACAA
Source organism: Pyrocoelia pectoralis (assembly GCA_036250285.1). Lineage (NCBI taxonomy): Eukaryota > Metazoa > Arthropoda > Insecta > Coleoptera > Lampyridae > Pyrocoelia > Pyrocoelia pectoralis. Next base: position 74,833,454 of record CM070075.1, on the reverse strand, counting down.
TCTTGGTACGTATTTCTTTCTTCATTTGGGAACACCTATAGCACCTCCTTCTAGTTCCAATTTCCCTTGAACTTGGTCATTGATTCATCGACTGATTGGTGAGAACTCTCTGTTCTAGATTTTTGAAAAGTTTGTTTCAAACATTATACTACTTCGTCTATATAATACGTTTTTGAAGAATCATTTGGTTTTTTTTGGATCGTTGTAATACATTTTGGAAAGTAACACTATGCACCGGTCCCTTCATATGGCCTCTTTGATTACGTTGTTGGCAAGTGATTTATTATTTGACCGATAATCGGAGATTCCTGGAACTTTGCAGGAATAGCATCTGCTTCTACTAGTGCTTCTTCTTCTTCATCCGTAGACATTTCATCGCAATCGTCTACGTTACCAAGATTATATTGTTCATCTTCATCTTCAATATCAGGGCTCATACTCGGATTCCGATGGAGAAAACGGCTCTGATTCAGATTCAAAAATGACCTTGAGAGCTTCTTCTAACTCCTGAGTCAGCGGACGGTTTGCCATAACCACAAAACTGTAAAGAAATAAGATACTGTTGGGATAACTTTGATCCAAGTAAAAACACTACTGGGACATTGCTATCAAGGCAACAAATCTTTTGGAAAACACGAAAAGCTAGTATTACAATACGGATAAAACGATAAAACGTATACTTCTGGGTCAGGGAGAATCTAACAGAATTTTTTAAAAATCGCTGGGGTAAATATGTCCCCGCAGGAACGAAAGGGATAACATACTCTTTGACTAAGATAAAACAAAACTCACAACCTTCCCCTTAAGCTTTTTTTTTAATTAGATATAAGCGATTATTCGATTAAGATGCGACATGTTTCAGGATCAGCTGATCCCATTATCAAGCAATAAAATCCGAAGAAAGGTAAAAATTTTACCTTTTTCTTTTTACCTTTCTTCGGATTTTATTGCTTGATAATGGGATCAGCTGATCCCGAAACATGTCGCATCTTAATCGAATAATCGCTTATATCTAATTAAAAAAAGCTTAAGGGGAAGGCTGTGAGTTTTGTTTTATCTTATTAAACCACCCCTTTGGAAGTATGGACTCCTACAATGTTTACTCTTTGACTGTCAGAACTTCCCCATTGAGAACATCGTTTTTCTTAAACGTCTATTGCCTTGCTAGCAAGACCTTTTAAATTGATTATTAAGATCAAGTGCATCATAGAGCAACAAAACGCATATATAAAAAGACTCTATTACCTTACAAACCCTTAATGTGATTGTAATAGGTACCAAAGTATCTTCTTAAAATTAACAAAAGCTGTTTGGTCGATAGCGATACCGAGTTGACTACTGCTGCACTGTAATTTTTTGTGAAGAATTTGAAAACCATCTTAAAGAGTACCTATGGATAATACTGGAGAAAAAGAGGAAGAAAATATTAGAACAGATCTTGGGGATGGGAGAGAGAACCCTTGATAAAGATGTGAGGAGAAGGGAGTGGTTATTCAAGAAGCCGCTGAAGAATGGCTGATGTACGGTGTGGAAATTAGTGCTGGCAAAAATTTCGAACGAATCGATTAATCGATTCGTTCGAACACGATTAATGAACGATTTCCATAGGCACAGAAATCGATTAATCGCGATTTTCGATTAATCGCGATTTTCGATTAATCGCGATTTCCGATTAATCGCGATTTTCGATTAATCGCGATTTTCGATTAATCGCGATTTTCGATTAATCGAGATTTTCAATTTCGATTAAATAATTAAATATATTCAAGTGGAAATTTTAGAATGTTTTATACGGCCGTAGGGTGTAGATCCAATAAAGATTCAATAGTTCAAAGAGTTTTAAAGGCGGCGTCGGCGCTATGTAGTGACGAAGTACTGGCAAAAATGTCGAACGAATCGATTAATCGATTCGTTCGAACACGATTAGTGAACGATTTCCATAGACACAGAAATCGATTAATCGCGATTTTCGATTAATCGCGATTTCGATTAATCGCGATTTTCGATTAATCGCGATTTTCGATTAATCGCGATTTTCGATTAATCGCGATTTCGATTAATCGCGATTTTCGATTAATCGCGATTCTCGATTAATCGCGATTTTGGACTAATCTGCGATTAATCGATTTTTTCGATTTTCGATTTTTCCAGAAATCGATTAATCGATTTTCGATTTTCACAATTTTTGCCAGCACTAGTGGAAATATGCGGATTCAAGGAGAGTGGAAGGGGCTGGAAAGAATCCAGTAGAGATACGGGAAATGGCATTGCGTTTAGAGAGGGAGACTCCGAGGAATATTGTGCTGGAGGAAGTGAAAGGAGAGAAGCTGATGATACAGACGGGGAGGCTATCTATGAGGTACGAGGAAGGTATGGAGAGAACGAGAGGAGGTTTGTTGTTGCAATGGTGTTGAAAACAAGGGAAGGGGGAAGAATAACGTACGGTCATCAGGACAGGAGGGGGTATTATGAAGCTGCGAGGTAGAGGTACAGAAGAGAAGGGAAGTGGGTGGGGAGACAACAAGAGGGGCAGGAATGTCCAGATACAGAGAAGAAGAGGGAAAGGGGGAGGGTATGAGGAAATTATGGGGGAGGGGTCCGGCCGGGGTACTTGAGGGGTGAATTGGGGATGAAAACGAAGAGGTTTGGAAGTGAAAACGAGGAAAGGGATAATAAATACTGGGCGGAAGACGAAAAGAGAATTTGGGACATATGTTAGGGGAGTGTGATGAGTTGAGGGAAGAACGAATGGATTGTAGAAAGAAGAAGGGTTGTAAGGGAGGCGGGAGAAGGGGAAGGGGTTTTCTATGGAACGTGCCAATAATAATGAATACGGTTTAATCTTAATGAATATTAGAAGTGGACAACAATTGAATTGGATCTCTTATGCTCTTTTGATGAAACAGCAGCAAGTAGTGGAAAATGCCGTGGCGTTTATTAGGGAGCTTGATTGATACTAAATCCTTATATTCCCGAAAAATATGGTGTGCCAGTGAAAACAATATGGAAGAACTTGTTCCTCCGCTCCAGAATGTACGGATTTGAAGTATGCGTTATAACTAACGTTGAAACTTGAAACTTTTCCAGAGACACCCTGTATAATTATGACGATTAATGCTTTAAATAAAATGTTTGTGGCGCATTATCGATTTTACAGGAAAATATTTAATGAACTTGATTGGTTTGGATGAATGGATTTAATAAACACAAAGAAAAAAAGAACTTTAATTAGAAATGTTCATTGCGTAGCTTTGATAATGCGATTATATAGCAGTAGCGAAGTTTTAATTACACAACAATTACGTCGTTTGAGTAATGAAAACCCTGTTATTAATTGTTAAATTACTACCTTGGCGCATGAATTGTTACCTCAGCAGCAACCGGCGCTTTTCCTATCCGAAACCGATGAATAATGAATCTCCGAAATTTCTTTTTATGTAGATTATTATTAATAATCAATTTAAGACATAGACGCATAAATTTATGGTATCCTAATCGCATTAAAAAACTGAGATTGCTTTAAGGTATATATTGGTAAACACGTAAGTTTGCGCTTAATTATAAATTAATGTTTATCGGTCTAATGAAGTGAGCGTACGATTCATTAAGAATATGAAACTTTTTAAATAAAACTCGTAGAAGAGCAGATTTTTCCGCACATAAATTTTCGTATGAAACTTTTCTTGATAAAAAACATTTAACGACGTTTCCGTCCAAGCAAACCTGTAAGGTTCATTTTACGTGTGTTAAATATAAATGAGTACAAGAGAAACTTTCTAAGCGGGTAAATTTTTTTCCCGGTTTAAATTTTCAACTTAATTAAGAAAATCGGTGAGAAGAAATTGATTATTGCATGCTAGAAAGCGGCAAAAATTTCAGAAGCCATCATACGAAATCAAAACTTTTTAAATTAAATAAGTCTCTTACATATAAAGCTTTACAATAATTAATAATGCCAAATGGAATCTGAATATTTTATTTGTATTTTATTAAATAAAATGTCTGCAGCAGTAATATTATTCCAAATTTGTTATTCGACGTTAATCTCAATGTTATTTTAATTCACCGGACTAATCAATTTCTTAATGGGATCTTGTGTGATCCCGTAGTTACTCCAAATCGAATTTCAGTGCCACGTGGAATAAAAATTATCTTTTTAAACAGTACAATTTTTATATTCATTCGCTTAATTTTGACTACTTTTTAATGATAAATGTAAGGCGAACACGTGCATACCGATTTTTTACTTCCAAAATTGTCAAAAAACAATCGTAAAAGTTTAGTTTAACAGAATAAATAATTTTCCTTGAATCATTTATAAGAAAAAACGAAATAGTATATTAATGTATAAGTGGATAAACAGGTCTTTAAAACACGCGCGAGTTTTCAAGCACGACGGCTGCGCCGTCGTGCTTGAAATAAAGCAAGTGTTTTAAAGACCTGTTTATCCACTTATACTTTACGCTATTTTTTTTTATTGGTTCACTTTAAAATCTGGTATTAAAATGGAAATAAGAACTAATAATGTGAAATGAGAAAAACGGAAATTAATTTGCAATCTGTCATTTTATTTGACGTAACAAAGTACTCCCGTCAGATCAATAACCAATAGAATTCACGTTTTTCAAATTGGTGATGTTAGCATGGCAACTTTAAAACACGCGCGTTTTTGAAAGTGCGATTTAAACACGCTGGGGCTGGTTTAAAAAGCTAAAATAGGACCAGTAGCGCATTTCCCATTAGGCCCACTAGGCCCAGGCCTAGGGCGCCAAATTTTAGAGGGCGCAAAATTAGAAAAGAAATGAGGAACAATACGCGCTTATTATTGAGGTTCGGATTGTGAACGCCTGCGAAAACTTTATTGCACAGTTATAAACTACAGTGTAGTTTAACTGTGCAATAAAGTTCATAAATAGGGCGACGCAACGCAAGTCTCGTTAAGACGTTCTTTCTGCGTTGCTGCGAAACAAGTCGTAGGCGCACTCCGCGGACAGTACTCATATTTTTTTCAAGTTATTTTATACATCATCCAAATAAAATTTTGTCAATATCAACAATTATTATTTACTGATAACTGGTGGGTACGTGGTACATATATATTTCTTTCAATACATATATAGGTAGTATTGTGTTTTATAACTGCTCCACCTCTACATTTTACAAGATTAAAATTTTCTGACAGAAACTCTTTTTCATTATTCATTTTACCTCATGAGGTGTAGTGTGTAGTAAATGTTATATACGAATTACTGCGAAGTTCAGTATGATACATTTTAAAGGAGTTGATTCATTTAAAATATCAACGATATATTCTTGTATATTCAACTCAATTTACAATAATCGCGACATTATTTTTTGGGACCGGTATTGTGGCAGGGAGGGCGCAAATGTTTTGTGTGCCTAGGGGCGCTGTTTGACTAAATGCGGCACTGAATAGGACTGACACCAATAAAAAAAATATTTCTAAAATGAAGTACAATAGTCGTTATAGTTATACAGATTTTGTTTTGAAGTGCTTTAAACTTTATTTACTTACCTTAAATTTGACTTTATTGCCAAAAATGTCAATGATTTAATTTTAGGTTAAAAATGGCGTACTAAATTTTTGTTATTATCTTGAGGTCAGTTTCAAATGACAATGTGATAAATGATAATTTATTTGATATTCAAAAGAGGGCATACACATGCAAAATGTTTAATAAAATTATAATTTTAAATGAACGTTTCCAAAATTATTGCGCAGGTTATTAGAAAACAAATGAATTGCTCAAAAGCCGTTGAATATAAAGTATTGCGAAAAAACATAATTTAATTCGAAACAAGTAAACAAAAATATACTTAAATTCAATTGAAATGCCAAAGTTGAAAACACCGGCAATTCCGGATTCACTCAGTTTGTCATAATCCCTGCTCATTGCGAATAAAGTTGGAAGGGGCTTGAAGATCTCTCCTATAACTTCCCTAAGGGTTTATTTATACGGGGTGGTTTGGCTTGGAATGTCCAGACGATATTTCCTAAAGTAACAACATTAGGAAAAAACATTTAAATTGAAGGTTATTAAGTATTACGTATTCTATCGGTAAATTCATAAAAAGACTCCCTTTATATCATTTAATCTCCAAAAATTAAGTAACGTGGTAAAACAGTGTGATGATAGACGATGGGATGAGATGACGTTGTGCTTCGAGTCTTTTTATGAATTTACCTGTTCTTGCTCCCTTATTTTAAGTACCGAACCACCCTTTCATGATGTCTACGTATTCTATATTATAGGGCAAAAAAAAGATTTTTTGTTGAGCCATTTTTGGTGAACAAAAAAAAATTTTCAAAATAGCGACAACAATTTTTTTTTATAATTTCAAAAAGAGAAAATTTTTCTGAATTCAACAATGTATAAATTTCAAATTTTGACATGAATTTATTTAAATAACAACAGAAGAAATATTTGATTTCTTTAACATCGGATGCTATGAAAACAAAACGGCACATCATCTGTCAACAAATTTTTCATGTTTTAAGTAACAAAAACATAATAAGTCGATTTATTTTGTCATTATTCGATCACTGTGGTATTTGGTATTGAATTTCACAAATAACGAAATGGCTGATATGTTATTAAGACATTAAACTATTGTTTATTTAAATAAATTTCATATCAAAATTTGAAATTTATACATTGTTGAATTCAGAAAAATTTTCTCTTTGAAAAAATAAAAAAAATTATTGTCGCTATTTAAAAAAATTTTTTTACATTGGTAACTAGATTTTAAAGGTCGACTTTTCAATTTTTTTGTTAACAATGAATTTCAAATTTAATAACTTTAGTCGAATATTACTTAAAAAGGGTGGCAGTAATAAAATAATTTTTCCAATAAAACTGTCTTCTTTTTTAAAAACCTTTTAAACAATACCTTTTTCGACTTATGGTGCCATTTAAATTTTTGGAATTCGACACGTTCTGGAGGAATGCTGACTTTTCCGAGAAATAATAATATCACCATTCGATTCTTTATTATCCCTTTTATAATCACTTTTTTACTCTACCTCTCTACGACTCGCCGTTCTTTAAATAAACTACTGATAGGGTGGTCTCATTCACCCGGTATATTTTGTATTTATCTAAAACCCGTTGAGACATTCAGATGAGTTTTGGTGCACGCAAATGTATCATAAAAGGTCACATTTACATGTACAAAATTGTTTTCTAAAGCACTTGTGTGCCGTTCGTTTCGGCAAGTCTTATATTTAGGGAAAAAACTGTATGCCACTGGTTTTTGCAAAAATTAGTGACGCTAACTTAAAGCCAAATTAATTCTGCTTAAACAAGTCCCTCTTGGGATTTTTTGTTCTGACGCACCGTTTTCGAATTAAAAATTATTTTATTAATCTTCGGAATGATATATTTCAATTTAATTTCTTTGTACTCATTTTTCAGGAAACAGTGTAATAAATGAAATCAAAAAACTGTGGTCTGGCTTGAAAGTCTGCTTCAGAAAGGACTGTACTCTTTGTAAATGGTAAGGATAGAGCTGTTTTGGCACTTTTTGTATACGTCATAAATTTGTTGTCAAAATAAAACAAAAAGGAATGACAAAGTGGTGTTTCAGTTCATTTTTAATGAGTTCTCTACAAAAGAAGTAATTACCGTGGTGAATTACTCTTTTGAGGTATTGGCAGACACTCATCTTATGCCTGGAAATTCTTACGAAGCAAGGCGTCTTTATGAAGATGCATTTCCTGACCGCCAGTTACCTTGTGCAAATACCTTTGGATGCGTTCATAGACCCTTGAGAGAAACGGGAAAACTAACAGGTAATTTTGTTGGTTGTGGAGCACCAAGAACTGCTCAAACAGTAGAAAATGATGAAAATGTTTTAATAGCGGTTGAACAAACTCCCAAAATAAATACAAGGCGTGCAGCAAACGAATTAGGGAATACCAACCACGTTAATTTATGGCGAATCCTCTACGAGCAGCACCTCCATCCTTTATAGAGAGGACAAGCCCTTCCTGAAGCACACTGTCTATTATTAGCATTGCTTAAGATAAAGAAATGCAGAATATCGTCAATTTATTTCGTCTAAATTGTTCAGGAATAAAGCTTCTTTTAATTTCCACAATGAACATTACTGGGCGGACGAACATCCACATATTATTCATCAATGGTGACACCAACAGCAATTTATTTGATTGAACCCTTTATTTTACGCGTACAAACATACTTGCATTTTTACAGGAGAATTTACACAACCTACTAGGAGATGTTCCTCTTAATATTAATCAGAATTTATGGTTTATGCACGACGAAGCATATGATTTAATTTCCTGAAAAAATAGTACAAAAATAAATAAAATTAAAACAAATCGTTCCGAAGATTAATAAAATAATTTTTATTTCGAAAAAACTCTACCTTTAAGATAGTGACACTAATTTGTACAAAAACCAGTGGCGTACAGTTGCCGGAATGAGCGCCACTGATGTAAGCCCTTTGAAAACGTATCATGAAAACGGGGCATTTTCGGATCCATGTTTACATGAACTTTTTTTCGTATTGTCAAATGTAGAATCTGTTTTTAAATTTTCCTCACAACATTCTGTAACACCCTGTATATTCAAACCTTTGAATAATAATTTACTACGAACCTCCAGTTTTCCTTTTTCATTGCTAGAGTGCGTGTTAACCAACTTTCCATAGTTATCTCAAACGGTGGTTTCTTTATTGGTTTGATGATCATTTTACCCGCAACGTACAATCATAAAATCATCAAAAATTGGGGAATTCCTTCCCTGCGGAATGAAATCCTTTTCTTACTGAAGCTGTTTAAGGTGTAGGAATAAAATTTTTCAGTTTAGACTAGCTCATATTTAGGGAAAGGGCGAAAAGAGTAAATTTTGATGGATTGCGATCTAAGCCATATCGATTTGTAATAATTGTATTAGGTGTACAAGCTCACAAGTCCCAAATTAATGTGAGTAATTCATTAAATGGAGCTTTACTGATTGGATTTTGTAGAAATGTGAGCACACAGAAATTTTTCATGAATTTTGAACGCCATTACTGTGATGATCTTACGCAGATACCGCTTGGAAGCATCGAGGCGTTATGGAATTCAACTTTATCATTGTATATCGGCTATTCTGAGAAACGGATTATTGCAATACTTTCTTGAATCCACAATCATTCTCTATTTTAAGATTTCAGCATGCCGCTCCAATAAATCCAAAGAATGTTCTTGTTTTCTGAATAATCCTTAGAGTGTGAGTGATATCTTGATATATTTCACTTCGTATGCTTTTATGGTGTATTTTCTATTAGATACATTTGTTATTTTTAGTTTCTTCGTCGCATTAACTTGCTGGGGGGATCTTTTCCCTGGCGATTTGGAACACTACAACTGCAATTTTCCTTTAGTGGAGTAAGTTCTGTTCATGCTAGTGTACCTGTACAATATTATTTAATCACACACACGTCAAGTTTATAATAAAAACGGAGCACCACTTCACAGATTTGTCCATTATTATTTATTAAGTTTTTGATAAAGCAGGTGTAAATTCAAATCTTCTACAGCTCGACAGATCTAACGATGTGGGTCACGCCCAGATGCGCATTAAACTAAGTTGAAGGGAGGGTGAATTTGAGCCATTGCGAAGTGACTGCAGCTCGTCTTTGCTTGTCCTAGTGCTCTCACTTCAACTTTGCGCACTCCCACCCGCACCTTTAGACCTGTCGAGCTGTACTGGGTCTCAATTTAGTGGATATTACCAGTTTTTTAAACCATTTGTTTATACAATAGTCGTAGCGGTACATCGAGAAAATCGCAAATGTCTGTCAAATTGTGCGGGAAGTGTGAAATTAGGTACACTTATTAATTAGATCAAAATAAACGATTTGACCCGCAGCACCCCTACTTTCAACCCTTCGTTTTCAAAAGTGCCCAGTATTTAGTTTTTTCCATCCCCTAACGATAACTCCTTTGTTTACAACTTTTAGAAAAAATTATATTAATAAAAGATTTAGGAATTCTTATAAGGAACATTTTATATAAGGATAGAATTTTCACAAATATCAACGCTTATCGAGATATGTGGGAAAAACTGATTTTTGCAGTTTCATTACAAAATCGGTCATAGTTTTCTTGTTTATCGTTTCTCAGAAAAATTATTCAAATAAAAGATGTAGATATTAATATGATCAATATTTTATATATATAATACTTTTACAGAAAGCAACCCTTAACAAGTTATTTCGATATTTCTGAAAGTAAGCAACCCTTAAGTATGAAATCGCTCATATCTTTTTTATTTGTAACTTATGAGGAAAAACATGTGAATAAATATTATAGAAAATTATCTTTTGGGCATTTTATGTTGGAATGAAAATTTCTCAAAAGTCAACCCTTAACGAGATATATCGAAAAAACCAGAAACTGTCAATTTTCACATAAAATCGAGCATAACTTTTCTATATTTCACTACAATGACATTATTGTTATATAATTCGGTAGGTATATGGATGTAGAAAATATAAGTAAGGGGTAATTTTTTTACAAAAACTCACCCTTAGCGAGATATTTTGACAAAAACAAACTTTCGGCACTTTTTAGAAAAGTTTTCGTAACTTTTTCAATTACGTTATTTCTTCGCGGTTAATAATAGCCAATTACAGTGTATTTCATGAAATCATAGTGATTTTGCACCATATCACACTGGTGCGGGAATTTTCAACGTACAAAGTGTAGGGTTTATTCGCGGTAATATAATTAAGAAGAAACAATCTAATTGTACCCAAAATGTAAACAAAGGTCGATTTTTATATCAAGGAAGACATATTTTGATGTTATTTTCTTGGGGGGTGGTTCTCACCTCCAGCTCTTCACAGGGGGTGACATTGAAATTTCAAATAGGAAGGCGGGTCTGGTGATACATCATTGGAAAGCTAATTCCTTGGCCTTTTCATTTTTGCATTTTTTTCACTTTATTTCTATCAGTAGCTAAGTAAAATACTGAAATATTTATTTAAACACATTTGGCTTAAGTGCGCGAGCTCGTTACGTTGCGGGCGTCGCGGCGTATGGTTTCGCTCGGGTATCGCATCTCCTTTAGACATTTTACATGCGAAAATAAAAGGTAAGCGCTTCAACAGCAAGTTAGTATTATCTCACCGACTCGTATTTCAGTGAGAACAACCAAATAGAAGACTAAAAAGAGATGTGACACCCGAGCGAAACCATACGCCGCGACGAAATTTCAATGTCTCCCCCTGTGAAGCGCTGGAGGTGAGAACCACCCCCCCAAGAAAATAACATCAAAATATGTCTTCCTTGATATCAAAATCGACCTATGTTTGCATTTTGGGTACAATTAGATTGTTTCTATTTAATTATATTACCGCGAATAAACCCTACACTTTGTACGTTGAAAATTCCCGCACCAGTGTGATATGGTGCAAAATCACTATGATTTCATGAAATACACTGTAATTGGATATTATTAACCGCGAAGAAATAATATTAACCATCGTAATTGAAAAAGTTACGAAAACTTTTCTAAAAAGTGCCGCAAGTTTGTTTTTGTCAAAATATCTCGCTAAGGGTGAGTTTTTGTAAAAAAATTACCCCTTACTTATATTTTCTACATCCATATATGTACCTACCGAATTATATAACAATAATGTCATTGTAGTGAAATATAGAAAAGTTATGCTCGATTTTATGTGAAAATTGACAGTTTCTGGTTTTTTCGATATATCTCGTTAAGGGTTGACTTTTGAGAAATTTTCATACTAACATAAAATGCCCAAATGATAATTTTCTATAATGTGTGGGTACACTCTTGCTGTTTTTATGATAGTAGGTTTGGCGGAGGAATGTTGCAGCAAGTTTATAATTTTTAATCAAGCGTGATCACAAAAAAAGTATTGCTTCCCTTTTTGTTTTTAATAATCATTTGTCAGTGGTTTACATTTTTTTCATATAGGTACAAAATTATTAACGTTTTCGCAAAATGCCATTTGCTTCTTCAGATTCACCTATTTAAATCTATCTGAAGAAGCAAATGGCATTTTGCGAAAACGTTAATAATTTTGTACCTATATGAAAAAAATGTTAACCACTGACAAATGATTATTAAAAACAAAAAGGGAAGCAATACTTTTTTTGTGATCACGCTTGATTAAAAATTATAAACTTGCTGCAACATTCCTCCGCCAAACCTAACAAAAAAAAAAATTTTCTATAATATTTATTCACGTTTTTCCTCATAAGTTACAAATAAAAAAGATATGAGCGATTTCATACTTAAGGGTTGCTTACTTTGAGAAATATCGAAGTAACTTGTTAAGGGTTGCTTTCTGTGAAAATATTATATAAATCTAAAATTTTGATCATATTAATATCTACATCTTTTACTTAAATAATTTTTCTGAGAAACGATAAACAAGAAAACTATGACCGATTTTGTAATGAAACTGCAAAAATCAGTTTTTTCCACATACCTCGATAAGGGTTGATATTTGTGAAAATTTTATCCTTATATAAAATGTTCCTTATAAGAATTCCTAAAACTTTTATTAATATAATTTTTTCTAAAAGTTGTAAACAAAGGAGGTATCGTTAGGGGATGGAAAAAACTAATTACGGGGCACTTTTGAAAACTAAGGGTTGAAAATAGGAGTGCTGCGGGTCAAATCGTTTATTTTGATCTAATTAATAAATGTACCTAATTTCACACTTCCCGCACAATTTGACAGACATTTAGATGTACCGCTACGACTACAATTGACGTTCGTAGGTAATCATTCCTGCAAATAACAACTTTTCTGATGGAAAGGCATATTGGGCCTATTCTGGATTACGATGCGATGGGCGTATTTTTTTTTTCGTAATCTTTTACAGTTTTGATATAGACTCTGCTCTTTTATTATTGGCTGATGCTTTTAATCAGTCAAACCCAACTTAAACAGAACACTAATAAAGTTTATCCAACTTTAATATTATGAAATACAATATAGGGAAAATTAACACATTGATACGATTAAATAGACAATTTTATCGCTAAATAATTGACAACATTATCGACACAGTTGGCGGAACTTTTATATAATTAATTGTATATCTCATTAAATTAGATTAGAATAGGTCAATCGATAGAAGGAACTTTTAACATGCTTATAAAATCATTTCTATAATGGGTATTTGCAAAATAAATCTTTTCAATTTTAACGAAATCTGTTTATGAATCTTTGCAGATTCTTATATCATGCTTGAACAAACTATTTTTTGCAGAGTTATTATTTGTTGACCTTTTCGAGAAAGATTTCCAAAATGAAACTGAAATAAACGTTTCTTTCATTTGTTTCATTAAATTTCTGTTTTATATAAATAAACAAAGTTTAATTTGCTTTATATACAGAAACCTTTGGGTTTTATTCCTGTACCGAAGATCAAAGTTCAACAGCTTTTATTTATTTTTGCTACTAGATTTGCATAAACGTATGCGTCTGCATCATATTAGTATTAAAATTGAAATTACATAAGAGTGTATGAAAATTAATTGATTTAAATACGGTAAAATTTTAGCGAATGTTTTAATATCAATCGTATGCCAGTTTAAATGACCACTTTCGTGAAATATTTTTCAGTATTTCGTAATTAACTGACGATTATCAACATCAAATTTTCCACATCGAAAATTTAAAAACGTAAGCTCTCCTCATTGAAATTCTGCTAATAACGTAAAATCCAATTGCATCCGTGGATATTTTGACATGTAAATGCACATAAACTAAGGGATTGAAATTCTGCATATTTATTGTGGCTCCCAAACCAGCACTCGAACTGCATCGTTTAGCATTCATAAATGTTTATTTATGTCTCGCTTGTGTAACCTGCATCGCTGTTTCAACACCATCTGTGTTTATACTAATCGCATGTGTTTGCCCTTCGGTTCGATATAATAATAAAAAATGTTTAAAAAAACCTAATTTTCAAACTCGAAACGAATTTTAGTCCGTTTTCGTGTCAACAGCATCACGCGAACTATAAAAATTATGACAATGCATACCTACCATCTCTAACCCTCCCGCAGTGTTAACTTTTGCTTATATTGCACGAGATTATTGGGAACATATTAAATTATTGCACACGCATTGTAGCCATTCCTCGGATCATTAATAATCTCAATGGGGAAGTTTTCCTTCCAGCTATATGTCGAATATTAATTCTGTTGAGTGCTTTGCTCGAAAAGATTCCAAACTAATTCAATTTGTGTACAGATTTGTCGCTGAACAGTATATTTACCTATCATTTCCTGTTATGAATAAATTATGTTCTGAATACGAGTAGAAGCATTTATACATTTATAATCTTTACTTTATCATGTAAAAACCAAATTACTAGCTTGAAAAGTTTACAATTTCCTTTATGGAAACCGTAAGCCGTATGTATTTATAATGTAAAATTACCAAACCTCAAATTCTCACATAGATACAAGTTGAAATTATGAGATAAAGGTCGATAATTTAAGGACTTATTATTTGGGGTGGCCCTTCTACTCTTCCGTATATAAATTCACAGTGGAATTTCCTTTCAAAACACGTGGAGCCAACTTTGTAGTATTATACATAACGACTTTTTCGTATAACCACGATATTGTTGCGTCGAATTTTTAAAAGGCAAATTTTAAAGATAATGGAAAAACTGATTCCTAGGCATTTTTTTGCTAAAACCTGACCACAAAACATGAATAGGTGTGGCATTTTCTTTTAAAAAACGATAGAGATTAATCTAACCTTCTTATTTTATTTTTTGTCCACATTTTTCCTTTCGTAGCTTTTCTCGCCTCAACCTGTTTTTTCCCATTTTTCACATTCCTTTTACGTACCGGTCTGTTTTATATGTCCTTTATATAGTATTTGCGTCTTGCTCTTATTTCATCACGTATCAAAAGCTATTTGAAATGTTACCATATACGCATTGAGACACTACATGTTGATAACGACACATAGTGTCGAAACGTGTTGCGTTACATTTAAATTAAATAGATGATGGAATCTCTTGTTTTTATTATTAGTTACTTATTTGCACAAAGTAAGTTTGGAGAAAATTAATCCTATCGCACTATTTACAGTGCTGGCAATGGGTTATACTTTCATATAGAATTCTGATTTATTTCGTACTTTCCTAGGCAAATGAAGGTAAAAAACGCCACCAAATTTTGACTCAAAACAGGGCAGTGTAATTTTTGGTAAAGAATTTCTTGTTATTTTGGGCCAAGTATCCCCATTTGCCTCCATACTTGTGGGAAATGTCACGTTTTGCCATTGCAACAATAATTTTCAGTACAGGAGAAATATGTTTTAGGGTCACACTAATTCCCACAAAGACGGGGAGTGATTTTTTTAGTTCGTTGTTGGTATCATTTTGATATACTAAAAGTCTAGACAAATCTAACTATGCAAAATGGGCTTTTTGGCTGCCATCTTGAAAAACATCAAAAATTTAAAAAAATCCCTTGTAATCGGGGAAAAAGTCGGGGAAAGCTTATATTTGGCCATTTTTTCATTATGGTGCCCTAATGAAATCCTGATTTTCTTAAACACTAGAAATCGCCGCCAGCGCCGCCATCTTAGTGTAAACATACTTATATACAAAGTGATAGTGAATATAATTTTTTACAACTTTTATATGATACAAATGGTTTTTCAGATCAACTCTTTACAAGTTATGACAGAGTTTGATATCTGATAAGACAAAAGTCGCTCCAATCATAAATGAAGTTACAATACCGTGAACTTTGTGGTGCAACACTGGCAGCTAAGCTTATATCAGGAATGGCAAAAGCTATGAGTGCGTTATGTTTGCGTGGACCGATTCAACTATCGTTCTTTCATGGTTGAAAGGTAGAGCGAGCCGCTGGACCACTTTTGTTAGCAATCGCGTATCGGAAATCTTAACAATTCTTAATTTCGAAAAGTGAGGTTATGTAGCCACGGACATAAATCCCGAAGATTGTACCTCACGAGAATCCCGCAGAACTGCAGATACATTATCTTTGCTGGAATGGGCCAAAAAACATGCGTGAAATGAGGGTTAAGAAAGAAAGTGCAGATATACCTGACACACACGAAGAGAAGATAGTTATGAGTTGACAGTAACTGAAAAGAAAGAAGATGAACTAGAGCGGACAAAGTTTTCGGATTACGAAAGATGTTGAGGTGTAGGAGGAAAGAGAGAAAAACCGAACGAAAAGGCATGCCAAATTCTATAACAACGAAAGATATCGATAAAACATTACAAATGTGTATCAGATAAGAACAACATAAAGAATTTAGAGAAGAGATAGATCAATTAAGGAAAGGACATGGGATTCCGAGAAAAAGCGTGTTGTACACTCTCTGCTCAGTTTTGGATAAAAATGGTCGCACAGATCTTGCCCAAACACGTTTTGAGAATCGTCATCCAGTTATTATAGAGTCATCTCATAGGTGATGCTCATAAACGAACTCTTCACGGAGGACCACATATCATATTAAATTATTTACGATCTAAATACCGTATTGTACGCGCAAGAAATCAAGTAAAGACATATTACAGGAAATGTGAATTAATGCATTAGACATGCTAAGAGTAATAAAACACAGGTGATGGGTGGGACAGCTTCCACAAGTGATACTCATACATAGCAAACTCTTTAAATCAGCGGGGGTTGGCTAGGCAGGACCCATCAGTTTGAGATTTTCACCTGGGCGGAGTACAAAATCATACAAAGGATACATATGCCTTTCGTATGCATGTTCACTCACATTTGGAGGTTGTTTCCAATCTTACTGCGCAAGGCTTCATTTCAGCATTCAGACGATTCACGTCAAGGCGTGGACATTGTAAAGATATACATAAACAGTGACAATGGCACTAATTTTATTGGAGGAGACAAACAGCTTCAAGAGATATTTGATCGCACCAAGTGAAAATTGCCTGAGGAGGTATCTTAAATTTTAACTGTTGAATGGATAGCATGGAATTTTATCCCTCCTCACGCGGATTCATCTAATAAGGGCGATCGGTGATAGTTGTAAGTTAACGTTTGAAGAGAGAAAAATAAAATAGAAAATAAATATTTTTTACACACTACCACCTACTTCATGCTCCAACGAAGGTACTGTCGGGTAATACAAAGAATCTAGATGAAAATTCTCCTATAGTCGATAGGCGATAAGTATTGAAATGATGGATGTACAGAACATTAAAAACCAAATGATTATTGAATAGCAGATAAAAGGATACAATACACATGAATGAATAATAAATATGAAAATATTAAATGAATGATGTTGAAGGGTAAGAAATTTTATGTTTTTTCAAGACGGAGGGCAAAACACGCATTTTGCATAGTTAGATTTTTCTAGACTTTTAGTATGTCAAAAAGATACCAACAACGAACTAAAAAAATCAATCCCCGTCTTTATGGGAATTAGTATCAGGTATCACCTATTTTTTGCATATATCTCCTGTAATGGTAACAGGATCACTGATCAGTAAGGCATCCCTTGATTGTAGAAGACCTCTGTTGTTTTTATGATGTTTGTAGATGTGATGTCTTGCTGGAAAGGGGAGAGACCTGATTTAGTACAATCCTTGAATTTTAAACCTTTACGGAAACACAGTTGTTCTTTTATTATAAACAAACATTTCAAAAGCGTTGTTAAAAAAAGGACTTACCAAATAGGTATGTGAAATAACGTGGTGGTTTGACCTTTAGATAAAGTTTCAAGGGAGTGCTGTAGAAATTCCGGATGCTCGTAAACTAATTTTTGTTGAATGATTTTTTAAAGAAATTAATTGAGGCGGTTCATTGCCTCACTACTGTACACGTTTCAACAAGTTATGAAGCCTTCCTCAAAAATTTAGCGCTTCAAACGCCAAAAAAGGATACATTAATAGATTGTAAATACTGACATTTCACATTTATTAATATAATTTTGTTTGTTCCAACCGCAGAATGTGGGCGTATAAATTTTGTTGATTAAATGTCATTCATTACTGTTGTAAGTAATTGAGTGAATGTATCCTCAATGGCGTCACTTTTATTTATGAATTGTTGCTCCTTTTTTAATTGTTTACTTTATAATATCTATACACAATATATTTAACTGCTGTAGGTATAGTAATTTAGTCAGTGCAGTGACTTGAATTTAGATTAATTTAGGCGAAGAATTAATGTACGATTGTTTATTTGTTTAATGATAACATAAAAATTCCAGTTGAATTTTGCATTCATCTGTCTCTATTTGTTATTTATTGTTAATATCATACTTAAAATTATTTTAGAAATTTGATGGGGAGAGACCGGAGTGTTTAAGTAGTGTAAGAGCTCAGTCTATGAATTTTGTTAAAAATGGTAATCTGTAAGAACCTCAACAGGAACAGGTTTTGGATACTCTGAAATTTCTTGTAAAAGTAAATGAAGTGCTCTTTTAATGCTTCTTTTATTACCATCTCATGACTATATTACACAATACTTGTTTGTTTTCTCAACCACAAATTTGTTTTCTATGTAAGTTTTCCAAAATCTCTCCAGTTTCGTATGGGAGAAGCGTGCCGCGATTCTATCCATTTAACCATAAATAACAATTAAATTCCAAAATCTTAATATGTAAAACCATTGCGAGCCATATTTTCGATTATTGAAAAACTTATGTTAACCTATCACTTGACTTGTTCGATTGCCATGTCATGGTCGGCTACTAACAAAAAATCCGAAAAAAATGGTATCAATGCGATGAAATGGGAATAAGTCAGAAACTATTAAACATAGGGATAGGAATATGTAATACCAAAATATTCCAGTAAGAAAATGGTCATTTCATTTAAAAAAAGTGAATTTTTAGTCTTTGAATTTTCCTAAATTTGGAGCCCCATAGATGAGGTCGTACGCAACGTAACTTTTTGTTAAGTACACCAAAAGCAAGTCCTAAAATTCGGTTAAAATAGCTACAATGGTTTTCAAGTAATGAATTTTTAAAGTACCGTCTGCATCCGCCATTTTTTTTAAATAAATCAAAATAACTAAAAACTGCGATAAAAAATAGGGGCCCCCATTTAAAATAACGAAGTTACTAGCTACTTCTGGCATTTCCGGATGTGCTGCCTTTTTGAAAATATTTTACTTCGATTCGGCTTTCAGAGTAACCCCTAACATTCAGAAACCTACCTATAAAACGTTCCCGAAAACGTCTAACGAAAGCTCCCAAAAAACACCCTTTTCCATGTTTTTGTAAATATGTTGTTTACGATTCCGTCCGTTTTTCCCTGTGCCGTAATTATCGTTCGAAAGTTTTAATTATTTTTTTATTTGTTTTATTTTTATTAATCTTCGTATATGTATATTTATTTAGTGGTTAAATATTTCTAGACTGTTTGCAAATCTATCTACATTTGCTATGATGACTATGTGTCATCTGCATAACTGATTTTGATGATGTTCATGTTCATTTAGCTCTCAATTTAACTACATATTTTAATGACTGGGTATGTAGAATTACGCTAAATAGAGATGGGTTTAAAACGCATCCCCTTCTCACTTCGGAATGATCCAGAAGTTTACATCATTATTCTAATATCTACTTCATACACACATTCCTTTCCAGATTTATACTCTTTTTATTTTATCAAATTCTAAGCGTCTCCTAAATCCAGTTTAGTTGTCTATACTGCTTTTCCTATAACACTAACATTCCCTGGCATGGTTAGTGGTTATTAACGTTATCCCTATGTAATTTTTTCATTCTAAATTTCTAAGTGATAAAGGAAAATGACAATATTTAGAGACAATAATTTCATTAACTGTAGCTGTAACGATTGTAGTTGGTCTCTAGAAACCGGGAAACTTTGTAGTTCAAGGATATAGTATCCTATCGGTGATAGAAATGGGTTAAAAGTTCACATAGATTCATAAATAAAATAAACATAATAAAAATGTAAGTGTTAATGCTGATGTAAGATCTAATTTTATCTGTGTGTGTATCCGCTTGCTTTCCACAAGATTGTATGTAGTTCAATGGTTAAAAAATCTTGTAGTAGTGTAGTAGTAGCAAAAGTTGTTTAGAGACTAAAAATTAGTTCATTTCCACTTATCGTTTACATTGCTCAAATTTTTGGGGTTATTTCTTTTTAATGAGTGTAATACGCAAATTTTTCCGTCAACTAAAAAATGTGCTAAAAAGACGAAATAAATTAAAAATGTATGTCATTATATCATGAAATTATAGATAAATCATAGCATCTCCATGACATTTAACACGTTTTATCTTTTGTTGTGATAAAAAGTTAATATTTGCCGATGCGAATCTATCACCAATTTAAATAATTTTATAGATTAAAACGCGCCAAGTTAAATAAAATAATAAACAATTTACACTTTCGTAACCTCTACATTTTATATGATGCACAAAAATAACTAGTATAAAGTGCGTAAATAAGATAAATAGACACTTATAAAA
Source organism: Pyrocoelia pectoralis (assembly GCA_036250285.1). NCBI lineage: Eukaryota > Metazoa > Arthropoda > Insecta > Coleoptera > Lampyridae > Pyrocoelia > Pyrocoelia pectoralis. Next base: position 74,812,955 of record CM070075.1, on the reverse strand, counting down.
ACATGGAACGCATTTTAGATTCATTATTTTGATGTGTTTAGTAAGCACGATCATCTTCAATAAGGTTTGCGTATATGGTGGAAAGAAACGATACGGGTATCAGGAAACATCAAAACAAACACACCCTTACGTAAGTTTATTCTACGAGTTTTCTGAGCACATGAAAGGGATCATTAAATTTAATAAAATGTGTTTATTTAATACGAGCATACCTTTATTTAAATAGCATATACCGTAGCGTTTATGAAAACTGTTACGTAACCCCCCTCCCTCGTTGTTTAATGTGTATAAATTATACGAAATGCTACATTAAAAGCGAGAGGTCTTGTCAGTCATTTTATTATCTACATATTTTCGTGAAATAAATAATAGTAATATTTTTAGACAATGATTTCGGTATCTCATTAATTGCTCATTTAAATATTCAAATGCCGATTAAGAAGATGATACAGATCTTAATTCGAAATACCTACTTATGTTTTATTTTTAATTACGTAACGTTCTCGTAAAATTTAACAAACCAAAAACCGGAAGATTTATTAAAACTGCCCAAAAGAACATTTTGGTTGTGGAGCGGCAACATACTTTGGCGTGATTTTAATAGAGTGATAAAAATGGATGGTACATGTAGATATTTGTAATTATCGAAATTTGCATATTTATATGACAAATGAAAGTAGGCCAGCAATATTATTTATTATAAATTGTACAAGATAGGCTATGTTTCCTTTTAATATTTAATTTAGAAACACACTTAAGTGATTTAAATTGAAACTGCGCACAAATTGCGCGATATTATATAATTTAGATAATTTAAAATTTAATATAAACATTGTTCAAAATAAATATAGTGCGTACTAAACAGTTTCATTGGAAAATTACAATAAGTAACATACAAAAATTGTGGTTGTGTAATTGAATAGGTATATTAAATTAATAGACCATGACGATTAAAAACGGAAACGAGAAATATCCTTACACCTTACAAATAGCAAGTAGGAGTGGGCAATATGATTAATACAAGTTTCTATACGCAGTATGCCAGAGGAAAACTTAAGTCACTCAAAATTTAAATGGTTATCATACAACGGCTGTATAATTTTAATCAGTACAGATGGTCAACTCTACAAGGAGGGTGAAGTGACAGCTAATCAATTTTTTTGCCAGGAAGTAGGTATATTCGTTTAAAATGGGGGGGGAAATAATGCCTTCCCAATTGGCAAATTTCGGTGTACATTATCTTAAGTTAATTGGTCCGGGAGCTGCCCACCTTTTTTGCAATCAATTAATATAGGTACTTTTTATGCTAGTGCTAGACGTTTTTGATACGTTTTTGTTTTGTTAGTGCTAGCTGTTTCGTCTACCCTTCAGGTTTTTAACGTGTTTAACGTGTTGTACATCCATTTGGATTAGCTCCTTCATATTTTGTAACTTCAATTTAAAATTTCAATTTCGCAACTGGTTTATCACCTCCTTTATGGAGTTTTGAGGGGCCCCGTTGTTTGAGGCTCCTCGTAATTTAAATTTTAAATTTAATAAGAATCTCTGGTAAGTGACTTCTACTTGCTCCTTTCTCTTTGTCATTTAACTGTTTAAGGTTTGATAATGGCCTAAGTTCAAAGGCCGAAACTAGTCACCTTTAATGAAATATTTTGAAGTTGGGATTAAAAGACTTTAAGATTTAGAAGTTTTTTATTCGATTTACTTTTTATGCTTCGTGAGCGGCTTTATTTTAACAAGACGCCAAACTTTTTCCTCTGCGAAAATTTGCGCAAATGGGTCCTACGGGGTGCGCAGGGGTAAAACACGTTGATGTGGTAATTACAAAAAATTGATTAATATCACTTCATTTTTTAGCTAACTGTGAATTTTTTTTGTAAGTAATTGAAAATAACATTTGTCCTACAACAAAAATGAGTCCATCAAGAGTGTCCCTATCTGAAGACATGTAGGTATTAGTACATTAACAAAAATAATGAATATCAAGCTGATTTTTTTTCTGTAGCTTAATAAATATTTGCATAATTAAATGCCCACTTTGTCCCACAAATTAATTGGGCCGTTTTCCCATGATATTCATCCATTTTTTGTCATTTCCAAATCAACGTGTTTTTCCCTGCACACCCCCGTAGGACCCATTTGGGAACATTTTCGCAGAGGAAAAAGTTTACCGTCTCGTTACATTAAAGCCGCTCACGAAGTATAAAAAGTATATTATGTAATTGACTGCAAAAAAGGTGGCCGGCTCCCGGGCTAAATCCTTCTAGGAGTACTTTGACGTTTGATAGTCCATATGAAATTTTAAAATACTTTAAATGACTGTTATCATTATCTTGAATAATTTGTTTATTTAAAATTTATAAAAAAACAGACTTTTGTTACGGCAGGAAAATCCGTTTTAAATAATCCTTTATCTTAATTACAGTTGTTATTAATACGAAATTACGAAATCACCTTTTTATTTAGATTACATACGTTTAATATTTGTACAACTTAAATTAAATTCATTTTAACTAACGATGTTATAAATATATCAAACGAAAAACACTAAAAGGCATTTTCGAATTATTATTAATTTCTCTATTTATATTGCTTGACTGGATAACGGATTGTGAGATTTATGCAATTCGTACATTATTTCAATGTAATAATAATTATGTTTCAATTCAATGGAGAAATATTAACTTTTCACAATAACGTGAACTTCAAAGTTGGCATTTATGATATTGCTATTGTTTTGGTATGCCTTACAGTCAATTTATTCGGTTCCATTGTTTTCCAATTATGTTATTTTGTATATAACTGATCAATGCGTTGGCGTTCTGATTATTACCAAAAGTCCCGCAAATAGTACAAATTAGTTGATTACATTGTGACGAATTTGCATAAATAATGACTTTGTGTATACAAAATCTGCGAGCCTGTCGCCTACTGCCAAAAATATGGATTCCGACAATTTTCATTTGAGTAAGTCGGAGCAAGTTATCTTATTAAAAATCAAATATAATCAATCAAAATACCTCCCCCATATTTAATTTTATTAATGTAAAAGTTTCAATTTACTGTAGCGACTAGTTTTGACCGTAATGGTCATCCTCAGGCTTAAAGTGATGCATCAACTTTTCAACTATCAGCGTTATTAGCACTTTCCATACTGTACCTTGCTGGTTAGATCTCATTTAGTATGTTGTATTCGTTTAGGAAACTTATGCTTCGTTTGCTGCATGTCGTTTCGTAGTTTCAAAAATGTTTCATTTCCTTGTTTTCCTTCATTTTTCAAAGATTTTATTTTTTATATTACTAGATAGGTACTTCTAATCTCTTGCTTCTGGTTATTTTGCCCCCTGTTTTGATTTTTGCAGTGAATGATATAATGCTAGCATAGATCGACGTTTGGTCAGAGATTGTACTCCCTGACTCGGAAGGGGGTTGTGTAAAAAGCCCCGATAGCGTATCTGATTCTGGACAGGGTTTAAAGTCGGCTTTGTTACCGTGGAATATACAATTCATCCATAGTCGAATTTAAATAACACTGTAGTAAAAGTCAGCTAAGAGTAAAGTGAAGGATTGTATAGGGACAATTTGACCTTGGCATTGATTGGTTAACACACGAGGCAAGTTTACAAAACTAAATTTGTCTAAAAATTTAATATTGCAAGTTTTGCAATATTAAATTGTCTAAACTTGTTACATCTGACCGTGATTTAAATTTGGTGAAATTCAAAGTCGACCATTAAAAGGAAAATTAAGACACATTTTACATTAATTAGCTAATAAGCCCTAATGCAGAATGCAGTAAAATATTTGTGGTTATAAGGTTATTGTTGTGTAAAAATTTTGTATGTTACTGAATAAATTTGGATTGTTTCATGAAAGTCTGCCCCTAGCAATTTGAGTCGTTAAACTGCCAATTAAATTATTATTTGTTCGTATGGTAAAATTGCACCTTTCTCATTTTTGGATAAATTCTTGAAAAAAATAAATGTAAAATGTTTAAATTATTCGCGGGATTTGAAATTTAGTGGGGTAAATGTAACTTGAATGAAAGCGCTCTCTTCCACCATATTACTTCCTTCTTCTTTCTATCCCCTCCCTTGCACAGCCCACTCTCTCATAAAACATTCTCCTCTCGTCCTGCCCATACCTTATCCGTTTTTTCCTCATCTCTCTCATACACTCATTCACCATTAAAATTTCATTCCTCTTCCTCATACTTCACTGCTCTCTTTCCTGCTTGAACTCTTATTTTCTCAAATTTTATTTCTTCCTCCACTATATACCCTGGTGTCTCTCTATCCAACCCCAACGTCCATCTCCTGAACTCTCTCTAATTTTTCCCACTCCTTCGACCCCCATATCTCTGCTCTGTATCCCATCACACTCCTTACTAGCTTGTTAAAAATCCACCTTCTCTTTTCCATATCCTTTCCAAAACTCTATCCCCCACTCTCAACACTAATCTATTCCCCTTATTTGCCAATTTTCTTATATGCGCCTCGTCCTTATTATCATACCTTAATACATCACACAGATATTTGCATTCATCTACACTCTTCACCTCCTCCTCCCCCACCATCACTTTTCCTTTACCGCTCTCCCTCTTCTCTTTTGGAACACCATTACTTTAGTCTTCCCACATTTGCACTTAAGTTCTTTCTCCCTAAATATCCCTTCACCACGTCAATTAACCCCTTCATTTCCTTCCCACTATCCACCATTACTACCATGTCGTCGGCACACGCTAACACCCACACTTTTATCCTCTCTATTACCACCCCTCCTCTCTGATGTCTCCGTAATTCCTCTTCTAAATATCCAATGTATAACGAGAAAAGGCTCGGGCTCAACGGGAATCCCTGCCTCAACCCTTTTTTCGTCAAAAACCTTTCATCTTTCTCTTCCCTCACTCTCGTCGTGCACCTTGTCTCCTCATACACTTCCTCTATCGCCATCACCAAATCTTGTCCTATCTCACATTTCCTTAATACCTCCCACATTTTTGTCCTATTTACATTATCAAATGCTGCCTTAATATCCAAAAACAAACTATACACTTTCCAGCACCTTGTCCACCACTTGCCTTAGAACATAAATATTGTCCACCGTCCGCCTTCCTTCCCTGAAACCCGTTTGCCAGTCTTGCACTAACCCCCTTTCCTCTATTTCCTTCTTTAACCTGCACCTCCCTGTATATCTTATACCCCGCATTCGTGATAGTCACACCTCTATAGTTTTTAGCCTCCTTCCTTTCCCCCCTTTATATATCGGAACTATCCCCGCTTCCTTCCACTCCTCCGGAAATCCTTCCTCTCCATACTCTACTTAATATCTCTCTTATCTTTTCCCTCTACTTTACTCTTATTTGATTTATAGTACCTATAGAGATTTTTAAAGATAGAGAAGTTAATCTCTGTGTCCGCCCCATTGTGTGTGCGAAATACATTTGATCAGATTTAACGCTCTGAGGGTTTTGGTCTTGACATTCTCCATGTGTCTTTCCCATGACAGCCGGTCATCAAACAATTAGTCCCAGGAACGTATTTTCATCTGTTTGGCCGTTTATGGTCTTGAAAGGTCTGTAGTGGGGAGTTCGCAGGTTGCAAAAATGCATGAATTTAGTTTTTGAACTAGAGAATATAAAACCTCTTTCCCAACCCACATTGAGTTGGATCAAGTATAATGCATTGTATCTTCGACAATAGTTTTCTTTTGAATTTTGAATTTTTAATTCTGTTGATATTTTGAAAAGTTCTGCCTACAATTGCATAAGTACTTACGTTTTTTGAAGAATTCTGTTTCTGCTATCAATACGACAATACCAAGGGCGCCGCCAGAAGATTTTCCCAGGGGGGAGAAGTACTATTGGGGGTTCATGGCTCTGGCGTTTTTTTAAGATTTCGTACAAAAAGTAGTATTATTTTTAATAACTTTTGCCTTTTTTCTTTTTCCCACGCCCGCCCTGGCCCCCCTTGGCGGCGCCCTTGATCAATACTACGTTCAAATAATTTCCTTCATGTACTGATTCATTTGCTTATAACTTCATTCAATGGCTTACCTAATAACTTACGTAATTACGCCTTCCATGACTCATTAATAGTTATTTCACGTTGTCCTTTTACTTACTTCTGTATTTGTTATAATATTCTTTCCAACATAATTGCCTTTGCATGTCACAGTTCAAAGTATCTATGACTTCCTTCGTTTAATTACTGTAGACACTGTCGAAGGATCAAATACTTTTATAATCGAGTGTTTTTAGACTAATATGGTTATCTGGTACTTAGAAAAAGTTGTATTATGTACTTAGTTAAGTGAACAAACGAGAATTAATTGATGAAGCTAAAGAACGTAATTTAAGTTCTTTATTCACCTATTTGGAATTTAATCAAACCAAACAAATGGTCGTGAGTTGTGAATTTTATTGTGTTACGTACTTTGTTTTTAGATCTTAAGGCTGTTAGGTGCTAAAATTACATGCGGATGTGATTTTCGAATGTCGTTTAGACTAAGAGGTATTTAGTACGTCCTCATATAATCTAATTTGGAGTTATTTACTTAAGTTATTTCAGTATGACCATGGTACAGATACGTAAATGCACCAAGAGGGTTTATTTTCCAAAAAATTGGGAGTACGGGTTGATAGCACTAATCAAATTTATTCTTAATAGTATCTGTGTGAGAAAATCAAACGACCTCTATTCGTAATCGTTCACTCCAAAGTCAATATTTAAAATTATTTGTATTTAGATAAAGCAACTTTTGTTTGAATAATAAATGAAGACTTAGTTTTAAGATGAACACGTAAATCAACTTAATAATATCGGTTTAAACGTAGCTAAATATAATTTTAATTGCAGTATAAACATTTGAAATACTAAACAATTCAAATTAAAAGTAAATATGCATTCGAATGTTAATGTAAAAATGTCCACATGAACAAACAGAATGTAGAAAAGGGGCGGGGACGGTGCAAAAATAACATTATCATTTTGTATATGCATGTGCATTCAAACAAGGTCAACCGCAAATGTTCTCATTTTGTAGTGGACTAAATTTTACTATCCAGACACTAATTTTGGATTATTTACTTTAATTTGGTAATTAAGATATTTCATTGCACTTCGCAATACTCGAAGGTTGGGTGCATTAAATTTAGATTATGCAAAATTTGCTTGGCTCAATTTCCAAGGTTCAAATAGATTTTTTGTATATACGCCAGCAAAATTTAAATTAATCCAATTCCATTAAGAAACCATTTTACTTTTCCTGTACAGGTCATGAACTGAAGGTTTTGTTTTGTACAAATTTCGACAAATAAGATTAGTCTTTTTTCTGTACAAAAAAACACTTCATCATTATTATAAAAAATGATTTAGCGTTTTTGGGTTTTTAGTTAAATTAAGTGTGCATAACTAATTACAGAGTACGTTTTAATTTTTTGTCCCTCGCTTCATATACAGTTGTTACATAAATTATTGTTAATTCAATACGAATGCCCTGAAACCATTAAAAAAATACCGAGTTCAGATTTTGTAACAGAACTTTATGAATGTTGCTCGTGGTTTGTTTAGTGTTAGTTAAATGACAAGACAATCTATAACTTCATTAAATATGAGTTAGAGTCTTAGCAATCGTTCCGTTAGATGACTTGAGGCTTGCCTCATAAATAACGGATGCGTTGTAATTTAATTTCACTTTATTGGATCAAACCGGGTTATTGCGAACATTCGAAGGCTCTGTTAAACATAATAGTCCTTAATTAAAACTCTTAAAATACGTAACAATGTTCTATATGAAGAAGAAGCTCTGGTCGTATAGCTTTTGTTATGCGGCAGCATAACTCCATGAAATTCACGCGTAATTTGGCAAGACGAAATGTTTGCTAAGCACCGTTTAAAGTTATCATTATTACCCATTTACAACATATCTGGTTGACATTTTCATTATTTAAATCTTTTAATTCTGCCTGATAATGTCTTCTCACGTTTGAGATTCTTGCCGTTAAAAATGATCTACTATCGGAGTAAAAATGCAAGGCCTCTGACTTTAGAAGCTTGTATCTCAGTAATTAGCAATCATAATTTAATGAAATAAAGTGCACTTAAAAGACCATTTATTTCTACAAAAAGGTGTACAGTTTTAGATTTTTACAATAGATCGTTAATTTTCTGTATCAGTGTATGTGAGAAAAAGTGCTAATTATGATTCAAATCGTACAAGCGCTCCACTTTAAAAATTAATTACGGCTATATTATTGAAACTGAGTGGTAGATACTTATATATTTGAAAAATGTATACTTTTTTGTCAATGTGAGATGCTTTTGAGGCCAATTGGTTTATTAGTCTTAAAGCTATAATGAAAAAACGACATCTTATGTAACTCAGTACCTGAACGTTCGATATTAACAATTTGACAGTAACATAACAAGGTTAAAGCAATTATACTGTGGTTTAACACGATTCACAAAAATAATGTCATTATACATCGTTTTTTTTTAAAGAAATTTTGAAAAAAGGATGCATGCACCAGTTGGAGGGGAGAAGAGCGGCCGCGCGGGGCAGCTGTTGTCGTACACTATTGCTATAAAGCGCATGGTTTTGTACAATGCAAAAGAATAATCACATTGTTGTGGGTTGCCGCTCGCTGCTTACGATGTGGTAGATTACCTCTCGCGGGAATATGTGCGTCTTTATTTCGCGATAAACTTTGAATTACAAGAAAACAAATTTTATTTTCAATAAGAGAATAATGCAGTTAGATTTAAGTAATATCAAATTTAGCATTTAAAACAAGAATATTTTCTTTAACTTCCGTAAATTGCAAAATAGCACATTTTCGGTTAGGGCTTATAAAACCAGTTAATCATATGAATAATCAATATTTATTGGCTGTCGACTTTTCAGAAGTGTGTGTGCTACAACATTTGTAAATTTGGTAACAATTTATGAAACAATAACAATTTTATGATAAGTTAAAACTGACCGTCAGCCAGGAAAATACTACATACAGCGTTTTTATTGCTGTTAATTAAAATAAAAGTTAAACAACTGATTCTAGCATTTTGGTTTTTACACATGTTAAACATATATAAATGACTAATGTACTGCCCAAAAATGAAGAAATTTCACCCCTCAGTTTTTTTGTTATGATCACTTAAAGTCAGAGGCCTTGCATTTTTACTCCGATAGTAGGTACCACTTATTTTATACAACAATATTTTTATTTAAACGTGCACCTCCTCTTCCTAATTTAAATTTAATGGGAAATAAAAGACAGGTAATCAGAAATTGTAATTGAGAAGTATCCATTTTTCTGTAATTCTTGTACTTATCTCATTATAAATTGTCATTATTGTCCCGAAAAACAAGCTTTTCAAACCCTGGTAACTTTTTCCCGAAAGTTATTTTCTCGTTTACGTAGACAGAACAGACTTACGTTGTTTTGAACGTGTTAAAAACAGTAAAAACTTAAGAAACAGTGGTAAACAAACCACTTGCAATAAACCTAAAACTCAGAAGAAGCTCATTTCAAAAATTGACAGAACCATTAGCAGGGGTAGAATATCTCAATTCTCTATAATAATAAGGACGAGATGTGAAATAAAATGGATAAACTGGAATCCTTCACTGTAATACACACTTTCTACAGTAATTTTGTGGATTTTATAATTTAGATATGATATCTAATCGCAGTAGTCAATTGGGCTATTGTAGGAACAACAACATAGCATTACCAAAAACGTTTACAATACTGCACGGCTAACGTCATTATAACCTAATTGTTCAAATCCTGAATTTGAGGACGAACGATATACTGAAAGAGGTACTCGTTGAAACCATTATCTAATAATGTCTTGTGGAATAGTGTGAACAATATTTGGGAAAGGGTGGCCATTTTCGCGGCCCCAAGAATTGTCACTCTAAGCCCAAGAATTATTATTTTTACCCCAAGAATTATTTTTTCGACCCCAGCTTTTTTATTATTTTGGTCCCAAGATTTCTGATCCCAAGAATTATTATATTAGCCCCCAAAATTATTATTTTAACCCACAGTATCATTCTTTTGGCCCCAAGATTTTATTCATTTTACCCCATGATTTTATTCATTTTATTCAATTGAAAAAATATATACTAAACCTACCTCTAACCTAAGCGCCTGAGTGGCAATATACGTTTAGGTTCGCATTTTTTTAGTTTCAAATACTGTTTAGTATCATATTCCCGTTTGTGTATCAATTGAAAGAAAATATATTAAACCTACCTCTAACCTAAGCGCCTGAGTGGCAATATACGTTTTGAGGTGGCATTTTTTTTTCAGTTTCAAATACTTCTATAAAATAAGCAAATAAACAAAATGTTGGGGTAAAATAAAAAAATTCTTGGGGTGATATGAATAAAGCCTTGGGGTAAAATGAATAAAATCATGGGGTAAAATGAATAAAATCTTGTGGCCAAAAGAATAATAATGTGGATTAAATTAATAATTTTGGGGGCTAATATAATAATTGTTGGGAACAAAAATTTTGGGACCAAAATAATGAAAAAGCTAAGGTAGAACAAATAATTCTTGAAGTAAAAATAATAATTCTTGGGGTGAGAATGACAATTCCTAGGATGCACAAAATAATATCTCTTTGGGAAATCAATTTTATCGCGCACTCATGAGACTTCAATTTTTAGTCGAAAGCTCAAACCTGTAACAATGAAGGTAATGTCATTTTATTAAGTTCGTCAAGAGCCTTGACCCATCTTATAGTGTTCGATTGATTGAAAAGGTCAACCATCTAACGTAAATACAGCCATACAAAGAATGTTATCGAGTAGAAAAGTATATTACTGGAAAATCGGCGTCTTGCGCCTAAATATCTCGAAGCCAGTGGCGAAACTACAATGCCGCAGACCCCACAGTGGGGCCGGGGGAGGGGGAGCTCGAAGGGGGGCCGTTTTTGAAAATTTTTTGCTAGCGACTGGAAATAGTTTTGCCTATTTCACCAATTAGAACCGAACGTATGCAGGCGCTTCATTCCGCTCGTGTCACGGTCGCCCCCTGTCAAAACGCTAAATCGACTTTTATTGCGGTGATCAGTGGCAAAAAAGTCGCAAGCTCGTTCAATGAGTGATTACTGATTATGTTTGTCACGAGTGGTCACGTAGGCGAAACCTTCGGTAAGACACGTCGCCACCCCGCCGCGCAGGAAGCGTGTCATAGCAGAGCATAGACGCCATAGACAAAGGAGACAAATCTCTGGTCGCCAGACAGGGGATCCTGTTTTTAGGGATCCATCCAAATCCTCTTCTTAAAAATATGTAAAAATAAGCTTTTCCTTTTATTTCACAAATGTTAAAAAAGAAACTTTTTATTTAATTGTGGAAATGGGATTTTTTGAAGTTCCGCGACTGCTCGAAGCAGTAGGTATTCTAAATAAAATGAGAACAAAAGCAATGAAGCAATAAAGATAAATGTTTTATTTGATTGGTCGAAACCAATTCTGTTAGTGTCAGAGCGGAGGCTTCCATGGCCAGGGTCAGTAAGACAAAAACGACCTCCGAGGTTAGAGCGTGTCAGTGTTGAACGAAAAGCTAACGTTTCGCCCACTTTCGTAAAAGTGGCCAAAACGTTGACTTTTCGTTCAACATTGACACGGTCTTACCCCGGAAACCGTTTTTGTCTTATTACTTCTGTTAGTGTTGTGTAACAGAACTGCAGGACTAAGTTGGTAGTAATGCACCTGATCCTAAGACAAATTGTAGTTGGTTAAATAGCTTCACAGAAACTGGCAATGTTTTGAAAGGTAAACCGCCAAGTACGCTATCTTGACCATACAGCCTTGAACACGCGTTTCCCAGGAAAGTGGGTTTTGCTTTTGCAACCAAATATTTCACACGCAAACCTCCCGCCTTTTTTAAGCTCATGTTAAGAACTTCCTTATGCCAATAAATATCTTCGTGAGAGAATGGTCGTAGCATAGCATTATCAGTCCTGAGATAAAGAGGGAACTCAATGTCAAATGGACATCTGTAGAGCAACAATCCGATCTCACGTTGTGGAATACTATTGGATACAGAAACTTGATCATATCAGCTTTCATTATGTATTAAGTATATTAAGGAGACTAAAAGACTAGGATCCGCTGTATACATTTCTGTCGATGAGGGAAGAATTTTTTTGACCTTAAATAAGGTAACATAACACTAGAGTAAACTACATCCAGATGGCCTAATGCAACCTATTAATCTTATTAAGGTAAAAGATACAATCAATCATAGTTGTGCCAAAATGATACATGTAGGCTATCTGAAAACCGTTTCTATCTTGTGTCTGAAGCATTTTTCCTCTCCACATATTTAAGGCGAGTACCATTTATGCTGACAATGTTGTGCTAAGAATGCGAAAAAATGGTAAAGTCCTTCAAACTGTAAAGAAATGAAGAATCTATTGAGTGTTGAGTATAGTTGTACTGTACCAATAAGATCGGACAGCAGATAGAAGACTCCGCTCCCATTTCTGTGACACCTCTCCGGTTTTGATGTTGGACTTTATTTTACTTGCATCGCGTCTCCAATTTGATTGCAGAATGTGTGCCACATAAAGTTTCTTCCTTTCTCATCAGAAGATTACTTTCGAAACTGTTACAAAACTATCCAAAAGGCATTTTTATTGCATCTTGATCAGAGCAAAATACTACAACCAAAAATATCCTATAGAGTAGTTTCAATGGACTACTTATTTTGCATCAGGCTGTGCTGTTGCCATCGCACCGATTAAAATGTTATTGTATACAACGATGATGATTTATTCCATGTCCGTGCAAAAAACCAAAACTAACTAACCACCTGCGAATATCACATAATTAATTAGTCAATTAAACTAAAATTTAGACCGCTCTACGACTGTAAAGATTCGTCACAGTTGAAAAACTAGAATTGCCACACATCGATTGTGCTTAATTTATCGGGAATGGAATGTTGCAAAATAACCGGGTCTTTACTAACTACGATTCCTAAATTTGAAAGTTTAAAGAACTGTGCAAATTGTTACGCATAATTACACTTTTTATTACGACGACCCTTACAAAAATAAATTGTTCATTGAGCTGCGTATCTAATACAAAATATCAATACTAAATATTGCGCTCTTATAGCATCATATTAACGATTTAAAAAAAAAGGTTGAATGAACTGCAATTTGTTTAGACAGGTGCGTTTTTGATGCTTTGATTACTTATAAAAAATAATGGGCTTTCGATGTTGAAGATTTTAATTTATTTTAAACTACACTTGAGAGTTCGCGTAAAAAAAAAGATTGTAGGTTGTCTTATAATTATACCGATAAACATGCACATTATTAGCTGTGAACAAATATGGATTATTAATAAATTACAAAATTGTGATGGATATTAATTATAATAATATCAATTAGTATGATAATGATAACCTAAAGGCGAGGTTAATGTGCGAATACAGGAGTGATTCTAGAAAAAATACAATGCATTGTCTTTTTATAATTACTTGTTACTAATTATGGTACCAAATGTAGATAAATTGGTTTGTAATTTGAAAACTGGACGTACAGTAAATTAAGGGAAATGCCGTTATATTTAAATAAAAAGGGGGGTAAGTCCGACCAATTTTTCTTTGCCATGGTGCGATTTAGGGCTGTGCTGCATAAGTAATTCATGCCTTAAGGGCGAAAACAACTGGTTATATTAATTACTTAAAAATTATGATTGCAAGTCTTTTAATTAACATATATTTTCGCTTTGGTTTTTGATCATTTAATATGTGTGGGAAGATTGTTTCAGTTTGACGTAGAGAATGTACCAACCGCAACGCAACTTTACTCAAAGTATCAAGGGACACTTACATGCATTGTACAGCTGATTAACACTAATATAAACCAATTTCATCGAAAAGATTTGCAAGAACAAAAATCCTACTGCCGGAGTAATCAATAGTTACTGCGAATAAGATTTTACGTATCTTTAGATCTATAGAATTTTAGGCAGAAAAAGAACTTAAACTTGTAATTAAAAAGTTCAAAATGTCAAGAAGTTTTACTTCCTTACGCAATGACCTGTAAACGATTAATAACTTACACCTTTAATAACAATACTGCTTATGTTTCTTCTGTTGATTTAATAAAGAATGAAAATAGGAAAATACATTAAAATAAATATAAAATTAGTTTAATCTAAAATGAAAATGCTTCGATAAATTTTTGGTTCGTATTTCTTCTACATTTCTGGAATGTAAATAGATTTTTTTTATAACAGATTTTCAATCTTCTTCTGGTTATAGTATCAAAACAAGCATTGTACATACGTCTAAAGCAGGCGTAAGTAGTTATTTAGATAATGGGACTTGCTGATGATCCTTCTTTTGCCCTTTTTGATGCCCATTCCTTTTCTATATGTCCAAGTCCTAGATTTACTGACATCGCAATAGAACTCTAACATATCCAAGGGTCCTTTCATGGAATCACCACTTAGACCTGCGTTGCTTGACATTGTTGATAAAAATTTAAATCTGAAGTCAGTCGAAGTGGTTAAAGGAGACGGCAACCAATTCCCAATAGTAGGTGGCTGCCTCACTTAATTTTTTCTACAAACGCACCACTTTTAATCTTTTCTTGTCTGTGCATAGTGTGTTGTCTAAGAACATTTTACATCTTTATTTATTATTTGTAAAAACTCTGAAATAACTGAGCTCTTTCTTCCTTCGACATATTGTCATTGCATTCACATCTGCACGTTTCCTTTAAATTCTTTTCTTTGCGTGCTCTTATTCATTTTGTTATAGTGTGTTGCTTCTTATGAATAGTAACGAGTTTTTTCTTAGTCTATTTGGAATAGTTTGTCGCTGTTATGTAAGAAACGTTTTCAATGACAATTCTATTTAAAATGAAACACTCGCTCGTAAGGAAAGTTCCCAAAGCGAATTGTTTTATTTATATGTATATCTGGAAAAGATAACGTAGATACATTGTAGATTGTTTGCCAGCCTTTAATCGTAAGGCGAACGGGAAAAACTTTGTCAAGTATTTTGTTCAATTGTAGTAACCTAAGTTTTAAAACAAATAATACTTTTCATGTTACTGCTATTCACCTTTACAATAACCGTAAGTTTTAATTTTTTCCACGCTATGTAACTATGGTAGCTATTTATACTACGACGGTAAACCATATAAAATTGAACTTTACACCCTTTTTAACTTTCTATTCCCATTCACATGCTATAAATGACCTTATACCAAACACAGTACTACTTTATGCAAATCTGCAATTAAGTCATATAGGTATAATAATTCGTAATCTAAGCTCTGCATTATCCTAGGAAGAGAGTTCTACACAATAACACTTAATTCCACTCAAACCTTTAATTTTGTTATAATATAACCATTCACATAGTGCGTTATATTTCAAATAACTCGTTGAAGTATATTCAAATTCTATAAACATTTCACATAACTTTGATTAACAAAAAAAAATTCAATAAGTAAATATCTTAGAGAACATAAAAAATTTCATTACCTAACTTTTGAATAAAATGACTGTCTAAAAGTTCTCATAACAGATGCGGCATTTCCTCTTTACAAAGCTATACTGATCCTTTGAAACAGATAGGATTTTGAATTTTTTCCACCAGTTTTATTCCATATCAATTTTCCTATGAAATTCAGAAGTGTTATGGCTTCTTCGCACCAGGGACATAAGGTCTGTATTGCAATAGGGACAAAAATGTAATTATCATCCACCACGGATCTGTAGTTGTTCGTCTTTTTGTTAGCTGCGACTTTGGCCGCACATCCACAGTTCTTTGCTGAATGTGATAGGTAGGATGGAGCTACCACATCCACTACGGTTGTATCCCAAACAAGATGTTTACCGCTACTCCAACGAATGTTAGTCATTCCATCAACACGCCTACCATCCTCCCTGCAGATTCCTGGAGGTTCTAAACTTGACGGAATATTAATTGTCTGCAGAGCCCGACAGAGAATGTTGTTAATTTCAGTACCTATGTCTAGAGAAACGTCCTGCACTCTTCTTACAACTGAGTCCATGTGAACCCTTTGCGCAGACACTTTTGCACAACATAAGCATGAATGAGGTGTACATATATTACAACCTAGTCTTAGACCAATAGATATCCTGAAACAATTGTTTTCCAGAAAGGTTCCAACAGTTCGAGATGGAAGAGTGCTCAACCAAGCTCTAGTGAAGCTATCTGATTTCGAATCTGAATTGAATCCCAATTTTTTTGGATTTCTTTTACTGTAAGCACTGTGTTGGTAGCATCAGTCCATCCTTTCAAAACTTCATTGTAAAAATCATCAGCAGTCTCACCTTTATTAAATTTGATAATTGAATCGACAAGATCTGCTGTGGCGTTAGTTGAGCTCAAAAATGCAACGAATCCAATATTTCACAGGAAGGGATGCTATCCTCCATTGGTGGTCGTTGAGCTTCGTGTTGGTAATTAGCTCCAATGATAACTTTATTGTTTCATCGAATTCCTGCAGCTTCATCTAATGTTTTGACATAGGTGTGGTTCTTTAGAAATAATTTTGTTTTGGAATTAATAAACTAATAAACAGTTCCGCAGCAGGTAGTAGGTGATATGAAGTTTGCAATCTTTGAGTCTGTTCGTAAACATTTTCAAGATTTCCTTCTTCATATCGAGAATTTTTTTTGTATGATCTTCAAAGATAGGAGAACCCAGAAATTCTAGATCTCGGTTAACTATTCTAATCCCTGAACATACATTGTTGAATCTCCTCCTATGGTGCCGTCATCTAGGTACCAAATGTTAAGTTCTGAGGATACGCTCTCAACTATTGGATGAATTGTTAGACTAAAACCCAATGGTCCACATGGTCCCCTTGTTGGCAGCCTACCTTCGATCAAAAATTTTGTCTCCATAAAATAGTGACGATGGTCGTTCGTAACATTGGTTTATGAAGGCGAAGATTGCAGGTGTGGTGTTTAGAATCAATGTCAGCATTGAATCTCTGTCCACAGAATTGAAGAGGACATACTTTCTCAAAGCATGTACTGCTGCTTCGCAGCCACCACGGACTACAACACCTAATTGATGGGGGCATAGGAAAGCTGTTACCTCTGATTTCACTACTCTACTTACTAACTTTGCTGTGAGTCTTCTAAGTGTTGTTCCTACAGCAATTGGACGGACACCTCCATCTTTTTTCGTGAAAGCACACAGAGATGCACCATGAAGTGTCGGGTTCACTGCTGTGTTCACATTACCAATAAGGAGGAAATGACAAAGGTTCGTCAAAGAATGTAATAATTTGTCTGCTGCTGGTCCTATGTTAGTGGAGAGTAGGTCTTTCAAATGTTGTGGTTTTAAACCGTCAATTCCTGCAACTGATCCATTAAGAAATGATTTCACTGCTGCCATTACCTCATAAGGTTGAACCGTTAATGGTTGTGGAATATCGATTGATTTGGAAATCTGAGCGTTGAACTCTTGGTTGTTTTATAAGTAGCCTCATCCAATGGAGCCAGGCCAAATGAAAGAATTTTTACAGCGCCTCTGATATCTTAGATTCGATTCTCATTGCAAATGATGTAGGTTGTTTAACAATAATGTCCTCCTGTTCCTGATCATCTTGTTTATTATTAAAAACTGTGTTTGTTAATCTATTTTTGATTACTTGCACCAAGGTTTTGGTCGTTTCTTTTGAATAAAATAAATAAAATAAAATAAAGATTTAAATGGAATTACGTGTCAATATAATATTTTTAAGGAGTTCTACCACATAAATGTAGATAACATTAATAATTATAAATCATACCTATACCGTATGACGTTGGAAATAGTAGTAAAACCATAAACTTCCCATCATTAATCATTTATTCGTTGAGGATGCGAAGAAAACTTGGAGAAAATATGACATCAATTAGGGTTTCTGTAAGAGGTCGAATGGCTCTTATAGCATTTTCCATTTGGACTAATACACTCTTTCGGCAAAGAAAAGTTTGTATATTTCCACATCCCTCTCCTCTACTTTAAGCACTAAGGTTGCCCAAGTATGTTTTGGGAAAATGATATTATATACCAGATACTATGGAGAAATTGGCTAAGTATACAATTTTTAATGTGCTTTGCCAAAAATACGCGAACGATCCAAAATGAAGGGTAAGCGATATAAAAAGGCAATCCCAGTAAGAACATGAGTAGGAAGTGCATAAAATCTGTTCCATGTACGCCTGCATTTGTACGGTCTCAAAACTTCAGGATTTACTGCATCTATTACGGAAATGGGCCCATGATTAAATGAACGAATGAACGATAATTTGCACCTTAGGACAGAATTGGCAGCACTCAATGCTGCAAATGCTACTTCCTCGATAAATAGTAGATGACCTCTTAATACTTTTGTCAAAAAATAAATTAAATAATTACCATAATGGAATTTAAACTGATGCGTTTGAAAATTTCAGAATAAGCAGAGTACTATTGATGGTATGGTATATACTACTTCCCTGGAAAGTATATAATGGGCTACTTGTCCTTGTTTTTGCAATGATAAATTTGGGCCTTGCGCAATAGCACATGTGAACGATGATATTGTAGACAGTATCACAAGACTGGGATAATACGTAACAACATAAGCAAAATAAGCAAAAAACTCAAATGTTTTAAAAGCAATACCTATGAGGTCCATCAATACGATTAAAAAAGACTTACCAAGATTTAAACAAAATGATTAGGTATAGGAAAACTTTGCCACCTTTTGGGGATGAACTTGTTTCGAAACATCTTTCCGAATTTCCCTATGTAAAGTGTCCTGATGAGGCTAATTATGTACCTAAACGATTCAGTGATGGTAGAACAAATAAAGATAGGAGTAGGATAAATAATATCTTCAAAGGTTTCTGCTCAAAATTTGAAAAATTTAACAATGCTGAGATGGACGTTCAGTTAACTTCCTACAACACTGATTACCTGTCGCAGCCATTGGTCGCAAATATGAAACAATTCAAAAATAGTATAAGTAATGCAATAATTATAAATGGCTAAAAATATTTTCGTTTTCCTTCATTAGGATTAATTAATTTTTCTCTAGAAATATTACAATCAATTTACAAACAATTTCATAATCGATAGCATGTTGGTCCAGTGATGAGAGACCTATGCTTATCTGGCGTTTTTGGTATCTTTTTAATGGGATAACCATAAACAGCTGACCAGGTACATGGATAAAGTGTGCAAATTGCGTGCCTTTTATTATCAAACAATTCGTAATTAACGCGAAGGCAAAACTTTAATTAGGCATTATTGTCTGGGCGAGGTTAACAATACCATACAATTAGATTATAAATATATTATAATTTAGCCAAAAAATGTGTAGTGTAGATTTCAAAAGCTATAAGTATACGAATCATTAATTTCGATATATTTGATAAGTCGGCGGTTGATCTTTAAATATAATTAAGAATGTACCTTTATAAAATATCAAATTAATTAAAAATGTTTATATGAATGTCAATTAATTATTTTACGCAACAATTTATGACTTTTTTTTTAATTACTCGAAACTCGAAATATAACAGATTTTATAACGGCACATTCAGCAAGAACGTTCGTGTACTTAATTATAGTTGCAACAATAATAGTTTAATGGCGTTGACTAAAATCTGAAAATTAAGTCTGCACTAGTAATTAAATGGACACGTACAGGTGCAATGCTTCTTTTGGCTTTGGTAATGCGGTAATAATTTAACTGCATAATTAGATACTTACATGTAGGGTAGTTTTAATTTGTGTGAAGTAGGGGAATCAAATAAAAACATTTCTATTCAGTTCGTGTGTCTTAATAAGAAGATTACATGCTTAATTTCCTTACAATCGCTTTATTTAATGCAAATTTCTGTAAGATGATAGATAACGAACATAAAGGTACCTTCAATTAAGTTTTCCATATCAATAACAATTGTACAACTTTATTTCGTTCGATATATAATTAAACCCACGAGTAGGTATGAGCATAATAATAAAGACAGTAATAATTTGGTTAAGTGTGCGAAAGTTGGGTTGCGATGTACGCTTAAAGGTAAAAGAGATTTTGTAATTAAGGCCTATCCTTCAATTTGAATCCTTTGTAATGTAAATAAATTATATCGTGTTTGTTATACGAAGTCAATCACTGATTCATTTCTCGAAGGAGTTAGCGGGATCCGTTCTGGGATGTCATTTAAGAGGTGCAATATTGTTTTCAGTCGACGCTTACGAGTTGGTTCGATGCTCTACACTCGCTCTTCTACTACAAAGGTTAGCCCAGGTCAGTACTGCACTCACGCTATTACCAATACAACGACGTTAAATTACTATTTGTTCGAAAACGTTACAAAAAGTAGGCGATGTACACGTAAGAAAACAGTGGCGTATCAAGAGCCCCCCGGGCCCGTGCGCAAAATGGATATTAAGGCCCCCCTCGACGCTTCACAAAAATGGAAAACGAGTAGGTCATTTAAATAACATGTTGTTCAAAAAACATAAACATACATTAAAAACATTTAACACAAAGTAATATAAAAAAATATTCATGGATTAAATAACGTAAAAATTAAATGTTAAAAGAAGTAAGTAATTGCACAAATAATGAAAAAACATTAATAATATGTACTAGTAAATAATAATATAAAGTAAACCTTTAATCCTAATCTATGTGACCATAAACTTGTCATTTAAATTAAAACACCACCTTTTGGGCCTTTACTGCAGCAAGCATATCCACCAGCAACCTTTCAATATTTAATTTGGATGCTTGAGTTCATTCAATTGATAAAAGACTAAGGTTGGATAAACGCTCTTGCCCAATGGAATTACGTACGAAATTTTTTATTAATTTCATTTTACTGAAAGACCTCTCAGGAGTGGCAGTAGTAATAGGTAAAGTAAGAAAAAGAACAAATAATGTATATACTTCAATGAGATCACTCTGCAACACTCCGTATTTAGTAATCAGTATCTTAAAACATTCGGATACAGTCGTATTCTCATTTATGTCGTCTTTAATTATAAGTATTTCATATTTAAAAATTGTTTTGTTAACTTCTTTGATAGGATGCTAGAATATCTGCGTACTATATTTTCACACGAGACAATTATATCTTCTGTATTCTTTTCGAGTAAGTAACACTTTTGGCAACAATATGTCAAAGGTTTTAATTAATAAGCTATAATACGCGCGGAAGGCCGGATGAGGTGACGACTGCAGGACTGCCGGTGCCACGATATTGTACTACAAGTATACTTGTTAGTAGACGTCTTACGTCTATACGATTGAAGCAACGTGATACTTGGCGCGTTGGGCGGTTGGGCCCCTTGAGGCCTTGGGCCCGTTCGCGTTGCACACCATTGCGCACCGGTAGCTACGCCACTGTAAGAAAACCGTCGGTGCAGGCGGAAACTAACGCTACAACACCTAAGGTCAAACTCGGTTGATCCTTTTCTTCGCAATCTTTTTCGTTTACTACTTCAAGAGCGTTTTGCTGTGATTACATATAACCTTTCTTGACCGTTCTTATTTAGCGATTTTATATAGATTGATTTCAAAGCTCAATGGCATTTATCGTTATGAATGTATCTGTAACGACCACACTTGAACTTTCTTAATAATAGGTTATTAATGATTTTGTAAAAAGATTTGAGCACGTTTTCTCCATTTTAATGCCAGCACTAATCTAAAAACTATATCATTTTGTTCGAAATATTTATGCAATTGAAAGACATTCTATATTTCTTAAGAAGGAGAATCAATGCGTGGACTTCCAAATTGTTACGTTATCTCATCTAGCAAGTGCTACTTCTTAGCAGTGTTCAGTATACAAGCGTGAATCGAATATGTCTGACAAAAATTTTGACGTGAGTGATTCCATGGATCAAGGAGGCTACCAAATCCTTCCTAATTATAATTACATTAAACTATGTCGAATCTTTAGCTTTACATGTCATGTGTGTAGAAACTCCGAATAGTATCTATTAGTATTTTATTTAGGGGTGTGAAACGGTTCCGGATCCAAAAGAAGATCCGGTATGGATCCGGATCTTCTCCGGATCTCCAGCTACGATATATCCGGATCCGGATTTCTCCGGATCTCATGCACAATTCGGATCCTCAAGATCCGGATCTACGGACAAAACGGATTCGAAATTCGATCACACGTGAATTCTGTTGTTGATGTACTACATACATATTAAAATGTAAAACAAATTCATACCAATAAGTAATGAGACTGATTTTTTAACCGCGCGTGTGGTAACACTGCGAACCTGACACTTTTGTCAATTAATCTTCCATCCCTCCTCTATCGATACATGTGCTCGAGACTTTCGTACATTCGTTAGTTCTCCAGCTGTGTGCTGTGTTGTGTTTTCGACAATGGAACAATGTAATATTGAGCAGCGGTACGCGATTAAATTTTGCGTTAAACTCTGCGATTCTGTTAAGGAATCGTACGGTAAATTGATCAAAATGTTCGGTGAGGAAGCCCTGAGTCGTGCTCAGGTGTTTCGACGGCATAAAAATTTTAAAAATGGTCGTGAGAGCGTCAGGGATGAACCGCGAAGTTGGAGGCCGGTTGAAGCTCGAACTGACAACAATGTTCAGCGTGTCTCTTGTGCATCTAGATCGGCGGCCAACCATTCGAATGTTGGCTGATGAACTTAATTTGAAACGAGAAACGGGCAGAAAATTTTTAACTGATGATTTGTTCATGAAATAACTGTATCCAAATATGGTACCGAAGAACCTTTCGGTGAAGCAAAAACACGAGCGAATGTCCATTTCACAGGATTGTCTGGAACAGGTTGAAGCTGATCCAACTCTTCTCGATCGTGTGGGCGATGAAAGTTGGTATTTTCAGTACGATCCCGAAACAAAACGGCAAACTCAACAGTGGGTGTCTCCTGGTGCAGCCAGAGGCGAGAATGAGCAAAGAGTTTGTACCACCTGGGCAGACCGTCAAACCACATTTCTACGTGAAAGTATTCGATCCGCTGCGAAAACGAGTCATTAGAGTCCGTCCAGAGGTTGCCAAAACGTGGATGCTTCATCATGACAATGCTCCATGCCATCGTCCCTTCAGTGTGTCGCAGTTTTTCACCTCTAAAAACAAGTGTTGCCGCAAGCGCCCTATTCGCCGGATATCTCACCCTGTGACTTCGTCTTATTCCTCCAAACAAGATTGGGGGTGAAAGAAACGCATTTTGACTCCATAACTGACCGCCGTGACGAGGGTACTCCAAGACATTCCAGTCGAAGCCTACCAGAAATGTTAGGAAAGTCTACCACTCAAGGAAAAGCGCACCCACTACTATTCCAACCACGACAAAGTTATTCTCCCGCATGATAATGCTCGTCCAGATGTTGCGGCGCCGGTCAATACCTACTTGGAAACGCTGAAATGTTCTACTCCATCCGCCGTATTCACCAGTCATTTATCCTTCTGATTTCCACTTGTTTCCATCGATGACGCACTTGCACGCCCTTGCTGAGTCACATCAAATGAAGATACCAAAAATTGGGTCGATTCCTGGATAGCCTCAAAAGGTGAAGCATTCTTCCCACGCGGTATCCGTCTATTGCCAGAAAGATGGAAAAAAGTAGTGGCAAGCGATCTGTTCTTTCACCACAAATTGCGAAAATTTATTTGTTCACCCAATATAATACAAGTCAAATAACACATTAATGTTAAATTTATTACACAAATTTGTGAATATATTCCGCCTGTGCTAAATAAAATGTATTAAAAAGTTGTCCGTAATATTTCCCTTTGTGGAATAACGGAGCCAAAATAATATTTAAATTAAAATACGTGGAAGGTATTTGAACTATGCGGTACTGGCATTTTTCCAATACAACTAGTTTTAGCAAATGGAATGTCAGGTAAAATCAGTTTTGACTGATATAATATTCAGTTAAAACTGGAAATTTGAACTTGGAAGAAAGAGGCAGAAGTTTGAAAGTCACGTAAATTACAACGTGCATAGATCAGTAGTTATTTAGGCATTAGACTAAAAAAAATATATTTCAGCAATACCGGATGCAAAGTACATTAAGTACAAGAAATTAACGCTTCACGTCAAGCTTACCGCTAACTTGAAACAATTTTGGCAATAGGAAACGTTTAAGCTGAAGATATCTTTTCATTTTATGGAAATAATCTTTAGAAACACAAATCGAAATTGAATCGAAACATGTTTTCAAATATTGAAAGGTCTGAAATTATTAGTGTAAATGGCATATCAAATTTATAAAAAAAATGAAGATGATATGTGATATATTACTGAAATTTGATAAATTTTGAGCAAATATTACTAAACAGTTTCAGTTTCTGGATTAAATTCGGAACAATCGTTTTCTGATTTCTGTTTTACGTAGATAAGCTCAAAGTATGATATAAAGTAGCCTCCGTTCAGCTGACCCCCCCCCCAAGCGGTAATTAAAAAAATTATTACTCAGAATTAGAAGTAAAACCATAGAACAATAATAAATTTTATGCTCTATGGTAAAACACATAAAACTGGCTGTATTCAACAAAATTGAAAAGCTACTGGCGATTTGAAACTAATGAGAGTGCAAACACTCACAAACATTTTTCAAGAGCTCAAAAACTCAGCTTTCGAAAAGTGTAATAGTGTAAAAATACACAGGGAGTTCTATTTAAATATGTCAAGTAATTTTTAGTTAAAGATATGCAATTTTTTTATCTTGCCCTGTATAACGGGGAAATTTTTTTGAATATCATTGGGAAAACACTTTTTGAAATTTGAAACTCAATGGTTGAAACCACACATTTCTATCTTAATTCGTTTAGTCAATAATCACGTTTAATATGTGTCAATTTCAACTGAGACACCCCGTATTTGTTCCACAGCAAGGATTTTTGGGATGATTATCCATCCTCTTGGCTCCCGATAGTGGTGAGCTGTTAAGCCTAGGTTTGCCATGCCTGACTGCTGATTGTGAAACCAAAAGTTCTGACGTTTCGCAAGACATTGCAGCTTGCACCTTCAGAGTGATAGGAATGAAAGTTTCGGTTGCGTTCCGGAATGTATATGGTTCTTTTTCTCTAATCTCACTTACCGTTTCAATATTGATTAGTTGTTGAACGTTCACTTTCACTTTCAGTCTGGCGTCCATGCTCTACTAAATCTGAACCCGTCCTCCCTGTTCATGTTCAATGGATGCTTCTCGTTCTCGATCTCGTGCTCTGCGACAGCTGGACGCAGTTCTTACCGTCACCCTGGTGTTCCTTAATGCTTTGCTCTATGAAGCGCCCTGTCTGTCCTATGTAACTTGTTCTACAAGAGCATGGTATTTGATTGATACTTGGCGTTTTTGTGAATAACATGACGTCTTGCCGTTTCTCGATTTTTTAATATACCTCTTTCGTGTTTGGCATAAGGGCTGGTTTTCTTGCTAAGGGGTTGCAACTCGAAAGTCAGTTTATACATATGTATTTCGAAAACTCCTAAATCGGAAGATAATATACCGTTATAAAATGATTCGTTTCTCGATTCTTACGTGTTTGGGACAAGAGGTGGTTTTACTACTAAGCGGTTGTAACTTGGAAATGAAGTGTTACATATTTTTGTAGCCTATTAATGCTAGAACTAGACATAGACCACTTAGGCTAGTTGTAAGTAACTGTCACTTAGGATTAAGAGAACGGCAGGGGCGCCAAAAGGTTTTGACCTGTACGACTAACCATAGTCGACTGCAATATGTACTCAGAATAAATAAAATCGAAAAGAATCATCAATCGTTTTATTCTAACACTACGTGGAGTAAAACAAACGGCAAGAAAGATAGAGAACTAATTTACTTAAAATTGGTACAATACTACAAAATCTGAACTGTATAGTAACTCCGTGACGTAGTTTATGAGTTATATCAAAGAGATACTCTTTGGTTATATTAATAAACAGGAGACTACTTAAAGGAATTTTCCTAAACACATAACGTCAGATGTACATAAAAGGACACATGCATTAGCGACAGAAAATTGTATTGGTTTAGGTCAATATTCCTTAAAGTAAATAAGAAACGAACCCAATCGTTTAGCCATAAAACTTACGACTTTAAAGAAGATGTTCCTCAATCACCTTACGGTAATTGTACAATGTTCTATCTAGAAAGAACGAAGTAATCGATCCCGGAAGACATATTTAAGCTAGTAATCATGCGATTCTAAAAATTCTCTTGTTTATTTGTTTGCGGCATCTATTGTTATAGTAAACTTTATAGGTAGGGCATTATTTTGTAGGTGGCTATTTAGAAATAATAACCCCGTTAACAATAATTTCGCTATTGTTGTTATAAATCTGAAGTGTTACTGATCCACCTACTGCCGAAGATCATTTGTTTGAATAGATGAAAGTATGAAAGGAAAAAAATGAAAACGAGGAAATAGTGGTGTACCTAATTGATGGCATAAGGCATACGATCAGCTGTTTAAAACTCTACAAAAAGAGAATGACCTTATATGTATTTGGAGTAGATACTTACCGTATATATATGTATATTATTATCACAACCGTTGAACCCGATTCCCACGAGGCGAATAGCTAACCTAATATCAGAAGAGCATGTAAGTCAGTGGCGTGCAAATTATCTATAGAATTAAATAAACGTAGATTCAATTTTATATCGCTCTTCTCGATTGTTCGTGACAGTTTAAACCATCAAAGTTGAATGAATTTATTTAAGCTTGTTACAAATGAGGCGATTTCATTTAGTTTCCTTTAGATTTACATTTACCTGTGCATGCAATAGGTTTGAGAAGTCCAGGCCTACGGCAGTTATTTTAAACTCGATATTTATTTGAAGAGCATCCAAACTGTCAGGATATTTTATAAGTCTACGGTTGAACGTGTTTAGTTTGCGTGATGACCCGAAATGAGACTCGAAAGGTTCGTTTGGTAGACCCCGTCTTAGCTTATTGAGAAACCTGGGACCCGTTTATTTCTTATTTTTACCCGCTCAGCATTTTATATTTTTCTACTTTCTAGCACTTCTTTCCTAGGCCACATACCTACCTACTGTTGTTAAAAACAAAATTTGTTTTGTTCGTTGAGGTAAATTTTCAATTTTCTACCAGCTCTACAATAATCATAAGGTGGAAAGGGTGTAAAACATGAAGTAGTAAAAATCGTATCCTTGCACTCGGTCACGCCACTATGAAGCCCGCAATATGCTTTCTGTATTAATAGTTTAAGTTAATGAGAAAAGAAGGCGTGTGTATATTCATTTTGATGAAAAATTGCACGTAAAGGTACCAGTTGCGTTTCGACTAATAACAGGGTTTTGTTTTGTTTAACCTACAAGGGTCATTTCCTCAAGGTGCGTAAAGCTACTAATGAGTAAATAATTCGTACAGTCATTTATTTAAACTCCAGCCTTACTGTTATTCAAATGGAGTTATAAGAACATATTTGTAAGTGACTGAAACACAAATTTATATTATCAAAATTTAAATTTAGTTGTATTACAGACGGCGGCGGCGGCGGCCACGATCATTGAAATACAATGAAATAATTAAGAAACGTTATGGACCCATAAAAACGTATATACATTATATTTAACTCAATGGGATGTAACGTAACTTTTTTTTATTCTTTTGAGAAATAAATTATATATTAGCTTATTCAGGTTTACCAACGTTATATTCATTTTGTGTAGGAAGATATTTTAATGGCATCCTAATTTGTGCTGAAGGCATTAAAATTTAAATTTTCAAAAGCGTGTGAATAAGTAAGAAATTGTGAATTGATAGAATGTAAAATTACTAGATTGGCAATTTCTATTAAAATTATGGTGCTTCCACATCGATACCGTATTTGGCGCTTCGGCGTTTAATCCTTAGATATATTTAACTAGTAAATTGCCCCAGACCAGTCACTCTTTTCCTTTTAATTTAAATTCATGGCGTGTAAGTTACTTAAGTGGTAAAGTTTACATTTTAGGCACTAGTTAATAGAAAGTTGTGTTCACAGTAATCATAGACATGATAGGGAGAGCAGTAGGAGGCGTTAGGTTAATTCAACGTTGCGCTCTTTATAAGTCTATCACTTCTAGTTTTACCCTTAAATGGCAACATAGATTAAAGAATTATTCTAACTGTATTTAGCTAACCTTTAATCTTTTCTAGGCGAGGTTCTTTAAAAACCAAACATTTAAACACATTGTGCAAAAACTTCCATCGATGTCAAATCGCACCTCGTTACTGTCCCATTACGTTCTTGAATATCTTGAAAAAAAACGGTGAATAAAAATAAAGAATAAGTTCCCAAATAAAACTTTCATAGCATTTTTTGCTCTTTCTGAATATGCAAAAAAAGTAGGGGTTTCCATTTAAGTCACTGCATACAACAATTTCGAGGAGGAGATGTTTTGCATTTTCGACTCCGGCTAGAAATGGTTTCCTCAACAATCATATAACGCCCAACCGAATTACCAGGACCTAAAAACAAATCATTCGCACTCATCTCGCATACATTTTATGAATGGTTAATTATTTAGAATCATACAGAAAATATGAATAAACTTTGCAGGTTGTCTAGTGGTTCACGACCAAATCGTTAACTTAATCGATATTTCTTGCATATACGAATACGAGCCCCGTCCCATCTCAATTGGCCCACCAATATTTTTTCTTTTTAAATAAAATTATGCTATTTCACGGTAAATTTAATTTAAGTATTTATTTTTATTATCATTTGTAACAACTTTTTAAACAATTTAAAACATTTCATTGCAACATTTTACTTTAAATCATTTTTTAATTGTTAAAAACATATTTTTATTAAAAAAACATTTCTTTGCTTTTCTCGAAGTTATTATTCTTTAAGAATCTTTGAATATGTGAAATAATCAAGTAGGCTTTGTCTTTGTCCAACAAAAGAAACTTTTTTTTTACTATTAGTAAAAATGACGCGTGGAAAGGTTGTTGATGAAAAAATTCCCTCAATTATTATCAATTTATTTAAAAAGGGAAAATCAAACGCGGAAATTGGCGATCTAGTTAATTTATCAAATATCATTCGAGTTTATAAAACAACGGGTACAACCATGGGCGTACGCAAAGTGGGGCAAGGGGGCCGCAAAACGAATTGTGCTAAATATTGTGAAAGGTTTTAGGAATTACAACGTAGAAACAAGGAGTAGAAACATTCACACATCCATAAAGGCCATAGGTACACTTTTATTTACACCAGTGGTAGAGCTCGGTTATCCCAATGGCGTCCAGCGTTCCCAGTTTTTATAAATTGCCCGTAGGCAATTTTAACTCAAAAGTGACCTAAATAGTTTAATAAAGTGACCAGAAATCGCCAATTTATTACCACTTCAAAAATCTAGCTAGAAACACCCTTTAACACCTTTGAGGTATTTTTCCATTTAACGCTCAAAAGATTATAATTTATTACTGGTCACATAATTTAAGGAGCTTATTGAAGAAATTAAGCATTTCCTGGTCTTCCTTTTAAGTAAACAGTATTGTACGATTGTACCCAGGGGGAATTATATAATTTTTAAGAAATGCTTAAATGTATTGAAAAGAATTGTGGGATAACAACATAGGCAATAGATATTAAACACGTTTCCAAACAATTTTATTTTTTAGCCCCCCCCCCCCCCCCCTATCCAAAAAGCTGCGTACGCCCTTGGGTATAATAGCTACAAACCTCGGTATGCGTCGAAATCCAAAATATCAGATGCTTATAGACGGGCATTGAAGAGAATTATTAGAAAAAACAGGTGTTCGAACTATGGTGAAATATCTGTTCTTTGGAGCGATACTGTGGGGCGAAATGTTTCAAGATCCACGTGCCATCGAGAAGCCCTTAAGTTAGGTTTTAAAACGTACAAGGAAGGTAATTTTATTGCAACTTTTCAAAAAAAAATATTTGTAATTTTACTAATTTTCTTTAGGCGAAAGAAAAGCCACTCTTAACTTTAAAACAAAAGAAAAACGGGCTTAAATGGGCTAAGAGTCACATTAATTGGACGAGTGATGAATGGAACAGTGTCCATTGGAGTGATGAGTCTCGTTTTGAAGTTTGTGTTGGGGACAATCGAAGCAGAGTTATTCGTCAGAAAAATGAAGCTTTCAATTCAGATTGTTTAAAAAAGAAAGTAAAATTTCCTGCTTCAGTTATGGTATGGGGTTCAATATCTGCTAGAGGTGTTGGAAAACTTCACTTCATTGATGGAATTGTAAACATCAATAAACATTTCGAGATTTTAAGAAAATCGTTACTTCCAACAATGGCAGATGCATTGCAGAATAATAATTTTGTGTTCCAACAAGACGGGGCGGATGCCTGCCATACATCAAGAAAATCTTTAAAATGGCTTTCTGATCATAATGTCCCACTTTTGGAGTGGGTGGCAAACAGTCCCGACTTGTCACCAAAAGAAACCCTTTGGCACACAATGAAAAAACGATTACGAATAGCGAATACAACCAGCTAGAAACGTAGTCGAATTAAAACACAAATATTTGGAATATTTTCACTCAAGATTAATATCAAAACTTAATAAGTACGTTGCCCAAAAGAATTCAAGCCGTAATTAAAAATAAAGGCGACGTCACACAGTGGTAAAGGTTTTTGGATTTTGTATGTTTCTCTTGTTTTTAACAATTAAAAAATAATTTATATAATTTTATTTTATTTAAAAAGGAAAAATATTGGTGGGCCAATTGAGATGGGACGGGGCTCGTAGGTACACTGACCATGATCTTTCAGCAACCCTTCGCAAATTAACACAGCCAAACCAAGCGATACCAATTTTTTATATCCCTATTGAATGTTTAGGACAAGTCCTCTCATTTGAAGCCCTACACACAATTCTGTATTTTCCATATATTCTATGATAATTGAGAAGTGAATATACCTACATACAGGGTTGCCCACTTCTTCGATAGTACCTTTAATATTAATTTTAGGACAAAAGGTCAAAAGACATTTATTCAGATGTTCCTTGTTTACAACCTAAAAATATTTTGAGGCCCGCACTGCTCTCGATTTCGTCTGTACAGGATCGTACTCTTATTATTTTAAATGGAACACTATAGATTATTATATTTTTGAAATCCATATTCGATTCTAGACCAAGTTTGTTTGGCGTTTCACCTACTTAAGTCAACTCATTTAGGAGAAAACAAATGTTTTTAAAAAATTGTCGCCGAAGTAAAAAATCATAACTATTCAATCATTGGCAACAGAGCAAAAAAATTGAAGATTATAATAAACAAAAGAGCGTTTTATTTCTCGATATACTGATTTTGAACGAAATTTGTTGCAAAAGGGCCGGGGGTGAATTTTTTCAAACGACCTCAAAAACTGTAAGGTTTAAGTGAGGTAAACTTTAATGAAACTCGCATTTATTTTGTTCGTAGAAACTGACACTGAAATTATATACGGAGTTTACCAGAAAAAAAATACAACTTTGATACGTTTTTCCATTTTGGGACACTCCGTACATTACGAAAATAATTTTAAAATACATCGCTAATCGCGCCCTATATGACTCCAAGATTAAATCTTTTTAAAGTAAGTAGTTTAGCCGTTATATTCCGTGTTGAATAATCCTGTAGAATTTCAATATAAAAATCAGCTAAAATTAACCAAGTAAATACATTTATGGCGAAATTTACGATATGGTAGAAATGAAGAAGCACAAGAGATGCCAAAGAGTAAAAGTCGATGGAGAGAAAAATGAACACTTTCAACTTCAAACGATTGTTGAATTAACCTAAAGGATTATAGTTACAAATTTCAAAAAGGTTCGTAATTTCTAGATGTTGAAATTATTTAACTCTAGTACCACAAGCAGTGTACCAAAACTGACTTAATTGACAGATCTAGCTACACCAAAAAAAGTGTTAACATTGAACGTGCTCATCACGACATGCCTGACGTTACACAACACACTCAAAGAAGGTTCACATGGGAGAAATCTAATCAAACTAAAATCGTAATAGAACATAGTTGCTAATAAATAAATTTATATACTGTTGACATGAATGTTAAATCAGTGACTCAAAATCATTCTATACTATACATATATTAATTTCATACAATCATCAGCTGTAGGTTGAGCATTTTTGAAAATACCAAGCATGTAATTCAAAATAATCACTTAGGATTAAATTACTGAAATATAAGATATTTCAAGGAGATCTTACACGGAATCTGAACACCTGTTGTCCCTGTCGATTGAATTTCAGTTTATTAACTTAATTACATACAAAATAATTTTTTTTGCAACTCGTAAATTACCGCCAGGAAATCATTTGAAATAAACAATTCAATATCAGTGGTTACAATTTTTAGTATCTGGTTTGTATAATAGGTCATCAACCGATAAATTTGAAAATGAGTTTATAATAGGCTATCTGAGGAACTCATTTAACATTATATATACTATACATATACAAACAATTTAAAAGTGTGATAAATTCTAAGGTATTGTTTATTATAATATAATAATCACCGCGCCATAACCTTGAGGGTTATTGCAAAATTTTGTTTACGAATAAGATTTTTATCAAAAACTATTATATTATAACCAACGGTAGATTGCCTAAAGAGCAAGAGTTCACTGACGTGCTTTTATTTGTACAAACTAGTTTTTTTTATTGGTTCGAGTTCGTATTTATGTTAGCCTAATATTGACTTATATCCATAATTATTTTAATTATTTTACCGTATAGGTCGCCATTATCCCTTTATAGCGTTTTTTTATAGATTTACAAGAGTGCGTTTTTCATGTATAATTAATTGAGAGCGTGTCCCATTTCTCTGAGGAAATGCAAAATAGTAATAAACACGTTCACAAAATAAATAACTTTCAATTAGATCACATCCTTCTTTTCGTCACATTTTGCAACATTAACAAAATTGTGTCACGTTAAAATATTTTAAACATTATTATGAAAAATCTGTGTAATGTCTCTCCATGGTTATCAAATTAACTTAAACTATGCAATTGATTGCTGATTATTTTTTAAGTTCAAATGGTTCATTACGTGCATCCCAAAATCCATGGCTAATGAGTAAGGATAACTAAGAAATAATAAAATCGGTATAATTTGTATCATGGCATTATAGAATCTATTTAATTGTAGAAATAACCGGTTGTAGTCCAACAAGAATTCCTCCCAGGTATCCCCTAACCATTTCATTAATTGGCGAGCCCAACTGACGAGTGAGTGTATTGACTTTTTGATGATAATTAAGCTAAATTTGAACTTCGACCGATTATGTCGTTTGAAGTTATCGTCATTTATTTTTAGCCAAAATACTATAAATATAAAGAATGTACGCATACATGGAAAAATTCAAAACAAAACTAACAGACTTGTTGTAAAATGTTGTTTGGCAAAATTCCTAACGCATTCTTATACCCTCTTTTTTATATGTACAATGTGCGATATAATTTTGTAGCAACTGGAGGTGTAACTCTTTCTCACATTTCACCTGAAGCTTTTGACAAAGGTAAAGTGCATTTCTATTTATTGTCATGCTGACAGTTCTATTAGTGAACTTTATCAATCTTATCTACTTTCTGAAAGTATTACCTACTTTACCACAACGTTCTTACCTAGGTCCATGGACATTAGGTATTATCATCCTAATCCGCCGACGCAATTTCCTTACGATTCTTCCTTAAATACTCTACTTAACAATGAATTTTCCAACGACTGTTACAAATTGTATAAAGTAAAACAATGGTGCCCGAACAATCATCCATTATGAGTAAACTAATGGTACTTTACATATTAGGTTGCATATCCTTGTGAATTTAAAAGAAAACAATCCAGACAACTTCAAAACGTCTACGTCTCCATTTGCTATTGTTAATACTTTTGCACGGAAGGTGAAAAACAAAATGATTAATTTCATTAGTCACCACGAAAATTCCTCTTTATTAAAAGGTGCTTTGAAAAGAAAATTTTGAATAATGCGAGGTAGTAGTACCCCGCTTCATACACTCCTAATGCTAAACATCTTTCCGTTTGGTGACATGATGGAGAATTTGTAAAAATGTAAATTCCCACCAAGAAATGCTAATAGCTGCCTGATTGTAAAATATACGGACTGGGACAAGAACTCCGAAATATTATGTCACATGAGTAATTAACATCCAGTTGCTTGTTCATAAATGTTATCCATGGTCCCTCCTCTTCCTTCCACCAGATTTTTCTCCTCTATCTGTTGTTCCAACCTCATTCTTAACACGTCTGCATAAATCTTGTACCCAGCATTTGCTATGCTTATTCCGCTGTACTTTTTTACATTGTTCCTTTCTCCTCCTTTGTATATCGGATGTATTATTACTTCCCTCCACTCCTCCGGCAGTCCTTCCCCTCTCCATATACTACTTAGTACCCTTCTTAACCGTTCTCTTATCTTATCTCCAGTATATTTCCACTGCTCCCCCTGCATTCCATCCGCCTTTCCCGTCTTCACCTTTCTCAGCACCTCCTCTAACTCTTCCCTCTCTATTTGCCCTACCCTCCTCCTTTTCTCCCCTTCGTCCTCTCTCCTTCCTCTCGGTTTTTCTTTCTCTCCTTCTAGTAACACCATGCAATGTTCTCCCCATTCCTTCTCATCCACCTTCGTTCCCTCACTTATTTTCTTACTCCTCTCTTTATTTGTAAAAGACGAAATTTCTCTCTCATTTCTTACACCCTTTATTCTATCCTTTACTTCATTCCTATATTCTCTTTTCCTCTCTTCGCATACTCTTTTGTAATTTCTTCTGAATCCCATGCACTCCTCTAAGCTCACAAGTCCTTCATTTCTTCCTCCCTTTTCTAACCTTTCTTTTTGCCTATCCACATGCCCTTTGTACTACCTCCTGCCGGACACACCGAGCCACAGAATGAACGGGTCACCCATCCAAGTACTAGCCAGAGCGCGAAGAGCTAGGCAGACAACACCCGAGAAACAAGCAGTACATACAGCAGCCGCGAAAACCTAAAGGTAAATATCAGTATATATGTGAGTATATATTATATATTAAGTTTAGCCTATACATATTGTATCCTAGTTTCTAGTTAGTGTGTTATGTACTATTAATATTATTATTGTTTATTATATCATCTGTGACGTGTAAAATAATTGTTGTTACAATTGCATTTACAAAATATAGGAATATGAATCTATCATTTAAATCTAAATCAATGGTTTATATAATTGTCTACAATTGAAGCAACACTCTTTCTTTGTTTTGTTTGCTAATGTGTATACACAAACCCTTACTATAGACGGATTTATAGTACTCACTACACTGTTAGAATTTAACAGTGTGATCTTACGTTATAGTAATTCTGTATTTGTTTTATTAGACAATAAATTATAAAGAAAATTAAACTGTAAGAGCGTCTGTTTTAGTGTTGAGGAAAGAAATAATGAGAAATCTTCAAAAATGTCACATTGAATTTTTAAAGTGATATAGGGACAATTCTTCCAAAGAAAGTCAAAACCCAAATAGATCCAATCAAATATCAAAAGTCTTAAAGTATGTTAACAAAAGAGCTTACGCAAAGGTCAAAGTTACTGATCACGTGATGAGTATGATCAATAAGAGGACGAAGAAGGATTTTTCAATGGAACTGTGGAGGTTAACAAACCTTATTTTATATTCTTTACTTAGTACATTTTAACAGAGAACAGCTGTTCACGAAACACATGTATATGTATGTAGTTATTAGAGGATTTTATTTTCTCATTTTCATGACGAACTCGCCTTTTTTATAAACTAATAATTGCTAGCTTGATATCTATCTTGACACACGAACATTACTAATATTATATAATAAATACCTAGGGTTGTTATCAACACTCTTGTTCACTGTCGCCAACGTTAGCAACAGTTTATAATTAGATACGGTAAAGACGGATAACTCCATTGGTCACAAATTTACAATACACGTTTATCGCAAATCGCACTTGATTCCTTAACAAATTTAGCAGATTAAATGATTTGTTGCGTAAGTGTCAGAATTAATAAGTATTATGAAAGTATAAAAAATCGTTGATTATAACATAGTATTTTTACATTACAGATTACAGATTCTGAGAGAGGCCGAGAAGCCAAAAGGTAAGTCCATTTTACTGTGCTTAATTTGGTTATTAATGAGAAGACCTAATCATATCGGAAGTAGTAAATTACGTTTGTAGGTATCAATGCAATGCTAATGCTAAACATTCTGTGTAACTATAGATTCGCAATGAACAAGAACTCATCCTTATATTTTATTTTAATGGCCATATTAGAATGAATATTGACTTGATAAAGATTTTTTGATCCTAGTGACCTCTTACACTCTATTAATACCGATTTTTACCATTCCCCAACTCTATTTTGACAAATATACAAATAAAATGTTATTACAATTATTATTAATATAGGTATGGTGACTTTTCTCTGTTCTTATAAAATGGCGCAAAACACTTTCTGGGTTCGTCTTCTTTTCCAGTTGCCAAACGAAGGCGTGCACCATACCACTACAAAGTTTAGAGTGTCCTCTGGCTGTCATTTTAGCATATCTGTTATATTACTAAAATTTGTGATGAATACACCTGCTCAAGAATTTTACTCTTTTTGCGTTTATATTTCCAGTAATTCGTAACTTTCTGAACTTCTTTATTGGCATTACGCCATTATACCCTATTCCTAAAGAGCAATGATCTTCGAAAGTGAGTATTTCAATTATTCCCATTATCAGTTTTATGCCCTTAAATACATTTATTTTGATGTAGTCTTTAAACAAATCCCAGTGGCCAGGCCCGGATTAAAGAGTTGAGGGGCCCAGGGCTCTTTACGTGAAAGGGATCCTTTGTTAAACTCATCGAAATTATTTTACACGATAAAAATTAAAATAAAATCATATGAATAATATGATATACGTAAGTAAATAAATTTACAAGTAAATAATTAGATAAATATTTTAAATACTTTTATTTTGATGTACATAGTATATAAAAAATCCTAGTGGCCAGGCCCGGATTAAAGAGTTGAGGAGTCCAGGTTTCTTTATGGTAAAGGGGTCTTTTTTTAAACTTATCGAAATTATTTTACACGATAAACATTGAAATAAAATTATATGAATAATATGATATAAAGTAAGTAAATAAATGTACAAGTAAATAATTAGATAAATATTTTAAATAAACAATATTAATTTATTTATTTTTACTAAACCTTTTTTAAAATGGTACCTGGAGTTGTACACCCCCCTCCCCTTAATCCGGCGGTGCCAGTGTCTGCAGTGCGTATTAAAAGATCATGATAAATTTTTATATATCGAGTAATTTTCTTACTATTCCGATAACGACAATATCCGAGGAAATATTTTAATGGAATTTTGAAGTTCAATTAGGGTATTTAAACAAATTATGAAGAAGTTTGGTATTACGTGTGATTTTTTACTATTCCCATAAGGAAAACATGTTGGGAAATATTTTAATTCAGTTTAGAGTTTAGTGGTTTTGCACCACAGTTTATATTAAGAAATTATGAGGGAATTTTTGCGTTTCGAGTGATTTTTCATACTAATTATAATAATAAATACAAGTAATTCCACTAATTTAATGTTTGCTTGTTTTTTTTTATTTTTGCAGTTATTTATAGAGCTCTTCAAAGTAAGTACTAAGAAAATGAACTAAATTTTCTCAGTATTTCCCATCAGGACAATATTGATGGAAATACCTTAATAGAATTTTGAAGTTCTGTTCCATATAGAGTATTAGACCCATAAGAGCTTTAAAGCTT
This sequence comes from Pyrocoelia pectoralis, assembly GCA_036250285.1. Classification (NCBI taxonomy): domain Eukaryota; kingdom Metazoa; phylum Arthropoda; class Insecta; order Coleoptera; family Lampyridae; genus Pyrocoelia; species Pyrocoelia pectoralis. The sequence continues at coordinate 74,775,133 of CM070075.1, read as the reverse complement.
TCTACAATCAGGTTTTGTAGGCTTATATTAAAGGAATAATACACAAATCTTGTATTTCATATTTCGAGTGATTTTTTCTATTGCAATAAGGAAAAAATTTTAGTGGAATTTTAAGGTTGTGTTGAACGTTCCTGATTTTGCACGAAAATTTATAATTAGGCAGTCTCCAATTGAGTGACGTTTTTACTTCCCGAGTACGAAGTAAAAGGGAAGTACCTATTGTATTAGTTTTCAAAAAAAAAAAATGTGACCTATGGAAATTTTTACATATCTTTGCGTTTCCGAATACGTAGATTCAAAATATGCAAAAAAAAATTTTCCGTCTGTCGTCTGTAGTCTGTACGTACACATTCCTTGCAACTCTCTAAACTCAGAAACTATTAATGTTATCGAAATGCGGTTTTCGCCAATCGATTACATTCGGGCCAAGGACGAAAATGCTGTTATTACCTTTGATGACGTCACTTCCGGTATAAGCTAAAATGGCGGCACTCATTTTTTTTATAAGATAAAGTTGCAGTTTTTTTATGTAGTTTAAAAGAGAATTTTTTTTTGAATTCAGCAATATATATTGTGCTATACTTATTTTTTGAAAAAAGTGTTAAAAAAATAATTATTAAAAAATGACTGCAACGCTCGATACTCAGAAACTATTAAAGTTATCGAAATGCGGTTTTCGCTAATGAATTACATTTGGGCCAAGGACGAAAATGCCGATATTACCTTTGATGACGTCACTTCCGGTGTAAGCTAAAATGGCGGCACTCATTTTTTTTATAAGATAAAGTTGCAGTTTTTTTATGTAGTTTAAAAGAGAATTTTTTTCTGAATTCAGCAATATATATTGTGCTTACTTATTTTTTGAAAAAAGTGTTAAAAAAAATAATTATTAAAAATCGACTGCAACGCTCGATACTCAGAAACTATTAAAGTTATCGAAATGCGGTTTTCGCTAATGAATTACATTTGGGCCAAGGACGAAAATGCTGATATTACCTTTGATGACGTCATTTCCGGTGTAAGCTAAAATGGCGGCACTCATTTTTTATAAGATAAAATTGCAGTTTTTTTATGTAGTTTAAGTGTATGTTTTTCTGAATGCAGTAGTACCTATTTATTTTTGGAAAAAAGTGTTAATATGAGGGAAGTCTCGTGGCAACTTGCCAGAATTTTTTGAGCTGATTTAGAGCGAAACTAATTCAAGATTGAACTATTGACGATCTTTTCAGAATCCCAAAATAATTCAATTTTAGAACAACATTTAGAGCTAATGTGAAGGTCTCTCTTATTTTCAAAATTAATTTTGGAAAACTTAATTGGTGGAACCATTTATATTTGTCAATTTTTAACATTGGGCTTCACCCACCCGGACATCCAATTAATTGCTTCCACGATATTACTAATACATCTTTAATAATCCATCTTTCTCTTTTTTCCATTATGACACACGCGTAAAAAAATTCAAATTCACATACAGGTTAGCGTTTAATTAATTTAAACTATGAAGTAAAGCGAACGAAACTTATTACACAATTTATCGGGTTTATGAAAAATCGTGCACATAGAATGGAAATATAAATCTGATACTGTGAGGGATAATAAAATAAACGAAGCGTCTTAAGCTATGGTAAGATGGATAAAGGATTCAGAAGTACGTACAACCGCTTTTGCGATTATAATCTTTATGCTTGTAATAAATGCGAGCGCTATAAGAACTTATAAACTAATTACACCAACAAAATACAATTTCTAATTGTCTCCCAAAGAGTCGGTAACCACTTTCAGCGAATATCCGTTGAGTGCATAGGCACTGACTACGTGGGTGCTCCGGAGCTTGAGCACCCACAGTAAAAATTGAGCGAGGCTCAGAGCTAAAAAAACAATTTATTTGTGTATTTACAGTATTTTTGGATGCAGATCTCAGGTTCGACAAACAGATTTAAAAAAACGAAGTGCATCGAACTTAACAGTTTTTAAAGTACCTACCTGAAATACCTACTTAGTGCTTACAGCGTAAACATTTTGTGAAATCGTCAACTCGTCGCCCAACTAATCCTATTTCCTAGAAATCAGTAATGTGCTTATTATGCCCTATCCATGCCCTACCTCTCATAAAATAGTATTAAAGTAGATAGCAAAAATATTAAGTACCCACAGAAATTTTGAAAAGTCAGCGCCTATGGTTGAGTGGGTACCTAAGTAATTAATAAAGGAATACTACTACTGTGCAATAGACACACCTTCGAAATTATTTTGCAAGGTGTTTAATGAGAATACAACTCTTAGGATTTTTACAATCTTCGATCAAGTTGGCAAAAGTTCGAGGTCTTTAGCTAAACTGTACTTTATCTACATAAAACACTTAATCGTGAGTTGTAAATAAAGACTTGAGGTGTTTAAACGAACAGTTTTAAGTTATCGAACTCGTGAATTGTTAATTTAAAATCAAAACTTTTTTATTAATTTTAATTTCGGAAACAACTGAATCTCCATACTTTTCGCAACAGATACGTCAAAGTCTATAAATAGCTTTAAAATTCATGACTCAAAAACTGCTTATCAGTTTGATAAAAATGCTAAAATAGTAACAACTTTAAATTATAATAAACGCTACTGACTCACATCATCAAACTATAAATGAACAAGTTTAAGGTCTACCTGAAAACTTAGATCAACATCATATTTTAATACCGACTAACAACAAGTTTATATTTACCCAAACGTAAATTAAAACGAATTTTAATGAAGATAAAATGTTGAATATATAAGAGAGAAGTGCCCTGCTTTTTAGTAGGTACATTAATTAATTTTACTCACAGTTATCTCGAGGCTAAAATGTGTCAAGATATGACGACTGGAAATTGTAAGCGATTCACAAAATTGTTCAAAACGTCAAAAATTCATTGTTTTCATTTATGTAGGTAGAAAGGAACTTTCCCATGACCACTCTAAATAAGATTTGCAATGTTAACTAAATTACTATATTTAAAAAGCGTGTCGTAAATTACATTCTTTAGGAAAAGGTTGTCGTGAGTCATACCAATAAATGTATGTAAGTAAAGGAACTAATTTTCGAACTGTCATAAATTGTTCAATATGGATTATTAAGGTTTTTACTACCTGTGCTCAAGTGTCAGTGACCACTTTGTCGGAAAGCTTTAACGCTTTTGGTTTGGTTGGGTAAAATACCTATAGTTGTCTGTACACGTGCTTAAATATGACCACCTCCACATCGAATGTACTAATTTTGTCGGTACAATAATAAATCCGGCATGAATTATGAATAGCTTTAATCGAAATGAGTTATGTTGAAATTACAAATAGACAAAAATAGTGTATTGCCAATACATTTACCTCATGATTATTTCCTTAATGCAGAACTCGTAAAATTCGAACATAAAATGGTAAATCGATAACTGAATCTGAAATATGTTCGATTATAAGAAATCGTTTTACTGTTTGTGATACTGATAACCAATCGGCGGTAAAATACCATCAAGCTTGTCACATAAACTAATACACTTTTCTGTAGATTTAAAAAAAAAACTTTTACAGCAAGGATAAAGGGTAATTGGGGACAACAAAAATATATTATATGTACCCATAAAATGTTTAACAATAAAGCTTATGTTGATCCCATAGATACATAAGTACCTACAGTCCTACACCTTTTCTTACTACAATAAAGTCGGAAGGAAATGTCATCGTTCTCGGAAAAAGCAATTGTCAATTACCTGCCTAAAGCAAAGGAACCAACAATCATATAGGCCAAACGGCATGGAATTGCTAGAGAATGTAAGTGTAGTTATCGATTTGTTTGAAATGGATGTAATACAACCATTTGGAGATAACGAAGGAGTCGGTAAAAGGAAAGGAAATTTCTGGGCGAGCGGTGTTGAAATAACAAAAAAGGTTCTAGAGGGTAAACATCTTAAATATTCGCCCACCTTGTGGTTTTACCGTTTTTATTCCATTTTCCCTTTTTCGCCGGACAAATTTTTGTCCGGCATCTGAATTCGCTGTGTGCAGCTCCGAGTAGTGTCGGGGGTGCATGACCCCCGGGCGGCAAGCTACTAGGGGCGGCAAAATAAAATAAGTAAAAGCGTTGAGTGAAAGCAATGGTCAAAGTAGTCGATCACTGTTGCAAATAGAAAATTGTATAAGGTCATAAGCCGCTGCCGACACAAGGGTTAGGGTACGCACACCGCCCATTATCCGACGCCGAAAATCAGCGCTTACAAGTTATCTGAGTAGTGCACAATGAACGCCGTTTTTCAGCTCGTCTGGGCCAGTTAAAAGTAACTTCAATACTATGATGTCTGGTTCATTCTCAAACGAGGACTTTTTATTGATGGTAAATATACATTTCTACGGATACAACGCACGAAGCATGTGAATCGAGAACGAAAAGTTTATGGGGTGAATATCCCTATTTATTCCAACACGAAGAACGCTTTTTTCAATATATGAGAATTCTGGGTGATATTTCGGTTACTGTGGGACTTGAGTCGTGTGTCCCACAGTGCGTTTCTGAGTGAAATCGCTGAAATTAATGACTCAACATCCATAATCCATGCGACGGATACACGTCCCGCACCGGCAACCAGCGACCAAGAATTAAAAATTAATTCTGGAAAAAAGTGGGCGCCGATCTGCGTTGGCAAAAAGACCGACCTTCTTTATCTGTGTTAGGGTGTATTTCAAAGTAGACCTATTTCTTGGCGCTTATAAGCGCTTGTTACCAACAAGCAGGCAACGCACTCTCTTTGTGTGCGTACCGCTTTGTCGTTATCGGTATAGTGCGAAATTATAAAATAAGAAACTATATCACCTGATGATTTTTCATTTTTCATACAAGTTAACAGTTACCAAGGAAATACAGAATTTTACAATATTGCCATTATTTATGTCTATAGTCTATAAAGTATAGGGGCGGCAAGGGCGAATCAAAGGGCCCAAGGGAGATGAGGCATGCCCCTCCTTGGGTCATTTGTTGTTTTATGATTTCATTCGACTATAGGGCAAAAAGTGTGATGGAAGGCCTGTTATGATCGCAATTTGAAACATAGCGGAGATCTATCTGTTGCGCAAATGTTTATAATGTGCGACGCAGACATTTATCCTAATTGTAAAGTACTGTTACACATTTTCTTGAGTTTTCCAATTAGCTTGGTGTCCGCAAAAAGATGTTTTTCAGCCCTGCGTCGGTTGAAATCGAGGCTCAGCAGCCACTGACCTAAGATCGTCTTGTGGGACTCGCGTTAATGCATTTGCATCAAGACATTCCAATGGTACCAAAAATGATATTAGATAGATAAGTCAAAAAATCAACGTTGTTACATAATTATTTAAGTATTTTAAGTATTTATAAATATATCTGGAAATATGATTCTTTTAACCCTCTTCTTTTCCCATGTCGGTAGGTACTGAGTACCGACCCATTAGTCGGCATCGTCGGTATTGGATACTGAACCTATTCAATTCAATAAACAATAGATAGTTTAAACATTTTTCAATATTTTTCAAAAAAGGTATGTCGTCGGTACCGTGAGGGGTTCAAGTTTTGTTGAACCAAAAAAAAGCTATTGCCCCCCCCCCCCCCCATACAAAATTTCTAGATCCGGCCTTGAGGGGCGGCAAGTAATACCTTGCACCTGGGCGACAGATACCCCTGGCTCGGCGCTGTCTGTGTGTATGTAGCTTTTTTGTGTTACAGACTTCAGATTATGATATAGAGCATCGAAAAGTATAACCTAAGATTTTTATGTAGCCCGATTGCCCGCTGTACATTTTCAGGAACACATTCAAAATGGCATCTGAAATATGAAAATTTTATTACCCCCACACATGATATATCAATTTTATGTGTGTATTAATTTTAATATCCAAATTTGATTTTTTTATTTTTTGGATAAATATTCATCACCGATAAAAAGTCCGAAAAATCAAAATGTTTCTTCTTTCATCACAATTTGTTTGGTTTATGTCAACGCTATAGGCGAGCATTCTCAACTGGTTCGTACTATTTTCCGGAGGGTGCTCTGTGTTTTGTACAAGAATGTCAAGAATGCGTATTTATTAAAACTTTCGGTTGAATGTTTATGAATTTTTAAAGTGCACTACATGTCGTGCCTGCAACTGGCTTTGCGTTACAGAGAAGACTAGATAATACTAATATTACCACATATGAAAACACCATTTACCATAACGCACACATTACATTAATATTGTAATAAAATCATTTTGTAATACTAAATTTTGTTACAGTTGTAAAAATTATGATAAAGCCTTAAACCATTAGGCGAAACGTTAATTATGTATAAAGTGTAAATTTCGACTACAAGGTATTTATAAATACCTAGACAGAAAAATGTAACTTCAGCTGTTTTATTTACCTCCAAACATAATTAAACTATAGATATAACGTTAGATAAATTTGACAGCGGTAAGGGGAAAGTACCTAGACACAGTGGAAGTGCCTCTTTTAAGTAATTAAATAGATCTTGCGATAGTGCACCGCATAAAGCTATGTGATGGAAGAACAGTACAAGAAAGTACTAAGCTAAACTACTATCCCACCCTGTCTCAGACTTAGCCACACACATTTGAGAACATGTTTCCACATTAAAGGACAATAATTAATACTGTAACGCAACTTTGACAGGAATTGCATTTCAGAACAGATATAAGATTATGAAGACTTTTGTAGGTCGGATCAAAATAGTTTTCAACACAGATCTGAGCTGCCTTTCTCTGCGAGAAATAATGTTTAACGTCCACAATGTTCTTCGTGGAATGGGACAAAGATGAATGAATCATTATAGTGTAAAAATTCTTATGAAAACAGACCGGAAAGTTGTATGTCAACAATCGAACAAAAAATAAGAAAAAATTCGTAACCGAATCTTCGTTGGTGCAATGGAAGTTTTCATATCCCCTAGTACAGAGACAACAAATCCTTTTTTCTTGTATTTTACTGCTTGACTGTTGCTCTGTTCTTCACTCTTACCTCTAAGGGCCAGTTGTATAAAGTCAAGTTGAGTTCAACCGGCCGACGCGGCGGTAAGATAAAATTGAGTCGCACAAACTAGGGTTGACGTCCGGCCTAGGGTTGAACTGACAGTTTTAGCAGCAAATTGTAGGGCAGACGTCAACTCTAGTTTGTACGACACAATTTTACACTAACCGCCGCGGCGGTTGGTAAATTGTCAGATCAACCCTAGGCCAGACGTCGTCGACTCTAATCTGTGCGACTCAATTTTACACTAACCGCCACGCCGGTTGAACTCAACTAGATTTTATACAACTGTTCCTAAGCGGTAAGCGCAGAGAGCTTCGATGTTGCCTCCTTTTTTTGACTAAAGTTCCGCCTAGCTACACATTAGAGATTGAGAACATAATCACAATCGAGAACCTCTATTTTGGTAAATTGCCAATATAATGACTTTGATGTCTCGACAGAGTAGAATCTTTCTGGTATAATTAGGAGACACTGGCTTAAACACGGTTCCGGTAAATTTACAGAATGTAACAGCCGCTGAAGAAAAATGGCTTAAATGGCAACTGTTTATAAAATATTCTCCAGGAAGATGGCATCTGTATTCCCTGTTTTTCCAAATGCTTGTGCTTGTCAATAATAGCACTCTACTGCTATACTGAAACTTTCCACAATTGTGTCACATTTTATACAAGAAGCTTCCCAACTAAAAAGCCTTACATAAAAGACTTGGATTAGTTTTTTTGGTCAGTTATAAGGATGAGCAGCTTCTGGCAAATTTGTTCACAATTGAAGATTTACTCACCATAAGTTTTCAGTAAACCGTAAGCGTTTCCATTTTATTATTCAATTTAAATTCGATTAAAAGCACATTATTTTCCAAGATTAAAGGACAGGATGACATGACTCTATTCCAAATTCTAGCACGTTTTCCATTTGAATTGTAGGAATATCTTCGCCTATTTTATTTATTACAAATAGTACTGATGTAGAATAGAGTTTTAACGACACACTGCGAAGGCCACAGATACGATGTGATACAAAGAGATTCAAATGACAAAGGGTTTTTGAAAATCAAACTATTACCCTGAATGGTCATTTTTGTTTTCATTTACACACTTAATACTGTGTAAAAGACAATATTTTTGTAGATTTTTGGACTTTAGACTTGAATGCTTGGTAGCCCTTCAGTAGAGTAATAGGGCCATAGAGGGATTCTAGCTCAAAAAGTCACTAGATTAAAGTCACTATGAAAGTTACTAGATTTTTATGGCTCCTGTTTATACAAAAACGGCCCCTGTTTGTACAAAAACGGCACCCTGTCTTAATCTAGTGACTTTTTGAGTTAGAACCCACCCTAAAAAATCTAGTAACCTTAATCTAGTGACTTTTTCAGCTAGAACCCCCCCTATTACTCTACTCCCTTCAAATTCTAAATATGGAAATGAACCATATTTAATTTTGTATTCCGTACATAACCACACCAATAATTACTATAAAGGTACAAACATCACACAAAAGAGTCACTTAAAGGTGACAATTTTCAGAAAAGTTTCGTTTCATTATGGAGAATACGCGAAAAATCACTAACTACAAGATTCGATATGTGTAATATTTATGAACCTGCTAACAATCTAAAATTAAAGGTTGTGAACTCATCGTGACAGGAAACGCTCTTCTGAAAGGATGTCCATTTCGGTATCCTAGTATGTAAATTACATTATACATAATGCACAAAGTCACTTTCTCGCTTACAAGTCATCCATCAGCAAATTTGGCTCCACTACACTTATCTCAAACTAAATCAATCTCTATTTTAATACCCTCCCGTCCCCACAATGTTAAGTTCTATCATTCGTTAAGTCATTCGCGTACATTTTATAACCCTTCAAATTGTCAAGCACTGAAACTAGATAACAATGAAGTGTTCATGTGTTTTAATCGTCTTAGAAGATGAAGATAATTGTAAAAAACCCAACCCTATTCACAAATAAAGACGCCTTTGTTTATTCGTTAGCATGTCGTATTTTAATCATCTATGTCGTGACAGCTAATTATATACAACTTGAGTGAAGCATAATTTCTGTTCGTAAAGTTTGACATTAACAATATTCTTGTACGAATTATACAAATTAAGTAGTATGTAAACATTTCTGGTGATTTTAACAACCTTCCGTATTTACGATGCGAGCGAAATCCGTCAGTAGGGAATTTGAATATATTTCAAAATGCAATTACCTGTAGATCGGTTACAAGCACCTTTTCTCAACGTAAAGTAAGAGGAGTCAAGATGTAACCATTGAGCAATAAATATTTATAGACAAAACTTTATAACCATCGTTCGAAAAAAGTTCATGGCTACAATGGTTCTACTTAAAATATGTCTGACGCCAATAAATACCTATTGCTAGATTTTATCTGCATAATGTATAATTGGAAACATCGTTCTTATAAATAAATTAATGTGTAGAAGTAGAGCCAGAAATGTACCACAAATTGTATGTTAAAGATGTATAAACGCAGGAGTACTTGAATATAACTTACAAACTAATTATGAAAAAGAAGTTTTGCGAAAAAACGGCTTTCAGAATGTTAGGTTCAATAAAGAATTTGGTACGATCAAGAGCCCCATTAATAATTCAAAATTCCGTGCCTGTATGTGTTACCATTTTTACGTAGTTAGTATTTATGACCATTGTAACACGCGCGTATGCACGCACTTGCATTTTATTTATCTTGATTACAATTTACTAACATTATACTTCACCTACCAACGCAGCTTATTTAACATTTATTAAAATTTGTATTGTGGGAGGTTATTCGTATAACATTGTATTTTAATTAACATACATCGAATTTCAAACCACGTATAACCACATCAGTAAACACACCATTCAATACCGCTTCCAAGGTTTGTACCTTCTTATGTTTACAGAAAGAAACACGCATAGACAAGTGGTTGTCTATTATAATTGAAAAATAGAGTTCTGTGAATCAAATTTAAAACAACTTAATCGTTCACTCGTCGAGTGTGGGTAATATAAGGCAGCTAAATGTTCACGTTTGGTACAGCATTTTATAGCCCAATTATTGTTCAATCAATTACTTTTATTAAGGTCTACTCGAGTGACGCAATAGTATTTGTCAACTTTTATTATTTCCAACTTTACAAAACTTCTAGAAATGATCGTATTCAACGTGTCAGTGGTTAAACTTGCAACTTTGACGTAAATGACATTTTAAACATAATAATTTAGTGGAAAGCGTCAGCGATGTGAAGTTATAGCCTACATGCACAGCATAAACTTCCATAGAATCTTGTTCAATAGTACAGTACAGTCGAGAAAAGAAAATTCTCAAGAAGAATAAATCAAAAGTAAGTCCATATGTACCATTCCAACATGAATTCTTGTCAGTTAGACTTACAGGATGTAGCGCCATCTGCATAGCATCCTCTACAAAACGGTAATTCAAACAACTTCAGACCGTGCATGTGCATGTTTAGTTTACAGTGGTCATAAAGTATACCAATGAGTAAGCACAGATATTTCGTTAAGAACCTGTGCAGATTGCCTGAAGGTCCCTTACCAAATTGGAATTGAAATTGAATCTTAGCCAATTTAACAATATTAACTAAAGGAGTCATAATGGATGTGTGAGTAAATTAACGCAGGTTGCAAGCAAAAAGATTATTTGCTTCAATCAAACACTACCTGACATAATGGGGTTTCCCGCGATATGAGCAAATACTTCAAATGTTAACGTTAATGCCAAATAAACTGGGGGGTGTCCCAAAATTGGAATCTCTGCTTTCATAGTTATAAGCTGCAACACAATTAAAGGGAATGCTTAGGGTTGAAGATGATTGAAAAATTATTCGAAGAAATTTCAGGGAGAAAAATGAAGAAATTAATGGCAAGGATGGACATAATGCCAATACAGGACGATGACTGTGTAATAAAACCGAAATGGGGGAACCACTTAAAGCAGACAGCAAGATCTAGTTTATAGCTAAAATATTGTGAAGCAAACTTGTTGTGTATTAATAAAATCAAGTATGTAATGCCATTCCAATTATTTATGTAGTTCTATACAGAGTATAGTTTGAAACAAATTTGGGCAGCGACCCCTGCAGTCTTGCAAGCTTGAGGGGATTACTGAAATAACCAAACGAAACCTTTGTATTATTAACGAAGTCTACTGAAATACTATAGAAAAAGAAGTACATAGATTCATACCAAAAATCACTGAAATATTTGCCATGCTTCATGAAGAAAGTACATAAAGTTAAGCCAAATTACGAATAGCAAATGTTTTGATATGGGTGACAAACCCATAGGGAAACTATTTCAAAAATGAAAATAATCCCCTAACGATCAAAGATAAAAGCGTTTAGGACAAAGAAATACTACTGTGATCAAAAAATAAGATGAAACTTTTAATTTGAAATACCGCGGACTCTTCGATTCTGGCAAATCTTTTTTTTTAAGCTGTAGTACTGTCACTAACATCTGTGTGTTAAATTTCATGCCGATATCTGCATTTGTCAATAGTTGCGCACGTGTTTTGACAACAATAAAAAGTTAATTTAGCGATTTTGACAATGAGATGAGACTTGGATCTATGCATACAACCCGGAAACAACCGACCAATCAAGCGAATACCGTGCAAAAGGTGAGTCAAGACTGTAAAGATCGCGCCAAAGTCGCTCACAGTTTCAATCGATTCTCGTGGTGCATAAGGAATTCCTTCCACCGGGCCAAACTGTTAACAAGGAATATTATTTGAGGATTAGGCAACGTTTACGTGAAGCTATTGGCAAAAAGAGGCACGAACTATGGGCAGACAATTTTTGAGTTTGCATGACGATAATGCACCATCTCACACTGCATTGGTTCGTCGAGACCATTTCGTCAAAAATTCAACTCGTATCGTTCCACAACCACCGTATTCACCCTGATTTAGCACCGTGTGACTTTTGGCCATTCGCTAAGCTCAAGAGACCGCTCCGGAGACACCGTTTCGATACGATTGAGGAGAAAAGAACAGAATCGCTGCGCGCTTTGAGGCCATTCCAAAAATCCACTTCAACCATTGTTTCGAGGATTGGAAAAAACGTCGGCGTAAGTGTATTGTATCAAGAGGGGAGTACTTTGAAGGTGATGAAATACATTTAGAAGAATAAATAAGATTTTAAAAGTTATAAACAATTTCACCTTATTATATCATTTAATGAGTTGTACTTTGCAACCATAAATTAGATCTGAAACAAAAAAATAAGCGGAAAGACAATAAAGACATAAAAAAGAAGAAATAGATTGTTCACACCAAAAGGTTTCAAAGGTATGTAACATACTATCATTGTATTTTAAATACAATGATACTATGTTGATAATGATAACTAATACAAATGGCCGCGGCCATTAGCCGATCTCTATTAAACAGAAGAGTTTTATACTCACGTCCCTTTTATTTCAACAAATATTGTTTTAAAACCAAACTTCTGAATTCCACCCCAAGCTATGTACAATATTATCCTAACAGAGTTGTATTTTTTTAAGAAAAGGACGAAGACTTGAATACATAGCAGGTAATTAGACACTTAATTACGCGCAGAAACTTTTTGAAGTTGTGTTAGCTATTGTGTTACTATCCTTTTTAATACAATCGATTAAGTTTAAAATTTTAAAATTACCACCAAATAGTATAATACAACTATTTCTTCTTTGCTGTGCGTATTAAATAACTGTAATGTGTTAAATGCTGAATATGAAGGAATCATCGGATAATCCTTTAATTTATATTGTTGTAATTCAGAACACGACTTTAAATACTTTCACATTTAACTCTTCCTTCTTCTTTAAAGGCTTTACTTTACAAGTCTACGAAAATTAGGATTTTGTGAGAGTAATCATGCTATTATACGTGTTCGTCGTTTTTCGCCTACATAACACAATGAAGATATATATTATATAATATTAATACTTCAGTTTTGGCAACGATATTATTGCAGTAATTTTTATTCTTTCAGCATGATATTTACTTTTACAGTCTATTCATTCTATGAAATCGTTATACACTTTGAAGACTTATTTCACAAGATGTTGTGTGGTAAATTTCGAGAAAATTTGTCCACGTGACAATCGATGAATTGTTGCTATAATGTATCAATTTCAAATGCTCAGTCGGTACACGCTATTGAATTATATTTACAAAAAAGTGCTATAAACTATAAGGAGTAATCTGGAGTTAATAAAATTTAGGAATTATATAAGAACTTCTAAATCTATTACGGTATAAAAATAGCAATTACTTTTCTCATTTGTTGCATATTTGTCTTGTAGTCTTCATAAACTGATCCGATCGATGTATAAAATATTTTGCCCAGTCCAAATATAAAAAACCCACCACCAATCCTGTATTATTATAGTATCTTGGTTGTGTGAACGTAGAGTAGCAGTTTTTAAAGAAGCAGAAAATACTGCTGACATAGGTCTTCCAAGTTTAAGAGAGATCGTTCTAAAGGTAAAAACGTACTTCGACGCGGCGGAAGTAAGGAATGATTTAGATGCAATTCTGTTTAATCAAGTGCTTTAGAATTAGCGTAAGAACTGTTATAAGTGTGCCCAATGAAGAAAAGCCAAGTACTACTGAGGCAGTGTCGAGGCCAAAACCCAGAAGTGGTAGACCAAAGGTCAGTGTCGATGATTTTCTGAAGGGCGTTATAAGAAGATGGATATTATATTTTTAAACAGAAAAAAGGTTTGATCAAGCACCTTGCTGGATCTCGAATTTAGAAATCCAACGACCTTGATGTCTTCAACCAAATGACGAGGGCTTTACTTCTGGAATTATCACGACTACAGCACAATTATAAAAAAATATTTAGTGGAGAATGCAACAAAAGAACTAAGACAGGAAAAAGTTAAACTTATATGGCGTACAGTAGTCCACTGCGAATTTAATACGATTGAAATGGTATGGTCATATGTGAAAAGTAATGTTGCAAAAGAGAACACAACTTTCCAAATTAAGGACGTTTTGGAACTCTGCAAGTGAACATTTCAAAATGTATCAAAAGGCATTTGGAATAACAGCGTCGACAATTTGGTAATAAATTTGAATGATAATAACGACTTTGATGATTATGAGCGATTGTATAGAAGTCGATTGATTGTTGCGCGAACTGCACTGTTGCGGCCATTTTATTCTACAAAATATATAATTTAATCCTGCCCTTAAATTTTTCTTTAAATTGATAGTAACAACTCTTGGAATACAGCGAAGAGTATGCGAATTAACCACTCAGACGTTTTTTTCCATTATTGCTGTGATATTCCTTCAGGGTGTCTTCTGGGTTACCGTTACCTTTTCTAATTAAACACGGTATAGGTTCTGGTTACTTTCTTTTATTTATCTCGAACTTTAACTTAACTTAAATTTGACATGACTTGACTTAACTTCGCCTCGAACTCGACTCCGTTCCGTTTTATAAGTTAACATCCCCACTCATTATCTTTATTGTTCTTAACCTACTTAATACTCCATCACATTAAAATTTTGTTATTAAACAAAAATTGATCAGATAAAATTTGTTTGATAATAATCGGCCCAATAGTTTTCTTAATAAACGTTTAAAGTGAAGTGAATTAAAATTTTTTATTCGATAATAGGCAAATTCCAATTGAAATTGGAGCCTAAAATCGTATTTGGTATCATTCATATGTACCAACTAAGAAAGGAGGCTGGCCTGGCCATTGCCATTGCCTGTAACTATATTGCCACATTTTTTACTATAGTTCTATAAGAGCTATTGACAATTTTTTTTAAATACTCCCTTATTATTTTTTCTATCAATACCAGTGAAAAAAACATATGGTATTTTTTGAATTTTTTAGAAAACGTTGCGCCCTTTATTGGTAGACGGAGATAAGAAATTGTGGTTTTGGATATGTTTGGTAATATCAAGTATCTCCTTAATATCGAGACCAATCTTGACAAATTCAAGCAACCCATTTCGAAGTTACACGATTTTTCTCAATAACACATTGTATGGTTCCCCCTCCCTTTATTTTGACAGCAATCGTAAAAATTCATTAAACAAAATTTGACATATTGATCACTAGTTTATAATGGATATTTTTTTTATAGAGATATTATTTTGTGCATCGTAGGAATTGTCATTCTCGCCCCAAGAATTATTATTTTTACCCCAAGAATGATTTTTTCTACCTTAGCTTTTTAATTATTTTGGTCCCAAGATTTTTGTTCCCAAGAATTATTATATTAGCCCCCAAAATTATTAATTTAGCCCACATAATTATTATTTTGGCCCCAAGATTTTATTCATTTTACCCCATGATTTTATTCATTTTACCCCAAGGTTTTATTCATTTCACCCCAAGATTTTTTTTATTTTACCCCAAGATTTTATTTATTTACTTATTTTATAGAAGTATTTGATTTGATTGTGATCAAAATTGGAGCAACAATTTACGTAATTATTATTTACACATGTATGACGTGAAATTATACTAAAATTTAGTAAACGGACTACGATCACCTAATTAATTATCTTTAATTAGTTACAAATCAAACAAAAACTATAGCACCTGTGGGGGAAATATAGCCTTGTCTGCTGAGAACCAATAAAAAAATAACATGATTCTCCCCAATTTTTGTATTCGAAAAAACAATTGGCTTTACAAACTAAACAAGAGTTAAACAGTAGCAATTTTTTAATGAATTACCATATTTGTGTCTTTAAGTCATTTTAAATTTATATGAATAACAGCGATTTCAAAAAATATAGCATCTTTGGTACGAAATAGATTTCGAGTATATGATAAAAAATTGTGACTAATTCACGTATTCAAAAAATGTTTACCCAAAAATTCCACATCAATCTTTCACTTTTGTGTCAATTAAGAAGCATTTTTTGCACAAAATAGAATTAATTTAAATTGCATTAATTTCTGTATTTCGCATTTATATTCCAAAATTTCCTTGCTTATTTAATGATATACTATCAAGGGGTTTTCCTATGTAAATATTTCTCCCACCTTAGAAACTCACTAAAAGTAGTACGTATTTTTGGAAAAAAGAGATTATTTTCGTGATACAAATGAATAATACCTACGGTAATCAGTTATTAAAATTTCAAATAATTGGATTTTCAAGAACATATTATTTTCAGCAATGAATCAAATTTAGGAAATTCACACAAAATGACATGAAAAATTCTCATTATCAAGTTAATCAACAATATTGTCTCCATTTATTTGGAATTATACACTATTTCAAATCAAAGCGGTAATGGAAATTAATTATTCAGACATCAATTTGACAGATTAATACGACGACTCAAATTGTAGAATCGATTAACTCGAATTTATTCAAATCAAACGTTCATTAGATTGAACAGTAATTTTACATTAGATACCGTTTGCCAACATGGACGTATATTTTTTCAGTATTTGTTCGATACTAATGGTTTATAATTTATGGATTGAGAATGAATCTTTAGTAAAATAAGTTTTCCCAATGGAATGACTGTAAAAATTAAATTTGTATGTAAGATACCTTTTTTCTTTCTAAAATATGTAGTGGATCTATTTATACACCGAATTAACTTTTTTTATTGGAGGCTTGATGAAAAGATCTATCACAGTGTTACCTATGGAATGTTAATTTATTGGAAATTCTTTTTTATAATTCAATATACGTGTTTATTTTCATTATCGTGGAATTGAGAACAAATTAAGTTACTATCAAGTAAGACCGCAGGGATTAAACCTATTTAATTGCACACGGACGCAAGCGATATTTAACGAATTGTGACATTTACACGCAATTGACGTAATTTTTGCTGAACTGAATTCGTTAAGTAAGTGTGTCTGTGTGTGGCTGTTTTGTGTTAACGAATTCTGACTTCAGATCCTTCGTAAGCTTAGATTTTGATACGCTTAGCTGTAACTAATCGAGAACATCGTCAAAATGGCGGTCAAAATTTTGCTAAATATAGACATTAACGTATATAACATTTAAAACTTATTATTTCATAGATAAAGAAATAAAGAAGCTATTTTTTCTTCTCTATATATTTATTAATAGAATATTATTTGGACGACGTTTCGCTTTAACTTCGACTTTTCCAAAGTCTGTAAATTAAAAGGGAGGGGGGGGGGGGGTTATGTATTAGTTAATAATTACCTATATGTATATTATGTAAGAGGAAGGATCAGTTTTTACATTAAACGTACCATGAAATATGTGGTAGAATTATATTGATTTTAACAGTTAACATTTATTCTAAGAAACATGTGTGATGTAAATGTAAGTGAGGTTAGAATTTTTAAAACAGTAACTTTTGATATTTTAGGAAAGTAAGTTTTGGTAGTTCATTTAGATTCTCTGTGTATGTTTTGTAATTAATTGAATTTTTATTTTTTTTATTGTAATAGATTCTCTTAGCAATCTTTTCTTAAAATGTATTTCTGTTTTTATTATCTTAGTGTTATCAAAATCAAAATTATGTTTAAGACTGGTTGCATGTTCAACTGTGTTGTGTGTGTCAGGTTTATTGTTTTTATGCTTATCGAGTTTTTATGTTGTTTAAGTCTATTTTTTAAATATTGTTTTGTTTGTCCAACATAGGTAGCTCTGCAGTCGTTACAATTGACTTGGTAAATTAGGTTGGATTGGTCAAATGTTTTTGGTTCAATTTTTTGAGTTGAGAATATTTTATTTTTTAATGTGTTGTTATTTTTGTATACTGTGGAGATTTGCATTTTTTTTAAATTCTTTTGCTAATTTGGAAGTCAGAGGAAGTAAGTATGGAAGTGTAACAATATATTTTAGTTGGTTGTGTTCTTTGTTATTGCTTATCTTGTTCTCTAGAATTTGTTGGTTTTGTTTATTTAGTTTTGTGTTTTTTGAGAAATTTTAGTCTCTTCTTGATTTGTTTGTCTACAAGGTTTTGAGGGGTAGATAGTTGTTGTTATCTAGGATTTTTTAAATTTTATTAATTTTCACAAAGTGAAAGGAATGGTGTGATAATAATATTGCTCGGTCGGTAAGGCTTATGAAAATACTTTTTTTATATTGGATGGCTGTGTCCTGTGTATGAATGAAAATTTATATAACGATCTGTTTTTATTGGTTTTTGGTACCAATTTGTAGTTATATTTTGTTCTTTTCTAATTAGTGTTAAATCCAGGAAGTTAATTCTATTATTTTTTGTCAATTCTATGGTGAATTGTAACCTTTCATGATAGCTATTAAATTTTTTTTAGTAATCTTTTGTAAAAGGTAACATTTGTATTGTTGGTTATTAATTTATTTTCTAGATTGTAACGAAGTTGTTAATTAAAGTACTATAAATTCCGAAAAATAGTATAATAGCGTGCAACGTCACCGAATGTTTAAATGGACAAACAGATAAGAGCGATAACCCTTTTGCAAGTAGGTCAGGCAACCCAGGTTCAACTGTTCTCCCTAAAGTCATGTGGTACCGTTAAGAGAGTAAACCCTTCAAAATCTGGCGCCCGAGCAACCCGGAACACACCACCGCACCTGTTACCATCTGATTTAATTAGAAAGTCAACCGCTCTAGAGATAAAAGGAATGAAAGAAGGACGTTACTAAATTACTGGCTTCAAATGTATTAAAGGAAATTTTTGATTAGTTTAATTTGTATGGAATTTGTTATTTTAGGTACCATTATATAAATTTTGTATTAATTGATTTTTTTTTTATTTGAGGATTATCGTCGCAAGATCTTGCAATACTAAGTTTACAATACAACATGATAATGGTGACCCCATGGGTATGCCGAATGTTTGTTTGTGGTGTTGTTGAATAGGAATTCTAAAATATTTATAAAGTCATTAAATGGAATTTTGGTGTAAAATTTGATTTTGTCCCAGTTTTTTTTAACAGCTTGGATAACTAATTGTGTAGGAATATTTGTATACAGGGTGTTTCAGAAAGTTGTAGCGAGCTATCCATAAC
Organism: Pyrocoelia pectoralis; assembly: GCA_036250285.1. Classification (NCBI taxonomy): domain Eukaryota; kingdom Metazoa; phylum Arthropoda; class Insecta; order Coleoptera; family Lampyridae; genus Pyrocoelia; species Pyrocoelia pectoralis. The sequence goes on along the minus strand of CM070075.1, from coordinate 74,756,124 downwards.
CAGATCCTACGTATATGAAAATAAGTCTAAAATGTCCAGTAACATTTTTATGATTTCGGCTTAGTCTAGCCGTAATCAGCCATTTTATATTTTCTTGAAAATTATCAAATTTCAAAATGGCCGACATTCAAACATTTTATAGTAAAATTCCATGAAAACTACTAAATAAAATTAAATTGTGCAAGAAACAAATGTTCAGTACTTTTATTGTTAATACTTAATTTTATTTAGTAGTTGTCATTTAATTTTACTTTAAAATGTTTGAATGTCCGCCATTTTGAAAAAAAAATAATTTTGGAAATTGTAGACTTCTGAGAAATGAAATGAAATTTCATAAAAATATGTTGAGAGGTTTTTGAAATAATAATTATTTTCAAGAAAATACAAAATGGTTGATTACGACTTAACTAAGCCAAATCTTTGCAATGAAAAGGGCTGTTGTTTGTTATGTTTGTGATTATTTTGGAAAAAATTTTGATATTTTATATAGTGGACTCTTATATGTATGTGGTAATAATAGGACTTAGTGGTATGTTATTTTTACGCAGTTTGGGTAGTCCGTATATCGTTAGAATAAGCCCATTATGTGTAATACCTAAGTGTTTTATATTCAGTTTCAGTTATATAATTATTTTGAAAAAGTTTTTTAATTATTGTTTTGTTTTGTTTTATTTGTTTTGTTTTGTATGGAGATTGTGGGGTCTTTATCAACTTTAGAGTAGGTGCTAGTGTCGTTTAATAAATTCATCATTTTTGTGTTATATATTGTTCTTTAGTTATAACTATAAAGACTGTCTTATTTGTTTTATCTGCGTTCGTGACTAAGATGTTTTTATGGTTTTTAAGGAATTGAGTTGTTTCGTTCATTTTTTTGCATAGGCTGTTGTGTTGTGGTGTGTGTGCCGTATTATATGTTTTGTTTTTTGTGCGGTTTTTAAAATTTGATACCTATATTATGTTTCTATCTGTTCTGTTGAATTTATGTTTTCTATTAATTGTGGTTCTATATTGATTATGTATTGTACATTGTCCAAATAATATTCTTTTAATAAATATATAGAGAAGAAAAAATAGCTTCTTTATTTGGCAGAAAATAACCCTAATCCACACATTATTTATAACTTATTTTGGCGTAATTTATAAAAAAGTTCTTGAATAAAAAATAGTCAACATAGTCATAATTATTGCGATATTTTGCACTGAATGTTTGTTCGGTCTGGCGATGCTAGAAGAGCATTTGCTTATCATATAATTTTCAGCCTTAATCCAAGGACGTGTTGTTTACCTCTGTATAGATCCCGGGAATATGTGCAGCTACATTCTGGTTGTTTTTTTCACTGCATGGAGGGCTTCCCTAAACTGGATTAAATCCCAGTATCCTACTCTCAAAACTTTCATATTTCTAATTCTTTTGCGTAATCAGTATGTGCCTTCGTACCAGGTTCCAAGGTACGTATCAATTTTTAAGCTTCTTGCAAATACTTCACACAGGAAAAATCGCTTGCAGTCAGGTCAAACAAACAGCAATACCCTTGAGCTTGTATGGGTTAAAGGGCATGCTGGAATAATAGGCAATAAAAAAGCCGATAAGTTAGCCCGACTGGCCTCAAAACAACCGTTTTATGGTCCAGAGCCGGCTCTTCCACTGCAAACAACCCAAGACACCCAAACCCAACACAGGGCTAGGTGGAACTTGATGTTAGACTGCCGCCACGCGAGGGAGGCCTTCAGAGGGCCATCTCGTAGCCTGGCGCGCTTCTGTACAGGGCTATCCAGAGGAAACCTGCGGCTACTTGTAGGCATACTTTCTGGACACTGTAAACTTAACAAGCACATGCACCGCATGGGCTTGGTAGATTCACCATCCTGTAGAGTGTAGAGGATGCCACACAGACGACGAGACGGCGCAACACATACTGTGTGAATGTCCCGCACTTGTCAAATTAAGACGATCCATGTTGGGAGAATCCTGGCCGGACATGGCTAAGATTAGAGCCGCTTCCCCGTCCAGCATCCTCAGGTTCATCTCACGTGTGGGATGGCTTGAGTGACGTTGCGGGGTCGAACGACTTTAATCAGGGAGACAGCACAAAGGGCCCGAATAAGTGGCCTAGGTGCGTGTGGGATTTCCCACCCTCCCATCGAAATCCAGAATCCAGAATCCAGAGGTCAAAGAACATAAAGGACGGTTATGTTCACTCTAAGTAAAACCACACAACACTTTTGTTAGTATGTAGATGATTTGCAAACAATTCCCGTGGATTTTCATCTCCCCAATGTTATCGAAATGAAGATTTGCTCTGTGGCGATTTCAAAATGTTGGCAAAATGTTAACCTTGCTTCCTCGTCACGATTGTGCCATTTGCACTTGTAAGGAAGAAGTTCCAAATGTTGTAAAAAGCAAGTGATTACCCATTAGCACTTCTTGTGAAAGCAGCTTCAATATTTCCAGGCATGCGAACTACCGTTAACACTAATTCATACCAGCGCAGATCAACAAAGATTACTTGTTACGCAAAAGCTCATTATTCTGTTGAAAATATATTCGATGATTTACCACTTTAGGAAATGTTAGTAGGATTCAAAACAATTATAAATAGTTACGATTTGAAGCAAATAAGCGTGTTTGTTGCTTCAAACTCCGAAATTTCCATGAAACTAATTGCGTCTGTTTCCACGGAGCTTTCTTTGTACATAAAGGAAGAGAAGAAAATAGTGAACAATATAGTACCTATAGTTCGAGCTCAATATATGGAAGGAGCCTTAAAAGATTTGTGTTGTTCTAGTTTCTGATAGAGTTAGAACTGCAATTGGGTTAATTCACATAATTTTTTTATTCGCTTAATAAATGCAAAGATGTCAGATGTCTTCGATATTGCAGAAATAAGCGGCGTTAGATTAATTTAAATAGCTTTTTTTTAAATTTTAAATCGCGAATCGTCGAAACTGCACGACAACTCAGCGACAGGTGCCGACTACGGCATGACGTCATATACTGGTGTTTCAGCTAAACTGGTATTTACGAATGATTGTTTCTCGATCATGGAGCCGTCGAAAAGGTGTTACAAGTGGTGTTTTGTGCCTATATGCACTAATACGACTTTTACAACACCTGAAAATACATTTGTGACAATGCCTCGAGACGTAAAAATTCGAAAAATGTGGTTCAAAGCAGCTAGAAGAGATTATTCTAAAATAACTTCTTCGGATTTCTACTGCTGCGAGGATCACTTTGATGTAAGATGTAGTTACTTACTAAGCAAACCTAAATGTTTAAGTAATTGACAAACATAAATATACATGAAACGTGGTAAACGAGTAAAGTAATGCAATATGCAAAATATCTGCGTAGTAAGAGTCTGTCAAGCAAACGAATTTCACTTTGTTAGGTTTTATTCAAGCTTTTGCTCCACGAATTTCTGCAGCATTAAATCGATCATCCTTCTTTAAGAACTCGGCCAACATAAAAACATCTACTCGAGGAAGATTATCCGACATATACCTTTCAAATAACCTGCATCCACCATCGTTAGAATCAGTTTCAAAAACTTTCAACAAAAGCAACGGTAGCCGACTGACAGTGGGCGTTTCCCAGTACGTGACGTCACTATCTGTTTAAAACTGATTTAGCGCGAACGCTCATACTTGAACACTTCAATTCTTTTTTTCTCGGAAATGGTACGTTTTATTTAACTTTTTTGAACTGCAATAGTTTACACACACGATTCCAAAGCAGAATCTTATGTTTATTTTGAAATTTATTTTTATGAACTAACCCAATTCTTTGGAATAAGGAATTATCATTATCTCGAATTGGCAATAATTTACTAAAATGGGTAAAACATACGAAAATAAAATAACAAATAAGTAATGAAATAAATTACCTACAAGCGTTATGACTTTGTTTGTGGAATTATGAATGATAGTATTCGTAAAATGATATAGAGATAAGAGGACATGTTTTGAGAATTCAAGCGTTGAATGATATTTATTGTCCCTATCAGAGAAGGCCTTGAGTTCGGATCGGATGCTATATAGATACTTCCATTACTTACACGACATATTAAGACAATGGTTTCCATTGTTAACGAGTTAGTTGCTGTAATAGGAAAGGTATTAAGTTTCACTGGTTTGGTTACGACAATATGGAAAAGAGTGAATTGTGAGCAACAATACTTAGAAGAAAGGTTTATCGCGTAAAGGCACAAATGTGAATATAAAATATGTCCCTTCATACCAAGTAGTAAAAAATTTGTGCCACAATTTTACTGTGGAAGAACACCATGTGTCAGTGTGCACGCAAGAAAACCACTTGATTATGAAACCCCTCCACTGATCACTGAGCGAATTTGCGAATTGCAGAGGCAACAGACATTCTAAAATTTAGGCGTTCGTTAACCGTTTGCGAGATGAGTGTTCTAAATGCTGACATTTGTCTTCGAACCCAAAGATTATGTGTCTCTAATTATGGATGTTTGTGATTGTATCAAAGAAGAAGATTTCATGGTGCTCTGGTCCATAAAAGTTTGATAACAAATAATTCTCTAAATGTCAATTAATCTTCAATAATAAAGGTAGAGCAAGGGATAGGAGTTTACGGGATACGACATTCTCTTTTCGAACAAAGTTATTGCAAGATGGATACAATTTTAGTAAGAATAACTCGTGCTGAGAGATATTATGCAAATATCTAGAAACTTTAACTAGATCTTGCAGTAAATTAATTATTTTTTGTAATACAACCAGCAGGAAACAATTTTTGATGCGCTTACATAGATATGACTAAGATTTCGTAACGCCATTCGTTGCCAATAACAGCATCTCACATCTGTGCAATTACATAATGTGTATTTGCTAAAAGAATTACGATGCCAACCTATGCATTGAAATGTGACGGAATTTCATCATACGGAGAAAAAAGGAACATTGTCGCGAAATTCATTAATCAATTTCTTAAATTTCGCCCTTTTCTCTTTCTGTTTCGGAACATTTTTAAACGTATCTATTTATTAGTTTGCTCAAGAGACAAACACATATGAAAACTATTTTTGTTTACTCGTGGATAAAATGTGCTTTTCTCAAAATTATTTACACAATTTTACGATAGTGTTTACAAAAGTTTCTTTGGAAGCGAGGAATTTATTTGCTACAACATCTTTACTAAATTAATTAAATACAAAGATTTAATAAGAGCTTTACATAAACCAAATGGAGCGTTCTAATATTTATTTTTGCATATACTTACGTAGATAAGAAAATCATACTGGTTTGTTTAGTTAAGGAAATAGAACAAAGTAACATTTTCTGTCTAAGTATACAAGTCTATATGACAGTAAATAAAGCGGTACTGTAATAAGGAATGAAAAGATAAAAACTTTCTGAAGGAAACAATATTTATTTATTATTATATTAATAAAATATTTATTAAACTGGTTTTATTAAATTTTGATTTGTCGCAAATGCCGTAGTAACTTTTTCAAAGATACTGAAAGATTTTCTGAAGTTTTCGTATAACTTTAAACACTCTAAAACAATAAGCGAACGTAGGTATATGTTGAAGTGTCGATACTGTAATGCATTTTTTATACCCTCTATTTTAAAGATACGTATTCAAGTACGTACTAGCGACATTTGAGTAGGGAATAATGTCGATAATAAAACATACAAATGATAAACAAATAAATATTAGGTAAGGGTTCTCTTATTATGTGGAAAACCCTCGTTATATTGATTCTGATCAACAATGTAAAGTAAAATAATATTCTGTTTATTCTCCTTCGCCCACAAAGTTGTTAGCATGAAATAAAATTTGAATATCTAATTACAGGGATGTCAATAGCGTTTCCAGCCAACTGGCTTTGGGGGGGGGGGGGATTAAAAAAAATATCGGATATCGGTCCCTTCTACGACTCACTCCAGCAGTTTTGGAAAAATTCACCATCATAGATCGCCGACTAGATTCACCATCACTTAACTGTTTGTTTGAAAAGGTGGTAATTTTTAAGAATAAAAATAAATAAGCGAACGAAAACATCTTATGGGGGGTAATTACCCAATCCCCCCCGTGAAACCGCCACTGAGGGATGTGTACCGCCTAGTTGCGTATTCAAACCAATGTTACTGTCCACTATATTGATGAATAACTGTTACCCATGTGCTATCGGACGTTCCGTAGCTGTAAAATAATGGTTCGTTAAGGGTTAACAGAAAGATTGGTGAGTACCTAAATCGAGACAATCGTGTGCACTTGGAAGCTTTAGTCTACTATGAGGCATCTTCTAACCTACGAGACCTACACTATGGGATGCAAACTACAACAGTGGCGGTAGTATTTGCTCCAAGGCCAGTCAGGTCGATGACATAAGGTTAAGATCCACCCAACTATTATAGCACGCCGATAAATAAAGTCAACTGGGGATGCGCTGATGGTTGATCAGCTCCAAGGTCCTCAATTTCGCTCAAACAAAATACAGCGCTGCTGTTCTATAATAACAATATATTTAGAATCCTTTTCGGTTCTCGAGGTCAGATTTTGAAAAAAACCAATATTTCCACTAAATTTGAAGATCAATTTATTTATCTAGACTATAAAGGCAGGTTGAGTTATATACGGAGATAATAAGCGCGGTTACTGCTAACGATAAACATTTCCATGCCGCTACACCACTGAGTTAATCTACAATCGTGTGTCATAGTGTGAGCTTTCAGCAAAATGATTCAGAAAGCTACAAGAACAATAGTAAAAGCATACGTGGCACTTGCGAGTTAAAGCTCCGGCATTGATCAGAATGACTAACATATTTGGAAAGCTCCTTTCCAATATGAGTTGATCAATAAAATATTTATAGACATATGAACCTGAGTCTCCTCGTATTTATAAATTGAACTACTTTGCACCAATTTACCCAATCTAAACCAATTTAAAAATAACTGTAGTTTTACAGTTTGTCTATCAGATACTTTTTATAATTATGTATTGGCTAAATAAAAATATAAGTGAGTCAAATCATACACTATAAAATCAAGCTCGTGAAAGTCTAATTAGAGTCATAATCAATTGGTTACACTAAAATTAAGATAAATCAAATATTTCATTAAATTATAACGGCATTGTTTAATTTATTTTCTATTGTGTATACTTGGTAAACAATTTTTTTCTTCTATTGTATTAAAGTAAAAGAGCAACAAGGTACTGGTTGTTAAATGTCGATAAAAAAGTAACATTTTCTTTACAAACAATCCATATAACTTGGAAACTTCAACAAAGACGATATTGAACTTTAATAAAATTTTGAATGTATGTAATATTAAGGATTGCTTGGAAATTGAAAACTAAAGGAGAATTTTGAGTAGGGATTGACAAGCCAAAGTCGCTTTTTATTTGAAATTTTAAATCAGGCCGCACAATTATTTTTTATTTATAATTCCTGTTTTCTTTACAATTTCATGCCTTTGAATTAATTATAAATGAATATTGACGGCAGTGATTCGAAGAAGCAATTAATCATATTTTCATTTTTCTTACGCCACATTTTTAGATTCAATTAAGTATTCATAATATAAATGACCGTAATTTCATTGCTTATTTATAGCAATCGCTGAATTGCAAATAAGAGAGATTACGACGAATTGTATGTTGATGCAGTGTATAAAAACGGAACTATAACACACCAAAGTATTAATATTTATACTGATTTAAATTAAAAGGAAAGGTCTATTTGGAATATACATTAACGATTCCTGTAATACAATAGGTCATTCTCTGGATAACATGGTTTGAAGGGACGCAGACTACCGAAAAGTTATCCAGGCGTCAATGGCGAGTATATTGGTGAAATGATACACTAAGCACCTTAATAATATAGACCAAAAACACTTGCCCTGAAGTACCAAAAACCACGAAAATAATGCTGTTGAGCTATTTTCGTTTGCATTCAAACCGCCTATATTCTTGTTGAGTTATCATCTATATCTGTGTATTTAGTCAAAATTTACCTTTAAATTTGCAAGCTGATGTGATTTTCTGCCCAGCTGTTCCCTCAAAGATAAACATTGAACCTGTGATAAGGAGGAAGATACTGAGTGAGCAAATGTGATTTTCGACCCGTTAGGCTCACAATTCCATTCGTGATCACGGACACAAATACTTGAGAAAAAGCGAAGAGAAGTCTTAAATGGACGTATTAGAGGTACTCATTTTACATTTTTTTCGTGTTTACGCCTCTGCAGAATAGATATTTTTACATTTAAAGAAAAAACCCTTCTCGTATTTTACACAGGCTGTTTTCTAAAATTAGATGGATGCTATGCAAATATCCAAAATTTTGTTTATGCCTTCATAATCTTGTTAGCAACAAAAATATGACAAAATTAAATTATACTTTGACGTATTTAAACAATTGAACTTGAAACATTTATAACTAACAATCGATTCTATTGAATTGAATTTATAAAACTCGTATGGAAAACATTCATTGTAAATTTTGTTTATTTTTTATTCGAATTAATTCTCATACTAACACTGTTAACTTTCATCTCTAGAGAGGATTTTTTACTTATTGTATGTAAAATAGAGGCAATGTAACAAACCCCCCGCATAATATTTTCATTTTACTAATAAATAGATTTATATTACGTTTTATAATAATCCAGTGCTTGTGCACTATAGAACTTAGTCATTTATATAACGTGTATACGTATAAATAAAAATACACTAATTAAACATGTGCATTAATTTCGAGAATAATTAAAACGGTGCCTTAAAAAATTTGAATTCAAACAAAAAAATCTTCATACTTTAATGAGTAAGAGGAAATCATTCGTTGCATCACATTTGCACAAAGTAATGGTTAATAGTCGTATATGCAACGCACAATATTAATATTATTATTCTGTCGAATCCTAAGATGCTAAGGTATTTTTTGACGTTCAATATTAACAAAATTTGGAAAAATCTGATAAAAAATACCAGTAAGTAATACTAATAAACATTTATAGATAAGAAGGATGATAATATGTATTACGCATGAAGTTCTAATTTTTTTTTAATATTTCTGTAATAATGCCAACAATTATCGTTTTCTGTCACACATATGAATTTGTAGTTTAATGTATTGTAACTTTTACGGACATTATTTGCAGTTAATGTTTCCCATACTTTTCGTCGTAAATGTGGACCCCTTCAAAAAGCCGCTGACATCTCATCGTGGTTTCAGTTCTGTCAGCCTCACTACGAATTCTGAAGGAAGATTTCTTAATGTTTAAGAAGTTGAAGCGGAAGATAATTATAACCGTGTAGGATTATTCTATTTCCGTTCAGGAACTGGAACTGAGGACTTCTGAATGGCGAGAAGAATATCTTTCGACGTTGTCTCAGCTATTCACTGAACAAGATCCTTACTAGGCGTTCAGTTGAAATGATTGAATCTGAACACAAACGGCAATTCGGCTTCGGTCAGCCCTACTAACATCATTACTTTATGGGATGATACATACTTTTTTTATTGTTTTGTTTACAGTTTCGTCCAGGAAATAAAAGTAGAACATCTACCTTTCTGTTTATCATCATAAACTGGGATAAAGGTACATGAAGGCGAGAAAATAAAATATACTGTAGTAGCTTAAGATAGAAGTAAACCACTGAACTATACGGGGCCGGGACACTACGCCGAATGCCCACAAGGCCGACACGATTTTTTGATGGCCCATATCGCCGACTAGGGACACTACGCCGACTGTGCCCACATCGTCGAAAAGTGTACAAGGGACACAACGCCGACCATGCCCACATCGCCGACGGACACTACGCCGACAGTGCCCACATCGTCGACAAGTATACAAGGGACACTTAGCCGAATTTTTATTTTAATTGCAGGATGCCAAATGCAAAACTGAAACGTAGATTGCCACTAAAGCGCCTAGGTTATTTGCAGGTTTAGTATATTTTTTTTTCAATTGATACCTTTTCATAGTCAAGTGCAACATTTAATTACGCAAATAAGTTTAAAAATAATGATATTACGTTAGGTATTGTTTTAACGTTCAAACCATATCCAACCTTTTTAATTCAAAATTTGAAAAAAATCTATAAATACATAATTCCAAAGTAAAGAAGAGATTTACGAATTTCTAAACTTATCAAAACAACAAACATTAGTGTCCTAATTCCTAATTTGACAGTAATACTTCTTTATCTGCTACTCGAAATCGACTCTGCAATTAAAATTGCCGGCGTTATGTCCACAGAGAAAAATTCGGCGAAGTGTCCCTTGTACACTTGTCGACGATGTGTGCACTGTCGGCGTAGTGTCCGTCGGCGATGTGGGCATGGTCGGCGTTGTGTCCCTTGTACACTTGTCGAAGATGTGGGCGCAGTCGGCGTAGTGTCCCTAGTCGGCGATATGGACCATCAAAAAAGCGTGTCGGTGTTGTGGGCATTCGGCGTAGTGTGATATGCCCAACTATACTTATACTGGAACACGTGATCCGTCTGCCAGTCCGATACGAGAGAGAGGGCTCCTAGGGTCATCTCTGTCCTACTCTCGACAGTATATTTTGGTTTAACGGTATCTGCTCTCTCGCATGCGCGCTATCTCTTTCCTCGCGGCGTTTCTATGGCAGAGACCGCGTTTTACCGTATAGTTCAATGAGTAAAACACACTTAGATCGCTAAAATTTGGTAATAGATCGAGAGTGGTTTGGCGTGGAGAATCAGGATCAGGCGCAAATCTTGCCAACAAAGATGCACGCTCAACAACGACAACCTAGAATATGATATATAGGCTCAGGTATCGAAAACTTCACTGGTATTAATTAATCAGCAGCGCCGCTATACTTGTGATAACATCCAAATTTCCGCCTGTGAGGTAAGAATGAGCACTTTCGCACGGCCCACGAATGATCTGAAGTAGACTTTTAGGAGACCAAACACAGCTACTAATGACGCGCGTAGCGCCAGCACGCGCCCTTTTAACGACCAGTGCATTCACTAATGATCGCCAAAAGGATGGTAATTTAAGTCAAGCATAATACATTGACAGACGACCAAGACAAACGGTAGCACAGATTATTTTTTGGTCTTCTCGACGTGGCTTTATACAACGTGCCCAGGATAAGGATGAACAGCATGGGGATTTTGAAAACGGTAAGAGATACGAAGGCGGTTAAATAAGAGAAAAGTTGTGTAATTTAGGGCATGTTCAATGTTCATACGTAGTTCACAACACAACGTTCACAAAACCATAATATGTAAATTCGTAAAAAAAATTCTAACGAATACAGGGTGTTTCGTTGGTTGCGGCGATATAAAAAAATAAAGTTGATGATGGTTTCTCAGAGACGAAACGTGGAATAAAAAATTTTACACAAAAAGTGACAATGGAGAAGTATCTTTGGTTTTTAAAAATCTCTTGAAATAAACGATGGAATTACGAGAAAAAAAAACAAAAATGGTATTTTGTTTTAAATCTCGGAAACGATAAACAATAGTCAACTTTTGCAAACTACATGTGAACATGCCCTAAATTATACAATTTTTCTCTCATTTAACCGCCTTCGTATCTCTTACCGTTTTCAAGATTCCCATGCTGTTCATCCTTATCTTGAGCACGTTGTAACTTGTAATCATAAAAAAAGAAGAGGGCGATGTGTTACCTAGGCCATGATGAATACCTCTTCTATTGCAATATGTAGTGCAGGAAGGGGTATTCCTGCAAAAGCTCTAAATCATATGAAACATAATTCCAAAGTGCTACGACTGCGAAGAAAAGGCCAATCCTTACAACTACAAGGATAGGGAGGTAAAGCACAGAATTACAAAAGTATAAATAAATTAAAGTAAGTCATTTAACTTCGTGTCTTCAACGGGAGTACAACGACGCTACCATATTACCAGTATTCAAATATAGCAACGGTTCTACAACGCCCCAGTTGAATTGATTTTGTTAGCTAAAAGACCAAAAAAATAATACATACGGGGCCTCCAACATAAATAATTGTCCAATAATTACAGATCGAAGAGAAACAAGGACAATAACTTAATTGGATGGTCATAATTGAACTCTGCAGTGAGCGTCTCCTTATGTTATTGGCGGAACCTTCTTGAGGAGTTGGTGCATGATTTAATGAAGCATATTGAATTTTATTAAACCATGCACCAACTCCTCAAGAAAACTCCACCAATATCATAAGAAAACACCCACTCCAAAGGACAATAACGCTATATTATATTTCACTGAAACTGTTTGGCTTCATACGTATATTTCTTAAGGAGCTTTTCGTTAAAAGTGCGAGATGGTATTTTATGAGAAATATTTTCGCATTTACCTGAAATAGTAACGTTCCTAACAATCCTAACCAATAATTGCTTAAAAACTTTCTTCTCTTATACCTAACTGAGTCGTAGAGATTACAGCTTAGCTCTTGTCATATATGATATCGGGATTAAAACCTTTATCAATGAATGTTAAATTTTTATTATATCACCAAATCGTAAATCTATAAGTTTTTAATTTCCACAATCACATTTGTAAAGCGCATCGAATTACCATAATAAATGACTCGAACGTTCCCATCTTTCCGTTATAAGCGAACAAAAAGAGTTGTCTGTAATCTTATTAATCAGGGAGTACATTTTTTTTTGGAAGCCTTAAACGTCTACGTGACTACGAAAAGTTTGCCATCACTTTGCATCATTATAATTAAAATCCTAAAGTGTTTAGATAATCCCGGTTCAGTCAATTACCATCTTATCCTTTCCCAAGCACTTCATATACATTTATGGATAAAATCTTAAAACACGTATACGATTACGCCTTCGCTATTATATATATTTTGTTTAAAACTTTACAAAGACAAACTTTTGTTTCAAAAGACATAAGATAACTTTTGAAGATGGGGTTTCAGGCAGTACTCCTGTGCAAATTCTAAAACAATATCATTAGACGAGACGTTCTCCTGTAAGTTACCGTAATCTTAATAAGTACTTATACTTTACTGCTTGTTGTTATAGGGCTACTAAATACCAGGTCCTAGTCTACCAACAGCAACTTTAACGATAACTATACAACAGCGTCACCACGGCCGGCTTGTTTTACGATCTTCTCTACTACATCGTCCCAAAATTGAAATATTTAATGAGGTCGCTTTTGTTTTGTACCCTCTTTACGTTAAAATCTTGCTTCTTTACGTTAAGAAAAAAAATGAGCCCTTCCTTAGAACTTGACATTCATTATACCTTAATTCCCTCAACAGCTTTAATTAACAATTTATTTCTGTCCTAATTTATATTATATAATACATAATCGTAGTAAATAAAAACTGTGCGTCGACTGGAAAATTAGTGTAAAAATTCAATTTAGGTTAAGTGATTCCTCAGTTTATATATGCATCATAAAATAGGATTTTTATTTAAAAGAAAACTACCCCAAACACTTGAATACATAAAACGAGCCATTCCAGTTCTCAGTCAAGATCTTTACAACTGGTACCATTTGAATATTGTATATGTTTTCGTTCACGTAATTGTTTATGTAAATATGTAGAATTTTTAAACATTTTGAATTTCGCCACAGAAATTTGTACGGAAGCTCACTTTTCGTTATTGACTAAAACTTTGCCGGTAAGCGGAAGGACAGCACCTTTCGTAGTTTGTGTAACCAATTTAATGGTGTTCTTTTACCTTGGCCACATTTTTCTACATAAAACTGCACTGCTAAGAGACGTTGGTATGAACTTGCAGTTGCCAAAGTTAAAATGAGATTAATCATTTTAATAATCAAGTTGTCGACGGAGGTTAGGTGTGCGCCACTCGAACGCGTTCATCAGAGCAGTTCATTGTGGCAGTGTGTCTTTTGCATGATATACCTTGCCTAACACAATATTTAACTTCTTGCAATTAATTCGCCGACTTGTAGTTACATAATTAGGGGCATTTCCGCCTGACCTGGATCACCACAGATTGTAGTCCTCGTTGCATTACTACCCATAACATTTCTCTGGTCCATATATGTTTTTTTGCCCTAAGAAGAGACGTCGAGTTTGTTACACCAATCGATATGGTTCAGGTTCGTAACCACCGTCTTTTAACTAAAACTGCTGCAAATATGATTTACATTCTTAAAGTATCGTCCTTCTCCACTTTCTTTTCCTTCATAGTTCATACAATCCTTTCTGGCCAACTACAAAATACAAGGTGAGTCAAAAGGAATACAAACATTTTAGATGGTGATAGAACTTTAAAAAATAATTATCTGTATGTTATATAAACTAGTGGCCGAAATTCTGAAATAAGTAAGATGTAGCCACTCAAAGTATTTAAAACCGGTATTCATACGTAAATACCGGTATTTCGGTATTAATTTAATTTAATTTTAGTAGAAAATATTTTAGATTAATGATATTTATAACTGTGGTGTATTGAGTGCGGCCCTGTATTTCAGGGAGTTGTTACGCATATTAAATATTAGGTTGGTATTACGCATGTAACCATATAGATGTCTGTATGTCATGTCATGGAATGTAGGAAAGTGAACGCTGCGTGGATAAAAATAAAATAGTTTCTGTTCTGTAAATCTGATTGTTCTGTAGTTACCTTAGTCCCATTAATTAACACGTGTTTAAGATTTCTTCGGTGAACCCAAAAACATATCAGTGGCGACGAGAATGGCTTTAATCGGGTCAATTGAACATTTCAAGGGCAGTGCGGAAGATTTTGAAATGTACGTTGAAAGGGTGCAACATCTGTTTACAGTTAATTGCGTAGAAGAGCATATGAAAGTGTCAATGTTTATAACACTAGCAGGTCCGTTGGTTTATAGTACACTTAAAAATTTGTTGGCACCGCAAAATCCGTCAGAAAAGAGTTATGAAGAAATTATAACAGTGTTAAGAAGTCATTATTTACCGGAAAAGTCGGAAATAAGCGAACGGTTTAAGTTCAATAAATGCAATCAAAAGTTAGAACAGTCAGTGTCAGATTATATTGTCGAGCTTAGATATTTGGCAAATACCTGCAAGTTTGGGGTGTTCCTGGAGGAAGCGTTACGAGACAGGTTAGTGTGTGGGTTGTATTCGGAGGCTTTACAGAAAAGGCTCTTGGCTGAAAGAGAGCTAACATTTTCAAAAGCGTGTACAATTGCTCAAGCACATGAGATGGCAGCAAGTCAAGTCAAATTGTTGTCAGCGGGAGAAGTACATAATGTCAAGAAAACAGAGTACAGTCAGTCGTCTAGCAAGGGAAATCGTTCAAATAAGTCCGCAAGTAAACCGTCAACAAGCCAGCAGTGGTCAAGTGCATGTTATCGTTGTGGCAGATTCCATAATCCAAACCAGTGTCCAGCCAAGCAGTGGGAATGTTTCAAGTGTAAGAGAAGAGGTCACACCTCCAAGGTTTGTCGAAGCAAGGGTCATCTAAAAACAGTCGAAGTCGAAGAGTCACCGCAGGAAACCAGTCAACAGCAAGTCAGTGCAGATTTGTTTCCTTTAAATAGTATTCAGGTGGTGAGTCATGTAAGTACGAAAAATAGTCCACACAAATTGGCATTAAAGGTGTCGAATAAAGTTGTATGTTTTGAAGTCGACACAGGAGCATGTAAAACTGTTATGGGGATAAATGTATTTAATGATAAGTTAGGTAAACGTAAATTAAGACCAGTATCTTATAATTTAAGTTCAGTCACGGGTCAAGTAATACAAGCAGTAGGTGAATTAAGGGTAGACGTCTATAAAGGTAATAAGAAGTTTGTGCTACCTTTAACAGTAGTAAAATCGGAAAAAGATTTTATGCCTTTATTAGGCAGAAATTGGTTAGATGTGTTGTTCCCAAGGTGGCAGGGTAACTTTACAGTAGCTACTTTGTCATGTTTGTCTAAGGGTAGTCCCGTTGAGAATTTAAAGCAACTGTATGGGTCGGTTTTTAATGCAGACTTAACCACCCCGATAAAAGAGTTTGAGATCAAGTTAGCTGTAAGGGACAAAGTGCAGCCCATATTTAGAAAAGCCTACAATATGCCTTATGCATTACGACCAAGAGTAGAGCGTAAATTAAAAGCATTAGTGAAGTCAGGTATAATTGAGCAAGTAACAAATAGTGAATGGGCTTCACCCATAGTAGTGGTACAGAAAAAAGACGGCGATGTGCGGGTTTGCGTGGATTTCAGGGTGTCGGTGAACAGAGTCTTAATAGCGGAGCAATATCCATTACCAACGGTGGATGATATCTTCGCATCGCTAGCCGGAGGAGAAATTTTTACAGTACTGGATTTAACCGGAGCATATTCGCAGTTGCGAATAGATCCAAAGTCGCAGGAACTGCTCACCATAAACACACATATGGGATTGTTTAGATATACACGGTTGACGTTCGGATTAACTAGTGCGCCATCAATATTCCAGGCAGTTATGGATAGAATTTTATCGGGAATTTCTAAGGTTAGTTGTTACTTAGATGACATTTTAATAGCGGGTAAAGATTTTAATGAGTGTTATGCGTTAACATGTCAAGTCTTAGGGCGTTTGGAAAAGTATGGAGTTAAGGTCAATTTGTCAAAATGTAAATTTTTTGAAAGCAATGTCGAGTATTTGGGTCATTGCATTGATAAAGAGGGAATTCATCCCACAGTAGAGAAATTACGAGCCATAATGGATGCGCCGGATCCTGAAAATTTAAGTCAATTGAGGGCATATCTTGGCTTGTTAAATTATTATTCGAAATTTGTGCCGATGCTATCGTCCAAGTTAGCACCTTTGTATAAGTTATTAGAAAGAGATACCGAGTTCAGGTGGTCACAAGAGTGTAAAAATACGTTTGAGTATAGTAAAAAGTTGATTCAAGAAAATCAAGTGCTAGTACATTATGATCCAACAAAATCGATTGTTGTATCATGTGACGCAAGCTCATACGGAGTAGGCAGTGTATTAAGTCATCGTATAAACGGAGTAGATAGACCTGTATTTTTTGCATCAGGTACGCTATCTAAAGCAGAAAAAAATTATTCTCAAATCGAGCGGGAGGCGTTAGCAATAATATTTGGGGTAAAAAAATTCCATAAATTTATATACGGTCGTCATTTTATACTAGTCTCAGATCATCAACCACTTAAAGTCATATTTAATCCAGAAAAAGGAATTTCAGTAATGTCAGCATCACGTTTGGTCCGATGGAACGTTATGTTGTCAGCTTATAATTATACCATCGAGTATAAAAAAGGATCAGATTTGAAAGAAGCAGATGCTCTTTCTCGTTTACCGTTAAATGAGCCCACTAATGTGGAATCGTCGATACATTCATTTAGCGTAGTGGATGAAATACCGTTATCGAGCATAGAGATAGGTAAAATGTCAGAAAAGGATCTAATCTTGATCAAAGTTAAGGATTTTTGCCTAAGAGGTTGGCCAAATGCGATAAAGGATCCTTTACTGAAACCATATTTTTTAAAACGTAATGAACTGTCAGTCGAAGAAAATTGTCTTATGGTCGGTAATAGAGTAGTCATTCCGGAGGCATTGAAGTCAAAGGTTTTAGAGCTTATTCATGCTGATCATGTGGGTATCGTAAGATGTAAAATGTTGGCCAGAACAGCTGTGTGGTGGCCAGGATTAAATGATGAATTGGAGCAGTTAATAGGCAAATGTCGCATTTGTCAAATGACGCAGAATAATGCACGTGAAACTAATTTGATTTCGTGGCCTAAAACGGAAAATGTTTGGCAAAGAATTCATATTGATTTTTTTCATTTTAAAAGGAAATCCTTTTTGTTAATAGTAGATAGCAAGTCCAAGTGGGTGGATATTCATGTTATGTGTAAAGGTACAGATATAACTCAAACTATTGAAAAACTTAAAGTAACATTTTCGATATTGGGTATACCAGGTTGTATTGTGAGTGATAATGGACCTCCATTCAATTCTGGAGAATTTCAAAAATTTTGTCAAATAAATGGTATTCATGCTTTGAAATCGCCTCCATATCACCCACAATCCAATGGTTTAGCAGAAAGGATGGTAGGAAGTGTCAAAAGGTCACTATCTAAATATGTAATGGAAAATTCTAGTTTAAGTATAGAGCAACAAGTAATTAATTTTCTGTTCTCATATCGTAATACGCCAAATTCCACTGGTATGAGTCCCAATGATTATTTGTTCAAATATAAACCTAGAACTAGATTAGACATGCTCAAACCAACTAGTAACACTATGATTGTTTTAAAAGAACCAGAAAAATTTAACTGTCCACAAATTTTTTCAGTGGGAGAGAAAGTGTTAGTAGGTGGTTTAGGTCCACTTAGTAATGTAAAATGGAAGGAGGGTGTAGTTATGAAAGTAATAAGTGGAGTGACGTATTTGGTGAGAGTGGAAGACAAGATCATGTATAAACATGTGAATTCTATACGAAAAAGTTTCTTAATGGAAGAACCTCTAAACCCTACCACTTGTAATTTACCCGTGGTAGTGTCAAAAAGTATGCCTTCCACCGTACCAAGTGCAGTTGCTGATATTGTAACACCTATTGATGATAATCAACCAGTTGTAAGTCCAACAGTTAGAAGTCCCGTTAAGCTTGTACTTACCAAGAGCGATGTGCCGGTCAATCAATCTATAGCAGATGCTGGGACTACTGAACCGTTGCGACGTAGCAAAAGAACCATAAAACCTCCACAAAGGTTAGATCTGTAAATATGTTAACGAGGGGGGAAAATGTGGTGTATTGAGTGCGGCCCTGTATTTCAGGGAGTTGTTACGCATATTAAATATTAGGTTGGTATTACGCATGTAACCATATAGATGTCTGTATGTCATGTCATGGAATGTAGGAAAGTGAACGCTGCGTGGATAAAAATAAAATAGTTTCTGTTCTGTAAATCTGATTGTTCTGTAGTTACCTTAGTCCCATTAATTAACACGTGTTTAAGATTTCTTCGGTGAACCCAAAAACATATCAATAACTAGTGCAAAATATTGTATGTATGTGTACAGTGTACAGGGTAGGCCAATAGTGTGTGGGTGGAAGACTGTGGGTTTATTAACGAACATTTCGAAAGTTCGTTCATGGGATATGGTAAGGCTACAAATCTAAAATATTTTCACTTGAATCGGAAAGTTTATACAGGATGATTGATATCAAAGTTGGATTTCTTTAATGGAACCCTCTGTATATTCCTTGGTCAATTCTACTACGACTTTATGTGTCACACATAGTACTCACAACGAATCGTTTGGCCGCATGTGTCCAAAAAATTGAATATCGCAGGGATCACAAAGCTTAGAAGGCCGTGACGATGCGATATTACTAAAACGTGAAATGTTTATTACGTTTTAATTTTTGAACTATGGATTTCCAAAATTATAATTGAGAGTTTATTATTTCCAATTTCCATTTTGAATTTAATTTAAACTTTTTAACTTTAAGTAGCAGGAATATTTTGCGTTCGAATTTTGAAATTTGAACTACATATTAATATTTTGAGTTTCAATTTTTTATTTCAAATTTCTATTTTGAATACGAAATTTTTGAATTTTATGTGGATTTATTTAATTTACATTTTATATTTACTTCTTTGAATAACTTGAATACTTTGAATTCGGAATTTTGAACTTTGAATTTCTAAGCTATGCGTTTTTTTATTTTTCTTTTCTAATTTCAGCAGTAAAAAGTCAATACGGGTATCAATACCGGGATTCACTTGATTGAATACCGAAAACCGGTATTCAAAATATCTTCCAGTATTGTAAGCCCTAATTTTCTTTTGTAAAATGAGTGAGGAAAGTTGCATTTTCCTCACTTGTGATGAAAGTAAACAGTGTTGTCAACACCATTTATCTATTGCAGGAAGACAAATGAATTCATTAAAAAATAAAAAATAAATAATATGCAGTTTTAGAAAAGATTTTGTGTAAAGCACGAGAAGAAAATGTTTTTTCAACTCTCGGTCAATTGACGCACCCGATATGCTCGTGTGTCAAAATTTGAACTCGAATTGAAAAAAGTATAACTTTCTTCTCTTGTTGTACAAATAACTATTTATCTGAATTATTCAAAAATTTAAACAAGAAAACGTTATTTGTGAGGAAAACTGTGTTTTTCATAACGGATTTTTCTAAAAAGATAAATATAAAACAACTAGGGGTAAAGAATCCACAACCTACCCCACTCCAAAAATTAGTTTTTCCAATAGACCAATCACGCTAAATAGGATTTTATCTTTATTTTCTTTCACTATGATTTGATAATCCTTAGACAGACCTAAATTACACGTAAACATAATCGCAATACTATACTTTACAACAGTAAAAAAGTGACTTTCATCGTAAAGCAAAAAGACCCAGTTTATTGTATTTTCTTCTCGCCCTACGAGATTCAATACAAAAGATAACTAATTCTTTATCGGTCACTTTGGTAAATAATAACGTATAGGGCGTGTTCAAATATGTTGTCATTAGACTCAGTTTATATAAAATTAAAGAAGCTAAATAACATATATAATAATTTAAAAAATGGAGAGGAATTCGTAGTTGAACTGTAGAAATATCTGATGAAAACTGGAAAATCTGGATACTTTGAACCACAATAATATTTCGTAAAACCGTACACATTTGATCATCAGCGAATAATTGATGTTGAAACGCATACCTTTTAATATAAAAATTATTGTAGTTTCCATATGATTATTGCGATAGATTTTGTAATAGCCAGTTACATTCACAACTGGTACTAACGAGCTATTAACTGGGTCATAGGGCAGCAAAGTTGTAATAGATTCAGTAGGGACCTTCAGCACTTTTTTTTTTAAATAAAAGAGAATGGAGATGATTTCAAATTTCTGTTAACTACAGAACTATTTAATGATTGTAATTGATAAGTTGATTCCTCTGGGCGTCCAATATTCATAATATAACCAAGGACATATAAAATGATTTGGCGTCCAGATTGATTATCAAACTAGACTTATCGTCTACTACGTTCTTGTGGTTTGGTCTAGTTTAGTAAAACCTCTTATCGCAGTTGCATAACTCTATCATAAGCGTGGCTAGCAAATCTGGCTTTATAAACACATGCGATGTTTTCCGTAACAGTCACAAATTAGGTACCTAGGTACTGTCTACTGTCAAATAAACCTACTACGTACCTCTCTATAGTATCCCTTTTATATGAAACTTGAATGATTGAAGTTTTGCGTTTTGGGCTCGTTCGGATTGTCAATCCTTGGCACATTATTTGAAATCAGTCCCAAGGACTTTTATATAGAACGACATATCCGGCACATTTCAAACAGTATGTTGACAGTAACATTTTTCCCAGTTACGTTTTTGAATATGTTATCTACCTTCAAAATCGTGAGATTTTAAATTTGTGATTCTAATAGATTTCTTACACTTACAAAGTGGAATTCAAAGCCATTCTTTCGAATGACTTTTATCATAATTTTCCCATGATTTGGTTTAAGCAGCGTGATTGAATCATAATGTTTTTTTAAATGGTTTTTTAGTTTTTTTTGCCTTTTTTCCCCGATTTTTTGTTATTTTTGCCTATTTAGTACCTTTCTGTCAATTTTTTGTAATGTAAGTATTTCTTAATTTTGAAATTTTATATACATTTTTCTGGGAAATTTCTAAGAAAGCATATTGTTTGGAACGGAAAGGAATTTGGTGTACAAACTGAAGACAAACCTTCTCTTTAATATTAAAACCTCTTATAATAATAATTCCGATGAGTCATTATCCTTACTTTGTAATATTTCCCATTGTATTATTTCTACCTGCAGTCTGTACCTACACCTTTGTTGATACTGCGTCTCTTAAACATTGTGCCGTGTTAAGCGTATTTTTAAATTAGCCAGAAAATTTTATTGAAAAAGAAAGCCAGCAGATAGGCAATCAAAAAGTATAACCAGTGGATAAAGTTAGATTCGCATCTATCAACTGTATTTACTTTTCCAAATAAATGTTTGTTTTTCTATACCTAACTTGACTATGTATGTGTTGATTTTAACGCTTTTTTCTCGACAGTTTTTAATTTTCCGTGCCTTTTTAGATGCTTTTTTTGTTTGCCTGACTGTCCTAGCTTTAATAATAACCAATAACTTCACTTAAATCTTTATGCAAAAATGTCTGAATGGTTGTCGACGGTATGATCCGTGTTAGTAGCTTTTCTAATATTTTTGAGAAAACGTTATTTTCAGTGCCATTTACCAAACGTCAAAATTTCCTTTTAGCTAATTAAAGTAGGGTAAAGGGTGGTTGGTTGCCAATATTTTCTTATTTATTTATTCACATTGTATGTTACGTTTATATTGAACGACGTATATCCAATGGCTTTTTCAAGTTTTTACAATTAAGAAATTAAATTAGGTTAGGTGTTTATAATATGTATTTAATTAATGGGGAAGTGCTATACATGATGGAGATTAATGTCAATTTGCATTTGATTAATTTAATAACAAGTAAAACAAAAATTTATATAAAACGTGTTGGATCATTTGATAAAGTGAGATTAGTACAATATTTAGGTAGAAAGGTTTGATGGTTAAATTAAAGTAAGTTTTGATATTGTTGATATCTATATTTAAGTTATTCAATGGTTTTCAGTGTCTGTTTTTGAAATTAGCTGCGTTATTGTTGGTTTTAATTTCAATTGATTTTATTTTTTTATAAATGTGTCTCTTTGTGATATTTTTATATTTTGAAAATCGAAGTTGTGGTTTAATGTAGTTGCATGTTGTGCTAATGCCGTATAGGGTTGATCAAGTTTGTGTTTTTTGACGTGTATGGAGTTTTTATGCTGGGTAATTCTTATATATGGAGTTACAGTCCAAGCAATTTATTTGGTATACTATATTGGAGTTGTTTAATGTGTTTGGTTTAGCTTTGAATGTTGAATAAACATAGTTTTTCAGTGTGTTTTGATTTTTATACAGTTTTTATGTTTATTTTGTCTAATTCTTTTTTTATTTGTTGTGTGAGTGGTTGTATATAAGGTTTGTGTTTGGTTGTCTGTGTGGTTGTTGTTGTTGTTGTTTTTATTTGTAAGTATGTTTTCATGATTAGGTGTTGTTTTTCTGTTTTAGATATTTGACTCTTTTTTGTATATTTTTATTAATAATAAAGTTGATGGGATTGTTATTATTGATAAGTATTTGTTTAATTTTATTTATGTTGTGGTTATGGATGGAATGACTTATGGGAAAGTAAGATGGCTCAATGCTTATGCTTTTCCTTTTTTTATATTGAGTTGATGATGACGTATGCGAGCAGAAATTAACGTAACGGTTGGATTTAATTTGTTTTTGCGATTTTGATAGTTTAGGTACATTTTTGGTACACTGTCAAAGTACCTAATACGTATGTCATAGACTTAGATGATGCGCGCATTGAGTTTTCTAACATTTTCAGCCTTCAGGGAACATTTTTCAGTTTTAAAAAAAGTTGTTGGTGTACTTGTACAATATAGCGTAAGCCCATAAGGCTTAAAAATTATTGCAGTAGTGTGCGAGATTCATCACTAATTTATAGTGTAGGAATATTAAATTATGTATTTCGCTTAATTACCTACCTTTAATGCTAACGTAATGTGTTGAAATAACCGCACAATTAGCTTTTGTATTGATATCTTAATTTTTTTCGTGTAATGGATATGTTGATCAATACACTTATTATTACTGATTGGAAAGTGAATTTTAAGCAAAATTGATTAGTAAGCGATTCTATTAATGTACAGATTGTCTATATTTAAATTGACTTCTAAAAAGCATGAAGAGATCGCGCCTAATCAGTAATTGCTTTATTCAGTGTACTTACTTTGTTTTTGGTCATTTGCGCACTTAATTCATAGGTAGGTATGTGTAATTTCAATAATTTACTCCAAATCTGGTGATACTCATAGTTCTAAGTAGACATAATCGATTTCAAGCAACACCGTATAAAATGGGTGCTTTCAGTCAATTTTTGAACGGTAAACGTTGATTCATCGTATTTTGCATGATATTTGTATAGGTATAGTCACGTGCAAAAGAAGTCAATAAAAATGTACTTAACTTGTAAATTGATTATCAGGTTCATATGCAAATGGTCATTTATACGTGGTCACAAAAAGTAATTTAGTTAAGCGGTTGACAACACTAAAAGGCTATTACCTTTTTTATGTCTGCAACGTTGAAATTATTTAAATGTTAAGTGCAAGGTTGAGATTAGCGTAATTTATTATTTAAAAAATTCAAATGCAATTGTTACGACCTTTAAAAGTACTTTTCAACTTCTATATTAATTTCCAGCAATAAATCAATATTAACCATGCTTGAAACTTTGTTTTCAGTCGTTCGTGGAAAAGTTACTCAGACGTGGAACTGTCACTTACAACGTTAATTATTTCCTCTACAAAATTCCTTTTACCATCACAGACGGGGAATTAAAAATGAAATCTTTATAATTTTAGAAAATCAATTTATTGTTGGCCATATAATAATATATTTATAAACAGCAACTACAATACAAAATGTACACACTATTATAATAATAACTGTAATATAGTTATATGAATATAATACAAAGGATTTACAAATATGTCGTGAGGGGGGATTATGGTACATCAAGGTATTATGCAAAAATATTGCTAACTTTATCTTTTAAATCGTTCGCCAGAATTAAAATAACACCAACAATGACAAAATGAATTCTTCGATGAATGCGACAATGTAGCTACCGTCGATAACAAGCTGAAAAGTTTGCGACAAAGAACAGATTAGCAAATCAAACCTTTCAACTTGAGATCGACCTCCAAATTTTTTTTAATCGATATTTATTGCAATAATCAAAAACTGATCGAATAAACAGTACAATATAACAAAACAATATAATCTTTACATGAGCAAGTTTTTTTTACAGTTATGTACAAACCGAACGGTTCGGACGTAGAGTTGTTCCAAAGTAGGACTCGCGTTGAACAGAAGTGTAGCGAAAGAAAAGTTTCCTTATTGACAATTAAAACACATAATTATATTATTACAATTCTACCTCTAAGTCAGTCAGCAACGCGTCCACAGAAGTTAACTCCACGTCCGTGCCGCGATAAACAAATATTGGGTACAAAAATACACCGAATATCTACATTTCATACTGTACCAGGCCTCATAAAATTTTAAAATTCGAAAACTCTTAAATATACGGACAGTCCGATGTAATTCTAAAAACTTTAATATTATCATAAAGTTATACTCTAGTACATTGAAAGCACACTTAGGGACGCTGGTCGCGCCTCAATATCGTAATATAAGAATATCGATGTTGCTCGCTACGCTATAGTTATAAATTTCAAAAAACGTTTTATACGCTATTTTATTATTTAATAAGTTTGTGCATTGACTTTCAAAAACGTTTCAACTCAAATAAGCGTATATTGTAATTACTTAATTTTCTCTTCCCATTTTGATGTTATTTGGAAAAATTCGACAGTTTTCGGGAAAAAAGTATAACGATATATAAAAACTAAAAACAAGTATTTACATGTAACATAAACACGTGGATAACAAATTAACCGAATGCCCACAAATTTGTAGCAGCACAAACAATCCTAACCCTACTGGATATCTTAATCCCTTAATATCGATTTCCCTACTCTAACGACCCACAGTGCTTAAACTTTACAGCTGAAGAGACTTAGATCGATCCATAATTTAAGTACTTTTTTTGGATTTTTTTTCTCTGGACGAACGAAATATATATGAGTAACATATTTAATAAAAACTTACTATACGATGAATTTTTAATGGTTATGAATGTGAGACGAAGCGTCCGCGTTTGGCAGTAAATCTGAGACAATCAGTTATACACCGATCGGCTGACGCGAACGGTGCCTTTTTCGTGTGCCTAAACTTATTTGTAAGCAGAAAACCGTCAGACTACGGGCTTCACAACTTAAATTGGTCATCAAAACAGATGAATCACAGCCTGATTTTGTGTCCCTTCCTGGTTTAGGGGAGGGGTGTAGAAGTGTCAAAAGTTAGGACCACGCGATTCGGGTCCGACATACGGAACTAGGCACTAACAACTGGTTGAATCCGGGAATTATATACGTATGGTGACTGAAAAATGAGACTGCGCTACAATGATAAATACAAAACAAAACGCAAAATGAGATCATCATAAGGGGTTAATTAATGACGTTTGGTACAGCCATGAACTAGGCGAGTTATGTTCCTTTCAGATGAACAATAAACAATTAAACAACGCGCGCCATGACTGCACTGGACTGCACATAGTGCGGTATACATGTGATTGTATGTATCAACAACACACGCGAATCAAAATCGAAGACAGTCTTTTAATTCTCTTCAACAATTCGTAAACAAAGTTTGATCAGGCCAATCACTCGTTAACATCATCGTAACGTCTGGTGGACATGAAAAGTCCAAATGTGAACCTGAACTGTTTGAGGCAGTTTCAAAAGTATCGATGTCATCGAGTACATCTAAGTTAAATTCACCTTCCACTTGTAAGAGATCGGTAATTGTATCTAAATCTGCTAATGTTGCGTCTTGGACGTGTAATTTATCGTCCGGTTCTTCTTTAATATTATAACCTTGTAAAGAACATACCCGACTAACATCCGTATCCATCCCAAGTAAGGAATCGTCATATAAAGTCGCACTTTCGGGAGAATCTGGTGTATCGCAGGTGGGACTGGATGGAACTTTAGCATGGGTAGCGAGGAAGCTAACTGGAGGAAGGGTCGTCGTTATTGTGGCTGGTTTGACTATTTGTTGTCTACCGAAACCTAGCCTGTCTTTTAACTTCGATGCAATATCTGACGTACTACCACGACGCATTGGAATATACGACTTTTTCTCTGTTAAAGAATGATTATTATTGCTATCATTCCTTTGTAATTTGGTGGGAGTCTTTTTGGATTTTTTCGAAGAGGACGCTCCTTTTGGTGCAGGTTTCGCGGTTTTCTTTCTAGGGCGGTACTTGTAATCGGGATATTCTTTCTGGTGTAACTGACGAAGTCTTTCCGCTTCTTCGATAAAGGGCTGACGATCTTCATCATTCAGTTGCTTCCAGCGACGTCCTAATCTCTTCGAAATTTCTGCATTATGCATATCGGGCTGAAGTTCACAAATTTTTCTTCGTTCAATTTGGGACCATACCATAAATGCGTTCATTGGCCTTTTAATGTGGTTTGGATTGTTTTTCTTAGTCTGTAACAACGGAAAACATAAATTAGTAAGATAGTGAAAACATGTTAATGTTAGGATCTGAGCAATGAGATTTGTGATCGTAAATTTAAGTTCGAAAAAGAATGTTTACGAGGGGTAATTCGGCTAATTTTAAAAGGTCGAATAGTATTGTAATGTGCATTATTCGATTAGTGTTTGGTCACATACGTATGAAAAAAAGAGAGGTTAAGTACGAAGGAAAATAAAAGATTAACGAATTCCATTATCGTGATATCGCAGGCTGTTCCAAAAACACCAAGAGCTTCTATATAAAAGCCGTGCCAACCACTCTGCCTAATTAAACAAAGCATAAAACTTTTATTTCTCACTAGTTGTATTCTCCCTCGAAACGAAATTTCCCTTAAATACATTCTTCTACACGCAAGTTTACTCCTCTTTGTCGAATTTGTATAAATGAGATACGTGATGAGCGAGAATTTGGTCTTAGTAGACAGGTGTCTCGTGTAAGTACGCGCGTGTCGGTTTAAATGATAAGCGCACTGTAACGACGCGATGTATAGTAAAAGTGTGATAACAGTAAACAGTCCTTGTCAAGATACTTTTCCAGACAGGCTTATACGAGACTAAATAGCGTTTTCCATTTGCTCGAAAAATATTTTTTTACTACGTTTCAGTAAAAACTGACGTTTCAAACCACTTTCTCTCACATCACTAGAACACAAAAAATTAATGGAAAAGGCTATGACAAATTGGCACCTTTTGTCAGCGCGACAAAAAGCACTCTAGAGAAATGCAGAAAACGGCATTTAACCTATAATAAAAAACATATCTAAGTATCTCTCGTTTGCTATAATGGCATCTAATAACACAGAGTATGCATACTATTAATTATTCTAATGCTCTGCCGGGTATTGATAATGATAATAATAATAATCATTACCGAAGAGAAAAATCGTGACCTAATAATGCCATAATTTGACTCGAAAAAGACAAATTCTTAATTTTCCTACAAGAAATTCGTGTTTCCAAATTATAAGCGCTCATGTAGATATCGTAACAAATTTATAGATCAAGTCACGAACGCCTACAACTTTTACGTAATTTAAATCACAGCGAACGAATTCCAAAGGTAAAGAGTAATCGAGATTCGAACTAATTAAGTTATTACCGAACTAATGCAGATTTTTTTTCGTTATTAAAGCTGTAATTTAATTGGATAGATTTGCGGTTTTGTACAAATACGAATCGATTATTCAATGATTTAGATGTTGGCAAAGGGGAAAGTAAACGTAATGGGTATAAAACATGCAAGAATCACTTATTAGGACAAATTTATCGAATTGGTTTCATTAATTTATACCTTTTTTTTTATTAATTTAAGTTGATTATATCGAGAGAGCTTGTGATGGTGTATAAAAGGCGGAATTGCAAATAAATTTGTGTATAAGCATGAAATACCATTTCGTAATATTCCCTCCTCCTCCTCCCAGTGATATTTAAAGATTGTTATTTGAAAATGTCAGTTTTATTTTTCACATTACGTTGCGCGGTTTTTCGTGATGTTTTAAATGACGTAACGCGGGATTCCATTATTTTGCAATAATGGCGTGTTTTCCTCTCCGAAATTACTTTGAAAAAGATTGATAGTAGCGGCGGCAAACTTCCTATGAAACAAATTTACACTATTGTGTTTATAATTAAGCGGAAAACTCTCAATCTTTGTTTTATTATCCTATATGTAAGCCAAGTTATAAATCATTCATTATGCAGTGCAACATATCCGGCATTAACAATAATAATAATAATATAAGCTTGATGATGCCGCTGCAGTTTGCTAACATGTAATCGTTTCGCTTGCATTAACTCTATTAAAATGAACTTTGATAAACAATGATGATGCCAAAATGTGCATCAGAGCTTTAAATATGGCGAAATTTCATTGTTTATATCAAACAAAGCTTTAAAAGCTTTTATATGAAAACGTTGCTGCAACTTGCAGTTTTTCAAACGTGAACAGACGAATTAGCTTAAAAGCGCTTTCCAGAAAAGTTAAACACCGACCGCGATGATACAATAGGAACGACAGCTTACAAATTTAATCAATTACGTTCGGTTTTTTACATTAATTGTTCTATCTTCTATAAATAAGTGCTTCGAAAATAACGCCGTATCGTGAAATCCCACTGCAAAGCTCCTGCAGAGAAAATACGGAGAAAGCTTCAAGGCTGAGGCCTTTTTCCAACTAGAAATAAATGTAATTTAGAAAATGTAGCTTTTCTCTGAAAAGCTAACTTTAAATAATAACTTTTATCAATTGCACAAACTGCTTCGACTTACATAAATTTAACGGATTTATTTTTGTACACCCTTCATACGCGGTTAAAGTGGATTGATAACTTTACTAACAAATTTTAAAATAATAAAAACGAAATTCTTCTCTATAAATTCTTGTTTATGCGACATAACATTCATTTATAGTTGAACAAACTAACATCATTTGTGTAGAAAAATGGGAGAAACAGTTCTCGTAGTCGTTTATTCTTTTCTTTAACGTCTCCTTCTACCCCTTCAAGTCTATAAAAAGACATCGTTTATAATATTCATTATCTTTTAAGGAAATATGTTCAAAAAATATTTACACTTTACACTTCTTTGCACACGTGCGCACCGCAAAGGTCGTGCGTGTGGCGGATGTCAATTGGTTGATCTTAGTTTGTCATGGCAGAACGTTAGACGTGATACGAAAGGAACGCTATTTTCAGTTGTTTAGGATGCGACGACTTTGATTATTTGCTATTCATGCTTTGAGCTTTGATACCCATAGGATAAAAGATCTTGTTAAAAAAAAAACTTCCTC
Organism: Pyrocoelia pectoralis; assembly: GCA_036250285.1. NCBI lineage: Eukaryota > Metazoa > Arthropoda > Insecta > Coleoptera > Lampyridae > Pyrocoelia > Pyrocoelia pectoralis. The sequence goes on along the minus strand of CM070075.1, from coordinate 74,726,103 downwards.
TTTTGAAAGATAACCTAACCACATTTGCCAGTAATGTCCAATATATTTCGTGTTCAATTTTTAAAAATATCATCCGAAATTTCAATTTTAAATTATCTGTCGTAGCTCGTAGATAATATTACTTTAAGTGCACTTAAGTGAATTTTGTACAAAATCGATCGAATTGATTGAATTGCTAATTCAGCGACTAGTTTCGACCAAACTGATCATCTTCAAGATTAAATCAAATAATGATAAAATTCTGTTGAAGCCGAATTAGGAAGGTTTTGTGATTTTATTATCTTCCTTTCATCGTGTTGTCGGTCACCCCGTTAACAAATTACGTTAATAAAAGAACATGATTGATGCGTAAAAATTCAAATTGGTCGGATTAAGTCAAAAATGGATTACACCACGATTTTTGCTAAACGTAAGAATTCGGGGGGTTTATTGGGTGTTCTTCTCAAATTGCCTCAAAGAATGTATCATTTCCCCGTATACGCGCCAACAATTTTTTTTAGGAAATATGTCGCGTGCAATGAGGCAGTCGGGGCGGGTTAATATGCTTTTCATGCCATTCCAATTGGAGATATTCGAAAATATGATTGATTTTCAATGAAACCGTAACATAAGTGGAGATATTGGTTCACAATTCACATTTATATTACTTTTTGTGAGCTTTGTGATGTTAAATATTTAATGCGTGGCTATGTCGCGTTCATTCCACTTGTATATCGTAATTTTTCATTAATCTTACCGAACATAAAACTGTCAATATTGCTATAGATATGTAATTTACCGGCTGCCAAGAAATTTAGAACATTATTTCTGGTTCTGGAAATGTGATTCACTAAGTAAGTGAAAAAGTTTTTATAATAACAGTGTTTCATGCCCTCAAGTCGAGTAAACATAACGAAAACGTGTAATTTATATTGAATTTGTTTGGTTTACTTTCTACTTATGCCTTAAAAAGAACCCAGACAGGCTTCATCGATTAGTTTACGTCAAAAGTTACAAACTTAGCAAACGTTATAGAAAATTCGTGTTATTTTCCATATGTCATTAAATTTTTATTTTTCCAATTCGTTTTTGGATCGCTTTAGGGGACGTTTAATAATATGCCGGAAATATCTAGCTCAAACAGGATTTTTACCGTACACGTTAATGTTCTGTTAAAAAAAAAATCTAATTTAACGAGGATAACCTGAAATTCGTGATTATTTACGGATATACTGATTTCAGAATAAAATGATCTATTTCTCACCTTGCCTATTGCAAGATTATGTGGTAATCGATTATTAGCAAATATATTACTGATGAAAATAATAATTAAAGTTAAATTAATTAAATTGCAACACGGTTACGATTTTCACGCTGTTATTAGAACTTGTATCGAGTATAAGACTATTATTATATTAGAAACTGCTTGGCATTGTAGCTGTTTTAATGGATTTACAAATAATCATGCAAACTCTAACATGGTACCGACAACTTATTATTAAATAAACTAGGTAACTTATACATGGTAATGACTTAGAGGCGCGCAAGGTTATCTGATATTGTGTTGCATCTCACGTTGCCATTCGCAGTAGACTGAACGACTTAATGTGGTGTATCTGTGCCTCAAAGACATTAGTATCGTAAATACACTTTAATTTTCTCAATCCCACATTTAGCATTAATACACTCGGATATAGTGTTTGCGAAATATTTTAATTAAATTTACACCTTGGCCTACTTTGATAATTACACTGATTTGTCTCGGATCAGAGAGTTTACGCAAAGCTTTGATAGCATCTACAATCGTCGAGAAAATCACTTACTCAAGCAGGTGGGGACCCGCACCTTGGATTTGATTAAATGAAAGGAAAAAATAAATTAAGGGTTTTAACGTTGTCATTGTATTAAGAAGGAGTAATGCAATAGTTGGTAATAATAAAAATTAAATTTACTTTACTCAGACGCTATAAAGTTTACAGGCTATAAAAAACATTGCGCGAATAGGAATAATACACCAAGAAATAAATTAACAAAATATCGCCTGACAAAATGGGTACATGCAAGCAGAAACTTTTTAAATTCTTTATTGCATTATTAAAACCGTAAAACGAAATTACACCACACAGTTGAAGTACTCGTTTCGTTTTTTAAAAGGTTCACTTTCCGAAGAGATTTTTCGAAAATTGATTAACGTAAAACTATTTTAAGGTCGTTACGTTTCCTCATTTGGTATAACTATCAAAAATATACCTACTCGTACAACTTTAACCAATTACCTTCTGTTCGTCAAGGTTGACGCAATATTATTTAGCCTTCAAGATGGTATCACTACAAACTTCCGGCAGCACAAATACGTAATATATATACGTACTTGTCCAGAAACGCTCTTTATCATAAACTGATGAAATTTCGCCTTCCTTCTTTCATAATTAGTTGTAGATTAAAGCAGAAATAGATTATATTTATACTTGAAACGTTTAAATCGGGAAGCTTTGCAAAACTGACTTACCTTGAAAGTTTTCTATTAAGACCAAGTGAGATATCAAGGGCAACAACAAGAATGAAAAACGCATTGCACATAAATTATCGCACACAAAAATTTTCCTACCTTATAAAAATAATAATTTCAATTACGAAACTTACTGAATATTGATTATTATTCATAATACGCTAGAAAAGCCTATATACATAATAAAAGATAATCCCTTATCGGGGTTTTCAAGGCAATTACTGCAGATATGGGATTCATTTAAATATAGAGTCATGCTATCCACGTGTTGATAACATTGCATTTAATGGGAGATTTTTTCCATCGATATCTTAATGGGGTGGAACGTCTAGCTTTAAAAATAAAGGTACAAAATTAAAGTTTAAGTAAACAGGGCAAATGGGCAACAACGACCACTTAATAAATTATAGCAGTAATAAAAGTTAAGTTATAGAGCAAAGTTTTCACGAACAATAAATTTTACTTTCAATTACATTACGGTGGTATTGCATTTTCTTTCGGATATATACAACTATTAGTTATTTCATTAAAGCGAAAGTGTGCATACATTTATTATTGCGTAATTCGCAAGTAGGTATATAACAAGAAACATGCAGAGCAGAACAAATTACAAAATTACACTTTGCCGAATGAAATTACCATCAGCTCGGGTTTTCTGTAAACGAAAAGCGACAGCAAAACGTTTTGAAACGAAAAAAAAATATCGAAAAAAAAGTTTTGAGTTTTTACGGTGATCTAGTAGTCCATGAACCTCATGACCTGCCGCGATGCACCTCATATCTCCGCTTACTTGTTTAGTCGTGCTGTTGTTTCTCGTGTGGCTTGGCGCACTAGATTTATTGTCAAAAACCAGTTCTTCTCCGAGACGATCCTGCTTTAACTAAGGTTAATACCGATTCCTTCTACTAGACTATATGATATTGATTGATGAGGCTTTCTCAATCTAACCTTACCGTTAAGGCGTTAGTACAAATCGATGTTGATAGCTTATTAAACCGACTTCCTATATAATTACCTATATCTTAAATCGAATTTACTTAAATATAGATTAATACGATGATCTACAACACAAAATGCCTCCTACCCCCTTTTTCAATTAATACCTAATGCCTTGAAACAGGAAGGCGTTCGTCGTTCAATGTAACTTTTTTTTTCCAATCAAATCGTGAGAACTTGTTTTTACTTTTCCTCATAACATCATCCGATTGCGTAAGAAGATTTAATTATGAATCTCGAGCATGCCTGTGCAACTGCATTTGATCAATGGTAATTGATTAAATTTGAAAAGTAACCTTCATTTTAAATAAATTCAAAACACGTGTATTCGTCAAGATAAATCTGGCCTGGCTTTTTCTTTGTGTTTAAATTTTGACGTGTACGGGATATTTTCTAGGTCTCCCACTGCGTTTAACAGTCACCAAATTTAAAAGGAACCGTTTTCTGTTTTCAAACATTAATAAAATTGTTACGGAAGTGTCTAATCATAATTTAGTATCTCGTATCAAAACTACGACGTTCAAACCACAAAAAGAGAGTGGCGATGAACTCAAACTGTATTATAGATAATGAATACGACGAATTTAGATTGTATCGTTAATTAAAAAAATACTATTCCACCGAAAATCAAATAAAAAAAACTAACCTTAAAAGGAATATTATCCCACCACCCCTGCTAAATAACACATTATTGAAGGCAAAAGTGTAATCAATCATCGACAATTTTACCCTTTTCGACCTTGTTTCGATGTAACAACAAAATCACTTTTCGATTTTCCTCGCATTACTATCTAATCTAGTTTATTATCGTTTTTGTATTAGAGTAATGGCCATAAAACCTTTAAGATTGATAACACATTGGACGCTCGTTGCCTTAATGCAATATATTCATGCGGGGTCTAATTTAAACGGTGAACAAATTTTATTATAGGTGTAGGATTATTTAAATAATATTTAATAAGAATCCTTGTGCAGTTCCAGGATGTTCCAGTTACACGTATCAGATTGCGATATCAGCGTAAACATTACAGTTAAACTTAGCATAATTTATAAATAGGTTAGGATTCAAAGTTATCTTCACTTTCTGATTTTACAAAATCGCTTGGAAATGAACTACATATAATAAAGTTCGTAAGAAAAAAAAGTCATAATTTTCCACACTTGTCATTTTTGGATCGCGTTAACACCGTAACATTTAAAGTCGTACGTAGTTAAGGATTTGTGAGGTGAATTGCCGTGATTTCTATTCAATTTACGAAGGTGATTTTTCGATCTTCATACTAAAATTTGCAATTCCCAGTTTGCAAAATACTAAAATATTATTGATAAAACGCCGGAAATATTCCGCCAAATTGTAACATTTCAATTCGAAGTAAAAAAAAAAAAATTCTCTTAGGGATATTTCGCGGCATCTTTCAGAAATTTGATGGAGACGCAATTGAATCAGAAACCGATTAATCTTGGCACGAAATCGAATCGATACAGATTTTTTATTTAAGTAAGGTAGAAAAAGTTTTACTAATATAAAACTGTTTTAAACGGGTTCATTAATTATGTCGAATTAAAAATCTAATTTTCCTCTTTTTTTGAGATGAATAATTAAAAAAGTTGATAGGTGAAACTTTTGAACAAGTTTCATTTTGATGAGTATCTTCCTCCTTTAGCGTAGGTAATTAACATTATTTTCTACAAGTGAACTTGGTTCAACGATACGATTCGGTAAATTTAATTTACTTTTCAATGTCATTCCAAACAGCGGTTCCGGGCGCTAAAGGTTAAAAGTACTAAATTTTTACGACAGCTGTGTATATATCTAGATACTAGTGAGAGTGCGCTCGCACATACTGACTCATAGACCTTGAACAGAGCCAAACACCTCAGCTGATCGCTGTCATACTACTGCTTTAGAATGTGTAATTAAAAAATACAACAAATCATAACCGGTTTTTTATTATTAATATAAACGTGAGAAATAATATAGTTAAGTTCACGTAGATCGTAAATTTTAGACAAACTCAAAATGTTCTCCTCGTATGGATTTGAAAACGCTTTTGGCATCTTCGCTTGTTGATCTTTCTAAGTTAATTAATCACTTTCGAACAGGCTAAAGTTAGGAACTGATGGCGTACATTAAAATTTCGACGAGTTTAATCTTAATTTCTCTACGAAGTTAAAGTTCGAGAAGCGCGCATTAAAAAGCTCTCGCGCGCGTAGATTTTTATTTTAGTATGCGTACAAACGTTTTTTTTCTTCTTCCAAATTAATTACTTAAACCAGTAACCGTTGACCTTTGTAACCCTTCAATTGCACTTAAACGGTCATGTTAAACGTAAATTTTTTAAAAACAAGTTTGCACTTTTTCCGTCTCGATAAAATTTCGGAAATTTCACAAAATACCCAAAATCCATACCGGCTCGTTACATCAGATAGAGAAAATAGCTGTCATTTCATTCTATTTGCCCGAAAGGCACGCGTGCGAAAACTTGGCAAGCTTTTACGAAAGTAAAGACACGAATGAAAATTTACGCACAAACTACTACAAGCTCGGAATTTCATGAAAATTTTATTTTATTCCAGATCGGAGTTTGTGTTTTCTAATTTCCGAATATTGCTCGACTCGACGCGTTTTTAAAAACGAAAATATTTACCGAGGAATTTTTTTTCTCTCGTGTAAATGTTATTATTATAAGTAAGAGGTCAGTAATATTCTCGCGATAATTTTTGAAATTACACAGTTAAGATAATAATGGGGGAATTATCGTTGTTTATTAAAAGTTGGGCGACGAGTACTTTGACATCGTAAATAATTTTTTTTTACAACCGGCAATTTTTTTCGGGAGGAGTGTTTTGTGTGGGATGGCAAGTATCCAACAAATTTTCACAATCGGCGAAGGTCAATGTTAGAGGAGTAAGCGTATTTTCCAAAAGTGTTGTATGTCTTACCGTTTCGAAAATAAAATTTTTGGGAGCAAAAAATTTTTCGCGAAAATTTCACTCACTGCTGCAGCACTTAAAGAGGAAAAAAATTCGTGCCAAATTCCTACCTGAGTAGCATCAGAGTAGGGTGTTGCCGAATTTTTGTCAATCAGTAGGGATCCAAAAACTGGAAGTCCGCTGCTAGTTGGACTATCCGACCTATCATCCAAATTCTGTTGTGGCACCATCGTATCCACACTATGAGAGAACAACACTCACTTTTTCCACAAAATTATAATTGTTAAGTCACCTCGAAAGTTTACAAATTCTAAAATTTCTACTAAGTTCGCAAGTGCTTTCAGCACCTCAATTTTCTTAGCATAGCGATTGCCAACGTTTCAACGATAACAACGCGACTGACACGAGCAAACTTGTGTTTTAGGTTTGTATCCGATGCTCAGCTGTTGGACCCCCACCCCTTAATATAGTAGTGGGGAGCTACTGCGCAAACTTATATACAGCTGATAAAATCCAATATTAACTTATTTTTTTTTAAATAAAACTTTAAATCCTTTGAATCTGAATTTTAGACGACTTTACAAATTTACCACACCTCTCAAGTACACATTTATTCACAAAAGTTTCTTAAAAACCTCACAGATTTTTACTCACACGATTATATTGTGAAAAAACGATCCAATTTTTGCCAAATTTCGAGCGTTAAACCGAAAACATAATTTTTCCCGTCGATTTTCACTTACTAAACAGAAAATTCGCGAAGTATTAACAGCGAGACTGACGTTAACTCCTATACAGCGAGAGAACGAATAAACGTGCTACTTGCAAAGTCGAGATGAACCCAACTGAGCTTAGTTTGGGAAATGGCCGAAGGTGGCACCACTATGCAGACTTATATATGAAACTATTATTAAACTAATTTAACTTTATTATTTTGTAAACTTTTCGATTTTACTGAAAATCGTTCAAGTTCCAAATTCGAATGGAGAGAAGTGGGATAACACTTTTCGATTTCAAGGTAAATTTTTAAGACCTTGGTGATAACGATGAGTAATTGTCATTGTTTTAACAAAATCAAATGATTTAATTATAGGTTAAGCGAGAGATTTGCATTTTGAAATACTATGATCATGTAATTTCTAGGAACTAAAATACTTTTAATGACCGCGCTTCCATCAAAGCGTTTTTTATGCGTTGGCAATTATTTAAAAAAACGCGTTTTTTCGTACGTATCCTTGAAATGTAGACTGCTCGACTCCTGCTTGCCGATATGCTTATCTCAAGTGTTTGCCATGCCGTTTTATGTTTATCAGTAGTTTGTCATGTCATCCTTCTTTCGTTTTTTTTTAACTCCCAAGTTTCTGCACGCTTTACTCGGTCTACTCTACATGTATTAAATTAGGAAGCTGATAATTACGTCTGTTGAATAACGAATAAAAGCTTGGACACCTATGTGTGAATAACAAAATTTCGACATCTACCGATAACTTATTCTCGTAGGTAGTTTGTTTTGGGTACCAACTGGCGAACACGTAGGTAACCAATATTTACATGCACTTCGAAAAATTGAAAAGAATTCAGTGAAAAAGCTGTTTTACTGGTTATAATCTCATATTGTGTCTCTGGCATCATAATTCCATTTTATCTAAAAAGCACACCTGCAAACTATCATATTCCAAGTATAAGTATTACTTCCTTATAAAATCTCAGTTGATTATTTCACAAATGCGCAATATCTGACAGTAACGTAATTTGTTTCGCTCAGCAAATTGAAGCATTCCAAAGAATAGGTCACTATGTGTATGATTAATTATTACTGAGTCATTCTAATAACTGAAGTAGAGCAACTTCTCTATGACCTACCTACTGGTTTGGTTATTAATCATAATCATAGTGCACTTCGTAGCCCTAGTTACTCGTAAAAGTACCGAGGACAGAATTTTTTAGAAGTTGGAACTATTATTACTTCCAAAGTTCCAAACAAGACATTTACAGATAACCGAAATCCATTTTGTTTTTTTTTCGGTTTCTAAAAATGTAATATGTAAATGGCAATGTGTTCACGAAGCTAAATCAACTGAAAACCTTAAAACCGTTGTTAAAACAAAATCAAATAATGTACCTACCTAAGGTTAACGCCACACAATCATGTGAAACATACAGGGTGATTCCGACTATTCCCTCGGTCTCTTGTGCCTTAAAGGGTACAAGATATCAGCGCTTCATTTTTTGGTGGCATATGTAATAACGACTATTTTTTTAAATTACAATTTGCAATTATACAGGGTGGTCACAAAATTGTAATACATATATTTAAGTTAGGTTTTTTAAATGCAACCCCCTGTATTTTATTACATTTTTAGGTTATACGTTAAATACTAAGTCAATTTTATTCAACGTTCCCTATACCTATCGTTTACCAATGTTGAGAAAATTGTTATTTGAAGAAAAATATTGAATTTAAACAACGCCTAATAACACGGAAACCACTTTGAGTAATACATTTATGGCTTTCATTTGCACTACGTAAAATTTCGATTGAAAAAGGATTCACATTTTATATTTTTCAAACATCAAAAACTCACTTCACTTAAATGGACCACCCTGTATATTTTTATTCTATGTAAAATAACTTTTCATTTTCTATCAAAAACTATGAATAATGTATATGTCTAAAATCTAAAAAGTTATTGAGATTCTTCTCTAAAATTTGTATGAAAACGGTTTTTGTTTGCATTCTAGTAGGCACAGACTGTGGGCATTATAAGAACGAAATAATTGGGCATGAAACCCACAGAATTAATATACCATAATTTGGTAACATCCTGTTGCCTCAAAATAAAATTTGCAGCTGCTTATGAAATCGTTTTGTCTGTACATCGCGGATTTACCGCAAACGTCGGTGGTCAGATGTCGTTTGCAGTTTATCTATTGAATACCAGGGCCCCTAAACCAGACCTAAATACAATTTTGGGTTTTCACTGTTAATGGATAAATTCGATGCCGTGGTTGAGGCTAGATTGGTGATAAATAGGAGCCGCCCTTTACTGAAGGATAAACTTAGTTTAATTGGAGATAATTTATATCATTTTCAATTTGAATAATTTTACCAAATTTTGTCATCAAACAACCTACGACATTTATGTTTTTCCAGATTTAAATATTATGGTGGGAATTTTTCACAGTAAATTAGCCTATCCAAAAATATTTATGTAGTTGTTTTATTCTCTTAAGACGATATACATATATATTACCGTTTTGAAGTGTTCTTTTTGTGTTACTTAAAAAACTGAACTGCAAAGAAAGGGTTTTTATACAAGGTGTTTCTGCTCAAAGTGGGCAACGCAATAGAGGTTATAGAGCTCGTCAAAAGTAACATATTTTTTACAATAATTTTTTTTATTTTCGGTTTTGTTTTCGAATGATTTATTGCTTTTTTACATATCTCTATATCTTCATTGTTTTTGTAGTCGGATTTCAAAAAATCAAAGTTCCGTCGAATCAACAGTTTAATATCTACAACGTTTGTTCAAAACTTTTTTACAAAAAAATGCGGCCATTTTAAATTTTGGAAATTGAATAAAATGACCACCATTTTGACATTCTAAATTTGTTGTTAAAAAGTTTTGAACAAACATTCAGTAGCGTATTTAAGGGTCGATTACGTTTATTTAAATCAAATATATTTTAATCTACCTATTACTTAATTTTTATTAAGAAAAATCCTAAATACGCCACTGCAAACGTTGTAGATATTAAACTGCTGATTCCAAAAGACTTTGATTTTTTGAAATCCGACTACAAATAATGGAGGTATAGAGATTTGTAGAAAAAACAAAAGGGTCCATAATTCGAAAACAAAAGCCAAAATGAAAAAAATTACTTAAAATAGTGTTAGTTTTGACGAGTTCTATAACCCTTTTTATGTTGTCCACTTTGAGTAGGAACACCCTGTATAGTTCCTCTTATGTGTGTCACAAAACTTTAACATTGATGTTTTCAAAATGACCCTATTTGAATGACCTTCACATGTTCAGGCAGCCTGTGAGTCCCATATAGCAGTTGCCTAGTTAATATCTCAATATGTGAGATACCTAAACACTAAAAACTACCTCGACTATACACTTTCTATACACCGTGTTTTTTGAAATTTGGATCAAATGAGTTTTTTTTATGAATATTGTCTCCCTTGATCTCTATAGGGCAATATTATTTTCATCAAACTTGTAGATACTCATGTAAAATGAAATCTTCATTTAAAAAACATAATTTACATGTTAAATCTATATGACCCAAATTTGAGAAAACACGGTATATAAAACACTTTTTCATATTTCTTTCTCTAAAAAAATTTAAATAATTGTTTAAATGCCTTCAGATTATTAAAATGTTTTGTGGTTTTTAGTGAGAAAATTTGATTCGTACCTTTTTGTTCGACATAATTCTTGTAAGAAGGGAAGTGGCAAATTTGATTTTGGGGTAATAACGAAATCGACACCACGTTATAACGTATATTAGGTACATACTTACATTATTTTCAAACCATTATTCGTTAGGTATGGGTGTGCTAACTTAAAGCAAAGAGCAATTATTATATGGTCTTTGCTTAAAGTTAAGACAGTCCTAAATTTTCCGTTATTTCGTTAATAATGAACGCACCAGATTTACAACTTACCACCAAATTAGTACGTACCAATTGTTGGTGTCCGTTTCATTGGACTGTGCCAACTGTAAAGTAACGGTAAGTAAGCAAAAAGTTCTATTTCAACATAGAAATCTAGGTTCAAATTTACTTTCGTTTGAAATATATGGTTCCATTTTGTTGATATCAAAGATAAATTTTTCCTGGTAAATGCAGTTTAAGAAAAATATGGGGGATCACGGACAGCGGATGAGGTAAAATTGCATTTCGTTTATTTTTGAACCGATTTTGACGAAATGAACAATCCGTAGCATAAATTTTATTGGTTATCCAGCCCCTCAGAAAATTAGAAAGTAAACTTTTACCTCATTTTACTACAACAATTGTAAACCACCGAGCAAACTAAATATGTATATTAATTTGGTGTTTATAACTTTTTCCGTACTGTATTTCTATTGACCCCTAAAACCCGTTAATCGTTTTAATTTTTTTTTAAATTTCACTAGTTTTTTAATTTTCAAATGTAACACAACACGTTTCAATACTATATGTCACTATTAAGGGTACTAACAGATTGTGATAAATTAAAATTAAACATGAGTTGTCAAGCTACAATGTTAACAAAACCTTTGGTATACTTCGTTCTTCATTAAAAATACAAAAAAGAACAATATCCAATTAACCTTCTTTCCGCGAAAGCTTGAAATGAAAATGAGGTTTATAAGAATAAATTGTAAATTTACTTCATGTTGTAGGGAAAACTTAGCACCAAGGAGCGTGGATTGGATAGAGTTGCAAAAAGTAGGTTTCGATAAAACGAATTTAACAATATAGTGGTTAAGATCATTCCATATGGGTGTCTATATCTATACAGGATGATTAAAAAGTGGCGCATACGCTCTTCAGCACGTTGTAGAGGACGGTTATTTGAACTACTTATAGAAAAATCAGAAAAAAATTTTAGCTGCTACATTTTTGTAGTTACCAACGAAGAAGTAAATTGTAGACTTGGCAACACGGCTGCAGCTATGTAGTACATAAGTGGCTTTAATTATTACCGCATTCGCCTAAAACTAAGAATTTGAAACCTAATATTTCAGGATAATGAGGTGATATGAGCATTTCTTTTTATTACCCACTATGAAAAAATACTTAAATTATTATATGAAATGATGAGAAGTTACAAAATCCGCATGAATTCAAAGTTGAGGTCTCAAGTTAACTTCTTCATTTCTCGGCAAATTAGGGGCTAAGATTTTTTTTACTATTTTTCCTACACTTCAATTACTATTCCCTATAACGTACTGAAGAGCTTATGCGCCATTTTTGAATCGCCCTGTATATGTATCAGAAAATGCTGCACCCTCCTCCCCCTCTTCCTCACTGATTGATACTAGCAAGAAGTATTATTAAAAAGCTTACTAATAACGTGTACTCGGGGTACCTGGTGGGTACCAACTTTTTGTTTTGTTTTTAATTGTCTTTTTATTCCTAGAATTTACATCAACTTAAAAAATCATATTTATTGCATAACGTTTGCAGGTTCCGTTTCACACAGTGTATTTTTCGTTTAATTTGTTATCTTCTATATTATTGTTTCTTAACTCGATTAAAACGTAATTGTAACAATAGAAACAACTAGAAACAAGTACTGAAACTCTCTCATGTAAAACAAAAAAAATGTTAGTGTTAGGTAATAGCTAAATTATTAACATCTTTAGTAAAGGGTAATATTAATAGTATTCAGTTATTCATTTTATAATTAAATTATAATAAATGGGTAACTTTACATTAATTTCTCTCCAAATCTATATGTATAACTATCCAAACCACTATGTTAGATAATTAGTTATCCGTTTTAGTTTTGAAATTCTGCGTGAACGGTAACGTCAACAAAATTCTTAGTCCAACATTTAAATTGTGCGCAAAATTTTGCCCTTATTTATAAGAGAACTGCCAATTGATCACCGATCAACATTATATCCCAACAGTCTTCATTCTTTCTAGCTTTTGATAGTGGGACAGATTTGGGTAATTGTTTTAGGTTATTTAATGTGATATGAAAATAACTGTTGTGTTCTTCGAGTTTGCAGTACCTATTTCAAAATAAAAAGGAAGGAAGGCCATAATTTAAGAAAATAACCACTGGGCAGGTTTTTCTCTCGCAAAATCAGAAAGATATTCAGAAGAAGATGGCCACAAAGCCTCTTTCTTCCATAATAGGTATATTCTGAAATAATGAAAAAGTATTAAAAAAAACAATAACGTTAATTTCTGTATTGAAACAAACATAGAAATACGATTTTTTGAAATAAACATTTCTGGTTAAAATTCAATTTTGAAAAATTTCTACTTATGTAATTTTTAAAATTAATGATTCAAAATACAATTAAAAATTAATTAAAATTTTCAATGATATGCGTTTTTAATTTCAATTTTTTGACCAAAAATGCGAATTTCTTACCCAAAGGGAAGATATATCAAACAAAGCGCACCTTAATAAATATTGCATCATAAATTATAATACACTACACCTCAAGTTGCTATAAGTATCTACATAACACGCTCTTGGGCTGTGGTCGGGTGTAGTGTTGCCAGTTTCTGTCACATTTCTCAAGGCTATAAGTCCAAAAGCATGGAAAACACTTTTGTACGTGTTGCGGACAATTTTTGGTTTTTTGAGTTAAATTTTCATATACCTAAGTATTAAATTGCTGTTTCTGGGCAGAAAAAGCTGATCTCAGCAGAATATTGAATTTTTCTGTGTTGAATACCTTTATCAGTTTTATCCTCTGCATCACTGCAGGTAAACATTTGTTTCGACCAAGTATCAACCTCACATGTTCGACAAGGCGTAACAGTTACGGCACTTTATTGATGATGTTGCATGATGATCATTGTACAATTTAGTATGTATTCTTTATTGTCTGAGCGGTAAATCAATAAATGCTTGAACTGAACTGAAATAATTTCAGGACAGCCTGTAAATTGAACACAATCAAAAATAGCCTCAGCATAACTAGTACAGTGAATGAACCCCGATAATGGGACAGAAAGCTCTTTTAATTAAACTGTAACTAACAATCTATGTTTCCCAAAATTATGTTTATAACAAGAATACAAAGAGATCGTGTAACTTTACAACGTTGTCATTTACATACCTCAACTACGTATACAATTTATAAAGTAATATTCATGCTCTTATCGTAAAAAAAAAGTGTTACTTGATAATTAGTCGGCAGTATTCAAAATGAGAGAATTCCGCGTACGATAACACAGCATTTATCTTAAACACAGTATGATTATTAACAGTCATTATTCGCAGTATTTTGATAATGCCGGTTTTTAGCGTAGATTACAGCAGCTGTATTTATGAACTCTTGGACCACGTGATATATACCACTTGCACATTAACATTTTTTTCAAAAGTTCAAACTTTTCCTGTTTATCTGGGTAGATTGCATTATTATTGTTGTTTGTCATTTTTCACATAAAAACAGCTGCTAAAAATAATGCACTGTATGCATATGTTTCCTTTCCTTTATGGGTGTGTGCGGACAGTTTTTCATTTAGTAATTACATTTGCTGTAAATCAATTTGAAATTATTGTGACAGGATGCACTTTATATGACACTGCAGACGTATTTTTACATTTTCAAACAAAGCTAATGATTAAAAGTGGAAAACGTTTCCACTTTTGAGAACAATTTTTTTAGATGACAAAGTGTAACTATTTGAATGTAAATTGCCACCAGTTTGTTTTGCATATGTAAATTAAAAGAAAATATAAACAAAAGTTATTATTATTATACAATCAAGAAATGCATATCAAAGGAAAAACTTATTTTCTTGCTATCTATAGTGTTATTCTGAATTCTCATATTTTGACAAACGAGTGTCGCATTTGATTAGATCCCTAACATTTTCACAATTCATAGTTGTATATAATAATGTTATTTTTTTTGTAATACTAAATGTAAAGCTAACATAAAAATCTAGGTTTCTAAGTGACAATAAAGTATGTACGTCAAAATCAGAATTTAAAATAGGCGCTCCTTATGTAGAGTCCGCGACTCCATCAAGACAGTATTTTCATTTAGTGTCGATGGTCTAGTTTGCATATCGGAAGAATTTGGATCTCTGTCATGATGAACACGATGACGTAATTTGCAACTGCTAATAGTTTTAAGTATCACGTAACCCACCCCCACAAGCTTTTTGTTTTTATATTTTGCGGCATGAGACTAAACAAGTCGAATAATGAAAAATTATGGAAATATAACCACATTGTCCTAAACCTTTTTGCTTCATGCTTTCTTTTATATCTTTCCTAATGTCTTCTAATATGGACTTTCTAACGCCCTTTTTTATTTTTCATTTGTTCATAACTGAAGAACTTTTATACTTTCTTCAAAGTAGTATTTTGACTTTTGACTTCGGTATTCGTTTTCTTTACATGAACTCATGCATTATTTATTAAGGAATAGTTAATACTATAACTTGTTTGCCAAGTTTCCGTCTTTCAGTCTGATTTACTTTTTTTCATGTTTTATTATTTTATAATATGGGCAGAGTAATGTTTAGCAAAATGGTACGAGGGGAGGGTGTTGTGCAAATAGGTTCTCTTGAAGAACGAGAAGAAAATGAAATTTGAACTGTGATTGCGTTCAAGTTTGAGGGCAATTAAGTTAATGCATATTCTTCTTCTCTATCACATTGGAAATATAGGCTGATTTAGGGGATACAAAGAAATAGGTTTTATGGAATTAAGTCACGTTAAATAACGTGAACCGTTGGAGTTGATGGAATAATTATAATAGTGTCTTTAACAACGGAAAATGGATCTAACTGTATCTCATCGGTGAATATTAGAAAAGATTTGGATGAAGGTGAGTTATCTAAACTGACAGCCTCCTGAGTAGTTACCTCACTTGTGCGCATAATAACATATCCAACTTTTCGGTTATCTATTGTTCCACAGCGCTGACAAGCTTCGTTCTGTTGTGCATTTTGTAATAGCAAGAGTAAGTTCGGGAACATACCGTTTAATTTATTTTTAATGATGTAAATTTCTCCCCCAACAATTTCATGCCCTTCATCAATTGTAGATTGTGAACTGGCACGTTTCTTGTAGGAAACTCTCTTCCTCGTCGCCTCTAGGATAATATTGGACTGTCATTTCAGCTTGCTTGGTCAATTATTCTTGTGTCTCGGTTTAATGCAAATATCCAGCGTCCAGAGTATTGCAACTGTCTTTTCCCTTATACGAAAGGACTATATTATAGTTTGGACCGGCCCATTTTAGTACTTTAGTCTTGATATTCGTATCCCGTTTAAATATAGGGATAAAACGGCACTAAGAAGATTTAACTATTTCAACTTTCTGCAAAGCGATTCTCGTTGTTCACACCTTTCCTGAACCCTTGGACATCGCTTTAGCGGTACATTTTGTTTTATTACTTTTTTGGACATAGTCCTTCATTACCTCCCATCTGTGAACATTGTTGATTTGAGTGTTCTACATGTCAGGTGAAGTTTGGCCCTTCCGTGCCTTTTGATTATGAGATAAAGGATTCAAAGGGACTGGTATTCTTACTTAGTAAAACATATCGCATGGTGGTTTGCATGCATAGAGTCTACGGTAAGTCGATAAGATCTAAATAACCTATAAAATGTTTTCGTTATGGAATAACTAGTAGGTCCAGGGGCGGCGCTAGCTTATTAAAGGCAGGAGCAAAATAAAAATGCGAGGCTGGATCTTAAAATTTACTCTTGAAAATTAACATAGTGCGGCAATAAAATAATAAAAAACATCAAACGATAAACAAGTTAGTATCGAAAGAAAAATTCATAGATAGATTTGTCGTGCTTTGGCTGAAGCAAACGCGTCAATGTTTTTTGATGTATTCAGTTCGCGTCCAACCTCCTTCTCTATTGCTAACATGGCCAAACCCACCAGTCGTTCATCGCGCATACTGACACAAAATAAACAAGATTTAGGTACAATTCTGATGTTTCCACATTACAATTTAAAGTATTTACAGAAATGTTCCCACACAAGGCATTTACCATTGGGTATAAAAACACATTGCAAATTTTAAGTTTTTTGAACTTCATCTCTGTAACAAATGGTTTATTATTTCCGTTTTGACCGTCAAGGGTAGGTTAAATTTATTCAACATGTCATAAACTTTTACTACAATATAAGAAAAACTTGTTGTCGGTATTTACTTGAGTAGATTTCGACACGTTTAGATTTATCGTCTTAAAAATCTTGATGCGCGCGGGGCCTATAAAACGCGGGGCCGTGTGCACCGCACCTTTTGCACGTGCCTCACGCCGGCCCTGAGTAGGTCTATAACGCCTAAAAATTTTACACCATTTCACTTCAAAGTTAAACTTTCTAACAGAGGTCAACATTTTTCTTGATTTGTTATAGAAATTCTGACCATGTTTCCCTTATTCCTCGCGTTGCTTAGCTAAGAAAAGGAAAAAAAAGAGTTTTTCTCCAATTGGACGGAAGCCAAGATGCGCCGTTTTAAAAAGACCTCAATTTGTTATTTCGTGTAGCATAAAATCTTCGTTGTTTGTCAACGGATCATCAATTGCCACAATCGTTATGTGGTTCGCGAAAGCTATTATGCTGACCCCAGTTTTATTAGATCGTTATAGACTACATTCCATAGGGTTGGTCCCAGAAGCAAACCCTGTGGAACGCCACCGATCACCTCTATTATGCACATCCGTTCGGAGGGTACTCCGACTACGACCTTTTTATTGACGAAATAGTTTTGACGTCTGGTTGTGTCCTATGGCGTCCCTAGAGACACACCGACAAATACTTTAAGACTGGATTTTGAGTTTCAAAGGCTTAGTACCAGAAGAGACATCAGTACACTGATGAATCTTTATAAAATTTTAAATAATTTGATTGAGGCTCCTCACATCCTGGAACTACTAAATTTATATGTGCCCTCTGTTCGAATTAGGGGTAGGGATCTATTCCTTCCTCCGGCAGCTAGGACGGTGAGGCATGCGGACTCCCCGGTCATTCGTATGCAAACACTATACAACTCGTTGTCTCACATGCTGGATATATTCAATACTAACTTGGCACAGATTAAAAAATAAAAAATTAAAAATTAAAATTTATGTTATGTACTTAATACCCGCTTTTAAGGCAGGCAGTGTTATATTTTGTTTTATTTTTTATTATTTTACTAATCACATTTTTTTTTGTATTTATTATTATGTATAAGTTGATATAAAAAAACAAAAAAAAAAAGAAAAAAAAGTATTACAGGATTATTATTTTTAGTTGATTATTATGTAATGCATTGTGGCTTTTTTGGAGTAGATGCTACTCTGTAGTCACTACAAAGATAAATAAATAAATAAATAAATAAATAAATAAATAATTACTGACGTGAGCAGAGCGTTGCATGTATTCTGTACGTCCAAAAACGCCACTTCGCTGATCCTTCAGGTTCCCGATTTGACTTTTTATAGTGTGTCAACTATGTTTTTCACCCGGGTTGCGATATTTGTGTTCTTCCATAAAGCAAGTTTGGAGAAAATTAATTCAACGTTATAATGTGATACAAGAAAGGTCCGTGCGCAGGATTTATCCATGGGAGGGGTTGGGTTGGGAACAGGGAAGACCTCAAACGTTGATTCAATCAACTCCTTAAAGGCCCAAACATTCATAAAACATAAAATAGGTTGCGATACTCCCAATAATAAAATTAAGCTAACATTATTCTTTAAAACATTGAAACTTGGGTACGTATTCAATATTTATCTATTTTTAAATACATAATTATGTATTTATAAAGTACGTTAATAACTATATATTATTATATTTCCTTATATTTCAACGGGTTATGGGGGGGGGGGGGGGTGAACACCCCCCCCCCCTTTGCGCACGGGCCTGAAACAAGATACAATTACGTGGGAACCACACCGTAGCAGAGTCCATCTACTAATTTGTATGTTACATTATTTCCTTTATATATGTACTTATTTTTGCAATAAATCGAATTACTTGTATCGATCACTCAGCCACCATTGAATTTCGGGAAAGTTCTCAAATTTGTGCGCCTGTCCAGCTGTACGTATATTCTGTTGAAAAAAGGTACACCACAGTAGGTGGTGGGTATTCCAAAGATCCTTTAAGTTATTCGCATCCATTACTGTATCTCTAGGAAATAAGGCGTAACGCACCAACGCCTGTAACAGATTAGTGAACCATTACAAAATGAAAGCGATGTAATAAATTATGCGATAATGAATTACAACTTTGCGACAAATTACGCTCTAGTAGATAGTGTCTATTGGTGATAAAATGAGATTCAATTCACCTTTTTGCCTAATAATGCCTAGTTGTATTTTTTTAATATTTAGAGCGTGACCGTGTTAACTGAATTTGTAACAAAAGGTGTCAAATATATAGATAAACTTCAACTTTGGTATGATACATCAAAAGGTCATTACACTGAAAATTGCGATGTTTATAAGGAAGTATTTGGCGGTAATACGTATTAAAACCGCACACGGAATTCGAAAAAATTGTAGATAAACACTTTCTCGGTAATTGTACTCTAAAAGGTTTCCAAAATTTTCTAGACCAAACAGTCGGATCACGAAAAATGCGTAAAAAGGAAAAAGAATTCAGTAATTTGTCACTATTATCTGCTTTGCACTCTACGTAGTTGATTAGATAGATGACCAAACGAAGTAGCAGACTAACAATTTAATTAATTGTGCAATATGACGAATACGGATGATATCATGTTAGATAAGAAAAACAATGTTTTATTTGGAACGAATTTAAGAACTTGTAGGTAGGTCTTGTTTATATAATTAACTAAATTTCTCATAATCAAAAACAACTAATTCTGTGAGTAATTAAAGATAAAATTACTATCAGCGGTTTATGTCACGAAAAATAACATTTGTTAACAAAATTAACTCATCTTACGTAAATACATGGCTATTCTAAAAATAAAGTTTCTAAAACCGCATTAGTCTAATTAAAAAACGAAAATGATACCTAATTTCAATATGTAGATATAACATAATACCGCTGGAAGCATTGATGGTGTGCGGTGCATATAAGAATAAAATTTAAATATCCTTGAGGACACAATTGAATAGAAATCGAGAAAAATTTGTATTTATTGGAAGGGTCGAATTTTCCCATGTGATTATTTTACCGCCGCAGTTTGAAACATGCGGAAGTCGAGAAACCCTTATGAGTACATTTTTGAACATGTGTAATTAAGGTTATTTTTCCTGTTTGGTTTGGTTTATCTTACAATCTGCATCATAATTTAGTGACATGTATTACTGAATGGTTACAGGTTGGCGGCTCTGATGCACAAGTGGGCGACTTCACACCTGTCGCCTTTGACCACATCCGTTTCCGTTCCGCTTAAAGTACCATCATACCCACACTTCACCCCTCTAAAATTTAAATTAATATGTTTACTTTTATACGATTGAGCTCATTTTCCGTTAGTCTCGCAGAAATTACAATGAATGTTAAAACTTCGTGGAAGGATTTCAAAGATTTTCAAAAACATATTATTAATTCAGGTAGGTAAAGAAATTCATGAGATTCTTTGCTGAATATGCAAAACTGCATTCAATTTTGTTTTACACCTGTTTTCATGGGCGTCTGTTTTAAATTATACCGCATCTCGGATTTTGAACGAATATTTTTGTCTGTCTGGTAATCCAATATATCTACTAATATCGGCGAACGAGCTCTACTTGTCGGCTTCAGCGATTTATTGAGGCGGAATATAAATGCCATGGACACTTTGTTAGTTAGATTTATATTATTTGACTTTTTTCCATGCCCTTGTTTATAAGTATGTAGTTTAATGTATGCAACTTTGATTATAAGAAAAGAAATATTTTGTTCCTTATAAGGATAAGAAGAATGTTTCATTTTATTACCTGTAGGTAGATAGAGAAACTAAATTCCATTCTACAAAATCGAAATACGTTTAATTAAGGAACGTGTCCAAATCAGTTCGTTCTGTTCAAATAGAATTGAACTTATGCGAATAATTGAAATACTTTTAATCAGAAATTACACAGGAGAATATATAGGATATAATAACACCCCGAAGGGTAGGAAATTAAACTCGGCTTTGATTAAAAAATAATACAGACCTCAATCTGAAAGACATATAAGTTTAATTTCGCCATATGAAATTATTAAATTAAATTGGAACTGTTTACTTCTAACCGCATACTATATGCAGTGAAAAGTATTTTATTTCAAGAAACACACCCTAAAAGTAATTTACCAAATTCTACGCCAGTATAATATGAAATTCGTTTTATAGCTGAAACAACGTCGCCGATTTTGTTCATATTCAACAATAATTTTAAAAACGGGTACTTTACTGTCGCAATAAAACGAATAATTTTAATGAATTCAGTATGTAAAGATATCCTGACTCCAAGATAAAATTTTGGATAATATTCGAAGTCATAGAAAGGTTAATTATACAACTTCAGTTATTAACTTGAGGATAAAGTAGGCAGGTTAAAATATTTCTTTATTGAGATTACTTTCTTTGGCGATCGATTTCGGTCTTTTTGACCATCATCAGACCGAGCCAGCGGCGTATTATGCCTCATTAGCGCCCTAGGCTATATTAATAAGAGCCCCCCTCTTTACTGATAACCATTCTAAAAATTAAAAAAGAAAAAATTGTCTGCTTTATTTTAGGATAGGTCATTTCGTGAAAATATAATTTCAAAACGGTTTTTTTTTACTATAATTGACATTTTCTCGTCCCACTGTTGTTACCAACTTGCATAAACCGCTTAATTATACTAAACTGATTACAATCGATAGCGCCCCTTTACGCTTTGCGCCCTAGGCTACAGCCTAGTCAGCCTAGTGAGTAATCTGCGGCTGGACGGAGCTACAACACATTATGATGAGTTCGAGTTGATGAATATGATGTATGGGGTCAGTTGAATTGAAGATGAAGATGGCGTGTAAGAGGCGATGAAGAAGCGATAATCTGTAAAAGAAACGACCTTAAATTTTATTAACGAAAGTCAGTAGACTTGCCAGTGTGTTATAATTTGAGTCAGTAAGTGTTATTTTTAGGAGGAATAACAGTTGTACATGTCGTGAATATGTGGTGATAATTGTTATTATTATTATTTCAAAAACCCTTCAAGATATTTTTATGAAATTTAGTATATCTCTTCCTTTCTCAGAAGTCTAAAATTTCCAAAAATATTTTTTTTCCAAAATTATCAACCATATTCAACCATTTTACAGCAAAATTCCATAAAAACTACAACATAAAAGTACTAAAAGTACTAAAAATGTTGTTTCTTGCACAATTTCATCTTATTTAGTAGTTTTTAGGAATTTTACTTTAAAACGTACTTTCCAGAAAATACAAAATGGCTGATTACGGCTAAGGTAAGCCGAAATCATAAAAATGTTACTGAACATTTTCGACTTATTTTCATATGTAGAATCCGGTTATGCATAACCCGCTACAACTTTTCGAAACACCCTGTATATCCCTCAAGTTAATAACAAGCTATACTAAATTAAATGACCAGTAATCTAGTGTGTAGTAGAAAACGATTTCTGATTTTCTATTATATTATATTACAGGGTATGTCATTAATATTTTTAATATTTTGTTAATTTCCGATTAGGCCGGAAGTAAGTTGGTATTCTTATTGTACTCGATTAAAAGAGTCGTATGTCCTCTACTTCACTGTACAATTTTACTATTTGTTAGCAAAAAAGTTATGAATTTTTAAAGTTTTCAACTTCAAACATTCATCCCCTTCCCCTTTGTAGCTCTTCAATTAACTTTTGCTTTTTTGACTTACCATATACCTTGTGTCCCACGCTAGGGGTACCCCATGGGATTTAACATGGGAAAATTGAAATTATGTTTTTCCTGCTTCCCAATTTAAAAAATCGCAAAAATGTTGACGCAGATTTAAAGTGGCACTTAAAACGTTTCTAAAAACAATTGTTTGATTACAATTTGATAATTAATAAATTAATTACAGGCATTTGAAATTCGAAATTTTGAAGGTTTTTCGCGCATGCGATTCAGATCGGCTATCTTCGGTTTTTAAAGCAATATGGATGCTCAAATTAAATTGTTTTAAAAACCGAAGATAGCCGATCTGAACCGAAAAACCTTCAAAATTTCGAATTTCAAATGCCTATAATTAATTTATTAATTATCAAATTGTAATCAAACAATTGTTTTTAGAAACGTTTTAAGTGCCACTTTAAATCTGCGTCAACATCTTTGCGATTTTTTAATTTGGGAAGCAGGAAAAACATAGTTTCAATTTTCCCATGTTAAATCGCATGGGGTACCCCTAGCGTGGGACACAAGGTATACTTATTGTATCTTACATGGTGAATAAAATTTATTATTATTATTATTATTATTATTGTACTTTGGTTCTTATCGATACTCAGGCTGAGCCTGGTTAACTAACCGCATGGATCGGAATCAAGTAACGATTAGTTCTAGTAATACATATACCTATATAAAATAAATTTGAAGTAGCTCTAAAAAAACATATGTGTTTGAAATAGTATTATGTTGATTGTGTAAATGTTAGTTGTTTAGCTTATTATTATTATTATGGGAAATAGAGAAGGAAATGTAGTGCCAATAGTTTTTTATGAACTATATGTACCTATAACATTCCAAAAAATAAAAAAAATGCTTGGAGCAGATTTTGAGAAAATCGTTTTTCAATTTTTGACCAATTTTGGGAACCAATAAATTGACCACGTTAAATTTTTGTTCTTTATTAATTATAAGTAAAAGTTCTGGCCATCCTATGGCTACAATTTCCAATTTTCAAATATTAATTAAGTTACACGGTTCTGAGCTACACCCTAAAAAGTAAAAACTTGGAGAATTGCTATATTGGCCGCCATTTTGAATTTAGAAACAAACTAAAAACGGTGTTTTACTTGTAACTATGTCTACTAAATTTTCAACAAGGAAAATTTGTTTGGTTAAAATTTGAATGTTTGGTCCCAAAATAACGCCCCCAGTTTGGGCCGATTTTTATGAGAAGCTTGTTTTACCGATGAAGTTTGTTTATAGGCCTTAGTTTTAAATTTCATCAAAATCGGTTTAGTAGTTTTGGACTCCACAGCCATAACGTACGCACCCACCCACAGACAAACATTTTTCAAAGATGGTGTTTTGGAAAAAGTTATACGAATTTAGAAGAGCTACAATAACAAATTAGTTTCACTTATACAGGGTGTAGCGGTAAGGTAAAGCTCCACAAGCAAAACTGAATTTTGTTTAAATGGATCGCCATATATCTAATAACATTTTTGGATTGATTGCTGAAAATAGAGTTAATGTTGTAAAGATTTTTTTGTCTAACTATCCTGCTTCTCAAGATATTGTTCATAATGAAAAAAATTGAATTTTCGGTACTTCCTTCGGGGTTAATTTTCGTAGTTTGCAAAAAGGATGGAATGTAGATTTTTGGCCAAGGTACCCTACATAGTATCCCCTACGCACTGATAAGATTGGTTTTCTAATAAATAGTAAAGGGCGTCCGTGTCGTTTCAGTCAAAATGGCGAACTTCAAGCATACATTATTCAACATTTTCAATTGGCGACCATATAATTTTGTTACAGATTCGAATAGTGCGGATAATTTGCTACAAAAATAATCCAGCACTTCCTATTCCTAAATGTGATTATTTTCGAGTAATTTTGATTGCAATATTAAATGAGCAAATATTTTTGATGGGCGCATTTACATTAACCAGAAACAGACGCGAACATTGCAAATATGCTTGAATGCATGTGACCGTATACTATGCCGGACGATCTTCCGGATTAAAGTTGATCCAAGGAACCGTTCTGGGACTGATATGCCACGTTGTCTTCCATCCAGTGTGTCTTGTTTGGTATATGCTCATGGCACGACTCTCATTTCATCCAATTCAGATGTAAACACGTAAACACGAAGCGGTACGGGAAGTAAGCAAATGGTGTTCATCTAATAAACTTAAACTAAATTCGACAAAAACTGCCTTAATTGAACAACATTTGTATCAACTCAGCATCTAGCGTTATACTCTGTGCCAAATTTCTGTTTTACACTATTGACACACGTTTAAACTTTAAACTGCACTGTGAGGTGATTACCAAAAGAATTAATCCAGCGATCTTTTTATTAAGAAAATTTGTTAACAATGTTTCCATCGGCACCACGAAAATCGTGTATTACGGCCAAATACAAAGCACACTGAACTACGCAATCTTGCCTTGCCGGATTAAGGGGGGGGGGGGGGCATTAAATGTTGCCTATACACTAAATAATATTTTTAGAAACAATACACTCTTTATGAGATTGTAGCAATTCATGATTTCATATCAATCCATCTTGAATAAATATTAGAAGGATTCAAGTATTTTTTTATGCTTTTCTGGAAATAACAACGCTTCCGATGTTTACAATTTTTGAAGAAATACAGCTTTGTTTACTCCTTCTTGTGACTTGTGAATTAGGAATTTATCTGGCATTTAATCTAAATCTACTTTCTTACACATATGTGCAAACACGTAAGTGTTGCTGCGGAAATTTCAATCGAATGTTTTATTATGACTGACGAAGTACGCAGATCCATTATATTTACATGTTGTGTAATCGTGTGTGATATGTAGGTAGTTCCAGAAGAAAAAAAAAAGCTACAAATACTAATAACGACGTTAATGTTGAGAAAGTGAGCAATTCAAAGATTCAGAATGTGCCTTTAATTGGATTTATTCAGTTAACCATTTCACTTTGTTGTAATATTTCCCATTTTAATTAAGAGAACTGGTCCACCAAATGATAGTTAACAGTGTGGAATAGGATATAGAATTGCCATGAATACTACTCATTTTCGTAAGGTCATATATGTTATACGTTCATCAGGCAGCAATCAGTACAAAAATAGACGCGGGCATGGATTATTAAATGGGGCACTGTCAACATTACATAATGATCTAGAAAAGGACAAACTTATTACACGTTGCAGGATAAACATAGGCAAGTCATTCAGTTGCCCTTCGGAACATCTAAAAGGAACGATATAAAATATTGAAGGTAGCTTAGAGGTTTTGAAAAAAAAATAATTTGGTCAAAAGCATTTTAATAAATAATGTTGTACATACAAATGTATCGGACTAGAATAAGGAAATTAAGTTGACCCTTCTATACTTTTACATTTATATGCATAACACAAACGTATTGAATAAATTATTTTGCCTAAGTGCTGACTACGTAGTTTTATTTCATGCAAGGTTAACTAAATCACCATTTTTATCAAATATTAGTAATAATTCCGTGATTACTTGCACAATGAAATTTTTATGTTATCTCTGAAGGAAACCTATATCAATCTTAATTCAATCAGCATCTAGAAAGGATGATTAAATTTTTTTTTTATCAATTGCGTGAGTGATGGATCGTGTGTTATGGGTACGCATTACTTCCTATTCAATTTAACAAATCACCTTGGAAAAGATTGTTCAACTATCTATTATTCAATTATATTTCGCTAATTGCGTTCAGAAGCTAATATCAACTGTAATGCATTACGTAAATGGAGCATAATATTTCATTTTGTGGCCACACGTTTTAACACGCAAATGTATAACACTGTAAGAAATAATATTTTTTGTATACATACAATATATTAATGTATAATTATTTCGATTACCTACTGTTACTGTCGTCCTATCGGCGAAATAACTTTAGATAAATTACTGTGTCCTTTTATTGATGGTTAAAGTAAATCCGCGTATTGTTCACATTCTTAACGTTCTTTCTAGTTGTAGTTTTTTCTCTCCACATTTGGTTTTGTCATCGGATTTAATTTAGATTTGTAATTTCTGTTGCAATGCCTTCTTGACAATATAGAACTTCCATTGTTATGGGAATTTTGCGTTCGGCAAAAGATGTTCATCTTAGTTAAAGTGCCCAAGATCCATATTTCCCGAAATTCCCACTGAAGGCAACAACTATTTCGTAATAATGCTGCGATAATGCTCAGTTAACATTAACAAAAAATCTCTTATCAACCGTTAAATATCTCTCCTAATATCCTGTAGGTAGACCCAGGATCATAGGAAACCCAATAAGCATCGATGTGGAGCTTTCTATCTGAACCAGTGGCGCAACTACATCCGTTGGCGGCGGGGGGCAACAGTTTCATGACCGCCTATTTGAACATCAAAAAGTCAAGAAGAGTACATTACAATGGTCATAGCCAGGTTTTAATAGTTGCTTATTTATGCATTAAAAGCTTAAAAAAGCTTTTATGGCCCGAAGTCTTATTTTAAGCCCGAGCGTGTAGCGAGGGCTAGGAAAAGGTTGTAGGGCCATAAAAGCAAGTTACGCCAGAAATACATACACTATTTTATGCACAGATTAAGTATTTATCTCAAATAATTTAAATATCGCCTAAACTTGAGTAGATGTCTCAAGCCGCTTAAATACGTTGCTATAGTAAAAGCAGTAAACAAGGGTATCCATCCTAACTTTGTTCAAAAACTGTTTATTTCCGTTGTCTAAACCTAATATGGATAAATTACTTTGTTAGGTAGTAACATAATATAAGAGTATGCATAATATTACAATTAGTCGCTTAAAAGCTTGCTTTCTGACTTTTGCCTCCGCGAAAGTGTCTATCAACTGATCAAAATTTATTCTTTTAGCAAACTTCGATTTCTAAGCGTATCATAGCTAGGCTACTAAGCCTTTCTTGGGACATAATAATAATAATATAATGTTTATTACTATGTAATTACAAAGTTTAACGTTCAACATTTTTCACTTACTAAATAATTTAGGTTTACAATAATTACAAGTGTAAAACTGAAATAGGAAATAATAAACATAAGAGAAAAACAACCCATAAAGGTGAGACCTGTGCGTGGGTTATAAAAAAAGTTTTACATTATTTTTGAATAGATAAAAGTTTTTGCAAGACCTGATATCCGGAGGCAAAAAATTGAAAAATCTAGGAGCAAGATAAAAAATCTTCGTTGAGAGGCAGTTAATGAAGAAAAATCCGTACGGTAATTTAGAAGGCTATGGTGTCTGGCGTGGTAAGTATGGCTATTGTTACTAGAACAACTCTTATTTAAAAAAAAACAGAGATACGAGAAGGTACAGTTGTCTGAGATCAAGTATTTTGGAATCAGAATAAAAAAGGTCAGAAGGATAGGTTGGTTTTTTTAAATATGATTTTAATGATTTTTTTTGTAAAATTTCAATTCTTTTTATGTTAACCTTGTTTGTACTGCCCATCCAATTATCCCATATCTTAATCTTGACTTAATTAGGGCATAGTAGATTTTTTTTAAATATTCTAACGGTAATATATTCCTAAGAATCTTAAATTTAAACAAATAGCATCTTAATGATTGAATAGTATTTAGTATATGTTTTTTTCCATTTTAAATGTAACTCAATATACACGCCAAGATATCTCATTTCTAATTCCTCCTTTAATCAATGTACTATCATCAAACTGAAGTGTACTAAAGGCAGGAAGTTTATTAGAATAAAAGCAGAAGGGAACAAATTTAGTTTTGTCAAAATTAATAGTGAGTAATTTTGACTTGAAGAAATTCTTTATAATATTGAAGTCCTTTATGACCATATCCTTTAAGGTTTTCTAATCCAGACTTTCATAATATATAACTGTATCATCCGTAAAGGTATCCTAAACAGTTTAATTTAAAAATATCATTTATAATAAAATGAAAAGAATAGGTCCTAAGACTGTACCTTACGGGACGCCATAAGTAATTGTAAGTTCCTCACTACGAACATCATTTACGACTACGTACTGTTTTTTATCCGTTAAATAACTTTTGAAAAGACTTAGTGCTTAGTGCATTATTTCTAAAGTCTCAATTAATTTTTCATAACTGACAGTGTCAAAGGCTTTTGCCAGATCAAGGAACATTTACCGTCATTAAAGGATTTAGTTATCATAGAGGTTAAATTAACGATAGCATCTTGTGTTGATCTACCTTGAATACTTCTCAAAAGGCTTTTATCAATTTTAATTTTGAAAAGGACCTTTCTGCTGTGGTAACTGGTATGGTTAAGAACAAAATTTATCAGTTTTTATGAGAACTAAGAACGCGTTGCGGCGCCTATCTGCCCCTGGCATAGTAGTTACGCCACTGATTCTGAACATCTATACTGAACATTGGCAAGTCACTTTCGAGGAAGCTGTGTAGAAACAGAAGGAAACCTTATTGCTCAGTTACTTTCACCGCCTCTGGCGCCTCTACTTTCTCCATTCTCTCAAGCATAATGAATAAAGTAATCATTTACATTTAGTTTCTTTGTCGTGCCTTCCTACGATCTACGATGTGATTCTTTAAAGTTTGAACTTTTCTGCCCACGGTAAAGCTTTTTATGTAAGAGATGAAACAACCGACGTAGGTTTAACAAAGAATGAAACGTGTCTGATTTGGTTCGAATTTGTTAAATTAGCAATAACTGTGATAGAATTGAAGGTTAAAAAAGTAAGAAAATTGCGTTGGGGAAACAATATCTATTCAAGGCAGATGGCCAGAAAAATTATTGGATCAAATTTCCTTATTTCTCATTCATTTTGTGAAGCTTATTTGGTACAATATTGTATCAATCCTAAGGAAGGAGGTGCTTGGTATAAAGATTTTGGGTCGATGACTAACTTAGTAAAACTTAAAAGTTGTTCTTGCCCGCCAAGGCAATATGTTTGGTACTCTTCCCAAAGATGTGTAAATTTTCAGAATGGTAGACAAGGTCGCAAACTAAAACTCTGGAAATTACAGGATACAAACATTTCGTTGACGCGTGAAGATCTTATTAACTCTTCAAGTTCTTCAGGAAAGAACTGATTGAGGAATCCTCCTCTGTAGCCACAAAAATTTGAAGGGCGTGCGTCGCACATGAAGGATATTTTACTACCGCTACTTTCAGCTCTCTAGGACAATTCTCCACATAAATGGGTCCAGACGGACCGGTAAAATGCAGACAATAGCACTTAAATTGTTAACCCTTAGTGTAGCATATTTGAAAGCTATGGAAATCGAATATTAGGTGAAAGATAATAAGCAAGAATAATCCGTATAAAAGTGAAATTCTACCAAGAATCTGTAAGTTTCCAAAGAGGACTATATTAGATCAACTGTCCTAAGTCTCAAAAAAACCGATAAGGATCTTGTAGTAGGATTATTTTATACAACAATCTTTAGCTTCTGTTTGCCTGTGAGTTCCTTAAGTCCCTAACTCTGCATTTCTTGTACAACCAAGGGATTATCATATTGTTTCCGTCTTTTACGATAGTAATTTTTACGTTTTACCTTTTTACTTATGTGTACATTTCCGCGCGATATTTCAAAAAACTAAGAATAGAAGAAAACTAAACAATTTCAGGTAACTAGGGTATTCTGCAGACCCTCGTCTACACAACTTAGAGAACACGTGACATCGTGGGGACCTTTACGGTCAAACACTCAGACCTTCGAGACCCGAACATTGTACCCCTATACTATCAAAGAAGTAGAAAGTGAGATGATAATAAATGTGCAAACTATGCGTTGTGTGAAGCTTTCTGGAACACCTTGGACTCTTCCACATCCCAGCCTCAATAAAATCTCGATCTTCGAAGAGCCAATAGAGACAGCTTTCGTTCCGTAGGTATTTTCGCTTTAAAATAAAAGCTCCAACGTCATAGTATCATTAAAAACGGAAAATTCTCACATCCGCGAAAACCCTCGTAAAGATTAACGGCTGCAAACTAGGAATCGCCATTCAAATCTCTTAAGAGGAATGCAATTTTTCGTTTTGCTGCAAAGAAAGCATTGTTCGTTTCCAATCCACGCTGGTCGAAATTCATCATCAAATCAAATTGTCATACTCACCAACCAGAGGGAATTTTTCTCAAAACCGTTAGACCTTCCAATTGCACGTTCGTTTAAACTTCAAATGCGAGCTCATACAATGAAATATATTAGTCAAAACTCGTCCTGCGCCACAAACCCCACAACTTCGAGTGGACGATTGCAAAGAAGGCCACGATCCCTGCCCATAAGCTAAATGTATGGATCTGTAGTTTTTGGCAAGTGAAGGACAGTTTGCGATGCACATTATTCATTACACGTTGAGATTGTTGTATCTTCCAGTGAAGATTTTGTGTTCGGCGTCACTATATTATCAACTTACCATTGCAATCATTTTCATGGAAAAGTAAAAAAAATACAATGGTTTTCTATATCGATTTTTATGATTTTCTTTATTTGTTGCTGCAACAGGTTTGAGCATTTACAATGGAATTGTTTCAAGTTGGTCATCATAAGCAACACTGCCAAAATCTCGTTTAGCTTACGAGACCAAAAATGAGTTTCAGAACAGAATAGATTAATTTTAAATTAGGAAGTGAATACTTTCACAATTCTACGATGTGCCAATGTACCAGGTGTACAATTAAGAAAGGAGGCCGACCACTGCCACATTTTTGACTATATCTTCAGTTCCATAAGAGCTATTGACATAATTCTTTTTTAAATACTCCCTTATTAATTTTTTTTTCAATACCAGTGAAAAAAACATTTGGTACCATTTGTTTTAGAAAAGTCGACCGTTTTGTTCCTTCAACAAGTTGGCGCCCTCTATGGGTAGACGTAAATAAGAAATTGTTGTGGTTTTGGATTTGTTTGGTAATATCAAACATTTTCTTAACATCGAGACCAATCTTGACAAATTCGAGCAACCCATTTCGCTGCTTTCACTGCTCAATCTCAAATAGTTTCCGAGTTATGGTCGACCTCCTATCTGCACTAAATTCTAAATCACATGGTCAGTCATAAATTTTCATATTACCGAATTGGGGATAGTTGACTCGACCTGACGAACTCTCATGTAGAACCCCCCCGAAAATTATCTATAGCTACGCCCCTGGTACTAGAACAAATTATTTACTTCTCTTTCTGTGATAATATACAGTGCGGTCCAAAGGTATGGAATAAATTCATTTTTAGCGTTATTATGTACTTTTGGGAAAAAACCTGAAACACGTCGATTTCTATTTATAATTTACCATTTTCTCGTATGAAAGTCTTACCACCCTCTTGCATCCCCTCGGAGGTATGAGCAACCCTTAAAAAAATTTAAATACGAACGGGTGGATTGTGGCACCTTGTTTGAAAGGGATTTTAACTCTCTATTCAGCAATATAAAAATTTTTAAATTTGGTACACTCGTAATTCAGAAATTGAATTTTGAAAAAGAAATGTTCACAAACCTCCGTTTGAGTTCTTGTTCTATTACCACATCCAATCATAATTAAAATGTCTATTCTCTGTGTTTCTGTTAACTAAGCCATTATTTATTTACTGAAATGCACACACAAACAAAATTTGGCTATACATAAGCGTCTGTCAAAAATAACTACAAATATGAACTAGTCTATTAGTTAGATTTTTTGTTAAACGCTTTTTTCCTCAACAGAATCAGAACAAATAAGAAAATACCTGATTATTATTTCAAATTAAACAGATAATTTTATGATCGCCTTTAGTTATTTTTCAAGAAGTGACTGTTGGTCCCTTTGAACATTTAATCTAAAAATACACTATTTCTTTTTCAAAATTCAATTTCTGAGTTACGAGTGTACCAAATTTAAAAATTTTTATATTGCTGAATAGAGAGTTAAAATCCCTTTCAAACAAGGTGCCACAAGCCACCCGTTCGTATTTAAATTTATTTAAGGGTTGCTCATACCTCCGAGGGGGTGCAAGAGGGTGGTAAGACTTTCATACGAGAAAATGGTAAATTATAAATAGAAATCGACGTGTTTCAGGTTTTTTCCCAAAAGTACATAATAACGCTAAAAATGAATTTATTCCATACCTTTGGACCGCACTGTATATACAATTTGTTCGATTACTTAGTGTTGCGAATACAGTAGAAAAATGCTGACAAGTCAGCAATATGCGTAGCTACTAAAATGGGAATTACTGGAAAATACGTTGCTATGATAAGTTAAAAAGTATGCACTTGAATTATTAAATTGCGCAAGTACTTGAATTATTAAATTACGCTATCATCTAATATATAATTAATTAATTTACACAGGACTGAGATAGTGGAATTGGCCATAGCACCTTGAAAACGTAAGTAATGAAATTAATTGTTTATGATGAACGGACTGAAACGAAAAACTACGAAAAAAACAACCATTAGGCGTCAAAGGCCCTATTTGAATACTAAAATCATAAAAACACAAATTAAAATTAATAAATCATCACATAATTGAATGATAATTATAGTTTTAAAAAAAATTTAAGCTCTTAATGTATATAATTATTATATTATACACTGTGCTTGCTTTTATAAATTCGTATCCTAATAAATTCTAATGATCCTCTAACGACACATACAAGCTAATAATATTTCACTTCCTTCCTCGCCGGTTAATTGCATTTTTAGATTAAAACATTTCATTTATAGATAAATGAGTTTTTTTTTTTAAATAATTTTCAGCTTTAATACATGTTAAGTGACAGAAATCGCATTGATATTGAAACTGAAAGAGTATCTACGATCACACATCGTGTGAACACACGCGAAAAGTAACATTAAACAAATAGCTATAATTTTTCCATATTATGTGATACTATATGGATAATTTTTTAGGAAATTATTTTATTTTCCTTTGTGTATTGTTACGTTGACTAGGTTTTTTTTGTATACTTTGTCACGATATACAACTAACAAAAAAAAAACGATGTGTTCATAATTTCAACTTTATAATTTAGAGTTTTATTCGAGACGCTGAAAAGTAATTAAAACTTTGTACAGAATCATAAATGTACATTTTCCAGATTCGATAACCGAAGGTTTTACAAGTTTATTCATTTGTGTAGCAAAAACTTTCGTTTAAATTTTATATGGTTTTTCGTTCGTTAAAAAGTTTTATCATACAAAAAGAGAAAACCACATCAATTTTTGAATAAGTTGTACAATTTTAATCGCTGTTAATTTATTCGAAGCCCTTTTCACGCCTTACGAGACCATCATTTTAACACTTCCATCTCCGTTATACTTTACTAAGATTTTCTTCACCGAAATGAATCTTTCAGATCTGTATAAATTGTATATTAATTCTTGGTTCACCATAGATCACAGGAGGTAAGGCTAAAAATACGTACCTACCTTCCCCTTCAACGATAAATTTAATTAAATGGTGAGATCTGGTTGATTAATTAAATCACAGGGCGACATGTTTCAGGATAACCAATCCCATTTTCAGGACAAAATTACAAATTGTCTTAGGTAATTACGATTGAAGATAAATTAAAGCCAAAAAGCTCAGCAGCTTACGGAAAGGATTAGGTCGATTAAATTTCCTGCCAGTTTTTTAATGTGGAGAAAACCTTTTCCCCAGCATACCTCCTCTTGAATGTAGTTTCTGAACATTTGACGAATTAGGACGATCAATTGACTTGCATCTTATCACTTCTTAACCTTGGTATTAAACAAAAAAAATTTCAAATTCAACCACATGTGTTATGCCCAAATCGGTGGGTTGACAATGTGTTCCAACCTCTCTCCTTTATTAGCTGAGGTTTTCATGAACTATTTGGAATGGAACTTTATTTCTAGACGTCAATTTTACCTTGATCATGTTATTTTTTGGGGTCGGTATGTTGACGATGTGATTTGTATATATTCTGCCAACGACCTTGAAACGAACCGTTTCCTTCAAGATATTAACTGCTTCCATCATAAATGCACTATGGAAATTGAACACAACTCCCAATTCCATTTCCTTGAGTTGTTGCTTCACAAAAAACCTTCCAAAATAGATTTTTTAGCATTTACCGTAAACCTACAACAACTGATCGTCTGGAGCCTCTCGATGCTTCTGGTGTTTATAAGCTTAATTGTAATTCTTGCCCCTCTTTCTATATTTTTCACCATTTTAATATTCTTCATAAATGTAAGAAAAGCCCTTTACTTAACACTCTTGAAATGTTTGAAGTTATGAGTCATGAGCATATAAATAGTTAACTTCCAGAATTTTCTCATTTCTTCACTTTGTATAAAATTTAGTTAAAACAGCTTTGGTTACGGTGGTCGCCTGCGCCTGTCATACTTTCTGTCATTCACCGTTCGTCATCTGTTCACTTGCGTTCATCTAATTTTACCATATTCATTTCCATTCCCCTAACCATGGCTCGGGTTTCTCACTTAGAGAACCCCATTAGCTTTATTACTTTTTATTGTGATTTAAAATTTTTTGTCGTGTATTTGACAAAAGTTTAACTTTGAATTTTATGAATGGTTTCCCCCTCAGGTAAGCTATTTCTATTGTTCGCTAATTTAACTTTAATTTTTCTTGAATCTTAATTACCTAAGACAATTTGTAATTATGGCTTGAAAATGGGATTGGATTATCCCGAAACATGTCGCCCTGTTATTTGATTAATCAACCACATTTCACCATTTAATTAAATTTATCGTTGAAGGGGTAGGTTGTGTGTATTATTACTACCAATTGATTCGATCACCCTTAGAGATTTTTGGACTTCTTTATCACTAAAAATAAGTTTTATATCGCGAATTAACGAATGATAGCGGATGTTTTAAAATATGTAGAATGGTCCTAAGATTGTCATATTCCACTGTTGATCGATAATTCGAGTAATTATAAAATACACGCGATTTATGAGGGTACACCATCAACGAATTCTACACAAGTTTTTTGGACAGAGTCAAATGTCTTCTCAAAAAACTGGGTTACTTGTAGCTAATTAACTGAATTGTTTAGAGAATTTGAAGTGCCCCCATTTTAAGTTGTTTTTTTCTCGTTTACACCACACCCTTCTGTTACACTTGTTTTTCCCAGGTTCACAGGGTGACGTGTGATGGAGGTCAAATTGCCTTTCTTCATAAAAGATAAAGAGATTTGCTGTAGACCAAAAGAAGATCCTAGGTGACGAAGTTTCTGGGGTCAAGTGGATCATTTTGATATTTGGAGTAGAGAAAAGATCAAACAAGCAAAAACTCTCCCTAGTCCCGCCCAACACTACAGGACTTGAAAAAAAGATCAGGGTTGGTGGTTAAGATTTAATATGTGAATGTCAGACATCTTTGGAGAGTCCAGGCACACAAAGGGGTAAGAATTAATGAAAGTAGACTAAACAAGTGTTTAAAGTGGAATAATTTTAGCCTCCATTTGCATAAGTATGAAAGAAATTTAGATATATTGTGAAATGTCTAGGTATATTATTTTCTTCGTATCTAATGTATGTTATGTCGAAAAACAAAGAAAACTACGATAGTGTAAATCATTAAAACATTACGACGGAGAAATCTATATTACTCATTTAAAAATATTTTAAATTGCATCCTTGTACCCTTGACGTCACTGTACAAGGCCTTCATGTCACCACTAAACTCACGTGCGTGTAATTTGTTTTTGAATCACCATTTCATGTTGTCATAGATAATTATTGATTATTCACTTCAATTTTCAAATTTCTTCAATGTGTGTCTTTTAAGGGACTAGGTTCTAATACCAGTACGTTTCAGAAGTATTTGACAATTTGTTTTGTCTGAAGACAATTTTAGTCCGAGGCTTACAGGTTTCGGAAGTTTCAGCTTTATTACGCTTTTAATTGAAAACAATGATTATTGGCCTGATCATCATGCCGTATCTCTATATAATAACATTTACGTTTAGTGCTTTGTGAATGACTCACAAAATTTCCCTCGTCTCATAAGAAAAAAACTACAACCAAACGAAAAGTAAAATAAAATTAAAAAAATGAAATTTTCCATAATACGTAAACGTACATCTAACACTACAAAAAAAGTACATCCGATTTTCTATTTTGGTCACTCACTTCGATAAAAGGTTGCTAAAATATACGATACTTTCCTATACTCTTAAATTTGAAATAAATCACGTTAGAGACCGTCGGTCCTGTTATTGAAAAACCAATTTGCTTACAGAATATTGGCATAAAGCTTAGTTTGGGAAAACCGAAACATGAATGTGGTTTCGATTTCAGATATTAAATGATTGTTGTGTGTTTTTTACGGAATAGCAACTACTTAAGAAAGATTGCAATGTCATTGAGGCAAATGAATAATTTGTTGTTCTTGGGTGATAAGGAGTTAATCTTTGATGAATCACAAAAGTTATGTGCTTTAAAATAATATAAAGAAGTGGATATATTTAATTGCGTTAGTAAAATATATCTGTAGCAAGGTTAATCGAAATTTATAGATGGTTATAAATGTATTGAAACTTAGGAAATTTCTTTTGTATATATTTAAGTCGTATTTTTGTGTCCTTCATACATGCTATTATGGAAATTTATACCAATGTTCCAATAAAGTTAACAGGCCATGATAATATTACCACAAAATGTTGTATTGCATTTTGTGCCAGTTTATGCTCAAGAAGGAAACGCGGCATCACACGTTTTTGCATAAAATATTGTATGCCAAATTCGCAATTGGCACACTATTTCGAAGCGTATACGAAAGATAGGGGGGTATTTCCATAATTCAAGGGGCTGTTGATTAGTTTCTGTTTAAATCTTAGTAGTAGGGTACACAAATCTTACTGAGGGAAATAGTGGTATCGTTTTTTTCCGTATACATGGTCAAATGGGATATCAACTTCATACTACCCCCTATGCGGGGGGGTTGTGGATATCTTGTTTCTCGAGAAAAAACTTTGTGCTCCAATTGTTTCCATTTGTGTTTTCAAATTGTACATCACCCAAACTGGTGCAAATTGAATAAGTACCAACTTTTTGTGATAAAATTATAGTAGACTTAATACGAATCCACATAAAGCGAATTTGTCAATTCCTCGAATGAAAATATTTCTATAGTGCTTTAATCCTTAACTTCCTAGTAATAAAGATTATTAAATATCACAATAACAACAAATCACTATAGTCACACCGTCATGGCTAGTGTTATTAGATTACACCAATTTGATCAATTTTAACAATTTTAAATGTGAGTACAGATTGCGATTCTGAAAAAATAATGTTTTTTTTCCAAAACAAATAGAAGAACCAATATTTTTGTAACTATTTGATTTTCCACGAGAAACTCCCGCGTTTAACATGTAAATCAGAAATGATTATTTGATGATTTTCAAGGCAGAACTTACACGTTGTTTCCATAATTGTCTATTGCAATACACTTTAATAATAAAGTGATAGTGGCTATGCAGTAAGGTTAATCAGTGACGAATAATAAAACATTAAAAAAATTAACATAAATGATGTTATTAAAAGAAAAAACACAAATTTATACGCATGAAAACAAAGAAAATTTGGTAAATATAATAAAATTAGTATATTTTTTATTTTTGTTGTTCCTGTGTGTCACCTTCTGAGTTTTATACATTAATGTTTTGGAGATTTTCAACGAACTTCGTTCGTTACTGGAATCAATATTCCGTCCGTGCGTCCGTGCGTTGCAAGAGATGCGTATTGTCTACAACCAAGTTAAGATATGGATCTTATGTGAAATTTTATGCTGATTGAAGATCCGGTCCCAATTTTTCGATATCTCAAATACTTTTCGAAATATTCGACTTTAAAGTCGAAATTTCGAAATTATCAAATTTTGTCTTTTTGATAAGGCCAGATTTTTTTTATACTTTCGTTACTGCTGTATTCGAAGTTCGTTTTGTAATCCAGGGATTTCAACTAGTTTAAATTTAAATTACATCTAGGCGATGACGCATCTGGGGAACACGGTCCACGCGAAAAGCTAGGAATTTCCAATTCGCACATTATAACAATAATTTACCTACTTACTGCAAACATGAAAACGCAGAATGGAAACTTAGTAATCATTGCATTGATTTTGTGCTTTTACGATTTCCTTTATGTTTTCCCTTGAGGTGATGCAAATTCCGCCCATGGTTAATTAGGGTGGACGTAACCAACAAGAGGATATCATTATCAACAATTACCCGAAATGGTTACTCCCACCACATTCACCACGTCAGTTGTAGTATTTCTGAAGAAGAAGAAGGCACGATAAATCAATATGCAAATTTTTACTTAACCATGAAGGGCAAGTTGCAGTTGTTTGTATTTCAATCACTTAATGTCAACTGTGTTAATTAAAACATGAACAACAAACATTATATTAATAGGTAATATTAATGTGTAAACAAACGTGTGCAACATCTGCACCCACAAGAAAAACATTTTTTACGAAAGTAACTTTCCTCTTTTATAATCACTGTCAAAATGAAGATTCGTGCGGCAAAAACTGCTTGAGCAACGTTGGCCCAAAGTGTCCAGCACGATTGGTGCACGTTATTTTTAATTTTCTCTTTGACGCCTCATATTGTAGCCGGTCTTCTAGAAGTCCGAAATAGGCAAACAATTTGCAAGCTTTGAGAGCTGGTTACTGTATGATCTCTGTCAAATTTTCCTTTGGCAAGGCACCATGCCATGTGGTATAACCCGTGAAATCGGCAGCCGTGTTGAGTGATTTGTTAGAAACTCAGATCTTCAACATTCCCAAACATAAAATACAACCCTAAATGATCTAATGTTGCTCAAACGACCCTCGACGATTTTAATTTGTCAATGTGCCCACTGTTTACTTCACAGGCACGAGGATCAAAATGATTAAAAACGGTTATCAAAACTTTCTTTCTCCGCTTTTCTATACCTGTTTGTTAACTATGTAAACACGTGTAAGTTTCTAGACGAAACTTATATGTTATCAATATGCGTTCAATGTCGTCAACCTTAGCAACAAGCTAACTGGTTAAAATAGATAACCGGATTGTTAACAATTTTGAATGCCCGTTTATGTAAAATCGCATTTGATTTATTAACAATTCAGTGTACAGTGCCGAACTTAGTGGGTGTGAAAGTGTAAAAATACATTTCGGTATTACATTTTTTTAAATGAAAAGTTTCTGGCCAGGACTATAATTACATGCTGCTATCAGAGAGTGAGTGTTTAACTTAGAATTTTTGCGTTACAGATCCTGAAAGGGGCAGAATAGCAAAAGGTAAGTCTATTTTATTGTATGGTTGAACTTTACTACTAGTAAGAATAGCTAATCGTATTGAAAAAGGGCACTGTGTCAATACAGTGTCAATAAATTATTCTGAACATGCAATTCGTAAAAGGTACAAAGAAGTAATTTTTGTATTGTCAAACTTTACATGCCAGCATTCAAAAGGGTTTCTTTGAATAACATTGAATTACGTACATAAAGATTGAATAGATTATTTAAAAGGTTGGGTAAGTAATAATTGTTACCTGATGATTCAATAATAATTACTTGGCCTTTCTCTAATTCAAACTCAGTATTAACGTATGAATTTACAAAAAGTGCACATTGAGTTCGTAATAATGTGTCCTTAGGGGGCTCTAACTTCCAATTTGCTAGACCACCTCTCTTTATTTTGCCAAATATACAATCGGTTGTGTGGCTGGAAATGCGAAGCAACCTAGGTATTAACAGAGACCTTGATCATGTATCGTAAAAGTTCTATAAATATTTTTTTAATATATTTACCTATGATACTTTCTCTTTGTAGCCACTTTACAATTTTCCTTTTTCAAAAAAAGTTCTGAATGTAGTGGAAAGAAACCTTTCTTCTTATAGAAGTAAATTTCCCAATAATGTTAGAAACAGGATTAAAGGACACTCAGGGCTGACCTTGTACCTTAAGTTGGAATCAAAGTGTTCCCTAGAAAATGCAGATGGCTCAGGAAAATCATTGAATGTGAAATAAACATCCAATATTTCCCTTCCACTTGAAACCCTTAAACAATCTTAAAAAGTTCCTCCTAAAAATGGAAGAATTGATGATTGGGTCCATAATCTGGTTGTAAATGGTGTTTGCTCTAAATCGGGTAAATAATTAATGATGAAAAGAATAAGGGTTCACAAAATCGCATGTTTGTGAGTGACGAGGGCACAAAGTTAAATTGATTGGAAACCAAAGAAATTATTAATTCTTTTAATCACAATCCGTTTGCATCCCTCAACGAAGTTCTCAACATTAATAAGAATTTGCTTATATGTATTATAATTTTTCAGACTTCCTTTTTATGCACCGCTCGTATATTTTACTAACGAATTTTGGCATTGGGTTTACTTGTTTAACCAGTTGCCTAACTTTTCTTTTTCAGCAGTTGTTGCCGATTTGGTTCCTTATAAACACTTTAACTTGTTGCTTGTATGTTGTTTTTTAATTTAAATTTGTTTATTAATTGGTTCAACCAGTGATGCCTTGACTCGACAAATTTTTTTATTCTATGAGCGTCCTGTAATTTTATCATCACATCATTCACCTCCATTACGTCACCTTTACTTAATTCAGTTTTTTATAGTAAGTATAATTAGATTCTTAGTTTTACGTGCTAACACTTAGTTTTTTTGTTAGCCTGAGGATGACAACAATGTATGTCGAAACATATCGTAATTTAGTAATTTTATAATTCAAGTTCGTTCATTGCCAAATTGATTACTATTAAATGTTATTAGTGGGGAAGGTTTTGTGAATTCTTATTCTTTTCATCATTGAAGAATTGAGTTAATTATACAGGGTGTCTCACGGTGACCGTCGGTTAGAAGTATATAAAGAACTGTAAAAGCTAGAAATTTGAAATTTTGCACATGCGACATGGAGTGTTTAATCTATTAAATAAAAATATTTTCCAAATGGCAGCACTTCCGGAAATACCGGAAGTGAGCATCAACTTCTTTATTTTTAATACAAACCAGGCAATTTTTTTTCACATTCTGATGTGTCATAAAATGTTTAGTAAGTATGCTTAAAATAATCTGAGTATCAATTTTGATTGTTGAGAAAAAAAAAATTTTTCACTGAAAAATGTCAAAATCTTGTTTAGGAAATAAAATTGAAAGTCGAAAGTGGTCAAAGTTAGGGAAATGGGATTTTAGGTTCTCAATGTCAAAAGATTGAGACACAATTGTCTGTCGTGAATTATAAAAAATTGCCCGCGGTTAAGTATCTATTTGACGTTATTTCCAGACTTAAGAAAAACTTTAAAAAGTCTCTTTTTTTAAATGGAATGCCTATTTAATTATCGGCCGATTCGATGCAGAAATAAATTTCCTTTAAATTGATATACCATGTTCCTATACCTAAAATCAATGATTACAGAGTTATTTACATTTTTCTAATTAAATTTATTGATAATTGGACAAACATTGCATTGCCAAGTACAATAAATAAGACTGAATTAGGCTATCCTTGCCCTGGCTTCACAAACCAATGTAAACAAACGTTTCTGTAGTTCCTTTATATTCTATGGCAAAACCCGTGGCTAACGAAGACCGTTGTTGCTAAAAGCACACATTCGCGAATAAACCATTTTTAAAGCGATTCAAAATCATTGGATTACGATGTGCGTACTCTTCATATACAGATTATAAATATTTGCATTTCCGTCGAGCTTATTTCGGTTTCTATTAAGGACAGAATTTGCATATTACTAACAGTACTCATACTTTTACTTCATTCGCAATTTCTTTTATCACAAAATTGGACCTTGAAGTCACCGACTTACGGACTTACCGCATCCGTATGTTAAATAATCATATTCTGGCAGTAGAACCAAAAACGATTAAAGCCAAACATTCTTAATTTCTCTTTGAAAGCTCAACCCCCCGGGTATTTATAAAATCAAGTTTATGTAAAAGGGGTGAATTAACAAACTCAATACCGAGTAGTCGGTTGCATTCCCAAGGTTTCTACTTTTCCAGTCGTGGATATAAAATCACACTAATTGTCATATTAAATTTCAACGTATTTGAACTTGAAGCGCACATATTTAGAGACAACAATAGGATTTTTCGCATCGCTGCATTTGAAACCACAAGTAACCGTAGTGCATTGATGACAGAAATTGTGATATTTAAATTTGTGTAACCGGTATACCTTACACAATCATTTAATATTTTAGGGAACCGAAAACTAGTTTCGCTTTCAGTTTAAGAATAACAAAGAGATTAAAAGGTAAAATAATCAAGTCTGTATCCAATTAAGTAGATCGAGATATTTATGTAATTTT
Source organism: Pyrocoelia pectoralis (assembly GCA_036250285.1). Lineage (NCBI taxonomy): Eukaryota > Metazoa > Arthropoda > Insecta > Coleoptera > Lampyridae > Pyrocoelia > Pyrocoelia pectoralis. The sequence goes on along the minus strand of CM070075.1, from coordinate 74,682,874 downwards.
TGAATAAGATAATCATCGAGTGGAAAGCAGTACAGGATGTTCGAGATCAAATTATGCCCCGGAAACATGTTAGGGAAGCCATGCCTAAATATCAAGGAAGATTACAATAGGCGCATTCAACTTGATAACTTTTCCTTTCTATTGCAATTTGATATTCTGGTTTAATGAGTATTTTTTTTCTTCATCTACAACATTCAATAGAGCGTCTTACGTATAGGAGCTTTAAGCTCACATTTTCAAATTTCTCATTCTTGTATTGTAACCATTTCAAAAACGTAATTCTTACATTCTTCGTGATCCCTTTTAGCAGATTTAAATGGATTAGTTTGTTTAGTTTAATAAAAAGAAGGGAAACTGCAGGCAATTTTATTTTAAATAATTTAACCAAGTTAGCCTCTGCGTGCGAGCGTGAGTGATTTGATATCTTCGCATGTGCTCGTGTTTTAAGTTAATAAATGTACATTTGCTGTTCAGTAATTCAGTTTGCAGTTTAGCACGTACGTATCGATTGTTCCTGTTACTTTAGTTTGACAGATAAATTAATTCCGTTGTAAAAAAATTGCAAAAATTTAAATATAAAGTGGTAATTTAATAATTTTGAGCATATGATAATCTCAATCTCTCCTGCAATTATGCGCATTAATCCGTAATTTACTAATTAAATAATGCTCGTGTGTGGTGGAAATACCATTTTTCCATTAGCGTTGTACGTATGTACGTGAATGTGATTTTGGTAATATTGGAATTCTCGTTTCAATAATTGAATATGAACGATGAAATCAATACTGCATCCGTACTTTAAATTTCACATTTACAGTGTATCGACACTTTTTAGAGGTTTCTCCTATTTCCGAAGACTAGACAGAAGATATGGTTTAGGTCTTCAAATTCTATTCTTAAAGAAATTTAGTAGCGTAAGGCACATATTGACTTGTAATGAGCGCTTTTATGGTTGTCTGTAAACTTTTATTACAATTTCCGTACAAACATCAGCTACTTTCTTTCTGTAATTGTTTTATTTATGGATCATACGTGTCAACCGAAGTACTTAGTCATAATTAAATTAGTAAGAAGTTGACATTTTGTTCATAATTGTTGTTCATAACTTGTGGAAACTTATTTTTCCGCCGAATGCCTAAATTTTTACTGGGTCTTTTGAATGTAAGATAAATTGGACATTTTTTTGATGAAATGACTGTATTGAACCCGAGGGATGTTTCACTCTTGTACAGTGCAGGATTGCTTAGTAATCAATCACTTAGCGACTGCCACAGTTTTAAGCGATTGCGCAGATTACGTCGCAATCTCTAGTGATTCCTGTCAAATGTCAATTTGAACTAATACCTATGGACAATTGCAAGAATTGCAGTACAGTCGCGACCAAGGGCGTACGCAGCTTTTTGGCTGGGAGGGGGGGAGGGGGCAAGAAATAAAATTGTTTGGAAACGTGCTTAATATTTATTGCTTATGTTGTTATCCTACAATTCCTTTCAATACATTTAAGCATTTAGGTACTATTTACGTACAAGAAAAAAGGCCAGGAAATGCTTAATTTCATCAAGAAGCTCCTTAAACTATATTACCAGTAATAAATTTTAATCTTTTGCGCGTTAAATAGGAAAATATCTGAATGGTGTTTCTTATATTAGCTAGATAACTAACGCTGTGTATATTTTTAAAGTGTATGGCCTTTATGGATGTGTGAATGTTTGTTCTTCTTGTTTTTACGTTGTAATTCCTACAACATTTCACAATATTTAGCACAACTCGTTTTGCAGTCAGAGGGAGGCATCTGCCCCCCTTGCCCCACCTTGTGTACGCCATTGGTCGCGACGATCACTTTAAATGAAGTTTGACATTGTAGCCAAGCGTCTAAAACTAAGCAAAAATCAATTCCTTTTGACTGCTTTTATTTATTTTTTTAAAAGTTAGAAACATTTTTCAATATCCAATTTATCTTCCCGTCTTGGGCGAAATGGTCAGTTGATTTGGGCCGTTGAAAACGAACGTTTGTTCTGTTTGAACGTAGTGATTTTTCGGTAAAACGTACTCATGTAGTTCGACCTTCAAAAATTTAATTCTGGTAGTTTTCTGGTCCAAAATGTTCACGACTCTCGCAGTGTACCATGTTGTCACACATTGTACGACGTAGTATTCTTCCAAATTAATTTGAATTTCTCTCGAAATTTTTTTACTATGTATTACATAATGTATAAAGAAATCATCTTCAATTTCTCCAATATCTTCACATTCAAATTCGCTTTGTGAAGGATACTCACCGCGTACGTCTGATTCGGAACTTGGTTCAATAACAGCTTTCGAGAATTTCTTCTTATTTTTTTGTTTCTTTTTGTTGTACCTTTCTGTTTGATTTGTTGAAAAATGCAGAATCAACGCATCATACAAAAATTAAATATATTAAGTGCTGCGTTATTCGTGTTATTCACGGTTCGGGTTCCGATGGCTTCTATTGCTGCTTCTATAAGATTTGTTTGTAGTTTCTCCAAGCTGCTGTTGATGTCTTCCTTTTCCTTTATCGAGTGTTTAGCTATTCTCTCTTTAAGCCTGTTCTGATATAGTGTCTTCGTTGATTCATTCCTCCATAATGATTCGATAATTAGTTTTTATTCTTTTGTTCTTGTTCCTAATTCTTTTTTTTTTCTTGACATTGTTGTTTTTATCTTCTCAAGTAATAAGCTATCGTCGTTACCAACGTTAGCTGAGTTTAACGTTCTTATATCAATTGGGGATCTGTGCTCCCTCGAAGGTGAATGTGTATTGGTCCTTATGGTTAAAGTAGGTATTATTTATTCTTAGTTTGTTTAGGGAGCACGTGTTGATCAATAATTCACCGTTGTCATTTATAACTTTTTCATTGAATCGTTGTTTGATCATTGGTATTATTTCATTGCCAAAACGGGCATTAAAGTCTCCCAAAATTACCATCGGTGCGTCTTGTGGTAGTGACTCGGTTATATCTTGGAGGTGGTTGTAGAAATGTTCACGCTCTTTTTTTGGTGTATTATTTTCTGGTGAATATATGAATATTAAGTTTCTTTTTTGATTTCCCGTTTGCAATGTAACGATTAAGATGCGTGATGACGGCACTCTTCTATGTTGACTGCGTATTTGGATCGAATTGCTAAGGCTACTCCTTCTTGTGCTCTCACCTGCTTTTCCACTCCACTATAATATATTATTAGGTAATCCTCGTATTGTTTTTGTACTTTTCCTTTTTGTTTCTTGTAGGGCACATATATCAATGTTATTTCAGCTCTTTTAATGTTTCTTGTTCTTTATTATTAAGTAATGTAATGTTCCAGGAGCAACCACTGTAAACTGTATTATTTTAGACTATTTACCTGATTAGGCTCACAAATCAATTACAACAGGTAATATTTTTTGCTGCACTAGGTACATTTTCTAAAATATGACGCACTCAAGGAAATATTATCGGTATTTCCATAAGTCAACCGTGATTGTTTCTCTTAAAGATTAATGTGAGAAAGTGATTTTCGTATGGGCTATTGTTTATTAATCTTGCGGAATCTCCAAAATTTAACATGAGAAAGTGAGCAGAATTATTCAAAACATGATCAGGCAGGAAAGATACCTAAGATGTGGAAATCCTAAACAATACCGACGCTATAACGTCGTGAACTACTATAATTTTCAGATGAAATTGGGAACATTATTTTTAAAGTGTTACGTTCTAAGTTTGTTTATCATTCTCTCTATTTTTCTTACCGACGATGAGATGGTGCTCCGAATTTTACATCACTTGATAGGAAACAATGTCATGATTTGCATATTCTTCTAGTGGTTCGCCAATGGACTTTATCTCTTTAAATCAACAGTGACATTAGCTAATTTAAACTTTTTAAAATACTCAGCTTTAAAAAGCAATTAATTTAGTGGATTGTAATTTATAAACGTCAGAACAAAGTAAACGATTAATTTTTTCTATTTTGCATTGCAAAGTAAACTTTTTGTTACGTTATAGAAGAGTAATGTATCCTTTTTCCTCGCGAAAACGATAAAGACCTTTTCAAACTGATATTATACTTTAAACAATGGATGTTTTCTAAATTAATATTCAAAAATTGTAATTAGTTCATTAATAAATTATATTCTTAAGTCGTTTACGTTTTGCTTCGTATAAGCCTAACAAAAATAATGCTTACAATACCTACCATTCATAAATTTCTATATATGGATTTGCTTAATTATTTTATTTTTTATTGTTTAGAGGAATTTCATTTATCTTTTTATGGCAGGTTAGTTCAGGAACCTGTATCGTTAATTTCCTGCATACTTCTCGAAATTTTAAACGCCTTTCTTTATAGCGCAAGCTCTGACTCTGACCTGATGTAAATAATCTACGAATTCTAACATAATCATCATTAATTAATATCACTTTTAAATGCAAATTTACGGGTAAAGGTTCGGCCACTAAATGAAATCATTTGCAATTTTTGTGAATTACCTACTATTATAATATACATATATGAGCAGTTGTGTAAAGGAAACAAACAACTTTAATTTAGTTTATATTAATTATTATTTATAAATATATAAATTCATGAATTACTTGAAATGTACTTGGTTTTATTATGTACTTGTGAGTCATTTTTTCACGTTATTAAATCTAAACATTTATTTTGACAAAATTCTTATAAAACCGTCAACATTATTGACATCCAGTGCGTCCTTTATATAATTTCGGTATACCTTGAGGTTTCAGGTAGTTTCTCATCTGGTTGAACCGCATTCAGGCCTAATTAATTCCTTACTGACACAAATAATTAGAACGTAGGTATCTCGATTTCTATTAACTTTTGAATATACCACTACTTCCTGTGTTAATTTCTATATTCTTTTGTTTTGTTCTTGTCAGGCCATTGCAATATACTGCATTTACCCTATATACCCTCTGTATTTTTTATTTTCACATTTTCAGACAAATTTTGAACTTGTGTTTCCATTTAAGTAATGCTCATTTTCAGATTTTTCGTTTTTTCTTCTGTCTATGGGTTACTTTACTTGGGGGCAACGTTTTAGCAAAACTATTAATTGTCGTCTTCATAGAAACCTTACATGAGATTTGAGATTATGGACCAGTAGTAGATCCAATGTGGGCAATAAAGTGTTTAATGAGTTCGTGAAATACCTCAACTGACCTTGATTCCCAAAGTAATATGTAATTGAATAAAAGATACACACGAAATAGTTTCTCACCCAGATGCGCAGTAAACTAACCGGTATGGGTATGGAGAGGTGGAAGTTCACTTTGCATGTCGAATCTGCTGCAGTGGACATCAAATACACACTGGCAAAATGAAATTTTACTCGAAAGTATAGAATAAGGTTTTAAACGGGCAAAGCAGAGAAATTATTGCGCATACCCACCCGCATCGTTAGATCTGTCGAGCTGTACGTATAATATACCTACGAAAGTGAACAATTATCTACGTTCGGCAGGTGCCACCTGCACTACTTGGTTTTTGACATTAATAACCAAATGATCGAGGAACTTTCGACCAAAATTGTATATTTTTAGATTAGAAAACTTCGAGGGCAAATCTTTACTCAATCATATGTTTTTTGCCTTTGCTACCAGCCTATCATTGTTATTTAATCGTTGGAATCTCTTAAACTTTTCAGATGCCCTCGTATTATGTTATGACATAAACAATCTTTAAAGGATATGATAAAGAAGTTACAATTAAATTAAAAAGACAAGTATTAACAAAAAATAACTGTTACAAAATAATGTACGTAATACGGGGGCATCTGAAATGTTTAGGAGGTTTCATTTTAAAGTTAGCATGTGTTTTCCTTTTTCATTTCAAAATTTCCATTTTAACGATGTTCGCTTCCTTTAGATTAAATTATGTTGCGGGGATGAATGTATGTAAACAGATATCTTTTTGCTACAAGTACAAAGCTAATCATGGCTAAAATTGGTCTTGATCTTGCAGTCTTGTCTTAAACTGAAAATTTAAACGTTATTGCGCGCCATGTCTTACGAGACCAAGACCAAGATAGCAACGCCATTCGGCCAGACTAAGACTATCTCGCAAGACTATTCCAGTTTTTGTCTTATTACGAACGATTATTTATTTTTTTTTTACTTAAAAATGTAATTTAATTGAAATAAATTTTGTCACGAAAGTATTTTATAATATCAGGGTGTACAATAAAACAAATTCAGTTTTCCAGAAGAAGAAAGTTTACAGTAAATTTACATTTAAACAAAACGATATTTTTAATTTTAAATAAAACTAATTTTTCTGTCACATATGAATAGAAAGCATATAGATACTAATAAAATAATAGTTCTCCTCGATTCCTAAAGTGTTAAAAGACGCTGTTACGAATTTTTGCAACATTATCTTATTTGAATTAATAATTGAATATTTTTTGGGTTCGTCGAATACGAACTCTTTACATTTCTAAGATTTAATAAAAGTATATAAGTATGTAAGGAATAAAATAACAACTTGTGGGAAAGCCCCAAATTCTTAATCCTAAATTTGTACCAAAAAGTATCAGATATCAGTCATAGTACGGTGTAAAAACGCAAGGCTGCAAGAGTCTTGCGTGCAAGAGCAAGAACAAGACTAAAATTTCATATTCAAGACCAAGATTAACGATAGCAATGCAAGACCAAGACCTATGTGGTCTTGTCTTGGTCTTGCGTTTGGCCATCACTATACATTGCGGTATTTCCCATTACTCTCGGTCAGTATCATATAGAAACCAAATTTATTTTCACGTTAGTAACGTTTTCAACTGAAAAATCAGGTTTATCTAATGAAACTATAATTGTGAAAGTCTTTCTAATAAAGAGAAGGTTACAGCCACTTAATATGATACGTTCAGCTCAAAAAACGTATAAAATTCAGTAACATGTTAGAAGGAAGTGTCACCTAAAAGATGATTATTTTGTGTAATTAATACTTTTTGTTATGTTTTTTGTTTACGGAAACTTGAACACTTAGATATCATAGGAAAAAATCTAAAATTTTATATAATGACTTACTAATTGTTTAACAAACGAATGAAATTGATAATTAACCTCATTACAATTCATTTTAGTTTACTACGCCCGTAGATACTTAGTCATCAAACCTTGAATACTGCTTTAATTATTTCGACATGTGAATGGATGAATTAATAATCTTTTTATTGTTGTTTATGAAAATGTTTCAAGATTAATGAATTACTAGCTGTTAATTTGATGATTGCGATTTAAATATCTGATGTCATAGTATTTTTACTTTTGAATTGAAGGCTATTGAAAAGTAAATTAAAAGATACTAATAGTTATTGTTGTTTCGTAAAAAATTACTTCTGGTTTCTTCTTTTAAGATATCCAATTTGCTATAGGTAGCCAGTGAAATTGAACCCCAAATTAGTACCAAACTGTAATTACTTAATGGTAGTTGCAGTTTGGGTAATTACCTATTAAATATATACGCTCTTTTATGAAACAAATAAATCATAACGATGCGTCATACTTTCATATTCTTGTAACCTTTCGATTGAAAAAAAGCCGTGATTACTGAATAGGGCCATGGGCATCACATTACATTGTTGTTTATTTATTTAGGACGCGTAATGAAATTTTTTGAAAATTAATAATCTTAAACGAAGTATCACAAACCTATTGACAATCTACATTATAGCATACAAAATAATGTGAAAAGTAAAAATACCACAACTATATCTTTGCAATAATTTTAAGCAAAACATGGTTTCTTTAATCTTTTTTAACAAAGTAAACCAAATTTGAAGATTTATTTTTCTCTGAATTGTTTATTTTTGGAGAAATTAATTTATTATACTTAAATGACATCTGCAAACGATGCTAGACACCAAGACAACTTGACAGGAGCATAAAGTTGACGGCTCTCAACAAAAATGTGCTATTTATGTGCTAGTTTATACTGGATAAGCTACGATTTGTTTTTCCATGTAATCTCAAATTTCTTCAGAAGAGGTAATTACCATTTGGATGTCGTTACAGAAAAACGAGGCGACTGTAATAAAAAACTGTCGTCCACGAGTGCTTCGACACATTGCTCCTTTCGGGACCGGGACACTATGCCGAATGCCCACAACGCCGACACGATTTTTTGATGGCCCATATCGCCGACTAGGGACACTACGCCGACGGACACTACGCCGACTGTGCCCACATCGTCGACAAGTGTACAAGGAACACAACGCCGACCATGCCCACATCGCCGACGGACACTACGCCGACAGTGCCCACATCGTCGGCAAGTATACAAGGGACACTTCGCCGAATTTTTATTTTAATTGCAGAATGCAAAATGCAAAACTTAAACGTAGATTGCCACTAAAGCGCCTAGGTTATTTGCAGGTTTAGTATATTTTTTTTCAATTGATACTTTTTCATAGTCAAGTGCAACATTTAATTATTACGCAAATAAGTTTAACAATAATGATATTACGTTAGGTAATTGCAATTAAAATTGCCGGCGTTGTGTCCACAGAGGAAAATTCGGCGAAGTATCCCTTGTACATTTGTCGACGATGTGGGCACTGTCGGCGTAGTGTCCGTCGGCAATGTGGGCACGGTCGGCGTTGTGTCCCTTGTACACTTGCCGACGATGTGGGCACTGTCGGCGTAGTGTCCCTAGTCGGCGATATGGACCATCAAAAAAGCGTGTCGGCGTTGTGGTCATTCGGCGTAGTGTCATATGCCCCTCCTTTCAAGTGATTATTTTACTTGGGCGGACATTTTTCCCTAAAAGCCAGACATATACCTACCTTTTTTAATGACCGAATATGCCTTTTTCAAGCCGAAACGTATTTTTTTTAAGTGTTTTAATTAAGGAAATCGAAATTAGTTTTAGAACAATATCAAAAATTTTTAAATTAATTAATGTTGATAGTGTGAAATTTGCCCCTATTTATGAATAACGTTGTTTTCCAGATATCGTATGATAAAATTCCTAGTAGGTTACTTATAAATTTTAAAATTGTGTACAGTGCCGGATTAAACAAAATGGAGACCCCTTAGGCAGTCGAAATTTCGGGACCCTGTCTCCTAATTATTTTACGAATATGATTTTATTACACAACAGTTTTAAGAATGTAATTTTATTGCACAAAAAAATAACAAATTATCAACAAATTAATATAAAATATAAATAAACGATAATAATTATTAAAAGTAAAATATATATTACTTCTTACTTATATACCTATGTTTACCTCAAACTCTTATTATTATTATTATTATTGTGCTGGGGGTGGTCCCAATTGGTTCCTGCACTGCGACCATTTGGTCTTTTGTGCTCCCCGCTGTTGTCTACCCTTCGAGAATACCTGTATCTTTAACAAAGTCCAGGATTTTAGTATTAGGGCGAATTTTCGTTACTTCCTCTTGTGTAATGTTTTGATTTCCAAGTAGGTGTTCCCTTGCCGTTATGAATGCCTCACATTGGCAAATAACGTGATAGGGCGTTTCTCCTTCCTCACCACAACCCCTACATACAGGGTGTACCAATCTTTCGACTTTGTTCGGTATATGGCTTATTTCAAGAGATATCAAAAAATGTTGTTAAGGAAAATAATTAATAGATGTCTTTAAGGACCATATTTCTAAATTATGTTGAACTATACAGGGTGTTGCATAATAATAATAATAATAATAATAATAATAATAATAATAATACAATAATAATAAAAAAAAATAATAATAATAATAACACATCACACACTTTCAACTAATACCATTCAAACACAAAATGAAACACAACACTCAATCCTCCCTCCACAAATTGAAACTCTGTTGCATACACAACATAACATTATAGAAAGTCCATTACCAACACATAACACTTCAACAATCACTCATGTAACACCTCTGACTCGTTCTCATGCACTCAAACGTAAACACACAATATACTCACAGTATCAGAATTCGCAATTAACACAAAACACAAACAACACATTACCCACTCGAATGCAACCTATGCGTCGAGCTAAACAACAAAAAACGCTTACACAATAACCATAACACTTTTTCAAAACATACATATTATGTTCATTTTTTCTTTTCTATAAAAAGTCACTAAGTCACGAATAAGTGACGCCAACGGAGAAGCCTAGGAATATAGGGTCTCTTTTTGTTATTGATGCGCGACGCTGCGTTCATGTTAATGCCTTCGCGGAAAGAGGGTCGACGGGACGTGGCTTTTACAAATTGGGATCAAATACACCGAGGCTTCTCAAACAAATACATTATCTAAAATGTGATCAGCGTTGGTTTTATCAACGTCATTTAATTTAATGAACATAATATGTGTATAGTATTTAGTATGTTCACTTTTTAACAGCAACTTCAAATTTATATTGTATAGATATATGTATTAATAGGACTAATCGTTACTTGATTTCGATCCGTGCGATTAGTTAACCAGGCTTGGCCTGAGTATCGATAACAATCGAAGTACATAATAATAATAATAATAATAATAATAATAATAATAATAATAATAATAATAATAATAATAATAATAATAATAATGTATTTGCATGTTATTGTGCCAAGGGCACTTACACTAGTTATTTAAAAGAACGTACATGAGTATAATAAATAGTAGGTACTAAATCAGAAACAAATACGAAATTACAAACAAACGAAAAACAATGTATACATGAACAATAACAACGGTAATATAATTCATTAATGGTTAAAATTATCACAGATAGTGTCTAACTCCGTTACAAACCAAACAAATGATTTTTTAAATGAGAGCCCCTGCATATTATGCCAAATTCGGATTGCCCACATTTTTTCGAGTCTTTTGATATAAGGTTTTGCTACGTTATACAGAGTCCTTTAAAAGTTATGAGCACGTTTATGTTAAAATCGTAGCTAAATCAACGCCCTGTACGTTACTGTACGTTACAGAAAAAGACAATTTCTTGGCCAATCGAGTTTCGTAATATGATGTAATATCTCCTCATTCGATTACATTTCAATTATTTTCTCTCTTTGTGTACAGGGTGGATCGAAACTCGGACCTTTCATTTTCTTTCTTCTTTTAAATGGAACACCCTGTATTTAATTGCATTAATAGAATATGTGATTATGTAGCTTTAATTTTTGTTAAGCATTCCCTATACCCAAAGTTTATAAAAACAGAGTTAATTTGGTGACTCTGTATAATGTAGCAAAACCTTATATCAAAAGACACGAAAAAATGTGGGCAATCCGAATTTGGCATAATATGCAGGGGCTCTCATTTAAAAAATCATATGTTTGGTTTGTAACGGAGTTATGCAACACTCTGTATAGTTCAACATAATTTAGAAATATGGTCCTTAAAGACATCTATTATTTTCCTTAACAACATTTTTTGTTGAAATAAGCCATATACCGAACAATGTCGTAAGATTGGTATATGGGCGGCCATAAGGGGGGCTCGGACTCGGAGCAGTAATAATTTCTTAAATAACGAAACGCTTTTTTAATTGGCTTCATATTGTTGAAATGGCTATTGACCTTCCCCAAATTGCCCTCAGCAACCTGGTTATCTGCGATTCCCGCGTTCCGAGGTCCCCACATTAGTGTGACCTGTGTTACACTTGCATAGTGCGTTTAGAATTTGCGTGCATTCAATGACTAGCCCTGGTTTTCCAAATATGCTGCTTACCTGTGTGTAACTATAAAGATTTTCCTTTTGGTAAGGTTCTCTTTTAATAGCTGAGTAGCTGCTGTCAGGATTGCATATACCTCGGCTTTTTCTCCTAGGTTTACAGAAATTTTGCAGCCCCATTTATTGCTCACGTACACCCCAGAGCCAGTTCCATTCTTGATTTTAGAGCCATCTGTGTAGTACACGATTTCGTTCACCTTTGTTTTACGGGAATTATTCTCCCAGTCGTGTCGAGTGGGGATTATTGTCTTAAACACAGTTTGGTAGGACAAACGCACAGTTGTCGAAATCCAAGGATTATCTTAATAGTCCTATCACTTATTTCTCAGAAGACTCAGCTGGGCTAAACTGTAAATATTCACCACAAATTTAATGAAAGCAACATCAATCTAAAATGTAGAGCTTTTTGGTTCATCAAACCGATCTTATTTTTGTGTCTCCTCTGAAAGAGAAAAGGATTTTGATAATGTAGCGAGCCTAAGGATTTTGTGGCACGATTAATACGTGATATCCTTTCATCCTTATTTCCACTGTACTATCAAAATTCTTCTTTTTAAATAAAAAGTTAGTGAAAGCGGAGAAGATTGCTCAATCATGAAATCAAATTTCAAGAGCAATCTATTTACATAAATGTTAACATATCTGTGTATTCACGAATAAAAATTGCAATAAATGAAGAAATCTCTCAGTTTTTTGGGGAAAAATTACATTTCAGTATAGGTCAAGGATCTTACAACACGAACTCTAAATTCTTGTTTATATTAATTAGTGTGCGCAGCAGCCTTTAGGCAATGTACGTTTTATAATAATAAAACCACATCTTTCATAAATATTGTAAACTTTTACCATAGCCATTTTACGCGTATGCTGAAATGGAATGGACGAGGAATTTGTAACAAATCCATGTTTGATATAAGAAAATATTGAAAAAAAATCATAAGTAAATATAGTATCAATTTTGAAAATTTGAATAATTCAAAGACCTATATAAAAGCTTTCAACGGAAATAATTTCTGACATCGAAAAACTCTTAGAGCCATAAAATTTTAGTGCTGTCCTAATGTCCGTGAGAAAACAACAACATATGCACGTTGAAGGTAGTAATAATAATAGCCCTTACAAAATATTTATATTGACACATGACTCCGAATACTGAATAAACCGGCTCTATATACTTTTCTCAATTGCACTTCTACCATGAAGTGTTGTTGTCCTTGTTTCACGCTCAAGATTAAGGCATGGGGTGTAAATACGTTAGTACCGCATAAAAAGTATATTTGAATATTGAAGAATCATAATCCTCAGTTAGCTTAGTAGGGATGGGTTTTATTGTGGAAATCTTTCATAAAATATAAAATTTTATTACGGCTAATCTTTGTATGAAAATACCCTCGCAGCGTATTCCGTTCTACCCCTTGTTTGTTATACAAAGTTTTTCAATATTGTTCCATTTAAGATGTTGGAACTTCCCGTTAGTTCGTTACGGTACAATTGCATTCCCCTTAAACACAAAAACTTTATATTTTTTTTTGCAAAGCCAATTTAAAGAAAGGACAACCCGTTAACTTCTAATTAAACGAATAAATAAATAAATGCCCCGAAACCCGACTGAAAGTATTTCTAGCAAAAACAACCCTTATACGTGCCTGCTAACACTCCCTTCGTTAAGTGTTTCCGTTGTAAAAACCGCAAAAAAGCGCAAATATCGTGTGGGAACGGATATTCGATGTTCCGAGGCAAAAGGTTCCCTAGAATATGTTTTTCTGAAATATCTTTTTAAAATTAAATTCCTCTTGACGAAATGGAGATATTAATCAAGTAAAGTGATGGAAAGAGTGAAAAATGAAAGATGCTCGCTGTATTGTATCTTTTTATATGATGAATTTACAAGGAGCGTTACCATGCCAGATTATTCATAAAGATGCATAGCAATGACTTCAATATTTTAAATGGAAAAATGAATTTTATTTGTAAACAACTTATTTTTTTTTTCAAATTTCTCGTTTACATAGGAAAAAATAGGACAACGTTGAGTCATATCATTTTCATGCAAATTGTTTATTTAAAAAAAAAGGACCATCAGCTATACGTTTATTTTTTTGGTCCGCTTCCGGACATTACTTTTAACTAGCAGGACAAATGAAGAAATAAAATTTAACCCCGAGGTTTGCATGTACCATATGATTAAACCGTAATTTATGTCTTCATCATGTAAAATAAACTACCAGACCTTACTTGATTGCCAAAATACAACATTCGTTATATTATCGTCGGCATAAAATGTTATCCGTGTTTCGTATCTGTTATATGGACTAAAAGTAAAACTTTATAGCTTTTTTAATACCAAACATGCTGAGTTATACTTGTGTTTTTGTTTCATCTAATCACGAATTAGAAAAATGCAGTTAAGTGAAAAGAAAAATGGCCCGTTTTATTTTGGATTGACAGCGATCTGAAATTTATGCTTCACCATGCGGATAAACGCTAAAATCTTCATGTGGCTATTTTCAGATATGTATTAGTAACGTCATGAAACACTAATTATTATTTACGCTTCCAGTGGTAAATTAAAAATGACACTTTGAGAATGGAAAAGGTAAAGGCATTTATCTTATTATTACATACAATTGATGTTCGTCATTAACTGTAACAAAGATCCCTAAACCTGTGAAATATTATTTTGTTGCAGCCAAATTCATGAAATTTATTTGTCGTGTCTACACCTACAGTATGTACATGGGCACCCATACAGTAATTTCCAGGGGGGGGGGGGGATTTGGGGAAGATTATTAGTTATTTCAACAATATGAAGCAAATTAAAAAAAGCCTTTCGTTATTAAGAAATTATTACTGCTTAGAGTCCGAGTCCAGAGGGGGGGCTGCCCCTCTTGCCCCCCTTATGGGCGCACATGCCTATGTACAAGGGTGGATTATATTTCTAACAATTGAAAACCGCTTAAAGATATACAACCTGCATATCAACTTAAATTTAACGCTTCAACTTCTTCGAAAACAACTCTGCCGTACTACACCACTTTCTCAACATTTTAACTATCTCCCCCCTCCCCTCCCCCCCCAACCCTCCAATTGCAAACCGATTAATCAACCAACTTCAAAAAGTTGGTACATTTTTTGATCGGATCACCAGTTCGCCGTCGGGACGCTATTAAAGTCAAAATATACCCCTTGAATATCTCGAGAACGACACATCCAATTACAAAAAGGAAAAAACACGTTTCCTTTATTTTTTGAAACCTATTGAGTCATGATACGTAAACATCACCCTCACCCCCTTGTGGGGTGGAGCGGGGGTGAGTTTTGAAAACTTAAATGGGAACACCTATTTTTTATTGCACTTTTGGATTCTCCATAAAAAACTACATATTTTCAAATTGCAAATTTCACTCCCAACTGCAACCCCTTTTTTGGGGGTAGAAAGGGGGAGAAAAACGATCTTTTTTTACTTTTTTTCCTCCAACATTTTTTCGTGATCTATAAAGTGTCCGTCATCCTCTCCGCTCCCATCTCCCTTAAGGGCGGAAAGAAAAACAATGACTCATTTGTGCAGAATCTCTGAGATGGGGGGGGGGGGTAGTTATATGTACACATACTCGTATATAGTATATGCCATAATTAGTTACAGATTTCAAGTTGGTTGAAATTAGAATTCTATAAGAATTCGCGCGTTTTGATGCTTGTTTTTTCTAAACTTGTCCTGTGGAACTCCATAAGTATGAGACTCAGTGGCGGACTTAGCAAACCAGTGGCCCTAGGCGCTGTACAATACGAGGGCCCCCTCAGAGCCGCCACCAAACCTGTTCACCACCCTTGCGAAATTTTTTGCCTAAAAAAACGCTAGTACTATATGGTACGTAATCAACCAACTTGAAAAAGTTGGCTACTAAATTCGTCCGGATGTCCGTGTGTCTGTGCGTCTGTGTGTCTGTGCGTCTGTGTGTCTGTGTGTTTGTGCGTTGGTCGATGTTACAGGGTTTAGAAAGCTGGAAGTGGTGTCATCTTATAGGAAATTCTTCACTGATTCCAAATCGCTGGTAAATTTTTTGATCGGATCACCCGTTCGCCGTCGGGACGCCATTAAAGTCAAAATATACCCCCTTTAATATCTCGAGAACGACACATCTACATAATTACAAATAGGAAAAAAACACGTTTCCTTTATTTTTTTTAAACCTATTGAGTCATTATACGAAAACATCACCCTCACCCCCCTGGGGGATGGAGCCGGAGTGAGTTTTGAAAACTTAAATTAAACTCCATAAAAAACTATTCTCAAATTGCAAATTTCACCCCAAACTGCATTTTGGGGGCGGAAAGGGGGAGAAAAACGATCTTTTTTTACTTTTTTTTCCTCAAACATTTTTTTGTGATTTACAAATTGTCCGCCACCCTCTCCGCTCCCATCTCCCTTAAGGGTGTTAAGAAAAAATATTGATTCATTTGTGCAAAATAGGCGGTGCTTGTGTTGAGATGAGGGGGGGGGTTGTTATATACATATATATTGTATATAGTACATACCATTATTAGTTACATTTTACATATTTGAAGTTGGTTGAAATTAGAATTCTATAAGAATTTGCGCCTTTTGATACTTGTTTTTTCTTTATGAGATTGACTAAATGAAATATGTATTGTATTCAGATTGAAAAGAGACAAACAATTTTAATTCAATTTGTACAATAGGCGTTATAAGTTTTTCTTATTTATTAAACATTAAAACTTACTTTTGGATAGGGGGCCAGGGCCTCAAGCGACCCTGTATATACTTGCTGTTTCAAGAAACAAATACAAAATCATAAGAACCAAAACACATTTGTACTGTAAATATTACATTTTAAAAAATATACGGCCGTATTATTAGCAGGGGTCCGAGGCGAGCGCCTCCTGCGCCTTGTGCGAAAATCGCCATATAATAATAAGTAATTCCACTTAAATTTATTTTAAAAATCAAACGCGTTTCGACACTGTATAATAATTAATCAAGGGTTACCTTACCAACAGATACAACAAATATTGCAGAAATCTGTGACATATTTATTCTGATAAAAAAAGAGTCGTAAAAAACCGACTAAAGAACTAAATTAATCTGCAAAATTATAGACAAAGAAATAGTTGAAAATATAACAATGATAAAAAACAGCTCTAACCATATTCTAAGCACTCTATCCGATTTATTTACGAGCTGTAAGATAGTAAATCGGAACGTTGAGTTTACATCCTTTGACACTCTTCCATTAACTCCCTAACCTTTTGGTAGGCAACGTGACCACGTTCCTGGATTACTACTCGTGGTACAATATCTACTAAAACATTTCGACTGGTCCGCTCCAATTTTGCTAATACAATTGGCTGGTAAGTGTTCTTTTCAGTGTCATTTGTTTACTTTCACAATTTTGATTACTAGATATCGTTTTTTGATTTGTAAATAAATTATTTTCCTTAATGATTTACACTGCAGATAATAAGTTATGAGTAAATTGTTGCTGCTAAATAAGTGGAGCTCCTCGTTTCCCGGGTTCTCCTTGGAAAGTTTTCCGAAAGTTTAGAAACTCGGTGATTTCGACGTGCTCTTTTCGAATTTTCACTTTGCCACCTTGTATCTTTGCCGCTCGCACCGCGAGTTCACTCAAGCGATCCCACGCGTGAGATGAACCTGAGGATGCTGGAGGGGGAAGCGGCTCTAATCGTACCCATGTCTGGACAGGATACCCCCAACATGGATCGTCTCAGTTGGACAAGTGCGGACACTCACAAAATATGTGTTGTGCCGTCTCGTCGTCTGTGTAACATCCTCCACAAGATGGTGTTTCTACCAAGCCCATGCGGTGCATGTGTACTAACATTTTTTTGTTAAATGAATAGTTTCAACGTACAAATGCCTTGTACAAAACATTTCCCGATAGAGCTTAAATATTCTGCCTGAATCATCAGTACAAGTCTATGGTTCTACAATGTCGTTCGAGTTTTCCTCGTGTCAAGTAATATAAAATATAAGCATTGCCACCGACCACCGAGCTTCTTGATTGGATTACCATTAGAATATACGAAAAATTATGATTTGCATTTTAACCATAGATGTATAAGCTTTCAATCAAATAATCAAAAAGATTCATAGTAAGAAGAACATTTTAGGTATAGGTAACTTTAAATTTAAAAATCTGAAATCAATTTGCATTCCATTTCGATGAAAAACATCTCAATAGGACTTTATAATATTAAATTAAATCTCATTTTTTGTGTTTGGGTAGAAAGGACATAAGAGCAAAGTATGAAAAATGAAATTTAACCCATTTGAATAAATATATCCTTCATTATAGTTGTGATAAACACAATCTAGCCTCATGATGCCTATTTCACTAAAAGCTTTTTCGTTCTCATTTCTAATTTAATTCCTTCTATATTTAAATTTCCTGTAAAATAAGATTTTACATCAGAACTTTTAATGTATTACCACTTAATGACAAAAAATTGTTAATCGTATTATTGCAATTACACAGCGAAACGCTTCGTGTAAATTTAAAACCCTATTTATTTAAAGGTATTATGGTAATGATATGTTTTTAAAGTTAATACGTATACTAACAAAACTAATGTATTCAGAACAGTTATAATTTAGATTTTTTATTGTTATTTTAGGATAACAAAATGTATACGTTTGTTCTCGATGTATAAAAAGTTGTATAAATGAACGGCAGTGAGCTATGAATTTTCGGATTTCCTCTTTGAACACTTTCACGTAATTAAATAATAATATTTATGAACTTCGGCCTAATTAATATTTCTTTTAAAAATTTTTTTTATGTAAAGCGTTTAATACAAGTAAAAGCTAAATTGTTATTTAAATTAAAAATAATTAAACTACCCTTTATAATTTACATAACGGAAAGGGTTTTGGTATAAAAGCTTAAATTAATTAATTAACGTAAAAGGGTTAAACAAGAAAATCCAGAACAATCCCTATGCAAAAATAATTCAAAATATTGGACACGCCGATTGCAAATTTCCACAAACCCAGCACTTCTCGCAATAATCCGAACAAGGTCCAGTGGGATACTGAAACTCTAGTATAACCCTTACACACTTCATCCCATTAAAATACAAACCCTCCCTTTTTGCATACTTATGGTTTACCCTTCTGGTAGGTAATAACCCCGAAGTGCTCAAATAACAATGTAACAAGGTGACCGTTAAATTTAATTCTAAGTAAATGATAAAGAAAGGCCTCGTGATTAGAATTTATGAAAACGAACAACTTTTTGCGTTCTACGTTTTTATAAAAAATGTAATTGAACGTATTAGCTGCTTATGAAGGTTAACAGTTAATGGTATACCTACAGCGCTAATTTAAATACTTCCCAGTAGCTTAAAATTGTGCTCTATATGGCTAATTACTTTTTCTAAGTAGTAACCATTTTTAAAGAGAGGTTCAAGGGCGATATTTCCGACGGAAACCAAAAAAGATGAAAAAAAACGTCTTTGAACTATGTATAACGCACGTGTATCGAATAAATGAATCATTATTTACTTATATGGTTTTCAACGGAAATTGTTATCAGAAAATCTGCAAAAAGCACTTTTTTTTCCTTATACGTTTGTACACGTGTAATAATGACTTACAAAGTGCAAATGATAGTTTTGCTTATTGTGTAGTTGGATGAACCGATTCAGAAATGAATATTCATTCAGTCCTTATCCTTCAAAATATGAATATATTATTGCTAATATTTTCTTCGAATTTCGGCAAAAAATTATTTAATTACACTCTTGTTAAAAAATGACAGTTACGGGAACGTTTTTAGTATGTTGAATTTCCGAAATCGCCTATTATTGTGGTGGGAAGTTTCAGTTTTTTACTTGAACGATTGTTGTATTAGGCACTTTTTTTGTAGATTTTTAGAAAATTTGTAGTTTTACACAACACCATCTGCTGTAAATTAGTTTTCCTAGAGATTGTTGCCTTATCGTGATATTTTTTTTGGAAACCTGTACCCAAACTGGTTAAGTTTTGGTAGGTAATACCTGGAAATTAAAACGTTCAACGGCTTTTTTCTCGGTTGTTAAACGCCTAACGGCAAACTACTGATATTCTTTGATACTATTTTTAAGAGGGGTAGGGCATGGATAGGCCATAATAAGCAGATTTCGGATTTCTAGGAAGTAGGATAAGTGCGGCGACGAGTTGACGATTTCACAAAATGTTTACGCTGTACCTAAGCACTAACTAAGTATTTCAGGTAGGTACTTTACAAGCTGTTAAGTCGATGCATTTCGTTTTTTTTAAATCCGCTTGTGGAGCCTGAGATCTGCATCCAAAAATACTGTAAATACACAAATAAATTGTTTTTTAGCTCTGAGCCTCGCTAAATTTTTTCTGTGGGTGCTCGAGCCCCGGAGATTGACTTTATACACTATACCTATAGTATAGACAAACGGTGCAAAGTTATAAATTGTCGACTGCAAAATTTTCTGCGGTAGTTTTTAATTATTATTGTTCTATATAATTATTTGTTACTGTCTTGTCCGATATTTTGGTACATATTTCCATTTCAAACCGGAAGATATAAATTTCACCACCGTATTTAGATTTTTTAAAAGACTTTTCAACATGTAAAAATACTCCTCCGTTTTTCATGAATCCTGGGTGCAAATCTCAATAAAGATTCTCCGGGAATGTCTTGAAAAATTCGGGACGAAATGCTCTAGCGGGGAAAGTCCCATGAGAAAATACCCCCTTTGCGATTTGCACCTCTTGAATTAAGCCAAGTCAGAGTGTTTTTAAAGTATTTTTTATTATCGAGATTTTAATTAAAAATAAGAAAGAAGAAGAAAATAAGGTGTTCTAATGGACTTTTCCCGCTAGAGTATTTCGTCCCGGATTTTTCAAGACATTTCCGGAGAATTTTGGTTGAGATTTGCGCCCAAGATTCATGAAAAACGGAGTGATGTTGGTTCTAAAAATTGTCTAGTACGCTCTCAATTTGAGAGTAAGAAAGGATGGAGTGGGGGAGGGGGGGATTTAATGAGAGACCTCCACATGGTATGCCCTGGTAACATTCAACATTGCTTCATCGTAAACAATTTTGAATGGCAAACATCTAAATGCGTATAGTGAAGGAGAAATGAAGAAGAGAGGAAAGTGTACCGACATACATATGACGAGTTTACGTAAGAGTACAAGAGAGGAATTAGGGTACAGAGGTAGCGAAGGAATGCCTAGACTACAAGAAGAGGATAGATTGGCTAAAGACGGGGCGGAAAGAGGATTTGAAAGAGTACAAAAAATGCACTAGAGAAGCTGATAAGATGTACAAGAGCAAAAAAACGAAAGGATGACGAAAAAATGCAGGAGATAGAAACATGTAACAGGAAAAATGAATCAAAAATGTACTATAGACTCATAAAGAAACAAAAAAAACACAAGGTAATATAACTCAAAGAGGAATGAAAGACAGCAACGGGAAGATGCAGAACAAATAACCCAGATCTGGGTAAAGCATTTTCAAGAATTATTGAACAAGCACATCAAAAAGAAGAATATACGCATACAGAAGTGGGTGATGGAGAAACAGAATCGCAAATACCTAAATAAACAAATAAATAAAAAAAGACAATTACGAAGATAAAAAACGGAGAGGCGCCGGGAAAAGATGAAATAAACATAGAACTCATTAAGTGCGGCGGTGAAGAAGTCTGAAAGAATAAACGACTTGGTGAGGCAGGTGTGGAGAGAGAAGAGGATGCCCAAGGAGTGGAAGGAGGCAGTGATTATAGCAATAAAAAAGAAACGCGATCCAGAAGAATGTAAAAATTACAGGGGAATAACGCCGTTGAACTCTATATACAAGATACTATCATGATACAATAAATGAGAGATAAGATTTCGCACAGGAGTGGGCGTGGTCAAGTTCAGCAGCTGACGTCACTCGGTAAGCGGTGAGCAAAACGTCAAGTTTATTATACTGCGGCAAGGCAAATAATGTTGTTTCAACAGTTTTAAGCTTCGATCAGCGAATAAATTTAGTCAAATGAGGTGTGTTGTATATGGATGTGGTGCCGACAATCAGGTAAAAGGTTTTTCTCGAGGCAATGATTTGCTTCCATACAAGCCAAAAAATATCGACCCCCAAAAAACTTACTTCTCCTTCTCAAAAAATTTGTAACACTAATTTCTTTTTTTTATGTATTACTACAAGATAATGGACAATATACAGTTTTTTAAAATATCTTTGGACATAAATTTAAATATACATCTGATGATATTAACAGGTTGTGATCAAAACAAAATGTTTGATTTTCTAATATCTTACACCACTTTTTCTCTCCCAAAAATTTAGATTGAACCTATTCATCATGGTGTCCTGACAATCAAGTAATGAGATTTAAAATTATTTAAAAATTATTCAACAACCGCATGATCCCCTTCGAAATAGTTCCCTTGAGCACCAACGCGCAGCGATTCCATCGATTTTTCCATGCATCGTAGCAGTTCTGGAAAGCTTTGATCGGAATGTCCCAAGGTAGCCTCGTCACGGCCTCTGGATCTCTTCAATCGACCCAAAATGCGTTCCTTTTACCACCTGCTTGACTTTGGGAAACAAGAAAAAAAAAATCATGCGAGTACGGCGGCTATCGTAACACCGTGATCCCTTTGGAGGTCAAAAACTGGGTCACACTGTAAGCGGTGTGACTACTTCGCGTAGTAGATCTGGTTAACGGTCTGTCCAGGTGGAACGAACTCCTTATGGGCCACCCCGCAGCTGTCGAAGAAGTAGATGAGCATGGTTTTTATCTTGGATTTGCTCATGCGAGCTTTTTTCGGTCTCGGGTCATTTGGAGACACCCACTGTTGGCTTTGGCGCTTCGTTTCAGGGTCATGGTCATTGGAAGAACCAGCTATCATCGCCCGTAACAATCCGGTCAAGCAGCGTAGGATCGTTTTCTACCTGTTGCAAACAATCTTCAGCGACTGACATTCGATGGAGTTTTTGCTCTTCCGAAAGGTTCTTCGGAACCATCTTCGCGCAGAGCTTTTTCATCCAAAAATCGTCAGTTAAAATCTGTCTAACGGTTTCGCTGTTGATATTTAGTTCGTCAGCCAACATTCGAACAGTTAAACGACGATCTTGGCAAATTCGAGTGAGCACGCGCTGCGCATTCGCGTTAGTCCGCACTTCAACCGGTCGCCCGCTTCGCGCCTCGTCTTCCACACTCTCACGGCCATTTTTGAATTCTTTGTGCCAACGAAACACTTGTGCACGAATCACCACCATACACTTTAAGTAGTATTTTACCGACCGTAGCCGAATCGCCCAGTTTCGCGCAAAATTTGATCGCTACACAATTACACGCTTTTCCATTTTTGAGACGAGCACCACTAACACACTTCTTGAAAACACGACACAGCTAATGAACTAATGGTCGTACCGGGGTGGTAAACACATCAATCGATAGGGCAGGGATGCCAAAATAAAAAGTAAAAATTTCAAAGCTGCAGTGTTACCACAACCGCGGGAAAAAATCAGTCTCATTACTTAATTGTCAGTCCTCGTAGTTTGTTACCCAAGTCATTTTCCAGTTAAATATTTGCTCCCGGATGGGCCAGAACATTATTTAAAGGAGTTAATCAAATGGAAGCAACATGATCATGTAAATGTGTAGTAGAATAGGTATATTCAGAAAAGGACACGAAGCCTCCCCTTATATCGTTTAATATCCAATATTAAGTTACGTTGTAAAAAAGTGTGATGACAGACGATGAAATGAGATGAAGTTTTTTTATGTTTTTAAGATAAGGTGCCGGAGCACCTGACACGTGAGCCAATGCAAAACTCACAAAGTAAAATTTTTGAAAAAGGTATACCAGGGTTTATTTAAAAACCATCTTAAATTTAAGTATTTAAAAGGTCAAAGACCAACTAGGAACATCTCCTGAACATCAGGAATACAATATAGGGCCGGAACCGGAAGGGCCGCTGATTAACACAGATTAAAAAGTTTTAATATTAAACATAATCAGAGGCCCTTCAGGCCCTATATTGTATTCCTGATGTTCAGGGGATGTTCCTAGTTGGTCTTTGATCTTTTAAATACTTAAATTTGTAATATTTTTCAAAATTTCCCCTTAAGCTTAAATATCTTTCTCTTACCTGCTTGAAAGTGAAGCTAGTATGGCTTCGAAACATGTAGCGCCTAATTTTAATTTTTAATTTTTTAAAACCTTTTCAATTTCCTCTATTTCGCTTCACGTTTTAACATTTGTTTGATGATCGCCACAATCCCAAGGATGTAATGGTCCCAGATGGTTTTTAAATAAACCCTGGTATCCCTTTTTCAAAAATTTTATTTTGTGAGTTTTGCATTGGCTCACGTGTCAGGTGCTTCGGCACCTTATCTTAAAAACATAAAAAAACTTCATCTCATTTCATCGTCTGTCATCACACTTTTTTACAACGTAACTTAATATTGGATATTAAACGATATAAGGGGAGGCTTCGTGTCTTTTTCTGAATATACCTATTCTTACTCCCTTATTTTGAGTCCCGAACCACTACTTCACGATGATCATGATGAGGTCCAGACACACAAAGGGGTGATAATCGAAGAAAATTAAAGGCTTACAACCTCCCCTTGAAATATATTTAATGATTGAATTGAAGTCAAAGATTATAAAGTCATATGCGACATGTTTCGGGATGCAACTGCTCCCATTATCAAGCGAATTACAAATGTCAAACGTTAAAAGTAGAATATTTAAACTAGAACAATACACTAAAATAACCTAGGTTAGAATGATATTCACAATTTTATTAAACTAACCAAATCACACAAGATTTTATAAAATATAATAAAATTTAAAGGGTCCTCTCAAAGAGGAACCCGGGTTGGCCTGAAGGGCAATGGATGAAGGGGGATGAATTAAAATATGAAGAAAGTTAAGGTGACAGCAAGTGAAACAAGACTTCACGACGTGTAGTAGAAAGCAAATCACTAACCATACCTAGACATTATAATTAAATAGGGAAAAGGTTAACGATGTGGAACGAGTCTAATCTACCCTCTTTTAGTCTTTTTAAAGGTTCTTGATATTAAACCATATTGATATAAGAAATGGGGAGATTGGCAGTTCATAAAGGGATGTGAAAAAGTAATTCCTCATTCGTACAGATACCCTCTTGGTAAAGGTATCAATATGTATTTAAATTGTCTGATCAGCGTTCAACAATGAATTTCGTCAATAGTCCCTGTTCATAATCCAGGTTTTAGACGAACGAGTAATTTATAAAGAAAGTATGAGTAAAACTAGCATTAGAATCACAATGTTAATTAAACATCACAACGGCGCTAAATGAAATTTTACCTCACGTTCTTCAATATACTATAATGTTTCCATTAATTTGTAGTGAACACATATTTGGAACATCGCCAAAATATGCGATAAGCATTTTATAGTGCGGGCCTAAAAGATATTTGTAAGAAATCCACGAAGATCACCCTTCATCAAAACTTTATTTGCTGCCTAACGTTTAGTAGATTCTTATATTAATATTTCCGTGTGTTCATATAGTATTTTACTATTCACTACACATAGCATAACACAGGAACAATACAAATTTAAATTAACCCCACAGAGCTCATACGTAATCTAGCGTATCAAATTGTAGATAGTAACTTCATTAAATTATAATGAAAAAATGATCCACCATGAAAATATTTCAACTGTATTACTTGTAATACAATTGATCATTGTATTTAAAATCTGTGAATATTAATGAAAAGTTATGCGATGGTAATCAATTACTGTGGAGTTAATTTATATTTTTGTTACGCACATTTTCGTTGATACTTTTCACAGTGTAATTAATCTCTGTCATCTTATTAATGTGAATTGTTTTTGGTGTTTTATAATTACGTACATGTTCGAGATGTGTTACTTTTTGTCAGATCTAAGGTTCTATTTTGGAATGAAATGGATTAAGCGCAGCTGTTTTCACGTTTAAGTTCGTGAATTAGGGGTAATTACACTTTTACAGTATCTGGTAATTGATATTTGAAATTCTTTTTCCATGTTCGAGAACGTTTTAAATTGATAGAAAAAGCTCCTTAAATACGAGTTCGCTGTATTGACAAATACATAATGCTTTTACGAATCTCGTCGTCGTATTGTGAAAGGGAATCTTAACCAATAACTTTGAAATGTTGCTAAATCCCTTATATAGCTACCATTTAGCTGTTTACAACGCGTTGCTTATCAATTCAAACTGAGTTAATTACACACATAAAAAATACTCCCTAACTTTTCTCATATATTAACATTTGCAACGTTATTATCATATCTTACAAAAGTTTTTATTAGAGAGGACAAAACTAACGAGAATATACATAATATTCAAATTTTTTACGACGGTAGCTGTGCAGATTTCGACTATAAAACGCAGCCATATACTCCTCCGACTTTAATAAAAGCATAAACAGAAAAAAGCTATGGCCGAAATTATTTTTAATGTTAATAAGTCTAATAAAAGCTTATTAATAGTTTTCGATAATGACATCTAATTATTTTAGAACTGTATGTTGACTTAAAGACTGTCGTTCCATCTGAAAATTACTGAAGCATATCGCTTCTTGTATTATTTTAGGGTTAATATCGATTATAAATATTAATACAGTTGGTAATTCAATTCGAATGCGTACCACAAGCAGCGAACTTTCACGATGATGTTATTAATGAAGCTCTCATGCAAATTTCTCTATAACGACTGTAACTCGAGTAAAACTTCGTATTTCCAATTCATTATTTATGCATTTATACATTACAGCATAGAGATTTATTATTTTTCGAAGTAAAGGGTTGTGATATCGATTTTTTGATAATTATACTTTTTGCTCCACAAAATATAGTTGCCTTTTGTAATAAACATAAAGATTTTCCAAATTTAACAATTTGTCTTATATACTTCGTTTCACTTTAATCGTTAGAAATTATGGAAATTGATGCTTAAATCTGTTATAATTTTCCAACTTCTTTACATATATTTGAATAAGCGTGAATTATTGCTTCTTAATTTTACAACGCTAACGAGGTGTCCAAATTAAAATATTTTTGGATTAATTAAAATCGGATTTTATTAATTACTTTATGATTTAGCTGCTCGCAACGGGCCTTTGCACATATATACGAATCATTTAACAGATGTTTACGGTTTTCGAACTGAAAATCACCAACATTCAAAATCTAAACGAAACGGGCGACTTCTACATATTATTTAAGTTAATTAAAAACA
Organism: Pyrocoelia pectoralis; assembly: GCA_036250285.1. Lineage (NCBI taxonomy): Eukaryota > Metazoa > Arthropoda > Insecta > Coleoptera > Lampyridae > Pyrocoelia > Pyrocoelia pectoralis. The sequence continues at coordinate 74,655,873 of CM070075.1, read as the reverse complement.
GAATTACGAATAATTTGAATTTAAAATGACATTTTCTTGTTTATCTGCAATATTTGGCAACGAATCAATTAATTGAATACCCTAATTCAGTTGTAAAATGTCAAAATTCGTGTTTCAAACTTAACATATCGGTCGTACATACTGTTACTAGTTATAAAACATAATTATTTTATCCATCTTAGAGGAGAAGCCGCATTGAATGTAACTGGAGTATTGATGAACCTTCACGCTTGTCCTTTCTAGCATCCAAAAATATCGCAATTCATTTTTTTTAAACCGTTAATGCTCTAGTTGTGTCCTGAAAATCTATAGGGAAGCTATCTGTGTTACCGTAGGTAAGTTGAGAACCAAACAAGGAGTTCATCGGGAAACAGCACTGCAGCTTTGCAAACGACGTTTTTCAGTAATTTATAGGTTGATTAGTTAGTTTTATACTGTGATTTATACTGATATTCAAGAGTACTTTGCGTTATTGTCCATATCTCCTTATAACTAAAAGCGAGATAAACATTAATTGTAATATTTAATTAACGTATTTTTCACTAATAACTTAAAATTTTCCACCTTGTAAGACCTTGACGTTGTAAAATAACCAGTGTAAAAGGTTATATTACGAATATAATTCCAGTTTTTATTTCAATACGTACGAAACACGTTTCAACATTTTTTTCAAGACGTTACAATAAGGGACATCTTAGGTCAGGGAAGGTGCAGCCGATAAAATAATTTGAAACTTCAAGGTTCTTCAAAGGTAATTTTCCGAGGATGCGCTATCCGTAAAATAGACCAACATAAAGGAGACTCCTAGCAAGATTTAAATATCAAACTGCTAAGAAAAGCTTTGAAGTCCCGTAGCAAAATTGAGTAACTGTATGGACTGACCGTCAAGATTTGCTCAGAGCGTGAAGCGATAGAAAGGAAAGAAAATACATATTAGCGAGATGATGAAACGACGCTGATTTGACGCTGTAGACAGACGCCTTGAAAATGATAGAAAGGATGTTTCGAGAATCTGATCGAAACCTGAAAACGTTGAAGGTAATAGAGAGGAAGAAGAGTAAGTGTTGTAGAAGATCATTTGTGGAACTGGATACGGATATTTGGAGGAGGGAAACACTTATCCAGAGGAGGTTAAATTTTCGCCAAACAATAATTGCAGTAGAGGGTACCATAAAAACTGAAAAAGCGCACACATTATGTTAGTCCGTTTTAGGATGTAAGACTTTTCTAAGAAAGGAGAAATGCCGGTACTTTGTCGGGTAGCAAGGGTTGCCTATTCTAAAACATTAAAAAAGATGATAATTGCTATTCGCACAAGTACTGCCAGTTTTACGTACAAAATAAATGTAAGAAGTTATATAGTGTTAAATAAAACTTTATCTAAGTAGTGTGTGTGCAGTCAACATATAACCGTCGGCAAAAAAACGAAGTGTGGTCCGCCCTATGGTTAACACTACAATAAAGTCGCTCGTCGCTCAGCTGTCTTGTCGTGGGAAAAGCATTATATGAAATTAAATGATACCGTCGTTAACTACGCCTCAGGTAGCTCTCAGTAACAGACCATCTGCCATCCTGGCAATACAGGGGGGGATTCCTGTAGAAATTCCAAATCGCAGGGGGGGTACCAACCTCAAGGGATATATGACCGGATGGATGATCAGTGTGGATTGGCTTACGCTCTGCTACGCTGTAGTTTCTTGGAACATATTGAATCTGAACAAAAAGATCGCGAAGAACATGAATACAAAAAAGAGATTAAAAAGCTAGCCGCGAAACTAAAGACAAATACAAAATTGTTCCGTAGACAGGCGTTGAACGATTGTTTCAATGAACGCAAGTGGGATAAAGAAGAAAATTACGAATGTCCCCCAACACAAGAAATGGGAACCCAAACAGAAGATGGGGAAATAGAATGGAAGGAAACGAGTTCTTCGACGGCTTCTGAAAAAAGACACAGTTTTCGCAATCTGCGCGGAAAGGTAGCCCCCCCCCTGTCGTGATCTTACCCTCGAAAAGAATTCACAGAGTAGGGTAGTAAGAACCAATGTGATATATGTGCGACGGAGAGTAGATAATTGCGCGAACGATTTCTACCGCTAGAAATGCCCGGCAAAGGGTGCAGAGCAATAACACCGGCTCCCTCGAATTCCGCAAGTTAATATGTACTTATTACAAAGTAAAACAAACAAAATTCCTGGGGGTGCTAGCACACACTTTCCAATCCAAAATGGAGATTATTGCAACGACCATACCAAATAAAAATAGCTTCATAACAACATGCATGTCTACACCAACTAGAAAGGAATAACAAAATTGTGCTGCCCTGCTATATAAGCCCAAATTGAAGATCATGAATTAGCCTTGGAGAAACTGAAGCAATACATACATGGAAAGGAAACAATTATCCCCAATGAGGATTTCCAAATACACAATTTGGAGCGGACATATGACGGAAGAGAGAGGAACCTAGCAGTGTATATGAGTAGAAGAACTGCACCTAATTGTCCTAAATCACATGCTGCAGGTTCAAATAATAATATGGTCAACGGACGCCATATGGAACTGTACCGGTGAAGCAAGAGCAAATGAAAAATGGGGAAACCTCCATCATACTCCATATTGGAGAGACTCTAAAAAGTAATGTGTACTAAATTTGAAACAATTATCTTGGAAAACGTAGGGAAAAACACAAAAATCTTTTGCGACCACAGGTTCAAAATGTATCCGAGCTCCTTATCATTTCAAGCATGCGATATTGTTTTCGTATCCAAATTAGAAACAGTGTACTTTTATGATTTATTTAATTTATAATATACAGGGATAATTAATGTCACACGGGGACAAAATAAGAAAGAAAAAGATATAGATATAAACAAGCGATGAAAACGCTTCAATTTTAGTTATATAGGGTTTACTTTATTTTATTCTCTTTTTCCAAGATAGGGATTTCAATTTTTTTGGAGATATTACTTTTCTCCATTTCTTTGGTAAACTTTCAAAAATGCCTGTCGCTGTATAGAGCGTTACATTTTTTACGTTACTAACCATTTTACCTTCCTATAAGTAGCTTTTTTGAGATGTATAAATAATTGCATAACAATTGAATGTGAAAATTGCCACCCAATTAAAATGCAGCAATTACCAATTACTAAGTACTGCTGTATGTATTTCGTCTTATACAATTTTTCCAATCTCTATAACGCAAAATACACAGAGGCGCGCGAGAAACTCTTCAGTTATGGGAAAAATCAAGAAAAAATTCAGATGAGGGAGTGAGAATGACGTCTTTTTGGGAAAATTGGCAGTACTCAGTACAAAATCCTGTGCTTATTACTGTTATTACTTTTTACTCAATATAATACAATTTGGTGGTACCTAGGAATTTTGTTACATATGCCCTTCGCCCTTCTAACGATACGATACGATACGAATTTTTTGAAATTGAATCTATGGGAACATGCTTAACATATCTCTTCATTGATTAGTAGTACAGAATAATATGTATTACATATTTTTGGTGTACTTTAGAATTTGCAGGGATTTTAATTACCGCATCGTGCTAAAATGGCGTGATTAATGTGAGATCATCCCCATACTAAACCAATATACTGTTGTATGACATACGCCAACACTTGTCTATACAAAATGAAACCTTTGTCAACATATAAGGAAGAAAGGATGTGTAAACACATACATATGCCGAACCGCAATACCTCCCATAGAAAAGAGTTCAAGTAACTTTTGACTCATGTATTCCTCGTATCGAGAATAACTGAAATTACTGCCAAATTTTACGTATTCGTCATCAAAATCTATAGTAAATTATATTCTTTTCGAAGAACAAATACGAAGGGTTGTACGACCCCAGTAAACAGTAAACTTGAACATTTTTGTTGTAAAGAAATCCATTAAAAGGTTTTATTGTACAACTAATAGGACCTTAAGAAAACATATTTCTATTATTCCTCTGTGCAGGTACACACTTTTCTGGAGATTTAAGCTTCTTTTATGATTTGTGGTAAGTGTATAACGTTAAATATCCGTAAAGGAATGGTGCAGGGTCCTTCAACCTCAAAATAGAAGGATTTGTACACTTAACAAAAGAATTACTACCTGTCATTTTTGAAATAAATTCTTTATATTCATTCGCTTCAGAAAATTTACATATTTTACAATTCTCGGTAGGTACACTAATAATCTTGTATTTACAACTTAACAAAGCCGGAGACTGTTTAGAAAGCTAAAATACAATTTAATTCTGTTTGATTACTAAGGTGTTTCAATTTCAGAATGTTTTACTAAATAAACCGATAATTATTTAATTACATTTCAAGGAGGTTGGTTAGATAATAAAATTAGATATCATCTATCGTTCATGCAACGAATATTCTTTGCAAGTAATTAAATTTTCGTTAAACAACAGAATTTAAAAATAATAACAGGTGTCATCGCTGTACAAGTTGCATTGAAATCAACTTTTTGAATAATTAAAGTGGTATTACGGTGGCAGCAATTGGAGCGAAACCTTTAATTAGACGTTACACGCTTATTGAAAAATGTTGCGGCATTTACGCACCTTTACAATTTATTTACATACCTCTTTCTTTTGACCTGCCACTACTTGGCGTTTTTGCAGATGCTGTTTTGCAACATCTGGAATCTACAACGTACTAAAACTTGAGGGTAAAGAAATCAAGTTGTACAAATCGATACAAATGGCGGTGCCCTTTGAGCTTTATAAAAATTTTACCTGAGATACGAAAATAAGAGAAATCGGAAGATTTTGCAGTTTACAATGCTAATCTAGAAAGTATGCGTCTACCACAAAATTTGTATACCTACGCACAACTTGAACCCTTTTTTTGAGTACCTAGGCTAAAAAACGCGAACCTGTACAAATTTTTGTTTATAGTACGTTCTGGCATCTCGTTGCTATAGAAATGTCGGCACACACACTAAATTTCGAAATTTAAAAAAATCGCAATTAGTAGAATGTGATTAGTTCAATTAGTTGGCAAGGATTAAATGTAGATTAATTCAAGTGAATAAGGATTATTTTGGATTAGACCAAGATAGTTATGTTATAATTGATTTATTATTTTTCGATATTTCGTAAACAATTTTTTATTATATGTTTAATATTAGAAGAATATATTGATCAGGTAAGCTAGCCTAATTATGGTTAAATAATTAATTGTTCTCCATGTATTTAAAACAAGTACAAATATTTATAAAGTATTTGGCAATTAATGCAGGTAAATAAAAGGTCACTTAAATCTTTGATTGATGAATGGGATTACTGGGTTGACCACAATCGATTATTAACTACATAGGTATTGTTTTGATTTAAGTGCCTTTGCAAATTTACCTCCAAGTATTGTATGTCATTATCCTAATGACATTCAACTTTAAGGGAGTACCTTACATGCAATTGAAAAGTAAATTTTGATGTAATGATATATTTTGTTTATTATACAAAATTTTAATTGCAAAATGCAAATTCCTGATGGATCAAAATATGTATGATATGTATTTGGATTAAAATTCATTAATATATGGGAGGTCATATTTCAAACAATATCTTTCCTATGATGAGGGTATCAAACAACAAACAGCCTTTTTCTACTAAAGATAGTAAAATTCTAAAAAGATTGGCCATTCGTCAATCCTCACAAAAATAAATTTCATATTGTGGTTAACTTTTCTAGCTCCTAATCATATTTCCCGAAAGATCATGTGGCGGACCGTACAGCACTATGTATTATTTCTACAGTTGATTTGGGAAATCTTTTAATGCTCGTCTAGATTCTGTGAATCAAACACACACTATGTTCTACCAAATATTCCAATCAATAAAAGAACAATTTACAGCTTCTGAATTAATATCGAATACTTTTCTCTTACAATATTGAATGGAGTTTTTGTTCTAGGACGGTGCATATTTTCTAAAGTATGTGGAAACCAGTGATATAACAACGTCGACGTGCAAGAAAGATCAATTCAGATAAGTACTTAAATGTAAGTAAATTTAGCCCTTCTATCTTATTTCTGGCAAAACATAATTGATGAAAAAGGGATAAGCTCAAGAATTAGTTTCTGAATTTGGAACTCTTACTCGCACAAACGATTGGGAAATGATGAAAAGCACAACTGGAAATCTGTGAAATAAACCCTCTGACAAAAACGAATATAAACTTTGGAGGATTTTGATCATTCGCAGTATATGAGGTATGACAGTAAAGTTCAAGGACTTACTGAGGTTGCTCTGCATTTGGTGGCGCTGCTTTCGTATACGATACATGTAATCTAAATTAATTTTATTTCCGACCGGGAAATTATAAGCTTATATCGTTATGGATCTGCCATCAATAATGAGGGTTGTAACTCCCTTGGGATATTAAAGATTCTTTAATTCCCTTTACCTTAATACATACAGGTAAAAATGAAACAAGAAATGCTAAAGAGTAAAGAATATGTATGAAATGAAAACCAAAACATAGTTTATTTATTCACGTCAAACAAATAATAAATGTACAATTTTGAAATGTTCCCTGAAAATTACCCAAATACCCTTCCGCCATCAAATTATCTATGCACCACGGGAATTAATGGGTCTCAGTTACCTCGGGCATTTCCGAACTTTGCCTTTATAATTCCCTTGATACATAAATAACTATTACTTCCCTAGAGAACAACGTGTACAGTGCAGCTCTATTTTTGAAACAACTATCTACGATTTACCTTTTGTCACGATGAAAATGCAAGGAAAATAAACTCGGTATCTCTCGAAACGATAATATCTGAGTACGAAAACCGTCTTCTCGGCGATAAAATGGGTAGCGAGGTTCAGCGAAGGGAGGACCTCGACGGAAAACGGTGTCCATCATCCGGCAAGTTTTGCAACAAGGGCGTTTACTAGAATTCGTTACAACCTGATGGTCAAAAGAACAACTGAACTACCTAGAGTCGTATCTAACGAACAACATAAGTTTAGCAGATGAGATAAGACAAAAATTTCAGTGGAGACAGTAAAAACGAAACAGATTTTATGAACCATGGAAGTGAAAACACTGCGATATCAACGTATAAGTAATGGTGAAATGAAAAAAATCACAGACAGGGGACGTAGTATGATAGATCAGAAACAGAAGGTTGAATTGGAGATCCCTCATAGATCAGCAATTCAAACAGAACAGCAAAAATGGTCAACAGTCGCAAACCATAATCCAGAAGATCAGCAGAAATAAAATTTAGTGCTAAAAAGGTGGTAACATAGACCGTGGAAACAGGAGCACCTGATCAGTTAGATATATCCAAAATAAATGAAGAATAGAAACTCCTCACAGAATAAATAAAAGTACAAATTAGTAATTACAACTGTGTATTAACAAGAACTGCGGGTGTCCCAACAATCTAGGAGTGGAAAATTATACCTATACTGTTGATTTTATGTTAAAATATGGAGAAATGAAGTCTAAGGCATAAGGTAAAAAAACCAGGAAAAACCCCGGAAAAAGACCCCCGGTTAAAAAACCCCGGAAAAAACCCCTAGGAAGAAAGACCCCGCCTCCCAGAAGAAAAACACCCGAAAAATAATTATAGAAAAAAAATGCTAAACTTAAACGTAGATTGCCAGATTGCCACTAAAGCGCCTGGGTTATTTGCAGGTTTAGTATATTTTTTTTCAATTGATACTTTTTCATTCTTTGATACCTACCTTATATATTATGTTTGATTTTGTAATATTGATGTAAAATATAATGCAATATAAATCTAAAGTATAAGTATATGTTATTATATCATTTATTCAGCGTTCATGTTTCATTTGGCGCAAGTTACAATCTTCATCAACAACAAAATTTATTCACAGCCATCTATAATTATTTGTCAGGGTTTTTTTCCGAAGGTCTTTTTTCCTTGAGGTTTTTTTTACCGGAGGTCTTTTTTTTGGCTTTTTTTTCCGCGCGTGTCTTTGCCTAGATTCGTTTAATTGTGAGAAGACTTGAAAGGTAGGTTTTTGTCTTCTCAACCAAATTGTAATTGAAAAATAAAAATTCCCGAAATAAAATCTTTTTCACATACCTACTCTCTATTATAGTTCAATCATTGTATAAGTAGGTATGTAAAAATATAACAATCACTAATGGGAAATTCTACAAAACTTCCATATTCATGATTTGCCCATTTAAAGTTTACAATATCTAAATATCATTAACACTCGCAAAAAAATAACCCATAATGTTGGTTTACTCATATAGATTTACGTGACTTTTCTCGCGATTACAATCTAACCTTTTCTTATCAGTTATGCATGGGTAATTATTAGTCATTATGAATAATTTGACGGAAAAAATATTAACTTTTACATATATCAAATTTACAAAATTAGGTATGGATTACCTTGCCTTAATTATTGCACTGGTACTGGTTATCTTCGTATGTTCAGCAGACGAGATAACGGATCAGCTAAAGTTTATCGGGTTATTAGCATTTTTTAAACTGGATGGCAAATTCTTCTACATAATTTACAACTTAGACCAAGTTTGTAAGACGAGGAAATTTAAATCTTGGAAGTGGCTCTGAATATGTTAGAATGATTAAAAGATATTTTTGAAAAATTGTTTGTAATTTCAACGTGCTATTATGAAAGAAAAATGTTATACAATAGTTAAATGCATTTAAATAAAGGCCTCACATGCGAAGACAAGCAATTACCATATAAAAAATGAAAAAGTATTAATCAACCCTACCTTGAAATCATTTCCTTTCTTAAAACTGCTATTAATCTCAGTCCAAAACTACCCGCAACCTTATTTTTAGGGCGGTTGACAACTTAGTTATTTTTTAGACATATTATGGATTTTTATAACATGTTAACATGCACGTGATATTTATTAAATGAAACGGAAAATTGCGCTCGTTGTTTTAACAACTTTATCAATATTTAACGACGTTAAAGGGGTTGTTTGTATAGAAACTCCAGCTTCATACGTTCAAGTCAGATATTCATTAATCTGCATCTAAGTATCCACTTAAGCGGGGGACAGCTGTCAAACTGACTGCAGTAATTAAAACTCTTTTCCAGGGGAGCAAATCTCTTATCACGAATTTAAATCGAATCGTACAAATTTTATGAATAGAAGAACCTGGGGAGGAAATATGAGAAACATTTGTAAGAAAAAAAATCAGTTATAAGTACATTCAATATTTAAAAGCGATCATAACGGAATTTCCCAACAATAACGGCAATTTATCAACCACAAAACATCCGTAACCCAGGAAGTTTGAAATAACTAGCAATCAATATTTTCATTCGCACAAAAGACTGATAAATGTAGGTAACAAATCAAAAATGCCATGACCGCTATTTACACATCATTTACACATGTACTCTGGGAATGTAAGGAACATTTTAAAAAGTGTGAAGAATCAACCCCAAAAATTGTATTCGCCCTATTGTCATACTAGCATAAGCATCACAAAATAACCACTTAAAGATGTTTTAAGCTGTTTAGGGGGTTTAAAAGTTCGATTACGTTTAGATTTATTTCGAATTTAAGAAAAACATATTTCAGTTTGGCTAAAAAGAAATAAGTTTACGGAAATGGGGAAATGTTAAATAAATTTGAATTTTCAACGGAAGACAGTGACGAATGTCATCACTTCTAGTTTATCGTTGGGATGCAAAACGAGGAGCTTACGGTGTAAATATGTGATTTTCAAAACTTCGAGACTGTCATAAAAATCACCTTATGACGAGTTTGAAAGGTCTAATTTATGAAGCGCATTAAGAAAACAACGGCTCGTTGATAAATTTGGTTGAAAAAAAGTTGAGCGGCAAAGGGAAGGAAAATTATTATTCTAACAGTAGTCGAATTGTACAAGAAAAGCTCGCTTCTATTTGAAACCCGTTGAAAGAGAATTTGCATAACACAGAACGTATTTGTGACAGCCAATTGACATCGTACAAAGCAGTCACGTGGGGTCTTCGATTCATGAACTACATAAATAGATACTTGGGACATTCTTTTTTACCCCTAGAGGTTACAGCTGTCCAACATATTGTTAAATATTTAAAGGTGTAAGTATAATAATAGGTAAAACGCGAGAAAGAATTTGGATAACTGCTTTAAATGACATTTTCTGCTACACTGTAGTAACTTTTTTTATTTTCCATCGATTCTTGTGTGAATTTAATACATCTGTTTGAAATACGTTGGTCATCGATCTTTCATTATATTATTATTAACCGGTATAAAAACAATGGCGTGAAAGCGTAGAAATGTCGTATGATAAAGTATTGATATGTAAATTCAAGCTTTATCACCAAAAAGTCTGGTTTCGTTCCAAGTTTTCCCCAAGTAATATTTGAATTATTTGTAGCGGGATTCAAAGTATACGTGTCACACCTTTAGCGACAAAATAGCGCCAAGTCGGCTTCAAAATATTGAGCGTTATATACGACGAGATGGTTATTTCCATTTGAATAGAATTTCTAATTCAAATTTTGATTGCTGAGTGCCACAATATAAAGTTACAATCACACTTAATGTCGCTATCTTACTTTATAACGAGTTAACTGTTTATGAAACCGAAAGCGAGATAAATCATAACGTGAAATTACAAACTTTTATCTTTCATCTAACACAATTCACCAGAATTTCTTGTAATCACAACTTTTGATTGAAAATTTCGACGCTTTGAATTTAAATGAATGGCAACTATATAAGAGCAAATCCTTCACAGAGTTCAGACAAGCAAACTTCGCACGTACGAAACTTACGGGAAAAAAAACAACTCTATAAATCGATCCATGAGAAAAGCGGGTTTTTGCATACATCTAAAACTAATATTTGAAATTGAAAGAGAGAAAAAAAACTGGACAACCTCATTTCCCAATTCTGCAGATGTTTGTTATTCGATCGTGTAGAACCGTAATTGAACTTCACAGCTTTCATTACTTTTACCCTTTACTGTTTACATCGACGAATAATAAATAAAAGAGTTTACCGCAAACTTGAAAGTGGCGGTGATTAAAATTCAACAAATTTTTCATAATTTAAAAAATTAAAAACGCTAAATATTATAATAATAGGTACAAAATATACAAGCTCGTTTACAAATCATATAAGCTATAAAATATTCGACAACTTAATTGGTTTTAAGCTATTTAAAGAGCGGTGTTGTAAATCAAAAGTGGTTCGTGTAAGTAAATTAGAGTAATTAATCAATAATTAGTGAGACCAGTTGTAGAGCACCTAATTAATTTCTTCTATTTTTATGTTCCGTACATCATCAAATAAATCCGAATTAGATGCTTTAATCTGTTCCGGTTGTAGGGACGTGATCATTAAGATTGTTTATTTTCTATGTAATTATCCTTGCCTTTCCGAGTTTATGTAACGACTTTTGGCAATATATCGCTTTATGTACATAGACGGTATACGAAGCGTTGTTTCTTTTTAAGTATGCGATTTATCTTTAGAGGTATTAAATATTAGTCTCATATTTACAACGTTAACTTTTCAAAAATCTTGTCACATATAATTTTGCTTTAAGGACGACTTCACCCGATCAGTATAATACGAGTAGAAGTTCTGTAATTTATATTCCTATCGTGAGAATGAAAACTTAAATCAACTGATGGAAATTGCCTCAAGTTTCCATTTCTGATGACTTCCTTTTTAATAGCACGTAATACTATGTGAAAGAGGTCAGTATTTTTGTCGTCCACATAAATTTGCCGATGATTTATCTCCAAGTCGAACTTGAACAAGTATTACGGAACTTACCAACTGCATTTAAGAAAGTTAGAAAACATTACGTCAAACGTCACTTATAAATGGTGGACCACATTGATTAATCGACAAATATTGAGAGAATTTACACATTATAATGGAGATTTTGTTATTTGAACAATTATAGTTCGAAGAAGAAAATATCAAAAGAAAAACGAACCCAATAAATGTAGAACTGCAATCCGCGATAAATCCAAATATTTCATCACCTGTGGGCATAGTACTCATTAGTTTATATGTTACAAAATGAGAGGGGATCGCGTGTTTTTCTCTATTGTTGCCCAGACACGATAACTAGGAGATATCAAAAAGCTCCAGAGTTGCTTCTCAAAGACTTACCCCCATATCATGTTAACTCTTTTCTGAAAAAAACTGAAACTCTTGCGACAACACCGAAAGCTTTAAAAACAACAATACAAATTTATCAGTTCGATTGGATAAATTTGTATTATGGTTTTTGGTGTTTTCTGTGTTGTGTAATCTGAAAAAAAGGGAAAGTCTTTTTCCTAATGAAAATTTTGATCGTTTCTATTATTTATTACTTATTCAAAGACCTATTTTTGGAGAGATCCACGTTTTTCAGTTCCCTTTGAAAATTTCCTTTCTAACAATAGGTTCTTCTTCGTGAAGATACCGCACATTTCGATTCTTTGACTTTTGTTGAAAGCTCTCCGATATTGTCCATGGTTTGCTTAACTTACACGAATACCGTAACAGACAGAATTACGGGTAAAGACTATTGGGATTTTGGCAATAACAAAAAGCACAATTAATTAAAGAAAGGTTTTATAATTAAACGTAAAATGCTTTTCATCGTAAGCACAACTTTTTGTCAAAAATAAACTTATTAAACTGTTGACTATGTGTTACTACGAGAACAGAGCACTATGGTTATAGTATAAATATTATAATGCAAAACTCCCGCTAAAGTTCAAAACCGTCTTTGTTAAGACGACTTCCGGGGTAGGATCGTGTTAATGTTGAAAAGTCAACGTTTCGCCCCTTTATCATCATTGACACGGTCCTACACCGGAAGTCGTCTTTATCTTACTGACTCTGGCCGTGTAAGCCTCCGCTCTAACAGAATTCCGACTATTGCGGGAGGAAAACTCGAGAGAATTATTTCAACGCCGGGCTCTTCACAGTCAAAATATGGCGGTTTGGTGTCTGTTTCCAAAATTGAAATAAACGGGCCAAGACGTCATCGCCACAATTTTTTGGTTCCATAGCTTGTGAAAAATATGACAAATATGGTGTGGATCCATAAGGATGTAGCTAGTGTACAGTGTCCCTCTTGATGCCATCCCAGTGTTGTTCTCGCCATAAAGACGTTGAGTGTTCAATGGTTCTTTCAGAGGCTAAGTATTGTCTGTGATTATACAACAGATTACCACAATACATGAAATGTCTTTGGTGCTAAAGGTCATGGTTGAGCGAGACATATAAGACCGTCTTCAAGGTTACACAGTCCAAGAAGAACCTCGCTTTTTACTACTAAATTTCCATTATTTTTCTCCCTTGCGTAAAAGTATGTTTTAGACGTTAAAATGATTTGTTTGGTTTTATTATCTGTTTTTTAAAATGTTTCATTATAAACCTTTTGGCAGTCCTTACGTGGAATTTGGTAAACTGTGTTAGTTAGATTTTCTTTTGTAATGTAAATTTTAATTTTTCATTGAAACTGTGGAAAATATGTAAAACTCCTTTTGTGGTCAGAATAATGTCATCTACGTATCTAAAATAAAACGACGCCGACGGCTGAAAATTTTGATAAACAATTTTCTTCTAAAGCCTCCCTAACTAAATTAGCTTCAGTGGCTGAAATTGGAGAACGCCATTTCACGTGCAAAAATTTCCTTATAATATCCATCATTAAATTGGAAGAAGATTGAATTTATACAAAAGTAATCCTTGTAAAAAATGATTTTTCTATAAAGTAGTACAGATTTTTATATTTGGCCATTTTTCATACAAAATAATCTACTGAAGCCTACTAAATACTAAATGATGATTTTTAAAGACTTTCGTAAATACAATAGGTTTTCTAAGTTGAGTCTGGAATGTGAAAAGTTGCATTTCCCATGTAGGTAAACGGGAAATGTATAATATAATAATATTCAATAGACAATCAATTTGGCATTTGTAGTTGACAAAGAATACAGAGTGTTTCATTTAAGTAAACCGAGTTATCACCTTTTAAAGCTTATCGCAATTTGGTCTTTATTTTTGAATATGCACCAAATACGTAAATAAAACTAAAAGTAATTAGTACACACACACGCACGTGAATAGTGTTTAAAAATAGAAAGTACATGTTCAGTATTTAATCATTAAAATTATGACCGCATTTTCACAACTACAGAATATTTCAAAAACTGTAAAGTATACGTTGCCTAACGTTAATTAAACTCGCATTTATGTTGTTCGTATCAATGAACGGAAAAATGGTAGCTTCCCATCAAATAAATTCAACTTGATACTATTTTCTTTTTGGGGCACCTTTAACATTATGAAAATAGTTTAAAAATATACCCCCCAATCGTCTTTTATCTACGTCCAAAATAAAAGCTGTCTAACTAAAGGGTGGTAGTTTAGCCGTTTAGTCGAATGATGTGACTAACTCTCTTAAAAAAGTAAGCGAATGAGTTCTAAAATAAAGTTGTGATTTGTGTACATAATTGGTACAGTATAGTACAGCTTATTGTATTATTTCGTAGCCGAGCATGCACGCCTTTAATTAATTTGTAACAGTAATTCAGTTTAAGATGTTTTACATTTTTGCAGTTGTGTGTTTTTGACCTTTGCCTATTACAAAAATATTTTTTTTTCTAAATGTAAGATGCTACTACCAAAGAGTATATACTCTTTGCTACTACTACAGTAGAAGGTCGTCTACTAGCGGTTGGCGAGACTACCTGACTGTTGGGCCCTCCTAAATACTCATTCTTGACGAATATTATAATGGCAGTGATTAACGTGACAACAGTAAATGTTCATTAGATGTCAATAAGTTAATGTCAATTATCCTAAGAAGCTTAAGAATGAGTATTTGGGTTCCCAACAGTGAGGTAGTCTCGCCAACCGCTAGTAGACGACCTCTAGAGTCTAGAAGATTGGAAGTTTTAAAACTTAGAAGTTGGTAGTAATTAATACTAACATTTTTTTGATAATTTGTACTAAAATGAATAATTACTATAATTAAAGAAATTGGATCATTTTGCTAATTGCGAACAAAATGCCGACCATGTTATTGACAAGGACAAAATCTGAAATACTAAAAACGAAAGGTTTTCAAAACGTCGACAACCTGTTCGAAGTTATTGGTTTATTAGTCGTCTAATTTGTGTAAATGAATTTTATAAAGTGATACAAATTCAGTTTGAAAGGTTAAGCTTTCAAATTTGAAATTTGATGAATTCGTTTTGTCATCATAGCAGCAACACATATTCATTGTGGTACACGCGAATCATTTTTTTGCAAATTCTTAAATAAATGTTAAGAGGCAGTGTGCAGTAATTTAACTGGATATTGAAGTTCTATAATACTTAGTAGCATTAAGCAGTTGATGGGATCCATATGCGATGTTTAAAATGTAGCTCAAAATGGGGGTAAAGCATATAATGGTGGTGAATTAAAAATCACAAAACCTTCAAGCTTGATGATGACATTTATATTATGTCGAAACATGTCGTAATTTAGTCCTACTTATTGTAATTTTTAACTGATTTATCATCAACTGATTTTATTATTTTATTGCTATTTCAATCTTTGCTCAACGTAACTTTAACTTTCAACTTCTTTTTTCAATTTAATTGTAATAATTTCCATATGGGGAAGGTTTTGTGATTTTTAATTCACCACCATTATACCATTAAGCATTTTTGAATGAAAAAAAATACAGTAAACGGTGATTACTGATTATTATCAAAAATGGAATCTGATTTGATGATTTTAAAAGACCGTTTGATGAATTATACGTTTACCACTTGTCCTATATGAGCCCACCGTTTGGTTATTATTCTAATATATTTTTTTACAACATAAAACGCGTAGGTCGAATTCCCTGAGGATATAATATGCAAATGTTATGAAATTATGTAATTACCTCACACAAGTTTGCTGAACAGTTGTATGATTGTAATAAGCGCAATGTGTGTTACCTATGCCCTGTACACGAGAACTTACAATGTTGATGAATGTAAATTAGGTAATCGTTTTACTGCTTGTAGCAGCTGTGTAGTACCATTGTGTACATAAATATACCTATAAATATAACGTATGATTTTACAGTTTTTGGAAAATTTTTAAAAGCCTATAAATACATGTTTTTAAATAGGTTTTATGTCTTAATTTAATATTATTATAATTAACATCATATACAGGGTGTCTCACGGTGACCGTGACAAGAACTGTAAAAGCTAGAAATTTGAAATTTTGCACATACGATATTCCGTGTTTAATCTATTAAATAAACATTTTTGCCAAATGGCAGAACTTCCGGAAATACCGGAAGTGAGTATCAACATTTTTATTTTAAATAGAAACCAGGCAATTTTTTTTCACATTAGGATAATGTGTCATAAAATGTTTAATAGGTATGCTGAGAAAAAAAATTTTTCACTGTAAAATTTCAAAATCTTGTTTAGGAAATAAAATTGAAAGTACAAAGTGAATATGATTTGACAACGCAGCGGTAATTGTGCGTGCTGTCAATTATTATAAATTGGTTGTTTAAATACAAGAAGGATTATTTTGTTCTACATTTAGTTATTAAAACGGAAGAGACAATAATGCCGCGATAGTGCTTTATGTGGAAAAAGAAGCCTTTTACGGACGTTCAAGGACAAATGGAAAATATAACCTTACATATAGGTAGTAACGTTCATAGACGTAGAAAGAAATTTTAATGGCAGAAGTGATTATTTACTTAAAATTTGAAGGAGAAGCTTAGATTATTTTCTATTTTAAGGAGAGAAGTGTGTATCTGAAGATACACATATCTATCTTGCATGTCCCGTATTCATATTATACAGTATTTTTACAATGTTTACGGTGTACAATAATGTATTTAATATTGTTATAATTTATATGACCCTTAAATACAGTACGCCACTGAACATGTAGTCTTGTTGTTTTTTCTTCTCTCTTCTTTTCCTGCGCACTCTCTCGTCAGTGTTGGCTTCATGTTATAATAACGTTCGTACATGGAAAGGCGTATCTGTACGTTTCTATAATCTAAGAGGTATACCCTCTTCACAGTCTTGTAAATTGTTGAAACGTTATGTAATAGTCAATGGTAATCCCAAATTTGCACTTCTTTGCTTCCGGTAAATGAACTATTAAAACAGAATTTTAAATTTCGTAGGTTTGGTGGATACAAAAATAAAATGAACACACTATAGTACCAACATTTTTGTCAATTTACGAGCATAATTCCACAGAGCCTTTCCAAAATTTGAGCTTCGTCATCAGTTGTTGTTCTAATGAGGTGCTTCTTGGCAGTGGCGGAACTAAAAAATTTCAAGCCCCTGAATCCCATTTCCATAATTTAAAAAAAGTTTCCTTTTTAACATTTATTTATGCATTTTGTAATATAAAAGGAAAAGCTTATTTTAACATTTTTGGAGGATTTGGGTGGGACCCAGAGATTTGTCTCATTTGTCTATGGCCCCTATGCTATGATACGGTTCCTGCGCGGCGCGGCGGCGGCGTATCATACCGAAGGTTTCGTTTACGTGACCACTTGTAACAAACATAATCACGCATTGCTTCGGCCTGCGGCATTGTAGTTCCGCCACTGCTTCTTGGATGCCAAATTTCATCTTTGGGAGACCATTGCTTTGGTCATATTCAGCTAAATTTATTATGATTGGAAAGAAATCTTGAGCATTTAGTATCTTTTCTCTTTCATGCCGATTTAAAATTTTCATTTTCAGTATAAGCGATTGAATTTTTCCACATGCCTGGCGTCACAACATCGATTGCTTGACGATCTATGTTTAAACAGTTTCTCACTGTCTTTCCATCCCTACCAATATGTTTATTATAATCATTTTTGGTGATGTTCCTTATTAACTCGATTTAAAAATTTAAAAATACAGTGATATGGAAAAAGTCTTAAAACTTTGTGGCTATACTGCTCTGTTAATTGGTTAAGTAAATAAATTTTTTGTGCTATTTCTGAAAATAAACTGTAAACTTAGCTACAGGTAAATACAAAAAAGCATTTGCATTTATTCAAACGGTTAATAGGAGTTCAATTTTAAGCATGTTATCATTGTAGACAATTTCTTTGAATATCAACTTTTTTCCACGAGATGTTAGGTAGGTACTTCGATGAGTTGTGTATTATGGTATGGAGCGTTGTCAATAAAGATTACCGACGGTTCATTGTCTGCAATTGTAAGTTCAGTTACATGAAATGATGGGAGTGGTAGCGTATTCACTGTTTTCATACAATAATTCATATATTGCATTTCTAATCGAATCAACATTCAAATGCTTAATCTCTGTAACCGATTTACGGTGCGGACGATGTTTTGACGGCGAGATTAACATTTCGTTGTTCTTCACTGCTTTTGAAATGGCACTAACTCTAGAAGTGCTCACATTTAAAGCTTGGACTACTCGCTACAAGACAGTTGGAATATTACTATAGGTATTACTAAATGAAATGCTCTACTTACTTCTCTTATTGCTTGTAGAGGTAACAACGGGACCCATTATCACGCTCTTTTTCAAAATAATCCATTGAAGATGTTACAAGTTGTTTAGCGGTAGTGTTTAAATCCTTCGGCATCTTGATAAGTTAGTAAAGCTTTATGACAAAATTTGTTCAGAAAAGAATAGCTTTTTGAAAAAAATCACAAATTATAAAATGAAGTCAAACAAATACAAGTAACGAAATAATCTAACATATCCTAAAAAGCCCAAACTTAAAATAAAAATGTCACTTGATTTATCGATTGACAATGTTAGTGTGGTGTTAAGTTTGGTACGTCAATTTATACCATTTATGATGTGCATCGATAAGCTTTATGTCAGGAGCAGTTATCCAGCTCTTATAGAGAAAAGCATTGAAACTTGATTGTTTTTGGAAAAAGGGCACGTTGAAATACGAACTTTCCTTTTCAATATCAATAGAGGCTACAATTTCTGAAAATTCTGAAAATCTTCATGTTCTTTCTTTTCGAGATTCAGAGCAGTTTTAATGGTGTACTTTGAAGTTATTGTCAGAATCTTGGGTGAATGTGTAAATTAAGCATCTTGTAGATCTAACCTATGTCGTAACCTAATTTGGCCAACGAAATTCTTTTTCTTACTAATTTTCGATGCAAGTAGTAGGTAAAGGTCATCTGTTAAAGTTGTCATACGTACATTACTACATGTCACTTAGTAGGTGAAACATTCTTTCGTGTATGAGGGTGAATCAAATGTAAACCGGAACTATTTTGTAAAACTTTATTGCGACATACACTTGTTGTATCCTTACCTCAAATCGCGTTTATTTAATATCTATCCATTCCGACATATTTCTGTTCTTCTTTGTTATCTAATTTAAAATGGGACATTTTGAAAACTTTAGGCAATAAATCGTTTAAGGATGGCTCATCGTCGTTTTATTTTAAATGTAATTGTCTTTAATTTCTTTGGGATAATTAAAATCTGAGACGACAGTAGCATAAAGCAGAAGAATATATAATTTTCTTTAGTTTGCACAGTTATCACATTCATCTAGAAACAGTTTTTAACATTCTTTTTATTTTGTACTTTTCTTATTATTTTTTCGATTTTTTCCTCAAATGTTTCAAAATACTTTTTCACTAACACTATGTACCAAAGCTATAAGTTTAATTTTATATTACTATCACCTATCAAACTTTAATTAGTTTCTAAACGACTTCCAACTGAATCGATTTGCTGATGAGAAAAATTTGTCCGTCTTACGTTATGCATGGATTTTTTTAAAGCAGACATATGAATATTTTATTAGGGTTTACAACGTAACTAATCCAGAATTTTTATTATAGAAATAAGATTGATTTAGCATTTATGATGATTGCTTGCCTTTTATGTTTTATGGTAAAATTTGTTAATCGATTTTTAAACAAGCCTGCACAAGTGAAATTTATGTTTACCTGGAAATATGCATAAAGAACAATTTTTTTTTGGTATTTTTCGTTCTATTTGAGCGCGGTTGTTTTTCCTAATTCTAGGTCATCTTTGAAATGATTATATCCCATGCAAATCAAATGTCTACGTAATTATTTTGACTTTTATTGGTCTTTTACAGACTTCTTTATATATTCACTTTTTCTTTAACTGACGTAGCGAAAAACTCGCAATCTAATGATTGCACTAAAAACTTTTGTAATGTAACTGAATAAATTTCATTTTAGTAGTTTGAGGAAGTTCCGTCGGACTAACATCAACAACAACACCAACATGGTTCGTCTCCTTATTAAATAATAAATTTTCAATTAGCTCGAGTCGCAAACGCTTCATTACTTCCCGGCTAATCCAACGAGACGAGAGAACGAGATGTGGGTCAAACGAATTCTCTTGAATTTGCATGGTCTCTACTCTGATTTAAAATGACAGTCATTTCGTATTAATTCACGGTTCTCTAATTTCGAATTGTTATTAATGCAGTCTTTGTTGGATATAAATTCATTATTTCTTGAGAAATTTAGGTTGGTCGCATTTTTATAGGCAAAGTTTTCTAGAATGAGTTTAGTATAATTTTCTGCGTTAAATAGATTTTGTAAACAAGCGCGGTGAGAAAAATTAGTAATCGAGAACTCTGATCTTGCTTATAAATCACTGCTAGTTCGTCGGCTCATTTGAAGGTTGAAATGATTATATTTCTCTTAATTAGTCGGCATTCTCTTTGTAAACCTATAACACTATAAATAAGCGAACGATTGGAAAACGATCATACAGTTTATGGAATTCTGATCTATGGCAAAAACCTTCTATTTAAAATATTTTCGACTAAAAAATTCTGAACCAGTTGTAAACTTGTAAATTGTTCTTTTATTTTGAATCAATTATTAAATCAGACAAGAGACGTCTGTGGCAGGTAAATTATAATTTCTGACTCGATGTGAAATCAAACCTATAGTTAAATCTACATTTCCAAAATATGCAAAATGCTTTATTATTGCAGACGAGACATTTGATTCAAATACAATTTCAATGCCAAAGATTTAACCGCCCACTTTCCCAAATTTCAACCATAATTTTACCGATAAAGCCGACGAATCTTTGCCTACATTTTGGGCTACTCAGTAAAAGTAATTTTTTTCATTCTTTTCGTTAATCCTATTATAGATTGTTTTTAGTTATATTTTAACGCACTGCTAGCAAGTTTGTAACAGAGTGATGTGGAGTAGTGGGCGCAAAAGACGAAGTTTTTAAATGATATATTTCAATGAACTTGCGAGTACGCAACATGATTTGGGGACGAGTGCACCACTCTGCTTCCCTTTTAATCTTTCCACCAACCTTTCTATATTAATTTGGAAATGGGGTTTGACTAAGTGGACACAACTGTCTCAACCCTTTAGTCGTTTCGAACG
Source organism: Pyrocoelia pectoralis (assembly GCA_036250285.1). NCBI lineage: Eukaryota > Metazoa > Arthropoda > Insecta > Coleoptera > Lampyridae > Pyrocoelia > Pyrocoelia pectoralis. Next base: position 74,634,494 of record CM070075.1, on the reverse strand, counting down.
CCTCACTTCTCACCAACCTTCACCCTACACGTCGTGATCTTATACCTATAGTTCCTCTATTCTCTCCACTAAATCTTCGCTTATTCCTTTCCTCCTCATCATCTCCCACAGTTTTCCCCTATTCACATTATCAAACCCAGAAACAGGGCGTGCATCCTTCTTCTCTAGCTCTTTGTTCACCATCTGCTTCACTATGTATATATTATCCACCGGCCTCCTTCCCCTCTCCAGACAAGATGATTGAATAAAGATGTACTCTAAATTTCATTCTTCATACCTAGTTATAAACGTACAGAGTGGTTCATTACTGCGTCAAAGCTCCATACCAATTTTATTATTGCAATGACAGCAATGATTCATAAACTAAAGAGTGCCGAGGTGCGCGTGTACATTTGACAATTTATGAATTCAGCAATAGATATTGTGCTATACTTATTTTTTGAAAAAAGTGTTAAAAAAATAATTGTAAAAAAATGACTGCAACCCTCTATACGCAGAAACTATTAAAGTTATTGAAATGCGGTTTTCGTCAATCGATTGCATTCGGGCCAAGGACGAAAATGCTGATATTACTTTTGATGAAATCACTTCCGGTATAATCTAAAATGGCGGCACTCATTTTTTTTATAAGATAAAGTTGCAGTTTTTTGGTACGAGGGCAGGAAGTCTCGTGGCAATACTTGCTAGAATTTTTTTGTTTGTATTTGTGAAATAAGTTGCTGAAAATATCTTGTAGTTTTATAAATGGTGACACCTACCAATACTTCTCAATAAATTTTGGAATAGTTTACAGGTTTGTCGTATTCCACGTTCCTATACCAGTGAAGTATGAATCATTTCTATTTTTTCAATATCGCTCTTTGTAATTTCTACAAAATAAATAGTCCGGGAGCCGGTAACCTTTTTTGCAATTAATTAATATACTTTTTATACTTCGTGAGCGGCTTTATTTTAACGAGACGGTAAACTTTTTCCTCTGCGAAAATGTACGGGGGTGTGCAGGGAAAAACACGTTGATTTCTAAATTACAAAAAGATGGATGAATATCATGGGAAAACGGCCCAATTAATTTGTGGGACAAAGTGGTCATTTAATTAAGCAAATATTTACTAAGCTACAGAAAAAAATCAGGTTGATATTCATTATTTTTGTTGATGTAATAATACCTACATGTCTTCAGATAGGGACACTCTTGATGGACTCATTTTTGTTGTAGGACAAATGTTATTTTGAATTACTTACAAAAAAACTTAACAGTTAGCTAAAAAATTAACTGTTCTTAATCAATTTTTTGTAATTACCACATCAACGTGTTTTACCCCTGCGCACCCCGTAGGACCCATTTGCGAAAATTTTTGCAAAGGAAAAAGTTTGGCGTCTCGTTAAAATAAAGCCGCTCACGCAGTATATAAAGTATATTAATTGATTGCAAAAAAGGTTGCCGGCTCCCGGGCCAAAATGAAAGAAGATATAATTCAATGAAATGTTTAATTTTCTTCAATGGTCATCTAAAGTTCCAAGCTTTACTTTATTTTGGTGTGGAGGCCAGTTTTGAAGTTTACTGTCGCCTCCTCTTTGCAAGTTTTCCTTTGGCTAATACGGGCTTAGCAAGAGAATTATTTTTATAAATCATTGTAACATAATAAATGCATGTCGATTTAGTAGGAAAATTGGTGATAAACATTGTAGTGTTAGTGCCTTCTTACAAAGTATACAGAGTACGTCAAAAGTCCTGCGTTGTCTACAAAAAAATTATGATGCCAATCGTTTATCTCCGGTTTAGAAGGAAATGCCATCAATATATTTTTTTTAATGGGACACTCAATAAAATGGTAACATGCTTGTTATACAAAAAAAAACTGAGTTTAATAATATGGAATTAATTATCACGCTGGCGTAGTAAAACATACGAAGTTAAATGAAAATGGTGCTAAAATAAGTAAAGTAGAAGAAATTGAAATTCTAATGATGAGTGAGCATCGTGATAGAGGCAATGCGTGCAAAAATTTCGTTCGATGTATCTTTGAACGTACTTTTTTATTGGGAAAAAATATACAGGATGCATTTTCGGATAAATTGGAATAAAAAGCAATGGATATTATTAGTAGTAAATTCTTTGCTCTTTACTGTATATACGTATTATACACACCAGATTTTTAAAAAATCGTTTTGCAAACAACGGAAATATTCGACCGTTGTTATTGTATAATCGGTTACCTATTCAAGCTAAAATCAGGAAAATTCTCTTGCAATGTATACTTAGTTGCCTACCCTATACGAATAATGGGAAATTAAATTAATTTATGAGATTGGTCCTGTAAGGAAAGTAGACATAGAAATTGTTCTAAAATTTAACTAGTCACAGTAGGCCATCATTGGATAAGCTGTGTCAGCGTCCACCAATTTCAACATTTTAACCCTGACGTTTTGAATTGGCGTCAGTTTCAGTACTTCGGTACTTTTACCTAAAAACATCAAAAAAATTATCATCGTTCATCGACATCACCTTCATCTCAATATACTGCTTTCAAGTGGAGGTTGTGAGTTTTTCTCTGTTATTTAACAACCCACCAAATTAAGGGATTAATGTTTTAATTGCAATAATTAGTTATATTCCCTAAATATGAAAATGTGCTAGCCGTACTGAAATAGACTCGCTAGAAAATTGAAGAAAATTTGCATGTAAAAATGAGAACAACTTGTTATTCACGTCTGCTGCTTCCAACAAGAAATTTCATTCTCAATCCAACATTCGAGATAAGTTCTTCGATTAAGTGGTAGTTATTTTTCTATTGTTATCTTATTTACCTGTTGCCAGAATGCTACAAATAGTTATGGTGAAAATCACGTGAAGTATAGTTTCTCACTCACCATCAAAGGTTGCAAATAATTGGACCAGTTCAATGCCTCCAACTTTCCAAATAAGCAATGGTACATTTTGTATATGTTAAAAAAATCGAAATGAGAAAACAACAGCATGATTATGTTAAACAATAAACGCCGCCATTCTTTCATTTGCTTTATGGGAAGTACCATCTTCACTCAAAATAATTTTTTTCTAGTTTACTTAAACCAAATTACCTATTTACGTACAATTTTGATAATATTGTACGTATATAATTTAAAGTTAGATAGATAGATAGATATTTTATTGATGTAGTCAAATGTTACAGTTTGTTACACAAGTCAATGAAGCTGCATTTAATAACTAAAATTTGATAATTTAAATTAAAATAGGTAAATAAGCAAATGAGTTCAAAGTCTTTATATCTCAACTGGAGTATATTTATTTATATATATTATATAGGTTGTGGCGACTAGTTTCGGCCCGACTAGGCCATTATCAAACCAATAAAACACTCTAAAAGCTAAAAATTGGATTGAGTGGTGGTCTTTTTAAATCCGTTTTACTGGTAAGTCGCTTCACTGTTTGTTACCTGTTGCACCACTCAATCCAATTTTTAGATTTTAGAGTGTTTTATTGCCTTGATAATAGCCTAATCGCCACAATCTATATATGTATAAATAAATAATTATACTCCAGTTGGAATATAAAGACTTTGAGCACATTTGCTTATTTACCTAACTTCCTCATGAATCCCAACTTTAAAGACAAGGATCTACAGAGTTATTTGGTTATCTTGGGCAAAGTAACATACTGAAGCACTGTTACATATTTTAATGTAAATAAAAATGCTATTTGATGTAAATATTTTGGAAAATAATGTTGTGTAACGCAAAAACGTAAAAGAAAAATTCCCTTTTGTAATTTTATTTAGCGGGAAAACCTTTCACTTTTTGCCCTTTTCTTAACATTCATCCACGTTACGTATGAGTTCGGATACTTTTTCTACGTAATCTACGTATGTATCTTGTTTATGTTTTTTTGACTCACATTGGACTGAAAATTTACTAATACCTAAAATCTTTCAATTATCAAACTGTCGTCCATTTGTTCGGAACTTTTATCATAATTATTACTAATTGTGTCGTTCGCATTACAATTTTAATGAACTAATGATATCGGAGTAAAGATCGTCGTTTTAAACATCTACCTTTAATCGCTATGAATTCACGATTACTTTTTGACAGCAACCCTCTTTAACATCAATTCCTTCAATTAATAGTAGATGTTTTGTGCACTACCTTACGTAATCAATATATATTCACTTCCCTCTAGCGTTACAAATTGGCGAACCCATTCATATCCAACATATTGCACGGATTCGTTAAGTGCTTCTGTAATTTGTTGAATTATAATTGATTCCTATTCATCGTTTAAGGGATTAATTTTAACTATAGGTACTATTGAATGCAAACGAAATGAAGGTATAAGGTAAGTGAAAGGGTGGCGGAATCGTGAAGTCAAATATAATTTTTCCCTATACATACTACATATCTAAAGAACCATTTATTACTTGTACCAAGTATCAAAAACTTAAACTGGAGGGGTTGTTCGTATAACATTTGAAAAGTTCGTGGAAAGAGGAAATAGATTAAAATAATCTAGCGCGCGGCGGTAGAGCATAAAACAAATTATCGCTTTAAGCGATCCGGATTTCTACAACTGACATTAAAATGGTTTACTACACATTCGCAATAAGTTGCGTATTTATTGTTGGGGACCCCAAATTCTGCAGTCGCCATAAACGCGTTAACGATCCATGATAAGAGATTAAAATCAGCAAATGGGGCAAGCACGTGCCACTAGTTTTCTAAAAGAAGGGCAAGGTAGTATATGTATTATAAAGTTTCTAAACGAAGTTATTAAAGTGTTTATGTGTGTTATGGGCGTGTTTACCTTATCTAAATACTTTCAAAGCATTGTCATATTCTATACCTATAGTAACCGTAATAAGATGACAGGACAGTGTTTTGAAATATTTTCAGTAAATTACACTGTCTCTTATCGATACATTAAATGCGTTTTTAGGTCGAAGGTGATACTAAATACTTACTTATTAATGCACGTGCTTCAACTTTCTTGGTGACTATTTCAAATATTTGGACAATTTCTTTCTGTCTCGTTATATAAAAAAAATAGTAATGCATACGTCCTCTTCTATGCAAAAATTTTTGAACAATTGAAATTAAAATTTATAATACAAAATGAAAAACTTGTCCTGTACGAGTTTTGGAAGCAACATAATTGAGCTAACAAACTTCAAACTGTAGTTAGTTCATTGCTAGGGGGAGTATGTTAATGGTGAAATATTTTCTATTTCTTTATGTTTTAACAATCTGGAATGGCAACTGGAAGTCAAAAATGGAATACAATATGTTACCATATTTCACAGAAATTGTGTAACGACAATGGTGTCGTCGGTTGAATTCACTTCATCGTTACATAAATATACTATGTGTAATAAAACATATAGGAAAATCTTCTCTTATGTACTAGGTAGTATACAGTCCGGGAGCCGGTCGCCTTTTTTTGCAATCAATTTAGTATACTTTTTATATTTCGTGAGCGGCTTTATTTTTACGAGACGCCAAACATTTTCCTCTGCGAAAATGTTCGCAAATGGGTCCTACGAAGGTGTACAGGGAAAACACGTTGATTTGGAAATTACAAAAAATGATGAATGTCATGGGAAAACGGCCCAATTAATTTGTAGGACAAAGTGGGCATTTAATTATGCAAATAAAAAAATCAGCTTGATATTCATTATTTTTGTTAATGTAGTAATGTCTACATATATGTGAGATGGGGACACTCTTGATGGACTCATTTTTGTTGTAGGACAAATGTTATTTTGAATTACTTGCAAAAAAACTTAACAGTTAGCTGAAAAGTTAAGTGATATTAATCAATTTTTTGCAATTCAGTTACGAAATGTCATTATTTTGTCACCTATTTTCAGTGACAAAATGTTATTCATTATGTCACTCAGTGACTGTCACTGTCACTGAGAGATTTTATTGTTGTGATGGTTTATTTCCATAGCAACAAACAAGGATTGCTTTGAAAATATCCGACGTCAAATAATTACCAAGTAGGTACTTAGTGCAAAAAACACGTTCATTTTGCAACTTGTTATATAAATAGCTATTTTGTAATTACCGTGTTTTACTCCTGCGCATCCCGTAGGACCCATTTGCGAAAATTTTCGCAGAGGAAAAAGTTTGGCGTCTCGTTAAAATAAAGCCGCTCACGAAGTATAAAAGAAGAAGAAGAAGAAGAAGAAGAAGAACTAGAACAAATAATGAATGATATACATGTATAAATCCAATACAAAAAGATTTTGTTCTTAAAACGTTTTCAAACCAGTCTATCTTTTGGTTCCAGCCCTACTTAAATCTTTCTATACTTTTCGGTTGTCCCCTTTTCCGCCTAATTTCTATTCCAGCACCTCGTATAAACATTTCCACCACCTGCGTGAGGGTTGGTCGGGTTATCGCCTTACAGATTTTCATTTTACAGTTTAAATGCAAAATCTGGGCATATGACACGACGCCGAATGCCCACAACGTTGACACGCTTTTTTGATGGTCCATATCGCCGACTAGGGACACTACGCCGACAGTGGCCACATCGTCGACAAGTGTACAAGGGACACTTCGCCGAATTTTTCTCTGTGGACACAACGCCGGCAATTTTAATTGCAATTACCTAACGTAATATCATTATTTTTAAACTTATTTGCGTAATTAAATGTTGCACTTGACTATGAAAAAGTATCAATTGAAAAAAAAATATACTAAACCTGCAAATAACCTAGGCGCTTTAATGGCAATCAACGTTTAAGTTTTGCATTTTGCATTCTGCAATTAAAATAAAAATTCGGCGAATTGTCCCTTGTACACTTGTCGACGATGTGGCCACTGTCGGTGTAGTGTCCGTCGGCGATGTGGGCATGGTCGGCGTTGTGTCCCTTGTACATTTGTCGATGATGTGGACACAGTCGGCGTAGTGTCCGTCGGCGTAGTGTCCCTAGTCGGCGATATGGGCCATCAAAAAATCGTGTCGGCGTTGTGGGCATTCGGCGTAGTGTCATATGCCCGTTAAACAATTGCGGATAATTCGTTCTCCCACCTGAGCCCTTTATTAAATTCTTGCTTTCTTTATGAGATTTAATAGCCACAGTTGTTCTTCCTACTATCCCCCCCAGTGGGGTAGCGAGGGGGGGGGCAAGGGGGCACCATGCCCTGGGCGCTACTCACATAGGGGCGCCAAATGGTCCGCAAAAAAAAATTGCTGGATAATTTTTATTTTTATTATAGTTGATTTCTAGAAAATATATTTTAAATTTAGTGCCAGTGTAATATAATAAATGTTAATTCCCAAATAAAAAGGGAAAAAAGGAACACTAATAGTATCAATCAAACTGTAATAATATATTCATAATAGAATATAGAAATGGTAATGCCACGTCTTTTCTACTGGCAGGGCTGACTCGATCTGTGTCTATCAGCAGTCAGCACTTCCTTATGGCATCTACTGTGCTATTAAATATATGTATCTCTTTCAGAGATAATAAATATTTACTTTTTCATTGTTTTAAAACTGCGTGTTTTTAAAATATCTACTTAATAAATCTCTAACTCACTGACCGACTGACTGACTGTAACTGACAGACAAGCCACAAGTTGTGACTTTATTTTACTTTATTTATTTATTAATTTGCGAGTATATTTTACATAATACATATAATATTATATGGTTTTCGAATGGGGGGGTGGGGGGGGGGGCTAAAAAGGTATTGTGCCCCGGGCGCGAGTTAAGCTCGCTACGCCCCTGATCTCCCCTATTAGTCTAGCCAATTTTGAGTGTATTTAGCAGTGCGATTCCTCTGTAGTTATGACATATCGTTTAAATTTTTTGTTCGTTTTTTGCCCAGACTCCCACTCCTGCGGCATTCTTTCTCCATATTTTCTTTATCATTTCATCAAAATCTTTTTAGATCTGATCCTCGGTACTGACACAACTCTATATTTATCGTGTCTCTGGGTTGTGACTTCCCATTTCTACTGTTATTAACTATTACATCAATTTTCTGTCTTATTGGTTCATCTGGGTTTTTTCTTCATTTAGGATTTCTATTTCGTCGTTTCTTGTATCGCGTCGCTATCCGCTGGTAAATTTTTAAGTGATCCTCTCACAGCTGTTTTTGTGGCTCATGAGATAACGTGTACTCGTGTGTGGAGTATAGGTATGGTGACCGTAACGTGTCATGTTACCAGCTATATTTTCAAGGGTAGTATTCAATATCTTATTGTTGAAAAAGAAAAAGAAAAGAAAAACCTACCCTAAGTCTGAAAGAGGTTATATTTCGTGCTGGACCGAGTCACAATATGTTCAGCAACTCTTCTCACCTGTTTTCAAGTGTAATGCTTTTTATAAATAGCGTCATCTCCATCTATAAATACTTGTTGATCCATCTTCAGCATCAGTTTCCTCTGCTGAATTATTTTCCTTAATTTTTATTTCTTGCTCCATATCCGTCATTGCACTTTCTTTATTATGAAGAATATCCTCATCATGTGAATCATCGTCGTCTTATAGTATTGTGTAGCCATCCCCTTCATGTTTCTTCCATGAACCGCTGCAAAAAAGCAGTTGTTTTTCCATTCCAACATCCAAAAATTGAGCTATAACAGGCTAACAAAGATAGAAGTGGCCATTTGCAGTGTATTCGTGTATTTAAAGAGTACTTAGCCCAGATACGAAAAGTATTAAGCATCACATCGTTACAACAAATATTAGAATTGTATGGTTAACGGTCTATATGATTTATATACACGTTCAAGGCAGTTTACTGGAACAATCATTACCTTCATAAGATTGTTAGAAAACATGCCTGATGGAATGGTGTAACTGTAAACTAATGTAGAAGATGTCGATACCTGTGGGAAAGTATTTTGCTAGAGGAAGAATGCCAGATCTAGGTGGCAACTTTGGTATTTTAAATAAGATTGCCATAAAATTGTAAAGATTTTATGTGACACTGCTTGTAGATTCATTAATGACACTATATGAGGATAAATTCATATGAAATGTGGGGTCCGTGAAGTTAGCAGAACATTAAAATGTGACCTTTGACAGTGTAATCTTAGTAATAGGGAAAAAACCGTACGAGTTGGAGTATGACTAGTTCCACTCAATTTGAGTATAATTATTTTTAAAACTCTGTTGTAATAGGTGCAAGACATTGTTAGATATAGAGCTTTTTTGCCGTATTCTGCTAAGTTGGTGAAGTTTCTGATCGACTTTATTGTACCTTTACAGTGTTTTAAAATACTAGTATGGATACAACATTTCCAAGGAAACTAACCTCAATACAGTATAGACTGGAATCTAATACATGCCACAACCTCCATTGAGGCTACAATAAAGCACCTTTTGTGTGCGTACTATGACTCTCGGAATGTATTTGTGCCGATGGCCTCGAGATGAGCGCAAGCAAGTGTTTTGAATAGGGACTAAGGCTTACCTTTCGCTTCATCATCGACGCGTTTACTTGGAACACTCAGCTAAAAAGTAATACTTCATTTATTAATGTTGACTTTCGATTTCTTCTTTTTCTTGTATACTAATGAATTTATTTAACGTTGTATTCCTGGGATCCATATAAAATCCAAATTTAAAATGGTGGCGTACGGGAGCAGAAAACAAAGAACATGAAATCCATGTTAGAGAAACACATTGAATTTGCTGTATTTTCACCTAAATTGACTATAGAAAGAAAACAGTTTGTTAGTATACTTGTTGTCTTGACATTTCGTTCGTAAATTATTATTGTTTTTAATTTTTAAATGTTGCCTACAAAGAAAAGGCGAAGTGTAACATTTGAACGAATTGTAGATATACGAACTGGAAAGTGTGTGGGTAGTTATTAATATGGTGGAACGTAACAAAACCCCTTACAACACACTATTGCGGTAGACCCTAGTCTAGGAACCAACAAGTTTTTCATCTTTCTTATTATCCATTATTTCCATAGGATTAAAGAATATGACCCACTGTGTCTTAATGTAACTTTTTTACTTACCCAAACACCAGCGGATAATCTATTGCAATTCTTAAAACGAACGAAAGGAAAAAGAGAGCATAGTCAGAGCCGGTTCTACCAAAATCAAAAATTCGGCGAGACTGATTAGAAGCAAACTTTGCTTTTGAAACAAAAAAGGAGAAAAGGCCGAGTCCATTGAATTTGTAGCACGACTAACACTTTTTCCAATACCGTTAGAAGTAAAGACTGTGGAACCCGTTCAATTCAAATGGAAGAAATGTGCCTTTCTGGTTACGCTTGGAAAATGTATCACTACAATTTCCACCACTGGAACAATTTTCAAATAGATAAATTTCAAGTAAAACCAAAAATGTAAGATACATAATGATTAATGATGTGTTAAATTAAGCTGAACTTGTCGAATAACGCTTGTAAATATGCACGTCGTAATTTACCCATTCGCTTTTTGCAAGATGAAATATGTCGTGCAATAAGCAATTAGGGACATAAATAACTCCTCTGCATTGTGCATTAAGTATATAAGAATAATGTCTTTATTCGTGTATATTGTCATAAAAAGGACATCAGCAACTTTTGATATCTACTAGTTAAAATAGACTTTAAGTGCCTTCGTACGCGCCTAATTTATCACCCTTCAAGACCAAAATTACTTATTTAAGTACATTTCGGTAAAATTATATTGAGAAAATTAACATGCGAATTTTATGGCAAACATATTTTGTCGTGTCAAATTACACCCCCAGAAAGATCACACCAACTGATTGGTCCTAAAAGAGAACGGAAAGTGTTGACATTTGATTAATGTCTGGTTTAAGCTTAAAATCCATAAAAAGTAACACATTTTGGTAGTAAACATGAATTTGTTAATTCTATAAAGCTAAATTTATGTAAATAACTGTGTGAGAGATATCTGAAAATCATTGAAGGTTGGTACCTACACATTGTGTTTAAATTTGGTATAATAATAGGGTATTTATTCATACTTTTCAGTGTATTAATTTTGATAACTACACTTTAAAAAGAATGGTGCGTTTGAAGGTAAAATAAAGATAAAAATCTTTTCGATGCTTTTATACCGATTTAAAGCCAATAACAATCTCCATAACCATCAAGTGTCATTCTTGAGCACGAACACACGTGTAACACGAAGCCCTGAATTCTGAACTTTATAGTTTATGTCGAACGGTGGACGAATATTCGTTTGCCTGAATGACCTGGCAAGGTTTACGATGTCTCTTTTTAAATTTTTAAATGTCATATCTTAAAATGAGATTCGGTCATCTAAATTGTATACCTTAAAGATATTTTTGGATGAATCACGTTACTCTGGTCGACTGTGTTGGCCGTAATTGTTTGGATAAGTTACCCCTGTGACCGTTCAGTCTGACCTACACGGTTATTTATGCCGTATGAGTATTAAGTTTTACGAGTTTAAACGTAAAATTGGCGTTTTTAACGTGACTGTTAAACTTTTCAGGTTAACACCACATGCCTTTAAATTGAGAAATACGTTTAGAAAACTTTCAACCGGTCACCATTTAATTTTGGTCTCGTTTTATTTTCTTATGATTTTCTTTTAAAGTGTACCACACACAGATGCATGTGACAAGTATTCTCATAAAAGCGAGATAATAGTGTACATTTTTCCTTATTCGAAACAACAGTGGAAAGCTCGAAATTACAGTTTACAAAATTTATTTTCTTTTCGCGTATAATAGTGTGTTGAAAATGCGCGTTAACGCGTTTAATTATAAAAAGTTTTTGATAATATACATTACAGGACATTGCTTGAAGAGATTCAAGTTTAAAGAAAACTTTTTTAATTTATTACCCCAGTTTTTTATACGTCATTGTTAGATTATGAAAAATGTAATAAAATATTGCATTACGGCCCATTAATCCACGCGACCTGTTTTTGGTTTTTAACATTATTAAAAAATCACCGTTTTTAAGGATGGAGGATATAATCCCAGGTAGATATATAACTAATTTAAGTAGAAGGTCAAATTAATATCGGAAGGGAAAAAAACCAAACACGTGAGAAATTTTTATGTGGACGAATTTTTTTGTGTAGATTGAAAGGTGTAATTGTAGGGTTTGTAGTGTAAAATTAGGTGTTGTAGAGATGTCGACCGTGTACTGTAGACTTGATCTAATTTCATTAACCATTGCGTATGAAAATAATGTATAACAAATCTTATTATTATGTAAAATTATTGCTAAAATTATGTACTTATGTAACAGTTACCGAAAATTCACTTAGAAAAAATTCATGTTCGTTTCGGTATCTTAATAAGGAAAAAAATTAATATACTGAACTTTCTAAATGACGAAGCAAGTCGCTAACAAGAACGAAATGAATAAGAATTACTATTCGGAGTGGCGTAACTACAAAATTTGCCCCTCCCCTCCCCATACAATATAATATCACTCAATTTCTGCCTAGGATAAAAAATTATTTTTAAGTAATTAGTAACAATTACAGAGAGATACTCAATGATTCGGGTATTAAAAAATTAATCCAAAAATAAGTGTCTACAGAAGATCAGAAAATAGTGAAATGATTTTGAGGCGCCATTTATTTTATTTATAGTTGTCGGTATAGAGAGCTGTCGCGCTCTTTCAGGCTTTTCCGGCAAGATTCAAAATAAATGTTACAATACAAATTAAAACAAAGGTTTGCCGTCAGTTCTGTTCTTTTTCAGACACGAAACGTGCGACGGGTCGACACAGAGTACCCCAAGAGAGGCGCATCGGCGAGCCTAGGCGGTATAGTTCATGTGGTTTGTTGCGAAACCCTTTTTTTTTCTTTAGAAACTTGCACAATTGAAAGGTGCCGACATGTAACTTTTAATTATGTTATTTTCTTTGTCCGCCCCATGAAGGGGGGTTGAGAGCATCAACTGTTATAAAAAATGTACGGATTATTTTGAAGTCTTATTTTCACTAATTAGATTTGAAAACAGGACCTGAATTGGAAGTGTGCATATAGGACCAACACGCATTGCGTGGGAGTTTGTGGGTGTAGCTAAGCTAGCAGATATTGTATGAACCATATTACGTTTAAGGTAAAAATAGATCAAAAGGCCCCAGTAATGTCACTTGTTCACCTTTTTCTGACTTTCTGAGGCCTGCTAAACATGAATATACTCAGAAAAGGTTTCTAGCATTTACGGAGCGTATAAATTTAGACAAATTAAAATTCATCAACGTTTTAAAGTAAGTGACGCTAATTAGCCGAGGTTTTATTTAAATTATCTGTTAATAGAATTGTTTCACTAACATATGTCAATCAAAATTGTTTGGTTGGTATGTCAGTAAGCTAATGATGATCTTAAGGAATAGGGCACCTGCCCATTGATGTCAACATTCCGCAGTTAGCCTGCAGATTTTGTTCTTTTCGCTCTTATTTTATTCTTATGTTACCCCATAAGCCGGAGAATATCGACATTAGCTTGGTTGCGGAACCTAACCTCGTGGTTGCTGGCACATTGTTCAATATCGTTTTTCAATAATAGGATGTTATGGTACCAATGTCCAGTTGCTTACTGATGGTAACGGTGTACTTAATGTCTAAACGCATCCAATATTTTAAATATTCAGTTCATTATACGTATAGTTGTATAGATCGGATTTCCTTCCTACTAACCATACATTTTTTTAAGTAAACATCGAGTATTTTTGGCAAGTTCACGTATTTCGTATTTCAGGGCATAAAAGATTATCTTGATTATCTTCGACATTATAATCGTTCGTGACCACAGTAGGCTATCATTGGATAAACTGTGTCAGCGCTCACCTAATTTCAACATTTTACTCCTGACGTTTTGCATTGGCGTCAGTTTCAGTACTTCGGTACTTATTATTAAAAAACATAAACCTTCATCTTCGTACATCGTCATCACCTTTATTCAAAAAAATGTATGCTGTTTTTAAGGGGAGGCTGTGAGTTTTCTCTGTCATTTATTTGATTATCTTCCATATTCGTATTTTATGACAGAATTTGGATAAAACGAAAGGCGGCTAGATCAAATTTTCAATTTTAAAATTAAGAAATTACCAACCACCACAAAAATCCATAAATCGACTAAAGTAAAAAAATTTGTTTAATAGCGGCATAAAAAGGGCAAATTACAAAAAATAGTATAAAAAACACGTTTCATAAGACCCCAAAATAATTCGTGGCTGGGCCACTCATTTTTTAAACTTGAATTCGTGCTTCAAGGTTGGTGTTATGAAACTTGTTTTTTAATATACTATTATAAATGTGTGTCAGCTCATGGAAAAGTATACTGAAAACGACAACAACAAAGAAGTGATTATTTTACCGTCTAAAGAAGTGATCATCGTAGACGTCATACACAGATTTATGCTTTTCGTTTAAGCAAATAGGGTCATGAAGTTAAGTCTACGAGCGAAAAGGATCATTTTCTACTTTGTCCATGGTGTAGTGTTACCTTCAACCCCTAAATGATTAACAATTTCTTCGCCCGCCCACCTCAGACCCCCTAAATGCCTCCCCTGCATCCATGGTTAATTCTTCCCTACGATATGCCCCGGGAATGTTTCAATAATTATTGCTTTTCTTTAAAAAATTCAGGTGTCTTACGTACCTACTAATTGACAAAATTATGCAGTATAAATGTTCATTTCTTGCGACCCTAAAAACGCATTGTTTACGCCATTGATCCATAAGTAGCTATGTGTGCAGTATGAATTTTGGTATAATTGAAGCAGCTTTAACCTCAGAAAGGAATATCATGCACATTTACTACTTTACTTCTTGTACAATTTCATTCCATTTTCAAATAATATTAGTGCCACTGTTGCGTGTAGATAGATTGTTCATAATTAAAACATAATATTGGCCTGATTCCACTCGTCTATTACGTTTACAACGGAAGGATGCATACGGATCAAACAGGATTCAGTTACGCGGAAGTCTGTACCTAACTGGAAACATAAGTGCCAAAACATTATTTTGCAGAGACAGCATGGTCACACTACAGAAGAAAATAGTACTTAAACAAGTATCAAAAGTTGCGAATTCTTATAGAATTATAATTTCAACCACCTTCAAATCTGTTACTAATTATGGCAAGCCCACCTCAGACACAAGGGTGTATATTTTGACTTTAACGGCCTCCCGACGGTGAACGGCAGATGCGATCAAAAAATTTACCAGGGATTTGGAATCAGCAAAGAATTTCCTATAAGATGACACCATTTCCAGTTTTCTAAACCCTGTAACATCGCGCAACGCACAGACACACCGACATCCGGACGAATTTAGTAATCAATTTTTTGAAGGTGGTTGAATATTCTGTCCAAAGCCTCTAACAACTGTAATGGGTCTTCTTTATTGAAATGATACATATTTTAATAGTCAAATACCTTTCCTTGTAACAATAGTTATCGTATAAACTAATTAATTAGAGAAGGAAGGCTAAAATTGTGCCTTTTTGTAAACTACCATACCAGTTAGTTACCATAATAGACTCACTCGTACTTTTTGAACTTTTCTTGCAAGCGCTGCGATCACTGAGTACCTAGAAAACAAGAATCTAAATCTTTGTTGTAAATTATTTTATACATTAACATTTAATAATTTCAGTTGGGTGTTATGTTTGATCGATATCAGTACGAATTGAATTGTCTTTCCACGTTATTGGAGTACACTCTTGAAGAAAATTTCACAAATTTGGTTTTTTGCTATCATTACTGTTTGGATGTAATAATTAAGAAGAACGTGGACCAATAATAATTTAGCAAACATTACTTTTTATAGCGATCAAACCTTATTCAAATTAAGCTACGGTCAGTTTTAAAACAAGAACAAAAACGATTGCTGTATGCTCTTTAGAAACTGGAACCAGTACATTCTAATGTCATCTTGGGATGATAAAAAAATTAACATTCAAGGTTTAAAAAAATTCATTCATAATTGATTCACGAAATCTACATATGTATAATTTATATAATTTCTGTTAGTTGTCCAATTAAATGCCCTTGATCTAATTTTTGGCGATAGAAAAAAAATATATACTATTTCGAAAATAACATTATCGCTAATTATAATAAAATAAGAAGGCGCCATAGACTAAATGACAATATGACCTCTTTTTACGTGCTAGTTTGTCTTGAATCACAAACTTTACGTAGTTTAAAACGAAATTTGGGCCTTTTAAAGGCAATCACCTACATACCGAACCATTAAACCTTTTCTATATCTATTTCAAGTTACATTAGGTTACAAAATCTTTGTAGAGCAAACAATATGAGTAATTTCGGTTAACCTAGATATGCGCAATTACATTTGTGTATTTATCGTAATTATCACTAGAAAACGAATTTCCTTGATTCTTGCACATGCCATAAGGCTTTCCTTTTTCAACCTTTTTCGCTAGATATTGTTTCTTTTTCCGAAAGATAAAGTCAAGGTTTTGCGGTTTTGCCGTGCGGTTGTAATTCATTTTTAATATATTAGCCACAAAATAAAATTACGTGTCAGAGGAAAAATTAAGTTTACTACATATATATTAAATTAAGCTTATTACGTTATATTGCGTTTTTTTACCTTTATAAGATGTCGAAAATTTGTATCATAATCAGATTATTTAAATACAAAGTGTTTCAAGCTTAAAAATTCAGGATAACGAAAGTATGCTTATTAGGTCACGGTTAATGATGTTAGTTAATTAATATGTTCGTGTAAATAGTAAAATGTTCTTATTTAAAGCAAATTATGGAATATAATTGATAAGGGTGTGATAACATTTCAAGATTCATTTATATAAATGGTTGTAATTTATTTCTAGAATAAAAAATTTAATTTGCGTGTTTAAAGTAACCCTTATGGTCGCTAAGGGATCGAATTGTGTGATCACACGTAATTACCAAACGACATGAAATTTAGAGTATACCTAAGTACGTTTATAATCGTGCGAGACATTTTACAAAAAAAATCAATTTCAAATTATACTATATTTATTTTGTGTTAATAATTATTAACATTGCTTAAATGATCATGAAATGTTACGTGTTATATTTCTGTGTGTAATTGGATTCAAATATCCTTATCTTATCACGAAAGACATATACTGCAAATATAATTCTGCTATGTGTATACGACGAACATTTCATCTTCTACTCAAGGAAATATCCCGCAAAAATTATTTTCAAAACTAAGGGATATAGAGTTGTTTCCATTACACTAACTAGTGTAGGGACCTCTTAACTCACCCATTAAAGTAAATATTAGCTTTCCCTTTAAAACGCACGCTTATCATGTGTCGTATTTCGAATCGATGGCTCTACAAATACACTACCGTTTTTATTGGTAGTAAGTAATTTTGGAGGAGGGTTATGTAGGTGTGCTAACATAATTTGGGTTAACGGTGTTTCGCACAGAGGGTAGTTCTATTTACCTTATGATACGCGAATGCACTTTGGTGTGTGGTAAGTTTTTCTGTGTTCGGTGTGATGTTGGTCTGCTGACGAATAGTTTGTTGAAAACAGTATAATATGACTTATTTCTGATTTTCCAATGTTCGTTGCCTAGGTAGTTATACATATAGGTAATTCAAGAATTGAACCTGCCCTTGACAAAATTGTCACCATGGGCTCCAATCTTTCACCCTTGTTAGCAGAAATTTGTATAAATGAACTCGAATACGGATTCACGGGCTTCGCTTGAATTTTTAAAGCTTGACATAAAATCAAGTCAAGTCTACAAAAAACCAGGTCAAGCTTAAGTATTATCCGAGCCAAGCGTATGTGTGGACAAGCTTGAGTTATCAAGCTTTCAAGCTTTTCCCAAGCTTTCAAGCTTATACTTCTAAGCATTTTTTTACTATTCCACGGAACATAGTTCTTAGAAAATCTAGCTGATGATTTTGCATTCAACCATAAAATATAAAATATATTCATTCGGTATAAAAGAAGTACCTACGTGTCATTCAGGGTATATTTGAGATAATCTTCAATCTCAAAATCGCAATGGGCGCAACGGTACCTTGTACAACATCTTCTGTACGTCACGCTGTAACACTAGTTTTTAATATTCATAGTATCTATCATAATATTTATTTGCAAAATATGCTACAATTACTTGATAACATAAGGACCAACTAGACCAACTACTTGTCTTGCTCATGTACAACATCGACAATATTTTAGAACAAAAGAAGGCTATGGGTTATCCTTAACCTGAAAGTTTCAAATTTGTAAGTAATAAGGGACCCCAGAAACTTCTAATGAACGGGTTCCGTGATATATCCTGTGTACAAATCGCTGCAAAGGTGAGAATTATTGTAAAATGATACGGCTATCGGGTGACGTCCTGCAACCGTTTTTGATTTGTACAAAGCCAGAAATGATAAAAATTGTAAATTAGAAGATGTGAATTCTGGAAAATGTATGGTCTAAATAACGGTTCTTCTAATTAAGAATGGCTTACTTAAGCACTCAACGGTGATTAAAACCGTTGAATAGAGCTTTCACTCAACACTAAAACTAACCACTAACCAGCAGTTGAGTAAGTAATACTGCGATAGTCCGACAATGAGCTATACACGTATGACGTAATGCGCAATGTGTTCCAACTTCACTACTCTTACGAGAGGAGCAAGAAGAAGTTTGAAAAAGCTTGGGAAAGCTTGATAACCAAGTCCAAGCCCGCATTCGCAAACATCAAGCTAAACCAAGCTTTTCTTTTTAAAAAGCTTGCCTTTCAAGCCCAAGTCAAGCTACTTGGCTTGGTGAATCACTGACCTCGAATCAAATTTTATATACAAAAATTAATTTTATACTGACAACGTGATCTTCTGGGGTAGATACGTGGACTATGTGATATGTATATCTACACTCCGCTGGTGATCAAGAAGTCAATAATTTCCTTAAGGAACTGAAACTCATACATCCTAACATACAATTCACCATCGAAAAAGAGAATAATTCTACCTTTCCTTCCCTTAACTTGTTGCTTCATAGAGGCCCTCAGAAAATCACTTTTACTATACATATACAGAAAACCCACTACTAGAGACAGCATCACTCTGTTTCACACAAGATGGCTGGTCTGTTTTCCCTACTTCATAGATTATTCAATATAACCATGTCCCCTTAATGAACACTATCAAGCAGATTGCGATCAATAACGGTTACCCCATTACTATGGTCGAGAGATTGGCTAAAAAAATTAAAAGCTACCTAAACCCAACTCTCCTTAACCAACCTAATCACTAGATAACTTACCTTCTACCCAAATATATCCTATGCTATTCAAAATATCTTCGAACAACACAATATCAGTATCCGATTCTCCAATAAATACACTCTACGTTCCTCCTTAGTTAGAAACAAAGATATTTTAAATAAGTTAGACTCTTCGGGTATTTACCAACTAAATTATCAGTCTTGTCCGTTCTTATACATAGGACAGACAAGGAGGTCTTTTCAATTAGAATCAAAGAACGTGTTAATTCAATTAAAAATAATAATTATGAACAAAAATCTACTTTCGTCGAACATATCCTTAAAACCGACCATTCCTTCGATCCCAACATTGATTTTCAAATCTTACACAGGTGCAAAACGATAAAAGAACCTTTAGCAACTATGCAAGAATCGCCACGGACATCTTTTTTAGAAATAGATATGGAAACAAAGTATGGACGGCTACACCGAAAGGCTGACAAAGTCACTGAAAGATGAACAATTTCACCCAATTCCTACGTCAAATAAGTGTACGAGGAGCCTCTTCTCTCAAAACTTGAAGAAGAAGCCTCTCATTTACAAAAGTCCAACCAACTAAACTGTACTGGTTGTGACAAGTACTACATCGGTCAAACAGCCCAATACCTTAAGAGAAGAGTGAAAAACGTCAGGCAAATGTAGGGCGAGAGAAAGGAACAACAGCCACAAACCTTGAACACGATTTAGACCTCACCAACCCTATTATCGTTGACCAAGAAATGAATACAGAGAAACTTTTTGAAATGTTCAATATTAAATGGTAAACTAATACCAACGCATTGTACTCATGTTTCAATTACATTCTACACTTAACGATACTTTTAACAAACGATAGTTAGTCATGATTTTAAATTAAGTTCACCTTATTTTCATTGTTTTATTGTTTCTTTCCCACGTTTTTATTTTGGTCAGCTTTTTGGTACTCTTTTAAGTAATACGTCAAAAATTGTATTTAAAATACAAAATACAAGATACTTTAGGAAATTGCTTTAAAATTTAAAATACGGAATGTATTTCAAATACAAGTATTTCGATACCGACTAGACCTGGCTATAGCTGCGTAACCTACGGTGCAGAAATTTGGGTAATCAATAAGAATATTCAAGGCAGCTTTCTGGCTGTAGAAATGGAATTCTGCAGCACATCGAGGATCCAACATAACTGTACGAAACGGGGCTGTAGAAAGTATCATACTTGACGAGATAGAGTGGAAAAATAGTATATTGAAAAACAAGTATCACAATGAGACTTTTTGCCGCACGAAGACCAGGTTTGCAGACCGAGTGAAAGGAGGTCTGCAAAGGGATGAGTGCTATTTTTTCTATTTCGCATGAATTTACTCTGAAATTTTTAATAAATAAAGATAATAAAATAATTGTTTTTGTGATTTTCTTTTAAATTAAGTTGGCAATTCTGACATTTGATAATTCAAATTTAAAATTTCAAGTTGTAGTCATTTATTGTTAGTTTCTGAATTCAACAGATATTTTACCTATAAAAGTCTTTAACTTTGTTCCAATTAATAAACTGACGTTTAAATATCCAAATTACTGTAATGTAAAGTAAAACAGGCTTGTCATCAAAAAATAATAATGGTTTGGTTGACAGTTAGTGTTGCAAACTTGAAACAAAATACAATCCCTGTAACAGTACGGAAACAGAGCTTCTTTCCGTATCATTTTCAGTGCGGCAAAGAGCTATAACCGTCGGGAAATAGAAAAAAACTATTTTAGTATGGTCACATGCAACGCATGGAAGAAAGTAGGATACCTAAAAAACATTTGAGTGGCAGCCTGTACAAAGAAGGGAAAGAGGAAGGCCCGGTACAGAATGCCTGAGGGGAATAAGGAACGGAATGGATAATAGACGCTTAGAAGACGAAGACTGCCGAAGCAAAAGAAAATGGAGAATAGGATGCGAGAAACGGATGTAATCTGTAAAGCAACTATGCAACAAATGAGAGAAGTACCGCTCTCAATAGTAGTGACTGAATATTGCACACAGCATGAACTAAAGAAGTGTCTTCGGGGTTGGAATGCTTCCGTAAACGGAAAGAATCATCTTTTTGTTTCATTCATATATTTACGGTGATTTGGCCATTTATCTATTATGTAATCACACTGGCAGGACTTAAATTGTGCCGGCTCGCACCGGCTCTAAGAGCCGGCCTGCCCTGGAAGAAACGGCTCTGCGAGCCGGCCCTGATATTGCCCTTGCGAGCTGGCCCTTTTTACTAGCGAACCGGCTAAAGTGCCCTTATTTGTTTTTCACCGGCTCGCATTAATTTAGATCCCAACGACCCAATTTTTCAAGGTCGAATTTTAAAACTGCGATCAAGAGGAGGCCTTGGATCAAGGCGATTTAAAACCATTTCCTACTTCCACATAACAGGCATATCTTTCAGCCAACTACTAAAAAATCTGAAAAAAATGGCATCATTGCAATGAAATGAGAATAAGTCAGAAACTATTAAAGATAGGGATAGGAACATGTAATACCAAAATATGCCCATTTTGACTCTCTATCAAATGCAATAGTAAGAAAATGGTCATTTCATTTAAAAAATCTGAGTTTTCAGTCTTTGAATTTTCCTAAATTTGGAACCCCATAGATGAGGTCGTACGCAACTTAGCCTTTTCTTAAGTACACCCAAAGAAAGGCCTATTCCTCCTCTATGCGCTGGTGGAAACTCGGTTGTCATACCTACAACGGTTTTCAAGTAATGAATTCTTAAAGTACCGTCTGCATCCGCCATTTTTTTTAAATAAGTGAAAATAACTTAAAAACCATAACATGTAGATATTGATATGTGGTATCAAAAGAACTGAAATTTCACGTAGAATCCAAAAATGCAATAAAAAATAGGGGTTGCCATTTAAAATAACGAAGTTAGCAGCTACTTCCGGCATTTCCGGAAGTGCTATCATTTTGAAAATATTTTACATCGATTCGGCTTTCTTAGTAACCCCTAAGTACAAATTTTCAAAAATCTACCTACAAACTTTCCTGGAAACGTCTAACTAAAGCTCCCAAAAAAACACCCTGTATAGCTCTCTGCAAATTAAGTGGTTATAAAAATCAAAAATAAATCTCTTGGTCACAGTAATAATCCATATTTTAATGCTTACGAAAGATAGATATAACGTGGTTTTGGATTGTATATAAAAAGTGCCCTTTTTCGTAAAGAACGTGCCTACTTTTTAGAAATGTGCCTTTTTAAGTAAAACCGCGAGCCGGCCCTTTTTAATTTACAATTTAAGCACTGCACACTGGTATGGCTTGTCTCAATTTATATCGTCCCGAAACCCACCCCATAAAAGGATTTATTTTCAAATCCGCATTGTTAGTAGATAAACACGTTGTAAATGCCTACGTGTCCACTCAGGGTTGGGTTAGGTATGCCTATGCGTCACCCAGTGCTACAACAATTCAAATTAATAATTTGTTGTTGTAAGTATAATACGAGTAATTTGTATATTGTATAATTTAGTTTAAAACTCGTAATTTATTTAAAATAAAACGGATGCCTTGAAAAGAAATTGCTATATTAATATTTTTACCTTAGCCCGCCTCTGATGCCCTGTCCTAAAATACCGAGAGGTCCCCTTTGTTATGTCAATCAGGTAGGCATTTACAACGTGTTTATCTACTAACAATGCAGACCCGAAAATAAATCCTTTTATGAGACAAGCTTCAAGACGATATAAATTGAGACAAGCTATACCTTGTCTCAGATATATTGTAATACTCTACAATTTAGAGAAAGTTCACTTCAACCAGAGTTTGTGTAAAATTAGCATTGATGGTTGGAGAAGTTAGGTAACCTTATATAGGTACATAATTAGAATAAAAGTTCCGACTCGTTGTAAATATCTAGGAAACTTACATAATGAGTATATGTTCTAATCGTTAGTTCGATTTTCGTATATGTATGTATATAGTTTTTTCCTTGATTCAAAACTGACGAAATCAATAAACTATGTATAGTCTATAAAATTACAGGTATTAGAAATTCTTACTTGCAATAAACCTCAAAGCATGTGCTCGAAGAATAAATTACATGTAAAGAGGAAACACTAATAACGATTTCCTTTATGAACTGTCTGGGTAAACATATCTATAATAAACCTGCATTCAAATACTAAGTAGGATGTAATTGTTTCACACAAAGTACACCATTTTTCAGAATCCTAAATTGCAGTTTAATTATACATTTAACATTTGCGCGAGAGTTCTACAACTTTTCAAACATGAAACGGTTATTTTAGTCGAAATGTGATTATAAATTCCCATGGTCCAATATTTTTGTAAATTATTTATCTTAAGTAGGGACAGCAGCTGAGCTTAGCAGGTGAACCTTTCTATATACCTGAAACGGCAAAAACCATCTTGACGAACATGTGCCTGACAAGTGGCCAAGGTGCTAATTTTTCTCGATTTTACTCTTTCCGCCGTATAAACGTTACGTATCGCATTAATTTCGATCTACGTATCCGTATTACAGAAGTTAATAAAGTAGAAGATATCAACACGGAATTTTAATTAATAAAAACGAATTCTTTCAGTCCGCTAATTTTCTTGCAAAATTACGAAAGAGTTGTTTCGAAACTTAAGACGCAGGTGGTTTAACACAGTAGGCTGTATGGGCACGTGATCTGTGTGCTGGGCCTGGGCCTCCTGCGATCAGACATTAGCGTATCAATTAATGGACCAGCTGTGACAGCTTCCTAGTTAAACTAGTCTCATGTTTACAGCTATTACGAGCTTAGTTGTTACACAACTTAGTTACGATTTGATTTAGAAGATGATCCTCGGTGAAATTACTTCATTATTCCATTAAAATCAAACCGATTCAATGTTGTAAACTTAGTTAACGTTAATTTGAAATTTTATTTCAACACAAATTTATAATAATTTAACAACATTTAACTTATTAGCCTCAATTTTAAATTATAATATAAATAGGGAATGAAAATTAAACTGTTTATTAACATTAACAATATGGGAAAAACTTGACTGGACTCATTCTACCCTTTACGTAGCAAGAAGGGTGTGCGCCACTTTCTCCTAATTTACAGTCCTTAAACTTGTAAGACACCTAAAAGCTTTTCAATATCGGTTATTTTTCGATTTATCTCACACCACCTCCGAAATATAAATTATTTTGAATGAATATAAGTTACTCAGTCTAGTATTAATTACTTCCTCTTTTTTTTAAATAGCATGATAGACAGTTTCTACCACGGCTTTGACTGTTCTTAAGTTTGATGAAATATTAGCCCATTTCCTGCCAATTTGTACTAATATCCAAATGGAAAATATAATTTTTCTCTCCACACGGTACCTCAGTGCATTGAATTACTTGGTCTCACTCGCTGAAATTGATATGCAGCAATTTACAATCTATTATTACTAAAAATTTGTGTTCTTTGAAACGTTAAGGTTAATAGAACTTTACATATTGTTTATATTTGAGTACTAGACATAAAGGAACCTAATTAGATATGAGATAGCAATATACTCCCACAATGGCGTAACACCTTTTGCAATTTGAGAATAGTTTTTTATGGAGAATCCAAAAGTGCAATAAAAAATAGGTTTTCCCATTTAAGTTTTCAAAACTCACCCCCGCTCCACTTGACAGGGGAGGTTTCAAAAAATAAAGGAAACGTGTTTTTTTCTTTTTGTAATTGGATGTGTCGTTCTCGAGATATTCAAGGGTGTATATTTTGACTTTAATGGCGTCCCGATGGTGAACGGGTGATCCGATCAAAAAATTACCAGAGATTTAGAATCAGTAAAGAATTTCCTACAAGATGACACCACTTCCAGCTTTCTAAACCCTGCAACATCGACCAACGCACAGACACCCTGACGAATTTAGTAACCAATATTTTGAAGTTGGTTGATAAACGGGTTATAGGTACATACAGTGTGTTCATTTTAAAACTTACCACCCCTGTAACTTAAAAACCGCAATAACTTTCAACATTCGCGGGGACACGTCGACTTTTATTTTAGGGGGGAGCGTTTTTGACAGTCAAGCGGTCTTGATATGTTCATCCCTCTAACCCCTAGCAACCCCAATTTTAAAATCTCAAATGCA
Source organism: Pyrocoelia pectoralis (assembly GCA_036250285.1). NCBI lineage: Eukaryota > Metazoa > Arthropoda > Insecta > Coleoptera > Lampyridae > Pyrocoelia > Pyrocoelia pectoralis. The sequence continues at coordinate 74,609,159 of CM070075.1, read as the reverse complement.
ACTACCCCACTTGTTATACATAATTTGAAAGCCCCTTTCAATACCAATACAACAGTGTATTCCATTTGAAAATTGGGTGAGATTTGATAAAGTTATGGGTCATATAATGTGATATTCAACCAATCACGTACAGGTCTAGCGTAGTGCGCGGGTGCACCATCTTGTTGACAGTGTAGTAGGTCTTCTTGCAGTAAAGAATTTCCGTGATGATCCACTTGATTTTCTAAAGATTGAGTGATTAGTCCATCAACTGTGTCCCGAAGCATATCTAAGTACACCTCCCCGGTTAGAGAATCATTTATAAATAAGGGACCTATTATGGCGTTTCCTAAAATTCCTGCCCAAACATATATTTTCTGGGAGTATTGCGTATTACCTTCCCGGAATAGATGGGGATTATCATTATTAACCGTTAAAGAAAATAAATAAGTTTTTGTCAAATGATTGCTTTTTGACCCATAACTTTATCAAATCGCACCCAATTTTCAAATGGAATGCACTGTTGTATTGGTATTGAAAGGGGCTTTCAAATGATGTATAACAAGTGGGGTAGTTGCATTTGAGATTTTAAAATTGGGGTTGCTAGGGGTTAGAGGGATGAACATATCAAGACCACTTGACTGTCAAAAACGTTCCCCCCTAAAATAAAAATCGACGTGTCCCCGCGAATGTTCAAAGTTATTGCGGTTTTTAAGTTACAGGGGTGGTAAGTTTTAAAATGAACACACTGTATGTATAAATGTCAATAAACAAATTGAATGATGTGTAAATGTAATAGTGTGACTTAGTATGCAAATTATGGTCTGTTTAGTGGTTTTTTACGTGTCAATTTTTTCTTTTTTTTATATTTAAAACCTCGGTTGAAGCCTTCGAAAGTTTCATTTTTTAAAATAAACTTGTGCATATGGTCCTTTTTTGAGGCCTATTTGATGCGGCATACAAACAGAAAGTTTCATTCCTGTAAAAAAAAATCGCTAGAGATTAGTTAAAATCCACAGAAATGCGCCCTGACCGATACATGCGTGACTGCGTGAGTACGCAAGCAATTCCACATTCTGTTTTATTCCCTAAAAATTTCGCTAAACGTTAATCACAAAAGATGAATTTTTGTTTTGTGAGTTAAGGGGATGAAGTGAATTATCAAAAAGGTCTGGACGATGAAAAATCATACCATCAAATTTACTCATTTCTCATCGTATTGGGTTGTTTTGCTATTATAGAAATTGAATAAATATTTTGAATACTGCTCCCCCATAACTAATGTAATAAAAACTTAAAAGTTCATCAACCAGCACCAACCTGGTACTAACCAGAACCAAATTCCTCAAAAAGTTAATATTTGAATAGATTAATTATATCAACAGGTAGGGCCACTCTACTTGCCAGAAAACAGGAGCACACTGCTTGCATCATCTGATAGAGGAAGTGGCCTCCGGCACTGACTAAAGTTGTTATGAACAACAAAGACAATTCGGATAAATAATGCAAGGCAAGTCTTGTATTTCTCGAAACACAGTTGGGTCCTTCCCTCTTTGATATAAAATTCTATCCCCATTTATGTCGGTGTAGCCGCGCCTTTAAATAACCAAAATAAACAAAAAATAAAAATATATCTGTGAACGATAAAGTAATTTAAATTTCTTCGCTGTATAATCCATTGTTATTGTTATACATTTGTACTTCAAGCTTTCCTGGAACTTTTGTGCAAATTTCCGGATTAATTCTGTATTCATTACATATTGTAGCATCTGATTTGATCGCAACACCGTATTCCAATTACGCGTATGTAAAGTACGCATTACTGAAAGAATGGAAACAAAGAGCAATATCAAGTATATCCAAAAAGTTGACCTTACACCTTATCATTGCACATGTCTATGAATTTAAATAACAAATCATTTACAATTAGTAGATAAGCGTGTGTTGAACGTGACGCGTCATGTTTAAAACGATATTGCTTTGTCTATATAGGTATGAAGGAAGCAGGTTAGTAAAATATACCTATCTATATCTATAATAAATAAATTATACTTTAAAATACTTTTGTTAACATAAAACTGTTTCGCGCCAATGTTGACTTTTTCAAAGGGAAATTTACTTTATTAACAATATTTATAAAACCTTTCGATAAATGTGGAAAAAATTTATAATTAACTGCACATTTCAGTTTCCTACCACCAACGTTTAATGAAAAAAAGGATACTATAAGGATGCAACCTGCTTGCGCACTTCATCGCTTTTTCTTACAGTTAGTATGTTTTATATGTCTTACAGGCAGTGTTTATACCTTAATAACAACTACAGTTGACTTCAATACACAAACTTAAAGAATGTGGTTTTTTGCGTCCTTTTGGTTAGAATTTGTACGTGAATTGTGGTATTAGGGACGCATGAACTTAGCTGAATGCGAGTGCAGAAGGTTGTTGTAAAATCGGTCAATGGGGTCAAACATTTTTCAGTGTTCCTCATCACAGGATATTTTAAAAAACACCGCCCGCTTTTTATTTTGTTTTCATCTAAATAAGCAACAAACGCTATATACATTTCCGTAAACAGTTCACTTTTTCTTCAGTTCAGGATTATATTTTTTACCATGATCATAAATGTATTCGCTTTCTTCTTTGTCCGTATCCTTTTTCTTTTCGTTTTGTAAATAGAAATAACTAAAAAAACACAAAATTCTAGTCAATAGTTTCGTTTTTGACATAGATGCAACAAAAAGGAGGTAATGAGGTAATAAGTCATTTAAATTCTATTGTAATAGATATATAAAAGAACATACCTCGAAAGGCCATCATTATGACATTGTTAAAGCGATAATTCATTTTTTACTTAATGCTACTCCAAGGGGTTAACCTAGCGCCAATTTTATTTAAATTTATGTCATAAGAAATCAGTGTACCTAGATGTCTTGAAGATTTATCCGTGGTAAAAAGTCTTATATCTCTTAAATCGTTTTATTACCTTACGTTTTGTACATGGTATAATAGAACAGTAAAATATAAAAGACAGTTTTTACAGTTACAAAACTCATTTTTCTGAGAGTAAACTACGCTATAGCCTTCAGTATCAATATTAATCCCTCATTCAATTGTCACTAAATATCATTATTATAAACCTATCAATGTTCAATTAAACTACTCCTTACAGCCTTCTTAAAATAATAGCGAAATCGACTTATTTGGCGAACACATTATCTGGTACTTTTCATTAATATTTTGAGAACCTAATCATTACGGGAACTAAGAGGATATCGTTGGGGTTATCTCATTCCTGACAAAGGTGTTTTAGGAAACTTTACTTTTTTTAATAGGTAATTGTCAAAATTTTTAAAGAAATCTGTTGCTCGTATCTATTTTTTAATAACAGGAATTCAGGCAGTATTGGAACATATAAAGCAAAAGTGCGTCATCTTAACCCATTAGCGCTCAGTTTAAAATAAACATTGCTGGAGCCATAAAAAACAATCTATGCAAATCTATTTTTAGCCAAAGTGCACGTGTATAGACTTCTCTTGAAAAGGTTTAGTTTCGCCCTAAGTCAGTCTTATTATTTTTTGAAAATCTGTGTTCTTTGTCGCTCCGTCGGCCACTGAGAAATCGAAGCGAACATCCTAGCTTTACCACCTGATGTGGATGAGCTTACGGATAAAGACGCTATGGATGTACCAGTTGTATCGGATGTTGCAGGACAAACGGAAATACACTTGCCTTCCGATGACGATTACGGTAATGATGTTACTTTATCGGTATTCGCCAGACAAGACCCATTAACGTCATATCCCAAGGAGCTGTCTGGTTTTTCATCCAATGGGAGAGAAGAATCCGCCCCAAATCGGAGTATAAAAATAATGCCTGAGACATACCGAAATGGAAGAAAACTAATCCACAATTTGAAATATGGGAAAATACTGATACGCCGCAAGAAAAGTTAGCCGAAATGTTGCCTATTTTATCTGAAGCAAGCATTTTGTAATTTTTTGAACATTTTTTCTCGGTACAGGCGTATCAGAAATTCGTGGACGAAACAATTCGGTATGCACCTGAACAAAAAAATAAGCAGACATTTTCTGTGGAAATTGAAAATATAAAGATATTCGTTGGATTTTTGTTTTTTTCCGGATATCATAGGCTGCCCAGTGAACGGGATTATTGGTCTGAAGCTGAAGATCTGGGTGTACAATTAGTAAAGGACGCCATGAGTCGGAACCGATATTACTACATTTTCAAGAAAATGCACAAGCAAATTCAAAGTGGGGGATTTTCCAAAAACATCTATCTATTGACGAGATGATGGTAAGATATTATGGCCGCCATGAACTAAAGCAATTTATAGGGAGGAAACCAATCATATTTGGTTATAAATTGTCTGCTTTGTGTGGTGACAGTGGATACTGCTTCAATTTCTCCCTCTACTGTGGGAAAAAAGTGAATCAGTCAAATAACATTTTATTATTTTTGATATTTTTAAAGTTATATTATAAAATTTTCTTAATAAAATATGTTTGAGGTAAACAATGCTTTGAATGGTTTTTCACCAAATTCTAAGAGTTCAACGCCCAGCGTCCTCATTTGAGGACGGCCCCTAAAATCAAAATTAAGAACTTAAAGAAGAAACAAACCACATAGAAGTCAACTAAAAAGTTATAGGAGCAATCCTAAATTCAATGGGAAACTTTGTACCTACTTTTGAAAATATTTATTTTCGAAATTGCATTTGTGCAGTGGAAAATGCATCCTGAGAAATGCATTTTCATAGAAAAAATTCATAACTTCGTTATAAACTTCTAAAATCGACTCAATTCGGGTTCACGGGAGTTTTCGAGGCCACTGATTCCGAATATGACCTCCAAATCGGATCATCGCCTACCTGGAGCTCAGGATGGCTAAGCAACGTCATCTCCGAAGCTTTTTCTGAAATTCACTCTTAAATGATTCTAGACATCTCATCCGGGGGTTTTTTGGGTTGCTGATTCCAAATCAGGCATCGGCAACCTCCCCCCCCCCCCTCGTACCTGGTGTCCCGCATACGCGAATCAAGCCTATAAGGAACCGAAAATTGTTTTCCGGCGAAAATTCAAGTGAAACTCTCTAGAGGATGACGTTGATGCCCCGGTGTAGTGCACCAGGTATCAGTTAGAAAGTTTCCGGTGCCAGATTCGATCTGAGCGACCCAAAAACACCGATTGATTGGCTTATTTTAGTGCTTTATTTCGTCGCCTATTGCGTCTAGTCTTAAATGTGACGATAGATCCAAAGCAAAATACTGTATAGCCGTTAATGATTGGGTAATTTTCATATTTTGTGTAAAACATTATTTATTTTTTCTTCGTAAGGATTGTTGTATTGAAAGTATTTTCCATTAATAATAATTAGTATGTACCGATAATCTACTTTATGTCGTGTTAATTCTCTACTAAGCGGGTAGAGGATATTAAGAGCACTATATTACACACATTTCCATTTGTTTGTTAACTACATTTATATTCGTTGTAATAAAGTTAAAAAGAATTAGGAGGCAAAAGTATACAGTAGATAAAAACACTCTTCTAAACATAAAAAAGAAAGATCCGCGCGTATATTTTGCACATACCTTAAAATTAATTACACAATATATATTTGCAGAGAAATTTCGTTTGCATAATTTTCAGTTATAAAACTCTTCATCAAATGTAGAAAATTGCAAATTTCGTTGAGTATATTCGGGGGAAAAAAATTGCATGCTGGATTCTATTTAGTTAGAAGCAGCAGTAAATTTGTCAAAATTCTTTTAATCACGGCGGCTCGCGTGTCTGAGGGTTGATACGTTCGTTCATTCCATAAAGCTCTGGGACCTCCGCTACCCAGATGGCTCGACACGGCTCTCATTTCAGCAATTACTAACCGCAAATAACAAACCTCCCTTCAGGCCATTGCCTCCACCTTCCATATGCCACTAGATGCACTAATTCCAACAAACTTGTATTGCAGCAACAGCAGCGACAAACTGAATCACCCCCCCTAATATGTATGAAAGCTTTAAAATATTCACGCTTACCGAACCGAGTGCTGAACACTAATTGTCTGACTTTATGAAAACTTCAATGGTAGAACATATAGGGCTGGTAGATCGTTATTAGATGTGAGAGTCAATGAATCATCTTTTGATATTTAGTTTAAGTAATTACGCAACAGCGCGGAATTATGCATTCATACGTGAATTCGTTATCGCCCTTATGCCGAGTTACGATGCGAGCAACACATCTCAGTTAGTTACGTACACATTTTTATTTTTATTACTATACCACCTTAACACATGTATTGACGTCATGTCATTTTTAACGAACTAAATTACTACTTTTTCTGAATTCGGTGATGGAAAACACTTTTCTTTTAACGTTTAAATGGTTTTTTTACAGTCAATCTAATTGCGAGTTATACATGTTATCTCACGGTGACCGTCGGTTAGAAGTATATCAAGAACTGTAAAAGCTAGAAATTTGAAATTTTAATCTATCAAATAAAAATATTTTCTAAATGGCAGCACTTCAGGAAATACCGGATGTGAGCATCAACATCTTTATTTTAAATACAAACCAGGCAATTTTTTTTCACATTCTGATGTGTCATAAAATATTTAGTAAGTATGCTTAAAATAATCGGCGTATCAATTTTGATTGTCGAGAAAAAAAAATTTTTTCACTGAAAAATTTGAAAATCTTGTTTAGGAAATAAAATTGAAAGTTGAAAGTGGTAAAAGTTAGGGAAATGGGACACAATTGTCTGTAATGGATAATAAAAAATTGCCCGCGGTTAAGTATCTATTTGACGTTATTTCCAGGCTTAAGAAAAACTTAAAAAGTCTCCTTTTTCAAATAGAATGCCTGTTTAATTATCAGTCCATTCGATGCAGAAATAAATTTCCTTTAAATTGATGTATGTACCATGTTCCTATACTTAAAATCAATGATTACAGAGTTATTTACATTTTTCTATTTAAATTTATACTTACGTACTTTACAAAACTTGGCTTTGCAAATTTTCAAAAAATGTTTATTCAATTGTTTCTAATATACTTCTAACCGACGGTCACCGTGAGACACCCTGTATACTTACAACATTACCATTAAGATACAAACAGTAATTTATAATAATAATTGTGACGCGTTTCTTTTCCAGATTTAACTGCAACATTAAACATTCGTGTTACATCTTTTTTGACAAATACCTTGAACGATTTTATCCCAAGTATTGCAGTACTTGGTTTTAACATTACTGCTATTTCTCTGTTTGTGCTGTTCCCGTTGGTACATTTGGTAAGACTTTTACATATTTTGTTTTTATTTTATTTGTGTTTGTTTCTTGTCCTGATGAACCTCTTACGAAAGTGGGCGAAACGTGGACCTTTTCAACATTGACACGATCCTACCCCGGAAGTCGTCTTTATCTTACTGATTCTAGCCGTGGAAGCATACGTTCTGACATTGTAATGGATGTTGATGGTACCTCTCCCCTTGTCACGTTTCAGTTGTATTGTAGGAATTCATGTACACTATAGCTATCTGTACCGAAGCACGAGCTTGATGCTATAGATAATAGTACACAACACTGAAATCACCAAAAACCACCAAACAAATTTATCAAATATTCATCACCAATGATGAAAGGTTCGCTGTTGAAACGCGATAAATTTGTTTTGTGGTTTTTGATGATTTCAGTGTTGTGTAGTTCAACGGTCACAAGAGTTTCAGTTCTTCCAGTCGAATCATAGTAGCCAATCAATTTTCCTTGCGCTTTGTTGGCGAAAAATTCGACATATTCGGTGTTAAAGAGCGCAATGTTTTCTACACTTTCGCAAAACGAAACCGACAAACTCAACCAAATAGTATTATAGTGGTTGCTATGAAGGTAGGATATGTCATTTCATCACTTCATTATTATTATCAGATGTTATTGCTATTTTTATAATTGAGAATAATTGGCTCAATATTGTGTAGAGATCAAGACTGAAAGTGATCACATTGTGGTGGAACTAGATCAGTGCCGCAATTAATTACCAGTACTACGAGTACAGTTTCTGACGACTTTCAACACTTGTGAGAAAGACGGGAAAGATCTGTTTCCACCAAAGCCACCTGATGATATTAATCTGCTTTATTTCCGAGACTCAAGCACATCTATGCATTAAAGGATGAGTTTGAGTAAGCCATTTGTAACGTAATTCATGTGTGGAAAAATCAATGGAATAAATTCATTACTGTACATATTTTTAGAAAATCTCGCAACACGTCAAATTTAAATTATAGATTGATATCTTTCAACGTGAAAATGTAATCCCTACCTTCAACCCCCTTCGAGTGACAGTTACAACCCCCAATTTTTTTAAAGGGTAGTATGGGCTTGTGATATATCGTTTGAAAGGTCTCTTCATTCTCTATTCAAGATAACACCCGAACACAAATGGATGTTGCTCGCCTATTTCATGAGAAATTTCCGGATTTGTCGCCTCTATCCCAAGGGACAATATTAGTAAAATAGAAAACCAGTTTCGCGAGTTTGGACATGTAAGATAGATAAAAAAAGCAGCTGTCAATGCACTGAGTGGCGATACCAAATTAGATGTGATGCTTGAGTTTGAAGGAAACCCACACACATCGAGTAGAGAAGCATCTGTGTTAGCCATACATCGATTTTAAACATACTGAAAGAAAATAAAATGATACCAACTCAGGAGCTCATAGAAGACGATTTTGATAGGAGAACTTATTTTTGTGAAGAAATGATGGAAATGTTGAATAGCAATACTATCCAATTAGAAGACGTTATGTTTCCCCATGAACGGACTTTTTCACTTAACGGTCATGCTAATCGTTAAAATTGCGGCTTCTGGACAATCTTCACTGAATGAGAGAAGAATATACGCAATATCCTCAGAAGGTTAATGTTTGGGCAGGGATTGTTGGCAACCATACCATTGTTGTGCCAACCTTGGCAAATTTATATCGTGATCCAGAAAACCTTCAAGTTTCAGCGAATACGATATGGTTCCAGCAAGATGGAGCACCGTCACATTACCAACGCAATATCCGGCAGTACCTCGACGCAATATTTCCAAATCGGTGGATAGGGAGGCAAGGTTCGAATGGTCAGCACGATCTTACATTATTAGACTTCTTTTTATGGAGATAGCTATGTGAAGAGTATTATGTACTCAACTAAACCCCTTGATTTACATTACTTAAGAAGACGAATAATGCTTGATATGTTAAACAAAGTTAGAAGACATTTTTATTTATAGTCCAGTCAAGTTAGGTTTTTACCTTGAACAAATTGTTATAAAGCTGAAACTTGGCACAGAGTTAGTTTTTGGCCTTAGAATCAAAATACTAAAATACTCGGCCCGACACTAGTTTGCGTCCTTGAATTTCAGGGCCATGACGTCATTCCGCCCGAAAAATAGGCGCTCGCTACTTCTAGATGCTCTAGAAAGCGTGGAATTGATCAGAAATGAAAGTTAAAAAGATTATTTTTGACACAATTTAATAAAAAAAATATTTCAACATTAAAACAAAGCAAAAAAATAAACAAAAAATATACTTTAGTGCAACAATATACCTTACTGCGTAACGACCGTTATATTTCGCTCGGACACTTCATAAAAACTAAATTTTATACTTATAGGTACTTATTTTTTTAAAAATGAACAGTTTTATTATTATGTACCTATATAAAAATACAAAAATTGTTTAAACAAATAAAATAAAAAAAAACTATAGGTACTTCGCTTCCCAATCGTCATCAGCATCATTGTAACAATCACATTTTTTTTTTTATTTATTTAAGCAAAAAGTTCCTCTACAGTTGGCACATAATTCAGAACATATTTGTTCTGTCTGTTTACACGTGTAACGTGCACTCCAACAATCGTTTTTACAGGCACAAGATATAAGCTGTAAAAGAGACGCAGTGGCGGGCAATTAGTGTACAACAGATATTGGTACCAAACTACCTTCTTCAAGGCCCCATCCCCAAGAAGCAGCTGGCAGAAAATTTCCAAGCCACTTCTGTACTTGTTTGCATTATAAAGATATTAGCGAGGATATTAGTCTAATTTTTCTCAAGGTTAGTTAATTAATGAGACAATATTGCTCATTGATCCTAGCAAATAAATCAATAGTAACTAATCTTGCTTTGAATCACTAAAAAAAAACAAAAATAAAAGTTTAAAAAACATCGGTCTGTTTGTTAAATGACATTTTAATTTACCTGTAGATAGGTTCGCAAAAGATGTTCAAGAGCTGAAGATGTTGGTAGAACATAATCACTGCCGGCGCTGACAACGAAACGCGGTGAATGAATAATATCAATCTGTGGATGTATTTAAAGAAGAGACAGACACTTAATAACAAATACTACAACAACAACAACAACAACAACAACAACAACAAATATTACTACAACAATAATCATTTACTCGATAATAAACTTTTTAATTTAGCCTTTTGCGAGAAAACAGCTTAGGAGTATTGACAACTTTTATTTATTCGAAGCACTCATTGTTTATATTTGACTTATTTTCTGCTATTAAACAAATTGTTTATCGATTTCTGATCAATTCCACGCTTTCTAGAACATCTAGAAGTAGCGAGCGCCTGTTTTCCGGGCGGAATGACGTCATGGCCCTGAAATTCAAGGACGCAAACTAGTGTGGGCCCGAGTATTTTAGTATGTTGTTTCTAAAGCCAAAAACTAACTCTGTGCAAAGTTTCAGCTTTATAACAATTTGTTCAAGGTTCAAGCTATATTTTGTCTAAGTTGACTGGACTATTAAGATTAGGATGTTAAGACGTTGGTGGTGAGCATTTTGAACATCTACTTCATGGGGTTTTTTGCTTTTTACATAATTTTTTGACATTATAAACATTACATACATATTATTTTTTGAGTGTGTTGTAGCGAATTTCGATAATCAGTAGATTTTATTTTTTTTGTGTTAATTTTTGCAATAAATTTGGAAACGATAACATTTTTGAATAGGGAATAAAGAGACCTTTCAAACGATATATCACAAGCCAATACTTCCCATTTAAAAAATTGGGAATTGTAACTGTCACTCGAAGGGGGTTAAAGGTAGGGATTTCACGTTGAAGGATGTCAATTTATATTTTAAATTTGACGTGTTTCAGGATTTTCTATAATTATGTACAGTAACCGAAATAATGAATTTATTCCATTTGGGTTTTCCACACTGTATATCTTCGTCTGGTTAATTTTTTTTGCAACGATAATGCAAAACTCCAAAATAACATGCTTCATTTGTAAAGATCGCAAAGGTATATTTCCACGTACACCATTCTCAATTTATTAAGGTTTACCATTAGTGAAATATCTTTAATTAATGAAATACATTGTTAGAATAAAGAAATATAGTTGATGAATTGATAAAAATCTAAGGGCAAATAATATTATATTATAAAATTTGTTGACCAAAACGATTGTTAAATAGATATTAAAGTCGACCAAATATTTTATTAGTTTTTAATCAAAAAGGATCTTTTAAGAACATTACTACATTGTTTTATGAACTTTTTTCCATATTTTAAACTATATCAATCAGTCTTTACATTTTGTATAATGATCAACAACTTTTCATGTTAATATCAGTAACTGAATTTAACGTTAGACAAATTTTATTTTTTATTTCATTAAAGAGTGTTGCCTGAATATTTCCATTTTAAATATTTGAGTACGTGAATAATAGTAATAATAATATTATAGGTTGGATGGAATATCTTGACTGACTTCTTATGTCTTATTTGCTTGATAAACACATGAGAGAATCCAAAAAGAGTTTTAACAACTTCTCAAAATTATGGTCGTAAAAATGGCTTCAAAACAGCCTTAGAGACGTAAGCGATTCAACCTTCGATATATGTATACTATTCTCGGGAACATAAACTGCTATAGTTATTTAAACTACTCGTAACAACTTTATAGAAAGGGCTGTTTAATGTGCGGAAATTATTCACAGTAAATTATATACGGTAGCTAAACAAACATTTAGAGATAAGGTGGCAAAACGCAGAAATATTCCTTGAAGTGTGTCGAAATTTGCTGAAAGACTATTTTTAAATCTCGGTTTATTGCTGAGGCTTTAGTATATTGACTTTACTAAGAGAGGTCGTTATTTTTCTACTGTAGAAAAAGTTTTTTATGAGTAGTGTTATTGTCATTTACATAAGAAAGGAGTTTGTCAGAATGTTTTTCTGCTGAGAATTACACTGATTACGTGAACGTGTAGTCGTAGTTCTCCTATTAACGTATCTAAATCCACTCTTTTGCGTTTTAGTGCACATTATTTGTGGATGAACCTCATTTTGAAATATCAGAAATAACGACTTCTTAATTCGGTTAGTTTTTATAAGTTTAGGGAGAAAAAGTAAATGTCTTATTTATGTTTATACTTCATAAGTTTTCAGAAAAGACAAGTTGATGAGATAAATGAAATACCCTAGAGCTCATGATATACACTGATACCACTGTATAAAAAAACAACAGAGCAAATCGACCAATAAATCAACACCTTATCTTTACACACACTTTAGCGAAGCACAAAAATGTTGATTTATATCGGAGATGCCGGAGTTAATAAATATATATACATTCCCCTAAAAGCGATCTGCAAAAACACACACGCAAAAACAACGGGGCAGTTCTGACATCCCGCAGTCCTGTGGTGAGTTTAGGGAATTGCCGATGGTATGAGGGTGGATGGTCACACACCGGCCGCAAATCATCGGGCGGAATTCCTAAACGCACCCACTTCCGTTTGGGTATAAATCCGGGACCGGATTCGGCAGATTGCCTTCCAGTGTTTTGGGTCACGTGACCCTCAAAGCTGTAGATTGCCAATTTAGTTATGTATTCAAATTGTCTTACACATAAATATTTTTTTCACCCACATTTTTGCAAGCCAACATAATTCATGTTTCCTTACACTTTAATATCCTTCAAATCCTTAAAAACTGACTAAACGATAATTTAGCATAGCAGGTACCTACATAAACGGTAAAATTAACCATTACGCCACTCTGGTTTAGTTAATTATACATCATAAAAATGAAGGCCGCTCTGCATTTGTAAACAAAATTAATTTGATTTTAACCATTTTTTTTTAATCTACACATCCCATCTAATTATACGTGTTTTTTTTTTGAAATAAGGATTAAGAAAAACATAGTGTTAACGATGGAATTATTTTTCATAACTATCATGATTTATTGTTATATTTATGTAGGTATATCTACTGAAAGCGTGGTTTATCGATTATCGAACGGCATTAAAATATTTTTAAAATTTATTATACGGTTAGAGCGCTAAAGTAAAACAGGACACGCAGTTGCTTCTATAATGATTAGATTTTTATCAGATGCTCATTTGCATGTTTTAACACATTCGCAAGCCGCTTTAAGATGAGAATAAATTGTTGAAACAATACCATTAGATCATAATGTTTGATAGTTAACTTAAAATGGTTTAGTACTTGCTGGTCATAAACCTTGTTACATGTTGAGGTTGTGACCAGGTGTACATTAAGGAAATCATCCAACGTAGCAAAAATACATAAATGTTGTTTAGCATCGACCATAAACTTTTATACGAGTTTAATTGAAAATATGCTCTAAGAAAGTAATTTAAATTTTATTAAATAGAAGCTTTGAGAACTTTGCGGATCATCTCTCGTAAATAAATAGATGCATATTTTATAGGTGTGCATTAAATCTTTTTTCGCTATACTTTTATACAAACGAGTTTTTGATGCATCTACAAATTAGATGTTGTTTTAGATTATTTGATAAACAAATTAAAATGTTATTCGACTGTTCGACCGTTTTTCTAGATGTATAATTATAACATTAACGAAAAAACACGTTTCGTTCCCATAGTAAACCACATACACATTAAGGTTAAAAGAAAAGCACAAATCAGGCAGGCAAATTATATTAAACATCATGGATGTTATAAGGTGCTGCATTCATGGAATACAATTTGTTGTAAGATATTCGAAAAATTAATATTGCCAAGCTCACTAACTAACTAACTAACGTACGATTCAACAGATTTCGACGTATGACAAATCTAAAAAATTTAAATGTATAAAAAGGCATCAGCACTTTAAATTCTTCCTTGGCCATTAGGATTAGTAAAGCATTTAGGTGTAGGTACATTTTTTATTTTTTGGCGACACATTAATTTAATATTTGCCTTTGAATAGATATATTATAATTAGTAGAGACACATAGGATTTTCGTGAGAAATTAATGATTAAAGCTGGCAAGTTATTTTTATGAAAAGCTATAAACAAAATCAATAGGTGTTTTTTGCCACTCTGGTATAGCGTTGTTCACTCCCCACTACTTCTCAAGAGTGGATAGTTTCAACTGGCTGTATGCCGGAATCGATTGAAGATACAGTTTTCGTTTTTCCTGATACTTTTACAACATTTTAGAAATTGATAAAGGTAGCTGTTATCAAATATTGCAATGAACATAGTATGGAAATGTTCCCTAGGACAAGCGCAGTTCATCACTCTCCCCTCCGGGAAAGTTTCAGTTATCTATCTCAGGAACTAATAAAGCTTTGGATCTCATTTTTAGTAAGAAAAAATTCATAAAATTTATGAATTTTCATATCATTTCAACTTTATTCATACATTTTCGAGCTTATTAGGGAAGAAGAAAGCACATTCGAGTGCTAAACACAAGTTTCGTTCCTATAAATACCAGTTTCACCAAAAATTTTAGACAGGCAATTTGGAGAGAAATACCGTTCGTTTCCAAATAATGAAAAAATGTAAACGAAGACACATTCTGTTTACGAACAAACCAACGTTAACAAAGTATAATGAATCAAAGTGTAAAATTGTATGAGCACCTGATGATCAACACAATATTATACAAATCAGAACTCAATACCCTTGGGGGATTATTTGATCACCATTTTATAATATCTTTTTGTATACATAAAAACTTAACAGGTGAGCGCTTCTGACAACCCTACAAAAAAATTTAAACAGTTTTCGCGTCTAAAATAATTAAGAAAGAAATAATTAATGCTGAGTCGTGTAATTTACGACCCGGTAAAAAAATCCTACCATTAACCATTACGAATTATGTGATGAGCTGTGGAGGATGGATAATTGAGGAAATTACAATTCACTTCATCTTCATCTGTTTGAATCTCAAAAACATCACTTCACAGTTGCTTTCAGATTATTGTCTACGCATTTCTATCCCCTTATTCAATTCAATTTACACATTATTTTTTATGTAATCCCTCGAAGTTGAAGGCACCAGTGTTTCTCAAGCTTCTGCGTTCATTCCTGGAAACGACTTACTGGAAGGCCTTCGAAATTGGTTCTGGATAAAAATCCCGTCATAATCCCGACCACTGCTCTATCACTAATAGCGCAAATCCCGACACCTTGAGTTTGTAAACTACGTAAAAGGTATGAGAATGTCGATTCAATACTAAAACTCTAATATGAAAATTGGTTAATTTTTTACTTTATTACATTTTATTAATTTTAAGAGGAAAGTTAATACACAAATGTTCTCGTATTTTAATTAGTATCATCCATAGTTGCATAAAAACAACATGTAAAGCAAGTGAGACAAATACCTAAAAGAAAAATCAAATTTATGTATAATTTTTTACTCTATAAAATCATCGTCACCAATATAGTTAAAATACCTGGATTGTGGATTACGATGGGTCCTTTGTGCTACCTCCATGATCAGAGCCGTCCGACCCCGCAACGTTACTCAAGCCATTCCAAGCGTGAGACAAACCTGAGGACGCTGGGCGGGAAAGCGACTCTAATCTTAGTCATGTCCGGCCAGGGTTCCCCCAACATGGATTCGATGAATACGGGACACTCACACTCACAAAGTATGTGGTGTACCGTCTCATTGTCTGTGTAGCATCCTCTACAGGATGATGATTCGACCAAGCCCATGCGGTTTAAGTTTACAGTGCCCAGAAAGTATGCCCACGAGTAGCCGCAGGTTCTTTCTAGATAGCTCTGTGCAAAAACGCGCCAGACTACGAGGTGGCCCTCTGAAGGTTTCCCTTGCGTGACGGCAGTCTGACATCAAGTTCCACCTTGCCTTGTGTTGGGCTTGGGCGTCTTGAGTTATTAACTTGCTTACAGTTGATACTGAAAATGGGGAGCCGGCTCTGGGCCATAAAACAGTTGTTTTGAGGTAACTTTGTTGTCTATTGTCTACCATTCAAGAATACCTGTATCTTTAACAAAATCCAGGATTTCAGTAGGTCGAATCTTCGTTACCACCTCTTGTGTAACTTTTTGATTTCCAAGTAGGTGTTCCCTTGGCTTTGTGTATGCCCCACATGGGCAAATGACGTGTTTGGCCGGTCTCATGTTGTGCAGGTGTGTTCATTCAGACGATAGATTCAGACCACAAGGACTAGCCCTGAATTTATTATTTCTTATCTGTCACTATAAAGATTTTCTACCAAGAATCTATCAAATTTTGGAAGAGTCGTTTATAGAGGTCTTCATTAGTATAACATTATATTATAATACTCATTATTCCCTTATAACACTCCATTATATACTTTAATGGCATGGCAGGTCTAAAATTTCATTAAGAAGTGATTAATTAACTTATTGGTATCTTTTGGAGATGAACCTAATTATAAAATGGTAACGATTTACCTTCGGGAATCTGGTTGTCGGGATTTTGACCCAAACCCCTTTGAAATAGCTCTTTGCAGCCTCTGTCCCTGACCAAAATGTCTGACTTATAAAAAATCTTCTCGGCATTCAGAGTAAGTGAAGAACACACCCCAATCTAACCAATTTCTGGTGGACGGGGTTGTATTGTTAGCATGGTACAGATTTCTTGAATTACTACCTCCTATTTTTATTAAAGTGTTGCGTATTATTGGTTAGTTACAGTAGCTTTTTTCTCTTTTGTAAATACTACTAAGGTTCCAAAGAATCGATGCCATCACTTTCTCAGCCGAATAATCGTCTACACTTTCTTTAGAGTTTATATCCACTATTTTCCCTATACCTAAGATTCTGTTTCATAGCGGTATATCTCCGTTTCGTCCTTGGTTACGGACCGCGGGCGCCGCTCTACATATACCAGAATGATATAAATATTTAAAAACGTATCCAAGGGACAAGATTATAGATTTTAATGAAGTTTAAACCATGTGGTCGCTTTGAAATAAATAAAGTAACTCGAATGCAAATGCAATTATTATCATTAAATAAAATTATTTATTACTCTCACTATTATTTAAACAAACTAAACTAATTTTTTTTGAAAATGCTCTGAAGAACTTGCAGTATATCATGCTACAATAATTCAAAAAAAAATGTTATAGCTATCATTTATTTCGAGTTCTTGCTCAAGTCGGCTCAAGATATCGGTTCTCACTTTTTTTTAAAGTACAATGTCGACCTTTTTCAACTATTTTTCGAGCAGCACCAACATTCCTTTCGATAACGGATGTTTTCGACTTGAAAAATCGAGAAATATCATTCAATTGATTTTTTATACTAAAGGACCTGACTTGCCAACAAACTTCCAGCTCCAAAGACATGATTTCTTGGCCAAAAGATTACTTTGAAGTTATTTTTAAAATATTCCTTGGTGTTGTTCAGTTGTCCTAAATAATTCGAATATGTAAGTACCTACACTTGCCTAAAGGTAGTAGTGTATAATTGAAGATATTTATAATTCATTAAATTATTATTATTTATCTGTGTTTTAACTTTGACGTTGATACAAGGTTTAACCACCATAAATCAAGTAACAATTACCACATTCTTAAAATCCCAAATAAGTATGTAAGTATATCTTTTGTAGACATTGGACGCCGAAATTCATATTGTAATTACAAAAGAGGGAAATATCGCAATATATTAAATCACAATAGCTATACATTGAACGACGCTAACATAAAAGTGAAATGCCAAAAATAGATATATAGATATATAAGACTAATAATTCTAGTATTAACTCTCTAAGAAAAAATACTTTATTCGATTTTATGAACTGCAAAGATTTTATGAACAGCGCGACGCGGCAGCTTTCTCATATAATAAAATATAAAATAATATGGATATTTACTTATATTTATATACGTATCTTTATATTGCATATATCATCATATAAATAAAAATAATATATTTCGTAATTTTATTTTAACGAAAGCAATTTTATTTTTTTATGTAGCGTTAAAAAGAATTGATTACGATTAATTCGTATATATATCTAAGTATAACCTAAAAATCGCCCTTTGTTCTAACGTCAAGAAAAATTTGATTAACTCGTATATTTTTCTTTCTTTCTCCAATCTTGGAATTCAGATTTCGACTGTTCATTCGTAATTATTGAGTATAGTAGAGAAATGGGAAAAAACCATAAAAGGGATCATTTCTACAGTTTGTTGTGTTCAACTTAAACGCTTTTTGTTCATTCTCTTCATATGCAATGTTACTGGGGCGTTGGAAATGAGATAAATAGTCATACTAGGTACATAAGTTGAATTGAAAAACATCGAATATGCGGCGCCTTTATTCAATGACCACAGTCAGTAAAATGACGACAAATACCTAGGTTTACACCTGAATCCTATATTATAAACGTGAGTTGATTCATGTTTGTTCGTTCGTTCGTCTCTACGATAACTCGACTTCTAGACTACCCTAGGAGATCAAGATTGAACTTAAAACATTCCTAATTTTCAAACTTAAATTTAAGTTCGAAGATGGTACAAATCCGATGACCTTTGACCTCCGACTATGACATTACCGTAAAGAGCGATCAATCAAATTTTAATGTGGCAACATTGTTAAAGTTGGTATGTGTTACATAATATTTTCACACCTTAACCTTAGAACAAGAGATCTGTCATAAATATTTGTTTACTTTCAATATTAAATTATTCAGACGAGTCTTAACCGCTAGTGATAATCTACAAAATGGACTGTTAATTGTGTAGATGTTAATTAAAAGAAAGTAGGAATGTTTTGATGTACGCTGAAATGCAATCTGATTTCTACAAACGATAGGGGTTGAATCGAGTCAAGATGCAAATATTAATGAGAGTGCTATTGCGAATAAAACGTACAAAAATAATTAAGAACATAGCTATGGGTGGAAACCGAATTTCTATTACCTATATGCATTTCATAAAATTTCAGGTGTTTTATAGTCTACGAAACAAATTATCTTTCAAGGTTTATGATACATTTAAAATCTAAACAATCGGCAAGAAAATTGCATTTTCTGACTCGAGCAAACAATACAGTAGAAAATATTTTACACACAAACACACAAGAACATTGATTACTTTTAATTTTAGGAAAGATGCAGAAGTGTATACTCTACATAAATATAAAGGGCTTAATTTAAAATTAAAATATTCAAGTATGAGGGGGGGGGGGGGCACTTTCAGTTACCAGTGGACTATGTGCGCGTCAATAATGGTGGATAATGGGTGGGAGAAAGCTCGGCACGAATTCGCTGTTTTAATAAGTCAGAATGTCAAAAATGTCTACAGGAAGAAGGCAACGGACATTAAGACATCCAGACTTTGTAAATTCATATGATGGAACTTTTGTTCATCGAAAATAGTTGCGGAAAAGAACGTTACACGCATGGGCGCCCATAAAGAGGGTCAAGAGAGGGTAGTCCCCCCCCCCCCCCCCCCCCCGAACTTTAAGAAGTAATAATTTCTTAAATAACGATACTTTTAATCTTACCAGGGAAATTTCTCGAAGTGAGTACATCTGATAAAAAAATAAAAGTTTGATGGTTTGGAGAGTGACGGCCGATTCTGTAACAAATTTCACCCCCCACCACCCAGGGAGGGGGGTGACTTTCAAATCTTAAATGGAAACCCCTATTTTTACTTTCCCGTGCACATAGGGAAAGTAATGTAATTGAAAAAAATCGATCTCGAGGTTTTGATGAATCTCAACGTTTTGAGTTCTCCTGAGTCCAAAACCACCATCTTTGAAAAATGTTTGTCTGTGGGTACGTGGGGGCGTACGTTATGGCTGTGAAGCTTAAACTACTAGACCGATTTTGATGAAATTTAAACTAAGGCCAATAAAAAAAACTTCATCGGTAAAACAAGCTTCTCATCAAAATCGGCCCAAAGGGGCCCAAGCCATGTGCGTCATTTTGGGAGCAAACATTCAAATTTTAACCCAAACTAATTTCCCTTGGTGAAAAGTTAGTAGACATAGTAACAAGTAAAACGCAGTTTTTCGTTTGTTTTTAAATTCAAAATGGCGGTCAATATAGCAATTCTCCAAGTTTTTAGTTTTTAGGGTGTAGCCCAAGAACCATTTAACTTAATTAAAATTTGAACATTGGAAATTATAGCCATAGGATGGCCAGAACTTTTACTTATAATTGATAAAGAACAAAAACTTAACGTGGCCAATTTATTGGTTCCTTCCCAAAATTGGTCAAAAATTGAAAATCGATTTTCTCAAAATCTGCTCCAAGCATTTTTTTATTTTTTGAAATGTTTTATTACATAGGTATACTTAGTTCATGAAAAACTACTGGCACTACATTTATTTCTTTATTTCCAATAGGGGAAGGGGGATGAATGTTGTTGAAAATTTTAAAAATTCATAACTTTTTTGCTAACAAAGATGAAGAATAGAAGAACAATACTCTCAACCTCCCCTTAATTATGAAGTTTATTGATTATTTAAAATTTATCAATTAAAATTAGAAGCGACATGTTTCGGGAATCTCTGCTCCCATTCTCAAGATAAGTATATTGGAAATGTCCATATATAAATATTTTACGTTACAAATTTAAAGTTAAACAGATGGGGGGGTAACAATAAAATTGATAATTACAAATCACATTAGTGTTGATAAAATTTAAGAGGCCCTCACAATGAGGGACCCGGTATCGGCCTGAAGGGCCAAAATGCGGATGAACGAAATAAATGAATAAAATTATGGAACAAAGTTAAGATGACAGCAAGTGAACATAATAATGGGTGACAACATGGCGCACTACGTTGTCACCCATTATTATCTTAACTTGCTGTCACCTTAACTTTGTTCCATAATATTATCAACTTTATTGTTGTTACCCCCATATCTGTTTAACTTAACCTTATTAACGTTTAAATTTGTAACTTAAACTATTTATATATGGACATTTTCGATATACTTATCTTGAGAATGGGAGCAGAGAATCCCGAAACATGTCGCTTCTAATTTTAATTGATAAATTTTAAATAATCAATAAACTTCGTAATTAAGGGGAGGTTGAGAGTATATTCCTCTATTTATATACTCCTCTTTGTGGGCATGGACCTTTTCAATATTAAAGATAAAGAAATAAAATTGTACAGTGAAGTAGAGGACATACGATTCTTTTAATCGAGTATATAATAAGTATACCAATTTACTTCCGGCCTAGCCGGAAATGAACAAAATATTTAAAACATTTATGACATACCCTGTATATTATTTTAGGAGAAAATCAGAAATCGTTTTCTGATTACAACTATACTACACACTCTACATTAATTTTTTTATTTTTTTGAATTATTACACAAAAACTATTTTATTTTGACTTATTATGGAAAAAACTATTTTTTTTAAATCGGCCAGAAAGTAGTACTTTCCGGTTTATTTTTAGGTCAGAAAATCTCATTTTGTCGGACCGAGCCAAAAAATTATTGTGATAGTCCGGTAAAAGGTTTTACCGGACTCATTTTTACTTTCCGGCCTAGAACGGTCAATTGTTCTGCCCGTTTCTGGCCGATTTTAAAAAAAATATTGTACGTAATACGTCCCAAAAGTGCTTTTACTGGACTCGCAGGCTTGCAGGACTCGCCTGCGGCTCGCCCTGTAATTTGCCTACTTGTCCAGTAAAAGATCACTTTCGGGACTTGTTACGTAAACTACTATTATTGAATACGTCAATGTAGTAAACACGGGAAAGTTGTGTGCCAGTTTACTGGTCATTTAATTTATTGCAGATTCACAAAAAACTTGAAGGTTTTATTTGGAAGCTTTTTTTTATAACATTTTGACTTAGAGTGAGTGCTTATATAGTATATTAAAAAACAAGTTTCATAAGGTACGTTTTATGGCACGAATCAAAGTTTAGAAAACGAGTGGCGCAGCCACGAGTTTTCTTAATGATGAGTGCCATAAAAGCCTTATGAATGAGTTTTTTATACTATTTTTTAGAATTTGCGCCTTTTGCAAGCAATTTTAAATAAATATTTGACATTATCAAAATCTAGGGAATTTTTTAGAGATTGGAACTACTACTTTTCAAATTGTCAATTTAAAATTTATTTAAAGGTTAACTACAGTATTTGCTATGAATTAATTCGGTAAATACCATCTTAGTAAAATTAAATTGTACCGGTTTTATTAAAACACCCAAATGTCTATTAAAGCACGCAAATGACGTCATTTGAGTGCTTTAATAGGATCTATTAAAGCACTCAAATGACGCGAATTCTAAAAAAGTATATATGCAACGAGCTGACCTGCTTGTAATAAAACAGCACCGATACAATATTTTACGCAATCTACAGATACTTTGCTCTTCTTTGGGTTTTGGCACAAGCAAATGCACGTACTGCGCTAATTCATTAAAAGATAACCATCAGTTTACCACTACTTTATTCTACCACTACTAGCGCTGTTGTTACATCTTATATCTTTTTACCAAATTTTTGGCACATACTCGTATTAACAACGAATAGGAAAAGCCTTCATTATTCCAGTGAAGTGCTTTCTAGGCTTTCTATTTTGAATGTGTCAACGTCTTTAGATTGTAGTCCTTCGATAAAATATAATTACTAATAGTACATGCGACGCACCCAATTTGGTACATTCTTCAACTCCATTCGAAACTTGGCATAATGGAAATATAAACAAATTTGTTCAAAAAATTTGAACATTTCTAAAATAGCTCAAATTAACGTGACAGGAGTGATTCTTATTTACGATAATTTCATAGTTTTGACTGTTGAAAGATGCACATCTTTCAATGTGCGGAGTCATCGTGAACTCCATAGGAAATTTCGTATCTGAATGAATTTATTTTAATATCATTATCATTTCTTGGACGTCAAGTGATGGCAAGAATAACAAAAATATATGTATGAATTTTTATTGCAGAAATGTTGATAACTCTTTTCAATTTCTTCAGTCAATTGCCAAAATGAATGGTTACCTAGCTAATTTGGTGAATGATAAAGTCCAATGTACTTTCGCAGTTGACCAATATTCTGATTAGAGTACATAACATCCTTTTGCACTTTTGTCTCTCTTAAAACTAAATTTAGTCAAACTACTTGAAAAACTTGAGAGTGCCATCATCAATATAAAATTTCCGGTGAAAATCACGCGTTTTACAGCTCAGAAGTCATGCAATTATAACGAACAACAGTTATGATGAATAACAGTCGTCAATTTGACAGAACTTCGTTTACTACATCCATTAGCAAATAATGCTTAAATCGCAAATAATAGTTTTCGAATTCAGTGACCAAGAATTATGCGGAAATTAATATTTTCAGGTCAAAATGGTGCAAATTATTTTTTTGCAAAAAACAATTTTGGAGCTTTAAATAGTGGCGCAGGTGTTTAATTGAAAACTCGGAATCGGCAGTTTGAAAGCCTCTTATCCATACTAAGTTGGGCCATTTTAATTTTTTCAAATGTTGAACGTGTTCATAGTTCATAGTTCCGATTTGATGCAGAATTTTTAAGTTTGATAAAAAGTCGTATATCGATTTTAAAAATCAGGCTTGTTTGAAATATTAACACGCAACAAATTTGTCAGATCTTTATATCTAAAAGGAATGTGGAACAAATTTGGTTATTTGAAACGTAGGCGATAACTTTTGTACAAACAACTATAAATATTTAAAAAAACGTTAATAACGGATGAATCATTTCATATCATTGGTAAACAGCCAATCGGTAGGTAGATACCTAATGGACTCTTTGTGTGGAAAATGTTATATTATTGAGGAATAAATATTTTGAATTCATGTTTAATGATGACATTTTGGTAACAGTTGTCATTTAATTAGTGAATGGAGCAACGCTAAATATTGTACTAAAGCGCGTTGTGCTTACGTCTTTATTTTCGCTAAGATGATTGGAGTGCATTGTTATTAGTACTAAGTTAGTTAATATGGCCTGGCATAGTAATTAGAATAATTAACACTTGAGATACGCACTACTATATGTATCCCTCGTAATCTATTATTAATTAGAAAATCAGGTTAGACACATCATTAATTTACATCATCCCTTTTTCCATAAATTATTATTAATGACTACACGTAGTAAAACTACAATTTAATTAAACTTTATAAGTTGTACACTCCCAAATTTTTGGGTAAGTAAAAATGCAGCTACCTTTTAGATAAAAATCTTTGAAAGAGCCGTTCTGTATAGAAGACTCGTCTATACTTAAGAATGGCTCTGACCAGGTGACAGGAAGCATACGGAGTCTGTGACGTCACACAATTATATCTTACACCCTGCACACATCATCAGCTGTTCCATCAGCTGTAGAAAACCATTTACTTTGGCCTACGTTCTACCGTTTTACCTACATGTGAATGTGTATTCCTGCTGTTTGGTATTCAGCTACACGTAAAATGAAAATTACTACGGATGCTCGATGTCTAGCTCTTTGAATTGGGTTTTAAACTTATAGATCGCACCCGACCGTTTTTTTTTTCAAAGTGGGCCACCAGGAATTTCTTAGAATAAATAATCCTCTATGTGTTAATAGTGTTAAGGTAGTTTCTGTCTGCGATTGGGGATTTTAAAAGGAGAAAAAAACTAAATGATTGATTGATCGCATCGTAAAAAAAAAATGTATTTACCTGAATCGTGATTAATGTTTTTCCTGCCATAAATGATTCTAAATCTTTTTCGGAAGTTTCCCAATACCTAACATCAAAAATTAATTTACATATTATTTACTAATTCTAACTCTATTTATATAACGATCCGTTTATTTAAGTACTTTATCTCCTAAAAATATTTTCTTTTAAGTGGATAGCCATTACATAAACTTTAAGCACGAATTCTAAAAATGAAACCATACGTAATGCATTATTAATGTTGAATAACAGCCGATAATTTTGTCTTACTACACTGATTACATTTGATTATATAAACAAAAAGTAAATAAAATGTTAATTACAAGATTTCCATAAATTTTGATTGGTATAGATAGATGTCAAGAAGGGTGTCCCCCTCACTCATTTCGTATGCGTTAATTAATTAATAATAAATCTTTATGGACATTTAATGACATTTATTGAAACTTAATTGATTGATTATGCAATTTTCGAAAATAAAAACTAATCTTACTGGAATATTTCAATCTATAAAACATATTTTGTACTCACACGATTTGTGAATTATTCATTATTATTTTGGAGGTTATTTAAAATGCATAACGTTTCAAACGTTTCGTCGTTATTGATACGAACTCGGCTGCGGTTTGTCACTCTATCCTATAAAGTTCTATTTCTTTTCATAGTAACAGAATATAGAAAAAATCGTGCATAATACTACAGAAACAATAAGGCCCCTGGTTCAAATACGAGAAGCTTTGTAAGCGAATAGTGGGTTTAGGTTGGTAGGCAGCCTTGGCTGAAACCTTGTCCACTCAAAAATTAAGGCCAATAAATTAAAAAAATGTAGGATGTAAATGTAAACACGACAATGGGTTGATGAGTGTGTCGTATGACAGTACAATCTGTAAATGATGTCTCTGTATTTCGATGGGAGGGTAGGAAAGCCCATGCGTACCTAGGCCATCTATTCGGGCCCTTTGTGCTACCTCGCTGATTAGAGTCGTTCGACCTTGCAACGTCACTCGAGCCTCCCACACGTGAGGTAAACCTGAGGATACTGGATGGGGGAGCGGCTCTAATCTTCGCCATATCTGGTCAGGATTCTCCAAATTTAACAAGTACGGGACATTCACACAATATGACGTGTTGAGCCGTCTCGTCGTCTGTGTAGTATCCTCTACAAGATGGTGAGTCTATCAAACCTATGCGGTGCATGTGCTTGTTAAGTTAACAGTGCCCAGAAAGTATACCTACAAGTAGCCGCAGGTTTCCTCTGGATAGCCCTGTACAGAAGCGCACCAGGCTACGAGATGGTCCTCTGAAAGCCTCTTTCGCGTGGCGGGAGTCTAACATCAAGTTCCACCTAGCCCTGTGTTGGGCTTGGGTGTCTTGGGATATTAAGTTCTTTACAGTTCATATTGTAAGTGGAAGAGCCGGCTCTGGACCATAAAACGGTTGTTTTGAGGCCAGTCGGGCTAACTTATCGGGTTTTTCATTCCCTATTATTCCAGCATGCCCTTTAACCCATACAAGCTCAAGGGTATTGCTGTTTGTTACTTGCTCTAGTAGCTGGTGACACTCGGAAACGGAAATGATGTCTCACATCTCACCTTATCTTCTTTGAATTTTATTTCACATCACACCATTATTAGTTTGTCGAGAATCTGATCGTAAATAAAAGTACAGGGTGTTCCATTTAAAATATTTGTATAAATTCTATTTAAAGTTCACAAATTTTGAATTCTCATTTTAAACACTCGATATGAAATTAGTCATTTAGTTTTTTTTGTAGAGTAACACGACATTAGGGTAATATTATTCATCAAATAAATTTTTCCTTTTTTGATGAATAACTCACTTATGAATATTATAGTCCGACCTTGCATTGTACAAAATTTTGACAAAATAATTAATAACTTGGTAACCGCACATACAATATCAAAAAAAAGTTTCAAGCGTGATATAAATATGGTTGGTCGACACATGAAGGGAAAAAATACAGGGTGTGCCATTTAAAAAAAAGTGACATTTTCCTGCCACGTGAAAATGCAACATACTGTAGATATAAAAATATTTTTAAAAGATGCGCAATTCAAATCAAAGCAACCTTTATTTGAAACTTTTTTCTGTATCTACAACCCACATTGAGTTATATGAGTTATATGAGCAGTGGGACACATCTCCTCAAAGTCTAATACATTTTGACCAATGCTTCCCGAGCTTTTGCAAACCGCATAAAAAGTCCACAGTAACTTCTTCGAAAACATCTTCCATTATTTAACTCATGGGTAACTTTTCTCAAAAAATAGACGATGGGAGCCAGATCCGTGACGTGAGACTTACGTGGAAATCGTTCAAAACTATATTGAGTCACAGCAGACATTTCAATATGGGACTTGCGAACTGGCGCGTTATCTGTGAAGGACAGCACATCTTCACTAGCTTTAATCTGCGTTTACTCTTAATCTCTTCGCACAATCGGCGAAAAAGAGACCCATTGTAATTACCAGTAATAGTTTGTTCTTTTGGTAAAAAAAAGTTTACCTTACAGTTCCAAAAAGCTATGGTCATAATCTTGGAATTGTCTTGAAATTTTTGGGTAGTGGTAAACCACAATCCTTTAACATTCCGGCGTTTTTGCTAGAAAACATGGCGGTGGCATTCACAATTACTAATAGACTTGAGAAATTTTCAGAATCTGCATGGAAACTGACCAAAAGGGCTGTTAAACCCCGTTCAGAAACAACAATTTCCTTTACTTTTTCCACAATTCCACTTTTCGGAACAATTTTTGAATAGAAGACCACTTTTTACGCGGATTTGTCCCAAGTTATCTACTCCATGTAGAGAATTACTGCACGAATTTTGTTTTTGCCCATGTTTGCAAAATGACGGCCCTTTTGCAAGTTTGACAACCCATGCTATTGTTTCGGGTTTTAACGGTAACTTATATGGTTATAACTAAGCGGGCAAAATTACAAAACTGTACCTATCTTGACTCATCATGCACTGTATTATGTTTTGTTTCTGCTGAATATAGCGTTTCTTGTCTATAGATATTTAGACATCGTGCCAATAATGTATATAATAATCATCACGTTTGTCACATTTCTGGTTATCAAATGTATTTTAAACGTCATTGAACTTTTGCACTTGTGATACGTGGCAGTACTTTTAATATTTTATCATTTGGAGCAAGTCGAACAAACCGTTCCATCAGCAAAGAAAATCAAACCTTCAAGAATTTCCTTCGAAAATAACGACAACCATTTACTTGTATATACCAAAACCATTTAGGTACCTCATTTTTGCAATTATTAGTACTCTTAACATTTAGAACTTTAATGAATATGGCTCAGCGCCTCGACGTGGGCTGGAAGACGAGAAAGATAGCTTTTTCTCTAATAACATGTTGCTCTTTAATTAAGGGGAAATTCTCCCATTCCGAAAAGTCGTGCCGTAATATTGCTTGTTACGGATATAAATGGCACAATCCCTCAGATCACACAAATGTGTGCCTGTCTGAAGGAGACGTTGAAGGAGACGTGAAAAGAAGCAATGAGGAATTACCTGTTTAGGATACAATCGGCCTTAAAAAATTTCTTTTGGCATTGACAAACATTCAAAAAGTACTAGTTGAGATCCTAGTTCCTTAAGCGAATTATTTACCATAATGGCATCTTCTTTCATGGATAGAACATAAGGTTTATTATACACACACCGTCACAATTAGCGGAACACAAAAAAACGTTGAATTTTTTAAAAATCTTTTGGTAATTCGAAAAGTAGTTCAAGTAGTTAAATTATTACCCTCTTATGACATAACATTATGACACTTTTGGACATTCTTTACGGAAATTATACCCTCATATTCGTTTTTTTACAATCAGCACTTTCAAGTGTTTTTGTTATGAATGTTCGTATATGTAGTCAATGGTGGCCTCGGCTCATTTTGTTCTTTTTGTTTTTGGAGAGTTAACATTCTATTGCTTACAAAATGAATGATTTGTTTAAGGTCACACCTACCGACCAGTAACTCGAACGTTGGGTGTATCAGTATCTATGGTCCACCGTAATGTGCAATGATACAGACAGACAGAATCTTATGTGCGGGGGCAGGGGCAACCAGTGCCGTAGAATACCGTTTTGCAAGGGTACAAACGCTGAGAAATTGTCGTCAAATGGCTGTTCAGACCCGATATGTCTTGGAAGACCTGAATAACGTGCGAGTAAGTGAACGAACAGTGAGAAGAAGGTTAAACGAAATCGGTTTGTCATACGTGCCAGCAAAATCACAAAAACGTGAGGTAAGTCATCAAGTTGCAAGATAAGCGTTCGCTCGTCAGCGTCAAGATTAGTCCCATGAATGGAGTCAAGTTTTGTTCTCTGACAAAAGCCGTTATTGCGTAAATTTCATCGATGGGAGGGAAGGATGGGGAGGTATCAACGGGAACGTTACCATCATGCAAATTTTACGGAAACGGTGCCATAATGGTGGAGGGTCCGTTATGGTGTGGGGTGGCATAACAATGACAGGTTCGACGGAATACTTTTGATGATTCGTGACAGTTAATCCTTAGAACCACATTTGAATAACGTTGTTAAACTCATATTTCTGACGTATATGCAACTGTTATTGAGTGTAATATTATCCTTTGTTAACATAAGTTTTAATTTAGATAAATCAAACCGTTTAGGCCTTAGGGGTAACGTCCCTTTTGTACACGCTGTACCACACGTAAAAATCAAAACATCAGATGTACAACCAAAAACCGTAATAATTATATGTATTTTCGTACTATAGTTATCTACCTTTTTGAAATGCTGTTACATTCTACATTTATGTGACCCTTTTCCCCTATTGTACGAAATTTAGTGAAAAGTAACAGATCACTTTTGTAAAACTACAAAAAGTTCGGTGCCTCTTAAAGGTTTAGCTTGCTTATTTCTGAGCGAAGTATATCCAGAAATACAATGAAACTTGTTTATGTGATTAGGACCCGACTGGCCGACAACCCAATTCACCGACCACCTAACTGACCGATACCCGATTGACTGACTACTCAAAAAAACATACCGATTACATAATGTTACCGTTTTTGTATCAATTGAAAAAAATATACTAAACCTGCCAATAACCTAGGCCTAGGCGCTTTAGTGGCAATCTATGTTTAAGTTTAGCATTTTACTGTAAAGGGATCATCTACATAATACGTGTCAAAGTGGTGTCGGCCAATTAGACTGTCGGCGAGTCGGGAAAAAATTTTTCGGTTAATCGGGTTGTCGGGCAATTGGGTTGCCGGCGAAACGGGTAAAAACCGTTTTGTGAGAAATATGTTCATTCTTTTTGTATAATTTCCTTCTAAATCATAAAATTCACAGAAGATACTTCACAAATGGAATCATAATAAAAATTGTGTCTTTAAACTAGCCATTAGCCAATTTTCAAGTTATTTGGTTTATAAAAGGTGTTTTCGCTTCCTCCGTGCGGTTTCGTATCCATAGAAATTGAAGACGAAGAAGAAGAATAGCTTTATTTTTACGTTACGATAAGTTACAATAAATGGAAAAGGCCAAGTAATAAACATAATGCAGGCGTGTGTAAAAAGGCAAAACGCAATGGTAGGTAAAAAATTCATCAGTTGCAATGCAAGTTCTGATCTTTCATCAATTCCCCGGTGGAATAAGTTTTATCAACATGTGCATGTTAAGTACTTCTTACAACTTACAATAGTGTATGGGACTTCACAGTGAGTTTAATGTCCAATAGTGGAACAGAGATAGGGGATGAAACTGAAAGTTGAATAATATGTTAATTTTAATGGAAAACCCTGTATCTAAAATATGATGCTCATCATTGGTATCTTGATCACCGTAAGGCATTCGAGTCGGTTAAATGCAAGAATGCGAAGACTTTTATCTAATATGTCCAAACCGTCTTTTGTATTTCTTCCAGCTTAAATATTTTTCATACTATTCAAAAAGTTATTAAGGAAAAATTTGTAGACAATTTTACTTCCTCTAAGATGCTTTATAAAAATATTGTTTATCTAGAATAATTTATTGTATTTTTTTCAATGGAACTCGTATTTGATTTTAATGTGATTAAATTTCTCGTTTTTCCCCATTTCAACGATATAAAGATTAAAGTATTTGTCTTCAGGAGTAAAATAGAAGAAACGTGTTTTTGGCAAATATTTTAAATACAATTATGTTCAACACCATCCACATGGATTGGATGGTGAATGATTTGAAACACAGAAGCGTCATTATATTTCCATTGAAAGAAGTGTCCTGAAGAATATCGATGATGATCTGAGTGTATGTTATATTATTATATGTTATAGTTCGTATTATTTTCAATTGGCGCAAGCGGATCAAATGAGTCAGAGAATCCGGAATGACACAAATCGTGGAAGATCTCTGGAAGTAGAAATTAAAGAAACCATCAATAAGGATGATGATCTACTAGTCGGACGTAGCTTGGAAAATATTTCGCATAAAACGCAGTATTACTAGAAAGTCTAGGAATATAATTAATATGGGTAGATAGCCACCTAAGATGGAATCACCACATAGATTGGATAACCAGCAGATTGAGGTATATGTTGTTTATACTCAGACGCCTCAGAACGATCCTAACCCGAGAACAACTTAAAACGATCTATCATGCCCTATTTGCTTCCGTGATGACCTATGGCATATTCGGATGGGGCGGAGCATACGATAACATATTCAACAGAATACAAGTGCTACAGAATAGAGTGCTAAAGACAATATATTTTAAAAGCAACACCTACCCAACGGTGGACCTATACAAGGAGGCACGAATATTAGAGATCAGGAAAATATTCTACCTAAAAGCAACACTACATTGTGCAGTAAATGATCCATTCGAACCAAGCAACTTGGAAGGGCCTCACACAAGAGGGAAAAGCTCAGGAACAGTAAAAGTACACAGGTTTATGAAAAGCATCGGAAGGAAATGTTACAACTATGTATATAAGCGGCAAAAATCTACAAAAAATTTATCCAAACATGCCAACAGGTGCCTACAACAAACATAAAGCAAAAGCTAAAAAATTACCTATTACACACACCCTTGAACGACATTACAACCTATGGAAAATAACCCAAAATCAGTATCAGTCATGATCTCTGTGTGCAATACTCTAAGACTGTATCTTCTTCTCTTTAAACCTTACTTATGTTCACTCTCTCTTACCTTCAAGTATTATAATTATACAAACCATTACTACAGATAAGGACTAAGGTCCTCATGTAGATTTAGGACGAATACCTACCCTACATGTGTATATTACCTACTAGATGTACCAACCTACCAACGAATAAATTATTATTATTATTATTATAGTGTCTTTTCACTGGTTTTTTTCATAACAAACTAATCGCCTTGTATCTACTGTGGAATCTTAACTTGGAAATCTTTACAGTTTACCTACTTACGTAACATTTCCAGTTGTAAAAAAACTGTGGTATAGGACTATAGGTAATCATTTCTTTTTTCAAGTGACGTCTATCATTAAATTTCGTTAAGGCCTTTCTACACTTATATATTACTAAAAATGTGCGATTTTTCATCTAACTTTCATTTTCATCCACTCTAACTCCTTGTGTAACCTCCACTTTAAAATACGCCAAGCCTTAGATCCCATAATTTCTAAGTTTATCCGTTTTTTTTAATAATTTAATTTACCCTCAAAATTTCTCAATTCTACAGTAAATGAGAAAATAGCAATTGATCTTAAGTTTCATAAAAAAGTGTATGTTTGGAGAAATCTTTTGCTACGAACACGTATATAACAATAATTTTTTCGACAATCTTCATTACTCTACCAACGGATAAATAATAAACCGCGATTGGATTTTATCGCATCATCAATAGGGTTACTTATGAAAAAGTCGCCCGCGCGCGAGTTGTATCTCAATACCTATAATACCTACAATATGTGAGGAGAGCATACAGTCTATATATTAATTTCAATGAACATTTTGGATATTTACTCCAGAAACGTAAGGTCAGAGACGAATAGAAAATCTGATAGTACTGGCAGAATATTCGGATAACGTACCTAGTTATGTCTTGGAGGATACGTACACCACATAAAATTCCTAGGCAGCTTAATTTACTGTTAACGAAACATCGTATTTACCCCGTACTTTCTTGGTCTCTTTAATTTTATTGAGCGGTGTAAATTTCGGTCCTAAACCCTTACAATTTCATTGTGTTTGTTATCCTATGTGTTTATTCAAACTCCCGTAAAACTAAGCAGATTGTACTACAATAAAATTTGACATATTTCACAAAGAAGGAGTTAGGTAACCTGTTAACGGTACAATTTTTTTAAATTTTGCATAACTCTAAATAACAATCGAACTAGTTTCAAAGTAAATTTACATATTTTTCATTGTAACTTACATGATCACGTCGAAATAAATACGTCCGGTTGTACACAGTTAATCCTTTCCGTATGAATGCGCGAAGAGTGTGTTTGACATGATGAATTACTACACACAGATACAGCAATATTTTTCTACCTTTACTCACATTCAAAAATAATAACCAAATTTAACGTAGGTTTAGGGAATTTGTCAAACATCAAAAAACTATTTCTCATTCAGATTACCTTTCAAGTTCACGCCGTCGGCCATCGGTTTTTCTTATACGACCACCTTTTTTTTCAATAACTTTTAAACGTTCCATAAATCAACTCCTAAAATTGCAGAAAACCGGAAAATACGTTTCAGTACAAATTTCAATAAGATTGCGTACTCAGAAAAAACACGGGAAGTGACCTTATTACTATTGCATGAAATCTGTAACGCGTTTTTCACATCCCTTTTCTTGTGAACGTGCACTGGGTCGAAAGGTAATCTCAAAGGGAGGCTGAAACTATATTAATAGACCGTGCTGGAAAGACAAACGGCCTCATCGTTTCAAATTGACATGTACTTTCATGCGTCACTGCTTACAATTCTTTAGAAGCTTCTACGTTGATTTTGACAATAGTGTATATTGTGCAATATCCGACGTAACGGGGCTGTTTTTTTTTACTCGGTACTTTGCGGGTGATTACAGCATTTAGAAAACCGAGCGCTTATAAATTACATTTCATTATGTAAAAGGCGAAGGTTGAGCATGTGTAATTCAACAAAGAGCGTCTGAAATTATATTGTAAATAAATTAACTTGGTAATTGAGAAACCCTTTTAGCTAAGCTAGTTGTATGTAAAATGTTAGGTGCAATTGCGAAATTACATGGTATTTCCGTAAAACTTGGTAATACTCTTTACCGTTTCGCTTCACAATTTGATTTTATATTTACAGATTATAAGCTACTTATATTACTAGAAATCAGAGGTAGAAATTTGGAACATTGTAAGAATTCTTACCGGATATAATGCGGTTTCCACCTTTTAAAGTATTATTTTCGTATCTCCCTATTAGAGTCAATCAATTGTAAGTATATTAGTGTGTGAACATACGCACTTTAAAGTGGTACGGCCCTAAAATCCAATGTGTAATTTACTAATTTTAGTTTCAGTAGGAGTACCGGCCTACTACCGATAGAGTTATTTTAACTGAAATTTTTTAAATCGTAAAAATCACTTCTGGTGCCAAAATCCAATTTGTATATTTATAAAATAACAAACAATACAGTTACAAGAATATATTCGACGTATATTATCATGAGAGTAGATGCTACTTAGTTATTTGTTGCTCCTCCTTATTATTGGGGAACGTAATTTTAAAACCAAGCGATACACATTCAATTTCTCGTTAAATTATAGGTATTAATTTTACAATTATCGAACGTATCAAATAGGAAAATAATATGTTAATAAAGGGGAAATTAAAAAAAATAACTGATAACTGGCTTTTCCTTAATTGTCTGTAATTTTGACAACATTTCTCTGAGGTTATGGAGCATTTCAGTGCACATTTGGTCCCCATTTTGATCTCATCATACAACATACTGAGAGAGATTCTTCTCGAAGAGATTGGAAGGGTTCTCTTGTTTCAGTACAAACTTTGACAACTTTGGGAATCTGTGGCATAATGAAAAGGAGAAAGAAGGGATTTTGACATTTTGGTGATGTATATCGATGTAATCAATCAATTTTGGAATGCGTCTCTCAATGTAAAAACTGGCATCGGAAGGCCTGCCAATTCCAAACTCAGATATAATACACTAGATGAAAAATTCGTTTTAGTTTCAATTTCACTGTTTTCATAGCGACTGTGTATTCGTTGAAGTTGAAGTTGTGTACGTCGTGGAGTTTTGAGTCTTTTTTCAATCATTCACGTCATTGCCAGCAAAAACCTACTCTCAATATTTGGAAAAGTTGCTACAAATGCAAAATTTGAAAGGGGAAAAAGTTTCCCACTAACCATTAAAAACAAAGGTAATTCCAAATTGTCACTGGTTAAATGTTTTCTCATTGAACACAATTATTCATTTATTATTAGTTATTACAAACTTTTAAATTGAAGATCAACATCATGCAATTGAACTATCAAATTTCCACCGTTCTTATATGTATAAGCTCTGTTATGGGTGAGGTACGAATTATTTTTTGACCTCTATCTACTGACGCGCCCTTTTCCAATACTCAGAGGCGGATTTATGCTTCTGTCGCCTAGGGACACAAGAAAAGTGCCACCTAATCATATCCCTCACCTCTGGAATGAACAAATACTTAGTATTTATTTATGCAAGCCTGAAGTCGGGAAAACATTTTTTATTGAAAATAAATGGACCTTATTCCATTTTCTGTGTATTGCAAATCAATAAAACAATAAAACATCTGAACGACACCAGACCAAGCGACAACGACACTTTTGATTATTGGTATTGGAGAAACCCTGTAGCTAAATATAGGATGATCCCTCTGGTATACAGTCATAAATAAATGAGCTCGACTGAATAAACTGAAAAAAATTCCGTCGATCAATTTTGGTGCCCCGTAATTTTGCCCCTTCCTAATTTTTGCGCGCTGGGTAGCAGCCTCAAAGCCCCCCCCCCCCCCCCCCCCCCGTAAATCCGCCACTGCCAAATACTCACACTCACAGGCAGCTTGTCAGATCCTCTATGTTTCTTTTTTTCTCTTTTTCATTGCAGAACGGAGAATCTTACTTCAACATGACGTTTGAAACAAATAATTTTATTTATTTATGTGTAAAATTATTATTAGATATTAGATACTAGATTAGATTATAGATATTGTTATTTAAATTATTTAATACCTTGACATACCTAATATCATTATTGTATGATCTTTGTAGGTCAATAAATGAATTTGAATTTGAATTTGAATTTGAAAATATAGGAAATTCGGTGACGTCTCACTTATTTTTTGTGACATACGATTCTCTTATGTGAAACGCATGGAAATGAAGACTGGGAGACGATCGGAGACAAATGTAATTGATTGTAACATGACAAAAGATTGTTAAAGCGGCTATTGCAAACAGTCATAAATTAATTGATTTTACAGCAATAAAATTTGGAACTACATAGGCTTTATGCAGTGTGGTAAACAATTCCAAATTAATAAAACAACTTAAAACCTCCCCTTAGACAATGATATTTAATAAATCAAAAATTTTTTAATGAAGCGGAGGATGATGGTTTATGTTTTTTGTTTTTTAGATAAGTACCCGAAAGTACTGAAAGGCCAGCCCCATCAATGGCAAAACTGACCGAATGTGAAAAATTTAAAAGATTAATTAGGATTCGAAACCTCGTTTTTGATTAACGTAGGGGAATCCTAAAATAATCCAATGGGGGGCAATCACCTAGTTATTTAACCTTAAACTAAGGTGTGCAAAGAGCAACATTAAAATTTGACTAATTAAACAATATTAAAGTGAATCTAAAGCGACATGTTTCGAAGCCTACAGGTCTCATTCTCAAGCTTAATAAAAGAAACTACAAGGGTAAGATGATCCAAAAGTGATAAGTCTACAAAACGCAAAATTAGAAATTAAGGAACATGTGGTTCAAATACACTCACCTTAAGGGGCAAATAGAAGTTACATTATAAAAAATTAAAGATGAACCATGATATAAAATTTAAATATTAATAACAAAAACAAAATGACGGGGGCCTGAAGGGCCCAACGCCAAAATTAACATCGAAACTTAATGAACAACTTAAAATTTATAACAGCCTATCGCCATTTTGTAACAGATAAGACAGCTTAAGATATGAACTAAAGGTTTCGCAATGGACAAGTCAAATAGTAAAGAAAACCGAAGGTTAACAATCTACTGGGGGTGAACAAGAAAAACCAAATTAATTGTTAATAAACTTAATCAGATCTGAGCCTAGGTCGGTGATCTCATTTAACAAACTTCTGTTATTCTTGTGTTTAGCAATTTCCAAGGATTCTAAGACGTTTAGGAGGAGGGATTTGTTACAAACAACATGAATGAGTTAACCTTATAATTCATCACGATCCCAAGAGCTTTAGTAGAAAAAAAAATATAAGAAAAAGTGTGAATCTTATTGAGATGTCTAATTGGAAGAAAAAATAAATGTAACATAATAGGTATTCAAAAATAACTACTTTGGCCAAAAAACATATGTACTCATTTGAGTACAACGGGAACATACGCAGTGAATTAATTCAAAACAAAATTATTGTATACGTTTTTAAGAATTTTTACACAGAGAGTGACTTTGCACTTAAAAGAACTCCATCTGACCCGTTGATGGCATTGAGTATACCTCAGTTGTTTGTCCAGTTTGTGAGGAAAGCGATTACCTTCGTGTCTTCTGACACTTGTGGTTAGTTGACTACGTGATCTGCCCCTGTCATAGGTCGATTTCGCGTTACAAGCAACATAATGGCGAACTATCAATCTCTTAAATTCGAGTAGTCCTAATAGATTCATTAGACGCTAGTTGAAAAAGTCTCCACGCATTGACGACTGCCATATTTAACATGTTCGTAAAAAACACCCACCACCACTTTTTGTCACGAATGGTAAATTCGCCGCTTGATCGTGTTAATCGACACCGCCCATAAATTCTTTATAATTTTGATTGTGGCAGATCAACTTTTTCTTTGGTAATTGCCGACCAGCGTTTTACGCCACCCATAGGTTCTAATGTATCGTTATTTTTAACAATGCTTCTACCGAAGAAAAAGAAGAGCTGCATCGCTTTTCCTTTTTGGAAGTGTTTTCACATTGGTTAGAGGACATTTCCTATTTCTGGTTTCTCTAACTGTTCCTGTGACAGTTCTGACTGTGCTGACCTCGTTCCTTCAATAAGGGCAGTGCATGACTGCTAAAGTAATTGTCAAAAAAGAGCATATGATCGGTAGGTACGGCGACATTTTGCCGCATGACTGATAAGTGATAAGGGTAAATTGAATACATCATCACTTGTTTCACTGTCACCCTCGTTTACATGCTGGAGCTCAATTTCGCCGGCTACATATTCAGGAAAGGAATATTGTGTTACTTCTTGAGTACAATATTGTCTTCGAATTCTTCTTCATCTGTTTGGTGATCTGCATGATGTGGAATAATCACAATGCCTATTTCATTTCTACTACTTGACGAGGCAATGTTCTAGATGAGGATATCTTTTTCCAAAGTAAAAGCTTTTTGGAGGTATTTCTGGAAATTCAACGGCGTCCATAATGAACTGTAAATAGTGAATGAACAATCTCAGTGATATTTTATTATGTATATTCCTGGACCGCTTCAGCCCAGTGTACCCAAATGAGTACACACAAAAATTTTCACTTACCATGCTCACGGTAATGATACTTTTCTCGCAGTTACACCAAATTGCACATTATATAAAATAGTTCAACAGATCATTATAGATCCAAGACTTTAATAGTTTTCTTCCACCTAACCCTGTCTCTTGTCCTCACTTTACAATCTGTTACTCCATGTTTTCCTAATTTCTTACACACCACTTCTATTCATTTGACCTTCGGTCTCCCGCGCTACATTACTACACCTAAAACAGTAGAGTACAGTAGAAAATAATGGATTAAAACTATAGCACATATCCCCAAATTAGGCAGTAAGAAGGAGGGAAATACTTTGTAGAAAGCAGTGAGTTATATTTCGTACATATTTATTGTTCGAAGAGAAATTAGGGACCACACATTTTAACATTGTTTCCATATGAGTAATGTGAAAAAATAACACCATTCATGATGTTATTGTTACTGTCAAAATATTTTGATAAACTAAAATGATAATTTATGGTTGAAGAGTAATGCATAGTACGTATGACGTTGTAATAATGGAATAATAATGGATTGTTAGTGGTGTGTGTATGTGTGAGCTTTTATATTAAATAATGCGACAGTGAAAGATAATGCAGCTACATAATACGTTTTACTATTGCAAACGTAACGTTGGCCCAACCAAATTACTTTCATGATAAATGACCATTTTATTTAAGCCTTTCGGTTCCCCTTTTTATTTTAATGGTATGCGGTTTACGTAATTTTTCTTTACGAACATTTCAACTTTTTTATGCCCATAAATTGCGTATAGGAGTCGTTTTTTATGATCCCCAGTAAATCAGGATTTGTCTCTCACGACTTAACTTAATTAAGGATTCTTTTATATTATTGACGTGCGAGCGATGATCGACACATTTTTACATTTACACGTTGCTTTGACTAGAAACAATAAAACTATCTGTCATCGAAATTGAACAAAAGCGCTGATTTCACACCGCGTAGTGGTTGTTGGTCATCATTCAATCTTCACACAAACAGCCTGTCAAAATGCCACACACGGAAACCATGATTCCCTAGATAATGCATAAAACATTCAAACATTGTAATTTATAATACAAAATTTCCCAGATCGTATCGCTGCCATTTTTCAGGCACGCATGTTGAAAGTGCCAGAACTAGATGGGCATAAGAGTCAGAGTGGCCGGACAGCTTCACGGCCAGTGGCGTTCGTTAATGGGCTATTACCGAATAGGTTTTTTAATTAGCTTTAATCAACGAATAAAATCAACAATTGTTCTTGGATGTTGTATTTTTCGTGCTTTTAGCACTACATAATTGATATAACATATTTTATTAACACTTATCCCTTGTTTATTAATCTAGGTATATCAAATTCATGTATAGGTACGTCTCACAATGCTTTTATAGCGAATAGTTTAAAAAAATTAAAACTCGCGTCTATTTCAGATGTAAGTCACGCAACATGCATAAAAAAAGCAAGAAATAAACAACCAGAAAAGTGTACGAAGTTAATATTATTTTAAATAGTTGAACCCTTATGAATATTAACGAGTGTAAGTGAATAGTTTAAAATTTGCATAATTCAGCGAAAAGGAAAATTAAAAAGGTTTGAGTAAATACAACGAATGCCGTTATAAAATGGAAACCAAAGCAGGCCGCTGCTGAAATATTTATGTGATAATTTTTAAACTTTAATTGTACACGTTTAACTCTATACAGCTTCCGTATTAAAAATTCTTTATTATTCAAATTGAATTTTTTATCTTGTATACTTTTTATAATGGAGTTAAGTATTATTCATGTCATGTTAAAAGCTGTATTTCAAAAACTAATTCGCTTTCGTGAAATGTAATAAAACGATGTTATATATGTAAGAGATTAATAAAACGAGTGATAATATCGCAATGTTTACAAGAAGCCTGTAAGACGAAGTTATGTCTTATAATACAATATTATTGATATATTACGACGATTATTAAATTAATTAGAAATTGGGTGGTTGCAGAAGTGAAATTAATGTTTCTGAAACTTTCACCTAAATAAGGGAATATGCATTGGTATCAGGAAAGTAAGCACGTTTTAAGGATACCTAAATCCCATTAATTCAGTTTTACGTGCTCTAAATAACTTTTGAACT
The DNA here is from genome assembly GCA_036250285.1 of Pyrocoelia pectoralis. Taxonomy (NCBI): domain Eukaryota; kingdom Metazoa; phylum Arthropoda; class Insecta; order Coleoptera; family Lampyridae; genus Pyrocoelia; species Pyrocoelia pectoralis. Next base: position 74,568,346 of record CM070075.1, on the reverse strand, counting down.
ACTAATCTAATTTTCATTATATTTTAATTATAGATTACCAAAACAATATCATTAATGGGGGTACGAAAAGTAAGATAAACCATATACCAACTTTCGAAGTTTTCAAATTAATTTTTTAATAAACGACTATGAAAATTTACAGTCTCTAAGAAAGTAAATAGTAAATTCTTTATTTCAGTGTAAAAGTATAAATGAACTTTCCTCAATAACTTCAAAAATCGTGGTTTTCTTTCCAAAAAGATGCAATTTATCTCCACACTGCACTTTTATACATACAGGGTGTTCCACATCCAGGTCGATTCAGTTATTATAAATAATAATATCAAGACTAGGTTTCTTTTTGATAAGAATAATAAAGTAAGGCAACGACAACCTCCCCTTTAGCAATGAGATTTAATGGATGATGGAATTGTTATGTTTTTTGTATAAAAGTACCCTAAGGTTGCTGGTTGCTGGTTGCTGGTTGTTTTGTTTCAGTACCTCAGGGTACTTTTATACAAAAAACATAACAATTCCATCATCCATTAAATCTCATTGCTAAAGGGGAGGTTGTCGTTGTTTTATTTACTTAAATGGGATTGATTTTCCATTTAAGAAACACAACATGAAAATAGTTGTGTTATTCGTACAAAAGCACCATTTGTCATCTAAAAAAATTGCATCTCACCAGTGTAGGTTTTCCCAGATCGCCCTTTATGTGAGCTTTACTTTCCGATTATAGTGTCTAGAAAAAGTTTAATTTCAATGATCTCCGATATCGCCTAAGCCCAATTCTGAAACTTTTGCACAGCGTTTATATACCGTAACACAGCACGCCCAGAAAGTTCATCATATAGTAGAAACAGTTCATATAGAAAAATGTGCAAATTGTCACACGAATGACACACGAATTTTCGCGGCTAAGATGAGGACCTTTTTGTAGGTAATGAAGCATCCCCTTAATCTTTTGAGCAAAATTTGAGATTTTGACCACTATCTTTTCATGTCATTACTTGACTTTGTGCTAATTTTCTCACTCGATAGCGCCATTTTGTGCTGACCATGAATTTGACAAAAACTATTGCAAAACTATGCCAATTTATACATAACATGATCCAATTTTATGTACAACGTGTAATAACCAGACAATTAGAAACTCCCTCAACTCCCTGTTATGACAGCAATTTACAACCTCGATTAATCTCATATTATCTCGGGACAATATGAACTATTATTATTACTAGCCAAGGGTGTAAATATTTTTTCGGGGAGGGGGGGGGGGAAATCTATACAGGGTGGTTTTGGGCTTGCAATGTCCAGACGATATTTCCTGAAGTAATAACAATAACATTAGCAAAAACATTTCAATTGAAAGTTATTACGTATTCTATATTATATGGCAAAAAAAACCTTTTTTGTTGAGCTATTTTTGGTGAACAAAGAAAAAGAATTTTTTTTAAATGTCGACTACAATTTTTTTTTTAATTTCAATTTAATTTAATTAATTTAATTTCTCTGAATTAAATAATGTATAAATTTTAAATTTTGATATGAAATTTATTTAAATAAACAATAGTTGAATGTTTTAATAACATATCAGCCTTTTCTTTATTTGTGAAATTCAATACCATAGTGATCGAATAATGACAATATAAATCAACTTATTATGTTTTTGTTACTTAAAACATGACAAATTTGTTGCCAGATGATGTGCCGTTTTGTTTTCATAGCATCCTATGTTAATGAAATCAATTATTTCTTCTGTTGCTATTTAAATAAATTCGTGTCAAAATTTGAAATTTATACATCGTTGAATTCAGAAACATATTCTCTTTTTAAAATTATAAAAAAAATTGTTGTCGCTATTTAAAAAAAATTTTTGTTTGTTACCCAAAAATGGCTCAACAAAAAAAATGTTTTTTTGCCTTATAATATAGAATACGTAATACTCAATAACTTTCACTTTAAATGTTTTTTCCTAATGTTAGTAGTTTAGGAAATATCGTCTGGACATTGCAAGGCAAACCACCCTGTATATTTTGGTTCAATTCGGATCTCTTTAACTCTTTCAACAACAGCCTATGCAATTCGTCCAGAATCGTGAAAAGATGCCATCCCCTTGTAGGCATTTTATTTGTCAGAATACCTACCAACGCCATTAAGGAATACCGTACGTCCGTGGCATGAGTAAGATATTTAGACTAACTACCCTCTAAACCAAAATAAAAAAGTCTAGTTATGCGTAAAAGAGAAGATATGAAAATTGGTCGATCCTGAAAACGGGAACAAAAATTGAGCTGTCGAACAGCTGAATGGAATAAATTTGTTATTTCAATCGTGAATATTTACAAAAAATTCCGAAACTGCTATCGCGTAAAAATTTCCTTCCTAAATTTAACACGCTTAGAGTGAGGGTTGCAACCCCAAAATTTTTAAACGGGAATTAGAGGCATGTGATATATCATTTAAAAGGTCTCTTCATCGTCTATTCAAAAATGGTATTGTTTTCAAATTTTCTCCCAATGACAATGGTGTAATTTTAAAATCTAAAATTGACATGTTTCGATACAGTGTATCAACTTTGCCCAATTTCGAAGAATAGCTTGCTCAACCTCAACATTTTTATATTCCGATGACCTTATTGCATTATACCATTCTTCCTGAACCTCAGTAGGAACTTTTTGATTTACTAGACTCATCTCTTTGTCGTACTCTATATACGATCCCTTAATTTGAAAGATCAGTTATACAGAATATAATTGTCTAGCACATAACACAAGTACCGGAAAACCGTAAAATTTTGATTTTGCCCACCCTATAAGTCACAGAACATTGTAGATGTCTAACTTGGTTATTTAGTGCAGTAACTGTTTTTTTATAGTAGTAGACATATTTATGGAGATTTTTGGCATTGATAGGTTTTTGTTCCATGGCAATACATTCATAATCACTTTGTTGCACGATTTGTTTTCTTGCATCCTTTTTCCTTTGTAAAAGACTTCTGCTTTAACTTTATGTACGTTGATCTTCACTGGTTTTTTTATTTATTTCAATACCCTTTCAAATTTCACTTTTTAATATCAGCTGGACCACGTATTGCTTGTAAGGTATCTAAAATGTGTATTGAAAATGTGGTGGTGAGTTTTACATGAGACGGATGAATGATTCTTTAGTTCTAAATACACCTTGTGTATTTTTTTAATGTTTAACCCTCTCATGCGCAATTTTTCAAACTTAGATTTTGTGGTGAAACAAAAATTAATATTGGTTGGAATTGCGCTTTATATTCATAATAATAGTAATAAAAATTGTTTGAAAAATATATTTATTTTGAGTAGAAATACAATGTCCACATATGTGTACACAGTGCACTTATGGTAACAAATAAAGACAATTATAATATACTATAAATGTATTGTTCACATAGAATCTGATATATTCCATTTTATTATGTATGATATAGGTACCTCAAAACATTCGGCACACAGCACTATTTCACATCTTTTGCACATATATCGTGTTCTTTTGAACAATTTACACTTTTGCAACGTGCCGCATTTTTTATTTCAAGTTTTTTTGGAAAATGTGGCCCCTTATCTAATTTTTTCTCTCTGGGAACCACTGTACACTTTCTTTTTTTTATAGCAGGAGGAGTTGCATAAAATACATATTTATACAAATAAAAAGAACATTACTTGAGGTATTTCAACGTATGTTTCCTTTTTTCTAAAAATGATAAGGCTTGCGCATTAATAACAATACGCGAAGTGACCCTTTTTTCACTTGCCTACGTTACCATGATACCGTGCGCGAAATGACGACGCCGTGCGCGAAATACTTACTTCGCGCACTGCTACGAGAGTCTTGTATTTTAACGTTAAAATAATTGTCAAATTTTTCACGTTTGTAGAAAAAATTTTGTTTGCAGCACGTGCGCGAAATACTTTGGTGATCTCGACTATTTTTTTAACTCGACTGCGCCTCGTTAAATAAATCAGTTCTCGATCACCAAAGTGGCATTTCGCGCACTAGATACATAAATAACTATTTATCAATTTTCGTAAATATAACGGACTATTTTGTGAGGGCGAGTTATTCATTTTGAGAACAAACTATTTTGATAAAAGAAAACATTTTTTACTTCCCTAAGAATATTTTATTTTGCTGTAAACCGATTTTTTCCCACTGTCTTTGCACAAACTAAGCACACAGAGCACATGGAGACTTGTTCACAAACTATTATAATATACAATTCAGTACAACTACAGCCATCTATGAATAACTAGCGAAAATATATGTCCACAAATGTGTACTAAGATCACTTCTATAAGAATTTAACTGATACTTTTGGAAATATATAGAAAAAAAAATGTGGGTGCGGCGCATGAGAGGGTTAAGTATTTGGGGAAATGCAGCTTTCTTGTCTTCTTATCAAGCTTAATGTGACTTAATTTTGCTTTCTCTGATAACGTGCGCTTCTTAATGTTAGAGTGATGTCTATCTTTACCTTCCGTGTCAGTTTTTGAAAGATTTCTACATGGTTTCAATCAGTTTTCTTGAAAATGCTTTCTTATGTGATGACTTGAACTACTTAAGAATCATCATCAAATACGGAACATACATTAATTAGTTCGGTAGATGTGTTGTTCGTTACGATTTAAACATTTGAAATGGGTAATTAACAGTGATCGATTTTATTCATTAACGTAATATAATTATTTGCAATAAGAATCTTCGCTTAGCCCATGATCTTATTCTCGTAGCTTCTTCATCATATCGCTGTCACTTCTTGTAACTTTTCTCGTGCACAACAAATTAAGGCTTTATTATGGCTGGAGCTCACATATTGATTGTCACTATGTTTACCACAAAAAGTAAGCTGTACAAGAAATGGTATGGAAAAAACTAACATTCAGACGCCTATGAACTTTATGAACATGAACAAATTCTATTTGTTGACCAAAGAAGTTCACTTTTTTTTACTGTTTTTGTACGATAAATCGTTAAATATTAATTTTCAGGAAAAGTCGTCCAAAGGAAACTTGTAGAGCTTCAACAAACCTACAAAACCCTTTTTTTATTTTTTCTGTACGATCAATTGCTGCGGAGTTATAGCGAAATCAAAATTACCTTCCCCCCCCCCCCCTTAAAAAATCCCACAGGGTCTGGGTATACGCAAACTTGGATTTAAGCTCTCCTTAACTTCCCAAACAACCCTGAAAAAGTCCCGTAAAGTTAGCATCACATTTTCATAAACCCCCTTTTTTTGTCTAATTTGACTGAACTAAATAGCATGTTCCTGCGCCAACTCAAAGCTCCCCTGTAGAGAGGTTTTTTAACCATGATTTTAACTGTTTTTAACCATGATTTTAACTGTAACAATTCTCGATCCTTACTTATTGTTAGTTTGATCCATAGTCCGATTTTACAGCATGTTGTCAAAAATGAACCTTTCCCTTTTTTCCCTGTGTTCTTCATAACAAGAAAGTAAAGAAAAGCGTCAATGTAACAATCAACTTCCGGAGTCGGACCGCGTCACAAAGGGGTAACGATTCCCCCGCTTTCGTAATGGGTTTTATTAGTGTTCAAGAGTGTGCAATTTGTGTAATAGTGTAGTGTTGTTTCGGTTTTGGTAAAAGTTTTATCTTTATTGTTGTTATTGTTTTTTGTTTATACTGGTGAGGTCCCCTCTGAAAGCACGTGAAACGTTGACTCTTTATTAAACTATCACACGGCCCAACCCCGGAAGTCGATTTCTTAGTGTAAAGTGAGGAATGAGTGATAGTCCCCAGAAAAGAAGCTTCTCACAAATTCAATTATACTGTATGCACTATTTAATTATTGAGATTTGACAAAAATTCGCATTTTAATTGTTTAGTTTTTTTCGAAAATCTTTCGTCGCATCGCTTCATATAATATTATTGGTAAACCTGTATTTTATTTATCTACCCTCAAACTTATGCACCGTAACGTTTGGTAATTGGTATTAAAAAGCGTTAGAAGAACGGCATATACACATACCTCAAAATTATTCATAAATAGGTGTGAATAGTATAGGAGAGAATATGATGGGTAAAATAATAACACGACACGAGCGTCGGTCGATTGACCGACGTGGGTTGTATTATGTATCGCACCCCTTTTTCATTTGATTTATAACTGTCAAAATTATGTTGTTTGATTGAATACAGAAATACGGTTTCATAATAGTACTATTGCTGTGTTTAAGTGACATCATCTAAGGAGCATTTACGATAGGTAACGAAAGATAGAAAACTATAACACATGAGAAGTTTACTAGAATAATATAGTAGTCATTAAAACTTAGATATAATAAATCATTAAATATAGTGTGGCGCCAATTTTCTAAGTAATCCAAAATTAAACGGCACCTCGAACGTTTAAGATATAACAAAAGTCTGACTCCCATGTGCGGTTTATGGCTGCATTAAAAGATTCAAGTTATACATCATCTCGAGAAATCCTTGAAGTGAAATTTGTATCCATAAAGCAATAATTATACAAAAAATTATTATTCGTATCATCCTTGGTGCATGTAATAAAGGAGTTCAAAGCTGTCCGTAATATATTACGCACACACACCTTCACTTTTAAATATAATTACGTGAGAGGGTTGGTTTTTCCATTCGTGTCATAATTTCTTCTTTGGTACAGTGATTCGCTAATTTTTCTATTTTCCATATTTTTATTTTATGTTTTAAGTTCAGTGCATGTGGTGTAATTATCAACACAATCATTTTGCTTAATTTAGGGATCGGAGGTGCTATTTTCAGTTATCTCCTCTTTATGGAGCTGTGACATTAAAGTAAACTGGAACATTGGAGATTCTTTTCGAACGTCTTTTCTCCTCACTTTTTCAGATTTTGAAATTTGAAAATGTGTAACTTTCTTGCACAGAAACAAAATACATACATCTCAATATGACACATCTCGAATCCAAAAATATCCTCTCTGTAAGGCAATTTGGTTTTATAAAGGGTTTGGGTACGCACGATGCGATAAACTTTGTCACCTCAGAGATCTACGCCAACCTTGACGAGGGAAAAGGCCTATCTCTGTTTTCTTCGACCTTGCGAAGGCCTTCGATACAGTGTCAAATTCCTTGTTGGTGGATAAGTTTGAGCAGCTTGGTCTAGGTGGATCAGCGCTGACATGGTTTAAATCTTACCTTGGGAATAGCAGTGTCATGTCCTGCGTATGGTGTTCCTCAGGGTACGGTACTGGGACCGGTGCTGTTTCCGATGTTCATAAACGACCTCATTGATGGCAAGATCTGCATGTTCGCTGATGACGCTGCTCTTTTATTTCATTCCAACTCTTGGGCCGAGTCACATGAGAAAGCGGCTCGGGGTCTTAGGATCGTAAAGCATTGGCTGGATAAAAATCTTTTGACGCTTAACATTGAAAAAACCAAGCACGTTGCTTACTCTCTTTATGACAGTGGGCAGCCCTCCGATCAATTTCACTTGAAGCTGCATGAGTCCTCCTGCAATATCTTCCATTTTCTTGAGGAATATGGGAGACGAAATTGCGAAACTTCGAAAAATTATCAATTCTCAAATCGAATGTTTGTTATTCTCCAACCTTGGTTACAATCATAAAACCACTTACACGCTAGGTTCTGGTTTTATTATTACTTTTTTTTTAATTCTTAGATGTTTTTATAGGGGTGTTGAATGAAATCATATGTATTACACTGGAGTAAAGTGTCTTTTCCTCTCTTGTGCAATTGCTGCCCTCGCCCTCGCCTGCGACTCGGACATCAAAGCTCGCACGCGAGAGGATGAATTTGTTGCCTTGGTTTAGGTCACATCAGTCAACTACATTGTACGTATTTATTTATTTATTTATTACCTTTTATTTATTACGTAAATTATACAGACTTGATTCGTCGGGAAATCTGAGTTTTTCCTGATGATCAAAAAGTTTTCGAATCAGGAAAAACTCTTGTTTCCCGCTTAGCTATGAATACTCTCAAGAAAGTTCATCAATGATTTAGGTAGGGTTTTTATAACCTCTCGTGATCTTCTCAAGCAACCTTTACAAACTATTAGTTTTTTTATATTTTCCGTACATTGTATAGGTTACACCTGTCGGTGCAAGGCAGCAATACGCGTTTAGCTTATTTCGATATTTCGTGCGTTTCAACAAGTTCGGTTTGCTATAATACAGCTCCGACCTTTGTTCCTTAATTTCTTTTTCATGTTTCTATTTCGTGCTTGAGGGTTTCTGTTTCTATATTGTTCTATATTGAATTATTCAGTAACTTTTCTGTTTTTTCCCCACTTGAAGCCGTTTTCCATTTTCTTCGTACTCGTCGCCATTAGTACTTATCAATAGTTTTGTCATCAGAGTAATAGGGACCATCACCGAAACTATTGTTTTGTATACGTGGATTGGCAATTTTAGTGGAATGAGTTTCGATTTCTGCTTCTAATTACTTTCCATTTTCTTAAATTTATCTTAAGCAAAAAAGTCCGTTTTTTTCCTTTTCATAATTTTTTTCATATGTTCTTCAGCTGATTTCATACAAAGTACTAATATTTTGGGTACTCTTCCTTGACATTTTTTGGCAGTTCAACACGTGTAACTAATACATTGTTGGTAGAAAAAAAACACTATGACATTACTGCACATAATATTTTTCCTATCTAATATACGAAAAACAAAAGAGGTAATTTCGTTATACAGAAGGTCAAATTTTATGTCAAAACGTGTTTCAACATTAATGACAGAATGTGCATAATACAATGGGGTACTAATTACCATTATTTCTGTCGCTACGAAATTAGCGCCAATACAATTATTCCGAGCAATGTACAGGGTGATTCATTAAGAATGTCCAATCTCTGAATTGTAGATTCCAGACCTCAAAATATGATGATTCTGCCCAACATGCCTTATACAAATATTGCTAGTTTCCGAGATACCGGGTGTTTAAAGTTTAAATATGAATTTTGATTTTCGCAATAACAATTAATTAATGTGATTAAAAATAATAGACAAGGGTTATTTGATATGAAGAGATCTTTGCGAAAACGGATCATAAATAATAGTTTATTGTTGTTACACATTTAGAGAATAAATTTTTTTTTTAAATTAAAATTTATTGAACTGTTTAGAAGCAAATAACTCGATAACTGATCGAGTTACACGAATCAAACAAGAGTAACTTTTTTTTGTAGAATCTAACGCTTTTCCATATTTTATTATTAGTTTGCTAATAGTTCAGCCGAAAAAAATTTTTGCTTAGATTTACTAAACACAACCAAGTATAACTAGCGCCCTCTATTAGCAATGCTAAATTAGAGTCCAAATTGGCAATCCTCATGCAAAAAAAGGTAAAACTGCCAATTTTCAAAAAGAAATTGTGAAAAAATAGAAAGTTATTGCGAAAATCAAAATTCATATTTAAACTTTAAACACCCGGTATCTCGGAAACTATCAATATTTGTATAAGGCATGTTGGGCAGAATCATCATATTTCGAGGTCTGGAATCTACAGTTCAGAGATTGGACATTCTTAATGAATCACCCTGTATAGTCGATACCAGGTAATTGTATAATGATATTATTTTTATACAAATAGTTCCATGCAAATGAACAATTACTACACTATAATTCTTCCACTTAAATATTTAAATATATTTAAAAGTCTCGATGAGGACGGTGGTTGGGTTTGGGACATTTTATGTTTGGATATCAGGCACGTACCTCTGCATGCAATAAGACATTTTACTCTGTAATTATGGAAATATAAGAGCAACAGAGCTTGAATTAAATTCTATTGTAACTAAAATAAGTGAGGACAAAGATAAAGTAATCCAATCAGATCTAGTTTCAACGAGAATTTTTTAAGCCATGTACTCTTAGGTATTTTAGTAACACATGGAGTTTTAAATCAATGCAATTGCAGCCGTTTGCTGTGATCCCCTTTACTAGAAGTTTTTTACTGTTCTTAATAAATATTTTTCTACATTCAGACAAGTTTTTCTTGCAAACACCAATCTTCTTTAAATCGCGATCAACTGTATTTCATTTCAACTGTTGGAATTAATTGTCCGGCGGCAATATTCAAATTTTTCTAAACCTTACGGAGTGGGAATCTTTTTGAAATTCATCTTCTGGGAAGATTATGAAATTATTACTTTATGTTCTGATTTACCTGATCATTACACTGATCCAAATGTAATTAACGATTAGTTGCTGAAACTCTCTAGGGAGTGAAGTTATTTAGCCATTCCATTATGGCTGAGAAACAATGTCAAATCCCAAAAGCTCCGATAAAATGTTGTAGCCCACATACTTCTCAAAAGTCGAAAGCCCATAAATGTTGATTATTGATATAATTAACTGGTTTTATGAGCTATAATCGAAAATTTACTATTTTCCAATATACGGTAACTAAAGAACAAATTCTTGTTTTAAATGCTAAATTTGTATTACTCAAATCGAGCTGCATTATTCCTTTATTGAAAACAAGATTTGTTTTCTTGTAATTTAACGTAAATGTTATGCTTATCGCGAAAGAAAGACGCACATATTTCCGCGAGAGGTAATTTACCAAATCGTAAACAGCGAGCGGCAAACCACAACAATGTGATTATTCTTTTGCATTGTACAAAACCATGCGCTTCATAGCAATAGTGTACGACAATAGCTTCCGCGCGCGCTGCACTTCACCGCGCCTGCCGAAGCATCCATCCTTTTTTCCAAATTTCTTTTAAAAAAACCGTATGTATAATGACATTTTTTTTTGAATTGTGTTAGACCACAACATAATTGGTTTAACTTTTTATGTTACTGTCAATATTATTAACATCGAACTTTCAGGTACTCAGTTACACAAGATGTCGTTTTTTAATTATAGCTTTAACAGTAATAAACCAATTGGCCTCAAAAGCATCTCACATTGACAAATAAGTATACACTTTTCAAATATGTAAGTATCTTTCAATACTTATAACAGTTTCAATAATATAGCCGTAATTAATTTTTAAAGTTTAGCACTTGTGCGATTTGAGTGATAATTAGCGCTTTTTTGCACATAATTGATACAGAAAATTAACGATGTGTTGCAAAAATGTAAAATTGTACACCTTTTAAATTAAATTTAAATTAAATGCACTTTATTTGATTAAATTATGATTGCTAATTACTGAGATACAAGCTTCTAAAGTCAGAGACCTTGCATTTTTATTCCGATAGTAGTGTTCAAAAATACAGGTATGAGCGCCTGGTATACCAAAGTTATTTATTTATTTATTTAATTATCTGTAATTTTCGTTTTTGCTACAGGTTTAGGTATATTAAACTTAGCTACCCTATATTAAACGTTACTGCGTCAAACGTAAACACCCCATACTTATTATCCAATTACTTTCCCTTAAAAATATTTCTTATTGTAGACTTTTGTTCAATTATTTATTAAGTAATTGACGTACACAATATTTACAAATATTGTTACTGACAAAATTCCCAGAATTGACAGGTCGAACAATTTGTAAACACCATTTACTGATTTAGGTTCCACTCTATCTAAGTAAATAAAAATATTTCACATAACCCGTACGATTTCAATATGTTTATTATTATCTAAATATATGGAGGTTGAAGATTTACGTTTTTATTAAGTGTTTAATGAGACGAAGGCGTACGTACACGACGCTGTAACAAATTTAATAATCCCGGTTTTCTTGTTATTCCATCTAAAAGTTAACAATTCCTTAGAAACGAGGTCGTTTCTATTTAAATATAAACTCGGCTAATGTACAAGTAAATTTAATCTTAATTAATAAACTCTTGATTTTATTCCCAATATTACTGCATTAAGTAAAACTTCAGAGCAGTATCATAAAAGTAAAGTTTGAATATCAGTAATACTTATAACAACCTACATTCTTGTAACAAAAGTTATATCAAAATTTAATTTCAGTGAACTAAAAGGAGTTGAGATTTACCGATATTTTAATAATGTGTAGTTCGTTGTTTGTTTCGCAATTCACTGAATGACAATAGAGTTTTTACGTTTTGTTACTTGTCGATTATTTTTAATTGTTGCTGCGGCGGTTTGAATCCATTTTCTGTATTTACATGACTCCACGAAAACGAATCATAAATGTTTCGATCATCATCAGGTTCTCTACCACAACTGGCATATGGTTGAAATAACAATAATGAGATTTAATGATAAGGTTTTAATCCCAATGCACTACGGAAACTGAATTACGAGTCGTATGTATATGTAGTGGGTGGGAAAAGGTGATAGTGCACATAAGAAACAAACCATCATTTGCCTTCATTTTAGCTACAACTACAACTGAAAAGTTAGTAGATATGGTAACAAGTAAATCGCCGGCTTTTCATTTGTTTCTAAATTCAAAATGGCGGCCAATATAACAATTTTCCAAGTTTTTACTTTTTAGGGTGTAGCTCAAGAACCGTTTAACTTAATTAAAATTTGAAAATTAGAAATTGTAGCCAAAGGATCGCCAGAACGTTTATTTATAATTGATAAAGAACAAATATTTAACATGGCAAATTTATTGGTTCCCAAAATTGGTCAAAAATTGAAAATCGTTTTTCTCAAAATCTTCTTTTTGAAAAAATGTACGGCTGACCATATGATTTAGGATTTAGTGCAGAATGTAAACTTATTTCGCCCCCCCCCCCCCCCCCCCCCATATATACACCATTGGGTTTGATAGAACTTCCACATCACGATTAAATTATTTCTTGCACATGTACAGTTTCCTTCCCGTGCTTAACTAATTACCTACTTTAAAGTTCATGGTTAATTCGTCTGTATATTATCAAATGCAACAGAATTATCTGAAATTCTGACAATGTACGTCTTTATCGGTTTTCTCTAGAACAAAAAACGATGTGATAAGTAATTAAGTAATTATTGTGATAAATTCGGACTTTTCATTTTATCACAAACACGATTCCGTGATAAATCAGTGCGTGTGCAATCCATTTCTCAAACGAACTGTTTATTTGATTCGTAACATAATTCCTTATAATTATTATCAATCTGATCCTGGCAAAGGAAGCCAGCAGCTTTGTGATGAAGCATCGAAAAAACTCATTGAAAAGAGAGACATCGCTCCGAATGTCTATGAAAAAACTGCAATACAGAAAGTAAATTCACTGAGGATGATAACACTGTGCAAATTACTCAAAAAACTCACAAAAATTCGTTGCACAAAACGTCTTTTTCAAATGTTTTTCAATAAACACTACATTTACCATTTCTTAATACTTATTCCATGTGTCAGAACTTAATAAGTAAATTTATATTTGATTTTTACAAAGATTTAGAATTATAATGAAACAAATGTTTTGTAATGGCATTATATCTCTGCTACAAATTAAACCGAGTGTGAAAAACAACGAAAATAGAAAGAAATGTTTGGATTAGCATCAGTCGTCGGCGAATTTTATGAAAAACAAGTAACTTAAATATAGGAAAAGTTTAAGAACTTAATTGGTTGCAGGATGTAAATACTTATTATCATTATAAATTGTTTTTTGGCATTTAATAAAATGAAAATTACTTATTACAAAACCCTTAAACTTTTTTGACAAATTCTAATAATACCAAAACCTCTAGGAAACTTAATCCGCACAAAAAATTAAAAATTTAAACGGAACATAAAAAGTAAAGAAGCTTGTTGTTCTACGAGGGTGTAATTTCTGTTTTATTTTAAATTATTTAATTACGCCTTCTGCAACTCGATATAAATTCGTCGGTATTTAATTCGGAGTTTTGAAATTCGAAATAAATGATCCAGGGATTCATTTCTTGTTTCTCAACTGTAAATATTATTCATTCATAAAAGATTTCTTGGAGAATTTATTTTGAACTTATTTTCAGCTCCAACACTCGATACAAAATTTTAAATAAAACAATTAAATATGCGTCGTGTCGTGTCTCAATTATCTTTTATTTGGAATTTAATTACAAAAGTGAGATTGTGATACATTAAAGTCACATTGCAGTAATTATATGCGGGAAAATCGTTTTCAGGAATTAGTAGGTACGAATACGAACTTAAAATTGAAAGTAGGAATTTTAATTTTAATTTAATTTCAATTTTTCAATTTTCAAAAAGAGTAGTTGTCGCAAATGATTCGGTTTAGAGCCTCGGGTGTATTATTATCTAGACTTTCGATGTATATTTTAGAAAGGTTTTTTTACTTACTTGTTTTGCGTTCTTTTTTACTCCTACTTTTTTTCATCCTGATTTAATGAACTATTATCTCCGCTTCTTTGTCATTTACAGAATAAAACTCTGTGCAAATTGGTACAAAATATATACAAGTAGGTACTATTTTCTGACTTCAAAGGATACTTGATTGTTCGGATTTACTATTACATACCTACTAACAAATTTTATTGGAACCTACCAGATATGATAAGCGGCAACCCTTTTTTAATCTTTTACTGTAAATGACTAGTTAATACCACTGAACTCTATTATATATGGAAGAGCAAAGTTGTAAATTTAAGTGATACAAATTGAATACGCGCACGGGGCTCCCGATCATGCGCCGTAATAAATTAAAGGTCATACAAATAAAACAGCTGTTATATATTATCTAAAACTGTATTTTAATCACGACCTCCTTAACACCCACTGTAAAACCTTTTCCCTTGTAACGTTTATAAATCAAATTAATCCACTTGTTCACGAAGACAAACCCAACTTCAATTTATTAGGTAGAGTTCATTGACTTCAACACATGATGCATTTTAACGGTATTTTCCACTGCGCAAACGCGTAAGCCCCGTAGTTAAACGATTTTCAACCTTATTATTTTCTTCAAATTTGCACACTTTTTCACGCGCATCTCATTTGATTTCAACGGCTTTGCTCTTCCATATATTATTGAGTTCAGTGGTTAATACCTATAACTTGATAGGAACTTAACAAAAAAGTTACAACGCAAATTGAAAAGTTATAATTTTGAATTTTCCCTGCAGGAAAAGGAAAATTGAAACTTCAAAGTAAAAATGCAATTTAAGTGAAATAAAAAATTCATAAAATATAAATTCTTAACATAAAATTGTTTCGATTTCCTTTGAGCGACTGCACATTCCGGAATTTTTATAGTTGGACACTTTTCAACTTCACAGAGTTTGTTTTATAATAAAGACGAGGGTCTGTGCAAAAAGTTCTTGTCAAAATATTTCACTCCGGTCATAAATATATAAATATGTACGTTTCAAAAAGTTAGGAGAAAATTAAACAAAAGAAGGAAAACTAAAAAGTTGTTAAATTTAATTGTACCTACTAGAAAAAGCGGCGTTGGAAAATATAAATAATGCATATACATATCAACTATCGATTTGACAAAATATATGAGTGATGGCGTTAGAAACGTTGCGATCGTCACTATTGAACGCGATGAAAATGAGAAACATGCCGGATTTCCCTTACAAAACCATGTAATATACTTTAGACGAGCGGCAAATAGATTTTCAAGTTTGAATGTATAGATTTGTAGCGTCAGGTAACTTGAAATAAGGACAGGTTGTTAGCATATCAATATTTAAATGCATGACATTTGGGATAGATCTGATTCGGATTTGATGCAATAAAGGCACGCCACACCAAGCATTTGAAAGACGTGAGAGACTTGCTGATATTTTTCAGTTGGTTTTTACGTGAATCGCTATATACCCTTAAAGATGCAATATCATATTTTCCTTTCCCCATCCAGGCTAGAATATTTACTGTTTATAACTTAATATTAACATACAGACTCTTGCTATAAAACCTTAGCGTGGAAGGTACATTTCAATAATAAAAAACTTCAAGATCCTTTGAAGTTGTTTAAACATGTGGAAAATTTTAATTTGTATACATTTTGTGTAGGTTTTCATATGTAGGGTCTTAACAGTAAAACTTCCTTTTTGAGGAACAAGTAATAATATGTTTTAAGTTTAATAAGTACTTTCGTTAAAATAATAAATTAATGTCACCGGTTTAAAAGCTTATTTTATTTAAAAACAGTCTTTTTATCAGGAGTAATCAAATAATAATTAGTACCACTAATCAAAGCTTTATACCGACTAAAAAGCTTTTCCAATAATATCACAGATAAAATTACATGTTTATTTATTTTTATTATGTTGTTTTAACTGCAAACTTTCATGGGCAGTTACCGGTGCTAATTGCAAAAGTAATGTTTTCCTCTCTGGATGTGTGATTAACTAAAATATTCCCGTTCATGTATACCTCTATGTCACAAACACAATATCTTTTTCATTTTACCCGATGTACATGACAAACAATTACTACTATTTTGAAATTACAAACAATAGATACTTAAATTATTTAATAAATAATCAAGTCAAAATCAAATTTCAAAATTTTTATCATAAACAGGGCCATAAATTTACTTACATATCATTTGGCCCAGTCATTGTTTTCATTTTTATTGTATTTTAGAAGACTTTGATGAACACGAAAAGAAAAATCTATTGAATGCAACTATTATTATTGTAAATTGAAACATTCATGTAAACATGTACAGAACACTAAACTTAATAATAAAACAATGACTAGGCCAAATGATATGATTCTGGGCTCGTATACTTTTCGAATCTCATTATTATCTCTTACTTGATGGGTATGTATATGCTATATGAATTGTTAAACATTTGGTTCTATTTTTCGATACCAACACATCAGGGGGGTAGCTTACTACATTTAAAAAACTTTATACTAGAGTGAAAAGGGGAAATGAAAGGTACCGATTTCTTATCGGGAAACTATTTGTAGATTGTAAACGTGTGACATAAGTTGTTCAACATATTAGGT
Organism: Pyrocoelia pectoralis; assembly: GCA_036250285.1. NCBI lineage: Eukaryota > Metazoa > Arthropoda > Insecta > Coleoptera > Lampyridae > Pyrocoelia > Pyrocoelia pectoralis. The sequence continues at coordinate 74,551,514 of CM070075.1, read as the reverse complement.
TTCCGCAACTGCCATTTAGGTTCCAATTTCTGACTTAAAACATTCTATAAATCAATCCGCAAGTGTTTCATTTGATCTATAATTAAGATTCATCACATATTTATGCTGATAATCGATCTAGGTTAATTGCAATTTAGCTGCATTCAGTTCAAAATATTGGTTGTTGTTGAGCTAAACTGAAAGTTTTTCAAGAAACACTTTGAAATAACCGAGTATTAATTTCCAAAATTATTTATTTAAAATTTTAAAAAATTATTTTTACGACATATGCTCGCTAACACTGTGGTTTTATCAAGTACATACTTGACAAAATTTTAAATAAGTAATTTTGGAAATTAGTACCTACTTGGTTATTTCAAGTGTTTGTTGAAAAACTTAGAATGAATTTTCAACAACTAAAGACCAAAACAATTGTATAATTCATAATTCAATATTCGCACCAAAAGCGATTACTAAGTTTAATTCTTGATTTATACTGTTAATATTACCGCGAGCGCCCACTTTTTTAATTTGCTGGAAGATTGGCCTATTACAAAACGAAGGACTGCATCATTGCTGTTAAACTATCAAATATAGCAAGGAATGTTTAACGCCTATCAGGGGTTGCTAAACTCTTAATTAACACAACGCTCCCAATCACTTTGAGGATCCAAAGACTACTTCGCCAACTTGGGAGCGCTTCAAGGTTCTGCCTTAGGATCTGCAATTTAGTCATTAATGATATCACCAAATGTATGCAGGATTCTGAAATATTGCTATAGGCAGACGACCCCAAGTTATTGATAGTATTAAAAAACAATAATTGTAGGTCGATCTTCATGGAATCGAGTCATAATTGGTTAATCCATAACAATAAAATTTTATTGTTGCCAAGTGTTCTCTTTAACATTTACAAGATGTACAGAAGCTAATTTGTATAACTATGCCTTAGATGGGCAGATGCTTAAGCATGTTGAGAAATTCGTGACCTTGGGGTGCTATTTGACCATAAATTAACCTTTACTGAATACTCTGATATCACTAGCTAAGCATTTCGTGATTTTTACCAGGAAACATTCTTTAAGGCAATCGCTTACTATCCAGTTTTAGTCTCAAATGTTCAGCTATTAAGATTACTCAATATGCAAAGTCTACATATTAGGTGAAAAATTCTGCAGCTTACTTTCCTTTTTAGATTGATTCATGATTCCATTAATGATAAGACCAAAATAGGTTTATCGTTCCAAATTCGTGGTAAATCGCTCTTTCGTGCACAAGTTATTATTTCAGCCATCATTACTTACTACTTGCTACCTTGGTCAATTGCATTTCAGAAAGTTTCGCCATGTGAAATAAACACCTTATTCCTTCTCTTATGAACTTGTGAGAACAGAAGACTCCCCACTAAGAAAATAAATGTAAATGACTACAAATTAACTATGATTACAGCGGCAGTTCGGGAATTACTTACAATGGAGCTCATTTCTGTTAATGAGACTACACAATAGTGCACCCTAAGGTATTCCAGCTCGTGGTTTAAAAAGCTTTTGTTTATTTAAGTTCTAAATTACTAAAATGGATCGTTCATGTCTACCATATACGTAGAAAAGTACTGCATCAGTCACAGTGCATCCTAGGTTTTAATTATCGAGTTTCACGAAATCGTCGCTTCTTCCCCAATTGGAAACAGTATAACATGACGACTATCCATTTTGTTTACTTTTACTGAATTTTCTGTATTGTGCCTATGAACTTTATAGAGGAAAAAACCTTCGTGCACTTTGTGTTAGATGGGAAACTGGCCCTACAACTCATGTAATGTATTTTTTACCAATGTCCTCTACGATAATTGACCTTACAATAATCTTTTCTCCTTTTGGTTCCAGCAAAATTTTCAGAAATACTTCTTCCAAATTGCAAGTTTAAAGTTTATAAGCACAAAGTAATTAGCTTTAGAACGTAAAATGTGTTAAAAAATTTGTTTAACTTTTTTAACCCTAAAGCTATCGTTTCATAAGATGTACAGCATTATTGCACTTATGGATTTCAAGCAATAAACGCTTTAATATTGTTTTTAGGTTTTTTTTAAATTGTTGGTATTTTCTCCGTCCGTCTGTCCGTGTTGACCCATCTCTGCGGATTTGAACTCCTTTACGGATAATTACTTCAGAGAGCTTAAACTTTTTGCTGTGGATTGCCGATACCTTGAACGTGTGCTAGTAGACGACTTTCAAATGCTTGTATGTAAAGAGGGAGCTCCCCACAAACTATTTACTGTTTTGAGACCTGAAACGGTAATACAATCTACACGCATTAATCGATTAGACTCAAACTTTCTATACGTACGCCTTTGGCTGTACCCGGTAATTTTGTTTCATATTACCTTTCAAATTGAACAATTTGAATTTTAAGAACGAAGCTTTACTAAGTTTGTTATGGTTTACCAATTTCTATGGGAAAACAATCCATTGCATTATGGCGATATAAGAAATAAGGAAATTTGATGGTTTGAACTTGTTGGGAATGCTTCTGATAACAGAAAATGCTTTTACTCTGCAATTTGTAGTTATTATCTCCTCTAAATTGCGTTTATCGGAAGTGTATAACTGTATAGTTCTAGTTGTTACTTCTAAATTCGAGAATAAGTGGCACCAGCTACTTCATTGCGAAACTAACTCAATGTCAGGTCAATATTAATGTCAAAAAGTACGGTAAATTAAGAGATCTATAAATTAGGTGTTTTTGCATTTCAATGAGTTGCGATTTTAAAACAACTTTTTTCGCATAAAATTATTAATTTGTAAATTAAATGCTGCACATTTAATTATAATAAAGTAGTTTTACAGTCAAATGTTATATGTTATAAATTATGACTATAATAATTATTATACAGTGAACGTTTTATTTAACAAGATCTGGTTTTAAATTGGTTGTTGCACAATATTTGAATACAAATTTGTATGTTAAACAAGAGTCAAAAACACTCTTTTTGTGTGATGGCTTTATGAGTCATGTCTATCATTAAAAATTTATGGACTTTTCAAATTTCAATTTTCTTGACCCACAAGCGGCCAAACTTTGAGTATCTACCATATTGATTGACCCCAAGATTTAATAACTGCAATAAAACAATTTGTGACAAAAAAAGTTATAGTATCTATATAGAATTATAGATGTAGATAACCCAATGTGTCTCGGCACATTATCAACGGTAATAGTAAACGTGTCATAAGTTGCCATGTTGTCGGTTGTTGAATTTCGAGTGAACCTTTTAATTATCTTAGTGTGTTCATTATTTATCAACTTATTGTGAACACTCCACACTGCAATTAGTTTATATTACATTTTTTGCGCATGGAGGTTAGTTTTTACCTACATTTAATAAGAAAGAACATATGATATCTGTTTAAATTTTAAAAAAATGGCACATACTGCACTTTAAAGGCAGCATTTTTTCATTTTTTTTTGCCAAAGTGCAGTATCTACCAATTTTTTTTTAATATTACTAATTTTATGAAGAATTTTGGGCAGGTAATAAAATATGTAAATACCTATTGTAAGTATTTTTAGTTTAGAATTAAACTTTTCATATTTTTACAATATCTACCAAAATGTTGTTTTTTCGTTTAAAAAAAATTAATATACTGCAACTAAAAAATTTAAGTTAACATATTATGTTTTGTAGCCGTTGGTTTTGTAATTGGTAGAAATAGGGAAATAAGGCTAAATTTTTTGCACAATTATAATGGCTTTTATTGTTGAAAATTACTTCTTGCAACAGGTTGCCGTGTAATGATAAATATTGGTCGCTTAGTTTACGTTTCGCCCAATGGTTTGTGGGCTTATTCATAACAAGATATAATTCAGAATGTTGTTTGTATTTAAAAGGGTAATACTGGCTAGGATTTGATTTGGGACTGGGAGGTAATTAACGCTTCTTTCATGTATATTTACGTATTGTCGTTTTTGATAATGGCGAATTATTATTCAATTTTGTAAACATTTCAGTTTCATTAAATTAACTTTAGAAGATTATTATAGTTTGACATGCGTGTTCGCATTCGGTTTATAATTGTGCAAAAAATTTAGCCTTATCAACACCCCTATTTCTACCCAAAAATTTAAGATTTTTCTCGATTTTTGAGTAAGTATCCAGCATCTAACACTTTATTTATATAATTTTTAATAACTTTACATAAGGTTTTATTCTGCAAATTAATTAAGACCAAACAACCATAAAAAACATTGAATTTTAATGCTTTTATTTCAAAAAAATTAAATGGGTAGGTACCTACATCAAAATAATACAAACACTGATCTTATTTTATTTTTTAGAAAACCTAATTTTATTTTAATAGTAAATTCTTCCAAAATTCTAATCGGTTTTTTTTCATTATTGGCCCTAAATTTTTAATTATACCGGCTTTAGTCGAAGCTTCGATGCCCTTTGCTTCACTTATTGGTTCGGGATGTTCAAATATTTCCCTTTTTAGGACGGCGTTTTTAAAAAAAATCCAGGTTTTATTCCTTTCCTTCAAATTATGTTTTATAAAGTAAGTGTTTATTGCCTCTTATGGCAGTAATTTGGACCATTTGGGCAAGGTAAGGTTTAGGGTCATTAAAACGTAAATTATTAATTTTTTGAACGGAATGTAAGTCTTTCCATTTAAAGAAATCATTTTTTTCCATCGCTTTAACTTTTACATCTTTAGAGTTAGCTGAAGCCACAGCATTTACAAAATCTTGAAATGCATATGTTCTTTTTTGGTGTTTTAAACTTTTTTCAATTTGATGATGGAAGCTGTCGGCACTCATGTAAGTGTGACCAGACTCAAAAAAGTTGATTTCTACTTTTTCTGACAAAATTAAAACGCAATTTACAATGTAAACCAAAAATGATAAAAGGCACCAATTTTTGTTCTGGGCATTGCAATTGTCAAGCCATAAAATTATATTTTTTTGTCCCTATATTCAAGAAAAAATCCATAAAATGCACCTACAATGTCTTCCTTATTTCGTCCGGATATGGCATCATGCCATACAACCGCAAAAGGTTTTGAATTTCTTTGTTTGTCTAGAGGTACAAAACTTTCATGGTAGAGGGAAAAGCGTTTAGTAAAAAGGGCTGATTTAAATGAGTCTATTCTTGGTAATATGATTACCTGCTGTAAATCTACGGAAACACAAATTGTTGTTTCATTATTATCCATTTGTGCATATTGTCTGTAACGACCTCATTTAATCTTTCCTCCGACTCTGTTCCTGATGGTGCCATATTTTCTTGTATAATAGTTGTCATTTGCTTTAAATTTTTCCTACTCTTCAATAATATAATTTTGACCTGCTTCTACTTCTTGAATTAATATTTCATTCTCCTGATTTAGTACTTGAATTTCTTGTACTGTTGTTACTTCATTACTAGCTAAAATTTGAGAAGAATCTCACACAAAATTCTAAAAGCAATGGAAATATTTTTGTTCTTACCTGCTCCAAGGATATTATCATCATAAAAAAGCAAAGGGTGATTTGTTGTCTCTCCTAAAATATCATCTGCTAAAAATGTGCCATCAAGATATACATTATTAAGACAAGTCAGATCTGGTAGGTGTTATAGCATTATTGTTATTAATATTTCCACCGGTACAACCAGTAATATTACCACTAGTACGCCATGTTTAATATTTTTGTGGCGCGACTCATTATGCGCAAAACACTTAAAATATTTTTTAAATTTATATTATTATATTTTTAATTTTTATCTATGACACAAACATACTTACAATCTTTTTTGATATAATAATTAAATTACACTAAATTGTTTTTTTCTTATTATACGGTAGATACTACGTTTTAACTGCAAAAAGGAATCAATTTTGTACTTTTTTATTTTTATTTAAATACCTATAAAAGATACTGTGTTTTTGACCAAAAATTCGAATTTCGCGCCATCACATTCATAATAAGCAATAAAAACTTCATTTTTGATTTTTTTACACTTATACTGCATTTTTAACTATCACGCCAGTATGCGCCTGAATTTAAAGCTTAAGATTCACGGCAGAGTACAATTTTCTGATCAATGATTCTTCCTGGAGCCTCCAGAAACAAATTCTCTTAAAGTAATTTTCCGTGACGGTGGTGCAACATTTCATCTTTTTTTTCGCCTAATACACATTCTCAGCCCAGTTGTCTTAGACAAAATGCCCTGGAAATAGCCAGTAACCACAAAAATGCTTCTATTTATATTTCAGGTTTCTACAGCAAAGGGATCATCTACAGTCTATTTTGGTATTTAAGAGAATACAATTAGTAAAAGTCATTGTATGATGTTTGGAGGTTCCCCTTATTATTTATAAAGTTGCACAACAGTTTCTATTGTTCCAATTCCAATGTTGAGATCTCCCTAAAACTTTTGAGTAGGTTTTTTTCTTCCTTTCCAAGAGAAAATATAACTTTTCCTCAAGATTTTTACACTTTAATAACTCTGTTCCATCGTCTGGAATTTCGTGCCAATTTTTATTATGCTAAATGTAAAATATAACGTAGAACGGTGAAAAATTCATCACTCCTTAAATTTTAAGCGTTTTTCTCGCTCATTTTTCATGTTAAAGACATTCCATACTAGCAGTATACAGTTAAACGTTTCAGAAGTAACAGGCATGCCTTTATTATAGTGAAAGAACTTCTAAAAGTGTAAGATGCTGCTATAATTGAATAACATTTCTGATACGCAGTTAGGTCACATTCTTAATTATAATCCATACCTAATAATATCATAATTGTTGACTTTTCGCTACTTGCAATTAGAATTCCGCTGAGAAATCCAATCAGTAACAAACGCACGAAGGTTTTCGCAAAATCTCTTTGCTAATTGCTAGTATAATTATGTAAGAAGGAATAACAATCCTATTAAATTTTCCTAAATAAAGGTAGAATGTTGTTTTATCGTATATTTAGTTATAAATATAATGAATTGATTGGGCGTAATAGCATCTTCATTAGCTTCCCGTCGATTTCAATCTTCGATGTAGCTAAATGCACTTAGTTTTATAATTGCTCAACTTTTAAGTTGCTGGCATTAAAACAAACTGCAAGATACAAAATAATTAGATTAGATCCTTTCTTTTATATACACATTGAATTGGACTCATAGATTCACTAACGAGCAATGTTTTTTTTTTTTAATTCTTGTTCCTTTTTTATATTTTTTTAAGTCGACTTACATTGTCGAGCTCCATTATTACCTAAGTATATTTTACAAATAACAAGAAATTCCACTAAAAAAGTGGAATTACTCGTAATTATTATAATGCAACTTGTTCCTTTTTGCATGCATACTCGAATTATCATTAAAACATTGCATCTTTGAACAATTATTGGATCAAGAATGAATATTTCCGCCGAGAACAAATAAAGGGTCGATCTTGTTTTTTATACAAAAAGTATTATTTTCTCACACAGGTGGGCGAAAGAGACATTTTTTCGTAGAGTCTAGCGACCCGAAGTTCAGAGAAACTTACGCTATTAATTAAAAATAACAAATATAATATGTTCACACAGCCATATAGTATCTAAGGGGGGAAACTTCTAGGAAAAATACAAAGCGCCTTATATTTTTAAAATCTGTTTTTTTTAGTATTATTAGTCACTGTTACTCAAAATCATATTTTCGTCTAGAATGACGACGTTATAGTATAAAGAAATGAACGAAGTGATTGACCCAGGATACCCCACGCAGCGTTGAACGAAATTATCGTTAAAACGTGTTATAAAACCAATTATTTGAGTTTATCTTTTCTATCATCTTTTAAACACTATCACTAATACATATGGTAATTTTCTATACAAATTTCACGCAGTTCTCGAAATTTTTTTCAAAAATCAACCTCGACCTCTCGGATAAACCAGGAGATTGGCATTTCCGTAGTTTGTGTATATCTGCAAAAAAGCGCCAGTTCACTATAATTGTTATTTTGAACTTAAACGTGTGTTTCCTTTTGGCGGTGATATTTGTTTAACTATTAGCTTTGTTTATACTATGTTTATGTACAAAGTTGTCAGACTGATTTTATAGTAACACACTAATTAACTGTTTACTTATTAGGTTCTTTATAGATTTCTAATAAATGTTTAGCCAATGAGTTCTCTTTTACTACCTTTTAAATACACTATGGAAGGTGATTCGGAAAAATTACACCTGACGTTTCTTACACAAGGCAGTTTTTTTTAACTAATGAAGTTACCTTATCATGTTGAATTAAAGTGAAATATTGTTAAGGTTTCAAGTCAGGCTCACGGTACGCAACAATCTATAACTTTTAAATTTCCCGATATTGTTTGTCTAAATTTTTGAAAATCTCAGGAAAAAACTATCATAGCTGTATAATAAAATTGTACTTTAGTTTTAACGTGCTTTAAGAATGTCATAACTGTAGCTTTTCATATAGCTTTTCATACAACTGATCTTTTCTAAAAATTCCTTTAGTTACAAGTTACAAGTTACAATATTAATATTATTAAAATATACAACAGCCCACCTCAACAGAATTCATTTGAGGCTTTGCATTTTAATTTCCTTTATCTTTATAACCAGATGATGTCGGTTTATATTCAAAACTTTCCTTAGAATTAATCTAAGAATGGAAGTCAGTTAATGGACGCTTGAGCTCTTTCCTATTGGATACCGTGATGTGATGTGCAGCTTTCAAAATGTTGCACGAATGATTTTTTGTTATTATATTTTTAATTATTGATGCTTAATAGTTTAATACACACTATCATCTCAATGTGATTATATATGGGCAAAACATGAATTGACATGAAATGATTTATTCGGCGTACCAGCTTCTATCAAAATCGGTGTGTTACATGAACACGGCTTGGATATGAAAAGCAAAAACTGAGCAGAAAGGGAGACAATTTATTTGCGGTTTTTATATATTTAAGTTATGCGATATTAATCTTTATGTTACTTGTTGGTCACCTAAAACAAAGACACCACTTTTTTGGTGAGCGATAGCCGCCGATGTGAATTATTTGTATAAATAGTCATAATAGTCATAATCCAGCAAGAACTTTTTCATAAATTTTATTTAGAACCACGTAACTATAACGTATAAATTCGATAGGATGAATGTTAGTTTTTATGTGACTTGCGAATAGCAGCTTACGCCAGATTATTCATCATTAAACAACAAGGCGAATAAGGGAGCGGGATGCTTAAATGAACTCATATGGAGGAATGAACACCTGACAGCACCTGAAGGTCGTATAGTAGCCTACAATCGGGCGAATAGTGACACCGCAGAAACTGGAGAAAATACTGACAAAACCGATAGAAGAAAACAAGAGAGATAGGAGTGTTGTGTAGGATAAAAAACAAAACAGGGGTTGGACAAGGAATGAAGAAATAAGGACATTGTGTAGGGTAGATGAACTCACTCAATAAAGAATAAAACTTATAATTTATAATAACAGTCATTTTATTACTATTTCATGTGTGATAATAAAACAGAACGTGTTCAAGGTAACTTAAAAATGTTTATTCGGCGCAATTTTCACACTTACAGAACATAAGATTTTCGTGATCTGTGCAGGCCACATGCGCCCAACCCTTGCATGAAGTGCACTGAACCCAATCTTCATTGGTTGTTTATCTGCAGATGATGCACTCTGTAGTTTCTCCTTTGTCCGTTTCTTTGGCTGAGCTTTTTTTCTGTGCAACCGTTGACCCAAAAAGGTTTCTATTTCAATGGTTCTTTTTTAGTTTCTTTAGGTTTATCTGCCCAGGCTGTTTGGTATGTTTTTCTCTAGCTAACCGCATTTTTCTTTCTTTCTTTTCAGCTGCTTTTTTAATCTTGTCTTGAGATTCCTGTAACTTTTCCTCTAACGTATTTTTGTATGGGGTTCCAGTCAAAATTTCACTTCTTGTTATCTAGATCAACTAACTGCTCAACCAATCTAGATTCCAGTTCTGCTTGAAGCGACCCGTCTGGGGTGTCATATCCACATTTCCACAATAGTGTTGGTATCCGGTACTGGGAAAGTAATGTCTGTCCGATACTGGGAAAATGTGGGGGGACGAGTATTTAAATTCATCACACTAAACTAACGTTTTAAATTAAAACTTAATTACTTCTATCTATTGGTAATGTAGTAAGTAGTATTAACGCAAAAAATAATTAAAGCCATTCTACTTACCAAGTATGGCAGACCAGAAGGTGAAAGCTTAATATGCGAAGGCGCCAACGTGACAAAAAATCATTCCTCACTCACTGTTCAGATAACACTGATGGGAATTGACTGAGAACCGTACAGTGGTTTTGAGTAACAAAGAGCTTGCATGGCAATAGTACAGCGACTCTATTCAAACAGTGACCACAAGCGTGGTATCGATTTTTATTGGTCGTGGTATATTTTGCCTCATAATGGCGGCCTGACTGTATTTACCTTTGATCAGTGTGTAATTTTTATTTGAATTTGGCACGTTGCTAGGATACCACCGTTGAGTCCATAGAAACCCGCCCAAAATTTTGCCTCCTAATGGCGGATGGGTGGAGTTAATCGCTGCTTGTCGTCACTGTTTGTAATAGTCACTGTAGGCAATAGTTTATCGGTCTGCCACCTAGCAGAGTTTTTTGGAAACACGCTTTGTCCGGTACTGGGCAGTGTCCGGTACTGGGCAAGTCGCCCCTAAGATTAGAGAAGAAGGACAAGATTCATCTTATTCACTGAAGTTAACAATTTAGGCCCCTCTTACGTACATGAAAAATACCTAACAGACCAGAAATTCCCTACATACGACGATATTGAAGCCCTCGATGATCATAATATAATAACAATCAAAAAACGACAGCGGTGAACATCAAAATCAATTGCAGGCATACATTTTTGTTATTTTAACTAATTTTACTATGTTTGTGCCGATAATTACTAAACACTCCTTTTCAAACGCACCTGTTTATTTAAATAGATAAATAATTATTATTGCTAACATTGAATTTGAAGGAAATACGTATAAAACCGAAAACATTTCAAGTTTGCATAATTAAATGTTAAAACTTGATCGTTATTACATGTTTAACTAAGCTTATTTATGCTTAATACTTCGTGTACTCTATGGGGTACCAAAAAATTAACTAATCTAAGTGAGCAGCCAGTAACTGTTATATCATAATTCATAGTTTTATTATATTTTGTATCGCCGACTACCACTATTTAAAAATTATATATTTGAGATGATTACTGTCGTTCAGAATCCTTAGAACGTTGCCGCAACCGAGACCTTGTACGCTATTTCATTTTCTATCCAGGAAATATTCAAATTATCAAAGACATGACAAAATAAAACAATTTGAAGGAGATCAATTTTCTTCTGTAATAGCATTGAATCTATTCAGTTTCAATAGGCCTCATCACTCGAATAACCCTTACAGTTGGGCCAAATGGTGTAGCATTTGTTCCATGCAATAATTTTTGCACAGTTTTGGTGCATTTATAGGACATCACTGTGAGCAGGATTTTGTCAAGCCGGTTTGTCGTGACAGCAGCAAAAGTTGCATTCATTTAATTCTCTAATAACCTGTGGAGTTGAAAACTTGACTTTTTCAAAGTTCACGGCCAAGTTGCATCTTTTTTTGATATTTATAGTGCCGTCCCACAGGATGCTTGTAAGCTTGTAATGCACATCACAAACAGGCTTGCGAGAAATGGATCATGGATACTTGACCAATTCCCGTACATCTGCGTTGCCTCGCAGCACGGGCACCAACTTGTTCTAAACTGTTAAATGATATTCAACACAAATGTGCAACTTTTTGAGACGTACTAACAATGGGCATGGCGTGATCCATCAAGTTGCTATTGTCGCCAGCATGACTCAGTCCCACTAGTTTTCAATGGCGACACTACGATGTGTTCAACTATCTTATTAGACCAGATTCAGCAGGACCCATCCTTCACAATAAATCGTTTAAGCCTCTCGTTACACGTGAAACTTTTTAAGGGCCGTGTATTTGTGCTGTTGTTTCGTCCTCACTGTTTTTCATTGCTGTAAAAATGGAGCTCCAGGAACGTAATCCATTAACTGTTTGCATGAAATCGATTGGAAAGTGCCTTCTGGAGAACAGGGTTCCAAAACCTTCCTGAAGGGAAGATTGAAAGGAACTCAACTCGATTGTAGATATGATGGGTTGTGCGATGACAGTTACTTTTTTCTTCTCGCCCTTCCTTCGCTTTCCTCTATTTGTATCACCATACAGTCACAACTTTGCAACTTTGACTTAGGTCGGCACAGTTATATTGGTCAGAGTGAAAACTCACAAAAACACCCCTTTTTTGGGCCCATACTCCTCCGCTACAACCAAAGAAAGAGAGAGAGAGAGGGTTATTGAGAGATAAGTCATAAGTAATTTTTGAATCTAATTCCAATCGTTCTATTTCGTGGATGTGGATGATATTAACTTTTTATTTTTTTGGGCCCATACTCCTCCGCTACAACCAAAGAAAGAGAGAGAAAGAGGGTTATTGAGAAATAAGTCATAAGTAATTTTTGAATCTAATTCCAATCGTTCTATTTCGTGGATGTAGATGATATTAACTTTTTATGTTGATAATGGGGTTCAACAGACCTCCAGAGCATCGTGTGCAAATTTTACAATTCCTCTTCCTTGACATGTTTGTAATATTACGTAGCTTCTAATGTGGAAGTAGAAGAAATTGTGCTCTCCCTTTTGCCAAATCTCTGGAGATACTCACCGTTCTCTCCGTGACCGGTGAATAGTTGCGTGAGGGAGTAATTGAGTTCTCCGTGATTTCTGCCGACCCATGCCCAGATATCGCTTATGAGGTCATGGGTCCAGGATTCCCGTCGTTCCCAGTGCAACTGCCATTCGATGCAGGTTCGCATCCTGTCCCATTTTTGGGACCTACCTCTGACCAGAAATTGTGCAGGTGGTATGCCTGCTAGCACCATTACGTCGTCGAGTGCAACTGTCCGGTACGCGCTCACCACCCGTATGGCTACGAGCCTGAGCATTCTGTTTATTGCCGCGCTGGCGCATTCCCATGCCATGGCGGCTGCCCATACATCGCACGCGTATAGTAGGACTGATTGTACGGCACTGGCTAGCACCCTGCGCTTCGACGCCCTGCAGCCTCCCTTGTTTGGAAGGCTCTTAGCCAGGGCCGCGTAGTTGTTAAGTGCTTTTTTTGACACCTCCCTAGCATGCTCGATGAAGGTGCCGTTCTTGTCTATGGTGACCCCCAGTACTTTGATCGACTTTGCAGCCGCGATTCTTTGGCCTAGTATTTCCAGGGTGACCTCACCCAATCTCTGTCTCCCGGTTAGGAGGGCTACCTTCGTTTTCTGCGGAACGAGCCTCAGCTCCTTAGCGGACATCCAGTCATTTATGATCGTGATGGTGTGCTGTAGCTTTGTGGCGGCCTCGTCGAGACTCCTGTCCGTTGAGATGATGGTTATGTCGTCCGCAAAACCCATTATGGTAACCCCCTCAGGCGCATTTACCCTCAGCACGCCGTCATATGTGGCGTTCCACAGTGTTGGTCCCAGGATGCCGCCCTGGGGGACGCCTGCCTCCAAGGTAAAGGTATGGTGTTGTCCTTCTGGGGTTTGTAATATTACCGCCCTGTTGCGGAGGTAGCTGTTGACCATCTGCTGTAGGTACCTAGGCACCTCCAGCTTCTCCAGTGCTGTAAGTATATCGGTGTGCCTCAGGGAGTTGAAGGCGTTTTGCACATCCAATGACGCCACCAGGCACACCTGCCTGGTTCTGTGCGTCCCTGAGTTTGCTCGTCTCTGTAGGTCAACTATCTCCGCTATGGCGGTGGAGGTGATTCTTCCCTTTCGGAAGCCGTGCTGGTTGTGTGAGAGTTGCCCTTCTATGGCGAGGTCCAGCCTCTTTTTTATTATTTTTTCGAAGATTTTCCCGGCGTAATCGAGGAGGCATATCGGCCTGAATGAGCCTGCGGTCTTGGGGATCAGTATTAAGTTTGCCTCCTTCCATACGTCCGGGTACCTGCCGAGGGAGATGTACTTGTTTGCCAGGTTGGTCCATATGCCGAGCTTCGTCAGTGCTATTCGCTTGACTATGGTGGCTGGTACCTGGTCCGGTCCTGGGGCCTTTTTATGCGGGAGCTCCCTGGCTGCCGTCACTACTTCGCCCATGGTGACTTGCGGGAATTCGGTTGTCGTTTCCTCCGTGAGGTACTTTCCGTTCTGTCTGGGGAATAGTTTCTGGACCGTCTCGTGATAGGCGGCATCTGTCCATCCTATCAGGTTATCCCTGCGTCTAATTTTCTTTGTCACGATTTTGTAGCCTCTTCCCCACACGTCGCGGTCCAATTCCTCGCAAAGGGTTCTCCAGTGCGACTTCTTGCTGCTGAGTATCAGTTTCCCGAGCATTGAGCGTGCTTTTCTCCAGTCGGCCAGTAGGCGGTCCAGCGGTCTATTGGCCCTTCTGTGTCTCTGGACGTTGCGTCTGTCGGACACGCAAAGCTTTCTGGCCTCGGCGATGGACTCGTTCCACCAGTAGGCCTCCCTACCACCTCTACTCCTCTTGGGCACCACGAGGTTGCAGATGCGCTGCAGCTGCCTTCTCAGCTCAGTTGCTCCTTTTACGTGCTCCTGGTGAAGTGCGTCTATCTCGCGGGTTAGTGACGGTATGTCGACCTTGTTTGCGTTCCATCCTTGTGTGGAGTAAGGGCGGTCTTTGGCCTGGGTGTGCGGTCGTATTTGCAGGTGCCAGGCGATGTAGCGGTGGTCGCTCAGCGACTCTTCCTCGAGTACTCTCCACTCTTCCACCGTCTCCTTGGCCCCTTCCGTGGCCAGTGTTAGGTCGAGGTACGTTTCCTGGCCGCCCCTTACAAAGGTCGGCTGGTCCCCCTGGTTCATTATGCAAAGGTCATGTTAACTGGCCCATTCCGTCAATATCTCTCCTCTCCTCGATGTTTTTGCGGATCCCCATGCTGGGGAGGCCGCGTTGAAATCGCCTGCTACGATGGCTTTCTTGGTATTGCGGGCTCTCATATCTCTGCTTAATGCGTCAAGTTTCTCCTCGAAGGATGTATCGTTTTCATTTGGGGGAAGGTATACGCTATAGATGATGTATCCTGATATGTCGGTCCAGGCAAAGCCGTCTCCCCCTCCTGCTGCCTTCACCGTCACCCTATTGCTGGTGGCAAGTATTGCCGCCTTATGGCTGGTGTCGTAGATGCTAGTCTTTGCGACTGATCTCCCCGGCTCGGATATCAGCAGGATGTCGACTTTTTGTGCTCGCGCTGTGCGCACTGCCAGGTCGAAGGCGAGTCTTCTATTGTTTAAATTGATTTGTATGGCTTTTAGGCGCATTGGTTGTGGTAATATATGAGGATAGTATGTGGTAGTATGTGTTGATAAAACGACGGCACGTTTACAAATTAAAATCTGGTAAATATAAATATAAATGTAAAATATATGTGGTAGTATGTACATACATAGATAAAAGCGACGTCACGTTTACAGATTAAAATCGGGTAAATATAAAACTATGCTAGTGTCTGGTAGTATGTATATAGATACAATCGACGACGAGTGTACAGATTAAAATCGGTAAAATCGGTAAATATAAAATATGCATCACAGTCTCACTTGGGGGTGTCAGTTACGCGGTTAACCAGCCTCGTTCTGGTCCTGCCTCGCTCCGCCGCTCTAATTGCGATCTTATATTCGGGGCAGGCCATTGTCCACGGCGCATGACCCGCTAGGTTACACACTGCACAGTGCTTGTTGTTGCTGCACGCGTCCCTGAAGTGGCCCTCGCCCCCGCAATTCAGGCACTTGCCCTTGACGTCGCGTTCGGCACAGTTCTCGGATTTCCCGTGTACCCCCCAACATTTCGCGCACTTCTGTACCTCTACACGTTTTCTTATTGCACATTTGGTAATACCGATCCATATTGTGGGGTGCTCGTCCATGGCTCTGCTCTTCTCTTTGGAGACCAGTAGTGTCGCGGTCCTTAGGCCACTCTCAGCCGTCCGTATATCGGACACCTCCAGCCAGTCCTCGGGGGTGTTCCCCATGCTGGTGGTGATGGCCTGGATCACGTCTTCCTTCGTGGTAATTTCGTCCAGTTCGCGGATATGGTAGGTGTCTCGCTCCTTCCTAACTTTACACTCCGCGCTCTGGCCGAGCTCTTTCTTCAGTTTGCTGGTAAGGTCGTTGACATCCCCTTTCTTCTGGTCGATTACCAGTCGAAGGCTGCCTTCCTTCGTTTTGTGTGAGGCCTGAAGTGCCTCTCTCTCGGTGCCTGAGAGGACGTTCCTGGCCCCCTTCAATAGGTCGGCGTATGACATCTCTTTATCCTTCAGCAATATTGCCACGGTATCCGCGCTTGTGAGCTTACCGGGCTCCTTCGGTTTCTTCTGTCTGCCGTCTATGCAGTAGCTGATACTTTTTGCAAAGAAGGCGCACTCCGCAAGCTTCCTCGCTGTATTGACCATCTCCGGTTCTGTGTATATCATGGCCCTCTGTTGTTTAGTGGCTAGCATCTTCCTTGCTGCTTTCTACATGGTCTCGTAGCAGCTTCTAGCTCGCTCCATAGGGGTATCCCCGTCCGCATGGGCGAGGAAAAGGAAACGGTCCTTGCTCTCCTTTTCCATGTCGTCGCCCTCTTCGATTATGGATATGTGCTTCCGGAAGGTGGTCATACCCCCCATAAGGGTTTGAGCCTCATTGATGTTCTTCCTGAATTCGGGATGGCGTTTGCCCATGTCCCCTCTCGCCTTGCCACTAGGTGCCTTGCTGTATATCACTATTTCGTTTTCGAGCCAGTCCCCATCGTGCAAGAAATCGTTCCTGGCGGTCCCTTCTGGCCACTCCACCTCCGTAAGTGCCCAGGCGTTCTCGAAGTTGTCGCACCGCTGTATGAGTTTGTGGAGTTTATCTCTACGCACATCCTCCTCCTTGATGAACACATTTACAAATTTAGCTTAAAATTTCTGGATAATGCTAATATTAAAATTTTTCAGTAAAGGGCCACAACATTCGATGTACTGGGAGCATCGATGAATTTTGCTATTTTCTTAAACCTACTTTAATAAGAAAGTTACTAAGTAAGGCCAACGCCAATTGAATATCCCGTGGAAATTGGGTCAGTTTTAAAAAATGAAAGTTTATTATAAGATTATAGGATTTTTAAAGGTTTACATGTGCAACATCATATTTTTTTTAATTTAAAGTGCATAAGGTCAGTAATCTTTTCCCAAATTCCGCATTTGACAATATCCTAAAAAAATGTTTAATATATTAGTGTAATTTGCTTAAATAAAACCTATATACAAATTAAAATTTATTTTAAGCATCTCCTTTTTATATTCCGTAGTTATAAATTATGAAATTTTTAATACTGAATGGCGTACAATAATTGAACTTGATCTCGTTTAAAAAAATGTAGGTAATAAAATTTCTATTTGGGTTAAACGCTTTAATATCTCTATAATTTTTGGAATTCACATTTTGAAATCTTTAAAAATATTATATCCGTAATTATTTCAATATTAAGATTTGTAATTGTTAACTCTCATTAGTGAAGTACCGTATTTATCACATAAACCGTTTATTTTAAAAGTGTAGCAATTATTAATACATTAAGTTGTTATTTTTTTAAACATTTTGTTCTATTTGAGTTTCATGCAATCGTATCATATAATAGTAACCCGGTTAAATATAATTGATATTTGGGATTATTAAGGACACCTTATCGATATAGGAAATGCTTTACTTAGTCATTATTGGTTTTAAATTTTATTTCAACAATTACGTGAGTAATTTGTGTTATACATTAAAAATTATCTTTGGAGATGAGTAATTAGTGATTAAATTGTTGTTGTAAGAAAGCACGCGTCTCCTTGGAGATATAAAAAATGTTATTTGTATAGGGGTACCAGCTGTATCAGTATTTTCTAAAGTAAGCAAGGACGAATAAAAGGTTGCAGATACCGGATACCTGCCTATATGTCCTTAGTACATCTCTTTATGTACAAAATGTGGGTACCCACATCTCTGTATTAGACAGGTTGATTTGCAAAGGATGTACATGGTATTGATAGGAAATGAGTTGTTCGTCAACCAATGCCGAATCTTAATTTTTTTCCATACAGCATGAAAACTACGTGCACCAGTATATTGACTAAGAAAACTTAATTTAAAAAAAATTTATGAAGTGCAACAGTTTTGAAGGACAACGCTACTGTGCATTAGCATACTACCTATATTTATTGTGTAATGAAATGACTAATCAGCGCATTGTGAATATAGGGCACACGTGCACGTACGTATTTAATCTGTACCTATATATTTTTTATATATAAAACGCATTAATTGACATAATACGTAGATACGTACATACATAATCGCGTTCATAAATAACGATGCGGAAACGCAAACGTTAAATGAATTTATTGATAAATCAAAAAGTTAAAGGTCTTTTATACAGTAATACTCATACGAATGACCAAATTAAGCATTATAGGTGTGCCCGGACTCTTGTATCAAATACCTTATTTTAGAATTGAAGAAGGACGTTTTGTGGTTAAATTTAGGTAAGTATATCATCAATCGAGGAGCAAGTTTAATTTATTGCAAAGACGTTTAATAAATGGACCAATAGGTACATTTTTTAATATTGGGATTTTAGCAATCAAAAAAGCACAATTAATTAAAGAAAGCTTTATAATTAAATGTGAAATGCTTTACATTATAAAACAAACTTTTGTCTCTTGTCAAAAAAATAATATTGTAACTCTATGTTACCAAGAGAACAGAGCATTATGGTTACAATATATGCAAAGGAAAAACTTCCACTAATGTTCAAAGTGACTTTATTTTCAACACTTTCCCTATTTTTTCTTCTTCCTTAATCCACACTCTCTATATCTTTTATCTCCATCGTAGCCAACTAGATAGCCTTTGATAACCTTCTTCTTCATCTTACGTCGTCTTTGTACAGGGATGTGAACATAGCATTTGAACCGATTATTCGAAAGTGTTTGATCCTCGGCTTCTTTCCTAACAATAACTGATAAGGATTTTTACCTTCGACTGTGGATTTTCCTGTTCTATTCAATATGTAAGTGGACGCACCCACTATAGTTCTGCCCACATTGAATCAGGAAACTTAATCCCTTTGATTGCATCAAAGTCCTGACCATTTCTACAATAGTTCGGAATTCCCGTTGGCTACCTCCATTTTGCTATGATCTGCATCTGTATGGTGCTGTACGCCTATGAGTAATTCCTTCTGACTGCAGTACACTTCTCACCTCCTTATTGTTCATCTCTCCACCACTGTCACTCAAAAATTCTTTGACAGTGTGTCCTGAAACTTTGACAAACTTAAGGTAATCTTTTAAAGTGTTTATCACCTCAGAAAAAATAGCACTTCCTAAATTTTGTAAATGCATCCTTGTAAACTACCATATACTTGAATTTTGAGAAGGATTCACAGAAAGGTCCACAGACGTCTCCTGATACCAATTCTCCTGGTGTTTTACATTTTTCTCAAACACTAAAAGGTAATCTATGAGCTTTACCATAAATGCGTGGTTCACAAATACCTTCTTCAATAGACACTTTTACATTCAATTCATTTTCAAGTAAAGTTCTTACGTGTCGTTTATTCTGATGCCCAAACCTCCCATGATATATCTAACTGTAAACTCCAGACACTATCTGCTAAGTTAACCTCTTGTTTCTGAGTAAGTATCTCTGGCATAAGATCTAACTTATATAATGTCCCAATATTTCCCGTCTTCCTTTGTTCGAAAATTTACAAATTCTATTTGTAGACTCAAACAAACTGTCAGGAAGCTTATCGTGTGCTACCAGTACCGAGAACAGATTGTTTGACAACTTGGGTACCTACATACCAAACTTTTGATAGCTTCACCTCGTTTCCATAAAATGTCTTGACCACAATTGTATGATAATAATAATCTTTATTGTGCAAAAATAAGAATATGCACAAATGGCGGGATTTTCAGCTTTAGCTTATCTTCCCGTCCAACCTGTATTAGCTACAGAATCTAACAAAAAACCATCACTATAACATTGATACCACCATGAACAACATTTCAAGATATCAACAAGAATGAGGAAAAATAAAAAATAATTTGCGTTTACGTCTAAAGGTTCTGGCTTTGTTAATTTCCCATCAATTACGTCTCCCTCGTGATAATCTAATAAATCTTTTATTTTTCTCTTCCATAAAGACAAATCTGCTTCACTATGTAGAGACCTGATACTATTTCTAACAACTGGAATCTATTAGATTGTTTCCCGAATGTGTTTAAATTAATAAATTAATTCAACTCCAGAAACACAAGAAAAACAATCCCTTATCACAAACACAGTTTCAGAGTTACAAACAAAAGTTTTGCTTTATTATTGCATGTAAACACAACGTCACTGGACCCATAACCTATCGGGATTTTTTTAACAAAAAGCACAATTAATTAAAAGGTTTTATAATTAAATGTAAAATGCTTTACATCATAAAACAAACTCTTGTCTCTTGTCAAAAAATAATATTGACTCCTTAGGTTAAATATTTCGTTTATTTAACCTAAGATTGACTCTATGTTACTAAGAGAACAGAGCACGTGGTTACAATATAAACAAAGGAAAAACTCCCGCTAACGTTCAAAGTGACTTTATCTTCAACATTTAATACTTCTAATGATTTAAACCGAATATTGTCGTAGGTAATTTACTTCAAAATTTCAGATAAGTATAACATACCGGGTGAATGAGACCACCCGTATCAGTAGTTTATTTAAAGAACGGCGAGTCGTAGAAAGGTAGGGAAAAAAAGTGATTATAAAAGCCATAATAAAGAATCGAATGGTGATATTATTACTTCTCGAAGAAGTCAGCATTCCTCCAGAAGGTCTCGAACTCCAAAATTTTAAATGGCACCATAAGTCGAAGAAGGTATTGTTTAAAAGATTGTTAAAAAAGAATAAAGTTTTATAGGAAAAAGTATTTTATTACTGCCACCCCTTTTGAGTAATATTCGACTAAAGTTATTAAATTTGAAATTCATTGTTAACAAACAAAATTGAAAAGTCGACTTTTAAAATCTAGTTACCAAGGGGAACCTCCCCTTAGAACAGTTTTTATTGACGATGAGATGAGGGTGAAGATGAAGTTATTTTTTTTTTACTTTTTTGTACTTATTATCAAAAAAAAAATAAAAATAACTTCATCTTCTCCCTCATCTCATCGTCAATAAAAACTGTTCTAAGGGGAGGTTCTGAGTTTCTTTGAATATGAAATTACTTTGAATGGAATGGCCTTGAAAGGAGCTTTCCTCGTCACAGGTGACTGTTCTGATATTTTACCCACCCTTTCTTCTTTTAGAGTTTTCTTTAATGGAGGCCAATACAGAAAGAAAAACTACAACAAAGAGCCAACGTGCTCGTGGGTACGCACCAATTTGAAGAAAGAGTGAAAAAGGACTAGAAGGATTCTATCCTCTGTTAACATGTGTTGTAATAAGCTTCTAGTGAGCTGTTAGGTTAGTTTGCACAACATTTCTATTTGTACCTCTACTATGCAAGCTGACGTATCGTCGATTACCTATTTATTGGAAACTCAAATGCTTAATATTTATAAAACATACTCGTCTGATTTAACTTCAGACATTTATCCGGCTTTGTTGGCCACAAATCAAACCTCAATATAATAAAGACGATTATTAAAAAACCAATTCATCAATCATGTACCATGACATCGAAATATAATAATAAAAACGTCGCGATGAAAAAGAATTTCTATAATTTCGGAATTGTACAATGTAATGCGGTATGTTCCCTTTCGTTTCTCGCATTTCATTTCGGTCGTATAATATTTCATGTGGAAGATATTAAATAAATTACCCGTATTACTGTTTGCAAAGAAATGACAAAAAGGTTCTTAAAGAAACTGGAAAAATAGCTATTATTGTGTATTATACTGAATTTTTCAAATTGGAAGAATATGATTCTTATAATTAAATCTTATATATTTTCTTTTTTCATCGGGAGATTTAGAATGGAAAAAATGTTATAGGTAAATGAGGATTTTTAATAAACTTCAACTCCTATAAATCTCGAATTACCTGGCAATTTTTTTTCGGGGTACAGAAATACGAAAACTATAAAATGTTAGGGTAGTTTTAAATACGTTGATTAACAATTATATCTAACTTATGATTTTCAAAGCTGGCTCAGCCAGCGGTTTGTGCCCCGAGGTCGAAAACTTGTATTTTGCATCACCATTGTAACCCTAATAGTAATAATATATCAAAAATTCAAAACTACCCAACCTTTTGCATGCAATTATACTACGTTGACTGAACTGCATAGGTTGCACACAAAAGTAACACAAAGTCCCATTATTATATTATAAACGTAGCTTCTGATATGTTTTAGTTATGCAGGCAACTTAATATGAGCACATTTAAAACGCTGTGACATAAGTTTTGAACATCGCAATAGCATTTCAAACATAAAACATCCCTGGAAACAGAACAAAATTGACAATCAACCTTATGCCGACATAAACACATTGAGTAAACGTAAGCCTACAAATTTGGTTCCAGAAGTGAAAACATTATGAATTACTATAATGTTGGATGGCTTAAAATGGTTGAAAAATCATAAAAATTGGCTGAAAAAATTGTCAAATGTTTACCCCCAATTTGTCACGTATAAACTTTCCTATATCCTTTTCTGGTTCCCTCAGCTTACTCCTTCTTACCACTATATTGTTCTTCCTTCTAATTCTTTCGCCCCTTTCCATCTCCCTTTTTATTCTATCTATCTCTTCTTTTAGCCCCCTCCTCTCCTCGTTCCGCTCCCCTTCTTGCTTCTCCTGCTCCTCCTTCATTACTCTTATCTCGTTCCTGAGACTTATAATTTCCTCATTGTTCTCTCTGAGGTCTTTCTTCACAATTTCTAAGTCCGCTCTTATTTCTTTCCCTATATTGTCCAGTTTTTCTAGTACCTTTTCCATCTCTTTCTCGTCTACTCCTATATTCTCACTCCTTCCTTCTGCTCCCTTGGTTGGGGATCTTTTAGTCACCTTCCTACTCCTAAAGGCCTTGCCCTCCTATTTCCCTGGCTTCTCTACCTCTCCACTATCCCTTTTCCTGTTTAAGTAATCTTCGAGGGATCCCAACTACCTGCCCTATTCCTTCTTTCACTCATTTATTGTTTCCGTTTCCCGCACCCCGTTCACATTAGCCGTTCACCGATGAATCCAATTTTTCACTCGAAATCGTGCTTACGTGAAAGACATGAATGGACATTGATACTGGATTGAGAAGAGAAATGCGTTCTAGTTTCCACGATTTATTACGAATGCGTCAGCGAGAACTTGGAAGATTTAATGTAATTTCAGGAACATTATTAGAATAGTTGGATGTTTAGCAATAAAACTAATATTTTTGACAACTAAAGACCCTAAAAATGTCAAAACAGATGAACGAACATTTGTGACGCTCCAAATGAAAGTCTCAAAGAATATATTAAGGTGTTCTTGATAATGCGTAAATTTCAAATATTAAGGGTACCTTAGATTTTTAGAGGACTTTTCAACATGTAAAAATAATCCTCCGTTTTTCATGAATCCTGGGCGCAAATCTCAATAAAAATTCTCCAGAAATATCTAGAAAAATCCGGGACGAAATACTCTATCGGGGAAAGTTCATGACAATACCTCGTCTGCACCTCTTGAATTAAGGCAAGTCCTCTAAGTGAGAGTGTTTTAAAGTTTTTTTTAATTAAAAATAAAAAAGAAGAAGAAAATAAAATGTTCTCATGGACTTTCTCCGCTAGAGTGTTTCGTCCCGGATTTTTCAAGACATTTCCTGAGAATTTTTATTGAGATTGCGCCCAGGATTCATGAAAAAGACTCTAGAAATTCGAGGCATCAATCGAAAATCTCCAACAAGACCAAGAGAATATAAATTTGCATTTGTATATCGAATTTGAGAGTAAAGAAGGAAGAGGGGGTTTAATGAGGGACCTCTACTGGTATGTCTTGGTAACATTCAACATTGCTTCATCGTAAGCAATTTTGAATGGCTAACATCCATTTTTAACTTAATTTCCATGGATTCCAAAAAACAAATACAATTTTCGTGATCCAATGCCGATAGGCAAGGTTTTTTCAAAAAACCAATTTTAAAAATTAAAAATCGATCGTTGGCGATAAAAAAAATGAGAGTCCCCTTAATGTAGTATTAATGTAACCTTAATATAATTTAATATTAATTTGAAATAACTAAAAATTATAAAATTCGAGTAGAAGTCAATTGTCATGGCATTCAAATGTAAATACAGTTGACAGTAAATGATGTTTATGTGATTGTAAAGTAACAGTATGTATCTACACAAGTTCGAAGTAGTTGAGGTTAATTTTATTTTATTGGGACAAATTTGTTACTTTCTTTGGCATTTATTTCATTATGAATATTTTCATTATCTATATCTGTCACTACCGACTCTTCTGCTTTGTTACCATTACTTGAATCGCTATTTTCCTAAAACAAAGTAGAATTGTTTTTGAATCTTCACTTATTATTTAAATTTTTAGGAATTTTATTACAGACGCGTCAAAGTGAAGAAAAATCGATAGAAAACGTGGCTTAATAGACGTAAGGGACACCATGCTTTTTCGTGTTGTGGACGCATAGTACATTTCTTTGTATACGAATCTGAGTTGTTGCGAGGTCAATTAGCAGAGAAAACCTTTTCTAAATATCCGCTTTGCAAATTCTTTGAGGTCCAAAATTTTAATCATTTCATAACATTCAACGTACTGCTCTTAACCTTCCTTAAAAGCAGCAAAGGTATCTCAGTAATGTCAATCCCCTTGGTAACTGAAATATTGTTAATTAATTCAAATCTTCAGCTGCACCCTACACAATGGCTTCGAGCCTGTCAAATACTGCCACTGTTTCTGTTTCCTATTTGTTTATCAGCGCAGTTTTTTTTTGCGCAGTGCAAAATTGGTAACAAAACAGATCTTGTGATGTTTTAATGGACCAACCTGTGTATTGCAACAGACATTTGTTTAACACAATTCTATGCGATTCGATAGAATTATTGAAATTGTGGTGAAAAGTGAAGCTCATATCCACCACTTTCATCTTCGAATCTCAAAAACGGTACAAAAAAATCTACGATCCACACAATTTTTTTCTCTCTCAGAAGAAACAGCTTAATATTTGATTAAATCTTTGTAAGTATCATAAGTCACTGGAGCTAAAGAAATTCGTTCTATAGTATAAAGGGAAATTAGTATAGCATTCAATCTTGAAGATGGCAGCAAAACGAATTATAAGTCTCATATACGTTACTTTCGCGATCCATTCTCGTCAAGTTTATTATGAGTAATGTTAATATAACGTTATATACAAAATTACATCCCCATCTCCTCTTCTTCCCTTCAAATTTATTATATAGGGATAAGCATTTGCTCTACAGCATTTCTTTCATATTCAATTTGCAAAAAGAATTTTTGTTGTCGGAATGTATTGTAATTTTCAATAATATCTTAAATCTGAACAGATTTTTATTCCTAAAATATTCTCCGGACGTTATTATATATTATATATTATGTGTGTGTGTATATAAAGTAAAGAAATTGTTTACGTGAAAATATTACGAAAATAAATATCAAAGCACAACGTTTGAAGCATTTTTATTGCGTCAAAAATTTCATAAAAGAAATTTATAAAAGAAGCTATTACACAATAACAACGATGATACGTCTCTAATCCTCTTTACGAACAAGTTACAAAACACTCGGCTTAGTTCAAGTATCACGCAGATGAAATATGGATCACGTAACGCAACTCATTTTAGAACATTTTTTTGACAATATTTTATCTCAATTCGGAGTAAATGGTGCAGGGATGACGATACAGTTCCTGAACTTAGCATCGTCTTCCCTTATACACGTGGGGCACCCCGTTGAGTACGTTACAGAACGGACCTGACGACCCTCCGTTGCTACGGTTACCCTCCCGAATGTGTACGTAAAGCACAAAAGTCCGTTCACTGCAATACACTTTTTTTCCTACTTTATAGAACGAGTTTACGTACTAACTTTAAGCTGCCTTTAAAGTTTTAGTGTTTATCATTAATTCGATTCACGAAGGAAGCAGCTTCCGTTCTCTAAACTGGTCTTTTGTTTGTCAGCTTGTTTGCTTCATTCCGATATCTGTCAGATGCAGACAGAACCTGAACCTGAGAAGGCTCGAATTCTTTCCGATGATTTTCACCACTCGGAAATAATCCACGCATGAAAATAAATGGAAATGCGATAGCCCTCGCTTACTAACAACGGGGGTCTCTATAGATATCCGAAACAAAATATTGCCTAAATCACTAGAATATGTGTTTGGGAAAATGGAAAGTGTAATGTGATAAACAAAATGGGGAACTATAGTGACTTTTATACACCTACACTTGATTATTCTCCCGTTAGTTCCCTTTTGAAATTATAATAAACGTTCAAAAGCCTCTCGACGATATTTCGCCTATTTTCCAACTTTTTAAAATTCATACATACATAAATTATTAAAAATTGTGGCTGCTTTCCTTATGGGTTAACGTATAATACAAATGTAAATGTTACAAAAAAAATTTATTATTCACAGTCTATCTCCAATTCAACGATATAGTAAACGTTTTACTTCTCTTTTTATAAACTCGGTATAAACGTAAATATAGAAAAAAGCTTTTAGAAGATACGTAATAAAACAATAGAAACGCAAGCTAAATCTATATCTACCCTACTGTGAAACTTTATTTCTTGCACTCCTGCGTGATTTCCGAAGAAACTGAGCGGGTTATAGTAATTATTCTATAAATAACGTTATACATATATCACAGAATCACACAAATTCATCATCTTAACTTTATACAACCTTCGACATTTCCACAATATTCGAGAAATATGACCCTCTAGAATAATAGGTCAACAGGATTCCCTTTTCCCACAAATCTTTTTTAAACGAAATGTGTAATAATTGGCAATATTTTACGAAGGACTATTTTGAAAGGTAATGTGGAAATAAAATAGGGGTGTGTGAATGATTCCTGAATGATTTTTAATAGGACAAGGGCATGAATGTTTGTGAGTCGGTCAATAAAGCACTTAAAATACTAAAAAATTCGGTTTCATAAAACACAAGGGTTGCCTTTTATACTGTTACCAATGACTACTAGATTGCGCTAGTAGGGCTAGTGTTAGTAAAATTTCAACCTTGAAGGTTTACGTTGGGAGATTTTTTACGACTTTCCTAAAGGCCTAACTCAACAACAATGCGTAGAATCGCTTTCGTTCAACTTTTGGTAATTGCTTTGTAGAGTTTCCTTGTGGTCGTACGTCCATCAGTGATGAATCTCGTGATGATGGACTAAAATCGGTTATGATTCCAAAAAACATCGATACTGTACCTGTACGCAACATGATCGTAGAAAATCGGCATGTGACGTACCGCTACATACAGACATCACAATCTGCAATATATTCGAGTTTGCATCACATGTAGCACAATTGAGGTGTCAGAAAGGTTTACCTCGATGGATAATTTGACTGAAGCTCAAAAACAGGTTCGTGTTAATTGGTCTAAGGCAGCGATTAAAAAGATTCGTTCGAGGAACTGCAAAATCCGTCTACAACAGGAGACGAAACTTGGATATGGTATGAACCGGAAACTGTTTTGGTGTTCGATTCCCAAAAAATCATTTCCAAGAAAATTATCGCTTGTACTGGACACGTCGCAACAATTCCTTTAGACGTATTACAAAGACCAATGAGCTTTCGATTGGTCCACTTAACTAATTTTTACTAAGTTTGAAGGGCTACAATAGGAACGTGAATGGACTTGTTGGAACGTAGGTTGTGGCAGAAACTTAAAAATCTTCAGAAATGTTCAAATTCCAACAAATCGTGTAATTTTATTTTTAATACACGTCGTCGCGTAAAGCAGAGAAAAAGTACGAAAGTATAGGCAAGATTGGAAAATATTTACTAATACAATTTAATTCTTTTTAAATTACCTAATAAACAAAAGTTAAGAATCGTAAATCGCATAAACAATAGCAATAAAAATTGAAGTTAATTTCTATGTCGGTCACACTCAAACTTCTCGCATTTCATTACGTTTTTAGAAAAAGCAATTAGAGGAGTAGCTACAAAAATAAGAAGGTAATAAAATAAAAGACAAAATGCGTCATTAGATGAAAATAGCTCTGTATAAAACTGAAGAGCAATTAATGTGCCTTTTATATAAGTGTAATTGATTTGACGTGACCCAAGAGATATCTCGGTTATTTCTTTTGCAAAAAAAATATAGAAAACATCTAATTGTCAGCTAGATATAATACAGATACGTGAAATTAATAATTTAGTAATTATATGAAACGGTATACTCGTAGCGGACCTTTTAGCAAATTAATTTTAAGGAAAAAAGAACGTAATTTTGTGGAATTAAAAAAATTCGGTGAACTGGCTTAAAAGCCTCATTTCAATTCAATTTCACTTTTTTCGTTATTGCAAAAAACTAACTGTTCCCATAAAAAAAATTAAATCGGCCTTTCAAAATAATTTTAATTTCTTATTAGTTATTACCTACTCAGAATTGACAATCTTGGGTATTTTATTATAAGTGAAAATCGCGTGAGACCTCTGCATAACTGATTTAATACTAGGCTACCTACATAATTTCTCTTACTTATTTCAAATAAATTTTGTATAATATAATACAGGGCTACTCCAACTGATTTTGAAGTTCTACATCTTTTTTTGTGATGGGAGCTAACGATGCATTAGTGAGAGTGCCGGCGATGCATCTTATTTTAGTACAGCGTGCATGGCAATAGTAAAATAAGAGGCACAAGTCGCTACAGATCGCAAACACGGAAAAATTTTTAAAACGTGAATGTAGTTAGACCGAAGGTTGGTATTTTGCCTAAGGACTTCATGTAATGAGATTCCCTGAAAACTAACGTTCTCTGGGCGATCATACAAAGGGTTCTTTCTTTATTGCGAAGACGTAACTGATAATTCTTATCTGGACATACTACAGTTAGTTGTTTTCCCACTTAAGTGCTTATCTCGGGAATGGCGTCTTCTAACAAGCTTTGAGATCGTCTTATTCGAATGATGAAATTCTCCCTCATCTGGATGTAGAAGGGCAAGTACTTTAAGGACCTTAAGGACCTTGTTCACATACTCATACTGCCCAAAACAATGGCAGAACTCATTGGTATGATCGTTACGACATAATAAGGTCAGTGGGCCACACGTAAAGTGCCATAAGAACTTTGCAAGTTTTGATCCTTTATCCTTTATCAAAATGCAACGTTTGTAAATCCAATAAATCATGTGGGTTTACCCTTGTACAGTTATCAACGCTGACGCATGGTCCATCAAAACCAGGATTTAAAAAGATCCTCTTATAAAACAAAGGTTATGGTTTGTGAAAAGGGACATGTGTCCTGGGGATTTAAAACGCGACTCTACCTCTTAAAGCGAATAAGATTTGTGCATGCTGGCTTAGTTCATCTTCCAAATGGAAGGTTCCGGTTGTAGTTTGGGTGGATATTATCATGGAAAACGTGCCAAAGCGTCAGGAAAATTGTATCAAGATACTGTTTTTGAGCCATAGTGAAGCCTCTTAGTGACACTCACTTCCCAAGCCACTAATAGACCATGAAGATTCGATTTTAATACATAACTTTTTATTTATTCCCATTGAACGACTATTCGTACAGCAAATGTTCATCTTCACATTGACATGTTCAAACAATATCTAATATCTTAAGATTACTGTTAAAATTAATATTGACCATACATTTTATGCGCGGTACTACAACTAAGTATATATTTGTAATTGTAATTATCATTTTTCCTTCTTATCATTTAGCATATTCATATTTACACTTCTACAAATATTTGTATCGCATTAACTCCTTAAAACGTCTCTAAATATGGTCACCTTGACCGCTTTGATTTATTAAATAAAATAACGGAGCATAACAATTCAATCTGCTATTGCTTTTGAGCCTAGGTAAGTAGTTTCGGTACCCAATTTTAGGGAACTTTTCTATTCGTCCGTCGATCATTGCGAATCAGTTCCCTGAATGTTTCCGGAGTTAACGGATGTTCGAGCATGCCTGACGTGCGTTCAGTTTTCTACACGTTCTTGCCATTCGCGAAATTGTT
This sequence comes from Pyrocoelia pectoralis, assembly GCA_036250285.1. Taxonomy (NCBI): domain Eukaryota; kingdom Metazoa; phylum Arthropoda; class Insecta; order Coleoptera; family Lampyridae; genus Pyrocoelia; species Pyrocoelia pectoralis. Next base: position 74,521,255 of record CM070075.1, on the reverse strand, counting down.
TACACCAGGAAAAGGTTTGGGTCTTTTTGATGTTATATTACCGCTATTGTACATTTATCAGAATTGATTTAGACCAACTGGTTGATCGAAAATTTCAGGACCGTGCACGTAGTACTCTGGAAATGTAGAGGATTTCTTCTTACTATTTGAGTCACCTTTTTTTGCTTTGAAATTCCCAGTAATTTTATGTTATTCAACTGACGAGTGTTTTCAGCTTTGTATGGAATATATCCATTGTGTTTTCAAATATTACAGCGAAGTACCCTTCTCTACGTGAATCAGTTATAAATTCTTTAGGGTCATAATAAGAGAGGACATCGCCTTTCAAATTTTATATTTTATTTCGGCAACATGTAGATACCATTCCATCAGCATATGAAAGCTGCATCAAAATCACTTTAACAAGAACCATAATCGAAAATTTCAGTACATAAATTTATGGATTTGTAATAACGGCAATTTGAAATTTTATTCAATATCTTTTTCAGAAAAAAAATAAGATAAATTCATGATTAGAATAAATCTATATGCATTGATTACGAAAAAATTCCAAAAGTTCGATTAATTTCATACATTTTGTATAATTGAATGTAATTTTCATAACACGAAACTTTGCTCCAAAAAAGTACAAATAAATCTAAAAATATTATACTTTAGCATGTTCGTGTACAAATTACTATTTAAATATAGCTACTGCTTTGTTATTCACAGACGAGATGGCAGATAAGAAAGAATACTATTTACGCGCTTAAATGCCAATGATCAAACAACTAATACAAACATTGGAATCTGCATAATACTGATAAGGTAGTAGATATTTAAAAAAAAAGTAACAATAGTACTCACGACCAGGCCCGGATTAAAGATTGAGAGGCCCAGAGCTTTTTACGTGTAAACTCATCGAAATTATTTTACATGATAAACATTAAAATAAAATCATATATGAATATAAAGTAGGTAAATAAATGTACCTACAAGTAAATAATTAGATAAATATTTTAAATAAACAAATACATTAATTTACTTTCTACAAAACAATTTTTTAAAATAGGGCTCCCAATCTAATGAGGTCCGGGGCTATAGCCCCCCCCCCCCCCCCGTTAATCCGGCCCTGCTCACGACACAGTAGCTTTACAATAAATGGAAACGATAAATTCGTTTATTTTCTTCTGTTGAATATTGTTCTTAGTATTGTATTTGAATTAGGTAATGGTGATGATCACAGTTCTACTACAAGTACTATATCGGATTGTATAGTTATACATATTATACAAGTTATATAACTAATATAACTATACAATCGATATTTAATAAATTTTAGTGAAGTAATAATAGTGAAGTTGAGGCCGGAAACACGAATCTCAAGCGAATGCCACTGCGCAAGAATTTAGAACAAATAATGGAATAAAAATAGAAGACATTTTGAGAGTCTGGGAGACAACAAAGTTATTTTTTGTATCACACCCTCTCGATGCAGAGTATTTAAATAAGCTTCTGTCCGAAGGGCTGTGAGCCAACCAACAACCCCTATATAAATGGGATGTTGTATCTTACGAAACGAGCGTTAAGAATTTCTGGAAAGTACAGAAGAACATCACTTTCCCATTTTCTTCGTCTTTTTCTTGTACCTTATGTGGCTTGTTTTCTTCTAGTAATCTCATAGACTTTCCTTTCATCTTTGCCGCGGTCACACGACTTCTCTTTTTCTCTCGGTATTCCATCTGGCTTTTCGTCTGTTCTATTGTTTTCCATTCTAGATATATTTACATTCCATTCTTCTCCTCTTGCTCTTACCGAGTCTTCTATAGGTGTCACGTTATTCTGTCTTCTAATCATCTCACTGTGCAGTATGGAAAACGCATCATATAAAATTCTTAACATGCAATTATTGGCCCCCTAAAATATTTAAAGTAATCAATAATTTAACAAACAATATAATATTTATTTCGAACCGCTACAGGTAAATAAGTTGTAGCACTCCTCTTGAATTTATTTTTTATTCTTCTAAATTTTGAAATGTTTGTCCAGTTTTGATTCTAAATGTTCCCAAAGAAAAGTCATCAGGTGAAATATGGGGAGATCTTGGCGGATTGTTGACTTTGTATTTTGCATTAATAACTTCATTATCCTGTAAAAATGTTCACACTGTGGAATCACATTTGCTTAAATCTTAAATTTCTTGGTTATTAGTCCAGTCAACGAACGGCTGAAACTTTTAATTACCTCTGCAAACCAGTTATTTAGATTTAGGTAGTACCCCAGGTACTAAATCCAAATTTGCAGGTATAAAAACGCCCGGGAAAGGTGAAAAATTGATAAGAAAGTGTGGAAATTCCTGTGTATTTTGCTTCTGTCACTATTACTTAAAAAACAGTAAGTTATATCGAAAAATTTTCGGTATAAAAGTTGTAGAGCGGAAGATTCTTCATCGGAATAAGTCATTATACAGGGTGGACCATTGAAAAGGTAACACGCCTGTTTTGGGACACTTAGACCAGTTTCTTAAAAAAACGCTCGGACACGTCGATTTTCTATTTTTGGGGGACAACTTTTGATGTCAAATTTGACTTTGTCAGGTCAACCCCCCTAGCCTCAGCAACCCCTAACTCAAGAATTTAAATAGGGAAAAGGAGTCGAGCGACCCCTCATTTGAAGCGTCTTTTAATCATCTATTATCTACCGAAATTAATTTTATTCAATTTTTTTTTCGCCCCGATGAAAAGCACCCTCCAGATTAACTAAGGTGGGGCTGTTGTTTAGGATTAATCCTGAAACACGTCACTTTTGACCTTTTGAACGGCACATTTTGATGTCAAATTTGACCTTATCAGGTCAACCCTAGCAACCCCTAACTCAAGAATTTAAATAGGGAAGGGTGTCGAGCGACCCCTCATTTAAAGCGTCTTTTAATTCTCTATTCGACAGTATGACCGAAATTAGTTTTATTCAATTTTTTTCCACCCCCATGAAAAGCACCCTCTAGATTAACTAAGGTGGGGGTGTTGTTTAGGAAAAATCCTGAAATGTTCCGTTCAAAAGGTCAAAGGTGGCGTGTTTCAGGATTTTTTCCTAAACAACACCCCCACCTTAGTTAATCTAGAGGGTGCTTTTCATGGGGGCGAAAAAAAAAGTAAATCTAATTTTCATTTATACTGTTGAATAGAGAATTAAAAGACGCTTCAAATGAGGGGTCGCTCGACACCCTTCCCTATTTAAATTCTTGAGTTAGGGGTTGCTGGGGTTAGGGGGTTGACCTGATAAGGTCAAATTTGACATCAAAATGTGCCGTTCAAAAGGTCAAAAGTGACGTGTTTTAGGATTTTTCCTAAACAACACCCCCACCTTAGTTAATCTGGAGGGTGTTTTTCATGGGGGCGAAAAAAAATTGAATAAAACTAATTTTCATTCATACTGTCGAATAGAGAATTAAAAGACGTTTCAAATGAGGGGTCGCTCGACTCCTTTTCCCTATTTAAATTCTTGAGTTAGGGGTTGCTGGGGCTAGGGGGTTGACCTGACAAAGTCAAATTTGACATCAAAAGTTGTCCCCCAAAAATAGAAAATCGACGTGTTTTTTTAAGAAACTGGTCTAAGTGTCCCAAAACAGGGGTGTTACCTTTTCAATGGCCCACCCTGTATGATAATATTGGTACGGTATTTCCGACGTAAAGGAACGTATGTGAAGGACTTTAAGTTTCTAGGAGTGACACTGGACTGGACTGCAAGTTCACATGGAAAAAAACACATAGAAAATGTAGTGACCTACTGCAGACGAACGCTAAACCGAATGCGGACCCTGTGTAGTCACACATGGGGTGCGGTAAGGACACTTTGAAGAAGGAGGCGGGTGCTATTGTAAGATCGAAAATAGAATAATCATTGTAGGACCCCCAAGAGTTACGGAAAATATTAATAATAAATTCACAGAAGACTGCCTCAAAAATAGAATAATCGAAAAATGAAACTTGCTTGTAACAAAAGGAAAGATACGTAATTGAGGCCGTTGGAGTACAACAGCGAGAGAGGATGAAAGCCGTGAATTCGGCAAGGCGAGCAAGTGGATCGGACTCGGCAGAAACCATCCTACTAACTAGTCCGCATCGAAGATGCGTTGTGTACAATAAAATGGAAAACCAGGCTGAAATGGCAAAGTAGATGGTCTGCAAAATAGCTGAGACGCTAAGTTTGTAAAATAACCCTGATAGTTACAGAAGGGAAGAAAAGTTGAAACTTGGCAAAATCATTCTCTAGGATATTCTGGCCAGTTATTAAAGCGGCCCCACAAAAATGCAACATTAATTAGCCAGTAATTATAGTTTAAATTTAACTATTTTTTTCACTCCACAAGGGGTAGGTAACGTATGTAAGAAAATAATAAAATAAAAACAGAACACAATTCACGCGTCTTACTCAAATTTTATTAAGTAACCATTAACATGTATAAAATACATAGCGTATGCCAACCGGCTGCCCTTTTTTATTCATTCTTCCCCTATATAGGTATAACAAATAGTCCAAGAAAATAGACCTTTAAATGCGAATTTTGAGGAAAGTACTATATGGTATAAGTCACTCTGAAGTATTTAAGAAATGATAGTGAAGAAATTTTTTTTTCAACCCCGGGGGGGGCTGAAAGAAATGAAACAAAAGGGTGTTTTCTAAATTTTGAGAAAACGAGAGCTAGAAAAAAATTGCCAATCAAAGTTATAGAACTGTAAATGGGCCTTAATTTTTTTTCCGTGTTATTAAAATTAACAGAGTTAGGGAGGTTAGAAGGTAGGGGATGATAGTTACAGCTTCAAAAAATCATAACTGGCTAAAAAATGAAGATATTCTAAACTTTTTTTTTTGTATTTGTTTAAAAAATTATAAACTTTTATTTCAGAGATAAGTTTTTTTTTATTTTTTATGGCAAAGTTGTAACAATTGAAAATTTCAAATTGACATTTTAAGCGACGCAACTCAATAAAAATTTTTTTTTACTGTTATTGTATTTGCCATTTTATAAATTGCTTTGTAGCTTTGGCAATTTTTTTTACCTTTCATTTACCTGGCACAATATTTGTTGTTACGGCAATATTTGGATTATAGTGAGGATCGCAAGACGTATTTTATTTAAAGTGTATGTATTTCATGCCATTGGCTCCAATAACAACGTTTTTATCAGAACTGTGGATTCCAACGTTATAGTTATTCTTCTTGGACTTTTCGAGTTGTTTCAGCAAAAGAACCCTCTGACCATTACAACAGTTGGTTTGGCTAAAAAAATTCGTTTAAGTACCTACATATTATATCAGTATCAATCTGATCTATGCAGAATTGGGAACCGCAATGTCCAAATCACTTCCATTTTTTCATTCATTCACTGGTTGTGATACCGTCTCCAGTTTCTTCTCTAGAGGAAAAAAGTCGGCCTGGGACACGTGGACAAAGATGCCTGATATCACTTTACTCTTTAATATGGTAACGAACCTTGAGAAGACACAAATTGATGACCTTCTACTACCTCAAATTGAAAAGTTTACCGTCATGGTGGCATGACAAAAACTCAACCTCTATATCACTGAACGAAACGAGGATGAACCTATTCACGATAAAGTGCAGACAAATAGAGACACTTCCACCTACTCTTGTAAGTCATGACCGACAACTCACCAAATTATTCAAAACTCACATTTTTTCATTCCAGGAAGCAGTTAGGCAATATTTATATCGCGCTAGGTATTTTGCAAACAAAGGTTTGAGTCAATTGTTTGACCGAACATGTTGGTTTATACAACACATGCGACTGGGACTGGACCATTTTTGGACATGGTCTTAGACCATTCTGGACTACGCAACCGGAAGCTGAGGATGCTTGCATTGAGCTCACAAAGTGTGGGTGTAAACAAGGGTGTTCCAATAACAGATGTAAATGTTATCAAGCTAAGCTCCCATGCACACATCTCTGTGCCTTTACCGATATCTGCAATAATAAAAGCGACGTGAACAGTAATATAACCGAGGACAATCCATAGATCCATCCATAATTGTCAATATCTATCAATAAACGTACGAATAAAAATAATTTAGATGTGATTTATAGGTGAAATCACGCTTTATTGCAAATATGACCTTTGACCTCGTTTATTAGCCATGACCGAAGCTTTTCTTCATGGGGCCGCTTCTAATATTAATAAGTGGGGCCTAATGTGACTATATGGGAAGTTTCACGATTTCTTCCAACTTGTAACTAAAATCAACCTTAGCGTCCCAGCTAAAAGTAACCCACCTTAGAGTAATCACGCCAACATAAATATTGTACCTTATCAAGTAGTCTTAAAAAAAAAGGAGCAAGTCATATTAACAAGATTAAAAATAGGCCACGCTAGGCTGACACCCTGTCACCTACTCCTTGGGAAAAAACCCAGAAGATGCACCTAGTGTGGAACAGCAGATCTAACTGCCTCCCATATTTTACAAGAATGAACCCGTCTAGGGCAGTACAGAAAGAGATACAATATTAACAATATCGGCATACTATCACAAGGTACAGATATAGGAAATCTAGTATAGTTCATAAAGGAAATAAGACTATATAATGAAATATAAAATCCGCTCATACAAAAGATGAGGAGTACTTACCGTCACTGCGATGACGACGGGAAAACCTGAAATTAAAATACATTAAAGATAAATAAATGAAGAACACAAATACCTACCATTCTGCACCCAAGAGGAATGTCAATGATCTAGGCAATCGATATATTCCTCTCCATGGATTTTGTGAGAATAAAAAAAAGTAAAAAATGATAATAATATTTCCATATTTTAATAACAATTATCCAACTTTTCTTGATTTTTACAATACACTTGGAGATAATGGGAGCGTCCCTTGCCCTCTCCCCTTCCTCTCCAGGCTACGGCCTTGTGTTTCGATACGGTCCTCGACGTTTTGGTTGAACTTGCCAAATGTCTGTTTTGGCTTTTTGACAATCAACGTCTTGGTCACGGTCAGCTTAATGGTTTTATTCATGAAAGTGAGACGTTTGAATACATACACTAATTGTTTCATGGATATTTATGGCATGTTTGCACAACGAGAACCTAATAACTAATAATCATATCAATGATTTGAGTAAAAGATGTGTTTAGCATTTTAGAAAAGAATAAGACAAAAAGTAATGGTTTTAGTAGGTGACCGATCACGTTGCAAGTCTTCTCTAAAATGAAGTGTCTGTCTGCTTTCTTTTCAGTGAGAAGAAAATTATTTATGGACATTTGTTTATATTTCTTAATCCCTGGCTGAAACTCTCGTTATCTAGTATAATTAAATGGTAAATTGCTCTATCCATCGGTTAGTAACGATATCTTTGGTCAAAACGGGGTGAAACTTATCAACTTAATGCGTGCGTGGTAAAGGCCGTTTTGTAGAAATAAATAAAATATTATTATTTTAAAATTCTATCGCCATGGAAATGTACAATTATTTATTAAAATTGTCACTCAAGCAGGTAATAAAAAGACTTAACCTCCAAAAGCGTAGTACGAAACATGACATTTTCAACGTAATCTAATACAGCTACCGTAATTTTAGTGAATTAGTTACGTAATTAACTGTCAAAAAAACCAGTAAGCACCGAAATACAAGGAATAAAAAAAAAATTAAAATACGAAAAAAGCGCGATTTTACATGCAAAGTACACATAAAGCTTTAAAAAATGGTAACGTGATAATAAATTGAACAATGGCGTTTTAAAAAGAAGGGGTTGGATCGAAATAATGAAAATTACATCACATTATAAATTGCATTTGAATAAGTTTGACATACAGCACGTATCGCGTATCACACGAAACACGCAGACTGAAAAACGACTTATTGCCCAATACAGTAATGGAATAATCTTGCTAGTAATTTAGAATTGCATTAATTTGCGATGGGATACGAAGTTGGGTTGGAAACGTGCAACCAAGAGAAAAAAAAAACCCGAGCATTAAATTATTATTGAATTCTACACCATAGAGCTTTAGAAAGTTTTTGCTTGATACGAAATTTCCAAGCGGGGTATTATTTTACCCTCGACCGGTGGTGCGGTTCAATAAACGTCTGAGTAGACAAACTGCAATTTATTGATAAATAATAAAATGTCTAATGATTAGTTCCGCAAGTCTTTGATAGATAATAATTGTTTGAAATTTTAAGAATACATCCAGGTAGTCCAAATAGTATGAATCATTAAATAATTTGCGTGCCTAAGGTTTATTAACTAGTAGTTGGGTTATAAAATGAATATTAAATTAGAATCATGCAGTTATCGCAATCGTCGAATGAAATGACGGTAGGTAGAGAGACAGCATTATTGCATTTTACTACCACAGAAAAGTTCTACGAGCTCTGACTCATTCCACAGGTGCTTGTCGTTTACTTCTTTACATGCTTACATTTCAGAACTTCCAGATCACGCCACTTCTGTCCTTCGAATTTATACAATTCCCGGTTATTCTTTAATGCAGTTATTGACATTTAAATACGAAGAAAATATCGGGTCAGCATATTTCAAACATTCGTCAGGACTATGATAACATCACCAATTCTTCCTCGTTCTTAAATTCTTCGTTCTGGTTTTAAGCGGCTATTAATTACCCTGAACATTAATAAATTGTACTTTAATTATCTCGCATGATTCAACATTATTTGAAGAGATGAGAGAAAGTGATTGTGAATTTTGAAGATTGAAGAAAATTCCAGTTTTACCCAAGTTACAGACGAGCAGGAAGTTTCATATATGAAAAGAGAAAGAGGGATGTAGGTAGAGTGCATGTAGGGTTGCCATCCGTCCGGGTTTCCCCGGATTTGTCCTAGTTTTGAGGGCGTCCGAGGAGCGTCCGGGTGGGGTTTCATTTGTAGTCCGGGTTTAAAAATGTGAGATTAGAATAGTTTTTTATAACACTAGATTGTATTTTGTTAAGAGTATTTTTTTTTATTTACAGGAATTAAAAATGTGAGATTAGAATAGTTGTTTATAATTTTAAGATTTTATTTTGTTAAGTGTTTTTTTTATTTAAAGAAATTAAAAATGTGAGATTAGAATAGTTTTTTATAATTTTAAGATTTTATTTTGTTAAGAGTGTTTTTTTTTATTTAAAGAAATTAAAAATGTGGGATTAAAATAGTTTTTTATAACTTCAAGATTTTATTTTGTTGAGCATTTTTTTTATTTAAAGAAATTAAAAATGTGAGACCAAAAAGAGTTTTTTTGTATAATTTTTGGCTATCAAACCTTATATCTTCTTAAGATTTTGTTTTGATAACAGTATAATTATTTTTTTATTTTAAGAAATAAAAAATGTAAGACTGTCAACAGTTTCTCAAAGCATTAAGAAGATTCTGTGTTCTTTCTTAGAAGAGAATGAAAATTTAGTTTAAAATTGAATTAAAATACATAAAAAGTCATTTATAACAATTAAAACCACTTTTTATTTTACCGAGTAACTTTAAAAAAATCCTGTTTACATGTCTGGGTTTTAAGCTACAAAATCCGGGGTTTTCACGCTTCTTGTCCTGGTGACCAGATTTTAGAGATGGCAACCCTAAGTGCATGAAATATGCGAGACTTTTTGAGTACAGGGCTTTGTTAAGGAATAGTTAGTATTAGAATGATAATTTAATCAAGTTAACTATATGAACAGAGTGTGTGTATGTAATATTATTGTTTGACAGTTTGTGAAAATATAAAATAAGAAACTCTGAATAGAGCTCTCGCTTATTAAATATATCCAAACTCTATTAGTTAGTAGGTAAACATACTAAAAGTCCCCACCCCTGGGAGGTTCGGAAGGGGGCGGGAGAGAGGTCATTTTTGGGTTTTTAGACTATATCTCGGAAACGGTGGACTCTTGAACAAAGTATTCCAAATTATTTTTTTGAAAATAATCGAATTTCTATAACATATATCTCGAAAACTGGTCTAAATTCGGCAAATATGTATAGAAATAATTTTATAGAAAATTTAAGTAGCTTTCATTTTCATTTGGAAGAATACTTTGTTCAAGAATCCACCGTTTCCGAGATATAATCGAACAATCGAAAAATGGCCTCTTCTCCTCGTCCCATCTTAAGCTCACCTCCCATGGTCTGGAACTTTTATTATGTTTACCTACTAACTACTCCTAACAAGGTCCTGAAGCCAAAAGGTGTCGTATATTCCATGCACTCTACAATACTTGATTGACTGGACTGTCCATACCTTTGAGAAGGGATATCCTTTCTCAAAGGTCCATACTTAGTCATTTCTAGAACACCGAAATTGAGCGTAAAAGTTAGACATTTTATAGCTTTTGATTGGTTAAAGATAAAGTAGCAAACATTGCATCCAGATCTAATTAAAGAAAATTTAATGTTTTATAACTTCGTTTCTGAAAATCTTTCTGAGAAACGATCGTGGGAGGCATTAGAAGTAAATGTTTGACAACCGTTGAAAATTCGACAAATATCTATGGAATAGTTATTTGTCCACAACTACGGTATAATATAGTCCTTATCGTTATATGTCTCGGCAGACTATACTAACAGCGTTCATTACACACTCATTTTCATTAATGACTGTTATTATCATTGGCAACGGGAGTAATGAATATTACACACTGTTCTTTTATATATTGTCATGGTAACCGTCCAATACAGTCAATCAAGAGTGTCGGTTGTCATCAAGGGTGTCGGTTTATAGTATAGTTTATAGCATTGAACTATACGCTCGTACAGTTCAATGGTTTATAGAGAAGAATTTTCACATGTTTGACAGATCAAAATGTCCGTGTTAATTTTAAATGAAATAAGTATTTGAATTAAATTAAAAATATTTGTAGTCGTGGACAAAGCGTAGTATAGGTACAACTCGCATGTAAGGACTTTTTAAATAATAATCATTCGAACGATTTGCTTCACTCACCTGCGGCTCGTTTCGCAAAAGTTCGTTCTCGTGATTAATAGCCTCTCTTATATGCTTGTGTAATATACTATTATGTTTATGTATCAAGGACAAAGGAATGCCTTTTTATGGACAAGCCTGCAATTGCTGGCCGAGGAGAACGCTGAGACAAGGCCATAAAAAGCAGTTTTTGTACGAGTTGCATATTATATTTTTCCGTCGACTTCCCCATAAAATGAGCCGAAAATGAGCCAAACACAGCAAAATACTTAAAATGTCAAACGTGTCAAACATTTGTAGGCGACCGATCAAAGCCAACGTTAGTACGTGCCGCTAAGTCGTTTTCTATTCTACTTATAAGTAGAACCTGGTAGATACCTGGAATGATTGTAACGTGATCGATTTCGTCTATTTTATAAAAATATTTCACATTAATTTAGATTTAAATAATTATGTGTACTTAAATTAGTCTCAGTGAGTTATGGAACCACTTGTTGCAGCACGGACGAAAAAGGTTTGCGGACAAAAAAATAATGGCGTCCAAAAATATGACGTTTTTTGTCTGCAAATGAGTCCTTAAACATTCATTTTATGGGGAAGTGGACGGAAAACATTTTTATAGGAAATTTAATTATCTTTCATTTTCATTTGGAATACTTTGTTCAAGAGTTCACCGTTTCCGAGATATAATCTAAAAACCCAAAAATGACCTCTTTTCCTTCTCTTCCCACCGTAAGCTCACCTCCCAGGGGTGGGGACTTTTAGTATGTTTACCTACTGACTACTAACAATGTCCTGAAGTCAAAAATTCTCGCATATTCCATGCACTCTACTAGTTACGAAGTATGAGAAAGGTAATCAAATCGTGACGTGTTTACTTTCTCGCCTTGCCTTTATCACGGACGTGGATATCTGAAGACATTTACATGCATACATCATCGTGCAAATTTAAAATAATATCAGGTTTTTTGAAGCGTATTCATGAAGAAAGCCGCGATTATGTTTCTACCGTCGCGTCGACAGAAGTTTTGCATGCATTCTAATGAACGCGCAAGAAAGGTTATATGTAGAGGCGAATACTTGGAACATGCAGTTTATTTTGGAGAAGTCTCTGGAGTTGAGTGTTAACCGACATCAGAGAAGGTTGTTTTATATTACAGAATGGCGCTAATAAACTCGCCTATTGAGCCTTAATTATTACGGTCTCGCAAACAAATTAAAAACTGTAATACTGTATATATGGTAAACGCCAAACAAAATCCGTTGCACGTCAGCAATCAGCTGATAATTGACGTCCCTGCCGTAAATGTAACGGCATAAAAATCGTGAAAATTCGACCTGTAAAAATTAATTTCATCAAAATTTTATGATCGCCACGTTGGTAACAATGGATTGTTTTTAGCAACGTTGCCAATGCCAATTCCATAAGGTATCAATTTTGTAATGTATTGTTGTGGTTATGTTTTGACTGTCACAATTTTGAAGTTTTGATTTTGTTTTTTATTTATTATAACTAAAGTTACGAGTGAACTCAGAAGTTTTATTTGCGTTACCTTCTTTCAATTACAATCTGGCAACATTGCCCCCAATCTACGTCACTCACATTATATGACGTGCAACGGATTTTGTTTGGCGTTCACCATATTATGTTGAATTTTATATACGCATATTCAAAATATTGATAACTTAAAGTATAGGGTGATCCAATTTGGACTCTAGGATTTTGTTTTTTGAATAAAACACACATTGGAAAAATCCGAATTTTTTTGTTATTACCGTAAAGTACAAACTTGGCAAATATGTATGAAATATGATGTCGGCCAAATGCCTTCCAACACTCTGTTACGGTACACCCTGTATAGGCATGTAAGGGTCACGTTTGCCATTAGAGATTGCACTAAGTTATCGCACACACGCAACGCAACGCAATACAAATTCTAGGCGATTTTTCTCGTCTATTGCCGTACAGTAAAGTTGTTCACCAATTCCTTTGCAAGTGAAGCTTGGGTTAATGAATCATCAGCCGTAATATAACAAAATGGCAATGGCAAGGTGCTGCCAATAACCGATCGAGTACCCACCGGTTCAGTCAGTAATATCATTGACTAGTTTATAAAGTCAATGGTAATATTCAAGGGACGACGATAGCGGGCTTATTCCTTTCCGAGTCATTATTAAGGTTTTGCTTAAAGCTTTTAAAATATGTAAAAAACATCTTCAGTGGCTATTACCCTTCTCGAAGATACAAAACCGCGTCTCCTCTGGAATTCCACAGTTATAAAGTTTAGTTAGTAGTTATATTATAATAATAACAATTTAAGTAAAAGTACTTATTATTACAGTTTGTTTTCTGGTTTTGTTGGGTACTGTTACATTTCACCAATATTTTCAATAAATTTGGTTTTATCTCTAATCGAAGGATGATTTTCATTCAGAAACTTTTAAATTTCGCATAGTCATAACTACAAACCCCTAGGATAAAATAGAACGTGGCTTTTAACCCTGCGAGTTGAAGAATAAGTAATCTTTTGTTATTGTACAATTATATTTCCTTACGAAAGGATAACATGGAAACAAGTTTCCAAAATTTTTAATTGTTGTGACAGTTTAGTTTGCTGAATCATAGATTTTATCTTAAACTGCATTTATTAAAATGAATCATTATACACGTATGAGTCATGCTACAAATAATAAAATTATCATTCCCACACGCCTTGGGTAATATACAAACACCTTTAATTTCAAATGTAATTATACACATTATATGTATAAACTTTGTATGGTTCATCATACTAATAGGTGTATCAATCATTTATTTGGTGACATTTATTATGTTTATATATTAATACAAGGTTACATACGAGACTAACCGGAAGGCATACATTTGCAAAATGAAATTTCAGACGAAATATTATTAATGGTACATTATTTGCAGTTTTGTTATGAAACCTGAGAAAATTTGTAAAAATAAGCATAAAATACTTATGGCACATGCATCACTGAACACAGTACATCCATGAAACGTTTCTAAATATTGCGTAAGGGTTACAATTGAAACATTCCTAAGAAACATCTAAGACACATTACTGGTACATTCCTGTCGAAAGCGAATAAATGGTAATGTCTAATAAACGTTTCATAAAATACAAAACATACACATTGCAACACGAACGTTTTAGATATGTATCCAAAAATACATCTCTGTGATGTATTTTTTGGAATGTGATATCATATAACATTTTAGAAACGTTATAAGTGTGATGTTTCGTTTGAAACAAAATAGTCATATCTCAAAGTTAACGTTACGGAGTTGTGTTTAGTAGTGTTGTACCAGAAACCTTATCAGTTGCAACAAATAATACACGTTTCAGTATGAATGTTTTCGATATGCATCCAAAAATATATCTCTGTGATATATTTTTTGGAATGTGATAACTAAAGCTAGGATGCCTTTTTTATAAATGGAGAAACTTAAGGCAGGCATTTAAAATCCGTTTTAGAGTACGCACTTTCCAAAAATGCAAACTTTATTTTGCCTTTTCTGACTTTTTGGTTTCTTTTAGTTTTTTTGCCTATTTACCTAATATTTTGATATTTTTGGCTATAGTACGTTTTCTGTAAATTTGTTTTAGTTTTTTGTAATGTAAGTACATATTTCTTAATTTTTAGATTTTATATACATTTTTCTGGGTAACTCCTAAGAAAGCATATTGTTTGAAAGGGTATTGTTTCCTTACTGAAATATTTCCCATTGTATTATTTCTACCTGCAGTCTGCACCTAAATAATGTTTTTGTTGAAACTACGTCCCTTAAACATTATGCCGTGTTAAGCGTATTTTAAATTAGCCAGAAAACTTTATTGGAAAAGAATGCCAGCAGATAGGTAATGAAAAAGTATAACCAGTGGATAAAGTTGGATTCGCATCTATCAACTGTATTTACTTTTTCAAATAAATGTTTCTAAATTGAATATGTATGTGTTGATTTTAATGCTTTTTTCTCGACAGTTTTTTGCTTTTCCGTTCCCTTTTTGTCCCCTTTTGCCTTTTTAAATGCTTTTTTAAAATTATTTTTTATGCCTTTTTGCTTACCATTTTTGAACTTTCATTTTGCCTAACTATCCTAGCTTTAGTGATAACGTATAACATTTTAGAAACATTAAAATTGTGATGTTTCGTTTGAAGCAAAATAGTCCTCTTTCAGAGTTAATGTTACAGAATTATATTTAGTAGCGTTGTACCAGAAACCTAATCACTTGAAACATACCGTAAGAAACTAAAAATACACGTTTCAATGTGAATGTTTTACATATTTATCCAAAATTACAATTTAGTGTTTAATTGGAACGAAAAATTTCCGTTTCCAAAAATAGATTTATTCATCATAAATAGGTTAATGGGTTCCATATCGTTGGAAAAATTATTTCTCTAAATAGGGTAAAACGCAACAGTTGAAATGAAACTCACTCAGCCTTCCCCATGATTCATTTAATACGAAAATTATTGAAAAGTAAAGTTGAAAAATTATTTGTTGATGTTGATTAAATTACATTAATAATTACGACATGTTTCGACATTACGTCATCTTCAGGCTAGACTCATAACATGTATTCTAGCCTGAAGATGACGTAATGTCGAAACATGTCGTAATTATTAATGTAATTTAATCAACATCAACAAATAATTTTTCAACTTTACTTTTCAATAATTTTCGTATTAAATGAATCATGGGGAAGGCTGAGTGAGTTTCATTTCAACCGGATCATAAATAGATGTGTGATATTGCACGTCTAAATGGCTTATTTACCAAAGAGTCGGT
Source organism: Pyrocoelia pectoralis (assembly GCA_036250285.1). Classification (NCBI taxonomy): domain Eukaryota; kingdom Metazoa; phylum Arthropoda; class Insecta; order Coleoptera; family Lampyridae; genus Pyrocoelia; species Pyrocoelia pectoralis. The sequence goes on along the minus strand of CM070075.1, from coordinate 74,505,529 downwards.
AGTTCCTAACAAGCGACCAATGTTTGAATCCCACTTGAAGCAAAAAGGTTTTTCAGCATCAACAATCTCCTCCGAGTATACGCGAAGAGAATTTGGGCCCTAGAGAACGAGCCGCCGGAGTACATGGTGCCCTGTAGGGCCTGCGCACTGGGAAAGAGCCCCTTAGAGCAGTTTGGGCTCTCGGTGCCGTAGTTTCTACAACATCTCAATTTTTATACTCAGGTATGTTTCAAGTGAAACATATATGAGACATTTCAAATATTCACGTATGAAACATTTATAAGGACACATTTCTCTTACCTACATATCAATAAATTACTCTCTGATATCAGTGGCGTAGCGACGGGGGGGGGGGGCAAGGGGGCATCATGCCCCGGGCGCTAGTCACAAAGGGGCGCCAAATGGTCCGCAAAACAAAAAAATTGCTGTGTTTTTAAAATAGTTACATACTTAATAAATCTCTAACTCACTGACCGACTGACTGACTGTGACTGACAGACAAGCCACATTTTTGGTCTCAAATTTAAAGCCTACCTTGAGTCTATGACTTTATTTATTTATTAATTTGCGAGTATATTTTATATAATACATATATAAGTAAAGTTCGTTATAGACTATTGTCGTAAAGACTGATGTATATGACTAATCGTCATTCTGAAAGAGAGAGAGAAGTAGAATGTATGTTAATACATATAATATTTATAGTTTTCGAATGGGGACCGGGGGGGGGGGGGGGAGGTATTGTGCCCGGACGCGAGTTAAGGTCGCTACGCCCCTGTCTGATATGTTTCAAGAAACATATATAAAACGTTTCGATGTAACGTTTTTGTGTTGTTTCAAATCTAGGTTTCTGAAGGCGGACATTAAGGAGGGGTTCAATTGTCCTAAGTAATAAAAATTTCATAATCGCACTCCCATATAAAAGCCATCTTAAAATTGGACTTTGGCATGCCTTTTTGGACAACTCGCTCTGATCATAGTTTTGCTCCGATCATAGAGTTTTATGTCTCAAAATGACCCTAAGAACATGCCACGGCTCATATGCCTAGTTTTAGCAAAAAGTATAATGTTTCAAGCTGTCTAGGATATGTCAAAGTGAGACAGATACTGTTTTTTGCGATATTTTGCGATTCTTTCAAAGTTAAATAGAAATAGCATACCCCAATGCGATATCGATAGACACAACTGCCGTGAGGGTTCATTCGGGTCATTTTCAGATATAAAAGTCAACAATCCGACCAATGCAGTGGTCACAGCGAGTTTTCCAAAAAATGAAGTCCGAGTATTATCCAATGGCGAGTGAACTTTTGGCGTACTAGCAGGAAAAATTGTCGTTCCATCACAACTCTTTACCTCAGGCTAAGTTTCCTCGTAAATTGCTCTCATTATTCGAAAATTTCGGAATTCATCAAACAAATTCGTAGAGATTTCTTCAGTGGAATGAGCCAACGTAAACCAAGATCGGTGCGTGCAGGTGAAAGAAAGGTGGCTAAGAAGAACACCAAACTGGGCAGATGCAAGAGAGCTTTGGAGGCCTTCAACGCGATAGAAATCAGGGTCAATATTAGATCGAAAAAAGTTCTTGACCCCCCCCCCCCTAAACATCTATGTTATGTATATGATACTGATACGTTTCTGTCGCTGTTTCGGAGATGTTTCATGTTTCAGAGATACGTTTCTAAAACATTTCAGAAACGTTTTTTTTTCACTGTGGGGAGCTATGTCTAACTATAATATTACACTGTTTATTCTACCCCTAAACCTGAACAAATATAATTAATATATGTGAGTATTAAAAGATATACAAAAATATAATCAAAGCGGAGGACGAATTCAAAGTTGATTTAATTAACAAGCGTGATCCTGGATTTATCAGCTTAATAAGTTTGTTGAATCTAGAAACTTTGCGATAAACATTTACAGACAAAAACGGTTTTCCTAAGTAACCATTTATTTTTTTTATATTATATAATTAATGTATAAACTTCTATAAGCTCAAAGCTCATATGTAGGAAGCAAACCTGCACTTGATTAAGACTGATTACATAAAGTTTACATGGCTATTTTCTCATGTTTATTATGTACAGCAACATTTGTAAATTGTAAATTGTAAACAACGGTTCCGTTAGTGGAAACGTGAAAAATTGTTATTCTAGCCACCTGAAAGTTTCGAACTTCAAGAATTACATGCAAGAACTGTTCACTATATAAAAAGGGTAAAATGATGTTCTGTCTGTAACAGACATTAAAAAGAGGATTCTTACATCTTATTATTTCCTAGTGTTTTCTGTATTTTTGTAACAATTTATTTACTCGCAAAATGTGCCATTTTCCCCTATGACTAATCTAAATATTTGTTTCTCAGCATCCGCTTCATTATATTCAAAGTGAATTCGGATTTGCGTTGTAATTTACATCTATATATAAAATTTAAATAAATAATTACTGTTGAAGTAAAAATATTCTATGCAAAATACATAACAAATGTCATTTCGCAACTCATTAAATGTGAATAATGGGTTATTTTATTACAATTTACGCTATGTGAGATTCATTTATACATACTTCATAAGACCTTGTAATTTTCCGGCGGTTAGTTGGATGGTTGTCCCGAATAATTCCTGCAAACAAGAATATTTTATAGTATGTATCAGAAGCGTCAATAAAGAACAAACCTTTTTGTAGGTACGCTAAAACCATTACAATTGACAACTCGGTACTATTTACATTTCACTAATGGTAAATGATAAATTTGTTCTTGTAAAATCAAGCAGAAACTATTTTATTACTGTTTGATGAAAAATAACTTTCTTCATACTTCGTTTTACAGACCTCTTACATACATATACATTACATTTGCCACAACTCTTACATGAAATTTTTGACATGAGTTCCACTTTGGTTTCTATTTGGACTGTCTTGAAACAGAGTGATCTGCCATTGGTACAATAGACCATTTAATATGATGGAAAGCTTAGCTACAATTGGACCGTGTTATACAAAAAGCTACCAACCCACTAAGGCAAGGATTCCCAAACTATTTTGTGCAAGAGACCCCTTTTCCAAAATGAACTGATACCTCAGCCAAATTATTTTAAAAATCCTATCTCTTAGTTTCTTTTCCTATCGATACAAAATACTTACCAATTTAAAAACTTTGCAGTTGGTTAAGTAACATCATTTTCTCATCAAAATTTAACAAAATAAATAGACATAAAATTCAGTAAGTTGGTACACGTAACACACAACTTATACAGTATCTTGAACGTTTCAAATAAGAACTTGTATTAATTAATAGGGGTTGATTTTAGACCTCATCGACCCCCAAAATCAGTTTTCGTATATGTCGACCCCTGGGAACCCGATTTCAACCCCAAGGGGTCGATTCGATATCGAGTATCGACCACTTTGGGAATCCCTGCACTAAGGTTTAGTTTTGAGATATTTAACTTTTCGGTAAAATTTTGTTTATTTATTTACTTTCAGGTACGAGTTTTTCATTTTTATTATCATTCTACATGCCCTTAAGGCACGATAACCATTTCAAATCCAGAAGTCACATTTTTTCGCAATTTTGTGGGTTGGTAGACATAGAGGAAAAAATACAAAATAGAATACCGGTGTTCTGAAAAAGTTCAGTTTTAATGTTTATTTAAAAAAAAACTACAAAATATTCTACCCGCGAAAATCTATCAAAAACGAGTCTTAATGGTGTACTTTACTCCCCGAATTCTATTTCAAAGTCCAGCTGCTCAATAGTGTGTCCGTCAATATCTTCAACGATATTAGGATCACCTACCAGGGTGCTATAGTATAGTAGTCTTTATTTGCATTATAAAAATATATACATAGCAAAGATATCTTTTACAACCCTCCCCCAAAATATACGAGCCCAGAATCATATCATTTGGCCCAGTCATTGTTTTATTATTAAATTTAGTGTTCTATGCATATCTCTAGTTTTCTAATATTAGTTTTAGTAAAAAATGTTTACATGAATGTTTCAATTTACAATAATAATAGTTGCATTCAATAGATTTTTCTTTTCGTGTTCATCAAAGTTTTCTAAAATACAACAAAAAAGAAAACAATGACTGGGCCAAATGATATGATTCTGGGCTCGTATAAGCTTAAGCCAAAGCAACAGCAAAAAATTACAAATAAAAACCTTTGTTTTTTCTTTGTTGTATCCCCCTCTTTCCCCTTCCATATCCATCACTACTCTTCTTCTTTCCTCTACCTCCATCCACCCCAACCCTTCCCCTCCCTCATTTAAGATCTCCCTCCAACTTCTTCTCTGCGTCCGCAGTTCCTCGCACTCATCTACCATATGCCCAATACTTTCCCTACCTAGCCCACATAGTCTACATAACCGTCTATCATCGTTCCACCAGTATTTATTTTCCCTTTCCTTATTTCCGCATCGGTATCTTGCTATCAATCTCTTCCTCCTCATTATATCTTCCATCCTTTACTTTTCCTTGCCTTTTCTGGATCATCGCCTCTCTATCACTCTCTATTAGCTCTTCCCTCATTGTATCACCAAACCCTCCCTCTCTTCTCCTCCGCACCTGCTTCGTCTCATATCCGCCCCGTTCGTAATAGTAGCCCCTGTCATCCTGATCATACTTTAGCTTGCCCTTCTTCACCTCTTCTCAGCAATATTGCAACAGCTCCCCCCTCTGCAGGCCCTCCTCGTATCTCATCGCCATTTTCCCTGTCTGCACTCTCATTTTGTCTCCCTTGACCTCTTCCATCACTATATAACCAGGGGTCTCCCTCTCCAATCCCATTACCCATCTCCAATATCTCTCCTGTACTCTTTTCAACACCTCCCACTCCCTCCAACCCCATAACTCCACACCATACAACATGACACTTTTCACTAGCTTTTCATATAACCAACCTCTCCTCCTCACGTCCTTGTCAAAAATTTTCGCTCCCATCCCCCATATCTGTCCCAATGCCTTATTCCCTTTCTTCCCTAATTCCTTCACATGAGCACTATCCTTGTTGTCATATCTCATCAGGTACCCCAGATATTTAACCTCCCCTACACCTTCTATCTCCTCCTCCCCCATTTTCATCCACCGTCCTTCGCGCCGCCCCTACTTTTTTGAAAAATTACGATCTTGGTTTTATCCCCCCTTACCCCCAGCCCTCTTTTGTCTAAAAACCCCTTGGCTATCCTCATCATCCCCCTCATCTCATTTCCCGTTTTAGAATCAATGCGATGTCGTCGGTATACGCCAAGGCCCACACCTTTCCTCTTCCAATTACAACTCCGCCACACTGCGCATCCCTCAGCCTCTCCACCAACGCCTCTATATATATGGAAAATAACCCTACCAGGGTACTATAAAAATCCAACGCGTCATTAGGAATTAGGTGAAGCATTTCTCGCAGATTTTGAAGTTTAGCTTCAGCTATTGCCTTATCATTGGGCCGCAGTTCAATTAATTGACTAAAAATGAAATTGCAATTACCAGCTGTCCTGCCACGCATAATCTCCCGTATATTTATAGATTCCTCTGGGCTATTAAAATCATTTTGTCTTATTTTCAATATGAACAGTTCCTCTTTTTCCATTCTTATTGATCGTATTTTTAATCAATTTATTTTTGCGCCACCAGTAGAGGTTTCTCGATGTGTTACATTTTTTTCAATCTTCGATGACACAAGGAGGTCTGGTGCACCCATTTTTGTAACACACGAATGGTTTCTTCTTTCGGCATTGCTTCATTACGGATACATTCGTTGTTGATGCTTTCAGGCACACTCGATATCACTAAAGTCCAAATCATTCGGATGGAAACTGTGGCCTAAATATAAAAACTTGATAGTAATACTTTCCAGTTGTGGAGTAGAGTGTAAAATGAACCGTAACATCAATGAAGTTTTACATTCCTATTTTGTCCTCTCTCTGGTTTGTTTAAAATCTTCCATTCTAAGCTCTTGAGCTGTTTCTGCTAGTTTTAAATCCTTTAAAATGGTTTTTTTTTAATTTCTTCTTTTTTTCTGGATCAGTTTCGTTGTTCTGCTGAATTTTTAGACTGTCACAGGTATTTCACGTGTCCTTTTTCAAAATCTTGAATCACAAATTAAATTTAGTGTAAAATACCTTTTTATAGGTAGACAGGCTCACTGGATACCAACCCACATGGTCGCCAAATGAATCTACAAATTAGAAATGCAGAAAGCTACCATGTGGAATGGTAGCTTTTTGTAAAATGTCTAGTGCTCAAAAAGCAGATTGTGGGCTAGTATGTTACTGCAATGAAGAGCTTATTGAACGAATAAAAATGTATTGAAATTTGGAAAGAATTCGAAAATATTTAATATTGCTATAAATTTACCCTTATAAATTCAAATTTTAATAGGTTAAACCGATAGCAAACTATTTTCAAAATGGACAGTAGCGTCTTACTGAAATAATTTTATTAGGATCTTAACTTCCTACGTTAATGTTAAATTTTACAAACAAACAAGTTGAAATAATATTTATAAAAATATAAAAAGTATTCTTTGCCACAATATTTTCATATTTTTTTATTATTAGAAATCGTTCACTTTTCAAGTCTTGTAAAAAGCGTTCAAGAATTCCACTCAGGGTTATATGTCAAACAAACGCTACGCTATTTCTTTGAGAAAGAATAACAGAAATACGAACATTACTAAAATAAAAATCTGAGAAGGTTTGATAAAATAGGACGATTTTTGCTTATATAACTGATTTTAAAGTTTCGAGACTTCCCCTTTTTACATTTTTAAATCTATTAGTTCGGATATTCAGAAGTCAGCGTCTGGAACAAAAACCTTAAAATCCTTAATGCAAATTAAATGTATTTGCAAGAAAGACATGAAATAAAAGGAGTTTGTATAAAATTTAATGTACTAATTGAAGTTTGCGTATACTCAAAATTGAATTAACTTCATCAGACTGCTTTCGTAATTATATTATTTTGAAACAATCGGGAGAATATTTCGATATGGTTCTAGAATATTTAATAAAGAAGTGATGCAAATGTGATATTTTTTGGTCCAGAAGTCTATTTATTATTTTGCTGATTATGAAACATAAAGACTCTTTTACATGCTGAACTCTACCACTTATTACGTAAAGCTGTCTTTTTAAGGTACTGTTATTGCAATGTATTTATGAGAATAATGCAGATGGTGCCAGTTAAGAAAAAAGGAATAATTCAACGTTTCAAAGTTTGAGAGATCACACCAAGTTTTTACATTTGCTGACACTTTTATCAACTTGCACCAAATAGCAGTTTGTCACACTAAAAAATAGGATAGCCAAGAGAGGTGGGCCGAATTCTTGCTCGATAGAGATAGATCTCCTCTGTAATGACTTAATGAGCGTAGTTGCAAAAATTGAGAAAGAAGTGTATGATAGGAAGGATATTTTTTCTAAGTTAGTAATTTTGTTCAACAGTGTGAGTTATTTATTACTCAGAGATGAAGATGATGGAACAGGATGGCTTAGATCTTCTAATTCAATTGTTTAATAAGTATTAAGCAACGATCTCATTGAAACGGTCGGGTTTTTAATACGACATAGGCAGCAATAGGATCAGCCATGATTCTTGAGAAAAGACACTTTGTTTATCATATCAATCAATCAATCGATTTATTCATGATATGTACAGAGTGGTTCAAATTGGACACTTTCTTATGGCAACATTCTTTATACATCAAAATTTAGGAAATTTCACTCTCTTTTCAAAAACCCAAAAATATATAGGGTGGTCTGTATGAAATAATGTAGTTTAGGGTCGTACACAAAAAAACAAACACCCTGTATAAAAACTGTTTATCGCGATGGATTCTACGCAAAAAAGTGCTCTAAGAAAGATTTTTCCAAAATCACCTATTTTTAAAAATATAAAAGTTATGGAGCATTAAAGAAATCAACCAAATTCGAGAAACGCCCTCTAGCGTCCAAACGATTAAAGATAGCTGAATTCTGTTTGCGCCAGTGATTTTCTCATCAAAATTGAGCTCCAGACACCTTGGTCCTTTTTTTTATATCTCTTAAAATAAAGGGTGTATTTTTGGTAGGAATTGCTGATGAAAGGTGCTCACAAGAAACACAATTGTGTAAATTAGTAAGTTGGAGTGTGATAATTTGGAAGATCTACCAACTTCAGTCCTTTATCGCTGATTCAAAATTACCGACGGTTGGTGGTATTCGCGATATTAATAATTTGTTTAAATAAAACGTTCTTATTAGAGCTACGAGAAACATATATTATGGTTAACATTTTAACGATGATACATCACTGCCATTAAATAAGCGAGAATGCAGTATTACCAACTTTTCAATTTTTTTGTGGTTTTTTGGGAAATTCAAACAATTCTCATTTTATAAAAATAAATAATTTTAAATTCTCATTTTTAATCACCCGTATCAACCGTTGATATCAGAATATTGGCTCAATATGGAGCGATTGGGGCAATGTTGTCAAACTGCAGCCAATGTTGGGCGAATATATTTTTGTAATATTTTACAAATATTGGAAGTACAATATTGAGTTATTTATTTGCAATATTTAGTAAGTATTGCTAGTTAATGTAATATACAAATATTGTACACACAATAATGTACGAATATTGCGTGTACAATATTACTAAATATTGAAAATCGATATTTAGGCAATATAACACACATATTTACAACATTTAGTCAATATTGCTATACAATATAAAGTCAATATTTATTTATCAATAACATAACAATACTGTGTTTTCAATATTACTGGATATTTAAAGCGTTATATTTAGGCTAAGTACATGAAAAAAATATTCACAAATAATAAGATTATAATACTTTAATATTAACTTTCGCCGATTTGGTGATATCAAAATAATCAATGCACGTCCTCCTCTCCATTTTAGAGTGTTCAACTTTAACTTCCCAAATTATATAAATTTGGCTGACTTCTTAACCGGGCGATCGATGGCTCGAGTCCTACTTGAAGCAAAAGGTTTTTTCACCGTCACCAACCTCCTCCGAGTATACACGAAGTGAATGAAGTGTCTCGCAGCAGTTAGGGCTCTGGGGGTGGCACAGGTCACCGCTTTCGAACTATTTTGGGACACATTACAAAACAATAATGGGTCAATATTGCATAAATATTCTCCCCAATATTGAAATAATATCGGTTAGTAATATTTAAACTGTTCACATGTCAATGTTGGGACATTCATATTCTACCAATATATTTACAATGAAACGCCAATAATGAACCAATATTAAATACTACATGGGTGGTACGTTCTGTTTAAATTTGGTTGTTTCAACAAAGTCTTTATCATCATTAAATCTTCATTAGAAATCATACCAAAACCACCAAAAATTTACATGCATTTCTTGTTTCGATGTTTCACCAATTTAATGTGATACTAGTTCGTCTTGTGCGTAACATTAGATGATTAGAACAATATTCGTACTTAGTACTAAAAGGTAATATACAGTGACTTCTCATCAAGACTTATTTGCTATATTTCATTGTCTCTTTTATTTATTTCTTTTTTCTCACGCAAGGGCGTATTACATAACCTAAATTTCAAACGTTCACTAAAGATTAGAAAATTACAGCAGTCAGGAAATACGTATATAGGAAAAGATCTACTTTACATTAAATTAATTTAAGACAAAATAAACCGTGAATGCCGTGCTATTTTGTTAACTGACATGGAACTTAGCCACTTTTGTTTTGTTTTGTTGAGGCTCATTATGTAAATTGAAAATTACCGAAATTGCTTACAAAAAATTTACTTCAATTGTTCTGTGGCAGTCTTAAAATTTGCATGACCGGAAACATGTGTAATTTAAATCTAGTGACGCGATAATAGCTCATCAGGGATGGTAGGGTGCAGAATGCATCAAAAGCTATAAAGCAACATTTCCTATTTTCTCTGACCCGTGACATTCATTGTAATGTACACATATACACCGGCTCATTTGCACTAATATATCGTCTATTTCCTCCGGAAAAAGCACTCTCTATACATACTACGCTTAAAATAAAAATGGATATTTCCCAATTAAATTACTCGAAGATTAATTACGTACATGGTAACTTTATAAAGAACAATGGCGCCATTATGCATGGCCACAGCAGGTAAATCACTCACTCAAGCAAGAAATTATTTGATAAAGCGTGCACATATTTTGTACGTACATTATCCAAGATTTATTTTTGTGGGGTGACATTTGAAAAATTCGCAAAACAAATCGCTTTTGTGCAAGTGTTGAAAATTGAGCATATACTAACTTATTGACGACATAAACCCGTCTTGCTTATGCATCAACAGATTCAAAAGCAGTAATTCGTGGTAAAAATAACATTTTCTTAATTAACGAAAGGGTATCTACATATGTTACTTGTCAAAAATTCCTCGCAATAAATAAAAGCTTCTCGTAACGGAGTCGAGCCAAAATAATCCATAATAATGAGGGTTACTTTCTTAAGAAAAAAAAAAACGGAAAGAATAATTAAGTGCTTCGAAACGTTCCTTAACAACGAATGCACTTTCTGATTAATTTCGGATTTATTCAAGGCATTTTGGACGCAATTTAACGAGATCTCCTTGCATAAAATTCTAGGGACCGAAAAAAAGTGCAGCAGACGACAATGGCCGATAATGAAGGAAACTCCAGACCGTGAAATAAACGCACCAATTCGACCATTGTTGTTTGACACGGAATCTTCTGCATAACGGAGTTTTTTGCGAATTCATTTTCGGCACAACTTTTAATAAATACGTTCCAGTTCATAATGTGTATCTGGCTGAAATAAGTATTGTGTGTACAGAAAGGAAGCACGGATACGACCACAAATAACACAGTAAAAATTGCATTAACAAAAATGCGTTTGCAGAATGTGCCCAAATGCAAGACGGTCGATTATGTGCCAGACTGTGACCGTCACAGGTCAGCTGAGACGAAAGCTCAGGTGTCCATATAAATTGCACCCGCGAATTACTATAGGTGCTTCCTTGACAAGACACGGTCTTGTTATTAAAACCTGCATTTCATCAGAAGTAATTTTGGCATTCATTGAACTTGACCGACATATTTATTCAATTTTATCCTTCTAACGCGTCGGCTCAATTCGAATATTGGGGTAAATTAATTTGCATAACTAACTTTGAGGTTTACAGAGATTACTGATATGCATTAGTACGACTGAATTATTTAATGACTTGGAAAATTATTGCAGGTCCATACAGACACTTTGATCTAACGCTCTTAGGATATGTGTAGGTAGAATATTAAACCTGTGCACTTACGTAACGTTAACAAACAATTGTAATTTACGAATCACAAAGCGACACACGTTTCTATTAATTATTTAATTGTTTCATGTATTGTACCTATGTACGCCTTAAGTTGGCGGAAGCCACAAAAACAATTTGCCGTCGAAAGCTCGAAATTCAATAATTCAATTTCTAATTACTGCTAGTTTTATTTATAGTTTATTTCCTCGCTGAGATTTTGTGGTGGTAGTTAAATTTTCATGTGAATTTCTTCGCTCTCTAGTGAATTATTTTACTACTTACACGCATAATGATCAAGGTACGTTGAATTTACGATTATCATTTGGAAAACAGGTGGATTATTTTCTCATCTAACGTATCACACTTGTTAAATCAAAATGTTTAGTTTCAATTTGTATTAAACCAAACAAACAACCCCAACTCCTATTACCAGGTGTCACATTAATTTTCTCGAATTGATTTTTCGCTTTCAATAGTAATTGGAATCCAAATGAACCAATAACTTTATTTTAGATCATTTACACCATCTTACATACCTATATTTTAATTTGCCGTTTCATGAAACCTCTACCTTACAGTTTGACAGATCGAATTTTTCGACTACCTCTTTATCATAGTGATTCAGGTGCGGAAACCTCAAGACTAACAATTAGTTTCGACATAATTGATGTTCTTCAGGCTGTAACATTGATTTATGTATGTACTAACTTTGACTATACATAGTTACCTTTTACGTAGCCTGAAGAAATATCCAATTTTTATCTTAATGTATGTACATCTTAACTATTTAGTGTATTAAACTGGAATTTATACAGGGTGGTGGTTTAAGCAGAGGGGTTTCATTATTTCAATACAAAATTTGTAATATATACGAATATTGGCTTCTCAAATTATTTTAGGGTAAACATGTTTTTTGTAGGAAAAATTTTCCTGCGCCCGCAACTTAGTTTTCAATTACCTTCAGTCGGAAAAATTGGAAAACTAGAAAATATTTTATTTTTAGTAGAAACGGTTTCCAATAATTAAAAAGAAAAGCATCAAATTTTATCAGTAAAAGAATAATTTATTTACAACAATAAAATTTACAATTCGATTAAAAATACTTAATTAAAAATGGAACTTTCAGAATTTCTAGCCAAGTCTTTCGTAAAATTAATTTGAAACTGCTGCTGCCACTTCTCTTGAATTTTAATTTTTAATTCTTCTAAGATTTGAAATATTTATACAAAATAAAATTTTGATTTCAAGTGGTCACTAATAAATAGGTCATTAAGCGAAAAATCAGTAGACCTTATAGGCTAGTTGGTTTTGCATTTTGGGTTAATAACTTTATTATTAAAACTATCTCGTAAAAATTCTTCCACCACACGATAGGTGTGTGATGAGTAGAGTACCTTCAAAATCTCGTGCCACTAGAGGTGCGCTGCGGGATTTATTTAAACGCGATACTCAGTGGCGTATCAAGAGGGGCATTTTACCTACCGATGTTTCTCGACGTATAACGTCGTAATTTTGAAACTCGGCGAGCCGCTCAGTAAAGCTAAAACCAAAAAATAAGCCATTTTAATAGTATGTTCATGCAAAATATGCACATCGCGCCGATGTGCCACACACTCGCAAACATATCATGTGCGCAACACCCTACACAACACACATCATGTCCGTACGTAAAATACGAAGTGCTTGGCTCTTGCTTGTGAGTGAATCACAAGTTGTGAAGCTTTGGCACACTGCGCATGGTATCGCCCGCTTTATTATTTCCTTCGTTACTTGTTGCAACTTTATTTTTTTTATAATTTGTTCGTTTTCTACAAATTATATTTACTATAAAAACTTACTTTGTTTAGTGAATTGACAACACAAAATACAATACTAATTAGTCTAATTGCTAAGGTAAATAATATAAGTAGACAATTATAAATTATTATTTGTAAATAATATAAATTCAAAATTCATCTAAAAATTGTGTGAATATAATGGCAGTTTCGATGCCATTCCTTTTGTTACATCTTGGATGAACCAGAATCACGGGTTAACAACAGAAACAAGGGCACAATAATGATGTTTCTGCAAATGAACGAGGCATATGGACTCTACATTAATTAATTAATTATGCATATACATAGCATAGTATGTTAAATTTGGAATTTATCAGTTTTTTTTGTGCAATAAGTGTTTTGTTTATTTATTTTGTGCAATAAATGTTTTGTTTTGTTATATATATTATACAGGGTGTCTCAAAACGATTTCATGAATGAGCTAGAGGTAAATAGAGCGCGGCGTAGGGGTAAAGCGTGCATTTCTTGCAAGAGAACTCCTTACATTTTTAGTTGTCATTATGCCGTACAGCGGAGATAAGCGCGCTTTTTGTGTTCGCAACTATTTTGAGAATGATCGATCGCTCATTCTCGATCGGCGGCTATTCCGATTACATTATCGATTGCGTAACATTGCGGAAACTCCAAGCAATGCGATAATTCTTGCGTTGATCCAGACATTCAGCACTACTGGAAAAACTATTGGTGATATCCATCATGGCCGTCCAAGAAGAGCAAGAACATCTCAAAACATTCAGTTGGTTGCAGATTCTGTAAGCCGACAGCCTCGACAGCGTCAGAAAGCTTGAATCTCAATTGGGATTATCTAGAGCAACTATTCACCGCATATTGCGATCTGATTTGAGGACAAGCAGTGACTGTAACTTCTGCACGCTATATCGACACGATACGCAATTTCTTTAGTCCTCAAGTGCAACAATGTGGGCATTATAATCGTTTGACATGGTTCCAACAACACGGGGCCACATCGCACACGACCAACAACTCCTTAGCAGCATTACACGAATTGTTCCCCGAAAATGTGATTTCACGAAGAGGTGTATTGAATGGCCCCCTCGGAGTCTCGATTTAACTCCACCTGATTTTTTCTTGTGGGGTTATCTTAAAAGTGTGGTCTACGAGAATAATCCACGAAATTTGAGTGATTTGAGAAACAATATTGAAGAAAAGATCAGGCTAATTACCCGACAACTTCTTCAAAGTCTTCGATAGTGTACGCAATCGTTTTGAGGAGTGTCGCCAACGTAATGGCCGTCATCTGAACAACGTCGTGTTCAAAAAGTAAAATTTTATTTCTTGTGTTTCAACAATAAACAAACAGTTTTTTATTTGCAATTAAAGTAGTTGGGTCGTTTTGAGACACACTGTATATTTTATACTGTACAAAAATAAATGAAGACAATGTACCGTTTTTTTTTCTTCAAAATAATAGCGAGCCGGTTGTTCAAAATTTGGCAGCACACCCTTGAATTTATTCTGAGCAATAGCTGTAGCAATTTGTATTCAATCGAAAAAGGACCCAATAATATGGTCTCCTAATAATTCAGCCCATTTACTTACAGTCTTAGTCAAAAAGTCAAAAATGTTGTACTTGATTATGTACAAGTCATGCAGAGCTTTTTATCAAGAATATTTTTTTTGTGAAATGTAAAATAAACTTTTTCCCCATTTGTATAAAACTATGTGGAACACACTGTATATAAATTGAATTTAGATTTTTATGTAGAATCTAAATTGTATTAGTATACAGGACATTCTATTTAAATTAACAAAGTGTGCATCTATTTCCGGTATAATTGGAAGTGACAGAAATGTCCTAAATATTTAATAGAATCTATGTCTCTCGCATATCTTAGTATGTCGCCAACTTTTCAACACTTTCCTAGCCATAGTTTTCCTATAATAAATCGATACAGACCATGCTGTATATATTATTGTTTAGCACTGATATGATTTAGTAAATTTCGATTTTACAAAGAAGAAGGATGGAGCTATCATGAAAACTGAATTTTATCGTAAAGGTACGAAAGAGTCTTAGTTATAATTATTTTACGATATAAGAAAACTGAATGCAAAGCTCTACTGTTGCTCATGCTTAACCTGTTAATTACAATAAATTAATTTAATTAATTTTCAAATAGCCTGGTAGGCATAATGGTAAATAAATCACTTAAAATTTCAATTCCCATTAAAATGAGCTTTACATTTGTCCGTTTTGCTTAGTTATTACAAGTTTCCTATAAAAGTAAAATGAAGGCAGCAATCGAAGGTTAGAAAATGCGCACCCACTCAGAGTTTTCTACATGAGGGGTCCGGCATTCCTTGAAATCAATTAATTGTTTGTTCATAAGTCAAAAGTAGTACATTATTTGTATCAGTCTAGGAATTAGTTGATTCAGGTAACATTTTATTTTTTGTTTTAATAGTGTAACGTATTAAACTTGTTTGTCCTTGATTTGGGTAAACGAGATACCTACGCAGTTTCATCTATAATATCGTTCAGGTTATAAACAATTCTGAGATTATCAACTAATAATATACGGGATTCTTTTTCGGTAACTTTGAATTGAATCTTCAAGTATAACGATACTGGATTTTTTATTCTCAATCTTCTTGAGCAAAGGACCTATTCAAAAAATACTTCTGAAAAATAATATAAACCAAAGAACTTCTTGTCATGGGAAAAACATGGAATTGTTGATATTTATTTATCGCACTATTTTGTAATTATTTAATCGTTAAATTGTTGCACAGGTATAATGTTAAATATATATGGTCTTCTCTTGTTCAAATGCAAATTGACCCCTGCGCCAGTGTAAAGATTGGCTGCAGATTTGGTGCAATTCCTCACCTTAATCTAACGTTGACTTGGTTTTGCGACAAAAAGATGGGCTTACTTATAGTCGACAGTTGGAATGAGAAAGACATGTGTTTGCTTCTGATAAAAGCAGCCTGAAGTTTTTAATTCAGATATCTATTGCCAGCAACTTTCTTTGTTATTTGTTCAGCCCACAAATAGTATGACGTCTGCTAAGTTGACTGTGCCCATTTGTTGTGCTCCTTAAACTACAACTACAAGACCTGATTTATCATAATATATTTTAGGTTTAGGTACATATTAGATCATGCTGCATTTACTAATTGTCCTAGTATTGTGGGTTACCAAAGGTGTGATCACGTGACTTCACCCTCGCATTAAGTGTAAGTGAGTGACGTTTATTACTGCATTACATAGTATAAAATGAAAGGGTAAAATCGCTATGAAATTAATAGTAATATTATGACTAATGCGGAGTTAGTATGGTTACTCAATTTCAGTAAAAATTTAACAGGAAAAACCTCCACATATTCTAATGTATCATTTTCACACAGAACGCATTCGTGCATTAAACAAAGAATATTATCACAATAGTTACTTAAAACTTATATTGTGTACGTGCCAACCACAAATCGCTCAATTAATTTCCTTTAAACATAAATTAGCATGTATTAATCCAATAATAAAATTCCCAGTTCACATAATTGTTGAACACCTGCTAATTATAATCTAAAATTTGTTTACTATTAAATATCATACTAATTGTCTCTACGTTAACAATTTTGAATTTCGGTGTATGATTTCCTTAAGTTTATGTGTCTGTGTCCATCATTTACTTTTAATTTTTGATGATTTTAGTAATGTCTACCGTCATTTAGGAAAAGATTGATCATTATTATTTAATAATTTGACTCATTTTTTTCATAATAAACCATACGCTAGTAGACTATGTTTTAAGAACTATATATACCTACCTTAACACACAAAATAACAATAGCATCAGGTGTAGTGGATGTACCGTTGGTATACCAATAAACTATACCTGGTGGTCTCGGGTTCGAATCCCGACCGGTTAGTGATAAAAATACCTCCGGACAAGGATGTTTGTAAGCGTATAGGGCTAATGGCCACAGCTGTTAATGCCCTCAACCCCCCTTCGTGGGCGGAAATTACAAAAAAAACAATAGCAGGTAACTGCCAACTGTCGGTTTCATTACCAAGTAAATTAATTTAATTATCAAGTGCACAAAACTGTAAACATTATAATTAGAAAAAACATATAATTATCCTTTATTTTAGTATGTAACAATGAAACCCTTTTTTTACAATTATCGTCACAAAGGAACCATTTTTCAAAAATTAGATGTCAAAACATAAATAAATGAATAAATAAATAAACATTTGAAACCTTCAGAAACAAAATAGATTTGCAACAAAAAATGAGGGTAAATAAACGTCGAAAATAACTAATGAATCACACCTTACAAGCATTTGCTTCACTTTTACTGACAAATCAACCTCGTTATTCGTTGATAATACAAATTTGTACCGGAAGGTAAGAATATGGACACTTCACCACGTGCCACAATTCTTATAAAAATAACTATATTTAAGTTTAAGCAAAACAGTGATGTCATCCTTTAATGAAAGTGTCTCTTCTGGTCTAGAAAACATGGCGCCGAAAGTTTGACGTCGGGATAATTTGGCTCTTAAGCCTCTTGGAACCGAAACAACAACTTCGACGACTGCACCAATTACAGGATGGTCTTAAAATAATGTATAAAAAGTTATCCCAACGAAGAAATGATGAACATAAACTACTATCGCATTAAGTATTTATTTACAGGTTATTTTATAACTTTTCCGTGAATTATTTAATTTCAAAATTATAAATGTGTTTCTCGATATATCCCAATGATGATTTAAGTAACATTAAGTATATAATTTTAGTAATCCCCATGTCAGTAATTGATTCAATAGTGATTATTGCAATTTATTCAGGCTCTATATAACGACAGTAGTCACTGTGCCTTACTGGCCTAGTGCCAAACTATATAACAATAATAATAATAATAATGTTTATTTGTCTAAACAATATACACCAAAATAGGACAAACTTAAAGCTAAAAAAATAACTACATTGACGAGTAAACCAATTTAAACTTTATATTGCAAAATAAAATAAAACAAAACAAATATTTACTCTATAGCACTGACTAATAAATTAATAAAATACATTATTAAAAAATAACTACATATGTATAAATATTTGCAAATAGGAAAAACTAACAAATTATAACTATTTATTAAATGAAATGTAATTGTCAGTTTTAAACTTCTTACGAGGTTTCTCTGGAGTTTTGGCAATAGAACATTTTCAAATAAATTGACAGTGCAAAAGTGTGTTTGCCACTAAAGAGAAAAACGGACACCCAGTTACTTACCTTCTAGCTCAAATGCCACATGTTACATAACATAACCTGACGAGTAGTATTAATATGTGCCGTAATCGATTTTTGACGAACTATATTAATACTACCAAAGACCATTCTTTGATACTACTACGGGTGGCTGTACATGGTGTACGTAGTGGATGTACCGTTAGTATACCAATAAACTACACCTGGCGGTCTCAGGTTCGAATCTCAACCGGTTGGTGATACAAATACTTCCGGACATAGATGTTTGTAAGCGTATAGGGTTATTAATGTCCTCAACCCCCCTTCGTGGGGCGGAATTGAAAAAAAAATTCTACTACAGGAAAAGATTAGGTACATGGACAGATTTATGTCAATGTTTCAAATAAAACTAAAGCTCATACCAAAAATAATATTATAAGTACTACCCTGATATTAAGCGATTGTTCAACAGAAGGTAAATTTCAGAAATCAAATTGTTGGAAAATGTACACGAGCAATTTAACAATATCGTTTGCATTTCAAGAAAGTAAGCCGCGTATTTACTATTTTAATCCTTTATTATTATTTATTATTTTTTATTTACGTAGTATTAAGAATATGTTTATAAGAGAATATAAGTAAACATTTATTTTACTTTACTTCTCCCTTCTTAAAATGTAATCACAAGGTATGACCTCGTATTAGTATTATCCACTTGTTTGTGTTTATTGTATTATTGTATCTATTATTTATTATTTATTCAGTGATTGTACTACTCTTTTCCACATAAGAATTTATATTTTATTTATTGTTCTTGTAAGGTAGAGTGGAAGACCAACTTTAAGTTGAACTTCTACCTTTTGTGGGTTTTCCGCAATAAAAGTTTTTGATTGATTGATTGATTGATTAATTATTATATACGTAATTACATATTTTAAAATTTTCCTGTGTCTACGACTCTACGTTATGCGCGGATATAAAATAAAGTAATAAACATCTGGTTGAAATTAAAAAAGATCTCTGTTTGAAAACAGATTTTTGTGGTATTTCCTTTAATTCCGATATTAAATAAATTAAAATCATTTGTTAAATGTTTATATGTACTGCTGAATATATTACAAATCCGCTTATATACGATGTTTGAATAGAAATGAACGCGAATTAAAGGCTATATCAATAGTTCATGTTTTTTTTTTCGTTTAGGTTTTTTACTATGTATACAAAGATTTAACGATCTTTTTTAATTGTCCGCTTGTATAAAAACAAAAGAATGAAGTTCTTTAACATCACTTATAAATACCTTGTTTTATTGCTAACTTATGATTAATCATATTATGTAGATACATATATATTATGTAATACAGCATGGCAATGACAGGATGGTAACCACAATCAAGCACGTTTTTCCACGTAAAAGATTGTGTCATAACAAATTGTCGGCACATATGATTTTGTTGATATTTTCTTTTAACCGCAAACTTTTTTATAAGTATCATCGTTGACTTTAATAATTGGAAATGTTAGGATTTTCAATTTACATATTCTACGTGGCATTGAATACACTACACAGGCAATCTATTACTAAATACTTTGGTAAAATAATAACCTGTTTAGGATACATTAAATGATAAAAGCTACATAAGCATCAAACCAGTGGAAATGTTGAAATTCCCTGTAGTAAAAAGCTCATCTTTGTAGCTACTTGTATACACGAAAACCTGTCGTTTTTATACCAAAATAATCTTTTGTGCCAAAACGATCAAACATGTTCCAAGCTCCAAATTCAGATTCATTAGCTATCATCTATCATGTTCCGAAAAAGGCCGATAATATTATTCACATGTGAAGTTTCACATTAAACTTCCTCAGTGATTCCATAATAAGGTGTAAAATGTGTTCTCTCAATGGGGAACGGGAATCAAAATCACATCCGAATGGTTAAACCTTCCCCAAAAATTGTTTATTCGAGGTATAAAATTAAATCAAAGGTTGAAAAATTGATTTTACAAAATTTAACGAATACATAGATCAAACAACATGTTTCGACCGTAAAGACGGTCATCATCAGGCTAAAAATTAAGTGTATGGGCATAAAACTACCTTAATACAAATACTTACTAGGATTGGTTGATAATATTAAAGTTGAAATGTAAGATGTCTGAAATGGAGCGAAATTGAATGAAGAAAGTATTAAACCAAGGTTCAAAGAACCCCGAAACGGGCAAAGAAAATGTAAACCACTACACACATCGTGAAACAAATAGAAATGATAAACAAGAACGAATTGGCAAATGGCCGCAATCCACTAGAAATATGAATTAAACGGGAGGGAGGTGGGACAAACAGAAAACTACAACCGAAGTGAAAATACAAGGAAAACAAGATACCAGGGCCAAACCAAAAGTATCAAGGGGCTAAGTATTGAAAATAAGTAAATTATTATTAATATTGAGGACTTCATTGAGAGATAACGACAGATTAAGATTAAAGAAGATTTGATAAGTTTCCAAAAGGTTAAGCCTCGTAACTTTATCACACACATGTAGGATGTCATAAGTATTGGTATTAGGGTCGAAAGAATGAACACGGTCTAGGATATGATTAGTAAAGGATGATTTAGCGGAAATGTTATTATTTTTAATGCACGAAAAATGTTCGGTAAATCTAATCTTAAACTTCCTGCCAATCTGACCGATGTAAGTAGCACCACAAGTGTTACAAGAGAGGTTGTAGACACCGAATTTATCCAGGACATCAATCCTTCGTACGAACTGAAACATGTTTAAGGTTAAATTTGGAAGAGAAGGAAATTTTGATGTTTAAATAATTTTTTGAACGCATAGGAAGAGGAGCCGATATAAGGTAAGGAAGTCTCTTCGGTAGAGTGAAGCAAGGTCGTATGAGTATTTACATTGAATTTACTAGAAAGGTGGTGTAGAGCTTAAGGATCAGCAATCGAGAGTAACCATTACGAGAAGCGATATCAAAAATGAGGTTAAATTCCTTGACAAAATTAACACGACTAAGGGAAACGAAGGCAGCGAATCTGTGAGAAAGGGGGTGGTGAGAACTGAAAGGGACGACATGGTCAGTGGTCGTGGGTTTCCTTTAATTCATATTTCTAGTGGATTGGCGGTCATTTGCCAATTCGTTCTTGTTTGTCATTTCTATTTGATATTTTCATGATGTGTTTAGTGGTTAACATTTTCTTTACCCATTTCGGGGTTCTTTGAACCTTAGTTTAACATTTTCTTCATTCAATTTTCCCTAAGTATGGTTTCCTTTGGCGCTATTTTCCTAACCTGCCTTTTTCAGCATGGTTTATTAATAGATTGATTAATATGCAGCTTGTAAGTTGGTTGTTTATGGTTTTTCCTATTATTTTTTTGGGTTTTAGTGATACTGTGTTGATCGATAATGAATTTCATCTAATTTTATCATTCGCTCCATTTCATACATCTTAGATTTCAACTTTAATATTATCAACCAATTCTGGTAAGTATTTGTATTAAGGTAGTTTTATGCTCATAGACTTAATTTTTAGCCTGATGGTGACCTTACGGTTGAAACATGTCATAGTTCTGTAATTTAATCCTTGTATTCGTTAAATTTTGTAGAATAAATCAACTTCAATTTTTCAACCTTTGATTTAATTTTATACGTCGAATAAACAATTTATGGGGAAGGTTTAGTGATTTGGATGTTATGTTAAACTTCCTCATCATACAGGGTATAACAAGTAAGTAGGTTAAAAAAATTTGGGTGATAGAGGAGACCTAGCCAAGTATTTTTTCTAAATAAACCGAGGGTCGGAAACGTTTCGTTTGGAAGGTACTCAGTGTACTCTCAGTGCTACAATTTGGATTTCTCTATTAATTTTTTGCTCTACAACCGATAAGATATACAAAGACGGAATTTGCTATCGCGGGGGGGGGGGGGGGGGGGTCAACATGAAAATGAGGAACAAATTTTTTTTTCAAAATTCGAAAAAAAATTCCCGCCCTGTAATTCTTAGAGACGGACAACGAAAATTGTCAGAATTGCAAAATACTTGTGGTAACCTATACGAATTTAAGAACTTTTATGCTGCATTCACAACAACAAAATTAACATGTAGAATTAGTATCTTGAATTAGTAGTTAACGATACCGGAAAATTAACATTCACACAAGTTTCAATTTATCATTAAAATTAGTACGTACATTGGTCTGCCATCTAGTATTAGTTAATTAATAAGTTTATTAATGTTGTGGTATTCATATTGCAAATCAAACTATAATAATTTTAATTTTTTAGTTAGTGTACAACTGTTATGACAACACTATTTTGTCAGTGCAATGTCAATAATCAATTTGTAGTTCCCTCCTTTATCTATGTTGTAGTTCGTACAAATCCAGCGCAAGCGCAAATCTACAGAATGCGTAAAATTAATACGTGAAAGTTTGGAGTTTGCAAACATCAACTACTAATTTTAAGCGACCCTACTAATTTTACCGTTGTGAACGTTTTCGGAGAATGAATATTGCTAACTTCCACGTATACAGACTAATTATACTGCAAGTTACTAATTTTGTTGTTGTGAATGCAGCATTACTCTTAAGGAAAACCACACGCTGCCATGTTAATCTCTAATGTTCATCTTAATTTTCATTACGCTGATTTTAACTAATTTATTTTTACGATCATATATCAAGAAATGTTTTAAAATTTAATCATATCATCTGTGGACTGTGATAATCAAACTTTTTCCCCGTAAGTAATTAAAATATTAGGTTAGATACCTATCAAATTTTTTAGCTTGCCATTTCTTCATGTAACTTAAAACTTCACTTTCATTCTTCATCAGCCCGAAGATGACATAAATGTCAAAATATGTCGCTATATCAAATTTAATACAATTTAATCACTTAGTTACTATCACTACGTACATTTATTAATAAACAAGTCAAAGGGGAGGTTTTGTGGCCGTATTTCTGTTAAATTAATTTCACAGGGTAATTTTCCAAAGTTTCATTTAATAAACTTAGCTTTGATAATTTGATGGAGAAAATTATAGTTTTGCAAATACCTTGATTGATGATAATTGATTTTCATGAACGTCATTTTTGTATAGTCTGAGCTTCATTTGGTCAACGTACGATGAAGTATTGATATTCTTACCTCTCTTAAGCTGGCAGGACCAAATCGGCAGAATCAAGTCGGACTTATTTAATTATTTAGTACTTATTTTGTACTAATTTGTACCACTAATAAAAATTTTGTACTCCTTGCCGTTTTGGAAAAAACAGTGGCGCTGCTAGCTTCATATTAAGCTAGCAGGACCACAAGAAAAAAAGACAAAACACGAAAGATCGAGACAGCAACACAAAGATCTGAATTTGTACTAATTTGTACCACTAATAAAAATTTTGTACTCCTTGCCGTTTCGAAAAAAACAGTGGCGCTGCTAGCCTCGTAATAAGCTAGCAGGACCAAAAGACAAAAATAAATAAAAAAAACAAAACAAAGGGTGATACGCAAAGATCTGAATTTGTACTAATTTGTACCACTAATACAAATTTTGTACTGCTTGCCGTTTTGAAAAAAACAGTGGCGCTGCTAGCCTCGTAATAAGCTAGCAGGACCAAAAGACAAAAATAAATTAAAAAAACAAAACAAAGGCTGATACGCAAAGATCTGAATTTGTACTAATATGTACCATCAAAATAAATTGAAAATGTCCAAAAATTTCTCTTAAGACAACACCCAAATGATATGAAGCCTATTAGGGTCAAGAGTAAAGTACTCTTTGCCACGAGCAGAATCAGTGGATACTCGTACCATCGAAGCAAGATAATTTGTACCTCTCAAATACGAAGTTTGGAATTTAGTACCCCCCTCCTTCCTTTGGAATCTAACCCCGATCACTTTTGGGCTCAAGAGTAAAGTACCCTTTGTCACGAGCAGAATCAGTTGATACTCGTACCATCGAAGCAAGATAATTTGTACCTCTCAAATACGAAGTTTGGAATTTAGTACCCCCCTCCTTCCTTTGGAATCTACCCCCGATCACTTTTGGGCTCAAGAGTAAAGTACCCTTTGTCACGAGCAGAATCAGTTGATACTAGTACCATCGAAGCAAGATAATTTGTACCTCTCAAATACGAAGTTTGGAATTTAGTACCCCCCTCCTTCCTTTGGAATCTACCCCCGATCACTTTTGGGCTCAAGAGTAAAGTACCCTTTGTCACGAGCAGAATCAGTTGATACTAGTACCATCGAAGCAAGATAATTTGTACCTCTCAAATACGAAGTTTGGAATTTAGTACCCCCCTCCTTCCTTTGCAATCTACCCCCGATCACTTTTGGGCTCTAGAGTAAAGTACCCTTTGTCACGAGCAGAATCAGTTGATACTCGTACCATCGAAGCAAGATAATTTGTACCTCTCAAATACAAAGTTTGGAATTTAGTACCCCCCTCCTTCCTTTGAAATCTACCCCCCATCACTTTTGGGTTCAAGGGTAAAGTACCCTTTGTCACGAGCAGAATCAGTTGATACTCGTACCATCGAAGCAAGATAATTTGTACCTCTCAAATACGAAGTTTGGAATGTAGTACCCCCTCCTTCCTTTGGAATCTACCCCTCATCACTTTTGGGCTCAAGAGTAAAGTACCCTTTGTCACGAGCAGAATCAGTTGATACTCGTACCATCGAAGCAAGATAACTTGTACCTCTCAAATATGCAGTTTCGAATTTCGTACCCTCCTCATTCCTTTGGAGTCTACCCCCGATCACTTCGTGCAATACATATTGTCACAGCATCTTAGGATAAGTTTCATCTTTTAAAAATGATGCAAAGGTGTCGATTCCACAATTTAATTTAAAAAGTATTATTATTACCTAACGCTTGTTGAGTAATTATTTTGTTTTTTTTATGTCTAATCAGTTTCGTAATTTCTTTTTTGAAATTATTAGTAAAATCAGTCAAATATTTTCCTTTTGAATCTTATTGTTTTTGATTAAAATTCATTCGTTCATTTCTCTTGGTGTATTGAAAATGTTCACAAGCGTTTTGTACTAATTATTTTGTTATAAAAGTACATACGTGAAATGACATTCTGAACTACAATATTTATACAGGGTGATGTTTCAATAATATTTAAATCGTGCAAGCGGCCCTAGAAATTGAATAAAATGATTATTATAATAAATATCAATGAAATCATATTTAGTACTTCATTTTTTATACGTTAAAATTTTATTAAATTTAATTATTAAAAACAGAATAATCGTGTGGGGCAAATGTGAAGTACATTAGTTCGGTTACTCAACTCTGTACTTTCGGGGAACGATAAAAAATTTGCAAAATCCATATAGAGGGCGCGTAAGATTGTAGAATCCAAGCCGGCTAATTTTTAAAGAGCGGTCCTGGATTATTTAAATTTTGTTCGCGTGTGATAATTAGGTAGGAATAGCATTACTTCGCACAAAAATACGATATCAATCAAATCAACATTAACAAAGTAATCACGTAGAATAGTTCTGGTCAAATCTCATTGTTATCCTCATTTGATGGTCCCTTTAGAGGCCTCCATACGTGGTAGGAGTATGTTCAATTCTACAGTTCCTCATTACTCATCCTGTATATTTACGAGTATCAACTGATTCTGCTCGTGACAAAGGGTACTTTACTCTTAAGCCCAAAAGTGATGGGGGTAGATTCCAAAGGAAGGAGGGGGTACGAAATTCTAAACTTCATATTTGAGAGGTACAAATTATCTTGCTTCGATGGTACGAGTATCAACTGATTCTGCTCGTGGCAAAGAGTACTTTACTCTTGACCCTAATAGGCTTCATATCATTTGGGTGTTGTCTTAAGAGAAATTTTTGGACATGTTCAATTTATTTTGATGGTACATATTAGTACAAATTCAGATCTTTGCGTATCAGCTTTGTTTTGTTTTTTTTATTTATTTTTGTCTTTTGGTCCTGCTAGCTTAATACGAGGCTAGCAGCGCCACTGTTTTTTTTCAAAACGGCAAGGAGTACAAAATTTTTATTAGTGGTACAAATTAGTACAAATTCAGATCTTTGCGTATCACCCTTTGTTTTGTTTTTTTTATTATTTTT
This sequence comes from Pyrocoelia pectoralis, assembly GCA_036250285.1. Taxonomy (NCBI): domain Eukaryota; kingdom Metazoa; phylum Arthropoda; class Insecta; order Coleoptera; family Lampyridae; genus Pyrocoelia; species Pyrocoelia pectoralis. The sequence continues at coordinate 74,479,068 of CM070075.1, read as the reverse complement.
GTCTTTTTGTCCTGCTAGCTTAATATGAGGCTAGCAGCGCCACTGTTTTTTTCAAAACGACAAGGAGTACAAAATTTTTATTAGTGGTACAAATTAGTACAAATTCAGATCTTTGTGTTGCTGCCTCGATCTTTCGTGTTTTGTCTTTTTTTCTTGTGGTCCTGCTAGCTTAATATGAAGCTAGCAGCGCCACTGTTTTTTCCAAAACGGCAAGGAGTACAAAATTTTTATTAGTGGTACAAATTAGTACAAAATAAGTACTAAATAATTAAATAAATCCGACTTGATTCTGCCGATTTGGTCCTGCCAGCTTAAGAGAGGTGATATTCTTACAGATTGTATGGGAGAACGTTAATACCTTTCCCTTTCCGTTTGTAGTATTTTTATTTAATGGTCTACGTTTATTATGATGTTTATTGTTTAACGCTTGTTAACTCGATGAAAATTATGACAGAAGAGAATCTACAATCTCAAGATATAAATGTTGTTTTATGTTTAACAAGCCATACATTAGAGACAACTTGTGAACATCTCGAAGTTTTAAAACACCTTAGACACCCGCATTGTATTTTTAAATTAATTCCGAATATTGAAAATAATCAGTTCCATCGCGCGTACATGCAAAGTATTTTTCTATTATTTATCGATAATGAAAGTAGATGTAACGGTGGTGGTGGCGGAACGTGTAACGTAATGTTGTAATTATACGCCGTAAACAGTTTACAGTTTTTCAATTAAAAAGAGCAACCATAAATTTAAATGAGTCATCTCCTATGTTTTGATGTTGGCTGATCGAGTGACCTGTTGAGTGTCTGATTCACCTCTACAGGCACTTCCGGTTTTTACAGGTCGCCGCACTTTGCAATGCTACAGACAATGTTATTAATTTAAAGGCGTTCGTGGTGCGCGCAAGAAAAACCAATAAACCTCAAGTATAATAACCTTTATGCGTCATTCCCGTAATTAATATTCAAATATTAAGATTAAATGGATTTTAAATGGACATTTCTTTGTACCCTTTTTCCCATGCAATTATCCTTCATTGTGATGAAGTCTTTTTTAGCAAGTATGAGCAATTGCTTGAGTAATGTTAAAATTTCCTTTAAATCATCTTTTGAAATTAGATAAATATAAAACAATTAATTATCTGTGGTAGAGTGGTAGATTAATATTAATTAGTCTTCTTCAACGGCGGCTCTTGAAATAAATGTAAACTTGTGCCAAATTTATACTTTTTTTTCATATTTAGCTCTAATGACTGTTTTTATTCAGCTATGGGAAAGTAAAAAGTAAAAATAGGGGTTGTCAAGTTCACACATTTTAGAATCTACGAGTACAACACTATTTCAACGGATCATTTCACATAGCGAATTATTATTTCATTTATAAAGTACACATACAATTATACAGGGTGACATTGAAAAAACTACAATGCATATTACCACGCGATAGAGGGCCATGAAATAATAAAAAAAATTCCTATACACTAATGTCCGATCGCCTTTTGTTTTTAAGATATAGGATCTTAAACTTTTTTGTTTTTTTTTGTCGCTTTGAAAATTATTTTAACATTTTTTATTCGAAAATTTATTGCTCTTCAACATCTTATAACAAAAAAAAATCGCTACTTAGTCGCCAGGAGCTTTAAAAACAGCAACATAACATGACATAAGAACAACAATAATTAAATTTAACACATAATCATGTCTCTGTAATCTTCAAACGTGTAGAGAACCATTTTTAAAAGCAATTTTAAAAAACGAGAAGCAAAATAATCAAACAAAAATGTAATCAGGAACACGAGAAACTTGAATAAATTACTACAATATTAATTTGACAGGTGCCATAATGTCGTAGTCAAGATGCTCTATCTTAACAACAAAAGGTGATCGGACATTAGTGTATAGGAATTTTTTTATTATTTCTTAGCCCTCTCTCGCGTGGTAATATGCATTGTAGTTTTTTCAATGTCACCCTGTATATAGAGTATGCTGCAGAGTCGGATTTACCATAAGGCTAGAAAGGCTATAGCCTAGGGCGGCAAATTTTAGGGGGCGGCAAATGTTGGAGTTAAAAAAATTAAATAATAAAACGGCATCTAGACAAATTCAAATCATATGATAAATATAATATTTTAGTTTTGCGAGTATGTATCTACAGTGTGACTCATTTAGATTGGAAACACACATGTAAAATCTGAAGTTATTTACCGATTTTAACCAATTTTTTTTTAATGTCAAATAATGAAACATCTACTTTGGGACAAAATTTTAAATGTTTATTCCAATTTTCAGGGCATACTACGATAACTTTTTCGTATTCGGAATGGAGAATTGTTATTAGCGATTTGTTTATAAAAAAAATATCTATGCCACTGGATTCAGAATGCTTCCAAATAGCTGTCACCAAAATTTTATAAAAATATATTTATTAATAACAAAGTAATGACAACTTAAAGTTCGAAAACTTTCTAAGCTAACAGTTACAAAACAACACCCTGTATCAATAGATGGCCATGGAAATTATGTTAATGATTCTTAAATTTAACTATTTAAACCATCAGTGGAGAAAAAAATATTTAAAGTAACGTAATATTTAATAAAAGTAACGGAATCGCACAATTGAGTAAATAATAAGACCTAACCTTTCCATTTAAATCTTAGTTACCATGGAAATTATGTTACTGTTGAACAGTTATGATAGATTTTTATTAAATATTACTTTACTTTAAATATTTTTTTCTTCACTGATGGTTTAAATAGTTTAATTTAAGAATCATTAACATAATTTCCATGGCCATCTATTGATACAGGGTGTTGTTTGTAACTGTTAGCTTAGAAAGTTTTCGAACTTTAAGTTGTCATAACTTTGTTATTAATAAATATATTTTTGCAAAATTTTGGTGACAGCTATTTGGAAGCATTCTGAATCCAGTGGCGTAGATATATTTTTTTATAAACAAATCGCTAATAACAATTCTCCATTCCGAATACGAAAAAGTTATCGTAGTATGCCCTGAAAATTGGAATAAACATTTAAAATTTTGTCCCAAAGTAGATGTTTCATTATTTGACATTAAAAAAACATTTTTTTAAATCGGTAAATAACTTCAGATTTTACATGTGTGTTTCCAACCTAAATGAGTCACACTGTATATTTTTCCTCACTCGAATGTTGTTTTCTATAGTTATTTTTGTTTCAGAAAATTGTTCATTTGCCCATCCTACAAATTCAAGGATATTTTCTTTGACAGTTCCCACCTTTCTTCAACTTATCCAGAGTCACTTTTACCATATTATATGCGTTTACTTTGTAGATATTTGTTTTTTATTTATGATGTTATTGTAAAATGCGAAACTAAACGTCGTACATGTATGATGTATATGCGTGGGCAACGCATAGCCGTACGCCATTTAGTCATTTAGTGCACTCAGGGCCTATTAATTCCTAGAAAAGTGGCGAATTTACCAAATGAATCAATTCAAAAATTATATGCTGCTTTGGACTGTTCTGACCCAAAAACGGCTTTCGGTCGTACCGGCCCTGTGATTGTACATGACGCTTTTGTGACCAGGCCGCCTCTGGCTACAGGATGGATGTTTCAGACAGAAGACCCACTATCCACAAACTTTGATATAATCCAGATTGTCCACGATTTTATGGGCATGGGTTACACTCACTCCAATATTTTCTGAAATTTGCCACACATGCCATATTATTGTCTGTTGCTGCAAGTCACCAGGCTGCAGTTTATAATTCGTCCCCGCTTTTTCATTCCTAAATTTTGGACACTATTCCTTCATAGTGATTACGCAATATATGCATGATCTACGGTATCTTTTGTCAAACTAAATTGGGTACTGTTTTCGCTTCGTAAAAATATTAGATTATGTTACGTAAAGATCCAAATACAAAACCAAGGCTATTCAAAGAGAGATGTTAGTGAAGAAGGAATTTTTACAAAGTTAATATGGTATCATTTTAATTTTTAATTTTTAATTTTTTAATTTCTTATTTTTTCAATTGGTTATAACTAAATTGTTCGTTAATTGGATTTTTTTCTGTTTGGGCAATAAACCTATTATTATTATTATTATTATTATTGTTATTATCTATTATTATTATCACCGCACCGATAAGATGAAATTAATTTTGAATAGATAGGTTTCATCAAAGTGGGGTTAAATGCGTAAGAAGATTCATTCATCATGTCGAACTTGTTGGACGAATTTTCAAAACAAATCAAGTTACGTTTGCGTTTAAACGAGAAGTGGAAAGGAGACGGATTAGGTTAGACAAAACAAAAGGGTAATTTTGGAAGATCCGTAATTTGTAATGAAATGCAAGTACACCATTAATTCTTAAAGCAAATGGAAAAGATGGGAGAATTGCTTGTAAAGTCATTCGGAAAGTTTTAACCATTACGATCTCTAAATTAAAGATGTACTGGTCTCTCTTAGGGCCAGTTGTATAAACTCTAGTTTGTACGATTTAATTTTACACTAACCGCCGGTTGAACTCAACCAGGCTTTATACAACTGGCCCTTAGTGGAAGACAAGAATATACGAAGTCCTTAAACGCTCGGAATCAATCTGAAGTGTCTAAATTTTTGATCTGAAGCACTTAACTGTAACTGACTGAGGAGGAGCCAAAATACCCAAAAAAATTACTCTTACTTTGCTAAATTTTTAAATGTGAATGTGGTAGAATCTATTTCCTCCCCGTCTTATCATCCTTCCACTAATTGATTTGCAGAGAATTTCCTTTTAGAAGGTCAAAAATCATATCTGACAACTGTCATTGACAGATTTGTATTACAAAAATTGAGTGCATAAATACTGGAATAATCCTAATATTAGAAAACAGTAGTATTAATAATAATAACGTAAAAAATGATAAAGAGAATAGACAAGTAAGTTTTTGAAAACAAAGATGTGATGGGGATGGAAAACAGTTGGGTGTCAAGGATTAAACCACTACCCTTAGGTACTGGAATATTTCCACAGTTTGAGGATTAACAGCAGACCTAAACGTGTAATTTGTTGAGATTTATAAAAAATAAAGAAAGCAACTAACAAAAGTTTATTTAAAAAATTGTTATTTATATTTCGCATTATTAGTATTACAAATCATTGTGAATTCTGAAGTGAATTATCTTATTCATTCATTTTTTAATTAATTAACTTAAATTACATATGTAATTATTTGCCGTTAGTAACTATATAACTATTTCTAATTTCATTCGGATTTTTCCGTAGTTGTAAAGTTTGATAGATGAAATTTAATTCGCAATTTACCAAACTTTTACTCCTTAGCTTAGGCAACTAAAATTTCACATTTTCGTAGAATCACAATTATTTCCATCTGTATTACTTTCGGGAATGCAGTAATAAGAATTTCAGTGGTATGTGCAATTTTCAATTGCTGTGGTAGTGTCTCAGTACGATGAGATTTGAACAGTGCCGGTTTATACATTACGCACACTACGCACCTGCGTAGGGCCCGGACGTGCGTAGGGCCCGGACAAATCTAAAGTTTTAAGTTTATTAATTTTAAGTATCAATCAATGCATTTAATATTAAGGAATTAAGGTGTATTTATTTCACTCACGACTTCCTTTCAGAATAAATACTGTAAGATACAACAATCTTAAATAACAGGAAAGTTAAAATCTCAAAAGAAGGTATAATAATAAGAAGACACAATTTAACACGTTTGAAACTAAAATTTATTGGTCATATATTTTAAAAGAGTTTATTGCAGATTGAACATTTCCTCGTCCCTTTCTAAGTAAATAACCTTTGTACTTAATTATGCCGACACAAGAAGGGTTTGTGAATCAGGGGCGTAACTATCAGCCCTGCGGAACCCGGGCCTGTGATCTATGGGACCCGGATGTTACGGCACTAATATTTGTATTTTCGTAAACATTCCTCTTAAATTGCTGAAAACGTATTTAAAAAAATTGCAAAATGTAAATTTTATTTTCCAGCAAGTTAACAATAATGTGAAACATTCCATTTATGGAACAAAATTCTTATTGCCATAATTTCCGGCCTACACTTCGTTTACGTGCGGTGTTGTTTGTACTCGTACCAACCATAAATAAAGACAGATGCGCCGTATTTATTGTATTGTAAGCTTCTTGAGAATTCCGACTTGCCGTTTTCATCTTATGAAGCTATTTAAAATATATTAGCTGAATGATTCTCATTTTTATCGTCTCAAAAGCAATGGAAGTGGAGAAAAAAATAGATTGGCTTGTATCAAATTCGAAGTTTTGCTATGTATGCAAATTGGTGTGGGGGGGGGGGGGGGGGGGGGGTGATGGTGGGGGGCCCAATGTTACTTAGTGCGTACTACTAAATGACATGTAAAACCGGCACTGGATTTGAAAACTTTAATTACTGTAATAAAAGGAATCGTTAAACAGTGTCCAAGAGTGTACAATTTTGGAACCGAAATAAGCGGTGCAACATTCCAGATTCACAATGTTATTTTTTTTATTGGTCTTCATTTTTGAGTAGGCGAGGTTTAAACCAAGACTGCTCTACCAACCTAACCCACTGTACACTTACAAAACTTCCATGTATTTTTCCTAAATCTGAAAGGTTGTATGTTTTTTTTAGGATACATATTTCTCATTCAGTCCATTTATTGGAGTATATAATAAAGTCTTTCATTGAGGAAAGTCATATGCATGACCTTATCTAAGTTAGGAACAGAATCGACATTCCTAAGGTAATCAACCGACCTCCCTATTTAAGAAAACTAATCATATGCTAAAATATACTTTGCAGTAAACACGTTTTCGATTAATATTTCCAAAGACTCCTTAAGCTACGGTTTGTTAGAACTGTATGCGACGCAAAGCAGACAATCAGTTGTGCGACTCGGACTTACGTTGAAATCTAAAAGATAAGAAGACGCGTAGTTGGTTTGTTAGAACCTGCTCAGGTAGACTCACGGTAGACAGAAAATTATGTGCGTCACGTTTTCGGTCGGAATCAAACTCGATTTGATTTCAACGCAGTCTTTCAGCTGAGCTCACAGTGACAGTGGAATATAGTTAGTTTTTAACGAATTTTAAAATGGCAAGCAAGTTTTCAGCAGAAGAAGACGAGAAATTAATTGATCTTGTACGAGAACATCCTCCACTATGCACCGTTAAAAGCAAAAGTTGCAAAGACCATACTATAAAAAATAACATATGGCAAAAAATTGGAGGAAAACTTCAGTTTTATTTTGGCGACGACAAATTAAACTCAAAAGAAGATCTTCTTCATGTTCTTCTTGCTCAGTAATTATTGCCAGCAACAAATGTTCAGCCATTGTTACGATGTAGATGAATTTTCTCACAATATTAATAAATATTTTTGACTGCACCTATCAGCATACAAACACGCACTGTTTTAACAAAACACCCTTTCTTCAAAACCGAATTAGTTGAACGCTACAGATTCTGCTAACCACGTATGTTGTCTGCGGCGCACAGTTCTAACAAACCGTAGCTTTAGACAGCTCATCAAAAGCGCATACCTTGATTTCAAATTTTCCGTTTTTGAGGTGCCCACTAGGTGGATCTGCAGTTGACTACAATCGTCCAAGATAATTTAGAAATTGTCATTAGTAATACAACGAGTGAGTACGAAATTGCCGAAAATTTTCAATCTCAGATGTTTCATTTTTTCTACTTTCCAAAGGGGCCCCAAATTTTTGTATGCCCAAGGGCCCCGACCTGCCCTAAGACGGCTCTGGAGACGTTCAACAAATTCCTGATATTTCAGTAATTTCGGAAACGATTAACAATAATGAACTTTTGCAAACTACATGTGAACATGCCCTAAATTAAACAGCTTTTCTCTAATTTAACCGCCTTCGTATCTCTTACCGTTTTCAAGATCCCCATGCTGTTCATCCTTATCTTGGGCACGTTGTATAATGAGAAGCAAACGTTTAGAACATATCTTGGTATCTTTGGTCGGTTGCTTCAATCATTTCTATCGGGCGGTCAGGAAAGTTGTCCGGGTTTTAATTGGTAAACTTTAAGCAACCATAACTTTCTTAATGCTTATCGGATTTAGTCGAAATAAGCCACGATCGAATCAGCGCACTTTTACCAACGCGATACTATTTATTCCATCAGCGAAAAAATTGAGTGCCCGAGATTCGACCAAGTCCACGAAGGGCGTTTTTACCAGTCCTGATTGGCGAAGGTTCTATCGGCGAGAAAGTGATCAAAATGTCGGTTGGCGCAAAGTCTGGGAAATACGGTGAGTGAGGCAGAACTTCGACTCTCAATTCGTTCAATTTTCGGATGGTGATTTATGAAACGTGTGGGCGGACGTTGTCGTGCAGAAGGACAAGATCTCTTCTGCTGATCAGTGGCGGTTGCTGCTGATGCAATTTTCGGTACATTTCATTGATTTACTCACAGTAGGAGTCTGGCTGGTTCCAAAAAGTTGTTGTGGTTCACACCAGCCGTCGGTCTACCAAGATACGGTAACCACAGTCTTTTTTTTTGGTGGGCTTTCGCCTTTGGGAAGTATCGTTTATCGTACAGAATCCACTTTTCGTCACACGTAATGATTCGATTAAAAAACGTATCGTTTTGGTTGCGCAAAAGCAAAGATGAACAAACCTCAAAACGTGACAATTTCTGCCGATCGTTCAAATTGTGCACCATCCACTTTTCGAGCTTTTCCACCTTTCCACTGCGTTTCAAACCACCTGCAACAGCAGTGTGACTGACGCCTAGTTCTTCTACAGTCCCACGAACCCGCTTTGGGATGGATCACCTTCCACCAGGGTCTTCAAATCGTTGTCCTCAATTACTGGGTCGAAAAATTCTGTACAAGATATGATGTTAAAACCCAAAGTTGAATATAAATTCAGTAACAGACAAACGAAAAACAGTCACACAAACAGCCTAATATTAACCAAATTTAGACCGTTTTAGGGTTAGGTATGTGGCATTTTATACAATCGAACAGAACACAAAACACACGACTATTGAACGACAATTCTTGACAAAATTGGTTCTTTTCGTACCTACCCGTTCTGAGAGCTTTCGATTTTACGTTTTATGATTATGAAAAAGCAGCTCAAGGGTGTACTGGTATATACCGCAAACAGTCAGCTCTGTAGGAAAATAATGGATTCATATTTACAAACAACAAATGGGGTAACAAAAAATTCTGGCAAGTTGCCACGAGACTTCCCTCGTATTAACACTTTTTTCAAAAAATAAATGCAACTGAATTAAAAAAAATACTCTTAAACTACATAAAAAAATGCAATTTTATCTTATAAAAAAATGAGTGCCGCCATTTTAGCTTACACCGGAAGTGACGTAATCAAAGGTAATATCAGCATTTTCGTTCTTGACCCGAATGCAATCGATTGGCGAAAACCGCATTTCGATAACTTTAATAGTTCTGAGTATATAGAGCGTTGCAGTCATTTTTTAAAAATGATTTTTTTAACACTTTTTTCAAAAAATAAGTATAGCACAATATATATTACTGAATTCAGAAAAAAATACTCTTTTAAACTACATAAAAAAAACTGCAACTTTATCTTATAAAAAAAATAAGTGCCGCCATTTTAGCTTACACCGGAAGTTACGTAATCAAAGGTAATATCAGCATTTTCGTCCTTGGCCCGAATGTAATTGATTAGCGAAAACCGCATTTCGATAACATTAATAGTTTCTGAGTATCGAGCGTTGCAGTCATTTTTTATAATTCACAGCCCAACAAAATAAAATTTTTGTCTTGGTGCCGAAAAAGTAAGAACTGATTTTAAATATTTGTGATGTGCTGATTCCAAAAATACCTGGCTTTTTTTTCATAGTAGCTCCAGTTTTTGAGATATGGGCTAATTGGTATTAGTTCTGATAAAACGCAAAAATATTGAAATAGTGATATCTTTAGAGGCCAAAAGTGAAATTTCCTACCTAAGTAATTAAAATCTAATGAGCCAGTGTGAGTTATTTGGTATTTATTTATTTGTTTTGTATTGTCGGCGCGTGTGCGTGCGCCGATGTTTATTTAGGAAATGTAACGTGCAGTGGTTTAACGGTTTTTATATTAACGAGTTTTAACGAAAGAACAAATTAACAATAACAAATTAACAAGAACGCAAAGTTAAAGAACGAATGTACTTCACGCGTCGTTTTCGTGGGTCGAGTAAATGCAGGGGTCGGCTATGAGGTTCGCTGTGTTCGCTGTAGCAGGGCCCTGTGCCGAGGTCGATCGGCACCAGCTTCCATGTTGGCCTCTTTGTAGGCGTTGGCGGCGGTGGCGTAACGATAGGTGATACCGGTGAATAACACGGTGGACTGGACCGCAGCCGCTTGACTGGCATACGTGGTAGTGGTGGTTGCTTATCCTAGCCAGGCTATTAACAACTCCGGCGTCGGACGGTGGCCTCCCTATGACCAGGCTATTAACAACTCCGGCCAAAGGGGGGTAGGTGACTCTTTCCAGGCTATTAACAACTCCGGAAGAGAGTGATTTCTTGATCGTCGCGCGCACGCTTTTATACCCTGCAGGGGCGCTTCGTCGGTGCTCGGTAGCGCTTCGTCGTGGTTCGGTAGCGATGTTACTCGAACGCGCATTCGTGTCTGTCATGTGGGGGTTTGACATTACATACCTACTTTGGATTTTATGTGTTTTTTTACTAGCACTTGAAGCAGATAGTATTAGTAATAACGTAAAAAGTATAAAAGTTAAAAAACTAGACTATTTCTTTCTAAAAAAAAAGGTCAAAATACAATATCTCAAAAACTAGATCTGATAGACCAAATCTGATGACAGTTTTGGATTCTGCACCCAAAACTTACTTAAAAACAGTTACAAAAACCCTGGCACCGAAATGTTTGTTGGGCTGTGAATTATTTTTTTAACACTTTTTTCAAAAAATAAATATAGCACAATATATATTTCTGAATTCAGAAAAAAACACTCTTTTAAACTACATTAAAAAAACTGCAACTTTATCTTACAAAAAAAATGAGTGCCGCCATTTTAGCTTATACCGGAAGTGACGTCATCAAAGGTAATATCAGCATTTTCGTCCTTGGCCCGAATGTAATCGATTGGCGAAAACCGCATTTCGATAACTTTAATAGTTTCTGAGTTTAGAGCGTTGCAAGGAATGTGTACGTACAGACTACAGACTACAGACTACAGACGACAGACGGAAAATTTTTTTTTCATATTTTGAATCTACGTATTCAGAAACGGAAAGATATGTAAAAATTTCCATAGGTCAAATTTTTTTTTTGGAACACTAATACAATACTTTCCTTTTACTTCGTACTCGGGAAGTAAAAAGCCTAAAGGGCCAAAGTTGCTTCATTTGTACTCAAGTTAAAGTTTAATAAGGAATCACCATCAGATATTATGAAAAATGCTAAAAGGGCCCTGTGAATCCTAATATTTTGGATTATTTACGTATGTATTACATATTATATTGTTTTGTTCATTTAATTTACAGCATATCTCTTGTAAATGACTTTCTTTGGCAATATTTTCTGTGTACGTTTCGACTTTTCCATACACACATTTATCACATGGAATCAGTGTTAGCGTACTTTAAACGTTTACATAAATCATTTTGAAAATTATTACACGTAATAAAAGCTACTTACTACTGTAATTATGTAAACTGCACATTTGTCAACATTTACCTGAAAAGAGCAAATAATGATTACAATAACGCGATTTAAATTGCAGATTGTAGCTTTCATATTATAAATTAAGTTTATTTAGGTGGTTCCATTAGTGTTTTAATCGTAAATAAGAGCTGTTTAAAATCAATTAGTAGTAAATGCAAGGATTTGAATATAACAAGTTGCAGGCGCGTACCATTCGTAATCCTAAATATATTTACGAAAGGTTATAGTTGTCAAAAAACGACCTCCAAAATTAAGTAATCGGTGTTAAGTTTTGCATGTCTGTAAGATTTTAAAATCGCGTGGCATTTAAAATACTTACGAAACTTAAAATTACAAAAATTGCGTGCCATACGTTATGCTAAATTTAATACTGTGCGTAATAGTGACTTTTTAATGAGTCATCAAGACCTAAGCTGATTATCAGTGAAAAGAAAAGATTATATTATTTTGTAAATTTATGTTCAACTAGCGTTTTCATCTGTAATGTTTCAATTTAAAAATTGTCTAATAAATAATTTTTTTTTGCATGCACGTTTATCATCGAACTTCAAAAGTAGTTTAAAGCTCATCAAAAATTTATCATGTGAAGGATGCATTTGTCTATGCCAACGGATCGAAACATTCATTTCAACAAGTTCAATTAAAATAACAATTTGAAAAATTTATTAACTATCAAAGTGCATAAATTTTAACGGTGATTGAAGTTTTTCCTTTCAAAAATTAAATTAGGTCTACAAATATTCACCACATCTTTATAGACTTTTCTCATGCAATGCTTTTACAACATAAATCTAATATAAATCGTTTTTTTGATAGGAACTGCGACAAGAAATTAAAAAGTGGGAAGATTTCCACGAAATTATTTACAATATGCGTGTATTCAATTACCGAAAAGAGTTTTACGTATGAATTATGAAATGGCCTCAACAGTCAACATCATTCAGCATTCACATTAAATTACATTTTAGACTCGACTTAAACTATTACAACGGAAATGTATTAAGTGCTAGATTTATTTTATAATCTAGATTCAATGACACACTTCCTATAGTTCCTACAGTATTGAAACAACAAATATTCATGTAAACAACAAGTATTTGTTCGGTTTATTTTATGCTTTGACTTTGATGGTTATAAAATAGATACTATCGCATCGACACTAAATTTTCTTCACTCAACCCTGTATTAACTGTATTCCTCGTGGAAGCTGTTGTATGTACCGTGTATATGAGATTTATTATTCTTCTGTAAGACTTTGTGGCATTCGTTGTTTCTATCCCAGGTTAAATAACTAATTATAGATATATAACAGAAATAAACATTTGTTAAGCAAAGTAAAAATAAACTTATAGTGTCTTGTACTTTATGTAGAAAAAAAAGCATGCCACGAAACGCCCATTGCCATATAAATTTTAAAAAATATGAATATTCAATACCTATTGTATATAAATTTCTAACTTAGTATCTATTGTAGTTAAAGAATATTTCTATCTAGGTCACCATTTAAAACCCTAACTGAAAATATATTTTTATATTTTCAAAATGTTGACACTTTTTTAGGAGTAGCATGGCTTCTGCCAAAAAAACGAGAATAGTAATAAAGGAATTTTAACAAGGCATTTTATTATAAAACTATGATAATAAGTAAATTTTTATCGAGAATGCAAAGATTAGACCTGTAGGTATATTATTAATTGCCAAAGAAGTTCCTCCATAAAGTAAGATGAAAACTCAACTTATGTTTTTACAAAATAATTGTTACCTAATAGTTTCATCCAAATTCCTATTTTATCACTAAATTTTCACATCATACAATACATTTAGATTTCGTGGCAATTGTGGGAACCGGTTAATCAGACTCAGGTGAATCAGCTGAACGATTAGTGATAATAAGTATTATAAAAATATATAAGAAAACCGTCAAAGGTCTAGGTTGTATTACGAGCATAAATAAATAGATTATTTCGGTGACTCACATCGTTAGATTAGTGTTATCAGCAGATTGGATTACCATAATTGGCGACGAGGTAAATTTTAAACTGGGCAAAAATTTCAAAACATATACAACGAGTGAATTCAATTCCACTACAAGAACGGATTAAATTCTGTCACAAACGTGTCTGGATGGATTAAATACTGCCAAAAAAGAATGGAATGGAGGAAATGGGTACGTTCAGAGAAGCTTTATCTTGATGCTGAAAACATCACGGATGTAAGGAAAAAGAAGAAGCTATTGCACCTTGGCGAACTCCAACTACAAGAAGTTGCTTTTGGGCTACCAGGAGCAGTTGTAGAATATGATCCCGAGGTAAATAACGACATCTTCAAAATCCTAGTTGATTCCCTTGATAAGCATTTCTCTCCTCACGTGTTTTTAAAGCCATATCTTTCGAAGTATGAAATCCGAAGAGGAGGAGAGCCTGAACAAATTCCATGCAGAGCTCAAGCAAATGATGTTCATTTAGAAAGAACGAAGATTAATATTAAAAATAAGTAATTGATAGGTAGGCTTCTGTTGAGTTGAAGAGGAAATTATTGCAACAGAATCACCCCTGAGTGGCGTCATTGACCAGTGTCAGATATTTGAACAAACTAGGAATCACAGCTCAGTTATCCACGAAAAAAGCAGTCGGAAGGCTCTAAATTTCAAGACAATAGGATTGAACAATCCAGGAGCGAACCTATGAGGAAACAAAAAAGAACGTTGGACTGTTTGCGCTTTGGAGGCGACCACAAATCTTGAGAAGTAAGAAACTACCCAGCGTTTGACAGGCAATGCCACAAATGCGACCGCAAGGGACATTTAGCCGTTTGATTCCACAAGAGTTATCTAATCGTAAACGCGTCAACTCAACGAAAACAAGACGAGTAAATTTCATAGATGAAGCTATCGAAGAAACTACACGTTCTTGATTTGGACGACCTGATCCAAAGCAGAAGATATGACATGGTATCTGTCTGCTATTGGAGGAATATTCATTGACATGTTAATGTTAATCGATGCAGGGGTAGCTTGTAACGTAATCAATGGCCGAGTTGGAACACACTAATTAAAAACGTAAAAACGACGCCACCATGTTTAATATTCAGTAAGATGTTAGAGTACCATCAAGTCTTACGGTTCGAATATTTCTCTCAGTATTAAACTCAAATTTAGTGCACCAATCTGCATAGAGCAATTCGTTGAAACTTTTATGGTTGTCGAAGACGGAATGACATCTCTATTGGGAAAACAGACATCAATTTGCCTTGCAATACTCAATTTAAGGCTAAGTGTTGGAGTCAATCAAGTCAATCAACTCTGCCCAAAAATCTCCAACATCAAAGTAAAACCATCTATCAACGCAAAAAAGAATTCCCATTGTGAAACAAAAGTATCTCGCCCGAGATATCATCAATGAGTAACGGAACCAAGTCCATGGATTTCACCAAAGGTGATCGTATTTAAGCCAGAAAACGACATAAGAATCTGCATCGACATGCGACGAAGCTATTTTGTGGGAAAAATGTCCATGGCCGACATTCGATAATGTCATGAGAAAGTTGAAAAAGGGCACAATTCTTCTCTTCTGGCAAGTGCGTATCATCCGCTTGAACTGGAGAAAGAAAGCCGACCCATAACAACTTTCATAACACATACCTACCTAAAGGATTCTTTTGGTGCAAACGCTTGATGTTCGGTATGAAATCGGCCCCAGGAATTTTCCAGCGGATATTTCAAACTATTCTGTAACAACCGGCACTGGAGGATGAGAAATACTTTTTGTCCTATTTCGTGTGATAATGTGTGGATAGACAGCTCTTTCAGTTTTCCAAAATCAATTTAAGCATAGTCCACGCGTGCTGTAGCTTCCTTCTAGTTTTCATCAACTGTCAAAGCACAATGCTTATAATTTTCAACTTCAGATAGATATGAACACGGTTTTCTTCAAGTCTTCTATTTGTACCTATGTGTCTGCCAAGTCACCTTCTTTTACGCTCATTTCATTCACGTTCATTTCTTGTAGTTCTACCTATTTTACAACCACACAGAAAACCATACATATGATTGTTTTTTTCTAAAACTTTGAACCAGTACCAACCAGGGTCGGACTGGACAGGCGGGATACCGGGAAAATCCCCGAGATCACCAAAGTATTTCGCGCACGAGTTGCAAAAAAAATTTTTTCTACAAACGTGTAAAAGTTATAACAATTATTTTAACGTTAAAATACAAAACTCTCATCTAGTTTGCGTGCAGTGCGCGAAGTAAGTACTTCGCGCACGGCGTCGTCATTTCGCGCACGCTGTCATGGTAACGTAGGAAAGTGAAAAAGGGTCACTTCGCGTATTGTTATCGATGCGCAAACCTTGTCATTTTTTGACGTTTGTAGAAAAAACAATTTTCTCGTCGTGTTGCGTTTCAGGTCTTGCCATACATTTTCCAATAATAATATTTATTTTTAAAGCTATATATTTATAAACTAAAGACATGTATCTAGGGCACACTTGTGTCACTTTTTGCAAATAATAGATGGTACGTTTATCTGGCCTTCCTAATTATTTCAGTTGTTTTTAAGTATACATACTTACTGATGGAGAAGATTTTTTGAAATCCATTGTGACCGGTGATGAGAAGTGGGGAAATGAACCGACAATCACAACAATGGATGCACACACATTCTCTAAACAAACCCAAATAATTTAAACAAACGTTCAACAAGCGCAAGGTTATGGCAACTGTTTTTGGGACCAAAAAGGTGTGTTGCTTATGGAGTTTATGAAGCCGGGGAAACAATTACCGTACATTGTTATTGTGAATCTTTGGGACGTTTACGGAGAGTATTCAAAACACAAGAAGAGGCATGCTGACTTGTGCAATTGTTCTGATTCATGACAATGCCCGCCTTCACAGTGATCCTGTAACCCAACGGTTACTTGAGCAATTTAAATGGGACATTTTCGAACACCCACCATATAGTCCCGACTTGTTTGTACGTTTGTTTTATTGAGAAATGGTATAGTTCGAATGAAAGTAACGACATGCGGTGGGGCCTTAGCTTACATTTTTCCCGGTAGGCCCTAACAAAGCAGTCCGGCCCTGGACTACCAACTCCTATTTGAAGCATGGAAGCGACAAACGAATTTTTATTTGAACGCAAAAAGGCTTTGCCTTTACAAAGCTCAACAGACATTGCTTTCCTTTCCCTTTTTGCTCACTGTAAAAGACATGGAGAACTTAGCTTCTGAAAGTTCTTCAGAAGGCGAATAATCTCGTGAAGTTTTCATAAATTTCAAGAGACCTTGCATGTTTTTGGAAAATCATTAGGGCTTCTCTTTGGAGAAGCTTATTTAAACGGTCAACCTTTCATTGTGAGTTGTGAATATTAGAAACAACAAAGAGTGACGAACCCAGTTATTCAACAAGGATTTGGATTCAGTTTTTAATTCTGGTGTTGATAGAAGGCAAGTGTGGATTTCTTCCAAGGCCTGTATAACTGTAAGGTATCTGAACTGAATCAATGCTTGTAGACTACCTTGTATCGTGAAAAGTGCTGAGTAAGAATGAGTTGTGCAATAGGTAGACAGAATAGGGAGTACCTACAACAATGACGGCTCGGCGGTGAGGCTGCGCCATGACGTCCTACATCACTACAGGCGAAGCTACTTTTAACTGAGTTGTTTCGAATTTAGCCCACTGCTTTACAAGGGGAGGATAATACATTCACAGTGAACATTTGTTTGTCATGGTTATCCATACTGGGACAATAAATGATGGACCATTCGCACGTCCGCCCTATGAGATTGAATTCTTACAAGGTGGCCGTTTTCCACAAATAGGAAGTAATCCCGTGTTGATACGTTAACGTTTTTTCTCGTACGACCCTATTTCTTTAATGCTGTTCGTTTTGCTACTTACCTACTACGTAGAAATGCTTTACAAAATGTTGACAGAGCAAGAAAAATAAAGTCTTCTGTTTTAGGACATAAGTATGGAATATTGGGAGCTAATTCGTCCTTACCATTCTTGGCTTGTTCATCCCGAAATCTCTGACTTTAATTGTGGTAATGGTGATGGAGGATGTTGGTATTAAGCATAACGGGATAACGGCATTAAGTGTTATAAGACTACTACACAGTTGTTCAGTTGCTGATAGGTAAGGTAGAAGAGTTTCCGTTAATTTTTGATTTCGTAGTTAATCTAAATTTGCAATTGCAAATGCAATACGCCTTTTTTCCCATTCTTTTGCCATTTCTAGTTTTCAATTTTAATGTATGTACCTACTATTGTGTAAGCCCTGTCATGCATGTTTCTTATCCTTTTTATGTTTCATGTTAACCATCCTTTTCGAATCTAGAAATATGTTGCAAGTATGTAAAATACCCACACTTTTCTCATTAATACTACATTAATTTAATTTAATTAGTATTCGCCATTGCCGAATTTTCATTCTTATTGTTATTCTAAAATTACTTTTGTGCAATTTCTAGAAATAATGCGATTAAATAGGAGTGGAGTGATAAACAAAAGTCAGTATTTCAAACGATATTAATGTCACCTATTTTACTTTTGATTTCCGTTCGTACTTTCTCTGAACTTGTTTTCAAGATTCGCGTTGAAAGAAGTAATGATTTCTAAGAATTCGCCATTACTTACGCTTCCTTAATACATGTGCTCATCGTGTCATTAATTAAAATGAAATATAATACGTGTGCGAAGTGGTTTTTTACATTAAAAAAATTAAAGGGGACACATCTTATTATGAAATGGCCAAATGGCTCACTTGATGTACACTTTTAATTAAGAAAAATTTGTTTTACTTTACTAAGACCTCCAAAGCATAAGGTTGCATCTACCATTTTTTTTCGATTTTTTCAAAAATATGTTTAAGATACAAATTGCCTTATTTAAAACTGTTCTCGATTCGAAAGCATCCTTCTGCCTTCTTACAGACTAGCCTGTAGAATTTTACACTTGTGCTCATCCGTTTCCAAAGCAATTAATACGTCTAAAGGTAATACGATTTTTTACTTCCCGAGTACGAAGTAAAAGAGAAGTATTGTCTTAGTGTTCCAAACAATAAGTAATAATAAATAATAATAACAATAATAATAATAATTGACCTGCATTATGTCAGAAGATCGTCTCGTTTTTCAGGACTCTGAACTTCCAGAACATGTTTCAAAACCTACGTGATCGTTATGAACACTGTCTACAGCGAAATGAAGCACATTTTCAACATTTACAGTATCATCCCGAACCCGATAACTAAAATAATAACAGTAACAGTAACATAGTTTCCCGGTACTGTATATTTTGGCGCTATTTCATTCCTGTTGGTAATTGGTCTGGTTTAACGGGATTATGGTTATCGTTATTCTATTAATATTAAAGAGTGGATAAAGTCAAATTTATGATTCATAATCATGGGTATTATATTGCCAGTTGTATGAGTTGGTTTCCTATACAGGGTGTCCCATTTGAAACTGCCACATTTTGAACGTGATTATTGACTAAACGAAATAAGATAGAAATGTGCGGTTTTCACTATTGAGTTTCGAATTTCGGAAAGTTTTTTCCCAATCATATTAAAAAAATTTCCCAGTTATACAGGGCGAGGGAAAAAAATTGCCGATCTTCAACTAAAAATTACTTGACTTGTTTAAATAGAACCCCCTGTATATTTTTACACATTCGAAAGCTGAGTTCTTTAGCTTTTTAAAAATGTCAACATGTATAATTAATTTTTACAAATAAAGAAGATAAGTACGCAAATTTTTGTGAGTGCGTGCACTTTCATTACGTTCAATATCGCCAGTAACTTTTAAATTTTGTTATCGATGGAATTCAACAAGAGGTGCTACAAAATCCTTTTTTGAAGTTACAAGTTAGATTTCAAAAGTGCATATACCATATTATTTTCTTAATTATTGCCACGATGTTTAAATTAGCTATAACTACACATTTTTCTAAAGTTTTGGTAACTTCTACTTATTTACAAATGTACAAATGACAAGAAAATTAAAAATGCAGAAAATAAGTACTTTCAAAAATTGAAAAGCTACTGGCGATGTTGAAACTAATGAGAATGCACACACTCACAAAAATTCGTGTATCTTCTTTATTTTTGTAAAAATTAAACTACACATGTTGACATTTTCAAAAGCTAAAGAACTCAGCTTTCGAATAGTGTAAAAATATACAGGGGGTGCTATTTAAATATTTCAAGTAATTTTTAGTTGAAGATAGGCAATTTTTTCCCTCGCCCTGTATAACTGGGAATTTTTTTTAATAATGATTGGGAAAAAACTTTTTGAAATTTGAAATTCATTGGTGAAAACCGCAGATTTCTATCTTATTTCGTTTAGTCAATAATCACGTCCAAAATGTGTCAGTTTCAACTGGGACAGCGTGTTTATTGCAAATTCAAATTTATTTACGTCCGTTCCTCTAATCCTACATAATTACCATTCATTAATTTATAAATACTACTAAAGGGTGTGGGGGAGTCGGTTTTTGTTAAGGGGGGCTGATTTAAATAATTAGACCATGTAATTTCCGTTTATGTAGGTATAATCAATATTTCGGCCTGTATCAGACTTTCATCAGCAGGATTATACTATTAGTGATTGTAATAGTTTATTTAACTAATTAGAGGACGCAGACAAGTATAATTCGTGTGAGCACATGTGTATAGCAGTATAGCAACCTTTTTTGAGTTGTGACCAATCACCAATAGTATAATCCTGCTGATGAAGGTCTCATACAGGCCCGAAATATTGATTATATATAAACGGGAATTACATGGTCTAATTATTTAAATCAACCCCCCTTAACAAAAAGGGACTCACCGAATCATAGAACCGGTAACATAGTAGGTAAAAACTCCCATAAGGTTAACATTGGGCTGTGCTTTTCGTACTGCAATCTGAGAGTAAGACAGCTATAGAGACTGAGATACGTGTATTATTTATTTTATTTATTTATTTATTTATTTATTTATATGAATAGCTTGCAGCTAATTTATAACTCCTCTTTAACAACTTTTTTCCTTAACAATTATTTTAGCTTAATTTTTGACCTCCTCTATACCTTGGCTTTTATCGCCTTGGTTACGTACTTCTAGGTGGTAACTTATTGTACACCTCTATACATAACAGTATTTTGACCTCTTCTTGTATTCTTAAATTCTACATAAAAATCTTCATTATATCTATTACCTACCGTATTTATAGACATCACAATTTTTCTTATCTAAATCACAGACGTATTTTGGGGAACATATCTTTATCTAATTTAATCATAAATAACAACAAATCAAATTCTACAATCTTAAAAACACTTAACTACATTAATTCGTCTAACATTTTACTTATATGTAGGTACTTTCAAACTCTAATGGCTCTATTTTCAACTTTCTGTAGCTTCTCTAAATCAGTCTTGTTTACACGAACACAGACTGTGCTATAGTACCTCAGCTGAGGTTCTACTGCAGTCTTATATACCTACCTCCTTGGCTTTTCTTGACAGCATATCTCTTAGCACTTAGCCTACCTAGGAACCCTATTTTCTTACTAATCTTTTTATGTAGGTACATAGTTTACATGCTCTTTAAAACTTAGCCTACTGTCTATGATAGGTAATTCATAAATATTTAAAGTTTTCTACCCAGCACGCCTATTTCTATATTTGCATTGCTATCTCTACTGCCACAACCAATGGTCATATATTTAGCTTTAGGTATTTACAATTAACATCAACTAATTACTATTTAACCATGACAAGATATTAACAACAATTTAACATATCGAACAACAAAAAAAAGAAGGGGACCTAACTTGCTACCTTGTGGGACTCTCATTTTTTATGTCTTTATCCTCCGAGACGGCGCTGGCGCTTCTAATTTTAACATGCTGCGATCTAAATCCCTCAGGTAAACTTTACCACTTATCCCATATCGTTTCAACTATTTAATCAAAATATCTCTGTCTACCATTTCGAATGCACGTTTGAAGTTTGAAGTCTAGGACAACTGTCACGGTCGCTAATTCACTATCATATAATTACTTTCCAGTTTTCCAAAACCAATTGAAGCGCAGTCTCAGTCGAATGTTGTTCCCTAAAACCCGGCTGAACTTTGCTTAAAATATTCATGTGCCTTTATTTGACGAAAAAGTTGGTGACTTTTGCTAATTTGGCAACCACAACAAGCGCCTACTTATCCTGGAGCTTTTAAAGTGTAACATTATTCATTGAACATTGGATATGTAAATCTTTCAATTCAAAATAAGGGATAAATCCTAATTTTGATTTAACAGAAATATCGAAATGAAAACTTACGGGAAATAAGGCAACTGTATAAAAAATACGGACATCACTTAAACAAGTGTGTAAACGAAGAGTAAATAAAGGAAATAAATAAAATGTCTGTATAAAGATTTCTTTTGCCGAAGGGAATATATATAGTTGAAATTTAAATTTTTTATTTAGGGTATAAGGATAAAAAGATTTCGAGAGACTCAAATATCTCGCATATATATTTTGCGGTATGGTTTCTGCGACAAAACATTAATCCCCGCTCTACACGGTATATATCAGATGATGGAATAAAGACGCGTGTCTCCATTCATCTGAGAAATCTGGTTTTACATTCTAGGCCCTTTTATTAAGCCAGTTGCCTAGATACGAAGCCCTTACTTCCAATCACAGCTCAAATAAAAAATTCCATTCGATATAGAGTCCAAACATGTATAGTTAGCGGAACAATATTGAACGAAATTTTTCTCGCCTTGTTACCGACGTTCTGACAGTAGATATAATGCCTTTGTGTAATGAATATGATTGATGATTCTGAAAAATATATAACGTAAAGGTAAATGCTAATCCAGGTGTGAGAATTAACAAAAATTATTGTTACCTTTATTGATTCGTTCCTTTCAATGATACCGTCTTCGAGCGAACAGCTACAGTCGCAATACAATGTTTAATTCATCTTAAATGTTTATTGTTAAATTCACCTTTAGGAAATCCCCAACTGACAGCATTTTTAGGCGTTTTATACTTATTAAAATTTAGTGTAAATCATCTTTCGCTAATATACGGGTAAAAGGACAAAAATCAGACACCCATTCGCAATTTTTTTAAGTTAGTTATAATTTTGTAAAATGTTGTACCTATTTAAACTAGAATTTTTACTTTCCCGTGCATATACACACGATAGGGAAAGTAATGTAATCGAAAAACAAATCGAACTCGAGATTCTGATGAATCTCAAGGTTTTGAATCGAAAACCACCATCTTTGAAACATGATTGTATGTGGGTGCGTACGTTATGATTGTGGAGCTTAAACTACTAGGCCGATATTGATGAAATTTAAAACTAAGGCTAACTAAAAAAACTTCATCGGTAAAACAAGCTCCTAATCAAAATCCCCCCGAAGGGGCCCAAACTGGAGACGTTATGTTGGGAACATTCGAATTTTAACCCAAACCCAAGACAATTAAATCACAAATAGTTCCATTCAAAGTCGCACCGTTTCGGAGATATCGCTCTTTAAAGATCAAAATGAAGGGTCTCTTCGCAGACCCCTTTCCTCCATTATCGTCCAAATGAGACACTAACAGGTACACTTGGTACACTTTTTCTACTTTGAACTATCTTTTATGAAAAAAGCTAACATATTCTATACTTTTTCCGAACAAAAAATTTCTTCATTTTTTTGCCAAAAAGCAAGGAATATTTTCTCGATAAAAAACCAACTCTCGAAATTCGACCAAACAGATTTGTTTTTTTATAGATCATTAGGCGACAATTACATAATTTGCACAAGTTCCATTCGAAGTCGCACCGTTTCGGAAATATCGCTTTTTAAATATCAAAATAAAGCGGCTCTGCTGTCGCTGCAAATTCTGATAATTTTATTCCTTATGCTGTGCATAAGAATTGTTTTTGCACTAGGTATTAATTCTGCCTAAAAGACTAATGGTGGGCTGATATGGAGTAAATTCCAGTGCCTGTTCCCTGAAGATGGATATGTCTGGTTGGGATGCCACTTCCGCATCAAAGAAGATGTTGTAGTTTTTCCCTTGCATAAATTGAGGGATGAGTGAGTCAGATCGCCCTTCTAGGATAGACAGTCGCTTAATTGCCTCGCCCAGAATTCAAGGGTGGCCCACCTCAATACCTCTGCTATTCAACAACTCATGAGTTTTCATACGCAAGACGATTTGCACGTAGGTACACTTACGTATCCATAATTTTTTGTTTGTCATTGTCGTCACACAATTGAGGACGATTCTTTAATGTTCTGCATGTATTGCAGAGTTCTACGACAATCTACAAGAGGGAACTACGAACTAGGTACTACGTAACCCGCCTACGAAGCTTGAATTTTGTTAACTTCATTAAACTGTTTTATTTGATATATTTCTTGTAGAATTTATTTTGTTTGATTTTGTAAATATATTTTAATACTTACCTAATTATATAGTAGGTACATATACAAATCAACGTATCATATTAATTCACCAGCAGTGTTCCGTTGACTACCCCTGTCGTCTGAGGAGTACCCCTATAATCTGTGCCCAATAGATAACTTCTCAGTGTATATAGTTATCGGTGCACAACAGCACAACAGATAACCAATAAATACTGATGAATCACAACAGATAACTATAAAAACTGAGAAGTTATCTGTTGTGGAGATAACAAAAATGCCGAAGAAGCATAATAGATAACTTCTTAGTTTTAATCATCGGTGTTTTTGTTGTGCACAGCAGATAACTCCTCAGTTATTATAGTTATCTGTTGTGTTTCATCAGTATTTGTTATGTTATCTGTTGTGCTGTTGTGCACATCAAATAATGCCCTATGCACAACAAGTAGCAAAAAATATCGATCAAGCACAACATATAACTTTTCAGTTTCTATAGTTATCTGTTATGCTTTATCAGCATTTTTATGTTATCTGTTGTGCACAACAGATAACTTCTCAGAGTTTATTGTTTGTTATCTGTTGTGCTTAATCGGTGTTTGTTATCTGTTGTGCTTGATCGGTGTTTGTTATCTGTTATGCACAACAGATAACTTCTCAGTTTTTATAATTATCTGTTATGTCTCACCAGTATTTTTATCTTATCTGTTGTGCTTCATCAGTATTTTTGTTATCTGTTGTGCATAAAAGATAACAAAAATCCCGAAAGAGGGGAAATTCATCAATGCATTTACAGTTTTCGTTTTAGTTACACTTGTCATTTTATTTTTCAAAAACTGTACTTGACAGGTGGGCACCATGACCTACGTTCTACGCATTCTTGTTGAACAGTTTCTGTTATGTATAATAAAATGTATGGTCACTCGCTGTACTCTGTACTCAGCACGCACGCCACTAGCGAGAAGCACTTTTGTAGCATGAAGCATCGTTAAATAAAGTTGTAAAGACTAAAACGGTCTATTTCTGTTATTGAAATTAGTGTAACTTTCGGATGATAACAGGAACACAACAGTTTCCATTACTAGCCGTAACATTTCCGTTGTAACATGTGCAACTTCTTCTTGAATTTTTATAGTTTTATTTCCTCTAATGCATGCGATCGCTCAACGTACACCTTGCTCTTGAACCAATTCCAAAGAAAAAAGTCGCAATACATAACAACAAAACTAAATTATACAAAAACTGGAAAAAATTTCAATTTACACTTCTCATCCACAGGTGCTGTTGTTAGATGACCTACGCAGTGTTTTGTGTGTATTATAGTCCAAGAAAATAGACCTTTAAATGCGAATTTTGAGATAAGTTCAGGAATTTTTGATATAAGTCACTCTGAAGTATTTAAAAAATGATACCTAGTGAAGAAATTTTTTTTCAACCCTCGGGGAGGTTTGAAAAAAAATTAAAGGGGTTTTTCTTAAATTTTGAAAAAACGGTAAGAGCTAGAAAAAAATTGTTAATCAAAGTTATAGAACTGTAAATTTTACACAAAAATGGTCCTTTATTTTCTTTGCTATTATTAAATTCACATAGTTATTGAGGCAAGAAGGTAGATGATAGTTACAGCTTCCAAAAATCATTAAATCGCTAAAAAATGAAGATATTCTAAAAATTTTTTTGTACCTATTTGTTTAAAAAATTATAAACTTTGTTTTATTATAAAGAAAAGTAAAGATTCTTTTTTGCACAACCATCTTTTATTTCAATATACCTAGAGACAAGAAGACATAGGTATACTTACCTAAGAAAAGTATGGCATCATGGGCACACTTTTTTCTTTCCAACCCTATACTTAGTCATGGAAATTATGATGAGCATAGGTACTAATAGCAGAACTTTTTGGACACTGTTTTGTTAAAAAACAGATAACATTGACAACAATTACCAATCTCTGGAAACATTAGCAGAATTGTGTGCAGACTAGAGGATAACAATCAATCCCGTGAAAAGTATTTCACATGAAGAAGCAGGCATCAACCAACTGACAATCTAGAAATATTCAAGCGCCAGATACCATGGGAAATGGAAGCTAGATACCTTGGAGTCATCTCTTGGAGTCGAAGGTCACTTGGAAAGCTCACACTTATTCACCACAGAACCATTGCCAAACTGTTCCTTATGTTCGCCAGAAACAGTGCACTCAGTACCGACAATAAACTGCTTCTATACAAGACGGCCAGTGATGGATTAACCATTAAGCCCAATAAGCACGTGCTTAGGGCACCAGGGACAAAGGGGCACCTGAGAATGTTGTGTAACAGGCCTCAGATCGTAGACAGTGACTCTCATCACCATACAACTTCTTCTGTGTTTCGTCATTAGTGTGTATTTTTGTGTTGGCGGTTTGAACATTCGCACTCTCTATTAAATTAGGGCACAGGTGTGCTATTATTAGAACATTTTAATAACCTACAATTTATATCAGGTCTACCAGAAAGTTCTGTCCGTTTATGGAATAAAACAAAATATAAATTTTCTTACCATCAATAAAATTTATTGAATAATTGCCATTATTATTATGTTTTAATTAAAATGTTTCAAACTTGTTGTAATAGAAACGGAGACAACTTTCCGGTACACCTAATATATTTACTCGCAAATTGCCACGGAGGTAGAGTACAAAAGAAAATATTTCTCATTTCTTTTAGAACGAGATGAAACGTGTTCAGTTAAGTGGTGCGCAAAAATGAAAACTGTCCAAAGAGAAACAGACAAAGACATTAGACATAGTCTCCAAAACGGTTATTTATTAATATCTGCAGTGGGGCACTAATGTTTTTAAGTAAAGGTGTTAATCCGGCCCTGAAGACGGCCATCCGGCCGACCATGACCAATCTGGAGCGCACATAGCGAGACTCCAGATAGTCTAAGACAAGGTGCAGAGGATGATCGTAAACCCTTCATGGTTTGTAACAGACAAATTCACCGATATCTACAAGTCCAGTCAGTTAAAGAATTTTTACACCAGTCTACAGAAAGCTTTGCAGCTTCGTTGGCGGACCATCCCAATGAAAAGGTAAGAAACGTCTGGGAGTGCGATCAGGTGACCGTGCGGGGGTACAAGTTACCCGATACATGCTCACCAACAATATCAATTTCGGACTCTAGTGTGTGATGTAGTCGGTTCGACCTACGGGGAAACAAGGCCACTAGTGTTGCCAGTTAACTGTGCGATGAAAATATGATCTGAAATATCATAAAGCTTACATGCTCAATGGTGTTATTGTAATCAGAGACCGATTGTAATTTGGGATACTGTCTAGATGGTGATACTACTGAAATGGATGACAGTGACGTTAATAAACCCCTATGAAGTGCGGCCACTGTCAAACTTAAAGCAATGGATTGGCAGTTTTTGTAAGGCCAGTTGCCCAGCTACATTTAGCTAAAATGCCATCTTTGGACGAAAATTACTGAAAATATTAATAAAAAATAAATATACATATTGAAAAATCTTGCAGAATAGTAAAACAAAGTTGGCAGTTATTTCATACACCCAACACTTGCCGCTATAAATAAGAAATAAAAAAATCTTTGCCAAAAATTTAGGTACCTACCTACAATAGAAAATAGCAATTTTAATGACTCATAAAAATTTTCTGTGATATGGAAGATGTACTGTGTAATAAAGCACATAATTTACTCCTGTTTTTAAAATTAGATAACTGAAATATGTATATTATATTACGGCTAAATACAAAATGGAATAATTTTAAAAGTTTACAATAAAAGGCACTAAAATTTTCGACGAAGTTGATTTTTTTCCATCAACTGTGCGCGTAGTGACTCCACTTCTTTCAACAACTCGTCATTTCTTCTAATCAAAAATTCGTCGCATACAAATTCGCGAATTGGTGTGTTGGTAATAGTATCCATCTTCGATTCCATATCAACAAATTGTTTTACAATGGACATTTGCAAGTCTAACAGATGACGCCGTATATGGCCGAGAGCATCTGAAACTTCCCAAGTAATCTCTTTTTTAAAATCTTCCACCTGACTTTCAATGTCTTTTGTGAAATTTTCTACCAAGGTTTGGTTTTCTTCCTTTATTATATCTCGAATCAGTTGTTTGAAATCGCTGACGGAACTACCGCAGTTACCGTGACAAATATGAGAACTTACAATCGGAGATTCTGTAGTAATTGGTAAATGATCCGGCAAATATTTGGGCGTGGACGATATTTGTCTCCCAGTATTACCTGGAGTTTTTAACGCAGTTACGTTTTCCGCTAATTGGTTTGATTGGTATGAAAAACGTCTTGTTCCGTCATTCTTCTTCCTAGAGTCTTCCGGGGTTCCCAATTCTCCCGAAATTTCCTTTATCTCAGACATATGGCTACTGTTGTTTAACCCTAACGCGACGAGAAAGGAATCCCCAACATCTTGTGGAATCTTCTGTGAATCGTCTTGAACATTCGAATCATCGCACATTATTAGACCTAAAGAATCGCCAACACTTCTGGCATCAGATGTCGTTACTATCGGCTCTTCTGGGACAATGTCAAATGAACCTTGCTCACTTTCGGTCCCCGAAAAGAGTACCTTTTGGAAAAAGAGGTGGCGTATTCTTTTGTCTGCGTGTGCGACAAACGCAGAAATTGGTTTCCTAAAATTCCTCGTATCGTACACAATAATACTTCCATTTTGTGAACCCAAACCTAAGTAAGTTCCACACGGACTGTAATCTAGGGCCGTTGTACAACTGGTCACTTCTAATTCTATCACGCATTTCTTTGCCGCAAGATCGTAGAACGCTACACGACGATCCAATCCGCTTGTAACAACGAGATCGTACCGAATAGGGGAAAATGTTAAACCCGTAACGGGAGCGTGATGTGCCTGAACATCACAAAAAATTTGATTCGTGTTTATATCCCAAACCGCCACCACACCTTCCTCGCTTCCAGCCGTAAAGAAATTCCTCTTCGTACGATGGAAATTTATGGCGGAAACACTTTCTGATTTTGGCACTTTATATAAGGAAGACAAATTTGTTGTTAAATAATTATAAAGAAATATATCTCCATTTGTACACGCAGCGGCAACATGACTATCCTTCGAATTATATTGAACATCAAAGATCGTAGATGGTGCTCTAGGAAATCGTTTTTTGATATTTTGTGCTTTGATGTCATAGACTAATACTTGACCGGATAAAGTACCGATAACAATACTTTTCTTTGTATTATTATGAAATGCCGCACACGTGGGATGGTAGATATTATGAATTGTTTGTAGGACTTTGACATTTCCTTTAATACTAATTACTTCGGCAGGCCCGGCGTGTGGAACAACAACGAGCCAATTACCATCCCTTCCCCACGATATTGTCTTAACGTGACCATCTACACTGTTTGCGGGTCTGTAGTATAATTTTAAATTTCCTTCGGGCCAATCGTGAAATTTGATGTCATCTGATGCTGTTGCTATTATTGACATGATTCTGAAAAGAAAAAGGTTTAATTAATTTGGAAAAGTTAGGGAGTCATATCGTTAGTAGATTATATTGAATTGGCTGTACCGATTGTGTGCGTAGTTAAAAAGAATGGTAATGTAAGCATTTGCGGTAATTTTAAAGTTAGAGCTACCTGTAAACCATATTATTTAATTGCACCAATTTGCAATGCGCAAACACTTCCTTCCAAGATGGCGGTCGAACTAAAACGAGAGCTTCAAACATCAAAGAAACCGCCGTACGTGTCGCTTCTACATCCGTAGGTATTTCTTCTGTGGCAATATGTTACTATTTCAACACATAAAGGTCTCTATAGGTATAATACTTCCTTATGGAATAGTATGTGCTCCAGCTAAATTGCAAAAGCTAATTACTTCCGTTTTACAAGGAATTCCCGGTGTTACAGCATTTTTAGACGATATTCTCGTGACGAGGAAAAATTAAAAGGAACATGTAAGTCTATTAAAACTATAGTATTATTAGTATTGGCTAAATTGCAAGATTGTGATTTAAAAATAAATCGACATAAGTGTTGTTTTTCCAAAAATCAGTAAGTACATTGTTTAGGATATGTAATTGAGAAGGATGGTTTGCATCCATTTGAAGAGAAACTTATAGTAGGTAATTAAAAACGTTTTTGTTTGTATTATTGATGTTACTGTTAACTATTATTGTCATTTATTTTGAAAACACGAATTAAAATCTGCTTCGAACACGTTTACTTATTCTATTTTCCTCATAAACTAATTAAGATAATATGTACCTTAAATCTCGTATCGTTAATAAAGGGAAAAAACGAATAATTTAATGGAATATGTTTTCCATATAAAAAAAATACAACTTTATGACATATTTTCATAAAATGCAGCAGAAAGTTTCAGAAAGTAAAATTATCTACAACTGTTTCCTTAATAACTACCTACTTGATACGACGGATATAGTATGGAAAATAAGTTGTACTTAACGTTATTTCCTTCTATCGAGTAAGTAATGCATTTCAACGGAAAAACAAAAGAAGGTCTAAGAAATGAGATAAAAGAGACTTTCCGGGCCCATTTTATGTGAAAATAAATAACAACTAACAAAGGAACAAACGGTAGGTAACTAACGGCAAAACAAGTATAAGAAAATTATTATTGTCAAAAAATCACTTTTGGTTAAGGGAAAGATACACACCAGGTAATAGTTGCGCAGCAACTTGTGGAAGAGGCATCAAAAATCCACCTTTTTAACGGATTGAAATTACTGCTACTGTGACCATACCTTACATTTCGTCATGCTTGTAGAAAACATGATTGTTACGCCACTGTTAATCGATGCCGATAAAACAGTAATCTAACCGGTCAGACAGAAACTTACAGCCACGTACTAGGTTAACCCAGCTAAAAACAAGTTTTTGAGCGAAAGAAATAGTAATTTCCAATCGTTTAGCGGTGAAAATAATTACGGTATGTACAATTTACATAGATTAATAGAAATATCACTTCACATTTACAAATGTCAACAGAAAAAACCGTTAAATGTTACTACAACAAACTACTCAATTCTCTGACGTATTTCGTACAATTACTGGTAACACTCACCTGTATTAATTTTGTTTTCTATAGTAAATTAAACGAAAAGCTTGAATAACAATAATAATAATTATAAAAGACTAGTTTGAATTTAAATATTTCGGTACTGTTGCGTTACTATAATCAGTGGTGTGGTGGCGACATCACACTTCAACTCTTAACACTAATCATATTGAAGGTTAGCTTTTTTTGAAAATAATGTTTTTTTATGTAAAAAATTAATAATAATTATCCTTTTCTTTGCAGATTCGCAATGATAACTGATGTTCACTTAGCCGTTCTCGCAAATGCGTTGGGAGTCACATTATTTTTATTAGTACTGCTCTATCATTATATCAACGCAAATTACTCAAAGTAGTAATTGTTTATGTAGTATATGAAATTTATATCCTTTTTTTAAGTATTACCAGCAACTAAAATGGTGTTATAAAGGAATGTACTAAATATGTGATTAAACATTTTAATTGTTTTGTATTAGCTTATTTGTGAACGGAATGGAGAGTAAACGCGTATGAATTTATGTGATTATTATACAGAACCATTGATTACACGAAGTATATAATCAATGACAGAACACAATGTTTCATTTTATTTTCATTTTTTTAACTGTAACAAGTGATTTGAATTTACTAAAATGCGAAAAGTATTAGATTATGGATGCGATAGTTACACTCCTATCTATGAAAATAAACTAATTGTTTGGTCAATCAGTAATGGAAAATTTATATATGATATTGTTATAAGCCAATTGTCTGTTTTGATCATGTTAAATGGGTGGAGAAGAGAAATCTGAGTTTTGAGTGCTCTTGGCAACGCAAGTTCATTTAATGACTAAATTTTATACTAAGAAAGGAGCATGGACAAAATACATGTGTATATGGCCTTCATATGCATTATCTTTGTGCTACATCCTCTATCCATATAGCATAAATATGATGATAGTGACTGAAAAGTGAACACATTGGCTGTTTAAGAGGTGCATATATGAACAGCCCTTCTGAAGCTAGCTAAATGATGGTGTAGGTTGTAGATAAGCATTTTATTTAAGCTAATGAAGCTAATCGACTTATGGGACTCGCAGTTGGCTGAGTCCAACAGTTTTCTTGTTTTCTGCTTTCTCCTTTCTGAGGGACCTCCATTACATGAGGAACGTTGGTTCAAATCTAAACTCTATTCAGTGGTACAGCCACAGACAATTGAACACTGAACAGCATGCATGTCAGACCACACAAGACATACCCACGACCCTACGAGGTATTTCTTCTGTGGTTAGACGAAATATGTAGTATTCTTAGACCATATAAACACTACATTCATACATGCATATGTGGTTGGCATGGTTGCCTACCTTCTCTACATATAGAAGTGCTGCATTACACGTTCGCTGCGTATATGTATTGTGTAATGTACCTACCTAGTGTATCCGATAAGTACTGAACTTTTTTTTGGTGAAAATTGCACTTATTGACTAACAAAAGAGTTGTAAAATACAAATAACAACATTTTTATCGTCGTTAGTTTGTCAGAGTGACATGTATTACTGTATAATAGTTGTCCTACCTACCTACAGCAGAGTCAGTAGACTCTGACCTACAGTGCTGATGTGCGTCATCTACCTACATATTATGTTAAATGCCTTTATGTAATGATTAAAGGTTCAAGCAAAACCAAAGTTACTTTATTTTATTTTATAATAAAAAATAACAGAAAATACACACGAAAGTCTTTAAAAGAAAAAATATTCTAGAATATAAAATGGCAATACCTAATAGAAGGTACAAAGAACCGTATTTTGAACAAAAAATATTCTGAAGTATTTACAAAAAATACGAAACTAGAAAATACAAAAATCGCGGTTCCAAAATATCTAAAAAAAACAAAAATAGAAAATATTGACAGCAAACATGCTTCAATTTTATGCAATCAGCTCTCAGAATAACCGAAGAATGGTGTAAGGAACACTCCCGCCTTGTACATAAACCCCACAAAAAAGGAGGTAGTTTTCTTCACAAGAAAAAGAAGAGTGGGGGTTTTCGACCTGGTTTGCTCTTCCAAAAACATCTCCCATTTTCAGAGTCAGTGAAGTATCTAGGCATCACCCTTGACAACAAACTGAATTGGGGTAAGCATTTCCAGCTCAAAGTGGAGAACGCAAATAGGGCTTTCTGGCAATGTCGCCGCGCAATTGGTAGACTTTGAGGCCCATCCCCAAAGGCTGTCTTGTGGCTGTACACTGCTGGGATTAGACCTATGTTCTGTGCCGTATGGTTGATGCTTTTGGAAAACTGGAAAAATCACACACAAGAAAAATAAAACAAACACTTTATTTTTAACGTATCCTCTATCCTAGCGGTTACAAGACTCAACTAAAAAACATTCCTTCTACACGAAGTTGCCCGAGACAAATTCGGTCTGTCCTCAGTACAATGTACAACTCCGTCCCACGTCCTAACATACTACATTCTGTTATGGAGCAACTGTCTGCTGGCCTCTCCACAACCAGGTGCAAAAGACTAGCGTGTCTTGCGTACACGGGCGCAATGCGAACAACCCTCACAGCCGTCATGGAAGCCCTCCTGGGTCTACCTCCACTGGATCTCCATGTAAGAGAACAGGCCGTGCTGGCAGTCTTGCGTCTGAAAACCAAGCGGTTGTTGAATAGCAGGGGTATTGAGGTGGGCCACTCTTGAATTCTGGGTGAGGCAGTTCAGCGACTGCCTATCCTTGAAGGGCGATCTGACTCACTCCTCCCTCAATTTATATTAGGGAAAAACTACCTAGATGCGGAAGTGGCATCCCAACCTGACATATTCATCTTCACGGATGGATCTAAAACAATGGAAGGAACAGGAACTGCGAACTTCCATATCACCCAACCATTAGTCAAATTTCTGACTGTATTCCAGTCAGAATTGGTAGGATTAACGCTTAGTGCAAGAAAAGTTCTTATGCATAACATAGAGAATAAAACTATTAAAATTTCCAGTCATAGCAGGACTGATGCCCAGTGCGCGCCCTGCATGCACTCGGTCACTGTAAAATTACCTCTAGGTTGGTTGCCGAATGTCACCACGCACTAGAGCCAGTAGCAAGCAGTAACACCCTCGAGCTCGTATGGGTTAATAAAGGGCATACCTACTGTAAGAGACAACCAAACCAAGATATTATACTTTGTTTGACGAAGGGTTTATAAAAGGAAGGAAATCTTCGGTAGGTAACATCATTTCCTATCCACCTAGTGATACGGTTGGTTGCATTGTCCGAAAGACATTACTTTTGTCCATTTATTGTAGATACATTACTCGGTCCAATATTAATCTCCTATCTGTCACATCGTTTTTTATTTCCTTTTTGCACATACTCATACACAAACTACTGTTGAGTTTGAGTGTTTATTTATGTCAACACCACTTTACCTACCATATTTGCGTTATTCACTATTGTAACAATTTTGTTGCAGTACCTACCTACTTTCAGTGACTACAATATGCCCTTTCAAATCTCTCCATTGTCTTCCATCGCCGATTTATTCAAAGCCAGATCATCATCGTCTTACCTCTACTACTTCTCTGGGTTTTTAGTCTCTTGATTCTTGTGCTTCTTCAATCTTTCTTCCCTTGTAGCCCATCCCCACTCTTTGTAATTAGATTCTTGCTACCTACATATTTCTTATTTTCTTTTGCACACCTAATTTTATGAAATATTTTCAGGGTTTTTAGTTTAGTTTTATTTTGCATAACTCATGTTTACATGTTGTGGGGCTCATTTTTTAACAATACTGAATAAATTATAGTAGGTATGTTACTTAGTATGTAAATAATGAGTAACAGAGGTACTGGAAGGTTATTTGCTTTATGCAATATTATAATTATGTAAATCTTCTTGAATCTTAATTTTGGAATAAATGGGTCACTTGAATAATTAAAATTTTATTTAAAAAGTGCACGTATGTAATGAATATTTCGCAAGACAATGTATAGTGAAGTAAATGGGTATCCTACCTACATCACTGTAATATGAATGTGTGTTATTTGATTCAAATTACTTAATGATGGTAGTAAGAAGAGAACCGAAAAAGAACTGTCAAATATCAAGTAATTTGTGTGGTTTTGTGAATAAATAGGTATTCCTATTCCTATTTTAGTCGCTTCTGTAGGTGCAGAAGATGATAAAAAACCTGTATCCCAAATACGTTCCTTCCAGTAGACGAGTTTATCATATGGGAAAAATTGCCCAAACAAGAAATAAGATGCATCACCTATATTTTTAATGCTATTCTTCGTCTGAACATCTTTCCAGCTCAATGGAAATTATTCTCATCCCTAAGCTAGAAAAAACCACCTCAGAACGTGTCATCCTATAGACCAATCAGCTTACTACCTATAATATCTAACATATTCGGAAGACTATTAGAGATGTTTCCAAATCTCCTGGCCCGTGAGATACGCGGCGAGATTTAAAACTATTTCGAAAAATAGACACGACGTTATACGTCGAGAAGAGAGCATACTACAGTGGAACAGGTGCATCGGGTGATTTATGTTATTCCCAAGAGCTTAAAAGAAGTGGTGAAGTGTATTGGCATCCACTTAGACAGACGTCTAACATACAAAGACCATATTTGGGCAAAACGGAAGCAACTTGGCTTCAAATTCAGAGAAACGTATCCATATGGGCATACGACATCCAACATCGAGATATTTGAAGATTCCAGTCGAAAACGCTTCGAACCATCACGAACGCCCCTTGGTACATACCAAATTATGTCATGCCTAACGATCTCAATTCTCAAGATGAAAACGGATAAAGAAGAAATCAAAAGCTACAGTGTCAAATACCACAAGAAACTACACCTTCATCGCAACAAATAGCTGTCAACCTCCTTGAGGACTCAACGGCACCTCGCAGACTGAAGAAATTCCACAGAAAATAGGGAAGTCAGGTCGTGGACCCGAACCTTCTACGACATCGACATGTAAGCTAATGCATTTACTAAATGTTTATTTTTAAACAGATTGTAAATTATTCAAATTTAAAAAAATTCCTATTTATTCTTCATTCGTTTTTCAGTAGCATGAGCGCATCTTATGCATTTAAAATATTAAAAATATCTATGGAAACATACGTTTAAATCAAATATTTTTGGAGCAGCGCCGCATAAATTCATTATTCTAAAGGTTTTCACCTTGAACCTCAAAATTTTTTTCTCGCGACGCTTTTTTTTGGCACACCACTAAGGGGTACCGTCATTTTTGTCTATACCAGGGCCCCACACGGTTCTCGGCGGCCTTGAGTTTTGAAATTATTTTTGTGTAAGTAATCTCCTTTGCAACTATAGGTACCTACCCAATCTTAGAGGAGGGACTAATTTTGTAGTTAATAATGCAGATGTAGGTACAAATTACTTTAGTAGAACTACTTAAGAAAAAAACCATCTTAAAGGTAAATACCGGTTCTTTCTGATTCCATTTTAGCTTGTATTTATTCTTGTGCTTTGGACCGCTGTAATTTTTTCTCGGCCATGGTCAAAAGACTCGCCATTCACCCCTGTCTGTAACCTACTCCACTCGTTTATCATTTAATTAATAAACAATCATTTGTTTACAAGTTGAAAGAACTTTTGGTTCAATGCTATTGCATTTTGGTTAAAATGATTAAAAATTTAATTAATTAAAAAATTCCGCTCTACTTTGCATTTTTATAAAACATGATTTTTATTAAATCACTAGCCGTTACCCGCAGCTTCGCCCTCGGTCTTTCACTTCTCGGTCATATTGAGGCCAAATCATTCACTGGGCCAAGTTGAACATATATGAAAAATGTTCAGCTGGTCGAGGCCCTTGTATATATCCCCAAGTCCATGTTTTATTTTTATTGAATACATTTGTTAAAAAAAATGTGATAAATTAAGAACCGCTCGACCGATTTTGTGCAAACTTCACATAAACCATCTGCTAAATAGTCCGAACAAAGCCTAAACATTTGGTTTGGATAGGTGAGCCTGTTCTTGAGTTATAAAATTACAACGAAAAGTGGCATTGATTTTTATATATATTTATAGATATTATAATAATTATTCGATCTGCAGTAGGTATTTGTGTCACAAAACTTATCAGATCGAAAAATGCACGTAAAATGTGACGTTGCCAAAATTTTATACCTATCTACCTTCTTAAAAGTTAACAAAAGCGTGCGATCAATTCGAAATTTAATTAACAAATTGTAGAACCTTCTGCATCATACAAAAATAAATGAGATTCCATTTCATATTGAACCTTTAATCAAATGCGACCCATTATCAATGATACCTATACATCTATTGTCCAGTGCATAGAAAAAACAAAAGAGATTGCAAATTCAAATAAATTGTCGTCTGATTTCGTTTTCGTGATTTCGTCTAATTCCGTAATAATTCAATACAGTGATTACAAACAGTGACGACAAGCAGCGATTAGCTCCACCCATCCGCCATTAGGAGGCAAAATTTTGGGCGGGTTTCTATGAACTCAACGGTGGTATCCTAGCAACATGCTAAATCCAAATAAAAATCACACGCTGATCAAAGGTAAATACAGTCAGGCCGCCATTAAGATGCAAAATATGCCACGGCGTTGATTGAAAATTAGTAAAGATAGACAACTCATGCAATAAGATGCAATTCATCCATGTATGTTTAGTTGAGTTTTTGTTTTTTTCTTTTGACTGTAAAGTAGCGCCATGGCCAAAATGTTATGAATAATAGTTCAATTTTCGCTACTCTGGAACTTAAAGAATTATAAAAAGCAATTAATTTCTATTATAAAATTTCTATACGATAAACATCGTTTCATTAGTTATTTCCCCCAAAATTATTTATTGAAAGTACAATTATTAAAAAGCACTTAACGAATCGCTTTTACAATTTCATAATTCATTTTAAATTAATTTACAAGTGCGTATACAGGGTGTCCCACTGCTGCGTAATCGGTCGATAACTCAATGTGGGTTGAAGATACAGAAAAAAGTTTCAAATAAAGGTTGCTTTGATTTGAATTGCGCATCTTTTAAAAATATTCTTATATCTACAGTATGTTGCATTTTCACGTGGCAGGAAAATGTCACTTTTTTTAAATGGCACACCCTGTATTTTTTTCTCTTAATGTATCGACCAACCATATTTATATCACGCCTGAAATTTTTTTTTAATATTGGATATG
This sequence comes from Pyrocoelia pectoralis, assembly GCA_036250285.1. Taxonomy (NCBI): domain Eukaryota; kingdom Metazoa; phylum Arthropoda; class Insecta; order Coleoptera; family Lampyridae; genus Pyrocoelia; species Pyrocoelia pectoralis. The sequence goes on along the minus strand of CM070075.1, from coordinate 74,440,685 downwards.
CGGTTGCCAAGTTATTAATTATTTTGTCAAAATTTGGTACAATTCAAGGTCGGACTATAATATTCATAACTAAGTTATTCTTCAGAAAAGGAAAAATTTATTTGACGAATAATATTGCCCTAATGTCGTGTTACCCTACAAAAAAAAACTAAGTGATTAATTTTATACTGAGTGTTTAAAATGAGAATTCAAACTTTGTGAACTTTAAATAGAATTTATACGAATATTTTAAATGGAACACCCTGTATTTTTATTTACCATCAAATTCTCGACAAAAAACCCTATTCAACGGTGTATTATTTCCTGGTATTATTTTTTGTACTTTTGTTAATATTTACGATTTTTAAAATTTCACGTAAAAAAAATTTGTTAAAAGTAATTTTTATTTAATTACTATTACAAAATATGTACCGTTTAAATAGTTGTTATCAACGGAAAAGAATAAAACTCAAGTCCTGTGACTATCTTAATTTCTAAATAATTAAAACAAGATTTGTAGTAAACGGTATTTCTCGAATTTTTAATAAACGGTGTTTCTCGAAAATTAAAATAGAAAATAAATACAATATCTCTCATTAAAGTGAATGTTCAAAATGTCTTCCACTTTGATCAATGCACTTTTGCAGCCTAACCCTAAATGATCTCACATTGTTTAAAGTCATATAGACTACAGGCCCGTATCAAAAATTGATGGGTCATTTGAACCACCAGGAGACCTATGTAGAACGATAGAAGGGCATAAAATAATAAGATTCAGCACTATGCCGTCACTTGTAAGCTGTCCAACTGAGTACAGGTGAGAATTCAAAAGTACAGGTAGACCGGGTATATTTTGGTCATATATTTTTGTACGGCATTCTTACAATCAATAGATCCATGAAAAATAATGAGAAAACGCTTAGTGCCGTACAAAAATATTGCGCCACAAAGTCGGAAAAATTTTTCATTTTCCGCCGATTTTCAGGGTAAATTTGGTCATTTGATTGTGTACGGCATCGGTTCCATACAGTTTCAATACCTCTTCTAATTCATTATTCCGCAACGCCGTACAAAAATCATGGTACAAGGGGAAAAGATCGAGGGTTGCAACCTCCTCTTTTCCGTGGTCCGGGGGGGTTATTTGAAAAAGTACGGCATCGGTTCCAAAACATTATCTAGCACTCAAAAGTACTATTAAAAATAATGCCGTCAAAAAATTATTGTTCATTTGAATGTATATCGATAATTATCTTAATTGATCGTATACTTCATTTATAAAGGGGGAAGGTCATTTGATCCTGTACGGCAACTTTTGTTTCAACATCACATTGCTAAAAACAATTGTTATATAATATTGCCGTTCAAAAGAAACTGTTCTAAAAAAAATTATAGAGAAATATAAAACATGCAATTTTTGAAATTATTTACAAAGTTTAAATAATAATAGATTAATGAAATATAGCAATTTTCTAGATATTATCGTTGTTTTAAATAGTATTTAGGTACATAAACCAGAAAAAAATAATGCCGTACATTTTAATGCAGACCATATTTTTTGGCTGATGAAAATGGCACTACCATTGCAGGGGTACTTTATGGTCATCTGATACTGTACGGCATTAACATATTTTTCAAGAGAACAATTGATAATATGCATTAATCATTATGCCCTCTATCTGAAGTGAAACGGTATGTATACAGGGTGTTTCAGACCACCCGTACCGCCCAAATATCTCGCGAAATACAAAACGCATTGAAAAAAGAAAAAATGTTTTAAGACTCTATTGTTTGATAGTAATAGGATGTCCCCACTCCCACCCACGTGGGGAGGAGAGGGGGGTAACTTCGTAATCTTAAATAGCACCCCCCCCCCCCCCTAGTTTATTATGCAGATTTGAATTCTGCGTTAGCAAATAGGAACTTTTTGTTTGAAACATTTTTTGAAGTTCGTGACAGATGGCGCTATGATCGCCGAAAGAAGTTTTTCCGATTACCTATATGCTAATTTGATGTCAGTTTTGTTAAGTGACAATCAAAAATGTTAATGCTTTGTAAAAGGGAAGAGGGGGAGCTTTATTAACCCCCTTCCCCTTCCCCTTCCCCTTCCCCACACCGCCACTTCTCCCCTAATTTTAGATTTAAACGTATCTCGAATGTCAATGTGTTCTTTACTCGTGAAATCAAAGTATTTCAATTTTTTTTTTTCTATTTTCCATCAAAGACAAACAAAATTTACAAAATTTAACTTCTTCAATCGTGGTATTGAACAGTTGTTTAAATCTAAAATGGTTGCGTTTTCCCATTCTAGGTTATGGGCCGTAGGGTTGAAGTGGCGGTGTGGGGAAGGGGGAGGGGTTAATAAAGCTCCCCCTCTTCCCTTTTACAAAGCATTAACATTCTCAATATATAATGTCTATTTTGATCATTATTACAAGTAAATTACAAATTTTTGAGTCAATGTAAACAATTATTTGATGAAGTTTGCTCGATTACATTTTTCTTACTGAGTTCTTAGAGCCTCCGAGTCAGCACTGCGTACAAGAGAAAGTCTCAATGCAGGTATATAATATAGATATGATATATGCCTACAAATGCTAAACGTCGGAACAGAACGTCGCTCTGTAAGCGATATACATAACCAGACTGTTCAACGAAAAGCGCCCAGGAGTATAGCGACTTCAGTGGTGTTATAACTCGAACAAACCATATATATTATTAAATGGGACTGTCTTTGCTACAATTTGATGAAAAAAAAAATCTTTTACACGCAGTCATTCGTTTGTTGTGACGTAATCGACCATTTTTTTAAATCGCACGATCTAATTTTTTTGTCTATTTTTGTAGAGAATTTTACGTACTTTTCATCTATCTAAACATTTATTACGATTTTTTTATTTATTTTTATTTATTTTTTTTTATTTTTTTTTATTTTCATTTTTTAATTTGTCAGTTCAACCTTAGAAGTGTTATACATGACATTTTTGGTGTAAAACAATTAGGCTACATAATATTTACATTACTGTGTTGCCATTTTAAGAAATTTTTGAGAAAAATGTAATAAACTAATTCGATTTAGTACGTCGTTACATCAACAGTTTTATAGAAACAAAATTATTACACATAATAGTTTCTTGCATTTTTCTCAAAAATTTTTTAAAATGGCAACACAGTAATGTAAATATTATATAGCCTAATTATTTTACACCAAAAATGTCATGTATAACACTTCTAAGGTTAAACTGACAAATAAAAAAAATAAATAAAAAAAAATAAATAAAAAAAAAATTAAAAAATCGTAATAAATGTTTAGATAGATGAAAAGTACGTAAAATTCTCTACAAAAATAGACAACAAAAATTAGATCGTGCAATTTAAAAAAATTGTCGATTACGTCACAACAAACGAATGACTGCGTGTAAAAGATTTTTTTTTCATCAAATTGTAGCAAAGACCGTCCCATTTAATAATATACAGTGTGTCTGCTTAAGTTCGCACCATATGGGAAACTTTTTTATTATTAATTTTACGAAAAAAAGTTATTCTTTATAAAAAGTTCTGCATGTTCTAAAATTTAAAATACAATCATCAGATATTAAATTTTTTCAGTCGTGTACGCGGTTTGTCAAAAAATATGAATTTTGCTCAAGAGTAAAGTACCTTTATTTTTGACAATATCGAAAATTGTTATTAAAAAAAGTTAATCAGAACTAAAAACCACGTTCGAATGTGCAATTACATCCTGCTAGTTAAAAATTTTTTTTACAACTTTTTCTCAATTTACTACCTACCGATAATGATACCATTTCCGTTCCATTCAGAATCCTCACTGCCAAACATTTCTTGATAATAATACAAATCATTTGTTTATCAGTGCATCCAAGATTTCACGTAACTGCACTTACATTTGCATTGTCATTGTAGACAAAAATAGGCAATCGTATCAGTATCGGTAGGTAGTAATTTGAGAAAATGTTGTAAAAAAAAATTTTTAACTAGCAGGATGTAATTGCATATTTGAACGTAGTTTTTAGTTCTGATTAACTTTTTTTAATAACAATTTTCGATATTGTCAAAAATAAAGGTACTTTACTCTTGAGCAAAATTCATATTTTTTGACAAACCGCGTACACGACTGAAAAAATTTAATATCTGATGATTGTAATTTAAATTTTAGAACATGCAGAACTTTTTATAAAGAATAACTTTTTTTCGTAAAATTAATAATAAAAAAGTTTCCCATATGGTGCGAACTTAAGTAGACACACTGTATATGGTTTGTTAGAGTTATAACACCACTGAAGTCGCTATACTCCTGGGCGCTTTTCGTTGAACAGTCTGTATATACATCCTACGCTCCTAAGCAGTAAGCAATATATGTACGGATGAAACATTTACATTAAAAAACAGAAGTGTTTATTATTATGATTACATACTGTTTTATTAATATGAACTTTCAGATTTGTACGGCATTGACTTTTCATAGACGAATGCATTAAATTCAAATAAATTATTTGAATGCCGTATAAAAAAATATCGTACCAACTATCACCCTAAAGTACATTTCGTTACATGGAATTTTCTGCACGTTTTTCCCCCTCTACTGACTGTTGGACTAACAAAAATGTACGGCATGTGAAAAAATGTTATCTATGCACAAAATACTTTCAGAATAAATTAATTTTATGTTGTGTCAAATGATCCGGACGGACCACGGAAGAGAGGAGGTTGCAACCCTCGATCTTTTCCCCTTGTACCATGATTTTTGTACGGCGTTGCGGAATAATGAATTAGAAGAGGTGCTGAAACTGTATGGAGCCGATGCCGTACACAATCAAATGACCAAATTTACCCTGAAAATCGGCGGAAAATGAAAAATTTTTCCGACTTTGTGGCGCAATATTTTTGTACGGCACTAAGCGTTTTCTCATTATTTTTCATGGATCTATTGATTGTGAGAATGCCGTACAAAAAAATATGACCAAAATATACCCGGTCTACCTGTACTTTTGAATTCTCACCTGTACTCAGTTGGACAGCTTACAAGTGACGGCATAGTGCTGAATCTTATTATTTTATGCGCTTCTATCGTTCTACATAGGTCTCCTGGTGGTTCAAATGACCCATCAATTTTTGATACGGGCCTGTAGTCTAATAGGATTTGGTCTTTTACACATCGAATCAGCTTAGACAGCACATTCTTTCATAAGTAGTATAGTACGTAATAAACAAAACATACGTGAAATTTTGTCAATGAGATAGGGAAGTAAAGTGTTTCTTATTGTACAAAATGGAAAACCGGAAATTTTGGCTTTTTCAAGTTAGACGCCTCTACGTCGCTGTCGTACCTATCACGTATACAGGGTGTCCACGACTGAGTGGAACATAGGGATAGGGAGAATACACACAATACGATTTTTGAGAATTAAGATAACAAAAATGATCAGGTGCTCTTAAGTCTTAATAATGTTATATAATATATAATATATTAAATATAATAAAATAAAGTTATACTTATATAAAGAAAGATCCTAACATAAATATTTAAATGGCATAACGCGCTTTAGGCTTATATTTGAATTAAGACTTTAAATTTTGCACCTAATAAATCCTTAGAAGCGTTAAATACATTATATACTACTAGTAGATATATATTTATTCATTTAAAAGTCCCGGGTTCAAATATTCTTTTACTGGCAACATTGTTTAGAATGTACACGAATACTAGCATAATTACAGAATTCTATCATAAAAGTCAGGTTACACACTACTTGAGTACGACGCCGACAGTAACGCCCCCTGATGCCCTCTACGACAATGGGGTCGCGTATTACGGTAAGGTTGTCTATCTTTATTTATATTTCAATCAACGGCCACGGGCAATCAAAATCGATACATCGCTTGTCGCCGCTGTTTGTAATAAAGTCACTGTATAATTCAAATACTATTTCTGCCACTCAACGGATGCAGGAAAAACTAGTAGCAAAGCTATAAACCTTTAAATAATATCCTCAAATTGTGTATGCAAGTTACCAACCCAGGGATCAGGGAGAAGTGATCCTGTGATCCCTGTACCAATCTAAAGTGACTGATTACTGATTAGTGATTTGTGTGTCCAGTGCTATATCAACATTCAAACGTGAGTTACCTATGCGCGATTCCTCGATCGAACGTAATTTACGTTTTTATTTAAAAAAAATATTAGTAGGTACATATTATTTTTAATTAACGTAATTTGCGATGATCTACAAAACGGTGACTTCCTTTCTTTTATTTATTATACTATACACATGTATTTGCGTTGAAATCTCTGAGGAACCGCACAAAAAGTTTTATGATGCATTTTGCGAAGCAGAATGTCTTAACAAGGTAAGTAAGTACATAGTTACTTTCTATTTAGTAGTGTTAGCGATTTTTACAAGCTAACCAAAATTTTCCCGACTTGAGGGACACAAGTATTAAAAGTTGATCATTATTCATTAGGTACTTATTACTACCATTTGCATATGTAAGCAGGAATATCGTATTAAGTATCTACGCATTATTTACTAGAAAGCTATAATTAGAATTTTTTGATACATACATATATAAAATTTCATAGAATTTGACGCAATTTTTTTTTATTAAAATGTTGTTTGGAAATTGCAAGGTTAAAAGGCAACACCAATTATTGGTATGGGGAATGATATGGCCTACTTGAATGTAAAAATAAAAATTTGTTTACTCCTCTTTGCTCTCATTTACAAGTATCTCTACTTTTGAACCTTACCCATGATACAATGAATAAGAGATATGATATTACTCAATGCTCATATTGCGCAGCTAGCGCTGACCGGGTGACGTCACAGCGAGGGTAAAAGGCCCGCGAGTGTATAATGTACGCGTACATTTTGGTAGATTTTTCATTGTTTTGTGTGTTTTTTTTTAAACTAAGCTTTTATTTTACATTATGATTGTATTTAAGTGGTGTTATTTTTATAATGGTACTAGTACATAACAATATAATGTTGGGAGTTACCAAGCGTGTAAAAGTTTGTCCCCCCCTCCAGGATTGTTATCAATGACTCATTGAACAACATTAGAGGGGGGGGGGGAAGTTGAACGGCCGCCATCTTGTCCACCATCTTGAAAATGCCCGCGAACCTATTTTTGGCTATATCTTAGCAACCGTATGTCCAAATCGAACGTACGTAGACTCTAATTGCACAGTTTTGTATTCCTAAGATAAATTGTTATATAACCGAAATTGATAATCCTAGCGGATTTAATGTTTTTGGGCTTAAAAGCTTAAATTATGGAATATGTAAAAAGAACGCTAAAAAACATATCACTTTTTATTTTATTATTATTAATCGTTTAGCTCTCGCTTTTATGAATAAAATGCAAAAACAATCAACAAAATCCGAGCACTGGTTACGAAAATATACAGGATTTAGGAATAGGTAGCGCGCACCTTTGCTGAGCACAATAATTGGTAGTTACAGGTCAAATTGAAAATTTCATAAGTTTGTTCTCTACAAAATATGCGAATATATCACTTGCGATATTCGCTAACAGCAGCCTACTTGCAAAAATCAACAACTTCTTCATAATTACAATAGTTTTTCCGAAAAATCTCAGTAACTATTCAGAATTGACCATACAAATTTCATATCTGTGGAAAGCTTATAAAAAAACGTAATCGACTCCTGAACAGAAATACAGGGTGTTCCATTTATAAAAAAAGAGTTATTCGACTTTTTGCGTTTCAGCGCACCCTGTATAGTGTGTGCATACATGGACCAAAAGTCGACTATTTATTAAAATTCCAAGTTATTCTAAAATTTTCTGTGGCAAGTTTTTCGAAAAACATCCATGGCCTACTGGGCAGTGATCCATCAAATATGAGCCTTTTTTCGAACAGAACGTTGAATAACGCCGAAACGGAGAGAGCTAGACCCATAATGACCTATACAAAGTGTCATTATTTTTTCATGTAAAAACTAATAATGTACAAATATACAGGGTGTCCCATTTAAAAAAACATAACTTTGGTTTACCACCTTGTATAGGAACATTCTGTATATAATCAAAATATTTTTATAATGTGCAGTACAAGTGTGCTTACTTGGCAGTGAAAACCGCATGTCGATATCTTGAATAGCAAAAAAGTTATGGACCGATCACACAGCCCTGGGTCACCCTGTATATATAACTGTTATATTTGTCTTTATACCTACTTAACACCAAACCATAATCATACGGTGTAATAGCGATAACCAGTGCAAAACTACTATCCAATCATATATTTTAGCCTTTGATACCAGACTTCCATTGTTATTTAATCGTTGTTTAAATTGGAAGAAATGAGCAACAAGTTGAACGGCTGGAAACCATCCTTGTAGGTAGCGTTGTAGCAGTCAATTCGGATGCAATTTTAATTTCTAAAAATTAATAAACGACTTGGAATTAGGAGAAGATGTGCTCTTCGACGACCAAGTTAAGAAATTATTTTTTCGTTCAAGATTGTACCTTCGAATGAAACATTTAAATAGACTATTAAAAGATGAGTCCAGATCAAGGAAAATAAGGTTTAATAAAATTATATATTAACATCCTTTGCCAATTAAGTACATTTTCTACCAAACTACAAACCAATAAAAGGACATAAATGACTTGATTACCACTTACCAGCAACAAACATGTAAAAATCGGTGGTATCGATGTATAAAAATTTACCGGAAGTAATATACTGCTTACATTTTGTTGTTGGTGTACAAAAATGCAGATTTTCATAAATTGTAGAGTAAATACTACACTCACCGTATTTAATACAACAGCTGAGCATACTTCTGTATGTCATTCATTTACCAGAGATTCACCCATTTGGATATTGTTGGTAATCGCGTAGTGATTGAAAAAAAGTCGGGTGATGGTCTGTGCGAGTGGCCATTTTGGAAAATGGACGCCATCTTTGATGTCTATTGAAAATGCAGTGCGTTGGCAAGTGAGGTGTCATTTTACATGTTTTAGGGTGCTGAACAGTGAACACGCTATAGACATAAAAAATATTTTTAACAAAAATGTAAATATATAATATACAGGGTGTTTCAGACCACCCGTACCGCCCAAATATCTCGCGAAATGCAAAACCCATTGAAAAAAGGAAAATTACGCCTAAAAATTTTTTTAAGGCTATTGTTTGATAGTAATAGGATTAGGATGCCCCCACTCCCATCCCCGGGGGGTGGAGAGGGGGTAACTTCGTAATCTCAAATAGCACCCCCCCAGTTTATTATGCAGATTTGAATTCTGCGTTAACAAATAGGAACTTTTTATTTGAAACATTTTTTGAAGTTCGTGACAGATGGCGCTATGATCGCCGAAAGAAGTTTTTCCGATTACCTATGCTAATTTGATGTCAGTTTTGTTAAGTGACAATCAAAAATGTTAATGCTTTGTAAAAGGGAAGAGGGGGAGTTTCATTAACCCCCCTCCTTCCCCACACCGCCACTTCACCCCCACGGCCCATAACCTAGGACGGAAAAACGCAACCATTTTAGATTTAAAAATATGTACATTTGTTTGTTTATTAGAGTCAGAATAAGGATCTTTGTATATTTTTTGGTAAGAATACAGTAAATTGAATTGAATTGAAAAATATTCAACAACGTGACAACGAAACTGATGGATTTCAAACAGGAATAATAGTCTGTAACACAAGTCAACACGAATTTTGAGTCTGGGTTCTGAATGTCTGATTTTGGTTTCTTCTAATGAAAGAAAATTATATTATATTCTTGGTAGTTCTTCTGTGTGTGTACGAACTTTCTTCTATTGTCCTCCAAATGTCATCACCCATCATGTTCTGATTATATTGTCCTTGATAACATTACTCAAAGTTCACCACATCTTGGTAAAAACATTCCCCTTGCTCTTCTGAATATACCTCCAAGTAGGGGAGGGGGGGTAAATAAAGCTCCCCTTCTTCGCTTTTACAAAGCATTAACATTTTTGATTGTCACTTAACAAAACTGATATCAAATTAGCATAGGTAATCGGAAAAACTTCTTTCGGCGATCATAGCGCCATCTGTCACGAACTTCAAAAAATGTTTCAAATAAAAAGTTCCTATTTGTTAACGCAGAATTCAAATCTGCATAATAAACTGGGGGGTGCTATTTAAGATTACGAAGTTACCCCCTCTCCACCCCCCGGGGGTGGGAGTGGGGGCATCCTAATCCTATTACTATCAAACAATAGTCTTAAAAAAATGTTTAGGCGTATTTTTTCTTTTTTCAATGGGTTTTGCATTTCGCAAGATATTTGGGCGGTACGGGTGGTCTGAAACACCCTGTATATTATATATTTACATTTTTGTTAAAAATATTTTTTATGTCTATAGCGTGTTCACTGTTCAGCACCCTAAAACATGTAAAATGACACCTCACTTGCCAACGCACTGCATTTTCAATAGACATCAAAGATGGCGTCCATTTTCCAAAATGGCCACTCGCACAGACCATCACCCGACTTTTTTTCAATCACTACGCGATTACCAACAATATCCAAATGGGTGAATCTCTGTTAAATGACTGACATACAGAAGCATTGTCAGCAAATGGACTAATTAGAAATATTAAGTTGCACTCTCGTAGTGACGTCATGCGCGGACGGTGTCGGAATTGGTATAACGATCATATCTTCTATTTATTGTATCATGAACCTTACCTGTGCCCCATTATAGAATACCTTTTAGTCAAAAAAAGTACGGATGTTTGAATACATTAAACATATAGATTAGATGAATGAACTTAAAATAATATTAATTATTTATGTATAACAAATTGAGCACGACCTTGTTATTAAAATAATTATAATTAGTAACATTTTTGACTACGCATGACTTTTGGTAATGGGTACCTTTCATGGCTGAGATCGTTGCAAGGATTACATGCATTCTTCATCATTTTTGTGTATTTCAGTGAACATGAAAAAAATTTTGCGAATCAGATGATTGCGTTACTAAACTGGGCAATGGTGGCATCCAGTAAACAATCATTATTTTGACAATTCCACTCAGAAAATTTCAACCAATTAGTTTGCACAATTTTGAATCATTCGACCAATTAGGAATGAATTACACTGACAATTACACTAGTGGTTTTTTCACTTTCAAATTCTAATCAACTATCGCACTATCGCAGTATCCGTGCCCGCCGTATAAATACATAGTTTGACATTTCCGAATAATTTATTGCATAATGTTTGTGTTATTTTAAGAATGAGTCCATTTACGAACGGATTTCTAAATTTCTTGTTCGTTAAATTGTCCTGCCGAATTACACTCGAGATTTGTATTTATACCAAGTAAATTTGTGTTGTTTAAATTCTAATCTGTTTCCTTTAGCAATTTGACTCGAAAAACTGTCAACCTAAAAATGCTCCACCTTCGGTGTCGCATTTTTATTGGTTGACAGTTTTTCTCGTCTAATTGCTAGGCAACAGATTCTTATTAAACAACCCAAATTTACTCGGTAAAATACAAACCTCTTGTGCAATTATAAGTGATAATTTATTACGACCAGGTGAAGAAAAACCTTTACACTTACAGGGGCCTCTTAGCGTAAAATGCGCACTGTTTCGAGCAGTTCGCTTTCTTTCCCTTGCCGTTTTCCATCTACCATCACTTTTACGTAGACTGGCCAGTATTTTGCATCATTGTAAGATTGTATTGTCTTCTTCCCACACTGAACATTAATTCGAAGAGACGCTGAAATTTACTTTCTACATACTTTTTTATCATTCCACTCATATTACCATGGGTATTCTTTAATTTTGTGCCATTTACTAACACAGAAGTCTACAGAAGTCTATAAGTCTATAAGTTAGATTTGTCGTGTGTAGATCAGTCGCGTGAACTGTAAGTAATTAAAATTGTAATAGTAATGCTTCATTTTCTTACAACTTACTTTTGTACCACATTAAAATTGAATAGGTACATAAACTTTACTTAGGTACTTTGGGTAATTTGGAAATTTGTTTCATTATCACTGTATAGGTTCTTTATTATTATTCTCCAGAGGGAAGTAATACACCACAGTTTCATTGAAATTGTTACTGTTTCACAAACAAAAATATTCCATAAAGTACAGAATTATCTTTAGTAGGTAACTAGTGGTGCACGATAAAATTAAATAAAAGTATGTAGTATTGATTATATTTCAGACACATTATTTTTAACGTAAAATTTGCGTAAGAATGTCAATCAATCAAACTACGCCCTTAACAAACCTCGTGCATATAATGTATCCCCTTGTTTACATATCAGCAGAACACGGGCACCTGTGACGTCACAAGCCCCGCCCACGTGGGCGACGTCATTTGACCTTGGGTATTTCCAAGGCCACGTAGATGGCGCTGTTTTGACCTTGGGTATTTCCAAGGCCACGTAGATGGTGCTGTTTTGACCTTGGGTATTTCCAAGGCCACGTAGATGGCGCTGTTTTGACCTTGGGTATTTCCAAGGCCACGTATAGATCGCTACTAAGCGAACCCTATTCCATTTGTGATGTTAATATTTCACAATAAAGCATTATTATTATTATTATTATTATTATATGGCGCTGTTTTGACCTTGGGTATTTCCAAGGCTACGTATATGGCTCTGTTTTGACCTTGGGTATTTCCAAGGCCAGTAGATGGCGCTGTTTTGACCTTGAGATTTGTTTCTGAACTCTGCGCATGCCCCACGTGATGGCGTTGTTTTCACCTCGTGGATGAATTTGAAACTACTTTGAGAGAACGACCTTGTGGTTGACCTCTAGGATGTCTTTGGGAACGACTTTGAAGATAGCTATAAAGGATTTTGTTGATTAAAGGGTATAAATTAAATGCCATCTAAATCAAATTATTTATTATACTTATTATGACGACGCTTCGCCACTCTGCGATGGCTTTTTCGAGTCTAAAATAAAGAAAAAAAAAGAAATTTTATATAAACATAAATAATTTTGAAAATGAAATTATGAAGGGTGGTATGTGGCAAGGGGGAGGATAAATTTAGGTCATATAACTTACCAAGTTTAAAATCATATTAAAAAAACACATATAATATACCTAATATAAAATTCTACAACAAACATACGTAGGTATATTTTCTAAACATGTGTAAAGAATAAGTGAGGTTGGAAGGGAATTGTATATGGATCAGCCAGAAAATGTAAAAGGAAAAGAGTTTTCATAGACAAATTAAAAATTCTTTTCATTATTATGTATGACGCTTACATTAATATTTTTTTTGAGTTTTATGAACTTCGACTTTGTTAAGATTTCTGTCTCATACCATCGAAGCTTGTTGTTTAAAAAGAAACATACAAGTAGGTATTTTTAATTGCAATTAGCATTTAACCTTATTCATACAACAACCCTGAGTTATTTTATAAGAATGTTAAAAAGTGTATGTAAATTAAGAAATAAGAACGGTGGCAATTTGAAATTTAAATTTTAAATAAATCATGTACTTAGTCTCTATTGGTCGCTATACAGGGTGTCTCACGGTGACCGTCGGTTAGAAGTATATCAAGAACTGTAAAAGCTAGAAATTTGAAATTTTGCACATGCGACATGGAGTGTTTAATCTATTAAATAAAAATATTTTCCAAATGGCAGCACTTCCGGAAATACCGGAAGTGAGCATCAACTTCTTTATTTTAAATACAAACCAGGCATTTTTTTTCACATTCTGATGTGTCATAAAATGTTTAGAAAGTATGCTTAAAATAATCGGCGTATCAATTTTGATTGTTGAGAAAAAAATTTTTTTTCATTGAAAAATGTCAAAATCTTGTTTAGGAAATAAAATTGAAAGTCGAAAGTGGTAAAAGTTAGGGAAATGGGATTTTACGTTCTCAATGTCAAAAGATTGAGACACAATTGTCTGTAATGGATAATAAAAAATTGCCCGCGGTTAAGTATCTATTTGACGTTATTTCCAGACTTAAGAAAAACTTTTAAAAGTCTCTTTTTTTAAATGGAATGCCTATTTAATTATCGGCCCCTTCGATGCAGAAATAAATTTCCTTTAAATTGATATACCATGTTCCTATACCTAAAATCAATGATTACAGAGTTATTTACATTTTTCTAATAAAATTTATAATTACATACTTTACAAAACATGGTTGGCTTTGAAAATTTTCAAAAAATGTTTATTCAATTGTTTCTTATGATGACAGTTGTCAGTTAGCTATCAGTTTGAAAGTTTACGCTACATTTACGTTTGTTATCAGTGTTATCTGTTTGAATTTTGATTTTTGCGCTTAATATTTGTTTTTAATTGGGAAATATGGAATACACAAACGCTGATATTCTAAATTTGTTTTACACTCATGGCGAGTCTGCTCGTATTACTTTTCGGACCTGCAGAACCTTTAACTATTGAATAAAGAATCACTCGACACTTTAACGAAAGATATCCGCATTTATCTACAATGACAGAACGAAAAATCAGGATGATTGAAAAGAATTTTCTAAATTTGGGCGAAGTAAATGCGCCACGAAGTTTGGCAAAGCCAATTGTCCCCAATGACGCTGCAGAAACCAATGTATTGGGATATTTTAATGTTTTCCCTGAAAGTTCTGTTCGTTTGGCGGAAAGAGACCTTGGATAGTCAAGAAGTTGCATAGATAGAATTTTAAATAATCATAAAAGCATAAGAAACATTTGAATAAAAAATTTTTGAAAATTTTCAAAGCCAACCATGTTTTGTAAAGTATGTAATTATAAATTTAATTAGAAAAATGTAAATAACTCTGTAATCATTGATTTTAGATATAGGAACATGGTATATCAATTTAAAGGAAATTTATTTCTGCATCGAATGGGCCGATAATTAAATAGACATTCCATTTAAAAAAAGAGACTTTTTAAAGTTTTTCTTAAGTCTGGAAATAACGTCAAATAGATACTTTACCGCGGGCAATTTTTTATTATCCATTACAGACAATTGTGTCTCAGTCTTTTGACATTAAGAACCTAAAATCCCATTTCCCTAACTTTGACGACTTTCGACTTTCAATTTTATTTCCTAAACAAGATTTTGACATTTTTCAGTGAAAAAAATTTTTTTTATCAACAATCAAAATTGATACGCCGATTATTTTAAGCCTACTTACTAAACATTTTATGTCACATCAGAATGTGAAAAAAAATTGCCTAGTTTGTATTTAAAATAAAGAAGTTGATGCTCACTTCCGGTATTTCCGGAAGTGCTGCCATTTGGAAAATATTTTTATTTAATAGATTAAACACTCCATGCCGCATGTGCAAAATTTCAAATTTCTAGCTTTTACAGTTCTTGATATACTTCTAACCGACGGTCACCGTGAGACACCCTGTATGTTTAAAAATAGATACCAAACTAAATTTTCATTATCCTAAGCACGAGAATCAAAATATCTGGCTGTGTGTACAAACCCGATAAGTACATCCAAAAGTGCAACTCAGTCATACTTTGGATACCATCTACATTTAGTCCATAATTTTCTGCTCAATACTCATAACATTGATATTTTTCAGTTTAACAACATACAGTCATTCATGGGCGATGGCTAGAATAAAGAAAATTACCTCAGCGCTATCCCCAGATGATATCGAGACACTCATTCATGTACCCCGAACTTCTCACTCGTACATTGTCTACTCAAACAGAACAACACAGCAAAGTTAAGCTGTTATAAGCACAAACTGTGAAACAACAAATCAATTTATGACTTAATTTCACAGTTTGTACAATGCACGTTCATCATCATCAATCATCTAAAATAGTATATGTATATTAGAGGTATTATTTGAAACATTTATTGTACAATTAAGTAATTTATCAGTGTCACCAAGATCAGATTGGCAATAAATGGTTATTATTGTTATTATGTCATTTGACAAATGTGAAGATTTAAGATCATATTAATTTAGTAAATCTAATGGGGCGCAGTTCATTTTTTATTTCTAAAAATAGTAATTTATGACTTAAATAGGTTCCCGTGCAATCAAGGTTAGTCGCTTTTCTTCCTTTGTCAATTTTTAAGGCTCCATGTCCCCAGCCCCCCCTTTATTAAAAGAAATGATTATAACCAATTTAAAATATTGTTCACGTTTTGTACCGTTTAGTTCTAAGAATAAGAAGTTTTGTTCTAAGCGTAACATATGAACTGAGAACAAATTGAAATTGGGGGGGTCTGCGACACGTGATCCCCCCCGACTTCATATTTTAAAAAAACTTTTAGCCTACAATTTTGTAGTGGTGTTGTACTGTTTTGTTCTTATATATTATAAAGTTTTGTTCTTAAACCATTTGAACATAATATGAATATTAAATTGGGATGGGGGGGGGGGGGAGACACGTAAGCCCCCCATTTGGCTTTTTCAGTATTATGTATTAATTGTGTCTGGTATTATTATAGAAGCAAGATTTTGTTCTAGTTTTATGCTTTTTTGTTCCACTATTAGAGAGTTTTGTACTTGTACCGTTTCATAATTAAACGTAATTCAAACGCTGCAAACATAACCGGCTTTTCACTTATTTTCTTTTATTTTTGTTATACCAATATATTTTTCTAGTTTTGTAGGTACAGTTTTTTTCTTTTATTTAACAGCTTCATTATTAATCAATTGATCAATATAACCCATTCTAGAAATAGAGGGAACTAATTTCTAATACTAATCTTATGATCTAACCTTTATATTGACCTCACTTGCTATCTTTGTCATATGTTTACTATAAAATACGGCTTCAATAATCGTATAGCCATTGAAAGTGCAATGTTGTACATTTAGGAATTCATTCCGGTCAAAATTTGTACACAGTCCTTATAATTTTAGATAAAATAATAGTGTTAGAAAAAAACTGTACAAACAAGTCCCACTGCGAAAATATAATTGAGCGCAAGTCCCACTACATTTAATTAAAAATCTACTTGACCGCAAGTCCCACGGCACGGGTTTTTTATATCTCCAAATAACTTTATTTTTCGATTCTCCACGTAGGCAATTAATTGCCCTTTGTTACGAAAGAAGTTAAAAGGAAAATGGAAAGACCAGCCTTTAGAATAAAAAGTTCACATCTACACATAATCGCCACTCATCCTTCATGATTTTGTATGGTTTGATAGATTCAAAAAACTTATTATAAGCTAAGTAGGCATAATTTCAAACAAAGTCAAGAGTACCTACGCAGGTCTCTATGCGATCATAATCATACTTTCCATAAAATATTGAATACTATTAAATAATGCACGGGTAATTTATAAATACAGGGTGGCCCATCGAAAGCAATCCCGCAAGGTTTACGGCTTTGTATGTGAAATTTTAAAAAATCCTTGCACCCGCATACTTTTATTTTCAGGCGGACATCACATTAATTCCATCACTCTAACTTCAACCCCTTAGCGGGGGCGGCATCTACTCTTATTTTTTCAAATGGGAAGGGGTGTGTTGGGACACATCTTTTGAAAGGGGATTAAATTTTCTTCAAAATCGCGCTTCGTTTTTTAAATTTAAGCTACGCGTCGCCGAGCCATGGAATTTCCAGCATTTCACTGGATCTCTTATCTACAAATAGGTTTGTGAACAAAAAGTAGTTGATGTCGAGTGACCTGCGGGATCACCCGATTTATCTCCCCTTGATTTCTTTTTGTGGGGATATTAAAAATTTATGCCACCCAGCCTGGATCCTTACAAGATTTACGAAACCCAATCACTAATGAATACCAACGAATAACACCCGATATTCTTCACAATGTCCGGTAACATTTTCCACAATCGCTGTACTATTGTATGGAGGTGAACAACGGACATTTTCAACACTTAATGATGGAATAAAAGTATACGGTTCTGAGGATTTTTTTAACTTTCACATTCAAAGCCGTAAACCTTGCTGGACTGTTTTCAATGGGCCACTATGTATAAATAATCGCACATGTCGACTGATATATTTCTATGCATTCCGCAAACATTTAATGATGAATACTTTGCCACTTCTCTTATAACTGACAGAGCAGAAGAATCTGAACTAAATCGAAATTAAAAATCAAAACTCCTACATCCTACGTTATAAGAAGATGAAAGAAAAGAAAAATGTGTGCATTAAAATACGAAAATAAGATTAAAATAACAAAACGTAAATGTGGACAATATACTTCAAAAAAGCTGAAAAACTGCTGAAAACGAGGAGAGAAAGTTCCAAGAACCAATTTTTTGTTCGGGTTGTGGGCACTGACCTGTAGGTCAGTGGTTGTGGGGAAGAATTGATTGATGCATGAAGCACCTTTCCGTTATTCAATATAATAGATGCGCATTTTTGCAGGCAAGTGTTCGCAAGGGTGTTTTGAAAAAACGTTTTCATTTGACATTTTTTCTTCAATATCATCCAGTTTCTTATCAATCGCTCTTTCCGGGAAGGCATGAAATGAAAATGAGGTTCAACTAGCAAGACGAATGAAAAAATAAAAAAATTAGCAGAATTACATGTTTTTACTAATTAATATTACAATTTATTCATGAAAAGTGCCTCACGATAATGCGCCCGCCATTATATGTACCTACCTACCATGGGAGGACGACGCTTTACCAACATTGAATAGATCGTCAGAACTGTTGAAGAAAGAGGTTCTTCCAAGATTGAAAAATAACTAAAAATTACGTCCAAAGGAACAAAATTAAAAATCAATTTCTAAGCACACACCAGATGAAGTGTTGTTACCGTCATCACTGTCAACCAAATTGGGCAATTAGTTAATATTGTTTTTCTCAATAACCTTATAATAGCTCTGGAGAGTGGTTTAAATGCTTTTGTTACTTAATAATTAGAAGGGGTAAAGAAACTCCTCGCCGAATGGTACAAATCATAAATACATATTTGCACCTATTTTTAAATAATACTTTGACTTTGTTTAGGATGAACATTCTCGATGCTTTTCTCGATCTTGCAACTGTTCTTCAAAGCATCACCAAAATAAAACAGGTACGTATGTACTACGTACTGTGCGAATAGGATTTCTGCATGAATTCAACATTCTCTCGTTACAGAACTTAGTTTCCAAGGAAAAGACAACTTACAAATTGAACCTAAATTATTGTGCAAAACCCACAATTCGATTGCTTTGGAATGGGAAACTACCGAATTGTTAATTTTTTTATTAGAGATTAGGGACAATGGTACTGCATGGAAGAAAGTGAAAACGGTACGATTATTACGATAAATTATCACTTTGTCTATTGTTTCACCATATTTTCAATTCTTGATTTCTAATATACAATTGTGATTTCTCTAAACAATTAATGAATAAATTCAATAACATTGAAGACAAATTTTTGGTGGAGCACGTTGATTTTTGTTTCCAAAATTTCTCTGCCGGTTTAAAAACCTTTTTTTTGTCGAAATTTGTAATTTTTAAAATAGAATGTGCTGTACTTTTCGTATCTATCCGTCTGTCTATTTCCATGCCATACTAAGTATGTGTTTCGAAAAATGTGCGGATGGAGCACTTAAATTTTCTTGAAGACGGGCTTTTCAAGGAGAGGTCACTATAGCAAGCAAAGGTAACCCAATACTATGACAAACTTAAAACAAAAATCGACATGCTTCAAGAATTTGGCAATTTTTTTAAATTTATTCCAGTTAAAGTCAACACACTGCAAATCAAATTACCTAGGTTGAAAGTTACTTTAGTTAAAGGGCATAGCCGTATAAGAAGGCGAAAGTCACCCCTTTGGGACTTTGACCGGACCAAGACCCCTAAATTTTCAGCCCGCTGGGGCGCCGCTAGCTCTAAAAAACGATTTTTCAGTATTTTTAGGATATCTCAAGCTGAAGATAATATTATTGCATGCGGTTTGCGGCGTTTGAAAGAACATTCATCTGCCTCATTGTGGATTTTTTTTTTCAGATTTTTCGCCCCTATAATAGAAAAATGGCGGCCATTTCAATATTTGTAACGCGCCCAATGGCTGAAAAATCTGAAAAAAAATCCACAATGAGACAGATGAATGTTCTTTCAAACGCCGCAAACCGCATGCAATAATATTATCTCCAGCTTAAGATATCCTACAAATACTGAAAAATCGTTTTTTTGAGCTAGCGGCTCTCTAGCAGGCTAAAAATTTAGGGGGCTTGGTCTTTTTTGATCCCGAATCGAATGCCCCAAGTTCGGTCAAAATCCAAGATGGGGGAATTTTCGCCATCTTATGCGGCTATGCTCTTTGGGGAAAAACTTTCAACCAATCGATTACTTAAATCAAATTTCCCTACTCATTATTGTTTTTTAATTGTGTATAGACTAGCTGTTTGAAATGGAACATAAATTTGTTAAAACCGAATAACGACTACCAAGTGAGATTATGGGGAATATCTTCTACTGCGGAAATATTTGGACCTTACGAATCACCTTGGATTAAAACCACACCCATCAATTATATCCCTATTCAGGTCCCAGAATTAACGATAATTGAAACTCGACTAATTGGGAAACGTTATACCGCTTTAATTGAATGGAAGCCAGCTGAAGGTTTGTGGAAAGACTCAACAGTATTGAAGTCATGCCCATTAGCAAACCCAATCTTGGCACGACTTCATCTATATATTTATATGAGCTAATAACACTTTCTTCAAGATCGTTCGTGTTTTTACAACCTGATGTGGTACGGTTGCGATGAGATTAGTATGCAAAATGCACAAGATCGAGAAATTAGAGAGGTAAATTCCACACGATCTTCGCAATTATAACTCTTATTGAACAAACAGATCGACACCCTGTTCCGGTATAACATAACAAATCTTGAACTTGAAATGAAATACACCATCAAAATTAATAGCATAAGTGGAACTATGATGCGTGAGAGTGACAGCACAAAAATTACTTACCATACACCGACTTGTTTACAAGAATTCAACAGCTTAGATGTTTGCGGTAAGCAGTACAATATTTTATTACTTACATCCAGTTCAAAGGACAGGGTTGCAGCTCCTCCTGCACCAGAAAATTTGGAAGCCGAGGAAGAACTTGTGAGCAATAGCGATCATTTAAACGAAACTTATAATGTTCACGTGACCTGGTCAAAACCCGTTTTAATTCCGGACAACTACACAATCGCGGTGATGTCTTGGAATTCAAGTACTCCATACAATTCAAAAGTTGTCGATGGGGTAAGTAATTGAATTATATTGGACATTTTGTAATAATTACTATTCTAGAATGAAACCTCCGCTATTTTATACGATTTACCCTTAAATATAATATATATAGTGTTCATTAAAGCTTCATCCAAAGCAGGAGAGAGTGTGACAGATATTGCAAAACAATTAATCAAACAAGTACCCAACAGCAGTGGCTGCTTGTAAACTGCGTAGAAGGTAGTGCTGTGATAGTGCCAAACTGTTTCCCCCCCCCCTCCCCCCATCGGTTTTATAATTACAAATCTTTTGTTTCCATATTTTTGACGCTCACTGACAAGTGCCCCCTACATTAATTATGCATTAATTTTAAAACTTTAACTTTCAATGTTATCGCAGAGAAAATGTTAAACAAAATTTTTGAATTGTAAGTAAACAATATCGAATATTTGAAAATTATTTGTAATCCTAAATATCTTTTCTTAATAAAAATTTTCGAAAATTATTTTTGTGATAAACCTCGTATACGACTAATACAATTTAATCTTTGATGGTTGGATTTTGAGTTTTAGAACATGCGGAACTTTTTATAAAGAATTAATTTTTTGGATAAAACTTACCCGAACAGTACACATGGAAAACAGAAAAAAGCATGTTTTTCGTCACATCACAACCGCGAATCAGGCCCGTGCGTGCGTTTTCCTAAGTAACAATTTCCTTTGAATAAGCAGTTATTGAGGAACTTAATTAATTATTTTTTAGCGACATCTATTGAGTAATAGAACGTGGTCGTGATTCTTTGCGTTATAGTTCAGCATTTCTGCAATGAATGGTGCCAATGTCGAAACAAGTTAAACACGATTCAAAAGGTTGCACCCTTGCACCTACAAGTAAAAGTCTTTTATTAGTTTTATTTATGGTTGGATGGTTGCACCCTACTCGAACGCATTAAAATTTTCCTTAAATGTAACCTTGAAATTAGTGCATTGCAAAGAATAACCCATTTTAAGTATATGTTATAATTTAGGTATATTAGGCCCTGTTCTTTATATCTCTGAATAACTGAATTTTGAGAATGCTTTCAAAATTTTATAATTACATAATTATACGTGTAAATTTTGCATGTTATATTTTCAATAGAGTACACTGTACAAAGGTTACGAACGAATACAATATTGTCTAATAACTAAAGTTTACCCTGCAACTATACAGAATGAGAATCTTGTATCTATACAAAATCATTGATTATCAAAATGCAATTTTACGGAGTAAATGTTAAAAGATAAAAACTATTTTGATGTAAAATTTTTAAATACGAGGGTTGTTCTTTTTCCAGTGGGCCTATCTGCATAGGGTAACTTTAAATATGTTCAAGTATATTAGTCAACTGTCACTGTCAAAAAACAACTAGCTTAAACTCTAATATGTAGTTATTTGTAAAACTAGAGAAGAAAGTTATGCTTTTTTCAATTTGATCTCAAAGCTCAAGAAACATTTTCTTCTCGTATTTTACCCACATTTTTTTCTAAAACTCCATATAATTAAAGAAATATTCATGAAAAAGTAAATGTTGACGGTTTACTGAATTCTTTTGTTTTCCTGCAATAAGTAAAAGTAAATGGTGTTAGTAATACCGTTTACTTTCATTTCTAGAGAGGATAATGTAACTTTCTTCGCTCATTTCATTAAAGAAATAGCATATTAATCACGAAGATGAGTTTGCCACACGAGCCGCAGGCGAGTGTCATACATAATCTTTGTGAGTAATAGCTACTACATGCGAGTAGAATACGATACTTTTTCTACGACTTGCTTTTTATAGAGCGATAATACTTAATATTCAAATATAGGTATAGTTGTCAAGCATCTTGGCACCAAACGTCAACCGTCAATCTATCCAGATAAAGCACACCTTTTTAAAATATCGCCTAGCAACCCTTAGGTAAATTTAAAAAAACACATTCATCAATCGCGTGATAATTATTACATTTTATTGGTGATTTTAGGGTTTCTTTGTATATGTAGACGCTCTTGAACTTACCTTTTTTGATCATAACTACATATCAATCGTTATAAAATAGATTATTCTTAAAAATATGCATAATAGCGCTTATAATAATGTAATGTCACTATGTCACTAGGCATGAGTCATATGATTAATTGAACCCGTGAGTAAAAAAAAGCCTGTGACTGTGAGTAATGAAATATTACTCGTGGGTAGGTGATAGGTGTTATTATCTATTCAAAATTAGCGATTAATAAGCATATTATTAAACAGTAGTAGAAAAATACTATTTTAGAAGTTTTAGAAAAAACAAATTTTGTTGAGACAAATCATAGTCACTTCTCTGTTCAGTGAGCCTATCTAGCAGACTATCATAGTCTGAAGAGAACAGCCCTCGTATATATATTACATGACATTCCTTAATTAATTATGATGTAAAGTTATTTTGGTAGGTATATAATGTATAAACAAATCACAAATGATATACAAACTTTAATATTTTAAGTCTAATAAGAATGAACCATAAATGTAAAGCAAATTTAAAAAGCTAGATTTCGTATTAAACAAAATCAAATTCAATACCTATTACACAAAATGCAAATTTCTTTCCTCAACTGCGTCTAAAGTGGCTAAAATGAGAAGGAGACACTGACGTCATTAGGTCGTTTACCTCTTCCAAATAATGGTGTATAGGAAGATATTATTTAGGGGTTTGTAATTGGGCAAATAAGCGCTAATAACTGTTACAAATATCGCTGAAAAGCAGTTTTTATGAAATATACGTAAAATTCGAAATGGTCATAATAAAATTATTATGTAGTAGGTATGTAGGTAGGTATATCCGAAGAAGGAATATTAATGAAAAAATTAAGTTTTGTTCGTAATCTCTCAATAATTAAATTCAATTAAAAAAACCATGTATATTATTATCAAGTGCAACTTGCAAGGACAATCATTCTTATTTTTATCTAAAAGCGACTCCTCAATAGATATTCGTTACGTTATAATAAATACAAGAATATTATTTATGGAAAAATAAGCAAAGATCAAACATCGAAATCGAAAGCTGCTGTGGTTGAAAATGGCTGAAAAACTTTAATTGTTATAGAAGGGTTGGAAGAATGGAAAGGCTACTAATAAGTATGTGGCAATTATATAATTGCCAAGTTTATTACTTTTAATAATATGACGGTGATGACGTTTCGCCCTGTACGGTGCAGGGCTTTTTCAAATAAATAAAACTTATGTTTAACAAACTCAAATTTAACTTCTAAAATTATAAATGGAAAAAATGGAGGGAATTGACACCTTTTAGTTTACTCTAAAATTAAAATAACCCTTGTTTGTGTTACTGTAAAGTGGTCATTTTGACTGAGTGAGATGAAAGTATGGAATTCTAGTGCCTAACTGAAATGGATGTTGTATGACGAATGGGACAATTTATTACGAGACGTATATTAAAAACCATTTGAAATAAAGTTTACAGTTATAGTCCAAGAGCTGGCTGCAAAAAAGCTGGCCTATCGAGTAGGTAACAGCATGAAATGATTTTTAAAAGATAAAATCTTTGGCTGCCTGGGCGGAACTTGTGCAGAAATTCGCCATGCCCTCTCTCCTGAATATTTTTTGACACGTTACTGTACCTATCGAGTAACAGCATGAAATTACTCTTAAAACATAGCTTTTATACAGTTAAAAAAGAAAAAAGTTGTCTGCCTTGTTAAATCTTGTGCTATACCTAGGCAGAAAGCTTTTTTGAATTTTTTTTTTGGCACGTTTCTGTACCTATCGAGTAACAGCTTCAAACTATAACCAAATTATAGTTTGAACATAACTCTATAAGAAAAATCATGGCTTGTGATGTAACAGACACCAGTTTCGCGCGCTTACCTAAAAGGTACACCAGCCACATACGAATATCGTATTCACCGCCATCTTACCCTACGTTGTGTAACTACTGCTGATGTCGCTTATCGAGACCTGTGAAATGGTAGGAAGTAGGGAAACAAACCAACAAAGAAAGTGAACGTTTATATTTTTACTGCCCCAAATAAATAAAAGAAAAAAAAACAAGCAAAATAAAACAAAAACACATTCTAACAATTTGCAGGAGCTCGTTTAAAATCAAAAAGGAGAGTGCCGAGTTCACCTAGGGCTACCGAGGGAAGAATGGCAAGAAACCCTCGGTTACGTCCTCATGCAATTAAACACAAAATAAACCATAGTACCCCGATGAGGTGCGAGAGACACAATAACGTTAGCAAGAGCAAACACTGAAACCAAATAGCAGCGGCAATTGAATTCAGTTATCTGTTAAGGTATAAAATACAAAACAGACAATAGGTAATCAAGGCCACGGTTCACTATGTACAGTCTGTAACACTTCCTCCCTTGCTCTCGACTACTACTACTACTACATTCGGAAGACAGGTATTAAGTACATATAAATGGTTAGTTATTCGAACCCCCTCCAATTCGAAATGAACACGCAGCCCTGGATGCGGTGCTTACGGTTAGAGTTGTATTTCGAGCACGAGTGCTAAAATGCTATTAAAAGCCCAGCAGTCGACTCTGACACGGGAGAAAAAAACATCTGGCTCAAGAAAAATCCAATTTAAATAATTACGGCGAGGTAAAACTTAAGAAAGTATGTGCTTTGATTAAGAAATATCTTACGCCAACAAAGGAGATAACAAAGCTATATTGTCATATATTTAATAATAAGAATCCAAGAGCTACGGGGAATCCGATAAAGTATTATTTTCAAAATAGAAGAGCTCCAGTTGTGATCCATTATGTAAGAAGTTTAGAAGAGTACGGAATTCTTCCACCATGTAAAAGAAAGAAGGAAATGTTACCTTATCATTGGAAAGTGTACTTGCACCCCAACAGCACGTCTCAGGTTAGTAATTTGTTATTTACTCATTCGCAACTTTGATTATTGAATACTGCCTCTGGTAGCGAGTTTTGCAACTACTGTAAGAAGGCTAGTTTCAGAAATTCAGTCTACATATAAATTAAAAATAGTATAGGAATAATTGTAACTGTGGCGATTTTTACCAACCTGGCTAGGTCGAAGGAATTTCTGAAAGGTCCTTAGTAACCCCCACTATTCCAAAGCAGTCAGAAGTAACTAAATTTTCATGAATAAAAGGGTTGTAAATGCAGTACCTAATGTAGTTTTAAAGTTTTGAGATGTTAGGAGCACATAATCAAAATCTAAATTTAAATTTTCGCAGTATTACAGTTTTTTCAGAATATCTCCCAAAATATAAATTATACTGAAAAAGTTATAGGTATTTACCTTTTTCAAAGTCGATTAAATTTGCTGTGTAGCCGCAGTAACTGGAAGAACTGGGACCGTTGGTGCTGTTGAACACAACACTGTAAACACTAAAAACCACATTTTTGATTCGATTCTAACTTGTAATTTTTTCTCGGCCATGATGGTCAAAAGACTCGCCATTCACCCCTGTTTGTAACCTACTCCACTCGTTTATCATTTGTTTACAAGTTGAACGAACTTTTGGTTTAATGCAATTGCATTTTGGATTAGGTAAAATGATTAAAAAGTTAATTAATTAAAAAATTTCGTTCTACTTTGCATTTTTATGGAACATGATTTTTATTAAATCATATTATAATAATTATTCGATCTGCAGTAGGTATTTGTGTCACAAAACTTATCAGATCGAAAAATGCACGTAAAATGTGACGTTGCCAAAATTTTATACCTACCTACCTTCTTAAGTTAACAAAAGTGTGCAATCAATTCGAAATTTAATTAACAAATCGTAGAACCTTCTGCATCATACAAAAATAAATGAGATTCCATTTCATATTGAACCTTTAATCAAATGCGACCCATTATCAATGATACCTATACATCTATTGTCCAGTGCTATATCAACATTCAAACGTGAGTTACCTATGCGCGATTCCTCGATCGAACGTATTTTACGTTTTTATTTAAAAAAAATATTAGTACATATTATTTTTAATTAACGTAATTTGCGATGATCTACAAAACGGTGACTTCCTTTCTTTTATTTATTATACTATACACATGTATTTGCGTTGAAATCTCTGAGGAACCGCACAAACAGTTTTATGATGCATTTTGCGAAGCAGAATGTCTTAACAAGGTAAGTAAGTAGTTACTTTCTATTTAGTAGTGTTAGCAATTTTTACAAGCTAACCAAAATTTTCCCGGCTCGAGGGACACAAATATTAAAAATTGATCATTACTTATTACTACCATTTGCATATGTCAAGCAGGAATATCGTATTAAGTACGCATTATTTACTAGAAAGCTATAATTAGAATTTAATAGTATTTTTTGATACGTATATAAATTCCATAGAATTTGACGCAATTTTTTTTTTATTAAAATGTTTGGAAATTGCAAGGTTAAAAGGCAACACCAATTATTTATTGGTATGGGGAATGACATGGTCTACTTGATTGTAAAAATAAGAATTTTTTACTCGAGAAGTAATACTCTTTGCTCTCATTTACAAGTATCTCTAATTTTGAACCTTACCTGTGCCCCATTATGGAATACCTTTTAGCCAAAAAAAGTACGGATGTTTGAATACATTAAACATATAGATTAGATGAATGAACTTAAAATGATATTAATTATTTATGTATAACAAATTGAGCACGACCTTGTTATTAAAATAATTATAATTAGCAACATTTTTGACTACGCATGACTTTTGGTAATGGGTACCTTTCATGGCTGAGATCGTTGCAAGGATTACATGCACTCTTCATCATTTTTGTGTATTTCAGTGAACTTGGAGAAAATTTTGCGAATCAGATGACTGCATTACTAAACTGGACAATGGTGGCATCCAGTAAACAATCATTATTTTGATAATTTATTACGACCAGGTGAAGAAAAACCTTTACAGGGGCCTCTTAGCGTAAAATGCGCACTGTTTCGAGCAGTTCACTTTCTTTCCCTTACCGTTTTTCATCTACCATAACTTTTACGTAGGATGGCCAGTATTTTGCATCATTGTATTGTCTTCTTCCCACACTGAACATTATTCGAAGAGACGCTGAAATTTACTTTGTACATACTTTTTTTTTATTCTACTCATACTATGGGTATTTACTACGTTTTCAGGAAACGTTAGGACCTTACCGAGTTTAATTTTGTGCCATTTACTAACACAGAAGTCAAGGCTATAAGTTAGATTTGTCGTGTGTAGATCAGTAGTGAACTGTAAGTAATTAAAATTGTAATAGTAATGCTTCATTTTGTTACAACTTACTTTTGTACCACATTTAAATTGAATATATAAACTCTACTTAGGTACTTTGGACAATTTGGAAATTGTTTCATTATCATTGTGTAGGTTCTTTTGGTCCGGGAGCCGGCCACCTTTTTTGCAATCAATTAATATACTGTTTATACTTCGTGAGCGGCTTTATTTTAACGAGACGGTAAAGTTTTTCCTCTGCGAAAATGTTCGCAAATGGGTTCTACGGGGGTGTGCAGGGAAAAACACGTTGATTTGGAAAAATGGATGAATAACATGGGAAAACGGCGCAATTAATTTGTGGGACAAAGTGGGCATTTAATTATGCAAATATTTACTAAGCTACAGAAAAAAAATCAGCTTGATATTCATTATTTTTGTTAACTAAAAAATTAAGTGATATTAATCAATTTTTTGTAATTACCACATCAACGTGTTTTACCCCCGCGCACCCCGTAGGACCCATTTGCGAAAATTTTCGAAGAGGAAAAAGTTTGGCGTCTCGTTAAAATAAAGCTGCTCACGAAGTATAACAAGTATATTAATTGATTGGAAAAAAGGTGGCCGGCTCCCGGACTATTTATTATTCTCCAGAGGGAAGTAATACAACACAGTTTCAAGTTTGAAAATTTTCCCAGGGGGGCAAGCACTATTGGGGGTTCGTGGCTCTGGCGTTTTTCAAAATTTCGTGAAAAATTTATTTATATTTTTAATAACTTTTGCCTTTTTTCTTTTTCCCAGGGGGGCGGCGGCGCCCTTGTTTGAAATTGTTACTGTTTCACAAACAAAAATATTCCATAAAGTACAGAATTATCTTTATTGGGTAACTAAATAAATGGTGCACGAAAAAAATTAAATAAAAGTAGGTAGTATTGATTATTATATTTCAGACACATTATTTTTAACGTAAAATTTGCGTAAGAATGTCAATCAATCAAACTACGCCCTTAACAAACCTCGTGCATATATTGTATCCCCTTGTTTACATATCTTCCCGTTCAAGGGTGTAGCGCGCGTTTTCCCTTTAGATTTAATCTACATATAAATAGTACCTATTGATACATTAACAAGTTCATCTACGCCGTATTTTATAAAATAAAAGAAAAGATCTGTACACTGACATCGTTCAACGAAAATTACCTATTCAATATGGGAATAAATAATACGATCATGAAATCATTTTATGGACAATGTCAACAGAATTGAAATGCAAATTTTTGATTAATGGATCTCGTTGTTCCGTCCTTTTCTTTGAAGGGAATTGTATATGGATCAGCCAGAAAATGTAAAAGGAAAAAAGTTGTCATAGACAAATTAAAAATTCTTTTCATTATTATGTATGACGCTTACATTAATACTTTTTTTGAGTTTTATGAACTTCGACTTTGTCAAGATTTCTGTCTCATACTATCCAAGCGCGTTGTTTAAAAAGAAACATACAACTAGTAGCTATTTTTAATTGCAATTAGTATTTAACCTTATTCATACAACAACCCTGAGTTATTTTATAAAAATGTTAAAAAGTGTATGTAAATTAAGAACGGTGGCAATTTGAAATTTAAATTTTAAATAAATCATGTCATTTGACAAATGTGAAGATTTAAAATCATATTTAGTAAATCTAATGGGGCGCAGTTCATTTGTTATTTCTAAAAATAGTAATAGGTTTCCGTGCAATCAAGGTTAGTCTCTTTTCTTCCTTTGTCAATTTTTAAC
Source organism: Pyrocoelia pectoralis (assembly GCA_036250285.1). Taxonomy (NCBI): domain Eukaryota; kingdom Metazoa; phylum Arthropoda; class Insecta; order Coleoptera; family Lampyridae; genus Pyrocoelia; species Pyrocoelia pectoralis. The sequence continues at coordinate 74,410,565 of CM070075.1, read as the reverse complement.
CGATGTCTTAGCTCTTCTTCTTTGAAACCATTCATTCTATTCTTCCAGCCGTTTTTGTGAAGTTAAGCTCACAGGCCAGGGGTGGGACTTTAGGGGTTGGTCCCCAGGGCGGCAAAAATGAGGGAGTGGTAAAATTACGAAACGGAGCACCAAAATTAATTGAAGGAATTAAAAAAAATTGGTAAGCAATGAAAAATAAAATTGAAGTAGAAATGCGTCAATACGAGCCATTATTTTACGTGATAAAAATAAGTACTTAGGTACTCGAATAATCCCAAACATCGTACGTTTACGCTGCAGTTTCAGTTTATTCAGTTGGGCTCATTTATTTATGGCCCTATTTATCAGAGGGATTATCCTACTTAGCTACAGGCTTCCTAATTTGCATTACCAATAACAAAAAATTGCCTTTGCCGTCTCTCGAGTGTCGTCCAGTTCCAGACGTAGTAGATATTATTGTTTTATTGATTTGCAATAGGCAGAAAATGAAATAAATTCTATTTATTTTTAATAAAAAATGTTTTGTCAAACTTGCATAAATAAGTTGTATTAGCTTATTCCTGTGGTGAGGGATGTGATGGGGCGGCATTTTTCTTGTGCCCCTAGGCGGCAGAAGCATAAATCCACCTCTGTCACACGTAGGGTTGCCAGATTGAAATAAGCCTTAACCCGGAGTAGAGGTGCACGAGGAGAGTCGCATCAGCCCCTATTACCTATATACTTTACTTTGGTATCGGTGAAGAGGTTCGGGAAATTTCGAAAAATTTTACACAAAATCATGAGTTTTAGTGGTTGATTTTGCGATTTTTTACTTTTAGCCCTTCCCTCGGTGGTCCATAATAATTGTGACCAAATACGGTACGTTAAATCTAGTACCTACATTTGCCGTAATTTTCGGTGCAAATATTGGCAAGCTGCGCAGTAGATTTTGACAAAATATTCGATACAGCAACATCAGAGACGCCGACAAGAAGTGCAATTACCGTTCGTTGTTATAATGTGGCCAAAGCTAAACCGAAAAACGCCGCAAATTCTCGATATCGTGTAGACTGTAGACGCTGAGGAGTATTATAGGAAAAAATGACCATTGACGTGTGTAATGGTGCGCCCCGGCCCCGGAGGAATGGAGTGTAAACCCGTACCCCGTAGAATGTAATGGAAACCCGGAAACTCCGGGTGAAACCCGAAGACCTGGCAACCCTAGTCACACGCCCGATTTTTAGAGTTAGTGGGAGTTGCGGTCGTGGGACTTGCGGTCAAGTAGATTTTTAATTAAATGCAGTGGGACTTGCCAAAAATTTTATTTTCGCAGTGGAACTTGCGCTCGCCTTATAGTTGCACGTATAACGTATTTTCCTTGAATGAATAGAAATAGGAGTACAACAGGAATTAACAGTAATTTAGAAATATGTATGTATTAAAAAATGATATACCTTCTACAAGAAAATACACTTTTATTAAACATGTGGTATATACTTACTTATATAGATATTAAATTTTACAAAAATTACTCTGAAATCGCATTAATTTCATATTCTGAATTTTTTTTAAATCGTACATTATAGCTTGTGTGAAATTTTGTAACATAGTTCTGGTTGATGCATAATTAACACAATTACTTCGTTGTTGCATAGCTTGAGCCGTTAAAAGGCAGTCATTTATAGTAGTATTATGTCATTTATTCCTATTTTTTGTTTTTAAAAGGTTTACTTTAGAAAATATTCTTTCACATTCTGCATTTGAATGTGATACACATAAAACATTAAGAGGAAAGGTAGCTAAGTTTTAAAGCCTTCATGTTTTAATTAAGTTACCCCAAAATGTATCTACTGATATCTCGTCAGATGATAAATCATACAGGCAGTCCTCTCCATTCATCATCTATTTTTTGACCTTCATCAACATTAATAATATAGGTAAGAAAATAACTGCAATAGGGGCAATATTGCAGGTGTTACAATTCTATATTTCTGAGATACCTACAGCGTTCATTGGTGCAAGCATTGATAAATTATATCAAACATTTTGTTACCAACATTGTACCTTTTCTTAATCTTTACAGGATACAGAGAAAAACTGCAGACATCTGTCATAAAATGTTTCTAACTGATTTTGAGTTTCTTAAATACCTATGTTTTTTTAAATTTCATTAAAAAAATTAATACTCAAGTATATGATTCGCTTATATATAAATTTATGTTGATGACCTGGATCCACATCTTCTAAATTTAGACACAAAAGGCCGAGGAATAGTCGTGAATCACCCTATTAATCCTATTATACTATAGGAGGTGAGCGCAAGTCCCACTGCATTTAATTAAAAATCTACTTGAGCGCAAGTCCCACGACACGGGTTTTTTATACCTCCAAATAACGTGTTTTATCCTTTTTGTAATTGGAGGTATTCAAGGATGTACAGGGTGAGGCATTTATAGTGTCGTGGCCATTTTGCTCCGAAACGATGGGGAAAATCGAAAAATGTTTCATACAACATTTGCAGTATTCATGAGGGGACATAAGATAGTGACTTTAACTCGTCTTTAAAATGCCATTCTCAAGGTCATTTCAAGGTCAAATTACTTTTTTAAATAGGATGATGTATTTTTTGCTACGGAAATGGAAAGAGCATTCAATTTTGAATATAAAAGGTTTAGTACATTTTGTGCCATTTTCAAGGTCATTTCAAGGTCAATTTACTTTTTTAAGTAGGATATGTATTTTTTGCTACGGAAATGGAAAGAGCATTCAATTTTGAGTATAAAAGGTTTAGTACATTTATCCACTGGGGATGATAGGTAATATGATATTGGACAAGTAAGACAGGAAATGGTTTTCACGCACTTTGACTTCTCTTTCTCTGTTTTATTGTGTCATTTTTATTCAATGAAGGAAATTCATTTGTTTGAATCTGACAATAGCGATACCTACTCATTTGTTTACATAACAGTACACTGCAGTTGGTTTGGTGACATTTGTACGAGTTTATCCACTGCCAATTGAACCTCATAAGAACATCAGTATCTACTGTAGTATTCTAAGTTAGTTCCACTTCGTTCTGTGATCATGGATGTTCGATACACGATTAATGAAAGAATCAATATCATTTACATTTATGGTGAAGCTCGTAAGAACGCTAGAGCAGCTTGCAACTTATACCATTTGCTGTCTTATTTGTCCAATATCATATTACCTATCATCCCCAGTGGATAAATGTACTAAACCTTTTATACTCAAAATTGAATGCTCTTTCCATTTCCGTAGCAAAAAATACATCATCCTATTTGAAAAAGTAATTTGACCTTGAAATGACCTTGAGAATGTCATTTTAAAGATGACTTAATGTCACTATCTTATGTCCCCTCATGAATACTGCAAATGTTATATGAAAAATTTTTCGATTTTCCCCTTCGTTTCGGAGCAAAATGGCCACGACACTATAAATGCCTCACCCTGTATATTTTGACTTTAATGGCGTCCCGGCGGCGAACGGGTGGTCCGATCAAAAAATTTACCAGAGAGTTGGAATCAGTAAAGAATTTCCTATAAGATGACACCACTTCCAGCTTTCTAAACCCTGCAGCATCGACCAACGCACAGACACACAGACATCCGGACGATAATATGCAAAAATGCAAGAGACTTTTGTCAATCTACAAAAAATTTGATCATATCTTAAAATTACAATGACGCAAAGTCCAAACCAGAACACATTATGAAGATGGAAGAAAACCGCGAAAATAACATTAAAATGACGAAACGTAAAATAGTGGACAATACTTCAAAAAAGCACACTTCTGCTGAAAAGGAGGGGAGAAAGCTCCAAGAACCAATTTTTTGTTCGGGTTGTGGGGAGGAATTTATTGATGCATGAAACACGTTTCCGTTATTCAAAATAATAGATGCGCAATACAGGCAAGTGTGTTCTGAAAAAACGTTTTCATTTGAAATTTTTTCTTCGGTATCTTCCAGTTTGTTATAAACCGCTCTTTCCACGAAGGCATGAAATGAAAATCAGTGCAGCAGCAGAGTGACATGTTTTACTAATTACTATTACAATTTATTCATGAAAATTGTCCAACGATAATGCGCCCGCCCTTACGTACAATGGGAGGACGGCGCTTTGTCAACATTGAATACTATAGATCGTAAGAATCGTTGAAGAAAGAGGTTCTTCGAAGACTGAAAAATAACTAAAAAACAAAGAAGCTAATTACGTCGAAAGGAACAAAATTAAAAATCAATTTGAAGCATATATGTAGCAGATGAACTCTGTTACAGTCATCACTGTCAAATAGTTAAAAAAAATTCTGAACAGTCTTATAATAGCTCTGGACAGTGGTTTAAATGCTTTTGTTACTTAATAATTAGAAGGGGTAAAGAAACTCCTCGTCGAGTGGTACAAACCATTTAAATATTTACACCTATTTTTAAATAATACTTTGACTTTGTTTAGGATGAACATTCTCGATGCTTTTCTCGATCTTGCAACTGTTCTTCAAAGTATCACCAAAATAAAACAGGTACGTACTGTTATTGACTTTCTGTTTCTACACTAATAGACAAACGGTGAGATAGGGAAAAGTGAAAACTACTATTTAGTGAATTTTTGCGTTAAATAGGCAACTTGTTATACACACTGGAATGCAAATCTTATTGATTTTTTCAGTATGGAACGTCATTACATAAAAGGCACCATCAGCTTAATGACGTTTTATTCACACTTTTTATAATTGTGACGATGTCACATACCTATTCCCACCCACATAGTTTATTCGAAAAATGTGTTTATCAATTCATCGCAATGCGTTCATTTTTTTAACACCAACAAATCAATTTTTAAAATTTGTTTTTTGAAAAAACCTTACCTCATCGGCGTCGAATCACGAAAATATTATTTGTTTTTTGGAATCCGTGAAAAGTTAAAAATGAGATGTTCATTTTATTTTGTTGCAGCTTAATAACATTCGTTAAGAATACATAGCTATCCCTTTCCGGGAATTACAAATCCGTTTGCCGGGGTGGTTAAGTCCCCCACATAATACATTTCACACGTCACTTCATCTTTCCTACTCATTTCTCCTCTTCTTTCTTATCCTGTTTTCTCATCAGTCATCACCCTTTCCCGTTGCTGTCCTTCATTCCTCTTTGAGTTATATTACCTTGTTTTTTTGTTTTTATATGAGTCTATACAGTATATTTTTGATTCATTTTTCCTGTTACATGTTTCTATCTCTGCATTTTTTCGTCATCCATTTGTTCTTTTTGCTCTTGCACATCTTATCACCTTCTCTAAAGCATTTTTTGTACTCTTCCAAATCTTTCCGCTCCGTCTTTAGCCTAAATCCCCCCCCCCCCCACTCCTTCCTTCCTTACTCTCAAATTGAGAGCGTGATAGACAATTTTTAGAACCAACATCACTCCGTTTTTCATGAATCCTGGGCGCAAATCTCAACAAAAATTCTCCGAAAATATCTGGAAAAATCCGGGACGAAATACTCTAGCGGGAAAAGTCCGCGAGAGCATCTTATTTTCTTCTTCTTTTTTTTTAATTAAAATCTCGATAATAAAAAATACTTTAAAAACACTCTGACTTAAGAGGACTTGGCTTAATTCAAGAGGTGCAAAACGCAAAGGAGGAATTTTCTCATGGACTTTCCCCGCTAGAGCATTTCCTCCCGGATTTTTCAAGACATTTCGGGAGAATTTTTATTGAGATTTGCGCCCACGATTCAAAAACAACGGAGGAGTATTTTTACATGTAGAAAAGTCCTCTAAAAAATCTAAGGTTATCCTTAAGTAAATACGGTAGTGAAATTTATGCGGTTTGAAATGGAAATATGTACAAAAATATCGGACAGGACACCAACAAATAAAACTACGCCAAACTACCAAAAATGTTTCAAAGCAAATTCATGAAAGAAGCGTAAATAAAGAGATTGAATTGCAGGTGTTGTTTTGTAACAGCACTGCAATTTCCATTGATTTTATCATAGTAGGTATGTAAAGAACGTAATATACGTTCTGTGATCGTAGTAACTGTATTTCTTGTAACGTTATCAGAATATACGACGGGCGCTAACGCTAACGTAAACATGACGTACATTTATGACGTATATTTATATAACGAGAGTGGCGCTGTGCAGATTTGGTGGCACAGCTCCAAACTAACACTTTCACAGCTCCAATATTTGTCGGGAATTTATAACATTGCACCGTTTGTCTATAGTGTAGAAAGTCAATGGTACTGTGCGAATAGGATTTCTGCATGAACTTAATCAACATTCTCGTTACAGAACTTAGTTTCCAAGGAACAGACAACTTACAAATTGAACCCACATTATTGTGCAAAACCCACAATTCGATTGCTTTGAAATGGGAAACTACCAAATTGTTAATATTTTTATTAGAGATTAGGGACAATGGTACTGCATGGAAGAAAGTGAAAACGGTACGATTATTACGATAAATTATATCAGTTTGTATATTGTTTCGCTATATTTTCAATTCTTGATTTCTAATTTTATTTCTAATATACAATCAATGAATAAATTCAATAACATTGAAGACAAATTTTTGGTGGGGCACGTTGATTTTTGTTTCCAAAATTTCTCTGTCGTTTTAAAAACCTATTTTTTGTGACTAACTTTTACCGAAATTTGTAATATTTAAAATAGAATGTGTCGTACCTTTCGTATCTATCTGTCTGTCTATTTCTATGCCATACTAAGTATGTGTTCGAAAAATGTACTTACGGATGGAGCACTTCAATTCTCTTGAAGACGAGCTTTTGAAGGAGAGGTCACTATATACATAGCAAGCAAAGGTAACCCAATACTATGACAAACTTAAAACAAAAATCGACATGCTTCAAGAATTTGGCAATTTTTTTAAATTTATTCCAGTTAAAGTCAGTACATTGCAAATCAAATTACCTAGTTTGAAATTTATTATATAGTTAAATGGCATAGGCATAGGCGAAAGTCCCCCCTCTGGGACTTTGACCGGACCAAGCCCCCTAAATTTTCAGCCCGCTGGGGCGCCGCTAGCTCAAAAAAAAGATTTTTCAGTATTTGTAGGATATCTCAAGCTGGAGATAATATTATTGCATGCGGTTTGCGGCGTTTGAAAGAACATTCATCTGCCTCATTGTGAATTTTTTTTCCGATTTTTCGCCCCAATAATAGAAAAATGGCGGCCATTTCAATATTTGTAACGCGCCCAATGGCCGAAAAATCTGAAAAAAAAATCCACAATGAGACAGATGAATGTTCTTTCAAACGCCGCAAACCGCATGCATTAATATATCATCTCCAGCTTGAGATATCCTAAAAATACTGAAAAATCGTTTTTTTGAGCTAGCAGCCGCTAGCGGCGCTCTAGCAGGCTGAAAATTTAGGGGGCTTGGTCTTTTTTGATCCCGAATCGAATGCCCAAAATCCGGTCAAAATCCAAGGTCGGGGAATTTTCTTATAGAGCTATGCTCTTTGGGGAAAAACTTTAAATCAATCGATTAAGTAGGTACTTAAATTAAATTTCCCTACTCATTATTGTTTTTTAATTGTGTATAGACTAGCTGTTTGAAATGGAACATAAATTTGTTAAAACCGAATAGCGACTACCAAGTGAGATTATGGGGAATATCTTCTAATGCGGAAATATTTGGACCATACGAATCACCTTGGATTAAAACCACACCCATCAATTATACTCCTATTCAGGTCCCAGAATTAACGATAATCGAAACTCAACTAATTGGGAAACATTATACCGCTTTAATTGAATGGAAGCCAGCTGAAGGTTTGTGGAAAGACTCAACAGTATTGAAGTCATGCCCATTAGCAAACCGAATCTTGGCACGACTTCATCTATATATTTATATGAGCTAATAACACTTTCTTCAAGATCGTTCGTGTTTTTACAACCTGGTATGGTACGGTTGCGATGAGATTAGTATGCAAAATGCACAAGATCGAGAAATTAGAGAGGTAAATTCCACATCATCTTCACAATTATAATTATAACTGTTATTCAACAAACAGATCGACACCCTGTTCCGGTATAATATAACAAATCTTGAACTTGGAACGGAATACACCATCAAAATTAATAGCATAAGTGGAACCATGATGCGTGAGAGTAACAGCACAGAAATGACTTACCATACACCGACTTGTTTACAAGAATTCAACAGTTTAGATGTTTGTGGTAAGCAATACAATATTTTATTACATCCAATTCAAAGGGCAGGGTTGCAGCTCCTCCTGCACCAGAAAATTTGGAAGCCGTGGAAGAGCTTGTGAGCAATAGCGATCATTTAAACGAAACTTATAATGTTCGCGTGACCTGGTCAAAACCCGTTTTAATTCCGGACAACTACACAATCACGGTGATGTCTTGGAATTCAAGTACTCCATACAATTCAAAAGTTGTCGATGGGGTAAGTAATTGAATTTTGAATTATATAATGTAACAAAGTTCAACTTTTTCTTCTGCCTAACTTTCTTGATGTTTGCGTTCGATTCTACACACATTTCTATTAATTAAATTCGATATCCGAAGCCAAAAAGTTTGCTTTTACGTCCAGGGTGATTTTTTCAGCCTTGGATGCAAAAGCAAGCTTTTTGGCTTCGGATTAATTAATAGAAATGTGTTTAGAATCGAACGCAAACATTGAGAAAGTGGCAGAAAATTACATAGTGATTGGACATTTTGTAATAATTACATTTCTAGAATGAAACCTCCGCTGTTTTATACGATTTACCGTTAGATGTAATATATATAGTGTTCATTAAAGCTTCATCCAAAGCAGGAGAAAGTTTGGCAGATATTACAAAACAATTAATCAAACAAGTACCCGACAAGCTTCTTTCTTCTAGTCAACTATCAATTATTGTTGGTAGCGTTCTCGGAGCAATACTAATTGCAATATTTATATTTCTTCTTTTATACCGTCGATATAAAATAAGAAAATCGAAGCGAATTCGTAAACTACCCATTTCGAATTGTTACGGTGACAATTTAAAAGGAAAATATTTATGGGAAATACCAAATACACCCTCCGAATATTATATACCCGAAATTATAAACGACGAATGGCAATTAAAATCTAATCAAATTATAGTCGATGGAGATGAAATTTTAGGCGAAGGCGCGTTTGGGGTAGTACATAAAGGTTATATTAGAATGGTTGACGAAACTGAAATTGAAGTTGCGATAAAAATGCTTAAAGGCACGTCAGACCGAAATAAATGACTCAATTTTTACCTTTTATTTTTAGGCAATTCCAGTGTTGAGGAAATCAAGCAGTTTGAACATGAAATTGAGATAATGAAATCGGTCGGTTCTCACCCTCATTTAGTGTCGTTAATTGGATGTTGCACGAAGATGGGTCACTTGGGACCGTTCCTAGTTGTAGAGTACTGTGCCAAAGGCAGTTTATTGTCGTACTTACGAGCAGTTTGGGAACAATTAGCTGGACAGTGAGTTGCCGAAAATTTGCCACGTTTTACTTATCCATATTCCAGACCATCAGAGTCGCGTTATATAAATACTCCATGTTTCGCCGAGAATAACCATACGGAAAATAACTTCTCCAACAAACTATATTTACTGGGCGACGATATTATTTTGGATCCTCAAGACCTTTTATCATTTGCACGACAGATAGCTTTAGGAATGGTATAACGTGAGCGCAATTTTATAAATAATACAAATTCGTTTTAGGAATATCTTTCTGGTCTGAGAGTTGTACACCGTGATTTGGCGTTACGAAATGTATTAATGTGTGAAAACAAAATTGTCAAAGTGGCCGATTTTGGTTTAAGCAGAGACGTTTATCAGGATAATGTATACTTGAAGACGGGTACTGGGAAATTACCAATTAAATGGATGGCTTTAGAATCTTTATCACACCAACAATATACAACTCAAAGTGATGTTTGGTCATATGGAGTTGTATTATGGGAAATTGTTACATTGGGCGGTAATCCGTACGCTACAATTTCACCACGCGATATGCTAAGTATACTACGAAGTGGATATAGAATGGAGTGCCCCAAAAATTGTAGCTTGGAATTGTTAGTAAATATAAAAAACTATAAAACAAATAGGTATTATTAAATTATTTTGGGTTAGATACGCTATTATGAGACAGTGTTGGAGAGATTCGGCTAAAGAAAGACCAACTTTTCATGATCTAAAATTAATGATAGAAGAACTATTGGAAAGTGACAATCGATATGTAAGCTTAGATATTTAAGGACCGCCTTTTTTTAATTTTTAACGTCGTATATAATTTTTATATTATAACTATAACTTAATCGAAACTTTGTAGTAAATAATGTTTTAAATTATTTACAATAGGTACCTACATACATAGATATTCGTATACTTTATATTTCTACAATTTTGTATTATTATGGTTGCTCAAAAATACAAAAATGTATCGAAAATACGACGAATTGCCTTTTTTTGCAACTCTAGATATATATTTTCAATAACCAATCACCTTCAATCAAGATCCGTTATGGGGCCGTCATTTTCATTTTCTCATATTTTATTAGTTTTTAAACGTCATTCACCATCTTAATCCATCTTCTTCTGTCTGCGGCTCCTGGAACTGTCAAGATAACTAGTTTTCGGCTTATACCGCCACGTCGTTATCCACAACCTGCGTTTCAAGCTTTGCTTTGCCTTTTTCCTTGTGAGCCAAACAAGGATTTTTGGGATGATTATGTTGCGCAAGAAGCAAGCTGCAATAGCTTGCTTCTTCTATCACTCTGAAGATGCAAGCTGCAATGTCAGAAATTCAGCAGTCAGGCCTGGCAAACCTAGACTTAACAACTCACCACCATCGGGGCCTAAGAGGATGGATGGTCATCCCAAAAATCCTTGTTTTGGTTCCCAAGGAAAAAGGCAAGGCAAGACGCAGGTCGTGGAACAAATACGAGGGCAGTCCGATTTTAAAGGTACAGGTGGCTGTGAAACAAACACCGCAAGCGAAATGGTTATCCGATTTTTGCAAGCCGAAGGTCTTAAGCCGAAAAAAGTCAGCGTTTGGTGCAAAAAATTTAAAGATGGACGAACGGACTTGATTGGTGATCCGGAGAAGAACAGAGACAGACCAAGGACCTCACACACGGATGAAAACTGCTCAATTGTTGAAGGTTTGATTAGGGAAGGCTAGGAATACACGAGCGTACAACACGCCGCGTGCAGAAAGCTGAGTTTTCTCCGCTCAAATGAATATAATGTATTTAAATTGCAACAACTACACGAGCGTTGAGCACGTTCGTAATCCGCTAACCGAACGCCGGTGCTTGCGTGTTGCCCGCGTCGTGTCTGGAACTCCGTCGATGAGATACATTACTTAGTACCTAGGTACCTATGCACATGGATACACCTGTTCAGATATTACGCGGCGGACAAGTACAGACCCGTCTGTCTTTTTGTGACACTTCTACACAACAAAAACATGCACGTGTATTCATAAGCCGACGGGATTGAGCGTGCGGCACGCGCATTCCTAACCTAAAGTTCGTGAAATTAGGGAAATGACTAGCATTCCTGCGAGTTGTGTCTATGAAATCACATGCGATCTAAACTTTCGCAAAGTTTCGTCTCGCTGGGTGCCGAAAGTACTCCCGAGAACCACAAAACCAATCGAATGAGTGCGTCACTTCAACATCTCACCCAATAGCAACAGGAAGGAGATTGAAACCGGAGATGAAACCTGGGTTTATGAGTTCACACTAGAGTCGAAACAACAGTACATGATGTGGAAACATACAAATTCCCCAGTTAACAAAAAATTCAAAACTCAACCATCTGCCCGCAAAACCATGGCCGTGTTCTGGGATAGTGAAGGCCTATTAATTGCTCTGTGAATTCCTTGAACCGCGCACAACCATTACCAGCGACAGATACTGTGAAACTCTCCAGAAATGTATGAATACTTTTAGCGCTTTCTAATTGCTCGACCTTAGCTTAAAAATTTCCCACCGAAACTGAAAAATTTCAAGAGAGTGAAGGTTGGTTATTCCAGTGAGAAAACCAGATAAATACTTCAGGAGAGTGATTGTCTGTTGATCAACAAGCTGCTAACAATTTCTGAATAAATATATTAAATTCTTTCGTCGCACAAGGTTATTGTTTGAACCAGATGTATAATTGCGATGAAACAGGCCTAAATTTTAAAATGTTACCGTCAAAAACGTCGGCCAGCTATCCAGTAAAAAAATAAGCAGAGAGTAACTGTTTAAATTTCGTTGGGACATCCTTATGTAATGGTATATGGCATTTTAGGCTTCTAGGTAACTACTCGAGCTTAAGCGGAACTATAATTCTAAATTATTGAAAGAATATGCTAAGTAAGCCTCAAGGGCTACTTTTACATTCCTTTTTTTATGGATGTGAACTTTTTCAGATAACATAATTGTACAGTTCGAGTGGATAATGGGCGTTATTCACTGCCAAAATCTTCTGTTACTATCTAATCATGTACATAGTTATTTTTAATATTACATTAATAATGTTTCGCCAAAGTCTCTGAATAATTGCAAAAAATGGGTGTACATAAATACTACATGATAGTGTGATAGTATTATACTCTGATTCAACATCATATTAGTTTGATATCGCGGTTTCGTTTTTTATAACAAGTTTCATTCTATTTTTCAATTATAAGCACTTCATATGGCTTGTTTGTAATGAGGGTTTAATGAAACATATGTAGAAAAAAATGCAGATAGAAATTTTGTTATCACTAATTACCACGACTGTGACTTAATTATTCTTTAACATTGAGTTAATTTTACATAGAAAGGATAAAGGACTGATTATGGTTAGTGCCAAGGAGAAACAAGCAAACACCTCGAATACAAAAAAAATATATATAAGAAAAACGCTTAATTTTCATTGTTATACAAATATTCATACGCAAGTTTAATTAAATATTGAAAATTTTTATTTTCATGTAAAACAGAAAGTTCAGGAATTTCCATTAACGCATCCAGAGGTGGAAGAAAATCATGAGCACTGCCTCCTAAAACAAGTAATTTACATATTATTTACTTTATATGATCTAATGAATATAATTATTATAGTAACTGCATCAAATCTTAAAGATTTTCTTTAGTAGAATATAAAATACTTACAATTTTGTAACTCATTATTAATTATGCTAATAATATAAATTTGCTATTGGAAACGTAATTTTTTACAGTGGCAGGGTAAGATGAATTATTTTAGAATTACGAAATATTATGTAGATGTTTATGTGTATTTATTTTGTTTATTGACACACCTATTCGATTCATTCTATGCCACTCATGTAGGTCACCTTTTTCACTTTTTATCACATTTTTTCTTCACAAGTTATGAAGTTTTTCAATCTTTCTGAAAAACATGGCCTAACTTAAAAATGCTTAGGTCCGTTCAGTTTTAAAATTTTGAGTCAATTTTTGGTACACAAATTAGTTAAGCTTATTCCTTAGTGAATATACAAATATTTATCGATTTAATTATACAGGGTGTTTGCAATAATTCGTAAAGTTTTATAAATTTCGAATAGGAAAAGCTTTGTTATTTTAAATGGAACACCAGTAAAAACTACTAGTTTTAGAAGACACATACTACAGACATGAATTGGATAGATTAAAAGCTTTATCGACCTACATAATTATATACAGGGTGTTCCATACGAATTACTGCAAACACCCTGTACAATTAAATCGACAAACATTTGTATATTCTCACTAAGAACGACCTAATTTGTGTATCCAAAATTGACTCAAAATTTTAAAACTGAACGAGCCTAACCATTTTTTAATCAGACTATGTTTTTCCATAAAAATCATGAAAGAAATTCATAACTTGTGAACAAAAACAAAAATATGGACATAGAGCATTTTAAGAGAGCAATCGGAATATGACATTAAATATAGGGTGAAAATGCCAGTTTATTTAATAAATTAAAATAAATAAATATAAATAAACATTTTTATACATCACATTCCCACACATACTTAATAGTTTCTTTGGAATAACCAACAGCTACCTTGGTGGTGTAAAAGTAAACATATTTAATTTTTGCTTGGGTGACACAGGTTTGAACCTGGCGATAGTTTACTCGTTTTTCTAAAGTGGACAAGGTTCCTTGCTGGAGTTGATAATACCTCAATTATGAGCAAAATTCAAAACAAGCATACTAATAATGTAGAATTTATGCAACAAAATATTTAAAATAACCACGGATTATACCTGTGTTATTAAAAGATGGCTAATATTGCAATGACACATTTTTGTATTAAATGAATCCTTGGGTTTGTTTAAATTTGATAAAAAACACAGTTGCTTTCACTAAACTGTGATTTGGCTGATCTATCTTTAGATATTTTTATCGTAATTAACAATTGAAATTAAATTAAAGTAGTAACATACCTAAAATCCGTGCTAAATCACAAACTTTAAAAAAAAGTGTATTTTGTAATATTTCCATGGGCGAATCAATATTTCCTTCAAGCCACGAATCTCTTAATATGGCAGCTTTCCATATATGAAGTAATAATTCGGAACGCAACTCGTCTTCACTTACATATCCGAGTAAATCGAGAGCTTTTTTAAACTCGACGTCACCAGCTTCCTTGTATTCAACACTTGTGTACAAGTGTATTAATTCTTTTGGCGATAGTACTTTTCGATTAGTTGTATCGTAACCAAATTGTTGAAGAACATAATCAGGTACCTCCTCTTGAAGTGTGATCAGTTCTAATTGTGCATTAATATTTTCGACATAATTTTTGATGTCATCTTCATTATCGTCTGAAGCTAACATTGCTAATTTACTTATACTGAACATTGTCTTTTGTCTTACGACCGATTCTGTTTCCTTTAAGGCTAAATCTTTTAAAATAGTTGACGCACTTGAAAATTTATCATCGTATATATTTTGTATCCATGCCAATGAAGGATGATTTGTTAAGAAATGTGATAGTTTTTGAGTATTTTCACTTTTCGTTAAGGTACGGTAATGACTGATAAGTTTTCCCGGTTGATTTTCTTGTAAATACCACGCATATAAAAATTCGGAGAATCCTTCCGAACTAAAATGTTGCATGTAATTTTCGAGTCGGTGCTGATTATTTGTTAATTCGCATATCTTAATTAACGCTTCAAAATCTAAGTATTTCTCAGCTAATTTCGCACATTTCTCCCATTGCTTTTCGGTAACTAATAAAAAAAACGCTATAAAATATAAACTGCTCCTTATAATCTACTTACGCAACACTGATATAAGTTTATGTCTATCAATGTGGTACTGTTGCAAAGCGACACCTATATGACCTGTTCCTTGAACGCTATCCACATAGGATTTATATCCATCCAAAATGAAATCAAGTAAAAACACTAACTGATCATACAAAATATTGCGTACACTACCGTCGCTTGTAATTTTAGCACCATAATTATATGTTAACGATTGCTAAATGTGAGGAATTTAAGAAAAAACATTAAACTAAATCATAATACCTGTATCATGAGACAGTCATGCAAACCTTCCGAGCCTAGTGCAGCAGTCCAAGGTATATACTCAGGTGCCAACTTCAAGGCGTTACTGTTAGGCACATAAGTACCTTGATTCTGTTGACGCTGTTGAATGATATCTTTTAGTGCAACCTGTAAAGAATTTTTATTATTATTGCGGTAAAGCACACCCCAAAATGAGCTAACCAGAAGTATGTCATTGGTGTCCTTAATAAGCGCTACAACTTGAGAAGGATTGAGATCAGAATGGGCGACTTGATCACAACGATTGACTAATTCTTGCAAAATTTTATAAATTGTTCTTACTTCACTAAATAAGATGTCTTGTTTGGTTAATCCCGTCTCCGTTGAAACTTCCGAATCATTAATACTCATGTCGACTGCTTTTTCAAACACTTCATTAGAACCAATCCTTTTTAATGATATGGCAGCCGCAATTTTTTCTGGTAACTCGCCTACACAATAATGTTCAGTAAATTTATTCGGTTCCTACCGTACTAATTATGTTTCAAAGTACAAACAGGATGAAAATTGGGAAAAAATGTCAACCAACAAAAGTTTTTTCAAATGGTTTGCCTAATAATAATGTGTAATAGCTTAAAGCTTTAAATATTTTTAATTTGAAATAACAAAGTATAAAATGCAACATTGAAAATAATATTTAACATAAATATAGCCCAACATTTTTTCTATAAGAACTATGGATGCCACGGGTACCCGGCCATTATCCAAAATGTTTTATTTCCGGTATAGAATTGAACCACTGTAGCAATAATAGCAACCAAGATTTGTGAATTGCATTCCAAAGCAAACATAATGGCGATAAATCGCCAGAACTGGTAACGTGTCCAATTTGGACAGTAATTTCACCATTTAGTGATAAATTAATTGTATCTATACCGAATTGCTACATAAGTCACAATACAAATTTATCACATCGAACACGTTTCAACAGCGAAGCTATCATCAATAAACAACCTCAGCTGATGATGACACCTTTGCTGTTGAAACGCGTTCGATTTGATAGATGTGATGTTTTCAGTGTTGTGTAATTCAATGGCTAAAAGCGCTCTAGTTCTTCCACATGCTAATAGTTTAGTAATCTTATACAAACCTAAGACGTGTACTGTTGCAAATGTAGTATGACGTATATTTACAGTAGAAAGATGATTGAAAAAATTCAAATCTTGCAGAAATCGAATAAATAAATTGAATACTTTCAATTTATCTTGCAATTGATGTAAGATTTGCATGGAATATGAGCTGCCTATACCGACTCGTTTGCCATGAATCCAACGTGGATCTCCGGCTGGAGTATCATCTAATAGTTCGTGACCAACATCTATGACAGATTTATTAATTGTAGAATTGGAAGTATTTCTAGAATCTTCCGCAAGTAAGTCACGAACAATTTCCTGAGAGGCTGACTGTAACAATTTAAATAAACCAGTAAAAAAACAAGTATAGTTCGGCCAATGGATCTTTACCGATCTATACAGTGAGGACCAAAAGTTTGGAATAATGGATTTTTTTCGTTTCCTGTTAGAAATATCAAAAAACTATTGGACACGTCAAATTGATTTTGATCATGGAAAACATTTTGCGATAATTTTCAATTTTCCAACTCCCACCCCTTCTGTGCAGTGACGTCATCGATTATTTTTTTTAATGGGAACACCCCACTTTCTTAACGGCTTTCAATAGATTATAAAACGACGATTTCAGCAAATATACACTTTACACCTTTTAAGTGCATATTTCACGAGATATTAATTTTTTAAAATAGAAAAACATCAAAAAAGAACGTTTCTGAATGGCCGACTCGGTCTCCAGATCTGACTCTACGGGGTTTCTTTTTATGGGGATATAATAAATGTAAAGTTTACTTCAATCGACCGAATAATATCGAAGACTTGAAAGAAAGAATAAGACAGGAAATGACTGGAATACAACCAGAAACTTTGTAAAATGTTTGCACAGAGTTTCAAGCGCGATTGGCGTACTGTCAAGAAGAAAATGCGTTTCAATTTGAAAATTTACTCTAATTATTGTTTAGGATAATTATTGTTACTAAAAGAAAAAACCATTTAACATTATTTTTACAAATAAAATTTGTTTATTTGTTGACAACAGTATTTGATGTTTTTGTCGTTTTTCTATTTTAAAAAATTAATATCTCGTGAAATATGCACTTAAAAGGTGTAAAGTGTATATTTGCTGAAATCGTCGTTTTATAATCTATTGAAAGCCGTTAAGAAAGTGGGGTGTTCTCATTAAAAAAAAATAATTGATGACGTCACTGCACAGAAGGGGTGGGAGTTGGAAAATTGAAAACTATCGCAAAATGTTTTCCATGACCAAAATCAATTTGACGTGTCCAATAGTTTTTTGATATTTCTAACAGGAAAGGAAAAAAATCCATTATTCCAAACTTTTGGTCCTCACTGTATGTTCACATACAACGACGTGCGTATCTGTCATTCGACTACTTTATTACTAAAAATAAACAAAGACAAACTGCAAATCTCAGTCAGTTTGTCCTTGTTTGTTTTTAGTAATGAAGTAGGCGAATGACAGATACGCACGTCGTTGTATGTGAACATACATCGGTAAAGATCCATTGGCCGAACTATAGGTATTTAGGACATTACCTGTTGATTTTTTATGTGGAATATGAACGCCGCCTTTATCTTACTTGCCGTATTTGAGTGGGAAGTGAACATTTTGTCAACATCCATTGAAAATATACTGAGATTGGCCATGTCGGTATCGTTGGTAATGTCAAGTCTGGAACTCACTGAGATATTTAAGTCCATTTCTTCATCATAAGGAGATATCGACACTAAGCCATGATTGCGCAAAAAGAATATGGGACTGTTTGTGCATACAGCACCACCTAATATGCAATCTTTTAAATTATTAAATTTTAAAACATCAGGTTCGTGTGGCGGATTAAAAACAGTTATGTTGTGTTGATTATATAAATACGCACAACTACCGCAAAACAATAATCGATACGAGAGTGAGTCGGTTGCATTCTCTTCTCTGTAGATGCCACTCATTTTTAATAGAATTAGTTCTCGAATATGGTTAGGGGCTTGTAACTTATTAGTCGGTACAAAGACCATGGCATAATGAATTTGTGGTGAAATGTGTATATTAACGGCAGCCGCTAATACAACAATGCTATCTTTATCTGATTGTAAATCCAAGAGCCAAGTATCAACGTCTGAATGATCGCCACCACTCTGCTCCCAAACAGTCGCACAAAAACTATCACGTATTAATCTACTCAACTCTGTGACAAATATGAGCTGTTCTTCGTTATTACTCTGTAATTTCCACTTTTGAAGCGAGTGCCCCGCTAAGACATACACAATCCACGCATTCTCACTTTCTTGAACAGTCAAGACACGGACGAGGCGCTAAAAATTCACAAAATATTGATATCGGTACACTCACACCACCATAGTGCAAGGGAGAGAGGGAGAGGAGATAGAAAGGGGAGGATTGATACCAGATTGGCAAGCGGGGTATAGAAAAGGGATGGGAACGATGGAAAATATGTACATTTTAAAGCAGTTGGTGAACAAAGTGTTTGAGAGAAAGGGGGGAGGATGTACGCGATGTTTATCGATATCAAAGCAGCATTTGATAGCGTAAACAGGGGGTTGTTATGGGAAAGGCTGAGAGGATTGGATACGGACGAGGGCATAGTGGGGTTGATTAAGGAAATGTACGAAGAAACACAGTGTAGTGTGAGGGTGGAGGGGGAGGTGAGCTAACCTTTCTGGGCAATAAAGGGGTTAAGGCAGGGTTGTCCGTTGAGTCGCACCCCTTTTGTAATGAATATTGGAGATATGGAGGAAGACCTGAAGAGAAATCAGTAAAACCAGTGATAGGTGGGAAAAAAGTGTGGGTTTTGGCGTACGCAGACGATGAGGTTTTGGTATCACGAGAGCAAAAGGGATGAGGGGTATGATAAGGGTAGTAAGGAGGTATATGGAGAAGGTTGGGATGGAGATGAACCCAAACGAGACTAGAAGTTAATGGTATTTCAAAAGAAAAAAGAGAGAGAGAGGGAGGAGGTTGGAATGGAAGTGTGGTGAGGAGGGTGTAGATGAGATTACGTATTTAGGGTATAAGATAAGGTATGACAATAACGACAATGCGCAAATAAGGGAATTGGCAAAAAAAGTAAATAGAATTGTGGGCCAGGTATGGAGCCTAGGGCGAGGGGAGGATTTGGGGGGGGGGGGGGTGTACAGAACAGACGCTGGCTGTTCGACAAGTTGATAAAAAGTGTGTTGTTATATGGAGCAGAGGTATGGGGGTAGGAGGAAGGGGAGTAGCTGGGAAGGATACAAGTGAAGTAGTAGAGGTGGATCCTGGGGCTGGAAAGGGAAACTTCTGGGTAGGTGCTGGAGGAAGAGGTAAAGCTAGAGAATTAGAATTATGGCAGGGAGAAAGGCAATGGCATTTGAGGGCATAATGAAAAGGGGGATTTTAAAAAGCTGCTGCAATGCAGTAAAAAAAATGAGGCTAAAACATGGGCAGGAGGGAAGGAGGTTCTATTATGAAAGAGGGGGGTACGCGAGGGAATAGATGGAAAGGAGGAGGGAAGAGGGACTGCGATGGTGGAGGAAATCTTAAGAAGGGATGAGGATATGCAAATTCAGGATCTATCTATCTAACTCACACCACACACGAATACATACGGTTTCAGTTGAATGATCAGTTGACATTGGTCCAAATATAAATGAGGATATTCTCCTATTTAATCCTCCTAGCCATCCTGTTGGCGTTCTTAAGGTATGACACGTCAAACTTGCTCGACTACCTCCAGAAGACGGTTGAACCCAAACCACAGAACATGTTGTTGTTGCTAGTATACAACCCAGATCTCCGACCTCAGTGAGACTGTCACATTCTTGCCCTTGCAAATCGACCACTTGCTCCACTGATACGCCATCATGAATCACAGATGGCCAATAGCGTACCACACCTACAAGGTAAATTAGCAAAATTTACTGTAAGTAAAAGTTGTACCTTCGGGAGATACGGCAATACAGGACGGTACAACAGATGCACTTGATGTAGAGACAGACACCAGCTCGGCTCTATGCGCCAAGTCACTTTGTGGCAGTTGCAATTCGAAACATTGATTATTAACCAATACCTTCTTTTGTGTAGTACTTGGACGATACTGCCATATTAATAAACGTCGACCGCACACAATCCACGCATATCCACATTTCGAAATACGTGCAGACAGCAACACATTTCCTATTCAACAGTAACTACAATAAAACCAACATGTCGCAGTTAAACACTTACTATCTGCAAAGATAATTGCTTCGGTTACCAAAACAGGAAGGGGTTGTCCAAATCGTTCGGCATAATTTTGAGACGATTTCAATATAATTTGATTTAATTGTACGGATCTTCCGGAAGACGTGATTTTACTATAATTTTTATTCAATTAATACACATAAAAATAAATCGATTGGTACCTTACGAAGGTGTTTGAAATCCGGGCAATACACGCCTTGATGAAATATTCGGACGAGATCTTGGCGAAAAGGGGCTGTGAAAACTCCGATCCATCCTTATACGTACCAATAAGTAAAATTAGATTTAATAATAAATAAAATAAGAAAGAACTGACGCTAAAACAAATTCAAGCAATTTGAAAAAGATAGGTTATGGATACAACAAGTGTTGTGTTTGCAACATTGCAACGATTTCGTTGAGTTTGTTGAATGTTGCCAGATGGCTGGGTTCATAGTGCTCCTCTTGTTTATTTCCCTGTATATTTTTACGCATTTAGAGAAAATAACACGCATTTGCGAAATCTATTGTTTATCGGTTTTGTGGTATCTCCTTGCAAGGTTTCGTTAAAAAGAGCACAAAGATTGAGTTTAGTAAAGCTGGATTTATAGTGTCGGTATCGGTATGCAATTAAGAAATAAGAAATAAGCGGTAAGGAAATGAACTTATGGATAACCTGTATATCATTTATAGTAGAAATAAGAAATAAGCATTGTAAGCAATAAGAAATAAGGAATTGGTTCAATTTTATTTCTTACCGTTACCGTTACCGAATCGGCAACAGTCGTATACGATGTGAGCTTACGAGTTAAGAAAAGACAGATGACATCAATATAAATCGTGTTAAAGAAATATTTGAGTGAAATATATCTCTTATTCAAGAATCGATGGGAAAATATTATGTCAAGTTGATTTTAATTTTACAATCGTACATTAGGTAACCTAAGAATCGTACCATAAACACAGTAATAATTTAAATTAAACCCGCAATGCGCATGCCTACTCTGTTACCGTTAAAAGTAGATATACAAGGGGGGTTCTGGACCAAAAAGTCACTAGATTTAGTAACTTTTCTAGTAACTTTTCTTAGGTTGGTAGTACTGGTCACTAAAAAAGTCACTAGATTTTCAAGGCCAGCGTTTTGCTGTTACCTGTTATCTGTTTGCTGCTTGATCTCAGGCTATCGAACAGGTAAAAACAGATCTTGAACTGGTAAAAAACAGGTATTAAACAGATAATAACAGGTATTGAACAGATAAAAACAGGTAAAAAACAGTTACCAGTTCAAGATCTGTTTTTACCTGTTCGATACCCTGAGATCAAGCAGCAAACAGATAACAGGTAACAGCAAAACGCCGGCCTTGAAAATCTAGTGACTTTTTTAGTGACCAGTACTACCAACCTAAGAAAAGTTACTAGAAAAGTTACTAAATCTAGTGACTTTTTGGTCCAGAACCCCCCTTGTATATCTACTAACGTAAATTATTTAAATTTCTGTTAACGATGCCCAAGTTTAACAAGCAATTCTAACACAAAAACGTGAGCACGTTTGTGCAAAACCCGCATTGATCACCGTTTGGCGGCCATAATAACATTCTACAGCGCCCCCTACAGTCGCTGGAAAACGCGAAAATGAATTGCCGTTTCGACATGGCTTCACTACCACAGATTAAATACGATTTAAATCTATAGAATGTTTAAGGGATGGATTACTGGAAATGTCATGTGTTGCGCACAGTGCGCAGGGCGCTTTTCCAATTTCTACCTTTTTTTTGATTTATTTTTCTTTCACCTTCGGAACTTCAAGTTACAAATAATCAATACTACATTGAAATATGAACTTGTTTTACAATCAACAGCTGTTAAATGTTGTTAATATTATGAAGAAAAAGTGAAGTATTGCAAGACTCCGATCATGGATACGAGCATAGAAAACTTTTCTGAAGGAGAATTATCGGATGACGGTTTGAAAATTGTTTTGGAAAGTCCTAAACGTAAGTTACCCAGAAAATCTAGGACACCGAAAAAACTAGAAAACTCAGAATTAGAGATAATTGATAGTATAGCGAAAGATTTAGATGAAAAATTAGATGCGAAAGCTGCCAAAATTAATTTAACAACAATAAATGTTAAAAGTATAATTAAACAAGTCGTCACCAATGAACACGTTCTGGGATTAGTACGTCAAAGCGAAGATCCTCAAACCGTCGCTAAACTTCCGTTCGAACCGAAATTAACTCGAGCTAAAGCCAAGTGAGACAACTAATCTTATCGATATATTTCCGTATCTTAATTACCCTTAATTGCAGAGAATTATTCCCATCGCCACCCATCACAACATTGCCATGGCTAAGTCCCAAACGACCCTCAATCGAAGTCCAGAAACTGATAACGGATGAGTTAGCCGAAGATTCCTCGGGAGATGAATACGTACCGATGGAAGAAGAGGTAACTTGCTATCTCTTCTTCGTAAACGAATCATTATACTTTTTAGAGCGAAGATGATCGCGATGGCTCCTTCGTTCGTCCCATGTCACCACAAACTCCGATAAAAGAACAGGAATCAGAAAAAATTCAATGGACCGACGATGGTGTTTTTAAAATCCCTCCAACTAAAGCGGAAGAGGCCAACATCGCTTTAAGGACGCGTTCGAAATTGTGTCTAAGTTCGACACCTCTGGAAATAATCGAGGAAGCTTTCATACCGCCCGATATCACGACTGATATGTATGATATGGATTGTGACAATGACGATTGGCGAGATTTCTTGAAAAAGTTTACTAGACCGCTGGATGAAGTTACGAAACCATGTGAAGAGGAGGAACATGACCCCGAGTATAATATTCTCGCCGATGAAGAAGTTGACAAAGGTTACTTCTAATTGTTATGACCGGCTCGGTTAATTATATCGCATGTTTTAGTCGACAAGGAGGAGTTACGAGCAGATCGTGCCGTAAAGGTATCTAGAAAAGAATTCAACGACATGTTGGCCGAATTATTTGAGTGCGCTAATAATTTTGAGGAGAATGACGAGAACAATGTTTCTGTTTCCAGTAATCACGAGAGTCAGTTGGTTCCTGATATTTCGGAACCAATGAGTGTTGTAGATTCGGTTCAATTAGTACGTATTCAACATAAAAATTGATTTTAAATGAGAAAGTTTTTAGAATATTACACCCGTCGAAGAAGTCGATGCTTCCTTGATACCGACAATTGAACCATCATCTGATGTAGTGTATTGTGAGGCTATTAGAATGGATCAAAAACTTTTATTAGAACAGCAAATACGTCAACATGTACAGTTACTCACTCAGCATTTCTTGTTATCATATCAACACCCGGAATATCATGATTTGTCCTCCGAATTCAAAGCTTGCTTGGTACAAGTATTTTTTATTATCGTTTAATTCTGAATGATTACGTTTTAGTACAATTACACATGTTTGGCAGAGTTGAAAAAGGATTCTATTTTTAATGCATGCAATTTAGATGGTGCTGTAAAGTTGATAAAACATTGGGAGGCCCAATTTCAACTAAACACTGATGAAATAAAGGAAATGAAATCGTAAGTATTTTTAATGCGAACTTGTAGTTCAAATACATTGAATTTTATTGACTGTAACATGAATTAGATGAAACTACAAAAAAAACAAAGTTTTGTACAAATTCTATTTGCCAACAACATAAATCCCTCAAATCATTTTCACCAAAGGTGAGCCCTACGTCATAAATGACAAGCATACAAATCAAGATTGAAAAATTCACCCAAAAGAAATAGTTAAGCTCCTCCCACTAAAGTTTGGCCAGTGTAAGCAACAACCAGTTTTACAACCACAAAATTATAATCAATAAATGAGATTAACATCAAATTGAAGCAAGTAAAGACGATGTAAATAGGTGCTATACACATTTCCTCAAACACCAAAACGCAATGACAGATTCGACCAATAAAAAAGTTGTATTTAAATGTGGTGGTAATTTTTGGGGAGGAGCTTAACTATTTCTGTTTGGTAAACACACATTACTCAAATGAGGATAAATATTCATATAACAATTCATGTAAACAGTAACAAATAACGCAAATACAAAAAATTAATTCTGAATTCACCATAAGGGGTCTTCATATGAATTATCCTATCGATTTCATGGCGTAATGTTCTATAGTATGGCATTTTTTGAACTTTCTTTTCAAGTTTTATTTTGTTTCAGATATGTATGCAGAGTATTACATGAATCGTAAGTATATTATAACTTACAGGATTTGTCAATTTTTTGTCATCTTCCTTTTTAGTCAAACGAATAAGGCGGCAGGTATTGAGTATATAGTTACATTTCCACCATTAATCATGGAAACAATTACTAAAAGTGAAGTATTTATTTATCCAGACTTGTTACCAATTATCCCATTCAAATCATCATTATTGTTTAGTAAATATATGGACGTTTATACTACTTCTGAAAATCAGTAAGTTCCTATTCGTATTGTTTAAGTTACGAGTTAAAAGTTTGTGTTAGATTAATAGCTCTTGGGTTAGAAAAGTTTACTCCGGATCTCGCTCAAGAGAAATCCAATTTAAATAATTATGGCGAGGTAAAACTTAAGAAAGTATGTGCTTTGATTAAGAAATATCTTACGCCAACAAAGGAAATAACAAAGCTATATTGTCATATATTTAATAATAAACATCCAAGAGCTACAGGGAATCCGATAAAGTATTATTTTCAAAATAGAAGAGCTCCAGTTGTGATCCATTATGTAAGAAGTTTAGAAGAGTACGGAATTCTTCCACCATGTAAAAGAAAGAAGGAAATGTTACCTTATCAGTGGAAAATGTACTTGCACCCCAACAGCACGTCTCAGGTTAGTAATTTGTTATTTACTCATTCGCAACTTTAATTATTGAATACTGCCTCTGGTGGCGAGTTTTGCAACTACTTTAAGAAGGCTAGTTTCAGAAATTCAGTACATAAATTAAAAATAGTATAGGAATAATATTGTAACTGTGGCGATTTTTACCAACCTGGCTAGGTCGAAGAAATTTCTTGCAAAAGCAATCAGAAGTAACTAAATTTTCATGAATAAAAGGGCCGTAAATGCAGTACCTAATGTAATTTTAAAGTTTTGAGATGTTAGGAGCACATAATCAAAATCTAAATTTAAATTTTCGCAGTATTACAGTTTTTTCAGAATATCTCCCAAAAATATAAATTATACTGAAAAAGTTATAATTATTTACCTTTTTCAAAGTCGATTAAATTTGCTGTGTAGCCACAGTAACTGGAAGAACTGGGACCGTTTGTGCCGTTGAACACAACACTGCAAACACTAAAAACCGCATAAATAAATTACATTGAACGTATTTTAACAGCAAAACTGTTATCAAACAATGAAATGTAAATGGCAAAGGGAGCTATTTATATGTAGGTACTAATTAAAGTGGAAGTGACAACTGGTTATGCTATAATGAAAGTTTACAAGTTCTGATAAGACTAAAGAACCTGAATTGTTCATGTGAAAGCGTTCATTTTCGTGAATTTCTCAACTTTCATAGCGCTCGAGTTCGTCCTTCTTATTTACTTGCTTAACTAAGAAAATATTATCTACTTTGTGATTATTCTCATAAGCATATGTAGGGCAGCGGCAGATTTATCCCGACCATTGTATTTGAGGTGAGCCAAGTGTTCAAAATTCGTTTGAAGAAGCACTTTGCTCACCTTATATACATTTATTGGGTTAAAGCTCTTGCTTCAGTACATATGTTTGAATAGATAATTTTCCTTATCGGAACAAAGGGAGTAATAGCATTGATTATAACACCAGATAAGTTGAAGAACATAATTAAAGAAGAATTTATAATTCAGAGAATATTAAAGATAATAGTGAAGTTAGTGTATAAAGAGGTATTGACAGTTAATAATAGCCTACAGTGCAAATGAAGATACAAAAAAATAAAACAAATTGGGAATATTATCAATGAAAGGGAGAAAAATATGATATTAACGGAAGAGGAGGTAATCAAAACATAGACGAGTAAGTAAAATAAGATTAAGAATAGATAACATAACAACTGACATCCTAAAATATATGGGACAAAGCGAATAAAACAGTTAAACAAATTAAACAATGAGAAAATGCAAGAAATAAGAGTGCCAAAAAAATGGAGTTCAACAATAATAATTCTGAGAGGAGACAAGAGAAAATACAGGAGAATCACAATATCAAATGTTCCAAGAAAACTATTTGCAAGAATTATGGAACAAAGAATAAGAGAGAAGATCGAATTTATTTTTATTCTTTAAGGCAATTTTGACCTTGACTGTAAGAAAACATAGGGTGCATGCATGTCAAGTAAGCACTCTTGTCCATTTTGGATTGTGATTATAGGTACTTATATTTAGGGAAAGTGGATCATGCGACAGAAAAGGTAGCCAGGGCAGAAAGAGAGCCCAAGTCAAATTGATGAGCCTTTCTTCGTCATCAGGCGTTAAAAAATTGAAAATCTACAAGTGTAAGTAACTTGAAACTGTCAGAAATTCTTTCTACTTCTACTTTCTACTGTAACCATCAGGATTGACCTGTAGAAGACCTGTCATTGCACTGTTGCGCTTTTCACAGGTTAAGGTCACCAGAGAACATGCTCAATTGGCTACGAACATTGAACTATAGTTGCGTATATCGTACACGCAACTGGAAAGGAAAGGTGTGTAAGTAACACTGAAGCTACAGCCAAGTTAGGCAACCCTCAACGAATGTGTATCTCTATCTTTTTCTTTTGCATACAACGTCTTACAAACGATGACACGAAACATAAAATGCAGGTGTCAGGTAAAAAAAATACGTTGCTGCAGTTATCTCTCTCGTCTGCTCTACTACCGCAACAAGCTAGAAAGCGACAGAAGTACACATTCCGCATCTGTCTTTGTCAGCTTCAACGCCTACAATGCAATGAAATCGTCCGTATCCCTTTCAGTTGCTTATAACGTACAGTTCAATGACTGGAACAAAGTTATGGGCGCAGGTGGTCATGATGGAGTATGGCGGATTCCTAGAGAAAGGTTTTGTGACTGCACTATCAGCCCAAGGTGGTGGATCAAAACTGTTATGGGGAGGAATTTGTTTTGACACACATTCAGAATTGACATAGAGATTTGTCAAGGGGGTGTGAATTCAGCATTCTTCCTGGAAAACATTATTGTGATCGAGTGTCCACCACGAAGGGATCTTCTGAAAAAATCAGTCCGGCGTCATGTACCTGTTCCATTAGTATTCCCCCAAGCAATTTTCAATTTTTTACACCTGATTGATGCATTTTGCTTAATTCTTCCAACTTTAATTAAAAATAAGTCTTTGCCAATGTATTGTTTAATTACTCCTACTTAATATTAAATTCGCTAAAAAATGCAATAAAAAATACTATATAGTGGTGTGATAATTTTGAACGGGAGTTTATATTATTATACGGCAAAATTGTCCCATTGTTGTCAATTTTTTTATGAAATTTAATAAAAGGTTAGGGAAGAATTAGAAAGGATCATGTATAACATGATATGGCGAAGTTACGGAAGTACTGGACAGGGGAGGTATGGAATGGGGAGAAATTAGAAACCTGTTCTAGATAGAGAGCTGTGGAAGGAAAAGTGTAGAAAAGCATAGTGTGTTTAACTCTCGGTCCAACTCCTTTGCCTTATACAATTTTATGCACATGTCCTGTCCATTTATATTATTGGTCCGAGGTTTAACTTCACTCAGACCTTACACTGCAAGGTCGAAAGCCGACAATTCTTCCAAAACCCTATTTTCCCATTTTTTGGTTTTTCGCCATTTTTCAGAAAACCATCACGCTTACGAGCACCATTTCGTGCTCAAAAACTTCAAACTCTTCTTGTCACTTTTTTGATGGAATAAGTTCTTTTGAGCATGAAACGTGATCGTAGCGAAAAAATGTTACTTTTTGGAATAATTATTACTGTGAAAACTATTTTTATATAAATAGATACCTGCAAATTTATATTCTTACAGGTACCGAGCCTTATGAAAAAATTAGAACTACATGTATTAGGTTATATATATATTGCCTCCACTAAGTAACTATAAAAGTAACATGTATAGTTTATTGTGTTGTGATAATGCCATAATTTCGTAATATTGTTATTCCATTTAAATTGCCGCTTAAAAATATTTTTCTGATGTACTATCGATTGTTCTAAATTGTACAATTAGGCAACGTCGCCAATATGGCGTCTTTTGACATTTAACAAGTTGTCTAAAATGAAGAAAATAAACATTTTAGGAAATTGTACCTTCACCGGCACCAATAACAACACTAAGCAAGGTTCAACGTCCTCCTTCGTACAATAAAGGTCTCACTAACAAGAATTCAAAGAGGCGAACAAATGCAAGGAATATAGCTCAACAATCAACACCACCGAATATTCCATCTAAAGCACCAAAAGTAACCTCGAGCTGCACAAGAAAACATTTAGATCAGTATTTTCTATCACCGAAAGTATTTAAAGTTGACATTATAAATTCGTCGTTAAAATCGTTAAAATTTAACTCATCCATTTTTAAGAAGCTAAAAACTCAACAACGACGCAGCCTAGACATGCTGCCCAGCATGCCATTCTTAGATCTCACTACAACCGATGATAATAATTCATCAACGAATCATGCAGATGCCGTTGAAACTGAACCATCATCCCACGTGGAATGTGACGACGATGATGAAATTATCCAAAAGGTAACTAGGTTTTCTTTTGTTTTATTTACTGTTACATTTTACTTAAAGGATAACGAAGACGATATTAATGCCCTTATGATTGCCAGCTCCACTATACGAACTCCTAATCGTCGTAATCAGTCAACCACGGACAAAAAACGTGCGAGATTACAAAGGGAATACCTTGCCAATCTAGCTATGCTAACTCCCGAGGATCCTCTGTATTTACAAGAAAAAGCGCAAAGTATTAATATAACGAAATTTAAGTTGAAATTTGATTAAAAAGTTTTCCGTAGGTTACGCACAAGCTTATTTCGACAAGGTTAAAGAACGATTATCTCCTGACGAATACAAGGAGTTTATGGAAGTCCTCAATAGTTTCGAAGAGAACACTTGTAGCGTAACGGAGCTGTACAAACAAATTGAGTGTATTATAGGAAATAAACATGCAGATTTAATGGAAGAATTCTTAACGTTTTTGACACCTTCGCAAGCTAGAGAGATCGGAAAGCTGATTCCTTATTACATGTTGAGTAACATGTCGCTATTTCTGAGGAAGTTAGAGTTGTATTTCAAAGATCAACCTGCACAGTTACGTAAAATTTATCGTAGTCTCACTTATTTAACTACGTGTGTCGATGTTAATATGGAACGTGTGAAGACGACTATTTTACCTTTACTTAAAGGTAATACATTACTAACGGATTGGTTTTTGCAAATTTTCCCTTGCGAGCCACCACCGCCTAGGTATACATTTTATATTTTAGTTAGAAAGAGGGGGTTAAAATTTGGAATTTTAGTTTGCTAAAGGGTGTGTGGGAACAAATGGAGACGAGGCGTGAGTTTAATTTACACGAAGACTTCTTTGAAACAGTTAACGTACCTGAAATGGAAGATCAATTTGGTGGACATAATTGTATCTGTTCCTGTCACGAAAGCGAAAATGTAACTTTTAAATCTCGTACGCAGCATTGTGTTCCGTGTGGGCTGAAGGTACCTATTTTGTTTGTGTGTTACATTTTTTTATTGTATTTGCAACAACTCAACCTCTCTTACTTCTATTACATGTCTGTTTTGTTGAAAAACGCAAAAGATTTGTACAGGGTGAGTCATGAGAGAAACTGTACATACTCCTACCACGTATGGTGGCCTCTAAAGCGAACATAAAATGAGCATTTAAAATGTCTACTTCTCTTGCTTAATAATCTACAGAGTGATTTATAAGTTTTGACTAAAAATACTCTACGCCATAACTTTGTTGAATGTTGATTTAATTGATTTCATATCTTGCTGGGAAGTTATGCTATTGCTACCTAATCAAAATTTAAATAATCCAGGACCGCTTTTTAAAAATTTATATGGCTTGGATTCTAGAATCTTATGCACTCTGTCTATAGATTTTGCAAAACTTTTGACGGTTTCCCGAAAGTGCAGAGAAGGGTGACAGATCTAATGGGGTTCACATTTTCTCCACACGATTATTCTGTTTTTAAATTAAAAGAATCATATAATAAAATTTTAAAGTAAATATTTCTTATTTAAAATTTTTAAAATAATTTAACATATTTCCAGACTATAAATTTCATTAAATTTGATTTTTTTATTAAAAACAGAGTAATCGTGTGGAAAAAATGTGAACTACCTACATTAGTTTTGTTACCGGATCTCTGTGCTTTCAGGGAACCATCAAAAGTTTTGCAATATCCATATACAGGGTGCGTAAAATTCTAGAATCCAAGTCGGCTAATTTTTAAAGACCGGTCCTGGATTATTTTTGATCGCGTGTGAGGCCGGCCATACACGTTACGGTATACCGGAGAGGTATACCTGCGCAGGTTTACCACTCCGGTATACCTGTACAGGCGAGAGCTCACACACGCAACGATAAACCGGATGGGCAAAGGATTTCTACAGTCGAGAAATGACGAGCCAACAAAATGACGTGATTGCTTTGGTTTGACGAAGAAGTACTGGGCACATCGTGATCTCCTAAGAAGTCGAACAGATCGTAGTACCACAACTTTGGTATCCACTCCAAATTTCATTGACTATCGCGTTTTTCTTTTCCTTGCCCACATTGTTTCTAAAATGGTTAATTTTTTTACCACCGAACTCTTATTCCAGGGCTCGCAGCGGATACATAATTTATGTAAAAGTACATATTTTTGGGTTTAGTACATAAAAGTACATAATTTGAAAAAAATGTACATATATTTCATATTTCCGACGCGATGACGACGTTCTGAAATTCAATAAGTCTGCTTTTACACATGGTACAAAAATAAATTAAAAAATGTTATCTAACTGTTTTATAAATACATATAGGTTACAAAAGGAATGTCACCTTGTTCAAATTGTCTTATCAACAATGAAGTCATGCTGGAAACCGTAACTTAACTCGTCAGCGTAAATCTCGCAATTCCTTAGGTAGCGATTGCAATTGCAACTCTTTATCAGTATGTAATTGAGTCTGCAATCGACAACAGTTAATAAGCATATTCTATAATATTTACTGTTAATGTTACATCGCGTATCGGTTTAAAATAAGTTAATAAAATCATTCATAATGGGAAAGTGCAATTTTAACTCAAGATGGTTAAGTGATAAAGATTCGTCAGGACGAATTATTTCAACATGGGCTACAAAATTGGACAAACATAGTGTTTTATGTAAAGCATGTGATAAAAAAATTACTCTACAGCGAGGGTTTCAGTCCCTCTTACAACATGCACGAGGTGACAAACACCTACAGCAGGTCAGAACCAAATTCGAACACAATCAGCTGCATTTAGAGGTGCGCCAAAATGTAAACAATAACATAAATGTGCCAGAAAACACAGTTTTGGGACAAATTCCGGGATCAATACAGTTGTATTCTGTCCGAGAAAGTGCAATACGAGCTGAATTAATTTGGACGATGAGATCAGTAATCCACAATTATTCCTTTCTTTCTTGTGAAGGTATTGCGGAAACTTTTTCAGCAATGTTTCCTGGAGCATCTAATTTGACTAATGAATTTACAATGTCTCCCACCAAAATGAGATATTTAGTGACTGAAGCTCTAGGGCCCTTTTTCAAAGAAAAACTTCTTGACGATATCCAAGGTTAGCTAAATTAACTAAAATTATTTTCTTTTATTTAATCATATTTATTTGTAGGAGCCTATTATAGCCTTTGTTATGATGAAACAACTAATAAAGCGGGAGAAAAAGAATTTCAGGTACAAGTTCGTTTCTGGTCTAAACGAGAAAATTGTATTGTGTCTAAACATCTCAACACGTCTTACATGCGACATGCTACAGGAGAAGATCTTTTTCGTGAAATTAATGTTGCTATAACTTCCTCGAACCTTTCTAAACAAAAACTTTTAATGTTAGGGTCAGATGGGCCTAATGTGAACAAAAAAGTAGCACGGTTAGTCAATGAAGACATACTGTTATATAGAAGCATAGGTTTGGTAGATGTTGGTGTTTGCAACATCCATGTAATACACAATGCGTTTTTAAAAGGCTTGGACCCATTAGGCAGTAACACAGCTGATTTGTTAGTGGCTCTAAAATATTTCTTTAAAGATAAGCCTGCGCGTTGGGATGACTATCAAAAAATTCAAATTGAACTGGGTTTACCAAATCACCGGTTTATAAAACATATTAATACTCGTTGGCTGACACTTGCTGATGCAGCAGCTAGACTACTAGAGCAATGGCCGGCAGTAAGTAAGTACTTTTTGAGTTTTATTCCCAAAAAGTGTGCATCTACAGAAAAGACTTCTACATATAAAACAATTTATAATATTTTAAAAATTCCCAACATAAAGGCTGAAATATTATTTGTGCGATCTAGTGCTAGTCTGTTTACAAAATTTACCGGTACTTTTCAAAAAAATGAACCGTTAATACATGTTTTATACAGTGAAATTAAGTTGTTACTGTTATCAATTTTATTTAGGTTTTGTAAAACGACTGCGGAAGACATTGTACTAAATAACGATAAAAATATTGATTTATTTACACTATTGTCACTGTCAAAGCAGTTATTAGATTTAAAGAACATAGTTATTGGCATTGAAGCTAAAACAGAATTAATGAAGTCAACAGAACAAGAACAGCTAATTTTTTTTAATAAAGTACAGAAACATTATTTAGCTTCTTGTGAACATATTCTTAAGAAATCCCCAATAAATGGCAAATCCATATTAAAAAACTTTAGATGTCTTCAACCAAAATTATTATCTCATAAGAATAGTCTTTCCGATATTCTTAAAATTGTTCAAGTTTTACCAGTAAACATTCCTACGGATATTATTTCAGATGAGTGGAAATTATTGAGCGTTGATGTAGAAGTACAAAAAATTGACGTAAACGTCCGGGTTGACCAATTTTGGCAAAAAATTTTTGAAATAAAAAGAGACAATGAAGAATTGAAATACTCAAACTTGACTATTCTTATTAAGGCAGTATTATGTTTATCTCATGGTAATGCAGATGTTGAGCGAGGATTTTCATCATCGGGGAGGGTTTTAACGAAAGAGAGAGCTTCAATGTCGGAGAAAATGTTAAATTCTTTAATCTTTATCACTGATGGACTTAAATTTTATAATAACAAGGCAGAAAGTGTTCCAATAAATAAAAACCTAGTAACTTTAGCACAATCTGCTCATCAAAAATACAAAGCGGATCTTGAACAAAAAAGGAATGAAAATGAAAAAAGAAGGCTTCAGCAAATTGAAGAGGAACAAGAACTGAAAAAGAAACAAGAAAGTGTCGATAAGTTAAATAAGGAAAAAAATGAAATTGCAAAGATAGAACTACAAATTGCAAAGAATCAAGAAGATAGAGACGTTCAAAGTAATACATATAATGAAATGTTAAATGAGGCCAACAAGAAATTAAAGTGGGCAATCTCAAAAAAGGATTTTGTGCAAATCAATATCGCACAAACTATGATTGAGAGTGCCAATAAATTAAGAGAAGAGGAAAACAAAAAGAACGAGCTTTTAGATAAAACTAAAAGAAAAGTTGAAAAACGGAAAGCAACTTTGCTAGATAATTTTGTTGCAAAAGTAGCAAAAAATAAGTTCTACGATATTAGTTCGATAAGTCTTAAGTATTTTATTATACAGTCAATATGTATAGTTTAGTTTTTGTTACAGAAGGCTTATTATTGAATTTTATAACGATTTTACTTATTTGACAATATAATAAATATTTTAACAACGAGGTAATTTTTATTTTGAGTGCTACACGTTCATAGAGTGGTTGAAAACAGGTACATATTTGGTACATATTTCTTAAGTTTTTGGTCACTATTTACATATTTTTAAATGCAGTGATCACTGCGAGCCCTGTTATTCGCATCGGTCTCAATTTCCTTTTTTCGTAACAAGTTGTCATCAGCGGCCTCTCTCACGTCACGGTCATGGTACTCCTTGCTCTTAATTCGCCACAAACAGGGTTATGATTTGTAAATTTCAATGAATTCCTCTAGAATTCGGTTCCGTTTTCGGACAGACATGATGACGTAAACACAGCAAAACAATAAAATGTAAACAATATAGAACGGGCTTGAAGACCAGTGGCACGTGAGTGCAGAGAATTGACAATGGAGTAAGCACAACACGAACACAGAACACAACAATACGAAGCTTTCTAGTCGGATTATTCGCCACAACTGACTCAAACCTGTGCAAGTATACCGGACGCCTCACACACACGCTCTGGTGAGCACACCTGTGCAGGTAAAAAGAATTGAATTTCGATTCTTCTCCGGTCGCCTGCGCAGGTCGTTTTACTTATGCAGGTTTGCCTGAAGTGGCTGGCACACACGCTCCGGTTTACCTGTACAGGTATACCTCTCCGGTATACCGTAACGTGTATGGCCGGCCTGATAACTAGATAGGAATAGCATAACTTCGCACCAAAATATGCAATTAATCACATCGAGATTAACAAAGTTATGGCATAGAGTAGTTTGAGTTAAAACTCATAAATCACCCTGTAGATTATTAAGCAAAAGGAGGAGACATTTTGAAATGCTCATTTTATGTTTCCTTTAGAGACGCCTCCATACGTGGTAGGAATATGTACAGTTCCTAATGACTCACCCTCTATATACAGCAAAATACAAAATCTCAAATTCACGCACATTCTTAACAAATGTTAACGTTCTATAACTATTAAAGAGGCGTCTTTATTCTTGTAAGTCACGCAAACAACTTTATTACAAATACTACCCTACAGCTACCACTAATATATAGATATATTTAACACGTAGAGTGCCATGGTGGGTTAACAGGGTCCACCATTTGAAAGGAAATAATTTGTCTCTACTGGCCACGGTGGGCTAATGTTGTCCACCACACATTTATACTGTTCAGGCCGTGGTGGCCAGCGTAGGTCCACTGGAGCCACACTAAACATATAGGAGGTGACTTACAATGCTTTTAGCAATATTTTGATGTACTTGGTTTTTGTCCTGGTGATCATTTGTTGTCCACCACCCTCAAAATATGAACACTGAATATTTATTGATGCTCTGACGTAACTATAACTTATTTTATGATTGATTATTGGTGACATGGTAAGTATAAAAAACACAAATATCCCCAAAATATTTATTTGTTTAATTTGAAACGTGGGTTTATAACATAGGTTAAACTCTTGTGGCCGCGGTGGTCAACACTTTCCACCAACTTTGTTATTGTTTTTTGTTTAATTCAAGTGAATTATTCTGACACCGGTTGGGTTTTCTGCTATCTATGATCATTTTACACGATTATCAGCAAAAAAAAATTTTGGCTAGTAGGGACTGCCAAAATGACTTTGCATGGTGGCACTCTACGTGTTAACAATAACACCCCTCCTCAACAACAGCTGATTTTTTTTACATTTTTTTGTGTGTACAATACATTCCTGAAGTTCCGGGCCCTTCCTCCTCACTCACTCTGTATATTTATACTTAAACAATGCTACATTTGGAAACCATTATTTGGAATTATAAGCAAGTGGTGGCATCTAGCTATGAATAGTTGACGTTACAAAAAAACATTTCCATTTCCTCCACAATGGTCTTTAATATAAAATAGACAAAATTTTGAAAATTACTTCTCTTTGCTTTTATTGTATGAATAAATAATATAGTCCTACTGTCTTCTAGTGCCCATCTCCAAAACTGACCTCTGTCTCCAAAATGTGTGTTGCAATTTTTATATACAGGGTGGTCCAAAAGTCTGGAACAAAATTCCTAATTTCGAAAATAATTATTTTTGGAAAAATCTCGCACACGTCGATTTTTATTTTTTGTTGGACACATTTTAGCATTAAAATGGGGTTATGTAGCACATCATTGGAAAGCTCTTAACAATGGGAATCTAAATCCCAAATTGTAAAACTATCGATTAAGGTATAACAAATTTTTCAACAAAAAAAACACTTGCATTTCAAAAAAGTAATTTTATTTCTGTAACAAAAGTAATCAGACGTATGTATATAAATTTTAAGATGTTATACTTTTTTGGATATAATCGGTTGATTTAAGGGCTAATATTATTAAATAATGTAAATACCTTTATTACAATCTCAATATTTCGATCTGTATTTAGATCTTCATCAGGATTACTACAATAATAAAAGTTAAAATATGAAGTTATACAACTAAAACTTACTATTGGTAGTCGGGAATCAGCACTCCGAAATTCGATCATGTACTGTGCACTCGAAGATATACTTTTTAAAAAATATGTACAGTGTGGAGAATGATCTTACGGATTCCAATCCGGAGGGCTCCATTAAATTCATGATTGCAAAAAAGAATAAAAAAATATTTTCGGATTATTTTGAATGATCTTAAAAAAACTATTTTTTGTGTTTAACTCGCGATTGTGACGCCATTTTTTAATATTTTTTCAAAATTCTTTCACCATTCGAACGCCTAATCATTGTAGATTGTAACGGTACATACATAAGATTATTTTTTTTTATATCGAATTTGTCAGAGTAGTTAAAAAGAGGGAAGGTACCAAAACTGACGTGA
The DNA here is from genome assembly GCA_036250285.1 of Pyrocoelia pectoralis. Classification (NCBI taxonomy): domain Eukaryota; kingdom Metazoa; phylum Arthropoda; class Insecta; order Coleoptera; family Lampyridae; genus Pyrocoelia; species Pyrocoelia pectoralis. The sequence goes on along the minus strand of CM070075.1, from coordinate 74,372,940 downwards.
AAATTTCAGCATCGAGAAAATTTTTGAACCGTTGAAGATAGATATATGATTAATCGAGACGAAATATGCCCAAATGAGTGGAAAAGTTTTTGGTGAAAAGAAATTTTCACTATTGATAGTGGTTTACGAGATACGATTTTTTGTGTGAAACCCCGTTGCGCACCGACCGCTTAGCCGTTTTAACGGCTTGCCAGGGACTCCGGACTAGCTGTGAATAGACGATTCAGTATCTACGACGCCCGCCACGTTAAGAGTATGCATATGTGGAATATCAGGGTTTATGGTGTATGTAGACCACAAACATTGAAATCGTCGTTTTATGTTACGATATTTAGTCATATTTGTAGAAATCAAGTCCATTGTAACATTTCATTCCAAAAGGAGTAGCGATCGAAGTAACCCATTCAGTTGCCCGAGTATCACGAACTGGCTAGATGTTGTGGTTGTAGAGTTTTAAATTTTTATCAAAAACAAAACCGTTAAGAAAGTTGTAGCTGACAAAATTTCGCACATTTTCATGTTTTATTTTTGTCTCTACGACCAATAGGAGCCGAGATAGATTTTTTTAAAATGTCGACTGTTTTGCGGCGAAGGGGTAACACGTGCGCGCATCGCGCTATTTCGCTTATATCTCGAGAATGGCCATTTGTATCGCAAAACGCTTCAAATAAAAGTTGTAGAGAATTTAATTACGAATAATTTTCTTTTTTAAACATTTCCATTCGATTAATATTGACAGAGATATAATCATTTAAACCTTTTCTAAGACACAATCGCTGCTCGTTTTGCATCATAAAATCAATAATAAGCCGAAAACTATTGATTCTACGTACTTTGTTCATATAATGAAAGTTGTAGAGAATTAAATTTTGAATGTATATGTATACACTAAGTATCATTTTGGTAATCTTTATAAGGCGATGGAGGAAGAAATAATGAAAAATTCTCATTTTCAAGCCTTTCTTTGCAAATAACTAAACACTAAAACACTAAACAACACATAAGTAACACAAAGTAGTGGCTACTTTGTGATAATTAATGCTCATCGTTAATCCAGTAGGGGTAGATTGTATAATAGGTTGCTATTGTGAGGGCCGTGAAACGACTGCGCGGTCGGTGCGCATCGGCGTTCCACATAAAAAATCGTATCTCGTAAACCATTAGCAATAGTGAAAATTTCTTTTCACCAAAAACTTTCGTACTCATTTGGGCATATTTCGTCTCGATTAATCATATGTCTATCTTCAACCGTTCAAAAATTTTCTCGATGCTAAAATTTTCACGTCAGTTTTGGTACCGTCCCTCCTATTAAATACTCTAACAAATTCTATATTAAAAAAAATAATCTTATGTATGTACCGTTACAATCTACAATGATTAGGCGTTCGAATGGTGAAAGAATTTTGAAAAAATATTAAAAAATGGCGTCACAATCGCGAGTTAAACACAAAAAATAGTTTTTTAAGATCATTCAAAATAATCGGAAAATATTTTTTTATTCTTTTTTGCAATCACGAATTTAATGGAGCCCTCCGGATTTGAATCCGTAAGATCATTCTCCACACTGTACATATTTTTTAAAATGTATATCTTCGAGTGCACAGTACATGATTTAGATGATCGAATTTCGAGGTGCTGATTCCCGACTATGGTAAATTAACAGTTAAAATTAATATAAGGAACAAACATTAAATTTTTTTCTGATAGATATAAATTAAAATTTGATTATATCCAAAAAAGTATAACATCTTAAAATTTATATACATATATCTATACAGTTGTAATAAACTTAATCACTTAATCAGACGTACTTAATCAGCTAATACGTTTGGTATTTGGTAACAATTTTTTTATGCCAAAATGTGTCCAACAAAAAATAAAAATCGACGTGTGCTAGTGATTTTTCCAAAAATAATTATTTTGGAAATTATGAATTTTGCTCCAGATTTTTGGACCACTGTTTGGACCATTGTTTCTACATGTGGAAACAAAGCTATAAATTTGAGTTTTTTATGTTATGTGTTTAACATATTTATAGTTCTTCCAGGGTCGTGTATACATTCAAACAGGAAAAGGATTACGACTAGCAAACGTGACATTTAAAGGAGATTCCGGTATCGACCATAACTTAAGATTAAACGGTTTATCTGCCGATAAAAGGAAAAGGCGATCCGAAACAAGCCCCTCAAAACAGTTTACATCCCCAAATAAAGATAATCACGACGATCACAGGATATTGTTGGACAGCGAAGATGATGCAGACGGCTCAAAACGAAAAGGGCGTGTCTCCAAATCGCCAAGAAAGAAGAGAGTGAAGTTTAGAGATACAAATGAGAAGATTTCGTATACAGAACCCATCGAAATTCCATCGGAAGATCCGATAAGTTTAGAAGTCTTTGATAATGTACATTCTGATCAAAAAACAGGTAGCATTGAGGCGCCAACATCCATTGAAGATTGTAACGGTGTAAACGAAAAGCCATCAGTGGATGATATCGCAGAATGGGATTGTAATGCATCGATCGAATCCGTCGAAATTCGTCATAGTCCAGAACATAGCGCCGAATCCGAATCGGAATTTTGTGAGGAATCTTCGCAAGACAACATTAATACAGAAACCGATGAATCTGCCGAAGAATTAGAGAGTTTAAGTAATTCTCCCGTTCATAGTGAAAACAGCAACAGTAATCATGCACACGAAGAAGTGTTGTGGACTCGAGACGAAGATAAAATAATTCTTGAAACGCTTCAAAAAGAAGGCGGAAAGGATAGCGCTTTTATTCGTATATCTGAGTTATTAGAAAGTAGATCGGTTATTCAAATTAAGGAAAGATTCCAAACGTTGATGAATTTGTTGCAGAAAATGACGTCTGGAGCAGAAGTTACTTCTCAAAAGTAAGAGAATGATCAAATAAGTGGGCTATTTATTTAATAAAGTTACGAATATCATATTCCGCAATTGTTTTTTTTTTTAATTATCCTGACAATCATCCTTTATCCTTTCCTTATATGCTGCAAATGCCATACAGCAATAAGTATTACTGTGTTTATTTTTGTTTGTGTATTCCAAAAGTTTGGAATTTTATTTGCCACAATACAAGGTTTTTTTTATAATATTCAGTTCTAATTAATTTTTATTTATTGCTGTAATATTTATAACAAGTAAAAGTGGTATGGTATGGATGCTAAGACCACTTTGCTAGACAAACCTGGAGAGTTTCAAAATACATTTTAAATTTTAAAGAATTCATTTTTAAAATGTTTTTGGAAGAATAAATTTGTTTTAATGGGAGAATTGCAATTGAAATTTTCAAAAATTGTAAGTCAAAAGGACAACAAAGTGATTAACATTCATTAAACTATTAAAACTGATCAGTCGGAGGTCTGAATGTTCATAGCGATAAAAGCATAAACAAGATAAGAATTTATATGTATGGAAGCATGGAATCCTCAAATATTTTGGTGGTTAAATATAGTTCAATACAGGATGTTTCATCTGGCGAATGTTAGATGTAGATGATGTGTCACCTGACGACTAGAATGTGCAGAAGCTTCTTTATGCTGCAAGAACATACGCATTCTTGGCTCTTCCAATAATGCTGGAAGCTCATTTTCAAGAAAGTATAGATAACGGTTCCTGTAAGATGATGCGGTAACAGTGAGTGAGTATCAACACACTATCGTTGACAATCGATAATCGATACATACCAACAACCGTGTACGAACGCACAAAACGAAAATGCATCGAAGACAGTGGTATGTTTATACCTCACATGCTCCATTTGTGCTTGCGTTACATACGCTGTGGTCGATAAAAATGGACATGTTATATGTAATTTTGTATTGCAATTCGTCTATACTACCACCTCCAAAATATTTACTATTCCTCCTGAAACACCCTGTATATAAAATAAAATTCAAAGTAATCACAGCGAATTAATTATTAAAAATAGAGAAAAATTGAAATGTAGTGGGTAGAGAAGGAAAGGAAAAAATCTTATAGTTGCGAGGAGACTGTTAATAGATACTAATGATGACCAGGAAATAACACAAGGTATAAAAAAGATTATAAAAAAAATATCACAATATATTAACAAAATTATTATAATATATGAAACTCTCTCTCTCTGTGTGCCTTTTTCTAAAGAATGGAAGCATTTGAATTGTTGGTTGTGGACGAGTTAAAGGAATTAATTGGAGCTATGGCATGCATGTATACATTCCAGCCAATGAGAAAACAGACGTGAAGAATACAAAATAGTGGACTAAATGCCTACACCAAAAGCTGCCGATGTTACAGGAAATAAAGAAATTATTCTGGACAGTTTCATCAGAAATTCAATTACAGACTGTAAGATATGTATGAAAATCCAGGTCTGCTTACATGATTTCTTCATGTTGACTGCTGCATTTTTAAGATGTAAAAAAATTGAAAAACGCTTAACATCTTTATTAAAATCTGTTCACTTATTAATCCTGCCATTTCAAATATAATAATGTTAATTTTCAATTATTTAAAAACAAAGAGAACCACAAATTAGTAAATGTTTGAGAAACTAATTTGTGCGTATTTGAATATATTTGGTTTACAATGACTAGCAGTTTTATAATAATAATAATTACAATAATAAAATAATTGTAATAAATGCAATATGACTTTTACATAATATACCATTCGCATTCAGTCTTATAATAATAATAATAATAATAATAGATAAGTCACGATCCATTTACAATTTTTACAATTTCAATTCATCGTCAATTTAACATACTACATAATTTTTCTTAATACTTGAATAAATCTAAGTCTTTGTTCATTTGGTACATTTTATTATTATTATAGTAATTCCAAGCTTCGCTTGATCAATTAACTGCGACAAATGAGATCACTAATAAATAACGTTAAATCTCAAATGAGTGCGGCAGTTACTTGATCGGCGAAGGTAACCCTTTTCTAGCTAGGTTGAGGTGGTACTAACGGTGGCTGTTGATGAAGAGCGCTAATTGGACGATTATTGGGAGCCTGTAAACGCCTCGTTTCGCACGCTTCGCCTTGAAGGACCTCCAAATACTCTCTGATTAAAGTTGCAATTTGGAAAGCTTGCGCCGTCGTAAGTATAACCTTGCTCTGTTTTCGTTCACTTCCAGTTATTATCATGAGACAATTTAAAGCGGGGGCAAAACTCAATATGGTCGAATACTCATAAGTACACAACGCGTTGCGTGATCTATGCTCCAATAAATGTAGGCCATTCTGATCTACCGCTAACCACAGTACTCTAGGCCAATTTGAGGTAAATGATTGCTAAAATAATACCTAACTGATTTAAAAAGAACAAGTTAAACAATATTTTACCATAACATCGAAAATAGTCGCTTTGTGAAGAGGCCAACTTTGAATTAGGTTTAGAAAAGCTTGTTTCGCTTCAGAAGCTGTCATTCCTCGTAACGACTGATGATGCATAATCACGCCCTCTTGTGGAATCGACGGTACCAGTCTTGGAGGTAAGCAATGACTAGCTATAGGCCGATAATCAGGTACAAGATCGGTACAATCTCCTAATTCTAACTGAGCTTGTAGAGCCGTTAGCATCATCTGTTATTATGAAAGGATGTTACGTGTGAACAATTCGAGATCGAACTTACCGCTTCCTTATCTGTGATGGGGAATCTGTCGGCGCGAAGATCGTGCAAAACCTGATGATAAAGTAACTCTTTTTCAACAGGATCGGATAAATTAAGGAAACTGTCTAGGAAAAGATGTTTCTTGAAGAGGAAGAAGTGATACTGAGGCCGTGCACGTTTTGCCGTTCCAGTATTGCTTACGGTATTCGCGGCAGTTGCCATTCTATACCTTTCCCATTTAGCCATAACATCCGCCACCTTTTCTTCCCACGATAAACTTCTCTCGGTGCTACCCAAAACCTCATAAATTGCGTAACCTAAAAAAGCTACGTAGTATATAAACGTCTGTGGAAAAAACAAAATCGCACCTTTCGCGTCGGATTTCAGCCCAACTTTATCCCGAACAATTTCCAATACATCACGTGCAGTTGCGGAAGGATGAAATTCTACGGAGTGGTATTGTCCGTCCATGAAATGAAACCTCGCGTACACCGGACGTCTGTTGATAGTACAAATAATTTCTTCTCTGGACGGTGCCCATTGTCTTCGCCGTGTGCCTTGTGTTTTTGACAAGCACTTCTCGGCAAATCGAGCGTACTTCCCCTCTTCGGTCACATAATCCGAACTACATCTTTTTAAATGAGCAATTAGATATCTACGGATTGTTTTACTAGGCGGTAACACTACAGAACAAGCTAACGAAAGCAAAGCCCAATGACGTAGATTTACTCTAGAGTTGGGATCCGGATGATCGGTCGTTTGCTTTATTAGTAATAGATACAACTCGCATAAAAGAGATTCTTTTCGCATACAACGTTCCAATATCGATTGTAAAAGAGTCACGTGCTCATCTTCTGCCCGACGAATAACTTCACCTAAATCAAAAATTATTATTCATCTGCGAGATGAAAATGAAAAATCGAATCTTACCGTTTTGCCCCAAACCTGCATACGTAAGAATAACTTGGAAGACTTGCAGCATGATTTGTTCTTCGGCCTCGGGTATTCGACTGATGCTTTGTGTAAGCGGCTGCCTGCTAAACGCCCAAAATGCGTAATGGAAGCCCTTATATGTTTCGCCAGAGTCTCCACCGTGTTCCTGACGTAATTTATCTAATTTATGTTTACTAAGCCTTCTTAAAGTATTACGTATAAAGTTGCTTGCCGCATCGGTCGGTTTACGTAAGATATCGTTATCTACAAGCGCTCGTCTACAGTTTACTAAATTATGATATAACCGAATGCGATCTTCGTTAGTAATACTTTTAAGTTTTTTCGGTGGAGAATCATTCTCGGTGATCCATCCGGCAAGATTAAGACAGTAGCTTGCTATAAGTGAGCCAATTTCGTTTTTCTGCGTTGTTTCGAAAACGAAACATTTGTGGTTACTTTCGTTCAAATGCCTTTGTAAGGTGATCGTGATAAAACTATCGCTGGGATCGATTAATATACTTTCCACTTCTTGATAACGATATTCGTTAAGAACAAATTTATCGTCCGGTTTAATAAGCATAATCCCTTCGTTATTTATACCTAGTATTAGCGAATTTCCGTACGACCAATAACCGCGATATGTAACTGGAAACATAGTAGTACCATAAAGAGGATATTGCATTACGCAAGAAAGGTATAAGGCTTTTGCAGTTAATTCGGAACGTCCCGCTCCGTATTGTACATGAGCTTGAGCCAAAATTGGCACCCAAACATCATCTCCACGAGTGCGACTTATTCTATACGGTAAGAAGGTATCGATGTCAGTGTAATACTCTAACTTGTTATTGTCTTTCGGATTTCCTAACGCTACTTGTGCTTGTAGGCCTGCTAATTGTAAAGCTACTTTTTCAGTCACAGGAAACTCATCACTCTGTAAACAAAATTAGTCTTTAATTACTACAGCGTTATTTTTTATTTTTTTAACATATTTTACAAATCGCTACCTAAAAAGTTGAAACATTCAGTAATAACCACTGGCTTCATCATTGGCAGGTCTTTTACTCCAACGTGCTCGTCCCAAAATCCTCTTCTGTAAAATCATGGCTCGATATCTTTCAATAAATGAAGTATCTGAATCATCACTTGTCTCTTCTACATATATCGGACTATTTTGAAATATAGGTGGTTTGTATGGTTTTATTTCATAATGACAAGTGTATTCCTCAGCGTATTTTAAAACTTCGTCAATAGCCTGCTGGAGATTGTGAACACTGTTGGAAAGATTTTTACTATCTTTCAATAATACGTTTGTCTTTTCTTTGGCGTTAACAATGTGTGTACTTATTTTTTCTTTAGCAAATTCTATTGAATCAGACATCCACGTTTTCACCTGCATTACACTTAATATTTTAGTAATAGAAATAGAACTTGGCTTCTAAGGGTTTTTGAAAATTTTGATTTTTATCACTAACAATTTTGATAAATTATTATTACTTGACATTTATGTCACTGAAAAAAAATTGTTTGTCACAGCCTTTTTTATTTTAGTTCTTCTATTAATATGATTCCATTTTTTTTGTTTTTTTGTTTCATTTTTCTGGTTTTCCAGTGTTTTGTCATTTACACATTTTTCCATACTTGTTTTTTCAATTTTATTACCTTCTCTATTTCGATTGAGGAAAAGGAGAGGAAAGGAGAGGAGAACTTACATTGAACTGAAGAAAGAAAAGAGGAAGTTACATTGAACTGAAAAAATGGGACGAACACTGTAAGAAAGAAGGGGGGAACAACGAGGGAAGAATCGGACAGGGTGGTCAGAGGTATCAAAAAAAAAGAGGTAGGAGGAAGTGCAAGAGAGAATTGCAGAAGGCTATTAAACAAGATATGGAAAGGGGACAGGTTCTGCTGGAATGAAGGGCGGCGGTCATATCCTCAATGTGTAAGGACGGAGACAGGAGGGAAGCGAGAAATTACAGAGGAACAAATGTGACAAACATAGGATAGGCACGGATTATACAAGAGCGCTTGGAAAAGGAGCTGGAGGAAAAGAGGGTTATAGGAGAGCGACAATCGGGATTTAGAAGAAAGAGGAGGGAAATGGATAATATCTACGTCTTAAAACAAATGATAAATAGAGAGCTAGAGAAGAAGGGGGAAAATTGTTTTTCCTCGATATTAAAGCTGCATTCGACAGTGCTAATAGAGGAATGCGAAGACTGGTTGAAAGAGTCTAGGGGATCTATAGAGAGACAATAAGTAGAGTGAAAGTGGAGGAAAAAATGGGAGAGGAAGGGGACTGAGGCAGGGCTGTCTCAGGACTAAGACAAAGCCTCTTCAAGGTGTATATAGAGGGGATGGTAGAGACGTTAACAGATAGGCAGAGAGGAGGGGTGGTTATAGTTATAGAAAGGTATAAACTGAGGGCGATTGCGTACGCGGACGATGTAGTGGTAGTGGCAAAAACGACGGGAGAAATGAGAGAGATGATAGTGACAGTGAAAGACTTTGTAGAAGAAATAGGAGGAGATGAATGTGGAAAAGACAAAGATAGTAGTGTTCCAGAAGAGGAGGGAAAGAAAGGGAACGGAGGAGTGGAAATGAGGTAGTGAGAGTATAGATAGTGTAGGAGAAGTGAGGTATTTAGCATATAAATTGACATATGACAACGAAGCCGAGGCACATGTAAAATAGTTAGCAAAAAGGGAATGTAAAGTGTTGAGACAGACAAGGGAATGGAATGGCTATTTAACAAGCTGGTAATGTGTACGGAGCAGAGGTATGGGGGTGGAGGTAAAGGGAAGTGCTAGAAAGGATGGAACACAAATACTGGAGATGAGTGTTAGGCGTAGAAAGGGAGACATCTGGGTACATAGTACATGATGAAGTAAAAGTGGAGAAGATTAAAGTTCAGGCGGGAAGGCTGGCGATGAAGTATGACGAAGGGATGGATAGAGGAAGAGGAGAGAGAATACTGCAAAGTTGTTGCAAAGAGGTGAGGGAAGGAAAGAAAGAAGGGAGGGTACGCAACAGAGGAGGTAAAAAAGAGAGAGGAAGGGAGAGGCGTTGAGAGGAGATAACAACAAGAAATGTAGACGCGCAAGAATCAGGAAAGATGGGCCAGGATAAGGGAGGGTCCTAAGGAGTGTCTAGATACCTAGAAGAGGGGCTAAGTAAGAGAAAGAAAAGAAAAATAGCAAGATTCAGGTGTGGAAATGAAGAACATATTGGAGGAATGAGGAAAGGAAAAGTGCAGGTTATGTGGGGAGAGATGGGAGAGTGTAGGACATATGTTGAAAAAATGTGTAGAGGTCGGGAGGGGGAGAAATAGACTGGATGGAGGGGGTAAGGGAAAGAAGAAATAGCATCTCTAATTTATTTACTTTCCTCTTTCATTCAAGCATTAACTGTAGTATTTTTGTCCATATTTCTCTCTCTCTCTCCTCCTCTTTGTATTTTTCTTTCTTCTTTTAATTTTCTTGTAGTTTCCGACAAAGACTATTGCTTCTCTGGGTACTTGTAAGTTGTAGGCATCATAAATCGATTTAAAATCAAACGTAGTAGTTCTTCTTCTGCCAGCATAATATATTGCGACACCAAATACAATAGCATACTTATACCTGTGCTTATACAATGTGAATCATGGTACAATAAAATAAGGTAATCCCATAATGTGCAATTGTGCACACATATGACGTGGACACATACAGTTGTAAATGAACATATCTTAAGTCTTAAGTTATATTAATAAACAAATTAGTTATTAAGTTTGGTCTATAATGATGGTTCCCTTTTTTTTGTACGACAGTGTGAACCACAAATCTTACAACATCTGATAATAATTGATTGATCTTTCAGTTATGAAAATGTACAGAAATTGACTTACCTTAACCACACTATGCACCGCTTGAGCATAAAGCAAATTCACTTCAACAGGATCTTGACTTAATTCCCTTATAGTTTTAAACAATCTTCGTTTAAATATAAATCTGTTCTCACCGCCAGTTAAAGTTGCACCACTTCTTCGTCCTAATGTTGCTAGGCCTCCAGAGGGCGCAAGTTTATTTTGATTTCTAAAATATTGACATTCGCAGTCTACCTTTAAATCAATTTCAAGAAATCTTACTGTTGCTCCCATGCTGCTATAACATCGTACAAGAAATAATGTGCACGAACATGCTCTTCTCCGTCCGGTCGACTTTGGTATATTGCCCAACCGTCCAATGTACGTAATCCCAACCTTTCAGCTAACTTACGGGAGGCATCACCTGCGGTATCTGTCGGATGAACATCGATAGCTTTAGTACGGCCATCCAAAAAGAAGAACCGACACACAATTGTACCTAATCGCTTCATCGCCTTAAAATGTTTAAAATTTATAAATTACAACACAAATTCTAGTAAAACTTACAGCTACTTCGACAGATGAAGGTGGATGTTCTCTAACTTTTACTCGACTATTGTTACAGTTATCGAGACACCATTGAACATACTGTGACACCCTACCACTTTGACTCGCATTTTTACGTAAAAAAGAAATGAAGTAACGTATTAACAATTTCGATGGCTGAAAGGAAACAACGCAGAGACACAGCAACAGCCAAACACGTTCGGTCCACTCAGGTTGAGGATTATTCGTAGCTTGCCTTACACACTGAACCAAAATCTCATCACGTAACTCCTCCCTTTCTAATGCATAACCGATTATACTTTGTATAACGGATAGTTCACGTTCCGGATTTAATTCGCCGCGAATATACTTGCATAGGTCCTAACATAATAAATATAACATTATACGCGACCTTAATTAATGAGTGACTTACTCTAAACACACTGCAGGCTACGTTTATATTATCAGGATCGTACATGTGTATATGGGAGTTGGGAATGCTGTTGCCTTTATAATATGTAACCATTTCATACTTAGGAATCATTTCGGCACTTTGACGTTTCCTAGTTAGGGTTGCCATAATTGTACCTTCAGGGCTGCGTTCGTGTGCATTAAAATAATTTTGTGCAAATTCGACCATGTCATGGTATGTGTCTTCGACAGTATTCTCTTTTTCTCTATCACTAATTTCTTGTAATTTCTTCTCAACGCGATGCTTCCTCCTTTGCTCACGTTCGGGGTTGTTTGCCTCTTGCTCCGGATACCTCCATGATGCTGGCTACAATATTCAATAAAATTACAGTCAATCCACACAAGAGACATTATTTACTCACCCCAGTACTGCTGCATCGTGAAACTGGTGGGCTTTGTTTTGGTGATTCGACCGGAATTTTCGGAGGGGCCGGCAGAGGTGGTGGAGAAACACAAATAGTATCGTCTCTAGGAAGAACGGCTTCGTAGATGGGTTCGTTGACGTCCGTTTTTTCTTGAACAACAGGTGCTTCGGTTGAAGGAGGTGGTGGAGGAGGTTCCGTAGGTTCAGGTAATGTGGGCGGACCCAATTTTGGAGCAAGTTGTTGCTGCTCTTGCGCTAGACCCTCTAATTCTTGTTGAATTACTGTTTCCAATTCTACATCCAAATCCTCGACGAGTTCGTCCATTTTTTCTCCAATTTCGTCGATTATTTGATTACGACTAGGTTGTACATCGGATAAAAAAGCAAATAAATTATCTAAATCTACCGCTTCGGTGCTTTGCTCTGTTAAACGTGGTTTTAGTTGTTCAGCCATATGAGAAAGAGTATCAATTTCTTTTTGTGCGGCTATCTCACTTTGTTCTAATTCTAATTGTTTTTGTTCGCGTTCTGCCAGCTCGGCCAACTCCGCTTCACGTATCCTTCTTTCTTCTTCTAATTTTTCTCGTTTACGCATTTCTTCTTCAACTCTTCGCATTTCTCGTAGGGCTGCAGCTACCTCTCTAGCAAATACTCCACGCAATTGACTTTGAATGATAATTGCGGCTCGTCGCATTTTCAGGAATTGAATGCGCTGCTTCCAACCACGATAAGCGTGTTGTACTCGCAGTGTTGCTCTACGAATTTGTAAATAATTCTTTCTCGCAACATACATTCTGTATGTTCTCTGAATTAATACCGCTTTTGCGATAATCATTTTATTCCTTGCGTCCTCTATTGGATCATGCGCATGGGGTCGTAAAAATATTTTACTTTTCCCTAATTGCCACTCAGTTTTTGGGATGTTTAGTGTTTCGATTATATTTTTAGTTGCGGTAACAACATCTGATGGAAGACGCCCTTTATAGAGACAGTAATATCTAACTACAAAATCTTCATATTTCATATGAATTGGAAAGCCTTCTTTTCTTATACGAATAATATCTAACATTCCTAAATATTTCAACTGGTCTAAAGTTAAAGACTTATCGTAATTGTTCGGATATTTGAAAGCGTTGGGTTTGATGCAACGTACATACCAAGAGGTTGTAGACTGAAGAACATCGACTAATGCTTGTAACTGATGACGAAATGAATCGGAAACAGTCGGTTTACCTTTACTGGTACCTCTTGATACCGTAGCGTTACCGGAGCCTAAAAATAAATGAGTGTCGAAAATATCATTTGCTATGCGAGCATACCATTACCTTCAACTCTAGCAGCTGTATTTCCTAATAAATCTTGATATTTCGATAAATCCTTCACATATTCGTTACTACTTCTAGAGATCACATCAAAAAATACGTCCTGTTGAACGTCACGATTTTTATCTACAATTCCTTTAACTTTATATATTACAAGTCCCGCATAATGTTTTATTCCAAATTCTGTTTCCCATCTTCTTCTGTCTTCTCCTACAAGAATGAGGGTGGTCAGTATCTTGAACGACGTAAAATTCTCACTTACCTTTAACATAATGTTCGTGATTTTCAAATTCGGCATGTAAATTGGTAATGTACGATGAATCACAACCTTTCGGTAAATGGCATTGTTCCGATAATAATCTCAAAACACAGCGAGGTGGTTTTTCTAACAACTCTAAACATAGTGTATTATCGGTAAAAGTTATATGGTTGTAATGTATAGCTTCTTGCTGGTACTAAAATTTAATATATATTTTTTTGATGATCGAATGTTTATGTAACTCACTATATCTTGTTCTAAAGCAAAAACGTAATGGTTGAAAAATTTATGCAACTTTTCATTTGTGTAATTAATGCAAAGTTGTTCGAAAGAATTTACCGCAAAGTTTTCAAACCCAAATATATCCAATACTCCTAAAAAACTTGTTTCGTTCTTTCCCGGATTTGTACAAGTATTTATATGATTGATTAGCCAAGCGAATGTTCGCGAATATAATGCTTTTGCCATGGCATGTCTATTTTCTCGAGCCTAAAACAAACAATAAATAATGTTAAAAGACGCTTGCAGGAATTTTGTTTAGGGACTGTTTCACAAAACTTGTTAATCTCACTGAAGTATATCTAAACTCGAATAGTAACCAAACAGTCATAAGCTTTGATTCCGCCTACCAAATTGTAGACTTGTAGTTATTTCTTTCCAAGCTTTAGCAACACCCACCCTATACCTTGTTCTGTTGAAGTGTTGCGCTTGTTCATATTCATAGATTTTAGATTAAGTTGGCAAAATTGTTTAAAAAGGTAGTAGAGTTTTGTCAATCATTAAATTTCTTTTTCATTTTATTTTCAAACAACCACAACAGATTATATCAAAAATAGATCAATCAGAGTCGTATAAAGAAGAGCAGTTTTCAGACTGTGAATTTGAACCTTCAGAGGATTATGAAGAAACGCTCGAGGCCCTCGCTGTGAGAACGACCCTGTATACGTATTTGATAGAAACTTACTTCTTGTAATTTTAAAGGAATTTCCGTAATATTCCCTCGAACATTAATTTGACGCACCAAAACCACTTGCTTCAAATTTTCTATATCTAATCCTAATAAGTTTGCTACTATCTCTAAAATATATATATCACCCTGAGTCAACTGACATCTTTCACCGTCCACATCCTAAAAATTTAAATAAAGTCAATACTCAGTGTTAAAATTCGCAGCGGATGATGTACTTGAAATGTGAGATTTCCCAACCAAAGAATGGCAGAAAGTGTCTGAAAAATTCCATTGCACATAGCTGGAGGAACTTGTAAGACATTAAACGCTAATCGTAAATTATCTAAACGTTTTGCATCCCCTTCCATTTTAATGTAACCGGATTGATTTAAATAATTATAAAAATCTGCATCTTTCAGATGCAATTGGTTTGCAAGTTCCTTATTATGCTAAAACAAAATAATGAAGATCTTTGAAACTAAAATGTAAATTGAACATACTTTAGCACCTTCAACTAACTGGTAAAATACATGATAATTTCTTTCGCCCGGTCCTTGAAAAGTAAGCCTAGATTGCTCTAATAAATAATCTTGTATTATACAGCCGGCGATCATCGAACGTGAATCGAAGCATACTTGCATAAATTTACCAAACCTACTGGAATTATCATTACGAACAGTTTTTGCATTGCCTAAAATAATACAACGGATTGATTATATGAATTATTACAATATGATCAGTACCGAATGCTTCCAAAATAGTGTTTGCTTCTAAAATTTGTTGTTCAACCCAAGCCGAAACGCCACTCGTAACTGAACATAAATATTGTAAAATAAATCTTGTATTTTCTGTTTTTCCCGCGCCACTTTCTCCGCTAATAACTAAACTTTGATTCATCGTACCACCTCCTGATTTGCCTCGTCGTAATGACGAATATGCAGCTTCTGCCAATGCGAAAACGTGTGGTTCCAAACTTCCCATTTTTTTTCCATGGTATCTGCCGATATAGTTCTGTAAAAGAAAAATAAATTAAAATATAAATCGCGTAGGTACTTTATGCTACAGTGGAATTAAGTATTGATTATATTATACAACAAAGTTACAATTAGGAAATAATAAACATTCTATTAAATACATGAGAGTCTAATTAAAAATCATTTGATTGCTAAATTTTTGTATGTATATCGTATGATCAAAAATACTTAGAAATGGGAGTTTATAATGATTCTATAGTAAGCCTAGATTCATGTACTTTTGCTATTATTTAAGTTGCCACCAACATCATTGTTACCTACAATAAAAAGGCACTTTTCGATTTGAACTCTTGTAATAAGCAGTATTGTCTGCTACATTCAATCATACAAGGAGAAATAGCAGGAAAAAGGAATGTCGGAAGACTAAGAATATCCTGGCTAAAGAACATGCAGGATTGGTACGGTTGCTCCTCTATCGTACTTTTTAGGGCAGCAGTGAGAATTTCTGTTATGATTAGCAAACTCCGATAGGAGATTGCTCATGAAGAAAAAAATCTATGTTTCTGTAACTGTTCTATGCTACCTTTTTTCAACATTTTTCAAAAAACATAAGTAACTTCACATATGCCACAGTCATCATATGGCAGTCTACAAGGTGAATGCTGGAACAGTCAGTGCTCACCCTCACATTTTTAAATTACACAAGCGTACCTCTACCTTTTGGTGACGCGGGACGCCGGGGAACGCTGTTCGAATTAGGGGAGTATTGCATACCACCAATTTTTTAATTTACAAACCTATCTCGTATTTTTCCCCCTCGTGAAATTTTTTTATTGATTGGCACGTGTACAGAAACGAAAATGCAAATGGAATTTTTATTTTTCAGTTTAGTTAAAGGCCGTAAACTGATTGGCAAAACCAAATTATCTTTAGCCTTTCGCAACAAAGAACGCACATAGTATGTATTGGCAGAAGGCCAGATCGTGTGAATAAATTGTAGTCATATAATATCAAGTATTGCTTATTAATTTTAATTGGCAAAAAACTTGCCAGCGAACCCTAGCGCTAAATCTGTGAAAAATAGCTAAATATCGCTAGAATTGACAATTTGGAATGTCGGGTCCTCCCTTTTGGAAAAAATGTGTTTGGGGGGGGGGGGGGGGGGGGGGGTATACGTATCGCCCTGGACCGCAAGCCTGGAAAAACACTGACCCATACTCCCACTATTTATTTCCGAATTCGACCACTGGGAACAGTGGAAAGCCAGGAAAGCCTAGGCTGTCCGCCTCCGATACCCCTGCAGTCAGGGGTAGTGGGGGAATAAAAACCGTTTTCCTTTGAAAATTGGCACTTCCGCTTGTAAAACATGATTCACAAAAAAAAGAAGTAAATGAAGGAAGTTTAACAAAGAAGCCATAATTTGAGAGAGGTTTTTCTTCCACGAGTCGTATAAAAACGGGGCTAAAAAGCATTAATCCTCTTTCTCATTGCTGCTTATAGAAAATGAAATTGTTAAGAATCAAATTTCAGTAGTCAAAGTTTGACCAATTTGTTAAAGAAAAAGAGAACATTAAAAATTGTAGAAATACCTTTCAGTTTTCTTGTAAAAACATATACATATAAAAACAAACATCTTCTTTTTGGCGGTCTGATCCGGCCTGGCCCCTTCTGAGCCCACCTTACAGTAGAAAGCTACGGAGTTTCCATAATTCTCTTAATCATTTGAATATAAAAACAAAACTTTATAATCAAAGGTCAGAGCATAAGTACAGTAATTACAGAGTACAGAACTCAAAGGTTTTGGTAAAATTTGATTCTATTAAATGTTTCAAAAGTGTACAACAATAAATTCTGAATAGGGCACATGAAAACTTCAGTTATAATATGTAGTGTCGACATGGTAAACAACGCAATAATAGTCTAGGAATAAAATGGTGACTTCCATTTCCTGAAAAATTAGAAAAATACAACTTCGAGCTTTTCGGAAAGGCATGTTCATAATGTAAAATTTAATATTGAATTGAAAAAAAAAAGTTGGACCCGCTGTATATAAAAATAATATTAAACATTCGTGATGGTTAGGCAACCAACCTTACTCGAGAGTATACAATACTTGCTAACAATTCAGCTGCAAAATTCCTCTATAAAATCAAAATTCAGAACATACTGCCTCAAAAAATGATAAATGTGTTTTAGAATAAGGAAAGGTCTAAACTTATACAATCAGATTATATTAGAGCACATAAAATTGTATAGACAGTAAATGTTTTTCCGACCTTTTTCGTTTTACTAAAAATGGCTGCATAAGAAAAAAACTTAATTTTTACAATGCGACAGTAAAGTTAAACGTATCATATTCTCATTTTAGATTTTAGAAGCAGCTGTTGAAATACAGCTATGATTAGTAAATCAGATTAATGGTTTTTTTGTGCATTAGTAGTGCATCTGTTAAATGCATTCTCAAATAACCACATTATGGCCCACAGTTTTTAAATCGCTCTTTAAACACAGTATTTTCGTTTGATTTCAAACCAAAAAAAAAATAAAGGCAAAATCAAAAACGGTTAATGGCTTTATTCTAAGCAATTGCTATGTAAGCACCTTTTTATGAATACAAACACACTGCCGTAAGCGGCAATAGAAATAAAAAAATGTTTCGGAACAGAGGTACACATATGTCATCAAATTTCCATCAGTCAGCATAAATAAGGGTGCGATTATATAATGATAGGTACTTGAAGAAATTGGACTAAATTCTTCAATTACAGCTGTGACTCTTATACAAACGCAATGAAGTACAAATAATTGCGGAAATTATTTATAAATTACGCTTTGGAGAACAAGCGACACTCTATTACAATAATTAAGGTGCGCTGAGATTAATTAACGATTGAATTATTTACCGGTCATCTGATCATGTGTTATGTGTTTAATTACACACAAATTCGTGCTATTAACTGAAGTGCTTTTTAGGAAGAGGTGTACGCAATAATAAATTCGTTCAGTAATTGAATTTGGGAAGCAAGTGAAATTCAGTAACAATCTCATTATAGTTTTATGATGATTATTGTGGACATGGTTCAGAATATTTGTTCTTTACGTAGGTAACAATGGAATTAATACTCCAGTATGTATAACTTCAGCAAAGGATCATTTTTGCATGTCAAAAATGAGCACGAGATGAATTTATTTATTTCGCATTACTACAAAAAAGGTTACAAGGCAATGTCCTTCCTAGTTCCCCACATCCACAGTTTTTCAATATCACGTCAGATACTGCATTGATGGTTTTCTAGGTCTAGGCAATGCTCTATATAGTCTATATGTCTAAATATATTATTTATGTGCATTTTTGGTACATAAAAAAATGCAGTAAAAACATTTGACTGTCAGCAACATTTCCAATAATATGGACGATATTACGTTTAAAATGGAGCAAATTGTTCACTAAAAATTTTCTAATTCAAAATGTGATGCCACTGGATTAGAACCATGAGCAGCACGAACTGCTGGAAGATCTAAATCTCCGTATATCTTGATACAGGTTTGGGAAGATTTTGGAAGAATATAATAATTATTAAAATCTCACAAGGAGAAGGTACAGGAAGTCTGAATTCCCACAATCTTTTTATTTTAATTACTTGCTACCGGTTTCGTGATCTATGTTTAATTGTTTACACCACATCATCAGGCAAAAGACTCGTAAATACAATCAAAGTTACTTAATTTTAAAAAAACACAAAAAAACTTACTAGTACATAAGGACAGCGTTGTATGTACAAACTAAACATGGTCGACTTATCAACAAATTTTTTTTCTTATCTATTCTTTCTTGTGGTTTTTTGAGTAATAATAAAACTGAACGTAGAGGACTAAAAGATTAATTACTAAATCGCATATACAGCTGTAAATTTACCAAATTATACACGAACACATACAAGAAGAACTTACAATAATGTATTTTTGATTAGGTTTGCCGTGCATGAATATTATCAGCATTCACCAACTGAGCACTACCTCGTATCTTAAATTCTATTAGGTATATACACTTTAACCCGTATTAAATGTTACTAATCAATATAACAATATATTTACAGCTGTATATGCGATTTAGTAATTAATGTTTTAGTCCTGTACGTTCAGTTTTATTATTACTCAAAAAACCACAAGAAAGAATATATAAGAAAAAAATGTTGTTGATAAGTCCACCATGTTTAGTTTGTACAACGCTGTCCTTATGTACTAGTAGATAAGTTTTTTTGTGTTTTTTTTAAATTAAGTAACTTTGATTGTATTTACGTTTTAGTCTTTTGCCTGATGATGTGGTGTAAACATAGACCACGAAACCCGCACGCTGGTATGTTCAAGTCAAATATAATAATGTTTGTACCATAGTGTAACATATCGTACACCGTGGTTTGTACTAAACTATGCTTCTGCAACTACGTAGGTACTTCTTTCATAATTAGGCAACATAATGTTGCATTACAATTCTTTAAATGATCATTTACATTTGTATGCAGATATACCTTAACTTTGCAATAAGTGTAAAATAAATAATTTATCTTTCAATCCTTCTTTATCCTACTTTAAGTTTAAGAGATTCCAACGATTAAATAACAATGGAAGCCTCGAGAGGTGGCTCACTTGTTAAATATGGTGTACACATACTAGTTCAGTACGTTCAGTATGTTCAAGTTCAGTATAATTTAGTAGGTTCAATAAAAGTTCAGTATGAGTTCAGTGAATTCAGTAGAAGTTCAGTACATTTTAAGTATGTATGTTCAATATTTGGATATTTACATTTGAAAACGTGATACAATCGGACAGTTTTGTCGCCGTCTCAAGAAATGACATCATCCGTGGCATATTTGTTTGCTTCTGTGTTGATTGTCCGGTTGTATTCAAGTTAATCGTATGAAATTTTGCGGTATATAAATATACCGGGTGTCGAAAAAGTGTGGAAACCCTTGAATATCTCGAAAACGACACATCCGATTACAAAAAGAAAAAATACGTGTTTCTTTATTTTTTGAAACCTTTCAGTCATGATACGTAAACATCACCCTCACCCCCTGGGGCGTGAGTTTTGAAAACTTAAATGGCAACACCTATCTTTTATTGCACTTTTGGATTCTCTATAACATACGGTTCTCAAGTTCTGTACAAATGAGCCATTGTTTTTTTCCACCGTGGTGATGGGAGCGGAGAGGCTGACGGGGGTCTATATCACAACGGCCACTGATCATAACGGCCACCCCGGTTTTTGCTATTTCATAACGGCCACCTTGATCACAACGGCCACTAATTATTATTTGATCATAACGTGAACAAGGTGGTCGTTATGATTAAATAGTATTAGGGGCCGTAGTGATCAAGGTGGCCGTTATGAAATAACAATAACCTAGGTGGCCGTTATGATCAGTAGCCGTTGTGATCAGGTCCCGCTGACGGACAATTTGTAAATAACAAAAAAGTGTTAGGGGAAAAAAAGAGTAAAGAAAATCATTTTTCCGCGGACACATGCAATTTTCACCCTTTCCACCCCAAAGAAAGGGACATGAGGTGAGGGGTGAAATTTGCAATTTGAGAGCAGTTTTTATGGAGAATGCAAAAATGCAGGCTAATATTAATATTTATTACTAAAAATTTTTCGAGCTTGATATACTAATACCTACCTATGCCTAACGATGATATCTTTTTTTAACTAAAACATTATTTGGTAATGGGTGTATTCTTATCTTAATTTTTTTTATTAAATTCGGTATTAATTTATTGTTTAGTAATCGTTCTGCAAAAATCAATTACCACATGAGTCTACGTGCGAAGAAAACGTACCAAATTATGTAATTAATAAATGTGTATACTATTTTTATTTAAACAAATAATACACTATTACAGTTCACGATTACATAATGAAGAAGGGTACCTATTTCGAGCAAAATATTGTAATAAACCTAATTTCGTAGCAAGTGGTTTTATGCATTCAGTATCTGTTCAGTATAATCAGTACGGGTACAATATGAAGTCAGTATAGTCAGTATGAGTTCAGTATGGTCATTATAGCAAGTTCAGTAAATTCAGTACGTATTCAGTAGGTATCTTCGAAAAAGGTTCAGTATCAAAAAGTTAAATAAAGTGTACGGATTTTTTTCGACATTTCTTTCTAACACGACGTATTTCTGAAATATTAAGGGTGGGTCCTTTTCAAATAATCACAGTTGGCTGAATATTTATCTCAAAACTTTTCCAGCCCCTTTGAGAACAACACATGGATCATAGATGGTTTTATACGATGTTTGTGCACATTCCCTGTGGAGTTCACTTCAATCTTACACGAAACTTTCTCACGATTAAGCACCCAACAATTATTCAGACAATGGACCTCAATTCAGCTCTATTGAATTTGAAGTTTACTGTAAACAATTCACTCTACACTTTAGGTACTATTAGCAGAAAAAGTAGGTAATAAAACTTAAGGCCATGTAATACCACTTTTAAATCCGTAACAAATATGCAGGCAACCCAAATGACATGTTCGAGCTGACGTGCATGGTGTACGTGGACAAAAAATATACATAAATACTAAATTAAAATGTGATATTGCATTATCGTAACATTTTCTACAATTCGACTATAAACGCTGGAATCCCCATCTCCAATTACGTGTTTATATTTATAAAATTTGCAAAGCCAACAATGTTTTGTAAAGAACATTATGTAATTATAAATTTCAATAGAAAATTGTAAATAACTCTGTAATCATTGATTTTAGGTATAGGAACATGGTATATCAATTTAAAGGAAATTTATTTCTGCATCGAATGGACTGCTAATTAAATAGGCATTCCATTTGAAAAAAGAGAATTTTTAAAATTTTTCGTAAGTGGAAATGTCAGATACGTAACCGCGGCAATTTTCAACCAACTGCAAAAAGTTGGTTACTAAATTCGTCCGAATGTCTGTGTGTTGCGTTGCGTTGGTCGATGTTACAAGGTTTACAAAGCTGGAAGTGGTGTCATGATGTTATAGGAAATTCTTTACTGATTCCAAATCTCTGATAAATTTTTTGATCGGATCACCCGTTCGCCGTCGGGGCGCCATTAAAGTCAAAATATACACCCTTTAATATCTCGAGAACGACACATTCAATTACAAAAGGAAAAAAACACGTTTCCTTTATTTTTTGAAACCTATTGAGTCATGATACGTAAACATCACCCTCACCCCTCTATGGGGTGGAGCCGGGGTGAGTTTTGAAAACTGAAATGGGAACCCCTATTTTTTATTGCACTTTTGGATTCTCCATAAAAAACTATTCTCAAATTGCAAGTTCCACCCCCAACTTCAACCCCTTTTTGGGAGTATAAAGGGGGAAAATTGTACATGTCCGCAGAAAAACGATCTTTTTTACTTTTTTCCCCCTAAAATTTTCTCGTGATTTACAAATTGTCTGTCACCCTCTCCGTTCCCATCTTACTTAAGGGTAGAAAGAAAAACAATAACTCATTTGTGCAGAATCCCGGGGTGGTTGTGTCTGAGGTGGGGAGGGGGGGGGGGTTAATTATATACATATGTATTGTATGTATTATACTTATATCAATGTCATAATCAGTTACAGATTTGAAGTTGGTTGACATTAGAATTCTGTAAGAATTCGCGCCTTTTGATATTTGTTTATTATCTATAAACGGGGGTACACGCGATTCTCGCGTTTTGCGTGCTTTGGGGGAGGGGGTATCTATGATTGTAGGTTGTAATAGCTTTTGTTTTAAAATATCACACTTTGTTGAGCTGGCTTAGTTGCTTGAAAATAGAAAAAAAATTTACATTTTTGTACCTTTTCAGATTTTTGACCCTGTAGGTATCTGTAATTTAGCAAGTTATTAAAGTAACTAAAATAAAGGACTACATTTACTTACATTTGACGTAAAAATCACAAAAATGGGTTGATATTTCGTAAAGATATACGAATTCGTTCCTACCTGCTTATAGTAAATTTTTACCAATTATTAAAAAAATGTAAAATGCAAACTTTTTGGAATAGATTTGAGACCAAAAATACATAATGGCCCTTTCACAATGTTAATTACGTCTTTGCACATAGTCTTTGCCCAAAAATTAACGAAAATATAACAAATTCCGTGTGAACTTCATAAGGATAGTTTAGAATGAATTTTGAATGTAAAAGAACTCAATTTGGATACTGGCAACTTTTTCGGAATACGAATGGCCTTAGAGAGAACGTTTTAACATTCATTTTTAACTATAGTAAAACTAAAAATACCATAAAACATAAAATGTACAAATAGAAGCTGGTCTAACGTTGCATAACATCTGTTTTATAGAAAGACCTTCTCTACCTTAAACAGTTTCAAATTTTTGTTTATTTCACTAACTAAAGGCCACCATTTACACGTATATGTACAGCAGTAAATATGGATTTTACTTCCTCATAATTACAATATAAGTTGTAAATTTAGAAGTATAGTCAAAGTATAGGTATTCTCTTTGGTATAGTGTAACGTAACAATACACTTGCCACCTACTTTCATCAATAGATATTAAGTTAAATATGTAGACAATAGCTATTTATCTACCAAGGGAACAAAGTGATTAATTTTCTCCCGTGGGTGAAGTTTAATGCCCGACGCGAAGCGAGGGCATTAATCACCCTCGGGAGAAAATTTCACTTTCTTCTCGCGGTAAATAAATGATTTTTTCTTATATGTGAATTTATTTTCCGTTCACAACAATTATACGTTTGGTATAGTTTACCATTGGTTATTTTTAAAAAATACATCAGAAAGGCTTTTCCCATGTGTCACAATTTTTAATTAAATATATTTCATCAATATCTTATCATTTGTAGATCGGTATTAACGCTTTTTGAAATGTCAGTAGAAAGGAGGCACCTCAACTTTCTCTTTTTGACGTCACTAACCCCACAATAGGCCCACGTGGGGGACGTGTTTTTTATCCTTAGGGCTGACGTCACTAACCCCACAATAGGTCCACGTGGGGGGCGTGTTTTTTATCCTTAGGGATGACGTAATTTTTAGGGTTGATGCTGGATACTGGATGCTGGATGCCTTTCTGGCTAGACGCCATCTTGGATCGTCACTAACCCCAGTGGGGGGCGTGTTTTTTATCCTGATCCAGGATGACGTGTTTTATTCTTAGGGATGACGTAATTTATCTTTAGGGATGATGCTGGATACCCTTTTGGTTTTTCTTAATGCCCTTTTGGTTTTTCTTAACGCCTTTTTGCCTTTTCTGGCTTCTTAAAGTCTTTTTCATGGAGGTATGTCCACGAATCAAAAAAAGAAACAGGATGTGTAAAACCTATTGCTTTTTTAAATGTGAAATAGAATGTTCTAATTTTCAGAAATAAAATAGCTCATGGACCGGTTTGACTTAGAAGTATGGCTACGAATCAGGATTAAGAAACAAAATGTGCAAAACATTTTGGGTTGTCTATTTTTTAAAAACAAATCTTATTTTACGGTTAGTTTAAAACAAAGTCTTACAGTTATAAAAGGAATTTTAGCAAATTAAATTTCCAAAAATCTTAGTAATTGACTTTCAACTATTAGAGGAATCTACCATACCGTGTGTATACGATTTCTAATTACGGCCATTATCCTTGGGTTTTTTGCACGTCTATTAGAGTGATTTTCGATGAAAGGAATGCGATTTCTATTCGGTATTACAATTTGGAAAATTTTCTAAACGACTATTTGATAAAATTCCCTATAATAACGTAAAAAAGATAATATTACAAAATTCCTTTTCTGTATTTTAAATATATTAGATTAAATTTGTGCCCCATATCTAATCCTGGGCTCAAAATGAAAGGTAAATTTGGAGTAAAGTTTGTGGCCTGAAAAGAATTTACACTGAGAAAACAAATCTTACTTCATGAATTAGAAGTATCAACAGAGTGCGGAAAAGCTTATTTCACGGCTAATTTCATAAAAATATAGAGCGAGAGTATTTTATTCGTACCAAGTGTGACGTGCAATATACAATATAACAACAACAAATACAAATAAAATCGGAAAAAATAATAAGTAAATAATAAGTAAAGTATGTCCTGAAAAGAATTTACGACGAGAAAAGCAAATCATGGGGCAGCTTGGCTTACAAGTATGGCTACGAATCAGGCTTAAGAAACAAAATGCGCAAAACATTTTGGGTATCTGTGTACATTACACTAT
This sequence comes from Pyrocoelia pectoralis, assembly GCA_036250285.1. Classification (NCBI taxonomy): domain Eukaryota; kingdom Metazoa; phylum Arthropoda; class Insecta; order Coleoptera; family Lampyridae; genus Pyrocoelia; species Pyrocoelia pectoralis. Next base: position 74,347,436 of record CM070075.1, on the reverse strand, counting down.
TTTTTTTTAAAACAACAAAGTCTTACAGTTGTAAAAAGGAATTTTAGCAGATTAAATTTCCAAAAATCTTAGTAATTGACTTTCAACTATTGGAGGAATTTACCATACCGTGTGTATACGATTTCTAATTACGGCCGTTATCTTAGGGTGATTTCCGATGAAAGGAATGCAATTTCTATTCGGTATTACAAATTAGAAATTTCCTAAACGACTATTGGATAAAAATCCCAAACTCATAATGGCTCTCATAATGACTTTTGGTTCATATAAATACAGTCTTGCGGCTCTTATATCTTACAGTAATAAACTACCGCATTCAGAAAATGGATCATTTCTCAAAAGTAATGGACATCGTTGTAGAGTTTAGATTAGAAGTTTGAAAGAAGACACGGGAACTGGAGAAATTAATAAAATCGAAGTTGGATCGCGATTACGCCGAGTACATCCAAGGTCGCGCCGCCCTAGAGAGGGCTGAAGCACAGTTAAAGTGCATGGAAAAAAAAAACCGTCGGGTGAGGGCTCCGAAGACACCAGCAGGAGCCATAAGATGCCGCAACGGTCATTGGGGGTCATCGGTACCGGAAGCTGCAGCAGCAGCAGAGGGCTCACCAGCACCAGCGGTAACAGCAACAACAACAGCAGCGACGACAAGATACCTGGACGACAATTGGTGACCGACAAGGTAATTAAAAATCAGATTGTTGGTGATGATGATGGAGAAGAAGAAAAGACTATTCTCATCAGCGATAATGAACACGAGGCGCCAACAAACAAACAAACAAAATCACGGCATATGCGTAGGAAGAAGAAGAGAGGTTCGACATCGCAGACCGTAGTACCTCTACAAAAAAAGGGTAAAGATCAACTACAATCCATCGCCGAGCATGGAGTTTCCTATATTAACAAAACTCCTCACGGAGCATCCTCCAGAGGCGTCCGCAACGCACGCTAATATACCTCCGGCGACAGCATCTGTTCTCGCGACAGACCCCAGCATGGATCCTGCCAAGATTGCGATACAGCAGCAGCCCATAGTACGCTTACAAAAAATAAAGATCCATTCTATTAAAGTCATCACCCCTGGCATGGACAAAGGGGAAGGTACAAGTAAGGGAAAAACAAAATCCCTCACGGCACATCCTCCGGAGGCACCCGTACCACACGCGAATATGTTTACCGCGACGCCGCCTGTTCTCGCGACAGTCCCCAGCATGAACGAGATTCCGATAGACTGCCCCGAGATGATGATGAAATTAGATTCTGAGGACCTCTTCACCACAACGTTCCCGAATCTGGAACTAGACTCTGATCTAGAACAATTGTTGTTGGGTGACACGGGGTCTCCTACATTGTAAATAAATTTTTCTTTTTATTTGTATTTATTTATATAAAATATATATATCTTATTTTTGTATTTATTCTTTATATCCAAACGGTAAGGGGTCTCCTACATTGTAAAATACATTTTTGTTTTTTATTTTGCATTTATTTATATAAATATATTATTTTTGTATTTATTCTTTATATCCAAACGGCAAAGTATCAAAGTTTTCGATCCTTCGCCGCTTAGAGTAGCTTATCCTATATTGTTTAGATTCAGGCCTACTTATTACATTGAAACACTTATCTCTAACTATTTTCCTATCATTATAAACATACAGAGAATCCTTACTATTACTAAGCACCATATCTTTCATTGTTTCAAAGTTTATGACACGAGAGTTTTTGTAGTTTAAGGTAATACCCTTCACTTTGCACGTTGATTTAAGCGCCTGGTCACTGGTCGAAAACACATTATAACTGTAGTTTTTCGGTCCCGCACTAACAAACTCTTCTATATAGCTTCCTTCACCATATGCTTCCAGCTCGTCGGTCATCTCACCAAGGAAATCACCACAGGATGGCTTCCAGTCGCCGGGTTTCGCAACAAAAATAACACTATCTGTATCGTAATACAGAACACGCCGGCCTAATTTTTCCAAGTAACTATATAGCTCCAAACGTGCATGAGCTGTCGTGTACGCTGCTATGGACACATTAATGGTATTTAAGGACCCACCCTCCTCCCCCTCAGGTCTATCCCAACTTACAAGCACCACATCGTCGTTAATGGGATTAATGGTTTGTACCTGAACCAAAGGATCTGTAAATAATTTGAAAAGGTCCTTTGGCTCAGATACAATGCTGGTCTGTGTTAAATTTTCGCGTTGCCCAAATTTTCCCCAAAATGAATTAAGCATGAGTTTGGCCAAGTATCGTAAACCGGGGTTTTTCTTGATGTTATTTTCGTCCAATAGAATCCTCTCTTTAGCGTAGTAATCTTCAATGTATTTCTTCTTTTCGGCATCTGTAGTGCAATGACTTGGCCATCCCGAGCATTCCTGTTTCAGTTTAAGGAAACTATCGATGTACCCGCTAAACAACCCACCCTGTTTCGTAGCTTTATCGTATACAGTTACCTCGTAATCCCAAATTTCGAAAACGTCCAAAACTTTATAATTTTTAGCGATAGCTTTACGCAGTTCGTCAGCTACAAACGTTCCAACGAAACTGCGCTCGGCTTCACTATGCTCACATTCCCCTTCATTTAGCTCTACGCCACAAGTCCTGCATAACAAAAACATTAACTTACCATGCATTTTTAGAGGCAAAACAGGGTGATAGAGGTCAGAGGGTGGTAGTACTCGACATTTAATTAAACCCTCCACCGTGTCCAACGAAATGTTCTTACATTCTAAGCCTACATGAATTTTTGGATGACCTATTGGATATTTACAATATTTATTTACATAAGGGTATAACGAACACACGTCATAATACATAATTTTCTCGCTAATGCCATCACACTTATGATAGAGTTTGCTGGCATTAGTGCGACCACCGTAAAAAGCGTCTCGAGGGTTTAAGGGTTCGTCGTCTTGGTCGCCTAAATTATGTATGAATGTTCGTAATTCGTGGTTTGCAGCTATTAGTCTTTTAAAGTCGCACTCCCGCATCTCCACTAAATTATACCCGAGTTCGCGAAGACGCTGAGAACGAGCCACCGTGTTTTCGTTTCGGACAAACATTGCTGTATTTATGTCCAACTTGGGGTCAACGTTGGCCTGGTTGGGGAAACATTCTTCGCAACCGTGCCAATAACATCCCAGAAACTCGTAAACGGTATTTGTTTCGGCACAATAACCGTCGACCTTAATACCTTCAGGTATTCTGAACTCACGAGCTTTTCCGGCATGCTGTATGGTCACTTGCTGAGAATGTTCCACCCAACGTAACCATTGTATCGCCACTTTGGACTGTTTGTCGGCACGTCTATATCCGCCTTTTGGAATCAGCCCAATTGTATTTTCTTTGAGGAATAACCGGCGAAACACCTTATTGCAACCACTCGCAATTGTGGTTGACTCCTCGAAGGGATCGACTTTATTTTGGTCCATGAACATCGACCTGAATTGAATGCAACCTTTAACTAAAATCTTGACATCCATTAAGCAATACTTCACAATCTCCTCACTCATCTTGAAAACAGAATTATTTTGGGTCGCGTGCCAATCTAAAAGGTTTTGTCGCTCTGTCGTCGACATCTGATCGGTACAAAAATATTCAAGAGCAGGCAAAGGACCCTCATAATTCCGATTCTCGGATGTGTTGAAGAGGAATGGGAAGTATCCCTTGGATTCGGGGAAATTGAAGGTTTTGGGAAATACCGAGAGAGATGACGGGATGAAACTAAGAGAATCGATAAATCTAATATCGTCGCATTGGATTAAAATTAGTTTGAGACCGTTTGAGATGACTTTGGGTCTCCACCGGGCACTATTAGCTAGCATGCATCTAAGCACAAAACATCCATCGTACCCCTTCATGTTATGTGCGATGCAAGTAACTTTAAATTTTCGCGCTTTCTCGGCAACATACGATAAAAACGATTCAACAGGATCTTCTTTAAAAATGTGCACTCTTTCACCGCACGTAGGACATGGTTCATCCAAATCGTCGGTGCATTTGATACAAACGGGGCAAACATTCACGGCCACGCATAGATTGGACTCATGCAGAAATCGATCATTCGTTCCCTCATACATTTTTTCTTGCATACACTCCAAATCGTAAAAGATAAATATAGATGGTTTACCTCCATCGGTGTCACGTGGTGCCTTGTTAACGGCCATGTAGCAAGGATGCCCAATAGGTTTTTGACTCCTGCACGTGGTACAATAGCTGTAACCACATCTATGTTTACCTTTTACTTCGATTGTTTTCAGGCACTTCAAACATCTACGCAATTTTTTACATAGCTCAGTGTCCTTGTGGTTTTTAAGACACTCTTGTCCGTAAAAATCTCTCTTGCAATCATTGCAAACAATTTTCGCATTTTGAATGGAGCAAGGTGGTTTTTCATGGCAACAAGGACACTGATACTGACATTTCATATGCCGTTTTTTGTTATTACTGCGTTTTCTGCATTGTTCACAATAATAACTGCAAGTAAATGCTGAAGTCAAACTAGTAATAACATTATAATGCTCGTCTTCTAGTAATAAATTTAAAACTACTCTACCCGACTCCCTAGGACCCTCAAAATAAACCGAATCACCTATTCGAGAATTATAAACTACGATTGTATATGAGGTTAAATGATTTTGGAATGATTGAATGTGCTGGTAACCACCACCCTGACTAAGATCTACACCACTGTTTTGGCAAAGTTGCATAGTCCGCATTTGAAGTAAAGGACACCCTGATTCCATACTACTACGCATTGGATCGTTACTTCTGAACGCTATTGCTAGGACTAGGGCGCGAGCTAAACAATTATTATCGTTCGATGCTGGTACGACAATAATACCCTGTCTTTTAGCTCTACAAAAGTCTTCAAACTTTAAACCCGTCAAGTTTTTGCGCCCATAGCCAACCGGTATCCTCACTCTATCCACGTTTAAAACTAACAAGTCACTTGAAAAAAAGCTAGCATTGCTCTGCATTACCTTGTCCAGCAGTGCCATGATCACAGCCACCGACAACTGGTCCACTCTTCTGAACGAAAGCCCGATAGGTTTGTCGGGGAAATTTGGGTTCCTTAAGACGACTCCGACCCGGTCTGAAGGAGCCGCATCCTTCACGATGTATGTGTGCAACTCCTCGAATGCACTCTGCAAAATAAGTGTTAAATAAGATATTAGAAAACGATATATTTCTTACCTGTAACCATGTTAAGGGATTATCCTTACATGTCTCGTCATTAAAGGTAAATTTCAAAGTTCTGCACGTCGTATTAAACTTTTTAATAAACTTCGTGTCGGATTCACCAATTACATTTATGTGCTTGAACATTTGGGTAGAGGATGGTCCGGCCTGTGTTGATGGGCCTGCACCCAATTGCTGCTGTAATGTACTCATTCACTAAACGAAGCAATAGAAAAATAAAAAGACATACCGTTATCATACTCTCCGCTGCTGATATTTCCACCACCTCTTGCGTGTTTACTTGAGCGGGACTTTATGCAAATAATTAAAACTTAAAAAGAAAACACAGAAATACTTACATGCCACCAGCTCTTCGCACAGCCTCCACAAACTCATTATACACTTCTACCGAATCGATAGCATCATTTTCACATAACACCTTACAAGTAATATGATTGTACGCCTTTATTAATTCCTTGTCGGATAATAAACCACCACGGAACAAGCACAAAATCTGATTAACATTTAAACACTCCATAATGCTCTTCAAAACAGAACTAAATTAAGTAAACGCAATTGCAGGTATTTATACCATCTTTCAGGAAAAACCCAAGGTCAATTCTCAAGAACAAATTTCAAGGTCAAATCTCAAGGTGAAAGCCATGGACGTTCCCAAGGTCAACTCCAAGGTTATCCTCGAGGTCTTTTCTCAAGGTCACTTCGCAAGGCCAACTACAAAGTTAACCTCAAGGTCATCCTCAAAGCCAGGTCATCCAGAAAAGGACAAAATGGTATGCAGAAAGTCATTCAGGAAAGCCGAAAAGGCATTCAGCATCCGGGAAAGGCAAAAAGGCATCTAAAAAGCCAAAAAGGCATTCAGCATCCGGGAAAGGCAGAAAGGCGTTAAGAAACCATAAAAGCCAAAAGGGCATTAAGAAAAACCAAAAGGGCATCCAGCATCCAGAATCATCCCTAAAAATTACGTCAGCCCTAAGGATAAAAAACACGCCCCCCACGTGAAACCAGAAAAGGGCATCCAGCATCAGCCCTAAGGATAAAAAACACGCCCCCCACGTGGACCTATTGTGGGGTTAGTGACGTCAGCCCTAAGGATAAAAAACACGTCCCCCACGTGGGCCTATTGTGGGGTTAGTGACGTCAAAAAGAGAAAGTTGAGGTGCCTCCTTTCTACTAATGTCTAATGAGAATTCAGACTCTTATGTAGAAAATACATCAGCCGAAATATTAGAATCTGCTTAAATTATTATTCTAACTTAAATTTATATTTTTTATAGGGAGAAAAAGTTTTTAAAAAATCCCAAGGGAGAAAAAGTGTAAAAAATTTCCCAAGGGAGAAAAAGTGGTACTTTGCTCCCTCAAAATAGGGAAAATATATCCACTTTCCACTCACATATAAGAAAAAAACATTTTTCTCGGTGAAAACATTCGACTATTATATATGTTACCTACGACATCGTTCATCGTTCAAAATCTCTAAATTCGAAATAAGCACACAAACATGTACATTTCGAAAGTTACCGAAAGAAGGTATCGGGACACATAAATTAGTCTACGATGAATGCTGTTACTACTTTTTACATCATTTTAACCATGAAAAAGTTAACGCGAGGCATAATAGAATCATTTTTCATCATTTAAATAACTTTTCAACTTGAAATAATTAAATTTCCATGTTGTCGAGAAAAAGTATCCGATACTTGTCATTTTGAAAATTTTCGCGAAAATACTTTCTGGCATTGTTTTAATGTTCGAAATGGGTTAAGGACCTCGGACAGACAAACTTTGCATGTTTACACAAAATTTTTACCCAAAAATAAGCACAAATAGCGAATTCTATTTTACACGTAAATCTCCATAAGGAAACTTATTGAACGTATTTTCTAAGTAAAGAAAATATATTTAGACACAAATACCGCTTGAATAAGATGACGGACTTTTATACTAAAATGTTTAAAACTTACTTTGAAAAAAATTTGTGCAGATATTTACGTAGTTTGCGGGGTATCTATAATTGTAGCCTGTAGCATTAATTTGTAGGTTATAAATAAGGTTGTTTTAAAATATCACATCCGCATTCGTCAGGATTCGGCGACTGTCGGAAAAGTGCACAGCAACACAAACATATACACACGTCTCGGTTATTATATAGTGATTACAGACAAAATTGTGTCTCAATCTTTTGACATTGAGAACCTAAAATCCCATTTCCCTAACTTTTACCATTTTCGATTTTCAATTTTTTATTTCCTAAACAAGATCTTGAAATTTTTCAGTGAAAATTTTTTTTATCAACAATCAAAATTGCTACGCCGGTTATTTTAAAATAAAGATGTTGATGCTTACTTCCGGTATTTCCGGAATTGCTCTCATTTGGAAAATATTTTTATTTAATAGATTTTAAACACGGTATGTCGCACCATTGACTTTATACAAAAATCAATGGTCGCATGTGCAAAATTTCAAATTTCTAGCCTTTACAATTCTAGATATTGATATACAGGGTGGGCCATTGAAAAGGTAACACGAATGTTTTGGGACACTTAGACAAATTTCTTAAAAAAACCCTCGGACACGTCGATTTTTTATTTTTGGGGGACAACTTTTGATATCAAATTTGACGGTGTCAGGTCAACCCCCTAGCTCCAGCAACCCCTAACTCAAGAATTTAAATAGGGAAAGGGTGTTGAGCGGCCCCTCATTTGAAGCGTATTTTAATTCTCTATTCGACAGTATTATCGAAATTAGTTTTATTCAACTTTTTTCCACCCCCATGAAAAGCACCCTCTAGATTAACTAAGCTGAGGGTGTTGTTTAGGAAAATCCTGAAATATGCCGTTCAAAAGGTCAAAGGTGGCGTGTTTAAGGATTTTTCCTAAACAATACCCCCACCTTAGTTAATCTAGAGGGTGCTTTTCACGGGGGCGAAAAAAAATTGAATAAAATTAATTTTCATTTACACTGTCGAATAGAGAATTAAAAGACGCTTCAAATGAGAGGTCGGTCGACTCCCTTTCCCTATTTAAATTGTTGAGTTAGGGGTTGCTGGGGCTAGGGGGTTGACCTGACAAAGTCAAATTTGACATCAAATTGTGCCCTTCAAAAGGTCGAAGGTGGCGTGTTTCAGGATTTTTCCTAAACAACACCCCCACCTTAGTTAATCTAGAGGGTACTTTCCATGGGGGAGAAAAAAAATTGAATAAAACTAATTTTGGTACATACTGTCGAATAGAGAATTAAAAGACGCTTCAAATGAGGGGTCGCTCGACACCTTTTCCCTATTTAAATTGTTGAGTTAGGGGTTGCTGGGGCTAGGGGGTTGGCCTGACAAAGTCAAATTTGACATCAAAAGTTGTCCCCCAAAAGTAGAAAATCGACGTGTCCGAACGTTTTTTTAAGAAACTTGTCTATAAGTACCGACGGTTACCGTGAGACTGAGACACCCTGTGTACAATAATATCACAGATGTATTGGAAGTGATAATATAATAAGGCAAATTTTCCGTTTCTCGGAAACCGGATCTCAGCATTATTGAAAACAATTTACCAGGCATTTTGTCGCGTGGGTTTCAAAGGCGCCTATTGTTTCGAAATTTTGTGTTAATATAGACGTTCTCCATATGACAATTAGACGTTCTCCATACAAAGTCGAGCGGTACCGAAGTCTAACGACCTGCTACACGTACAACTTACAACAGAGTGAAACCGTTGAGTGAGAAATCTTTTTAAGAAAGAGAGATGGACAACAAATTAAATTTATAAAATTCTCTTTTACTTTTGCCCGTTCCTATACATTTCTAAAATATGAAATTAGACGTATAAGATCAGAAATTTTATAATTAAGGAGGTGTGCTAATTTTTAATAAAGTATTCAATGTCAATTTGTATAAAAAGTCGTTAATTCTAAAAAAATTTGTTAGTTAGTTCCTAGTTTCCATAAAAACTAAGTTATTAATTAATGAAGGCTTACAAAAATTACCACACCTCCTGCACTGTGCGGTACTGATGAACATTACCAAGTTTGAAATCCGTACGTTAATTGGTTTTTGAGAAAAGTAAAAAAAACCTAATTTCTAAACCAACCAGAAATTAATATTTTTTTTTACATTTTATTATCAATTTAGCTTTTTTAAACAACATCAACAAATTGCATTAATTAAAAATAAAATATAAAGGACCTAGGAGCAGTTTACTATGTTAAATTTTATGGGTATTACTTAGCCTTAAAGGGCGAATGTTAGTAGGAAAACCCCACAAACGTCTTCAAAGTTTTCTTTTCAGGATCAGGAAGACCTCAGCTTCAGGAAGAACAAGCCGAGCTCCAAATGAAATAGTATTCAGAACGCCATTATGTTTCATCAGCTCATGCCAAATATTTATAAAGCAACGTATGTTGAGAAAATGAAACAAAAGGCACGGGTCTTTTAGCAGAACCATCTGCAGAACAAATAACTAAGCAGGCGGAATCTTACAAGTCAGGGATCAAATAAGATTCAGTGAGTATATGGATTATGCAGGAAGACATTGCCCGATTGACCTACAATTGAAGACAAGTCAGTAGTGAGTAGACAGTGGGGATGGGTAACCCACGCAGTCATGTGATCCTCCAGTGACTGATCACTGTCCATTGCAGAACCCAAGAGAAAGCTACGGGGGGGGTTGAAATAGGTTATGAGTGTTAATTTCTGATGCTTGTGAAGGGGGGGGGGGGATTGTTGAGTTGTATTGCATGTAGTGATGGTCGAAAAACATGACGCTATAGACAAAAATATTTTTTCGTTAGATATAATTATTTAGATATCTTTCATTTTATGTATTTCCGCAAGTTATCATTTCCTCATTATGTCACACTTTCCCGTTCAACGGTCTTCTAGCTTTGCGTCAATTATAAGATTCTATTAAATTATCTTCTGAGCTATTTGACCTCATTTCGGAGGTAAATTGCTTATTAACAAATATTTGGTACGCAGCTGGGGTCTGTCTGTTTGGTCAGCCCCCTGGTTCTAGATGAGCTTGCTTCTTTAATATATAATTGTCCAGTCCAACAGAGGTCTTCATCTCTTCTCCTTCTTCCTGTAGGGTACCAATCCAAAACTTGTAAATTCTGTTTACTAGATCTATCCATTCTTTATATTGATCCTTCTCATTGCTTGCCACAATCTACCTGTGAGACCACTATCATATGCATTTTTCAGATCGATGAAGGACGTATAGACAGAATACAAATTTCTGCTATGTATTTACGGTTTTATCTTTCTTCACGCTTTATCTGTGTGACTGTGGAATAACATAAGCTGATAAGAAAAACAATTTTTTGAGTGTTTGGCCTTGTTTAAAAGCAATCCATTGTATTTTTATGAGATTTGTGACAGTAGATGAGACGTGGCTTCATCATTGGGCTCCAAAAACGAAACAGAAATCCAATTAATGGATTGCCAATGGAGAACCTGACCCGAAGGCCAAAATACTTCCATCCGCATCGGTTTTTGAAATGGAAAGAGTTTTCTTATTGTTAACTATCTTCAGTAAAGGTCAAATAATTAATAGAAGACCAGAATTAACGAAGATGAAAATTCTCTTTCACCATATTCCCTCGGATTATACCTTATTCCCAAACCAAAAAAAATAATTCATGCTAATAAGAAGTAGAAACACAACCAGAAGGTGATTGTTGTTACAAAGGCCTATGTTGATCAGTGAGACCAAATGGTTTACAACGGTGGTATGGGGACAACAGAGATCGTTACACCAAGTGCATTATATTGATTATGCTGAAAAAGTAATTGTTTATGCAATATTCTTTTGTTTCCTTCTCAAGGCCGACATATTTTCATCAGTTCATCCTCGCACCTGAAGCGGAATTCATAGAGAAAGCACGAAGTGCAAAAGTCAATGTTAAGATGCGATGCTCGTACCACAGATAAGCTCGTACGTTACATTTCCTGCACGGAGTAGAATTTCTCAGATTGTACGATTGATATCAAGTCTAAGGGGTATTCGGATCTTGCAGGCTCTCCCCAACGTTAAAACTACTTCTTGACAACATCCTCTTTTCCTCTTACGAGTTTATCAAGCCATGATAATAGTTTTTATGTAACGTCTGATTCTGATTCTACAGTCGGGACGGCGAACCAATTTAGGCGATTATGTGACATTGCACACATCAAAAATAGTTTTTACTCTGCGTAGTACCTACTAAAAACAGCAATGTCTACGGAGGTATCGAAAAAAGTGTTTTCATAAAGTAGTTCGCATAGAATAGAGTGACGATACCGAAGAAATGGATACCTTCTCACCTGAAAGATCTCATTTGCATATTCGTAGCACATTCTTGCAGCATGTTCTTCCAAAACTTTATTCAGATCGTCTCCTTTGGTAAAAAACCAAATGCTCGACTCATCACAAATTTTCAGGTGTACCTACACTTTGCTTACTTAAAATTTGCTGTCCGTTAATCTTGGGCTATTATAGTCACTTGACCCCTTTTCCCTATAAATACAGTCCTTATTGATGCGTTTTCGTGGTTTTAGTAGATCATAGAATAAGGATCTTGGAAATTCGCGGTTGTTCTCGTCCCGTTACGAGAGAATGGACGAACACAAGACGAATTTGATAAAAGTGCAATAAATGCAAAAAAACCAAAAGTTCCTCATTATGAACACAAATAAGATTACGAAAAAAGTAAAACAGTTGCCAGAACACCCTCTAGAGTGTCAGCAGTCACAAATTAGCGCAGACGACAATTTTTCATTCGCTGATTTGAAGGAAACTGAATTTCCGATACAAATTACTTACATTTACACAAAACATCGAAATATTACATAAGTGAAGTTGTACAAGAAGTGATAGGTGATAATCAGCAAGGGTTGAAGGGACTATGCACTTCATTTACATATTCGTTTCGTTTCGTGCTTGGTGCCATGTATCATTCTTTTTTTAGATTTAATTCCCATCATAAATCAGTAGGTACCTATTGCTTGTTTTAATCAAAGATTTTGTTTCACGACATTGAATCCATTGTATAACACCGTCAAAGTCTGCTAAACAAAAGCTTTCGAGACTGTGACACTCAAACTTGACAATACAAAGCACATCAAGCAAATAATTCACATTTCAAACATCTAAACAAAATTGACATATATAGGTATTATTTTGTTACTCGAAACGTAACGATACTTTTCATACCTACAAAGAAAAATGCTAATAACAATCTTCCGCTTCACAAATCAAAGGATATAACATTTAAAAGAAGTTGTAATTATAAAAATTACCAAGCGTAAAGCATGGGTTATAAGCGTATCGAGTGATTTCTCACGATAGATATGGTAAAATTGGATGGTAACACAACAATAAAGTTGGAAAATTTCTATTCCCTATTTAAAATTTCATAAGATTAATTTTCTGTAAATTTTGATAAGAAGTTCCTTTGATAAGAGAATGTGGCTTGCAAATTATCTGAACATCCGTTAAAAGACGGCTCCGCTGAAAATTCCATACGCATAATACGAAATTATATAACTGCATATTACTTATTCGCATTTTCGGAATTTTTCCATTTCATTGCGTCCCAACTTAACGCGAACGTAAAAAAGTAATTCCTTCAATTTGTACGAATGAAAAGATGTGTAAGTACAAGCTGCTCCAGACATCGATCCTTATGCCATTTCCTGAAAGCTTTCTTAATCAATAACCCCTGTTGCTTCCCATTAGTTCCATTCCTTTTAATTAACATAATTACTAGTGATATTTTTACGTTACTCTTAATTGCAACCGTAAGCGTCCTTTTAAGTGTATCTGAGACGGCAATTAGTACTATCGACGATCACAATTGGACATTAGCATAGTTGCTTTTTCGTGTTATTTTCAAAATGACCCTTTCGTGAACATGGAATAATTTAAAATTTATTAGCATAGGAAGCATGACTAAATAACAAAAAACAAAAAAGATTTAAAATTCAAAAGTGTTGGGGGAACAGAGAAATATTGCCAAAATTCCTCTTGAAATAACTTACAATTCCAAGTTGGTACAAAAGTACATGGAAAATGTTACAAAAGCTGACATAGTTTTGAAAAAAAAAATTCTATTACTAATATCAGTGGAACTTCAGCTGATTATACTGAAATACCTGCAAACCACAATCTGGAATGGAAATCTTGTAACCATAACACTTTTCCACTATGTTTCTTACAAATTGAAAATACAATTGCAGTCAGAGGAGTTATCACCATCTGTATCTGATGATAGAGATTATTTTAAAAGGTCAAGGCGAAAAGATTTTTCAGATTATGTTTTTTACCATATTGCTGAACTGAAAGAAGAGGGTTTCGCCTTTTAGAGGAAAAAAATCATCAAACACAGTAAAATTTAACGTTAAAATGAGAACTTGTAGGAAAATTTGTCCATATTAAAACGCCTTTGTTAGACTAACTCCAAATCAAAAAATATGGAATATGCGCAGGCAAACCAAAATTGACGAAATTATGGCAGTAGCCCAAAAGCTTGGTTAAACATTCACAGAAAAGGTTGAACCATCTTCAGAAAAAGATACCCTTAAAAATATATAAACTGAAATTGATTTAAAAAAAAACGTTTTAAGAAAGCCAAGAAGATAGCTGGAGAAGTGTGTGTTGCTGAAAAAAGTCTTCATCCCCTGTATTTCATTCAAATAATTCTTCCGTTCTGCTTGTTTCTCTCTACAAGCCAATTTTGATTTCATGCATTTTGCCTCATTGAGATTGATCGCTATGGTTTCAGTTAGTTTACAACCTTGCAGCAGAATGTTTGGATAGAGAAAATTACCGCCAAGACCATTTCAAACAGTCTTCATCAGGAAGATCTTAAACTTTTTTAAGAACTGGACAACAGGACTGAATACAACCCCCCTTTTATTTCAACATAAAGAAAAATAGTTCCTATTAAACGTGAAATACATCAGGCAAATGGTCACCTTGAAACGTCTGGCACAGGCTTATTCTTTTGTTGAAATTTTGAGTAACGTTTTCGCATAAATGTTGCTGTATTTCACCAATAACGCGCCGTATTTCCTCTTTAAGGTTCAACTATTTCAGGCTTATTCGCATACACCTCTTCCGTCACATAGCCCCAAAGAAAAACGTCCATCGGCGTTAAAGCGCACGATCTTGGTGGCCAATGTTGATCGCCAAATCGAGAAATGACACGGTCTAGAAACTTGGTCTGCAGTAACACCATTGTTTCACGTGCTGTGTGGCATGTCGTACCGTCTTGTTGAAAAAACATGTCCCCCACATCAATTACATCCAAATTCGGGCCACAAAAACTCCGTTAACATTTCGCGATACCGCACACCATTAACAGTTAGCGCATTTCCAACCGCATTTTCAAAGAAATCCGCCAACTCAAAATGCGCACCAAACAGTTATTCGCGGTGGATGCAATGGTTGTTCGAGTATCACACGAGGATTTTCAGCACCCCAAATCCGACAGTTTTGCTTATTTACTTATCCGTCGAGTTGAAAATGTGCCTCACCCGAAAAAATGATTTTCTTCCAAAAATCCGCATTAATTTGATGATGTTCCAACACCCAATCAGCAAATCTACGACGGTGCGCATGGTCCCTTGGCTTGATTTCTTGCACCAATTGAACCTTGTACGCGCGCGCAAATGCAGATCTTTTACCAAAATTCGTTGCATAGTACTTCTGGAAATGTTTAATTCTTGACCACGATGCCGAATGGAAGTTCCTGGATTCTCGGCCACAGATTCCCTTACTGTGGCTATATTTTCTAGTGAGCGACAAGGACGACGACGAACAATGGTCTTCTGATCCATCAGCGTAAATTTGGTCTCAAATTTTGTAATTAAACGCCTCAGTGTCGATTCATTTGGCGCATAATTGTGACCGAAACTTGACGTAATTGGCGAACTATTTTCGCAAAACATTCACCATTTTTGTAATGTGTTTTTACAATAATTAAAGGTTGTTCGTTTTAACATTTCTTTAATATTCTTAAATCGCGTATGAGTTTGAATAATGACAACCATGAAGGTGAAGCAATAGGCTCTTCAACATTTCTTACTGGGTAATCTGCTTAGTAAGAAGATATTTTCAATCGATTTTAATTTTAATTCAAAATATATTTCATTACATTTTTGACTAGCGCACGGACGATTTGACTCTTTTTACGCTAATAGTTCTCTGGGCCCATTAACTCCGCTGAAGTTACTCTTCTTGAAGTGAGTGAAATACGTATTTTAGGTTTTAAAAAGCTTCGTATGCTCAATTTGGACACTGTACTTCCTGAATGAGTTATTACAGTTTATCATTTTCCGCAATATGCAGATAACCGACACGTATAATCTTGCTGTTCTGATTTCAATTTGGCAAACATAAATTCCTTTCGTAAACATTTTCTTACAACATTTTTTAGGAATTCCCTTCATTCTAAAATAGCTTAATATTGAAAATAAAATGGCGGTCAGAGGTTCTTCTTCCATTATTCATTTAAATTTGATTTACATCCTGAAAGGACGGTAACTTATAATCACCTTTGGCCAAGATGGTCGTCTAAGTAATTACAAGCGATGTCTTCGAAAATTATAATCTTTAAACCAAAGACGAGAAATTAACATCCTATTAATCTTATACATAATCATATAAGCGTATAATACATAGATTATAGGTACACTATCTTAAGGATTCGGCGGATTAAATTATTTGTAATCGAGTGAATAATAATTTCAATATTGTTATTATGGTAAAAACACGCTTCTAATTATTTCGTATAATAAAATAATCTAACAAAATAAAATTTTCATAAACCGCAATAATTTATTGATCAAAAAAGCTTCCGTGCATTAATTTCTAGATATTCATTCGTTCCCAGAAACTTCCAAGTAATTTCTAAATAAGAGATCTCAACCGGGAATACGCATATTTTAATGGGAATCTTGCGGTTAGGGTTTGGTAATTTTAAGAAACTCTCGTTTACACCATCTTCATAAAACGCAAAATAAGGGTTCCCTTGTAAATATAGTCGAAAGGAACACGTTTAACGTCATTACTAAAGTAATAATGCGGTAAATGTTCTTAAGCCCTTAAAGGACGAAGGAACATTCAAATGGAAATATGTATAGCCCAATTCGATGTCCTTAACTGAATTATGCAGATATGCAGGTTGTATTTCCCCAATTTATTTTTAATCAAAATGGAGCAAAGCAAGAAGGATTATTTGAGTTTCAATAGAACTCTATCGGTTAATTTAAATTAATTTAGTTTTTAATAGCGCTTGTTAACAATTATTAAATTATGCACGCTGGCGTTTACTGAAGTGGAAACTCATTTCATGGTATACGTAATTCAATAATTTATAACAGGTACAAATTGCTACTACTTTACAATTTAAATCAATATTTATAGTCAAAATGTGGCCGTACATGGTGTAGTCATGTAGTGTATGTACTCGTTCGTACACCTGGCGGTCTCGGGTTCGAATCCCGGCCGATTGGTAATAAAATACCTCCGGAGATGGATGTTTGTAAGCGTATAGGGCTAATGACCACGACTGTTGATGCCCTCAAGCCCCCTTCGTGGGGCCGAAATTAAAAAATATATATATATAGTCAAAATTATCAAAAATATTACTTCGAAGTCATCTACATGCAGATTTTGTGAAAAATGTTTGTCTATACAATGCAGAGTTTCTTCAAAATTAACATCTTTTCCCAAATTCCACTAAATGTTGAAAGTATTGAAAAAGTGTTCAGAAATGTAAATGTGAAGAGTTTATCGGCCACTCGTTGGTCTGTCTTCTACAAGCCTTAACATGAACTGACAGAAAGTCGTACGATCTGGCGGGGTCAACTGAATAAAGACCCTGTACAAGAGGAGAATTTGGTACGAAAAAAAGAAAGCCATTGTAAATATTTTAGTGGAATATCACAGTACGATAATTCAACCATTAAAAAACGAAAAGGAAACTTCTTGCAGGTGAAGGCAAGGAAAACTAAACTGAATAGAACCCATCTAGTCATTGTTGGGAAATTTTGCTAACATCTACACCGGAAGAAAGTTTATCATGAGCTTGGACAAAAATAAAGTTTTGGAAGAACATGCAGCAAGATTAAGCAACAAATACCCAGATTATTTGTCAGATGCGGAAAGGGAGGAATGTCTCAATTTTTTTGGGTTCGTCACGAGCGTAGAAAAACATTCACGGCCGATTCTCACTCTATGCCAACCAGTTCTAACAATCACCTTCAAGTCCTGTGGGTACGCCAACAAAAAGGGAGAGTAATAAATTATGACATTGGGAGAGCCGAGGTGACACATCCAGTAAAAGCAGTGCAGTGCCACCTTAAGTTTCATAAAAAAAAATAACAGTGTGCATTAGAATTAGAAGACTGAGAAAGTGAGATAACGGTTAAAAAAATAGCAACAACAGGGATGCTGTTGTTGGTATTTTTTAACCTTTATCTCACTTTCTCGGTCTTCTAATTCATTCTTTGTCTCCATAATGGTGGATTAAATTCTTCTTCTTTGAAATTCAAAATGGGGTAAACATATAACGTTTACTAACTGGAGATAAATAAACTCTAGACCTTCCCCATATGTTTATTAATTAATTCGTTTGTTAATAGCAGCGACCGAAAGACAAAATCGATCTCCTCGAGAAATCTGTGGTCTACAAATTGAATTGTGACACCTGCGACGCTCATTATATTGGTCAAACGGGTAGGAAATTCAGAAAGCGAAATTAAAAATAACAATATATATTTGCGAAATCATCATTTTCCAATCACATCTTAGATTCTGGACACTCATTCAATTTCGACCCTAAACTCAACTACCGCATATTACATGTTTGTGATAAAGGTAACCGCCTGAACGTCCAGGAGAACAAGGAGATCATCACCCATTATAACAAAAACCCTACTACTTCGGTTAACGAAATGATAAACATTAACCACAATTAATACCCTCCTTGTATAATTTCCTTACAACATTTTTGCTATTTCCCCTGTATATTTTTCTGGTATGTTATTACAGGTTCCTGTTTCCTTTGGCTTTAATCTCGGTTGTTCAACAGGTGTTTGTTTGTTATCACTTTTCAACTTCGCAGCCGTTTGCCTTCATTTTGTTTTTGATAGTTTAATTTTGCGGAGTGCCATCATGCGTCCTAAATTGTAATTATTTAATTCTTCGCCTTCAAGTTATCTCCCGCAAGTAATTGTTGGTCTCGATAATGTTTTTACCCTTACCTCTCTTTACAGCTTATATGTTAACATTTAATTAGTCAATTAATTTTATCATCATGGGTGGAGCTCCTGTTATCATTTTTGTGTAATTAATCATCTTTTAAGCTTCACTCTTCATCAATCAATTTGTATGAACTTCGATCACTTAAGTTTAGTTTTAGTATCTACTCATAGCTTGACAATGATTTTTATCAAAACCGGTCGCTGCTATTAACAAATGAATTAATTAATAAACATATGGGGAAGGCTTAGAGTTTATTTATTTCCAGTAAACGTTCTATTCTAATTCATTAGCTCCATACATTTGTGCATTAACTTGTGTTTTATTAATAAATCCTTGGGACCTTGGGCCCTTTACTTCTATTAAATAAGGTAATAATCTTTTTTGTATCGCTGTAGTTTCACCCATCTACTTATTGGGTCCTTTTAATTTTTTTTGTTTCTATTAATATGTTTGTCTATGTTCTGCTAGTATCGCAGTTTTCGATCATTTTTCCTGCTTATCCAACATTACCCATATTAATCCACTTAAAAATGATAAATAAAAATTATTTTTGTACTTTGTCAATCAATATTTAGGGCATATGACACTACGCCGAATGCCCACAACGCCGACACACTTTTTTGATGGTCCATATCGCCGACTAGGGACACTACGCCGACGGACACTACGCAGACAGTGCCCACATCGTCGACAAGTGTACAAGGGACACTTCGGGGAATTTTTCTCTGTGGACACAACGCCGACAATTTTAATTGCAATTACCTAACGTAATATCATTATTTTTAAACTTATTTGCGTAATTAAATGTTGCACGTGACTATGAAAAAGTATCAATTGGAAAAAAATATATTAAACCTGCAAATAACCTAGGCGCTTTAGTGGCAATCAACGTTTAAGTTTTGCATTCTGCAATTAAAATAAAAATTCGGCGAAGTGTCCCTTGTATACTTGTCGACGATGTGGGCACTGTCGGCGTAGTGTCCGTCGGCGATGTGGTCATGGTCGGCGTTGTGTCCCTTGTACACTTGTCGACGATGTGGGCACAGTCGGCGTAGTGTCCCTAATCGGCGATATGGGCCATCAAAAAATTGTGTCGGCGTTGTGGGCATTCGGCGTAGTGTCCCGGCCCCAATATTTACACACTCAGATTATGTTATTCACTATTTTGTATTGGCTAAATTGGAGACTACACTGTCACTCGCTGAAGATGTGAGGTCTAACTTAGAAGCGATTGTAGGTGAGCTTTACATTCCCAAAACAACATTGTCCAGAAAAATGAAAACCTTCCTCCAAGAATATCTGCACTGCATTCGGCTTTGCTAAAGGTCCACCTTCAGCACACCAATAACCCACAACCCTCAGATTTTGAATGGAAGAAAATAGAGAAGAAACATATGAACCAGTTGCTCCAGAGATTATCTTGGAACTTTGTCGCTGCTCGTGCTTTTTTTCTTTCAATTTGCTATACCTAATTAGATATGGAAGATGGAGATATTTGTTAATTGATTAGTATATTACTTAGAATCAATGGTGCCCAATGGTCCTAGGTCAAACATGCAAATTTGCAAAGGCAAACATCTTCTACAAAGTCATATTCGTTGTTAATTTTGGAAACTATAAAAGAATATTTTGTAAATGGCGAAATGCGACGTAATGCAATTTAGAGCTACAACAAATCTCGATTATGTTGAAATTCTATGAAAACTGTTCATATTACCGTAGATGCAGCGAGATAAAATTTCTACTCGCCCTTACTAAAATTATGCCTGAAGTGGGAGAATTCCACCTCCCAATAAGGAAAATTTGACGTCCGATTATCCTACATTCCTACCAACAAGAGATTTACCGTTATATTTCTTATTTCGAAAAGAACGACTTTTTCTGCGGTTACCTTGGTCGGGTTCGAATCCGCGACACACTGGCAAAACTTTTAATTCCAATTTTGTAAATTTTTCGTAAGCCGTACAAGAAAATTACACTAATAAATTAATTCTCGAAGGAAAAAATTTTGGGTTTATATATAAATGCGACGTTTAGCACTTTTTAAAACCTACATTCATTAGAAAAGGAACCTTAATAAACTTATAATCTTATAACAATTTTGAGCTTAAGTGATTGTACACTTGTTGCGTAGACCTTCCATGATAAAAAAAACTACGATTCACTTTTTATCTTGACCACTATGCTATCATGAAGAGTTTTATTGCGTATTAGGGTTCAACTTTTTCAATTTTCCCCAGAAAGATGAATTCTCTCACAGATTCGAAATACTCGAAAGCTGGAAATAAATCATTTCGTTGTCTCACGCATTACATTGCTGAAAATTTAAAGGTAAGGCCAAATTCACTCTTCATTATCAGTGAGATACACCTGTTCATTCAACGTCGTTTTAATAGAATCAAAATACATAAATGAATGGGGAAAGTAATAATGGAAACAGGGAAAAGCGAATAGGGGGGACTATATTTCCAGCGGCTCGACACGTGTGTATTTCTAGCACAATTTGATCCCGATCAATTTCAATCACCATTTTTAGCTTCCAGTCTAGACAAACACAAAATAGAATAAGGACTGAAATATCGACATGCGACTAAGTTAAACAATATCCACTTACCTGGGAATAGATGTCAATATCCTTGTAAGGGTTGACAGCCACCAGAATTGTGCCAGTGTACGTCTTATAAAGTTAAGGTCAGCTATACAAAAATTTTAAAGTATACAAAATACATAGAAAATCTCGTCCATTAATGTAGCGGGAATGTTGGGGGGGTTCTACCCTAGTACAGTTGTGCGTATCAAAATTAAAGTAAATCGATTGGAAATTTGATCCAAACTGTTATCAAAAAATGCTTTAATGATATGGAAGAAAACTCTTCAAATGTATAAATATAGGTCAAGAGATTGTAATTTTCTATACCTTTGTTCCCAACTTTTTATTAGATGACAATAACCGTGCAGTTTTCATGTTTGAAGTGTGTAAGGAAACTTTTACCACACGCTTTTACCTTTTTGATTATAAATATCAATAAGTCAACTTATTTCCTTTGAATATTTATTTCTCTCTGCTTGTTTCAGTAGGAGGTATAATTCCTCCCCTTTTTACTTTAGAAAGTGAGTTTTGATTAAAGGGTCGCTGTAAATTATGATTTCAATTAAGGAAAATGAGGAGTAGATACCAAGCTACATCGGACCAGTTTAATTTCATTTCTAAAATAAAGAAAATTTCTAGTTTGTAGAAGTTTCAATTCCTTAGACACTAGCCAACGTTAAATTCAGCAGTTAATTGAATACCCTCATTCTGCTTTAGATCGTAATTAATTGTTAGTGTTGTTACGCAATCTACTGTACAGTGTAGCTAAAGCCGCTGTCTTCTTGAGTAAAAACTGATACATAATAATTACATTTGGGAAAGATTTAACGATTAAATTTGAAACCAAGCTACGATTGTTATTTATGGTGTTATCTTAGTAATTAGATTAAATGTTGGCTTTGGTAATGTTTCCCAATTCTCTAAAATAACATTCGTGCGTATAAGAAAGAACCCCATCCGTTTTACTTAACGTAAGGGTGTTTTCGAAAATACGTTTGGTCGATACTTCGCGGTACCTATAACAACATACTTTCAACAAATGTTCTGAAATTACTGAAAGTTATTCAATACCTATATAAAAAACTACCAAATAAAGGACTGGACATACAATATCCCTAGTTTTCTTATTGGATTATTAACATATTAAGCAAGTAGCCAATCAAAAACATCGTGATTTTCAGTAAAATCTTCTTTATTTTGTAAAAACAGAAAAGGAGAATTACTGTGAGGAGTGGAAGGAAGTTTGAATAGAGAGGCAGAATACTTGCAATAGAAGAAGATGAAGAAGCCCGCATTCCAGCGACAAAACGCAAAGATCCACCGACGCAACAAGAGACGGCAAAAATCGCACGAAGAAACGATCCCAATCAATGATCCGCCCAATGAATATTGTAATCATGGAGGTAACGATTAAAAAAATTAAAGAAAGTAGATATGGAAATGGGCCACTGCTACACCTTTTCCAATCGTAATTCAGAAATTGTAACTTGTAATTGAGAAAGTGTCACATAAAATTCAGATTAGTAACTTGTAATTTAGAAAGTGTAACTTGTAATTCAGATTAATGAATTGTAATTCAAAAAGTGTCACATATAATTCAGATTAGTAGCTTGTAATTTAGAAAGTGTAACTTGTAATTCAGAAAGTGCAATTTGTAATTCAGAAAGTGTAACTTGTAATTTTCTTGGAATTGATATAGATCAAAATCTTAATTAGAAATGCCATTGTGAACATTTTGTGAGGATGCTGAACACATACTGCTACCAAATACGCAACATGAAAAACACTTATTGGAATAAATCCAGAAAGCGACCAGGGATTCCTCACTCAAAAAAGGATTGTTCGATGTATTTCTGGCAGTCAGTTTTTGCTATAACTCCAGTCGCGCTGAGGATAATGGGCACTATAACAACAGATCTCATTCGCCATTGTGCGAATTACAAGTTATACGTTCTGAATTACAAATGACACTTTCTGAATTACAAGTTACTATTGTTACTAACCTGAATTACTTACACCATTACAAATGGCACTTTCTGAATTACAAGTTACTAATATGAATTACATCTGACACTTTCTGAATTACAATTGACTATTTGAATTACAAGATACACTTTCTAAAATACATCTTATACTTTCTGAATTACAATTGAAAAAGGTGTAGAGTAGGGGTGAGTCGGACAGCCATTTTTCGCGTCCGAATGCGTCCACCGTCCGAAAAATGTTGGACTTTAACTGTCCGAATCCGTCCGAAGTTTGTCCGGATCAAAACTTTTGTGTCCGTGTCCGAACGTGTCCGAACAAATTTTCAAAAAGTACGTCCGAAACTGTCCGAATTATTTTTTGTTGTCCGAGTCCGAGTCCGTCCGAAAAATGTTAAATGAAATTCGAATGCGGTAACGTAGGATAAATTAAATATACACAATTACACATGCAACAAACATTTAAAATATATGTATTATGTAGTTAGTAGCCGTGACATTAATTTATTGATGGAGCGCTCCAAAACTTTAGAAAAATAACTTGATTTTTCCATCAATTGAACCCCGGCAAAAAGAACACTCTTTGGCCATGGCGACGTGTATAACATGATTTCCAAATTCATTGGTAAATGGAACCGCTGCAAAGCGATCTTCTCCGATTTTTTAAAGGAATTTAGACAGTTTCGGACAATTTCGGACAATGGAATTGTCTGAAAAATTGTTCGGACATGTCCGTGTCCGAATGTACCGGACAAAATATTGTCTCGGACAGTCCACGTCCGTCGGAAAATATGATTTGCCTGTCCGTCCGACCGATAATCTCGGACACTTTCGGACGGACAAGTGTCCGTCCGGAAATCTCGGACAGACCGCTCACCTCTAGTGTAGAGTAGGTATGTATGGAAGCAAATTGCAAAGTGTTAACAATCCACGAAAGTATGACAAAACTGATGAAAATAGAAAAGACGCCAAGAAAAAATGAACCGCCGGCGTTGATATGTTGAAAAATAAAGAACTTATGAACGCGTGTGAAAAGGTAAGAACCCAAAATGTAGCAGCTATGATTCGTAATTGATCCATTTTCCATATATGGAAATAGTGGAGATATAACTACTATAACTATAAATAATAAATATAAAATAACTATAAATGTTGTTTTCAATAAACGAATAATGCAGCTTGATTTCAATACTACTGTAGCATCTAAAACAAGAATATTTTCTTTAGTTTCCGTATATTTGAAATTAATAAATTTTCGGTTATAGCTCATAAAACCAGTTAATTATATCAATAATAATGAACATTTATAGGCATTCGACTTTTGAAGAACTATGTCTGCTACATTTGTAAATTTGGTAAACAATTTACGGAACAATAACAATTTTATGATAAGTTAAAACCACTGAAATATAAGCAACCTGGAACGCTTACGCTTAACTTACAGCCCAGCCGACAGAAAGGGAATTACTGCAGGGTCATTCGGTCTCTGTCTTGCTGATTATGTTATTGTATCGTATAAGTAATTTTCTGACAAACGCGAAACTCGTAAAACAATCAAAATGCTTCAACAGCTTAACTGTGAATGAGTACAAGGACAAAAAATGACCCTTCGTTATTGCTATCGCACCCTCGGTTTATTTCCTACAGGTTAAATGCACCGTGCGCGTTCCAGGTTGCTTATATTTCAGTGGTTAAAACTGACCGCCAGCCAAGAAAATGCTAAATACAGTGTTTTTATTGCTGTTAATTAAAATAATAGTTAAACAATTGATTCTACCATTTTGATTTTTACACTTGTTAAACATATATAAATGACTAATGAGCTACTAACTACTCAAAAATGACCCTCCCCCCCCTCCCCCAGTTTTTCCATTATTACCACTCAAAGTCAGGGGCTTGCATTTTTACTCCGAATCTCCGATAGTAGATGAACAAGAAACTGATTAAGGTATAGTGTTATATCTTGCATTTCCTCTTATCATTATTTTTGAGCATAGCATCTTTTTATTTAAATATAAACGGGGGTACACGCGATTCTCGCGTTTTGCGTGCTTTGGGGGGAGGGGGTATCTGTGATTGTAGGTTGTAATAGCTTTTGTTTTAAAATATCACACCTTGTTGAGCTGGCTTAGTTGCTTGAAAAAAGAAAAAAATTTACGTTTTTGTACCTTTTCAGATTTTTGACCCTGTAGGTATCTGTAATTTAGCAAGTTATTAAAGTAACTAAAATAAAAGATTACATTTACTTACATTTGACGTAAAAATCACAAAAATGGGTTGATATTTGGTAAAGATATACGAATTCGTTCCTACCTACTTAAAGTAAATTTTTACCAATTATTAAAAAAAATGTAAAATGCAAACTTTTTGGAATAGATTTGAGACCAAAAATACATAATGGCCCTTTCACAATGTTAATTACGTCTTTGCACATAGTCTTTGCCCAAAAATTAACGAAAATATAACAAATTCCGTGTGAACTTCATAAGGATAGTTTAGAATGAATTTTGAATGTAAAAGAACTCAATTTGTACACTGGCAACTTTTTGGGAATACGAATGGCCTTAGGGAGAACGTTTTAACATTCATCTTTAACTATAGTAAAACTAAAAATACCATAAAACATAAAATGTACAAATAGAAGCTGGTCTAACGTTGCATAACATCTGTTTTATAGAAAGACCTTCTCTACCTTAAACAGTTTCAAATTTTTGTTTATTTCACTAACTAAAGGCCACCATTTACACGTATATGTACAGCAGTAAATATGGATTTTACTTCCTCTTAATTACAATATAAGGTGTATATTTAGAAGTATAGTCAAAGTATAGGTATTCTCTTTGGTATAGTGTAACGTAACAATACACTTGCCACCTACTTTCATCAATAGATATTAAGTTAAATATGTAGACAAAAACATTTTTCTCGGTGAAAACATTCGACTATGTATGTTACCCACGACATCGTTCATCGTTCAAAATCTCTAAATTCGAAATAAACACACAAACATGTACATTTCGAAAGTTACCGAAAGAAGGTATCGGGACACATAAATTAGTCTACGATGAATGCTGTTACTCCTTTTTACATCATTTTAACCATGATAATGTTAACGCGAGGCATAATAGAATCATTTTTCATCATTTAAATAACTTTTCAACTTGAAATAATTAAATTTCCATGTTATCGAGAAAAAGTTTCCGATACTTCTCATTTTGAAAATTTTCGCGAAAATACTTCCTGGCATTGTTTTAATGTTCGAAATGGGTTAAGGACCTCGGACAGACAAACTTTGCATGTTTAGACAAAATTTTCACCCAAAAATAAGCACAAATAGCGAATTCTATTTTACACGTAATCTCCATAAGGAAACTTTGAACGTATTTTCTAAGTAAAGAAAATATATTTAGACACAAATACCGCTTGAATAAGATGACGGACTTTTATACTGAAATGTTTAAAACTTACTTTGAAAAAAATTAGTGCAGATATTTACGTAGTTTGCGGGGTATCTATAATTGTAGCTTGTAGCATTAATTTGTAGGTTATAAATTTATAATAGCTTTGGTTTTAAAATATCACATCCGCATTCGTCGGGATTCGGCGACTGTCGGAAAGTGCACAGCAACACAAACATATACACACGTCTCGGTTATTATATAGTGATTTACTTACATATTATGTGACATTGCCTACTAATTTACTTCAATTTTATTATGAATATTATAGTTACTTTATATTATTTTTGGTATTTTAAAATATCTTATTTTACACAGTTTTCTACAATAGTTATAAAATAAAAACCCAACTGTACGTTTATACGTAGATAAAATCATGTACCGTAACCTTTGTAAGCTAATTATCTTTTGTTATTAGAAAGAGGCAATATTTTGGTATTTCTTTGGAACCAATTCTTAATCGTAGGTAGTATATTTGACACGGAAATTAGTGTAGTGTAGGTTTGTAATAAAGAACGTTAATTTTTTTTACATGTACATACATACAGTGTATCTCACTTTACATGAAGACACCTAAATAACTCTTTTATTAATAGTGCAATTAGTATAAAACTTTTACCAGTGATAAAGGCCATTAAGATGAGTCTTTTTGTAGGAATGATATTTTTTGTAGAGTCCAAATCTAGCCAACTATGATGAAAATTGAAAATAAAAACTAGTGTTTCAAGTAAAGTCATAGTAGCGATGAAGATGAATCTAGGAAAAAACCCCTGGGAAAAAAAACCGGAAAAAAACCCCGGAAAAAAACCCCAGGAAAAAAACCGGAAAAAAACCCCCGGAAGAAAAACCCCGAAAAATAATTATAGATGGCTGTGAATAAATTTTGTTGTTGATGAAGATTGTCATTTGCGCCGAATGAAACATAAACGTTGAATAAATGATATAATAAAATAACATATAGGTACTTTAGATTATATTTTACATCAATATTACAAAATCATACAAGGTATCAAAGAATGAAAAAGTATCAATTGAAAAAAAATATACTAAACCTGCAAATAACCTAGGCGCTTTAGTGGCAATCTACGTTTAAGTTTTGCATTTTTTTTACTTCCAAACCTTGTTTAGTGTCATGTTGCCATTTTGTATCAATTTAAAAAAATATACTACACCTGCAAATAACCTAGGCGCTTTAGTGGCAATCTACGTTTAAGTTTTGCATTTTTTTTACTTCCAAACCTTGTTTAGTGTCATGTTGCCATTTTGTATCAATTTAAAAAATATACTACACCTGCAAATAACCTAGGCGCTTTAGTGGCAATCTACGTTTAAGTTTGGCATTACTTTTATTTCCAGACTTTGTATATGTATTTATATATTTATTCACAGCCATCTATAATTATTTTTCGGGGTTTTTTTTCCGGGATTTTTTTCCGGGTTTTTTTTTCCAGGGGTTTTTTTCCGACTACCGATGAAGATAGAGCAAAAAAATATTGAACAAAGTTGCTGCTAATCACTAAAGTATTCCAAATACGAAGTTTCGCTGAAGAATTCCATGCCACATAAGTAAATTCCTTTGATAGCTGACGTTTGAAACAATTTGATATTTGAGATAAGAATTGTTTCGTTTCAATGAGTTTACACAAAAATGCAGACAAAAAATTAAAATTTTCAGCGAAATTTGGAATATTTTAGCGATTAAAACAACTTTCTTTAATACTTTTTTGCTCTATCTTCATCGCTACTATGACTTTACTTGAAACGCTAGTTTTATTTTCATCATAGTTGGCTAGATTTGGACCCTACAAAAATATCATTCCTGACTCATCTAATGGCCTTTATCACTGGTAAAATGTTTATACTAATTGCACTATTAATAAAAGAGTTATTTAGGTGTCTTCAAGTAAAGTATATATTATTTTTTATTTTCAGTCACATAAGTTTTTGGGAGTCATTATTTGATTTTTGTTTTTACTATCATTCTATTGGTTCAAATTCTACCTTAGACATGAAGTAACTTTTAGTTTCACAAACTACTAAATCTTTTTTTTTTAAGTTAAAAGAAAGTTTTTGAAACAAGTTTTCAATAAATTGTATTGCTATTTGATTTTTTGATCATTGCAGCGATTACAAAAAAAGCAAAAGAGGTTTAGAGAAATAGGCGATTGGAAAGATCAACAAAGACCTTTTGCACGCCACAAGTGATCCAGGCATAATGAGCGATTTCACAAATTACCTTTTCAGTTCACAAAAATCCTAGAACAAATCTACACACTTATGCTGGGTTGCACCGACGTATTTAACACAAGTTTAGGTAACTTACGTTAGTTGATCTCAAATTAAGCAATTTTCAGTTGCACGGACCAAATTTTGTGCTTACACGTATTAGTTAACTCGATTTAACAAATCTCCCGAAGTTGGCGAATTAACAACTTAATTCGAGTTAAAATATAAAAAACATTTGGCGTGTAGTTTTTACAGGTTATATATTATTGAGCGTGTTAATTGTTCTAAGGTGTCATAGGTTTTAAATATAGCAGTACTTATGGATTGTAGTAGTACAGAAAGTAGTTTATCATCCGATTCAAATGATGAATTAAATAATATTATACAGATGCTTCCCAAACCAAAAGTGTATCGTACTAGAGCAAATCTATTAACCTATTTCGATGATAAAGAATTTAAAATGAGGTACAGGTTTTCTAAGGAAATAGTACGTGAAATGTTGGATGTTTTTGAGTTAAACACACTGGAGTACGCTACCAAAAAAAACTTTCCCATCGAACCAATAAATCAGTTGCTGCTACCCTTCGATTTTATGCAACAGGTAGTTTCCAGCAGGTAAATAACAAGGCATTGAATTATTCCATCAATTTTCTTATATGACTTACATTTTAGGTGTTAGGCGATCATCTACATGTGGACAAATCCACGGTATGTAGAATAATTCCTCGCATTACAGCAAAAATTGCTTCCAAATCAAGGGAATTCATCAAAATGCCTCAAAGACAGGAGGAAATTCATAAAGTTATTGGGCAATTTTATAACATTGCTCATTTTCCTCGTGTAGTAGGATCAATTGACTGCACTCACATTAGAATAGTTTCTCCAGGTGGTGAAAATGCAGAACTGTTTCGCAACCGCAAGGGATGGTTTTCAATAAACACCCAGGCAGTTTGTGATGCACAGCTTCGCATCAGGGATATTGTAGCACGTTGGTCAGGCTCCACTCATGATAGCACCATATTTCAGTCTAGTGCATTACGAGCAAAATGTGAAGCTGGAGAATTTCTGCAAGGGTGGTTATTAGGTGACAGTGGATATGCATGTAAGGAATATTTGCTTACACCATTATTAAATCCACAAACACCTGCAGCAGAGCGATACAACAGGGCACATATTCGTACTAGGAATACTGTGGAACGATGCTTTGGTGTTCTTAAAAAGCGATTTCCTTGCTTGTCAATAGGGCTACGAACAGGGCCGGATTAACACCTTCAGGTGCCCTAAGCACTTAAAAACATTAGTGCCCCATAAATTACCGTTTTGGAGACTATGTCTAAAGTCTTTGTCTGTTTCTCTTTGGACAGTTTTCGTTTTTGCGCACCACTTAACTGAACACGTTTCATCTCGTTCTAAAAGAAATGAGAAATATTTTCTTTTGTACTCTACCTCCGTGGCAATTTGCGAGTAAATATATTAGGTGTACCGGAAAGTTGTCTCCGTTTCTATTACAACAAGTTTGAAACATTTTAATTAAAACATAATAATAATGCAATTATTCAATAAAGTTTATTGATGGTAAGAAAATTTATATTTTGTTTTATTCCATAAACGGACAGAACTTTCTGGTAGACCTGCAGGTTATTAAAATGTTCTAATAATAGCACACCTGATCAGTGCCGTAACTACGCCGGTGCAGCCCGTGCGGCGCACGGGGTCCCTGTACTGGAGGGGCCCCAATTGTCTCAATGAAAAAAAAAATTCAACACGCAGGGCCCAGTCCAACGCAACCCATTACACTTTCTCTCAAGTAGTGATGAGCGATATTTCACGAACTGTGATCAAAAGTCACTGTCAGCCACGGTTACCGTTATTGTGATCCGATCAAGATATTTAAACTGCGATTCGCGACATCGTTCTTCGCTTTTTGAAATGTGAGTTGGCTACTGAATAAGGAAATCCTGATACTCACTGAAAATGAAAGAGCGCACAGAATTGACTTCGTAGCATGATTAATCAATTTGTTGCCAAACAGTCAAGAAGGAAACATTTTTAATATTCAGGATGATGTACCTATACATATTATTTTTCATGTGAACTGAATTCTACCCTCTGTTGCAAATGTATTTTTTTTTGTAAGCCTGTGAAATTTATTTTTTAAGATTTATTAATAAATCTTGTTTCAACTCCCGTCTTTGAGAATCGTTTTTTCTATAATCTGTAGCATCTACCGTGCAAGGGCCCCAACATACTGATCTGCACAGGGGCCCCCGGCAGAGTAGTTACGGCGCTGCACCTGATAGAGAGTACGAATGTTCAAACCGCCAACACAAAAATACACACTAATGACGAAACACAGAAGAAGTTGTATGGTGATGACTTGATGAGAGTCACTGTCTACGATCTGAGGCCTGTTACACATTCTCAGGTGCCCCTTTGTCCCTGGTGCCCTAAGCACGTGCTTATTGTGCTTAATGGTTAATCCACCACTGGCTACGAATAAAAGTAGAGAAAGCTGTAGAAGTTATTGTGGCTACTTACCCCAGTCAAATAAGCCAGAAAAAGGGGCAAACCTCGGAATGGAAGCGAATAAGCTGAAAATTTGCATAAACCTGTATTTTGATGTTCTAATGACTGACAAAAAAGTCTCATATCATATCGTGTCTGCGTCATAAGTTATTCGAGGTCAAAGGTCGGGTAAATCGGTTTTTTGCAATTGTTTCGTTTTCTATGCGAAATACCGCGTTCGAGGTTATTATGAATTTTGGAGATCATACACTTATCTACAATTTTCATTACAAACATTTTTTTATAACTCCAACCATTCTCGAGATATAGCGTGGAGAGTGGGGAGCGCGCATCCGTATAATTATGTTAAACTTACATAGGTATAAGGCGTTGCTAGGTGGATAGATGATTATACAAAATGATATTTTACTTCCTACAACAACATTATTGCCACCAGCACCAGAAGAACTGTTGAACATCATCTTCTGTAATTGCAAAGAAGGCTGTGGTGCTAACTGTGGATGTAGGAAAGTAGGGTTGCAATGCTCTTCGGTATGTGGCCAGTGTAGTGGCCAAGCATGTCTTAACGCTCCATCGACATCAAATAATATTGATGAAGAAATGGAATATATGCTTCAAGAAATACTTGAGCTCGTGGAGACAAATGTCACCGATACCGAACATTTCGATTATGATCCACTAATCGACTTTGAAGAGCAAGACGAAGAAGACAATGATGAATAAGACGAATTATACACATATATTTGACGAAGTAAAGTCATTAAAAAAAGACAAATATATTTTTTATAATTACTTATTTACATATAATAAAAGAATGAAAAATAAATTTAATATCGTGGTATTTTATTTAAGTATTTGTCACATTTTCCTTGGTTGTATATACCTATCTATTTATTTATTGATAATTTTTAAATAATCATTATAATGACAGTAATAATTTAATCCGAATATTAACGTTTAGATGAAACTATACAAACTCTTTGAAAAGCATGAACTATAAAATATTGAATATTATTACAAAAATTTCTTACTTATAAATAACATATTTAATAATTTGTTATAAATAAATTAACTTGTCACATTTATAAATAATAGTAAAAATAATGTCACAAATTTTATTTTCAATTTATTAATAAATTTGTGTAATCTACAATTTACTTGTCGACGCCGTTTACTATAGGTAATAGACTTTACACATACGAATGCGCGCTCCCCACTCTCCGCGCTATATCTCGAGAATGGTTGAAGTTATAAAAAAATGATTGAGATGAAAATTGTAGATAATTGTATGACCTACAAAATTCATAATAACATCAAATGCGGTATTTCGCATAGAAAACGAAATAATTGCAAAAAACCGATTTACCCGAGCTTTGACCTTGAATAACTTGTGACGCAGACACGATATGATATGAGACTTTTTTGTCAGTCATAAGTACAGCAAAATGAAGGTTTCTACAAATTTTTAGCTTATTCGCTTCCATTCCGAGGTTGAAGGCTAATTTGACTGGGGTAACTGCAGTTTTACACAATTTCGCAATAGACATGAAGGATATTGTTCCACCTGGTGATGATGTAGCTGAAGAGGCCATAAATGAAGAATTTATTATACCAAATAATGTCTCGGCTAGAAATGCCCTTGTGAATACAGTCTTTTCAAGGTAAATAAAACAACATTTTCAAAAAAATGTAATTATTTTTTTAACTTCGATAATTGTAATTCCAATATTTCAGTGTTTAATTTTTCTTGTTTTAATTTCTCCCTTTCTATTTGAAGAAGTACTTCTTCTTTATCTTTTCGAATTAATAGAATTTCATTTTCGAATTCTGAATTTATTTTGTCTTGCTCTAATTTTTGCTTAAAAGTTTGAAGAAGTACTTCTTCTTTATTTTTTTTTATTAACAGAATGTCATTCTCTATCTCAGTTTTTATGTTTACAACATCTGTTTTTTTTCTTTTTGATGATGTATAGGATTGTATTTCATTATACACATCATTCAAATTTCTTTTTTTGCCTGTAGATGAAGGCGCTATCTTTCTTGCCTCTGGTACATCTGCTACAATATCTACAATATCTATTATCAATGGTTCAGCATCAACTGTTGCCTGATGGAGAGTATTTAAACCAGACGGTTCATCTTCGGTTATTGGTTGGATGGTTACATCGATCACATCATTTGAAATCGCATCACTGTTGTCTGTAAAACATAAATACACAATCAATGTGTTATAAATATATTATATTTTACATATGTTTTTTATAGGTATTGATTACTGTATATATTAATATTTTAATTGCTTCAATTAATTGGTTATTATTTATTTTGTTTCAATGAAAACTTGAATGTTATGCGTCAGATTTGATTAGTAGTAGCATACCTTGTATAAAATAATTATTTGACGAATCAAATTTATTGCGCAATGGTTCAATTTGGCCCTTTAACAATGATGAAAGTCTTACCTGCGACTCACTTTCCTTCACTGGCACAGGTGCGGGGCCTCCACCTGTTTTGTATATGGCCGCCTGAAATTATATAATTTCATATTTTGGTAAGGCAGTATTGAAAAAGTAGTAGTCACTTTCAATTAATGCTTGATTTACTTTACTTACCTTGTCATCTGCTTTGTCCTTTTTCAATTTTCTTTTATAATTATTGTATGCACTCTTCAATTGCATGGCGGAACGTGTTCCATTTGTAGATATTCCATTGAATTGTTCTGCTACCAATTGCCATGTTTCGTTCTTCCGTTTTACGCTTACAGCGTCTGTACGTTTACTTTCTAGTACACAAAAAATGTTGGAATTTGTCACTATATTTATTAATATTTCCTTGTCTTGTTCCGTAAAGTTGGAACCCCTTTCACGTTTTTCTGCGTCCATATTACACTTTTCCAGAAGAAATAACAAACATAACCAAACTAATGTCGATGTCTAGATTACTAATATAAAATTATATACGCGCGCAAAGGCTGCTATAATTGTATCCAGGAGAGTTGGCGTGCACGTCACTACTTGTAATTGTATGTATTAAGATTAAAATTTGAAGTCAATTGAGCGTCTTTTACATATTTAAGAAATAATGACATCAGGAATGAAATCTGCCAAATCGTAACAAGGCAGTGTTGCAATTAATACTTTAATTACCCACAGGTAGTTGCTTGTACTACTTTAAAATTGTAGTAGTAATGTTTTACGTGCTTAATTAATCCATTATGTATGAAATGTATCTTAAAATATTGGTTAGAGCTTACCAGCAAAGTCTTTGTTACCAGCTTGGTAAAGCTAAATGCGGAATAGTGCAATCAAAATATTAACGTCTGCTGCGATTGGACTCGATGAGATTATAAATGATTAATAAATTTGACATTGACAGATAGAAGTCAAATCAGAATCCGTACAATTATAAGTTGAAACGTTGATTGAAGTCAGCTGTTGGACATACGGACATACTCACTTCTCTCTTATTTTCACTGGCGATCACCTATATGCATGTCTTTGCTTAAAACACATGCAAACTGTATTGCCATCTTTATCACAAACATGTCTTAAGCTTTAATGATTGTTTAAAAGGAATGTCGTGCATTCATTCGGAAACCTATGACGTGAACGCCAACTCTTGTGGATCGAACTTTACGTTTCTTATAAATTCTCCAATAGCAACACGATAATTCATGACGTCAGGCGTGACGTACACTTTATACTGCATTTCACTAAGATTAATTAACATGAATTAAAAATATGTCTGTGCAACACAGATAGTTTTAATCTGCGTTAAAATTTAAATACCGTTTAGCTAACATGATTTAGCCGATTTAACTACGGATGTCGGTGCAACTGAGCATTAGATTTTTAAAACAGGTGCCTAATTATGTTTTCTCGCACACTTCGTGTTGTCCTAAATCAATACATAATTATCATCCACAAAAGAATTTTAAAAATGCTTTGGACAAGGTGCTATTAATATATCGGGTGTCACCTGTTAAGTTTACGCAAACACGTAACCAGAATGACTAATACGAAATAAATGATGTAAAAGTATCTTAAGAATCTAACATAAAATCATAAAGTAGCAAACAAATTAGCAACAAAAACCGTTTATTGCGTCCTACTCTCTCATAAAACATACGGTAATTTTCGAGTTTTCATTATTTATTATGTAGGAATTACCGAATCGCGCACGCAATAAACATATTAACAAATTTGACCTATCACCTTTCAGACTTCTAATTACAATGCATGCTACAAAAATTTAATTATAAAAGCACGCGCGCAGGTGTGGTTTGCACTGCAGGTGTATTTGCCGACAGTTGCCAGCATCCTCCTTTACTCCTCTAACCTCATCGACTCATCGTCATCACTCATCATCGTTCCGTGAAATAAATACAATTTTTCGTCGAAAATCTTAACACTTTCATGGATTCTTCCATTTTTTTTAATCAACCTACCCTAGCTATATAACTTTTCGTTAAGACCCCTTGAAATTATATACTCAACTCTCTTTAATCTATCTGACACGTTCTTCCCCAACAATAAGTGACTAATGATTCAACTTCCGTTAATTATCTGTATAAGAGAGACAAATCGACTATATAATAAGCTTAATTCGTTTTTATTTGTCATTAACTTTCCGAGAACAGTGGATGTTGCGAGAAATAAGAAGAGAATTTTAAAAAGGATGTATAAAGTCATTTCTTTACATATTATATCAACCAACATCCGATCAAGTTTGTATATTTTATGTCGAATAATGTACGAACATTATTATGAGAGAATTTTACCGCGACTCTCATATTTTTTCGCGTTTTTATTACACAAACCGAACAGGCTCAAGCGAGTCAAGCTTTTGTACAAAATTATGTTACTCTCAGCGATGAGCTTTCACTTAGAAAAAAAAAAGAGCTTTTCGTATTGCAATTAACCGAAACTAGAAAGAAAGGTGAAGGAAAGTTAAAATATTTACAAATGGCAGGATTCGATTAAAGAAGGAAAAAAACCCAATCAATACAAGCATTTTAGAAAGTAATAAAAGTTTAATTTTAGGAAGGTAATACGTTTTTTATATGTCGTAAGGGAGAGAGTGTCAATTTAATGATTATAGCACTGAGATTAGATTTGATTTTTTTCTTAGATTGTTTGTGCAACAACGGGAAAAAATAAATACCTACAGCAATTCTGAAAATACATGGTCCTTCGATCAATAGCAAACGGGAACTTTTCGTCCATACCCGAAATTATTTCCAGTCTCAATTCTACCTACATTCAACAAAGTATGAGATAAGGGAAACGGTAAATAACTAATTAAAGTAAGCGACCCACCCCATTGCGTTACAATATATTATAGGTACGTCAGAAACTCTCGAATTACGATTTATAATGTACAAATACTTCTGTCGAATATCCTATACTTTGACGAAATTAAGCATGAAACAGAGTGAAATACAAAATATGCTGTCCACGTGTATCTATCTTTCACTCTCTAATTTTCAAATGCTAAATATTTCATTGGAGTAGTTATTTTATTAACGATGTCTTTTCTTTCTCTTTCTCTCTTTCTACAAATTCTACACTGTTATATTAGATAATAACAGTTATTAGCAATTTTCCACAAAATGGATGTTGTGAAAGTACAAAGTGATGTTCAAAAAACAAAGAGTACTAATACAAATAAATATTGTTTGTGGATAGTTACGCAAAAGAAAGATAAAATAGTTTTGCCAACTTTTTATTTTGAAAAATTCCTCCCATAACAAATATTATACGACCATTTCATTTCATTTTGGACTCTTACTGATCATAAATAAAATAATAAATAAATAGAACAATAAAAATAATATATTCTTTCTCTACGTCAATTTTAAATTAGAGTAAGAGTTAAAGAAATAAATAGTTATTGAACGATAATAAATCTCAAAATATCAGCTACTATTTCTTATGTTACCTTATTAATTATGATGCATTAAGAAATAAAAAGCCTCAGAAGAGTAATTATTTGAAATTTCAATACGAAAAAGGAGCTTATTATTTCACCAACTTGATGGGGCTTCAGTATATTGAGAAAAGAAATATGTAGAATGAAAAAGTATTATTCGCAAACACCACTTGAAAAAAAAAACTGTGAAAAGCATGGCACGAAATCTGTACAGATTCATTTGTGTGAGAATCATCGTCCCTGTGTCTAGAGAACGTACTGAAAAATACGTTCCGTTTGACAATAGTTATTTACATAAAAGTCAGGAAAACCTCACATTACTGAAGAGAAGATAAATTGAAATAAGAGGCACTTTGTGGCGAGTATTTTAAAGCTCCGAGTCAAGTAAGAGATTTTACTGACGTGTTTTGTATTAAATTTTTCCGCAAATCGTAAAAAAAGACGAAGTTTACAAATTTTAGAACATTTTTTTACAAATTCCACAAAAATCAAGTTTGTCAATTTTGTTGGTAGCTATAGTTACAAACTATGTACCATGTAAAATCTTTAAAGTACTAGTCCGGAAAATTCAATTTTCCTGCGCGTAAATAGTTGTAATCAGGACGCGATTTCTCATATTCTCCTGAAATAATATACAGGGTATGTCGTAAATGTTTTTAACATTTTTTTCATTTCCGGCTAGGACGGAAGTAAATTGGTGTACTTATTATACTCGATTAAAAGAGTCGTATGTTCTCAGTTCACTCGTTCACTGTACAATTTTATTTCTTCATTTTTGTTAGCAAAAAAGTTATGAAGATATAAAATTTTCAACTTCAAACATTTATCCCCCTCCCCTATGGGAAATAAAGAAATAAATGTAATGCCAATAGTTTTCATGAACTATATGTATAACAATTCAAAAAATAACAAAAAAAGCTTGGAGCAGATTTTGGGCAAATCGCCTTTTAATTTTTGACCAATTTTGGGCATCAATACATTGGCTACGTTTGATTTTTGTTCTTTACCAATATTTATAAGTAGGTAATAATTGCTGCCACGCACCCACAGGCAAACATTTTGCAAAGATGGCGGTTTTGTACTCAGAAGGACCCAAAACGTTGAGATTCATCAAAACCTCGAGATCGATTTTTTTTTCGATTACATTACTTTCCCTATGTGTGTATATGCACGTGAAAGTAATAAAAATGAATATCGAAGAGCAAACGAACAACGAATGTGGCACATGTAATGTAAAAATTAATATCTGTATCGACTGTATCTATACGTTATAGTGCGGCAGTTAAGGACCATAATGAAGGTGAACCGTGCATTTTGTGATACAAGTA
The DNA here is from genome assembly GCA_036250285.1 of Pyrocoelia pectoralis. Taxonomy (NCBI): domain Eukaryota; kingdom Metazoa; phylum Arthropoda; class Insecta; order Coleoptera; family Lampyridae; genus Pyrocoelia; species Pyrocoelia pectoralis. The sequence goes on along the minus strand of CM070075.1, from coordinate 74,308,949 downwards.
TGAGATTTGGTACAGTTGTTTTCAAGACTCCATCTAACAATTCTAGATATGGGGCACGGTTTCCACCCCTTCCAGAGACCCCTTGTACGACTTTCAACCCCGAAAATTCGGTTTTCTGGAAGTATCTCTCGATAGTGGAACTCTAAGAGCAAAAAGTTTCAAATAAAAGTTTTTCTCCATCAAATTCTCTACAAAATGATATATACGCATGCCTCTATAGCCCAGACAGGAGATCCAAAAGCGTAAGTTGAAAATGAGTGGTTTTTTTAAATTTCAAATTATATCTACGTATTTTCTAACCACTATACAGGGTGTCCATCAGTCCATCTATATTTTCTTCTATTTTAGCTGCCTATAACTTCTAATGCGGTGTTTACTGAAATGTTTCATTTTAGTACAAGTTTTATTTGAATGGATTATATTTTTTTTATCGATTTCGATTACCTCACAACAAAAATATTGAAAAATTATCAAAATCATTTTGACGTGTCCAATAGTTTTCTTGATATTTTTGACAGGAAACGAAAAAAATGCATTATTCCAAACTTTTGGTCCTCACGGTATATCATTTTGTAGAGAACAAGTTTTACTTGAAACTTATTTCTCTGAAGTTTCTATATCGCGAGATGTTACAAGAAAACAAAATTTTAGGGGTTTAAAACCCCCAAAATGGATCTCCGGATGGGGTGGAAACCGTGCCCCACATTTAGAATTATTAGATGGAGTCTTGACAACAAATGTACCAAATCTCATACATGTATCACAAAATGCACAGTACCAGTACCAGTCCTTAACCGCCGCACTGTTATATGTTTGTTAGTTTTCGCTTCTGACCCACGAGGGGGGTGTCCCGCCCAAAATCCACCGATCCACCCTCAAACTTTGTTAGGAATTTAGCTTTCAGAGAATCTGCTCAAAGAGTGAGAAATACTACTCATTTTGCACGTTCTTTGTCATGTGAGGCGAATGATTTGGTAATTGCCGATCTGTGTATGAAAAATCTGCATCTGCTTCCATAAACAGCGCGACAATAACCTTGAAGACTCAAAGATGAGGTATATGCATAGATGTAACCTATCAATTTTCTTGTAAATAGTGACAAGTAATGTCAATTGCCCATGAAAGAATAATGAACGGGATTTTATTCGTTGATGTGTGACCGAGCTTTTCTTTATGCAGTCAACCGTAACTAAAAAAATCATGAAAGCAAATACATATGCAATGTCTGCCAAAGCACACCTTTTGGCCCATATCTCCCTCCTCCCTCATTACAGTTTCAATTTGAGCAACTTTTGTACAGTGCAGAACGATCACACGTACTAACAACTTATGAAAAAGAAATTACAAAGAAGTTCAAAGTCCAACTACAACATTTGCCAAGTTTAGAACCCACCACAAAATTGTAGGCTTAACATTTCAAAATTGCCTTTTTAGAGAAAGTTGCAACGCCTGAACCCATTGTCAAAAAACTCAAGTTAATACATGCATTTGGTGGAAAATGTTATTCTACTTTAACTTTGTCTTTTCCACATAACGCATATATAGGTAACAAACTGGTAGAAAAAGAGCGAAATGTTTACGAGTTTTTGCGGTGTACTCTGTGAAACCGATCTCTCGAAGTGGAAAGCGTGAAATTCGAATATAGGATCCTGAAAACATAGATACTTTTTCCTATGAAAAACCACCACTTGACTGGATCGGGCGATAGACAAATTATTCCAGATTCAGACAAAAGTAGTTCTTTTTCCCCAGTTACTAAAACAACCGAAGCATCAGACTTAAAAACTGCATCAAAAAGTGGAAAATGTTCAATTAGGTTTTGTGACAACTTCACTAATAAATGAAAGATAGAAATTCCCCACTTTTGTGACTGCACGAAGACCAAAATGGTCGCATTTTTTTCAAACAAGAAATAGGCCGGGCAGAAACCATTTGCAACAGTAAGGAAGTTATCTTAGCGAAAGTATAGTAGTACATAGAAAACTTATTTTTTTAGATGATCAATATGGCCTAAATCACATTTAAATTAACCGGAAGTAGTACTTAAGAAGAAATTTCAACTTGTTTCAATCATTTACGCATATTTTTACTTAGATCTGAATCCATCATGTATAACTAAATTATGCCCATCGAGACAGTTTTGTTGTTCATCACTCATCAGTCATCACCGTCATTTCTGTCAAGTTAAAGTCCTTAAGGAACCATGTTACTATATGACAGTATCTTATGGAATGTGAATTTTTTAAATGAATGTCTTTTCTAAGTTGTTAGATAATCTTAGAACATGCGGAAATTATTACACATAATCGACATACAACAAATATTAATAATTTAGCGTTTTAATCAGATTGTAAAAGTAATTTTCATCAAGGGAGTGAGTAACCGAAAAGCTTATAAACTTCATTAGCAACACCAACGCTATACTCATAAAGCATAACAATAAGGGCGTTTCTATTACTTTTTTTTTCTCACTCAAGGGAACATGAACATACAGCCCTAGGGGGTTGCACGACCCAGTTATCATGATGACTCACTTCTAAGCATTCACGTGTATCTTTTCAAGTACAACACCCAGAGAAATGTCACAACGTTTACACGTTCCATATTTTAATATTGCGCTTTTTTTAAGAGATGCCAAACTCATCTTTGCATTTAAAAAAAATGATCGTAATGAGTCAGACGCGTGAAGCACATGTGTAAAAGTAAAAAAAGGGTTATCTAAATTATGCGTGTGGTAATTTGTAGACCTGTGGGGTCGTCGTGAGAAAAAACCGCGTTATACGTTGTCAAGAATGTTAATAAAGGCATTCCAGAATTTCGGTCTGTATATAAAGGTGTCGATGATCTCTTAAGAAATCCAATAAGAATACACGAGGAAATGAAAATGGGTCACCTGTGTACCTTGTAGACAGAGAGTGTGTGAGTCAAGTAGGATCTACCTAGACGGAATTTTTATGATTCATACAGAAACTATTTGGATTTCTTTGGATTTGAACTTTCAATTATTGTAGTTAGGATAATGATTCATTTATTTATAGCTGACCTTGCTTATCAAGTCTTTTCTAAGCAAGAAAAATGATAAATCGCTTTAGTAAACAACGTATACGAGTAGAACGATCGAAATTCAATTTTGAAAAAGTTGTGTCCGATATTTTTTTTTCTTCGTTGTGTATTGTGCGATACATGTTATTAAATTTATGGGCCACCCACAGGGATTGTACCCTGATAGCTTTTTATACAAACTTTGATCTATATTACCGCATATCTTAAATTACATTTTTATATTTGATGAGGACGGCGGTGATTTTGTAGGTAGGTAAATAAAATAGATAACATTTTTTAAATCCCATTCCGATAAAATTCAGCAAAGGGTCTTAACAACATAACCATTGTTCACTCAACGGCATAACTAATATAAAAAGATATTCTCTGTAGTGATTGGAACCGTATGGAAATAACGGTAATATCTTCACAAAGGATAATTCGCCATCAACAATATTTCTTTGTCTTCTACTTTCCCTTTTTATATCAGTTTAAATTACATTTAAATTTCGCCAATTTACTCTATTTTATTCGTGTTTCCTCGCTTGTAACCTATTATATCGATTAAATTTAATAAATGCTTACCTACAGGTATGTAATTTTGAATCTTTACACGTCCTGATAGTTACCACTAAAGATTTAATATTGTGATTGCTGCTGTACGTCGTCCTTCGTCAATCATCATTTTCGCAAAAGCATAATTCACCGCTATAAAATTTTGAGATATTATTTTGTGCATCCTAGGAATTGTCATTCTCACCCCAAGAATTATTATTTTTACCCCAAGAATTTTTTTTCTACCTTAACTTATTATAATTATTTTGGTCCCAAGATTCTTGTTCCCAAGAATTATTATATTAGCCTCCAAAATTATTAATTTAGCCCACATAATTATTCTTTTGGCCCCAAGATTTTATTCATTTTACCCCAAGATTTTTTTATTTTACCCCAAGATTTTATTTATTTACTTATATTATAGAAGTACATATTTGAAACTAAAAAAAAATGCCACCCTAAACGTAATTGCCACTCAGGCGCTTAGGTTAGAGGTAGGTTTAGTATATTTTTTTCATTGACTAAAATGAATAAAATCATGGGGTAAAATGAATAAAATCTTGGGGCCAAAAGAATGATTCTGTGGGTTAAAATAATAATTTTGGGGGCTAATATAATAATATTCTTGGGATCAGAAATCTTGGGACCAAAATAATTAAAAAGTTGGAGTCGAAAAATTAATTCTTGGGGTAAATATAATAATATTCTTGGGATCAGAAATCTTGGGACCAAAATAATTAAAAAGTTGGAGTCGAAAAATTAATTCTTGGGGTAAAAATAATAATTCTTGTGCATAGAGTAATAATTCTTGGGGCCGCGAAAATTACCACCCTAAAATTTTGTTTGTTTAAATGTTATTTCTTTGAAAAGCAAAGTGATTATTCTTACCCATGAATACAATACCTACCTATAGGTATCTACATACGAGGGAACAAAATATACGAGGTGATTTTATAAACAAATACGCAACTTATATTTCATGTGAAACGGATTTTAAGTGCGAAACTAAAGTTATCCTTGGAAGGGCTTGCAATACGCCAACGCCATTTTTGAGAAACTTGCTACAAAATTTCTAAACAAATAACAATAAAAAAACCCGGAAATGTCCGGTATTATCAACGCAAGAGTTTTATGAAAACCCCTCAATTAAAAAACAATTAAAAAATAATATAAAGGAAATGATCACAGGAAATGACCAGCAACTGGTCAGTAACAGATAATTAATTTTTTTTAGTAAACTTAATCGATGTCGCTATTATCACAAAACTTGTAAATGCAAAAATCAAAATTTCGCTTTGAACCTCCTACATATAAAAAACCCTTAAAAATATGTATAAATGAAAATATATTTCATTATGAAACACATTTGAAAAAGTTCTCTTATTCAGATAAACGCAGATATGCGAAGAAATTTATCTTGTTTTCTTAAAGAACTTCTTAAGATTTGGATGTACAAGTGAAAACTTTAATAATTCGTCACAGGAATGTTCCCTTAATTTTGTTTTCTTAATCATTTATTCTTTGTTGTTTCCCAGATTTTTAATAAAAACAAAAATTAATTTATCGAATACACTTGTTATCTTTCAAGTACTTCGTAATTATTATTGAACTCCTTTAATCACGTGTTCTAATCATTATTTATATTCTTAAGTCAATTTTTTTATATTCCAATTTGTGCAGTCTTCATTTTTCACATCAAATGTAACTTCCCTGTCCAGGGGTGGGCAGTCACAAGATACTTGTATTGAAAATACAGTATTTGAAATACATTTGTATTTTGTATTTTGTATTTGATGATTTTTCCCTAAAGTATTTTGTATTTTGTATTTCAAATACTCTCTTATGAGTATTTTGAATTTTGCATTTGAAATACATTAATGTATGCATTTTGCCCACCGCAATGTTAACGATAGGTTCAGAGTAAATTCTAAGTACACATTTTCAAGAACCTACTTACAAAACTTTCCTAGAAACGTCTAACTAAATCTCCCAAAAAAACACCCCGTATGCGTATAGGTATTTTTGTATTTCAAATATTGTATTTGTATTTTGTATTTTTAAAAATAATATAAAAGTATCTTGTATTTTGTATTTCAAATACATTTCTAGGAATATTTTGTAATTTGTATTTGAAATACGTTAGTGCTGTATTTTGCCCAGCCCTGTCCCTGTCAACCCTCAGGATTAAAGGCGTTCGATATTAAGCGGGCTCTAAACGACCAATACATCGTGTGCTCTTTAGAATCTATTATGCTTACGCATTATTTCCACCATTTATGATCACTTCTCTTTGAGAGGCAAAGCAAACATCTAACTGTGGTCATAATGACTAGGCAGTACAAGACTAGCTTTATACTTATCCTATGGTCATTCTAAAAAACTAAATAAGCAACAAAATAAGTAAGAGATTATTTTTTGAAGTAAACCAAGCTATGTTAAGCAAAAGAGTAAAAACATAAAAATCTTGCAAAACTAGTTCGTTTCGGCTTCATTTGGCGAACCATCTAATTTATTTTTTATGTCTTCGTGTTGCTTAATTTTGAACGATTCGTCTTTCTTTTGTCTATCCATGTAGTCTTTGGACTGTAGTACCTACACATTTCTGACAATTCTCAATCTACTCAAATACACTCCACAATAAAGTACCTATTCCTATTCTGAATTATCATCAGACACTACGAGGGTCACATTTAAAATAAATTATTAGGTGAGTCAATGAGGAGTGTGTAGACAGAAACTTTTGAACGGCGTTTGATTTCACAACTTTGTTTAAAATAGTTTACTACATATACTAACAGTTCTTGTCTTGGCCTTAGGACCGTCGGGGAGAGTAGGGTAGGGGTAGAAGGTCTCGATTAAGACCTGCTGATGTCCAAGTAATACAATCTCTATACTTTTCAAAAACTGTACTTTTGATCGTTTTGTGTGACGGCGATTCTCTTGATACTGCGGATTTCAATTCATTAATGCTGAACTGTCATTTAATTGTTGTCTTTCATGTAGTGAAATATTTCTTCCATAGCTTCTGTCACAGCACCATGATTTTTCGTAGAATGGTGTAAAAAATTTCAAACGGTCCTCATCGTGGTACACGACCATTAAATCGTGGCGATAACATCGTCACTCCAGCTATCAGCTCTTGATTCACTAGCATTTTCTTAACTGGCGTTAGGTACTGTTTTCGTGGCTTCGAATCGATTGTGGATGTGGTAGGCTATCGATTATTGATATTGAATTTCGATCAAGTTAATTTCGTTACCACAGGTGCTACTTCAGCCTGTTTTGAATGTCATACTACATAGATACCTTGTCCTTTCTGTTTTTTAGCTTGAACAAAAGTAAAGATGTTTCCTTTTACGACATCTTTGAAAAACTTCCTCGTGACATTTATACTGGCAGTTATCCCTGCCTAGATGTAACAATATTTGTTAATAGTACTTATCAAGTAATCGATTTTATCAATAATATCAGGTAAAACCCAAAATCGAAATTCCAAAATTTTTTTATTATTGTACTACCAGGTAAGAGATTCTAATATTTTCGCCCTAATAATATTTACTGATTTTCATTACAAAAACATCGAATCAACAGCCTGATACAGATACTGAAGAAGAAGAAGAATGGAAAGAACCAAGCACTGGTGACGATGATATTAGTGATTCCGAAAAAGAGAAGAATAGAAGAAATAGCGTTGCAACTTCTTAATGTTATTCCTAATGAAAAATATTTAAGTGTAATTCAAAATATTGATTGATCAATTAAGTACAGTGAATGTAGTTTTTCTTATTGATTTTCCTAGTGCCGGATGGACTGAATTTCCACCCCAGATTAGCTATGTTTGTTTAATTTTTTTGGCCTATACCCCTTTACAATGTTCTTTGAACTATAAAGTACACGATCAGACAAAAACTTTTCCCATCAACTTCCAAGAACTGAAGATAATGCCAAGAAAAGGATGAAGAAATAGTTCCTCTTGGCCCCCAAGATATGTTTTTCGCCAAGTACCAAAGAGTTTGACTAAAGAAACCTTATAGAACGAAACAGGCCCGTGCGCAGGATTTGTCCATGGGAGGGGTTGGGTTGGGAACAGGGAAGACCTCAAACGTTGATTGAATGATTTCAATCAACACCTCAAACGGGCCCAAACATTCATAAAACATAAACTAGGTTGCGATACTCCCAATAATAAAATTAGGTTAAGGGGGGGTTCAAGAACTTTTTTCGATCCAATTTTGACCCTGATTTCTATCAATATTAGTTCGCCTTGAAGACCTCCAAAGTTCTCTTACGTCTGCCCAGGACTCTACGAATTTGTTTGATGAATTCCGAAATTTTCGAAAAATGAGAGCAATTTACGAGGAAATTTGACAATTTTTCCTGCTAGTACGCCAAATGTTCACTCCCCATTGGAACAGACTCGGATTTCATTTTTTGGACAACTCGCTGTGATCACTGTATTGGTGGGATTGTTGACTTTTATACCTGAAAATGACCCCACGGCAGTTATGCCTATCGATATCGCATTGGGGTATGCTATTTCTATTTTAATTTTGAAAGAATCGCAAAATATCGCAAGAAAACAGTATCTGTTACTTTGACATGTCTGTAACTTTGACACATCCTAGACAGCTTGAAACATTATACTTTTTGCTAAAACTAGGCATATGAGCCGTAAAATGTTCTTAGGGTCATTTTGAGACATAAAACTCCATGATCGGAGCAATATTATGGCCACAGCAAGTTGTCCAGAAATGCATGCCAAAGTCCAATTTTAACATGGCTTATAAAATTCTGGTTACTTAGGACAATTGATCCCCTCCTTAACATATTCTTTAAAGCATTGAAATTTGGGTAGGTATTCAATATTTATCTATTTTTAAATACATAATTAGGTATTTATTTATAAAGTACGTTAATAACTACACATAATATATTATTATATTTCCTTATATTTCAAGGGGTTATGGGAGGGGTTTGAACCCCCAAAACCCCCCCTTGCGCACGGGCCTGGAACGAAACGACAGCGATCAAATAACGCGATAAAAACTATATTGTAGTACGAAAGATCATTTTCAATATAAAACGGTGAAAAGCGCTTGGTGTTCAAGAATGTCCATAAAATGCTCTTATTGATTTGGTGATATACTCTGAAACCATAACGGTGAAAAACGGACCCAAAACGATGCTATGGTAAACTGACCCCTGTTTCTCATGCCCCTCGGGTAGTATTGGTCTTAAGAGTCCATCACCAGTTGGAATTGAAACTGATTTCATGGGTCTCGCTGTATACATAAAATTTAATAAAACATTGTTGTATAAACACAAAAAAGGTGTCAATGGATAGAGGAAGGTTTATTGTAGGGCTCTCCTGATAGGGATTTTTAAATTTTTCACAAAGTTTTTTGTAAAATTTGTTTGAAGTTGCTTAATATTCATTCAATTTCACGAATATTTTACAAGAAATACGAACAAAAATGGAAAATTCTAATACACGAGAGCCCTACAAGAACCTTTCCTCTTTGCAATGACATATTTTGTATTTCGATAAAACTATTTATTATCCAAATTTTATGTATATTTCTAAACCCATGCAAGCGCTAAAATTTGCATAGTGCGTTGATAAACATTGTAAAAAATTAAAAAATCTCTATCAGAAGGGCCCTACAACTTGTTGTGGTTATACAACAATGTATTATTTCAATTTTATATATACATAAAAACCCATTCAATCAGTGTCAATTCCAACTGGTGATAGACCCTTAAGGGTCACACGCATGGCAGTAATCTATCTTCAACATACCTGAACGCGATTTTCTCAAATTTCAGTTTGGATTTAATTTGACAATAAAACACCAGACAAGAACGAATGGAAACAGATAAAATGGCACCCTTACAAAACGTATCTTTGAAGCTAGATAAAAAATTCCTCAAACAAAATCTTACCCTGTGCAAAATACCAAGATGAACAAAGACCTCTTTGTTCCGCAGAATTTTTCTATTCCAAGAATCGCTCGATATATTCCTCAATTTTTGCCTACGGTATCCAATGTATCCAAAAGGAATAGAAGCGTACATTGCAGACGAACAAAAAGATGTTGAATCTTTATTTTTATGAATTTTATAGATATTGCATCCTCGAATTAGGGACACAACCCCATTTGAGAAGGAAGATCAGCAAACCCTGCCATACGATCAACTAATTGGTGCTAGAGCGGTAATAACGTAGCATTGCAAAGAGTAAAGTGTAAAGTTTACCGACCACAAGGCTTCAAGTTCAAATATAAGGCAAAATCTAACTTGGGCCTGTGTCGCAAGATGTTCATTTTGTATAACTAAATTAGGAATCTTCATAGAAAACGCCATCGTTTCCGTATGAATTTTAAACACACCTCAATAAAGAAGCGTAACTTAAACAATGAAGCTACAATATATCATTTGAATATTAAAATGTAAACGAAGTTTAGTTGCCTTAATGGCAGGACAAAGAAGACCACCAACTTCCTTATTAAAGAACCTAATTGAATAAATAAACAGTATGGTAACAATCCAGATTTGGACGTGGCGTCAATATTTATAAATAATAAATCACTTACTCAAATTAACGGGGTAAACATTAGATCAAAATATTGACGATGCCATAAAGAACGTAAGAAGAATTTAAAAGCTTCGATATTATGAAAGGGATAGAGGCCAGTTCCAAATCGGGATCGAATTGGTGTTTAGTGACGTATCGAACTAAAATAATATGTATTTAGTTACAAAATTATATTAGGTATTTATTGCAAAACAGAAGCGTTTAAACGTCAAATAAAATTACAACAAACATTCAGTTGCAAACATATTAAGTTACGCACGAACAAAGCTCGTAACGTAATAGTTGACTGAACAAATTCGGTAACTTTAATCTTCATCGTTGTTTAAAGCAACGGTTCAATAAACACACTTTTATGACTAATTAGGTAATTTATAACCCATAAAAATATGTTGAAAGCTTTTAGTTTGATTATTCCTATACCAATCGGTTATGACGATTTTCTTCTGTTAACATGCAAACAAACTGGTAGGATTTATGTCAGAATCAAGCAACAACGCAATTTGTTTTATTATCGAACACATTTTATGCATAACAATGAACTGAATTTGAATATAAATGTTTTGTTTAAAATTTTTTATCTTTTAACGGAGTACGGTAGGTTAATACCGTACAGAAGAACAGAATAACGCGCAGGATTTTATTTCATTTCTGACTTATTGTTCGATAGTTTACCATCCGTCAAAGGAATGTTTTTGAAGCGCCCATTGAAACATCTATAAACAGGTGGAAGAGAAGAATACATAAATAAAAGATATTTAGGAGATAGGAAAGGTAAATGTTATCATTTCATTGCGATATCCTCGATTCTAAGTTGGAAATGAGTTTGCGATTCGTCATACTCAACGGCAACTTTGGAAAGAGAATTGAAGGTGATCCCAAAAAAGGGAGCAATAAATAATTGTTGCAGAATTCAAGGGTTATGAAATAAATTACGAAGATCATCACCACAATATCATCATTTTCTTACGCAATTGAGGGTACAATGCAGAAGAATAAAATGAATAATAAATTAGTCACATACATACACCGTGTCCAAAGTTAAACGTTCACCATTGCTATCTCCGTTATCATTGTAGTTATAATGACATTACTTTGCCAATTTTTAAAACCAGGACATCCGCATTCACCCTGGCTACCACCTTACGTAACGTAGTCACCCACGTGTTTGCTAAGCACAAAAAACTTTGCCAAAAAGAAAGAGCAAAATAAGCACACCGAGTCCATTCGTTCTCAATCATAAAGAACCTGAAACCTGAATTTGATTCTTGCCCTCCATTCCTCACAGGAAGTGTAAAAAGGTTCAACTAAGTCAAAAGGTAGAGCTACATTCGACGTGATAGCCTACAACAAGCTTTTGACCAGTCAATTACCCTAACAAGCAAAAAATGATTTGTTTTCATACATGAAGAAAAAACTTTCTTAGCGAGAACCGCAGGCTAATAAAAGAAGTAACCAAAAACTACTGTAGAAGAGCAAAGATGGTAAGGTATCGAATGAAGGCTACAGCCTTGATGGTTTTATTGGATTCTTCACTTACGAAAAGCTAAGGAGAAGGTGGAAGAATTAGAAAAGTTTTACCGAATAACAGCAAAAAAATTACCACTATTGACCAATTCTTCTCAGGAGAGGGCGAAAAGAATTACGGTAATTGTAGCCAAGAAGATGCAACCATCAAATCAGTCTACGCTTAGGTCTTTTTCACATCCTAGTGATCTCTCCCAAAATTGAGGATATCAAAGGAGCGCCCTAATGGAATCACGTGCTCCGTCTGACATGATAGTCCAAGGATGTGAGTTGTTCATCTGCAAGGAATAATCTTCGGCAGCGGATGTTCAGACGTTCAAAGAAACTGAACCATAAACTGAACTAAACAATGAAAAATAGGAATAAACAACCAAAATGGAACACACAGGAACTAAGACATCTGAAAGAAATGGACAACTAAATTAGAGAAACAGACAATAAAAATTGAACAAAATTTAACCATTAGAGGCAAAGTGAAAAGAAAAGAAGACATCTTAGATACAGCAAAAGTGAAGGATAAAGGCAGCCCCTCCGGATAGCGTTACATAGATAAAGCAGCCTTAAGAAAAAGGGCTCATCGATATTAAGTGCTCTAAAGTAGGCGGCGAAAAAACGACAAATTAAAATTGAACCGCAATCACGAGTACAGAGAGTACCTCCACTTCATCGTCGAGTACGAATCTGATGGCGTTGAAGAATCCTACCAGTGTATCTGTAAAACTAAGCAGGTGTGGGAACAAATTCTCAAGAAGTGTGTAACGTTCTTTCGCAACGGCCTGACTTGCTCGATCCTGCTTATCCAAGGACCCAAAAATCATAAAAACGGCAAGCTACGTAGTACGTACCTACAGCTAACAAAGGTCCTGATGTCCTTGGAATTGTGTGTCTGCACTTGAAGATGGATTGAGTTTTACAGTCATTCGCAAATGAACTTTTGAAGTCTTCTTGATTTGAATCAATGATTCCATTGTTTACTTGAATCCTCGTGACTCGGGAAAAAGCTCCTTTGTCAGATGATAAGATAATTGGTAAGTATATTAATTACTGCACTGAATAATCTGACGGGAACAGCTTAGAGTGGGAAAGACTAAAAAACATAATGATTCGAAGTAATTCAATTTGTGAAGTAAGCATCATATCTCAAAAAAAAAACCAAAAATTAATTTCATTCTCCTTGGAAATCGTAAAAAATAATAATCGCTCAGTTGAAAAGCCATTTTTCCTAAAATAATAAATAAATTTGTAAAGCGTCAGGAATTACATTTCTGAATGCGACCACAAAATCGAGATAAAGCATCTGATGCTGTAGATAAAGTGTGTGAATGTGATGACAGAGAAATGGAAATGGAGAAAAAATAAGAAATTTAGGAACCTTCAACATTACTATGCATGGGACATCGCCAATCCGGATGACATTGATAGATTCGAACTTTGTTGGAGACTTTTATTATACGGTCAAAGTTGTTCCAAACTTTTAAGGTAATTAACCGCTGGAGTACTGGATTTAATTCTTCATGAAAAATACATGGAATTAGAAAATACAAGGTAAATACTCAAAATGTTATGTAAAGGAAAATTCGTTTTAGCAACTCGGCGATTAAAACAATTTGTTTTCATTCCAGTTTACGTAGGTACAACCACCTTTAAAATCATTACAAGTGAGAGAAATAAACAGAATTAATTTTAATTAACGACAAAATAATAAAGAAAATGACAGGAAAACTGAAATTTCTTAATTAAGTAAGTAATTTAATGTGATTGCTTCAGACTTTTAATATTGGCACATAACGTCGACAGTTTAGCATAACGTCCCCTAACTTCCTTTGTAAAAGACATAAAATAAAGAAAGAAGGTCAGTAAAATATTAAATGTAGCAATTTCTATTAAGTTCACATCTTCATTTCGCACGAGCTCCTCGAAATTAAGAAAATTTCCATGTAATTAAGCGAGACGAGTTTTAATGATCAAATCGATATTATAAAGATTCCCTTTTCGCCAACCCGGTAACTACCTTTTTTTCAATAAAGGTTCGAAATGTTAAATTCATTCAAAATGAAAAATAAAACTTGATCCTCGAAAATCGTTTCAAATATCTGAATGGAGAAATGCGGATTTATAATGTTGACAGGTAAATATTAACGTTATCAATTTTTAAATAACTTCTGTCAATATTCGCAATCAAATTTCTTCATTTATATTTTCTCTTCGTTAATTTCATTTTTTGTTAGATATCAAAAGACTTTTTTGTTTTATTCAAAACGTTGCTTTTCACCTAAATTTAGATTTGTGAAAGGCACGTGAATATATTATGCAAGGATGACAATTTAAAAAGAAATAACATTATGTTATTACATTTTTTTCCTGAAAAATGAAATACCACCCACTTTGGTATTTAAATAACAATCACAATAGATAAAGATCTTAATTCTTTAATATTTTCTAAACAAGCGCCACCGATCTTATGTATACGTACTTATTTAAATTAAATAAAAAAATGATTTATATGGCCCCATCAATTCGTTCAATTCGATTGTTTATATATTTCTTTTTCAATTCGATATGCTAACCATTTTGTTTACCTTTTCAAACGATTTTTTTTTCACTTATGAAGAAATTGTAAGAAAATAAGTGCTTATCCGTGTTTAGAAAATGGTTAATTAATTCCATTCAAGTGAGTAGGTAGGTAATAATTCGTTGGAGCTGCCATTATGAAGAATAAACAATACAATAACATGCAGCAATGTTCTTGATAAATATGAGAAAAAATTTAAAGGCTTGGTCAATTGGACGCTAAAAATTTTTTTGCTTTTTTTCCTTTGGGATAAGAGCCATTACGGTAAAATAAATCATCTAACAATAGTTTAAGAAATTTCGTTGTTATACTGTCAATCAAGTGACCAAAACTCAGAGCCCACCCCTATTTCCACCTACAATGACTATGCATTAAGAAGATGAAAGGTTCATGCACGTGTTCCAAAGTAGATATAAAACTAATAATATTTCAGATGCAAAAGAAAATTGAATTTAAAACATATCTAAACAGCGAAGAAAAAAAAATAAGAATAATAAATACAAAAAACAAGATAGTTTGATTATGTATAATGATAGTACCGAACAAAAGGAAGAAAAAGTTCGAATGGAGTCGACATACATGAACCTTTTAACTGAACTGGGTGAAGCACCAAATTGCGGTGAACTACCATTTTGAATATTAATACAGAAGAGATTTCGATGGTTTCATGTAACACATTGGACTGGCACATCAAAATTTCAAAATAACTCAAAATATAACATGAAAGCAGTAGTTGTATCAGAGTAATTCCAGATATAATTACATGAAAACTGTTGAATACACGTATTGGCGCACATAATGGAAGTAAGGAGGGTGTTTTAATTATATCGAACAATTTTCTGTAATAAATGGCATTTTAAAGAAATATTGACTAGTGATGGTACCAAACTACGAAAAGAATTTATGAAAAAAAGCAAGAAACTTCATCAGAATGACTATACGCGATACTTACTCTAAATTGTATAGATCTAAAGATCCTGTGTTCAAGTGAAGTTAAGTGTGTTAAATAACTATTCTGGTTTTGAAAATTTGTTTCAGATTATGATAGTCAATCGACCCTCCTCATACAAATAACTTTTAACGCGCGAAATGGAGTATTTCGCGATTTCCCTTATTGAGAGAGGATACTTATGATTTACTTTTCCTGTTTCAAAGAATTTGAATAACGCACAACCACAAAAGGCAATAATTATTAACAGACGAGATTGTTTGTACTCTCTTACCAATTACGCTATTTTTTGTTTTGTTTTCAAAAAGGATACATAAATTCGGTCCAGATCATATCGTGCTTTTAAATTGTTGTTAACCGTCTCTTCATTCAATTCAGTAAGGCGTGTCATGTCCGGAACTCCACCATCCGGTATACAGACTGTAACAAAAAAAAGAGGTTCATATTAAAAAAAATGATTAATCGAATAAATAGCTTATGTTATCGTAATAGCCACTTAATTGATGTATAAAGTGGTTAGGCTTAATGTAAGAACTACATAAGTCGAACTGACAAGCAATATAATATAAAAAGCAGATGGGCGCGTGCTGGATTTAAAATAAATTCATCTTGCTTAAAATGGAGGACAGCTGTTATACCTACCACCTTTTGCCGTGAATAAATAATACAAAATGAGCTATCCTACATTTTTCAAAGACATGGAGTCGTAAATCTAACGTGAAACTAATTTCAGTTGCAAAATATTCCACTTTGAATTCCATGTTTTGAGTACAGCGTTGTCTTGTACAGGTGCGCCTATATCCATAAAGAAAAGACCATTCTATAAATATAAAAAGTTATAAATTAAAACTTCTTCTAAAACTGCCTTGGAAAATAGATTTTTGTTTAATAAAATTAGAAACTAACACTTTTCTCTTTGGAGCTAAAAGGAAATTTCCAATATCTTACGGAAAAACAAAAGAATAAGTACTTACTTAAAAAAGAGTAAATTTTCAATATTTACACTTCGTGTAATAAACGTACATTTCATGAATATTTTTTTAATTATATGCAGTTTTAGAAATTTTTTTTGTGTAAAACACGAGAAGAAAGTGTTTTTTCAAGTCTCCCCCCAAACTTTGAACTCGAGTTGGAAAAAGTAGTTTTCGTCTCTAGCTGTACAAATAACTATTTAACATGATTCTTATTTTGTTTACAATGTCCTTAAAAAACTAGTTTCGCTATACAGGGTGGTTTGGCTTGCAATATCCAGACGATATTTCCTAAACTACTAACATTAGGAAAAAAACATTTAAATTGAAAGTTATTGAGTATTACGTATTCTATATTATAGGGTAAAAATCATTTTTTTGTGCCATTTTTGGTGAACAAAAAAAATTTTTTTTTAAATAGCAACAATTTTTTTTATAATTTCAAAAAGAGAAAATTTTTCTGAATTCAACGATCTATAAATACGCGGAAATACCTACAGACTGTTTCAAATTATCTCGGCACTATTGCTATCTTTGTTATTACCGATTTTACAAAGTAGGTTAATTTAGCAAAGTAATATTGTTTCTAGCGCTGATTAATATGCAATTAATAAAAAAACAATTGAATTTTCGAGAAAATTACAAATTTAGTATTTTTGTTAATGGAACACCCCGTATATTTTTATTGCCAACGAAAGAGAAATGAATTCTCGACAAAAAATGTTATATACTCTTACATCAAAATAGGTAGGTACTTAAAATAAAGTAGATATTGACTGTACTGTATTATTTAATCAAATTTTTCCAATTCTGGAATGTTTAATCGTAAAAACATGCATTACTGGTCCCGAAAAAATCCGATGTTAACTTATCCATCACATCCTCAAATTGCCTCTTATATTACCACATTTTTGACTATAATCTTCGGTAGTATAAGAGCTATTGAGATAATTTTTTTTAAATTACTATTTTTTAGAAAAGTAGACCGTTTTGTTCTTTCAACAAGTTGCGCCCTCTATTGGTAGACGGAGATAAGAAATTGTTGTGGTTTTGGATTTTTTTGGTAATATCAAGCATTCTCTTTACATCGAGAGCAATCTTGACAAATTCAAGTAACCCGTTTCGAAGTTACACGATTTTTTCTAGTGACACGTAATTTAGTTCCCCTCCCTTTATTTTGACAGCAATCGTAAAAATTCATTAAACAAAGTTTTATGATCACTAGTTTACAACGAATATATTTTTTTAAATACCTTACTGAGGAAAATTGCCCAAAAAATGGGAATTTCAAATTGATATCAGTGAAACGCCCTCTGGTGGCAATGGTAGGAAATTGAAAATAATTTCCAGCATTTTCTCTTGGGCACATTTATTATAAGATTTTTATTTCACTGTTCTATCTCAAATAGTTTCCGAGTTATGGCCGGCCTCCATTCTTAGTTGTACACCCTGCACAAGCGCGTGCACTATTTAAGTGACATACAACAAACTTTGTATTGCAGCTAATGTTATGTTCGATACGAGATCGAGCACATTCACAATCTTCGGCGTCAATTTCGATTTCTGGAGCGTTACTGCAGCGTGTACGCTGGCAATACGCAGTGGAGGATTGCAGAGCGACAAGAGTGAGAAAAGCAAAGACTTTTTTCGCATGTACAGGGTGGGCCAAATTGGACACTTTCTTATGGAAACATCCTTTATCTTAAGAGATAGAAAAAAATGGACCTAGGTGTCTTGAGCTCAATTTTAATGAGAAAATCACTGGCGTGAACAGAATTCAGCTATCTCTAATCGTTTGGCCACTAGGGGGCGTTTCTCGAATTTAGTCTTTTAAGATAAAGGATGTTTCCATAAGAAAGTGTCCAACTTGGCCCACCCGGTACATGTACACGACGCTTCGTTCAACAGATAGTGTGATGCCGAAGAAAGATTTAATGGATAAGGTATCGGTCCACTTTTGTGGCATATCGTTACCGAAATAATTTATTTCGCCTGTAAATGTGTCCGTAAGCTGTGTTGCTGGCTTCTTGTACTTGTTGGTGGCTCGAACGGCACTCTAGGATGCAGTCATGCAGGGTGATTCAATATTCACTCCCCAGCCCTCGGATATGTATTCTACAACTAAAAATAAGATAAAAATAAAGAATAGTAAAATCCCGAAAGCCTAACCATTTTCTAGTAAAATTGAAATAAAATTTTGAATTGTTTTATTCTTTATTTCAATTTTACCAGAAAACGGTTAGACTTTCGGGATTTTACTATTCTTTATTTTTATCTTATTTTTAGTTGTAGAATACATATCCGAGGGCTGGGGAGTGAATATTGAATCACCCTGTATATGCGACCAAGGAGATCGTGTAAGATTAGATACTTTGCTCGCGTAAAGGTTGGTAATGAACTTTTGCTGCATCGGAGTAGTTAATAGTAATTTGTACAACAAGTGTCACAATGAGACTTTTTGCCGCACGAAGACCAGGTTTGCAGACCGACTGAAAGGAGGTCTGCAAAGGGATGAGTGCGGCAAAAAGTAATTGTGAAACGTGTTTTTCATACTATTTTTTCTATTTCGCATCAATTTATTGTAAAATTTTTATTAAATAAAGGTAATAAAATTGGTTGTGAATTTTTTTTTTTTTAATTTAAGTTGGCATTTCTGACATTTGACAATTCAAATTTAAAATTTCAAGCATTAATTTGTTTAGTTTCTGAATTTCTTTTATGTATCTATAAAAAGGAATCTGAAAATATGAGTTGCACTCCGCCCGAAGTAAAAGAATAATAAAGCTTTAAATAATTTGATGCCAACAAAATCCACTCCGAAATATGAAAAAGAGAACTTCATAACTTGGTGTGATCAACGTTGTGTAAATACAACTTCGGAAAATGTAGTGTTAGCATATTTTGAAAACATGAGGCATTCGAAAAAGTTATCTATCTAATTATTCGATGCTAAAACCTGTCTTAACATTAAAAAAAATATTGACATTTCCAAATTTGTAAAAGTAACGTATCGAGAAGTTTCTCATCGATGCCAATGATAATAATTACCTTGCAATAAAAGTACATAGATACATGCATTAAACTACACAAAGCTTTTGTAATACACTTTATTGGATTGTTCTAACTAATTGATCTGAAAACAGACAACCTGGAAAATAAGTATGAACACCACACCAAGTGTATTTCCAGAAATATGAGCCTTCATAGTTCAGCCTCTGGCTTATCGAGTGTCTCAAGAAGTCATGTTAAGCATGTAATAACTCATCAAATAGGTCACGTAATTCCAATTTCTAATTCTTAAAAGCGGTGTTACAGTTTGTACCACAAGAGCTCGAGTGTGACTCATTGTAAATTAACGGAAATATTTTGAGACCGAACGCGATCGCGGTGGATCAAATTGACTGTTAACATCAAAATAGTTCAGATAAATAAGAATATACTAAATTTAGCTAAGACAAACGTTTTATTATATATCGTTCCGATGGTTTTTAGGTATCACACTTGAGCTCTCGTAGGACAAACATTGGCCTACATCGATACTATGTTAAAAAAGAAGCTCGAAATTGCACAAAAGCTTTCACATCATTTCGCAACATTTACGGTTGTCAAACCTTCAACTTCAGAAGCTTGTGAAGATGTGAATAGCAGTACCACTGATATTGTAAATGTCTGTGTTAGTGGTAGTACTTCAGAACAAATTAATGTTGTAGAGATACAATCTAAAACACAAAACACAAAAATTATACAAGCACTTCCTGGCGTACCTATTTCTACAGGTGACAATTGCACTGTTACGATTAAAATTTACAATAATTGTACAATTAATAATGGATAAGCGTTTATTAAAAGTTCCTACATTTTGTTCTAATTTATAAACTAACCTTTAAATATCGAAATTAACTGGATTATAAAGTAAAATTACTTCCATCAATAAAAAATTCAACTTAATGTTTAATTAGGTCAGTAAGCTTTCCGAACATAAAACCTTCAACTTCAGCCGATTGTGAAGCAGTATTGGCAGTACAAGGACAGTACCCAAAAGAAACAATTAACCTTGTAGAATCTGAAATGCAAGTTGTACATTAAATTATGCAAACACTTTTTGGCGTATCTACTTACAGGTCACACTGCATCACTACAATTAATATTTATAATACGTTAATAACGTACAATTAACTATGCATAATGCATACGATTTTAAGAAAAGTTCTTTAACTTTGTTTCAATTTACAAACTAACGTTTAAATATCCAAATTAACTATAATGTAAAGGTAAATAGTCTTGTTTAATGTTTTGGTTGACCGTTTTAGTGTCAAAGAACTGAGAACACTCACATCAGTGCTGCAAACTTAAAAAATAATAAATCCCTGTAACAGTACTGAAACAGAGCTTCTTTCCGCATCGTTTTCAGTGCGGCAAAGTGCTATAACCGTCGCGAAATAGAAAAATGTTAATGAAAGATTGGGCTTTCCCAAACAGTCTTTCTTTGCTTCCATTTGTTTCTATGGAGGGACAATTTTATACTATCTTGAGTCAGAACTTATACAACGAAAATCTTCTTACCACCGATGGCAGCTTGAGCAAGGAGCATAAGTAGTCCATTGGAATTAGGTTAGTACCCCTAAAGCTTCTGTTTTTTCACAATTAAACAACAGTGTCTGCTTTACCTAGATATCAGAGCTCCCAAATTTTCGCGAACATGCACTTGAATGAATTTGAATTTATTTTGTGCATACCCCAAAAAAATCACCTTGTGGCGAGGAAACATGAGGGTTTGCAATGTGAATTATAGCTATAGTCAATAGCTCGTGTCAGCTAAAGATTTTAAAGTCAAATAAGTACATACTTTACAATATTTGTACTTACTTACTTACTTAGAGTATTTTTGCGGATTCATCGTTCAAATAGCTTTCAGACGATAGCCCAATTCTTAGTCTTTAATTAATTTTAAGATTCACTGAAATATTGCAAAGGTGCCTCAAATTCAACGAGTCCCGGTTGGGAAGATATACGACTCTTAATAGAACGTAAAATATAGAGGAACGGTGTAAATTTTCAGATTAACAATATTTTTAACGAATCTTCAATTTCAATGGACCATTCATAGTGATATTTGATATTTATGTTTCTTGTAGATAGCGTCATCTGATACCCTCACTTAATTGCTTCAAATTTTGCAAAACATCTGCCGAGAAAATTTCATTTTTATCGAACAAGGTGTAGTAGAATTTGGGTAAATACCTTTTACTTCCTCTCACTTTTTTTTTATGATAATATTCGTCTTCAAAATTAGTATAAGTTTGAGATGACAACACACTCTCACTGTGTAAAAAAAAATCACTTTCAATAGTTTCACCTGCAAGGCGATTTACATTAATTTATAAACGATTAAACACCGACATAAAAAAGTCGATTTTTAGGTTTAGGAGTAGAAGTTTATGTTAATTTCATTACTTTAGATTTACACTTTTGGGAACAGGATAATTCGTTTTTCAATTTTATATTGTTTATATTAGTGTTTTAGTGCCATGTAATAAATAGTATTTCACACTTAACATGTTTACTTAGGTAACCTGACAACGACCTATAAACCCTCATATTATACGTGCATTCATTCATTAAATTATTCATGATGATGGTAACAACCGAAAATTGTTTCGCATAGCAAGCAAAGATAGTAACTAATAACGCTAGATTTTGTCATTTTCCAATCTTTGCCACTTACTTTTCAACCCTTAACGCTAAACGTTATTAACCACACATAAAAACAAAGAAATAATGATTCGTACATTAATCGCCTCTAATTATTGCGGTACAATATTTGTCGGAATTGTAAGGGTAGGTATTCCTTTAAAAAATATACCTACAGTGTATTGGATCGTGTTTTTAAAGACTGTCTGTGTGCCTTAAACTCGAAAATTTTCGAACATGAAATTAAATCCTTAAATACTTTAAAATGTACTAAAAGAAAACTAAGTTATGTGAAGTGTTATTTTACTATTATTACCCCATCAAAATGTACACAAGACTAAATGAAATCCTGAAAATAGATTCTATTATCGGAGGTGTTAACTTAAGTAATCCTTGAATGAAGTAACGAAGCAGTTTAAATCGTTGCAATGTCAATATCAGAGTAGAAAAAATAGGTTAAGGTTGCAATTTTTTTTATCATAAAAGTGACATTTTTAAAAGTAGGAAATGAATGCGAAACCGCGATTTCCATTTGTAAGTAATCTAAAAGCCAACTTTTCCGGTGAAGTTATCAAATCAGACCTTCAATTTCCCCAATCTGATCTTTATATATCTTTACCTATCGATTTATTCAGTTAATGACAATTCTATAATTCTAATAAGAATGATGACTGGTATTTTCCAATAAAATTAGAGCGCAACCTTGTCACAATTATTCTTACATTAAACAAACTAATTGTTAACTAAAAAAAAATCAAGCCAGTCAGTAATTAAATACCTTTGTTTTGAAGTACGTGAAACTCTTGGCGCATTTTAATCTATTAAAAATCAGTAAAGCGCACCGGATATACATGACGATATGTAAATGTTTAAAGCAGGAAAGATGTCATGGAACTCCCCTTTCTTAAATCTGAATTTATCTTTAAACGATAATAAAATTTCAATAAATCGTTATTAAACCCAAATTAACAGGGGGTTTCAATTTTTATTTATGATGTTTCTGTATATAATCCATCAATGTTTGCTCCGAGACTGTATTCAATTTCTATAAATTTGGAAATTCTTAATAGTTCCAATTCTTCTTATTAGCTTATTTACTTTTATCCTGAACTCTTCTACCTTTAAGTGTCGAGATTTTAGATGAATTTGGTCTTCTATTTACAAATTCCAAGCATTCCTATTTCTCGTTAGTCTCTCTATTCTCATTCGAGTGACTTCACATCAAGTACCTTTCTTATTTGTTCGTTCCTCAATTTAGCCCACGTATTCTCCTCAAAAATGCCCTTTCGCATGCCCCTCCATCTTCCAACATGCTCCTTTTCCCCTTCGATAAAACCAAACATTCTGGGTCATACAGCAGTATCGTGACTGTGTAACCTTTTTTTTTACGTATTTTGGGTGACTTCTTTCTTACTTATAAATGATCTAACTAATGTATGTGCTATGTTGTTTTCAGTTTTGATCTTGTTGTTTATCCAGCATCTAAATCCCCTTTTCAGTTCATCATTGGCTCGTTCACCTGTTGCACCGTAATTCTAACAGTCATTCCTTTGCTTCTACTGTCTATTTTGTTAACATTAACCTTGAGTGCAAGTTTCTGAAGCTCCTCTCCCCTTCTAAATCAGTTTTCTTCCAAATTCTTCCTGCATACAAGAGAAAGTGATCCACGTCCATTACTACTATAAAGAGGAGAGGGGTTACCATCTTACCACTTGCCCAGTTACAAATACCGTTTATTACGGCTACTACATCCTCGGGTATGCTTGTTCTTTCTAATGATTCTCATACTACCTCTCTACTTACTACACAAAAGGCTTTTTTTCTTCACATATATTCGTCTTAACGTGAACACAAACTTGTTTACATTTCTTCCTTTTCTAAACCTTGTTTACGTGTTTTTTAGTGTTGTCCCTATTAATTCTTTTTTCCCGCTGTTTTTTTCTAATAAATAATCAAGATATCCCCCTATAATTATCGCACGTCACGTCATTGCATCTTCCTGTTTATGAATTAAGACTATAATTGCAGTTTTCCATCTTTAAAGTATTTGCTTTACTTTCCCCATCATCTGTCGCTTGCTTCTTTCTTTCTTTCTCTTCTAACCCCAATTAGTCTCATGCTTTCGATGTTTCCTCAATTTCTTCCTTAGTGATAAAGTCCAAAAATCTCTAAGGGAGATCGAATCAGTTGGTTAATTAAATGGTGAGATGTGGTTGATTAGTTAAAGAGCAGGGCCATTTAATTAAAATCGTTGAAGAGGAAGGTTGTGTGTATATTATTACTACCAATTGATTCTCCTTAGTTTTGATTCTGTATCTTTCATCCACTGTACCGTATATCTTTTTTCCTTCCCAAATCCTCTACATATGTGAGTGACTTATGAAGTTTAATTAGTAGATGATAGTAAATGACTCATTGTTTTTCTTTCCACCCTTAAGGGTGATGGGAGTGGAGAGGGTGACGGACAATTTGTGTATCACGAAAAAATGTTGGAGGAAAAAAAGAGTAAAAAAAGATCGTTTTTCTCCCCCTTTCCTCCTCCAAAAATGGGGTTGCAGTTGGGGTGAAATTTGCAATTTGAGAATAGTTTTTTATGGAGAATCCAAAAGTTACTAAGTGCAAAGGAAAAAAAACAAAAAACTACTAGCTGAATTTTATTCAAATTTTAATTATCACTTTGTTTCATGAAGGTGGACGTTATATGACAATTTCAATAAAATCGTTCAACAAACTACGGGTGTTGCGATTTTTATGGAAGTCGGTATATTTAAAGGCAAGGTAAACGTGCATAAATTCATTCAGCGGAATCTATATGGTAAGCAAATGTTCACGAACTTAATTTAATAAGATGAAATAAATGTATGATCTTTTAAAATCTGGACGGACACATTTTATTTATTATTCTTAATTTGTGCTATAAACATGAATTCCAGTTGGTATTTTCAGCCGTATGCAGACGTTATCTTTTTCCTGTTGAGGTTAGTTAACCACATTACCGATCGATTATCTTTAAGAAAATGTACCGTTTTTGTTCTTATTACGTTTTTCATACGATTATTGAATAACCTAGATATAGTATATCATTTATTTCATTTTACAAACTATATTCCAAGGACAATTTCGTATAGGAAGCAGAGTAAGTATATTTAAAAATGCCAAGAAATTTACAGCAATTTACAGATCATTAACTTATTTACTACCACCAATTATCATTTTTGTTATCGTATGGTGTACGTAGTAGTCCGGGAGCCGGCCACCTTTTTTCCAATCAATTAATATACTTTTTATACTTCGTGAGCGGCTTTATTTTAACGAGACGGTAAACTTTTTCCTCTGCGGTAATGTTCGCAAATGGGTCCTACGGGAGTGGGCAGGGAAAAACATGTTGATTTGGAAATTAGAAAAAATGGATGAATATCATGGGAAAACGGCGCAATTAATTTGTAGGACAAAATGGGCATTTAATTATGCAAATATTTTATAAGCTACGGAAAAAAAATCAGCTTGATATTGATTATTTTTGTTAATGTAGTAATATCTACATGTATCTGAGATGGGGGCACTCTTGATGGACTCATTTTTGTTGTAGGACAAATGTTATTTTGAATTACTTACAAAAAAACTTAACAGTTAGCTAAAAAATTAAATGATATTAATCAATTTTTTGTAATTACCACATCAACGTGTTTAACCCCTGCGCACCCCGTAGGACCCATTGCGAACATTACCGCAGAGGAAAAAGTTTACCGTCTCGTTAAAATAAAGCCGCTCGCGAAGTATAAAAAGTATATTAATTGATTGCAAAAAAGGTGGCCGACTACCGGACCATAGGTTAAGTGTTTGGGGAAAAAACAGAAGCAGCACATGGACACAAAAATGGGAATTGAATTACATTGAAAAAAGGCAATATCTTTAAAGGGGTAAATGTGTTTTAAAGGAGCGGGTGCGAACTCGGCCCTTTGCAATGATACCATAATTTTAAGCCTTAAAAGATATTGTAAACTCGGCCCCTCAACTAAATATCGTTAGAGTCAACTCAGTCCCAACACATGATAGGTACAACTCGGCCCCAATCTAAATCGCTATTTAGGTAGGATCAGATCTGATATTTTCCCAATACGGCAAAATATAAGTAACAAAATAAAACCAGAATATGTCAGTTGAAATAACAATCTCCGTCTTTTTATCTCGAGTCTAACACAATCTTCCCCGTGAACGTCCGCCCGCCCGTTTGCCCTCCGCAACCCTATCAGTGCGAGGAACGCACAAACTGATAGGGTTGTAGCGCTTCTCGAAATTTTCTCACCACTATTTCGCGTCACTTGCGTTTTAATCCATAGAGCGCAGCGCTTAAAAACACGTCCACTATCGACGCCAATCCGCGGGCGACCCAACCTAACCTAACCTTTTTTTTTAGAAGGTGGGCTGGTCTCCCTGGTTTAACACACATACCTAGATCGTGTTGGTCCATTCCATAAGTTTCTCCCCTCGTTTTGAAGTTCGAGAGAATTATGAACGTTAATGAGGTAGAAAGTTCCTAATTTCTTAATTTCCTCCAAATTGATATAATCCCGGTCGGGTTCAAGTTGTATAATGTCTTCTCCTCGATTTTAAAATCGTTACAATTTTTTGGGGCCGAGATGGCCTGTCATTAAGGGGAAACATTATCTCTGGGGCCGAGATGGCTTGTGCCCTTTTCAAGAGTCTCAAAATTATTCATTGAGCACCCTAAATTCCCGAAAAAAAGCAAAAACATAATTTCAAAAGAAAATACGTACTCTCAGAGTTGAATAAACTATATTTAACAACTTATTTATCATAATGGGAAAATTTGAATGTTAAATTATCTATATCTGTATTCTCTTTATTACTTTCGTCTGAGATTTAAGTAAGTCTTTGTTAATATGCGTTTGTTCTATTTATTTTTTATATATTATACGTAATTACTAAGATTAAATTTTGTCCGTCTTCCTAATCCCAAAAAGGGGGTATTTTTAGACTTGGAATTGAGTTTGTATAAGATGGTGTAATATTTACAAATGTATATATCTAGTAATGGTATTGAAAATTAACATAATAAATATATAAAGATATTAGAAACGCGCCGTCACTATATATTCTTGTTTTATATAAAAAGATTTTTTAAATTGATGGTTTAGTCACCGGTTCTATTTGTTTTTCCAATCAACTAGATTAGCTTAGTTAATCTTGTGTCTTAATTGCTCATCCTGCTCCAGCTCACACTCATTTAATAGCGGATAAAGAAAATACAACTAAAGTTGTCCTCACTTATGCTCAAGGTTTATTACTTACGCCTACTGTAATACAGTAATAATAACCCACCCTGTTGAATTTCTCATACATAGTTGGGTAGTACAGTTTGTCCAGCGAATCTTTGCAGATATGGCCGCCGTCCAAAGTGTATGAATCAAGATGAAATATTAAATCAGCAACTACTTTCATGACCTGTCACAAAATACATAATAGTATTTGTTTGTCAACAACAAATTTAACACAACAAATCAAGGAACAAATATAAACAAATCAAACGTCAAAGAATGATAATGACAAATGTCAATTTATTCGGCGGAAGTGGTGTGGTAACACTACTGAAGTCAAAATAGAAATGGTATCCACACAGCGTAAGCTCAGACAAACTAATTAACT
Organism: Pyrocoelia pectoralis; assembly: GCA_036250285.1. Classification (NCBI taxonomy): domain Eukaryota; kingdom Metazoa; phylum Arthropoda; class Insecta; order Coleoptera; family Lampyridae; genus Pyrocoelia; species Pyrocoelia pectoralis. The sequence continues at coordinate 74,281,383 of CM070075.1, read as the reverse complement.
TATGTTTCTACACACTAACTAAACTGGTATCAATAACGTATTTTGAGGTTTCAACACACGCATATAACAAATACTGTAGCATCTATCTTTGTTTTTGGTGCGTAATAAGAACCTAAATTGTGAGGACGTATATTGTTGTATATTTCATACATCGGCAAACATTCGCTGGACAAACTGTATGTGACTATTGTTTAAGGTGGATATAATTTTAATTGGGCTGACCCTAGAGCGATCATAAGGGAGGCGCCTTTATCTCTGATTACTGGACTACTAGTCTGTCATTATGTTCACACGTTATATGCCTAATATTGCAATTTACTGTTACGTATTGCAAATTTAATATTTACCTTCTATGGATGCACCTTTTATACCTCCAACTCGAAAAAACAAGGGGAAACAAAGTTACTTACGACATATTTCAGACTTGACAGGTCATCTCAATCATCATCAAAATTGTTTCAAGAACGGAAAACAACGGAAAAAGACCAAGTTATACACACGAAACTCATGAAGATGAGGGGTTTTATGCACAAACCAACTAAGCTATTTCGCAAACAAAAATTGTAATTCTATTATCTATGTTGAAGCAGATTCTCCAAAGGATTCCCAACGATGTAAAACCATCAAATTTACATTTTTCTCATTGCCACAATGCATTGGGTTGTTTTTCCCATACAAATAAAGATTATGGACATCCCTGAGTACAACTTAATTATTTCAGGAGGACAACTAACGTAATTAAACTTTAAAATTCAATTCTTGCCCATTCAGCCAGGTCCGTAGCTAGGAGGTGGCCAGGTGGGGTTGAACCCCCCCTACAGCATAATCTCGCCCCATTCTGACTATATGGTTTAATGGTTAATATAAACTTAACAATAACATCAACATCCTAAGAAGCATTTCGCGATCTATCCAAACAAAATAGCAGAATTGCCCACAGACACAGGCAGACGATAACCTAAGCTAGGCGTCGGCGAGTGGCGAACCCGCATACAAGAATCCGAACACATCAAACGCTTTCCAATTTATCATTTCTAGCCTTTGAAAAAGAAGGAACACAAAAATTTGATTTGCAGAGGGTACCCTGTAAACTTAATAACGTGAAAAATTGAAAATTACAATTATTTTGAATAAAAATTTCGTTAGGTACCAATGCTTTTCTTAAGCCCCACCTAGAAAACTGTTTGCCACCTCTGCTACTTCGTCCTGGCTACAGACCTGCATTCAGGCAATACGCTTGGCACTTTCTTTGTAGAAATAAACTAAGAAATACAAATTTTCAACATGTGGGGCAAACTTTCAAGCCAAAATATAGTAGGGAATTACTAGGTAGGTACAACCAAAAAGTAGAAAGTTTGATTCTGGTCCGATAATAGGTGTATGCAGTGTCAAAACGGCCCTCGAGAAAAACATTCGTGGGGGAGTCCTCTCTTTAGACACATAATTAAACATTCGCTCTTTCTTTAAGTTGCAACTCAGTGTAGTAGATAAATGTGCGTGACCTTCAAAAGTTCTTTTCTAGATACAGAGCTCCATCATAAATAATTTCCTGAAGAGATGTTTTTACAACCAAACATTAGTGACATGAAATAGAAAGTAAAATAAAAATAAGTATAAAATCGCAATTAAACCATAAAGTGTGATACATGCTTGAATTCAGAATAAAAAGCTCCTCTATTATGTACTTATAAAAAAATCAGGACCGTATTTAAAAAAACAAAGTTGATGATAGTTGAATTGAACATAACAACGTGATGATAGTTACTACGAAACGTCGTGCCCAACTTTTCTCGTATTTAACCGAAATTCTATGGGTAAAGGTACACGCGAATATCTCGAAAAGGAGAATTTTTTTCAAAAAATGTTTCAGACGAAAGTTTTGTGACTTTGAGGGGGAAAGATGATGACATTATCAATTTAATTGTAGATGGCGCCACTTTAGAGATTTCATCATGGCGGCCATTTTTTTAAATGGGAGTTGATTTTTCTTTCCAAATGAAAGTTGTAGCTGGCAAAAAGACGAATACAACAGTTTTTTGTTTTTTTTTTCGTCGGATCATTTTTCAGTGAGGTACGGTGTTCCAAAATGTATAAATTAAGTAAAGTTTCCACCCCCATAGTATACGTATTTTGTAATTCTGCACCTCTCGCACTCAAATACTCCGAATAGTAAGAGGCAAGGGGACTCACGCTAATCAAGCACCCCAAAGGGATGAAAACCCCGTCACGTCCACGTCGTTCACCCTGGGTAATGCTAAGCAGAGGAAAATGCGTGTCAATCAGCCTGGACCTGGTTGACTATCAAACAGAATCGGTCCAGATAACGGATAAGAACAACACAGAGAGGGGAGAGAAATGCAGAGTGGTGTGGAGTTACAAAATACGTATACTATGGGAGGTGGACTTTTACTTAATTTATAAACTTTGGAACACCGTAACTCAGTGAAAAACGATCCGATTACAAAAAACCAAAAACCATTGTATTCGTCTTATTGCCAGCTACAACTTTCATTTGGAAAGAAAAATCAACTCCCATTTAAAAAAATGGCCGCCATGATGAAATCCAATGAATAAATAGTGTCAGGAAGAAGCATATAGCAGACGGCTGTATATGCCAATGCGAGACGGAAATGCGGCCATGAAAGGCCAAGTTTGACTCACTTTGTTTATGTTATGTTGATGATCGTTGCGTAGGCGTATACTTAGTTTTTGTTTAAATTTACATTTTAACGATAAATTAGTGGTGATTTTTATTCTATTAGTGTGGAAATCACAATTCATGATTTCATATGGAAGTAGTTCAGATCATTTAATTTATGTAGAATTCATGATTCGTTAACACATAATTTGAGGTTAAAACATAGGCGTCTGTGTTGTTTCTAAGGGCTTAAAATTTTTTTCGCACGTTGATATAGTGTGTTTTATTGCTATAAATTACCTTTAAATAACCGTCTGTAGCCAAACAAGTAAAAAAAAACAAAACTTAGTACTATACGAATGTATAAAAGTAGAAATCTATATTTTATTATTATTTTTCAAGTAAGTATCTTTTTGCGACAGCACACCACTGTGAAACAGGAAACAATCATCTGCCATATGCACAGGCCATCGCGGTCGCACGATAATATTGCAAATGCTTCTTCCTGACACTATTTATTCATTGATGAAATCTCTAAAGTGGCGCCATCTACAATTAAATTGATAATGTCATCATCTTTCCCTCTCAAAGCCACAAAACTTTCGTCTGAAACATTTTTTGAAAAAATTCTCCTTTTCGAGATATTCGCGTGTATCACTTAAAATGGTCTACCCTGTATTATAACTTATAACTATAACTATACAGGGTGGCCCAACGATAAGGTAACAGACGGGTTTCTGGCCAGAGGGAATTTTTTTTTGGGAAACGCAAAAACACGTCAATTTTTATATCAAGGGGGACAACTTTCGCCATGATTTTCAACCTGAAGTGATTTCATCCCTTAGCGCTGTGAGAACAACCCCTAAAATTTAAATAGGGATGATGGGGCTAGTGATACTTCATTTGAAAGGTCTTTCTTTTTTGATTTCAGTGCACTCGTTTTTTTTATATTTTTTTATTTTTAACCAAAAAAATTGGAGTTCCAAAATGGAAAATGAGGAAAGAGATTGAGGCATTTAAAAACTCAAAAAAGCTCGGACAGGTCAATTGTTTTTTTCTTAGAGAAGCTAGGTACTTTTACTGATATTTGACAACATTGTTTCACCCCTTGGGTACAGGGTAAACAACCCTTAAATTTTTAAATAAAAACAAGGGTTAGTTTTTTCTTGTTCTAATTAATAGTTTATGCAAATTCAACCCTTATTTTAATAAATTTTCGAAGTGTCTGTCTTCAGCTTCCATGTAATAATACAGATTTTGATTAACTCGTTCCTCCTGATCTCACCCCATTAGATTTTTTTTATGGGGTCATGTAAAGAGTAAAGTTTTTTCCACTGGTCCGGAATCTTTGGAGGAGTTACGTGACCGTATAGTACATGAATGCCGCCTGATCACTCCTGAAATGTTGCAAAATGTACGGGAACGATTTAATGAAAATTTGTACTATTGCATGGAGCTGAAGGCAGGCACTTCGAACATTTATTAAATTAAGGTTGAATTTTCATAAACTTGTTTTATTAATTAGCACAAGAAAAAATTAACCCTTGTTTTTATTTAAAAATTTAAGGGTTGTTTACCCTGTACCCAAGGGGTGAAACAATGTTGTCAAATATCAGTAAAAGTACCTAGCTTCTCTAAGAAAAAAACAATTGACCTGTCCGAGCTTTTTTGAATTTTTAAATGCCTCAATCTCTTTCCTCATTTTCCATTTTGGAACTCCAATTTTTTTGGTTAAAAATAAAAAAAATATAAAAAAACTAGTGCACTGAAATCAGAAAAGAAAGACCTTTCAAATGACGTATCACTTGCCCCATCATCCCTATTTAAATTTTAGGGGTTGTTCTCACAGCGCTAAGAGACGAAATCACTTCAGGTTGAAAATCACGGCGAAAGTTGTCCCCCTTGATATAAAAATTGACGTGTTTTTGCGTTTCCCAAAAAAAAATTCCCTCTGGCCAGAAACCCGTCTGTTACCTTTTCGTTGGGCCACCCTGTATATTCAATCAACGGTAAAACTCTAGAATAAAAACAATTTTTACACTTCGGTAAAAAGAATGGTTATTGCTGAAATCTATTGCTAACGTGGGTAGTATATGGTCATGGGAACAACAGAAATAAAGAAAACGACCGAAGTGTGAACAATTTTGAAGGGATGGGTCATTTAGGTGTACCTGGAAAAAATATGAGCTGGATGCAAGGATCTAGGTCACTTACGCTTGTGAACCATGGATTTTAAATAACAACGGGGAGACAGTTCTAGAAAGATGGGAAGGGAAAATCCTTACAGTTACAAGGGCGCTGGCAGAAAATTTTCCCAGGGGGGGCAAGCACTATTGGGGGTTCGTGGCTGTGGCGTTTTTTCAAGATTTCGTGTAAAATTTATTTTTATTTTGAAAAACTTTTGCCTTTGTTCTTTTTCCCAGGGGCGCCTTGGCGGCGCCCTTGTTACAGTAGGTATCTTTTGAGGGACAGAAAATGGCCGAAAAAGAAGACATAATAAAGAGTTAATGTCGTTGTACAACGAACCCACAATAGCAGCTCAAAATCGTCGCAAAGAAGGGGAGGAAGGACTCAAAAAAAGATAGCAGAACAAGGTAGAGGAAGATCTCAAATGTGTAAAAATAAAGATCTGCTAAACAGACAGAAATGGCAGATTTCATTGCCTCTTCCTGAAAAACAGAAAACAGATACCTATTTATAAACGACGTGGAAAATAGTATAGCCGAGAAAGAAAATTGGTGTTATGTACCTAGATAGTGACGACAATAATTGCTATAGATTTCCAAGAAATATACGTGTAGGTACACGAAAATGAATTAGACCTACTGAAGCCACAGATTCTCAAAAATAGGTTGTCACTTTGCTAACATTTACATTTTATTGGTAACGCTTCTGATTCATCTCACCGCCCCATAATTGCCCTTTCTATAACTGTCATTCAGTCGAGATCTAAGTACCTACCACTTTTAACCCTTTAGATTTGTTCAGTTTTACTTGATGAATTGAACAGAGTAAAGGTAACAGCAAACCGGTTACGAGTACGTAATTGTGTTAAAATACCTTTAATACTTAGGTATATACCTACAGATAAAATTAACGTGAAACCACTTTAGTTAAATGGCAATTTAATAGCCGCGAAACATAAATGGGCAATTACGGAAAACCTCATAATTAAGTTGTATTGCCGTATTTGCCAAAATGGGATTAATAAAATATTTAGTCATTCAGTGTAGGTGTAGGGACAACTGTAGTATATCATTCCCATGAATGAAATCTTCCTTTTGAATTATCCATTATAAATTAGGGTTTGGTAAAGTAATGGAATACATATTTAAATTATAGCAAACATGCAAACGTTCAATAAAGATTTGCCATTTTAAACATTATCCCGATGTTAACCACCTCCACCTCTACGAACGTATAATAGGGTGGGTCTGTCGGAACACAACCACTTGCCACTTCTTACAACAATTAACTGATCCATTTTATTATTCAAACAACCTCAATCGCAATCGTAAACTAAATCTTAATAACACTAGGAATCATAATTGCAAACAATCTAATAGCATAACAGAATGTCAATACAACCCCCGGAAGGGGTTGCAGCTAGCCTGGAAATACCCCAAGATTACTCACCGGGAGATCCAACATTGTGCTGTACCATTTTTGATGTATTTACGATGCACTTTTATACATACTTTCATACAGAAAAATCGTTAAAACTTCATTTAAAATCCGAACATAATATAACTTCATACACGACACGCGATGATTATAGAAGTTACACGAAAGAGAAATAAACAGCAACTGCGGCTGCGAGATATTCACATTCAGTCAAAATACAGAAACAGAAAGTGAGAAATTCACGAACACGCATCGTTAGTCTCCGATTACACGATTACATACGACCTGTATATATCAGAAGTACTGGTTTTCATTTGCAGAATACAGGGTGTCCCATGACTCATCTACCATTAAATTAATTTTTAAACGGTTTTCTTCCAAATTGGTGTAAAATAACATAACAATTTCCATTTAATCGGCATTGTACTACTTACTGAACATACATCGCCTTATTTACGATATGTAGCATTCATTATTTGTATTTGGGAAAGGAGGAAGTTAAATATTTACTAATAATAATTTCCAAAAACCAGATAAGTACATATAATGCAAATGCATACTAACACTACTTATGTTCTATCTTCTATCAAATGCTAAGCGCAGTGAAACATTTCATTGTTTCATTCTAACTATAATTATGGACATGGTCACAAATCAGCAGAACTTTTTGATGCTGTAATCGCTGTATTGATTTGCACGTAGTGATATGCTTCTACATACAAGTACCTATGGCATGAAATAGAAAGGTTTTCCAGAAACAAAATGTATTTGTATATAGTATATTGAAAAGTGACATTTACTCGCAGTAACTACTCATAGTTATATGTTTCCATATAGTACAGATGGTGTTGCGATCAGCAAGATGAATGAAGTTAAAGATCATGGAGTTGCCTTTCCAAACAATTTCAAGTTCAACTCTCACTGTACAAGAATAGTTAACAAGGCTTACAGCAAAGTATACTCTTTGCTTACAGTATGCTTGGTTTTATATAATGTCCTAGTTAGACCATACCTTGGGTACATCATGGTTATATGGTCTAAACAGACTGATGTAAACATGAAAATGAAAGAGTACAAAAACGATTCTTGCGATTTTTTGTATTTGAAGAGGTTTGGTACATACCGTGTTTATCCCAATCTGATTACTTATTTATAGGAGTAGGTATGCTGGGGGTTTTTCAATTTCAAACCATGTGTTTTCAAAGAAATGTAGTGTATAGTGTTTATTTCCTTTGTTCTCAATCATTTAAAATATAAAAACTGTTATTTTATTAATCACATTAACATAAAAGTACCTACCTACCAGAAATGAATCTAAGAATTTTGTATAAGAAGCTGTAGGGCGTTATGAACTAAATAACGCCTAAGGTCGACATTGTATAGCCCGAGGGCATATGGCCCAAGGGATATACGTCGACAGTAGGTGTTATGTTCATAACGCCCATGGTGCCTCTTCTTTACTTTATGTCATACTTGCAAGAAGTTGATTAACATGATTAAAACAGATGATAACAATAAAATCAGTATAAACTCACATTTAATATCCTTGACCGTGATGAGGCATAATTTTACATTTGCTATCTAAAATGCGGTTGTCATCGGATAAGGTATATTTAGTAATTAAAGTGTCTTGTTTCAGGGTTGTTGTGGTGAAATAATAAGAAAGTATGTGAAAAGGCAAGGAAAACAAAACGTAATAGTGGCCAAATTACTTAGATTCAAAACAAACGGCCATCTCATCATTGCGTTGACAAGCTTATTGCTGAAGAAGGTTTATGATGAGCTGACCATAAGATTTAATAGTCCACACGCATGTAGGCCTCACATTCGGGCCCTTTGTACTACCTCCCTGACTAGAGTCGTCCGCCTAGATAAACAAAATAGATGGTTATCTGCAATAATGTACAAGCGCCCTCTTTCAGTTTGGAAGAACGTTGTGAGACCACGCGATTGGTCGTTAGGGGTTCAGTTCGATTTAGGATACCCGTGTTGTGGAAGAAATAAATACACAACCAGTTGTAAAATACTAACAACTAAACATAACAAAACAATTAAGTTCAAAGATCCTTGCACACACAGATCAAAATATGGTCTGTGCTTGCACAATGCACACTACGTCTGACATCACATTGTCTGTAACGCCATCTCTGATGTGGTTTGGAAGAAACTATAAACAAGGTTCACATGTACAGTATTGCAGATAATCATCAATTTTGTGTTTGTCTAGAGTCGCCCGACCCCGCAATCTAACTCGAGTCATCCCACACGTGATACGAACCTGAGGATGTTGGAAGGGAAAGCGGCTCTAGTTCTAGCAATGTCTGACCAGGATCTCCCAACATAGATCATCTCAGTTGGACAAGTAGGTATGTGTCTATGTAACATCCTCTACAAGATGGTGATTCTACCAAGCTCATGCGATGTGCTTATTAAGTTTAGAGTGCGCAGAAAGTATACCCACAAGTAGGCGTAGGTTCTTCCTTAATAGCTCTGTGCAAAATCGCGCCAGGTTGCGATGATGGTTCTCTGAAGGCCTCTCTCTCATAACAACAATCAAACATCAAATTGAGTTATTAAGTTATTTACAGTTGATACTGTTAAGTGGGAGAGCCGGCTCTGGACCGTAAACACCTGTTTTGAGGCTAATTCATCGGCTTTCTCATTGCCTTTTCTTTCAGCATGCCCTTTAACCCACACAAGCTCGACAGTTCTACCACTTGCTATTTGCTCTAGTCCTTGGTGACATTCACAAACCAACATAGGGGTAATTTTACAGTGACCTCTGCTGTCAGTGGTTAAGTGATGTGGAAGTTGAGTTCTTTTGGAGTAAATACCACTAAGTACCTGTTCCTTCCATTGTTCATATCTATCCGTGAAAATGAATATGTCAGGTTGGGATACCACTTATGCATTAAAAAAAATATGGTAGTTTTTCCGTAATATGAATTGAGGGATGAGTGAGTCAGATCGCTCCTCTAGGATAGGCAGTTGATTGCCTCACCTTGATTTCGAGAGTGATCCGCCTCAATACTTCTGCTATTGAACAACCCTTTAGTTTTCAGACGCAAGGCTGCCAGTATGACCTCCTCTCATGTGGAGATCTAGTGGAAGCAAACCGTACACCCATGTCTTTGCACATGGTCGAGTAGTGTTATAGTTGTGAAGGGTCTGGTTGTAGGCCACCAGACGATTGCTCCATAACAGGACATAAGTCTAATTACAGCGGTGTACAGTCACAAGGGCAGCCTTTGGGGATGGGCCCCAAAGTCTTCAATATGCTCGACGACATTGTCAGAAGGCCCTATTTGCTTCGTCCGCTTTGCGTTGGATATGCTTACTACAATTTAGTTTGCCGTCAAGTGTAATGCCTAGATACTTCACAGACTCTTTTTAATTCTAACCTTTGTCGGATACAAGAGATAACTTCCCAGTTTCCATAGTTATACGTTGTGCTTAACCTGAAACCATGAAGAAATATGGAAACTATTAGAAAGGAGAAAAGTAGGTACCAGAAGACCTTGTAGAAGTAGTAGAAGGTTATATAAAAGTAAAAGCAATGTGGTAAGTGGGCACAAAAAGTTCATAACTGAAAATGGAGTTAGACAGAGGAGCATCTTAAGCCCATAATAGTGACGGACAAAATAGGTAAAAGAGCACGAAAGATACCAAAAGGGGATGGTGTTGGGATATAGATGTTTGCAACTTGTAACAGTCAGAGAATTTTCTAACAACTGGATATTATAAATTATTATTATTATTTAAAAACCACTAAATATCAAACTTTTATTGGAATTTGATACACAATTAATATTTGTTTAATTTATCAAATACCGTATAGTTACAATCAGTAGGTACCTAATAAAAACTGTACATAGAATCATTTATTCTCAATTAACTGTGATGAATTTTTTATTAGAATTGTTACGCTATTATGTTTTACTTGGAATAGGAACCGAAATATTCTCATAATTGTACCTTTAATATCTTATTTTTTGTGAACTTGTAATCTAGGTGCCGATAGTTTCACTTTTCCAGGTAAATTTCGTGCCAACTGTTCATCTTTAACCGCTTTCAATAAATCTTTTTCTCTTTGTGTAGCCGTACGATCTTTGAGAAACATATTAACAGCAGTTCGTGCAGCTTTACCCCTTCTGGCGGTGCCGGGGGTTAATTTCACTTTAAACCTGCACAAAATTAAAAACAAAAATTCGCTTAGTCAATAAATACTTACTTATAGTTATTAAGAGCATTGTAAGGAGCGATTATTGGTACAGCAAAAAGAAGTTCGTCCTCCACCAATGGAAGACCCGTTAAAGCATTTATTATATCAATTTCAACTTGAGCACCAGATTCTTCTTCATCGCCTTCTTCGACATTCTCAGATTTCTGTACAGGTACTTTGGGTATTCGTGGTAATTTTGTGTTTTTAATGGGTACCGTTTCCTTCGATTTTTTACCTTTTTTTGTATCTTTTCCAGATCCTGCCGACTATGAAATCGCTCGTGAGATCGATGAATAAACATATCCAAAAACTTACTTGTAAAATTTCCATCCTCAATCTACGCTCTTCATCATCTTGGTCCTTGTATTTCTCCTTAATTTTTTTCAGTTTACTTTTCTGCCCTCTTTTCACAGGTACCAGTTTAACATTTTCCTCTTTCTGTTCTAAAACTGATTTTGGAAAGTGATTTTCTATGTAAAAGAAAGTATTACCTTTTTCAACAATTTCCTCACTATTAGTATGTTTTTTTACATGTTTGCCTTTCTTTGGATTCAATTTTGTGTTCACTGAATTTTGTTTTTCCAACTGAGTAAGTGACTCTTCATTGACAGATTGTAAAGATTCTGCTACAACATTGATTCTAAAATTGTACAGTTTACGCTTACAATTAAAAAGAGCTAAATAAGTACTTGGTTCCTTCCGAATGTTCAATTTTTATTTGTGTATCGGGAAATTTACTGACACTGCTTTCAGAATCAGAACTATCTTCATCAATTTGTCTTTGTTCTTCTGCAGTATTATTTTCATTATTGTCACCTTCATCTACGCTGTCCTGTACATCTTTTTCCTCTATAACAGCGACTGTATCTATTGGTTTCTAGGGGATTTTCACTTACCATCACTTTCATCGATTATTTCTAATTCCACTTCATCTTTACTTTGTTCACTCTCAGTCATACTGATTGCATCTTCATTGCCTAAGGCAATTTTTCGCTCCCCTAAATGTTTTTCTATATGGCTATCTTCAACACGAAACAAGAAACTAAGGCCCAAGATGAGATGCGATGGAGGTAGAAAATTTTTTTTGTCCCGTATCATAAAACTGCCTGTGGTTAAATACTCACCCGTAGGTGCAGTTTTACTTACTTGTTCACCATACACCCAGTAGGCGTTTGTTATGACTTTCGCCTCCCATGCAACACTGTAAATAAAGGTTTTATAGAAAGATATGTCATTTTTATTCTTAGTAGAAGAGGTTTCCTTATATGAAATGAGAAACTTAACAAAAGTAGAGCAGAGTTTGTGTCTCGTACTGTGTACAAAAAGTGCATACAGTGAGCAACATTATTCAAAGATGTTAAGTTGAAAGAATCTTGTGTCTAATAATATACAATATAACTATAAAGTGTAATAGTACAGGAAAAGTAGACAAAAATTACATAGGACAGTGTTTGCTCCAAAATATTAGGTTGGGCATCCTAATGCTGTAGAAAAAAGCACAGTTCCTAAACAGGCCATATCACTTTGAGTTTTTTTTTATTTAAACGCTTAAATTCTTATACCAAATTATACTAAATTAATTCTATTAGCCTGATACATTTCATCCGTATGGATTTGGTCATACACCTATTTGAAGTTGACAACTCCCACTACTATCGGAGTAAAAATGCAAGGCCCTTGACCCCCAACCCTACTCATCCTCCCCAAGCACCATTTTCCACCCTCCAATCTGCTGCCTTACCTCACCACAGTCTTCCATCATATGTCCAATATTCTCACCCCCCCCCCCCCAAGGTCTACACAACGTCTAGCTGCCCTCTTTCCTCCCACCCCCACATCTTTGCACCATACAACATCACGCTTTTAACAAGTCTGTCAAAGAAGCACCTCCTTTTCTGAATATCTCCCATCCACCTTTCCCCCAGGCTCCACTATTCCATTCCCTTTCCTTGCCAACTCTCTCGTCTGCCCGTTGGTCATATTATCATATCTTATCCTGTAACCTACTTATATAACTTCATCCAAACTTTCTATCACCTCCTCCCTTCACTTGCATTCTCCCTTCTTACTCCTTCCTCTCTTCTTTTAAAACTACACCATCTTCGTCTTACTTGTTTTTACCTCCAGCCCTCTCTTCTCCATATATCTCTTTGTCACACTTATCTCTAACTCCTCTACTTTATCACTACTTTTTCTTTATATGGTTTGTTATGTACTTTGACTATTTCCCAAATTTGACACACATCTACTTTTCATTTTACATTCTTCCATAGAAAAAAACTTTCATTTGTTTTAAAATATTCTGATTATATGTGTTTACTTTTATCCCATGATAACATTGTTTTCACTTTTTTCCTTCTCCCCTCAATAATAATTTTCTCATTTTCTTCTCCTACCCTAGCGATATTGTAAGTCAAATATTTATGCAGAAGTGGGTGATTGTGATGTTTTCTTTGTAAGCACAAACAGAACACTAACTTTTTGTGATAAAACTATCACTTGCACTGTTAATGGCCTGCCAACTTCACGGACCTTAATTTATAGTCTAGAAATTGACTTTTGTTAAATAAAAAATACTGCAAAAAATGTGAAGAGTCCAAGTAAGAGGTGGGACCCTTTTTCTATGGCATAAACACCCTCAACCAAACATTTTCTTAGTAATTTTTACTAGGTAAATGAACTTGAATGAATTTTACAAAATCTTACCTATAACAAATTGCCATAACTCCTGCTTCATTTAAGGTTTTTGGGGGAACAGGTAAACCGGACGGATTTTTTATTACAATACTGCTAGCACCATGAATATCTGCATGAACATAAACATCTTTTGGTTTCATGTATCTACAATAAATGTTAATCCTACTTTGTTATATCTTACCGTACCCACCTTTTTACAATTAACTCGTTCTGCTGCTGATCACGTCCACCAATAACCAAATAATTTTCTGAGCTAATAAACCAAAAAAATTTCTCAAACCAATAAACTTTACGCGCTTTATGAATATTAGTAATAGTTTTGACCTTAAAAACCGTTCTGGTAAACTAAACAGCTACACGAACCACTACTTACCTCTTTTAACGTTTCTTTAGCTTTCTTTTCGGCAGATTTAAGAGCTTTCCCCTGCGATTCCAAAGTTTTCTGTTGTTTTTTTGCAGCAAATCGTTTTTTATCATAGTAACTACAAAGTACAATGTCTCATAAAGTATTGATACATTAACAATATACCTACTTCCTAGCATTGGCAAATGCTGATAAAGCTAAATCAATATCAATAATCCCTGACGGTAGCATTTCGTTTTCATGATCACTGTCATCATTATATGGATCATTAAGATATAAGCTAATGTGATTGGTGTCCAACTTTAACTGCTTAATATGCTTAGCCACAGGATCGCCCTTTGCAGTTGCATCTTTTACAAGATTCTCGATATCCAACCAGGAAATCTAAAGTAACAATTCATTATTATCTTATCAACATTTTTAGGCTAGCCTTTGATGTATAGATGTTTTTATCATTACTTTTTTTTGCTAACTAATTAAAGTGTATGTTACATACAGAGTTGTACAAATTTTTGGACTATGGATGTTTTTAGAGATCTAATGTGGTCTATTACTGTTTCATTGGTGTCTTAATGTAGTTCATGTGTTTCGCTTTAAATATAATATAGTGTCTGTTTGAATCATCGACATGTAGAAATGGACTGCGCATGGTTATGTTAAGCCGGGATACTGCAGGTGAGCGAGAGGGTAATCGTGGAGGCCTAGTTCTAGCTTTAGCTGTCGCGTATCTATTGGTTGCTGCATTTTCATGGGAATGCAGCGACCAATATACATACCGTATACATTTTTTAATTACAAATTCCAGAGCCCGTAGATTAACAGAGTAGCGAACGCATTTGACCCGCCAATGCCGCCTTGGCGGCCATGTTTACTCCATGTGCATAGGTTAAAAGTACATATGTAAATCCACAGTATCTTAAAATATATTTTTTATACGAATTTCTTTTATTATATTCCGAAAAATTAAGTTAAAACATCGCGTATCGCACTGAGTGCGTTCTACTGATGTGCGAAAAGGAGTAAACATGGCGATCGCCGCTCAGGTTACGCTACTCTGTTAATCTACCAACTCTGACAAATTCCACAGTGACCGTCAGTGACTTTACTACAAACAGTGACGACAAGTTACGTTTAGCTCCACCCATCCGCCATTAAGAGGCAAAATTTTGAGAAGGTTTGTATCCTAGCAATGTGCTAAATCCAAATAAAAATCACACACCGATCAAAGGTAAACACAGGGGCGCCATTAAGAGGCATAATATACCACGTGACTAGCCAGGGCAATAAAAATCGGTACATCACTTGTCGTCACTGTAGTCATTTTCCGGGATAAATTTTTTCATTTTTCCTATAGGTACCCCTTCCCTATCATTCCTAACATTTTTACCCAAAATTGGGATGGACCCGAATACTAAACTGTTACCAAATAGTAACAAGTTATTTTTTTATGCCCCCAGGAGTTTTGCATCCCTGGTGTTTTCTTTCCTTTACAGGTTGTTTACCAAGTCAAATAGAGGACTATTTATGTGTGTGGATCAAAGAACTTTAGGATAATTATGATTACTGGTTGTATGATGTGCATGAACGGATGTATTGTGGTTTTTCTGTATGTTTGTTATTATTATTATTTACAAATGGCAAACAAAAATTGTTTAGATCTTACCTGACTAGCCAATGCGCTTTGTATCGCCAAAATCGCATTGTCAACTAGTTCTTGGTTCCTTGTAATTAATTCTGCTTTCTGTTTATCCGTTTCTTGTGCCTTTTCAAGCTCGGTTAATCGGTGAACGTGATCTTTTTTGATATTATCTAGTTTCTTTAGAGCCTCCTTTTCTTGTTGCAAAGCTCGTAAATCAATTTTTTGCCCTTCAAATGTTGAATAAAATTCGTCTACTGCTAAATTAAAAGTATCAAACTCCTGATAAGGTTGCGAAGTGTGTTGATAGTAAAGCATTGGATGAAATTCTTGATTAGAGTAAAAATATTCTGTTGTACTTGAGTCGGTGCTAGGTCTTTCCTCTCTTTTCTGAATTAAAAAACCCTATAAAAGTATGTAGGTAATTTAAAAAACGAAAAACAAATCACAATAATATTTCCACACCTTACAATTATGTGCCTTTGCAGTTTCTACAATTATTTTAGCTTCTTCCATTGCTACAAACAACCTTTCAATATCCGTATTAATATCAAACGTTTTTCCAATCTTTGTGGAATTTGTAAACCCATTTTTTAACAAAACATGTTCAATTAATGCGGGGCCATAATCTAAGTTCATCATTAAGACTTTCTTTACAGGATCGCCTACTTGGCCTTTCTCTAATATTAGTCGTAAGTCATCTGTGTTATTAATGTTACTCTCCCGCCCTCGATTGTCAGGATATTTTTCACGTACCGCAAACCTTACTTTATCGCCTTCAGTATGAGGCCTGAGAACGTTTAATATTGTCATCTCGTGATCGGTTAACAAAATATTTCCACGATCATATAATTCTAAGATCACATGGTATGCTGCTTCGCCGCTTCCAAATTGTAAAATAACAATTCTATCTAAACCAACTTGAGTTAACCTTTCAAGCCGTTTATTTTTTAAATGTTTGCGTAACTAAAACAACCGGATTAACTTAAAGTTAAGCAGAGAATAAAGTTACCTTCATACTAAAACTAGACGGTGCCATATTTTTGGGCCATTCAAAATTAGTCGTGTGTATTCGATTACCCGATTCCAATAACAGAACACATTTCTCTTCGCTTTGTTGCAGTTTTATTAGGTACGTTTTATTATCAATATCATAAATATTATTCACTCTCAAGCCAATAAGCCTAAAAAACATTATTGTAAACGACTGACTGGTTTCTTTTAAATTAATTTTTACTTTTGTAATTCTGTTAAACTGCATAAAATATCAAACGAATTAAAGCGTGTTTTCATTTTTTTGTATATATTTTACACGACAATCTATAAATTAATGTAATTAATAGATAAAATAACTATAACAGTAAAATTAAAAGTGAGTAAAGACTGTGGTAAAGATAATTATTAATTTCTATTTTCTTCTATAAGAAAATAAGATAACCTCAGAAATTTGAGATTGAGGACAACAAGGCATAACAAATTTGACAGTTCTGTCCACGGTTGCCACGTTTACGTTTTGAAAAGTATACCACAGATTACACATCATACATGTAATCTGTAAACCAATCGGTATTCAGTTTTCTTTTTGCACGTTGTAGTGATCACTCTACAGCCAGTCAGTCAACCACCAACCGTACCGCTCCAATTACTGACTTTAGAGGCAAACTTCAAACAAACTCCAAATCCCCCGATTATGAAGAACACGAAATTCTGGTCGGACTGAAGAAACAGCACACAGACCGCCTCCAAACATTCTTCTAGTGAAGAAAACTGAATGGTATTAAACACTACCAAAGGCTCCTTCGAGAAGAAGGTAATCAAATTCCTGATTTTGGAAGGTCTAGGATAATCAACTGCTAGAGGAGATTTATCCTAGCGCCAACAAAAAATAAGCACCACTACACGACCTCCCGAAACGGAATGTAGAAGAAACCATTCGATAAAGTAGATAAAGCAAGCAAGGAAAGAATTCGACAGGTGCAAAGAACAACTCGCTAACGCGATCTAATTTTTATACCACCCGCAAAGAGTACCAGTTACAGTTTTGCTCTTTGCTTTCGAACTGTATTTCGAACTTCCGAAGTGTTAACATCGTTAACACAGTATTTTATTATTGCTTTTGTTTGTTACCACCACGCGTTCTTATTTCAAGGTAGTATCGTTTTAATTTAATGTATATTTGAACTTCTAACTATTTGAACAATTCTTATTTTGTTTAATTGTAAAATATGTTGTACATGTAATTTTTGGCTAAATGCTGAACAGTAGTTGCCTGCATTTGTTTTGGTGTAGGTGTAGTGTTTGGTGATGTAGGTCTGTCGGCATTACTTTAGCTTTTATTCTAAATATGTAATTGAATATGACATTTCCAACAATGAGCAAATAAGTGTGACTTTAATCTTTGATGCTTGTGTTTTCGCCCGCGTAGACGACTTTCGATACGGCGAGGCTAATGTGGCTGACTAATTAATGAAATTATGTTCGTATCGCTTGTCGCACTCCAACTTTAGCCCACGAATCCCTCGCATTCCGAGGCGTGAACAGTGTACCTACCTGAGGGCTCAGGTTATTTAATCTTACTTCAGTTTTAATTCTTTGTATGTTTTGAAATGCCTAAATGTGTGTTAATTGCTAGAGGTGCCAGATGTCAATTTTTGCGTTAAATTTTATATCGGGTTTGTGACTCAACGACAGACCTATGGTATGCAGAATAGCGGTTCATGTTCGACCCTTTTCCGGTTCCTGTGCAGGTAACGATTGTCCACCCTTGTATGTTTAAAACTGTACAACTTGTTTTATGTATCTATTTCTTGATTTTGATGTCAATGTTTTGAACTCAATTTGTGGTAATGTTACTTGCTATTTTTATCACTGGGTATGCATTCAGCCCTATTCATGGTGACCATTGGAAAAATATCCAACATTGGATTTATTTCAATGTTATTTTCATATTACATTTCTTTTGATTAGTTTACTTCAGTTTTTGTTTTTCAACCTTGGAAAACGAAAACAGGTACCTACTATTGGATACCTTTCAAATTTTTCAACCTTTACTCAAGTATTGAGTCAATTTTCAACTTTAATGTGGTCACCAGAATTGCAAATCGCTTCCAATATTGGAATATATGGCAATACCCAATATTGAGTCAATTTCAATGGTCACCAGAATAAGGGTGATTATTTGTGTAATTATTATTTTAGATTTGTGTATTCTCAACGACAAGCTTTGAGATTGATCAAAGAGCTGCTATAATTCCTTTTCTCATGTTATGTATTCATATCTTTCAACAGTTTCGTGTGATTTGTGTATTAACTATGTAATTAATTTGTTCAAGCGAGTAGTTTTTCTTGGCGGTTTCTTTTCTGCTCGTTAATTCGTTGTTGAACTGCCACATTCTCATTTCGCCCTTGTGTTTCTAATTACTAAATTTTAGGGAAATAGTGTATTCATGTCTTTTGCACAATAGGGGGGGGGGGGGGGGGCTACTAGACGATTACGATCACGTGCCAGGTATGGGTGGTGTTTGCCGGGTTGTTTAAATTTTACCGCGTTTATTTGAATTTGGAGTAGGTTAGTTTGTAGGGAAAGTTAGTTTAGCTGCCATTTTTAAATATGTCCCTCCTAGGTTTGAATTTTGTAATTGTAATGTGAAGTTAGCGCAGGACCTAGGGGTAAGAACATTACAACCTATCATTAGGATTATTAGTGTAAAACTTTTACTGTTGTTATTTATGGAATTTTGTCGTTCACTTTTTATTGTTTATCTAATTAAAGAATGATTTAACTTTTTTGATAGTAAGTCTGTTTATTCGCGTTTTCAAGCGACTGTAGGGGGCGCTGTAGAATGTTATTATGGCCGCCAAACGGTGATCAAAGCGGGTTTTGCACAAACGTGCTCACGTTTTTGTGTTAAAATTCCTTGTTAAACTTGGGATCGTTAAGTAACAGAAATTTAAGTAATTTACGTTTTGAATCAACTTGTTTTAACGGCAACCTAAACACCAACACCACCCGATCACCGTTTGGTAGGTTTATGTACACGCCACCAGGGGGCGACTCTTTTGATTGAAAACGCGAATTGTATTATACAGGGTGTCTCTAAAAACACCTTACAACGCTTTAGGGTAGACTTATGGGGTAATATTAGACCGATATAACCCAATTTACCTCTATGCAAAAGTGCACCATTTCGGAGTTACAGCTCTTCAAAGTTGGTGTTTGAAAATCGTTTATTTATCATAAACGATAAACCGTTTAAGATAGGACTTTGAATTTTGGAATAATAATTACCCTTATCAAAAGCTATAATTGTACAAATTTTGGGGAAAAAAGACATACAAGAAATAGACCATCCGCATTATCGTTACTGTTAACAGTAGAATAATTTTTTAGTTCTTTACTAAAATGTAAAATTCGCTGCACCAGATGAAAGGAAATTTCAAAATTAATAACTTTCGCCTCTTCACATTTTATCGTAAATTATTTGGTTTTCCAGATAAAAGGAAAAATTAACGCTAGGTTTTTCTAATAAAAGTGTTTAATTGCATATTATCTAGTCACTTTATAAAGGGAAACCCATGTCCAATTTTTAAATTCTCCATTAATAAATTCAACCCATTTGTTAAAAATGGGCTTTAAACATAAATGTTGTGGGTTCGGAAACTTTAAATCTACGGACTTTTCTATTCCTATTCTTACTATTACATGCGGTGACCATGTTATGTTCTTAATTCTAACAAATAGCGAAAGTAAATATAGGTAGGTACACATGTTTAAAAACTTACCAGAAAACTATAAACTTTAATACACAATAAGTCAATAAGTAATAAACAACAAAATACAGGGTGTCCATTTAGTAGCCCGTTCTTCAAGTACGGCTTTATTGTTAAATTTATTAAAAAATAAATATACGGGATGGCAATTGGGTTGGATGAAGCACATTTGCAAATTATTTAGACACATACAGGGTGTCTCCAAAAAGTATGGTACATAAAACGTATATTTTTTTAAATGGAATGACCCACTTTTTTTAAGCCCAAATGTAGGGGCCTTGGGTGAACTTTTCAGTCGTACATTATTTTTGTATTAATACACGGCGTTGCCAAGTTATTAATTAATTCATATTTTTTTGCTAAAAATCAACCCTTCCATTATACGCTTGTATTTTTTTAACGTCTTGTTTTTGTTTTTACGTAAGTTCGGTGGTGGACTTGGGTTGAATCAGAGTATTCAACCGTGACGAAACATTAAATTATTTCATACAGGATGTTCACTTTTTTTTGCTCCAAACATCGACATTTTCAAACTAATTTTTCTTCATTTTTTTAAATGGCACACCCTATTTATTATTGCATATTTGGAATCCCCGGTCAATTTTAGTGCAACTTTATTAAGCTTACCCTATACCTAAGTGCGATAGTTTTTTCGTAAATTGAGATTTTCTATTCCTTACGGCGCGATGGTTAAGGCGCATGGACGAGGCAACGCATAGGCTGGACACTCGAATCGAGGATGCGATGAAATAAGGTTCTATTTATTTTTTTAAATATGTGCTGTTTACGGACGAATGCACGTTCCATAGAAATGGTTTTGTAAACAGACACAACTTTCACTTTTATGACACGCAAAACCCGCACATTATCCGCGTCAACCATTTCCAACATAACTGTAGTCTCAACGTTTGGAGAGGAATCGTACATAACTATGAACTTGGTCTTTATTTTTTTGCAAATCCACTAGCAGGACAAGTCTTTTTAAATTTCTTGACAGAAGACTTTCAAAATTTAACTCAGCATCTTCCTAACTACATTACGGAGATAATGTGGTTGCAGCTGGACAGAACTCACTTTTCCATACAAGTCAGACAACAAATTAATGAATACGTTTATCGTAATGGTGCCACTACTAGATAGAACATGATGGAGAGGATTCAACAGTCCTTTCCTCGCATTACTCCAGCTATGTTGAATGAAGTGATTAAATCTTTCACCAAAAGAGTAGACTCGTGCTTAGTACAAGACGGCAAACATTTTGAACGGTATCCTCGATTCGAGTGTCCGGCCTATGCGTTGCCTCGTCCACGCGCCACCATCTACTGCCGTAAGGAATAGAAAATCTCAATTTACGAAAAAACTATCGCACTTAGGTATAGGGTAAGCTTAATAAAGTTGCACTAAAATTTACCGGGGATTCCAAATATGCAATAATAAATAGGGTGTGCCATTTAAAAAAATGAAAAAAAATTAGTTTGAAAATGTCGATGTTTGGAGCAAAAAAAAGTGAACATCCTGTATGAAATAATTTAATGTTTCGTCACGGTTGAATACTCTGATTCAACCCAAGTCCACCACCGAACTTACGTAAAAACAAAAACAAGACGTTAAAAAATACAAGCGTATAATGGAAGGGTTGATTTTTAGCAAAAAAATATGAATTAATTAATAACTTGGCAACGCCATGTATTAATACAAAAATAATGTACGACTGAAAAGTTCACCCAAGGCCCCTACATTTGGGCTTAAAAAAAGTGGGTCATTCCATTTAAAAAAATATACGTTTTATGTACCATACTTTTTGGAGACACCCTGTATGTGTCTAAATAATTTGCAAATGTGCTTCATCCAACCCAATTGCCATCCCGTATATTTATTTTTTAATAAATTTAACAATAAAGCCGTACTTGAAGAACGGGCTACTAAATGGACACCCTGTATAAACGCAAAACCCAATAATGAACGATTATGTGACGCTGATGTACACTACTTCACATATTTTAAACGAAAAATACCGCCATAAAATCAAACGCTTATCGCTTCGTTTGACAGTACCAACTAATTTTGTGAACAGGTTAACCAACCTACAAATCCCCTTTCCTCTTGTGAAGTCAACACCCGCATTTCTCTACCAACTATTTTCCTATAGCAGTGGACAGTCTATTTTTAGTGGTTTGTGGTTTGATCTTGCCGACTGGAGCAAAATTGGTTGGTAACAATGGTAACACTAAAAAAATCCCTAAGCGGATGAAGTGCGTGAATAGAAAGCGCAACAGCGCAAGCGCCACTTGTGTTTTTTCGCTTTTGCCGTTTTCTCTATTTGTTTACATCTTAGGTTAGATGTTTACATTGCAATCTTTCCATCTGAAAATTTCCGTAAATAACATGTAAATTGTAAATTATTATAAGTGCCAGGTTGCTTTACAAGAGGTTGCACCAGCAGTGGCAAAAAAGGACAAAGTTTATTAAGAATCCCTGCGAACAGCGAACCTTAGTAGGACAAAAACATGGTTAACCTCACGTTCTCCTTGTTAGCAAGAATATACTTACCGTAATTTAGGTAATTAAATTAAATGCATCCTTTAAACTTTAAAGTAATGTGAATTGCTCGCATTCAAATTGTATAAAAATTATATTACCTATGTTATATAATTTGCAATTTATGACGCTGAACTATTGAGGCTTTAACGAAAGGTAATGAGAGGGGCCGATTAGTCTGAAAACGGCCGTTCAACATTTTTCATTAATTTTCTAGGTTTAATTAGTTTAATTATTGAATAATATTCAATGAATGGTTCAATTAATCACATTAGTTATGAAAAATTAACCTCAAATAATAAATCATAACATTTGAAATTAGCGTCAATTGCCTTAGGGATTTTTCGTATGTCAATGTTGATGTCAGGTTTGCTCCAGCGTGTCGGTACTATGTGTTTCTAGGGGCTATAGTCTTACGTTATCTAAGCCAACACCCTGTATGCAACAGATGTATATGGAGCCACAGTCATAGCGCAACCGTTAAATAGAAAATTTGAAATTAAAAAACCACTTTTTTCCTTGTTCCTTTTGCCTTTTAGACGTTCTCGTGCTGTATTATTTTCATTAATTAAACATCGCAGAAGGTAATGGAAATTTGTGACATTTTTAAATGATATCCTTTTTTGTAGATGGAAATGGAGTACGAAGAATCACTTCAATTTATCAACGAGTACTGGCCCGAGTATGACAAGGTTGAAGAGCAGTTGGATGAACCAACTTCAGAATTTGTAATTAGTTGTTATCTACACTTTCGCGAAATTATTTATACTCTCCTATGTCAAGCAACCGGAGAGAATGTGCCTGCACTGTCACTAGAAATGGATTTGATGTTTAATCTGTTGGGTTTTGTTAATAGATTCTTAAGAAACCATTGCAGCCAAGGTATCGAATGTAAATTAACTTTAACCGATCTTTATGCACCTACGGCCAAACGAACTAAGACAACATTTAGAATACTCATGAACATGTTGGTTGTTTTTTATGGCAATGTTAAAGGAGTAAGATCTGTGATTCAAGAACAAAAACAATTGTCGGATCTAATTTGTCAAACAGAAAAAAAACGTGAAAAATTACAAACCGATCTTGCACAAAATGCGGAAAACCTCGCAAAGTCTCAGGATGAAAATGAAAATTTGCAAAAGAAATATAAGGAAATCGACGTAACTTACAAAAATCTTCAGGATCAACAAGAAGATTATAATCGGCACAGTAAGAAATTAAAACAAGATTTAAAAACGGTAGTTGATACCTATCAAAATAAGGAAACGTTAGTAAACAACTTAAAGGTAACTGTTGCAAGTTACCAGGAACAAATTGTTAACATGGACACATTAAAAAGTTTACAAGATTTAAAAGAAAATTTAAGTATAAAATGGTCCGACCTTCAGGAGGAAGTCAACTATACAGCGGAAAGTTTAGGTTTTAAAAAACCGGACATTGACCGGTTAAACACAATTCAAGAGAAAATCGAAAGTTTACAAAAAATTGCCTCTTTAATACATTCTTTCGAAAACGATATTGGGGCCGTTACAAATGAAAATAAGTTATCGCAGTCCGAGTGTGATGAAGATAAAAAAATAATTGAAGCGAAGAAGGCAGTGATACTGAAAGTTGTCGCCATTATTAAAGAACTAAATTCTACTACGCAATCCAGATCAGAACAAAATAAGATTAACACACAAGAAATTTGTGCCGAAATGGATAATGTCAATCTTGAAATTGGTCAGGAGAAAGTTCTGCAAAAGAAATTATGTGAGAAAAAAGAGGAGGTGGAAAAAAAAATTTTGGAGTGCGAGAAAAATCGACTCGAAATACGAAATTCTGCCAATAGTATAAAAGAACGTAGCAGTAGCATGTATGAAAGAATTATATCTGCCGAAAATCCACTTATTACCGACTTTGTACAAGCACTTATCGAATTAAAATCAATAAATTTTGGAAATAAAGTAGAAAAGTAGCTGTTTTTGTTTTTGAATTGTTTTCATTTGTTTAAAATAAATCTTTCATAAGATGTTCAAGAAATTGTTTCTTTATTCCATATATATAACTTATTTTGTTTTGTAACGGCCTCAATATCGTTTTCGAAAGATTGTATTAAAGAGGCAATTTTTTGTAAAGTTTCGATTTTCTCTTGAATTGTGCTTAGCCGTACATTGACCGGTTAAACACAATTCAAGAGAAAATCGAAACTACAAAAAATTGCCTCTTTAATACAATCTTTTGAAAACGATATTGAGGCCGTTACAAATCAAAATAAGTTATCACAGTCCTAGTGTGATGAAAATAAAAAAATAATTGAAGCGAAGAAGGCGTTGATACTGAAAGTTGTCGCCATTATTAAAGAACTAAATGCTACTACACAATCCAGTTTGGCACACAAGAAATTTGTGCCGAAATGGATAATGTCAATCTTGAAATTGGTCAGGAGAAAGATCTGCAAAAGAAATTATGTGAGAAAAAAGAGGTGGAAAGAAAAATTTCGGAGGGTGAGAAAAATCTACTCGAAAAACGAAATTCTGTCAATAGTATAAAAGAACTTAGTAGCATGTATGAAAGAATTATATCTGCCGAAAATCCATTCATTACTGACTTTTTACAAACCCTTATCAAATTAAAATCAATAAATTTTGGAAATAAAGTAGAAAAGTAGCTGTTCTTGTTTTTGAATTTTTTTCATTTGTTTAAAATAAATCTTTATAAGATGTTCAAGAAATTGTTTCTTTATTGCATATACCTAACTGTCTTGTTGTTGTTAAGCTTGGCCTGAGTATTGATAAGAACCGAAGTACATACCTATAATAATGACTTTAATTAGCTTATGTACGTGTACAATAATTAATTTAATGACTATAAGTTCTTTATTCAATGCTATAAGTAAGTATCTTTTCTACAAAAAGAACCAAACTAAAAAAGTACCTATAAGTACACCAGTACACAACCTAACTGCCCAAGTAACACTTTAGCTGACGTAGCCAAAAATTGGCTGCGACAACGTTTTGGCAGCACCTGAATGGCTGTTTTTTGGCAAGCTGTATAATAGCTTTACATTTTGGCTGTGGCAACGCTTTGAAGTAGACAATTTAGCTGAGAATGCCATTTGGCTGTGATGGAGTATTTTATTTTATAGCCAAATGAAATTCTGATATACAGCTACATAGCAATTCAAGCCATTTATTAGCTGTCGCATCGTCCATGACACCCACGAATATGACCATATAACAGCGAGCAGTCTTGTGTTACTTGGGTGACCAATGAGAACGCGGCGTCAATGGCCACAACGTTTAAAGCAATGCAGAAACCAATTCGCTTTCCCATCCGCCAAACAGACATTCAGCATTTACAGTGAACTGTTCACTCTTTACAATTAAAAATTACTTTAAAGTAAAGTTTCAGTTGTTAAACTCATTTCTACTGTGCTTAATCATCTCATCATATTATATTTGTTGTTTATGTGGTAAGCTCCTTAACTAATATTCATTTTTCCATATTTACATAGAGCTGTTGATACTTTTTGGTTAATTCGGTAAGTGAATGAATGAATAAACTCTTAGTGGTTACCAAGGTCTTCTTTCTGGAGTACGAGGAAAAGGAGTGTTTAAGCAAAGTAAAATGAACCCTGATGAAAAAATTGATGCCTGATGTAGTGTTGGGCAAGCCAATAAATTAAAAGTGCCATTCACTAATGTACAAAATGAGAGAGCATTAAAGTTGATGAAAGATTTGCAGGTAGCTCATCAAAAGTTACTAGGTGAAAGGACATCCTGCAATTTTAATGAATATTCAACTAAAAGTTTGTCAAAATTCTGTGAATGATGTGTGACAGTCAGTGCCTATCAGGAATGCATGCAGTGTGTTTGTCCCATTCATCAGAATGTTAAGCTCGCGCTTTCAAACGGTATAGTGAAACTGTATTTATAAATATTTGATTGCAAAAACAGTGCAATATGGAGTCAAAAACTTGCATGAAAATAAATGTTTAACGTTTTTACTAAATATCCAACAAACCAACATAAATGTCTGGTGAAGAGTTTGTGACACTGTTGCTAAGAAGAAGATTGCAGGATGCATCTACAAATCATTTATATTTCAAAACATCAATCACATTATTTGAAAATGACAAAAGAAAACTTAAGTACTTATGCGAACTTATTGTGCTTATGGATTTTGCAGAAAATTTACTCATTTGTGTTTCAAGATGCTGTACAAGGTTTCCATTAGGAAAATAGTCAAGCGACTGCATCCATTTGTTGTTTAGTACTGTCTAAACAATGAAATCCAGTACACTAGCATCTGTACAATAAGTGACAGTTTGAAGCAGTTGCAGAAACTTTATGCCATCTAAAATGTGTTTTTCCTATATGGATATTACGCAAATAATAAGATACTTTAGTGATGGTTCAATACAAAAACTTCAACAACCCTTCACTTTGTTATCATTATGTATTTGGTTTTTGTTATTGACGCTGAGTGGAATTTTTTTGGCTCAAGTTATGGAAAGTGGAACTGCTAAAACATTAGCAGGACGTGCAAGTCTACAAAGGTCAAAGGAGTCAAATCATGTCACCAATAAGCGATAAATAAAATAAAATACTCAAAACCTCCCCTTAGACAATGAAATTTAATGTGTATAAAATGTCAGACTTGATGATAACAATGGGATGAATGGTTATGTTTTTTTTTATATAATAAGTCCACCGAAGTGAACTGAAACATTAGCCCCGATACTAGGATCGGCAACACTAACGGTACTGAAGTAAAACAATTAAGTGGTAGTCCACTGCTACTAACATTCACATGAGGACTAGCCTACATTAATCGGAAAGAAGGAGGATTATTTGAGAAAAACACCTCGTTATTAACCTCAACTAAGGTGAAAAAACAAAAGTAAAAGTTTGACAAAGTTAACAATTTAAATTTAAGGGCGACATGTTTCGAGACCAAACTAGTCTCATTTTCAAGCAAATATGATTCGAAAAATTATTAAACTAACGTTACATGATCCAACGAAAATTTGAGTGTCAAAGGGGTGAACAATTAATTAAATTAACAATAAACTACTTAAAAGAAATGCATAATGACAATAACCGGAGCCAAAAGGGCCCGGATTAATTTAATAAATACATTTTAACGAAGACTAAAAATTTTTACAAACAGCCATTTTATGTGTAACAATTTTGAAGGCCTTCAAAATTGTTACACATAATGGCTGTTTCGAATCATATTTGCTTGAAAATGAGACTAGTTTGGTCTCGAAACATGTCGCCCTTAAATTTAAATTGTTAACTTTGTCAAACTTTTACTTTTGTTTTTTCACCTTAGTTGAGGTTAATAACGAGGTGTTTTTCTCAAATAATCCTCCTTCTTTCCGATTAATGTAGGCTAGTCCTCATGTGAATGTTAGTAGCAGTGGACTACCACTTAATTGTTTTACTTCAGTACCGTTAGTGTTGCCGATCCTAGTATCGGGGCTAATGTTTCAGTTCACTTCGGTGGACTTATTATATAAAAAAAACATAACCATTCATCCCATTGTTATCATCAAGTCTGACATTTTATACACATTAAATTTCATTGTCTAAGGGGAGGTTTTGAGTATTTTATTTTATTTATTACCATTTACCCCCTTCGTGTACTGACACACCATGGATTACCAATAAGCGAGTTGTTTAAATTTTATGAACAAAATTTAACAAAAATAAAATTTATATTTGTATCAAAAGAGGAAATTGAATTGAATAAATCAAGAAAAAAGGTTTGGATCTGCTTCAAGATTGGCTGGAACTCGTGAAAATCATCAATTTATTCTAATACGATTAAGGAAAATACAAGTTAGTCGAGTATCATAAATGATTCCTTCGTCATTTATTGCAGCAGTTGGGCCTCAAGATGATACACCATCTTCAACTTCGACGGTATGTTGCTTGCATTTATGATAAGAGAAATGATGGGTTGGAATAATTTCTGAAATATCAGTTGAAGAATGTGATGCACATGACATTTCATGCATCCAAATGGACTATTCAATTATTTAATTGGCCATCAAGGTTTTTTGAGGAGCACATTTTAGCTATTTTGTCAGCACCATGCACACTAATTGGCCAACTTTGACATTGACGTATACAAGAAGTACTTTAGGTTAGTATTTGAAATTTAAACCAGTTACAAAGGATACAAAGTTGTACAGCAAATTTCAAGCTTATTAGTGTGTTCACTGGAAGGTCTTGAACTTGCCAGTTTGTGTCGTGCGATACGCATTAATTAATTTTAAGGCTCCTGTTCATGCCCCCCTTATTAGGCGAATGTTTGATTT
The DNA here is from genome assembly GCA_036250285.1 of Pyrocoelia pectoralis. Lineage (NCBI taxonomy): Eukaryota > Metazoa > Arthropoda > Insecta > Coleoptera > Lampyridae > Pyrocoelia > Pyrocoelia pectoralis. The sequence continues at coordinate 74,252,584 of CM070075.1, read as the reverse complement.
TAGATCTGTAACCTTGCAGACCTTCATTTTATATATTAGCAAGGCATCAATGTGCCAAGTTTCATCAAAATTGGAGATGGTAAGGTGGCGACCACTTGTACAGTTTACATGGAATAAAAGTTGAACCTTTAAGTATGTGTTAACAGACGATTCAGGCACTTTACTGGTTGTATTTCTAATATGTATTCATCTCTGTAGGCCCCTGTACTATAGTCATGGGTTCTATTGTACCTTCCACTTTTAAAATCTGTACCTTTAAAAAAATTTTCCTGAGGGATATGTTTTCTCCTGTAGACCTGTCCTTGTTGAATTTCATCAGATTTTCCGTTCTTTGATTGAAAAGTACCCCTTGGTTTACATCCAGTATTTCTCCTGCCATTCCTTTAGAATGGTTCTTCTCTCGTCACTATTTTACGTCGTTGATTGAATCAACGTTTACGTGTAATTTCACATACTGGTTGGAGTAGTATAATTGGCATTTTTGGAACTTTGATGGCTAGTCAGTCGGCTGCTATGTTAAAATTGCCAGGTTATTAGCTTTACTGAAACTTTTAGAGAGAGAGTGTCAGTTTTTTGGTGACAAAGGATAGGGGTCTCTTGTCAACAATTAACCAGAAAATGAGCCGCTAGTGCAAGAAATGTAGTCTATCAGCATTTGGGGACAAATTCTTTTTAATGGTCACAATATCTTCCCATAGTTCTCATGTGCAGTTTATAATCCTGATACAAATTCAAACAGCATCGAACTTTCTATAAAATTTGTTGTTAGTGTGCTGCCTCTGTTGGTAATGAAACAATTTTAATTGTATTTACATATATATTCAATGAACAATATAAGATAATGAACAGAATATAAAAAAAACATATAGATATACTTATATAGTAATCGTAACAATAAAAAAATATTACAAATTAGTTAAAAATAATATTACCCTATTTACATATTGGATCTAAAAGCATTAAAAATATTTGTTAATTCATCAAACAAGGTCTCATATCTAAATCCAACTCTAATATCAGGCACATTAGTTCTGGTAATGTCATTTCCCGCAACTCCCTCCTTAGTATAATTGGGACCTAACCAATATTGTTTCATTTTATGGGGAAATCCCGACATTAAAACGCTATTACGTGCCAATTCGCACATATCACAGCTTGAAAGTTTCCATACTTGCGCCGCAATACTATATTCCTCCATTAGAGGTTCTTTGGTAAAATGAAATTGTAAGGGATCGTCTGTTGATAATGAAACAATTAAACCGCGAGCTAAGTATTCCGGTAATGGATTACGGTGGTAATTTAAAAATAAACTATTATTAGATAAAGGGCTCATTGCAATCGCAATTTGTGCCAAATAATAGAGGTATTGCAAAACGGGAACTTTTCGAAGCAAAAGACCATGGGAAATGTTTTCGCAGAGTAAATATCCGCATACTAAGTGTTGTATAGGACCCGCTTCACCACAATGGGGTCGTAAAACAAATGTATTCAAACCACGTTCTTTTCTAAAGTGGTTTACCACAGTCATGTTTGCGTACATATAATATAAGTAATAAGCATAGGGTGGGTTTTCGATGTCTGTCCAATTTTCTGGTGTTGATACATCTCTATCAAATAAGGGATTCTCCGGTTTGCTTTCATCATCCACCGAGTCGAAACCGACGACGTACTGTAAAAATTTGTGAAGTTCTGGATGAGAAGATGGTCTTGCTGTAACTTCCAAAAGTGGAAGGAATATGTTATCCAAAATTTGTTGGAAATTTGGAATAAGATTGTTTAATTTAAAGATGTCACTGTAAAAAAAGACCATTAACAAACCTATTTTAATAATTATTAAGCGATGCGCTTACAATAGTCGCGGAATTTGAATCAGCCATCTAATATTATCTGAGTATACGTCTGAATTGATTGCCCATTTAGCTAATTTATCCCATTCTTGTTTACTTTTGCCATAAATACTTATTCTCAGTTCCGCATTTTGATATTTCGATTCTTCTAAGTCACTGGCAATTTCTTTGATGATCATAGCAAAGTATTTTCCGTTTAAGTAATTATCCGTCTTCAAAAATACTTCTCGTAATCTGCTTTCACCGATTGGATTATATTTTGCATTAAATTTGTCGAAACGATGAAAGGTGTTTCGGTCTGCATGAACATCGAGCATGTCCACCGTTAAATCGTACGTTGTCAGATTCATCGACTACAAAAAATACAACACATAAAATTTTACAACTGTTTACTAAATTAAGAAAAAGTTTAGTGCTCAGAAACAATAATTGGAAATAAATCACTTTCATTTACTTGTTCCCGCATAAATTTATTAATATAACTTTAGAAGAAAGGATCTTTAAAAAAAATTAGCATGTCTACTTGTTTCTCATTTAAAGAGGTAAGCCAATAAATACTTAAGTGACCCTTCAGTTGAGGAATTTAAGGAAATTTCCGGCGTTCCACAGGGTTCTGTTCTAGTACCTACATTGTGGAATACATGATACGACAGTGTACCAGAAGAAAAGAAAAAAAAACTTGCAGTTATGGTAAGAAAAATACTCACATTGGGCAGGTGATTTAAATTGAAACAACAAAGCACATGCATATGAGTGTGAAAGGTAAGAACTTGACAGAGAGAAGTTGTTAAAACAATTGGGCAGAATATATGGCCATAACCAGATAATTTGAGGTTACTAGTTATCGTCTTCATGGGGGAAGGGGGGGGGGGGGTGTGTCTTCCAAAAAAACCTACAATTTTCAGAGTCGGACAAGTATGTAGGTATTACACTAAAAAACAAATTGAACTGAAAGTAAGCATATCCAGGTCAAGCAAATAGTCTACTGGCAATGCGGGGACTGTCAGTATGTTTACTCCTAACAAAGTCCTGAAGCCAAAAAATCTCGAATATTCCATGAACTCTACAATACTTCATTGACTGGACTGTCTATACTCAATTCTAGAGGAACACCGAAATTGAGCGTACCTACATGTTAGAAATTCTATAACTTTTGATCGGTTGAAGATAAAGTGGCAAAAGTTACATATAAGTAATTAAAGGAAATTTAATGCTCTATAATTTCCTTTCCGAAAATTGTTCTGGGAGGCATTAGAAGTAAATGATTGACAAAAAGGGTTAAGTAATAGTATAACATTATTCAACGAGCATTTAATGATAGCTATTACTCACGGAGATGTAATTGACATCTGAGTGAGTAATAGCTATTACATGCGAGTAGGATACTATACTTTTTTTACGACTTGCTTTTTATAGAACGATAATTCAAATACATATAATAGCATAGAGGACAAAATAATTAGAATTTCAAATGAGAGCAGAGCTGTTCTCAAGTAACTGGATCATTGCAAATTACCTGTGGACTGCCACTATACTTGAACAAAATTAAAAAAGTAAGTTAGGCTTACCATATTTTTTAATTAATTATTATCATACTTACTTTGTGGAACCTTACCTGAAAGACTTGGTTTAGTGTCATGGGTACACCGTTAGTGACAGTTACTACTTCATCCGCATTCGTCTTTAACGCCTTTTTAATAAATCGCAGTAAGTGCTTTTGATTCATGCAAGATGCGGCATGAATATGGGTATCAACTTTTCTAATATTATAAAAATCACGATGTGGAATAGCCTTCTGAGATGCAAGTTCTCGTAACTCGTTGAGTAAAACGTGAAGTTGATATTTCGAGGATAAATAACTTAAGCGACGATAACAAAATGATTTTCTATAAAAAAAAACGCTTAAAGTAAGTAAAGTATAAAAAGTGAGAGGTCAAGTTTTACTTACAATGGTCCATCGGCAATCATATTACACATGTTGTTCATATCTGCTACATATGTATGTAAGTCAGGATACGGGTAATCACAGGATTCATCTCTGTCTAAACACGCTTGATTCAGGTACACTTGAAAAACTCCTTCCCTTGATTTGAACACGTGACCTGTATTAGGTGGAGTTCTGATCTCCCACGGATTTCCTCGACTTGAGGGTGGATGTATGCCATGTTCTAAATAACGTAAATAATACCTTGCTTAAGAGATTCCTAACTATACTATAAGTATTCACCTTCTATACTTTGTCTATCATCGTGGTGTTGCTCTTCCAATTTCGCATTTGCGTCAGGGTTTACTGAATGAAGGAAGGTGGCAGTTGTTGTGGGAAATGCTTGATGAGAAACTTTCATATACTTCTGCCTAATTTGTAGTGCTTCCACTAGTAATCGTGATGCTTGTTCAAGATCTTCCAAGGGTACCTACAAATAAATTCGGTATTATTTTTATAAAAGTTATCAAATTATGATATCAATGGGATAACACAACACACAATATCCGACATTCATGCATAGCAAAAGAAATTTGAAGAAAAGAGCCAATTTATTGCAGACATAGGATGTATACATATAAACGGTTACTTTTCGTCACGTGAGGTCAGAACTAACCTAAGTCCAAATTCTTAACTTTTCAGGAGAGCCTATAGAAAGTTTATAGGTTCAAACCACTAATTATCCTAACTCCACTTAATTAAACAAAAAAAATAAAAGATTATTGTGTGCATATGCATATCCTGAATAGGAAAGTATCCTATGTCACACATAGGATAATTCTGCATTTACTAAAATATTCCTTTGAAACTTAAGCTAATACCGCTTCAACTACATAATTTTCTGTATGACTCACGTGGACTTAGGATGTTTTGTCACAACATAGCAAGCCCTTATATGAATGTACAGGTGACATAAGCTCATTTTTCACCAAAATGGACATAGGCTAGTTCTGACCTCACGTGACGTTTTGGTTTTATTGAAATCGTAACAGAATCGATTACTATATGTTGCTAAGAAGAAAGAATCATTTAACATAGCTAAATGTAGTTTTTTGACTTTACGAGTGACACAAGGGACAAGAAAAAACTGCCTTCAAAATTAATTAAATTTAAATAACAATAAATTGTTTTAATTATTACAACCTTTTTCCTAAATATTTCAACAAAAAGATATTGCTGCGTGGTAAATTGTGCATATAATTTGTGTAAATTACAAATTTTTCAACTGAATATTAAAAAAAAAAGCAATTGAAACCCAAAACAGGTGTGTGACATTTTAAGTGGTAGGTGTACCTAAAATCTCCAGGATGCAGGGATAAATACAATTTGTAATTTACATTTTACAACAGGTAGGTATTTACATTTCATATTATAACTTAGGTACTTAATTTATTATTTTTCATATTGTTTGTCTTGAAAATACGATATGTCTGCATGTAAAAACTTAGGAGCCCGCAAACGGGTGCCTGGGCCAGAGCTATCTCTCGACGGCCCTGGGTGAAACACCAGAAGGATGAGGCTCACCCTAAACAAAGTGGCGAAAGAGAAACAAAGAATAGCAATTCCGGAAAGCGTCAAAATGCTCAAAGGTTCTAACGTAAGGATAGATAAGAATTATCCAAGAAAAATATTGATCGAGCACGTGAAGAAAGAGAAAAAATTGTCATAGAGCTTCCACAAGGCATAAAACAAACTAGCAGTGGATACGGAACCAAAAAATATCGTAACAACTAACGCATTAAATTGAAACAAACAGTAGCATCAAGTCATCGGAGGGCACAAATATACCTAACGGTACAGATAAAAGCCAGAACATACGTTGAAGGAAGAATCTATGTTATAGGGGTGCAAGAAACAAAGTAAAGAGGAGTAGGGATTTAACAGAATGTTGCGGGAACTGGCTTTAATGTAAGGATCTAAAGGTATGAAACAGGCAGTTTTGAGTTTCAGCCCATTAGAGTGGATGTGCCTAATAAGAATGATAGTGACTAAAAGAAACATGCGTACTACGAACATCCATGCTCCAACGAAACACAAAAGAGCGATAATTAGTCAGAAAGACGAGGAGAGGGGGGCAGAGTGCGAGACTCGCCACTTTCTGGTAAAAGCGCATCACGTATGGTGAAATGAAATGAAAACAAAACAAGAACATAAAGGAAAAAGAAAGAAACGAAGAATACGCGAAATTAGCAGACGCAAAAAGGAAAGCGAAAATCAAAACTCCAACAAATGAGAATATAAGCAAATAAAAACACAAAGAAATACAAAGAAATTTCCTAAAGATGTGTGAAACTCTAAAACGACAGTAGAACGAAAACAAAGTTAGGCTAAGAACTGGGGGAGGTAATAAATCCATTTCGAAAAGAGAAGAAGTGCCAAGGGAGCGAACAGAAGCACGCTGAATATGTTCCATAGAAAGCGAAGGGTGAACACCGAAAACCAGATGGATGGAAAGAATAGAAAAAGATCTGAGATAGGCGAATGTTGCTAACTGGAAGAAAGAATCAGTAGATACAAGGCAACGGAAAGTTATTGTAAAAAAAATGAATAGCCTACAAATAAATTTATGGCATATATTTATATGTGTTGTTTATTTCGGACGCATTTTCACCTTAATTATGTTCCATTCGTATGAGATGGACCTTAAACCTTATATAATTTACTTCGTCACACCAACAACAACACCTACAGAACATAACAAAAAAGTAGGATGTTGAACACGTTATAATTTTTTTTGAAATTTTACTTTTATAAGATAAAGAAAGTAATGAACCACATGCTGGAAAGTTCCACATCTAGGTACACTATTCAATAATTTTGAAGATGGAAGTTACATTCTGTTGATGAATATTAACGGCCACGTTTCGAAATCCGAAATAATATCAGGAGGTGTTTTATGGGAACTTAGAATTAATAGGTAGTGCAAAAAAATGGAAAATAAACCCATAACAACATGAAACAACAACAGACGTAAAGTAGAATTTGATTTAAAACTTCTCCTAACAACAACAAATAAATTTAATCACTTTTTACCATCGCTATTCAATTAATGGTATACCTACAGTTGTTTGTAAATGTCAAGGATTTGACATAAAGCGCATGGTGGCTCATAGCAATTATACCGTCACCTTGTCGTCTATCTTATCCATTTAAATTTTGACCATGACTGACTAAACTTGAACTTTATCTTTTTAATTTCAAACACGTTATACTTGAATATGAATTAAGTATTTATTAATGTTATTTACTCATCTTTGTACTTATTATTTAGTTTTTATACGATTGATAATCTGAGAAAACTGCATGGTAATTTTCTCAAAATTATATGCCTTTTAGATACCTAATTCAAATTCAAAAATGTGCAAATTAGGAACTACAAGGTTTTCCATATTAGTGCAGTCATTTTAGAATTCAACGTGGAAATGCGAGATAAAAAACTGTTTTTTTTGACATAGTGGTACCTGTTAAAACATACTAAAAATTCCCAAAAATCCGAGGCTTTCTTTCTCCGATATAAAGCAAATAGTGCCACGTCACCGAAAACCTCTAGTCTAGTATACCATAGCAAAACATTAATTACGCTGCTAATTTTTTTTAAATAAAACAAATTTCTTTTTATTTTGCCCAAAACATAAAATACGTATCAATATGTACAGGGTGGCCAAATTTTAATGTTTTCATAGGGAATCTTGTAAACTATGGTTCGTAGTAGTATATAGACCGTGGGTTCGTATGGAAAAACAAACCTCGCAACCTAGATCTCTTTATTTGAGAAAAACTCAATGGTGCATTTAAAATTTGGCTAACGTCTTTTGTTTTGGAGTTATGGTCAAAAATTCAGATTTTCGAATTTTCATTTTATGGCCATATTTAATAATAATTTCTACGTTCTTCGGGCACTTTTTTTATAAGAATGCAGTGGAGTAGTAACAAAATTTGCGCTTTCCTTGTCGTGTCTTCATCATCAGAACCTGATGGGTGGGTTGTATTGCTACATTCCCTTCTTAAACAGTGGGAGCACATTGAAGAACACGCAAGTCCTGCTCGAACGAAATCGCAAGTGCGGTTACAATATTTCTTACAATTACATGAAACAAGTAGCAGCAGTGATTCTGGAGCTGCCGGTAACATCATTTGGATTGGCGCAAGATTATCGCCTTCTTTTTCCCATCCCCATTTTAGTGGATCCATATTATTTCCATGCCAGGTCAGTACTTGAATCTGCTGTCTAAGACTTTTTTCTAGTGCTTTCCAAGGTAGTTTTTTTCCCTTCCCAAACAAAGCTGAGGTTGTATCGCATCCAGAGATGGAATGTGCTATTAAAATGCAACGTTTCATATCTCCAATTTTCGCATCTATTTCTTTTACGTCATATAAGTTGTTTGTATGCGCTCCAGGTTTGAAAAAGAAAAGACTGTGTTCGGAGTGTCAACACGAGCAACTAGCATTGCAAGAATATCCATGTCCGTTCCTACACTACAGTTAGATACTGGAATTGTGGATGTACACTTTTGAAGCGCCGTGAACACAATAAGTTCATCCGAATCATCTAAAGCTTGCGCAACGCTTATTCTAAGTTGAAGCAATAATACTCCTCAAGTTTGTATACTTCTGCTCGGATATCTGATATAATTATTTTGGCGCCACATTTAAAAATGCATCTAATTTTCTTTCAGAATACAAATACATAGGTACATAGTATGATCTGCTAACCTAAAGTTTACAATGCACGTTTACCTGGTAGTTCTGTTATGGTTATATTGTTGCCATAATGATTCAGGAGCTTGACTTTGAGATGTTTAGTAGTGTATCCTTCATCCGACTTTAAAAATGTATCCATTATGTCAGCCAATTAACCAATGCTATACTGACACTCATCGTTCATTTTGAGAAATGTGCATAACTGGTCAAATGCTTGCTGTTTGTCTGAACGAACATTTCCAGTATTTGAAGAGGTTTTATCAGAAAAAAACGTGATGTAGCAATCACGATGAAGCACTGACTCCTCTAACTCTGGTATCTACTGTACGGCCCCAATCATCGTCTCTTGCTGAAATTTGTTTTATAATTTTGTCTTTCATAGAAATTGTTTCCACTTATGAACAATCATATTTCAACAGTAGTTTGACCATTGCCTCAAGATCAAAAGCTTCCCCACAAAATAGATAGTGGATTTTTATGTCGAATCCTTGAGGCGCAGATGACCGTGTGCGTCTACTTACACAAGCCACATCGTCTATACCACTTGGAGACTTTTTCTTTTTCTCATTAAGATATTTTGATATACTTGCGTAGATCTGGTGTAATCTTTTCTGCAAGACTCAGGAACCTTCAAAGTCTTTAAATTTCTCAAAGTTGTACTTCATCAATTTCCAGGTAATTCGCTAGAATTTTTAACGCTTAAGCCCTTTCTCACTAACATTTATTGCTTTTCCAATTCCTACGTTTATTGTATATCTTGACCACAAAACACGCACTCCATTTTTTTTTATTGGTGTCCTATTTTAGCTTTTTAAACCACGCCCAGCGTGTTTAATGAATTCTATTGGTTATTGATCTGACAGGAGTACTTTGTTACGTCAAATAAACTGACAGATTGCAAATTAATTTCCGTTTATTGGTTATTGATCTGACAGGAGTACTTCGTTACGTCAAATAAAATGACAGATTGCAAATTAATTTCCGTTTTTCTCATTTCCATGACAACGAAAGGTATACTGATTTCACATTAGGAATTCAACCATTTCACATTATTAGTTATTCTTTCTATTTTAATACCAGATTTCAAAGTGAACCAATAAAAAAAATAGCCTAAAGTATTCGTGGATAACTGGTCTTTAAAACACTTCCTTTATTTCAAGTCGCGCATGTTTTAAAGACCTGTTTATCCACTTATACTTTAATATACTATATTTTACCACACCAATACACGGATAGATTATGTACATACACGTTGAAGCTGAAATTTTTAATATGGATGCCTATATTAAAAATTTCAGCTTTTATCTCGCATTTCCAGGTTATACGATTTTTTACCTCAAATGACTGGGTAAGTCATTTGAAAGCGCCCCAATTGTAAAATTTCAGTAAAAATAATTTATTTACAGAATGCTTACAATCACTGCCAATTTATTATTTCTTTTTGTTGAATATGACCAGTCACTGTACAAAAAAAAATATTAATGCATGTCACATAAGCACGTAAGTACCTATACCAAAAACAAAATTATAATATGCAAAAAAGCTTGTGTCTAAGCTGAATTTGATTTACTTCCGTAAATTTAATTGAAGAGTTTTGAATAAATTTATAATACATCAGACATTAATTAATTCACTGGACAAAGAAATTCGCAATTTTCCGGAAGACGGAGATTCGATAGAATTTATTAACGTCCCATTTAGGAAGTGGTTTAATTTATATGCAAATTTTATGATAAACATGTTTATGTTTTTGTTTACTTCTACTCTACAGTTTAATAAAAATAGAAAATCAAAAATGATCTTTTAGTTTCCAAAAATAACATCCGCAACTACAACATGCAAATTCCACTGAATATACCACCTTATAGTATCCAGTGAAGGTCTATAAGTGAAACAACAAAAAGAATTAGAATTGCATTTAGGTCTTAATCGATATATAAATATCTTTTCACGGCCTTCTCACGTGTTTTGACAGAGTTGATGGATTATTGAAAACTTTACAGGTTTCAATTTGAGTTTTACAACCGCAATGCGTTAAAATTTCATGAACGAATATGTTATAACTTATAACAACTACTTACACCGCTTGTATCTTCTCCTGATATTGAAACCCTTTGAAAATGAGGAACCAAATCATGCTCATCCAAATATAGAGATGGTCCTTCTCGTTCATCAGTTGGAGCTGAAGAATCTGATGGTTCATAATGAACTCGTTTATCTTCCAACACTCTGAAATTGTTTCACAAATTATTAAATTTTTGCACGCGGTATCTAAAGCGGTTAATAAAATTTGCACTTAAAAAATTTAATAATAATTATAATGACCTAAACGACGACGACGACGTAAAATAAGGTTGAAATATTGGTAATTCAGAAGCAAGACCAAACATTGCTTAACTGATACTTAACAACCCTCGCACCTATTCAATTGCGAGGGTAATCGTCAACTAATCCATTATGTGACACTATTTCTCGTAAATTATTTGCCTTCCCACCCTTAGAAATTTGTTGCGATGTTTTCTAACAATTACTATTGTTATGAAGATAGCTTGTTTAAAAATTGACTGTAATGAGTTGTTACACGAAGATAGAACATTAATTTCTAATCGATAGTTTTCATTAAAAAGAGGGTGGGTGGGTGACGTGTTGATCAGAGAATCAAGCATTACTAATTTTTTTCCGATTCCCAGGCGAAAAAAGATTCTTGGTATGGTTAAAACGTAGTAGAAATAAAATTAGTGATTATTTCAGTTTTCGAAAATAACTATTACGTTAATTAAATTTTGCAAATTTTTCTATAGCAAACTTTACTTTTGACTTATACGCTGTGAAAGTCCGTCAGTAAGTTTTTTATAATCTGATCTAACATTAAAGGTGTTTGTACTTATTTCGACAATGAAACTTGTCATTAATGTAGGTAAATATGTAATTGATTTCGATGCCGGCACCTATTTACAAAGCAACTCTAGCCTCCAGGTTAGAGCCGGTTTATTGCTATACAAAAAAATGTGTACCCACCTAAGCATTTTTATAACCACGTGAAATCGTAAACGTGTTAATTAATTCGTTATAATGAATTTACGAATGTAAATATTTATATTATCTTGTATTATGTAAATTATTAATTACTCTTAAGGAGATGCGAAGATACCAGTAGTAGGTATAATGTAACCTTCAGAAGAGTGGCTATAAAGCAGTTGTAATGTAAGTACAAAATATGAATAAAAAGTTCCATTTACTAATGAAAATGGGTTTCTGAGGCCGGATCTCTTCCATTATTACGCATTTTTTACTATTCTCTTGAAGTATCTTCGAATGATCAACTCTTATGTTACGCAAATGTTGTAGCCTTCCATATATGGGAAAACGTTCCACACAATAATTTTCTATATTTAAGAACGACTGGAAACCAAATTTGTTTGAAGGCGAATGATAATAACAAAATTAGGATGCGACATTAGAAACCAAGGAGGTGAAGATAATTATACAAATGCATGCCGTTCGATTGGCTAATTTGAATGATAATTTTATGCAAATACTGATAATTATAATGCACCAAATGCCAAAAATGGTAGACAAAGCTACGGTTCGGGAAGTCTAAAGAACCATAGTGACGATGATTATTATTTTAATTAAATTTCATTAGAAACACTTAATTACTTATTAATTTATGATCGGAAGATCAACTGACGAAGTTTCGAGCATTTTATTATTCAAAAAGGTGTAAAAGACAAGTACAAAATGCAGAAATATAATGAGGAATACAAGAAAAAAGACAATAAAATCACTTACGAAAACATGGTTTGAAAATGCGAGGACGCCCACTTTGCATATAACGGAAATTATTATATGTGAATTATTCGCAAGACACTGAACCACCGCGCAAAACAAGATCGTGGTGTTTATTATTAGGTAAACCTACGTAGTTGGACCTCTGGCAGAATATGCAAATAAAAATCAGAATAAAGAAGGTTTTGAGTACCATTTATAGATATGTACCAACCCTTCCAGTTTGTAAAGATTCCTTGAACGATTTGACTAAAATTGGTTGTAAACGATTAACGTGATTACAACAAAGTAACGTTTTTGCTGTCCTCCACATTGTATTTTTTAATCCAAACTCGTCCAAACTGCTCTATAGGCGGACCTGTCCCGACATCCATTTAGTAGTTATTTACATTGTCGCTTAAAAATTTATTCTGAAATGAGGGTCGTGAATTTTTGAAAACTGGCAAAACCCAAAGAAACTGTAAATTTACCCATTCATATCAAATAATTAAAAATTGGTCCCCGAGATTTTGAATGTTGAAGAGAATCCTCTATACGATACTTAGTGATACCTTTGAGCTCGTATGGCTAAAGGGTATTCTGGAAGAAAAAGTCGATGAGTTAGCCCATCTGGTGTCAAAGCACATGTCTTGTGACCCATGTTGTTGGAATCCTGACCCCTGCCAGAATTGTCAGGTACAGGTCATGTGTGGGGATGGCCTGAGCAAAGTAGTGGGATCAAACGACTAATAAAGGGGTGCAGTGATATCAATCAAGAATCCGGGTTCTTGGTGACTACAGTTGATTCTGTAAGATTTAAAGCTAGGACATGTATGGTTTTTCAGTAGGTATGGTGGAAAAATCGTTTTTCAACTTAGTTATGTTTAAAAGGCACTTATGGTGAATAGTGGAAGAATCATATTATTATCTACTGGACAGCAATGCAAGATTCAACTATTGAACATCGGTATTGCAGGAACTGTGTCAACATGGAACTAGAGTATCGCTATTCTCATGGAAGGTCGAGGATGACATTGTGAAATAAAAACCAATACGAAATTCTAATAACTTGAACGAAAATGTTTCACGTGTTTTGTTTTGATTCGAGTTTGAAAATGATAGTAGGTAGGTAATGTGAATTTTTAATGGTATTCATTTTTCATGACAAAGAGTGTGAACAAGTAAAGAGATTCGTTTTGTTAGTAGATTGTTATTTGTAGACAGGGCCGGCCTAAGGCGAAAATTGCAAGTGTGCAAGACTCACATTTTATGCCCCTACCAGCCCTCCCCGATTTTTTTTTAAATTCATCATCATCAAGTAGTGATCAGCCCGAAGACTGGTTGGAGTTGGACACGTGTCTCCATTCTTTCCTATCCTGCGCTAACCTACGCATTTCCCTAAAAGTGGCACATCCCACATCCCATTTTGAAATTCAAGGTCTAAAAACACAGTGTTTGTGCACTTTTGCGCCTTTTAGAACATTAAATTTATTAACTCCACCTGTCACAATCGCATATCGATCGCTACTGGCTAGAAAAACAAAGACTTGGGAGGGGAGGCAGGAAGATTAGTCACAATCCTTCCCGGTTCCCGCGTCCCGCCACACGGGCAGACGACTGCTCTACTGACCCTGGACGACGGACGTGCGTCAAGGACATCAGACTACTGTAATTCTGAACTCGTTGGGGAAGATCTTCGGTTTTACCTTGAAATTCAACTGTAATAGTTTTGAGACAAAGTTCCTTCTAGTTTAAATATTTCTGCCCAACATTTAAATCAATTTCTAAAAGTTTGCCAAATGTTTTTTTTACCAAAATTGGACAATTGTATGCCCCTCCAAAAGGCTCGAGTGTGCGGCTGCATACGTCGCACACCCCTCAGGCCGGCCCTGTTTGTAGAGCAAGCACAATCTACCCATCACTATCACTCACTGTCTCATTTCATCCCATGCGATATCAATGCCCACCAAACTTTGCTTTGCTTCCGATCCGATGCAGCAACTTGCTTTTATTCAATTTCAGATTAAAGCTGATATCCTTTCTTAGGAAGGAGAGGGCGAAGGAAGAAGAGATTTAATTTAGTTTAGAGTTTTTCATAATGCGATGAACCATTGAAACAATATGAAATAGTTATAAGTAAAGCTACGAGATACAAAATAAGAACCAATCTCATTCTCATCCCTTGTTTGTTCGTTCCACCAAATTGCTGTGTGTCTTATATTTTAAATTTCATTAAATTAATTACTGTATACCATCAACCATTACGTACCAACAATTGTTTTTGACTCATTCAACAACTTTACATCGTATATTAAAAAAAACTGGATCAAAGAAGTACCACGTATGTTTTTGATACGCAAACTCTTCAGAGCCCTGATAAAGACCATCCTCGTATAGTCGAAACGTCGGCAGTCAAATTGAAGTACATGTCGTTTCAATAACACCTACCACCCACCAACTCCACGAGAAGGCCTCCATTTCAAAGGGGGAAAAATATCCTACAAAGTGTTATAATTTGGAGTGTACACAATAATTGACAATCTCATAAACTCAATCATTATCTGAATAAAAGAACGGGATCCTTCAACAATACAAGTCTCACTTTCAAAGATGCATACGGCCCTTGCAAAAAAACCAATCATAATTCATGTGGGCTTTTATTAAGATTTTTTGTAATTGTCTCGGTCTCATGTAACGTGATTTTTCTCCTTACTTTGTTACAGCGTTCTCAGTTGTTGACTAGAAGATTAAATAGGGAAGAGTTCGCACGATGAGCGCTGGTTGCTTCACGCATGCATGGCTCTCAGATCCCCAATTACCCAATGCTCAACATGAGAGCTAATTAGTCTGCAGGCAGTGTGGTCATGAGTTATAAAGGATGTGTGCCCAAATCAAAATTGCCTATGTTTTTTAGAAAAGCGATTGAAAATACAGGAAATTTGGAAAATATATACTATTATATTTGGAATTGCAGCATGTGGACCTGGTCCACTAAAGTCTGAAATTGTAATTAAAACGATACTAAGAAATATTTCAAATTGATCACGTGGGGGGTCAGACATTGATGAAAACACTGTATAAAGCTCTATAAACGTTCAAAATATGTTTTATTCGTTCAAAGGTTTTCCAAAGAAAATTGTCATTTTATAAATTGTTGTGTCAGAATCCATCCACTTCATACACTTGATAGACTATGATTGACGGTGACATTAAATGTCCCATGCATAGGGGTGAAAGTATAACAAGTATAAAATGTGCACATGGCATAAGCGAATTTTTTTCGAAATACGAAATGAGTGAGACATATAAATAGAAAATCGCGTCCCTGTAGAAAAATTCGCTAAAAATCAGTTCAAAAACTATGAAATGAGTCCTGACGGATAGACAAATGATTCCACAAGGAAGAGCTTCTTGCGTTTTAATTCCCAACATTTCGCTAAAACTTTAAAACAAAAAAGAAGTTTGTGAAACATAAAATAAAGTTCGTTCAATATGGTGGGCTAAACCATTGACTAATGGCTAAACTCAGGACTAAATATGATAGGGCAGAGGCGGATGCAGGATTTTTTAAAGGGGGGGGGGGGCTATAATTTTTGTAAAAATATATTACTTATTGTAACACAACCACCAATTACTCTTACAGATGACATGATTTATAAGTGAATCTTGTTGATTGTTTACTTTTTTGTTGCTGAAGGGGGGGGGGCTACAGCCCACCTTGGATCCGCCTATGTGATAGGGTACAACCAAAGACATAGTTACGTGTAGAAGGTTTGACTCCAATCGCGTGTTAAAGCATGTTAAAGTTTTAGCTGTCTAGGATAATTCCAAGCAGAGTAGTTCAAAACCGTAGAAGCGAGTCCAGATAAAAAGAGTGAAAGATGGACACTTGTATCTCCTTTCGAGACACTATAATAGCCAAATTAACATTATCAGAATCTTTTAAACCTTAATATGCGATTATAAATGGAAAAAAAACTGCCAAAAACGTCCGAAGCTTCAGATACTTCAACATCGATATGCAAAATTGAAGAAAAATGGTTTTAAAATCTCTATTGCACAAAAAAAACTCCGAGGTTAATTTCTTAAAAAAAAATTAGTTAAAGAAATACGACTAAACTACACCTTGACGGTCTCGGGTTCGAATTCCAATATGAGGGTGCAAAGTACGTTCGGAATAATAACCATGGCAGTTAACCACCCTTCAAAGGGCGGACAAAAAACTAATCTTATTTTATATTTGCAAAAATCAGAACGAACACAAGTAAATTCTAACCTTTCAGAGTGATGATTAAATATCGAAAGCACACTCATTGTTTATAAAGACCATTGATTCGCACAAAAACATGAGCGTTGTTCTTACAGTCATTAAAACAACACCACTAAAACTTAATATAGAATGTGAAGGTGAACTGATTTTCATAACAAATGAAGTGTACCGGAAAAATATTGGAGACCATATCAGTTTTCCGCTACTTACTACATAGTTGCATGGCACGATAGTGTTTTGATATGTTTTTATAAGTCTTAAAAGGCTAACCTGACCACGTTCAACTGGACAAAGCAATAACTTTGGAATCAATTTTCCAATGTTTACCCATTTTGGGGGACATCGACGTCTGGGATATTGTCAATAATGAAATTAGACGTCCTACTAAAGTCATGGTAGATGTTTTTATATCTGAGGAGAACGAATCCAAAAAAATATGACGCAAAAAAAGAACTTTATCTAAAAAGTATTTTGAAAACGATAAAAGGTTGGTATTGACTGATAAAAAGTCAGTAACTGAGAGTCTGTATTTATAAATAAATAATAACACTTGAATCGATAACGATTATAATGGGTAATAATCTCATCCACCGTTCAAAAATGTAAGGTTCTGTAATAAAATTATACAATGTACTCAACCATAAGAAACTTATAATTCATTTTATTGTTTATACGCAAAATAATCGTTTAATTTGTTTGAACAACTCGTGAACAGAGAAAATTCTTTAATATCAAACGTTTTGTTTTCATTTATAAGTAGGAAAATGATTAAGAAATTATTGTAAAATTCATCTTTAATTCTTGTTTCCAGTTACTCGTTTTCCGGTGTAAATTCCAAAATGTTTCAAATGAATTTTGAAGAAGTGGAGCAATTTTCAAAAATTTCGTATGAAAGCAAAAAAGGCAAAAGAATATTTCGTATGATCAACTAAGATTTTTGGTAAATTTGTGTTCCATGTGTTCAACTTATCAAAGAGAAGCGGAAGTGGTAACTATTTTTATTCATATGTTGATTAACATGTTCCTCCAATTATTATAGATCGCATATTTGCTACTATGTAGGTCATTTTAAGCGTTAAAATTAGACTTGTATTAATCTACATAATGTACCTATACGCAAACTATCACCAGTCCATTATTTCTATAATACGCATAATTAACGGGAAAATGTTACCTATAGTGCTTTGGTTAATGTTAAAGTGAACATAAAATAAAAGTTTCTGACGGTAAATGCCATCGATTGAAACACTTTTTGATCAATTTAGTTTTGGTAAAAATTACAGTAGGTAGGTAATATTTCATACAAAAGTTTCAGTGGAAATTTAAATTATGTAAGTGCAATCGTACCATAAAATAAATACGACGAAAAAAAAATCCATCGCAAAATATTCCATTGTGTTTAGCGACCGATAAATTTGATTGCGCCGTATTCTTACACCACTTTTTAAATCGATTAAAAACAATTATTTAGAAATAAAAAAATATCTTGCGCCCAAATAAAATAAGTGAAAAAACTCACGTATCAAATCCAGGTGGACATTTTGGAAAAGTTTCCACGTGCGAACGACACTCTAGTAACATCATTACTGAAAACTTTCTTCACGTTCACACACTACATGAACTTCTATAAATATTATTATTGTAAAAATTAATAGAAACAAGTATGCATATTATAAAAAAAACTAGACAAACAATCCTCAATCGTTACGTTATAATCAATAAACAATTATGTCCAATGGATAAATATATAAAGATTACTAAAAATAGTGGAGTAAATAATTATTCCCCCTCCATCATTTTTTCCACTATTGTTGTTATTTTGCAGCCGCGCAATAAAGCGCCAGATTGTTTTAATTACCAAATATCCTAAAGATATTTAGCAATTTTTTTTCTTAAAGTGCGGCGAAACGTGGAAAATTCAAATAATATGCGAACTTGATAGCTTGTTGAGGTACCACAATAACAAAGGGCAATTTACATAATTTGCGTAACTAAAGTATAGCAGTTCAAAAAGACGAATCACGGGATTTTCCTAGTCTAATTTCATTTTTGTGGCTTTTAATTATTTTTAGATTTTCGTAAGAATGAAAAAAGAAATTTATGAGGTGTCTGAATTTGAGGTTTTTGTACTGTAGAATGTAGATCTATGACCTTACAGATAAATAATTCGTAGAATATTCGGCACTGAAACAGTTTTTTTGAAATTGGCACGTTTACAAAGAGTTGTGAAAGTTATTTTTTGTTTTTATCTCAATATTTTTTAAACACTACTGGATTTCCACTTAAAATTCCTGATGCTATTCATTTCCTTTATCTAACATATTCTTCTCATTAGTAGTATAGCCCCTAGAAACAATTTTTTTTTAAATTTAAATTAATTTAATTAATTAAACTAATTGGTAGGTGTATAACATTAAATAGTATACGACAGTATGTGCTCAGTAGAAGTTTGTTCTTCTATTCTTAGGCGAGTCAATGTGCATACAAAAAAAGAAGAAACTAATTCATGTAGTTCTAATGTTTTGATTTGCTATTACAATCAGTACTGATAACAAATCTAAATTTGCATCCCGAAAGATTTGCACGAAACACCGCCCAAAGCAAAGTAGGTATAGTTTATGCTAGAAAAACTATAGCTTATATCAGGGTTCTTTGTGTTACTACGATGATTAGTTTCGCTCACAATTCCACTCAAGCCACCCCTCACGTGAGATATACCACAGCATGCTGGAAAGGCAAGCAGCTCTTATTGTCGACATATCTGGTCAGTGTCCAACATGAATACAGGCCGGATTAAAGAGTGGAGGGGCCCAGGGCTCTTATCTTTACGTGAAAGGTAAACTCATTGAAATTATTTTACACGATCATCATTAAAATAAAATTATATGAATATAAAGTACATACATGTACAAAGTAAATAATTAGATAAATATTTTACATCAACAAAAATTTCTTGTTATTAAGTTTTTTTTAAAATGGGGCCCGGGGTTGTAGCCCCCCCCCCCTACCCAACCCGTTAATGAATGAGGCCTACGTACGTGTGGACCATGTACACCCTGCTATCGTAATCCAAAATCTCCAACCTCCCAAGGGTTCGAATTGTTATCTATGTGTTCAGCGCCTTTTTGACAGAGAAAAACCAAATTTTGCATCACCTGTAGAGATTATGCGACTAGAACGGATTGCGTCACAAATTCTTTGTCAAAACAGCGATCACAGAAAAAATAAATTTCGCTCGCTTGTCGCCAACCAATCAAGATTGCAAAACAGCATACCTTTCGCACTGGAACAGCTGCAAAAGTCGTTGAGGGCCACCAAAAACCCCAATTATGAGGTGGAAGAAACTATAACCTCGGACTGATTTTGAACCTACTTTTCACACCCTCTTGCACATGATGTTATGCAAGTGTAGTGTGTGCAAGAGGTTGTGTGTGAGGGTGCGATTGTCGCAAAAAGCTACTTCTGGAAACAGAATCTGGAAACGAAATCGACGACCTTCTACTTAAAGCCATTATCTTGACACCCATGGACCTCATAAACAACTCCTAGCCCCTCTAAGACGTCAATTTTTTTCAAAATATTTTAATTGAATTAATTGGCACGAAACTCTATTTTCCAATTTTTTAGGGTTTCGCCATTTTTGAGAAAACTGCCAGTCCTACGAACACTGTTCTGCGCTCAAATTAAAGTTAATTAAACGTGCTAGAAGTTGTCAACATGGTCTAAGGAAAAATCTCACTTTTTGAACATTGACCAATTTTAGAAGAAGCGTATCTCAGTAACTACTGGACGTGCAGAGTTCGGATTATAGTAAATCTAATCTACTATAAGTACATATTATTAGAAAAACCAACTATTTTATTACATTTTTTACCCAATTTTATTATGCTACACCATAAGAGTTGCACGTTGGAAGTGTTTCTACTGCCCGTGTCAAAATCTACTTTAAAAAAGACCCGGCAAAATACCGAAACAGGCACAGTCCGTACAGATTTTTAGCGTAATCTATTGAAGTTCTTCCACTTCCAGTACTCCTTGAAATACTACAAAAATGGGATTGATACTTCTTCCATTATGATAAAAACTGGAAGTTGGAAAATCTTCACTTCACAATGTTCCTGCATTTAAAAAATCACAGCAACGTCAACAATCAGTCTAACGTATTTAATGGTGTAAACTGAGCATAATTATGTTCATAAGTTAATGGATCTTAATGTAATCGTGAAAGACAATTACGGATATTTTTAAAAAATGAAAAATATTGTTGCTTCCAAGATCTAGTGTGCCGAGTGCCGACGAACCGGACACTAAATATAACTCACCTGTCTAATAATATGGATCGGTTTAGTCGAGTTTAGTTCAAGTTCAAACTTACTACGGTAATGTTAAAGCCATCTTTTCAAGGACGTCGGCAGGGAGGGGGGCATGGCCCCCCCTGGCGAACTCTAATAAACTCGCGACTCGTTCTGTTTTTGGACTACAAATGTGTTCATTTTTTTATATACACCTATATCGAAATAAATATAATTAAAAAATAACTGAAATTTTTTTGGCCCTCCCCTGGAAAAGTTTCTGGCGACGCCCCTGCATCTTTTCCCAATATTTCAACGATGCAAATTGGCATAACATGACGAACATTTTATGTCACAAATAACGATACCCTATGTCTTAAAGGCAACCCATATTTATTTTTATTAGATCGTTGATACGAAGATTAAGAGATCCAGTGACGAGAAAATGTATTTTTGAATATAGAGTTTGGCAACTATACCTACCTACCTAACCGTGAAAATCTGCAACCTTCATCAGTTAAAGAATAAAGTTCTAAAATTAGATTTTGTACAACTGCGTATTAGATAACTATATTTTTTTAAATAAAATTACGAAAACAGGAATATCATTAATTAGAAAAGTTATCACTGAAATACTAATTAGTGAAAGAAGAAAATTTTTTATTATTAACAGTAATGTGTCATGGCATGACACTTGGATAAATGTTTATGTGCTGATAACTGCATAACAAATTAAGCCAAATTTTATTAGGTGACAGGTCACTGTCACTACGACTATTTCTTTTGAGCAGGTAATGTTTGTTCCGAAAATGTTTCATGCGCCGAAAATACTTATCTCAAGTAAACAATAGTACCTATCAAATTTATGTCATTTTGATTAATAATATAAAATCTTGTACTATACAAAACTTTTTACCAAGCGTACCAATTATAGCCAATCAATTTATAAAGACAATGTGATAACCATTTATCTGACATCATTTTACATATTGCGTTACTAATTTATTATTATCACACAAATTTGCGCATACAAGCTGAAATAAATCGTGGAAAAAAACACCAACTGATATAAATTTATTTGTGGAAAATCACCCACATTGACTATAATGGCTACTAAATATTTATGAAACCCCTACGCCGCTATTTGAAATAGGTACACTATCGTATTTTTAGACTGTAGGGCAATTAAAGGTAATAGATCAAGAACTGATTCGAAAAATTCGAAAACATCAAGTGCGACAATGTTATATTTAGCATAAGAGATTGCAAGATATACAGGGTGTCCATTTAGTAGCCCGTTCTTCAAGTACGGCTTTATTGTTAAATTTACTAAGAAATAAATATACGGGATTGCAATTAGGTTGGACGAAGCACATTTTCAAATTATTTAGACACATACAGGGTGTCTCCAAAAAGTATGACACATAAAACGTATATTTTTTTAAATGGAATGACTCACTTTTTTTAAGCGCAAATGTAGGGGCCTTGGTTGAACTTTTCAGTCGTACATTATTTTTGTATTAATACACGGCGTTGCCAAGTTATTAATTAATAGATACATATTTTTTTGCTAAATATCAACCCTTCCATTATACGCTTGTATTTTTTAACGTCTTGTTTTTGTTTTTACGTAAGTTCTGTGGTGGACTTGGGTTGAATCAGAGTATTCAACCGTGACGAAAACATTAAATTATTTCATACAGGATGTTCACTTTTTCTTGCTCCAAACATCGACATTTTCAAACTAATTTTTCTTCATTTTTTTAAATGGCACACTCTATTTATTATTGCATATTTGGAATCCCCGGTAAATTTTAGTGCAACTTTATTAAGCTTACCCTATACCTAAGTGCGATAGTTTTTTCGTAAATTGAGATTTTCTATTCCTTACGGCAGTAGATAATTTTCTTATAACGGTTGTTCAAGATTTATGTTATATAATCCTCGCCAGGAGTGTTTACCGCTACGTCATTAATGTATGAATCTAGCTATCCAACTTATTAATACTGCCTTCTCATATAAAACAGTGAATTCAATAAGGATGGTAAACATTCGTAGTGCATTTGACGAAATCGACATACGGTATTGAATAAGGAAATGTTATAGAAAGAATAAACCTATAAACGCGAATTTAATTTCTTTTATATGCATAAGAATTTAATTCTCATTTGACTAATATAGTACAATTTTGATTCATGTTTTTCATATTACACCATATAATTGTATGTGATGACGTAGCGGTAAACACTCCTGGCGAGGATTATAATTCTGATAAAATGCTCAAAAAAGATCATAACAATTATGATCTTTTCCCAGCATTTGATCAGTATTTAAATTTAATAAATATTCAAATGACTATTATTTAAATATTTTAGAACTTTGTGTGTTCGTACCAAACTAGATAGCATGCGACACAAATATGTTTATACAAGGAAAATAGTACATATTGTTAATTAACATTAATAAAAGTGCTACAATCAAGCCATGTGCAAAAATCAGATGCCCGAAATATTACAGTGAATGGCACTCCCTCTAATGCTCAGTGAATTGGTCTTAGAAGTAGTGTCCATCGCAAGAGTGACATACTACATACTGAGCTGAGTATTTCTAAATTACGCAAACACAACAGTAAAAAAAAACAAAAGTGCAGTGGTAAAATTTCAAAAATATAATTTAGAGAGATACTTAGGCATAAGTTTTGCATGAAACTTGTTAATACTTGAGAAATAACAAAGAAAGCTTAAACTTAAATAAAAAATGAATAAATGTTATCCATACCTTCCAACTCCAGATTCAGATTGCATTCCATTAAGATCCCTCCGCGCCGTTGCGGGGGTGGTTGGGGTGTACACTAACCCGCTGCAGTGATAATCATTCACAAATAAAAGCAACATATATTAGCGCTTACGTAATGCAATATGTATTTACAAAATAGTGTGCGCATTTACAAAAAAAAGGTACCTACATGCACAATTAACATGCGGGTATACAAGCAAGGAATAATTAATAAACAGTCGTGCATAACTATTATAGCACGGGGCACAGGCATTGAATACTCATTTAACTCATTAATAAATTATTTGCGGATGATTCACTGTTAATTTCAAGTTTATCGCAACAAGGAAATTCTCATATCAGAACTATGCAAGCAAATCTAAGCCAAACGAGCAATTTTCTTATACAATTCCTGAATTGTATTTCAAAAGGCGTCCCACAGAAATGACAGTTTTTTCAATTTGGGAGATTTGGCTATAAGTGCAATGTCGAACAGGTTAATTGCTTCTGATCTACCACCAAGAGCAAAAAGGTTCGTGATCCGTAAGCGAAATTTACTTATAATTAGTATTATACAAGCGAAGGTTGATATCATCGAAAATAAGCTTCCTATTACGTGGTTAGGTACTTACTTTACATTTATCTGCTTCTGTATAGCTAATTTCTTTTCTATTTGTTCGATGGGATATTGGGGTACTTCGTAAGGTGCCGAAATCTCGTTCGAGTACCCCGGACTATCCGGTCCTGAGTACCTTCCAGTTCCATATGATGGACTTTCATTGCCTGCAATACAATAAAAATAATTTAGTACATGATCTGCATTTGCGTAGTTTTATAATGTGAATTGGAAATTGGACAATTGTTAGAAGTATAAGACGTTTTGCTTATAATAGATAAACCACCTCTTTCAAATAAATAACATTAGTTTTAACACTGACATAAGTCTGCCAAGTAAAGAGTCAAAATATCGATGAAATGGTTATGGACACAAACGATCAAATTATAATAGAAATGAAAAACCTAAAAAAACAGCAACGCCAAAGTTTGGACGTGATTACGGAACTTAAAAGGAAACATGAAAATTTAGAAGCAAAATTGAGAAAGTATTTGATGGGAACATGTGACGTTATATTAACAAAAAGAGAGATTAGGTATTGTAAGAAGATTGTGAGAGTATATTAGCGAGTTACAAGAAGAATAAATAGAAGTTAAAATGATCTCCTATACTACTTGAATTCAGTAGTGAGTGTCTCCTCTCCTTACATTGTACTGGAGCCTTTTACAGGAGTTGGTGATTTGGTTTAATGAAACACTGTACTTCTTTAAGGCCGACGTTTCGGTTGGACAGGTCTAGCCTTTATCGAGGCATCTAAATAATCAATGTTTCATCTAAACCAAGTCACCAACTCCTGTAGAAGGTTCCATTACAATCTAAGGAGACACTAACTACTGAATAAATAGAAGATATAGACGAGGAAAGCATCGTAAACAGATGAAATTACAACTAAAATGACTAATATCTAAAAGAACTAGTAAAAGAACAATCGGCTACGGAAAATTCGAAGATTTCTACATCACATCTTTACTATTAGATAAATAAATAAAAAGGGTAGTAAACGTAGAACTAATAAAGAAAACCACAAGTTTCATTGATATGGAGATAGCTTATCACCGCATAAAAACGGAAGATTTGTGGAGAGTTCTAAGGAAAAAGAATATTGAAGAAGAGCTTATCATCTGCATTAAAAGCATCATACATTATGTAGTACTTACAATTTAAAAATCAGAAAGTTTTAAAAATACAATAGGCCTGAAAGAAAGATGTACCTACCTATTGAGTTCAATGTTTTCCAACCTGACGAAGTGCTAAAAAGAAAGAATGAATTGAAAGTTTATCATTTGGACTAATGGGAATACCTATTGGGAACGAAAAACGTTTACAATTAGGTATAATATAAATGTCCTGAATGAAGAATTAAAAATATTATAAAACAAAGATAAATGCCGATAAATCAAAAACAATGATAATTAGAAATACAGGCAGTCGCCCCCCCCCCCCCCTGAGAAAAAGAAAAAAGTGATTAAAAATAAAAATAATTTTTTACGAAATCTTGAAAAAACGCCAGAGCCACGAACCCCCAATACTATACTTGCCCCCCCTGGGAAAATGTTCTGGCGGCGCCCTTGATAGAATAGCAACACTACTAACATTCGGAAGTGAGTCATGGACAAAAATCGAAACTTGAGAGTATTGAGATTCGATTTTTAGGAAAAGTTGAACAAAAAACAAGAGGAGACAGAATTCGGAGTAAGACCTTCAGAAACTAGCTAAAAATACTACTTAGGGATGGCTAGGACACAGAAAGAATGGAGGATAGCAAGCTAGTAAAACAGGCAAAAAAGTGAGCACGGTCCCAAAAGTACCGTAAAGGTGAAGCAAGGAATGCTGTTGAAATTCGAGGAATTGTTTAGAGAAATTTTGCAATTAATTCAAGATAGAACAACTTCACGTCACTCTTCAACATAAAATTGCTTTACATTTAAATAATTAGATCAACTGCCATTTCTACGTTTATCTAAAATTTTGTAGGTAATTAAGCAAACGAAAATCGCTTTTCGTAGAAACCTCCCCGTTTTTTTCCACAGAAATTCTGTAGATAAAATGGCATTTTTTTAAATTTTTTTTTTAAATTTTGGATTTTCTCTTTATGTGTACGTGATTTCGTACAAATACAAATCGGTAATTTTTTATCTTATTACACAAATTAGACCAACGATTAAATGCAAATTAATCCATATCTCTATCTCCTTAATTAAAAATTAAAGTATTAATTGGTTATATAAACAAGTATAAATATTTCAGTATCAGTTAGTTATACCATTGAATAAAGAAGTAGTCTTTCACTCAACGGTTATACCAAAGAGCAATTATTATTATGGTCTTTGGTTATACTATTAGTCATTACTCATTATTAACATTAAATTCCTCGTTTCCAAAACATAAAACGGTCAAGGCACACGTTTTTATTTTTTGATACCTACTTAAAGGTGAAGGTAAAGGGTAAGAATTAAAGGGCGAATTTTTCAAAACTGAAAATAAGTAGTTTTCTATTTGACCGAATTTGTAACAATGCCTTACATATTATTTCAAGGCTAAGTATATTCAAATAGTTAAAAAGGCGAATGTTCCTATAAACATGGAAGGCGTAGGCGGATGCTGCATTTTGAATGCTGCGCCGTAGTTTAGCAATTATCCAAAACATTTTCGGTAAGTGGAATTTTGTAACTACTTTAACGCCGAAACTTTTACTTCCCGAGTTCAAAGTAAAAGGGAAGTATCAGTATGTATTGTATTAGTGTTCCAAAAAAAAATTAACCTATGCAAATTTTTACATATCTTTGCGTTTCTGAATACGTAGATTCAAAAAATGGAAAAAAAATTTCCGTCTGTCGTCTGTAGTCCGTCCGTACAACACATTCCTTGCAACGCTCTAAACTCAGAAACTATTATATATTGTGCTATACTTATTTTTTGAAAAACGCGTTAAAAAATCATTTTTAAAAAATGACTGCAACGCTCTATACTCAGAAACTATTAAAGTTACCGAAATGCGGTTTTCGCCAATCGATTGCATTAGGGCCAAGGGCGAAAATGCTAATATTACCTTTGATAAGGTCACTTCCGGTATAAGCTAAAATGGCGGCACTAATTTTTGTTATAAGATAAAGTTGCAGTTTTTTTGCGTAGTTTAAGAGTATTTTTTTCTGAATTCAGCAATATATATTGTGCTACATTTATTTTTTGAAAAAAGTGTTAATACGAGGGAAGTCTCGGGGCAACTTGCCAGAATTTTTGTAATGATAAAAAACGAATTTCCTATTCACCATTTCATTTTTTGAGAACCCCAAACAAAATACATATTATAAAAAATAATTTTCATTTATCTTGGTCGATATGTATGCGGGTCAATTATATTATATGAGCGCTAATTAGATAACATTTACCTTAAATGTATATATGTATAATACACATGTAATTCGCTTTTTTTAGCAATTTCTTATTTACAGATCCACTAACCTTGCCCAATCAATATTATGCATTCTGGAAACAAATATTAAAATTGTCTTTGACCCAATCAAATAGTAATTTTCTTAAATCAAAACCGTATTATTCCATATGACTTAGAAATAGATTTCTTGGACTGCTTGATTCATTGGAACAATACAAACGGAGAGTTGTGTCAAATTTGTATGGATTACGCACATGGTTGATACAAGGATACAATAGTATACTCTGGTCAAAATCTTGCCGCAAGTTGCTCAGAATTTTTGGAATGATAAATCGACACTTTGCAACTCTCGTTGAATCGTGGGTTTTCTTGCACACATCTTAGATTTCAATCGCCTCACACACTTGAAAAATACAGAAACACAAGGACATCTGCAGCACAATAAATAGTAGTACCACCCTGTTGAAAGAACAGCTGGTTCTCTTGAAGAATTTTGTGTTGGCAATTGTGATTAAAGTCGACATCATTTGCTAAAAGCTATAAAAGTTTCGCTATTTCGGTGCCCGTTGATTAAACGTTAATTCGACGTTGGCTTTGTGTACGAGTTTCTCCAATAAAAATACATAAAAGAACTTACATAAGAAAAACTAGTCACTTCAACTCCGTTGCGGTAAGGTGGTTCTTGCTGACGTTTTTGTTGGTTACACACATTTATTTGTTTGGGCATAACTTGGGCAAAATAATGACCTATGTTATTTCTTCGAACTGGCTCATGGAGGCCCCCACTGTAGAAATTCGGCTCGTGGATTAACCGGGACTGTGGAAAACGAAACTATTGGGGAAAACTGGGGCAAAATTATGCAATAGTTTTCGTTTCGAAATTCCGACATGGGAGTGCCAAATACACGCACATCAATAACATAGTAATCTCTGTACATTTTGAATAGGCACCTATATTAAATTTGGCGAGTCAAACACTGAGACTGTTGCCTATTATTACCATAACTCAGGACTCAGGTAACGCTGCGAATAAATTTGGAGGGAAATTCGATACAAATACCATATTTCTAAAAGGTACACGGTAATACCAGATGCTTGTCAGGAAGAATACCTCAACTGGTAATAAAACCAACTGGATGGAAATAGATAAGGAAGTATTTACAAAAAATTGATTAGTAATTTTTAGACATTTATAATTAAATAAGTTAATTGTTTTTCGTTGATACTAAATTAAGGTTCATTTCTTCATCTATTATATTAGGTATGTAGTTCCATTACATAAAAAAGAGACTGATTATAGGTAACGTGTTGGTAAGTGCCTAAGTGGAAAATACATGAAACGAATTCCACGTTGTTTTTCCATATAAAATGGAAAATTCACAATTTTGCAAAAATACAGTCGATATTTAATCAAATATCACAATATCCATCCGTGACGGTAACACGGATAACGCTGAATAATTGTCGATGGACACCAAGTGAAACTATGATAAGATGATTATGCTGTTTATGTATAACTGCCGTGAGTACTTCGTTTCAGTTCTATAACAGTATTGTACCACAAATCGCCATAGAATCGATTTTCAAAAATTTCAAAAATTAGAGGTTGCAGATCATAGTAGATGGCAACTAGCGGGAAACCACTTTTGAAATCAACATATTAAGCATTTATTGACAATGATACGAAGTCATGTTTTATTAATCCCGATAAGTAAAAAATTCCGCTCTTATTATCACCATTTCACTAAGTATTACTGATAAGTCAGTTGTATCATAACAAAACAGTTTAATATTGGTCAATACACTCGCAACGTGATTAATGAGAAAAATGGTATAGTAACGAAATGGTGGCGGTGTCAAAAAATTGCAAAATTATGAATTTGGAAACAGACAAACGCGAGGTTCACATGAACACTTGCGCAAAAAATGTCTAACAGGATTTCAAAAAAATTCACGAGCAGATGAGACAATAACGTTCAAACTTACCAAAAAGTGCCACGGTCCATCTACGAGATATTTTTCCCTGCTTAGACATCACACCACTACTGAATACATTTAAACATTGACAATACTTTTCTATGTAATGTTATCTATAACTTTCTATAAGGTCAAAGTTGGAATGTCGCCGTACTTTCACACTACGTGCATTAATGAATAATATGTTCCATTATTAGCATAACCAATTGATCGAAATCAAGTATGGTATATATACCGCACATCCCGTTATCGACTAAAAACGATAATATGTGGAATTATGTAAGACACTACTGTAACAAAGTCTAATTTTAGAAAGGAATCAACTTAATTTTTTCATGCTTAAATATCTTTCTTGCATATATGTGCATTTTGTAAAGTAAGTCAAGGTACATATATGCAAAATGGAAAATCTTCATAATTAGTTCACCTTAATACGTATGACTTACATAAACGAAATAAAAAAAAGAATGAATAACAAAAGTGACAACAATAATTAAATAAATTATAAAGTCAAATTTGTTACGAAGTACTACTTATGGGAAAGAAAAGACTACACAGCTATTACCACTAATTAAATTTCAGCATTAAGTAAATTACGTAATAAAACGTCGTTATAGTTCAAGTTTTTTTGATTTTATTATTTTTCACATATACTGCGTATTGGTTTTTTAGTTTCAAGGACAAAAGTAATCTATAAGATGAAAACACAATAATTTTTCACGCAGGATTTTTGCATTTTTGTCTTGTATACTATCACCCACAATTTATGTTATTGATTGATAGTAAGTGGGAACTTAGTAGAAAAATGAATTGGTATTATTTTACTGTGCATGTAAAAGTATGGCCACCCTTCACAAACTTATCAATATATTTTATACCAGAAAGCTTCTGAGCGTTTAGGGCGATAGTATAATCCAAAATTGTGGTTGCTTCAACAGCTAATAAACACGACTTTCTTAGCAATCATAAGGATTACTGTAACGAGATTCCAAAACTAAAGATGAATGAATGAATTCAGGATTTTGTGTTATGATCCAATTTGTCAGAAATTAATTTTTTTTAAAATAATCTCACTGTTTCGTGCGACAATGATCATGAGTATATTTTTATAAAGTCAGACTATTTTTTTTTGTTTTTTTCTTTTTCTTTTTCTTTTTTTTCGTCCATTTTCACTTGCAGTCATTAAGTTCTCCATAATTTTATTCATTTTATTCATTTCCCTTTTCCTTGGCCCTTCAGGTTTTCTTGGGTCCCTCAATGCGAGGCCCCCTTTAATTTTAATGTGTTCGTTATTATCAACTTGATCATTTTTTCATCCACATCTATTTAACTTAAGTTTGTTAACGTCCTAATTATAATCTAAATGTAAGAATTTATATAATATATTGAAATCTTCGATTTAATCAACTTGAGAATGGGAACAGTGCTTCCCGAAACATGTCGTTAATATCATAAGCATAACCGTAGAATTTTATTCATTCCAATAAATTACAAATAACTAAGGAGAGGTTGACAGTTTTTACTTCTCTTTACATAATAATAATATATGTTATAATTATATCAGCATGTACATTGTACACGTCTAGCACAAACAGAATACAAACACAGACACTATCAGGTAGCTAAGATAATACACCAAAAACTCGCCACAAAACATAACCTTTCTACTGATAACACACCCTATTACAAATATACACCGCAAGTTGTACTTGAAAACACTACACACAAACTTTATTGGGATAGGACACTACTCACAGATAAAACTGTATATAAATAAAAAATAATAATAGGCCAGATATAACACTTATAGATAAAACACAAAAAATCATATACACAATAGATATTGCCGTTCCCAACACAAACAATTTAGACAATACACACGCAGGCAGAGAAACACCGCAAATACACTGATATAGCTCAGGAATTTAAAGCGCAATGGAGAATGGGAACTGCTCTTACAGTACCCATTGTTCTTAGTGCAACCGGAGTTATACCAAAAACAATACATCACAGTAACTGTAACTATGGCTGAATTAATGAACTATCCGCTTATGAAAAAAGGGAATAAAAAGAGGCATTTGATCAATTGGAATTATTTTTAATAAATGTACATACAGGGTGGTCCAACGAAAAGGTAACAGACGGGTTTCTGGGTAGAAAAATTTTTTTTTTTTAGAAATGCGTAGGGTAGGTAACTTTTGTCATAATTTTCAACCTGAAATGATTTCATCCCTCAGCGCTGTTAGAACAACCCCTAAAATTTAAATAGGGATGACGGAGGAAGTGGAAGTTGCAAAAATAGAAAATGAAGTAAGAGTTTGAGGCATTTCAAAACTAAAAAAAGCGCGGAAAAGTCAATTATTTTTTTTAGAGAGCTTTGCTGTTCAACCACGTGTATCACAATAAAATACATATTATTAGTTTTTACTATGTTGTTATATGTATATTAACCAAACAAGTGGTAAAAGTTTTGATATTAGGCGTAAGGAATTCAAATGAGATGTTTTTAAAACTTTTGGAAGTTTACTTTATTGATTCGCTATTGCTCCGTCCAATTTGGTACAGAGGTGTGAAAACATACCTTTGACATATTTCATGTGATACAGTGACTTCCGCTTTGAGACCTCCCACCAACATTACATTACGCGAGAAACTTCATCCAGTGGAACTTCCATTTCCAAAATCGCGCGGTTAAAAATAAAATTGTTTAATTTTTATATACTTTAGATCAGCGTTTCCCAAAGTGTGGGTCGCGAGTCGCGACCCGGCACCGGGCCGTAGAAAAATTTTGCCGGGTCACGAAAAAAAATGGTAAAAACACAAAAAAAATTAGTACCTAAGTATTAGTTTTTTTACATCAGTTATACGTTATACACTAAGAATAGTAGAAAAGTGTGCATTTGCACTCTTTCACGTAGCTTTATCGCTCGCGTCCGCGCGTTGTGCTGCTAACATTGTTAGTTTACTTCATTTAAATCCATAGCAGGTCAGATACCACAAAGGGGGTAAATAGTAATAGTAAATAGTAACCAAAAAACAGAAAAACTTAACCATCTTCATTTTCCATCAAGTTTGACTTTATTTCATTAAATTTCATCGTCTAAGGGGAGGTTTAGAGTTGTTTTATTTATTACTTCATTTACTAGTTTTAAATGAATATAATTTTTTAATTACTTTTATTTTTCTTATATAATTATTTTAAAATTTTTGTGTATGAAATAAAACAAACAATTAACTAGATTTTTAATTAAAAAATAAAATTTGTTTTGTAAAGAAGTGGGGTTTTTTCATAAGATGGGTCGCCAAAAATTTTAAAACCTCGTACCGGGTCGCGGTCAAAAAAGTTTGGGAAACGCTGCTTTAGATTATTTGAATAATTTAATAATTGAGCATCATTCATTGAGTCGGAAAATATTTCGAGCTCACTTAAAAGATAAAATATCATTTCCTATAGTAGTTCATTATTCTAGAAACAAAACAAATAAGTCGTTGTATGTTATCATGTATGAAGTACGAACTTCTTAAGTTATTTAGTTACTTATAATTATAAACAAATGTATTAATAACTATTTACTATTTACTTCCTTCACTTCACCAATTTAAAATTTTTGACAGCTTTTGTACTTTTTCATCAATTTCTTTAATAATTTAATGGAAACACGATTTTGGTAAATGTGTGAACGTATAACAATGCCTTTTTTTGTAAAAAAATTTAATTTCATAAAATAAATTGGTTATGTACCTACCCTTAAATTTTGTTCATTTTCTTTAAAATAAAACGATTTTTTTACAATTGGTACTGTAAATGTATATCTATAAATTTGAATTAGGCAAACATATGTCGCAACTCGCAACGTATTAATAAGAGGAGAAAAGATTTGGACAGATCCCAAAAATGTTTATATGTAATTGTAATTATTTTAACACTAAACAATGGAGCATTTAAACTAAACTATATAAACACTTAATATTTATTGGTAATTATAAATGCCAAAAACGTTTCAATGATTTGTGTGCAATAATGTATCCAGGAACATATGACTTACATTTAAAATTGATCAATTTCAAGAGATAAACTATATGTGGGAGGCCTTCCTAGTCATAAAAATATATACAGCATCCTTAAAAAACATCTTTTTATAAATATTTTGCAATATGATAGATCGTATGCAGATTTACGTAAAAATCTACAGTTTTAACAAGAGCGATGTCGTAATATGTGAACTTACCTGTATGAACACAACAAAACAAAATAGCTTGACATAAATAGTGATTTACCCGTAGGTAAGCTAAATGTTTCAATGTTATATTTACAAAAGTCTCACTTCTTAGCCATATCAAATCCAAGATCTTTTTAAATAAAGCTGTAGTCTATAATTCAAAAAATCTTCTATTTCTTTGTACAAATAGAAAAAACCTTGCACGGGTTTACATAAATTTAATAAAAATTCCAGTTCAAAAGATATGGCTGCTGTAATACTATTTGTAACTTTCTGACGATTTAAATAAGTCGTTTTGACAATCCCTGGACAAAATGTAATTTCAAACTACGCAGACGTCAACCACTCTGTCAGATTTTGGGACTGCTTGGAGACTAGATGAAAGGCAACATAATTAAAGCTTTAAGGACAACATCAGAAAAACAATGAAGTCTCAGTTTTTCTGAGCAATTCTTTTACATTTCATTCGTTACGTACCTACATAACAAGAACAAAAATCGTTGTTTATTTCGACAGGATTGTTTAACATTGAACAATAGAAATACATTCCAACGGGAAACAAGATGAGAAATGCAAATAAGCAAAGTAGGCCATTGGAAGAAAAAAAGTTTGCGTTTAATATTTACGTATGATAGCGTTAAGGCTTGTAGAAGTCAACACTCGCCCAAAAATATATGCCAAAAATGTTTGTTTATAATTTTACTTTCCTTTCCTTTCAACAATTGAGGTTATCCAAAATGACCACATGGCGAATCTTGCGTAATTATTTGGCTTTGAAGCTTTGAATCATTTTTTCAGACGAAGCCCATTTTCATTTGTCTGGACACGTCAACAAGCAAAATTGCCGGATTTGGGCTTCTGAAAATCCAAGACCGATTGTTGGGACACCTTTGCATACTCAACGTGTCACTGTATGGCGTGCTATCTGGTCTGGAGGCGTGATTATTATTATTGATGATATGGATATCACTGACATGTGGTTTCGACGGTGTCACAAGTCACACAGCCACCGAAACAATTAAATTATTGCAAACCAAATTTCTTGATCGCATTACTTCAAGAAATTTAGCTGTTAATTGGTCGGCCCGATCATGTGATTTAACACCACTGGATTATTTTTTGTGGGGCTATGTTAAAGACAGAGTCTATACGGAGCCAATAAAATCGATTGCACCCTTAAAACTCAATATCCGTGACGTGATTAACAAAATAAACCAGCCAGTTTGCCAACAACTTGATGAAAAAATCGACACTTGTAAGCGAGGTCGTGGTGGACATTTGTTAGATATTATGTTTCATTTATAATTGCCAAACCTTACTCTTTCTAATATAATAACAATTTGATTCATTTTCATCTAAATTCTTTGTTTTATTTTGTTTTAAAAATAAACTTTTTGTTGGTAAACAATAATTCATCATTACTCACAGACCACCCACAACAAATATAAATAATATGAAAGAGACATTTTCCATTTCACGATTAAACCTTAAAACGACATGGAAAGGTCGGAGTTAATAATGGTTCAAGTCATGGTTCGTAGGTATGTATTTATTACAAGATAGCATGCTTTCAACTCAATAAAATGAAAACGCGTTTCAGTGAAACGAAATGGAAAACATATTGTGCTTTAATTTACCTCTACTGAAAAAAGAATTTAGGCGTAGGTAGCAGAGAGAATGTGCTCCTTCATCGTGATCTTCTGAGGGTGCCGTAAGAAGAACACCACGCGAACACATTTTTCGTGTCTTCGAATTTCTATTGAATGTTTTATTGCCACAATTTTTATAGGGATAAAATACTTTTTTACGTGCACGCTTTTCAAACTTCGACGAACAACTACGGGTACGCCAGGCCGTGCTGGCACATTTACAAATCGTAAAACAAAGACAAAAGTATAAATCCTTTATATTATTTACATAGTAGCATGATAATAAACTTATAATGAGTAAGTATAGGAAAATTCTAACTTTTTCTAAAGATAGATAAATGTACTAAACACTTGGCAAACTGCAGTTAATAGTGTTAAAAAAAATTAAAAATAAGTTTCCACCTAAATACGTTTCATATGTTCTCTCACATATGTTTCAATTAAAATGATGTCCTTCAAACTAATTTAATTTTAACTTGTCAAGAACGCGAAACTCATTATTTCTATTTGCACATCTCATGAAAGGCAAATATTTCCACTCCAACTGTAGAGTAAACAATTTAATCACTTCACTTTCACATGCGGCTGGAAATATTTATATATATAGAATATTAATCATTGGGATTTGTTTTACGCACAACGCACCAAAAGGAAGAAAATCTGTAACAAAGGAAATCCAAAATGTTTAAAATATCCATGGATAACCTGCAACCGCCATTAAAAAGAATAAAATGTATAATAGGAGTTTTAACCAATTAATTAGGCATTTCAGTGCTGAAACGTGAATACATACTAATCTTTGACTGCTTAGTTTTTTTTTTATTAAATTTTTCTTACTATTTGAATAATTAAATTACGTACCTACTAGAAAAAATCATATTTAGGTATAGTTTATTTTATCTATGCTTACACTTGGTCACTCCACTAAAACGTATAAATAGTTCAATAATATAAATAAAACAGTGTCGAAATGTGTTGGGCTTTTTTTAACATTCTAGTAGAATTACTTGCTATTATTAGAACATAACGTATAAGAATAATATTTTGTACTTATCGCGTACGTTCCTAATTACTAAAATCTTACTGTAAAGAACTTGCTGTACGTTTATCATTTAATAGTGAACATTTTGTGTAATTACACTTTCCTGTGTTTTATTATACATATAAATAAATATTGTTTGATGAAGAAAAAGAAATAGTAGTCATCAAATAAACATTCTAAAATAAATTTCAAAACCTTCCCGAAAGATTCTATGGTTAAATTAATATACTTTCGTGTTAATTTGCAAACCAATAAATGTGCATGTGTATCCCATTCAAAAATTAAAAAAAAACCTTGTATTGCACAATATTTAGAACAGCTTTATAGTACAACTTAAGTCGATATTTTTTTTATTTTTTAATTAATTCGATATCTCCATGAGGCACAATTATCGGCATTGCATCGTATCCCGTAATGAAGCTTAAACAATATAGTGTGTCCAGTTCAAAAGTGGCCTCTACATTACATGTGGATATTCGAAAAAGTCAGAAATACAACGTTGACTACTGAAAAAAGGAGTGGTCACTTTACATTTTCAAATATCTACTGCGTTAAAAAGATGCAGCTGTAACACTAAAACAATGCATTTTTTTTTAAAACTGTACCTACTCACTGATTATGAGATACGAGTAGTATAAATAAACAATATTTTCAGAAATGCAAAAATTAATTTTAAAAAAACTCAATACCTTCTAAATTTCACGTACTAATATCAAACTTTTATACAGGGTACATCACGGAACCCGTTCATTAGAAGTTTCTGGGGTCCCTTACTACTTATGAAGTTGAAACTTTCAGGTTAAGGATAACCCATAGCCTTCTTTTGTTCTAAAACATTGTCGATGTTGTACAACTTCCGAAAGGACCGCAAATCGCTATTCATCTTCTTATTTTAAATGGAACACTCTGTATATTATTCCATTTTTGGATTATACAATCGATTCTGCGTTACACTGTATTAGATTATCCTATATCTTCAACTGTTTTTGAGATATGATTTTTTTTTTAATTTGCGTTTTGCGGAGAGATGTTTAATTCCTCTTCTTTGAATGCAAAACATTTATAGTTTACAAACACCAAGTAAAACCATAAGGGTTCACAAAATATATTTGCAAACCTATCACAGATTATACAGGGCGTTCAAAATTAGTGGCAAAGTTAAAAAACTTCAAACACCAAAAAGTCATTTTTTTCAAATCGAACACCCCGAATATGTTTACATATTTGGAGGGCGATTTAATTTACGCATCGATAAACTATAGGTATCCTTATACTTATCTTTAGCGGTTTTGTAGTTATTAACGCTTTTTATCTAATATTGATGAAAAAAAAATGATTTGATTGAATTTCCAAAAACCAAAATTATATGTATTTAAAAAATAGTTCATATAAAATTCGTTCAAAAGATAAAAAATGTAGGTACACGATTTTTGAGGTGCATATGTACTTTTGTATATTTCGATTGATTAAATCTATATGTTTATTAAATACAACGAACTGACAAAATAGTGCGAAAGGACAAAAAAATGTGTATTTCTTATATGCCAATTTATTATAAATATTTTGAATTTTTACGTCTTGATTATTATAAAATGTTTTGAAAACTTCTTACACTTTCTCATTAATACTGTGATTAATATTAAAATTCCGGCAAATCAAATTCTATACGTATCATTTTTATATAACATTTTACTACATGGTCAACCTTTATATTTATACAATCTATTAGTAAAGCGCTCCCATGTCCTTTGAACATAACACGTTTTTTTTATTTTGTTTTTTATTTTATTTTTTTTATTTTATTTATTACTATGATTACTATTATGATTATTTATTAGTATTACATATTATTTACGATGTTTACTTGTTTTTTTAGTATTGCAGCATAATTTATAGTTTTATAGAATTTTGTATTAGTTTCCTTACCCCTTTGTTCTATGTTCAATAAATTATTATTATTATTATTATCTGTCAATTTTGTGGTACTTATAATTTGATAAATACTGTGAAAGGTGTACCTATTACGTTTCAATATTTGAATGAAATTGGAACTTTCATCAGTCTGAGTTATTTACAAAGTAATTTGTAGATTTTAAGTATGTCGACAGTAGACTTAGACTTGAAGAAAAATAAATATTTCTCTTACCAATTGTGGTAAACAATAATCTTGGTTAACGTTCCAGTTGATGAAGGTTTTCTGTTACTTCATTAGATATTGTTTGTGTTTGGAACTGAACCATTTTCGGTAAACTAAATTTAGAACTTACCTATGATCCGCGTTCGAGATCCTTTTATTAAAATATTCTTTATAAATGAGAAATACCGCCTGAAGTCATTATTAAGGGGATAAGGTGCCTTTAAAGAATGAAAATCTTAGGTTATTTTACATTATTTTACATGGATCCCGTTGTTTATACGTAATTTATATTATGTAGTAATATTAATTCCAGTATAATTGGCTGTTGATGATTAATTGCTACGCATAAATAATTCATATGACCAATTACTTATGATTATTAGAAACCTTGGAAAATGTGAAGATTTATCTACTTTAATGCGGCAGAAGTATTCATCATATTTTGCTTAAGATCCTTGGTAACTTGCAACAAGAATTAGCACGGAAATTAAAATCTACTTAACGTTGAGTAGGCTTAACTTTTACGATGCAAATGAGCATAAAACCATCATCAAGGTACTGACACGATGCAATTACTGTAAAATTCGAGGTAAAATTGTAGAAAAACTACTTTCACGTTGATTTATCTTCCGGTGTCTTCCCCAATGAAAAATCAAATTTAGCTGGAACGAAAATCATAATTCACATTCGGAGGTACAATATGAGTATATGACGACCGAAAATACTACCACCAAAGATACCAAATAAACATTCATACTGAACTCATATTCAAAACACATTACTCTCCATCTGATGAGCTCAAGTATTTCAGTTCGGAAAGT
Organism: Pyrocoelia pectoralis; assembly: GCA_036250285.1. Taxonomy (NCBI): domain Eukaryota; kingdom Metazoa; phylum Arthropoda; class Insecta; order Coleoptera; family Lampyridae; genus Pyrocoelia; species Pyrocoelia pectoralis. The sequence goes on along the minus strand of CM070075.1, from coordinate 74,213,091 downwards.
CTTATAATTTCAAATAATGTTCACGGAACCTTTCATTTTTTACATCGTCATACGTACAGAGCTAGTAAAGTTTAAAAACCTTTCGTTATTACCTGAATGTAACCCCCTGAAACGTTGTAAGAGTGTCAGAATGTAGACAGCGCTGACTGCTGTATAATACCATTATAATGTATTTATAATAATTATTAATCTTTTCATAGCAACGCTCTGCTGAAAATTTTCAACGCGACTCCAAATTTGAATCTTTGAGTACAAAATACCATAAAAGATTTTAATTGAAACGCCAATAATCATAATATAATAATAATAATAATAATAATAATAATAATAATAATAATGCTTTATTTGGTTAACAAGGATACTCATTTGTTGGACAGACCATAGATGGACAGAGTTGTAATGCGTTTCAATATTTACGGTAATTACGTAGGTAAGTAAGAATATTGAAATATTTGCGTAAATAATTTTGCCAAAATTAAAGGCTAATGTGACAAATAATCATCTAAATAAACTAAATCGAATATAAATATTTAACATTGTTATTGAAAGATACTGACGCAACTTGGATAATATTTTGTTTTTTTAATAAAACTAAATATAGTCGGGGTCAGATCTCCCCACTCCACTCCCACGTATAAGTACAGCTCTTACAATTCAAATAGCCTTAATCACCTTTTTTCATGTGCATGGTCCCCTTAAAAAGTCAAGGTATTCAGTGCCGGATTTAAGCACAGGCAACATAGGCAGTTGCCTATGGGTCGCCATCACAAGGGGGCCGCCACCACACCACAAAAAAAAATAAAATTAAATCAATAAAGGCTCAGTAGAAACAAAAAAATACTGAGTTTTGTTACAAATAGTTAGACGAAAAACTTATTTTTATCTTTGAGAGGGAAAAGTTAACATTTAACTAGTTGAAATCCCTGGATTACAAAACGAACTTCGAATACCGCAGTAACGAAAGTATAAAAAAAATCTGGCCTTATCAAAAAGACAAAATTTGATCATTTCGACTTTAAAGTCGAATATTTCGAAAAGTATTTGAGATATCGAAAAATTGGGACCGGATCTTTGATTCCTCGTTGAAAATCTGCGAGATCAAGCAGCACGAAATATGAACACAAATGGCGCCTTTCGCGCATTCTACCGCGCCGCGCTAGGCCAATAGCAACAGCGGAAAATGGCGTGCCACACGGCGCGCGAATAATTTTTGCCATTAAAAGAGCAGGACTTTTTCCATTGAGAAAGCGAGTGAGACGCGTTTATGAAGCTATAGAGCGGCGTCTCGCTCTCTCTATGGAAAATTTCACGCCGTCCGCCGCCGCCGCGCCACCCGCCCAAGTTGTTTTCTAGTTTAATTTTGAATAAATTTTGTGTTAGCCGACTTATTTAGTTGCTGTTGCTTTCTTCTTTACCTTGACCTTAATAGAAACTTTCAACAGTTAACCACAAACGATTTGAGGGCCTCCACCACATGCTCTGCCTATGGGCCGCCGAAGTCTAAATCCGGCGCTGAAGGTATTATATTTATAATTCCTTTGGTAGAGAACGTGGCGCACAATAGCTTAAAATAATTTATTTCCCGATGCATCACTCGTCCATCTTCAGGAATGATTAACCACGTTTCGAGACTGGTTCTTGGGTTACGACAGCAATCGGCCTTCTTGGATGGTGTTTATCCAAATTCACCCGAAATTAAATTCTTTAGACACACAAACGGTCATTGCCTTCCCAAATTATTTTGTCTCGTTTCTGTAGATGAAATGAGGTGTTTCATACGTTTTTGGTATAAGTAATTAAATTATATTTTGAGTTATTCATTGAAACAGTTCAGCAATGTTTATATATAGCTACGTTAATAATAATTATAGTGATAATCAGTGCCGCAACTAGGGTCGGTGGCACCCGGGGCAGACATGGATTTTGGCGCCCCCCTACCTAAGTAGTTTGTATATTGTATTTAATGCTATTTTCAAAGAAAGTTTCATTTTGTGAATAGTTTGCAAGCTTAGGAAACGATTGGGTAACAAAAACAAAATATTTTGTGATATTATGGGCGGCAACCCATCGGATTTAACGTTTTAACGAACGAAGAGTTCCGATTTAATTTGCTTTAACCTTTACCGTTGGTTGAAGAATCAAAGAATGTTTCTTCAGTCAACGCCTCTACTCAATCTTGTTTATCTGTGCTTTAACTCAATGGTAGTATTTTATTTATTGCATTTAATGACCCTGTTTATGGCAAACCCTTAGATTTTACGTTCCAGAATTCCCGAATCCCGAGAAAATAAAATTATTACCTTCCCGCCTAAGATCAGGAAATATCAACGACCTCTGAGATGATTAGGTGTCATTGGTAGGTACTCGACTTGAAAATTGTATAATACAATAAATAAAATAGTAATGTCTTATTTCATTAATATATGTACCAGCATTAATTGAAATTTAACTTTACGGTATCGATTTTTGTTTTACTATTTGGCGCCCTCCAGAGTTTAGCACCCGGGGCATGTGCCCCACGTGCCCCCCCCCCCCCCCCCCCTAGTTGCGGCACTGGTGATAATACTATTTATCAGAACGTTTACGGATGTTTCCATTGTACAGCAATAGGAAATTAGGTAATGTCGCTGTATTACCGCACCGTGTGTAATAATGAGTGTTTTCCCATTTAGACAAAACACTTAATAATTGAGTAACTTTTGATATTATTCTGCGTCAATAACTAACTCCTTACCTTTCATAATCTCTTAGGAATGGAGGTGATGGTATAGATGGAAGGTTTTTGTTCGCTTTTTTATATTTGAATTGCAGTGTTTTGTATAAAGCTTTTGGTTTGAATCAAATAATAAGTCTCTTGACACCGAATTGATAAATTATTCAATGAATAAAATTAAGAAATATTGCTATAATGACGATGTACCTTAGAATATAAAAAAACAAATCTAAGCGATGTACCTACTTATAAGTTTTGAGTGTTTGAATAACTATATTTGCTTTAAATTAATTCAAACGAATTGTTATACATTTTTTTGTTTCATTCAAGAAATACAATTAAATAGAAAAGAAATGTAATAAAAAATAATTAAAACTGATCCACCGATGACGATTTTCTGAAATCGTCTACTCCATTGCAATACTTTAAAAAATACAGTTCTTCTCTCACGAGAAGCAGAAAATACATTCTGCCTACGCTAGAAGTTAATGTCTTCTGCAATAATACAAAATTTTTCAAACACTAAGTAGGTACGCTTTCTAAGCCGCTAAACCTTGAAAAATGTTCAAGCCCTTAAAAAGCTTGCAAATCCGAGGCGTCAAAGTCCTTTCTAAGCTTACTGCTTTGAATTTTATCAATCGAACTCTGTGAAGCCAAAGAATTAGAATTTTTCGAATAGAGCTTTAATTCCTTTTCAAAAGAAATGAAAGGCCGTTTAGTTTAATATGCCCTTTTAGCGCGTCCCATTTTAAGTAAGGTCATATTTTCAATCGATGGAGAAAGTTGTGCTAAAAGCTTTCTATTAATTATTGTAAATAAGCTATTCAACAATTTCTCACGGTAAATACCATGTGACAGGACTCTTATTTTGTGATTAATCTAATAGGTACTATTTCACTTCCTCAAGGATTTCGATTATATTTTTGAGTTTTGAGCTTGGAGAAATTAAGGCCATTTTAAAAAGCTTTGCTCGATTTCTGACCTGTGTCAAAGATTTGAAGGTTTTGGATTGACGCTCTTTTTGAAAGGACATTGCACGTCACGCTGTAACGCAGATAATCTAAATGAAATTTTGCAAATAAATCAAAAAATGCTAGTTGAACTTTATTTTCATTTCATGTCTTCGCGCAAAAAAGGTTGATTGGACGTTGTTCCTTTTTGAATTTTTGATGAGAATAAATATAAAGATTTCCTTAGCGTTGTAACTCAACGACTCTTATTTCATTTTAATTTGTGGCAACTGTTATCCTTGATGATGTCACATAGTGTCTAAACGCGTTGGGTTACAGTTCCACAAAGAGACTCCAAAGATTAGGCAACTAGGTGCACGTCCGCGTATTTTCTTATACATATATAACGCGAGGTTTAAAATACACAGCGTATTTACTGACAATGCCCAACGCTACACCTACATACTGTACATCTTTCCAGCAGTAACTTATTTGATCAGTAACTTTTTCTGGTTTGACCTTTGGTTTATTAATTATTCTGTTTTTCAATAAACATATGTATTTCCTTGTGAATTTCTAAAAGAAAACATGTTTAAAAATTGGTTTTTAATTATATCGACATATGTAAAAAAAATGTCGGCGATATAAAAACCTTTTAATTATGTAATATTGCAAAAATGGCTCTGGATTTTGGAATTGAAGTTTATAACGAAATTTTATCAAGGGAATAATCCAAAGAAGTGGTCTCGGAGGCCTAAATTATAAGAAAATGTTTCAAACAAAATTTGCTTATAATATGTACTTCAATTACCTAATGCAATAAAGCTACCCATTTTACTTTTTTTGCAATAAGTATTACGTAATAGTTTAGAAAAAAAAAGTATAACTAACATTGTAGATAAGTAAAAGTCAATTTTGGATCATATTTTCTTATTGAAATCCGCAGGGACATAATCACCCTTATTCTGGTGACCATTGAAATTGACTCAATATTGGGTATTGCTATATATTCCAATATTGGAAGCGATTTGCAATTCTGGCGACCACATTAAAATTGAAAATTGACTCAATACTTAAGTAAAAGTTGAAAAATTTGAAGGGTATCTAAGTAGTAGGTACCTGTTTTCGTTTTCCAAGGTTCAAAAACAAAAACTGAAGTAAACTAATCAAAAGAAATGTAATATGAAAATAACATTGAAATAAATCCAATGTTGGACATTTTTCCAATGGTCACCAGAATAGGGCTGATTAGGTGTTTTCTTTTTGGCCCGCCACAGGGTTAGGCAAAGTCACAATTATCACGTGATTGAAGTGCCTTGCGTCAAGCTTGCGTCATAAGACACTTCTGCATCGGGTTAATATAACACTTAAATAAAACTTTTAAAACGAATAGGGCGATTGAGAACTGAGTCAAATTATTTTTATGTGTTATTGACAGGGATGACTTAAGTCAACCATAAGGTGCAAAAAGAAAACACCTAATATATGACAGTTTCTTAAAAACAAAAGAAAAGTTCGACTCAAACGATTGAAAAAATATGTTAATTCTGACAAGATTTACACTACGTATATGATCAGTATTGCCAGTACATACATCCTGTATACAATTTCAAATTCGAAAAAGTAAAAAACACAAATTATTTGTGCTTTTACGTAGCATGAAATTTTATTCTTCCGCGTTAATAAAATTTGTATTTTTGCCAGAACTAATTTGTATTTAGACAACTTATTTCCAATGATCAAGCGATTAAATATGTAGGTAAATAAGTGCAAATGTGCCAAATGTATGTTGAAATTATGCGTGTCGTTAAAAAAGTGCACACTCACTAATATTCTAAACCGACGCGTCGGCGACGTAAAGATTCTTTTGAATTGATCAAAATAGAAACTGAAATTATTAGATACACCGATTAAAATATAAAGATTATAAATGATTTCCTGGGTGAAAAATTTACGAGTTATAATTGAGAACTTTCGTCTCCAAGTAATTTTGTCAATAAAAAAAGACAGTGAGTCATATGAAAACTACTATTTCTCAATTTTCTAACTCTACGAGTATAAACTATAAAGCGATACAATGGCGCCGGGTTTTTAAGATCTACATGGGGGCAAGGGGCAGCAGCACTACAGAAAAAGCTCATCTTTTAAAATCATAAGGAGCAACGGTGTAGGTATTTTTTAATATCAAGATAAAAAAAGTAAAAAAAAATTACTTTTTTTCATTCATTCTCTAAAATGAATGTTTTGCGAACTCTAAATAGTCCGCAAAATACATCTTTAGAGTACTAGTACGCTAAAACGTATTTATCTGTTGTTGCCATAGCAACTATGTCAAACCTAAATTTTTTGACGTTTACAACTGTTCTGTACGCGCCAAAATAAATGTTTATGAAATTAATTTGATAGTTTAGAGAATTCCTGCAAAAAAATATTGTATGCATCACGTACGCAAAATGCTCTAGCGGATTCGTCGAAGTTTTCGGACTCGGCTAACGCCTCGTCCGACAAACACGACTCATCCGCTAAAACATCATTTTGCGTACTTGATACATAAATAGCTATTATTGCAGTTTCATTTTTATTCATAGATAACAAAATTTTGGAAAAAACATCTAAACTGCATAAAATGTATTTCTTCGTTTGTAATAGAGTACGACATACGAAATATTACCATATTCTATGTTGTGAATGATGATTTAACGAAATAACTGATGTACTAACAGCGGCATCCTAGGAAAAGACTAAACAAAACATTTTTTCCGGTTAGTATCGTCAGAGACTGGTGGTATCGTGTATCGGGATCGGTCCTGATCTGATATTTCTGAAAATTTTTAAATTCTCACTTTCACGGCGTGAAACAGATAGATATAATGGACCTATTCCTAACATTTTTACGTATAAAATTAATGTGTCTCACTTTCCCAATTTTGTTCATAGTCAAGTTCAGGTGCCAGTGAAGTGCATGGGGGCCATGCCCCCACGCAATCTGCCTACATGGGGGCGCGCGCCCCGCTGCCCCCACGAAGTCGGCGCCACTGAAGCGATACACTTGGCAAATTTTTTTAAAACTATATTAATGATAATTGTGTGACACTAAGGACGTGAAAAAATGTAAAAAAATCACTTAATTGGTCTATGATTGTGTTAAAGTTGCAGAAAAAAGGTAAAACTTCCACCTTATCACCTAATTGAGTTAATTACCTACACCAATATAGGATTTAACTAATATAATATAGAATTACGTACTTAGAATGAAAATGCAATGGTTTATTGGATATTTATTTTTTACATACAGGGTGGCGCACTGAAAACGAAACAACTATTTTTGGGTAGGTAGTTAAACGCTGGGAAAGCTCCTTTACTAATCTCTTCACCTCTAAGCGTTGTTACCACAACCCCTATAGCAATAACAGCGAACTTGTTTAATGAACAGCATCAAGTAAACCGCCAGAAAGACATTTCGAGTTGGTTTTATAACTGGCTCAGTAGCGAATAAAAGACGAAACCTTCAGCGTGAATTTTTGGTGAGAAATGAAGTTGAGGTTAAAATCTGTAAGTGTTTTAGGAACACTGACATAATCATTTGTATCTATTACGCTTACGGATTTTGTACCCCATTTTTGCTCTATTCAACACAAAAATGTCGGATTTAGAAGTTCAAATGTTTAAATTGTCAACAAAAGGGAAATTTAAAAATACCTGGCAGTCAGATGGACCAAACAGGAAAATAATGAAGGCGAAAGGAAACATAGGATTAATAAAGGAAGAAATATCGCTATTACCTCTTAATTCAATAAGTAAATAACATATAAAAATATGCGAAAGTATAGTAAAGATATAAAGACCCCAACAATCTATACAGAGCTAAAGTTTGGGATGGGACCTAAGTCAAACAAATAAAAAATCAAGGCTCCACTATACATATAACAAATGGAACAATTAGGTATGGAAAACATAAAAACGAAAGAAACAACAATAGATGATCGAAAATCGTTGGCCGAGGAAAGTGTTAGAATGGGTTTCACCAATAAAAAATCAAAAAATCGTGTACTTCATGCAACAAATATACTTATTAATTACGTATGTTGTATGACAAATACTTAAAAGATTAGCAGCACCAGTAGATATACGGTTTTTTATGGCGGCTATTAAAAACTTATATTGCGATTTCTTATTATTTTTGTTCCTTATCTATGTTATACTCTCGGGTATACTTATAAAATAAAACAACAAATAGTGACGAGAGCAACCACTAATATAACCAAAAGTGCCGTCATAGATTACATCTGCACATAGTGTATGTACATACATACATATACCATATACCTACTACGAACCTAAAACTCTTTTTTTCTTTTTTCTATAAAAAACCAATTAAAATCCGCCGAATTACAGAACGAACTTCGAATACCGCATATGTGCGAAAAGTTAACAAATAACAGAAAACAATACAATTTCTATTATTTATACATATTTTTGGGCACACTTGTTGATTGTGTTTGAATCGAGTCAAAAATCAAACGTTTAAATAAAATTAAGACGTAATTTTGAAATTATAGCGTGCTTTTATAATAATAATATATATATATATATATATATAATCATAATTTAATATATATATATAATTCAATACAACCAACGTTATAACCTTATAAATTATATATATATATATATATATATATATCCCGCTATCCATCCGACGTCCTTACATTGGCGATTTGCTATACATCCGACGTCCATGTGACATACAACGTCCAATATACGGACGTCGGATGGAATTCCTTAATAATTTTTTTTTGAGCCATGTACCGCCATCTAAGTCGATTGTACAAATTTCGTATGGACGTCCGATGGCACCCATATGAAAAAATATATACGATTTTAGTTCACAAACTTTTATAAAGAGGGCGCTAAATTCGATTAGCGTATATTGTCATTATACATTCAGCTACGATGTTAAGGGAATCGGACGTCCGAAAACATGGCAACGCCGCAAACTTTATTCTACATGTTATAAAAAGTATCAACACCGATGTTTTATGAAACCGACGATTTGTACTGCGCCTTTCTTTTTAGATTGTTGGTCGTATCAATTGCAATTACCTAAATCATTTGAGGAGAAATGCGACATTAAAATTAGCTTGCCAAATATCGAATAAATAAATAATTAACTGCTGAACTATAATATCCTGGTCTAATGCCTAATACCGTTTAACAATTAAAATTAACTCGCAAATAAGTACTACCTACTAACCAATATTATTTCTTTGCGGAACTGTAAAAAAAAACATGCCTGAACCCAATTATACCTACTCTTAGACACATCAAAGTTAAAATTTATTTAATGCAAATAGTTTGTTATGTTATTTTTTCCAAATATAATAATAAATTATCAGTTATAAACAAATAAATTATGTCAGAGCGGAGGCTTCCACGGCCAGATTCGGTAAAATAAAAACGATCTTCAGGCCAGGACCGTTTTCATGTTGAAAAAGTCGAGTTTTATTACTTACGTAATAAAATATAAAAACTCTTTAAATTGATAGGATCCATATTCTGGTGGTAAAGTGATATATCTCCAAATGGCTTCCGTTTTTTCAGCAACCATTGATGGACTGACTCGACGTTATCTATTTCAATGATCAATTTGTAATTTTTTGAAATTTTTACTTCGCTTCATTCATGCCCATTACTCCATTTCTACATCAACATTACACTAGACCTGATGATGACACCATATAGGTAGTCGAAACATGTCGTAAGCTTAATCAATTTATTAATTTTATCCACTTCGATTTACAATTTAAGCATAATAAATGTTATTCATGAGGGAGGATTCGTGATTATTTGGTTATTATAAAATCTCTTTCCAATGAACCAACGGGAACACACACACACACACTATACTAAACTGCACACTCTGGAACATGTGTGACTAAGACATCGCGAAAAGGAAGTGATCCTTTAGCCTCAACTTCCATGGTAAACTTGATGTCGGGATGTTGGCTATTTAAAAATGATCTTGGAATTCCAACCAAGCGTCATAACAGTGTGGTCAAATTAAGAAGGTATCATCGACATGTCTATTGTGCCACACTTTGAACTGAAGATGAAAAGATTCCAGAACGACCGATACGAAAAACGCCGCCAGAAGACGTTAGCTTCCGGCGAGAGCACAGAACGCACATCAGCGCCAGTTCGTTACACTTACCCCGCAGCTGAAAATAAATAGAAGAAAACTAATGCGACCCTTCAGAAATAGAATTCATGATGGGAACTTTGGTAAATAGAGACGTAACATCGAAGCTCACAAGAAGATCTTGGAGATTCAAGCGAAGATCGGAGATGCGTTGAATGACCGGAGTTCAGAATGTGTGATGACGTGCGGCATGTAATACGTCAAATAATTGGCCAGATACTTAGCGAGTGTCTAGGTGGGCGAGTTGATGGTGTTGATAGACCAAAAGTCATTGTTGGTGGGTTCAACATTACGGATTACCGTCTTGCTTAATATTGGTTTGATGGTGAACAAATAGGTTGCGCATGTATTTAAAATTTAACTAAAAACGACGGGGAGCCACAGCTCAATAATTATGACGAGTTGCTCGAGGAAATTTGTTACTGAACCTTACAATTTTGTCTTTTGATTAACTCAAATTTTTGGATGATCAACTTGGTCAATGCATCTTATATCGCAAACAAATAGGTTGCGTATGTATTTGAAAGAATTTTTGTTTTGCAACTTTTTCCAATAGTTTTGACCGTGAATACCTGACTTGGGAAAAAGACGAAAGGTGTGAAATTTGACTAAAAACGATGGGGAGACACAGCGAAATAATTATGACGAGTTGCTCGAGTAAATTTGTTACTCCACCATACAATTTTATCTTTTGATTAACTTAAAATTTTGGATGACATTGGATCAACTTGGTCAATGCATCTTATATCCTAAACAAATAGGTTACGCATGTATTTGAACGAATTTTTGGCTTGCAACCTTTTCCAATAATTTTAACCGTGAATACCTGACTAGGGAAAAAGACGAAAGGTGTGAAATTTGACTAAAAACGATGGGGAGACACAGCGAAATAATTATGACGAGTTGCTCGAGGAAATTTGTTACTCCACCTTATAATTTTATCTTTTGATTAACTTAAAATTTTGGATGATATTGGATCAACTTGGTCAATGCATCTTATGTCCTAAACAAATAGGTTGCGCATGTATTTGAAAGAATTTTTGCTGTGCAACCTTTTCCAATGGTTCTGACCGTGAATACCTGACTTGAGAAAAAGGCAAAATGTGTTAAATTTGACTATAAACGATGGGGAGCCACAGTGCAATAATTATGACGAGTTGCTCGAGGAAATTTGCTACTGAACCTTACAATTTTGCCTTTTGATTAACTCAAAATTTTGGATGATCAACTTGGTCAATGCATCTTATATCGTAAACAAATAGGTTGCGCATGTATTTGAAAGAATTTTTGGTGTACAACCTTTTCCAATGGTTCTGACCATGAATACCTGACTTGGGAAAAAGGCAAAATGTGTGAAATTTGACTATAAACGATGGGGAGCCACAGCGCAATAATTATGACGAGTTGCTCGAGGAAATTTGCTACTGAACCTTACAATTTTGTCTTTTGATTAAATCCAAATTTTGGATGATCAATTTGGTCAATGCATCTTAAATCGTAAACAAATAAGTTGCTCATGTATTTGAAAGAATTTTTGGTTTGCAACATTTTCCAATAGTTTTGATCGTGAATACCTGACTTGGGAAAAAGGCGAAAGGTGTGAAATTTGACTATAAACGATGGGGAGCCACAGCGCAATAATTATGACGAGTTGCTCGAGGAAAATTGCTACTGAACCTTACAATTTTGCCTTTTGATTAACTCAAAATTTTGGATGATCAGCTTGGTCAATGCATCTTATATCGTAAACAAATAAGTTGCGCATGTATTTGAAAGAATTTTTGCTTTTCCAATGCTTCTGACCATGAATACCTGACTTGGGAAAAAGGCAAAATGTGTGAAATTTGACTATAAACGATGGGGAGCCACGGCGCAATAATTATGACGAGTTGCTCAAGGAAATTTGGTACTGAACCTTACAATTTTATCTTTTGATTAACTCAAAATTTTGTATAATCAACTTGGTCAATGCATCTTATATCGTAAACAAATAGGTTGCGCATGTCTTTGAAAGAATTTTTGTTTTGCAACATTTTCCAAGAGTTTTGACCGTGAATACCTGACTTGGGAAAAAGGCGAAAGGTGTGAAATTTGACTAAAAACGATGGGGAGACACAGAGAAATAATTATGACGAGTTGCTCGAGTAAATTTGTTACTCCACCTTACAATTTTATCTTTTGATTAACTTAAAATTTTGGATGATATTGGATCAACTTGGTCAATGCATCTTATATCCTAAACAAATAGGTTACGCATGTATTTGAACGAATTTTTGGCTTGCTACCTTTTTCAATAATTTTGACCGTGAATACCTGACTAGGGAAAAAGACGAAAGGTGTGAAATTTGACTAAAAACGATGGGGAGACACAGCGAAATAATTATGACGAGTTGCTCAAGGAAATTTGGTACTGAACCTTACAATTTTGTGTTTTGATTAACTCAAAATTTTGGATAATCATCTTGGTCAATGCATCTTACAATTTTACCTTTTGACTAACTCAAAATTTTGAATGATCAACTTGGTCAATGCATCTTATATACTAAACAAATAAGTTGCGCATGTATTTGAAAGAATTTTTGCTGTGCAACGTTTTCCAATGGTTCTGACCGTGAATACCTGACTTGGGAAAAAGACGAAATGTGTGAAATTTGACTACAAACAATGGGGAGCCAAAGCGCAATAATTATGACGAGTTGCTCGAGGAAATTTGTTACTCCACCTTACAATTTTATCTTTTGATTAACTTCAAATTTTGGATGATATTGGATCAACTTGGTCAATGCATCTTATATCCTAAACTAAACAAATAGGTTGCGCATGTATTTGAAAGAATTTTTGCTGTACAACCTTTTCCAATGGTTCTGACCGTGAATACCTGACTTGGGAAAAAGACGAAATGTGTGAAATTTGACTATAAACGATGGGGAGCCACAGCGCAATAATAATGAAGAGTTGCTCGAGGAAATTTGCTACTGACCCTTACAATTTTGTCTTTTGATTAACTCAAAATTTTGGATGATCAACTTGGTCAATGCATCTTATATCGTAAACAAATAGGTTGCGCATGTATTTGAAAGAATTTTTGGTTTGCAACATTTTCCAATAGTTTTGATAGTGAATACCTGACTTGGGAAAAAGACGAAAGGTGTAAAATTTGACTATAAACGATGGGGAGCCACGGCGCAATAATAATGAAGAGTTGCTCAAGGAAATTTGTCACTGAACTTTAAAATTTTGTCTTTTGATTAACTCAAAATTTTGGATAATCAACTTGGTCAATGTATCTTATAGGTATAGTAAACAAATAGGTTGCGCATGTATTTGAAAGAATTTTTGGTTTGCAACATTTTCCAATAGTTTTGATAGTGAATACCTGACTTGGGAAAAAGACGAAAGGTGTGAAATTTGACTATAAACGATGGGGAGCCACAGTGCAATAATTATGACGAGTTGCTCAAGGAAATTTGGTACTGAACCTTACAATTTTGTCTTTTGATTAACTCAAAATTTTGTATAATCAACTTGGTCAATGCATCTTATATCGTAAACAAATAGGTTGCGCATGTATTTGAAAGAATTTTTGGTTTGCAACATTTTCCAATAGTTTTGATCGTGAATACCTGACTTGGGAGAAAGACGAAAGCAGTGAAATTTGACTATAAACGATGGGGAGCCACGGCGCAATAATAATGAAGAGTTGCTCTAGGAAATTTGTTACTGAACCTTACAATTTTGCCTTTTGATTAACTCAAAATTTTGGATCATCAACTTGGTCAATGCATCTTATATCGTAAACAAATAGGTTGCGCATGTATTTGAAAGAATTTTTGGTTTGCAACATTTTCCAATAGTTTTGATCGGGAATACCTGACTTGGGAAAAAGGCGAAAGCTGTGAAAGTTGACTATAAACGATGGGGAGCCACAGCGCAGTAATAATGAAGAGTTGCTGGAGGAAATTTGTTACTGAACTTTACAAATTTTGCCTTTTGATTAACTCAAAATTTTGGATGATCAACTTGGTCAATGCATCTTATATCGTAAACAAATAGGTTGCGCATGTATTTGAAAGAATTTTTGGTTTGCAATCTTTTCCAATAGTTTTGACCGTGAATACTTGACTTGGGAAAAAGACGAAAGCTGTGAAATTTGACTATAAACGATGGGGAGCCACGGCGCAATAACAATGAAGAGTTGCTGGAGGAAATTTGCTACTGAACCTTACAATTTTGCCTTTTGATTAACTCAAAATTTTGGATAAGCAACTTGGTCAATGCATCTTATATCGTAAACAAATAGGTTGCGCATGTATTTGAAAGAATTTTTGGTTTGCAACATTTTCCAATAGTTTTGATCGGGAATACCTGACTTGGGAAAAAGACGAAAGCTGTGAAATTTGACTATAAACGATGGGGAGCCACGGCGCAATAATAATGAAGAGTTGCTCGAGGAAATTTGGTACTGAACTTTACAATTTTGCCTTTTGATTAACTCAAAATTTTGGATGATCAACTTGGTCAATGCATCTTATATCGTAAACAAATAGGTTGCGCATGTATTTGAAAGAATTTTTGTTTTGCAATCTTTTCCAATAGTTTTGACCGTGAATACCTGACTTGGGAAAAAGGCGAAATGTGTGAAATTTGACTATAAACGATGGGGAGCCACAGTGCAATAATAATGAAGAGTTGCTGGAGGAAATTTGTTACTGAACCTTACAATTTTGTCTTTTGATTAACTCAAAATTTTGGATGATCAACTTGGTCAATGCATCTTATATCGTAAACAAATAGGTTGCGCATGTATTTGAAAGAATTTTTGGTTTGCAACATTTTCCAATAGTTTTGATCGGGAATACCTGACTTGGGAAAAAGGCGAAAGCTGTGAAAGTTGACTATAAACGATGGGGAGCCACAGCGCAGTAATAATGAAGAGTTGCTGGAGGAAATTTGTTACTGAACTTTACAATTTTGCCTTTTGATTAACTCAAAATTTTGGATGATCAACTTGGTCAATGCATCTTATATCGTAAACAAATAGGTTGCGCATGTATTTGAAAGAATTTTTGGTTTGCAACATTTTCCAATAGTTTTGATCGGGAATACCTGACTTGGGAAAAAGGCGAAAGCTGTGAAAGTTGACTATAAACGATGGGGAGCCACAGCGCAGTAATAATGAAGAGTTGCTGGAGGAAATTTGTTACTGAACTTTACAATTTTGCCTTTTGATTAACTCAAAATTTTGGATGATCAACTTGGTCAATGCATCTTATATCGTAAACAAATAGGTTGCGCATGTATTTGAAAGAATTTTTGGTTTGCAATCTTTTCCAATAGTTTTGACCGTGAATACTTGACTTGGGAAAAAGACGAAAGCTGTGAAATTTGACTATAAACGATGGGGAGCCACGGCGCAATAACAATGAAGAGTTGCTGGAGGAAATTTGCTACTGAACCTTACAATTTTGCCTTTTGATTAACTCAAAATTTTGGATAAGCAACTTGGTCAATGCATCTTATATCGTAAACAAATAGGTTGCGCATGTATTTGAAAGAATTTTTGGTTTGCAACATTTTCCAATAGTTTTGATCGGGAATACCTGACTTGGGAAAAAGACGAAAGCTGTGAAATTTGACTATAAACGATGGGGAGCCACGGCGCAATAATAATGAAGAGTTGCTCGAGGAAATTTGGTACTGAACTTTACAATTTTGCCTTTTGATTAACTCAAAATTTTGGATGATCAACTTGGTCAATGCATCTTATATCGTAAACAAATAGGTTGCGCATGTATTTGAAAGAATTTTTGTTTTGCAATCTTTTCCAATAGTTTTGACCGTGAATACCTGACTTGGGAAAAAGGCGAAATGTGTGAAATTAGACTATAAACGATGGGGAGCCACAGCGCAATAATAATGAAGAGTTGCTGAAGGAAATTTGTTACTGAACCTTACAATTTTGTCTTTTGATTAACTCAAAATTTTGGATGATCAACGGATCTTAAATCGTAACAAAATTGTTATTGGAACCGGCAGGCGAAGGTTCAAGCACACTGATAAATAGACTTGAACATTGGGTGTATTCCGATTTTTCATTTGTTGTTTAAATACGCATAATATATCCTCTACTGTGCATACGGAACTTCCTATTTTTAAATTTAAATTTAAATACAAAACGCTTACTCAAGGGTAAAGACACGCGTTAAATGTTGCAACATTGCTGGACGGCGAATGAATAGCAAATTCTTAAAGTCATAAAAACAAATGAATATCGCTGGACGTCGTATGTCTCCCCAGTAAAATGACGTTCGATGGATATGACGATGAAAGGTAAATTTTTTTTTAGGTCAACCTTTTAGCGTGCGTTATAGGTAATTCCGGTTAGTTGTATATACTTCAATGTATATTGACGAATTGCTATTATATCTCGTGGACGTCTCATGTTCTGACTATGAAAGGACGTCCAGTGTATAGCGGGATGTATATATATATATATATATATATATATATATATATATAATTTAATACATATAGAAAATTTACACCGCGGCCGGGATTCGAACCCGGGCCTCCACCTCGCTAGGGTGATGCTCTACCAACTGAGCTACCTCGGCACCTCACCCCGACAACGGTTCAAATTCTCTATATGCATATAATATTAGACAAAGGACGATTTTTAACCTTTGTATCAAGTTAGCTTCATGGTTTGTGAAGATTCAAACTTGAAAGGCATTTTTTGTCCTTGTATATGTTTATGTAGCATTCCGCTAGGGGATATATATAATTTATAAGGTTATAACGTTGGTTGTCATTCTCGACAGACTAATGACTGAATTGTCAATGTCACATGTTTTTATAATCATAATTTAATATATATATATAATTTAATACATATAGAAAATTTACACCGCGGCCGGGATTCGAACCCGGGCCTCCACCTATATATATATATATATATATATATATACATCCCGCTATACACTGGACGTCCTTTCATAGTCAGAACATGAGACGTCCACGAGATATAATAGCAATTCGTCAATATACATTGAAGTATATACAACTAACCGGAATTACCTATAACGCACGCTAAAAGGTTGACCTAAAAAAAAAATTTACCTTTCATCGAGACATCCATCGAACGTCATTTTACTGGGGAGACATTCGACGTCCAGAGATATTCATTTGTTTTTATGACTTTAAGAATTTGCTATTCATTCGACGTCCAGCAATGTTGCAACATTTAACGCGTGTCTTTACCCAAGTAAGCGTTTTGTATTTAAATTTAAATTTAAAAATAGGAAGTTCCGCATGCACAGTAGAGGATATATTATGCGTATTTTAACAACAAATGAAAAATCGGAATACACCCAATTTTCAAATCTATTTATCAGTGTGCTTGAACTTTCGCCTGCCGGTTCCAATAACAATTTTGTTACGATTTAAGATCCGTTGATCATCCCAAGTCAGGTATTCACGATCAAAACTATTGGAAAAGATTGCAAACCAAAAATTCTTTCAAATACATGCGCAACCTATTTGTTTACGATATAAGATGCATTGACCAAGTTGATCATTCAAAATTTTGAGTTAATCAAAAGGCAAAATTGTAAAGTTCAGTAACAAATTTTCTCCAGCAACTCTTCATTATTACTGCGCTGTGGCTCCCCATCGTTTATAGTCAAATTTCACACATTTCGCCTTTTTCCCAAGTCAGGTATTCACGGTCAAAACTATTGGCAAAGATTGCAAAACAAAAATTCTTTCAAAAACATGCACAACCTATTTGTTTACGATATAAGATGCATTGACCAAGTTGATCATCCAAAATTTTGAGTTAATCAAAAGGCAAAATTGTAAAGTTCAGTAACAAATTTCCTCGAGCAACTCTTCATTATTATTGCGCTGTGGCTCCCCATCGTTTATAGTCAAATTTCACAGCTTTCGTCTTTTTCCCAAGTCAGGTATTCCCGATCAAAACTATTGGAAAATGTTGCAAACCAAAAATTCTTTCAAATACATGCGCAACCTATTTGTTTACGATATAAGATGCATTGACCAAGTTGATTATCCAAAATTTTGAGTTAATCAAAAGGCAAAATTGTAAGGTTCAGTAGCAAATTTCCTCGAGCAACTCGTCATAATTATTGCACTGTGGCTCCCCATCGTTTATAGTCAAATTTCACACATTTTGCCTTTTTCCCAAGTCAGGTATTCATGGTCAGAGCCATTGGAAAAGGTTGTACAGCAAAAATTCTTTCAAATACATGCGCAACCTATTTGTTTACAATATAAGATGCATTGACCAAGTTGATCTTCCAAAATTTTGAGTTAATCAAAAGACAAGATTGTAAAGTTCAGTAGCAAATTTCCCCGAGCAACTCGTCATAATTATTGCACTGTGGCTCCCCATCGTTTATAGTCAAATTTCACACATTTTGCCTTTTTCCCAAGTCAGGTATTCATGGTCAGAACCATTGGAAAAGGTTGTACAGCAAAAATTCTTTCAAATACATGAGCAACTTATTTGTTTACGATATAAGATGCATTGACCAAGTTGATCATCCAAAATTTTGAGTTAATCAAAAGGCAAAATTGTAAGGTTCAGTAGCAAATTTCCTCGAGCAACTCGTCATAATTATTGCACTGTGGCTCCCCATCGTTTATAGTCAAATTTCACACATTTTGCCTTTTTCCCAAGTCAGGTATTCATGGTCAGAGCCATTGGAAAAGGTTGTACAGCAAAAATTCTTTCAAATACATGCGCAACCTATTTGTTTACAATATAAGATGCATTGACCAAGTTGATCATCCAAAATTTTGAGTTAATCAAAAGACAAGATTGTAAAGTTCAGTAGCAAATTTCCCCGAGCAACTCGTCATAATTATTGCACTGTGGCTCCCCATCGTTTATAGTCAAATTTCACACATTTCGCCTTTTTCCTAAGTCAGGTATTCACGGTCAAAACTATTGGAATAGATTGCAAACCAAAAATTCTTTCAAATACATGCGCAACCTATTTGTTTACGATATAAGATGCATTGACCAAGTTGATTATACAAAATTTTGAGTTAATCAAAAGACAAAATTGTAAGGTTCAGTACCAAATTTCCTTGAGCAACTCGTCATAATTATTGCACTGTGGCTCCCCATCGTTTATAGTCAAATTTCGCAGCTTTCATCTTTTTCCCAAGTCAGGTATTCACGATCAAAACTATTGGAAATTGTTGCAAACCAAAAATTCTTTCAAATACATGCGCAACCTATTTGTTTACGATATAAGATGCATTGACCAAGTTGATTATACAAAATTTTGAGTTAATCAAAAGACAAAATTGTAAGGGTCAGTAGCAAATTTCACAGTTTTCGTCTTTTTCCCAAGTCAGGTATTCACGATCAAAACTATTGGAAAATGTTGCAAACCAAAAATTCTTTCAAATACATGCGCAACCTATTTGTTTACGATATAAGATGCATTGACCAAGTTGATTATACAAAATTTTGAGTTAATCAAAAGACAAAATTGTAAGGTTCAGTACCAAATTTCCTTGAGCAACTCGTCATAATTATTGCACTGTGGCTCCCCATCGTTTATAGTCAAATTTCACACATTTCGTCTTTTTCCCTAGTCAGGTATTCACGGTCAAAATTATTGAAAAGGGTTGCAAGCCAAAAATTCGTTCAAATACATGCGCAACTTATTTGTTTACGATATTAGATGCATTGACCAAGTTGATCATCCAAAATTTTGAGTTAATCAAAAGGCAAAATTGTAAGGGTCAGTAGCAAATTTCCTCGAGCAACTCGTCATAATTATTGCGCTGTGGCTCCCCATCGTTTATAGTCAAATTTCACACATTTCGCCTTTTTCCCAAGTCAGGTATTCACGATCAAAATTATTGAAAAAGGTTGCAAGCCAAAAATTCGTTCAAATACATGCGTAACCTATTTGTTTAGGATATAAGATGCATTGACCAAGTTGATCCAATATCATCCAAAATTTTAAGTTAATCAAAAGGCAAAATTGTAAGGTTCAGTAGCAAATTTCCTCGAGCAACTCGTCATAATTATTGCGCTGTGCCTCCCCATCGTTTATAGTCGAATTTCACACCTTTCGTCTTTTTCCCAAGGTATTCACGATCAAAACTATTGGAAAATGTTGCAAACCAAAAATTCTTTCAAATACATGAGCAACTTATTTGTTTACGATATAAGATGCATTGACCAAGTTGATCATCCAAAATTTTGAGTTAAACAAAAGACAAAATTGTAAAGTTCAGTAACAAATTTCCTCAGGCAATTCTTCATTATTATTGCACTGTGGCTCCCCATCGTTTATAGTCAAATTTCACACCTTTCGTCTTTTTCCCTAGTCAGGTATTCACGGTCAAAACTATTGGAAAAGGTTTCAAAACAAAAATTCTTTCAAATACATGCGCAACCTATTTGTTTACGATATAAGATGCATTGACCAAGTTCATCCAATATCATCCAAAATTTTGAGTTAATCAAAAGATAAAATTGTAAGGTGGAGTGACAAAATTCCTCGGGCAACTCGTTATAATTATTGCGTTGTGGCTCCCCATCGTTTTTAGTCAAATTTCACACCTTTCGTCTTTTTCCCAAGTCAGGTATTCACGGTGAAAACTATTGGAAAAGGTTGCAAAACAAAAATTCTTTGAAATACATGTGCAACCTATTTATTTATGATATAAGATGCATTGACCAAGTTCACCCAATATCATCCAAAATTACATGCGCAACCTATTTGTTAACGAAATAAGACGCATTGACCAAGTTGATCATCCAAAATTTTGAGTTAATCAAAAGATAAAATTCTAAGGTGGAGTAACAAATTTACTCGAGCAACTCGTCATTATCGGAATTATTTCGCTGTGTCTCCCCATCGTTTTTAGTCAAATTTCACACCTTTCGCCTTTTTCCCAAGTCAGGTGTTCACGGTCAAAACCATTGGAAAAGGTTGCAAAACAAAAATTCTTTCAAATACATACGCAACCTATTTGTTTGCGATATAAGATGCATTGACCAAGTTGATCATCCAAAATTTTGAGTTAATCAAAAGACAAAATTGTAAGGTTCAGTAACAAATTTCCTCGAGCAACTCGTCATAATTATTGCGCTGTGGCTCCCCGCTTAGTTAAATTTCAAATACATGCGCAACCTATTTGTTCACCATCAAACAAATATTAAGCAAGACGGTAATCCGTAATGTTGAACCCACTAACAATGACTTTTGGTCTATCAACACTATTAACTCGCCCACCTAGACACTCGCTAAGTATCTGGCCAATTATTTGACGTATTACATGCCGCACGTCATCACACATTCTGAACTCCGGTTATTCAACGCATCTCCGATCTTCGCTTGAATCCCCTAGATCTTCTTGTGAGCTTCGATGTTACGTCTCTATTTACCAAAGCTCCCATCATGAATTCTATTTCTGAAGGGTCGCATTAGTTTTCTTCTACTTATTTTCAGCTGCGGGGTAAGTGTAACGAACAAGTTTCTGACGGTGTTGTGCGTTCTGTGCTCTCGCCGGTAGCTAACGTCTTCTGGCGGCGTTTGCGTATCGGTCGTTCTGGAATCTTTTCATCTTCAGTTCAAAGTGTGGTACAATAGACATGTCGATGATACCTTCTTAATTTGACCACACTGTTATGACGCTTTGTTGGAATTCCAAGATCATCTTTAAATACCCAACATCCCGACATCAAGTTTACCATGGAAGTTGAGGCTAAAGGGTCACTTCCTTTTCGCGATGTCTTAGTCACACATGTTCCAGAGTGTGCAGTTTAGTATAGTGTGTGTGTTCCCGTTGGTTCATTTGGAAAGAGTTTTTATAATAACCAAATAATCACGAATCCTCCCCCATGAATAACTTTTATTATGATTAAATTGTAAATCGAAGTGGATAAAATTAATAAATTGATTAAGCTTACGACATGTTTCGACTACCTATATGGTGTCATCATCAGGTCTAGTGTAATGTTGATGTAGTTGATGTAGAAATGGAGTAATGGGCATGAATGAAGCGAAGTAAAAATTTCAAAAAATTACAAATTGATCATTGAAATAGATAACGTCGAGTCAGTCCATCAATGGTTGCTGAAAAACGGAAGCCAATGGTTATTATCAGTTCACCCCATTTGGAGATATATCACTTTACCACCAGAATATGGATCCTATCAATTTAAAGAGTTTTTATATTTTATTACGTAAGTAATAAAACTCGACTTTTTCAACATGAAAACGGTCCTGGCCTGAAGATCGTTTTTATTTTACCGAATCTGGCCGTGGAAACCTCCGCTCTGACATAATTTATTTGTTTATTACTGATAATTTATTATTATATTTGGAAAAAATAACGTAACAAACTATTTGCATTAAATAAATTTTAACTTTGATGTGTCTAAGAGTAGGTATAATTGGGTTCAGGCATGTTTGTTTTTACAGTTCCGCAAAGAAATAATATTGGTTAGTAGGTAGTACTTATTTGCGAGTTAATTTTAATTGTTAAACGGTATTAGGCATTAGACCAGGATATTATAGTTCAACAGTTAATTATTTATTTATTCGATATTTGTCAAGCTAATTTTAATGTCGCATTTCTCCTCAAATGATTTAGGTAATTGCAATTGATAGGACCAACAATTTAAAAAGAAAGGCGCAGTACAAATCGTCGGTTTCATAAAATATCGGTGTTGATACTATTTATAACATGTAGAATAAAGTTTGCGGCGTTGCCATGTTTTCGGACGTCCGACTCCCTTGACATCGTAGCTGAATGTATAATGACAATATACGCGAATCGAATTTAGCGCCCTCTTTATAAAAGTTTGTGAACTCAAATCGTATATTTTTTTTCATATAGGCACCATCGGACGTCCATACGAAATTTGTACAATCGACTTAGATGGCGGTACATGGCTCAAAAAAAAATTATTAAGGAATTCCATCCGACGTCCGTATATTGGACGTTGTATGTCACATGGACGTCGGATGTATAGCAAATCGCCAATGTAAGGACGTCGGATGGATAGCGGGATATATATATATATATATATATATATATATATATCCAACCGACGTGACCAGACCCATCATATGCAATAGACTACCACAGACCCACCATATATATCATATTTACACGTGTATACAAACCTGTGAATAGGTCACGGTAGTTAGCACTCTAATGGCAGCTTTTGAGGGGTAAAGAAATTTCAATGATAAGAAAGTATTATCTTTACTAAGCGTTACCAGACCCGCTATGTTGAACAGTGTCATCAGACCCATTTGTGTTAAAGTACAGTGATTCTCCATACCTTACCGGACCCTGCGATGTTGTCAAATCAATGGGTCTGAGGAAGTAAGTGCTATACTACCACGGATTCATTTTCAGTTAAAAGTGAGCGTTCATTGCAGTTAAATGTTAATGTTTACTTTCCTTGTTTTTTTCAGATATACAGTGTGACTCATTAAGAATGGAAACACACATGTAAAATCTGAAGTTATTTACCGATTTTAACCAATTTTTTTTTAAAATGTCAAATAATCAAAAATCTACTTTGGGACAAAATTTTAAATGTTTATTCCAATTTTCAGGGCATACTACGATAACTTTTTCGTACTCGGAATGGAGAATTATTATTAGCGATTTGTTTATAAAAAAAATATCTACGCCACTGGATTCAGAATGCTTCCAAATAGCTATCACCAAAATTTTACAAAAATATATTTATTAATAACAAAGTTATAACAACTTAAAGTTCTAAGCTAACAGTTACAAAACAACACCCTGTATCAATAGATTGCCATGGAAAATATGTTAATAAGTCTTAAATTAAACTATCAGTGGAGAAAAAAATATTTAATGTAACGTAATATTTAATAAAAGTGACGGAATCGCACAATTGAGTGAATACATAATAAGACCTAACATTTCCATTTAAATCTTAGTTACCATGGAAATTATGTTACTGTTTAACAGTTATAATAGATTTTTATTAAATATTACGTTACTTTAAATATTTTTTTCTCCAATGATGGTTTAAGTAGTTTAATTTAAGAATTATTAACATAATTTCCATGGGCATCTATTGATACAGGGTGTTGTTCTGTAACTGTTAGCTTTGAAACTTTTCGAACTTTAAGTTGTTATAAGTAGAGTGCGGATTTTTAAGCATAAAAAATTAAAAAAAAAGCGCTTAAATAAGCTTTTAAAATGAAGGAAATAAGCATTAAAACAATACAAACACCTTATTCTAAGCATAAAAAGATTGAGTAAAAATGGTGTTTGTTACAAAGAAATTCAACAGAAATTGGTTTCTAACTAAATATTTAATTATCTTAAATTCATTTCAGAAATCAAAATACTAATCTACATAGTTACAATTAATAATTAAATGTTTTTCTAAATTCTCAACAGTAAAATTTTTCCTTCTGTCACTTAATATATTTTTAAAACGCGAAAAGCTTCTTTCAATGTCTACTCTTCAAAAAATCATAAAATTGCAATAGATATTTTCTGTTAACATTTTCTCAGGTGTACGATTAAATAGGCAGGTAGGAACGAGGGATTTTATGCTTGGTTGGACACAATTGAACGATTCATGAACTTTTAGAATCTTTTGCCAACACTCAAAAGTACCAAGAATTATTATTGCTTGTGTTCAGAAAAGACACCTAAAATAACAAATCCTTTAAATAAGGACAAAGAAATTCAACGAAAATTTAAGAATTGAAAAATAAGCAGAAAATATGCATATACATAATTTATAAGCATAAAACATGAAAATAAGCAAAAAAAGCACAATATAATTTAAAAAATACCATTGCTTTTACTAAAATTCGTGCTCATATGTAGATATTTCCCTGTTGCTACCATTTTTTACATATAGCATTTTTGCTAGAAATCCGCACTATAGTTATAAGGTACAAAATTTAGCTCCAAATAGTGAATAAAAATGATACCTTATTGAAAAAAATACTTTTAATAAACGTCGTAAATAATTAATGAAGCTTTTCTTTCACAATTTTTTTTGTAGGTACCTATAATTACCGTTAGTATTCTTGAACTAGTGATTATCACCATAATAAAGCAACCGGGCTGGCCGGTCGTTTGTGAACACGATATCTACTGGTACGATTTCGATCAAACTTGGTATATTGAGTAAAGCCCGCATTTCACTGCGACTGGTCCATCGACATATAGAAATGGACTGCGCATGCGTATGCTAAGGCGGAATACCGCAGGCGAGAGAGAGGGTAAACGTGGAGGCCTAGTTCTAGCTTTGCCTGTCGCGTATCTATTGGTCGCTGCCTTGTCGCTGCATTTTCATGGGGATGCAACGACAAGGCAGCGACCAATCGTACGCGACAGATAAAGCTAGAACTAGGCCTCCACGTTTACCCTCTCTCTCGCCTGCAGCATCCGGGCGTAGCATAAGCACGCTCAGTCCATTTCTATATGTCGATGGGCTGGTCCCGCACAGGCTGGTGGCTGGAACAAGCACATTGGACTGGTTAATTGCTACTATTGTTATCAGATACACTCTGAAGAATAACTTCGTACTCGCCAATCAAATGGACATATTTTTTTTCTCAGTATTAAAGTAATCATGCAGAGTAGCAGCAGCAGTGAAGATGATTCGCTTGCTGCTTACCTTATTCTCAAGGCCCGAGCGGGCACCCGCTTGTCTTACCAGCCTGTGTGAGTATCAATGTGTTAATCATAATACATTTCAAACTTGGCTGGTCCAGCCGGGCTGGACGATCCTCATAGTGAAATTCGGGCTTTATACTGGAGATTTGATTAGATTTTGGACAAGTCAAAAAGTGTCCTTAAGAGGACAGCATTTTTAGTTTTTTTCAAGGGTGCTTTAGAAGCGTAAGATTAACCTAGAGAATGCAACCAAATGGAACCGGTTTCTCAAATAGAAAACAATGGCCGTTTTCACCAACAGTGTTAAGCTATAGGTACTTAAAGCTAAATAAACTTCATTACCATAGAAACAATAAAATTACTGTAACAATTATCTCTATAGCAATTAAGTTTTACTTAACTTTTGTATAGCTTAAAAGTCTTGGTGAAAACGACCAGAAGACACCAAAAAGTGAACAAAACGAAAGGTGTGAAATTTGACTAAACACGAGATGCAGCGCAATTATAATGACTGTTTATTCGAGGAAATTTAGTACTGAACTTTACAGTTTTGTTTTTTGATTAACCCAAAATTTTGGATTATCAACTTGGTCAATACCTCTTAAATCGTAAACAAATAGGTTGCGCATGTGTTTGAAAGAATTTTGTTTTTAAACCTTTTTTAATAGTTTTGACCGTGAATAACTGACTTGGGGAAAAAACGAAATATGTGAAATTTGACTAAAAACGAAGAGGGACACAATGCAATTATAATGACGGTTTATTCGAGGAAATTTAGTACTGAACTTTACAGTTTTGTTTTTTGATTAACCCAAAATTTTGGATTATCAACTTGGTCAATACCTCTTAAATCGTAAACAAATAGGTTGCGCATGTGTTTGAAAGAATTTTGTTTTTAAACCTTTTTTAATAGTTTTGACCGTGAATAACTGACTTGGGAAAAAAACGAAATATGTGAAATTTGAATAAAAACGAAGAGGGACACAATGCAATTATAATGACGGTTTATTCGAGGAAATTTAGTACTGAACTTTACAGTTTTGTTTTTTGATTAACCCAAAATTTTGGATTATCAACTTGGTCAATACCTCTTAAATCGTAAAGAAATAGGTTGCGCATGTGTTTGAAAGAATTTTGTTTTTAAACCTTTTTTAATAGTTTTGACCGTGAATAACTGACTTGGGAAAAAAACGAAATATGTGAAATTTGAATAAAAACGAAGAGGGACACAATGCAATTATAATGACGGTTTATTCGAGGAAATTTAGTACTGAACTTTACAGTTTTGTTTTTGATTAACCCAAAATTTTGGATTATCAACTTGGTCAATACCTCTTAAATCGTAAACAAATAGGTTGCGCATGTGTTTGAAAGAATTTTGTTTTTGAACCTTTTTTAATAGTTTTGACCGTGAATAACTCACTTGGGAAAAAAACGAAATATGTGAAATTTGACTAAAAACGAAGAGGGGCACAACGTAATTATAATGACGGTTTATTCGAGGAAATTTAGTACTGAACTTTACAGTTTTGTTTTTTCATTAACCCAAAATTTTGGATTATCAACTTGGTCAATACCTCTTAAATCGTAAACAAATAGGTTGCGCATGTGTTTGAAAGAATTTTGTTTTTAAACCTTTTTAATAGTTTTGACCGTGAATAACTGACTTGGGGAAAAAACGAAATATGTGAAATTTGACTAAAAACGAAGAGGGACACAATGCAATTATAATGACGGTTTATTCGAGGAAATTTAGTACTGAACTTTACAGTTTTGTTTTTTGATTAACCCAAAATTTTGGATTATCAACTTGGTCAATACCTCTTAAATCGTAAACAAATAGGTTGCGCATGTGTTTGAAAGAATTTTGTTTTATAAACCTTTTTTAATAGTTTTGACCGTGAATAACTGACTTGGGAAAAAAACGAAATATGTGAAATTTGAATAAAAACGAAGAGGGACACAATGCAATTATAATGACGGTTTATTCGAGGAAATTTAGTACTGAACTTTACAGTTTTGTTTTTTGATTAACCCAAAATTTTGGATTATCAACTTGGTCAATACCTCTTAAATCGTAAACAAATAGGTTGCGCATGTGTTTGAAAGAATTTTGTTTTTAAACCTTTTTTAATAGTTTTGACCGTGAATAACTCACTTGGGAAAAAAACGAAATATGTGAAATTCGACTAAAAACGAAGAGGGGCACAACGTAATTATAATGACGGTTTATTCGAGGAAATTTAGTACTGAACTTTACAGTTTTGTTTTTTCATTAACCCAAAATTTTGGATTATCAACTTGGTCAATACCTCTTAAATCGTAAACAAATAGGTTGCGCATGTGTTTGAAAGAATTTTGTTTTTAAACCTTTTTTAATAGTTTTGACCGTGAATAACTGACTTGGGAAAAAAACGAAATATGTGAAATTTGAATAAAAACGAAGAGGGACACAATGCAATTATAATGACGGTTTATTCGAGGAAATTTAGTACTGAACTTTACAGTTTTGTTTTTTGATTAACCCAAAATTTTGGATTATCAACTTGGTCAATACCTCTTAAATCGTAAGCAAATATGTTGCGCATGTTTTGAAAGAATTTTGTTTTTAAACCTTTTTTAATAGTTTTGACCGTGAATAACTGCGAAATGTGTGAATTTGACTAAAAACGAAGAGGGCCACAATGCAATCATAATGACGGGTTATTCGAGAAAATGTATTACTGAGTTTTATTAAACGCGCCTTTGTTATGTGATAAAGAAATTCTCTGTTTTATACCGGGTGTAGAATTGGTTTACGCATCATAGGGATTTCAATGTTAAATTCTTAATATGTTTGTATCATCTCCCCTAATTATTTCAGTGTTAAGGGTGTAAATATATTTCTTGTAGAGAAAAAAATACTTTTATTTTTCATACAAGGGTGAAAACTGTAACTGGCAATTCAACATAAATTGTAGTGCCTCGGAATCGTCGAAACAAAAAACAATTGTTAATTAGCTGTCACACTTTCAGTTTACCTATTTTTAAAATTTCTAAGAAAGAAAAAGAAGCTTTCAGCACTAGAATCCGTTGTCTAAATGCAAAAAAATTCTTAAAATGCGTTTAAATTAGCGATCAAAACATAAAAAACATTAACATGACAACTATCGATTAACGGTTTTTTGTTTTAACAATTCCAATGCACCGTCTAATTTTGATCAAATTGTATTCGATTTTCACTCTTACCTGAAAAATAAAACGATAAGTAATGATATGGTTGTAAACAGTATTTTTTTCTTTACAAGAAATATATTTACCTACACTTTTGCTCTAAAATAATTAGGGGGGATAATACAAGCATATTAAAAATGTTGCATTGACATCCCTATGGTGAAATATTACTAATCGCTAAACAGTGTTGCAAGTTTTTGGGTCCGTTTGAGTAGCTTCTGTGAGACGGGTCCTGAAACGTCGTAAAACCGAAAGAACGTTTTATACAAATGTCGCCGCAGCGCCCCTCAACAACGAACACTGCAAATAAGTTTGTATATGTATAGATACAGTACCTACGTTCGCAGACCAAAAAAAAAATGGAAATAGTGACACAACAACCATTTAGATGGCTCTTATTTTAGTTTTAACATTTAAATTGCTCGCATTCCATACGGCACTCAATTTTATATATGCCCCCCTTGCTTTATTTATTCTGTTTTGTACGTCCTTAAGTCCTCCATCTAAAGTGGCCACTACACTCCCTAAATAGACGAATTTATCAACTCTTTCTATTTCTTCACCATTTATGAATAGGTTTTTTGGTCGATCAACATTCAAACATATACACTTTGTTTTCTTGATATTTACTTTTAGTCCAACTTTTGCCGACTCTTCCACTAAACTATTTAACTTTTGTTGCATATGTTTACCGTTATCAGCAATGAGGCAGATGTCGTCCGCAAAATCCAGGTCATTCAGTGATTCTGTCATGTTCCATCTTATTCCTCCCTGCTGTCCTCTCATAGCCTTCCTCAATACCTCATCCAAAACCAGTACAAAAAGCAGTGGGGAAAGGATACATCCCTGTCTTACACCGTTCCTTGCTTGAAATGCTGTTGAGAGCGTTCCGTTTTGTTCAACTCTGCATTCATATTCGTTGTATCCTTCTTTTATTAAATTTATTATCTTGGGTGGTATTCCCTTAGTTCGCAGCGTCTGCCATATCCATTTTCTATTTAGTGTATCGAAAGCTCGTTGATAATCGATAAAAGCTATATATAGTGGTGAATTAAACTCCACAGATTGCTCTACCATAATTCTTAAAGTTATTATGTGATCAATACATGATCGGTTTGCCCTAAATCCACACTGCTCCTTTCTTAGCTCACGATCCAGCACTGTTACTATTCTTTCCTGTACTATTTTATAGAATATCTTGTTTACAATACTCAGCAGGGTAATACCTCTCCAATTTTCACATTTCTTAAGATCGCCACTCTTCGGTATTTTTATGATCACTCCTTCTCTCCAATCTTTTGGGAATTTTTCTTCTTGCCATATTTTCCATATCAGTGGTTTCAATATTTTTACTGTTGTTTCAATATCTATCTTTAATATCTCTGCTGTAATCTGGTCTATACCTGGAGCTTTGTGGCTTCTTATCTGGTTAATTGCTCTTCTAATTTCCCCTTCCGTAGGTATATGATCTCTAATTTTCAGTTCCGCCCTTTCTTCTATATCCTCCGTAATTTCTAGATTTTCTTCCTGCTCTGCATTCAGCACATCGTTAAAATATTCCACCCATCTTTCCATTTGTTGCTCTTCTGTGCATAATAGCTCTCCGTCTTTGCTTTTTATAATTGAAATTTGTTTGGTGTTATTGGTTAGCTTCCTTATATTTTTATATATTTCTCTCATGTCCCCTCGACAAGCAGCATACTGAGCTTTTCCAGCTATGTCTTCAACGTATTTCCGTTTATCCATTCTAACTGCATTTTTAATATCTTTGCTCACCTTCTTATAATCCTCCTGTAGATTTTCTTGTTTTTGTTTATTTTTTTCTCCCAATCTTTTTATCTTGATATTTCTTCTTGCCTTTATTAGCTCCCAGGTGTCGTCACTCATCCACTTTTTCTTCTTAGGTCTTGCGACACTTCCCATTACACTCTTCGTGGTACTAAGGAGGGCTTGTTTGCAATCGTTCCACGTATCTTCGACGCTTTTATCATAGTGGATATCCTTACTTTTGTTTATTAGCGTTTTACTAAACTTTTGTCTCTTTTCTTCATCGTTGATGATAATAATAATAATAATAATATATTTGCCCAACAGATCAAGACAATCCTAAAATAGGACAAAAGTATTTACAACACAATAAATCAGTACATACATATAGCTTTTGAAATTAAGGCGTGGTTTCAAAATTGAGGCGTAGGTAGTTTCGAAATTAAGGCGTAGATTCATAATTAAGGCGTTGTTTCGAAATTAAAACAAATGAAATAATTTTTGCAAATTACATGCAAAATGGAGAATTTTTTGCTTTGCTCTATCACACTGGGAACCATGCGACGGACGTACGGACTGACCGACCGACCGACGTGACAGAGTATTGAATACAGTAACGAACGAAGTTCGTTGAAAAGTTCTAGAGCTAGACAAAGGAATGAATAGGTACCTACCTCTTTTTAAGATTATGAAAGATTCCATTGCTATACAGAATGTTAATTACTGTGTTGCAAGGGAAATATCTCACATTATTATATTTGTTCAAATATGATAGTGCTATAATCATCATAATACCATTTAATTCAATTAACATAGTGTACAATACAATAATTACAAATCTTATCTACAAAACAGAAAATAATGTACCATTATCACAAAATACGTGCGCAATTAAAGTAAATCACATCACAATATAAAGTATTGCGTGTAATAAGAGATGTAAAATTTTCAAAATTCGGCGGTGCACAAACTCCATGACTTGATTATTATTAACATTGAGGTAACTATTATATAGAATTGATAACTCTTACCATTATAAAACAATGGACCAATACATAATTTTGAGTTTGCCCACTTTAACACATATTTGCACATAGGTAACATTACTCACACGAATTTTATAATATCCCATTTGCTACCATAAAGATTAATTTCTAAAATTATTAAATGTAAATCGCGTGCCATTCTTACAATCGCATGTTAAATGAGAAACACGAAAACTTCGTTAAGTTACTAGCTCTGGCTCGGTAAGTGTTATATGGCGTGTGTATTTCAAAGTGTTTTACAGCGCCAAACATAATTGAAGTGTATAAAGTTTCCTTTAATTTTGAAAGAGAAAATAAATCAGATAAGTAACAGTGTTACAGTAGGTAACAATCGAGGTAACAATATTATAATCCGAGTCCGAGCATTGTAGATTCTTTAGTAAAACAAAAAAAGCTATAAAATGGCCATTAACAAAATTTATGTTACTAAAACCAACCAATAGAGCGTGAAACTTCCTTCAATACTTTTGTAAAGATCCCTAAAAACCTGCCCATTTAGGTAATAGAAAAATCGAAAACCCATTAATTATCTTTTTAATACTGAAGACAAAATACAAGACATCATGAAATCCTATGAAACAAATCGAAAATTCGATATTAGGTAGGAAGTTACCCAAACAATTCCACTCGCTATTGGACACCCTGTATATTTTGAGATGAAATATAAATGCATCATTTATTATTAGTGTATAAAAAGGTATAGAATACGAATGTGTAGTATTAAGGCCTTAATAATTTTTGTTTTTAGCAACAAATGCTAGGTACCCTATGGTTTTAGATTTTTGTATTATGTTGGCAATTTTTTGGGGTATGAGATATAGAGGGTGTTTCATAAATGTCCGGCAGAAATTCTAGGGCGTATTCTAGAGCCCAAAATAAGAAAAAAGTCCCTATAAAGATGTGTCCGAAAACGTCCCATCTGCACATTTAGCAAATGCTTGACTAGATGAAATTGTTCGCAATCAAAAACTACACTGAAAAGGTATTCTCTTTGTTTCTGTTGCTCACGGTAACAGTTTTCGAGAAAAAAATTAAAACGTATTTTTTTGGGAATGATATTGTGATAAAAACAAACAAATCTCTACTATTTCAGTTTTGAATTAGCACATAAACCTTACTGTGTAATGTTTAAAAATGAGTAGACAGTACATCTGTACAATAGCGTCTGAGATATTAGCAAAAATGTTGTTTGAGACCACCCCTTTTTAAGGGCTGTACCGTTAGGAAGCGTTTTCGGACACATCTTTATAGGGACGCGCCCTAGAATTTCTGCCAGACATTTATGAAACACTCTGTATTTCACATTTTCATTTTTAGATACAGTGGGATAAATTTTGTTGACAGCTACTTTATAGCTTTATTGTTTTACTAAAGATTCTTTAATGTTTTGGTTATAATTGTTTGTTGTTACATGCAATTTGTTTAATGACTGAAATGTCTTCGTGAAAGATTATTTTAGACGTTGGATGTTCTTGATTTGTACTGTGTATCCATCCATACTATAATCTTTTTAAATTAACTTTTCTATTCAATATTGTAAAGACAACATAAACAAAACTTTTAGAAAAAAACGTGTTCCTTCTTATGGTACTAACCAAAGTAGGTGACAAACGGAAACAAATTTATTTGCATACATTTTCTACTTGGATAACGAAAATTGATGACAAAGCAAACGAATAACTAAATAAATTATTTGGTGGGCGCGGTAATGTTTACCTATATTATTCCAAAGATATTTCAATTTCTTCAAATAAATAAAACTTATATTTGGCATTCGTTCCGTAATTAAATATCTATTAAAAGATATGGCACGTGTGTAGGGGATAAAACGGCAATAAAACTAGAACGCTGAACATAATATTTGGATTAATCGTCTATATATTTATTTTTTTAAGGAGATCGTTAACTTAGAGAAGGTTTATTAACGGGATATCCTGAAATATCCGTCCTACACAACAAGTTTTTGAGTTGCTAAAAGTAAAAATGCAAAAGGGGAGGGCGAATGAAATACAATTTTTCTTTGAGCCTAATTTTCTGTAAACTTTATCAAGGAACTGCAGCAATAC
Organism: Pyrocoelia pectoralis; assembly: GCA_036250285.1. Classification (NCBI taxonomy): domain Eukaryota; kingdom Metazoa; phylum Arthropoda; class Insecta; order Coleoptera; family Lampyridae; genus Pyrocoelia; species Pyrocoelia pectoralis. Next base: position 74,179,453 of record CM070075.1, on the reverse strand, counting down.
ACAGGTAAGACCATCTTTCTCATCTATCACTTTCCCGAGAGTTTACTGTTGTCAAAATAATCAGTAATTAAACTCTATGACCTAGGTCGCCTAAACATGTTTGTGCCAGTTGTAGGATTGTCTTCATCTCTTATTGGTATACATTGTTAACATAATTAGTCTATTGCAATAATCGATAGATTAGAATTGGTGAAAACAAAAAAAATTCTTAAAAATAAAATTATTGGTAGAGCTAAATGTGAATTGAAAATCAGTTGGCTAAAGCCTAAAGACGTTTGTCTCAATCTGTAAGTCGCTTTCATAAATGTCTTATTACATCAACTGCAGCCAAAAGGGTTGTGTTTATTTTTCAGTTTTTAAAAATTTACCAGCTTAAGTGTTCGATTTTTATTATTTTTTTCTTAAAGTACCTAAATACATATGTCAATTCCACTTTTGTGCTTGTGTTTCCAATAAAAGTATCTATTTGGATGATATGAAATTATTTAGTACTAAAAATCCAATGAATTATTAATAATCTTCAGAAAAAATGGTTTAAAGAACGTCAAATAACATAATGTAACAAAATGCAACTTTTTCTTCTGCCTAACTTTCTCGATATTTGCGTTCGATTCTACACAGATTTCTATTAATTAAATTCGATATCCGAATATCGATTTTTTTTTCGAAAACGGTAACTTTGCTATGAACATCCTGGATTAACCGTATAGGTATTATATAAACTTAACTCAACACAGATTGTCAGTAAGTAGCTGAAATTATTCATAAATGTGTGGAGAAGTCGTACGAATTGCCAGAAGTGGCAAATATCGCAAATATCAAATATGTGAATGTCTATGGTTGCTATTGCGAAAAAGTAGAAAAAAAACTTAGTTTTTCATTAAATGTTACCTAAAAATGGATAATTAAAAATCTGTAAAGCTAAATTTAACTTCAAATAACGATATTTCGCTATCGCTAGTGATTCATTAGGAAGCGATTCATACCAGATTGACGTTCTTGTTGAGACTTATTCGAAAGTTAAGCGCATTTGCAAAAGGTCAAAAGACGATTTCAGCGAAACTTCAAACTATTCCGTTGCGTATATTTCGTTACTTTTAATCGAAATTTGGTTTTTTCTACAAACGTCAAAAAATGACAAGGTTTGCGCATCGATAACAATACGCGAAGTGACCCTTTTTTTCACTTACCTACGTTAGCATGACAGCGTGCGCGAAATGACGACGCCATGCGCGAAGTACGCACTGCACGCAAACTAGATGAGAATTTTGTATTTTAACGTGAAAATAATTGTCAATTTCTTCACGTTTGTAGAAAAATTTTTGCTTGCAACTCGTGCGCGAAATACTTTTGGTGATCTTGACTATTTCGACTAGTTCTCGATCACCAAAGTGGCATTTCGCGCACTAGATACAAAAATAACTATTTTGCTCTTTGAACTTAAAAATTAATTTATGGATAGATTGAGGAATGTTTTTTAACAGAAAGTTTGCAAGTTTGATATCTGGTGTGGCAGAAAAGGATATTGTAGGTTAAATTTTTGACCATGTTACGTATTTAATCTGGTTCTCTTGCCTGAGTTCTGTTCGGAATAGGCGGATGTTCGGAATGGCGGGGTTCGGAATTGCGAGGTTTTACTGTACCTAGCCTACCTACACTTTTTAAGGGTCGTGTGATGGACGGGACAATTTATTATTGAAAGTAAAAAAATATTTATGACAGATCTCTTGTTTTAAGGGTTAAGATATAAAAATATTATCTAACAAATACTAACTTTTAACAATGTTGCTATCTTAAAATTTGGTTAGGTTAGGTGTATTATTCTTTACGGTAATGTCCTTAGAAGTTCATAATATATTCTATTAATAATGTTATAAAGTCGGAGGTCAAAGGTTATAGATTTCCATCATGTCTGGTATCTATAAATCCTTTCCTAATGAATCACTCTAGTGATTCAGATAGCGAAACATAGTTATTTGAATTTAAATTTCGCTTTAGAGATTTTTAATTATCGATTTTTAAGTAAAATTTATTGAAAAATTCGCAATTTTTCTACTTTTTTCGCAATAGCAACCAGACATTCATATATTTGCCACTTCTGGCAATTCGTACCACTTCTCAAACACATTTCTGAATAATTTTAGCTACCAACAACCTGTATATACGGTTAATCTAAGATGTTCACAGTTCGAAAAAAATTCAACCTGGAGTCCTGGACGCAAAAATAAACTTTTTGGCTTCGGATATCGAATTTAATTAATAGAAATGTAGAATGTAGAATCGAACGCAAACATCGAGAAAGTTAGACAGAAAATGGTATTACATAGTGTAATTTTCCAACTATCAAATAAAAAAGTTGCAAAATGAAATAGGTACAGTTTTTTCAATTTTTTTAACTTTCAGCATGCTTCCTAACTGATCTCAATGTGCTGAACATTTGTCTCCATTTAACTAAATCTCAATCTTTTACTATTTACGAGATCCCACAAAATCATTTGACAATTAAATGGGACCCTTCAATCAAGTGTATTTATTAGGGCGAAAATCACTTTCATAGATGTTTCTCCGCAAGGAAAGTTTTGAATTTCTCATATCTTTCGAAATATAAAAATTGGACCACAAATACATTGACTTAATTTAACTTTTAAATACAAAAGCAAAACGTTATAAATCTCCAAAATATGCAAACTCATTTCCGTTAAGGAAATCCCACTACTGTTATACACGAAAACATAACCTTTAGACAACATAACATACACAATTATACACTACATACCGGTTCGCTTTTGTTGTAAATTATGTCCAGTATCTCCATCAGCATCCTCAAGAAAAAAAGCTTTTCTGTTCAGTAAGTAACCATTTAAATAGGGATCGTCCATGTCTATGCACAAAAAACCGAATTGTAAGTGTAAAATCAATGTAACGTTTATGTTAAAAGGAACACCTTAGACCTTACACGTATACCGACGACGTTGTAGGCTACTGTAATTGTAATATAACGCGAAAGCGTTGCGCAAGACAAGGTATCGTTCAAGTTGATGATGTTTAATAGTGTCGCGTTATCGCACTTCGTGATAAAATTATCCATACGAAATATTATTTAATATATACGGTACTACCGGTATTGATTTTGGCTAGATCTGTAATATGCGCACTCACTCAATGAAAAAAAATCTTCCAGATATTTTAACAGCATCTTTTGGGTGCAACCGTATAGCACAAAGCACAGATGTATACATACTTTATACATCACTGTGCTTATAGTAATTAAACACAAATAACTGCCTATATATATAATCATTAGAGTGAATATTAATTGAACTAACTCTAATTATATCTGAGAATGAGATGGATGAATAGCACTTTTCCATCTGATTATGACGTATAAATAATAATAAATTGAATTGAATATTGAATAGTTAATCTGGGTATCATGACTGATCTACAATTTTTCTAAAATGTGTAGGTACTTATATGCTTTTGCAATGAAGACTTTTGGTCGTTGGTTATTAAAGGTCCGTACAGAGTTACAGACTACTCGTATTGTATTGTACTATTTGTACTTGTACCTTTGCACTTGCTAAACTCGATACTTGTTTACTCCGTTCATCTGACCGTCACCATAGACTTGTGATTTTGTGAGTTGGCAGAGCCAGAACCCAGAAGACTTGTAGTGCGGCGGTTCCGATGAGCGACGACCAGCTTGTAGCTGCCAGTGCGACTTTTATTTTGATTTACTTATTCTTTATTTAAAAAAAAAACAAGGAAAGAAGAGACGGTGGTGGATGATATCAGTGTTTAAAAGTCGAAGCAAAAAATACATTCTGTAGAATGTCGCCTGGTAATTTTGAAGAACTGATAACTTTAATCAGCCCAAAAATTATGAAGGATAACACATTTCGAAAAGCAATTCCTGTTAAAATCTGCACGATATATGCACGATTTGATTGATTTTCTAATGAATGTTATTTTTTAGTTCTGTATTTTTTCGTTATTATATTTCACTTACATCAACCCGCTTTACACGCAAACTATGTAAAATAGAAGCAGGTTAAGTGGAAGAGCAGATTATATTATCCGATTAATATAAATCTGAACTTCGCCTGATTGGGCCTCTTTTTTCTTTTAATATTATTATTTTATGTATGGAATTGTAATTTGAGAGCTCAATAAAAGACATTATTATTATATGTACTTCGATTGTTATCGATACTCAGGCCAAGCCTGGTTAACTAATCGCACGGATCGAAATCAAGTTACGATTAGTCCTACTAATACATATATCTATACAATATAAATTTGAAGTTGCTGTTAAAAAGTGAACATACTAAATACTATACACATATTATGTTCATTAAATTAAATGACGTTGATAAAACCAACGCTGATCACATTTTAGATAATGTATTTGTTTGAGAAGCCTCGGTGTATTTGATCCCAATTTGTAAAAGCCACGTCCCGTCGACCCTCTTTCCGCGAAGGCATTAACATGAACGCAGCGTCGCGCATCAATAACAAAAAGAGACCCTATATTCCTAGGCTTCTCCGTTGGCGTCACTTATTCGTGACTTAGTGACTTTTTATAGAAAAGAAAAAATGAACATAATATGTATGTTTTGAAAAAGTGTTATGGTTATTGTGTAAGCGTTTTTTGTTGTTTAGCTCGACGCATAGGTTGCACTCGAGTGGGTAATGTGTTGTTTGTGTTTTGTGTTAATTGCGAATTCTGATACTGTGAGTATATTGTGTGTTTACGTTTGAGTGCATGAGAACGAGTCAGAGGTGTTACATGAGTGATTGTTGAAGTGTTGTGTGTTGGTAATGGACTTTCTATAATGTTATGTTGTGTATGCAACAGAGTTTCAATTTGTGAAGGGAGGATTGAGTGTTGTGTTTCATTTTGTGTTTGAATGGTATTAGTTGAAAGTGTGTGATGTGGTTCTGAGTGATGTGCGGTATCTTCCGTTATGTTTAGAAATTTTCTAACTATGTGACAAGTGTTGATAATGACTGCCTTTTGTAATTGTATGTATATGTTCTTATCTAACCCTAAAATGTGCAAACTGTGATGTATTGTTTTTGGTATAACTCCGGTTGCACTAAGAACAATGGGTACTGTAAGAGCAGTTCCCATTCTCCATTGCGCTTTAAGTTCCTGAGCTATATCAGTGTATTTCCGATGTTTCTCTGCGTGTGTATTGGCTAAATTGTTTGTGTTGGGAACTGCAATATCTATTATGTATATGATTTTTTGTGTTTTATCTATAAGTGTTATATCTGGCCTATTGTTATATACAGTTTTATCTGTGAGTAGTGTCCTATCCCAATATAGTTTGTGTGTGGTGTTTTCAATTTCAAGTACAACTTGCGGTGTATATTTGTAATAGGGTGTGTTATCAGTAGAAAGGTTATGTTTTGTGGCGAGTTTTTGGTGTATTATCTTAGCTACCTGATCGTGTCTGTGTTTGTATTCCGTTTGTGCTAGACGTGTACATGCTGATATAATGTGTTGTATTGTTTCTGGTCTTTGCGAGCATTGTCTACAAAGATCATGTGTAATTGTCCTATTTTTAATTATGTGTTTTCTGTAATTTCGTGTGTAAATGACCTGATCTTGTATGGCAAACATGAAACCCTCTGACTCTGGGAAAATATCACATTTGGTTAACCAAGCATGCGTTGCTATAATATCAACACAGTCTTCGTTAATCTCCTGTGGATATCGTCCATGTAAAGTCTTTTGTGTCCAAGTTTGTATGTTATGTGTGATGTACGTATCTCTACTCATTGGTGGTGTGATGTTTCTATTACTCATATTTAAGGGTGTGTAAGATTTGTCTGCAAGTGTGACTGTTTTGTGTAGCGCTGAAATGTGTGATTTGTTATAAAAGTATTCTCGTAGTTTGTGTATTTGTGTTTGGTGTAACAGGGCTATGTCTGTTAAGCCTCTACCTCCTCGTGAACGAGGAAGGTATAGTCTTACTGTTGAGGCGTGTGGATGATGTATTCGGTATTTAGTGAGTAATGTACGTGTGTTTCGCTGTACCTGTTCTAAATCTGTATTGGTCCACTTTATTATTCCAAAGGAATAAGTAAGGGCCGGTGTAACGTATGTGTTAATAGCTTTGACAGTGTTTCTACCGTGTAGTTGTGTTTTAAGTATACTACGTAATCTGTGTAAATATTGTGTGATTAGATTTCGTTTTATTTGTGTATGTTTTATGTGTGTGTTTTGCTGAAAACCAAGATACTTGTAAGTTTCATTCTCGTCCATGGATCTTATATGGTCACCATGTTCGAGCTCAAAATCCACAAATTCTCTCTTACCAGCAGTGATGTGCTGTGTTTTGCATTTGTCAATACCAAACTCCATGTGTATATCATGTGAAAATGTTTCAGTGATATGTAATAAATGGTTGAGTTTTGTGCTTGTAGAGGCGTATAATTTAATTATTATAATAATATTATATAATAATATTATAATAATAATTTATTATTATTATTATTATTATTATTATACAAACGCCTGAGACAAGACAAAACCTCACGAGTAGCTTACTTGTGTGACCTGTGTTGCTTCGCCTCAAGCTCGTCGTGACGTCCACATAATATAGGCAAGTCGCAAGTACAAGCACACTCGTGCTCGCGGCACTCGCCATGACCTAGAGACTTGTCTGGTTTGTGTCCACACGCATACGAACTTCAGTTGCTCGCGAAATTTTAACTTGAGAGGATCCGTGTATAGGTGCACGATATTTTAAATGAATCGTGACAAAGTTATAGTCATCATTCGCCAACGCAAGTTACCTACTGATGCAATTATTATCGAAAAAAGGGAAGTCCAAGAATTATTGTCCTCGAAAACGTAGATATAATCGATTTTCCGAAATCGTGATTTCTACAGTGGCACAAATTTCATCATTAGTACACTGCATCGTCAACGAGCACGAACAATCAACTGAAAGTGAAGCAGTTTCCGTCCACATGATGTACCGACCGACACCGGGTGGATTCACTCTCGTGACTTCGTGACTTGCCCTCATGTCTACACTACTCGAGAGTCACGCAAGTACCGCGAGCACGAGTACGAGATTAGTCTAGTTGGAACAACCTTTAACCAAATTTCCATAGGCGATCATTCCAACCAATTTTGATATCCACCTGGTTATGTTACTTATATTCTAGGTAGGAAATCTCTTTTCTTTCATTTCTATGCAAGACGTATTCTATTTACCATAAACCATAGCTAGTCATCGATTTATAAATGTGTTTCCTTTAATTGCTCTGCTATACCTATACAGAGTGGGCCATTGAAAAGGAAACATGCCTGTCTTGGGACACTTCGACCGGTTTCTTAAAAAAACTCTCGGACACGTCGATTCTTGATTTTTGGGGGACAACTTTTGATGTCAAAGTTGACATTAACACATCAACCCCCTACCACCAGCAACCCCTAACTCAAGAATTTAAATATGCGACAACATGGCCGAAATTAGTTTTATTCAATTTTTTAGTAAAATTTACGCAACGTAACCAGGGCCTCTGAAGAGTTGCGTCGGGGTCTGGACACAACGGCCACTGGACACAACGGCCACACAGAATTTAGTATGGCCATATCGGCCACACTGGACACATCGGCCAAACGTGATGTGTGGACACAACGGCCACAGCTCTAGCTGGACACGATGGCCACCTTGGACACTACGGCCACATATCAGATACGTAGATTGACACTAAAGCGCCTAGGTTATTTGCAGATTTAGTATTTTTTTTTCAATTGATACAAAACATAATGCTAAACTTAAAGCGTAGATTGACACTTAAGCACCTAGGTTATTTGCAGATTTAGAATTTTTTTTTCCTATAAATAGAAAACTCCTATTACTTGTGAAATCTTTATCACAAACATTACCTTACAATTCTGTGTGGCCGTAGTGCCCAGTGGCCGTTATGTCCAAGGTGGCCGTTGTGTCCAGCTAGAGCTGTGGCCGTTACGTCCAAGGTGGCCGTTGTGTCCACACATCACGTTTGGCCGATGTGTCCAGTGTGGCCGATATGGGCATACTAAATTCTGTGTGGCCGTTGTGTCCAGTGGCCGTTGTGTCCTAGACCCGTTGCGTCGACACATTATTGAAGAATGCCGCAAAATTACGCCACAGATCCTCCAAAATGTAAGGAAACGTTTCGAGCAGAATTTGTATCGTTGTATGGAAGTTGGTCTCGCACAATTTAATCATTTATTGAATTGATAAAAATTTCTTCTGGCGAATTTTGATGTTTAAATTTTTTTCTACACTAAAATTTTTATAAACCTAAAAACAATCATGCACTCACATAGAGAATCAAGAGACCTTTAAAATGAGGGGTCACTCGACCACCTTAACGTAATTTTTGTTTTTGTTGGGGGTTGCTGGGGCTAGGGGGTTGACCGTTGACCTGACAAAGTCAAATTTGACGTCAAAATGTGCCGTTCAAAAGGTGAAAGGTGCCGTGTTTCAGGATTTTTCCTAAACAACACCCCCACGTTAGTTAATCCAGAGGGTGCTCTTCATGAGGACGACAAAAAAATTGAATAAAACTAATTTCGACCATGCTGTCGCATAGAGAATTGAAAGACGTTTCAAGTGAGTGGTCGCTCGACCCCCTTTCCCTATTTAAATTCTTGAGTTAGGGGTTCCTGGGGCTAGGGGGTTGATGTACTGCTAATTTGAACTTTGACATCAAAAGGTGTCCCCCAAAAATCAAGAATCGACGTGTCGGAGTGTTTTTTTAGGAAACCGGTCTAAGTGTCCCAAAACAGGCGTGTTTCCTCCTTTTCAATAGTCCACCCTGTATTTGTATTTGTATTGCGTGCGGGTCGATATCTAGGAATAGCAGTAGGCAAATAATGCCGTATTATCAAAGAGTATATAATATACTCTTTGGTATTATTATAAAGAATGAAATTTGTTAAATTCCTCTAAATAAGGAAACATTTGGTCATATAGAGTGCGAGAAAATAACGGATCTAAAGTTTATTACTGATCCTTGAGCAGAAAAGTATTTTAACACAGCCAAATAACTTCCGTTTTATTGAATTCTCCACACCTTTTGATCTAAATCTTAGGTTATTAACCTAAGATCTAAATAGCGTTTGTCATTACAGCATAGAAAATCCCCTGTGCCCAAAGAGATTAACAGGTTCAAAGAATTTGGCTATGAAGCCGACCGTCTAGGCCGACGAAGAAAACACAGGGTTTAAATAGTATATTAAAAAACAAGTTTCATAAGGTACGTTTTATGGCACGAATCAAAGTTTAGAAAACGAGTGGCGCAGCCACGAGTTTTCTTAATGATGAGTGCCATAAAAGCCTTATGAATGAGTTTTTTATACTATTTTTTAGAATTTGCGCCTTTTGCAAGCAATTTTAAATAAATATTTGACATTATCAAAATCTAGGGAATTTTTTAGATTGGAACTACTACTTTTCAAATTGTCAATTTAAAATTTATTTAAAGGTTTACAGTATTTGCTATGAATTAATTCGGTAAATAGTAAATACCAACTTAGTAAAATTAAATTGTACCGGTTTTATTAAAACACCCAAATGTCTATTAAAGCACGCAAATGACGTCATTTGAGTGCTTTAATAGGATCTATTAAAGCACTCAAATGACGCGAATTCTAAAAAAGTAATTCATAGCTAATTATATTTCTCTGTATCTTCTATTTTATATTCGTTTTGACATAGATCTATAAACCAATTGCACACTTAAGGAGCTATAGTCGGTTTATTCTTAAATTACTATGGATAGGGAACTCCTTAAAATTGCTGTAGCCAATGATAAAATGGGTTTACACTTGCAAATAAAAGAATAATAGTGACATAGAAAACGTTCAAGCGAAAGTAGTACATATTTATGACTACAGCATTATGATGGAATTTCCTTTACACTCCCTGATTACCTGCAATTCTATTGTATTCCAAAACCCTGACAGAATAAAGCAGAAGTTCTACAACATTTTTTAAAATTAACGTTATTCCATAAACGTATTATGTCTTGAAATACGAAAAAAATGTAGAACTTCTGCTTTATTCGGTTTGGATTTAGGAATTGAATAAACATGCAGGTAAACAAGTGAGACACAATTTACCATTGGCTACCAGCAATTTGAAGGCGTTTCTTGTCCGTAGTAATTTAAAAATAAACCGACTATACGGACCATGTTTAAGACGACAACCCATTTGGTGTGACTGGGGGAATAATTCCAGTAAACTACAGCTGAATGGAATCGTGTATTACACAGACGACCCGAAAACCACTACTAGTAAGGGCATCGGCACTGGAGTGTATGGAAACAATGGACGGGGCTGCAAAATCTTTGTAAGCCTAGGACAAATAGGGACCCTGTTTCAAGCCGAGGTATATGCAATCCTGACAGCGGCTGCTCAGCTATTAAAAGAGAACTATACTAAAAGGGAAGTTTTTATAGTTACAGGTAGCAAAGCAGCAATTGCAACAGTACAGACCTCATATGTGGTAAATTCAGAGCTAGGTACTCATACAACCCATCCGGCCTGTGGGATTACATATAACAGTCTAAAAGGAGATTCAAACAATACTCACAAAAGAGCACTGCAGACACTATAGTCGAAAATTCCAGGACAGAGTCACACCAAGATCTTTCTGGAAAACCCAAACGGGGATTTAGCAACGTCCGTCTGTGAAGTAGGACGAAGATAAAAATTGTGGCAAAAATATTCACACTCCACTGAACAAACACCTGCACAACATTGGACTGGCCAACAGCCCGTTATGCAGCGGGTTATGGTGAGGAAGAAGAAACGCCATACCACGTAATTTGCCAATGGCAAGAGAGCGCCTACGTGGAAATGAAAAGATTACACAGGAGGAAGTAACGAAGATTCGCCCTACTAAAATCCTGGATTTTGTCAAAAATACAGGTATTCTCGAAGGGTCGACAATAGGAGGGAGTACAATAGACCAAATGGTCGCAGTAATAATAATAAGGGCCTTACACTAGCTGGACGATATTTTCGTAACTTTGTTGATGGTTTGGGTTCCACCAATTAAGTATACTTACTCATGCACTTTGCGCAAGCCATCAATAATACATGTAAAAACAAACTTTTTTGGTACCTACTTATCGATAATTTTCGTAAATTTGTGTTTGTATTTATGCTAAGCAATCAATGGTTAGGTAGGTAATTAGCAGTTGGTACAACACTTAAAAGGTAGCTACAGAGACATCATGGGAGAGTGGATTTAAGCGTGGAGAGTGCAATAGGTGTCATGGTCGTAATAAAGGGATCTACAATGAATCATATAGTATTAGAGAAATAAAGTAAAATTCCTCTCTAAGAATGGCAATGTATCGCCAATCTTCACGTTTTATGAAAAATTGCAACACCAGAAGTTTGAAGTGAAACTGATTATCGAAGAAGTTATAACGCCATTAAAGTTACCTACATCTCAAATGATTAAAAGGTTTCAACATCAACTCACTTTTTCAACATTGACACGGAAGCCGTCGTTATCTTACCAATTATGATTTCCACTGCTTTGGTAAATCGCCTTGATTATAAAAACACCTTGGTTAGTTGTACATTTTTCTATGACGAAAACAAAATTGGCTAACAAATGTAATTATAGATGAAAACAATGACAACACAAACACAATTGTATTTAAAATTATTCTTTAGCAACTGTTGACGGTGGGTCTGGTTGTACGTTTTCCTGCGTTTCAAGATCTTGCGAATTGTTTCCTTGAGACCCACCATTATCATCTTGCACTTGTACTGGTTCAGCGTTTGGTTCCACTTGTTCAGGTTGTTGAAAATTATTTTCTTCGTATTGTTGTTGCGGTATATTTTCATTGTAATCCAAACCTGCATCGTAATTCATCAACTGGCCGTTTTCATCGTATTGCGCAACTAACTGTCCGTTTTCATCGTAATGACCAATTGGTTGTCCATTTTCATCGTAATGACCAATTGGTTGTCCATTTTCATCATAATGTAGTAGAGGTTGGCCATTTTCATCATATTGAAGTATCGGCTGTCCCTGTTCGTCGTATTGTAGCCCGTCGCTATTGTAATATTGCTGAAGTGGTTGACCGTTTTCGTCATATTGTTGTAGAAGCTGACCGTGTTCGTCGTATTGTTGCATTAACAGTTGTCCATGCTCGTCATATTGTGCATATTCGCCGGACTGATTATAGTATTGTGGATCGACATCAGGATAATACTGAGGTTGACCGTTATCGTCATACTGTTGGAGGTGCTGACCATTTTCATCATAATGCAACGGTTGTCCGTTTTCATCATATTGCTGTACAAATTGTTTATTCTCTATTTGATTTAACGGTTCACGACTATCATCATACTCTCCCGAGTGTTCAATTGTGTTCTGGGTGCCACTTTTAACAGGATCCTCCTCAACTGAACTCTTTTCAAGTTCCTGATGATGATGTTCATTACTTAACGAAGGATCTATTGCGTCATTATGATTTTGCTGCAAAGTCTTAGTCTCAATTTGTTGCTCATTAATACCTTCACTGCGTTTACTATCAGGCGGCCTTAAATCTTCATCTTCTTGATTTGTGCTATTGGAGCGGTTTTCTTCACTGAATTTACGATCAGGTTGCCTTAATTCTGGTTCATTATCTTCCCCTTCTTGAGATATTGTTTTGGAGTGATCTTCTTCTCTTCGAACTAGTCCAGGCTCTACAGTATCAGTTTTTAGATCAATATCGGTTGCTTCAATACTACACAGATTCTCAACAAATTTTTGCTCTTCAATCATAATAGGAAGTTCTTCAATCACTTCTTTATAACTCTGGATTACATTACTGTTGACTACTTCCCGTTCTATTTGTGGTGACTTATGGCTGTCGACTGTACTACTTTCAAAGTTTCCTACCCTAGAATCTTCAGGAATTTCAAATTGAATTTTAGATTTGGTCGCTATTGGGGTTTGTGTAATTTTTCCATTAATATGTGAAATAAGTGTATTATTTTTTGGTTTGTTTAAATCGGAAAGGGTTCGGTTTTCGGTGAATGATTTCACTAACCCTTTCCCCGTCGCTGTTTTCTCAGGATCGTGTGGTACATCATCCTTCAATAATCTTCGCAGTGTGTTGTGAACTTCTAATGTTGTAGCGATTGGTGTATCGTTTGTGAGCGGATCTTCGTGTTCTGAGTAATCATAGGATCTAAATGGTAACGGGTTGTTTTGTTTCAAAGAATTTTCGAAATTTTTCGTACTCTTAAGTGGACTGTAGCTAAAATCGTATTCAGAGCTTGTTTTCTCAATATCATACTTTGCGGCATCTTTTGGCTCTTTCCAATACGCTGCAGAATTTACACTAGCAAGATTCAAATATTTGTTTTCAGACGGAGACTGTACGGTTTCCTTCGGTCTTGTAGAGATACTGTTTAAGTAATTATCGATGACACCTGTCTTTATATCGGGACGCTCATCATTTACGTCCTTTTTTCCAAAGTTTGACGGCGGAACTGAGTTAAGGCGGTAACGTTTTTTAAACTCTTTAAACTTTTCACTTTTTGCTTTCCAAATTTGAGCCCGGCTTTCAATTCTTTCCAAAGCGTCTAGAATTTTATCGTTTCGCTGTTGTCTGCGCCTATCCTCGTCAAGAAATTGTTTATATTTCGTTCGCAGCTTCTTGAAATGAAGTTCTTCTCTATAAGTAACATTAACATTAACAACATTTGGTGAGATGATAACGTACGTACTTACTCCTCTTTCATAACTTGAATCATTTCATTATACTTCATTTCCAATTTTAAACGCTCTTCTTCACTGTTAAAAAATATTAATGTTAATACTTCCGGTAACCATGCAGTACAATACAAACAAATAAATACGGCTAACCTTTGACGAAGTTTTTCTTGCAGTTGTATAACTTTCTGGTAATATTCCTCCGTGGAAAACGGCAATGACATGTTTCGATTATTATTCAACCAAAATATACCGACAATTAAGTTGCTGCCACTTAATTAAAATAAATTAAACCGAGTGTTCTTCCACGTTACGCGCGGATAGGTACTAATCGATATGAACGTTTTCACCTGAAAAACATGTTCAAGTAATTCAGAGGGTAGGTATATCAACCAACGAACCTAAATCTGGAAATAATCGCAAAGACTGGGTTGTTTGAGCTTATTTAGGTAGGTAAAGCTACAAATTCTATTTGTTTGCTTTGAATAATATTTATTTAGTTACAAGGGCACACGCGATCCTACGATGGTTGGTACCAGGACAATAAAGGATAATAAACTTGACCTTTTATCATATAAAATTGTATATCTGAAGATAGTAGATTCCTATAAAAGTTTTAACCTTGTCAGTTTGAAATTCTTTCATGCAAATTACCCTTTTGCGTGTGAGACGCAATATAAACGTCGTAAACAAATTGCGCGAAACATTTAAACAATTTAATTAAAGTTTGCGATGAATTTAGAAACGTCATTTGACATTTAAAAACTTTTACAGTAGTTTATTAATAACGAATTGTTTACATACTTTATGCCATGCATACTTTTTAAGAATTGACGTCTTCTTTAGAGCGCTGTGCGTTTTATGGAATATAAAATAATAATATATTGTCTGAAAATTATGGCAAATAGAATATATTATACTCACGAATTATAAGACAAATTAATAAGTATAGGTAATTATTATAGTAGAATGTTTTTTATTATTTATAAGTAAGATTCCTTACAGCTTCTGTTTATTCTCTCTTAAGCGGCCTCTCCATTCTTCTTTGTTTTTCCAAGTTCCTCCTTTCCATAGCATCTTCTTTGTGCAATCTGGTATAAGTAAAAGTACCTACTTCATCACTCAATCATCTTGGCCTAATACTAATGGCACAGATAAGTGCTAATGGTCTTGTCATTTTCACACTTTCGATTTCCCTTTTTAAATATTAACGTGACATAGACTCCAAACATTCCTCGGATCATACGTATCAGCTTTTTGGGGTCATATTTCATGCAGGAGATATATTCCATCTGGTCCAGATGAGTTCCCTTTTTCAGGTGCTTTAATAATAATATTATGCCATGCCTGGGTTGTTTTGATCCCTAGCTTTTATGTTCTGTTCAATATTTTTGCTGATTCCCACTTTTAATCTTCTTCTTTATTTTTCTCTCTTAATTTTTCTATTCTATTATGTAGATTTTTTCAGCCCTTCAAAGGAACTATATTCTAGCTTCTGATGTTGTAATCTTCTTTGATATAAGTAGTTCCTTTATTGTTTCTATTTTTCATTTGTTTTTTATACGTGGGTGTACTCCTTTTAATTGAAATATGTTGGTTTCTCCCAAGTGGGAGACCCTCTTGGGGAGTTGGTTATGTAGGACAGGTTAATGAAAACACATGTACTTCATTCTAAACCGACGTTTCGACTGAGAAGTGTCCAGTCATCTTCAGGGCTCAGTCGAAACGTCGGTTTAGAATGAAGTACATGTGTTTTCATTAACCTGTCCTACATAACCAACTCCCCAAGAAGGTCTCCCACTTGGGAGAAACCAACATATTTGTTTTTTATGTATTCTACATGCGTTAATAAGCTAATCCCCCTGTAGTTCTTTGCCACCCTCCTTTCCTCATCCCTTAAATACAGGACACACCGCCACTTTCCACCACTCCGGCGGGAATCCTTCCCCCCTCCAAATCAAATTTATAATCCTGCATTCCTCCCTCGCCGTATATTCCCCATATATTTCCAATGCTCTTTGTACTTCCATACCTCCCTCTTTGTAATCTATTTCACCCATTTCTCAACTGCTCTGCCGTTATACCACGTGCCCCTTCATCGTTCTCACAACTCTCTTTCCCTCTGTACCCCCTCCGCCTACCCTAAAAGTACCATGCAGTGCGCTTCCCATTTCTTTATATTGATCTCACAATTCCTTCGCTTTCCACCCCGCAACTGCTTATTCAGAAACCTGGCCATGTCTCCCCCTCGTTTTTTAAATATTTTATTTGTGGCTCCAACTCTGCCCTATACTTCTTCCTCCCTTTTTCACACACACTCCGGACACTCCGGTATCTCTTTTTCAACCCTTTACGTTTCTCTATACATCCATTTTTCCCATCCTCCACCTCCCAATTCCTTTCCTCATCTCCCTCTTCGCTTCTTGACAGTCGTCATTCCACCATTTCCGTCTTTATGCCTCCCAATCTTCTCTTCTCTATCGTTTGATCCATTTTACTTATCATCTCCCTGAACCCCCGGCCTTCTCGAACCATTTCATGTTCCCCATGTTTTCTTCATATTTCTTGATGTTCTCCCTGTATTCCTACCTGTCAATTCTTGATAAAGAAAACCAAGGGAGTTTTCGAAACGTTTTATATCAATACTTAACACAAGATAAACTCTGGAATGAATTTTATTATAAATAGTATCACTCGTGGAAACTTAAATAACAATATAGGTAGTACATTTATGTATATATGTAAGAAATAAATATCCGGATTATCCGTGCTTTTCAATTTTCCGTGCCTCGTTCGGTCCCATGGAGCACAGATAATCGGGGTTCTACTGTACTAAACAAGACAATCCTGGAACATAAACAAAACAGAAATAGAAGTGAAAAGGAAAGTCGACAACACAATGACACTTCCCTCATTAACCTATATGACAGTGAAATCTGGACAAGCGAAAAACATACCATAAGAATGAAACACAGGATAATAATAATAATAATAATGAGGACTTTATAGAAGATATAAGTATAAAGAAAAAAAAATGTACATGTAAGTACACCTTAATTGATGATCCGGTAGGCGAAGTCTAGCAGAGTGCAATTCAAACTCAACCTTAGGATGATTGTTTGACTACATAAAATAGAAAGTAGTGAGTAAAATTTAATAGTGTAAGATTAAGTGTTGCTGTGTTGTAAATTTGTAGCGGAGATTAACTTAAGCAAATCGTGTTGAAAGTTCCGAATCAAGTACACAGCAGCAGAGTAGATATATTCAACATTTAAAAAGGAAAATAAAATAATACTTAAGAGTTTAAAATATTTAAATTATGTTATGGAAGATGTAGTCTTAATTTACATATTATATTTAAATTTATTGATGTTAAAAACCTTGAACTTCTAGGGAAGCTGGTTATATAACCCGATAGTATTGTACACGAATGATTTTTTATAAATGGCGAGGGACGTTAAAAGATGTCTTGAAACGAGTGTTTTGTCTAGGCAAGGACCGTAGATAAACTCACAGTAATTGAAACAGGACAGAACTAAAGATACACACAAGGTTTTTTTTAATTGAAACGAAAGATGAAGATGGTTAGCATTGTAGCATAAGACCTTTAGAACCGCATAAGATTTTTGAATAAGTTTGATTACGTGTTCTTTAAAACGAAGTAATAGCAAAGGAAAACCAAATGGGACAGAGTAAGAAATGAGGAAATAAGAACCAATAGAGGAAAAGATAAGAAAGAACAGTGTATAATGTTTATAAATGCTTTGGAGAGAATCAGCCGAGTTTATATAGGCAAATGGTGAGAATCAATCAAAATAACAAGGTGTGAGTAATCAAACCTGCTTCCTAATACAAAAATTCACCCACAACTGACTGATATGAGTTGAATCAT
Source organism: Pyrocoelia pectoralis (assembly GCA_036250285.1). Classification (NCBI taxonomy): domain Eukaryota; kingdom Metazoa; phylum Arthropoda; class Insecta; order Coleoptera; family Lampyridae; genus Pyrocoelia; species Pyrocoelia pectoralis. Next base: position 74,161,818 of record CM070075.1, on the reverse strand, counting down.
TGATTAATCAAATAATTGATGAACTAGTGGACTAACAAATCAAAAACTTTACTTGACTAACCAAATGTAATTCAATTAGTCAACATTCAACAAGCAAGAATTGGTTAAAGTATTTATTAAAGCATGTCATTTAATCTATGATCTCTTATGTACAAAACCTAGATAAAAATACAAAATTTACAATTGACAGATGCATAGTAAAATAAAATCGCTTTGTGTATATAAACGCAATTCATGAATATTGCACAAAACCGATTTATAACTTGCAATTGATATAATAATTACAACAATCACTTCCGCTTAATGCACTGCATTTACAATATCACATAATTGAATTATCTTCACAGCAAAAGGCATCTATTAATAAAATGAATGGAAGCGGTCAGGTACGCAACAATATTGTGTTGTAGTTTAAAGAAAAGACTAATATACAAATTTTCATGTTTTTAACATTCATGTCACAAGCTATTTTAATACAATTCTTAATTACTATAAAATTATAGTTAACAATAATGAAGTTATTCACTGGGAACTATCACAAAATTGGGGCCATTTAAAATGTGATGATTCAGAATCTTGTAATTGCTAGCCTAAATGATGCGTTGATGATACTAAATACTTTTGGGTCTCACTGACGAACAAATACACTGAGAGAAATCTCTGCAATTCCTTACATTATTAAAGTAGCGTAAATAAATTAAAATGAACCTAAAGTAACAGTGCAGTCTTAATAATATTAATTTACTATCACCCAATATATTAAGGAGAAATAATCAGAAAAAAACGAATAACGTTCAACCGATTTTAGCTAGTTCCGTATTTACCATTCTCAAATACACCTTTACTAAAGAACGGTGAAAAATTAATTAAGTCTACTTTACTAATTGTGTTTCCGTAAGCTAAACAACATGAAGGATGAGATTTACAAACTTCTATTAATCTTCTTAAATAAGTTTCTAATTGTCGTCTTCTAGACTGGGCCACATGTTCCGAATTTGCAAATAACTGCCTTGGAGGAAATGGAATTTGGGAAACCTTGAGATTTTTGCAAACTCTTTAAAGTGTTCAAGTATAAAACAGTAATGAGAAAGCGGAGTGCAATTACGTTACTAGATTCTCCTTACTGTTTACTTAAAACAATATACATACCTTTTCGCCATATCTGGCTTTCATCGACAAGTGTAAGTCGCGAAAACGACTATATCTTCTTAACACACTCCACCATTCCCTGTAAGCCGTAGTTATTCTAACTTCGTACTCGTAATGGGTACGTTTTCCCGCACCTCGTAAGAAATATCCCGTAATTGATATAAGTGATTCGTTATCGCTCACTAAAAGGAAATCTATACCATAAAACCTATTACCATAGGCGAATAAATACATAGATAAATGTATTCATTTTTTTGGTTAGTTGTGGGATGCGGACTATGTATGGCGCCACTGACGAACACAATCTTGTAACAATCAACACTCTACGTCCTGCTCACTGAGTAAGAACCCTACTGTGTAAGTAGGTCTTTTCTCAGTACCGTCAGTGCCTTCTACAAAAGACTTCCCCTACCTGTTGTAATTGTAAATGTCATAATTTATATTCAAAAGGCGTTTGGTCGACTGTAGACAGCAGTGAACTCTATATATAACTGGAAGGATAACGGTTACTGCAAATGCGTTCGTAATTTGTCCTCGACTGTTAGACAAGCACCGCTACTGCGTGAGTGGATCCCTATTTCTTTCTAACGTATTTGTATAAACGATGCGAAGGCGTGGTTAATACTTAATAATGAGAAATAAACACAAAATATTAAGAATTTCACTCTTGTATATATAATTATCGTACACTTATGTTATAAATGTACATTTAAAAATTAATCATGAAATAAGTGTCATAACCAAACATTATTTTTAATATCCATAAGAGAAATGTAGTAAGATAAGGATAGCGATCCCCGCACTAATTTCCCTCTTGCTCTAACAGAACCGGTCAATTTTTATATTCGACGTTATCCTTCCAGTTATATATAGAGTTCACTGGTAGACAGTGAACTTGTGGCGCCATCTGTAGTCGCCACCCCAGCAGGTTAAAATTGAAACAACTTTCACACGTACATCAGATGTCTATGTATTTATTCGTCTATGGTATTACTTTCGCTTACCTTGAGGAATTGAGGGCATGGATCTGTACAAGTTGTAGTTGGATAACGGTGATAACTGATTGTTCTGTAATTACGAAAATGAAATTAAATCTAGTTTTGTCAAAGGAAGAATTAACGGTACCGTAGGTGAATAAAGAGCCGACGTAGATCCTCGATGCATTGGTCTAACTGGACTGATTGGACTTTCTATATCTTGTAAAGGATGCTCATTTGTTGGCGATAATATTAAGGGTGATCCCGTTTTAAATGCCATATATTTTCTTTGTAGTTCTTGTAAATTCTAAATGACATAAATGAAGGACACTGGTTAGCAACAAATGTATTACTTACGGCAATTTGAGCATTTAAAAATGCCTTCGGTGAATCGGAATCTAAGTTACGCATTATAAGTTGTTTTTGATGTGCTATCTGTTGAGATAGACTCCTCATGGCTTCATGATCCTTTCGACGTCTACGACTTACATTGTGAGAATTATCAGTAGAGCTAGCAGTCGATTGGGAATCACTGGCAACACCCTACAAGATTAAACTGGATTAGTTAAAGATAAGAAAATTGCGTTAAAGAAATATTTGATGTAGCAATTGTGAATGTGATACTAACAGCAACAGGCAAAGAGCATTTCTTGAAACAAACAGACATAGCTAAAAATGCAACAAATGTATCGAATACATGCATCAAGTATGAGTATATGATCAAATACATTTTTATACTTATACGAAAAGATATTGGAGATGGGTGTTGGGGTTGGAAAGGAAGACGTCGGGGTACATCGTGCAAGAGGAAGTTAAATGGCGAAAAATAAGGATACAGACAGGGAAGCCGGAGATGAGGTATGATGAAGGGATAGAGAGTGGGAGAGGAGGGATCGAATATAGGTAGGGCAGGAAGAGAAAGGGTATGCAAGGGTGGAGGTACAGAGAAGGGAAGGAGGATGGGGGTGCGTACAAGGGAGGACATTGTAGAAAGGGATAAGGATGTGCAAAAGCAAAAAAGAAGGAGTAGGATTAGAGAAGGGAGATAGGAAGAGGAAGAGGATGGTAACAAGCTGCGAGAACGAGGCAAGGGAAAATAAGTATTGGTGGGAGGATGACAAGAGAAGATGCAGGTTGTGTGAAATGGGACGGGAGACTTTAACGCGTCACATGTTAGATGTTAAGAATCTCTTGTAAAAAATTATTTAAATTAAAGCAAAATAAAGGGAATACAATAATTGCTACTATGAAGTAGGTAATATGAGGTCTGATATAGAAATTCCAATAACAGAAGAACTATCTACACAAAACAAAAATAAAATTGGAAACCATTAGATTTAAAAGAGATAGAAATAACAGAAAGATATGAACAAATAGATTAAAAAATAAGTGAAAGAGTAAAAAATATGTAAGCTATAACATTTGAATGATTATAAACATATTTAAAGATATTATTAACAAAGCACCAAAATGAAACAAAAAATTAAAAATCAAAATAAATAGTCAAAGTATCTTACAAATCAAACAGAGAACTATGAAAAGTACAAAAAACAAAGAAAACTAGTGTAGGAAAGGTTTGTGGAAACATTTTTCAGAAAAACTAGAAGAGACAGTAAAGACCAAAAATTATTTTACAAAATACTCAAAACACTAACAAAAAGAAAAAAACCAAATGTAATAGAAACAAGGAATGCGACCAAAGTGTAGGTACCTGAATAGATTACTCAGAAAGATCCATTTATGAATCAAAACAGAACCCTCTTTATGAGAAAATGAAACTACAATAACCATTTTTAAATGTTGCGAGTTTGCCAAAGTCTACAAGAAGTTGACGAAATGAGAAGAATAGAATTTTGTGTGTAATGACAATTTTATGGTCAGACGAAGGTCAAGTTACCAATTGAGGTTTATTTCATTCTCATTTAAAGCAGTGAACATAATAACTTCGTAGACGTTAAGGTAGTCCAGTATAGAATTTTTTGAGTTAACCGGATAGGTCTCAACACAAGTGTTTTGGCTCACTTTTTGGGCACAGTAAACTAATTAATTATACACCCTATGGCTTTGTAGAGGATGTTACATAAATGATCGCACCATAATCTTTGTGAGTTGTCTTGCACTTCTCTAAATAAGAGAATTCATGTTGGGGAGGAACCTGGCTACAATTCCTGCCAGGAAAGGTTTTCTTTACATTCTTCATTGGGTTTAGATGTTATCCATTATCTTTAAAATGTATCAAATTTTCGAAAACTTAAAAGATTCATAGGACTAAAAAGAGGCGCCCTTTTCTCTGTTTAGCCAACCAAATATCTCCTCTACTGTTTCCAATATCACCAAGTAGCGCAATGAATGGATCACTTACCGGTTACAAATGGAAATATATTCAATGACAATTCTTATCTATGCGAAGCAGGGAAAAATAAACATACCTTTGCGTCATCAATACTTGAAATATCGCTCTCTTCTTGAAGCTGAGGAGATGGTCTAAGTTCCACTCCACTGTCACTCATGAGATGTTCTATACCTCCTACACTTAATAAATGTGTTGAACAAGCACTTGTGGCTGTGTGATATGTATCACTACTTAACGTTGTTCTTTCTATACTACTACTACAATTGACCTCACACGAATCTGGACTTTGGGCAGAATTCACTCGTTTCAAATTTAATGTCAATCTACAAAACAATTAAGAACGATCTGTATAATATAAAAGATAAAGCAAACATACGATTGCTTCCTTTGTTCAATTTCCTGCAATTCTTCGTGTGTTCGACGTGCTAACGTTAATTTAAGATCCTTCAATTCCTCAACATTAGAACTATTAGTCGTTTCCAATTGTTGCTCAACTAAACCAATAATTTTTTTATCTAAATCCTCAACTGCGTCGCGACGGTCCGAAAGAATTTGCATACGCCTTTCTATTTCCGTTTGTAATCTTGTCAATTCTTGTCTCTGTAAAGAGAAAAAACTTTTTTAATTGTTATCCTCAATTTACGAAATGCTACATACGTGATGATTAACCACTTCTTGAATTTCTGAATGCGCTGTTACTTCATTTAAAAGGCAAACTAAACGGTTTGACTCCTCAAAAGATAAAGCTCCCACCATCGATTTATCCACTAAATCCTGAAACAGTACCAAGCATTAAGTGTGTTTGCAAAAATTGTTACGTAATTTTAAAAACTGTTTAAGTTCTACTTGGATTTATTCATAGCTGGAATTAATGATTGATAAAAAATGAACCATACAATAGATATGGAATAATGTGAATAATTACTAGCTTCCGAGAAATTTGCCAGCTGTAAATTATAATAGACATACCTAGTTATAATTTTGGAAAACAAATGTTTCATTACATTTTTTATTCTAAATTCTAAAAGTGTTCCATAAGAAATTGTGTAATGTTGCATTAAATACACTACTGTTAGAGGAAATAATACTGTAATGCTAATTGTTGTAATAAAAAAAATTGGAGCAAATAAAATTTGTTTGCTAACTTTAGAAAATAAAATAAAATAAAATACCTGAAAGAGTGCTTTACTATGAGAATCAGGGAAAGTTATTTCATTGATGTATGATTTTATGATTAAACTGGTCTTCAACAAAAGATGATTTAAATGTTTCCGTTTGTCACTCACCACTTGAGTTTCTGTCCCTATCTAAAATCAAAAGAAATTAAAAAAAAATGCAATAAAACAACACAAAAAAGGTACAGATGTGCTGAGCAAATCTCCGATAAAAATAATCTTGAAGTTGCATATCGACACAATACTGTCGACTAGCGGCAAATGTCGGCATATGCAATGAAAATACAGGTTATTTATACCTGCAAAACCATCAGCCAATTGACTATTTCAATAACATGAAAAATTTTAATCAATTCAATATAGAAAAAATTAAGAAATTCTTGACATTAGTGAAGTACTTGAACAAATAATGTAAATATATTTTTCCTTAAACAGTTCTTTTCGATATTTACAAATAAATCATTAGTGAATATGATCTGGTGCCCGATCTCCTGGATAGCATAGTATGAATCTGTGGTTATAACAAAAGTTGAACAAACTGAAAATAAATTTTCATCGCAAATGATATAAAAAAGTTTGAAAATGCAGACATATATGACCCAAATTTGATGTTGAATGGAATATTGAAGCACTGAAATTTGTTGTAAAAAAGGGAAGTAGTGATTATGAGGCATAAGTGAAACAAGTGACAGAAGCATCTAAGTAAAGTTATCCGAACTGTTGAGAGATAGTCTTTAGCTACAAAATGGATAGAAATAGTGATGAATATACCATAGATGAAAGGAAAAAGAAAAAATACAATCACCATGAGAGACTTAATTGAGAGAAGTGCAAAAACAAGAAGAACGCACCTGATAAGAGATAAATATGAAGCAGAGATGAACAAAATAAATATTTAAATGAATTAAAATTAATTAAGGCAGAAAAGGAAAATATTTAATCTAACTAGAAAAGTAGACACAGCAAGGAAAAAAGGGTAGCTATTCAAGAACAACAGATAATGAAGGTATATCAAAAGAAGGGATGAAATCATACTTATGAGAAAACTTTGGAAATGATGTAAAAATTAAAAATGCAAGAAAACTTGGAAACAAACAATGAAAAGAATTAATAATGAACAAAAGAACAAACTCAAAAAATAGAAGAAATCTACATAAATTGGAGTAAGAAAACCTTTCGGATATCAACAAAAAATAATCGCTGGTAAAAACTGTGATTTAAGATCCATTATCAACAGTCTTATTTAACGTAGTACTGGAAATGATAAAAAGGAATAGTGAAATAGAAAGAGAAGGAACCACTTTCAACTACAACCACCAATTCCTCACTTACACTGATAATGTGTTGCATGTCAGAAGCCGACATGAACTAATAAGAATTACAAAACCACTATATGAAAATGCGAGAAAGGTTTATAAATTAATGAAGAAAAAAGCAAATTCATGAAAATTAAGACAAAAAAAACAAAATCAGGATTTAAAACTATAGAAGAAAAAATCCAGAAATTGGAGAAAGAAACGTTGTGAGGCATCTATGACGGCAAGAAATCAGGAAGAATTAGTACAGTCAAATAAGTCAATATTTTCTCTAAGGAAAAAATTCTAGATATGCTGTCCATTGGTGGAGGGGTGTATTTTTGGATTATAATGAATGTACAAGAAGCCCACTCCGTATCATGTTCACTACGAAAATTACAGTGCAAGTTCAATAACTCAAAAAATATCACTTTTAGGGGAAAAAGTGAATACAGGAAAGTTGTAGAAAATGTAATTTTACACAAAAAAGGTCTTTACAAAAATGTTGTATGAGCACTTGTACTTGAATTGGATTTTTTTAAGCAAGGGCCATTTTTTGTAGCGAACACGATACAGTAGTGGGCTTTTTGTACCTTCATTATAACCCAAAAATACACTACTCCACCAACGGACAGCCAATTTGCAATTTTTTTCTTTCTGAAATTAATTTTTACTGGGCTAAATGGAAAAAACGATCTAATCCAAAGCTCTATGAACTATATAACAGACAAAAATAACTGAATACGTCAAAATATATTGGAACACCTTTGGATGGATGGCTCTAGAAACTGTAAAAAAGAGGGGTACGGAAAGAGAAGGTGAAGAGTTGCTAGAAGATCTGAAGATAAAGATTAAAACAGGAGAAAACAAGCATTACAAAGTGGAAGAAAATGGTATCTGTAGGAAGGAATTAGAAATTGAAACAAACTTTGGATAGTGCAGCTCTAAAAAATAAATGTACACAATGTCAATCGGAAATCCTGTATGAATGACTTTGTGGAAAATTAAAAATGCTCAGCACCTGCCCAAGAAGCTTTGCTCTTTCTTTTTCAAGTTCTTCACGCTTAAATATTAGCTCTTGTTCCTTTTCTTCTAATTCGAGCTCTCGCTTTTGCTGTTGTGCTGCTAGGTTACGCCAGTCCTCTTCTAACTGTCGAGTCTGCAAGAAAAGACCATGTATTTAAAATAAAGAATTTTATCGCTTGCTTCGGTTATACGATAATAACAAGCTTAAGTTTATTTTTGGAAATGAATGGTACGAAATTACCTGAGCAGCATGTTCCTTTTCCATATTGCGCCTTTCAATTTCCAACCGTAATTGTGCCTCTTCAAGCGTTTTTCTCCGTTTTTCGAAGGCCTCTTGCTCTTTTTCAAAGTCTTCCTTTTCCTTAGCCAAGTTTATCCTCTGATTTTCTATATCATATCGTTCAACGTCATCACAACTAAACAAATATAATAAGGAGTAAAGAAGAATTTAAAAAAAACAACAACATACGGCTGCAAATTTTCAAAAGAACCGCCCAAATCTGGAGTTGACCAACTTAAAAGACTCATCCTGGTTAAATTTAATGACCGTTCACCTTTTCGAAGCTCGGCAGCTTCGGCGGGATCGTTAAATCTAATAATAAGTTTTGAAGTATTTTACCAAAATAACGATATGTCTTACCTAAACACATGTGCTCTGCCTAAGAAAATTATACATCCTTGCGTCAGTCGAGCTGGAGATTCAATAAAATTACTATTCAACGAGATCTGCGCATTCGGTTTTGGGAATAGTGTCGCGACTCCCTTTTCTAAAATAATACTGCAATGTTGTGGTTCCATTCCGGGACCTTTTAAAACAATATCTTGTTTAATATTAGATTCATCAGTTCCTATTGTGGTCTCGCCCTCCTGTAACATGAAGTGACGTAACATCCATTACAACCTACACAATAATACCTTCAACTGGTACAGGGTTACACCCGTACTTAGGGGATCGTCATCAATTGCAACTAAATGGGGTTTATCCGAATCCAATACAACACCAGGACCGGCTTTACGAAGCCCCAACGCTTTTTGTTCACGTAAAATGGCATGCGCCTCCCTCCATTTACTAGTCCACTCCTCGGTTAACTCCTTTTCACGCGCTTCCTTCTCGTGAATTTCTGCCAACATATCCGCTCTCTGTTCGCTAAACATAAGTGCTCGAAGTTTACTGATTTCGTCTCGCAGTTCACGAATAAGTTTAACGTTAGGATCCTCATTAACTGTCGGTTTGTTAATAATGTTTTTGGCACGATTTGCGTATCTTAACGTACTTAAAGTTTCACCATAATTACAATCTGCAACAAAAATTACAATAAATTTCGTAAAAACCTCTTATGAATGAAGATTAACCAAGTTCCTACAAAAAATGTGTTCCAACTTCATAAAAATATGCAAGTATCAAAATTTTCAAAGTAATAATAGATAATTATCGTAAGGAAATTATCTTTCACATATAACATACTTGAGCAATATTAGACAATTAATTAAGACCTCGGTTACCTCAGAACCAAGATTATGATTATGACCAAACTGATTCACAAGAACAAATAAATGACCAGTAAACTGGCACACAACTTTCCCGTATTTACTACAATGACGTATTAAATAAAATAGTTCTTTGCAAAAGAACTCAAAATAAAATAGTTTTTGCGTAATAACTCAAAAAAATAAAAAAATTAATATATAGTGTGTAGTACATATAGTTGTAATCAGAAAACGATTTCTGATTTTTTCCTGAAATAATATACAGGGTATGTGGTAAATATTTTTAATATTTTGTTAATTTCCTTTTTCTCCACAATGTCCCCTAATTTCTATTAACTTCCATATAATTTCCCCCTTTATGTAAACATTATCTATAATTAAATGCACTGTGCGTTTCGTTGGGTGAAGGTTTTGATGAGATAACCAAATTAAAAAAACAGCTATATACCGGGTCCAGATGGTTTAACGAGTACAGTAGAACCTCGCTTAACCGAGCTAATGTGGACCGACGTAAACTCGGATAAGCAAAAACTCGGATAACGCGGACAAACGTTTAATTGCATCAAGTTTTTGTTCTAAAGAAAGCATAACGCGTTTTCTTTGGACTCATATCGATGTTTTCAACAAGCGACGGATAAATGAAACTTGCACTTGCACTAATTACTGACGAATGAAGCCGCCGGTAATATTAACTACAATAGCGAAAACAAATAGAGAAAGAAGCGGCAAGTCGGTAGGGTGGCGCGGGTAGCACGCGTGGCAAGGTCACAAATATCTTCGCACAATTGCATATTTAATCACGTAGTATAAATTACACGTATAAAAAAATTTTTTTACGTATGTATGTAGACTCGGATAATACGGAACCTCGGTTAATCAAAGCTCGGTAAACCGAGGTTCTACTGTACCTACATTTTTGAAAAACTGTGCGTTCTCCCTGAGTAATCCATTGCATATATTATTTAGTTTATCTATGAATTCCGGAATCTTTCCAGAGATTTGGAAAACCAGTTAGTTACTTAACTCCAATCTTTAAATCGGGTGATAGAGTCAACATGGAGAATTTCAGAAGTATCTGCAAACAGTCAACTATTCCCAAACTACTGGACTCTATGGTGTCAAAAATATTAGCTTGGAATTGCAAACAGTACATATCGGCGGCTCAACATGGGTTCAGTGAGGGTAGATCAACCGTGACTAATCTATTGCCTTCCAACAGCACATCATTTCTAACCTTGAATAAGGACAACAAGTGGATTGCGTTTATACTGACTTTGCCAAAGCCTTTGACAGAGTCAGACCTAAATTATTGATTAGCAAATTGTCTAGATAGAGGGGGTTTTGGAAGGGTTGTAGTGGATTGTAAATTGTAAAAATTGAAAATTTTATATCACTGCCATTTGATGTAACCTCGGGAGTACCACAGGGCTCTCATTGTGGCCCGTTGTTGTTCTCGATTTTTGTTGGTAACATAGGATGCGAAATACTGAACTGTGAACACCTAATGTTCGCTGATGCCCTAAAGTGGTTTTCAGTCATTAAGGAACTGGTGGATCATAAGAAAATACACGAAGATTTGGACTATACAAATGGTCTACGAATAACTTACTTGAGCTGAATGTAAATAAATGCTGTATGATCACATTCACCAGAACATATAATCCCAGTGTAGCAGTATACGCTATAAATAATATCGCTTTTAATTGCGTCAGCCATGTTAAAGATTTGGGCGTTCATATGTTTTAGTTTAAAAATTAAAAATGTTTGATTCGTTAACATTTTGTTTAATGTAATTACTGTATTTCTACGGTACATGAGAACAAATGAAAATATTTATAATGTATTGCCTGTATTAGTTCACCACCAGCGGTGACAATGATCTAAAATTTCATTCTGTCTACTTGAAATATTACAAGTTAGGAAGAAATAAATATACATATATTCGAACGTATTCTCAAAATAAAGAGCTAATCCTTTTCATTAAACATTCATTTTACTATATAAAGCTAAAGCACTACATTTACTAGTGATTGTTATAATTATTATAGCGGAAGAACGAAGTGGCTGTAGAGCCAACACATCATACTTAGATATCAGTGAACTCAATATATATTTTGTCTAAGGCAACTAATAGGAAAAACCATGGAGAGCATCCAATTGTGGACACAGTGCATATTACATTGTACAGTGTACATTAAAGAAAAAGAAATTATACTTTTTAAAAATTCTTCCAACATTTGACTTAATTTGATATATACACATTAGCGACCTAAAAAAATACAACTTTAGGCTTTATTATCTTTGTATCAGTGAATATACATATTGTGTCTTAAATGTATTGTTACCTTTCAAAAGTATAATTATAAAATAAGATATGTACCGGGAGGTCCAAATTGGACACTTTCTTATGGAAATAGAGATAGAAAAAATGCACCTAGGTGTCTGGAGTAATTTTAATGAGAAAATCACTGGCGTAAAGAGAATTCAGTCTCTAATCGTCTGGCCACTAGGGGGCATTTTTAGAATCTGGTCAATTTTTTTAATGCTCCATAACTTTCTTATTATTAAAAGATAAGTGATTTTGGCAAAATATCTCTTAGGCTTAGGGCACTTTTTTACGTAGAATCCATCGCGATAGACAGTTTCTATACAGGGTGTTTGGTTTTTTATTATGACCCTACTTAATTTAAAACAAGTATCTTCATCACAATAAAATAATTTAATATAAGAAAATTTAAAATGTAAATGTCATTAGCGTATTGCTACTTTGAAGTAAATAAATAATGGAATCAAGACTGTATTCTTAAATCTCGCATGGTTTTTTAATTAATTCACATATTCTGTTAAATTTTGAATTGGGATAAAAATTGATATTGATACTAATAAAATAATTAAATCTCTGAAGTCAATTAGTGCCTATATCAAAGAAATTATCCATTAGAATTTATTAATACTTAAGTAGGTAATTAAGGAAGTAACGTTAAACCATAAAAATTACAAGATCATATTCATTGCAGACGTAGATACAAAACATAAGAAAAACATTCAGTACCACAAATTAGGTATCATTTATCAATTACGTTTGCGTAACCACAGAAATACAGCTAAAACTGCCTATGGGGCCATTAAGATATTATTTGTCGTTTCAACAATAAAAAAAAATAAATAAATTACGTTGTACTGGTAAAACTTGATTCGGATAAACAAACCAAATTATTGTCACAAACAAATTTAAAAATAACTTTTTATTATTGAGCAATAGTTGTTCCAAAAATACACATTGTTTCTCTATGTAATTAAAATATTTTATCTGAGAACATTTCCTTTGTTTCTACATATTATATTTTCCTGCAGCTCATTATCGTTTGTATCAATATCAAAATATGTCATTAAGTTCGTCCTTTTATATAAAGCAAATACATATTGTCATTTAATTTCCGAATGACCAAAATAAATATTCAAAAGAACTTACCGGCCGGACTAATTGCGGCAATCATAATAGTTTTAGAATTTCCACCTAAACTATCTTTTAAAAGCCACGTAAGTACGGAATCCCTGTACGGAATAAACAACGATTTTCTGTGCCCGTTCATTTCGACCGAAAGTTCGGCCAATCCCGAAATAACAGATCCCAATGTCACTAATGACTTATTTATGTGAGCTCCCTCTTTAAGACGTTCCCCAGTAGCTCCGGTGGCATCTGCTCTTTCGCTGCCAGCCAAATCAACTAAATGTATCTGCAATTTAAATAGTTTGTCTGTTGTATACCTTTACTACGTGTGATAATATACTTTTGAAACTGTTTCACTTGGAATTCCGTTACAATAACCTGCTTGAACAAATGTAATGGTAAAGATTGCGTGACTTCGACTACTGACGTCGTTCATGTTAGTTGCAGCTGTAGTTCTATGAGAATTCCCTCTAAAACGTACAATTAAAGTAAGCAATGTCGAAAATTATCAGTGTACCTATTCATGCACTCTTGAATATGACCATAGTTCGTAACTAGGCAAGTTGTAAGACCTTCCACATAGGGACCCCTTTTAGGATGTTCACGTACACGTAAGGAAGACCCATCACGTCCTCTCAATAAATCGGCAACTCTTTCCTGGTAAATTTCTAAATAGCTAACATGTACACGATGTGTTGTACCTTTTTTAGAGTCCGCCGACATGCGCTCAAACAACGCTTTGCATATTCTAGGTATTAAGCCTTGGTTGTCCTACATAAGAAACATATTAAAACTAAACAAACTCAACACTGTCGTAAATACCTGACATCCCATCATTGTAAAAGTTTTACCGCTGCCTGTTTGACCGTATGCGAAAACACAAGCATTATACCCCTGAAATGCACATTCGACAACCTCCGTTCCTAGATCATTGTAAACTTTCTCCTGAGACGCAAACTCATTCGAATCTGTACTATGAGACCAATACGAATAGTCAAACGTAAATTCCTTATACCTAATATTTTCATCTCTAGTGTTTGCCTGAAAGCGTACCTACACATAACAAAAGGTGATTCCAATGGAAAATTTTATTACCTTGGAATTCAATATGCCAGTTTTTTTGCCTTTCATTTGTATAATCAATTTAGCATCCATATCCAATTCCCTAAAAGAAGAAATTATTAAACGAGTTCACTGCTCCAGAGTCATTAGAGCAGAACGTTGTTACTCTTACCTTTGATTAAAGGGTCTAACCCTTACAGCAACTTTCACAGATGCCATTTTTTGGTCAATTATAAGAGAAATAATGCTAAATAATAGATAACATTATATTTAAAATAATAAAATGCGCAGAAAAATCACAACTGCGGTAATAACAACCCATCTGACATGTACAATTAGTTATGGACAGATGTCATATCAACAAAAACAAATTATAGTGCACAGTTGCAATGCCGAAAAGATTTCAACGTTGCCATATTTACATTACGTCATAAAATTATTATGATAGTCAGTGGTGTACGGCATTGTACAGTAAGGGGGGTCCCATTTTTGATAAGTTTCCAAACAATAGACCCCATTAGTATGACGTCCAAATTGTCTGGGAAATTTAAAATTTTGGACAACCCATATTTTGATGTCGAAAAATTGACCCTTATCGCCCCGTTGTTAAGGTTTATAATGAAAAGGTCTAAGTTTGCGTCATATTTGTGGAGTTATTATAGCGAAATAAGTGGCAAGGGGTCTCAAAATGTTAACCACGAAGCTCTTATTTGTACGTTATAAAAACATTACAATGTTAAAACACCCTCAATTCTTTTAATTCCGAATTCTCGATGAAGATGCAAACCACGAAAATTCAACTTAGTTACGCCATGCGTCGCTTTATTGTTATGATTTTGCATTGCTGTGTTTTCCCATTGTCCTGTATACTAACTGGAACCTGGAACCTGGAACGGACGTAAGGCTTGCAAACGTATAGACATGGTTGAGGCAGGGGCGCGAGGAAAGGACGGACTGTGGTGGTAGTATCTCTAACCTTGTTTTGCTCATGTTGTCAAATGTAGTTATTTTTAATCTTATAATCGATTTAAATCATTTAAATCTTGATTTTAAGCAGCTGAAGTTCATAATTTTACATTGTGAAATGTTCAAATTATATAAATCATAATGGTAATTTGTTGTCCTGCATTTGGGTGTAAAAATGTAATCGATAAAAGAAATGAAGTTCACTTTCTTAGGTTAGAACGGTAATTATATATTATTATAAGGGACAATGCACCATTGAACTGTACGCTATAAGCAACTGGAAGGGAAACGGGCTATTTCAATGCATTGTAGGCGTTGAAGGCTGACAAAGGCAGATGCGGAATTGGTACTACTGTCGCCTTTTGCTTGTTGCGGTAGTAGAGCAGACGAGAGAGATAACTGCTGCAATATATTTTTTTTTATCTGTCACCTGGATTTTATGCTCCGTGTCATCGTTTGTATGACGTTGCGTGTAAAAGAAAAAGATAGAGATACCCAGTCGTTTGGCTTCAGTGTTACTTACGCACGCTTCCTTTCCAGTTGCGTATAGCGTACAGTTCAATGCAATGCACCAACCCGTTTCAACTTTTCCCCTATAAGAAAGGATTACTAGACAACTCAGAAAAACTATAACATAATGGGCGCAAGTCACTCAATTGTTTAAAAATGCAATAAATAAATAAAGTTGGGGCAAACCAAAAGCGTTGCACGTCACGAGTATTATATACATGTCAACAGTGTTGTCATATGGATTAAAACGAAATAGAATAAAATACGAAATGGAAGACAATAAATGACAGATGTCCTTGGTTGCAACATTGTAATTTTATTTATGATGCTGCCAACTTGTAGAATTATTTTACCCTAGAATATTACCTTTAATGACAATCCGAAAAATTAGTATTACATTGGTACTGTTTTTACGTCATATGTCACGTGCAACGCTTTTAGGATTGCCGTGACTTTAGTAGCAATTTAATAGCTTGATGTAAAACTTGGCTGATTTCTCTATAGGTGGCGTTATCATAAAAAATGCAAATGTATCCAAACAGGAGGAATGAAAATCTGCATCAACATCTGACATATTTCCACAATTGCGGATTTGCAGCAACTTTATCTATCGCATGAAGTGGATTTTCAATCGTTTTTGTGTGTACCTACCAGCGTGAGAAATGTATTATTGGGAGAAGGTGTACGACCTTTTGCACACTAATGTATCCAAACATGATGAATGAAAATATGCATCGACATCTGACATATCTCCACAATTGCGGATTTTCAGCAACTTTTTCTATCGCATGAAGTGGATTTTCAATCGTTTTTGGGTATACATAGCAGTGTGAGAACAGTATTATTGGGAGAAGGTGTACGACCCTTTGCACACTAATGTATCCAAACATGATGAATGAAAATCTGCATCGATATCTGACATATCTCCACAATTGCGGATTTGCAGCAACTTTTTCTATCGCATGAAGTGGATTCTCAATAGTTTTTGGGTATATCTACCAGTGTCAGAAATGTATTATTGGGACAAGATGTACGACCTTTTGCACACTAATGTATCCAAACATGAGGAAGGAAACTCTGCATCAACATCTGACATATATGCACAATTGCGGATTTGCAGCAACTTTTTCTATCGCGTGATGTGGATTTTCAATTTTATTTTCAGCTCTATTCGACTACCCAGACCTGGCCGATAGCCCAAAAAGGATCATGGGATGAATCTTTTGGATGTATCTACCAATAATAGAGAGCTGTTGAAATACAATTTATCAAACCAATGTACCTATAAAAACAACATAACTGTGAATAATTTCATCTGGAAAGGGAAGAAATTCCGGTCTGCCAAGTAATACATTTAAAATACGTACATAATGGAATTCCTAGATTAGTTATTTTTTAAAATTACTAGGTATATCTCTCATGCACCTGAGGAGTGGCACCTACCAGGCGCGTCCTCGGGTGGCGGATAGGGGAACGGCCTAAGTGAATGAGCGTAAGTGACGCTTAGGTTAATGCTAGGGATAAGGGTGCTCGTCGCTTATGAACAGTGACTCGAAGCAACCAAAGACAGCATCGCGGACCAGCTACGCCGCCCGGCTGTCGTGTCGTGGCCAAGGGCTAGTGCGCGGGGTTTAACGGTGCCGACATGTGTTTGATGTGAGTCAACCATGTCGATATACCATGCACAAACCTGGATGGCCCAGGTTGGTGCGGGGGTTGGCTTAGCCGCCTGGACCAAGAGGAGACAACCTCAGCAAAATCCTAAATCACAAGGGTCAGGGGTAGGACCGAGGTGATGCGTGGCTGAATAGCGGATCAGCTGTTACCGACCCCAACCTCGGAGCACCGGGTGCCACTCCGTTGTATTAAGTCGCCTTACACGTGTGCAGAGGGCACAGCACGTGTGGACCTACTTTCCCTCATACTCGTGGGACTTTTTATAAACCAAGATGTAAAAAACCAACCTCATAGAGAGACTACTCCCGGGACACCTGGTACCGGAGAGCCTAAGAAACTCTCCGGGGCAGCGCGCCGGAAATTAGGAAAGATGAGGAAGGAATCAGGGGGCTCTAAGCAACCTGACCTTCCATCATCCAAAGAGGGGCAACCTGGGGGCTCTAAGCACCCAACAAGCACCTCGCACCCCAAAGCTGACCCAAAGAGAAATCGTTATTTTAATTATGAGCTCTCATTCAAATTGTTATATTGATCTAGTTACTTGTGATAAAGTGATCATATTGTTAAATGACCTACAGAACGGTGTGATTAATAGTTATTCAAGAATGGATTCAAAATTCTTATTCGTTTTCTGGAAAATGTGTAAAAACCTATTTTCTTTATTTATGGGTAAAATTAAAAATTAAAATTTTTTTTGATACGATTAATAATCAGGAATAAAATACAATCGCGAGCGTTTTTTCAACATTAATATTATTTGATTATTTCTGTAAAATTGCTACATCGATAGTTAGTAAGACTATGACTATCGCCAAATACAGTAAAGTATTTGCTATCGCCTTAACCATAAGAGAAGTGTAGTAAGATAAGGATAGCATTCCCCCTACTAACTAATCTTGCTCTAACAGAACGGGTCAATTTTTCCAGTTTTATATAGATAATTCATTGTGTAAACTACAAGTGAAATGGAAACTGAACATATAACTGGTATTAAAGAAATTATTTGTGAATTAGGGGATGAAGAACTATGGGGGTTGACGAAAACTGTAACCCAGGGCTTACTTAAGGACAAAATACAATCACGAGATGGTAAGTACAAACGGCTCAAATTTATTGTACCTAATGCTTCTTTTTAGAAGCAATTTCTGCCATAATCAACCATTCGCCGGATTCGAAAAGTATCTTAAAACGAAAGGTGATTACCAGAGAACTTTTGTTTTCTTACCTACATCAAAATCAAATATACCAGTCGTAATGCCGATTTCAAAACATGAATTAATTGAAATGGTATGTTCGCATTGGGATGCGCAAAAGATAACAACGGTTGAAAACCCAAATGTGCAGAATTGACATTGACACAACTGGATGTAAATACGATACCATTACAACGTTTAAAATCTTAAATAATGCTTCACTAATTGCCACCATCTTTTAAACAATTCGGATTGAAATATAAATTATGTTCCATCTTAATCTTACATAATGCTTGAGGGACCGTAAAAAACTTCCTCCGTTTTGTCTTGGATTGCTGATAATAGGATAACTTTTAATTTGGAATTAAAACTTTTAATTTGGAATTAAAACTTATCTTATTATCAGCAAATCAAGACAAAACGGAGGAACTTTTTTACGGTCCCTCTGCAATAAGTCAAGCATTATTTAAGATTATGATGGAATATAATTTATATTTCAATCCGAGAAGGACGTGCTAACTCTCACGGTTTAGTTGGAGTTTTAGTATTCGGAACTTTACATTCGAATAATATTTGTGAAGGTGTATTTGAACAAGTCTTTATGCTCGCCAGAGATCCGTTTTCCGATAATAATTGGAAAATTAAAAATATGGAGCTTAACTTGCGAAGTAAGGAAAATGTACCTACAGAGTCCTCTTCAATTATGTGATAGTAATTTAACAATCGCATTATACCTACCTATATTATAATAAAAAGTAAAATAAGACAAAAATTATTTATTTTTTTTACATAATATATATTTTATAACATACGACGTCGACTTTCCTCTTTAATTGTCCTGAAAATAAAAGTTGTAATTATTCAAATATTAACAATTCAAAATTTATAGTACTCCATGTTTCCATAAAGCGGTTATTGATCTTCACGTGGCTTTAAGCTTGCTTTACGAATTTTCTGTATTGCTCCTGTGAATTTGATGCTTGTTTTTCGTTTCAGAAATACAGTTTGCAGCTCATCGGGATCTATGTTCTTTTTAGACGTAGAAGGTTGCATTCCATTCATTTGAATGTCGTTTGGTGCATTATCTTTTTTACGTAAAAGTTCCAATTCGCTTTGACCTAAAATATTGTACTATAGGTAA
Organism: Pyrocoelia pectoralis; assembly: GCA_036250285.1. Lineage (NCBI taxonomy): Eukaryota > Metazoa > Arthropoda > Insecta > Coleoptera > Lampyridae > Pyrocoelia > Pyrocoelia pectoralis. The sequence goes on along the minus strand of CM070075.1, from coordinate 74,142,355 downwards.
GTGTACAGGGGGGTTTAAATTCGATTGGAAAATGGATCTAGGTGTCTGGAGGAAATCAGTAGCTAGAATAAAGGGAAGACAAAAGAAAAATTTAAAAGCTACCTATTTCTAGGAAGAATCACACAGGAAGTTGAAGAAGTGGCTCTAGCAAGAAGTATTACACAGAATCAGGAAACTTGACACCACATAGACAGGGAACAAGAATTGAAGATGGTTGGCTCTGAAGTCTCTTACACCTCACATTCGTTTATACAAAGACAAGCAATGAAAAAATACTATCTTTCCTATAACAGAATGGACCTACGCCATAATGTAATTTTTTTAATACTAGCGTATGGTTTATTATGAAAAAATGGGTCATATTAGGTATATCCAATGATGTATATACATCAATGGGTATATCAATAATAAATAATAATACTCAATAATTAATCAATTTTCTCCTAGATAGCAGTAATATACAGGGTGATTCATTAAGAATGTCCAATCTCTCTGAATTGTAGATTCCAGACCTCAAAATATGATGATTCTGCCCAACATGCCTTATACAAATGTTTCTAGTTTCCGAGATACCAGGTGTTTAATGTTTAAATATGAATTTTGATTTTCGCAATAACTTTCTATTTTTTCACAATTTCTTTTTGAAAATTGGCAGTTTTACCTTTTTTTGCATGAGGATTGCCAATTTGGACTCTAATTTAGCATTGTTAATAGAGGGCGCTAGTTATACTTGGTTGTGTTTAGTAAATCTAAGCAAAATTTTTTTTCGGCTGAACTATTAGCACACTAATAATAAAATATGGAAAAGTGTTAAATTCTACAAAAAAAAGTTACTCTTGTTCGATTCACGTAACTCGATCGGTTTTCGAGTTATTTGCTTCTAAAAAGTTCAATAAATTTTAATTAAAAAAAAAATTATTCTCTAAATGTGTAACAACAACAAATTATTATTTATGATCCGTTTTTGCAAAGATCTCTTCATATCAAATAACCCTTGTCTATTATTTTTAATCACATTAATTAATTGTTATTGCGAAAATCAAAATTCATATTTAAACTTTAAACACCCGGTATCTCGGAAACTAGAAATATTTGTATAAGGCATATTGGGCAGAATCATCATATTTTGAGGTCTGGAATCTACAATTCAGAGATTGGACATTCTTAATGAATCACCCTGTATATAGCCCCATAGGGGCTATAGTAATATAATGACATTACAACGTTTATGGAAAGATAGTTAGAATGTTGATATAATAAACTTAAATGATGAGTTTTTAAAAGAACCCAGGACATTTAAAAAAAGTAACCAAACAAAAGGCAGTTATGTATTAATAATAACAAACTATTTTTTTTATACATTGATTTGCATTTACAAGATGAGCCTAGGTTGTCCCTTTTGAATGCATAATAGACTCTCAGTTATCCTTCTAGCCTCATATTGAATTCATAGTCAAAAAAAGTCTGAGGATGTTAGGGTTCATTATAAGAGTCACTCGCGATTTTCGTAACGTCGACTCGTTAACACGTCTGTTTAATGCAAAGGAGACATAGAAGTCGAAGCCTACGATGGAACCAAATGGAGAAGTTGTTGTATTCAAGATGTGCTGTATGTGCCAGATGTGAAGTACAATTTGTATTCAGTAACATCGGCAATGAACAAAGGACTTAAGTTGAAATCGGACCGTGAAACCTGCAGTCTAGTGAAGAATGGAAGCGTTGTTGCAGTGGGAGAACGGAAAGGAAACTTATATATGAAATGAAATTTATGACAAAATCTCTGGAAACAACTAGTGAAGAAAAGGCAAATGTCGGTGAAACTAAGAACAGCTTACAGTTGTGGCACGACAGGTTAGCTCACCAAAACGTCGCACATGTGAAAAAATTAATTAAAGAATTTGGAGTGGAAGTGGACAGCAATGAAGATTTTTTTTGTGAGTCATGCACTTTGGGAAAAATGCACCGACAGCCATTTCCAACAAGTCAGGCACAAACCGAAGAGCCTGGTGACCTAATTCATTCAGATCTCTGTGGTTACATGGATCCGACATCGTACGGAGGGTTAAAATATTTCTTACTCTTTAAAGATGATTATTCGCACTACAGAACGGTCTATTTTCTGAGTTAGGAAAACAAATCAAAAGATTAAGAACAGATAATGGTCTTGAATTCGTTAACGCTCAGATGAAAGAAATAGTCACGAAACATGGAATAGAGCATGAAAAAAGTGTTCCATACACGCCGGAGCAAAATGGCTCAGCAGAACGAGATAACAGAACCTTAGTGGAAGCAGCAAGAACAGTGTTAATCTCAAAGGGGATCGATAAACGATTATGGGCTGAAGCTCTTAATGCAGTAGTGTACACACTGAATCGAACTGGAACGAGCAGTGAACCAAAAAAGACGCCTTACGAAAAATGGTTCAACAGAAAAGCAAGTATCGTGAACCAAAAGCTAAAAAGAAAGAAGTGGGACAATAAGGCAAAAGAAGGAATTTTGGTTGGCTATGGAGAAAACACCAAAGGTTATCGGATATGGTTTGAGCAAGAAAACAGGGTCGAAATACACCGAGACGTGGTATTCGCTCCTGAAGAAGTGGGAATAATTAAAATCGGCAAATTACCGGAAAAGGAAGCTTCAACTGAAGCAAAGGTGATCATTGAAGAATTACCAGAAGAACAAGTCGAACCAGAAAATTTAAACGAACAGGAAAATCCATTCGAACCCGAAGAACAAGCAGCAAATGAAGCCTTGGATAGAAATGAAAATTAAGACGGAGCAATTGAACCTCAGGTAATCAGAAGAAACTATGAACTACGAAATCGTAGAACAATCCAACCGCCACGAAGACATGCAGACTTTGTCGAAATCGATGAATTACTAGTGGCACAGTGCCAAGAACCAGAGACATTCAACGAAGCAATTCAAAGTCAAGAAGTTGAAAAGTGGAAAGCAGCAATGGAAGAAGAAATGGATTCCTTAAAGAAAAACCAAACATGGGAAATTATTGAAAAGCCAAGCAATGTTCAAGTTCAAGTGTTAAAGAACAAATGGGTTTATAAAATCAAAAGAACAGCAAATGGTGCAACGGAAAAGTTTAAAGCCAGATTGGTGGTGAAGGGTTTCTCACAAACACAAGGTGTGGATTACACAGAAATATTCAGTCCGGTTGTAAAATATTCATCGGAAGCAATGGTTTCAAGGCGAGATATTGCTTACGCAGTCAACTCAGTGAGCCAATACGCTAAATCACCAAGGAAAGAACATTGGAGTGCGGTGAAAAGCAGATACTGGTACCAAACCGTTGGCTAAGACCAGGTTTGAATATTTAAGAAATAAGCTTGTAATTGAATTAACCATTTAATTCAATATAATTATTGAGTGTCGTTTAAAAGTGGGAGTGTTACGAAAGACTGTTTAATCGACAATGCCATAGTTATGCAATTAATAATCATAATCAAGAGATAGTATGAGAAAGAAATATTAAGTTGTTTAACGTGACAATTCTAGCTCTGATTTCTCAACGCGTTTCATTGTAATCGTTCTATCTTTTTACTTGTATTTCTGAAATAAACAGTTAAAAACAATAGGTATAAAAAGAAACTGAAATTTCACGTAGAATCCAAATATGATAGGGGTTGCCATTCCAAATAACGAAGTTATTACTAGCTACTTCCGGCGTTTCCGTAAGTGCTGGTATTTTGACAATATTTTACATCTATTCGGCTTTCAGAGTAAACTCTAAGCAAATTTTCAAAAACCTACTTATATAAACCTTTCCCAGAAACGTCTAATTAAAGCATCCAAAAAACACCCCGTATACCTATTACTAATCAGTAATCATTTTCAAAAAAGCAAGATAGGTCAGTTTAAAAGCTTATAGTCCAATTGACATGAAACTTGGGAGGTATATTTTCTGTACATGTGTAGTAACACTCAAAAAGTAAAATACATACATACATTAGGTAATGTAGGTATTGCAAATACAAAATTCAAAATACTCATAAGAGACTATTTGAAATACAAAACACAAAATATAGTACAGTCAATTTATACACAAAAATATACAAACAGTGCAAAAAATCCTATGTTAGGTTTGCTTTTTTCATGGTGTTAGATTTGGTCCCAGTAGTAAATACTCAATTTTGCAACTTCGAAAAACTTGTGGAAACGGGGGGGGGGGGGCCAAAAACCGCGATTTTTTCGGACTTTTTTCAGTTTTAGCCTCGTAGATCAAAAACTATGAGTTGTAGTGCAAAGAATATGATTATCTTTTTTAAACTGGACTAAATTTTCTACCATTTGAGCGTAACCGGAAGTCTGTAAGTATAATAGTTTCCGAGATACAGCTCTTCAAAAATAGGCATTTTCCCTAAATCTGTTTTTAACGTATCATCCATGATTCGAGCCAGATATTGCCACAACGACGTGCCGGGGATTTTTCGTATAATTATCACCAAACACCTCCAAACACATCCTAGAAATAAAATCATTAGGATCAAAAAGTCTGTCTACAAGCCCTTTTTGAGCGTTCGTTCGCCAGGCTAATCAGAAAATGCCTTCTAATCATACTATATACATATACATATATGTGGAGGATTTCACGGTTTTCCGTTTTTCCGTCTTTTTCTCGAGAACTGTTAGGCCCACAGGAATGCATCTATGCTTAAATAAAAGGTGATAAAATTTCCTACAATTTTTTCCCCGTGACAAGAGTCGTAGGGAACGTCGTTGTGGCAATATCTGGCTCGAAACATGGATAATACGTTGAAAAAAGATTTTGGGAAAAATTGCCTATTTTTGAAGAGCTGTATCTCGGAAACTATTATACTTACAGACTTCCGGTTAGGCTCAAATTGTAGCAAATTTAGTCTAGTTTAAAAAAGATAATCATATTCTTTGCACTATAACTCGTAGTTTTTGAGCTACGAGGCTAAAACTGAAAGAAGTCCAAAAAAATCGCGGTTTTTGCCCCCCCCCCCCCCCAGTTTCCACAAGTTTTTCGAAGTTGCAAAATTGAGTATTTACTACTGGGACTGAAGCTTCGAACATATAACAAAAGGAAGGAATATCTATAGTTTAGTAGACGGTAGAATGTAACGGAAGTTACGCAGGCTTTACGTCACAGTGACGTAACAGTAAACCATTTATGATTGGTCAAACGGGTGTAGCGTGCAGTTTGTCGATTTAAAAGTATAAAATTACCAGTAGCGTAGAATTCATTATACGGTTAAGAACATAGAGAATGTGCAAAAAATTAGAAATATGCATACCAAATTAATTATGTTTAAAGGGCAATAAAATTAAAAAAAAAATTTATGCATTTTATTTTGTTTACAGCAGGCGCGTAAACATACAAATGTTGGATTTACGACCCTGCTTAACAGTACACCAATGACTCGACGGAATACGTCACAGTAGGTAGCCATATTGGTAAACCATTAATGTTACTCATTTTGCCATATACATGTTCCTTCCTTTTGTTATATGTTCGAAGGACTGAAGCTAACAACATAAAAAAGTCAAACCTAACATAGGATTTTTTGCAATGTTCATGTTTAAAATGACTGCACTAATACTTTAGGAAAAAATCATCAAATACAAAATACAAAATGTAGGTATTGTATGTCAAATACCTACTGTATGTTCAATACAAGTATTTTGTGACTGCCCACCCCTCCTCGTCACACCCTGGTAGTGAAACTGAATCACTGGTTGACTTTGTTGTTTCGGTTTTGTATTGATAGAAAATTGCAACAATGTTGGTGTATGTATTGTAGATATTACAGGTGAGTCGTAAAATAGAGGTTTGTACGCAAAATTATTACAAACTTTAAGCAATACGCAGAATCGACATGTTTCTCGGACCTTGTCCTAACTCCTAATCACTTTTAGTTGTAAAATTTTGTTCGAGTTATAAGTTCGTTCTACGTTCTATCTCCGAATCCGAAACAATTAGGTAAATTACACTTAACTTATATATTAACTTTGTTTTAGGTACATTTTAGATTTTCAGATAATATGGATAAACAAGCTAGGTATATTGCCATCGGGTTCCGGTACTGTTAAGAAGAAGCAAGCGCATGGTAAGTACAACTCTCCAATACTCCATGTGTTCGTTATTTTACTAAACCAACCAACACATTGATACGGTATTATTTCATTTGGTAAATATCGGACAACTTTGTAATGGACTTCACAATGTGAAGTTAGCCCACAATTTTCAGAATGGTAATTTCGATGATAGTTTTAATCTTACTGTTTACCGTATAACGAGGGACGAAACGTTGTGTCGATCAATATTTTGTGGAAAGATAGTTTTTGAAATTTCCTCTTGATAAATTTTGCGTATCTGATTACTGATTAGCATGTCTTTTCTTCAAAATATTCTCGTCCACCTGTAGGTATAATATAAACATTTTTACCCTTCCTACAATTTCTTTTTGCTTTCGTTCATCTAGATAACCATAACAAACACAACCTCACATGTGTAAAAATTAACGATTCTTTTACCCTTATACTATCTTTCATTTGGCGTTTGTCGTTTTTTAGATTTGCGCGTACAATATTTACATCCAAATTGTTTCTAAAATTAAAATTCGTTTTCTATAAATCTAATCTGGAGCTCAAAAGGTCGTCCTTTCATTAAACGAGCAGGCGTTTGTAGAGCAATGTGTCGTATTCCGATATGTGAATAAATAGAATTTAATCGTAACGTATCATATTAGAATACCTACGAGACGGCGCGGCGCGGCCGTTTATCAAAAGTGATAAGCAGTCATAACATGATGTTACGATACGAATATCGTACAACGTTTTATCTACTATGTTAATGTAGGTACCTAACGATATATTACAATTTTTTTTTGTTCATAACCTTCCGTTTTCTGATTCGATGATTTTTCGACGTTTCTGGTTCTTCCCCTATGTCTAGAAGTACGCTTTGGGACCTACCTTTCGTACTTCCACCTTCTGGTTGGTCAATTAAGTTTACAAGATTTAATTGCGAGCATGGGTTAACAAATGTTTAGTTTTACTTATAGTAGTGTAGTAACTTAATCAAAACTTCTATAGATAAATTTTGACGGAAGAATGAATACGTTAGATTAGGTACCTATACGACTACCAAATTACGTGTGTAAACCCCATTGATCTTAATTTTCAACAATTTTTGTTTATACCTAGACCATATTTTCTCTCTACAATCCAACATTATTCGACAAACAATTACAAAGAGGTTCGACCTATGTTGTTTATTAAATTCAAATATCTAATTCTCTGACAATTTACAATAACTAACTTATAAGATGTAAATAACTCATTTCCTATCTAATAAATTCGTGAAAGGCCAAATTGATAATATCCACATGACCTCTAATAACATTTAGATTTAATCCAATTGGCGTGAATTCCCGTAATCATTCTTTGATTTAAATACCCCCAATGTTCGTGTAAACGTTCTCATCTCATCAATATTATACAATTCAAATTCAACAATACCTCGAAATTAGTTCATGGATTAGCATTAGTACTTAATAACTACCGTACCTGGTTGTAATGGAAATGCAACGAAACGCAGTTGCCTCAAGCCTCACTTCGTGTAGTTAGACCGGCGGCGGCGGGCGGTGATGATATCTGTACGGTTACCGGGCCATCGCCGACTAGGTAGCTGGTGTACGTCGGTCGCGCCCAAGTTGTACTTTTCTACGATGCCTTCTTCAATTTAACAATTCACATAATAGTCGCGAATCAGCACCTCGAAATTCGATCATTTTGTGATTACAAAAAAGAATAAAAAATATTTTCCGATTATTTTGAATTATGTATCTTTAAAAAACTATTTTTTGTGTTTAACTCGCGATTGTGACGCCATTTGTTAATATTTTTTCAAAATTCTTTCACCATACGAACGCCTAATCATTGTAGATTCTAACGGTACCTACATAAGATAATTTATTTTGTATAGAATTTGTCAGAGTCAGAGTATTTAAAAGGAGGGACGGTACCAAAACTGACGTGAAAAATTCAGTATCGAGAAAATTTTTGAAAGGTTGAAGATAGGTATATGATTAATCGAGACGAAATATGCCCAAATGAGTACGAAAGTTTTTGGTGAAAAGAAATTTTCACTATTGCTAATGGTTTACGAGATACGATTTTTTGTGTGGAACGCCGATGCGCACCGACGCGCAGTCGTTTCACGGCCCTCACAATAGCAACCTTATTACACAATCTAGCCCTACTGGATTAACGATGGCCACTACTTATTACAAAGTAGCCACTACTTTGTGTTACTTATGTGTTGTTTAGTGTTTTAGTGTTTAGTTAATGCAAAGAAACGCTACAGTTTTGACGAATTTTTAGAAAGTGATTTTAAAAAAATAAAAATCTAATAGGTAACTTCCATATTTTTGATATGTATATTAAATCTATTTCTGTATAATGTATTAGGTGCTAACTGTATTTTAATGACTGTGTTATTGTTATTCATGTTTCTGTTGCTTTTTTATATATCTTTATTTATACATAAATGTACAAACTTTTGACGAGTGTGAAAAATACTACATGTATTTAATTAAAGCACAATAAATGAAATTGAAATTGAAATTGAAATTGAAATTTTTCATTATTTCTTCCTCCATCCGCCATCGCCTTATAAAGATTACCAAAATGATATATGTATACATACCTATAGATTCAAAATTTAATTCTCTACAACTTTCATTATATGCACTAAGTACGTAGAATCAATAGTTTTCGACTTATTATTGATTTTATTATGCAAAACGAGCAGCGATTGTGTCTTAGAAAAGGTTTAAATGATTATATCTCTGTCAATATTAATCGTATGGAAATGTTTAAAAAAGAAAATTATTCGTAATTAAATTCTCTACAACTTTTATTTGAAGCGTTTTGCGATGCGAATGGCCATTCTCGAGATATAAGCGAAATACGTGCGATGCGCGCACGTGTTATCGCTTCGCCGCAAAACAGTCCACATTTTACGAAAATCTATCTCGGCTCCTATTGGTCGTAGAGACAAAAATAAAACATGAAAATGTGCGGAATTTTGTCAGCTACAACTTCTTAACGGTTTTGTTATGATAAGAATTTAAAACTCTACAACCACAACATCTAGCCAGTTCGTGATACTCGTGGATTACTTCGATCGCCGCGGGCTGAATTAGTTATTGGCCACAAATTTTTTTTTCGTAAAATTGTGTGAAGATTGGAAAAGTTGTTTAAAAAATTTTATTTTATACTTTTTTAGTGCATGAGAAAGTATGTAAGATTAGAAAACTTGTTTTAAAAATTTTTTTTTACAAATTGTTATTAATTATTATTATACAAGACCACTTCCGAATGCTTTCTCAAATATTTAACTTTCGAATATTTTCAACATTTTCCTGTGAGATTTGCACCAGGAACATACAGGGTAATAAAATTCATAACACTAATAGGTATCATTTGTCTCTGGTATCATACAGTCGAGTCGTAGTCACCTAAGAAGGCGAGCAACCGGCGCAACCCGATTCACGATTCCGAAAGCCGACTACTGTAAAAATACAAGTCAGTTGCGTATCATAATAAATGCATTCCCACAAGTGCATTTTTTCAATAACTTAATTCGAATTTTATTATATATCTATCACTAAAATATGTAATTATCCTGTAATTATAGTTCAATAAATAACATTAATGTTCATATTTAGTGATGAAGAAACATATCTATATACAAAACAACATGAAACGACACTGACTTATAGATACGCGCCAATTTTACAAGCAGCGTAAATTCGTCGTTTGCGAATTGCCGCGCTCGCCTTCTGCCTACTGCTACTTCATTCAAACTGTGCACTACACACATAAGTAGGTTAGATAGGTACCTATATTCTTGCAAGAAGATTTTTCAGTTCGCTACAGAAACGTTTGTCATCTAGCAGCTTGAGTGCATTAGGTATAAGTTGCTTTATCTACACCCACTTTCTCAATAATTAATATTTGTAACTTATTTTTAGGACACACTTAAACAATTTACACGACAAAAACATTCTGATGAAGCTGACATCGATTCAGTGAAACGTTAATTTTATGTAAACTGACAATGGATTAGTCTTCCTAATAAAAACAAAAAAAATACTGGTACTTCTCTTCTACCACATATTCCTATTAGGTATAATGGTTGTAGAAATAAAACTTGCCTATACCGGGAGATTTTTTGTACATAGTTAAATTGCATTTTCCTAGCTTGTTTTTAAATGAACAATCGCCGCAGTCTCTGGGGACAAATTCCATGACGACTGCTATGTTCGGATTCAAAATCAAATTGTTTTTCGCACACCAATTTACCACGTCATCGATTACAGTGTTGATGTTTGCTCCTAATTCATCGTTGTTTCGTCCTGTTTCAAGTATAGTGGTGTCGTCCGCGTAAATCACCACAGAGCCTAAAGTAACATATTTTGGTAGGTCGTTTATGTATAAAAGAAAAAGTAAGGGACCTAATACACTTCCCTGTGGTGCTTCAAACACTGAGTAGAATTTATCACTGACTTTAACCTGATATCTCCTATGTGTAAGATATGAGTAAAACCAATCTTTAATATTGAGCCACGAAAGCCAAGGGTTTCTAATTTTTGCAGCAAGAGTTAACATCCAGTGAGTCAAATGCTCGCGATTTGCAGATTGCCATTATTGGTTGAACAAGACGAGTGCACGCACTATCTTTCAAGTGTTGCGTTATATCACGGGCAAATTTGAGTGGAATTACTTGTTATTATTATAATTAGAACTAAAATTTTTCTTTGTAGTTTATGATTGTAATTACTTAATTTTTTGATATTAAAAGGTTATGCCTACATTATTATCTGGAACAATGATTTTATAGAGGAGGCAACTGTTTCTTTCAAAATGGGTTGCCCCTTCCTCTACCTATGGGTCTGCATGTTTGTCAGTTCATTTATTGAAATTCTCTATCTCTATCACAGTGTTGTTATTATTATATTATACCCTGCTTTGTGCTTTGTTTGAGTCGAAAAGGTATAAGTACCTAGACGATTATACAGACAATTTCCGTGAATAACAATATAATAGGTGTTTTCTTTTTCCATCACCACAGGGTTTAGGTAAAGTTACAATCATGATGTGATTAAAGTGCCTTACGTCATGTGGACATTTCTGCCTCAGGTTAATATAAAACTTAAATAAAGCTTTTAAAACGAATAGGGTTATTGAGAACCGAGTCAAATTATTTTTACAAAACGAATGGTGTGTTATTGACAGAGCTGACTTAAGTCTACCCCAACGTGCAAAAAGAAAACACCTATTATTTAGACAATAATCAAACAAACATTCATACCTACTTGATATAAAGAATAATAATGTGATCTAATATCTGTGTGTTTACGTATGACGTGGTATTTAACCCAATTGTAATGTTTATGCATCATCTTAATAATTTTCAAGTCAAAATGTAATGATGCACAATTTTACCTAACGCAAGATACAAACACGGGTAAAAATATCTTCATATTGGATCTGGATGCATTCTTTTTCGTAATGATATTCACTGTTCGTACGAAACTACGCGGAAAAATGAGTAAATTAATTATCGGCATTGACACTTTGAAAAATTATATACAGGGTGATTCACTAAGAATGTCCAATCTCTGAATTGTAGATTCCCGACCTCAAAATATGATGATTCAGCCCAACATGCCTCATACAAATATTGCTAGTTTCCAAGATACCGGGTGTTTAAAGTTTAAATATGAATGTTGATGTTCTTAATGAATCACCCTGTATAGTAGATACACACTCTGCAAGAAGAACTTTTGCTTAACTTTAAATTCCTATCTTTAACAGATTCGGTAGACACGACCTCTGGTTCCGACACCATCTATGAGGAAACATCTTATGAACGTGCAAGACATCTCGTTCTGAGCAAGTGTGGTCAGGAAGAACCCTTACCTTTCGAAAAGTGTTATTCATCAACGTTAGCTTTATTTTCTATGTTAATACTGTTCATGTGTAACTGTTAACGTTTTATAGCACTCTCGAGGCATGTAGAAAAATTGGGGAAGGAGTGTACGCAGAAATATTTATGTACCAAAATTTGGATGAACTTGACACCGTAATGAAAATTATACCTATCGAGGGAGACCAATTGGTAAATAATGAACCGCAGAAAGAATTTCACGAAATCCTTTCCGAGATTGTCATTTCAATGTAAGTGTCTCCTTTATCTACATTTTTTCAATTAAAACTAAAATTAAGTTGTGAGAGTAGCCTTCAGTTTGTACAATAAACATCTACTTGTTATTTATAATAATTATTCAGAAACCCATTTCTGAAAGTGATAATTAATTACAGGTCCTGTCACGACTGAAGGTGAGCGCGCCAATTTCTGTTCGATGCGCAGTAGTCTTTCTTACGCGGTTCCCGCGCTTAAAGTCATAGTTACAATAAATTGTCTGTAGTCATAAAATATTATCTATTTTTATACTCTAAGTTTAACGACGCCACTAAAGTAGCTTTTCAACTACATCGTGTTCTGTCGTAACACCTTCGCGATGCGCCGGCTCCTCGCCTTCAGTCGTGACGGGACCTGTACCTAGATTCTCTGCCTGCTTGCAATTGCTAACTCGGTTAATCATTTTCATTTATTGCAACAGAATGTTCCATTTATAATTTTTGTTTTATTTGCCTATTGTCGGTTATTAAGGTTATTATGTAACGTTACCCAATAATATTTGCCTCTAATTATTATAAAACATTGCAATGGAAAATTATACACATTCTATAAATAATTGGATTTCATGTTTGTATTACAAATGAAACTTTGCATAATAATCCCCATTATTGCTTTATTATTTATTTATTTAATCAATCCCAAATCTTTCTACGTGTCTCCCATTGCCTCCATTGTCTATCTCGTCCCTGTGATCCTTTCCCGTTTAATACCTCTTGCTAGAGCAGCTGCTTCAACTTCCATCTCCTTCTTGGCCTTTTTTGCTCCACCGCGACACTTAACAGAATTATTCCTCTATAGTTTTACAATCTCTTCATTCTTTTGGTAACATTTTTTTCCTAATAACCCCGAACATTTCTTTCCCTGTTCCTTTTAACTGTTCCATCTATACGTGCTACTTTTTCTGCTTTTAATGTACCTAGTTATCGCTTATTTCTGTTTCTATTTCCATTGTTTTCTTCTGTGAGAAATGTATTCTTTCTTCCGTTTTTAGTTGTTTTGAGTGTGCCGAAGAACAGTTTCTCTTAAGTTCTCGATCGTGCTTTGACCAAATCTTTTTCGCCTCTTCTTTTTTCCGTGTATTTTTCGTAAGCGGGTTATTCACCGTTCAATCTTTCTTAACGTTTATATTTGCAATTCTTGCTGTTCCGCAGCCAATTTCTATTGTTGATAAAATTAATTCCGTAAGTTCTCATCAATATCTGGCACTTTTGTTTGCGTTTGTAATTTCTCTTTAAGTATGGTGTGCTGTTTCGTTTTACATCTTTCCTCTTCAGATTGTGACTTCGTTTTTTCATTCTTTCTTTCTTTGCCCAGCACAATTCTATACTCCACTCCTTTGCTATGTCTATCTCTTCTTGCAGTTTTTGTAAACAACTATCTGCTTTTTATTTATCTGCGTCTTGGTCCGATATCAATAGGAAGCATGTGTCATTTCATATTTTTTACTTTTACCCTTGTTATGTTGCGTTATACCAATTTGGTGTTACTATTGATGCTGCTCCTTTTGTAACTTTGTCTTGTTCAACTTATTTTTTGTGTGTTGCATATCCTTTATCGTATTTATATTCTTTGTTTAATTATTTCCTCTACGTTTTCCATGTTCTTTTTATTATCTTTTCTACCATTTTATATTTTGCTTGAAATTTTCTTTTTTGTTTTGCTCTTATAGTTTTTTGTTAACTGTTTTTCTTATCCATTGTTCTAACTTGAATTACTTTTGTATGCCTTTCAGTCCTTTATTCAGTTCTAAGAATTTTTTATTCTCCTATTGTCCATATAGATCTTCCTGAAATGTATCTTTCCTCCTTTGTTCATTTGCTTTATCTTTTATTTTGTTTTGTATTTTCCCTTCCATTTTGGTCAGTTTATTAGGTATTTATAAATTTTCTCTCTTTTTATTCGTGGCATGTTTACTTATACTGGTATTTCTTTTCCCATTACCTGTTGCCTGCTATCTTCCATCTCTATTTTTAGACCGCTCACTACAGTGTTGCTCTTTCCACTCTTGTTCTTTATCCTCTTTCAAGCACCTGTTTTCTAATTTGACTTTCTCATTTCATCTTAGTGTTATTCCATTACAGTAATGTATGGATAATCCGAACAGAAAGTTGTCAAACCCAATTCGAATTATCAAAACATTCGGAGTACAGAACTCATTTGAAATGGTATCTGTAGTTCGTACACTTTCAGATTATAGAATTCAAAAATTTAATTTTAGTAAGTATGTATATGTGTAAAAAACGTACAAACCAAACGTGATATGTATGTATAGGTCCATATACATAACATAAAATTTATTCTGATGCATACATGAATACATACATAGATACAATGTAACATTTTTTCCAATAAAAACTGCAAGATAAGACAAAATTCGAAAAGTTCATACTACAGATACCAAACGTTCGGATTGTAGCTACCAATTTACACAAGTAGGGTGTTCGGATTATAGAGAAGTTCGGATTACAGGGGGTTCGGATTATTCATACATTACTGTACTTGTTTTTATATCTTTCGCAATCACCATTAATTCTCTAATCATGGCTGTTGGTGCGTCCATTTTTTATTCTGATTTTTTCTTATGTTTCTTGGCATTCTGAGCACTTTGTTACCCTTTTTAAATACAGTTCATTTGCATCTGCACCGCATAAGTGTTTTAGGTTTTACACTTCAACTCTCTAAGTAACAATAAACACACTGTGGTATTTGCAATATAATTTTGTACGGTTATTTCCACATGCCGGTGCATACATTCCCTTTGTTCGTTAGAATTAAACTGGCTATTCTTGTTTCAATGAAACTTGATCTTGATCGGTAAATTCTTGTTTTCTTATAGGGAGTTGAGCAATTTGCGCTACAACAAGATAAATAGAACCGTGGGATTCTCAGAATTAAAATCTGTCAAATGTGTTGTAGGATGTTATCCTGCACGATTAATAGATTTATGGAATTTATATGACCAAACCCACCAATCGCTCAACGATTCGTCCAACATGTTTGGTAACGATCAATTGTATATCATTCTGGAATTGGCCCATGGAGGTGTGAATGTAGAACATTTCGAGTTTAGAAACGCTTCTCAATCTCTTTCCGTTTTTAAGCAGGTTCGTAACCAATTTTTAGTACTCGACGCATTATTTTAATTAAAAACAATTTCAGATTGCGTACAGTTTGGCGGTTGCCGAGCAAGCATGCGAATTTGAGCATAGGGACTTACATTGGGGCAATGTCCTTATATCCAAATGTGACAAAGCCAAGTTATTGGACTATTGTCTAAATGGTCAGGAATTTTATATGCCGAGTAACGGAATCGAAGTGTCAATTATTGATTTTACACTCTCGAGAATAAAAGTAGACAACTCTTATCATTTTCAATCACATCAGTGAAGATCCCGATTTGTTTAATGGCGCTGGTGAATATCAGTTCGAAATTTACAAACTAATGCAACAAAAAAATAAGTAAGTCCGTTGTTTTTTTTTACAATAATAAATATTAAAATTTCAGTTATTAATGGAAGCATTACGAACCCTATTCCAATGTCTTGTGGATGCATTACATGCTGCATCAGATGATATCCAAAGTGAAGTATAGTAGACGCACAACTAAAGTGCACAAAAACTCCATGAGACAGCTAAAGAAATGGATAACCAATATTATGAACTACGAGAACGTGAAACTGATAATCAACGAGTTTTAATAAATTTTTTAGAACCACATTTTACATTTTATTTTATACATTCGTAGAGTATAATTTTTTTTATTCTTTTTCAATGGAGTTTGAGTTTAGAGTATATTTTTTACCTTATCGACATCCGAATTGTCTGAAATTTTTTTTGTGACATACGCAAGAACATAAATCATTAACCTGAAGTACAGACGCGCTCAAATCACTTTAAAACAGTGTTTTTTTATGCACAAATTTGAGCATGTTATCCCCAGGTTCAGAACTTGCGACCATTTTTATGCTCTTATATTTTACATCATCTTCAACGTAGTATGATTCGCAGACGCGCTTTTATCACTACCTAAAATGACCCTGGGCTGCCGCCCTAGTTTTGGAAACTTCATCCGCGTGAATAATAGCCACCATTCTACACTCGTTAAAGAATATACTATTCTTGTTTAAAATCTTACTCCGTATCTGTCTTTGTCAGCTTCAACGCCTACAATAATGCATTGAAATCGTCCGTTTCCCTTCCAGTTGCTTTAGCGTACAGTTCAATGCAAAGATCAAAAGCGCCGAATGAATATCCGCTCTACAGAGACATTTGAAAAAGGAAGAATTAGTAGAAGTTGAATTACAATTTTTAAATTTGGAAAAAGCGGCATATTAGCAGTACATATTTTGAAAATTAAGAACATGGTTCCAATATTCTTCACCCCCTTTGGATGGATCCATTAGAAATTTTTTGAAGTCCATTAAACCATGATTCCTCCATTCATTATCGAGGTATTGACAATTCACATGGTATTTCAAAAATGGAAATGTACTGGTAACTATGGTTAGGGGATTTAATGGTAAAAGTTTGGGCTTTCAAAGGGCCCACAATGTCAATAACGTCAAAAACATCATTTTTAAAAGTGAAACGAACTTTGATTTGGCTATAGCCAGTTCAATATAAAAATTCAAACAATTTTTCAAAAAATATGTCATTTTTAGGTAGTGTGGATTTTAATTCCATTGAACTCTCCTTAGCAGGTACTCCTAAATAAACATCCTCCAGTTCACAGAAAAAATGTGGATTGTTATGATTTATAAAAAAATACACCTTTTTCTACAACACACAAGCTGTTTTCATGTAATTTGAGTAAATTGTTTTTAAAAGTCATTCCGTTTCTGACTGGAGACGATACAGTAACTGCGTTTCAGATTGAAGTCTGTAAGAAGTTCAAGTGAATAGTTCATAAATTCCAAATATAATTGGGTGAATGGTTTAGAAAGAACATTCAGGGACGATCCGAAGACCTTACCTTTAGGGGGGTGTTGGACTAAAATTGCCGACTGTTGATATAGACGTGCTTCAGAAACTATTGTCGGCGTAAAAAACCCGAGTTTGAAGCTGAATAGAAAAAGGAACCGTTCGAATGGGCTTGGTGTTAAATTAAAGCCTGTTTATTTCTACGTTGTATAGGTGTAACAATTTTTTTTGGAGCATTTCTACGGGCGCACGATGCAAAGTGCCCGTTTTTTGGGGTTTACGACGCCATAGCTAAGTTTAGAATTACATTAAAGTAAAACTACGGGCTGAAATGGTACGAAATTTTAGTATATTGTAAATTCAACTACAAAATATGTTGAAATTTGATTTTTATAGACGCTAGAGAGACGATTTTGTAGCACATCGCATTCTCTGAAATGGTAGGTCACAGGGGCATTTACACGAATGTCACGAGACTAATTCGACACCAAAATTTTGTCCGGTTTTTTGATAACAATTTTTGATTAGTTTTTACATACACGATACACGCTTCGGAAACGAACAGCAATTCTGTGGCAATTTTGACACAAGTCAGCTGAGCAAAGCACTCAGCCCAGTTATTAGTCTTTTCTTGGTCTTCTTTATTCTAGAGATTT
The DNA here is from genome assembly GCA_036250285.1 of Pyrocoelia pectoralis. Lineage (NCBI taxonomy): Eukaryota > Metazoa > Arthropoda > Insecta > Coleoptera > Lampyridae > Pyrocoelia > Pyrocoelia pectoralis. The sequence goes on along the minus strand of CM070075.1, from coordinate 74,124,526 downwards.
AATTTAAAAAAAGTTACTCAAATTTTTACGAACATTTTTTAACTTCGATTTCTAGTTTCATCTTGTTCTTTCAGTTCATTTTCGCAGAAAATTACTGGGCCATTACTCTCTTCAGTCAATTCTAAATTAGTCTAAAAAATAGAAACTAAACTAAACACAGCAAAAACCAAACAAATTTATTTTTAATTGAAATAAATAAAACTAGTTCTTTGCAAGTTCTTGTAAATAAAAAATTTATAGTTAATAGTTAATAAGTACTCATTGGTATATATTGGTATCTCTGCCCATAATTTTTGACGTTGACGAAAGTTTATAGTTTCTGCAGCATTTGTACATGTGGTAGACTGAAAGGTTTTGGCTGTAAATCCTTAAATTTCGACTTTTTAGCAAGCTCCAAAAGGATTTGCGAGTGTTCCAACTAATTGCACTTTTACCCGTTTTCCACAGTGTTTTTTATTTTCATGCTGCTTCCGGTAATCATCATCAAATTTGCTGCCACATTCTAAGCACTGCATTTTCTTTCATTGTTAATGAATGTAGTAGATAAAATTATAATTAGTATTATGTACTAAACGTAATTTTTGATTTTTAATAATCGACTTACTAAATATAATGCCGGCTCTATAAAAATTTGCCGACTGGATTCTGGATTACGATGGGAGGGTGGTCAAAAGTCCACTCGCACATAGGCCACCTATTCGGGCCCTTTGTGCTGCCTCCCTGATTAGAGTCGTTCGACCTCGCATCATCACTCAAGCGATCCCACACGTGAGATAAACCTGAGGATGCTGGACGGGGAAGCGGCTCTAATCTTAGCCATGTCCGGCCAGGAGTCCCCCAACATGGATCGTCTTAATTCGACAAGTACGGGACACTCACAAAGTATGTGTTGCGCCGTCTCATCTTCTGTGTAGCATCCTCTACAGGATGGTGATTCAACCAAGCCCATGCGGTGCATGTGCTTGTTAAGTTTACAGTGCCCAGAAAGTATGCCCACAAGTGGCCGCAGGTTCTTTCTAGATAGCCCTGTGCAAAAGCGCGCCAGACTACGAGATGGTCCTCTAAAGGCCTCTCTCGCGTGACGGCATTCTGACATCAAGTTCCACCTAACCTTATGCTGGGCTTGGGTGTCTTGAGTTATTAAGTTATTTACAGTTGATACTGTAAGTGGGAGAGCCGGCTCTGGACCATAAAACTGTTGTTTTGAGGCCAGTCGGGCTAACTTATCGGCTTTTTCATTGCCTGTTGTTCCAGCATGCCCTTTAACCCATACAAGCTCGAGGGTATTGCTGTTTGCCACTTGCTCTAGTATTTGGTGACACTCGGAAACCAGCCTAGAGGTAATTTTGTGTTGACCTAGTGACTGCAGAGCGGCTCTGCTGTCACTGGAAATCCTGATACTTTTATTCTTTATGCTGTGCATAAGAATTATACTTGCACTAAGCGTTATTCCTGCTAATTCTGCCCGAAAGACAGTGGAAATTTTGCCTAGTGGTTGGCTGATATGGAGGCTCAGTTCTTTGGAATAAATTCCTGTGCCTGTTCCTTCCATTGTTTTAGATCCGTCTGTAAAGATGGATATGTCTGGTTGGGATGCCACTTCCTCATCAAAGAAGATGCGGTAGTTTTTCCCTAGTATAAATCGAGGGATGAGTGAGCCAGACCGTCCTTCTAGTATAGGCAGTCGTTTGAATGCCTCGCCCAGAATTCGGGAGTGGCCCACATCAATACCTCTGCTGTTCAACAACCCCTTATTTTTCAGACGCAAGGCTGCCACCGTGGCCTGCTCCCTCACGTGGAGATCCAGTGGAGGCAGACCCAGGAGGGCTTCCATGACGGCTGTGGGGGTCGTTCGCATTGCGCCCGTGCACGAGAGGCACGCTAGTCTTTGCACATGGTTAAGAAGTGCTATGGTTGTGGAGAGTCTGGTTCTAGGCCACCAGACAATTGCTCCGTAACAAAACATAGGTCTAATCACAGCGGTGTACAGCCACAGGACAGCCTTTGGGGACGGGCCCCACAGTCTTCCCATTGCGCGGCGACATTGCCAGAAGGCCCTATTTGTTTTCTCCGCTTTAAGCTGGATGTGTTTGCTCCAGTTCAGTTTGTTGTCAAGTGTAATACCTAGATACTTCACTGACTCTGAAAGCTGGAGGTGTTTTTGGAAGAGTAGAGGAGCTCGAAGGCCCTGAATCTTCCTTTTCCTTGTGAATAGAACTACCTCCGTTTTTGTCGGGTTTATGGACAGGGAGTGTTCCTTACACCATTCTTCGGTTACTCTGAGGGCTGCTTGCATAAGACTGCACAGAGTAGCCTCAAACTTGCCGGTTATTAGGATAGATATATCATCCGCATAGCCCAGCGTATAGTAGCCGCTGTCGTTGAGACGACAGAGCAGGCTGTTTACAGTTAAGTTCCACAGAAGTGGTGACAGCACCCCACCTTGGGGGCATCCTCTCACTACTGTGCACCTCACCGTTATATCGCCTACGCTGATGTGCACTGCCCTGCATTTCAGTAGCTGTACAATCCAGCTTCGTACGACCTCAGTTACGCCATGGTGGCGTAGTGCAGCTTCAATTGTTTCGAAGGTTGTTTTGTCAAACGCCCCTTCTATGTCTATGAATGCTCCCAGGGTGGACTGTTTATAGTCCAGCGATCTCTCAATCCTCCCCACAACAGAATGTAGGGCTGATTCTGTGGATCTTCCTGGAGAGTACGCATGTTGATTAGGGTGCAGCGGGAGTCGTACAAGCGCTGTATCCCTTATATGTCTGTCGCACAATCTTTCAAGTGTCTTAAGCAGAAAAGACATTAGACTGATTGGACGATATGATTTAGGTGTGGAGTAATCACCTTTGCCAGGTTTGGGGATAAAAGCAATTTTTATCTCCCTCCATTGTTTTGGTATGTATCTAAAGGCGATACAGCCCGTATAAATTCTCACCAGGTGGACAACAATAATTTCCAGTCCCCACTGTAGTAGAGCCGGTATTATGCCGTCCAACCCCGGTGATTTGTATGCCGAGAACGTCTTCACCGCCCAGGTGACCCTTGCCACATCCACCATCTGATCAGCTGTCGCCCAATCATCCCTCGTGGGGGTGAGGGGGGCCGCCTCTGGCCAGATAGGGTGTGGCGCGATGGTGGCTCCAGGAAAGTGAACGTCTCTTAGCACTTTAGCTGTCTCGGAGAGGTTGTCCGTATAGAAACCGTCCTCTCTTCTGAGGCTAGCTGGGTTGTAATATGGATCTTTTGTTAGGATTTTGTTTAGGCGCGATGCGGAGGAGGTGGAGGCATGGAGCCGCAAAAACTCCTCCATGCCTCTCTCTGACGCCTCCTAATATCCTTCTTGTATAGCCTTAGGTTTGCCTTGTAGGCCTCCCAGTCGGCTGTGGCTTTGGTCTTCCTTCCCTTATTGAACAGTTTGCCTAACCGAGTTTTCTGCTTTTCGAGCGCCCTGCACCACCAGGGATAGTTGTAGGGTGTCTTGGCAGTTCTCAGAGGACATGCCTGTTCAAATGACTCTACAATAGAGTCCGAAAGAAGATCCACTTCGTCCTGTGTGTTGACAGGACTCGAGAGACGTCCCCCAGAAGGGTTTTTCTCCAAGGAGATGTTTGTAGAGGGGAATATCCGTTACCCTAGGGTTGCGATAACCCTTTTGGATGGCCCTCTTGCAGTTAATTTCAAAAGAAATCATTCTATGGTCTGACATAGTCGCTTCAGAAGTGACTTGCCAGTTCGATATGTGGTCAGAGATGCTCACTGAGGCCAGACTTATGTAAAAATTTGCCGACTGAAAAACCTTTGGGGGCTGTTGCACCCACCAACACCCCCCTATCGGATCGTCCCTGAGAACATTCATAATTTCTTCTGTAGTTCGAAGAGAATCAGACACACTCTCTAGACGAAAGTATAAAGCAACTAGCGGATCATATTGTTGCAAAAGCGGGACATAAGTCATGACAGAACGAACGGTAGTAAGTCCCAGTAAACAATTTTTAAAAGTAACATAAGGGATTTGAAAATTTTATTTACTGCCGACTGCGATTTTACCCAGTTTAATATTTTTCCCGCAAGCATGGTCTAAATAACCGAATTTCGGGTAAAATACCCACCAACGGCAACGCTGCTGGACTCTGAAATAAAACGATTCTTTTAAACACTTTTCATTCCATAGATGGCATAGGCATTCAGTTTTCAAATATTTAAACTTTGGGAAATACAATAGTTTAAAGTTATCAAACACTGCAAGCACCGCAGGTAATCTTAATATTTATCGCAGGTTACAGGTCATCAAACATTCGTTAGATATCAATTCCGCATTTGGGGAAAAGTTATAAATATTACCTGCACCTAACAAACTTTCTCATTTCAATTGCAAAGTTGCTTGTTTATAATATAAACATTTTTCTCACCGCCTTCTGTAAGGATCAAAGTTAGCATCTCATTACGTAGCCCGAGGGTAAGCAAACAAAACGTTTTCTTTTATCATAATTTAAGAGTGTTCTTTTATCGTAGGCTATAAATTAGATTTCCAAATTAAATATTCGCACATTTGCAAATTTAATTTACAACTTTCCAATTTTATCAAGCGAAGCAAAGGGACTCAAAACTTCAAGCCGTAATCGTGGAAGTCATATTGAGTTAATCTTCTGCAACCGAAAACTAATCGTCAAGTCAACCGCAAGTTTCCATTTGGGTTAAAGAAATTCTCATCAGACAGTTAACCAGAAGGAAGGTACTTACATTTAAAATTACAAGGGCTATCGAAGACATCCAAAAGGTCAGATTACCTTCATTATTTTAATTCATCTCACCGCTCGACCATTATCATTCGCTAGGGTTGCCAACTTTCTGTTATTGAAATAAAGGACACCTTGGAAAATTTTTTTGGGTGCCACAATACCACTTCTAAAAAACATCAATTTTCTGCTCCCAATAACATTTTTGATTTTGAGCTACATATTAAATTTTAACTTAAGTTCATTTACTAAATGTTCGTTTATAAATTAATAAAAATAATTTCTACCAATATGAGGCAGGAATTCTCATAAAAAATGAAATTATTTTAAATAGATTGGTAATATCAGAGTCAAGTTTGTGAAAAATAAATTGCCATTTATCACTTGAAAAAGATTTTGGAAAACTCTACCTACACAATCCTTTTCTGTGATTGAATGTTGCTTGGCAAAATATTTTTAAAGTAATGTTTAAATAAAAAGTAAATCAAAAGTAAAGACTAAACAAGGAAGGAAAGGAAAATGGTGACAAAAAGTTACGTTACACTCGCCCTTGAACAGTATTATCAGTCAGCAGTAAGGCAGTATGAAATTGGCCAATAAACCATTATTCATTAATCATTATACAGGATAAAACGATTACATTTCAGTCTCACCTTAAAAATAAAATATTTATGTGGTGTAGGTATAGCACTTTTTTTAAATTTACTTGTTACCTAAATGCCTTTATTTATAATTTCGGATTTTAAAGGACATTTTCTGTCCTTTGACACCTTTCAAAAGGGCAAAGGACATATTTTTAAAATAAAGGACTGTCCTTTGAAATAAAGGACGGTTGGCAACCCTATCATTCGCCATAATAAAGATTTTATCATTATCGTTCATTAACCATCTCATTATTGATTATTGTACATAAAATTGATTTAATTGTGTAAAAATAAGCGATATAATATCTGCTTTTATTTTTTTGTACAAAGATATGCCAATTTGTCATACTTCAAATCCTGGTAATCCAAATTACCCTGTTATTTACTTTATAAAGTTATCATTGAAAACGTAAAACTTAAATTTACAAATCAATCACTTGCATTTTCCTATTTTAGTAGAGTCATTATTACCTTCGATCTCTTAAAGTAAAGATTACGATATTATCCGTTCCTGCAATCAATTATTGGCGTATTATTTAAATATTACATTTTTTAACGTTATTAGTATTTTATAGTTCAAGCTTATTACTTGTAACATACACTGTGCATATTACACTAAAGAAAAGAAAGGTGGAAAAAGAAACACAACTTTAATTATAAAAATAAATTACTTGGTGATTACTTGTCTGAAACATTTCTGTGTTAAAGAAACTATGGCTACTTGATCAAAATTTAAATACATTACACGTACACCCCTCCCTTTCTACTTATAAGTTTAACCTGTGGGGTGCTTTTCCTTGACCATGGTCTCTTTTATTCTCTTGTCATCAATTGAATGCTGCTTTTGATTGCACTTGAACAAACATTCTGCCCTAACTCTTCTTTATCATATTCTAACCGAGTGCTTAAAATTTGATCAGTATGCCTCCTCCAAGACAATCTTGTATCATCGCTAGATACACACGTACATAAATTCTATTTCCAAACTTACAACTTATACAGTGCGTCTGCTTAATTTCGCACCATATGGAAAACTTTTTTATTATTAATTTTACGAAAAAAAGTTATTCTTTATAAAAAGTTCTGCAAGTTCAAATATGCAATTACATCCTGCTAGTTAAAAATTTTTGTCCTATTTTTGTCTACAATAACAATGCAAATGTAAGTGTAGTTACGTGAAATCTAAGATGTACCAATAAACGAATTTTTAACTAGCAGGGTGTAATTGCATATTTGAACGTACTTTTTAGTTCTGATAAACTTATTGTCAAAAATAAAGGTACTTTACTCTTGAGCAAAATTCATATTTTTTAACAAACCGCATACACGACTGAAAAAATTTTATATCTGATGATTGTATTTTAAATTTTAGAACATGCAGAACTTTTTATAAAGAATAACTTTTTTTCGTAAAATTAATAATAACAAAGTTTCCCATATGGTGCGAACTTAAGCAGACACACTGTATAAGCCTTACTTCAGCTAATTTTATCGTTTCTATAATCTCTAACAAATACAATGTCTCCTTCTTTAAGCTCTACATCCCTATCTCCCTTATAATTATTAAATTGCTTATTCATTTTATTTTCATTATCATTGCTATTTAGAAAATCAAGCCTCTTAAACATTAACTTTGATAGTGTTTCTCTTATTACACAATGAGGAGTATTTCTATACGAAAAAAGATATTTGGAAATGAATGTAGCGACACCATTTGATTCAGGATGGTATGCCGGAGAAGTCTGATGCTTAATGCCATTATTCATACAGAATGTAGTGAATTCTTCCGACGTGAATTGACTTCCGTTGTCAGTGAAAATTAAATCAAATTTCGCAAGACAGTCTCTCAATTTGTTGAGCGTAGTCGATATATCCACTCACTCCATCTTGTATACCTCCACCCATTTTGAATAGGAATCGGTTATAATTAAATATGTATGACTCCTAAACGGACTCAAAAAATCTAAATGAACCTTTTCAAAAACTTCAGCGGTTTTAGGTAATTTAATTAGTGTCGCTTTATGTGGCGAACTGTGATTTTTTAAACACGGTTCACAACTTTTGACTAACTCTTCAATATGGGCGTCAAGTTTAGGCCACCAAAAGTATTGCCGTGCCCATGCTTTCATTTTAACAATTCCAATATGTACACTTCTTTTAACATTGGCCCACGCAAATTTTTTGGAAAATATCCCCACATTAATAGACCGTTTTGAACATTAATTTCATTTTCTCTTAACTTACAGGGTTTTACATAAAAATGGATTGATTGTGACGTTGTAATCAGCACAACTTCTAATTTTGCAATCGGGCTTAATAATAGCAGCAAGAGGCGTTCCCCATTCGAAACTATCAACTTTTGATATTATACCTTCCCGTTGTAACCTACCTATCTAATTCATTGGTCATCTCATTTTTAAAAGGAAATGCGATAGGTCTAGGCTTTACAAAAACTGGCTTGACCTCCTCTCTTAATTTGAGATCCACTTTATCATATTTAAACAACCCAATTTTAAGTTGAAATAGTTCGTTATACCTAGATAACAATCCTTTTAATTCACAATCTTCAACAAAATTAACAGAAATATTAGAATTATGATTGATTTTGAATTGTAAAATAGACATAATATCCCTACCAATAAGCGTTTATACTGCATAATATTATTTATGATTTCGCTGAAACTAAATTGTCGCAAACCTTAGATTATAAATAGGTACAGATACGCCTTTCCATATACGAACGTTATTAAAACATGAAGCCAATACTGACGAGAGAGTGTAGGTACACATTTAATACTGGCACATCCCTTAATATTTTAGTGTATCATTTTCAATAATACATATTATAGATTTGAATTACTATGTTACTTGGATGTTGACACTTGGACAACATTGCATTGCAAACTACAATAAATAGACTGAATTACGCTATCCTTGTCTTGGCTGCACAAACCAATGTAAACAATTGTTTCTGCAGTTGATTTATATGCTAAGTCTGAAACAGTGTTTAACCTGAATAATCTGTTATTTTCTTTTATTCTTAACCCTGACGATTATAGGCAAACTAGGTCCCTCACTATATTGAAACCTATTAGTGCTATTTTTCCATCTACCGAGGTAAATATTACGATTTTATACAGGTTTCTGACGCCCAGTAATTTATTCTTATTAAGATGTATGTGCTACAAGTTCCTATTTGAACCCAATAAACATCCCTAGCCGCGAGCACTATCAGTACTTCAGGAACCATCATTTAACCATGATCTTTCCAAAATTTAGAAATTTCCCGTTATAGGGTTTAACTATTATCTACAAATTAGAGTCGATGGTTTTGAATTTGAATCGATGTAGTCAAAATAGGTATAATAGGTAAAAATATTAATTTAGGTATGGTTTAGTTTGTAGTTATATTAATTATTTTATTTCTGACAGTGATATTATAAGCTTATATTGTCATAGTTACGATACCAATAAAGAGTGTCATAACTCCCTTGGGATATAAAGACGCTATAATTCCCTCTACGGCTCTTTTATGAACCAGTAACCTAGCAACAACCAAAACTGCAATCGACGATACCTGAATCAAATATACCGGAAATGAACAAATTTTATTAAACTCGGTCAGAAATAAAATTATCTATGTATCACGGGAATTAATAGGTCTCAATTACCTCGGGTAATTGCTGTCCCTCGGGCGCAAGGCCCTCGGGACGCAAACTTTACCCTCGGTAATTAAGACCCTTATAATTCCCTTGATACATAAATAACTATAAAGCACTTAGTTTTTTCAACATAATAGGTACCTACCATAATTTAGCTGTACCTACTTAATAGTACCTAGTAGTCTTAATACTCTTAATAATCACTCATTTCATATATTAACTATAACAATAATTTAAACAACCAAACAACTCGATCAAAATAAAACTAAAACACGTTTTTATCCATCGGCCTTGTACCGTTCATTGAGTAAATTTACTTCTTCAATCAATGCTTATACTTACAAAGTGACGAATAAGGAATGACAGACGATATTTTTTTTTAGCAGAAGTTGTTACATAAAAGTTCGACGAGTTTTGTTTAACTGCGACGTGGTCTTTTGTTTTTGTGAATTAAATTTGAATATATTTTATTTTACCGGGTACACAGGGCCGGATTAACGGAGAGGGGGGCGCTATAGCCCCGGGCCCCATTACATTGGGGGCCCCATTTTAGAAATTTCTTTGGTAAAAAGTAAATTAATGTATTTATTTATTTCAAATATTTATCTAATTATTTGCTTGTAGGTACATTTATTTACTTACTTTATATGTATTCATATGATTTTATTTTAATCTTTATCATGTAAAATAATTTCGATGGGTTTAAAAAGGGCCCCTTTCACGTAAAGAGCCCTGGGCCCACCAATTCTTTAATCCGGGCCTGCGGGTACAGAATTGGTTTACGCACCATAAAAAAATACTGTTTACAACCATATCATTACTTATTGTTTTATTTTTCATACAAGGGTGAAAATTAAGGAAACTAAAACTGGCACTTCACCATAAATCCTTGGAATCGTCGAAACAAAAAACAATTGTTACTTAGCTGTCATGTTAGCGTCTTAACAATAATTTATTGTAGAAGTATTTTAAGTAATTCTGAGTTAATATATTATGTACGATTAAAATATTAACGTGACAACTACCGATAAACAGATTTTTGTTTCAACAATTCCAAGGCACCACCTAATTTTAATAAAATTTTCTTTCTAATTTCGTCGATTTTCACCCACTGCATGAAAAATAAAACAATAAGTAACGATATGGCTGTAAACAGTATTTTTTTCGCCGCTTGAAATATATTTAAGTACAATTTTTCTCTAAAATAATTAGGGGAGATAATACAAGCATATTAAAAATTTAACATTGAAATCCCTATGGTGTGTAAACCAATTCTACACCCAGTATACAGGAACGTAACAATTATTCCAATAGTGATTCTATTGTTTTTGTTCTCAACGCCATACAGCCTTTTTATTCAACCCATGTCTGTCACTTTCCACATTTAATACGCTTTTGTTTACTTTTCTATCGCCAATGTTTTCTCTGCTTTTCCAAAAACAGATACCTACATCGTCCCAGGCACCCACATTGTCCCAGATATCTTAATAGATTTCTGTGGTCAGGTCTCTGCCACAAGAACTAAGTTCTGTAGAGATTAGGACCTATAGTCCTATACTTTTGTGAAAATTAATTAGTGGTGTGCGAAACTTCAAATTCTTCGAACTGTAAAGTAAAGTGAGGTAGGTGAACACGTTTTTGACTTTATCTTGTGATACACAAATTATTCGAGTAAAACAGTATAACAAAATTTTATAAAAAGATAAAAACAATTTATTCCTTTTTTATTTTCGGACGTATGTTATCCGTTTCGAGATATTTGTATTCCTTCGTTAAGTAGGTAATTACTGCATTTTATTTATTATTATTATCGTTAACATTAGTTGTAATAGGATGCGGTTATTTTACATAAAAGACACCATTATACTGTTTGGAATTTTTATTTTATTTTTTTATTTAAACTAAAGTCCTTATACCTTTCGGTGTCGGATGGAATTTTTAAATCATGTTACTTTTAGACGCAAACACACTTTTAGTTTAAGTGTCAAGTTCTTTTTTGTGTAATTTAACATTTCTAATCTATAATCAATCAATAAACCTAAACATTATTTACAATTTAAGACGCTATGAACAGTTCCAACGATGGTAAACATGGACTTATAAATTTTGAATACAAATTCGAGGTTGAGTGTTTAAACTGTAACGAACTGTAATACACATATCAAAACGCCAACTGCTAAACCGACGTTATAAAGACATTTAGATACAAAAAATCATCAAAATGTGTAACAACATTATGTAGACTACAAAGAAAATCGAAATATTTCAAGTGTAAAATCTACAACATGGAGTGCATCTCATCCACAAGCACAAGCTTTGTCTCAAGAAATTGTGCGTTACATTTTCAAGCATAGTAGAAGATATTGGATTTCGAGTTATATTACGGTTAGCAGAACCGAAGTAGAATATGTCTACCACTACCAGAACTACCTTTTTTCGACACTTTGTACCAACATTGTATACAAAAACTGTTGATAATCTTAAAAGAAAACTAAATAATGAACTAAAGTCATTATCTGTAGAATCGTTCATAACAGATATGTGGACATGAAGAAACACTGAATCGTTCGTATCTTTTACAATGAATTTTATGGATACTGCTTTTAAGATACAGAGACATGCTTTAAATGTCTCAAATTTTGAAGGTAAGATTGCTTTATTTTAACTCCAGCGGTAATTACATTGTGCATTTTTTGTTAACAGGAAATCACACGGCACACTCCATTAAAGAAAAGGTACATTATTTACTGGAATTTAGTTTAAGTAAACACATACCACACTATTCGCTTCCTATATATTTTGCTACTGATAATGGACACAATATTAAACAGGCCATTACATCTAATAAAGAATGGAAACACATCAGTTATTGTTCTGCTCCTGCACTACAATTATGCATTACAGATGCTAAAAGAAATGTACCAGATGTTGAAAATCTTTTCGCAAGAGCTAGACACATTGTAGGACATTTTAAGCACAGTTCCATACGTAGAAAAAAACGAGAGATGAGCAAGTTCGACAAAATTTACCTCAAAAGTCATTGGTGCAAATGATACCTACAAGATGGAACACTGAATTTTATATGTTAGAAAAATGAACAGAGTGGCAGTGTCTGTTGTTCTCCTGGATTTGGACTTGGTAAACCTATCAGGTCGGCAATGACGAATTTCCAACCAAATATTAGAGATACTGCGGCCCATTGAAAATGACACTCGGTGAAGCTTGTGGTTAATCATACACTTTCAGTTGTACTACCACTTCTTTTTTGTATAGAAAAAGGATGCGAAAAATACATTAAAAATGGAAAATTTGCCCAAGTTGGATTCAGTACTATCTCGTTTTTTATCAATCACAGCAAATAAAATGTAATGATCGCCAAGACAGTCAAGAAACTGATGTTTCTAGTACAAATATTGACGATATTACTAATGCAGTACGTTTTGGAAAGAAAACTCTAAACTTCCCCATTGTAAGTACAATTTCCAAAAATCAACGACAGATCCTATCACAATATTACTAATATAATTAATGTTGATATTAATCAAAATATTTCTTTGTGGTCATCTTTTGAAAATACTAAGGAAGGTGTTCGTCTTAGTAATTCTAATAGAAATGAAACAGTATTCAAAGATGAATTAAATCGCTACCTTACTAATAGTACTATACTGAGATCTGAAGATCCTCTGAAATGGTGGCAAATTAATGCAGTTAATTATTCCACACTAGCCATTTTAACAAGAAAATATCTGTCAATACTTGCTACAAAAGCAAGTAGCGAGCGCTCATTTTCAAGCGGAAGTAAGTCACAGTAGGTAGCCATATTGGTAAACCATTAATGTTACTCATTTTGCCATATACATATTCCTTCCTTTTGTTATATGTTCGAAGGTTTACACGGCATCTTACGTCGATGTTATAACTCCGGCGTAAATGAAGTGCGTGTAGACGTAGTCATTCTTTGATACCTTTTTGTAATATTGATGTAAAATATAATACGGTAGGCAGTAGGTATAAATTTAAAGTATATGTTATTATAAATCATTTATTCAGCGTTTATGTTTCATTCGGCGCAAATGACAATCTTCATCAACAACAAAATTTATTTACAGCCATCTATAATTATTTGTCAGTTTTTTTTCCTAGATTCTCCACTGACATACTGTATCGGTTTTACTCAAATTTTTATTTGCTTACAGCAAAATAGTGCAATAATACGATACCACTTATATTGGCCCCTGGCACAATCACATATTCACATTGCACTCTTTCAGTGTTTATCAATTCGATTTAAGTTAATCTAAAATTATATTTGAGTTACCTATATTTATTTATTGCACTTATATTGTTACAAAGGTCCTCTAGGATCAAAAATGCACTTCTATAATATTTCCACTCTATAAACAATTTTCGCCCCTTGTAAAACACAATAATTTCTTCAGAGAAAAGTTCTACTCAATTGCAGTTAGAGGGGTGTTAATTAAGGTCACAGATTACACACTGTGTGTAATCTGTGTTAAGGTAAACAAACCAATGTGCACTCCCAGCTGTTTGGTGGCAATATTGTGACGTCAACATTTTCGCAGTCTCTTTGGTGGAGACCAGGAGACCACAGGTACAACGTACAACGCCTGTGCGATAATCCGCCACTGATGACATAAACTGAAATTCTCCTGTAATTAACTAATTAAAAAAATATATACTCTAAACTCAAACTCCATTGAAAAAGAATAAAAAAAATTATACCTACTCTACGTATAAAATAAAATGTAAAATGTGGTTCTAAAAAATTATTAAAACTCGTTGATTATCAGTTTCACGTTCTCGTAGTTCAAAATATTGGTCATCCATTGATTTCTTTAGCTTATGCATGGCCCCTAATTGATTATTATCAAACATGTTGGGTGAATCGTTTTCAGATTGGTGCGTTTTTTTTTTAACTACGAATACGAATAAATTTTTCTTGGGTGACGTCACGTTGAATGTAATACCCTCCCACCCCCACCCCCCGTTCGCACATTGCCACAGCACAGTTATATAGAGAGGTCACAGTTCCCCCCACACGCACACAGTCATGCGCTTCTTGCACGTGTACGATAATCCGCCACTGGCGACGTAAACTAAAATTCCATTTTGTAGATAAATAATTTAAAAAAAATTAACTCTACTTAAGTACATATAACTTAAAATTTTGTTCTAAAAAAATTATAATATCTCATTGATAAAATCAGTTGCACGTTCTCGCACTGCAAAATCTTATTCATCAATTTCTTCAATTGTCCCATGGCCTTTTTGTGCAGTTTACTTGTGGTTGTGCTTCTACTATAGGTACTTCACTTTGGATGTCAATTGATGCAACATGTTATCAGAAATGTTGGGTGAATCGTTTTCCGTCACGTTGAATGTAATACCCTCCCACCCCACCCCCCACCCCCCCGGTCGCACATTGTGACAGTTAATGCCCCCCCGTTCATCGTGACATATTTTATGCATGGCCCCTAATTAATTGTTATCAAACATGTTGGGTGAATCGTTTTCGGATTGGTGCCTTTGGTCACCAATCTAAACGATAATAAAAACTTTTTAATCGTTTCTTAGCACGTTCGGCACCTTGCAATGTTGAAGCGGGAATACTCCAGCAAGTAATATTTTTCTGGGTTCTCCTTCCTCTTTTGTTCTGCTCTACTTGCTGTATGACGTTTATAATGTTCCCTTTTTTCCCCTTTTTGGAGATTCTTATATCAGCAAGCTATACGCCAATTCATAGTATCCTAATTCGGCACCACGTCTGGAGAAACAATCCACGTGATGCCATTTTCTTCATCCCCTAATTCAGAAATAATTTGTTTAATACCAGTTTCCATTCTACTTGTAGTTTTTTAAGTTATATATGTCAACTGCCACACAGTGAACTCTATATAAAACTGAAAGGATAACTTATCACCTGACACCATGTTGTATACTTTAATAAAATATCCATGTGAGAATAGCAGACTCTTTTATTAAGTTCTACGAAAGAGCAATATTCTCTATGGTTCTACCATTGAGTAATATAATGAATATAGAGAAACTTTTCCATATGTAAAATGGGGAACGCCTAAACTGAGTGTAATAATAGAGGGAGTAACGGAAATCATCTTACGGCACACTTAGTAACTAATAATTTCAATGACAAAATAGCAGACTGATTACCATTACTAATACTTAAGTATGCAACTAGATGGAGACCTTGGAAGACACGTTCTACAGTGACTTTATTACAAACAGTGACGACAAGCGGCGATTATCCGCCATTAAGAGGCAAAATTGTGGGCGGGTTTATATGAACTCAACGGTGGTATCCTAGCAACGTTCTTAATCCAAATAAAAACACACGTAAACACAGTCAGGCCGCCATTAAGATGCAAAATATACCACGGCCAATCAAAATCGATACCACGCTTGTCGTCACTGTTTGTAATACAGTCACTGTAACACGTTCGTAACACGTTCTACAGTGACTCTATTACAAACAGTGACGACAAGCGTGGTATCGATTTTTATTGGTAGTGGTATATTTTGCCTCATAATGGCGGATGGGTGGAGCTAATCGCTGGTTGTCGTCACTGTTTGTAATAGAGTCACTGTAACACGTTGCAAACTCATTTTCTGTCCTTTTTCGTCTATAGTGGGCGTTTAAACCTTTACAGCTGAAAACTGTAAGAATTATTGAATCCTGTAGCAGATAATAATATAAACCAATAGGTGACAGCACCTCTCGAGTTAATTTTAAATGTGACACATAATCCTATGAAAAAGTTTCTCTATTCATTATATTACTCAATGGTTCTACACTTTGACAATACTAAGTTATTCAAGTAACTCCTCTAGGGTAACTACTAACTAACTATAACAAACATATATAGGTAACTATGGTAACTAACTACTTATACACAACATGGGCCAATTCCAGAATGATATACAATTGATCGTTACCAAACATGTTTGGCGAATCGTTATCCGATTGGTGCGTGTGGTCGTATAAATTCCACAAATCTATATTAGTGGTGCAGGATATCATCCTACAACACATTTGACAGATTTCGATTATGAGAATACCACTGTTCTATTTATCTTGTTGTAGTGCAAATTGTTCAACTGGGTGAATCGTTTTCGGATTGGTGCGTTTGGCCATCTGGAATTGTTTTTAATTATGAATACGAATAAATTTTTCTTGCGTGACGTTACGTTGAATGTAATACCCTCTCACCCCCACCCCCCGTTCGCACATTGCCACAGTCCCCCCCCCCCCCCCCCCCCCGAGTCATGCGCTTCTTGCACGTGTACGATAATCCGCCACTGGTGACGTAAACTAAAATTCCATTTTGTAGATAAATAATTTAAAAAAAATTAACTATTAAATTTTGTTCTAAAAAAATTATATCTCATTGATAATCAGTTGCACGTTCTCGCACAGCAAAATCTTATTCATCAATTTCTTCAATTGTCCCATGGCCTTTTTGTGCAGTTTACTTGTGGTTGTGTTTCTACTATACTTTACTTTGGATGTCAATTGATGCAACATGTTATCAGAAATGTTGGGTGAATCGTTTTCGGATTGGTGCGTTTGGCCATCTGGAATTGTTTTTAATTATATACGAAAAAATTTTGCTTGCGTGACGTCACTTTCAATGTAATACCCTCTCACCCCCCCCCCCTGGTCGCACATTGTCACAGTTAATGCCCCCCGTTCACCGTGACATATTTTATGCATGGCCCCTAATTAATTGTTATCAAACATGTTGGGTGAATCGTTTTCGGATTGGTGCGTTTGGCCATCTGGAATTGTTTTAATTATGAATACGAATAAATTTTTCTTGCGTGACGTCACGTTGAATGTAAATACCCTCCCATCCCCACCCCCCGTTCGCACATTGCCACAGTTACCCCCCCCCCCCCCCCCCCAGAGTCATGCGCTTCTTGCACGTGTACGATAATCCGCCACTGGTGACGTAAACTAAAATTCCATTTTGTACCTACATAAATCATTTTAAAAAAATTAACTCTACTTCAACTTAAATTTTGTTCTAAAAAAATGATATCTCATTAATAATCAGTTGCACGTTCTTGCACAGCAAAATCTTATTCATCAATTTCTTCAATTGTCCCATGGCCTTTTTGTGCAGTTTACTTGTGGTTGTGTTTCTACTATACTTTACTTTGGATGTCAATTGATGCAACATGTTATCAGAAATGTTGGGTGAATCGTTTTCGGATTGGTGCGTTTGGCCATCTGGAATTGTTTTTAATTATATACGAAAAAATTTTGCTTGCGTGACGTCACTTTCAATGTAATACCCTCTCACCCCCCCCCCCCCCCCCCCCCCCCCGGTCGTACATTGTGACAGTTAATGCCCCCCGTTCACCGTGACATATTTTATGCATGGCCCCTAATTAATTGTTATCAAACATGTTGGGTGAATCGTTTTCGGATTGGTGCGTTTGGCCATCTGGAATTGTTTTTAATTATGAATACGAATAAATTTTTCTTGCGTGACGTCACGTTGAATGTAATAAACATAAACAACATAAAAAGAAACATTTATTTTAAATAATAATAATCGAAATAACAAAGATAAACGCGCAAGACGATTGATTATTTCTTCGGGATGACAGCTGTAATCTCAAAATTAACATTATTATTCTTATTCTTTGTGTTTCGAAACAGTGATTGAGCCTTTATGAATATTTCAGGGGGGGTTTTAACCCAAGAACCCCCCCACTTCGGTACGCGCCTGGCGTTGATATAAAAAAATAGTTTTCACTCAACGGTTCCTTGTATGTATAGAGTTCAGTGAGCAATGATGAAAATAAAATAATTAATATGTAAGCGGTAAATTTGAGTTTGTCAAAACTGCCCCACCTGTCAAATGTGCCCCGCGCTCCCCTACCTACACATTTATAGAAACGATCACGATCAATGTCACGATGTAACTTATTTTGCATAAATATACAGGGTGCGGAAAAATTACGAACAATAAATTTAAGGATGAAGAGTACGTTGAAAATGAAGTGTTTTAAGGATAGGAACCGGGGGTCGCAGAAGCTTAGTTACAGGTTACAGGGCCACAGGCATAAACATGGAAAAAAATGTGCTTTGTGAAATTACACCACCTTGCTTTTATTTTGTGTGTACAGATTAATACACAACATACCTAAATAAATAATAGTTCAGGTATTTTGATTTTAACGAAAACAAAAGCTAAACTGGAAGCGCAAGATTTTAATTTCAACATAAACAAAGATTACGCCCAAATTAAACAGTACGTTACTAGTAATGACCAGATGGATTTTTATTTGAGTAGTCGTAATGGACGTAATGTGCTACATGTTTTAGTTATTACGGTGGTAATCTGTACACACAAAATAAAAGCAAGGTGGTGTAATTAGTAATTTCACAAAGCACATTTTTTTCCATGTTTATGCCTGTGGCCTTGTAACTAAACTTCTGCGACCCCCGGTCCCTCAGATCGTTTCTGTTTGTAGTTAGCAATATTGCTACGAACGTTTCTTGCTATGTAACAACTTGTGTTCAAATTTCGTATTTTGTTCACTCTTTTTGTAGCAATACCAGCTGCCAACTTAGCAATTGCATGGTTAAGTGTAGCAAGCAAACTTTACTGATTGTTAAGCATTTAGCAAGGTGGTTTACCGTGAAAAAATTCAAATTTAGCCAAAATTAATGCCTTTGATATACAATTTGTTTATGAATTAGACCTATAGGAAAACTTAGAGAGAAGGTAGGTACCAAGTGATTATACATTCTAAGTAGTGGTAGCTATATAAAATAATTTATACAATTATATTTATAAAATTTGTTTTTTGATTTAAGTTAATCACCAATTCGCCCCACACTTCTAAGACCTCTTTTATATTTAAAGGATGAATTTTTCCACTATTTATAATGGGGTGATTTTTAACGTGGTTAATTATTATTTTCATTTGTTCCGCATTTGTTCTTTTACTTCGTTTGCTATTCATTTCAGACGTAAGTAGCTGACATGCATAGAAAAAGAACCTGACATATAAATTCTTTCAATCAACGCTGACATGAGTTACAACTTAACAATATTGTTAGATAGCAATCTGGCTAGACTATTTTGAAACAGAATCGATCTGAATCCTTAAAACACTTCATTTTCAACGTACTCTTCATCCTTAAATTTTTTGTTCGTAATTTTTCCGCACCCTGTATTTTTCGTTATTATTAAATGCATGCAACATTTGGTCATCTTCGAAACGGATTTGGAAAGCAAGATAAGCCTATAAGTTAAGTTCGAGTTAATTAAGTAATGTGATGCAGCATCGGTGTTAATCCAATCAACCAGTGCAGTTGCAGTATTACTTCCGTACAGCTAGCATTGGTATTTGAATATTTCTCTGGGTGAGTCCAATTTCCTTATCTCATTTCTTTACAAATGTGCATGTGCATGGGGTGTGTTTTTAATCTGTACACAATGGAAGAAACTACATTATTAATACATAAGAGAGTTGGTAAAAAACAAAGTTTAACCTGTTTTGTTAATTATTTAAATAAATTTGATGCGGATTATGAATTTACAAAAACAGAAATGATTGAATTAGAGGTAAAAGGGTTGGGAAAATAGAGGCACTTTATCAGGAATTTAACGCGGTTCAATTAAAAATTGAGGAAATTAGCAGTAATGACAATGAGGATTTAAATGAACAATACGGTGAGCGGGAAAAATTCGAAAAAAGATTTCTTTGTGGCTATAATAGGGCAAAAATTTCATTGAAAAATCTGCGGGGGGTGCAGGAGAGGATTTCACAAACGATTGTGTTGGTGCTGTTACTGGGGCTACTGATACAAAACCTTTTTTAAGTTGCCACCTGTTCAAATACCAAAATTTAGCGGGGTTTATGAGAATTGAGTGGAATTTCGATATTTATTTATATCTTTGGTACATGGAAATGATAACAGTAGCGATACCTACTCAAACACTACATTATTTGAAGTCCAATCTGCAGGGACTCAAGTGATGTAACGCTAATTACTCCATTGCGTGGAACATTTTGTGTGAGCGGTACGAAAATAAAAAACTTTGGGTAAATAATCATAAAGCCATTGTTTAACATACATGGTGTTAAGATGGAATCCGCGAATGAATTAAAGAAACTTTCGGATGAGTTTTCCAAACATTTGTTTTCGTTACAAGCTCTGGGACAAGCGGCTCAAGAGTGGGGTCGTTGATTATTTACATAATTGTCACAAGGCTGGACGATCAGACAAGGCGAGAGTGGGAATTAAGTAGGCTAAGTCAGGACTTTCCTACAATTAATACATAACATAAAAACATTTTTAAAGGGTAGGTGTGAGGTTTTGGAAACTTTGGAAAACCAAGGGGCCAAAGGTATTACTACTGGTTCAAATAAATGCGTCAGTCAAATTGGGCAATAAGCAAGGGGAAAATATTACAACATTGCTAACGGTAAAGCGTAGGCAGATGTGTAATTTTTGTGGGAATAATGATCATTATTTACCCTTGTTAAAAATTTCTGAAATTGAACGAGAATCAACGAACGGAGGAGGTGAGAAAGAAAAGGTTATGCATAAACTGTTTGAAGGGCAATCATCTTAGTTACGATTGCAGGGGATCTACATGTAAAAAATGTAATAAAAAACATCCCTCTTTGCTTCACTTTGGTAAAGGAAAGGAAAATAATGGCAAGTGAAGGTGAAGAAGCAAGCGGTAGTAAAGTTGCGTTAACTTCGCGATTAATGGATAACAATTTAGTGTTACTATCAACGGCAGTAATCAAAATTCAGGACAACAAGGCCATAGTCGGCTTTGTCGAGCATTGTTGGATTCTGGTTCAGAAAGCAGTTTCATAACTTCTCATTTATACAATAAATTAAACCTAAAAATATGCGAGGCGAAAATATCAGCGATTGGAATATTATTCAGGCAGAGTTCAAGATAAAACAAAAGCTAGAAGTGACCTTTGAGTCATGTAATTATCTGTACAAGGCGAAAATTTCTTGTTTTGTGTTTACCAAAATCACAGGAGATATTCCGACAAATACGTACGATCCTAAGTTATTTAAAATACCACCAAATGTGAAAATGTCTGATAAAGAGTTCTATAAGTCGAACCAAATCGACATATTGTTGGGCGGGAACATTTTTTGGGGATCTATATTGTCTGGAGAAAATGCATTTGAATAACGGAGAACCACTCTTGCAAAAAACGGTGTTGGGATATATTGTTGTAGACACTTATGAGTGTGGTACGAATTTGGTGAAGACTGTATGCCATTTTTCTAATATGGAGCTTCAAAACCAACTACAATCCTGTTGGGAAGTAGAGCAGTATGGAAAGAGAAAAATTTCAAATGCTGATGAAGAATACTGTGAAAGCCATTATTTCCAAAATATGTAGTGGCAATTTCGTTCACAGTGCCAAGAAGGGAAATGGAATCTTAAAACGAGCTTACAATACTCGTACATCTTACAATACCACGACATATGTGCTCAGGAGCAACTAGACTGGAACTGCACGCATTTTTAGATGCGTCCGAAACAGCATATGGAACCTGTGTTTACCTCAGGACAATTTTATGGACGAATCAGTTGTAGTCAGTTTTTAATGTGCTAAATCGCGTGTGGCGCCTATTAGACATTTTACGGTACCTAGACTTGATTTGTGTGGCGGCAAGAATTGTGACGAAAATTTGAGCTGTATAAACCTGGACTTTCATACAATTCACTTATGGTCAGACTCTCAAATTGTTTTGAAATAGTTAAAAACAGAGTCAAGAACTTTAAAAATATTTGTGGCTCATAGATTTCATATCTAGAGGGGTGTTACCACGTCACATAGATAAGACCATGTGGTGGAAGGGACCACCTTGGTATCAAGAGCGTAAATTGATTGACCGAATACAAGGTATGGTTATACCTTAATTAAATACTGCAATGCAAATATGTATGGTGACAACAAAGCTATTGGACAACTTTCCTTTCTTTAACGAGATTAAATAGAAATGTGGCATGGTGTGTTCGGTTCCGAACCAATTGTAAGATGGAAAAAGATAACGAAAACTAGGATTGCTATCCACATGCGAGTTGGAATTGCTTGTGAAATTGTCAGAAAGGCAGAGCTTTCCAAATGAACTATCCCACTTAATGGGAGACGAGCAAGTTATTGTAGAGCAAACTTTTTCTCACCTTTCTCCATTCCTTGATTCAAAAAATGTAATACGTGTGGGTGGGAGGCTTAGACATTCAAATTTTAACTTTAATAAAAGGCATCCGCTTATTATTTCAGCACCGATGATTGTGGAATATGAGCACGGTTCTCAACATACTTTGGCTTCAATACGTGAAAGATTTTGGATAACTGGGGGTAGAAATTTAACTAGATCACTTATACACAAATGTATTAAATGCTTTCATGCCAATCCCACTGAGTGTTCACAGGTAATGGGGGATTTGCCACATGCCAGAGTGACTGTTATATATCCTTTTCATAGTGCTGGAGTGGATTTTGCAGGTGAATTCAATTTGAAATATCATGGGGATAGAAAAGGCAAGACATTTAAATGTTATTTGAGTTTGTTTGTGTGCTTTAGCACAAAGGCGGTTCATATCGAACCAGTCTCAGCACTGGCAACAGAATCGTTTCTTGCAACGTTTCGTAGATTTATTGCGCGTAGAGGTAAACCAGCTCACGTGTATTGGTGTATTCAGATAACGGCACAAATTTTGTTGGTGCAGAAATCAATTAAGAGAACTTGGAAAGTTTTTGTTAAAAAATCAAATTGCAATAGGTAATGAAGTAAATAGCGAAAATGTTAACTGGCATTTTATTCCTGCTAACAGTCCGCATTTTGGGGGGTTGTTTGGGGGCAGCGGTTAAATCTTATAATATTTATCATTTAAGACGAGTTTTGGGAACGAGTTTAATAACATTTGAGAACTTTCTTACCATTGTTGCGCAGATTGAGGGCATACTGAACTGAACTATTAATAGGTACATTTAAAAAATTAAGTTTTTTTTTGTGGAGCTTTACTGGTACACCCTGTATAAGTGAAACTAATTTGTATTGTAGCTCTTCTAAATTCGTATAACTTTTTCCTTTCTCTCGTCGTTCAGAGCGCACAGAAACGCCAGGCGAATATTATTATTTGGTTGTCAATTCAGACTATGTATTTTTTATTTTATTATTCGCTTTTTTTGCTTTATAACGTTAGTGGGTGTTCAACTCGAGACCCGATTCACTTTTCATCAACACGAACTTGACATATTTCAACTACTCCAATTTTTATAAACAGCTGATAAGCTAATATCAAAATAAAAGTTAGAGTTATATGTAATTCCAGAGATTTGCAGTACTTACATCTGATGTCATTAATATATTATATAAGTTCAACTGCAAATCTTAAAAGTAAATAAAACTTACGGCAATTCTTGCAGCACCCTTCGTCGGTCTTCAACAGTTAATGCGTTAAAACTGGGCAGAATTGATCCGCACTTAAAATAGTCCAGTTCTGCTCTGTGTTCGACAAAGCACGTAAAGTGGTGCCGTATCTTGTTCCCTTTGGTACCTTTTTTGGAGATTCTTATCTAAAAACCAATTCATCAAACATTACCAATCTAAAGGATAATTAAAACTTTTTAATCGTTTCTTAGCACGTTCGGCACCTTGCAATGTTGGAGCGGGAATACTCCAGCAAGTAATTTTTTTTCTGGATTCTCCTTGCGCTTTTGTTCTGCTCTACTTGCTGTAATAACGTATGACGTTTATAATATTCCCTTTCTTCCCCTTTTTTTGGAGATTCTTATCTCAGCAAGCTATACGCCAATTCATAGTATCCTAATTCGGCACCACGTCTGGAGAAGCTATCCACGCGATGCCACGTGTCCCTCCCCCCCGTTTGCTTATTCTTAATAGTACTGGAACCCGATGGCAATACAGCTTGTTTATCCATATTATCTGAAAATCTGAAATGTAGGTACCTAAAACAAAGTTAATATCTAAGTTAAGTGTAATTTACCTAATTGTTTCGGAGATAGAACGTAGAACGAACTTATAACTCGAACAAAATTTTACAACTAAAAGTGATTAGCACAAGGTGTGAGAAATATGTCAATTCTGCGTATTACTTAAAGTATATTTTTCTGGGTTCTCCTTCCTCTTTTGTTCTGCTCTACTTTACTCTACTTGCTGTATGTCGTTTATAATATTCCCTTTTTCCCCTTTTTGGAGATTCTTACTTATCTCAGCAAGCTATACGCCAATTCGTAGTATCCTAATTCGGCACCGCGTCTGGAGAAGCTATCCACGCGATGCCACGTGTCCCTCCCCCCCGTTTGCTTATTCTTAATAGTACTGGAACCCGATGGCAATACAGCTTGTTTATCCATATTATCTGAAAATCTGAAATGTAGGTACCTAAAACAAAGTTAATATCTAAGTTAAGTGTAATTTACCTAATTGTTTCGGAGATAGAACGTAGAACGAACTTATAACTCGAACAAAATTTTACAACTAAAAGTGATTAGCACAAGGTGTGAGAAATATGTCAATTCTGCGTATTACTTAAAGTATATTTTTCTGGGTTCTCCTTCCTCTTTTGTTCTGCTCTACTTTACTCTACTTGCTGTATGACGTTTATAATATTCCCTTTTTTCCCCTTTTTGGAGATTCTTACTTATCTCAGCAAGCTATACGCCAATTCATAGTATCCTAATTCGGCACCGCGTCTGGAGAAGCAATCCATGCGATGCCACATGTCCGTCGCATAGTTTCTTCGCACGTTCGGCATCTTGCAATATTGGAACCAGAATACTCCAGCAAGTAATATTTTTCTGGGTTCTCCTTCCTCTTTTGTTCTGCTCTACTTGCTGTAACAACGAATGACGTTTATAATATTTCCTTTCTTCCCCTTTTTGGAGATTCTTATCTCAGCAAGCTATACGCCAATTCATAATATCCTAATTCGGCACGGCGTCTGGGAGAAACAATCCACGTGATGCCACATGTCTCTCCCGCTGTGCCGTTTACCAAAATTTTCCCCTGATATCGTCACCTAAAAACCAATTTATCAAAGTTAGAGTTATAATTTCAGAGATTTGCAGTACTAATATCTGATGTTATAATCTGCAAATCTTAAAAATAAATAAAACTTACGGCAATTCTTGCCGCACCCTTTGTCGATCTTCAACGGTCAATGCGTTGAAACCGGGTAGATTTGATCCGCACTTAAAATAGTGCAGTTCTACTCTGTGTTCCACAAAGCAGGTAAAGTGGTGCCATATGTTATTTCCCTTTATCCCCTTTTTGAAGATTCTTATCTAAAAACCAATTCCAATTTAAACGATAATACTTCTTAATCGTTTCTTCGCACGTTCGGCACCTTGCAATGTTGGAGCGGGAATACTCCAGCAAGTAATATTTTTCTGGGTTCTCCTTCCTCTTTTGTTCTGCTCTACTTGCTGTATGACGTTTATAATATTCCCTTTTTTCCCCTTTTTGGAGATTCTTATCTCCGCAAGCTATACGCCAATTCATAGTATCCTAATTCGGCACCGCGTCTGGAAAAGCAATCCACGCGATGCCACATGTCCCTCCCATAGTTTCTTCGCACGTTCGGCACCTTGCAATATTGGAGCGGGAATACTCCAACAAGTAATATTTTTCTGGGTTCTCCTTACTCTTTTGTTCTGCTCTACTTGCTGTAACAACGTATGACGTTTATAATATTCCCTTTCTTCCCCTTTTTTGGAGATTCTTATCTCAGCAAGCTATACGCCAATTCATAGTATCCTAATTCGACACCACGTCTTGAGAAACATTCCACGTGATGCCATTTTCTTCATCCCCTAATTGCGAAATAATTTGTTTAATACCAGTTTCCATTTCACTTGTAGTTTAGGTACACAATGAATTCTATATAAAACTGGAAGGATAACGTCGAATATAAAAATTGACCAGTTCTGTTAGAGCAAAATTGTCGATCTTCAACAGTCAATGCGCTGAAACCGGGTAGAACTGATCCGCACTTAAAATAGTGCAGTTCTTCTACCTGGTGTTCAACAAAGCAGGTAAAGTTGTGGTGCCACACGTGATTCCCTTCCTTCCCCTTTTTGGAGATTCTTATCTCAGCAAGCTATACACCAATTCATAGTATCCTAATTCGGCACCGCGTCTGGAGAAGGTATCCACGCGATGCCACATGTCCCTCCCACCAAAATTTTTCACTGTTTCACCTTAAAACCAATTTATCAAACGTTACCAAACAAAACGATAATAAAAACCTCATCTTTCATAATGTTCTCTCCGCACCCCCGGCAAGTCGACTGATTGGATGCTGCATACTCCACTGTCAGGGAATGGTGCTGTGTTGCCGTCTTTTATTCATTGATTCATCGACATTTTGAGCTTACGGAACTGATGACAGTATTCTGACAGGCATATTCCCATAATTAATTATAATTAATTTTTGTGGTTAACAATTGTAAGTCAGACCTGTATATTCATTCGTCGGTTACCAAAATGCCCAAGCAAATGAATAGTCGATGCAAAGAATTCGTGCCATCATTAATAAGTGATTTCGAGCAAGAAAGAGATAATAATAGCTCTCTGTCGTCCTTGGCAAAATGAAAATCTAAAGAGTGTTAAAACTAGGTACTAAAACAGATGGCAAAAGGTTGTACAAATAAGTTTTGAAACTAAAATTTAGACAAAATCCCCTTTCAGATATATTATACTTCATGCAGGAAGCGAAAATGGATTTATCGAAGGTTCTGAAGCAATATTTTGTTCAAAAAGTAACGTTGGCGATTATCATGGAGGAATGAACCAGGAAAACTTGTTGCAAAACCTGCAGAATCCTGGATAATGCATCTTATCACAGCATGTAATTGGACAAAACCACTACTTACCACTGCATGGAAAAAAAGTGCTATTCAGGAGTGGTTGACAAATAAAAACATCCCCTATACAAATATGATGTTTAAAACTGAACTTTTGTACATTGTTTTTCAGTAAGGACACAAATAAACAGTGTTTACATTAATTTAATTAACACAACTCTTTTTTAGAACTGAACCACCCAAAAAGTATGTAGGGGACGAGCTTGCAGAACAGTATGGACACAAAGTCTTACGTCTTCCTCCCTATTGAATTAATTTGGGGCATGGCAAAAAATCATTACAATAGGGATATTGGTAGGGATGGTAACAGTGAAAATGACTGCCTGAATATGTGGAGTATGGCATACGGGCTTCTGTTAAAGCGCCTGAGATTTGGAGTACCACTCATTTGATCCAACTTAACAAGTCATTCCTACGCAATGGTACGCAGAGTAAAATTCCGAAGTTCCCTATCAGGAGTAAACAGGCTGGAAGCAGGAGTTCCCCAGGGCTTGCTATCACCGATTTTATACAATATCTTCACGTCAAATGTGCTTAAAAACTGAGCGACCTTGGCCTTTACGCCAATGACACAGCCGTGTTGGTTAGCGACCGTAGCATGGAGACGAAAACCTAACAATTACAAATCTCTCTGGCAACAGAAGAATGGTGTGCAGACTGGGAGGATAACAGGCAATCCCGCGAAAAAGTGTGGCAGTATATTTCACAAGAAGAAGGCCAGCAGACAATCTAGAAATGTTCGACCGCCAGATACCATGGGAAAGTTATAGATAGCCGCCTCGTATCGTAATATGATACGTTACGATACTTGTACCGTAAATAACTATTAAATTCTAGTTTAAGTAGATATTTATTCACATTAGTTAGTTAGTAGTAGTAATATTTGGTCTTGTTTTATTAATCATTTGTTAAACGGTATTAGGTATTAGACCAGGATATTAAGTTCAACAGTTAATTATTAATTATTAATTTGTTAACTTAAGAACTTATGTTATATTTTTTAGTTCCTGAAGAAGCAAGCAATTATTTTGCGAAATATCGAATAAATAAATAATTAACTGTTGATAATACCTAATACCGTTTAAGAATTATTTATTCATATATAGGAATACGAAACATTGCTCTACAGGTGAAACGCCCGCTCGTTTAATGATAGGACGACCTTTGCGGTCCAGATTAGCCACCACAAATGTAAAATGAAAGATAGTATAAAGAATTGTTAATTTTTACACAGGTTAGGATGTATTTGTTAGAGATTATAGTTTCATTATAGCGTTGAGTGAAAAGTATAAAGAGGCGAAACTATAATGCAAAATTGCGTACTCTATTGCTGTGTCACTTTTACTCGTATCGGTACTGAACCGTCGAGTGAGATAGTCAAACATCAGACCCATCAGGAGGTACGTTAAAACGACTAGTTTCGCCTCTTTATAACTTTTCACTCAACGATTATAGATTAACCAAAGCAAAAAGAAATTGTAGGAAGGGTAAAAATGTTTATATTGTACAGGTGAACGATAATATTTTGTAGAAAAGACATGCTAATCAAATACGCAAAATTTATCACGAGGAAATTTCAAAAACTAACTTTTCACAAAATATTGATCGGACACAACGTTTCGTCCCTTGTTATACAATAGTATACAATAATACTAGGTATATTTTTGCATTAAGTAGGAATAGGAATAATAATAATGTTAAGGAGCGAACAATTACCAATCTAAATTCACATGTGACCAGTCATTATAGTCTTGAAATATTTGTTGTTAAAACCTTCAGGTTTGTCGTAAGGTTCAGTAGCTAGCTTAATATAAAAAGGGTTAATTACTGAATGGGTTAACAAGCTTATCGGTTCACCAAGATTAAAACCATCATTGTAATTACCATTCTGAAAATTGTGGGTCAACTTCATATTGTGAAGTCCTTTATAAATTTGTCCGATATTTACCAAATAATACTGCATCAATGTGTTGGTTGGTTTAATGAAATAACAAACACATGGAGTATTGGAGTGTTGTTGCTTATTCAGAGTTATTCTTAATAGTACTGGAAACCGATGGCAATACAGCTTGTTTATCAATAACTCTTATTAAATAGTTACCTATTTAAAATGTACCTAAAACAACATTAATATAATTTAATTGTTTCGGACATAGAACGTAGAATGAACTTATCATTCAACAAAATTTTACAACTAAAAGTGATTAGGACAAGGTGTGAGAAACATGTCAATTGTGCGTATTACTTAAAGTTTGTAATAATTTTGCGTACAACAAACATCTATTTTACAACTCGCCTGTAATATGTACAATACATAATGTAACGGGTGTTATTTTTGCATTAATGTAAGAATTACTTTTTTACTTTTTAATTGTTATTCAAGAATACATTGTAAATAAGTTGAAATGTTTTGTATAGAGTGTAAGTTTTAATCTTATTGTGGCGCAAATGTGCAGAAAACTAATATGATAGTAACTGAAAGACGTGCAACTGCAAAGGAGATGGGAGTGAATTAAATTGCAAGCCATGCGTTATCTAAGCATATGTGAAACGGCTGAGATAAACATTGATAAACGTGCCCATGAATTTGATATGTGTTGAAAATACCGTGAGGAGAGGGTTGAAGTCTGGAGTTCAAGCCGTAACTTCAGTCAAGGGAAGGTCTTTTGGTAATTCGGTGCAGGGGCGTATTTGCGCCCCCCAGAAGCAACAAAACAGATGCGTGAATTCACACTCTGATTCGTTATCCACAACAGATACTACAAGTATATATCATGATGTGCCTACAGTGGTGAGTGGTGACTCATGCTCCTTTCATCTAGTTTGTTGATTCGTTGTGTTAATTAATTAATTCATTTACATTGACTGTTCATTATTCAATTGAAGTGACATGGAAAAAAACCGCTGACGATACTGGTACTATTTTGTCCTTTTTTAAAAGGAAAGGAACTGGATCAGTTTCAAAAAGTGTGAACGCCGCCGAAAATGAGAATGACCAATGCAGTCTGTTGCGGAGTTTTCGAGTAGTGAAGCTTCGGCATCTTCGGTTCATTCCCAGCCAATACACACATCTCATTTCATCAGTCCTAACGACATCGGGCTGTATATTGATAGACAGGTAAGATATAACATTTCGTTACCTATTATAAATATCTACATGGCTTCCTATTTTTGAATGTTTTTATTAGTTAGTAGTAGTAGTAGTCTTTATTTGCCCTTATATAATAATTTGCAAAGATCCTTATTACTAATCGTGTACCGATTTACATTTCATTTTTACATATTTACATCCCTTCTCCTGTTAGTTTCTTTCTTCTCCCCCATACTTCATCCATATCCACTTCGCTCCTCTGCCTTTCTCGTCTAATATTTTCTTTACCTTCCTTCCATCCTCCCTTAACCCTGCACTCTCTTAGCATATGCCACACTTTCTCCGCCCCACAGTCTGCACTTTAATTCTTCTTCCTTTCTCCAATACTTATTGTCCAGCTCCTCGTTCCCACATTTGAACCTCGCCACCATTCTCTTTCTTCCTTCTCCCTCCCCCCGTCCAGCTCTTCGTTCCCACATTTGAACCTCGCCACCATTCTCTTTCTTCCTTCTCCCTCCCCCCTTTCAGGTATTCTGGTATCCCTTCTCCCTTGATGTTCTTGTAATTCTCGTTATACCTGGACTCTTTTACTTTTGTCCATCCCTCCTGCTTTTGTACGTCTCTCTCCCTTCTTACTATGTCGCCCCTTACCCACACCCCTCTTTCTTTTAATCTTTCGACTTCTTTCTTCGAGTACCCATTCCTTTTATAATATTCCTCCCTACTTCGCCTTCCCCTATTTAATCTCTTTCCAGCGTTCTTTTACTATTTTGCTTCCCTCTCTTCCACTGATCGCTTCCTCGTACCCCACTGCCCTCCCTCCTGCCTCTACTCTTATTTTTGCTACCTATACTTCCTCTCTCACCACATACCCCGGCTTAATTATTTTGTGTTCTACTCAAATAATTGAATTGTTATTGAAATCAAGGAATATTCGAGTAAATAAAATTAAGCTCCTATTAATTATGTTTTTTTTTCATCAAATTTATTTGACATCCAGACTTGTTTTCAGGTTATGCCAGAAGAATGAGAAAATTTCTTGAAAAATGCTTGGAAGCCTGAAGAATGTTTCCACTTTCCTGCAACAAATTACGGCAAGCACCAGCTGAAGTTTCAACACAACTGGTCTATTCGAATAAACTTGACAGTGCATTTTGCAAGTACTGCTTGTTATTTGCACCTGCTGGAGTTGGGAAACAAGGACGTCTCCTTGGCAAACTTGTGTGCGTGAAGTACAGTGACTGGAAACATGCGTTAGAAGATTTCAGCAAACACCAAATTTTGACTTATCATGCTAATGTCAAGGTAGCTGCTGAAAACTTTCTTTCTGCAAGATCTAACAAGAATGACATTATTAGTTGCCTGGATAAAAGTGTAGCAAATAAAGTCGCAGAAAATCGGCGTCCTCTTACACCAGTAATCAAAATATTTATTTTTTGAGGAAGACAAGGTTTATCGTTAAGAGGACACAGGGATGGAGGCCCACTCTACATTAACGACAATGAGGATTGCATTGCAAACGAAGAAAACTTTCGTGCACTCTTGAGACTGAGACTTGGTAGTGGGGATCAAGACTTAAAAGAACATTTATTGATAGCCAGTAAGAATGCCACTTACATAAGTTCAGTCAGCCAAAACGAAATCATTTCATCCTGCAATGATATGCTGCTACCAAAAATAGTAGCTAAGGTAAATAAGGCAAAATGTTTTGCAATTTTGGCAGATAAGACAACTGATATATCTTGTGTGGAACAGATCTCATTATGTTGACTTAGAAAGTGTGACAGTGCGCGGGACTTTCTCCAATTTGTCCCAATCTACGACATGTCTGGTAAGAGGATAAGTGAAGTGATGATGAGGTAACTGAGAGAATGGAATTCACACAGATAACTTATATGGGTAAGGCTACGACGGTGCTTTCTCTGGAGTACAGGCTTTAGTAAGGAAAGAAGTTCCAAATGGTCTGTACGTGCATTGTAGTAGTCACTCTCTTAGTTTAGCTTTATCTGGTTCGTGTTCATTGCATTTAATTAAAAACTGTATGGGTACGGTTCTCATCCTCAATACGGATCTAAAAGACTAAAAGCACTATGCCCAACTCGCTGGACGCAGCAACACAATTCTGTGAAATGTTTGAAGCGATACTGAGATCAGTTGAGAAGATTTGCAACTGGCCTGATACAGATACATCAACAAATGCAAATCTACTATTGTGTGCAGTGCAAAAGTGTGAATTTACTTTTATGCTACATATTATAAAAAAGGTATTTTCTTATACCTTGCCGTTGACGAAGTATCTACAGTCTGAAAACATTGATCTTGCCAGTGCTGTCACATATGCTGAGCACACTGTGAACGAATTACAAAAAATAAGAGATAATTCCGAGGAAGAATTTGCAGACATTGCCCAGAAACATATTTTAGAAGGGCTGAATTCATACCATTCATTGAGCATGTCATCGTTCAGATTAAAGAACGGTTCACAGCTCATAAAGAAACTCCGTCATCATTCGAAGTTTTGCTGAATAAGACAAGTGAAGATAAGTTCTACACTCAACGTTTGTTTGGTCACTATAGAAATTCTATTGCTGCGACTGATGCCTGCCAATTATTTGGGGAAGTAAAAATATGGCATCAAAAATTGAAGCAAGTGGAACTCAAAAGAGTAGAACAGTGTAAAAAACTAAAAAAGACTCAAGAAAATAAATGCCATAGAGGCTTTATCCTATTGTGAATTTAATATTGTACCCATCTATGCATAGGCTACTATAAATAATGGTGACATTGCCAGTAACAATTGTAGCGCTGAAAGGGACTATGTTTAAAGGCACCAGATTAAGTGAAAATCAGTGAAAGATAACCGAAAAGGTGCGAACGGTATCATTTACAAGTGGAAAACGTTGAAAAGTATTAGGATAAACGTTAAGTTACCTACATACTGCAGTTAAAGGTGGTTTTAATTCGTGAAGTGCGAATAAAATTAATAAGTGACGTTAAATAATTATTCGAAGTGAAAAGGTGCTGCATAAGTAATTGACGTGCGAATATTCTTTGCCGAAGCGCGGCGTTCAAATCAAAAAAAAAAGAATAAAGAACTGCTACTAAATTGTCGGGCAAGAAAAATAGCCTGGTTGTATTTAAAATTGTTTGCCGTGTTGGAATATAAATTGTCGTATTATTGAAACTCTCCACCTTGATGTTAAAGGGTGAATATTGGGGACTCTGGTGTAAGGTGAATTGTACACCTAATTAAGGAAGAACAAGAGGTATCGACAGAAGGAACCCATGACCTGGTGCAACTTTCGCAGGGGGCTGAATGCGAGCATCGATATCAATGCATTCGGGTATTGGATGAACAATTAATGTACTGTGTAATAGATTATTTCTTATTTTTAATGAACAGTGAAGTAAATTGTATTTCTGTATGTTTTTATGTGACACATTTTGAGTTTGAATTTAGATATTTTTATGGAGAATTAACGTAGATGATATGGATTGATACAAATGGCCATTTAGTTTTTTGGATAGGGAATTGAATTAGGTTTTTTCTTATTTACGTATTTGTTAAATACAGTCACATAAGAAGGCGAGCGCGGCAATGCGCAAACGACGAATTTACGCTGCTTGTAAAATTGGCGCGTATCTATAAGTCGGTTTCATGTTGTTTTTGTAGATATGTTTATTCATCACTAAACATGAACATTAATATTCATTGAATTATAATTGCAGGATAATTACATATTTTAGTGATATACTGTAATTAAATTCGAATTAAGTTATTAAGTTGAAAAAAATGAACAATTGTAACATTCCGTTACAATACACCAACGAAAAGCTATGTGCTAACACTGTTGCAATTTTCTATCAAACAAACAAGCTCAACAGTGATTCGGTTTCACTACAAGAGTGCTATAAGTCCAGTTCTGCTTAACAATTAAATATTTAAACAATAATGAATCGTAAGTCTTTATTTTTGTCATAATAATAATAATAATAGGCTTTATTTGGGTAAAGGTAGGTACATACAAAAAAACAAAAGAAAAATAAGTAATATTAGATACATTCCTACTAAACCCAAAGGCGAAGTTCAGATAGGTTTAAAAACCATCTGCTGTTCCAGTTAACCCAGTAAGTAAGTCATAGACTTTTAATATTTAGTTAGATTATTTAAATTCCTCTTTTACTATTATTGTTTTTTTTGGGGGCAACATTTGTACGGGTTGCTATATATGTAAAGGGTTCAGGTACAAAGAAGAGTTATCATATTATACGTAATACATAATACCACGTATATGGTCGTTATGTTTGTGCATTTGTGTAAGCAACATGCACCAACATTTGCATATTTTTCAATATGTGTTTAATTGAATTTCAATAAATTACAATCACAATATTACAGTATTTAATTAGCCTATATGATATTACCTACCTAACAGTCTCGCTTAATTATATTTCGAAACACACTAATCACTAGAGCAAGGATAGTTATGCACTTTAAAATACCAAAATATGCATGCACCTATGCACAAAAAATACTTATGTAAAATATGCACTTTGATACGCACTTTAAAATTAAAATTCTCCGTAAATATTACTTTTTTATTTGTAGTTACACAAGCAAAAACAACCAAACTTAATAGATAAAATTAAACACTACGGCTACATAATTTATTTTAAACACTTTACAATTACATTTGTTTTAAATTTTCAAATAAAAGTCCTTACCTTCTCTCGCTTAAAATGTATTTGTATTCCGAGAAAATAGAGAGTAACTGTACATTTTAAAAACATCTTGGGTAACTATATTTTACAGCTTATTTTTAAGTAAACAACCCTGAAATCCTACACATACAAAAAAGTGTAATCTGGGAAATACCACTAGGTTTCTTTACAATACATCATTATGGGGCATAACTCGTTCCAAGTAAATCTGCATTAGAACTTTCGTTTTCAGCAGCTTGTTTTAGGTAAAACTCAGAAGTATTTTGTGAATCATAAACTTAAATACGATAACTGTTGGTTTGTAAAAGGTATTTCGTAAGTTGGATACACAATCCACAAAATGTATAAATAAAACCATGTAATATACTATATTATACTCACTTTTGCTAAATATGCACTTAGCTTTAAAAACGCCAATAATATGCATTTATGCATGCAACTTGCAAATGCATAACTATCCTTGCTCTACTAATTACTATCGATGATCTATTGAAAAGTAAATGATGTTTTTAGTTAGGATTTGTTTAATGATTGAAATGTATCACTCCTGGATTGTTTATGAATTGATTTTTCAAATATGAATGTAACAATATTGATGCAATTATCAAAATTGAAATGATTAGTTAAAAAATAATCCAGATGTTTTCTAGGAATATTTTAATAATACAATATAAAAAACAACATTATATGTACTCTAGAAGGATAAAAATTAACATTATTCTTTTTTATTATTGAGTCGCTGTTGACGTTGTTGTGCCGACCTGAACCAATCCATTGCCTGCTTGCTCCACATTATTTTTTAAATTTGGGTAGGAATCCCTTAGTGTGTCTAAACTCTAAACAGTACGCAAATACTAATTAAACAATAAATGTACTAAAAAGATTATAGTCTTGCATACATAAAAAATATGTAATACTTCTTACATATGAGATTTTACATATAACGTATATAAATCTAATCTTACAGCACATGAATTTCATGAGTAATAATATGTAATTATCTGTATGTATATATTATATGAATCTCTGTATATAGAAGATCCGTAAGTGTCTATACTATTATGTAAAATATACGTAAATGTGTGACATACGGTTTATATAACTTTATTAAAGAATACATACTTGATATATAAAAAAGCATATTGCGTCATCCTCCGACAGAAAACGAAACTTTTAATTTTCGATGGAAATTAGAGTCGTTACTATTAAAGGAAAACTGTTACGTCCAAATTTCTCCTCGCGTTCATGTTTTCCTAAAAAAATTTTAACCATGAAAATAATTGGGAACCCTGTATATTTTCCCGCTGTTCTACAGTAACCACTTAACTGTTATGTGACAGTAACCACCATAGACTATAGTCAACATAACCAAACTTTTATTTATAAAAAATTATGTGCGGAATTTTTTGTATTTTTGGATCAAATTCCATCGAAAATGTGTGCAATTTTATGTCTACGGTAATGTGAAATTATGCTACTAAAATATCTCAAAACTTCACTTTCAGTATGCCTGTTTTAAACCGCTACTTGATCGTAGAGGGCCCGATTACCAGTCGTCTGTAGCACTCCAGTGTGCAAATCACCGTTTTGTTTTTGGGGCCAGTGTACTATGGTTGCAAGGTAAAGAAACTACAAAACAACCGGTGGAAAATGACCGGTCTGTATTCGTTTTTAATGGCGATATTTTTGGAGGAACATCAATAATGGACAGTGTAAGAATTGATGTCGGAGACACGGTTCCATTATTAGAATTAATGGAAAAGTCTGAGAATGTAATTGAGGATTTAATAAATCTTCAAGGCCCTTTTGCTTTTATTTACTTAGATAAGAAGAACTGTAAATTATATTTCGGACGAGATCCGTATGGTAGACGTAGTTTACTAATTGGAATGAAAGAAAACGCTGTGATTTTAGCAAGTGTAGCAAGAAGAGATTTAGATATCAATTTTATTGAATTGCCCGCTCTAGGTATTTTCGCATACGATCTACAAACAGCCCAGGTTGAGCTTCTCTCGTGGCCTTTCAAACATTCAAATTTTCTAGAAAAACTGGATAAACTCCAAACACTGTTGAATAAAAATGTTAAGGTACTACAAGGCGATGAAGTTGTACAATGTACATTTGTGCTCCCAACTGATGACGATCTAAAAGTTTTGCAACTTCAGTCGTATTCTACTTTTCCAATTTTCTTAAATAATCCAAAATTTTTCGAAAATGTAAAGCAGTTAAAAGATCTCTTAGAAAAAGCCATTGAAAAACGTATTTCCACACAACCAAAATTTTGTCATAACTGCATTTTAACAAAAACTCTTTGTAAACACTCGGTTACCGGTGTTTTATTTTCGGGTGGTGTCGACTGTGCGATATTAGCATTGTTTGCAGATAAGTACACCGATAAAGATTGCTCCATAGACTTGTTAAATGTATCTTTTAACGATAAAGCACCAGATCGTCTCACCGGCTTGCAAACTTTAGAAGAATTGAAGCAGTTGAGACCCGAACGTACGTGGAACTTTGTAGAAATAAATGTAAACGAAAATGAATTAGACATTGAAAGGAAAGGGACGATAGCAGACCTAATTTATCCACTAAATACAGTGTTAGATGATAGTTTAGGTTGTGCCTTATGGTTTGCCAGTCGAGGACAAACTGACAACTATATCTCTCCTTGTAGAGTATGTGTTAGTAGTATTTCAATTTTCTAAATATAGTTAAAGGTATTATTAGTAGGAATGGGAGCTGATGAGCTATTTGGAGGATATACCAAACATCGTGCCGCCTTAAAACGAAACGGATGGCGAGCATTATATGAAACATTAGAAAGTGATTGGCAAAATATTTCATTTCGTAATTTAGCACGAGATGATCGCGTAGTATCAGACCATGGACGACAATTAAGAACACCTTATTTGGATGAAGATGTTGTCGAGTTTGTCAGGAATTTACATTGTTGGGAAAGGTGAGATAGGGGGCAGTGCGATAATTTTAATGTAGGTATCGATAATTATACGCAATATAGATAATTTTCCCCATCCCTAGATTTTTGTTTGTGTTTAAAGCAATGTTGAAACAAGGGTATCACCTTTATTAAATATTTAAAAAAATGAAATATAAAATTTTGAACAATAATAAAGATTCTGAAAAAAAACATACAATAATAATTTTAATAAATAAAATTTCAGTCATTATTAATCAAATGGGAGTTTCATTCCCACACCATAACATATGATTAAAAATAGGATGAATGAATTTTTATAGCAGCAACTGATGACGCTAAAGTAATAAGTACGAGGCCCTCATCCTTTGAAATAGTCAGTGTCAAGGTTGAACAAGTTTGGCATGTTAGTCGGTTATCAGATCTAGCAAAATCAGAGTGTGTTAACAAACAGTGTCTGTCACGCATTACAGATTTCGAGCAAAGGGTTTAACATTAAGTTGCAAAAATGCCAAAGAAGCTGATGAAATATTAAAATCAGTACATGGAGATAATGAGTTACGAGAGATTAAATAGCTAAAGTGTGTCTGTTGAAGACCAGCAACGGTCAGGGAAAAAGGTAATGAATTTTTAAAATTTTCACCTTCAAAAATTCATCCCCCTTCCTGTATGGGAAATAAATGTAGTGCCAATAGTTTTTCATGAACTATATACAGGGTGGGGTACGGGTGGCTCCTACATTTCAAAAGGCTGGCAAAACAAAACTAAATGATATATTCCAAAAAAGTTTTATTTCCTGGAAAGGTTATATAATGTAGTTTTTTTAAGCTATGTTTTAGAAATAATATCCTTCAAATGATGCCCTTCGTGGGCGACACACACATTGAGCCTTTCTTGGAAGTTTCGTATGACTTTCTCGAGTGTGGCAGGAGTTATCTGCAAGATTTGTTCCTCAATTGCAGTCTTCAGGTCATCCAGGGTTCTAAGACGAACTTTAAAAACCTCGGCCTTGAGGTAACCCCACAGATAAAAATCGCATGGGCTTAAAATCTGGACAACGCGGGGGCCACTCAACCGCCTCGCGCAAGGAGATTACCTTGCCAGGGAACATCTCCTGAAGAATAGTGCGTGAACGACGGGCAGTGTGTGCTGTAGCACCATCCTGCTGGAACCAGAAGCTGTGTGGATCATTCTCTTTACCAAATTCTTCGATTTTAGGCCTGACAAAATTCTCAAGCATGTCGCAGTACAGCAGCTTCACCATTTTTTATAAAACTCTCTATAACAAAAGCACGTTGCACTCCAGTCCACAGCATGGTTACTACTGAAAACTAGATCATCCACCCCTCCAAACAAGACCAACCCCACCTCTGTGGAATGGCCCATTCCCCCACGGCCAATCATTGAAATGTGGGAGCCACCCGTGCCCCACCCTGTATATACATATAGCATTTAAAAAAATGCTTGGAGCAAATTTGGAATTTTTGACGAATTTTGGGCACCAATAAATTGGCCACGTTAAATTTTTGTTACTTATCAATAACTAAGTATAAGTAAAAGTTACGGCCATCCTTTGGCAACAATTTTCAAATTTTAATTAAGTTAACGGTTCTTGAGCTAGACCCTAACAAGCAAAAACTTGAAGAATTGCTATTGGCCGCCATTTTGAATTTAGAAACGAACGAAAAAAGGCGTTGTACTTGTAACCATTGTCTACTAACTTTTCAACAAGGGAAATTAGTTTGGGTTAAAATTTGAATGTTTGCTCCCCTCTATAGTTTGGACCCCTTTGGGGCGATTTTGATGAGAAGCTTGTTTTACCAATGAAGTTTTTTTTTTATAGGCCTTAGTATTAAACTTCATCAAAATCGGCCTAGTAGTTTTAGGCTCCACAGCTATAATGTGCGCACTCACAGACAAATATTTTTCAAAGGTGGTGGCTTTAGACTCAGGAGGACCGAAAACCTGATTCATCAAAATTTTGAGTTGAATTTTTGTTTTGATTACGTTGATTTCCCTATGTACAGGGAAAGTAAAACTTGCATTATAAAATTCATATTTCCTCACACTAAGGAGGCACATCAGTCAAAGTCAAACGTTAAGGTTATCCTCATAGATTTTTCCCCGTTTTTATAGTGAGTACATTAGGACATAGTGAGATCAGAAATTGTTCCAAGGGGAACAACTGTAAACTTGATAGATAGAAACGTTGTACAGACTAAAAATGAACTATTCAAACAAAACATTCGTGTCTCCCGCATCTGCCTTACTTTCCGGATGTAACTTCTGGATCGTCCCAAAAATAGAAAACATGCTAAAAGGAAAATGTTTTGAGAAAAAGCTGAAGGCCCTTTCATAAGAAGCCTTCCAATCTTGGAAGTAACTTTGGGATAAGTACACCACTAGCTATAAGGAGGGTAGTTCGAAGGAGGTTAATTTAAATTTGATATAACTGGTTACTTTGCTCAATATTATTTTGTTTTTTGATCAATTGTAACAATTCTTCAGTATAGTCAAATGGGGAAAATTGTCTAAATATTTTTATGTAATCCTTTCATACTTTCCAAATAACTAGGTAGAAAAACTAAACAAGTTAGATCTAAATTATCGATATATTAATAATTTTTTCCACCCCTAGTTGTAAATTAATATTAGTACCTACATAAATGCTTTTAGGACTTGCCCAATTGATTATTTACCTCATGGTATTGGCGAGAAGATATTGCTTAGAACTTTAGCGTACCACCTTGGTTTAAAGAATGCAGCACATTTAAGGAAAAGAGCTTTGCAGTTTGGTTCACGCATTGCTAATAGCAAAGAAAATGCACATGATGTATCTGTAAGATTGTTATAAATAAACCATTTGCTTTCTGTTTTTTCATGTTCAACCCATGTCACCTTTTGTACATTTAGATATAGTTGCTATGTATCACAAATCACTTTTGTTAGTGGTTTGTGCTATGAATGTATGTAACACTGCTATGACATATGCCTGCCAATTTTCACCTTATAGTAGGAAGAAACAGACTACTGACTATTATAAAAAACAAAATTAATTATAAGTTGTGTAATAAGTGTCTTTTTAATGTGCGCTATGAAAGAAAGAAAGTTGTTCCTGGAGACTGACAGGTTTAAGACAAAAGAGCTTCAGGTTAGAGAAATTAGTTACGTGAAACCAGCTGCCAAGTGGTTTTTCAGCCTTGATTAATATCCGACTCAAACTATTGCTTCTAATCAGTAATGTGATGTTTGGATATTGTATACCTTTAGATGATTCTGATGTAGCGAAAGAAATCATTGTTAAATATTAAGAAAGCACGTGGACCCAGTATTGATCCCTGTTGTACTCCTTAATTTAAAAGTATGCAGTGTTATAAAAGCTGCAGGAAACAACTACTTTTAATAATAAATTAAAGGCAGCAGCATTGGACAATTACATGCTTTTAAAATGAAATTTTGTGACGAACATTTTATTTCAACAAATTTACAGTTTCCTTTGTTAATTTAAAAAGCTTAGTTTACTTCTGTGGATTTCAATTAAAAATTTACATAAAATTAGGGAATCCACAAGAAATGTTTCCAGTTTCTTTATAAATTTTAATTCGCCACGAATCTACTTTTCTTTTGAGTGTAAACATGCACCAGGTCTCTTGGACACGCCCCTCACGGCTTTTGTAGGCTTGTGCCATTGCATTTTCATTTGCAGCATAATAACAATTAAGTGTAGTTTGCCTATTGTTAGTGAGTGTAAGTAACTACCATTAATGTGATGAGAAATGGACTTTTCAATATTTAAATGTTAAGGCTTCAACTATGGACCACAGTATTCAAAAAGTTTCCGCCGCACATAGCAGTTTAGTAATATTAACATGGGATCTTAAAAAGGTGAAAAATTGAATAGGACAGTTTAAAAAAAATATATTTAATAAATAAACCCCCTCTTTTTTTCTTTTAGTATATTAAAAAAATTGACAATAAATCATTAATATATAATATATAACATCAAGTTAATTCGACAGTTGGCGAAATGTATATTTTATGAATAACATTTTTTCCAATGAATAAAAGACTTCTGAATGTAGAAATTTATGAGATGTTACAATTTGATCACCAATCAACTATTGCCTGCCACAACAAACCAAGTAAGGCACCAGAAATGTTTATACAATGATAAAAATTACATTGGAAAAAATGGTATTGGCGATATTCCTTTAAATTAGTGGCACTGATTCCAGGGTGGATCGAGTCTGTAAGAAAAATACCGTTACACTCTTCTTACCGTCGTACAGTTTATCGATCGAGAATTGCGTTAGCTTACCTAAGCAGATTCAGATTCACTGTCAGTTTCCTCTTCGGCATTTTGTAGCCATTCAAGGAAATCCTTCATCTGATCAACAAACATCATCTTTCCCTTTACGTTATAGTCTTCCCTGCACCACTTAAAGATAACCGGCTCAGATATCACTTCCGCTTGATAAAACATTACGATAATTTTCTGAAACGCGCGCATAAATGTCATGTTAGAGTAACAATAATCTTGAACTTTGAGCAAAAGACTCAGTTCTGAGCGAGCATTTTGTGCAAATGCCGAAAACAATCCAGTGTATTGTTTTAAATGACGAACTGCTTGGTCGGTCACTAGCTCTTCCTTTTTATTCCAATCGGCCTGCGCCATAACTGTGGTCCATATAATACAAACAGTTTCGTGCTCTAAGATACCTTCACGGGTCGCAAACTCTTTTAGTTCTGTGATAATTTCGCGCATAGGTTTATTTTCTTGAAGACCGTCGGAAAGTAAAGTTTGCAGTTCTTTTTTAGCTTGCTGTTGGTGTTGATCGTTGTACAATTTAAGAATTTCTTCGAGGCCATTCTCTTGAAAAGCAGTACGGAAATACGCTTGAGATTGCTTAGTGTCAGGGATGAAACTCACTAAATGTGACTCAATGTTATATTTCTTAATAGCCGAATGTAGAGAAGCTACCCCTTTATCCTGGCGCCACCACTTAAATATGTCAATTAAAAAGTCGAGGGCCAAGTGTTCTTTGACGAGATGCGAATTGTTCAATACAACCACAGTATTAAATGGGATGCTGTTATTCGATATCCACAGGAATACCATTACAGATAACTTTTTCCTATCTGCTGGAGTAAAGTACTTGACAAACAGCAAAATCGTTTTTATCTCATCCTAAAACAAAAATATTATGAAAATAATTTGTTTGTAATTATGTAGATTATAATAATGCTGCTTACAAAGATTACGATAAAACAATTGTTTTAATAATAGAACTTTCAGGCACGTAAAAAAGAATGGTAAATGAAATAATTTGTAATGAGTTGGTACTACATAAATGTAAGGTTAAAAGAAGAAATGAAAGAATATAATCGATAATCCACTGTAACTGGGAAAGATTTTTTGCAAATAAAGTCATCCTTTAGTAGAGCAGGGGTGAGCAACCCGCGGCCCGCCGTACATATTTATGTGGCCCGCCAAGCATTTTCAAAATTGAATTTATTTTATTTATATTACAGACTTTCTCCCGTCAATATATTTTTATAAAATTGATTATAAATAAAAGGTTTCCATGAATATGGCTATTTAATTAACATACATAAATCCTACTTTATATAACAATAACATAATAATGCATACTAAACCGAAACGATTTTTTGAAACAGGACACCGACTTGTTCAACCATTCAATACGAATGCGCGAAATTGTGGAAACAGCACCTTTTGCAAGATAATGTGTGCGGCCCGCCAAAAAATGTCAAAATTTGGATTGGCCCATTGATAAAAAAGGTTGCTCACCCCTGCTTTAGAGATTACTAAATTGAGATGATAAGGGAATGTATCCCGTTAGGATTATCAAGATTTGAAATTATGGCAGTGAGGACAGACCAATATTTAATTCTAAAGAGTAATAAAAAACATCCACTACAATACATAACATAACAAATATTATCACAGCCTCCCCTCAATACTAAATCCTTAGCTTTTACACTAGCAAGATTATACTTATTCAATAAAGACGTTATTATTATTATTACTCCCCAGAGAAATGGCATAGGAAGACCCAGAGATCCTAAAATTGCTGAGAACAAGCTGGACTGCACCAGTACCGCTCCCTGACCAAAGGGAAATGCAGAAAAGAAAAAGGCCAAAAGTATAACAATACTTTTTGTTAACTAAAGGAGCAGGAGCTAGACAATAAGGATGTAAAATGAAAACAAGCAAAGAGTCATATAACACATACTCAAAAACATACTGAAACAAAGTCGAGTGAGAGCCTGCACACTGTGTAGTGAGAGAACATTTTGCATCAGTGTGTCACAATACCATCAGGGACCAAACAATAGGAAGGGCACATAGCAAAGATATATCTTCCGATAGGTTCTGGAAAGACACCTTTGTAAAATGGACCTTGTAATAAATTCAATGTACAGGAGTTGTGGGGATGAGGGAAAAAACAGCACCACCTTAACACAAAGGGAGAAAATAACAAAAAGCCTCCCTTGGGATGATTTTAACCTTTTTTAAAGGTGAGAGTGAAGCTAAAACTGTAGGACGATCTCTTAGAGAAATATTAATATGCATTAAACGTTATTCGATTAATAACAAAATATACAGGAAGTCTCGACTTGGGGGCTGTATTTCAAACACAAATTTAAGACAAAAGTTATAATCATTTTTGTTGTCTGTAATGTCTCCAAAGAAATATAGCTGTTTAAGGATGACATCACGACAACGACATGTCCAATTTTGTGTAGTTTGATAAAATTTAAATCTGAAAATGCTCAAGAGGAGTCTGTTCAGATATTTTCCACAATCTATTATGGTTAGACATTTGAAGACAATGTATAACAGTTTTATACAGGCGGAATAGCCGAATGGAATAAATTCCTTGTTTTAATAATTGTGCGTATTTATAAAAAATGTTGAAACAGGTCAATTTTATATTTTAAAATTACATGTTATTGCATCAAAATTTCATCCCTTAATTTAACACTCTTAGAATGAGGATTGCAA
Source organism: Pyrocoelia pectoralis (assembly GCA_036250285.1). Classification (NCBI taxonomy): domain Eukaryota; kingdom Metazoa; phylum Arthropoda; class Insecta; order Coleoptera; family Lampyridae; genus Pyrocoelia; species Pyrocoelia pectoralis. Next base: position 74,079,757 of record CM070075.1, on the reverse strand, counting down.
CCGCTACATTTTTAAATGAGAAGTAGAGGTCTGTGATATCACATAAAAGGTCATTGTCTATTCAAAAATTTTATTTTTTAAAATGTGCAAAAATTAACATTTAAAGAATATTCGTCACAGCACATGAAAAACCCAACAGGCAATACTGTTCAGTTTTTGATAATGAGAAAAAACCATATCAATGTTATTCTCGTTTAAAATTGTTTGATTTTTTTTAATTTATTCTTTTTAAAAGTAGATTTGACATTGTTGAATAAACAATGAAGAGACCTTTTAAACTATGTATCAGAAGCCCCTACTTCCCATTTAAAAATGTAAGAGTTGCAGCAAACCTCACTCCAAGGGTCTTAAATGAAGGATGAAAGTTTTATAAATACGTACAATCATTGAAATAATGAATTTATTCCATTTGGCTGTTTTACACTGTACCTATATTAAATTTTCAGGATGAAAAAATGCTCATTTAGCTAGAATTGTATTCTAAGACGCTTCAAATGAGGGGTCGCTCGACACCCTTCCTTATTTAAATTCTTGAGTTAGGGGTTGCTGGGGCTAGGGGGTTGACCTGACAAAGTCAAATTTGACATCAAAAGTTGTCCCCCAAAAATAGAAAATCGACGTGTCCGAGGTTTTTTTTAAGAAACTGGTCTAAGTGTTCCCAAACAGGCGTGTTACCTTTTCAATGGGCCACCGTGTATAATTGATGCTGTTGGGAGGTTGTATATTGCAAGGCGAAATCATATATGTTCAATAAGTAAAACTACAGATTATTGGCCACATTTGTGAAATTTCAATTGAACCGCATGGTGCCTTGGCCAATTTTATGCATCCACACGGAATAGCCCATTAGTTTTCTTGGCCTTCTAGAAAAGACCTGTTGGAACACAGCAACAGCAATGGGAAGGTAGTACGGTTTAGAAAGCAACAGCAATGGGAAGGTAGTACGGTTTAGAACTTTAGAAGATGCAGAATGCTGGATATTGATGATAATTTCAATCAATTATGAAACAGTGAAGCAACTTTTCAACAATAAGCTGTAGTTTTACTTATAGAATGTATCACTTCTGCTTGGGATCCATAAACAAACCTACCTCAGGCTTGGAATCCTTGGTAAGAGACTCACCCGTGGCTGACCTTGTCTGGCTAAACAAGATGACTAAAAGAAAAAAATGCTCTTTCCAAGGGTAACAAAAAGAATTGGATTGAAGCAATTAGCAAAAGATTTTGTGCTATTTGGGTTTGAAAATTCACAGTTTGTCACGTAAAATTTGAACGTCGTGTTCAATAGCACATATCCGCACCCTACAACGAAGTGAGCTTAGTAGCCGATACTTTGGCAGCTTATGTGTTTACTTAGGTCACCAAAACATAAGTTTCTTGAAGATCTTGTTTCAAAGTTATCAGTCATTAAAAATGTGTTCTAAATTGACATGATGGATTATTTGGACACCTTTGTGAGATAACAGCAATAAAACTAAAATTTTTAAACCTTGGCACTGTATCCTTCATGCAAAGGACAAAAGGTTGTCCTTGGTTGTTGAATTAGAATCCTAGAACAGTAGCACACTTGGCAACTTATTCGCATGTTCACTTGCATTGCACAGGTGATGAGAATAAATATACCAAAGGTTTCCTTAACGTTGCATCTTGGCAACTTTTGTTTGATTTTAATTTGTTATAATCTGTTTCCCTTGATAATGACACACAACAGGTGTTTTCTTTTTGCATCGCCACAGGGTTAGGTAAAGTTACAATCATCACGTGATTAAAGCGCCTTGCGTCATGTAGACATTTCTGCTCCAGGTTAATATAAAACTTACATAAAGCTTTTAAAACGAATAGGGTTATTGAGAACTGAGTCAAATTATTTTTATAAAACGAATGGTGTGTTATTGACAGAGCTGACTTAGGTCTACCACAATGTGCAAAAAGAAAACACCTAGTGCGTTAACACACATTGGGTTGAATTACTTGTTTTTATTGTTATAATTACTTATGAAATTCTACAAAGTTTAGAAAACATAATTGTATTTAAAAAAAACCATCCCGAAGAAGAAAAAAAAGAACCTCTTTCATATAAAACACCTAAATATTTCCAAACCAAATTTTAATTGTCAGCAAAATACAAAAAAATGCATGGCAACTTTCATAAATATGATCAAAAGGTGGTTTTTTGGTAGGTATCACTTTTAATGAGATGTAACTTTGTAAGTGACACTACAAAAAAAATATTATAATAACTTCCGTCTAATAATATACATTCTTGGAAATGAAAACTTATTCTGTAGCTTTTTTTGCAATTGTGTTGTGTAATGATGATGAATGTATGTAATTCTATGGTAATTAAAGTTAATAAACTTGACATTTACAGGAACTTTTTATGTATCATGGTCATTTTAAAATAATTTCTAATATTTATACAACAGTTAAAATAGAAAAAAAAGGAGTAAATTTCGTTAAAAGGATTATGAAAGCATAAAATATCTTTATCTGCTCTTTAAACAAGATAGCATTTCATTAATAACAAAAAACTTACCTGAAATATCTTTTCCAAGTACTTATACCGCCGCATTAGTTTTATAAAGACTTGTTCCCAACTTTTCATAATTTCTAAATTTATCTCATCGGGTGTGCGAAAAATGCATGTTTCTGTCTTGTAGGGACCCTCGCCTTCCTGTGAAAGGATTCCACCCGGCACTAAACAACAAAAATTAGTTACGAGAAAAGTGATAACGAGAGTTTTTTTACCCAAGATGCCCCCAGCAATAAGTATATCAAAGAGACTGTCACCATAGCGTCGATAATCTAATTTACTGCCTGCTCCATCTAAATATCGTGAAATAGCTTCAAAATCGTTAGCGCATTTATCCAGTCCAGTTATTATAGAATCTCTAAATCCAAGTGGGTCATATTTCTCTTTTTCATCTACCACAGAATATAATTAGTTGAGGGAACATTGTATTTACGATGGGATAATCTGACATACCTCTTTTTCTGGTCTTAATTCGCTGACCGGACAGAACTGGCTTTTCTACCTTTTGACTCATACAAAAATTTCTGCAAAAAACCATTAATTCGACAATGAATGAAGGTAATTTACGAATTAATCACCGAAAAATTTGTTTTGTTAAACAATAATGAACTAAATCAGGTCAATGACATTCTTTGTACTTTGTAGCATATTTTTTTTTCAAAGTATGTGACGTGCCAAAAATTGAAAACAACAGACAATTAGTCAGATATCTGTGTTGAAAAAATGACAAAAATTGAAAGATAAAACGTTGAAGTTAAAAAAATATTGCACAACATGCATCAAACACGGGTCCACCATTACTATTCTACGCTTTTCACATTTTTTTAGTTATTACAACGATTCGAAAGACGTATTTAATGGTTTCAAATTACTTTTCGTAATTAATGCCATCACTATTCAACAAAATTCGATAATATAATTACTTACATTGATTCTGTTAAAAAGAAGCACACCTTACACAAGTTTAACACAATTCAAGACTCGTCAAAAGAAAGTACCGGATAATAAAATGCGCGACTGCGAAGTACAACCGGAATCAATAACCAAACGATTTTCGCGGGAATTTAAATTACCGAAATGAAAATTGTTTAACTTTCTTCGAGAAAGTGCAAATTATCACTATTAGGATTTAAGCTAATTATGTGAAATGAGACACCTATCAAACATTGACCGCGTGTGCAAAATAACAATCACAAAAATAAAAATTATTCTTTTGTTAATTATTAATAAATTTAAATGACACTTGATGCCGGTTCAAACGGTTATTGCCAACTTTGCTTATTTACACGTTCTCCAACTTAAATACACATTTAAATTTTTACCTCTATAAAATTATTTTACAGTAAAAATGTATTGTAAATTGTAAAGCTTTTTTAAAGAAATAATGTTCTGTACTCATTTTATACAGGGTGACCTACGGGAAACGGATGTTTTTAAAATACACACACCGGCACAATTAGCGGAACACAAAAAAAGGTTGCATATTTTTGTAAAACTTTTGGTTAATTCGACAAGTAGTACCATTGACTTTCTACACTATAGAGTATAGACAAACGGTGAGATAGGGAAAAGTGAAAACTACTATTTAGTGAATTTTTGCGTTAAATAGGCAACTTGTTATACACACTGGAATGCAAATCTTATTGATTCTTTCAGTATGGAACGTCATTACATAAAAGGCACCATCAGCTTAATGACGTTTCATTCACACTTGTTATAATTGTGACGATGTCACATACCTATTCCCACCCACATAGTTTATTCGAAAAATGTGTTTATAAATTCATCGCAATGCGTTCATTTTTTTAACACCAACAAATCAATTTTTAAAATTTGTTTTTTGAAAAAAACCTTACCTCATCGGCGTCGAATCACGAAAAGATTATTTGTTTTTTGGAATCCGTGGAAATGTTTAATATTGTTTAAGTTAAAAATGAGATGTTCATTTTATTTTGTTGCAGCTTAACATTCGTTAAGAATACATAGCTATCCCTTCCCGGGAATTACAAATCCGTTTGCCCGGGTGGTTAAGTCCCCACAATACATTTCACATGTCACTTCATCTTTCCTACTCATTTTCCCTCTTCTTTCTTATCCTGTTTTCCCATCAGTCATCACCCTTTCCCGTTGCTGTCCCTCATTCCTCTTTGAGTTATATTACCTTGTGTTTTTGTTTTTTTATGAGTCTATACAGTATATTTTTGATTCATTTTTCCTGTTACATGTTTCTATCTTCTGCATTTGTTCTTTTTGTTCTTGTACATCTCATCACCTTCTCTAAAGCATTTTTTGTACTCTTCCAAATCTTCTTTCCGCCCCGTCTTTAGCCTAAATCCCCCCCTACTTCTTTCTTCCTTACTCTCAAATTGAGAGCGTGATAGACAATTTTTAGAACCAACATCACTCCGTTTTTCATGAATCCTGGGCGCAAATTTCAACAAAAATTCTCCCAAAATATCTGGAAAAATCCGGGACGAAATACTCTAGCGGGAAAAGTCCGCGAGAACATCTTATTTTCTTCTTCTTTTTTTTTTAATTAAAATCTCGATAATAAAAAATACTTTAAAAACACTGACTTAGAGGACTTGGCTTAATTCAAGAGGTGCAAAACGCAAAGGAGGAATTTTCTCATGGACTTTCCCCGCTAGAGCATTTCCTCCCGGATTTTTCAAGACATTTCGGGAGAATTTTTACTGAGATTTGCGCCCACGATTCAAAAACAACGGAGGAGTATTTTTACATGTTGAAAAGTCCTCTAAAAAATCTAAGGTTATCCTTAAGTAAATAAAGAGATTGAATTGCAGGTGTTGTTTTGTAACAGCACTGCAATTTCCATTGATTTTATCATAGTACGCAAAGAACGTAATATACGTTCTGTGATCGTAGTAAGTAACTGTATTTCTTGTAACGTTATCAGAATATAGGACGGGCGCTAACGTAAACATGACGTACATTTATGACGTATATTTATATAACGAGAGTGGCGCTGTGAAGATTTGGTGGCACAGCTCCAAACTAACACTTTCACAGCTCCAATATTTGTCGGGAATTTATGACATTGCACCGTTTGTCTATAGTGTAGAAAGTCAATGGTAGTACCTACAAGTAGTTAAATTTATTACCCTCTTAAGACATAACATTATGGCGCTTTTTGGCATTCTTTAACAATCTAAAGGAAATTATACCCGCATGTGTTTTTTTTTACAATCATCACTTTTAAGTGTTTTAATTGTCATGAATGTTCGTTTATGCAATCAGTGGTGGCCCTGGCTCATTTTATTCTTTTTGTGTGAAGAGTTAACATTGCATCTCTTTATTTCTTACAAAAAGAGTAATTTTCCTGCAGCGGAAGTCGCCAGAGCTGTGACAATGATTGAAGAAGGTCACGCCCAAGGATTATAAAGTTTATAATCCTTTGGTCACACCTACTGACCTGTGAGTCAAAGTCAAGTGAGTGAACGCTGGGTATCTATGTCCTATATCAGTATCTGAGAATTCTGAGATAGACGCGTAGGTAACGTAATGTGCAACAATCCAGACAGACAGGAACACAGGATCCTATGTGCGGGAGGCGTAGCAAGGACAAGGCACTAAGGCAGAAATCGTGCAACCAACGCCGTAGACAACTGTTTTGTAAGGGTGCAAACGCTGACAAATCGTAGTCAAACGGCTGTTCCGACGCGAAATCTCTTGGCAGACGTGCGTAACGTGCGAGTCAGTGAACGAACAGTGAGAAGAAAGTTAAATGAAGTTGGTTTGAAGTTACGTACCACTGTACCACCAAAAGCGCCAAAACTTGAAGTGAGTCATCGAGTTGGAAGATTAACGTTCACTGGTCAGCACCAAGATTGGTCCCACGAATAGAGTCAAGTTTTATTCTCTGACGAAAGCCACTTTTGCGTAAATTTCATCGATGGAATGGAAAGAATGTGGAGGTAACGGGGAGAACGTTACCATCAAGCAAGTTTTACGGAGAGTGGGGGCACCCTATGGTGTGGGGTGGCATAACACTAACAGGACCTTGGTTATCATTAATGGCGGTTCTCTGACTACACACAGGTATATAACTGAGATCTTGGAGCCCCACGTAATGCCTTTTACCCCATTCATAGGCTCACATTATGTGTTTTTGCACGATAGCGCAAAGCCTGGCACTGCGCTCGTGGTGCATGATTGCTTAAATTACGTCGGAAGAGCACAAATAGACTGGCCAGCACGATCACCAGACTTGTATTGAATATACAGTATTTGAAATACATGTGTATTTTGTATTTGATGATTTTTCCCTAAAGTATTTTGTATTTCAAATACTCTCTTTTGAGTATTTTGAATTTTGCATTTGAAATACATTAATGTAGGTATGTATTTTGCCCACCGCAATGTTAACGACAGGTTCAGAGTGAATCCTAAGTAAACATTTTTAAGAACCTACCTGTAAAACTTTCCTAGAAACGTCTAACTAAAATCTCCCAAAAAAACACCCCGTATACGTATAGGTGTTTTTGTATTTTTAAAAATAATATAAAAGTATCTCGTATTTTGTATTTCAAATACATTTCTAGGAATATTTTGTAATGTGTATTTTGCCCAGCCCTGCCAACAGAACATGTCTGAGGACTGGGACCACAAATAATTTGCGACATGCTTGGACGCAGAGTACTAGAATGGAATTGAACTCCTAGGAATGTTGTGGAGTTATGATTGGCGCTGGTCGAAGAGTGGGACATTTTGGCTCAGGAAATGATCTAAAGTATCATTAGGAACATGGGTGATCCGATAATCGTATACGAGCTCTTATAAGAGCCGGCAGAGGCAATACACGTTACTAATTTTATTTATTAAAAAACTTTTCAACATACCGTCTATGTGAATATTCTGTTCGGAAAATTCGAAATGTCTAAATTAGGCTTTTTTTCATTGTTTTTCCATAAATAAATAATATTCAACCATAGATATTGTCTTTTCTTGCTTATATCACAGACAATTATATGTATAAGTAGTCTGTGCTTATATTAAACAAACAAACTTGTAAAAAGCGAAAACAATGAAAAAAACTACTTATTCAAAGATTAGAAAGTTAATCCCAAAAATCCATCTTTTTGTGTTCCCGTAATTTTGCGGCTGTGTTTAGCTAGTGCTTAGGTAGTGGAGAGATTGAGGGCACGTTATCACCTGAGTACGGTTTACCATTTCAGTTACAATGGAGCAGTGGACGACACAATATACCGTGTGTTTGCGTACGACACGTTTATTCGATGGTGAATCTATTACAACTAAACAGCGAATCTTTCGTCGCTACTTCAATATCGGTCGGAACGGCACAGTTCCAAGTCGAAATACGTTCTTAAGGTGGGCTGAGGTGTTGAGAACAACGGGAGCGATACCACAGAAAAAACCGCTAAGTCTTCTGCAAGAGCAGCGAGGATGCTCGAAAACATCGCCAGAGTGCGAGCGGCATTAATCAGGAGTCCAAGTCGAACTGCACGCAGACATGCTCGAGAGCTATGCATGTTAGCTGTGAATCTGTGAGGAAGATTTTACGGCTTGACTTGAAATTCCATCCGTATAAAATGCAGGTCATCATCCAGCAACTCAACGTGGGGGACTATGAACAAAGACAAGACTTTGCAGTGCAAGTTTAATGAAAACCGTAATGTAATACTGTTCATGAGCGACGAAGCCCATTTTCATCTAAACGGCTTGATAAGCAAACAAAACTTTCGTTACTGGGGAACTCGGCTAAGGTACTCGAGATCCCTTCAACAAAATGGTGTGACGGTGACAGTGACATCGCAACGCTATGTTCACATGTTGAATTCATTTCTCAGACCAGAATTTCAGAGACGAGGGTTAAACACGAATAATGATTATTTCCAACACGATGGCGCCACAACGCACACTGCTCGCACATCATTGGAAGTTGTGAGGAACATGTTTCCTGGCCCGGTGATTTCATGTTTTGGTGACGTACGGTGGCCGCTAAGATCACCCGATTTGTCCTACTCTGACTATTTCCTCTGCGTGGGAATATTTGAAAGAACGTGTTTATGCTCACAAACCCCGAAATTTAATGGACTTGAAAGATGTAATTACAATCTTTTCTACTGTAAAACGCCGTAAACAAAACGGTGATATGGTACAGGTCGCACAATTTAAGATGATTCGGGTCGCGCAGATACGTCATCGCGTTCGGGAACAATCGTCAAGTACAACAGCTTAAAATTACTGTGAAATTCTCGAATTGCCGCGAGTTGAATATTTGAAAACGGACGAATGCGCATATGACCTCCAAATCATCTTAAATTGTGCGACCTGTTACTGTAGCAATGACAAGACATGTTGGCCCAAGTTGCTCATAATTACCTACGGAGGTTTAAAACCTGCATTCAAGTGGATGGCCTTGGCCACCACATAAGTGATTTACTTTAATCAAATGGTATATTATGTATTGATCTTTATTTGTGTAACAATAAAATAATACTCTATTTTGTTAATTAACTTTGTACTGTTCATTTGAAAAACATCCGTTCCCCATAGGTCACCCTGTATAAATAGGTAACTATATAGAGTGGTTCATTATAAGTTATTATAAGTTATAACCTTATCTAATAAGAGATGAGGGAGAGCGGAAATGTCTAATAAAAGCACTTAGCTTTAGCGTTTAAAACAATGCAATAACCATATTATATGGATGAATACATCAATACAACCCACGCTAGAGGACCCTATTTGCAGTGTTTAGTTGTCCCTTCAATTTTAAATAACACGATGTAATTTATAGCATAAAGAAAAGTACCTATACCTACATTAAATTTGAATAAAACAACAAAAGTAGCAACAAAATTAAATCTAAGCAACAAACTTCTTTGTCTTCTTTGTTATTTGTTCTGTGTTGTCTGAACTAAGAGCACAATGTAAAGACTTGGACCTGGTTCGTCTTGGGTCAGATCGATTATGAGCACAATTTTCTGGGATGCCAAAGGAATTTTATTAATACACGAATGTCGTAAATATGGGTGATCTGGTCCTCGTACCATAAAGGACAATTACTACAAGCCGTGTTTCCTAAATTTTCTAATAAATATTTCCAAAACTGTAAGATTAATTTTTGAATACGTTTGATGTTATTTTACGTAAAATCACAATCAATTTATCCCATTACTCACCTTAAAAGGTTAAATATCAATTTTGTGTATCTACACTATTAAGCTTTAAACAAAAGTGCTTAGTAGGTACACATAAAGGAAGTTTACAGATGAAACTATGTCCACATTAAATTAGCTCTTCTATAAATTTCAATCAATAATTCATGTAAAAAATAAAATATTTAGCTTTCACTTTGTTCATTTCTATTATATAGAGCAATTTATTAACATAAAACAGTTTCGATTACCTCACAAATATTTACACATACTTACCTAGCCAGTATATAAAACAAAGGGTCAATTTGTCACTTTATATATCGGCTAAAAAATGGTGCCGTTATTACATGTATTAATGAACACTATCATAAGAGAGTATTTTGCCAACTCTTATTGCCTGATAATATTAACAGACAATAACGAATCTTTAAGCTACCATGGTGATGTGCCCATTGTTAACATACACCCGATAAATGCAACAGTTAACGAGTTCATAGCTTTCCACGAATATGGTTGCCAGGATATTATAATTGATCACAACGAGTCTTTAAAAGTCTTCGAAAGTTTCGAATTTAAATTAAAGTTCCACAGAGCTCGATTTAATTTTAGAAGGTACCTAATCGCCGCTGAAGATATGGCGATATTCGACTCGCCCGTTTTGGAATATGTCGTAAACCTACTGGTGATAGTACCAGATAATACTACTGACGAATCAGAAAACTACAACCTGTTAACTCATCAATATGTGGGTAGAGAAGGAAACAATAATCCTCAGATTCTCGATTATTGGTTTGGGAATAATCGAAGTTTTTTAAATGGTGCTCATTTGTACCCAGAGAAATTGCGTAATCAGCAAGGACGCGCTTTGAGATGCGCCACCTTTAATTATAAACCCTACAGTATTATAGGTAAGTGATTACCAGTTTTAGTCATTAGATTTTCGCAAGTTTAAGTTTTAGAAAAATCTCCACCAGAGGCAATAGGCTCTGAAAATGCTATCGCACATTTGTATGCGGATATCATGAACATGACCGTGGAGTACATTCTCGATGACAAAGAGTGGGGAATCATCTATGATAATTGGACGGGTGATGGCATACTAGGAAATGTGGCTATTGATAAAGCTGATATGGGTTATGGTAAGTTAGTAAGATTAAACATAGAAAATCACAGTTATTGATAATTCAAGGTGCTCTTTACACGTGGGCTCACGAGTATGGGTTCCTAGATCTGTCCAAACCGGTGGTACGAACTGGAATTACCTGCCTGGTACCGGCTCCTAAGTAAACATCTATTTTAATAGATTCATAGATATAGAAACATTGCAGGTTGGCAGATGGTTGGTTAATACCATTTTATCCGTTCAGTTTTCAAATGTGGCTTTGGTTTAGCGTTTGCTTTGTATTACTGGCATTTGCAATCGTCGGTATTACTGCATTTGTAACAAAGCACAATCTGGAATAGTAAGTTCCTCAACACAACTTTAAATTTTTGCTAACCCTAGAAATTTAAGTCAAGATCATCGTTCGAAAATAAGAAAGAAGACCAAAGTTAACTACAGAATTATCTTCCATCAAACTATGATCAGACTTCCTCAAATTCTTTTAATGCAATCACTTTCTTTTACTGGAAGACCTATAGATACTGCGTTCAGATATTTGTTTCCTATTTTTCTGTACAGCCTAGTTATAACCGCTACATATAGTAGTGGTTTAGCGACAGTAATGACGCTGCCTAGGTGAACTTCAACAAATAAACACGGGGATGGTGATGAAGTTTTCTTAAATTTTAGGTACATCGGAAAAATCGATACAGTTTGGGACCTGGCTACAAGTGATCTTCGTTGGGGTGCTACGCAAGACGCTTGGATTTATTCAATATTAGAAGAAGAACGGGTAAGACCATTCAATAATTATGTACCTACGTGTTTTGTCATCAACTGATTAAAGTGGTAGTTCGAAATGAAGAACCTACCAACAAGTTTCAAAGTACAAAGTACAAAGACATGGGAACAGGAAAACTTTAATGCAATGTTGAGAAGCCTATAATGGTGTTTGTTTACATGCGCGTCCTACCACGACAACGCCCCTGCGCACAGTTGTACACCCTCTCTATTAACCCGACTCCCGCATAACCATTTCTTGTTTCCGAGAATGAAAATAAACCTTAAACCAACTGTTCCATTGTTACAGCTACCTTTCCCATCATAGAATAGGTTCAAACCATGTATATATGTTATTTTTTATGCTGCAAATTATGCTTTGTTCAATCAAATTTGGAATTATATTCCTTTCAGCCGCAATACACAATACTACTTGACAAATTTGTGGCGACGTCCCAAGAAAACTTACTGGCTCTTGCAAAAACTAATCGATTTGCATTTTCAATTGAAAGATTACCATCAGGTAAGGTTAGGGATTTAATATAAAAAAGAATACTAAAAAATAATTGATAGGTCAATATGCCATTGGTAGCTATATTACGGAAGACATAGTAAAAAGTTTACGCCTAATGCACGAAGATTTATATTGGGAATATTGCATATTTATGGTAAGAAAAAGTTCACCATTATTGGAATCTCTGGATAACTTAATTTTAAAGTTGAACGAAGCAGGATTGATAAAATTCTGGGAAAAAACTGTAAGTTTAACATAGTTTTTCGCTATATAAATATCATCTTTTAGGCGGTACGTATTCACATGGATTCCAAAGTGCAAGAAATAGTGGCATATTATCGAGCTTCACAAGTTAAAGAGTCTGATTCAACGGTTGTTAAATTAACCTGGGTTCATGTTGAAGGTGCTTTTGGTATACTTTTGAGTGGATTCCTTTTGTCAATAATTTGTTTTGTTGTTGAAGTGGTTTATAAAAAAAAGACTACTTACAACATGCATAAAGAATACTTGAAGTAATTGCACAAGGATAAGGACAAACGTCTTCATTCAATTAGTATTATATTAGTTTAAAAGGAATTCTAAACTTAGATTAAAACCGTGTAATTGCTCCACTCGCTTCGCTCGTTTCGCAAACTTTTCACTCACAAAATAAAATTTTAACACTCATATCATAAATAGCTATTTATATTGAATGACAAATAGGTACATACCTATTACATACTATTAAAAAATAATTGTTATTCAATTTGAATTTTAATAATCCGCCTTTTTACGCGACCAATCACAAACGTTGTATACTTCCTTCGTCCCTAAAAGAGGGCGCAATTTTGCGCCAATTTTCCAATTTTTCTCGTAAAGATAGTCATCTATTGGTTTTTATCTATAAAGCTTAGAATATAATAATCTAAGGAATCTAGGCATCAGAGGCAGGCATAAATGTAATTATAAAAAACACGCTTCTTTCAGTAGAAACACAAGAACAAATTAAACACGAAGTAGAAAGGTTTTTAAACATAAATAACACTATCAACACCCAACAAAACACATTAGGTACACCTAATAACAATCATCATCCAACACTTATGACACAGCAAAGTACATTAGATACACAAGATAACGATGTAGATAATAACTCCCAACACTCACACGAAACACTTAAATTAAAAATTCAAACAGAATTTGATACTGCACTTACAGAATTCACAAACATAGATCCATCACAAAGATATAGAATACCGAAACAAAAAGACACTAACAAGTTACACAAAATCACTCAAATATTAAACACCGATATTTTACCCAATTATATTACAAACAACATATCATTACATCAATTACACCTAATTGTGTACTGCGGTGCTGTTGCAGCTTCAAGGTGTAACGGCTCCAAGGTCATAATATCAACACAAAACCACATCACAAAGAAAACAACACTTCCGGCCTGGGAGAAGCGTCTAATGAATCGTGTAGATGAAATTAGACGTGACTTAGGTCGAATTACACAATACATACAAGGCACAACCTCTTCCAAACTAACACGCCAGGTACACAACATCATTAGAAAACTAAACACACACAGTTCACGAGAACCAAACACGAATTACAATGAACACAAAGATACACTCACACAAAAACTTTCAGTATACACAAACAGATTGAGACGGTATAGGGAAGCGGCAAATAGAAAACGTCATAACACACAATTTAAATACAACGAAAAACTATTTTATAGATCACTAACACAACAAAACACTCAACAAAAATACTCATTACCCACATTAGAATCTCTAGAGCACTACTGGTCCGATTTGTGGTCCAAAAACATTGAACATAATATACATGCACCCTGGATCATTTCGGAAAGTACACGTACACAGCACATAATACCAATGCATGATACACAAATCACTTTAGAAGATATCACCAACTCCATCAAACACCTACACAACTGGAAAAGTCCAGGCATAGATAACATTCATAATTTTTGGTGGAAATATTTCACCTGTACACATATACACCTCGCACAACACTTCACAACAATATTAGATGCACCACACACTACACCACCATTCTTCACACAGGGAATCACTTATATGCTTCCAAAAGATAACAATACACACGATGCCTCTAAATATAGACCCATTACATGCCTTCCCACTATATATAAAATTCTAACATCATGCATTACACATAAAATATACACACACTGCACTAACAACAACATTTTATTTGAGGAACAAAAGGGTTGTACCAGGTATTCCAGAGGCTGTAAAGAACAGCTCATTATAGACTCTGTAATACTTGAGCAATCTAGACTCAATAAAAGAAACATACACACAGCTTACATTGACTACAAAAAAGCATTTGATTCAGTACCTCACTCTTGGTTACAAAAAATACTATCGCTGTACAAAATTAGCAACATCACACAATTTCTCACTCACATAATGTCATGTTGGAACACCACCCTAACACTTACACTAAATGATACGCAACTCATCACAAACACAATACAAATTAAGAGGGGCATCTTTCAGGGTGACTCCTTGAGCCCACTTTGGTTTTGTCTTTCTCTTAATCCCCTTTCACACATGCTGAATAACACAAATTTTGGTTATAACTTAAAACACAATCACGAAATACATCACAACGTTACACATCTATTTTACATGGATGATCTTAAATTATACGCCTCTACAAGCACAAAACTCAACCATTTATTACATATCACTGAAACATTTTCACATGATATACACATGGAGTTTGGTATTGACAAATGCAAAACACAGCACATCACTGCTGGTAAGAGAGAATTTGTGGATTTTGAGCTCGAACATGGTGACCATATAAGATCCATGGACGAGAATGAAACTTACAAGTATCTTGGTTTTCAGCAAAACACACACATAAAACATACACAAATAAAACGAAATCTAATCACACAATATTTACACAGATTACGTAGTATACTTAAAACACAACTACACGGTAGAAACACTGTCAAAGCTATTAACACATACGTTACACCGGCCCTTACTTATTCCTTTGGAATAATAAAGTGGACCAATACAGATTTAGAACAGGTACAGCGAAACACACGTACATTACTCACTAAATACCGAATACATCATCCACACGCCTCAACAGTAAGACTATACCTTCCTCGTTCACGAGGAGGTAGAGGCTTAACAGACATAGCCCTGTTACACCAAACACAAATACACAAACTACGAGAATACTTTTATAACAAATCACACATTTCAGCGCTACACAAAACAGTCACACTTGCAGACAAATCTTACACACCCTTAAATATGAGTAATAGAAACATCACACCACCAATGAGTAGAGATACGTACATCACACATAACATACAAACTTGGACACAAAAGACTTTACACGGCCGATATCCACAGGAGATTAACGAAGACTGTGTTGATATTATAGCAACGCATGCTTGGTTAACCAAATGTGATATTTTCCCAGAGTCAGAGGGTTTCATGTTTGCCATACAAGATCAGGTCATTTACACACGAAATTACAGAAAATACATAATTAAAGATAGGACAATTACACATGATCTTTGTAGACAATGCTCGCAAAGATCAGAAACAATACAACACATATCAGCATGTACACGTCTAGCACAAACGGAATACAAACACAGACACGATCAGGTAGCTAAGATAATACACCAAAAACTCGCCACAAAACATAACCTTTCTACTGATAACACACCCTATTACAAATATAGGTACACCGCAAGTTGTACTTGAAAACACCACACACAAACTATATTGGGATAGGACACTACTCACAGATAAAACTGTATATAACAATAGGCCAGATATAACACTTATAGATAAAACACAAAAAATCATATACATAATAGATATTGCAGTTCCAAACACAAACAATTTAGCCAATACACACGCAGAGAAACATCGGAAATACACTGATATAGCTCAGGAACTTAAAGCGCAATGGAGAATGGGAACTGCTCTTACAGTACCCATTGTTCTTAGTGCAACCGGAGTTATACCAAAAACAATACATCACAGTTTGCACATTTTAGGGTTAGATAAGAACATATACATACAATTACAAAAGGCAGTCATTATCAATACTTGTCACATAGTTAGAAAATTTCTAAACATAACGGAAGATACCGCACATCACTCAGAACCACATCACACACTTTCAACTAATACCATTCAAACACAAAATGAAACACAACACTCAATCCTCCCTTCACAAATTGAAACTCTGTTGCATACACAACATAACATTATAGAAAGTCCATTACCAACACACAACACTTCAACAATCACTCATGTAACACCTCTGGCTCGTTCTCATGCACTCAAACGTAAACACACAATATACTCACAGTATCAGAATTCGCAATTAACACAAAACACAAACAACACATTACCCACTCGAGTGCAACCTATGCGTCGAGCTAAACAACAAAAAACGCTTACACAATAATCATAACACTTTTTCAAAACATACATATTATGTTCATTTTTTTCTTTTCTATAAAAAGTCACTAAGTCACGAATAAATGACGCCAAGGGAGAAGCCTAGGAATATAGGGTCTCTTTTTGTTATTGATGCGCGACGCTGCGTTCATGTTAATGCCTTCGCGGAAAGAGGGTCGACGGGACGTGGCTCACGTGGCTTTTACAAATTGGGATCAAATACACCGAGGCTTCTCAAACAAATACATTATCTAAAATGTGATCAGCGTTGGTTTTATCAACGTCATTTAATTTAATGAACATAATATGTGTATAGTATTTAGTATGTTCACTTTTTAACAGCAACTTCAAATTTATATTGTATAGATATATGTATTAGTAGGACTAATCGTAACTTGATTTCGATCCGTGCGATTAGTTAACCAGGCTTGGCCTGAGTATCGATAACAATCGAAGTACTATTCATTTATTGTTAATACACAATTGTGTTTACAAACGTCAAACGTCACTTACAAGAATGGTAACTAAGAATAAAATTATG
The DNA here is from genome assembly GCA_036250285.1 of Pyrocoelia pectoralis. Taxonomy (NCBI): domain Eukaryota; kingdom Metazoa; phylum Arthropoda; class Insecta; order Coleoptera; family Lampyridae; genus Pyrocoelia; species Pyrocoelia pectoralis. The sequence goes on along the minus strand of CM070075.1, from coordinate 74,062,661 downwards.
AGCTGGTTTAAAGTTACTATACGATAGGTACTATGTAGAAGTATCACCATTGAAGTTTTGATTTGGATTTTTGTTTAAAAATTCCTTTATGCTATAAAATGCATTTACAAGTAAGTATTTTTTTACTTGTTGTTTAAATTTTTTGTGATCTAATGATTTCCATAATGGTGGTAAATGATTGTATAGTTGATAGGCTTGGTAGTTAATACTAATGTGAGATTTATTTAGTCTTTTAAAAGGCAAGTACAAATCATCTTTATTCCTAGTATTATAGTTGTGGATTTCTTTATGTCTCAATATAATATGTTTGTAAGCATATAGAACTCCCTCCAGAATATAAGAGCTGAGCAAGGTTAGTATGTTTAGTTTCCTAAAAGATTTCCTACAATCCTCCCTATAGGGGATATTATCAAGCTCCCTGACGACCCGGCGCTGGATGGCAAAAATACGATTAGCGGCAGCAGACCCTCCCCAAAGGATAATACCATATATCATAACAGCATTAAAGTGTCCATAATAAGCGGTTCTCAATGTATCAATTGAAACTTTTCTTTTTAAATTTTTTATCAAGTAAACTGTTTTGCTCAGCCTACTAGCAACGAAACCAATATGACTGTCCCATGTAAGCTTAGGGTCTAGATGAACACCGAGTAGCTTAATACTAGTTGGTTGATCTTTAGCTTTGTCCAAGTTACGCAAACCATGATAGATGCTCTGCGTTTTGGCCTCATTGACGGCGAATAAGTTTGAGTTAAACCAATTTTTTATTTGTATACCTATACTAGTATCATTAGCAAACGCCGTGACTTCCTGAATAGATTTGGCGACATTCACAGTACTAGAATCATCCGCGAAAAGTATAAGTTTCTCACATGATATATTATCGAAAATGTCATTTATGTAGATAATGAATAAAGTAGGACCTAAAACTGACCCTTGAGGTAAACCTCTATTCATAAAAACTTTATCAGAAAATATGTCATTATGTTGTAACTTATCTGTTGTTGATTATATGTACGACATAAATTCTGGTATCTTAAAATACAACATTGCCACATTTGAGCCAAACATTCCAGAACAGAAATCTATCATCAAACTAGTGAGTAAATGTGATCCGGATAGTATGATACCAGTAAAGGGAGGTGAGTGCGTTTCCTATAATAACGAGCTATTCAAATGGATTCCAGAAAATATAATTGATATGAATAAAACGAAATTGTTGTTGAACAACCCTACATCAGTATGGATGTCTTTCACCGTACCACTGCAACAAAATACTAACGCTAATCTTGTGTCGTCTGCAATTTTAAATTTTTTCAAATGTGGTCAGTGTTCCTATAATTTAAAATTGCCCATTTTTGAACAAAACGATAAGTTTATTTGTAATTATTGTTATTATAGCCCGCGCGTCACAAAACAAAATTGCAAAATGATAGCTTCTGATTCCTCTCTTTCACGTTTATTGGCCAAAGAAAATTATCAGTGCCGGAACGAACATTGTGGTGAAATAATTAAGGGAGATTCTATAGTTCATCATGAGATTTCCTGCCCATTTCGTGTACACAAGTGTTTTGTATGTACGTGTACCAACGAATTACTTCAAAGTGTAGCCAAAGAACATTACGTTGAACATGGTATAGAGTATTTCACAGATGAGCATAATCAAAAAAATGTGAATAACCAGCAACATAATCCACAAACGTCATATTATGGGAATAATCAACAAACACGATTTAGCACAATCTTCACAATGTTGGAAAATGAAATTATTTATATTACATACAATTACAATAAAGACCAATTTACTTTGAAAGTACAACAAGATTTTGTAGTACATAACTACAAACTTAATATGGAATTGCAGTGCGCACACGATCAATGTAAGCTTCCACCTCAAAAATTCGTTTTTAATGGTTATAGTCAAGAGGTAACATTACCGGCATCACAATTACCAAAATGCTTTAATGCGCACGTTAATGTAAGAATTTATTTTTCATATTGTTAGTAAATTTTCTAAACTTTGTAACAGTTAATTAAGAATTCTGAGTTTTGTATTATTTTTAAAAACTTATGAATTAAAGAATGTGTAAGAGTTATGTTAATAGTAATAATAAATTTTTTTGTAAATATAGATACATGCAAAATACAGATATACGAACAAATAAAACGAACATGTTAGCATATTGCTGTACTAAGATACGTATAAGATATGCAAACAGTAAGTTGTTAACGAGTATTTGTCTTGTCACAATGGGAAACTTATTTAAGAGATTTCCTGCAATGACTGGTGCTTTGCAGTGGCGTACCGACACAGTTGGGGGCCTGGGGCGGCACTAGATGAGGGGGCCTATATTATTTTGTCGACCTGAACTATTGTGAACTAGCTAGTATATGTCCACGTCAGCCACAGCGGGCGAGTCGATTTGTTTCTCGTGGTGAAGGGGTGACAGCGGACAGACACTAAAATCTTAAACCTAAGTTGAATTCGTAAATAATTATACAAATTAGAAAACATTTTCACGCTTAAAAGTATTTTATTACAGTAAAACCTCTATAAACCGGAACCATATGGTACAAAATTTGTTTCCGCCTTAAACGGGTTTCCGGCTTGTACAGAAATCTGTTTATGGTGGAAAGTTATCTTTATAAAACCAAAATAATTTCTATTTTAGGTATATACAGGGTGCCCCAGGTTTAATAATCAGGACGTTGACATTTTGTAGAAAAACAGATTTTAATATAAACACAGGTCCTAAAATTCTTTGTTTCTGAGATACAGGGCGTTAAAATTGTCTAAAAAATAAAGTTTTTATTTATTTATTTCCGAGTTTATTTCCGAACTGTGGAAAATATTCAAACCAAAATTGGTACACAAGATACATGGACAGAGGGTCATAACATTGAATAATATGAATTTTTTAAATCAACCAGTGGCGGAAATATGGGTAATCCGTTCTACTAATTTGATAAATAAAAAGAGTACGGCTCTGAATTAAATATTCTCACTATCTTTTTCGATAGAGCATTCAATTCTGAACAAAAAATGACTTTTGACTTTTTTTCCGTTCTGTTACCGTCCGTCATTTATTTCACGAAAAACGTATTTTGGCTGTGTACAAAAACGATGTTTGCCATGGATCTTATCACCTATGTCCGTATCTTGTGTGCCAATTTTGGTTTGAATATTTTCCACAGTTCGGAAATAAATAAATAAAACTTTATTTTTTAGAATATGTTAACACCCTGTATCTCAGAAAAAGAGAGTTTTTCTATGTTTATAGGAGCAACCAACCTTGAAATGTGATTTTCTACAAAATGTCAAAGTCCTCATCATTCAACCCGGAACACCCTGTATACTAATCAGTAATCATGTACAGTATGTACTTAACAAATCTGTTTGAAACGGTTGTCGTTAATAAATTAAACTTTTTAACAACAGTTTTCTATTTTTGATTATTTTGCATATTTTTAAAAACTGCTTTTTCCAATTTTTTTTTTACAACTGGACAAAAGAGTCGTTTCCTGTACTGAAAAAAACGGGACTAACACAAACATTGGTAATACGCAGGCTTCCTTCTTACTCTAACTCAGGGTCCGCCCGTCCACCTTAGACAGTTTTTAACTGTATTTAGAACAAGTATAAGCAGTTGTCTAACATTGCGGGGCCTATAACGACGTAGGACCTGGGCCGATTTTTTATTATTAAAAAAATAAAATAAAGTATTTTCATATTTGGGGGCCTATGCCGACACGGGGCCTGGGGCGGACCGCCCCCACCGCCCCACCCTCGGTACGCCACTGGTGCTTTGGTTTTTGGTACAGTAAGTGTTTAACATGCATAGTTACTTCTGTCTGCTATCATGTGCAGGAAGCCCTGATTTCTGACATATTTCTCCTTGTTTAGGTGTATGTAGCATATTACTCTCATAGTAGAGTGCTTCTTGCAAAGAAAGTCGTCTAGAAGCCCCCCTACTTCCGTGGGGGTTTTGGTGTCACCAGCTGAAATTGACAAAAAATGAAAGGTCATCGCATACTGATTATAAATGTCAAGGTCGTCCAAAATCGGTCCCTCTCTAGACATCCGTGTCGAGAGCGTACCTATGATTGGCCCGTATTACACTAGGTGGCCTGGCCACGTTTCCCGCACGCGTCTGTCAATGTACTGACTGGGCAACTGGAGAAGCGACTTGGCTGGCTACCCGTACCGTCGCCGTCGCGTCGCCAACAATCGCCTGGCCTGGCCACCTAGTGTAATACCTCTCTAAGAGCGAAAGGGAGCTACGGGAAATATAGAGATGGATTCTATTCACAAGACTCGACCAGAGTGAAAGCGCGCACTAAAGTCACTAAATATTCTAAAGTACCGCAACGTTCGCCATTTTGGGGTTAAAATTTTGGCGGCAATTTCAAAATTTCAAATATTGAAGACCTAGTCACTAGAAAATTTAATGACTTTATGAAGTGTTTGATAAAAACTAAACTAACATTAGATACTTATCAATATATTTCTTAAAAATTATTTGTCATTGTTATTAAAAGGTACAGTTTAATTGAAAGATAAAAAATTTGGGACTTTGCCAAACGAACCTAACATACGTTTTTAAAATTGACATTTTATTTTGTCGTGTTAATACTTCATTTAGAATCGTTATTTAAATCACAGAAAAGGATAACTACAAAAATACAGCAAATAGTGTGTAAGAATAAGAAGACGAGCCTGTCTATGGGAAAACTACAAGTTTATGATGTTTTTCAAATTGCCGCGTTTCAACCAAGTGTCAAACGTCGAACTTACAAATAATAATAATTGTACTAATTTTCATCGTATGTCAAACACATATTTGTCATTTTTCCGCCATTTTGGGGTTAAAATTAGCTTTCTCTCTCTAACTCATTGGAACATAAGGTTGCGGTACTTTAGAATATTTAGTGACTTTAGCGCGCACGGTTCTATAGCGACTCCTAGACGGTCACTCAGGACCATTGAACTATACGCTATACGCAACTGGAAGGGATACGGCCTATTCTAATGCATTGTAGGCGTTGAAGCCATGCTTGTCTGACAAGCACAGATGTCGACTGGGTATTTCTGTCGCTTTCTAACTTGTTGCGTTAGTAGGGCAGATATCTTTTAACCGCGTATTTCCCATAGTTTGAAAGGTGTAAAATAATATTTGAAAGTGATTGTGAAATTTATTAAATCAAAACACGATGGTGAATTGTTGTGTTGCATACGGATGTCCTAATTTAGCCGATAAACGCAGTATTAAACAATTTCACGGGTGAATAAGTCTTGTTAATACAAATTTTATCTAACGTTATTTGCTATCGTTGTCAACGCAACTTATACGATTTGTTTTTAATAAATAACGTAACGTGTAATTTCTCCGTGCCCAATAAAAGGCCCAGGAATAAAATGAAGAGAAATATAAGTGCGCGTGTTTTTAGTTATGTTCAGAATAGGCGGATTTTCGGAATAGTGGGGTTCTACTGTATTTTCAAAGACAAGCAATGTAGAAATTGCATAATTTTTGTCTGGTGAACTCTTAGATCATATATACTCCAATGATCTAAGGGTGAATTAGTCCATTTAACAATTTAATAGTTCATAACAATTAGTAGAAAATAGCACCAAATTTTATATAACTTTTTTACTACAAACGAAATAACTGAATTAATTTGTTCTGTAAACGCGTTTGTATTCTCAATATGCATGATGTACAAGTATAGCGTCACAAAAATTGTAAGTATTCTCATAATAAAACATTGATTTATTTTATTGTAAATGTTTTATTGACCTGGATCACAATGGATGTATGACTGGTGAAAGAGATAACCATCAACGTATTTTTACCTGATTTACTTACATTTTATTCCCCGTGTTATCGTTTATAGATATGACGTTGCGTGTGAAAGAAAGAGACAGAAATGCCCAGTCGTTGAGGGTTGCCTAACTTTGCTGTGGCTTCAGTGCCGCTTATGGACGTTTCCTTTCCAGTTGCGTATAGCGTACAGTTCAATGCTCAGGACTGACAGTCTGAGTGATCAATCAGAGTGTCATTCCTGACTTCAATCAGAACGCCCCTACATTTATCAATCAAACGGTCGGTCTGAAATCCGTTGCCGCCCCACTTCTGTGTGACCTTTTTATTTTGTTTTGCTCACGCCTATAGTTTGAACGTAAAGTGTTCAACTTTTTTGTAACGTCCTTGACTGTAGCTGTAGGTTTATTATTTCTTTGTAAATTCTTAGAAGTTTTTCTAAGGCTGTTTGTTTTTTATACTTATTCATATAGCTTGGAAGTACTTTCCACAGTTCAGGTAACGACTCGTAGGTTCCTATAAATTATTTTAAAGGATCACTCTCACTAACGCTTGCTGGCGTTGGCACGTCGTCATCATCTGCGTCTACTACACTCCCATCACCCTCCCAATCATCGTCCTCCAGATTCATAATCAACACGTTATCCACCAAGCAAAACAAACAAACTTGCAAAGACTGAAGAAAAGAATGACGGGTGTTCATACATCATCAGTCGGACTGTCAGTCTCCCCTCTCCAGTCGTGATTGAAGCTCGGATTTCAAAATATTTGGAAATCCATCATTCCATTCTTCAGTCTATCAGTATTGACCTCACACCTTCAATCAGAATGTCAATCATTGGCGTGACTGTCAATCCGATTGACCGTCTAGGGGTCGCTTAAAGTGAGCTGTTTTAGTTTTAGTTTTAATTACATATTTAGTTTAATATTACAGATAAAATTATAATTCTAAGTGCATATAACGTAAAGAGAAACTTTTTTTAAGAGTAAATTTTTTTGATTTAAGCGTTACTTTATTGGATAATACGATGTAGAGGAAAAAATTGTTCAAAATTTGTCCAATTTTTACGGACCCTGAACTGAGATAATCGCGTTTTAAGTTTCATTCTTCCGTAAGGCCCAATGTAATTGGCAACGTTTAGCAATTATTTATAACTTCACTGTACAAAGAAAATTGTGATCTATATACGAAAAAATTCTATGTTTTTTCATTAACATAACTCTTACACATTCTTTAATTCATAAGTTTTTAAAAATAATACACAACTCTTAATTCATTGTTACAAAGTTTAGAAAATATTTACTAACAATATGAAAAATAAATTCTTACATTAACGTGCGCATTAAAGCATTTTGGTAATTGTGATGCCGGTAATGTCACCTCTTGACTATAACCATTAAAAACGAATTTTTGAGGTGGAAGCTTACATTGATCGTGTGCACACTGCAATTCCATATTAAGTTTGTAGTTATGTACTACAAAATCTTGTTGTACTTTCAAAGTAAATTGGTCTTTATTGTAATTGTATGTAATATAAATAATTTCATTTTGCAACATTGTGAAGATTGTGCTAAATCGTGTTTGTTGGTTATTCCCATAATATGACGTTTGTTGATTATGTTGCTGGTTGTTCACATTTTTTTGATTATGCTCATCTGTGAAATACTCTATACCATGTCCAACGTAATGTTCTTTGGCTAAACTTTGAAGTAATTCTTTGGTACATACAAAACATTTGTGTACACGAAATTGGCAGGAAATCTCATGATTAACTATAGAATCTCCCTTAATTATTTCACCACAATGTTCGTTCCGGCACTGATAATTTTCTTTGGCCAATAAACGTGAAAGAGAGGAATCAGAAGCTATCATTTTGCAATTTTGTTTTGTGACGCGCGGGCTATAATAACAATAATTACAAATAAACTTATCGTTTTGTTCAAAAATGGGCAATTTTAAATTATAGGAACACTGACCACATTTGAAAAAATTTAAAATTGCAGACGACACAAGATTAGCGTTAGTATTTTGTTGCAGTGGTACAGTGAAACACATCCATACTGATGTAGGGTTGTTCAACAACAATTTCATTTTATTCATATCAATAACATTTTCTGGAATCCATTTGAATAGCTCGTTATTATAGGAAACGCACTCACCTCCCTTTACTTGTATCATACTATCAGGATCACATTTACTCACTAGTTTGATGGTAGATTTCTGTTCTGGAATGTTTGGCTCAAATGTGGCAATGTTATATTTTAAGATACCAGAATTTATGTCGTACATATAATCAACAACAGAAAAGTTACGGTTTGACACTATAAAGGTGCGTTTGTCATTTTGATTTAAGTTAATGAGGAATTTAGCATCTTTCGTAATTAACGTATCATGCTCCTTATTTAGATGGTCGTGAATTTTTCCATATGTACCATTCCATTGACATACGTGGTTCCTACGAAACGGACAATGAACTTGTTTAAAGAAACATTTACTTCTATGCTCCTCTTCCTCTCCAAATTTATAAGCCGTTGTGCAACCGTAAGTTTCATTTTCACATGGAAAAAATATGTTCACCAATATCTTCTCTAATGCAACATTTCGGTATGGTATATCGACATCTGCCCGCACACAATCGTTACATATGTCTCGACTGTCTTCTGAAAGATAAATTGGTGCAGAAGATAAATAATTTTTACAAACGGCACAAAGAAAGTCTTCTGGATGTAATTTAATAGTGGACGCACACATTTTTGTTTTTGTGTGCTATAATAGCACTAGACTAACTGGTGCAATAAAGGAAATAAGGAATGGACAAAATGTCAGCAGGGTGTGACAAAAACACGATAAATATTATGTCTGCCACTGATGCCTAGATTCCTTGGATTATTATATTCTAAGCAAGCTAGATTCCTAGATAAAAACCAATATAGATTACTATCTTCACGAGATAATTAACTTCATAGTGTTGTAGACCAATGAGACATTAAGAACAGTGTCACCAATCACAAGTTAGAAATGATTTCTTTATCTGAAAAGAATGTATGCTACTTTTCTTGCCGCTACCTCATTGTTTTAGCATTATTTTAGCAACCATTAATATTTAAAAAAATCAAATGTCATTTTGACAAAAGTAAATTAACGCTTCATTCAGTTAATTCTCCAACCGAAGATCATTCGTTCTCAACTCTTGTCAGGCAAGATTTTTATTTTGCATTGATCGGTTGAAACGCCTCTCGAATTCAAATTTTCATGTCATCTCGTGTTGTGCCACCTGCTGATATATTTGAGATTTAACAGTTCCCCAAAGATAGTAATCCATAAAGGTACGATCCGGTGACCTTGGCGACCAAGGAACAGGGCCTCCTCTACTTTATTAGGGTACAGTACATCCAATTCTCGCGCGCACCTCTGACTGTTGTTTTGCTTTAATTATTTAGAACTTAAGATAGTCACAGGACTTCAGTTTTGTTCTTTTGCGTTGATACCAACTATTTAAACGCTATTTTGTAATAATAATTAAATAAAAATTACTTTTAACAAATTTTTTTTACGTGAAATTTTAAAAATCGTAAATATTAACAGAAGTATAAAAAATAATACACCGTTGAATAGGGCTTTTTGTCGAGAATTTGATCGTAAATCAAAATACAGGGTGTTCCATTTAAAATATTCGTATAAATTCTATTTAAAGTTCACAAAGTTTGAATTCGCATTTTAAAGTTGGTATAAAATTAATCACTTAATTTTTTTTTGTAGAGTAACACGATATTAGGGTAATATTATTCGTCAAATAAATTTTTCCTTTTTTGAAGAATAACTTAGTTATGAATATTATAGTCCGACCTTGAATTGTACCAAATTTTGACAAAATAATTAATAACTTGGCAACCGCACATCCAATATGAAAAAAAATTTCAGGCGTGATATAAATATGGTTGGTTGATACATTAAGAGAAAAAAATACAGGGTGTGCCATTTAAAGAAAAGTGACATTTTCCTGCCACATGAAAATGCAACATACTGTAGATATAAGAATATTTTTAAAAAATGCGCAATTCAAATCAAAGCAACCTTTATTTGAAACTTTTTTCTGTATCTTCAACCCATATTGAGTTATCGACCGATTACGGAGCAGTGGGACACCCTGTATATATTTTCTGTAAGTGATAGGTACCTACTCCCGTCACCCAATACTCAAAACACTGATATTAAACCTTTGTTGAAAACTGTACAGATACAGCGCCTGCTCCTCAGTTCTTCTTCTTTTCTGTATATTTAAGGGTCAGTTAAGCACTTCAGATGCTGCTTTCACAATAAATTCAACAACAATCAAAATTATTTTTTATTACCCGTATGAAAAGAATATCAACATTTTTGGTCCTTCCAGCAGGATATATAGTGAAATATTTAAATCAATTACAATCAAATAAAAATCAAATTAAAAATTATTCTCGTGTTAACGCAATAAGTGCAAGTGAGACGTATACATTGGAATTTGCACAGAGCAACCGTTAAAGACAGTGAAGATTCCAGTTCCAGGTAATTTTTGGGACATTTTTCAAGAGATTAAGAAAAGGGTCAAGTCGTCAGCAAACTGTAAACAGGTTCGGTCACCGGAAAACGCATATTATATCGAGGCAGTAAGGTGAGTAACGTAAGGCATTCAAATATTACATTTTCCCCTTTTCTTATCTTATATTTAATCAAATTGTACAAGTACGGTAGTCATTTATACCATGTCGTATTCTCGTTAATTATGGCCACCGAAGGTATGTATACATGGTTTATGGTTTAGTATTAAACAAGTGTAGGTACACAATTAAAGTCATCATTTACGAGATTTCAAAATTATGTCGATATCTGTAGTGGTGATAATGTGGTCAAGCTAAAAATTCGTTTTCAAAAGGCTGAAAATATCTTGTCTGATTCTTATTATTAATATGAATCAATTCAGGGAGATATTGAAAGTTTGTATATGGAAACTGATTATTCAATAAAGCGGGAAGAGTAAAGTTTGAAACAAAATATTTCAAAGCAATCATTGCAAACGCACAGATTAAAATCGAGAGCAGATCACAATTACCCACGGCTACAAATAACTCAGAAATGCATAATAATCAATTAAATTCTTTAATTAAATTACCTACAATGAATTTACCCGAATTTGATGGGAAATATGAACTTTTACGGCACATTTAATGCCCGTGTAAATAACAACAACCTTATTACATTTAGGGGTTGTGATTTCATCACCAATTAAATTTACTACCCAGTTAACTTTCTTGGAATTGGAAACCATTGTTGACTTGTCCATAATGCGTATGTCTAAAGTCTAATAAGTGTACTCTCCTCGCGAGTAACACAAGGTAGCAATTACGCATAACATTTTTATGTTTTAAGTGGTGCAAAAGGATATAAAGTACCTGAGGTTACCCAAGTACGTACTCACCAATAACAAAAACCACGGTATTTAGGGTGGGAAGTCCACCTGGTGACCCACAATAACTCAGTTCTGTAGTATCGTAAAAACGTCCATGTTTACAGAAGAAGGATTCTTAAGACGACAGTTCGAGAAATTCGTTTGTTACGTCGGAAATACCGTATCGAAATTATCATAATTATAATGATTTATTTAGACGTAGAATACTATGAACATGGACGTTTGTGGTATTTCAGAATTAATTCTTTTATACAACCTTCGTCTGTGTGTTTCTTGGCGTCACTAGAGTCCCTCTAGAGAGCGAGATTTCCGTCGTTGTTGAGTACGTACTTGGGCAACTTGCACCCTCTTGTACGATCACCTCATCGTACTCCCACAGGTTTCTCACCTCTTCATTGGAATGGTCCGCCATCGAAGCTGCGTGGCTCACCGCGGACTGGTGAAGAAATTCCTTGACGGACTGGACTTGTAGGTCTCAGTGTTGCGCCTGTTGCGTCTACAATCCTCAGCACCTTGTTTTGAACAATCTGAGGTCTGGGCAATGTCTGAGCTTACTGCATGCGCCCACACATAGCTCATGATCGACCGGATGACAGTCTTGTAGAGGAGGAGCTTGTTGTCAGTGCTAACCACGTTGTTTCTGGCAAACAACGGGAAGAGTTTGGCGACGGCTCCGAGCGGTTCTGTGGAGTATGTGGGCTTTCCATGTGAGCTTGGAGTCCAAGATGATCCCTAGATACCTGACTTCGCCCTCCCACGGTATTTGGCGGTCGAACATTACAAGGTTGTCTACCGGTCGTTGTCTTCTACGCGTGAAGTATACAATCACGCTTTTGGCGATATTGACTGCGATCCTCCAATCTGAGCACCATTTTTCCATTGCCTCGAGAGAGAGCTGCAGTTGCCGTGTTATTACCTTCTCGCTACAACCGCTGACCAGTAGGTCTGTCTCATCCGCTTAGAGGGCATAGGTCGCTCGTTGGTTTTTTGGCATGCTGTACAGGAGCGGCGAACCGACAGAGCCCTGGGGAACTTCTGCCTTCCGTCTTTTCGGGTGCGATCGGATCGAATGGAGATTCACTATGAATGTACGGTTTCGTAGGAAGGACTTGAGGAGTTGGGTTAGGGCGAGTGGTATACCGTGTCTCAGGAGCTTCAGTAGAAGCCCTGGTACCATACCCTGTCGAATGCCTTTTCGATGTCCAAGAACACCGTTCCTGTCGAACGACGATGGACAATGCTTCCGGCGATCTTTTCCACAACTCGTAAAGCCTGCTGGGTGGTGGAATGGCGCTCGGAATCCGAATTGCTCAGGTGGGAGAATTGCGTTAGCATGTACGTGTTCCATTCCAGCGGGAAGTGTCGCATTCTGAGTGAGGCCTTGAATATGGCTATCAGTGTGGCAATGCCTTTGGGCGGCAGCAGCTGGATGGCGCGCTTGTCAGATTATGTAAACAGATATTCTTGTAACTTGTAACACTACGGAGGACACTAACTGAACAACGTAATTAATTTATCTAGTCTAGTACATATTTCATGAACAATTAATGTAATGTAATTTTAAAATATTGTGTACATCTCAACTCATTTCGTTAATAAAACAAACATATTTACACACATAACACTTCCTCCATTGTTTTAGATGGTGAACTAACATTCATAATACAGGCTGCATGCTGCATTGCCTCGCTGTATAGCAATACTTATCCTTTGTAACAAGAACGACTTTGACCTTCTCTTGTAAGCTGTAGGGCTATAGCAGCAATTAATTTATGTCCCAATTCATTCAAAGAGGACTATGAGATTCAATTGAAATTGGCTGGAAGATGTAGTCATTCGACATTTCTTGGTATATTCTCGGCATACCACCAAAGTTATTCCATCGGGACGCTTACCATAATCTCTGCACATACTAGTCATTTTAAATTTTAAATGTTTGGTCATTTTTTTCGACTTATTGTTTAAAAAGCGTAATAGTACAGTTAAATAAGTCAATATTTCCTCTATGCTGTCCGTTGGTGGAGGGGTATACTTTTGGGATATAATGATGGTACAAAAAACCCATCCCCGTATCGTGTTCGCTACGAAAATTACAGTGCAAAAGCTACTTAGGTTTTTCTTCAATAACTCAAAAAATATCACTTTTAGGGGAAAAGTGAAGACGGGAAAGTTGTTGTAGAATATGTAATTTTACGTACCAAAATTTTGTATGAGCAGAGCCCGAGCTATACTTTTTTTTTAAACAAGAAATGAGAAAGTCTCGAGCGCGTCATGCATTCTTTGTCGATAACTCGAAAACGTCGCCTAGAATCGGAAAATGATTGAAACCAAAGTTATAGACAATTTAATTGCGAACAATTTCCTTTTTTAATTTTTTTTGTACGATCAATATTGACAGAGATATGAATTTTTTAAACATTTATTACGTTGCGGCAAATGTAAGTAGAAAGAGTTATCGTTATAAATAGAGTTAAATTAAGTAATAATTGAGTAATTGTTAATAATAATTGAATTATGAGTAATATGTACATAACATAATATTATATGATTACTTACAATGAATATAATATTTTGTAATTAAAAGTAGACTGACTATTGGCCGGTTTCACAAAGCTTCATTAAATCGTCTGTTAACTAACATTGATTAAATTTTAACATTGATTAAATATGTGTCAGCGCGTCTGCAACTCATCATGCTGCCCGACGGCGAGACCTAAAAATATGGTCCCGTACATAACGATACCTAAATATATGCAGAATCACTGGAAATAATTGAAAAAATTCTCGACAATTATTGTTAAGTATAGGTACATTATTTTTAACACAATCATTGTTTAAAACGAAAGCACACATACAGTGCGTGATCGGCACTGGGAGAAAAAATTACTCTCACAGGCCGATCACGCACCATGTGCGTGATGTAGGATTTTTTGGTTTTTGGGTTACAGATGAAGAGATGATAGTAAAAATAATATTTAAGTGCAAAATAATATATTACTAAAAAAGGCAAATTCAGTAGTATACATAAACGAACAATGATACTTTATAGTAAGAAAAATACAAATATGTATAGGTATTTTATATAGTAACTAACACTTCCCAAAATATTACATAAAGGATGATTAATTATGCCAAATTTTAAAACAAGGTTCCAAACATAGTCCTGGTTGTCCAGTGCAGATTTTGCAACAATATCTCGCCATTTTGCGTTTATTTTGTCGTCTGCAAACTCTGCAGTCTTTACGTTTAACCGTTCCTTCTGATTTTGGTAGTTCAGATGGCAAGTGAGCAGTTTCGGTTATTTTAACTGTTTTCGAAGTTGTAATAGGTTTTAGGCCTAAAAGATCTTCTATTATAAGTAAGCGGAAATCATAAAAACTTAACTTCCTTCCGGAATACTTATTATGAAGGAACCATGCATTCAACAAAAGCATCTGCAGCGTGTATATGCCGGTTGTTATATGCCATCGCACTGTTTTACGGTCGCAGGCATTATATGCAAGCATTTGATCTTTGCGATCAACACCAGACATATTTTTATTATATGCTATGATTGCCTCTGGCTTTAATTTAGTTTGACCCCGTTTATTTTGTGTTTCTTTGATAGTTGCATTGTATTCAGTGCTAACAAAAGTCACATCTCGTTTATCATGCCATTTTGCCATAGTTATGCCATTCGATTCGTCACATTTCTCAATAACTTCACCCTTTCGTAGCTTTTTCTTCACAACATCGACACAATTATTTTTACGGTTTGCTCTGATTGTTCCGGTACAGTAGGTTTTCCGTTTTAATAATGTTGCCGCCAATGAATGACTATTATAGAAGTTGTCCATAAATAGCGCATGACCCTTGTCCAATCTTTCCTGCATTAGACGAAGAACAACTGCGGAAGCATGACCAAAACCACTTGTCTTGTCACGTGCACCTGTATGCAGCATTATTTTTAACGTAAGTTCGTTTGGTTCTGCTAAAACGTACAATTTAATGCCATATTTTTGTCTTTTCCCTGGCAAATACTGTCGAAAACTCAACCTTCCTCTCCAAGAGATCATGGATTCATCCAAAGACAACTCTCTGCAAGGAGAGTAAACCTAAAATATTTTTTAATTTAAAATTATTACCATTTTTTATAATAACTAATCTCACCTCTAGCATTTTCTCATTAAAGTAATTTATAATCGGCCGAATTTTATATAATCTATCATTTGGAGTTTCATCACCTTCAGCAGGATTCCTGGCGAAGTGTAGACATCTTAATATGAGCAAAAAACGATTTCGACCCATAAAATCAGAAAAACAGCTCAAATTAAACAGCCGATGCGTTCTCCAATAATCTTGCAGCCTGTTAATTTTAATTGTGCCCGTATGTAGAAAGATACCAAGAAAAACACGTAACTCCTCTTTAGTGATCGGTTTCCATTCGGTTATACGTGCTCTCACATAACCACTATTCAAAAACACCTCTTCGGCGTAAATATTGGTCTGTTCGACAATTAAATTGTAAAAACTATCGTCTACAAGCAGGTTAAAATAATCGACTGGCGTATCTCCTGTAGGTTGCACATTTAAACCTGTTTTTTCTGAAAATACCAGCTGCTGTCGATTTGCTAAAGGAGGATCACTCCAAATAGTAGTAGTATCATCCTCCTCATTTTCACTATTTTCACTACTATTTACACTGTACAATTCATCGTCAGTACTAAAATTTTCAGAATCATCATCCGAACGATATAAAAAAGCTGTCACTTCTTCTTCTGTCGATTTATTGGAATCTTTCACCTTTACTATACGACGCTTTTTTATGCCAGAAGGGCCTGGTGTCGGATCAGGATTCATTTCGGCCTAAATATCAAAAACTCGAATCCGCGCGCAAATATTAAGGCTTTACGGTCTTCTCAGTAGGCCGACACGAGAACAACTATTTGTGAGCCACGCCGCAGCGAATATCCTGCCTTAAACAGACACGTACACATCACGCAACATGTGCGTGATCGGTCTCCCGACAAATGTTAGTATCACGCAAACTCTGCGTGATCGGCACTAATCGTGTTTTAAACATTGAAGAAAACTCTAAATTTCACGCTGCTGAAAATTGAAATAGCAAGGCACTTTCGATAATTCACATCACAATACTATGTACTTATTAAAAATCGAATTTCAAATTTTATTACCTTTAATTTTGATCTGATACATTTTCTTCGTAAAATCAATAAATAAAAAGATATCAGCAAAAGAATGACTTATCTTCCATTTCTTTAAAAAACGCCACTTTTCGAAGGTGTTTTTTAATACTTATAATGAAACTTTTTTTTACAAAATACTCGAAAATGTGAGTTTTTTAGCATTATCGCACTTAACATATTTCCAAAATAAGTTTGCATATCAAAATGTTCGAAATTTTTGAGTTATCGGAGAAAAATGTATGACGTGCTCGACTTTTTCATTTTTCAAAAAATGACACTTGCTTAAAAAAATTTAGCTCTATAATAGCTATAAAAATTTGTAAGGATTCTTTTTGCGTAAAATTACAACTTTCCGCGTTTTCACTTTTTCCCGTTTTTTGTCGAGTTATTGAAAAAAAATCATTTTTGTAGTGTAATTTTCGTAGTGGTAATGCGGTTTTTGTACCTTCAATCTTCATTATAACCCAAAAATACACCCCTCTAGCAACGGACAGCCTATATGGAATGTGTTCCTTTCTGAAATTAATTTGGACGGGGTCATAATCATAATGGTATGTCTTTTATAAGACCGACATTATTCCAACCCATTACGTATGGAGAACGTCAAAAATCAGACAATCATAATAGCACTCGCCGGTCTGTAAACTTATGGGATCCTTTTTTTTAATGTGAATTTTGTGGTTCTGAAAAGAACCGTTTTGTTATATATCGATGAGTCGACGACGTAGGAGAAAAGAAGAGTCAAACTTACTTGGAGCTGGTGTATTTCGTTACCGCTTTGGTGCCTTCGCTAACGGCGTGCTTGGCCAACTCACCTGGTAACAAAAGCCTTACGGCGGTTTGAATTTCGCGGCTCGTTATCGTAGACCTTTTGTTGTAGTGGGCGAGGCGAGACGCTTCGGCGGCTATACGTTCGAAGATGTCGTTGACGAAGCTATTCATGATGCTCATCGCCTTACTGCTGACTCCTGTATCGGGATGGACCTGCTTCAGAACCTTGTAGATGTAGATGGCGTAGCTCTCCTTCCTCCTTCGTTTCTTTTTCTTGTCGGATTTCGCAATATTTTTCTGCGCTTTGCCGGCCTTCTTCGCTGCCTTTCCGCTCGTCTTGGGTGGCATGTCGTTTATTTAGTCGAAATTTAAAAAAATCAGATAAACACGAGGTGAGTTTAAGTAACGCACTAGTATTAGACGAGATCGCCTAACGGTTTGTTGAAAATCCGGTGATCCTGGACTTTTTACAATACTTCAGGACTGAGTCCTTTTATATTTTTATCTGTAGGCATTCTTGGCGTCTCCAGCGCGTTAGTACACTAGAGACCGAGGTTTACGTTGTTTGTGAGTACGTACTTGGGCAGCTTGTGCCCTCGCACTAATACCTCGTCGTACTCCCAGAGGCTTCTCACCTCTACGTTTGGGTGGTCCGCCAAGGCGACGGCAAAGTTCACCGCGGACTGGTGTAGAAATTCTTGAACGCTTGGAACCTGCAGGTCCCTGTGGATTTGTCTATTGCGGACAAACCATGGCGCGTCCACTATCATCCTCAAAATCTTATTTTGGACGATTTGCAATCTGCCGATGTGGGTTTTCGCAGCGTGTGCCCATACTGGAGATGCGTAGGTCAAGCTTGACCTGATGACTGTCTTGTAAATGAGGAGCTTATTGTCCGTGCTGAGTGCGCTGTTCCTGGCAAGTAGCGGGTATAGTTTGGCAATGGCTCCTGACGCCTGGGCGGTTCTGTGTAGAATGTGGGATTTCCAGGTAAGTTTCTGGTCCATTGTTACACCAAGATACCTGGCCTCCCTCTCCCACGGTATTTGTCGGTTGAACATTGTGAGACTGACGGTCGGCCGTTGTCTTCTTCGCGTGAAGAAGACGGCCACGCTTTTGGTGGGATTTACGGTAATCCTCCAATCCGCGCACCATTCTTGCAGCAGGTCTAGAGAGTGTTGTAGTTGGTTTGTTATCACCGCCACGCTACGGCCGCTGACTAGCACGGCGGTATCGTCGGCGTAGAGGGCGTATGTCGCTCGTTGATTTTTCGGAATGTCGGCCGTGTAGATGTTGTATAGGAGCGGCGATAGCACTGAGCCCTGGGGGACGCCTGCTTCCACTCTCTTCGGAGCCGACCGGGAAGACCGGAGTTTCGTTGTAAACGTACGGTTGCGGAGGAAGGACTCGATGAGCTGAGTCAATGCTAGCGGGAGTCCGAAACGGATGAGCTTCAACAGAAGCCCTTGGTGCCACACCCTATCGAATGCTTTCTCCACGTCCAGAAACACCGCTCCTGTCGAGCGTCGGTGGGCGATGCTGTGAGCGATCCTCTCCACGACTCGCAGAGCTTGCTGGGTGGTTGAGTGTTGGGCACGGAAGCCGAACTGTTCCGTTGGCAAGATGGCTTTGTCCCGAACCTGCTCCTCAAGACGGGCCAGCACTACTCGTTCCAGCAATTTGCCCATGGTCGATAGTAAGCTGATCGGGCGGTAATTCTGGGGCATGTTCGCCTCTTTGCCTGGTTTGAGCAGGACGATTACTTCCGCCCTCTTCCATTCGCTAGGGAAGTGGCGTAGTCTTAGGGCAGCATTGCAGATGGCGGTAAGCGTGGCGATGCCTTTAGGTGGTAATAGTTGGATGGCTCGGTTGTTGATGCCATCTTTACCAGGTGCTTTCTTTTGGTTGAGGTTCTTTACGAGGACCCCGATCTCGGCTGGTGTGGTGTGCCTGATGTGTTCTCCGGGAACGGCGCGCAAGGTGCGGCGTACTTCCCTGTGAACTGCGCCTATCCTCTCTACGTCTATGTTGTCATAGGACGGTTTGAACTGCAGTTCCAGAGTTTCTGCGAAGACTTCTGCTTTATCTTGTTCCGTGTACACCACACCGTTGGGGCCGTGGATCGGAGGCATCGTTGGCGCGCCTCTCCTTTTTAACGCTTTAACCATCCTCCACAGGCTCAGGTCTTGCGTTTCGAGGGATTGTAATTTGGCCGCCCATAGTCTGTTCCGGTGCTCGTATATGGCCGTCTTCACCTCTTGTTGAAGCTGGTTCAGTCGCCTGCGATCAACGGGGAGGCGGGATCGTTGCCACGTGCGTCGTTGCCTGTTTTTGTCTCGGATCAGATGGCGGATCTGTAGAGGGAGCTTTTGTGGGTCCAAGCTATCTCTTGTGATGGTTTTCGAGGATCGTTCGACTGCGCACTGGATGGCTTTAGTGAGTGCCGCCACTGATGCGTCGAGTTCCTCCACGTTCCGTATGATCGGCACCGACGTCAGCAGGTCGGGAATTATCCTCTGGAAGCCCGGCCAGATCACCACCCTGTAGTCGTCCTCCGTCGGAGCTGCGGGTGCTCCCAGTTGAAGCAGGACCGGGTTGTGATCCGAGCTTAGATCTGTGACGGTATGGATCTCGTGGTTGAGCCTGACGTTCTGCATAACCACTATGTCCAAAACGTCAGGTCTTCCACCGTCTGATGGATAGAAGGTCGGCTCCAGAGGGCCGTCGGCCGTTACATTATGTCTCGCGTTGACGTATTGGAACAGAGCTCTTCCGTTTGGATTTGCTATTCTGCTGTTCCAAGCCTGGTGCTTGCAATTTAGGTCACCCCCCATAACCGTCGGTGTTGCGCTCGCAAAGATTTCGTCCAAATCACCCCCAAGCAGCGGTGCTTGCGGGCGTTTGTATGCTGCGCACAGGATGATTTCACCGGCCGACGACGTGTGTACGCTGACCATTGTTGCCTCCAGGTGCAACATGACGGGCGTGGGTACAACGTTGTGGTCGAGGGAGCGCTTGATATAAATCGCAGTACCACCCCCACGGCCGTTTTGTCTGTCGTTGCGATACAGCACATAGTTGGGTATTGGCGGGTTATTGCTGGCTCGGAGATGTGTTTCTGAGACCAAAATGGCGTCGAGATTGTTGCTGAAGGCGAAGTCTTGGAGTTCGTTTCGTTTTGCCAGCAGTCCGTTGGCGTTCCATATGGCAATCGACAGAGAAGCGGGTTGGTAGGGGCGTCTATCCATGTGGGGAGTCAGTAGAGGCTCGTTCAGCTTTAATCGCCCTAAGAATTCGCATCACTAGTGCGAAGTCTGCGTCCTCTTGAGCGGGAGTACTACCCTTTGGGGTGGTTTCTTGAGTGGGGGACGGCGTTGCTCCGACGGAAACGACCGCTTGCGCGTAAGACACATTTTGGGTGACGAGGCGGGAGGGAGTTGTGCTACTGGGGGCATCCCTCGGGTTTGTCGCTTTTTGGTTTTTTGGGTGCTTGGTACACCCCTGATAGTTTGCGGGGTGAGGACCCCCACAATTGCAACAAGTGGCTGGGCCATCCTCGCGCCTTTTCTCGCATTCGGCCGTGAAGTGCTGCTTAGAGCATTTGACGCAACGTGGCAGCGCTCTGCATCCACGTTGTGAGTGCCCGAAACGCTGGCAGCGGTGGCATTGCGTCGTTGCAGTCCTGGCATAAGGGCTTTCCACAGATACCCTCAACGGACCGATGTTCGTGATATCGAATATTGTTTTGGCGTTTTCCGACCGTCTCAGCTGAATCATGATGAGAGGCATGGGAGCCTTCGTGCGAGCAGATCTCATTCTGTCAACGGATTGTATTTCAAAACCGCGTGACAAAAGCTCTTCATGCACCTCAGATTCAGCGCCTTCTGAAACTGGGACGCCACGCAGAACGGCTTTAAGGGGCTTGTCGGATTGCAGGGAGAATGTGTGGAATTCCCTGTTTTGTTGTTCTAGCGCGGCTGTTGCTTTACGATAGTCTTCCACGGAAGCCGTCTTGATGGCGATGCCGTTTCTTGTGGCCTTCGCGGACTCGATTTTAGAGTGAACCCCCTTTAAAATGTTGAGGGCCACTCTATAGTCGGTTTGATGGTGCAATATTATTGGTGGAATTTTATCCTTCTTTTCGGTGGTGTCCACCGCTGTCGGAGCGCAAGCCTCGTCTTTGCGATGCCTCTTGCGGGAGACGGTGGCGGGGCTTTCAGCGCTGGTGTCCATGGCGCTGTCTGGAGTAGCGTCGTGGTCAGCTGTATCTGCGGTGATGGTTAGCGTCTTTGGGCGCTTGGTGGGAGGGGGTAGGTTTTTTGAGGCCGGCCTTGGGGTAGGAGACGGTCTATTTTGTTCTGTCTGTGGCTTTGAGCATGTCGCCCGTTTGGCAGCGGCTGTTGTGGTTGGGGGAGCGACCCCCGACGGTTCTCTGCTTGTGGAAGCGTTCCCAGTCGCCACCTCGGTGGAAGTGGCGAGAGGGCGGACGACCTTGGTGTGGCTTAAGAACTTCCGGAGGTCTTCCTTCAAAGACAGGATCTCACGGGTGAGATCAGAGATCTGCGCGGATTGCTTAACCAACTGGGCCCGGAGCTGTCGGTTTTCTTCCTGCAGAAACAGGTTTTCTTGTGACATATTGATTTGGGTTTCTCCACATGTTGCGGGCGGCGAAGTAGGGAGTTCTGTTAGGGATGCCCTTAGGGTGGACATTATGGAGCGGACCGCGGGAAAGTCCGCACTCTCCGCACTCTCTCCCATAATGGAGCCAGCATAAAGCGTCTCCCGGGATGATGGTGATGACTATCACCGAACACGTACAAGGTAGAACGGTAGAAGTTTCAATTTCAAGTTAAAATTAGCGTTGCTTCGATGTTCGTGAATCTCTGACTGTAAGTAGTTTAGAATGAATGAATGTTGTTGAAAATCCGGTGATCCTGGACTTTTTACAATACTTCAGGACTGAGTCCTTTTATATTTTTATCTGTAGGCATTCTTGGCGTCTCCAGCGCGTTAGTACACTAGAGACCGAGGTTTACGTTGTTTGTGAGTACGTACTTGGGCAGCTTGTGCCCTCGCACTAATACCTCGTCGTACTCCCAGAGGCTTCTCACCTCTACGTTTGGGTGGTCCGCCAAGGCGACGGCAAAGTTCACCGCGGACTGGTGTAGAAATTCTTGAACGCTTGGAACCTGCAGGTCCCTGTGGATTTGTCTATTGCGGACAAACCATGGCGCGTCCACTATCATCCTCAAAATCTTATTTTGGACGATTTGCAATCTGCCGATGTGGGTTTTCGCAGCGTGTGCCCATACTGGAGATGCGTAGGTCAAGCTTGACCTGATGACTGTCTTGTAAATGAGGAGCTTATTGTCCGTGCTGAGTGCGCTGTTCCTGGCAAGTAGCGGGTATAGTTTGGCAATGGCTCCTGACGCCTGGGCGGTTCTGTGTAGAATGTGGGATTTCCAGGTAAGTTTCTGGTCCATTGTTACACCAAGATACCTGGCCTCCCTCTCCCACGGTATTTGTCGGTTGAACATTGTGAGACTGACGGTCGGCCGTTGTCTTCTTCGCGTGAAGAAGACGGCCACGCTTTTGGTGGGATTTACGGTAATCCTCCAATCCGCGCACCATTCTTGCAGCAGGTCTAGAGAGTGTTGTAGTTGGTTTGTTATCACCGCCACGCTACGGCCGCTGACTAGCACGGCGGTATCGTCGGCGTAGAGGGCGTATGTCGCTCGTTGATTTTTCGGAATGTCGGCCGTGTAGATGTTGTATAGGAGCGGCGATAGCACTGAGCCCTGGGGGACGCCTGCTTCCACTCTCTTCGGAGCCGACCGGGAAGACCGGAGTTTCGTTGTAAACGTACGGTTGCGGAGGAAGGACTCGATGAGCTGAGTCAATGCTAGCGGGAGTCCGAAACGGATGAGCTTCAACAGAAGCCCTTGGTGCCACACCCTATCGAATGCTTTCTCCACGTCCAGAAACACCGCTCCTGTCGAGCGTCGGTGGGCGATGCTGTGAGCGATCCTCTCCACGACTCGCAGAGCTTGCTGGGTGGTTGAGTGTTGGGCACGGAAGCCGAACTGTTCCGTTGGCAAGATGGCTTTGTCCCGAACCTGCTCCTCAAGACGGGCCAGCACTACTCGTTCCAGCAATTTGCCCATGGTCGATAGTAAGCTGATCGGGCGGTAATTCTGGGGCATGTTCGCCTCTTTGCCTGGTTTGAGCAGGACGATTACTTCCGCCCTCTTCCATTCGCTAGGGAAGTGGCGTAGTCTTAGGGCAGCATTGCAGATGGCGGTAAGCGTGGCGATGCCTTTAGGTGGTAATAGTTGGATGGCTCGGTTGTTGATGCCATCTTTACCAGGTGCTTTCTTTTGGTTGAGGTTCTTTACGAGGACCCCGATCTCGGCTGGTGTGGTGTGCCTGATGTGTTCTCCGGGAACGGCGCGCAAGGTGCGGCGTACTTCCCTGTGAACTGCGCCTATCCTCTCTACGTCTATGTTGTCATAGGACGGTTTGAACTGCAGTTCCAGAGTTTCTGCGAAGACTTCTGCTTTATCTTGTTCCGTGTACACCACACCGTTGGGGCCGTGGATCGGAGGCATCGTTGGCGCGCCTCTCCTTTTTAACGCTTTAACCATCCTCCACAGGCTCAGGTCTTGCGTTTCGAGGGATTGTAATTTGGCCGCCCATAGTCTGTTCCGGTGCTCGTATATGGCCGTCTTCACCTCTTGTTGAAGCTGGTTCAGTCGCCTGCGATCAACGGGGAGGCGGGATCGTTGCCACGTGCGTCGTTGCCTGTTTTTGTCTCGGATCAGATGGCGGATCTGTAGAGGGAGCTTTTGTGGGTCCAAGCTATCTCTTGTGATGGTTTTCGAGGATCGTTCGACTGCGCACTGGATGGCTTTAGTGAGTGCCGCCACTGATGCGTCGAGTTCCTCCACGTTCCGTATGATCGGCACCGACGTCAGCAGGTCGGGAATTATCCTCTGGAAGCCCGGCCAGATCACCACCCTGTAGTCGTCCTCCGTCGGAGCTGCGGGTGCTCCCAGTTGAAGCAGGACCGGGTTGTGATCCGAGCTTAGATCTGTGACGGTATGGATCTCGTGGTTGAGCCTGACGTTCTGCATAACCACTATGTCCAAAACGTCAGGTCTTCCACCGTCTGATGGATAGAAGGTCGGCTCCAGAGGGCCGTCGGCCGTTACATTATGTCTCGCGTTGACGTATTGGAACAGAGCTCTTCCGTTTGGATTTGCTATTCTGCTGTTCCAAGCCTGGTGCTTGCAATTTAGGTCACCCCCCATAACCGTCGGTGTTGCGCTCGCAAAGATTTCGTCCAAATCACCCCCAAGCAGCGGTGCTTGCGGGCGTTTGTATGCTGCGCACAGGATGATTTCACCGGCCGACGACGTGTGTACGCTGACCATTGTTGCCTCCAGGTGCAACATGACGGGCGTGGGTACAACGTTGTGGTCGAGGGAGCGCTTGATATAAATCGCAGTACCACCCCCACGGCCGTTTTGTCTGTCGTTGCGATACAGCACATAGTTGGGTATTGGCGGGTTATTGCTGGCTCGGAGATGTGTTTCTGAGACCAAAATGGCGTCGAGATTGTTGCTGAAGGCGAAGTCTTGGAGTTCGTTTCGTTTTGCCAGCAGTCCGTTGGCGTTCCATATGGCAATCGACAGAGAAGCGGGTTGGTAGGGGCGTCTATCCATGTGGGGAGTCAGTAGAGGCTCGTTCAGCTTTAATCGCCCTAAGAATTCGCATCACTAGTGCGAAGTCTGCGTCCTCTTGAGCGGGAGTACTACCCTTTGGGGTGGTTTCTTGAGTGGGGGACGGCGTTGCTCCGACGGAAACGACCGCTTGCGCGTAAGACACATTTTGGGTGACGAGGCGGGAGGGAGTTGTGCTACTGGGGGCATCCCTCGGGTTTGTCGCTTTTTGGTTTTTTGGGTGCTTGGTACACCCCTGATAGTTTGCGGGGTGAGGACCCCCACAATTGCAACAAGTGGCTGGGCCATCCTCGCGCCTTTTCTCGCATTCGGCCGTGAAGTGCTGCTTAGAGCATTTGACGCAACGTGGCAGCGCTCTGCATCCACGTTGTGAGTGCCCGAAACGCTGGCAGCGGTGGCATTGCGTCGTTGCAGTCCTGGCATAAGGGCTTTCCACAGATACCCTCAACGGACCGATGTTCGTGATATCGAATATTGTTTTGGCGTTTTCCGACCGTCTCAGCTGAATCATGATGAGAGGCATGGGAGCCTTCGTGCGAGCAGATCTCATTCTGTCAACGGATTGTATTTCAAAACCGCGTGACAAAAGCTCTTCATGCACCTCAGATTCAGCGCCTTCTGAAACTGGGACGCCACGCAGAACGGCTTTAAGGGGCTTGTCGGATTGCAGGGAGAATGTGTGGAATTCCCTGTTTTGTTGTTCTAGCGCGGCTGTTGCTTTACGATAGTCTTCCACGGAAGCCGTCTTGATGGCGATGCCGTTTCTTGTGGCCTTCGCGGACTCGATTTTAGAGTGAACCCCCTTTAAAATGTTGAGGGCCACTCTATAGTCGGTTTGATGGTGCAATATTATTGGTGGAATTTTATCCTTCTTTTCGGTGGTGTCCACCGCTGTCGGAGCGCAAGCCTCGTCTTTGCGATGCCTCTTGCGGGAGACGGTGGCGGGGCTTTCAGCGCTGGTGTCCATGGCGCTGTCTGGAGTAGCGTCGTGGTCAGCTGTATCTGCGGTGATGGTTAGCGTCTTTGGGCGCTTGGTGGGAGGGGGTAGGTTTTTTGAGGCCGGCCTTGGGGTAGGAGACGGTCTATTTTGTTCTGTCTGTGGCTTTGAGCATGTCGCCCGTTTGGCAGCGGCTGTTGTGGTTGGGGGAGCGACCCCCGACGGTTCTCTGCTTGTGGAAGCGTTCCCAGTCGCCACCTCGGTGGAAGTGGCGAGAGGGCGGACGACCTTGGTGTGGCTTAAGAACTTCCGGAGGTCTTCCTTCAAAGACAGGATCTCACGGGTGAGATCAGAGATCTGCGCGGATTGCTTAACCAACTGGGCCCGGAGCTGTCGGTTTTCTTCCTGCAGAAACAGGTTTTCTTGTGACATATTGATTTGGGTTTCTCCACATGTTGCGGGCGGCGAAGTAGGGAGTTCTGTTAGGGATGCCCTTAGGGTGGACATTATGGAGCGGACCGCGGGAAAGTCCGCACTCTCCGCACTCTCTCCCATAATGGAGCCAGCATAAAGCGTCTCCCGGGATGATGGTGATGACTATCACCGAACACGTACAAGGTAGAACGGTAGAAGTTTCAATTTCAAGTTAAAATTAGCGTTGCTTCGATGTTCGTGAATCTCTGACTGTAAGTAGTTTAGAATGAATGAATGTTGTTGTTGAAAATATCGACTGCTCGCGTACTTATGGGGTCCCGCACGTTATCGTTACACACGCCTCCAACGAAGCCGCCGCGACCCATTGGACGATGCGTTACTCTCATGCCCTTGTTATAAGCGCTCGCGCACCGTGTTTTGTCAGTCAGTACAAGTTCGTCATCAACGCTTCATATTCGTTCATCGTTGAATACATTAATAAACTTCGTTTTCATTTTATAAATTACATTTACGACATGTCCGGACGCGGTAAAGGCGGTAAAGTAAAGGGTAAAGCAAAATCGAGGTCGAGCAGAGCGGGACTTCAGTTTCCCGTAGGTAGAATCCACAGGCTTTTAAGAAAAGGCAATTATGCCGAACGCGTTGGTGCAGGTGCTCCGGTCTACCTGGCGGCAGTGATGGAGTATCTCGCCGCCGAAGTGCTCGAGTTGGCGGGTAACGCGGCCAGAGATAACAAAAAAACTCGTATTATACCTCGTCACCTGCAGCTCGCCATTAGGAACGACGAAGAGTTGAACAAATTACTCTCCGGAGTTACCATCGCGCAAGGAGGTGTCCTTCCGAACATTCAGGCGGTGTTATTGCCCAAGAAGACCGAAAAGAAAGCTTAAACTCTACTAGCGAAATGGCGCTCCCTCAATGAAGAAGAAAACATCAAATCGGCCCTTCTCAGGGCCACAAACTTATCTATATAACTTCAAAAAAAAAGATCCGCATACGAGACGACTCCCAAACACTTCATCGCCATCGCCAATAATTCGTTTACGTCACAAGCAGCTTAATATACGGTAGGCAGTGTTGAGATGGATGTCATTAATCTTGTAAGTTAACAGTTTTTTTTACCCTCCACGATAAAATAGATAATATTAATATTATTTAATTCTGGAAATCTGACAGTCGTGTGGAAGGAATAATTTTTCCACGTCTACCGTTACCATTATTAATACATATTTCATCCCCTTCATGTTTTTAATCAGATATAATTTCATACCAATATCATTCTTCAGAACTTCACCCATTAAAAATCTACTTTTGCCAACCATCCTTTGTCTCTTCGTACAGTACATCTACATTGGTTTCTTTAGTTATTAAAACTGAATATTTGCAAAGCGGCAACAGCGCTTACCTACTGAACATTCTATCCTTTTCTATACGTTCACGCTTCCGCAGCAATATCGGTTTTCATTTAGAAATAACTGTCGAATAGAAAAGGATAGAATGTTCAGTAGGTCGCGTTGTTGCCGCTGTGGAATATTCGGTCGTAGAGCGACAGTTTTGTAAAGACTAAGGGCCGATTGTACATTCACGGTTTAAGGGCAGCTCAAGACGTGAATCGAGTTCAGGAGATTTCAGTTGTACAATTTTACTGAGCTAAGTTTAAGTTTGGCTTATATTACTTAAGCGGCCGAATTTGGCGGTTTAAACCAAGTTCAATTAATATTCTAACCTAAATTTGTTATTTGTGGCAGCAACTTGATGATTATTTAAAATGGAATTACTTACTGATCACGAAGACTTTACCACACTTAAACCGGAGTTCAAATTTGTACTCGGTTCAGGAAAGCTTTGGCTTAAACCGCAAATGTACAATCGGCCCTTAGGCTATGTAAGTAACTGTCACTTAGGATTAAGAGAACAGCAGGGGCGCCAAAAGGGTTTGACCTGCAGAGGCAGTGGGTGACTAGCCATTGTACGAGATAGTCGACTCCGACTGCCATACTTTTATGTAAAATAAATAAAATCGAAAGAAGAATTAATCGTTTTATTCTAACACTTTTATACTGAAAATTTTTCGATATAACTTACCCTTATTTAAATAATAGTGAATGAAGCAAAATATACAGCAATTCCCACTGTTTTTTGTAAAGTTTTCACGTTTCCCGCCTGTTTTTTTTCCTGCAAATTTGGATTTAGTACCTAGGGGTACCACCTAAATGTAAATATTTTATGTTTATAAAAATCTACGATTTTGCATATTTAACAAAAACAAACAACGAATAGGTAGGTGTCTGTCAGCCAGTGAACTGTATAATATTATAGAGTTCACTGCTGTCAGCTTATGAGAATGAAAAATATGATCATTGCAGTGGCGTACCTAGGGGGGTGCGGTGGGTGCGGTCCGCACCGGGCGGCAAGTACCTAAGGGCGGCTTCACACACACCGATATTATCGTTGTCGATGTCGGGGTCGGTATCGTGCTGCATCAATAATGTATTGTTTTAAATGGTACTGCTTCACACAGGCAACGATCCGGTAAAAATGTCGGTTGTCATATCCGATATTATGTGTAAGTTGGATGGTTCTGCGGATATCGGTCAGTAAATTATCGTTCGGTTTTAGTACGCAATGCAAACCAAATACACTTGGATTCACACAGACCAGTCCCAACACATCGGTATCGTTGTGCAGTGTGCTGGCTTTTGCATTTCACTGAATTCGGTGTTGTCTCAGTACAAATGTAATCAACTACGAGTGCTGTTAAATTGAATTGCCTTCTCTGAGTTTCTTCTTTCGTAAATATAATAAATACAGTAACGACAAGGTTCTTTTCTTCATATTAAGTGACTCTAGCCTACAACTGAATTCCATAATTTTTACCTATGGAATATTCACAAGGCGCAGCGACACTGGTGATGGTAACAAAGATAGAACCGCTATTCCAATTTCGACATACTGTTTATCGGTGTGTGTGTGAAAAGCTGTCTTATACCGATACCGACAGGATACCGACACGACACCGACAATATCGGTGTGTGTCAAGCCGCCCTTAACTCTCGCTGCCCGAACGGCATTTTGTTTACGTTGGTGCTTGGAATGTACGCAAGCATTTATAAATATAAAATAAAAAATATTTAATGGTAATTATTTTTTGTAAATTAGGTTTTGTCTCATAGGTGGGGAACCTTCGGCTTCCGTAAGTTTCTTGTAGCCTAAAAAGTATCTTGTATTTTTATAAAGGTTGCATTTATGCCTTATGCGGCTTCCTTTATTACTGCCTAATTTAAATATTGCATGAAACGGTAAAAAAGTTGCCTACTTATAGTTCGTCTCAATTGTAACTATTTATTTATGTTTATTAATTTATAAAAACCACCATTTGATTGACTTAGAATGGGCGGCAAATTGGAGACCGCCCCGGGCGGCAAAACTTCTAGGTACGCCACTGGATCATTGTTAAGTAGGTTTAAGAGTTATAAAAAGTATTGGTTATAGTAAATTCTTATTGGCAAATTGTTGAAAATATTTTAGTTTATAACACGCAGTACCAGTCAACCCTATATTGAGCAGGTACAAACGCCTATTGTTACAAAAAGATGCCGTTCCCTTCGAACAATAGGACAAGTTTAGAAAGGAGATACATATTTATATAGCTTGATCTTATATGAGTTGTTAAGAAGTTTAGTTTGTTTAAAATAAATGTAAATAAGATTATTTTCCTATCAAGTCACTTAATCTGCACCGTTCCTGGGGTGCACAGCATCATTTGGTTTGATCCTCGAGCCGCATAGAGCGGCAATCAATTAGCACAACAAATAAAAATCGCTGTCTATCGTCCACCCTTTCAATGCTGTCATCAACAACATCCCCTGTCGCCCAGGACGTCATATGTGCCGTCTACACAGACGAAGTCATGTTCCTCACCACTTCAAGAATCCCAGCCACTGCAGTCAGAAGACTCCAAAGCCAGCTCGATCAACTGTCTCCCTGGTACGATCACTGAAAACTCAAGATCATGGAGACCAAAATGGAAAACATCATTTTACAAACTCACAAACCAACTCCCCAATCTTCGAGTCAAGAATCACCCTACCATCTGGAGCCCCCACGTCAAGTATCTGGGAGCAACCCTAGACCGCCGTCTCACCTTCCCGCGACACATTCAAAATATCACCTCCAAAGCCAAACAAGCAGTGGGAATGCTGTACCCAACCCTCTTCTGCTACGATGCCCTTCCCCTTCAGACAAAGCTTAACATCTTCAAGCAATACATTCATCCCATCTTAACATATGTATCTGCAGTCTGGATGACACATCCCCAACAAACCCTAAGAAGCTAGAATCAGACGAATCCAAAACCCTCCGACTAATCACCCAAGCCCCCATGGTTCGTTCGCAATGACACTACAAGACTTCGTAGTGCACCTTCCACAACATCGATACATCCGACATCCCACACATTCGCGAGGTGGTCAAAATTCACAGCACCCAACAGTGCCAAAAACCAAGACCCAGAACAATCATCGATCAGTAACCCCCTCATTCTACCCACAAACAGTCTAAACATCACACCAACTAAAAAATGTATGTGCAAGATTTGAAAAAGCGAATATTTTACATTACTTACTTGGAGTAGCCGAATCTCGTCTTTCTAACTTACCCCCCTATAGTCTGGCGAAACCAAAGTGTCCGATTTGGGATTAAGTCCATCTTCGTTGCTTAAAATAGGGAAACAATGCTTTACTACCTGGTTTATTATATACCGAACAGATAATAAATCTTACTTCGGCAGTTCTCAAAATAAAATTTAATACATATTTAGGGGTGTACAGAGTGTTTCTACTCAAAGTGGACAACGTAATATAGGTTATAGAACTCGTCAAATCTAACACGTTTTTTAAAATATTTTTTTTCATTTTGGCTTTTGTTTTCGAATTATGAACCTTTTTTTTTGCTTTTTTACACATCTATATCTCCATTATTATTTGTAGTCGTATTTCAAAAAATCAAATGATTCGAAAACAAAAGCCAAAATGACGAGCTCTACAACCTCTATTAGTTGTCCACTTTGAGTAGAAAAACCCCGCATATATGAAATTCCTCGTTAATGATGGGATATTCATGTCACATTCTTTGAAATAATTTCTAATTATATCTATTAAGTTTATTAACTTTCACTTATAGGTGCCTCAAATTTAGTTCTTTATTTATTTATTTATTTAGTTATATTATTTAGAAATTAAGATAGTCACAGGACTTGAGTTTTGTTCGTTTTCGTTGATACCAACTATTTAAACTGTATTTTGTAATAATAATTCAACTAAAACTACTTTTAACAAATTTTTTTTACGTGAAATTTTAAAAATCGTAAATATGTATTAACAAAAGTACAAAAAATAATACCAGGTAATAATACACCGTTGAATAGCGTTTTTTGTCGAGAATCTGATGGTAAATAAAAATACAGAGTGTTCCATTTAAAATATTCGTATAAATTTTATTTAAAATTCACAAATTTTGAATCCTCATTTTAAACACTCGGTATAAAATTATTCCCTTAGTTTTTTTTTTGTAGAATAACATGACATTAGGGTAATATTATTCATCAAATAAATTTTTTTTCCATAATTGAAAAATAAATTAGTTATGAATATTAATAGTCCGACCTTGAATTGTACAAAATTTTGACAAAATAATTAATAACTTGGAAACCGCACAACCAATGTCAAAAAAAATTTCAGGCGTGATATAAATAGGGTTGGTCGATACATCAAGGGAAAAATTACAGGGTTTGCTATTTAAAAAAAGTGACATTTTCCTGCCAGGTGAAAATGCAACATACTGTAGATGTAAAAATATTTTTAAAAGATGCGCAATTCAAATCAAAGCAACCTTTATTTGAAACTTTTTTCTGTGTCTTCAACCCACATTGAGTTATCGACCGATTACGGAGCAGTGGGACACCCTGTATATGTATAGTATAATGCTATTTATTACCTATCATTCTCTAATACTTCAAGTTAGAAGTGTTTATGTGTAGGTTGAAATTAAACATAAGTATACAAATGGCAGATGAAAGAAAAGATTTAGTGAAAGAACGACGTAAATCGTGTTAAATATACGTTTTCGGATTAAAAAATGTTTCAAATAAAAGTTGTAGGATACGAATACCGTAAAATATTTATATACATACAGGCTGCTCCGTGCCGACCTTTTTTTTTAAATGGAACGCCCTATATTTGATGTCATATTCCGATTGCTCTCTTAAAATTCTCTATGACCATATTTTTGTTTTTTGTTTTAAATGCAGCGTTCCCAAGTTATGAATTTTTTTCATGATTTTCTGAAAAAACATAGTCTGATTAAAAACTGGCTAGACTCGTTCAGTTTTAAAATGTTGAGTTAATTTTGGGTACAGAAATTAGTAAAGGTTCGTTCCTTTGTCGATTTAATAATACAGGGTGTTTGCAATAACTGTTTGTAAATTTCGAATAGGAAAAACTTTGTTACTTTAAATGGAATACCTTGTACATATATTATTATGTGGTTCGATAAAGCTTTTCAATTTCCCTAATTCATATCTGTACAATGAGTCCTCTGAAACTATAGTGCGTCCAAACCTCCCGCTGCAGTATGGAGCTTATGGGAAAACAGTGCACGTTTGCCAAACTTATTATGCCAAAAGATTACTGTACCTATAATACCGTAGTACGGTTATAATAATACTGTATCTACGGTACGTGAGACACAATTTCTACCCTCAAATAAATAAAAATATTTGCAATGCAATACAAATTTAGATAAATTTGGTATGTAGGTACTTTCTGAAAAGAAGATTTTTAATAAATGGTGTTAGTTTAATTCGATAAATATTGTAGAAGAAGCGGGTAATAAATTTGACAGTACAAGGGGTTCGTGACAATTGATGTCATTAACTGACATTTCGCGTTTGACAACATTGCTGTGAAGAACAAGGATACCGTTATTTGGAAATGACTAAAGATAGTAAAAGAGAGAGTTACTCCATAAGAACCCATACTGCATCGGGAGGTTTGGACGCTCTATAGTAGTTTTTATGAGAGAACGGCTGAAGTAAGATTTATTATCTGTTCCGTAAGTAATAAACCATTGTTTCCCTATTCCAAGCAACGAAGACGGAGTTAATCCCATATCGAACACTTTGGGTTTGGATGGGGGACGGGTTTGAACAAATAAAGAATGGGAATCCTTAAAAATTAACCATGACCTTCCCATCTTAGAGGGGACGATCAAATTTATAATATAAAGCATAGATCTAAATTGCTACAGTTTATAATTCTAACGTCACATTCCACCTTTTCGAGTAGATACAATTAGGTACTTGTGCTATTTTCAAGCAGACTCATTCTATAGGTACAACAGTATCCACAATTTCTAAGATTAACAGTCGATAAGAGTATACAAGAAATGATAAAATTGCGTCTCTGTTTAAATTGTCGTAGGGAAAACCAGTGGCGTATATAAGGGGGGTGGTTTATGGGGTTTGAACCCCCTCCCCCGAAATACGTTAACATTATTCACTAAATTGTAAATTACATGGTCAGCTCATTCTCATTACCGAATTGGGGATAGTTGACTCGACCTGACGAATTGTCATGTAGACCCCCCCCCCCCCCCCCCCCCCCGGCAATTATCTATAGCTACGCCCCTGGAGAAAACCGTCTAATCGCTAATTGCAAATCGATACACAGTTGTAAGGTCTGCCGCAAACGACACAACTCCTTGCTTTATCGTGAACGTAATCATGTTTATAATGCCATACCAGACCATTGACATATCCATATGTCATATTTTTTGTTACTACTGTACTTCCGGTTTCACCGGAAATACCAGCAACTTTTTTAATTTAAATGGGACACCCTGTCTATTTTTGCATATTTTAATGGATCATGTTTTTCCGAATCCGTACATACTAAGTTTAGTGGAAATAATTTGTAAAAACGAGAAATAAATCACTTTACAGTTAAAGAATAGGTGAATTTATTATTTACTATCTAGTATAGGTAACGGTTGCCAAACTAATAGACAGAAATAAATAGTCGGTAACAAAAATATGGCATGAGATGCGTTATGGGTCATTGAACTTGCCTGCAAAATTTCATAAATATCGCCCTTCTCGTTTTAAAGATATTTACTTGGTTCCATACTTTATCCCAACCCTGTATATTCGGACAATGCAAAAACATTTGTTGGCGCTAATCACGAACTTGGCAAAATAAAAAAAAACTCATTCATTTTCTGAACAATATTAAAGATAAATTAAGTAAAGATAACATCACTTGGCATTTCATCCCTCCTAGAGCTCCTCACTTTGGAGGACTTTGGGAAATTCGGATTGAATCCTTAAAATTTCATTTGCAAAGAGTTGTTGGTAACTGTATGTACGATCCTAACCGAAATCGAAGCCTCTTTTGCGAGACCACTCACTTCTCATTCATCCAACCGCGATGATCTTCTATCCTTAACCCCAGCTCACTTCATTATTGAAGAATCGTTCCAGAATACTTGGCAACGCTCCAAAATCGCATCAAGTAACACAATAACATTCTACTCTACTAAATGGTGATCCGGAAGGATAATGTACTCCACTTCAATGGTAATTATGGAAATACATCCAGGCAGTGACGGTGTTATTAAAAGACTAGTGTGGAAAGTGAACCCATAGATTAAGTTGTATAAATTTTAAAAGCCCAGCTTTTCAGCGAGGGTAGCGGTAGTATGTTAAGTAAGTTAAGAGTTATAATAAGTATTGGCCACAGTAAACTCTTATTATAATATTAGCAAATTGTTGAAAATATTTTAGTTTGTAACAAGCAGTACCAGTCAACCCCTTGACCAAGTTTAAACGCCTATTATTACAAAAAGTTACCCTTTGCTTCTAACAATAGCAAAGTTTAGAAAAAAGATATTTTTATTTTAAGATCTTGTAAGAGTAACTTGCCGTTGTTAAGTTTAGTTCAAGTTTTTAAAATAAATGTACATAAAATTGTTTTTCTATCAAGTCACTTAATCATGTGCATGTGCACCGTTCCTGGGGTGCACACTGCACAGCATACAATCACACTTCCGTATGTAAAAGATAAGTCTGTAGGTATATTTATTTATTGACAAATGACATATTATTTATATTATACGTGGGTTACATGTTACATTCATTTAGTTTTAAGATAACTTAACACAAAGAAAAGGAAATAAACATTAAAATCGATCAACACTAAAAGATTTAAATAACAGTTAACCATACGTAAAACTGACAAAGTAATATCATTCTTATAAGTTATAGCAAAAATATCACAACAAATTGTAAACATTTTATACTTATTTTAAGGTATGTAAACGGTGATAACTTAATCAATGCTCTTTTGGAAAATTTGAAAATAATAATAATGTTTACATCAACGCAAAGATGTTACCCGTGCGACAAACGGAGAACGTTCCTACGGAGTTGTGGTTGCCGTGGACCGGCACGCGTCGACGTAGAGACGCCGGATTTTTTTTATTCGATTACGAGAGATCTCACGGACCGACGAGTGCAGGTGCCATGTCGCACGGCGATCTCTTCGGCCCACGGGAGTCCATCAAAGCCGACTCGACGCTTTCAAGAAACGCGACCCCTCACGTTTAAGGGGATCGCCAGCGGCCCCAACTCGACTCCTCGTCGTGGCGGATCGGGGGGTCGCAAGGGCGGGCCCTTGCCCAACGAGAAACGGCACGACGACCGCGACGCCGATTACGGGTGGGTGGCATGAGCGTCGAAACGGGTGCCCCTCGAACAAGAGAAACGAAGGTGATGGTAGCGCGGCAAGCGAAATTTTAAAAACGTTCTGCGAGCGGTCCGTGTGAGTCGATAGGGGTTCAACACTTCGAAACTACAAACAAAACTTAGTGCACATAAACGTAGTAAGTTACAGCAATAGTGATCGCTCTCATAATCCATCGTGTTTATCTTATTGTTATTACCTTTGACGAGCCAAGTACACTTACGCAATGTCAGATACGGCGGTAGCGAACCAGGCGTCCGACACCTCCGTTGTCGTTGGAGGCGCTTCTTCACCGGCCACCGCGAAGAAGGCAGGAGCCAGCTCTCCCGGGCAGCAGAAGGGAAAAGGAGCCCGAACTAAGCCCTCCCATCCTCGAACGGCCGACATGGTGAACAGCGCAATCAAGAGCCTAAAGGAGCGCGGGGGCTCCTCGCTGCAGGCCATCAAAAAGTACCTGGTGACGACTTACAAGATCGACGCCGAGAAGATGTCGCCCTTCATAAAGAGGTACATAAAGAGTTCGGTCGCCTCCGGTACACTAATCCAGACCAAGGGGAAAGGCGCTTCTGGATCT
The DNA here is from genome assembly GCA_036250285.1 of Pyrocoelia pectoralis. NCBI lineage: Eukaryota > Metazoa > Arthropoda > Insecta > Coleoptera > Lampyridae > Pyrocoelia > Pyrocoelia pectoralis. Next base: position 74,025,953 of record CM070075.1, on the reverse strand, counting down.
TTCAAACTTGCCGCGGATGCTACCTCGTCAACCGGGAGTTCCGCGGCGAAGGGCAAGAAGAAGAAGGCTGCTGCAGCCGCTCCCCTCAAGCGTTCGAAGGCCGCCGTCTCCCCCGTGAAGAAGGCAGCTATTAAGAAACCACCGTCGAAAGCCGTCGCCGGAAAAAAGAAAGCGGTACCGGCTCCCGCGGCCGCCTCTCCCAAAAAGAAGGCCAAAGCCGCTTCCGCCAAGAAAAAGACCGCCACACCGGTGGCCGCTACCGCTTCTCACGAGGCCTCTCCGCCCAAACCCAAATCTCCCTCGAAGGCGAAAAAGACGACAAAGGTGCCCACCAAAAAACCAAAGGCTCCGATACCGAAGAAAGCGAAAGCCACTCCCTCCGTTGCCGCCAAACAAGCGAAGAAGCCCGCCACAGGCTCCCCTAAGAGGAAGAAGTAATTTCGATAAAGTTGCGAGATCTTCTCTCGGGGAAAATGGCCCTTTTCAGGGCCACAAAACTTACCAGAATAAAAAAGAACCGAACGAACAAACAACGCATAATTTGAAAAGTAACTTGTCAACAATTCTAGAAATTTACAAACTCCTCTACATTTTGATTCAGAAAATCGATACCTTTTACTTTATACGATTTTTCACAGAACAAGAACCACCTCACACGTAATCTAAGCAGCATAATATTATGAAAAACTAACAAATACGTGATGAGGCTGTTGGGAAACGAAGTTGTACACAATTGTCATAGTTAAAGCTTTATTTATTTCAATCGGAACTTACGTTTTTTAGCAATTCCTTATTCTTAGTGTAAATGTAAATATTACCTGCCAAGTCTACCTTTTCGACACATGTCATTATCAGGGGGTGCTCTTTGTGGTTGTAGGTAAAGAGTTAAAAAGTATTGGTTATAGTAAATCCTTATTAGCAAATAATTGTTGGAAATATTTTGTAACCGTCACAAGCAGTACCAGGTAGAGGTACCAGTCAATCCCTTGAGCAGGTACAAATGTCTATTATTAGAAAAAGGTATCGTTCCTTTCGAACAATTGGACAAGTTGAGAAAGGACTAGGAGATATTTTTAGTTTTTAAGTAGTCTAGTCGTATTATGAGTAACTTGCCGTTAAGTTTTTAAAATCTGTTGTGTCTTAAATCGAGATTATTACAATTACGTGTCTTGTAACAATTTATATCGGATCTTAAATCATCATTCGGTGCCATCGCGAAACTGTTACCGATGTCCACAACAAGGTGTTGAGAATGATAATAAACGCGCCGTGGTTTGTCCGTGATAAATCAATTTTTTTTTAGAATCGATTAAGATCCGAAAAGAAGGGCGGGTAAAATTTTGTTTATGCAATAACTCGTGTATTTACAACTTTACACGAAAAATCGTTATAGCCAAAATTTAATTTCCCACAATTTTGGTCTTCATTAATTTTTTTAGGATCGATATTTTTTCGATTAAGACCCGAAGAGAGGTAGGGGTGAACCTAAATATGTATTCTATTATCGTAAGAAAACTAATCGTGGACTAGAACCTGTCGCTACAATTACCCATCCAGCACCAGATTTTTTTCTGAAGACAATTTCGCGCAAATGCAAAATGGGGTGCGGAAAAATCTGTGGTTGTCGCAAAGCAGGACTCAACAAATAAACAAAGATTCACCGTTAAATTCAAGATGGCGAATGGCGCAACAGGGTGCGAATCTCAAAAACCGAAATGTAGACTACCACTACCAGTGACCCCCACCAAAGATTTCCGAAGGACAATTGCTACTAAAAAAAATTCCGTGTCAACCCCTTTTTTGATGTAATTCGACTTGGCTTCGCCATTTCAATTGTTTAGTACTTTGTGCCCTTGTTTCCTCATACATAAGGCTCCGGCCAGCATTCTCTCATTACCTAACTTATTTTTCGGTCGTGTGACGGCGTTTTTTGGTTATTATATTATTGTCCATTTATCTTTATCCTTGGAGGTGGATTTTGGCGCTTCTCTGTTTCGGTTTGATTGATTTTGTTTTATTCTAAATGGTGCATTTTGTCTATTGTGGGTGCTATTTCTCGTGTAATTTTGTGCCGTTGTGTTTTGATGTACAGTACCATTCGTAAAATATTATTGGAAATGTTATCCCATAAACAGCTTAAGAGGAAGATGTTACCGTACATTGTCTTTGCCATTTTCATCACATGTTCCTTAAACGTCCAAAATTATCAACAGTATTTTCGAAATAATTTTGTTTCATAATTTATTTTAAATTTTTAATGTATTTGTTGCACCCTTAGATTATAATTATACATATTCTAAGGTTGCACCGAACACATTTGATTTTCGGCTGTAATAGATCATAAACTAAATGTATGTATACCTGGCTCTAATGATAGCAGAGATATTTTTATTTTAGTTTCCAATCAATAAATAATACTACGGATTCCTTTTTAAATAGGTAAACGAAGAATATCGTGGTTCTGAAAAGAACCGTTTTTTTTTTAATTAGCGAGATCTACTACGACCCATTTAGGCTCGCTCCCCGCGAATGCGTCTGGCCAGCTGAATGTCCTTAGGCATGATGGTGACCCGTTTGGCGTGAATAGCGCACAGATTGGTGTCTTCAAAAAGACCGACGAGGTACGCCTCGCTGGCTTCCTGCAGGGCCATTACTGCGGAACTTTGAAAGCGAAGGTCGGTTTTGAAATCTTGAGCTATCTCGCGCACCAACCTTTGGAACGGAAGTTTACGGATAAGCAATTCGGTGCTCTTCTGATAACGACGGATTTCGCGAAGGGCGACGGTTCCCGGTCTGTATCTGTGGGGTTTCTTGACACCACCCGTAGCGGGAGCGCTTTTTCGGGCGGCCTTCGTCGCCAACTGCTTGCGGGGAGCCTTGCCTCCAGTCGATTTACGAGCTGTCTGTTTCGTTCTAGCCATGACGTAATGTAAAATAGATTGTTGTAGTTTTATGTAAAATTTTAAATCGATGAAAGATTTCGTCGTTTGACTTGTTTGATTAGGTTAGTAGAGAAAGTAAAGTACGTAAGCGAAATGAACTACGAGCGAACCTCTCCCCGGTATTTATTACCACACTTGTGCGTGTCGTTCGACGATTGGCGAATGAGATATTCTAGGGCACGCCTCTAAGAGGTCTATAAAAGCGTGAAACTTCGATGTGGACCGTGCAATCGTATCCAAGATTCCAAGCAGTTAAAGTATTTTTATCTGTCAAGTGTCAATTCAATTCGTTACGAATTTATCAATTTATTGATCTCTGTATTTTCTAGTGGAATTTCCTTCCCGTTTAAGTTTTTTACTTTATTTGTGCTTCGCGTCGAAACAAAATAGTTAGCGTGCATAATAATGACCGGTCGCGGTAAAGGTGGAAAAGGTCTAGGAAAAGGAGGCGCGAAACGTCATCGTAAGGTGCTGAGGGATAACATCCAGGGAATAACGAAACCCGCCATAAGACGTCTGGCTCGCCGAGGCGGTGTCAAACGTATATCCGGTCTTATCTATGAAGAAACTCGAGGTGTATTGAAGGTGTTCCTGGAAAACGTCATCCGCGACGCCGTCACCTATACGGAACATGCGAAACGCAAAACAGTAACTGCAATGGACGTTGTTTACGCCCTGAAAAGGCAAGGACGCACCCTGTACGGTTTCGGTGGTTAAATCCGCCATTTTGAATTAATTCACGAGAGACAAGACAACGTCGCAACAACAAAAAAAACGGTTCTTTTTAGAACCACTATCTCTTATACAAAAAAAAAAGATCCACGGCGAAATGCCTTCGCGCATACGTTGGTTCCCTTACTGAAAAAAAGCATCTATCTTTCTCACGCATAAAGGTAATTCTTTCTTTTAAATAATATATACATAACTATTTTAGGGATTAGGGATTTGCAACCTTTATAATAATAATACTAAATTTTTAACAACAAATTTTAATAGCTTAAAATAAAAAAAATGTTTACAAATAAAAAATTAAACATAAAACTTACATTGGAAACAGACATCAAAAATTCATTACAAATTTTAGATTATTCTTAGGTAGGTAAATTAAAATTTAAAAAAAATACTGACTCCATTGTAATTGAATTTTTGTCCTATCTTATTTTCGAGATTGGTTATTATCACTCTTATCGTAGTTTTAATGACACAAATTTGATAAGTTGGGACAATATTAAGGATTCATGTGTAATAAATTTTATTCCCTCAAAATATTGTACCTACTGTGTTTTTATTTTTAGAACTTTACGTCAATCTTTCTATAAATACATATCGATATTATGATTCACTAAAGACTAAACAGTAAATGTATACCTAAAATGCAAAATAATATTTAACATAAATATAACGATCGATACATCAACATTTTAGGAAATGTTTAGGGTGATCCGTATGAAAAAATATAGTTTAGGGTCGGTCACCTTATAGGGTCGGTAGACAAAAAACCAAGCACCCTATATGAAAACTCTATCGCGATGGATTCTACGTAAAAAAGTGCTCTAAGAAAGATTTTTCTAAAATCAATTATCTTTAATAATAAGAAATAGAAATCAACTAAATTCGGGAAAAGCCCCCTAGCGGCCAAACGATTAGAGATACCTGAATTCTGTTTACACTAGTGACTTTCTTCTTATTAAAATTGAACTCCAGACACCTACGTGCATTTTTTCTTAAAATAGAGTGTTTCCATTTCCAGGGGACAGGGGCGTCATTTCAGCTTTTCAACTGGAGTGGCAAGACTTACGGATGGCCTAGGGTTGAAAGGGGAATCCAAAAGTCCTCCCCGGGAAAATGTTAAAAACTGGCTTTAAATTTGTTAGGTTTTGAAGCTTTTTGAACTTATTTTTACAACAAGTTATGTATAGTTGAAAAGATATTATAAAGAGTCTAAGGTTATTATTTCATTCTTTTTCAACGGTATAACAAATGTTCAGTTCATCATGTTCAGTTAACGACCTCGTCAACACACATGATAAAATTATCTTCTGATGAGCAATCATTAACTGTCTATAAGGACAGAACTGAAAAATAGATAGCTGATGGCCTACTTATTCCTAATTTACAATCCAATTGGGATTCCTTCTCGGTATAATGGCCTATTAGCAATTTTGTATATATTTTTTTTCTTTATATTTACGTTTATAACACTTGAGGTACCCTGGTATTTTAGTTGTTTTTCTCGGGGTTTTCTTTAGTTATCATTATTAGGATATTATGTTCTGATATGTTTTTCTTCTTTATTTTTTTATTATATTTTTTGTTTTTATTTTTAAATGCATGAGGTTCAGTAGTGGAATATAGCTTTAAGCTAAACTTCGCCTCATGTCATGTATATTTCAATAAAAGACGGTTTATTATTATTATTATTTTTGATGTGGATTATTATAATCTAGAAATTGAATCCATTTCATTCTGTGATCAAAAAGATCAGGCTCGACTGATTGCAGACCAGAAACCTGAATCCAATGGTTGGCTTCCTCCCCGATCTTTAGGAACAATGTTGGATAACAATTCTTTCCCTATCTCATTAGCCTTTTGGTTTGGCCTCAAAAGCTGCTCACCTCATAAATGTCAATGTGGACAGAAAGTCAATACTGATGGAATACACGGGTTAAGTTGTGAGTATAGGAAGACATTCACGTCATGGCGAATTAAATAATATTGTGTATCGTGCGCTTCAAACTGCTAAATTTCCTTCGGTATTGGAGCCACCTTTCTAATTTCTTAATGAATTAAATGTGCCGTAACAGCAAACCAGTTACCACTAAATGTCGAAAGTTTTATTATTAGTAACTCCACTGGAATGTTTTTAGATTCTGATGAACTACTGGGATAAGTTCGAAAGACGAAATTCGGCTACTCCAAGCGTTACTCCAAGTAAACTAATGTGGGATGAGCTGTGCGGGACAAATAAAATTGGACTGTCTGCTTAAACACAAAAGAACAAATTTCATTGAAATAAAAAAAATAGAGAAGAAACTATTCGTTGCCCCCACCAACAAAATACTAAAATACCGCCACTGGGGAGGTGGGATGGAAGTTTGAAGTTGAAAATTCTATATCTTTATAACTTTTTTGCTAAGATGAAGAAATAAAATTGTACAGTGAAGTAGAGGACATACAAGTCTTTTAATCGAGTATAATCAGTATAGCAATTTACTTACAGCCTAGCCGGAAATGAACAAAATATTAAAAATATTTGACATACTCTGTATGTATTTCAGGAGAAAATGAGAAATCGTTTTCTGATTACAACTATACTACACACTATAAGTATATTAATTTTTTTATTTTTTTGAGTTTTTACGCAAATACTATTTTATTTTGAGTTCTTATGCAAAAAGAAAACTATTTTATTTAATACGTCATTGTAGTAAAACACGGGAAGTTGTGTGGCAGTTTACTGGTCAATTAATCTTGTTCGTCCCCTTTCTCTATAAGTTCCAATCCAATTCTGATTTTGAATATCTTCGAATTGTGTCCATGATTGCGATTGCTCTAATTTTGAAATGGGAATGTTTAATTCAAAAATGTTATGCGCTTCGGTTTGTGAAATATATTACAAAAATCTAGCGAATTTAGAAAAAATCGTTCAGCGTTTCATGTTTCATCACTAAGATGTTTGTCTAACATACTAACATAGTACCTACTGTTGTACTTGATTGATCACTATAATGGCAATTGCTGCGCTTTGCCGCTTTGCGTACATTTTTTATCTTTTACAATTTATTGAAATGTAGGTACAATCAAATCAGGATAATATAGATTATAACTTATAACTTATAAGAGAACAAGAAGGAAGGAAAGTTCACTCACCAGTAGGTATACTTGAAAGCTACTTGCCTGCTCTGGCGTACATTGCCGCTGTCTTTGTTTCTTCCCATATAATTCACGATGTTAATTGTCGCACTATCCGGCTCGTGGACCAAATGTATGCTGTGCACCCCACAAACAGTACACATTATTATTTACTAAGTGACTTGCACAAGTTCTTAAAAATGACTGCTTAAAAGCTATAAATACGTCCTTTCTAAACTTGTCCTATTGTTCGAAGGGAACGGTACCTTTTTCTATTTCTAACAATAGGCATTTCTACCTGCTCAATAAGGGGTTGACTGGCACTGCATGTTACAATCTAACATATTTCCAACAATTAACAATAATCATAATTTACTATAACCAATACTTTTTATAACTCTTAACCTACTTAACAGTAGCAATTATGCATGACATTTTTATGTTTTAAGTGGTGCAAAAGGATATAAAACTATATAAAGTACCTGATGAAATTGAGGTACATACTCCATTCGTTATCTGTACTTTTATTGACGCACACGTACTGGAATCTTTCTTTAGATAGCTTGAAATGAACGAGCAACTGAGTGGATGAAATTTCTACCCATATCGCAGTTTCCTGAATAAAGTTACGTGTTCGATAATCAAAACCTTTTGACAGGTCGAAGAAGACCCCGCCGGACCCCGCTACTGTGTGCTGTTTGTTTTCAAATGTCGCATGAGTGCTGTTCGTAAATTTTATAATGGTATCCTCCGCCATCGTCCCGCCGTATGCTGTCGATGTTCACGTAAGCTATTTGTGTTCTCCTTCCGACCTGCCTAATGGTCTTCAGCCTGCAACTATTGTCTGGTGCCGCCTTCGCCATTGCTTCGAGTACCACGTTATCTAATCAAGATCTCTAATCTCCGTGGTTATCTGATTACCCAACACCACTATTTCCCTGTCTGGTTGTTGATAGTGTGTATTCGCAAATCTAGGTGGCTAGCAACGCAGTTTAACAGTTGCTTTTTTGGTAATAACAATTTAGCAAAAAACTAAAAAACGTTTGTTAATAAATAATATGTTAAAGTGTATCAATTGGAAGATTGTTAATAAATAAACAAACAACACTGGTATAACTTGGTCCTAACTGTTTCCGCCGTGCCAGTTTCCTGTTCCAATTTAAACAGGACATCTCTGACGGTCTTCGCCACTCCTTTCACTTTGCGCTCCATTTCCTCAGTGTCCATTGTTCTGAGCTTCCTCAGGTATTCATCGAACTCGTCCTTTTCTGTTAGTTTCACTAACACCGCTTCCTGTCTAATTTGTGTCCTCCTAGTTTTTGTATCACTGTCACTGTCACTCCCCTTGTTTGGGTTACCTCCCATCCTGTTCACCTGCGGGAGTCGTCTCCTGGTTTTCGTTGGCCAGTTCTATTTCTCTTCCACATTGGCACCTTCCGTGTGCCTGCACCTTATTTCGAGGAGAGTTCCCTTCGTGTTTCTGCTCGCCACATGCTCCGTCACGGCGTCGGTAGTTTTCGGTACTGTCGCCGCCTGGGCGTAGGTTTTGGGGTTACCCTGACCTTCCCTCTCCTGTCTAGGAACCGACTCTCTCGGTTCCGCCTGGCTCTGCTCATTTTTACGTTGTGTTGCTCTGTATATATCTATGGTTTCAATTTCTATAAGCTTCGCACCTGTTGCCAGCAGTTCCTTTTGCATATCAATCTCTTTTGCATCCTTCTCGTTAATTTCATCTTCTTTCGCCTTCAGAGCATCCGTGAGATCAGTGTTCATTCTCCTTAATGTGTCAATCCTTTGCTTCCCCAGCTCGTACTCCTTTTGGAGTTCTGCCTGTATTCTTCGTAGTTTATCGTTCACATTTGGCTTCCTCCTCCCTCTGTTGTGTCTGCATTTCCCCTTTCTGCTTTACCCCTAGCTCCTCCCATCCGGCTCGTTGCCTGTCTTGCAGTACTTCCTGCGCTTGTGTGGCTGTCGCTCTCCACTCCGCAATCTCTTGCTCTTTTTCCCTAATAGTACCCTTACAGCCAGTCCTTAATGCTCTTACACTCTTCCTCTAACTCTCGTTGTCATCCGCGCGCTGGTTGAATAAGACCGCTATGGAGACGTAGTCGCTCTTCAGCTTGTCACGATCAGTCTTCAGCTTATCGTATTTTTCCCTAGCTTATGATATAGTCCTTCTCGAGCTTGTCGTAATACTTCTCCAGCTCATCTCGTAGTCGTCCTTCAGTTTCCCCATTTCCCCTGGTGTTTTCGAAAATGGTTTCCCATTCACTAGGTTCCTCTCGTTACTGGTGCCTTTTGTACGATCCTTGGTGCGTCTGCGTCCCCATCCGTGTTCTATATCCCGCTAACTAGAACTTCACTAAAACTCAGACTCGCTGCCTCTAAATTAAATTAAATCCTATCCTTGTCCATTAACGTATGTAGTGGCCGAGAAAATTGATCCCTATACACAGCTATAATAACCAAATCTTGGTTCACGCACGATACAAACGCCTGAGACAACACAAGTCACAGAAGTCATCAGAAGTATACAAAACATGACATTTCCGTTCAATAAACTTGCAAGTCTACGCAAGCTTCCTTTGATGTACCGACAACCGTTGGAACCTCACGGGTAGCGGGTAGCTTACTTGTGTTCCTTCGAATCGGGCTCGTCGCGACGTCCACACGAGGACGTGCACGAGTAGTCTGGACGCACCTTTAGCTGCCTGCGACGTATTTGAGCGCCATCTTCAATCTAGTGGGTTAGCCAGCCTGTTAGCAGTGCTGCCACAAACTTCTATCCCTCTGCTATCAGTACTGTTTGTTTTATAGGTTAAAGGAATATTAGATTATTTTTCATTAACTTACGAAACTTATTTGTAACTCTACGTCGAAGCTAAAATTCGTCATTTTAAGTTAAGTAATGCAGTAAATCCCTGTTACCATTTTTACCGAAAATTGCCAGTATGTTCTCTCCCACAAGAAGATTTGCATCACTTTTAACAATAGTAGCGGTATGTAAGTTTTTGTTAAATCAATCAGTCTTATTTGTATAACTTGCAGAAACAACATTCTTCTCATAAATTACTAAATAATGGTCCCATAGAAATTTTAACAGTAAGATCCAAATCATCAACACCCTTAAACACTGTACTTATGTTTGTTCCCCAACAAGAGGCTTGGATTGTGGAGCGAATGGGAAAGTTTCATCGTATTTTAGAGCCCGGCTTAAACATACTGATACCAATAATTGACAGGGTGAAATACGTCCAAAGCTTAAAGGAAATAGCGATCGACGTTCCTAAACAAAGTGCAATTACGTCGGATAATGTCACATTAAACATTGACGGTGTTCTTTACTTGCGAATTGTTGACGCATATCTAGCCAGTTACGGTGTCGAAGATCCAGAATTTGCGATAACTCAACTTGCACAAACCACTATGCGTTCAGAGCTCGGAAAAATTTCTCTCGATAAAGTTTTTAGAGAACGAGAAAATTTGAATGTATCGATAGTCGCCGCTATTAATAAAGCTAGCGAAGCTTGGGGAATTACGTGTTTGCGTTACGAGATTCGTGAGTAATGGTTTCATATTTATAATAAGTGATTATCGTTTGATTTGTAGGGGACATAAAATTACCGACGCGTGTACAAGAAGCTATGCAAATGCAAGTGGAGGCCGAACGTAAAAAACGTGCCGCAATTTTGGAATCCGAAGGTGTTCGTGAGGCTGATATCAATGTAGCCGAAGGTAAACGACAAGCGAGGATTTTAGCATCCGAAGCGGAACGTCAAGAGCAGATTAATAAAGCTACCGGTGAAGCATCCGCCATTCTTTCTATATCTTCTGCTAGGGCTGAAGGTTTAACAAAAGTTGCGTATGCGCTACAAGGACATCAAGGTTCAAACGCTGCTGCACTTGCAGTTGCAGAACAATATGTGCAAGCGTTTAATAAATTGGCTAAAAATAATAATACTTTAATATTACCTGTTAATGCTGGTGACGTATCCAACATTGTTGGTCAGGTAGGTACCAAATTCTGTGTAGCACTTCATTTTTTTTTTAAAATGATATTTTTCTAGGCCATGTCGATATATCATCAAGTGTCACAAGCGAAGAATTCAATATCTCCTTTGGATAGTAATACAATATTGCATCCGACATCGTCTAACACTTTTGCCGAATACTTAAGTGATGATGATAGAAGTCCTAAAACCATAGATTTCGAAAACTTAAAAGAGAAATAAGTTGTTTTTTGTTTTAAAACAATATTAAATTATGTTTATATATTGTTTTTTTTTTCACAATATTTTGTAAGCTTATGATAGAAGATCTAATGCAAGATAATATGTCATAGTATCATAATTCATGGTGCAGGACTACTAGTTTGTAAATATAGGTATTGGAGAAAATTATCGCTGATGTAAAATGGCTTAAACAAACAAACCCAGTGGGTATATCTTGGCAATTTTCTAGGATATCATCGTAGAGTTCATTTGTTTAAGAGATTTTGCAGTAAGGCTTTCACAATTGCTTGTTTTCACAGCCAATTTGAGTGAATTGGTTAATAAATGTCTCCAGTTTCAAGTCCTATAATGGTAACACATTACCTTCATATAAACAGGGATGTATTTATAAATTTCCCCCAGCCACTGTTATGTTATTATGATTATTATTATTATTGTGGCTGGAGGTGGTCCCAATAGGTTCCCGCACTCCGACCTTTTGGTCTATTGTGCTCTCCGCTGTTGTCTACCCTTCAAAAATACCTGTATTTTTCACAAAGTCCAGGATTTTAGTAGGGCGAATCTTCGTTACTTCCTCTTGTGTAATCTTTTCATTTCCTCACATTGGCAAATAACGTGATAGAGTGTTTCATCTACCTCATCACAACCTCTGCATGTCGGCCTATCGGTCAGTCCCATGTTATGCAGATGTTTGTTCAGGCGACAGTGACCCGTGACCATTCCTGTTGTGAGTTTTATCTTCGTTCTGTTTAACTTTAAGATGGACTTAGATCCCCGTTTGGAGTTTCCAGGAAGATCTTGAAATGACTTCCTGGAATCCCCACTGTTAATTGTGGCGATGAATAAAACACAACAGACTAAGTTGGAGAGTCTTCGTAATATCTTAACTTTTCATTCCATTTCTTTTGTCTTTTTTTATACCCAATTCTCAATCCAGCACCTGTTCCTCTGGTGTGTTGGTAAGGATTCTGCAAAGTCTGACTTCCCTTCCTGCAGCCCCTCCACTCCTTGGTAGAGCTTGTGGAAGGAGTAGGATGTTTTGAGGCGTTACAGTGAGCTCCGACATTTCTTCCTCATTTTCTTGCCGCTTGGCAGTTTTTGTTGCACATATATATTGATGAAGTGTCATTGACAGTCACCAACGTTTTCAGCTTTACTCACTAGGGCAGGGGCCATCCGTAACCGCTCTTGGTAGGAATTTGTAGTTTGTACACCTGAAATATTGCGCTATTGAGGGACCAAACTCTCCAGTGGTCTTGAACCTTCAAAACTGTACTGTTATCGCATCCATTCCGTTGCCGCCTTATGGGAGGTATTATATTTATCATATTTAAAATATGATAGGGACTCATAAGAAATATGACTTTCGTGATTGTTTCCTATCAAAACTACTGTCAAGGGATATGGCATTGTGAATTTTGAAAAATTCCCAAAAACTTCATAAAACATCAGCCAGAGTGGTCATCCAACTATTAAAGCTTTCAGTAAGTTAATATTTTGAGACCCCTTGCCACTTATTTAGTTATACTAACTCCACAAATATGACGCAAACTTGGACCTTTTTATTATAAACTTTAACAACGTGCGATAATAAGGGTCAATTTCTCGACCTCAAAATACGGGTTGTCCAAAATTTTAAATTTCCCAGATAATTTTGACGTCACACTAATGGGGTCTATTAATTGCAATGAACTGTATACTATACGTATGTACCAGTATACAGTTCATTGATTAATTGTCTCTGGAACTGTATGCTATGCGCAACTGGAAGGGATACGGGCGATTTCGATGCATTGTAGGCGCTGAATCTGACAAAGACAGATGCGGAGTAGGTACTTCTGTCGCCTTGTTGCGATAGTAGAGCAGACGAGATAGATAACTGCCGCAACGTATTTTTTACCCGACAGCTGCATTTTATGCTCCGTGTCATCTTTTGTATGACGTCAGGGGCGGACTGGCCCGCCGGCCCACCGGCCTACGGGCCGATGCTCCTTCTCAATCTTTGCGCCCTCGTCCAAAAAATATTCGTTAAAATTCAAAGAATGAGCCGAGACACATTTCTAGAAAGCGGGAAGAACACTCCAGAGTAAGAATTTCAGCAGTGAATAGCAAAACATAAAGTCGGGTATAACGCCTGAAGTTGACAGGTTGACACTCTCGACAAGCGAGAGTAATGAACAAACCAGCTCCTCTCTGTCTCTCTCGTACGTGTACTAATGAGCAGACGGCACTTTACTCTGTGGTCTGAGCGACTTAATACAGGTGGTGTCGCTTCCCGCGCCATTTTACGGCGAATCTGAATAAGAACTTGCGAACTTCACAGTATCGGTGTCGTCTGTCGTAAATTGTAGTCACGAAAACGTAAAACTTTAAGGGCCGGTTGCAAGGGCGTACGCAGCTTTTTGGCTAAGGGGGGGTCCAAAAAATAAAATTGTTTGGAAACGTGTTTAATATTTATTCCCCATGTTGTTACCCCACAATTCTTTCCAATACATTTAAGCATCATACAATTTCCCTTGGGTACAAATACTATTTATTTAGAACACGTAAATTATTGTGTCTCTGTTATTTTAAACTGAGTCAAATCATTTTATATCTTCTAGGAGAACCTGAGAACTGCTGGTGTTTTTGAACCATTCCTGAGGTTATGCTTTTTCTGATTTGTTGCTTAAAAACTTAACATTTTTTTGGATTTATTTTTAAATTTATTTCGGAAAAATATTGAGAAGAAAAATTAAAGTGCATATATGATTTTTTTCTGGGATATTTGTTTTTAACAAACATACAGAGTGGCCCAACGAAAAGGTAACAGACGGGTTTCTGGCCAGAGGGAATTTTTTTTTGGGAAACGCAAAAACACGTCAATTTTTATATCAAGGGGGACAACTTTCGCCATGATTTTCAACTTTAAGTGATTTCATCCCTTAGCGCTGTGAGAACAACCCCTAAAATTTAAATAGGGATGATGGGGCAAGTGATACGTCATTTGAAAGGTCTTTCTTTTCTGATTTCAGTGCACTAGTTTTTTTTATATTTTTGTTATTTTTAACCAAAAAAATTGAAGTTCTAAAATGGAAAATGAGGAAAGAGATTGAGGCATTTAAAAACTCAAAAAAGCTGGAGAAGCTAGGTACTTTTACTGATATTTGACAACATTGTTTCACTCCTTGGGTACAGGGTAAACAACCCTTAAATTTTTAAATAAAAACAAGGGTTAATTTTTTCTTGTGCTAATTAATAAAACCAGTTTATGCAAATTCAACCCTTATTTTAATAAATGTTCGAAGTGCCTGCCTTCAGCTCCATGTTGTCAAATATCAGTAAAAGTACCTAGCTTCTCCAAGAAAAAAACAATTGATCTGTCTGAGCTTTTTTGAGTTTTTAAATGCCTCAATCTCTTTCCTCATTTTCCATTTTGGAACTTCAATTTTTTTGGTTAAAAATAAAAAAAAAATAAAAAAAACTAGTGCACTGAAATCAGAAAAGAAAGACCTTTCAAATGACGTATCACTTGCCCCATCATCCCTATTTAAATTTTAGGGGTTGTTCTCACAGCGCTAAGGGATGAAATCACTTCAGGTTGAAAATCATGGCGAAAGTTGTCCCCCTTGATATAAAAATTGACGTGTTTTTGCGTTTCCCAAAAAAAAATTCCCTCTGGTCAGAAACCCGTCTGTTACCTTTTCGTTGGGCCACCCTGTATAGAGGTGTCATCAGCAAAAATTGTTAAAGAGTCCTTAGGAAGAAAGCTTAAAATGTCATTGAAGATCAGAAATAAAATAGGGCCTAAAATGGACCAGGGTCTATATTTTTCCAGTCTATTAGTTGTGTTAAAAAATTTAATTGGTTTACTAGCAGTGCACATAAACCAGCCTGCTATTAGCATATATTGTTATAGATGTTAGTTGCATTGATATGAAATGGATGACAAACCAAGAAAAAGCGGAAGTCTGGCCACGAGTATAAAAAAGAGAAAGAGGCTTCTCATACAATTTTGGGTTCCGAAATCTCAAACTAATCCTGAAAATGAAGAAAACTTCAACTGTCGTCACCGCCAGTGAAGAGACAACATCAGTTGCAACTTCCAACATTTTTCAAAAATAATGAGAACAAAGAAAAATCAAAAACAAACAGAAAGAACCTAAGAAAATCATTTGTATTTGCTTAGAAATTTATTGTCATAATACTCATAATAGTATCATATCGTGTATATAGGATGCCATTTTCAATATTTTGCCACGGGAGCCCCCCCCCCCCCCCCCCCCGGTCCGTGACCACCGGTAAGCGCCTTCAGGCTAGTCAAGGTTTACGCCCCAATGAAGGACCCAGTCCGCCACTGTATGACGTTGCGTGCAAAAGAAAAAGATAGAGATACCCATTCGTTTGGCTTCACTGTTACTTATGCGCGTTTCCTTTCCAGTTCCGTATAGCGTACACTTCAATGATTTGCTACGATTAACTAGGTAATACCAACGTAGTAAAATTACAGTTTTATTAAAACACCCAAATTTCTATTAAAGCACCCAAATGACGCCTTATTTCTAAGGCCGAACGGTGCAGTGTCCGTTTTTTAGCGTTTGCGACACGCTAGCTAAGTTTAGAGTTACATAAAAACAAAAAACTACTCGCTCAAATGGAACGAAATTTTTAGTGTGTTGCAAATTCAACCTTTGTTAATACGGGTGTGAAATTTTATTATCAAATTTTTATTCTTATAGACGCTACAGACGATATTGTAGCATGCGGCATTCTCGGGAATGGTAGGTCGCAGCTCAGGAGTATTAGACTTACACGAACGTCTGTAATATCAATAATAAAATGAGACTGATTTAAGAACCAAACTTTTGTCATGTTTTTGGAAAACAATTTTTAATTAATTGCAGTTTTTACACCACCGCACCGCTTCTACTACGAACAGCGAGCGTGTGGCATCATATAGCGTGCGAGTCCATTAGAATGTTACTCTTCCCTCTCTAGGCGAGGGTGTATGCATGTATCGCTGATTTTATAACTTATACCACATACTTTGCTAATAAGCTACTATCAAAATTACTAAAATTGGCAACTACTAAAAAAGGTTGTCCTTGAAAACGAAACAGGAAAGTTGACCGAATTTCGGTAATGTTTGTTGCATTTTGAAAACAAGATATAATTAGAACTACTCTGATAATTAATGAGGAAATGCTAATCTATTATCAGTATCACAAGTGATTCATTAACATGTTATATCAAATTAGTGAAAATATACGTTTGCATTTCGTAACTAATTATCAGAGTATATAATATTATCTTGTCACAGACAACAACTTGTCTTCAAAACTGCAATTAGGTAACTAAAAATTGTTTCCCAAAAACATGACCAACCTACAACCAATTTAACCAGGAAATTCAATTGGGGAACAAGTATCGCCGGGTGATCAACCATACCTACCTAAGTACTACTCTCACTTAATCCTAACTTGGGGATGGGTTCCTATCTCCTCAAATATTAAGGAACAAAGTACATAATTATATCAAATTATAGATATTAGCGTATATGAATAGTCAATAAATTTGTTCGACCCATGTATTTATACACGCAATAACTGTATATATTAATGTAAACCTGTTGCAAGGTTTATTCACTTAATAAACCTTGAACCTGTTGAGCTGATGAGATTAAATTGAAAAATTATTACGATTACGACGAATTTCTCTACTTATGCTTAAAAAGAGTTATCGGCAACAATGCATGTTTTGTAACAGCTGTCGCTGATCTTCGGCTGTCAAAACCATGTGATCGTCAAAAATAGATTACTGCAGTTCAGGGTTAAACCCTGGATTACTTATAAATAAAGGTTATCCTTTTGTAATCTTTTAACCTTTCATATCTTTTATTCATGATATCTTTAAAAGAAACATTTACAATAATTAGTTTTAATGTAAATTCAAATGATAAATATTTTAAAATGAGTTATGTGAGCGATTTATCACAATCACAGGAATATCTTAGTTTCAGAAGTAGTGTACCCCTAAGAAGAATAGTGGTCGATACTAATAATGCCAAAATTGGCTGGAGAGTATTCGATTCTGGTCCAAAAACAGTACGATGTCCATTAATGTGCCTTCCACCCGTCTCGGGTACCGCTGACGTATTTTTCAAGCAAGCTCTCGCTTTATCAGCGAAAGGTGTCAGAGTTATATCGGCGGAAGCTCCCGTTTACTGGAACATTAAGGAATGGTGCGAGGGATTTAAAAAGTTGTTAGATTATTTAGAATTAGATCGTGTACATCTCTTCGGAGCTTCCCTTGGTATGTTAAGACACTTTCTTCAAGTTTCGTACAACCCAATTTTTTGTTCAGGTGGATATTTGGCACAGAAATTTGCCGAACATTGTTACTTATGTCCGAGAGTTGCCTCTTTAATTCTCTGTAACGCTTTCACCGATACAAGCGTATTTAACAATCACGATTCCGCAGCTTTATACTGGATCTTACCAGGGCTCGTACTTAAACGTATGGTAATGGGCAATTTTAGTTCGGGAAAGGTCGATCCCGATATGATCGATGCAATCGATTTTATGGTGGAAAGGGTACGTACTTTACCACCGTTTTTTTCCGTAAATTAATAAATATTGTGTTTTTAGTTGGAAAGTTTACCTCAGGCGGAACTGGCTAGTCGTCTTACTTTGAATTGCGTAAAAGGATATGTGGAAGCGCACAAACTGGCAGAGTTGCCAGTAACAATTATGGACGTTTTCGATGAATATGCCTTATCCAATTCTGTGCGCGAAGAACTATATAAATGTTATCCGTCTGCAAAGTTGGCTCATTTAAAATCTGGTGGAAACTTTCCTTATTTAAGCAGATGTGCCGAAGTTAATTTACATTTATTGGTAAGACAAGGAAGGTAGCGGGACAAGATGGGTGTCTAGGCCCCCGCTCGATTGCAGTTGCAAGTCTAAAAATTTCCTTTTAAATGTTAAAAAAAAAAATCTTTGATTTTCGACTTTCGCCAAAAATGTCATTTAACCCTCACCTAGGCAAGGTAATTTTCAATCGTTACCGGGCAGTTCGGGCCTGTCAGGCCCATTGTATCTGTATATTGTTTGTGCTGCAAGTTTTTATAATTATGTACATATATGCTTTCAAAAAAATTGTTTATGATAAACAGAAAACTCCCCAATTAAGTTATAAGCTATTTACAACAGTTATTACACAATAATTTTGAATGTTTCTTTATAAATATTGTTTTTCAACCTATCTAGAAAGTACGCATTTTGCGCTTGCATTTGACAACGCAAAAATCAACATTTTTACTCCCTGCTTAGCTCACACCATGACAACAAATGAACAAGCTTTTGTTTATATGACTTTAAGTTTTGTGTTTTCGAAGTGTTGAAATACAGAAATGGGAGAATTATCATGCAAATTCTCCGGTTGTAGAAAAAATCTTGTGTGTAGCGTGGGCGCAAAATTCATTGCGGATTTCAAGACATTGCCGTGTTCAGTCTCTCTCAATCGCCAATGTATTATTTTGCGCTCTTAATACACAAATAGCTATTTTGTTTACAAACCTTCACTTTGGAACACAAGTGGCATCTTCTTCTGACACTTTCTTTAGCCTCATGTTTTAATTTCTTTGAAGAAGTTGGTTGATCTCCTACAAACTTATTCATACAGTGCTGGATACTATGCTGTAACGCTCTCGATTGTCTTCTTCTGATATGCAACTCTCAGATAGGGATACTAGAAATAAATGTCTCTTTTCATGTTTATTTTTCTTCCAATCTGGTTTTAGATTCGTCCAAACAACATATGTAGCCACACCACTTACGTCTAAAAGGTTAATGAAAAACGCAAATGGCCAACGATTTGTTTTACGTTTACTCATGTATTTATGAACCATTTGGTCTAACGTATAAACTCCACATTTCTGGTTTGTTCTTAAAATCGCCATTGAGCCCCTTAGTGTGATGCATAGTTGACAATATTATCACACTTGTTCTTTTTTGGTACATAGGAGACCAAGGATGGAGGTCCCTTCATCCCGTTTCTTGTTAGGCAAAAATTCTTGCTGTACAAAGCGTTCGTTTTTTTTTCACAGTTCCTACGCATGTCAATCCATTCTTTAATAATCCTTTAGCTAATAAATAATTATCAAACGTCACGTTTCTGTTTTCTTTCAATGCAGGGAATACCATTTAGGGCAGGGATGGGGAAACTTCTTCCTTCGCCTGCCAATATTTGCTAACGAAATATATGGCGGGCCAAGTTGTTGCATTTTTGCCTATATTATTTACTGAAATAAAAATATTGATATGTTTTTTTCTGAAACACTTATTTATTGTGTTTGTTTTATGCGAACTTTACTTTATTTTTGTTTAATGGCCGCGGGCCGTATTTTAAAGCTTCGCGGGCCGGAGATGGCCCGCGGGCCCTAGTTTCCCCATCCCTGATTTAGGAGATAATACTTTTTGGAATCGCATGCTCACCATATTTGTCAGGTTTTGAGGGTATCTCCAGGTAAGTAATGCCTTTTGAAATTATTATTGACCATTTCCCAAATTTCTCATATAGGTGTAAGTTTATTATCTTTTCTCCGTTGGTTGCGCGTTTCTTTGTTATCAAAGCGTATAAATCGCAATAAATGTTTAAATCTTTTTAAGTCCCATCGTTGCTTGAAAAATTCGCGGATCTTATAAAACACTCGACAACACGTCATAGTTAGTATCATTTGCACTCAGATGACCGGCAGTTAGTAACAAACCGAAAAAAGCACGAATTTCGATATTATCACACGGATTCCAAAAAATTCCACTCTCTTCCGTTTTTAGAAGTGAATTGGGATGTATTGACAATATTTCAATTTGGCAGGTCCTCTCCTTCATTTAGTTCTTGAATGTCATCAGTTTCACTAGCTGAGGAAACATGATCTTCTTCTTCTTCGCAGTCACTTGATGAATTAGCTACATTATCAAAGTCGTCGTCATTCTAAAGATTTTCCACTATCTTCTTGAGTTCTGCTTGAGTTAACTTTTGGTTCATTCTTACGCAGCACAATCAGATTCACAATTGCATACAAACTAAAACTTCAAGCTAATATTGACATACATTCATTTAATATATAAGTAGTCCCCCTTCAGGAGTGATTTTACCATAAAAACCAATAATTTTCACTAAATATCTTTATACAAATAACAAATGACCGAGTAATTAAGTAGATACATCATTAGATAAATAGAATGTTTAAAAGCAATTATATTTTGTTAAACAATTTACGGGTCATTAGGCCCCCTTGCCCGGTAATGAGAGTTTAATTGCAAAATGCTGATAAAATCAATATGCAGAAAATAAATTTCATAATCTCTTGATGTGTAATTAGTAAATACAATTTTGGAGGAATTTTAGAATTAATTAACTGAAAGTCCAATTATTATTAATAGAAATATTTAAGTTTGATCTATCGTTTGGGCCTGCTGGCCCACCTTGCTCACAATGTAAAATCAAAAATGTAATATTTCCCTCGCCCGTCAAGTGTCAATACGGCCTAAGCTGCCAGCCGGCCTCGGATTCGCCTCAGCCGGTAAACCGCGATCGCGGCCATATTGACGTCCTTGACGGCCTTGATAAATAAATAAGTATTCTGGTATTATTTCACTATCAAATTTTGTGTGTTTCTTTCCGGTCCGTTGTATCATCAGATTCGATTGATTTGATTTTATTACAGTTAAAACTAGAGCATAGTATTTTTTTCAGATTTTTTATGGGTCCGAGTACCCCAAAAATTTTGCGCAAACAGCCAAAAAACGAGAAAAAAATGAGTTTTCAGGAATAAACATGTTTGTTGAAAGCGTTCTTTCAAAAAATAGCATAAGTAGTCCTATTAATTAGCTTCATTTTTCGCTTTTAACCGCATGTAAATATCTTCACTTGTTTGTGCGACAACTCAAATTAAGTAAATCTTTTTTGTCGTAACTTGGTAACAAAGTTTATGGGCCTTTTTACTGGTACCATTGAATAACTAAAGAATACTGGTACTTCCTATCTTGATGCTCTACAACTGTCAACTAGGGTGAACGGCACTTTATCCTGACGCGGCCCAATGACGCCATGTGATTTCTACCTATGGAGGTTCACAAAGGATTGTGTGTATGTGCCTCTACTACCAGCTGACCTACCTGACCTAAGAAACAGGATTGAGGCAGCTGTTGCAACAATTGCACCACAAACACTAATTAACGTTTGGGGGACCTGGGCTATCGACTTGATGTGTGCCGTGTGAGTGTGTGACTAACAGTGCTCACATTGAACACTTGTAAGTTTGTAGATATAACTGTTTGAGTTACTCTTTCATTTAATGCATTAATTATGTAATAAATACTACAAAACGTGAAAACCTCGATATTCACTTAGAAACACCCTGTATTTTTGTTACCACTTTATGGAAAACAGTTGTCGCGCGAATAAGTGAAAATATTTAAATGCGGTTATCGGAAAATGACGGTAATTATAGAACGATTTAAAAAATAATTTTATTCTCGAAAAACTCATTTGGGGTTCCAGGACCCCTAAAAAATCTGAAAAAAATACTATGCTCTAGTTTTAAGTGTAATAAAATCAAATCAATCGAATTCGATCATACAATCAACCGGAAAGAAACAAAATTTTATAGTGGAATAATACCAGAAAAAGTCGTTTTTTACCACATTTTCGGCACAAGTCAAAAATCAAAGTTAATGAGCATGCACATCTCATTTTTGTAACATTAAAGAAACTCTTGCCGCCACATCCATCTTGTCCCGCTACCTTCAAGTTCTAGCCGTCTTCGTTTTATAATAACAAATTTCTAGATACATTTAAGACAGTTTGATGGTACAGCATACTCAGCTTCCGATCGTACTCTGATTGAGAAAACTAAGTCTTCCATTTGAAACATAATCATAAAGACTATAAGGTGCAATACTAACTGGCATAGTTAATTACGTGTGTTAATAATAACGCCTAAATAATAATACAGAGTCCGTACGATAAAGACTCGAATTAAGATATAAGACTAACTCCCAAAGATTTGTATATTATGTACAATATGCTATGTACCCTGTAGTATGTAAATGAATATTGATGTGATAATTAGTGAGTGTAGATTAAGTACGTATTTTTAAAAAATTTTGTATTTCAAATATACATGTCATTTTAATATCTATTTTGGCAGTTAATAAATACATTTTCTCCATTCTGGCAAACCTCTGAAAATCATTTTCCGTCAATTTCTACCTTTTTACAATAAACATACATCACTCACAATTTCTGAATTTCTCGTAAATTTAACAAGTTGGGAATGTTATTGTTTTCTTTTGTTTCTCCATGAGTTCGCATTATCCATTGTTGTGTCGGCTTTAACAGTCTTGACGGATCTCTAGGGTACGATTCTCGATTTTTCTTTAATATTTCGGGCACCTTTTTTTGCGAATTGATTATTTGTAGTTTGTTTTGAATGAATATCTCGTCTTGACTTTGGTATTGTTTTATTAATTTATTTGCCTTGTGAGCTCTGTAATAATTTTAGTGAAAGAATGTTTTATAATACTTAATATTTTCTTACCGCTCCTTCTGTTCTTTCATTTCTTCAAGTTGTTTCTTGTTCAGTTCCTCTCTTTCAGCTTTGCTTTTAGATAATCGCCAGTTTTGTACTTGTAATCGCAATTCTTCTTGTTTCTGTTTTCTTATCTCTTCGAATTCTTTCTGTTTGGCATGCTCTTGACGTTTTTGCTCGTTTTCGTACTCCGTTTTCAATAACCTTTCTCTCTGAAATAAAATTCAATAATTCTCATCTTTTATCATTATTAGATAGGTATTACTTTCCAAGCATATATTTTTTGTTGTACTTCATCTTTTGCCACACAGCCAGAGGAGACATTACGTACAGGATAATTTTCTGGTTTAGTCTGATTTACTGCCGAAGAATATTGTTTAGTATTTACTTTATTTATTCGCCAATGTTTAATAGCGTCCTTTTGTTTTTCTTTTAAATATAAGTATTTCTCGTACCATTCCTCGTGTGCAACTACAGCTTCTTCGGAAACGTCTTAAAAGTTTCGTATTAGAAAGGATTTGACAGAACGAATGTCAACCTGGTAACAACATATGTATTATTTCTGCCACTCTTCTTGGATCCTTTGTTTTGCTTTTGACCTTTAGGAACAGTGAGTGATCATCTGCGCTCCATCCGTTCTCATGCCCACCAGTAGCAGCGACAAAATCCATAAATTCTTGTGCTTCTTTACAAATGTTAGCTTGAGTGCAAATTGTGGCATGTTTAAACTGTGGTTTTGAAGCGGAGTAACTAGGTCTATTCTCCCATCTCTCCAATTTATCCTGGAATGATTCCAATTCCTCCTTATAACTATCCTCTTCTTTTTGTAGTTGATTTAAAGCTGTTTGGCTAAGGTTTTTTAGGCTTTTTATGTCTTCTTGTATTTCAGTCATCTCTTTTTCGACAACTTTGACATCTATAATACATACCTACCTATGCAACAAACAATTTAGGGTACCTCCAGTTTCTACTCACCTAGATTTTGTATATTTTCTTTTTTTAGGGATTTTTTCATCTGTCTTAAAGGTACAACTATTTTACGGACCTCACTCTGCAGCTGTCGTTCTTGTTGAGCCCTATAAGTACCAAACGATAACATTAATATTTGGCTAATTTGCGTAAAAAGTATACCGTGATTTTAGGGTTTGTGCATAAAAATCACAAAACTCCTTGTGTTCTTTACATTTTGATAAATTTTCAACCAAACTACTTTCATATTTTTCCAAACGATGTTGAATATTTTTTAGTTTATTGATTTCAGCTGCAAACGATGACATTTGTATTTTATAATTAACGATATAACATTTTTTTATGTGACCACGTAACAAATGTCTATCCCTGTGTCGGAATTTCAAATTTGTTTGTTTTGTGGGAGTTTACCGTAACCAATAGCACTCTACAATCAATTAACAATAAGGCGCGAATTTTGAATTCGAAAGGTACTTACACACATTTGATTTTCACATTTTGAATTTGTCCCTCGTGATGAGACCCTCAACCACAGTACCTACCTAATATATGTTAGATCGATGTTCTGAAAGGGTTGCACGCAGGAAAGCGCTTCCGCTCCTGCGACCTCTTCGTGTTGTGAAAAGGTGAAAAGGGACCTGAAAAGAGAAACGGCTTGCGACTATAAAAGAAGTGAAACAAAAACTGTAAAGGCTGTGTGAAGATGCGTTTAAACAACAAGAAAACTGATTGAATATAAGTGCATTGAGTAGGTAGGTACTGTGAAGGAAGTGTTGAATTTTTAAAATACGTAAATATATTTTTTTACAGCCAAATTCCGTTTTTTTTTGGTTCCCCCTTCAAATATATGGGTACCAAGATGAGGATGGTGGATTAATATAGGTAATTTGTAGGTAATCAGTTGACAGCAGATAACGAAGATAACTCTACAGCGGCGACTGTATCGATTAGACGATTATTAAATACAACAGCAGAAAAGTTCAGTACCTATACTATGCTAACATCGGAAAACAAAAAGAAGATAGAATCAATGGTGATGTCAGAAGAGCCTACAAAGATGTAAACTAGGCCGTTCAGCAAACTATTCTGTAGGTACCGATTTCCATAAAAATTGCAACAAATGGAAGTATTTTGATAAAGCAAAAATTTGAGTATCATCTACTTATAAATAAATAAATTGTTTATTTTGCTATTTGTTTGTCCACTAGTTTCTGCACATTTAAGAATGCGAACAATTCGTCAACGTTTAATTATCGGCAATTAAACGAGTTTTATAAAGTATTATTGATGTGAGAATAGGCCGAACATTTGGTTAGAGATATTGTTGATCATGCAAAACGTGATGTTGTAACGATGCTGTACCAGTTGATGGGCTGAAGGAGGAGTTTAACAACGTCGCCTTGGATCTGAACGCCCCCGTGGGACCATGGAGTCGGACAAGAAAATGAACGCACTCTTGCAGTCACACAGAACAATACCGTAACTACCAAAAGTCAGCTACCTCTGCGATGTCTCTACAACCACACTCGTACCGTTCATCACCAAGAGATTAACCAACCAAGTCTTTGACAGCCTATATCAGCTCTTGCATCCCGGCTGTTTAAAATGGGCACGACAATCCATACCTGCTGTCAAAAAGTAGTCAATATATTAACGTAGTCGGACCAGTATCTCAAAGAGTATGTTTAGGTATAACACAGACGATATGGTCGCACAGCACCCACAGCTGACCTAAGAACATATTATAAATCTACCGGCGATCAGCACTTTGGTGTTGAAGAAGGAAACGAGGAATTTAGGCAAAGGGTGTCCAGCGGGAATTTTTCAACTTTAAATGATCGTTATACTCATTTGTTAGCGGAGTTAGAGAGGCAGCGTTCCTTGAGCGGTTCTTGCGGGTAACCATGAGCGCACCGCTCTTTCGCGGTGGAACAATAATTGAAGTGTGGTGAACCGTTGGTTCGAGCGCGTCGTACATTCTGTTCCCATTTTGATAATAGGCAATTAAGCGATGGTACGAGCACGCGGCTTATTTATTGGTCGTGGCTGCAAAGGTTCCGCATGGTTAATGGTCAGCTCCAGGACGCTCCACGTCAGAAACAACACCGGAATGCGTAGCAGAGGTGCGACAAGAAATCATTAGAAATCCAAGAAAATCAGTGAGGTAGATTGCCGTATCCATAGTGATATAACTTTTTCTCAAATTACCTACCTACCGATACTCGGCGATACTGATACGATTTCCGTTCCGTTCAGAAACCTCACTGTCAAACATATTTCTTGTTATAAACAAATCATTTGTTTATCAGTGCATCCTAGATTTCACGTAACTACATTTAATTTGCACTGTTACTGTAGACAAAAATAGGAAAAAAAAATTTTTTCCACTACTAGCTGTGAAGTTGACAATTATTGCGTATCCTAGACAACTGAGAAGTTTAATTTCTCTACCTAGTGGTCAATAATCTATTATAAATATTATTCACCTAGGTTAATAATGGGAATTTGCATTCCTGTGCTACCTACTTGATTTTTACAAGAAATTTTTTTATTTTTTATTTGTGTCTTAAATTTGACTAGTAGTGGAAAAAATTGTATATACACCACGGTGGTGAAGCCATTTATAGACCTCGCACCTTATTCCGCTCGGGGCAAAGCCCCTCGCAAAATAATCTTGGTGCTCGGTCAATAATAACAGTCTTCACCACCTTGGTGTATAATATACTATTTTCCACTACTAGCTGTGAAGTTGACAATTATTGCGTATCCTAGACAACTGAGAAGTTTAATTTCTCTACCTAGTGGTCAATAATTTATTATATGTATTATTAACCTAGGTTAATAATGGACAAATTCAAACGTTGTGAGAACTGAGAATTCAGGGATAGTTGTTTAACAAAAACTTGTGCAACATAATTTTGTATATACCCAGGAGATTGTCTTTAACGTATTTGCTGCTTAAAATTACTTAACACGATAAAATTATTTGAATAACAGTTTTATTAATGGAAATGTCAATCTGCATCAAACTACTTGATTTTTGTTTTATTATGTAGTGGAAAGGCGAATTTGCATTCCTGTGCTACCTACTTGATTTTTACAAGAATTTTTTTAATTTGTGTCTTTTTGACTAGTAGTGGAAAAAATTGTATATACACCACGGTGGTGAATCCATTTATAGACCTCGCACCTTATTCCGCTCGGGGCAAAGCCCCTCGCGAAATAATCTTGGTGCTCGGTCAATAATAACAGTCTTCACCACCTTGGTGTATAATATACTATTAAGTAACAGGATGTAATTCAACTTTTTTTAATAACAATTTTCGATATTTTCAAAAATAAAGGTACTTTAATACTCTTGACAAAATTAATATATTTTGACAAACCGCGTACACGACTGAAAAAATTTAATACCTATCTGTGATGATTGTATTTTAGATTTTAGAACATGCAGAACTTTTTATAAAGAATAACTTTTTTTCGTAAAATTAATAATAAAAAAGTTTCCCATATGTTGCCAACTTAAGTAGACACACTGTATAATTGTACCAGGAAGGGACGAGTAGGTAATGATAAAGCTGATATGGGAGCCATATATTACACGGACGGTTCTGCTACAGAAGAGGGAGTATAGGAATCAGAATATTATCGGGTGAAAGAACGCAGGTTGTCATCAGGGTCATAATTCAACAGCAGCCCCCACAAAAATTTTCGCAATCAAAATATGTACCTGAAATTTTATTTGACAGGTACTTTCCATAGGGTAAGTATTGGACAGACGTTCATAGCTAGGAGTGTGTTATATGCGAGCTATTTGACACAGAAGCTTAACCTTTTTGACAAAACAATGTTGATCGTTGCAAGTATATGATATTAAATTAACTAAATTTCGAAGTAAAAAAAGGCTCCCACACAACCAATAACCCCCTCTCGATGTTGCGCCCTTGACGTGGTAGTGGAGCAAGGTGTATATTACCTCCAGGAGTGGGTTGGGATGTAAAAATGTTCAACCCGGCGT
Source organism: Pyrocoelia pectoralis (assembly GCA_036250285.1). Lineage (NCBI taxonomy): Eukaryota > Metazoa > Arthropoda > Insecta > Coleoptera > Lampyridae > Pyrocoelia > Pyrocoelia pectoralis. The sequence continues at coordinate 73,998,365 of CM070075.1, read as the reverse complement.
ATGAGAGCTCCAAGTAAAAATCTGGACTAATAAGACCACCCTCGTGTTTGTGCCTACCAAACGACCAGACCATCAGTAATCCTGAATGAACTAAAGTTAGTTTTGGTAGGGCTGCAACACACCTGCAAGTGGATAAGTCCAATGACCTAATAGAAATCGTAACGCGATCTGTTGTCTGGTAACCGCGGAGGAGGTATCTGAGTAAATGTACTCTTGTTGAGCTCTTTGGTAGGAAGAGCGAATCCTTTAAGCATATTAATCATGAATGATAAAAAATAAAAATCACATATAGGATATATCGCAGGCACCCCTCAATCTCAGTTAAAGGTCGTCAAGCTTCAACAACAAAAGAGAGATAAGGCATCTGAGGCGTAGAACAAAAGAGAACTGGCCTAGAGCGGTCCTCTAACCCTTCTACCTCCTGAAGCCAACTGTGGTCAGTAGAGAAACAAAAGGAGAAGAATTAACTAAACTCTCACTAGTAACGATAGTAGGTACCTACAATAATTAAAGACCTTGAGGATACAGGAGCTCTAACCAAATGCTACAGCACACCCAAAACCCGAAACACTGCGGTATTGCAATATACGACCAACGAGTCAAGGAGGTGGAAAATGCTTTTTATAGGACACTAATTGGCATGCGGAATTGCACGTAAAACGATGACAGAAATAAAAACAATGGCAGAAGGAACACTCCTGGTCCAAAGGAATGCAAAGGCCCAACTAGGGTGTTATTAAGTAAAAGAACGGAAAATTTGCTGGAAGACATAAATCTTTTGACAGGTCTACTAATGGAAGTTTTGAACCAAATGACACCTTCACAGAATGGGCCTTGAAGCAATCGCAATGAAGAGTACCTACCACACTCCATAGTGTTATTGCAAGGCAAGTCAAATTTGTTACAACAGTATTGCTATTATAAAGCGGTTAAAACCTTGTGAATATAATATATTTATTGTGCATCTCTAATTCAATGTAAAAAAGGAGTAGTGAGTGTCTCCTTAGGTTGTACTGGAGCCTTTTACAGGAGTTGGTGACTTGCTTTAATAAAATGTTCTGTAACGCTCTAAGTAGCTGGAGTGATATAACTAAGTAAAAGAATGTAAAATTTGCTGGGAGACATAAATCTTTCGATAGGTCGGGTCTAGGACACAACGGCCACACAGAATTTAGTATGCCCATATCGGCCACACTGGACATATCGGCCAAACGTGATGTGTGGACACAACGGCCACCTTGGACGTAACGGCCACAGCTCTAGCTGGACACAACGGCCACTAGACACTACGGCCACACAGAATTGTAAGGTAATGTTTGCGATAAAGATTTCACAAATAATAGGAGTTTTCTATTTATAGGAAAAAAAATACTAAATCTGCAAATAACATAGGCGCTTAAGTGTCAATCTACGTTTAAGCTTAGCATTATGTTTTGTATCAATCAAATAACCTAGGCATTTTAGTGTCAATCTACGTATCTGATATGTGGCCGTAGTGTCCAAAGTGGCCATCGTGTTCAGCTAGAGCTGTGGCCGTTACGTCAAAGGTGGCCGTTGTGTCCACACATCACGTTTGGCCGATGTGTCCAGTGTGGCCGATATGGGCATACTAAATTCTGTGTGGCCGTTGTGTCCAGTGGCCATTGTGTCCAGGCCCCGATAGGTCTACTAAAAGGAGTTTTGAATCAAACGACACCTTCACAGAATATAGGCCTTGAAGCAGTCGCAAAGAGTGTGAGGGTAGCACCACGCCATAGTGTTATTGCAAGGCGAGACAGGAATAAGGTACACAGGTTCTTTAGGGGAAGCCCATTACAAAAAACTCCCTTTGATAGACCTACAGAGAACCACTTCTGGAAAAAATAGTAAATAAAGTGGGGGCCAAATTGTTTACACCAGTAAAGCAGTTAAAACCTTATGTATGTGAATAAGATTTATGCATCTTTAATTGGATGTAAAAAAGGAGAGTACAAATACAGTGTGTTAAAGTAAAGTCTGTATGATGAGTAAAATTACAAAAAACCGAGTGATACTATATACATATTAAAATGATAATCTCACTAAAAATAGGGTAGGGTAGGAAGAAAAAAGTATTTCATTGCGGAAGATTTTATAGGTATAAAGCATTCTATGTATACATAAAATATATTATAAAAATACCATGGCAGCATAAAAACGTAAATGGCTAACTTTAGTATTCTACAAATCACAAGTCATTATGTAAATACAGCTGCACCAAAGTAGATCTAGTCAAATCAACAGAGAACTTTAACATAGAACCATCACGATATACTCGTACAGGTTTTTGGGTACACTTCACATACTTGTGAATTGATATCACATCTTTGACTACAGCATGTGTTACTACAATTGAGCTTTCACCATAGTTTCGGTAAACATACTGTACTTTATTGTCATTATTGTAATTAACGTCAATATTTTGCACCGTTATAGGTTTACGTTTATGAGTATTATCGACGCAAAAAATTTGTACAGGTAAACTAATTCTATTCGGCATTTTTTGATTGGCATTAAAAGTTTCGTTAAACGATACACGATGGCCCGAAGGAACTATAAATTCATTCAATTCTAAAGTAATAGAATTATCTGAATAATTTGCAGTCCTTAATGTACAATCTTTTTCTACAATGCTACGAGTTAAAATACCTTCCGTTTTGGGATAATTCCAAAATCGAAAATACGCGCTAATACCTAATCTATACGATAAATTGCGTACAATCTTTATTAAACGATAAGGAATGTTGCTTTGGTAAAAAATAAAATTATCTATACCTACGAGTTTGTGATAGCTTAAAAATTCGACGAAGAAACTTTTATTAAAAGCTGTGGGCGCTACACAAATTACAGTATTTACTTTTTGTGTATGAGCTCTCGACTTAGTTAAATGTACTTTTTTCGACTCTTGGATTTTTTTATTTTTAACAGCAAATGAAACTGCGTACGGTTCGTGGTCTGAAGTCGTCAACGAGCAATAATAGAAATAAGCAACCTCTCCATTTTCTTTATCCTTTTCAATTTCCGTATATCGAAATTTGCCCGGAATAGGTTTCTCCTTATCCTCAAACCATAAAAAACAATTTTTAGCGACTTCCGTATTTCCAATATGTAAAACAATAGCTTGCGCTTCACTCTGTTTGATCCAAAATGCCGAATACACGTAGATGTTTTCATTTTCTTGCCATAGCGGATCTGGTCCCCAATCGTGGTAACCGAGAACATTTTCGGAAGTTTCTAAACTGGAAATATTGCACGGTTTTCCAAAAAAGTTAAACACTTCTAGGACATAGTGTAAACGGTTATATTCATGTCGATAAACAAGAAGCAATGATACACTTACAACAGTAATGATCAAGAGTAATAGTTGACGATATTTCTTCATTTTGATTGCATTTTTAACTTGTGAATGTATAAATTTTTGGAACTGAATCAAAACTGTTACATTAATTTTTATGATATAATGCTGTGATATAAGCTTAATACTGTTGGAAAGATTAAAGTTCAAAACATAAACATACTTTTTACAATTATAGGTTAGATTCAATTTAGTGACATTAGCCACCGCCAAAGAATTACACGTCGTTTACCGCTAGAATCTATGGCAAAGTCTACAGAGTGTATGTGAATATATGTTCGAATTTGTGATATTATGTGGGAAAGCCAAACAAACTTGCATCAATGACGTACTTCCATGTCTTTTGTGCCAAAGTTTCCATCGCTAAGTGTATCATAAAATTTGTAAAAAAAAAACAACTCTAAAAGCAATGCAATTAATATAAGACTTTTGAGATGAAAATGTATGTGCACAAGCTTGTTTTTGTTGGGTTTAGAGGCCTCTCAATGTAAAATGTTGTGATAAAATTTTAATCAACAGACCAGTAAGTAACAACGTAAACCTAGCCACTGTCAGGGAATGGTGCTGTGTTGCCATCTTTTATTCATCGATATTTTGAGGTTACGGATGACAGTATTCTGAAGGCATATTTAATTGATTTTTGTAGTCAACAATTTGTAACAGTAATTAATATTTATTTGTGGTTGAATAAGAAATATTTGCTGGGACATTTTAATATTTCCTGATCACTTTGACAATACTGTAAATGTAAAGCGTCATCAAACGCTGATGACGTGCACGCAACTTAGTTTGGCTTTCCCTATAGTTCATTTATTCTGTGCCTGTGGCCTGTGGCATTATCGTTAGAGAATAATGATGGCGGTTGTCATGAAAACATTGAACTATATGCTATGCGTATAGTGTACAGTTCAATGCATGAAAATTAAGTTGTTATTCAGTTGGCATGATTTCTGAGATTTCCTATTAAAGTTATTCTTTTACAAGTTAGTTTAGTTACATGGTGGCAGCTTGACTCAAGCTGCCACCATGTTAATACACTCCTCAAGCTGCTTGAGGAGTGTATTAACTGTAAACATGACGGAAATCTCGCCTAAAGGAACACTGACCTGACCTGTATCTAAAACGACTGAGCAATGAGCATTCCATTGAATAAAGAAAGCTATTTATTCAATGGAGCATTCTAATGATCCCCCCACCACTTTTGAAGCACATTGAAAACCGCGATTTTATGGACTTTATGTCGTAGGAACCTTGGTCCAAGTCCAATAATATTGGTCCGTGGTAGGAACACTGAACTCTAATTATACTGGAACGCTCACTAAGGCCGCCGGCCCGATCCGAGAGAGAGGGCTCACAAGGGTCATCCCTGTCCTTCTCTCGACAGTAGGTACATTTAGGTTAGTGTTTTTAGTTTAAAGCTGTCTGCTCTCTCACTCACGCTGCATGTGTAAAGCGTTACGAAAAGGACAGGAATGACCCTTGCGCAATATCACTCTCGGCTCGCGACGTTTCTATGGCAGAGATAGGCAAGTGAGTGTTCCAGTATAATTAGAGTTCAGTGCGAAGGAACCATCAATTATATAACCTAATTCCTAAATTATGTATTGAAATAAAATACAATATTTTCAAATAGGAATTTATTGATTTTTAAAGATAATTAACCTTGACAATTGTTTTCTCAAAGATTGTACCATTAATTGTTTCAGTTACCTTAGTTGCTTCATGGTGTAACCTAATCTTTAAATAACATTGTATAATACATTCAAGAAATGTTGAGACATGGTTTATTTCCAGGTCACAATCTAAGAAATGTAACTCCAAAGAAGGAAATATATTTTGCTCACAAAGCTCTGAAATGAGTAATTGGTACACATATTTAATAAATCTGGAGTTTCCAGGTATCACTCCTAAAATTGTTTTTGTTTGTCGCAGTAACTTTTCAACATGAACACAAACCTTTTTCATGTCAATGGATGGTACACTTAAACCGCCTCTGTTTTTTCTATTACTTAATGAATATGTATTGTCTATACATCTATCAGATGTTAGCTGTTGCAGATGCCCCTTGAAATTCTGGCAGTCCTAAATCGTCACAGCAAAATTGTATTGCATCAGCAACACTCCTACTGAATGTTTGAGCTGCTATATTCACTTTCATGATTTGTTTTTTGAATAGCAAATGTTTAGATCTTAATTTTGTGCCTGCTCGTAACCCTGTTTCCTCTTGTATTCTATGCAGAGCTTCTATAAAACTCCAGCAAATAGGCTCATCCTCTCCATTATATAGTAGTTTATAATGTTCAAATAAATTTCTAAAAAGTTTCAGCATATGACAGATGTCTAGATTACATGTACTTTGTCATGCGGTACTTCCGGATAAAAGAAATATGGTTTGCAGTCATTAATATTCAAGTCAGCACCTAAAACATGTATAACTAAACAATATAATTGGTAAAATCCAAATACAACCTAAATGTTTTAGCATGGAAATGTGACACGAAGGTCCATCACATGTTAAAGAGACACACTTGATGCCTACATCAGATAATTTGCTAAACCTGCTTGTTCCTCAGCAGTCAAACCTAACAAAAAACATTTAGCAGTAGCTACAAAATTACCAGCGATTACTAAATAAATACCTTTAATAAAGAAGTACGCAATGGGTAGCTTCCAATGAAACTTGTACCAACTCCGTAAAGTGGCAGGATGTGGTAAAGATTTATGTAAACTATTTCATATTAATTGTAGGCTTTTGTTGAGTAAAACTGTACTGTTAAAGCAAAAGCTCTGTAGGATAATTCTTCCGAGATAATTTGCTTCCTTTGTTCATAGTGATTCTACTATGAACTTTGGGAAACATCTGGAAATCCTGCATCCAATAAATCAGAAGTATTATGCGATATTAAGATGTTGGTTTTTAGATCTTTTATAACATCTTTTAAGCGCTTGATGTAACATGTTAACCGCTTTACTTTCTGTTTATTGTATTTTAATTTTTTCTTGGTCAACATGTGTCGTTTTCTCTCAAACATCAATTGTTGTTTTGTTTTTCGATGACTACCACAGTAACAACTATCTAACCTAAGACAGTAACTATGATCATGTTGAACGTTGATTTTATGTACAGTAGGCAATAAACATGAAAAAGTAGATGGAATTGGTATGCTTTCTTTCGGAATTTCACAAATTGTTTCTGGTTGATAATGGTTGCAACAAGATGAATTTGAAGCGTTATACTCTGTTAAATGGGTTGTTGTTACATTAGAAATCGATGAAGTAAATGTTAAACTATGTGGTGTAACTGTACTGGTTGGTAAAAATTTTATTGGTTTTGAATTTGGAAGTAAATGTTTTCTACCATTATGTGTATAGAAGCTAGTAGGTCGAAAATGGGTCGAACAGACAAAGTCGCTAGCCTTTGGGATATAATTTTCTATGTTCAAGGCATAAACCCATTTGTTTAAAAGTTCAGGATTTTTTGGAAACCTAATAAAATAACGTGTAACTTTATGTTTTATAAAACAAAACAAGTAAATAAATTACTTACTTATGAAAGGAATAAGTTCCATCATTTTTCTTTCTTCGTCTACCGCACATTGGATATTTACAGTTGCCCATAGTTTAATCAAAGAACGTAATATTTACGTTCTTTGGTTTAATTTTGAAAGCTTCGCGTTTATAAATAATTATCAGTGTGTAAATTCTACTACTTTCCTATTTTTCACAAGATAAACATATATTATAGGTTAGAAAGTTTAAAGTAAACAAATGATAAGCACTACTGGCACTACTACCAGTACTACCACCTTAGAATGATCTAAGACTACCACCCACAAACCACTAGTTAAGTGATTTGTGCTACCACCCTTCGAACATATATTCGAAGCTACCACCTGATCCCTGACCACCACCTTATGATCTAAGACCACCACAATAGGTGTTTTCTTTTTGCATTTTGTGGTACACTTAAGGCACCTCTGTCAATACACACCATTCGTTTTATAAAAATAATTTGACTCCGTTCTCAATAACCCTATTCGTTTTAAAAGCTTTATTTAAGTTTTATATTAACCTGAGGCAGAAATGTCATATGCCGCAAGGTACTTCAATCACGTGATAATTGTGCATTTGCCTAACCCTGTGGCACACCTGTGGCGGTGCAAAAAGAAAACACTTAATATAAACACTGTGCCAGAGAATATCAGGAGAATATTCTCTGACTGTGCTACCACCATTTAGAGTCCTTATACAGGGTGTCCCTGAAATGCGTGGACTGGACATCGCTTAACCACAGATTCCTGGTTCGAAAATAAGACGATATAACCACAGACCATTAAAAATAAAGACGAATGAAAAGATACGATAAAATGGGAATAGAGATAGTAGCGCTCCACGAGCATCTGGTTGAACTATAGTTCAACGACGCAGTCGCAAGTACAATTATTTAATGTTGACATATGATTGACATTTAATTATTACATGTGTTATTGAATCTTTAATGCTGTGTGTTGTTATATACTAAGCAGTTTTGATTATTTTTATATATTATGTACCTACATGTGTATTTTTGTCACAAGGGCTAAAGGTAACTTCGAAAAGTGTAATTTGTAACAAAAAAAATTACTATAAAATGTCTCTTTCTGAAACTATGGTTTTGAAAGTTATTGGCCTTAACATTAAAAAGTTTTTGACTGGTTTATGCCGGGTTACCCGTGTTTCGTACACTAATGGTTCACTGATAACAACTAATATCACCTTAAAAGATGACCTACATCTGTAAGGAGTACAATACAGAATATTATCCAAATCGATCCAAGCGTTCCGTCGTTATGGATAAAACAACTTTTTTTTTAAAGAACTTTGAAGCTGAATACTAGCTAAACGAAACGTAATTGTATATAGGTAAGTTTAGTTATATTGTCTTATTTTCGAACCAGGAATCTGTGGTTAAGCGATGTCCACGCATTTTAAGGACACCCTGTAGGTGTTTTCTTTTTGCACCGCCACAGGGTTAGGTAAAGTCACAATTATTACGTGATTGAAGTGGCTTGCGTCATAAGACATTTCTGTCTCAGGTTAATATAAAACTTTAATAAAGCTTTTAAAACGAATAGGATTATTGAGAACTGAGCCAAATTCTTTATATAAAACGAATGGTTGACAGGACTGACTTAAGTCAACACAACGTGCAAAAAGAAAACATCTTATATACCTAATATGTTATATAGGGACTCTACCACCATTACAATAACGCACTAGTTGGCACCTACAATAACTAAATTTAAGTGGGGCTTGTTTGCTTCAATGTTGTATTGAAGAATGCTCAGTCCTTTTTAGATACAGGTCAGTGTCAAGGAAGTACTATACAAAAATTAGCGGCCAATTTAGTACCTGTGTATCAAATACAGTGTGTCCCACTCGCTATCGGCCCCACATGTTCGCTTATGGAAGTCAAAATAAAGGTCATAATTTAATAAAATTTGATACTTACCAACATTTTTGTGTGGAAAGCATGGTGGCATCAAAGAAAATCTTGGAAGTGATCACCATGAGCATCCAGGCATGCCTGAACACGTCTTTCCATCTTACGGAAGGTTGCCACCAACATTTTGCTATTCAAAGCATCAATTTCCCGCCGAATATTGTCTTTCAGTTGCAAAAGAGTACGTGGGTTGTTTGGATACACCTTTCCTTTCAGCATGCCCCATAAGAAGAAGTCTGGTGGGATGAGGTCTGGCGATCTTGGTGGCCAAATTCCCTTTGAAATGGCTCGATCTTCAAAGAAAGAATCAATTTCATCCATACTGATTTTGGAAGTGTGAAAACCTCACACCTGCATCACATCAACAGCGCAAACAACGTCAGCATGGTCGACTCGCGCATTCGCTTTGATACGGAAGACTTCTGCAATGGAAAGACGTGTTCAGGCATACCACCATGCTTTCCACACAAAAATGTTGGTAAGTACCAAATTTTATTAAATTATGATCATTATTTTGACTTCTATAAGCAAAAATCTGAAGCCGATAGCGAGTGGGACACCCTGTACCAGCCCTGAATCTATTCTCTGATTTTTTTCTAACTAATCTAACTACTCACCCGAAAACTATGAAACTGGTGTTACACATCCATAACTCCATCACCTCATGTCTTCTCCAACTGTCGATGAATTTCAATTCGTGTCACGCCACGTAAATGCAGAAAACGAATGATTGCACGCTGTTCGTGTAAGGAAAACGTCGCCATTTTAAGTAGTATCTAAAACAGTTCTCATTCTCGACGCTGCCGCTAGAGTTCTATCTACAGTCTAAAGTCTTTCAGAACTTCTGATAGAACGTAAGTTAAGAGGAGTTTTCCTATTTTCTCTTCTCAGCTTATACCGGCCATTCCCGATGCTCTAATCGATCGTTATAGAAAGGGAAGAGAAGAGGAAGCGAAATCAAAAGTTAAACTTTTACAGACGTCCCAAAGCTTCCAAATGGAACCCTTTTCATTCGACAAAGATGTTTATCAAAGGCAACGGATAGGCGTCTAATAATGTTAATCGCATGTATCTCTAGAAATTTTTTTCCGTCCTCGATCCACAAGAACCCTGTAACTTTGGAACCTGTTGGTCTAGCGACCTAAAAGTCAATAGGGGTACACCAAATTTCGAAACGACTTCTAAGGAATTATCGCGCACACGGATTGACTTATTTTGTGATTTCAAAATTGTTTTATGAAATCTTTGCAATGTTCGTACATCTAATAGTTTTCCCCCCAGGTCAGGGATTTTTCAACTTTGTTGTTTTCTTACTTTGGTCATTTTCAGATATCATCTTTTACTTTAAATGTCAATTAACTTAACACGTTCGCGACGACGGGTGTAATTACATAACGACCGTTTGGGACGAAACTTTTTTGTGTGTTATTTTTGTTGTATTTTGCTTTTTTTATTAAAATAAAGTGTTTTCAACAGTGACAGTAAGTTTCATTTACATTTTTAGGCCATTTTACAAATTGTCCACCGGTGGCTCAAGACGCGCCCAACGAATATTTATTCGTTGTAGGCGTGATGTACCACCCGTGGACAACATGAAATATTTTAATTTGCAGAATAATTTACATAAATTTTCTGTTATCCCAGTGGTATTACAGGATGTTTTTTGTTACAGATTTAAAAACAAGAACCTAAAAAAAGACCTAAAAAAACAATTTTTTCTTTTACTGAATATTTTCTGTTTTTTTTATAAGATAGTTCTAGGAGCTATTAGTTTTTTGTTGTAAGTAAAATATATGCGTTTTGTTAGTTACCATTTAGCTTTTGAGTTTGAATAAATATTATTCTAGTGTATTATAATGTTTTTTTGTTATACATTCAACAAACACCTCCATTATGGACGAGTGCGCCATCGATGGTACACAAAGCAATATATACCTTTTCTATAGCCGTTACCCTAATATCAAAAGCCTACCTATGATCCGTGAAGTTCTACGTTAAACTAAATTTATTATGATCGTTGGCCACCGGTGGCTCACTTCGTCTGTAAAACATAAACGTAGTTGCTCCACCGGTGGCGCACGTCGTCGCGAACGTGTTAAGATTATTTCTTGAACTTATAAGGGTTGATAATGGAATTAAGGTATCCCGAAACATGTCGTCAAGTATTATAATATAATCTTCGCTATTTAACTTTCACAGTAAAAGTTTAGTTAAGGAGAAGGTTGCGTGTTTTATTCTCAATCTACATGAAAGTATATATTGCTCTGAAAAGAAAGCTGAACCAGCAAAATCAATCCTTTCACTATTTTTATGTGCTTGCAAAAGCGTTTTCGGATGCAGTGAAGAGATAGATTATTATTAATTTAAATCGTTAAACAGTTAGGTAAACCAAGACATATTCGCCACTATGTTATACTTATGTATAATACCTACTATTTATGATGTTTCTGCTGTTAATCTTTTCTTCCGACATCATCATTTATATTATAGTGAAAGGAGAACAAATTGTACTTTTGAATTAAAGAATAAGGGTTACATTCTAGATGTTATTAAGGACCTCTGTAAGAAGCGGTTTCCAATCAAAGAAATTCGGAAATGTTGGCTCATTCATATCAGGCAGTTAAAAATTGGTTACTATGGAAGAGAAACCCTATTAAAATGCACCTGGTGCTGAACCGAAGAACTTTGGTAAGAAAGAACAAGAAGAAGAATTTAATTCATACGACATGGTAGTAAGTAATTGGGGGGTTCTGTATGAATTGGGCCTCAGAAAGTCGCTCAACCTATATGTGTTATTTTTCAATGGCTGTAATTTACAATTCTGGCAAGTTGTGGAACAACGTCCTTAATTTTTCAGACTTCCCTACAAGTTTTATTTCGAAAGTTAAAAGATTGTCTACGAAGAACCCACTTTTTGGGTACCTAATCTAATGAAGAAGTTATGCCGATAGTAAATCGAGTGGTTTGCAGATCAAGGAAAAGGAATTGTCTTCCAAAGGTATTCAGGCATTTCCACATCGATATGCAAAATGTATTTGTTATGAGAAATAAATTAGTCTTTTGTTTCCTTGTGTGTTAGGGATAATAATTGATGAACTGTCCTCGTACGTATGTACAAAAATAAAGCACAATAATTGTGAAATTCAGTTGGAAATTTAGTCTATTAATATTTAAATTCATTAGAAATTAATGACCATTAATTATCTAAAAAATAGAATCTGACAAAAATTAAACGATAGATACTCTAAAGCTGCATTAAATAAGTGACATACTTTGAAATATTTGCCACCCCACTCAATAGTCTTTTCTGTACTGCCATTTTAAAAGAATTTATAAATGCATAGTAATTTAAATAAAGTGTTTGAAGCCTGTTCGACATAATTCATCGTCGATTAGGAACAGGGCACTTACACAGAGTTAAAAATTGAATCAGGCTGATTGTTAAGAGCGACCGGAATGCATTACGCTGCTATTAGGTTGCAAACGTCAAAGGAACGCTAATGTCTCTAATGGTGCGCATTGTGTCTAAATCCTTCTTCTCTTCAACCAATAAGTAAGCTCTTTTTATGTTCTTTAAAAGTAATTTCACCTCTTTGTATCGATGAATTTCGTTGTTTAGAGCGTTTTCGTAACTTTATTGCAATTTTTATCTAACGGAAAAATAATTCCTGAAAGATTTTTGTCAAAATGCATATACAGGGTAGCCAATTAGTGCAAGGAAGTCCAATACATATTTCATACAATATCAAACGGATTAAACAATGTTTCAAATATACAATACATAATGTTTTTAATAATTTTTTTGACAATGTCTATGTCAACACTGTTGATTCGCAGGCAATAAATAAATAAAAGTTCTAGGATACGAACCATTGCACATTTGTAAATGTATTTATAAACATACAGGTTGCTTTGAATAGTCGTGGCTCCATCCCGACCTGTTTTTTTAAATGGAACACCCTATATTTGTTGCTCCGATTGCTCTCTTAAAATGCTCTATGTCCATATTTTTGCTTTTTGTTTTAAATGCAGCGTTCCCAAATTATGAATTTTTTTCAAGAATATCTTCTGAATATCTGATTAAAAATGCTTAAGCGCGTTCAGTTTTTAAATTTCGAGTCAATTGTTGGTACACACATTAGTAAAGGTCGTTCCTTAGTGAATGTAGAAATATTTATCGATTTAATTATACAGGGTGTTTGCAATAATACGTAAGTTTTGTACTTTTGAAATAGGAAAAGCTTTGTTATTTTAAATGGAACACCAGTAAAAACTACTAGTTTTAGAAGACACATAATACAGACAGCAATTGGAGAAATTAAAAAGCTTTATTGACCTACATAATAATATACAGTGTGTTCCATTTAAAATAACAAAGTTTTTCCTATTCGAAATTTGCAAAACTTTACACGAATTATTGTAAACAGCCTGTGTAATTAAATCGATAAATATTTATATGTTCTCTAAGGAACGGTCTTTACTGATTTGTGTACCAAAAATTGACTCGAAATTTTAAAACTGAACAAGCCTAAGCATTTTTAAAAAAGACCATGTTTTTTCAGAACAGAGCAATGAACAATAATGAAAAATTCATAACTTGGGACCGCTGCATTTAAAACAAAAAGTAAAAATATGGACGTAGAGCATTTTAAGGGACCAATCGGAATATAACAACAAATATACGGTGTTCCATTTAAAGAAACAGGTCGGCCGGAGTCACGACTATTTAAAGCACCCTGTATGTTTATAAATATTTTACAAATATGCAATGGTTCGTATCCTACAACTTTTATTTGAAACATTTTTTAATCCGTATGATATTGAATGAAATATTGGACTTCCTCGCACTAATGGGCTACCCTGTATGTATACAATATTGAACTATTACACATCAGTGGAAATCTGGTATCGAAGTTTTCAATTTAAATGAATGATAACACAAAGTGAGTAAAACGCAACTATTAGCTACGAATGTTACCTATGCGGACTTTTTAGAAATTGTGAGGTCATATTGTTAAAAATCCCCAGACTTCGCAGGAACTATTTCATTTCAGGAATGTAAAGAATCTTAAGCTTTAGTACTGGTAGATTGTTTTTTACACTAAGTGGAAGATTTTGTAAGGCTCCATTCAATTTGGTTTTAGTTGAAACAATTCCATCCGTTTGTCTGGCTAGGGTATGTTGATGACATCTCTGTGATATGGTCACACAGCAAAGAAAAACCAGTCGAATTCCTGAAACATTTTGACTCGGTGCACCACAAATTTAACTTCACCATGGAAGTAAAAAAAAAGAATCCGCCCTTTCTAGATGTACTGGTTTACAAGAGGAAGGGTGGCAATACCCGAATGCCGAAGCTCACCACCGTCCAGCATAATTACAATCAATGGCTAAACCATTAATTAGAAGATCAAAACGACTAACAGACAATAAATAAGCAGTCAACATAAAAAACAACACTATTACAAAATTGTTACTAAAAAAATAAACGCAAGGGGGGTGGGAAGATCAACACAACCTAAAGAGAAAAACGAAGACAATGCAATAGCCAAAATCTGCTTACCATATGTAAAAGGTCAATGGACAAGATCAGTAGAGCTCTAAAGAAACACAACATTGGCACTATTTTCATTACCAACAAGAAGATCTTAAATATGCAGAAAAATCGAAGAACAAAAATTCTACTCCACCAATGGATCTATGAAATACCATGTAGAGACTGCCAACAGGGCAAACTAATGGGCGCATAAATGTAATAAGAGAAAAATATCGTAACGCTGAACAGAAAAATCAAGCAACATCTTCACTTGGTCAACATGGTCATAGATTATGAATAAAAAATGATAGCGAACATACAGAATACAGCACAACATATAAATTCGAGAAATTCGCTAAATACCAGAGATAATACACAGAGGCTGCTGAACAATTGAAAACCTATTCTGGAAAAACGAAAAATAAGAAATAGGAATGAAACAAGAAATCAGAGAAGTTGCAAGTGAAAGTGAACCCAACGATCGAACCAGAAGAGTAACATATAAATATCACCGAACGACAGCGAGGACACATACAATATTCACGAATTTAGGTAGTGAATCTAATTAATGATATTCGTAGAAATTTTCACTGTGACTGCGATTTGGACATCGCATCTTTGGTATTTCATTGCAAAATATGCGATCATTGACTTCCTAAATTATTTTAAAGTAAAAAAGAAAAGGTTTCTTCTGCACCCATCACAGCTACTCAGTTTTCTTTATTCAAAGGTCGGAATAGTCCGGAACTTTTACAATATCTGTAATGCTATTGAATATTATAAAAACAAATACTACATCCCTTTGACATCGTTGGCATTAAATTCGTGTAGGTATAGTTCATTTGAAATTTGGCACAAATTATTTAAAAAAAATGTATTTGACCTCAGAAAAAGTTGGTTTTGTTTCATGTGGGTGGTGGGGGTGGTAGGTACTCGCATAAATAATGTTCCATTGAAATCCGTATAATGCATTGTCCAAATCGACACCACCAATTTTCTTCTCTTCCACACATTGTCAAATATAGCAAAATCAGTACAAATAATCAAATTAGTAAATCCTTTGAAACAAATATTCAATATCACAGGGCATTTTTTAAGCAATTTCGACTGGGTGGGCAATTTTAAGGAAAAATACCCCCCCCCCCCCCCCCCCCCGGCCCCACTCCATATCAATGTGTCAAGTACGTACACGCAAAAAAAATTAATTTTAGGAAGATTCTTTGAAAAAAATCATTTTTGTTTTTCAAGGACAAATTTACTTGGAATGAAGGAATTTCATTCAAATACATTCAATGCAAGCGTGCTCAAGTGACTGACTGAAAAAATGTTCTTGGATCAAGTTTTTTCCCTAGTAGGTCAAGTACTAAAGAAATCTTATAATTTTTTAAAAAGCAAATCTCCGAAACAAATTATTGATAGTGGTCGAAGCTTAGTGGAATCCATATTTGGAGAGCGGGAGGACCATGTCCAGCATCAAACGTTTGCAATTGCAGGGCAGCGATTGAGGAAAGTGGGGATCTCGAAATACAGGGTGTCGGAGTGAAAATGTCACATGAAATTCGAAAATTGATTTCGCTCACCTCTGGAGTTCTGGAGTTATTTGTTCTATGCCTCACTCCATGACTGTAGAGAAGGTTATTTCCCACTATAATCAATTGAACTACCTACCTAATATACACCTACCTATAAGTATTAAGAAGTATATACAGGGTAGTCCATTAGTGCGAGGAAGTGCAATATTTCATTCAATATCACACGGATTAGAAATGTTTCAAATAAAAGTTGTAGGATACGAACTAATTGCATATTTTTAAAATATTTATAAACATACAGGGTGCTTCGAATAATCGTGGCTTCGTGCCGACCTGTTTTTTTAAATGGAACACTCTATATTTGATGTTATAGAAGTTGATTGATTCCATTGTGGTATTGAAATGCACAAAATGGGGTGTTACATAACAGGTTAATTAAAAGGATAACTCTAAACCTTCACCATGGAACTTTTAATATACTTAATAACTAAATTGCGTTACGAGTGGATGAATAAATAAAATAAATAATAGCCTTGTTACCTTTATGACTCCGGCATTTCCATTAATTCAATTATATCAATTTAATTGGTATTATTAGAAATGTTTGCTTACTTCTAGCCGCTATTGTATTAGTTAAGTTTTTACTCAATGTTATTTGTAAATTATACATTATGCAAGGTTCGTATCCTACAACTTTTATTTGAAACAAATTTTAATCCGTATGATACTGAAGGCCTTCACAATCCAGCCCCACATTCTTGGGGGGTCAGCCGCTCCCCACAGCCCCCTCCCCTAAATGCCGCCACTGGTCAGGGGCGTAGCGAGCTTAACTCGCGCCCGGGGCACAATACCTTTCTTGCACCCCCCCCCCCCCCCCCCCCCCCCCATTCGAAAACCATATAATATTATATGTATTATGTAAAATATACTCGCAAATTAATAAATAAATAAAGTCATAGGCTCAAGGTAGGCTTTAAATTTGAGACCAAAAATGTGGCTTGTCTTATCAGTCACAGTCAGCCAGTCGGTCAGTGAGTTAGAGATTTATTAAGTAGATATTTTTAAAACACAGCAATTTTTTGTTTTGCGGACCATTTGGCGCCCCTTTGTGAGTAGCGCCCGGGGCATGATGCCCCCTTTGCCCCCCCTTCGCTACGCCACTGCCACTGGTGGATATTTTAATGATTTACTAACGTTTTTTACATCAATCCGTTAAGAATTTAAGTATCATGGCAACTGTGCTAATTGCGGCTTTGGTTCCCTTTATTGCCCTTTTATTTGGCGATTTATCATAGATCATACATTTGTCTGACTAAGAAAACACATAACCAAACGTAGAGTGATGTAACATGAATAGAAGTGTACAAAGCATAAATGAAATAGTCTCCTCATTTATCACGTAGAGAACAAACGAGTTATTTGCCATGTAAAAATGAAGTCAGGAAATTAGATAGCTACTCCGAAAACACCAACTGAAAATGAATTCAAATTAAAAATTTACAAAGTTTACAAGGTATATTAGCTTTGCGAACCACATTTAAGCAATAATTACCATGATATTGTCGATTAAAAGAGGTCTGGGCTCGGCGGGTGGTGAACTCAAGTTGTCATCACCAACTGTCGTTGCTAATAACCCTCTCATTACCTATTATCATGGAGTTTGACGTCTGCATACCCGCTTTTATGTGTCCCTTAACTAACCAAAAACTCAGATTAATTAACCTTCATAAACCTGTTAACTAGCTGTTCTTGATAGGTGATTTTCAATGTTCTGTTTCACTCACTTAATAAAGATTACTTTAGGCTTACGTGATTGGAGAACGTAAAACGTAATTTATTAAACTTTGAATGGAATACAAAATCACTTCCGATTCCCCACACCTTAACTTTATTATTATTAACCCGTTTCAAAACGATTATTATTATCAAAGGAAAATCGTTTACATCGTCTATCTGTTATTTACCTTTATTGTAAATTAAAATTTCTCAACGTATAATAATGATCGTTTTTCAATTTGTGTTACCTAAACTATTTATGCAAACATTTGTTGAGGGAAGCATTTCTTAATCAAGTCCTTGATGTAAACAATTCTCTGTTTATGTTTGATCAATAATCGTTTATTGTGAATTAAAATAATGGGCACGATTTTAAGCCTCTGATGTAATTATCGGAACAGAAGGATATAATATAACGCATTCTTTAGAATAACGTTGTTCAAAAAGTTAGACTCGTGCTTTCGTCGAGATTTGTTCACCCTCTTTACTGCTCAATGTGTGTTTTGAAATATTGTGTAGATTATGGGTCGAGATTCAGTTATAAGTATATCGTTCATCTCTTGTAAAACTTTCTAATTATGATACTGCCATGATTAAATTATCCAACCACACACACTTTTTGCAAAAAATTGTTGCATTTTAGGCTAAAATTTTGTATAAGAGAACGCTAAAATTTCACGGAGAATTTTGATGCTGAACGCACGAAATTCATCGAAAAAGTAAGTAACCCTATAGCTTTCTTCATTCCTACCCCCTTCTCTACCCTTTCTCACCCCTCTAACACTTCCTTCATCCACCCCACTCCTACCCCATTCTCTCCCAGAATCTCCTTTTTCTCCCTCCCTCTTCTCTTAGCTCCTCACATTTCTTCATCATATGCCACATACTTTCCCTCCCTTCCCTCCACATTCTACAAACCCTTTTCTCGTCCTCCCACCAATATCTATTTTCATTTATCTCATTCCTGCACCTAAATGTCGTCATTATTCTTTTTTTTCAATCCCATATCCCCCAACAGGTACTCGGCCACAATCTCCCGATATCCCTCATTATATACCTCCCCTCAGCTATCCTCGCTCTCCTTTCCTGGCCTTGCACATCCTTATCTCTTCTTACCAACTCTTCCACCTTCCCCCCTTCTTCTTTCTGTCTCCTCCTTCACATAACCTACTCTCTCATAAAACATTCTCCTCTCCTCCTGTCCATATACCTTAGCTCTTTTTTCCTCATCTTCCTCACCATTACAATTTCATTCCTCTTCTTGACCCCTTCCTCAAACTTCACGCCGCTCTCTTTCCTGCCTGAACTCTTACTTTCTCAGCTTTTATCTCCTCTACCAAAATTTTTGGTTAGTCCAGTAGTTTGGATTGACTTGATGACATCATTCAGTAGTCATTTTTATCATATCAATCATGGAAATTGCGATTGGAAAGGATTGGTGTTTTCAAGGTAATTTCTGAAGACAAACCATTACCAACAGTGGCCACATTTCATGATTTCATAAAGGCGATTACACGTGATATTATCCAATTGGTTTTTGACAATATTTGGAAATGATTAAATCTAAAGATACTTCCAAAGGAATGATAAAGTCTTTGAATGAAAAAACTGGAATGGAACATGGACCCAAATTCAGAAAAAGTTGCGTAAATGTGGTTAAGATTGGATAAACCGTGACTGCAAACTATTAAGGTTGTGCGTTTGACATCGAAGGATGGCCTTCCGATAACCTTGAATAAGATTTTTGTTTGTGGCAATCTTTCTTACAATTTATTACGAGTTAGACAAATTGAAGAAAAAGGAATTCGTGCAGTGATCTTTGAACATAACGAAGTACAAATTATGAAGGGAGATATGCTTTGATTTTTACCAGTAATTTAGTTGGCATCTTGTATTTTATTGAATTGAAATTTAATTCGGAGGTAGTAAATGCTGTCGCTGATTCCGCTGAATTGTGGCACAGGAGATTGGTCCATTCTTATAGATTTCCTGATCTCAGTTTCTCAAGAGTATTCCAAATGAAAGAAAAGCTCAGCGCTTACTACAGTATGTGTGTGGTAAAATCGCCCTTCTACCCAGCAAACACATTTATATATAAAATACATATAAATTATGTAAGAGCTTTTTAGATTTATATAAAAATAAAAATAAGAGATATTTAATGTCAGGATGTCAACCATTTTCAAAATAATATATATGTCTATTAGATGTAAATTCTTCTACATGAATTTATATACGTTTTATGTATATTTTATGTAATATTTACATAAAAAATATTAGTTGTAAAAGCGTTGCGATGACCAAAATGGCAGCTACTCCAAAAAATGGAAAAACTACATTTTACGTGCAACTGTACTTTTAATTATTTTTAACTTAATTCTTGTGCACGAACCCGTTTTTACCTGAACTGAAAGCCGACAGTTTATTATGATATACTTGCTTGAAAAGTGTCCCTTAACCGGATTCGAACTTTTGGGAGTGGGCGTTGCAAATTCCAAAATCCGACATGTGTTTTCATTGTCTCCGACATTGTACCACTGCGCTAATCTGCAACATCCCGTTCTTTATTTCGTACTTCGTAACTTTGCGCTGTTTCGCGTTATTAGTTTAAATTTTGTTTGATTATACCGTTGAGTGAAGTCTTATTCAATAATTATACCTATCTTTAACTTTATGTTAAACATGACCAGGATTTAATTTATTTTGTATTATTTATTTTCTATATAAATTAGACGCATTTTAGTCGATACGGATCCAATATTAAAGGTACGTGAACTACAATTTTTGGCGTTGTAGAAAACACGCGCGTTCGATTACTAATGTGGTGCAAATAGAAACGGACTTTATTTTCGACCATACAATATATGCAAATGCAATCATAATTTCTAATTATATGAGTAATATTACATATAATATTTTACATATAACGTACATAAATCTAATCATGTAAATATGACAGCACATGAATTTCATGAGTGATATGTAATTATCTATATGTATATATTATATGAATTTCTGTATACAGAATATCCGTAAGTTTCTATACTATTATGTAAAATATACGTAATTGTGTGACATACGGTTTATATAACTTATTAAAGAATACTTACATACTTGATATATAAAAAAGCATATGTAGGGGTATTTACTTCAATTTACATATGTTGTATGTATATTTTTATGTATGTTTGCTGGGTACTTATGATGGTAAAAACTATTTCGTTTAATTTATTATTAATCATTACAGTCATTTGGGTGCACTATACGTTATTAAAGAAAAGAGTGACGCCCATAAAAAACAAATTTAATACGTTTTTCTTCATCGGGACACCCTGTACATTATGATTTTTTTTTTATTTAACCCCTTTATTTACAATCTATCCTAATCATATGGACAATAAGTTGTTGATGTGTATACAATAAGCAATGAGCAACGCATGCAATGGACATGCAGGGTCAGGCTCCAGTAAGCCCCCCTATAGTAATACACTATTCTTTACTGTTGGCGTATGATTTGTATTTAAGGTATTTTAAGTAATTAGCTAGTTTATAACTAATGGAATGTCACTGGAATAGCTTAATGTTCAAGAACGGCATTGAGGCGCGTTGGTAGCTCGTCTGGTTTAAAACGCTTTAGTCGTTTTGGGCGATCTGATTCGTTCATTAGAGAATGTACAAGGACGTTCGGGTGTGCTGTTAATCGGTCTTTGTTTTTTGAGCAATTTTTCCTATTTCTTCTTTAATGCTTGGAACACTTAAGTCACTTAAAATCACTTTGTTCGGCACATACCACGGCGCGTTAACTACAGCCGGAAGCACTTTATTCTGGAACCTCTCGATGATGGCCAAGTTGGTGTTGCTGGCAGTTCCCCATAGTGATAGACCATAGGTCCAAATTGGTTTCAGAATCACCTTATAGAGCAATAGCTTGTTATCTAGCGAGAGTACAGAGTTTCTTCCAATCATCCAGTATAGTTTCCTATATTGCATCCCTAGCTGTTTGGGTTTGTTGAATATGTGTGTTCTCCAGGTCAGTCGTCGATCTAGATGCAGTCCTAAATATTTTGCGGAGTCTGCGTGTTTTATTTGTTGTCCGTTTAGTGAGATTGGTGGACAATCATCACGGTTCAAGGTGAACGTTATATGTTGGGATTTGGTTTCGTTTACTGAGATTCTCCATACTTTGAGCCATTTCTGCAATTTATTCAGTGCGCTTTGCAGGTTGGAAGTTGCAGTATTCGGATTTAGGTGCGAAGCTAGAATTGCGGTATCGTCCGCAAAAGTGGAAACATTATGATTATAATTTTGAAATGTACCTGTAACAGAGGCAATTTAAATTACGGATAAAGATAAAAATGTCTAAAATATACCGCTGCGCAACTAGAAAGGATAGGTACAGAGGTGCTTAGACTTCAACACTTCACAAACAATAAAGTCATCGTTATGGACGGCGAAAAATATTTTATCCTTTCAAATTCAGAAATGAACGGGAATGACGGCTTTTATACCGATAATATACCTAAATGTCAGCAGCGGTGGATGGGGGTAACCTAAACCGGCATGGGAAATAGAGGAAGCGGCCCAAAGCAAATATTGATGCAGGCCGAAAATTTTTAGACTTATAGTAATAATGTTGATAATAATAAGTGTTTTCCATGAGTAATAGTTAAAAAATATTGTTACTTGGGTAAAAATATCGAAATAGAAAAAGAAAAGTTTGATTTTATTTAGGCAAGGACATCCATCATGTAAATTGGTATAAAATTCCGAAAGTAGCTAAAAAATTAATAAGAAAAATGGAAATGTTGAAATCTACCTACTTCATGGTGAACCCTAGGTATACGTTTGTGTAATTTTTTTTAAATTTCTTTTTTGCACAATAAATTAGTTATTATTATGATTACTATTATTATTATTAAATGAAGAAATAAACTACAAAAATGAACTAAACCTTACAGAAACAAACCCAAAAAATTAGTAATAAAAATAAAAATCTAAAACCAATAACTTTTTCATAGCGAAGACGTCTCAGCGAAATCATTAATAACATTTTCGTTATCAATTGTTCTCAAATTTGCTTTTTCTGTGCTCATCAACATAAACGCTTCTAAATGATCATTGGACAATCTATTTCGCAGTCTGTTTTTTATAAATTTCAACAAAGATAATGAACACTCACATTCCACTTGTGAAATATTGGTAAAGTCAGAAGAAAGTGGTATAATTGATATAAATTATTATATTTTAAAATAATTTTGTAGCAACAAATGTAATTGGTCGTGTGTTGCTAAATTATTGAACGGAATCATTTTTTGCGAAAACTCTTCCAGAGTTCCAGAACATCGTTTGGGATCTTATTCTGTTTTACATTTTCAAAGTT
The DNA here is from genome assembly GCA_036250285.1 of Pyrocoelia pectoralis. Taxonomy (NCBI): domain Eukaryota; kingdom Metazoa; phylum Arthropoda; class Insecta; order Coleoptera; family Lampyridae; genus Pyrocoelia; species Pyrocoelia pectoralis. Next base: position 73,975,286 of record CM070075.1, on the reverse strand, counting down.
ATTAGGATCCAAAAAAGAGAGGTTCATGCACAAATTCGTGTTTTTTGAAAAGCGTCGTTTCATGGATTCAATCACTTCATCCTGAGGTCAAGATTAAGTTTTGTCGAATCGTCGCAACGTTTTATTTTCTATTCATAATAAATTTACTGCATTTACAGTAAGAACTCTTAGGAAAGAGACCAAACTGCATTAGGTTAGGGTTGCAGTTGTATTAAGTATATTTCACATAATCAACCATTTGGCTGTATTGTAAATCATGGCTACCTATCCTATAATTATTATGTCTCACTTTTTTAAAAATAAAGTAAAAATTATACAAAATATATAATTTCCAGTAGAGATGCTGTATTGAACTAAACTGAGATATTATGTATTTTATATCATTTATTGATTTATTTACTTACACAGAATGCCGACAATACGATAAGGTATTATAGGTAGGTACCTAGTTTCGAATTACCCTTACCCATCATTATGTTATCGTCAAAGATGTCTTGACATCAATTTTTCGGTCGTGTAAAATATTAATTCTATTTTAAAATAGGACTGTGGTTTTAGATTCAACCGGCCCAATTTTTAAAAATTTTACCGGCCCAGGGGAAAATTCCCTTTTTCCCCCTGGCCCCATCCACCGCTGTAAATGTGGCTCCAGACAGTGCAAGATTTAACGGACAAAATATTGGTTTGGTTTGCAATATCCGATGCTGGGGAATTTCAAGACCATATATCGCACATGTAAGAGGTAAAGCAGTAGATGCCAATTTTGATAGATACTAGAAAATATATGCCTAAGTTATTGCAGTTCATCGTGTCACTATTCGAGAACGAAGAGGGAGTGGTCCCTTTTGACCCCAAAAAAGATAACCCACCAAATGTTCCGCAGTTTGGGCACTACTTAGCAGACAAGTGTATGGGCAATGGATGGGAGGTGGATAATCAAGAGCAGTTACGAAGAAGGATCTACCAGAAAATTCGCGAAATTAATGTTTAATGCGACAGATTCGGCGCAAATTGCGTGCCATCGAAACACACGGTGCTTTATCTGTAATGTAAATGTTTATCGTTATTGCTAATAAATGTACTAATTATACTCTATATAATATACGTATAATAATATACAACATTCTCAAAATTGTGGGTTACAATAAGACAAATCTTTTAAAATATAAAAAAGATTTACTAAATAAATTTGTAAATAGTCTTTCAGTTTTTGATAAGTGAATATAAAAGCATAAATAAATCCAAATTGATTGAAACGAGTCTAAATAAAAAAAAGAATGGAAAACGAGCGATCATTAGGATGTCTAAATAGGACACAGAAAGGGGGTTATTATCGCATGCACGTTTTAATCGTGTAAATTGTTCGTTGTATGTGAAACGTAACAATCAAATGATCGGTAACATTAGAGGGACTAATTGCGGGTGTACAGCTTCGCCCTTCTCCGATCCGGCGGCTTCCTTCCTTACGCCATTCCAAGCCATTTCCCCACAATCACTCTTTGCTCGCTTCTTTCAGACACTTAAGGCGCAACGAGCCGATTATGGAGCTATTGAATTGAGAAGCAGAGAACAGACGAATTGGTGTTATAAAGCCTGAATTGTAAAATTTTTCGAGAAATTTATTCAATTACAGTCCCGAAAGGATTCAATGAGAAATAATTAAAGTTAAGGATGAATGGAAAAGTATTACTGGAAAATTTGACTTCTCTCCTAAGTTAGGTAATATATGAGGCTTTAAATTGAATTTCACTTCCAATATCAATATCAATATCATCACGAAGTATAAGTATCAATAACCGAGGAAAAGTACATCAAATTAGGTCGGTAATCTATGGAGCTCTTCATATTTCAATGTGTCCAATCCTTTTTTATGAAATGTCGTCATTCAGAATCTCAATCCGGAGTTTAATTTGTCGGCTTATGCATTGTGTTTGCTTAGAGGGTCGACACCTATAAGCCATAGCCACTTTATGGTAGTCAGCAATTTTGGCATTCAATCAAAACGCAATTTACACCGCCCTACTAATTTCAATTTCAATTACATTTAATTATTTAAAAAAATGTTTAGTTCAATTTTTTAGATACCAATCAAATGCTATTATTCTTCGAAACTCAATAAATGATAAAAACACATCCAAACTAACGCATTTCCATGTCAAACGAAATGCAGTTTAATGACTTTTTCCGAATTGAGCATATGCAATATTTAAATATGACACATATATAATTTTTCAGTGTAAATTCGCCTCGAATTTATTGACTAAAGATGAAATGAGAGCAACATCAACTAATATAGCGTTAAGAATCTCTAATGAATCATTTTCACAATCCCTTCTAGTATATAAATGAACGGAATTAGCAAAATTTTGTCAAATTAAATGTGTATTAACGTTAAGTATGGATATGGGTCCTGGGGATAAGCTTTTTAACAAAGAACTTCAACGTTGTTACAATACAAATCCGATTATATTAGAAAAACTTTAACGGTTGTTTTAACTAAGAACAAAAAGGATTAAACCACTATGACTGACAGCAATGATTTGAGTTTTACGCCGAATTAACCACTTTTCATCTACTATTTAATACACGTAGAATAAACAAATAATTGTTATGTTTTTTTAGAAGTGCTTACAAATGCTAGTATTTTCAGATTAAATTCTTTAACTTTTCGTCTGCAATCTTTCTTTTCGTATACCTAGTGTTTGTTTTGTACAAGTATAACGTCGATTTCGAGATTTATTAAAGGGTTTAATTTTGCATTTAAACAAACAACAGATGTAATGTTGTGGACACCTTTAAAACATAATGTTATGCAAACCTATATTAATTGTCTTCCAATGCGGATTATACAACACAGCAGAAAACAAAAATCACAAAAATTATATAATCGACCGAAAGAGAACAACTGAACATAAACTGATCTATTAACACTATTATAGTTAAAAGGTTACGAGAAAACGGTGTTGTTTTTCAAAAAAATGACGATAATAACATTTTAGACTCTTCCCACTCCTGAGAATCTGTAACCACTGCAACAGATTTTGATCGTAGATTATCGAGGATTCCCGGTTATAAAGTCATTATTGTAGGAATTTGAGTTATGGTATGTTTTTTTTTGAAAAAATTCAAAGAATGATGAAAAAACTGGTGACAATTATCAAAGCGGATTACACAACACAGCAAAAACAAAAACCACAAACATTATATAATCCACCGAAAGCGAACAACTAAACATAAATTGATCCGACTGTAATTAATTTTCCTTCATTATTTACACATCTTTTACAGATTGACGGCAAATTCATTAATTTCCAATCTCATCTTCAAACTATTAAACGGTAATGCCATTCCACGTCATCACCGATCATAAATTATTCTAATATAATTTTTATCACGGCCCGAAGATGGTCTTTGCGGACCGAAATCGATAGCTAACGAAACCATAATAAAAAATATTGTTTATTGTTTATTATTGTGTTTGCATACAAAATGTATTTATACTCGTCCATAGAATAATATAAAGTATGCAATAAATATGTATATTAGACACACAGACACATATAACTTTACAGGATTTTACAACAATATTGTAAAATTAACAGTCAATATAACAACATAAGAATTCATCAAAAGAATACAGTGTTTTTCCGAGTAAATAATTCTTTATTTTAGTTTTGAATTGTTTAGGTGACAGAGTCTGAACCTTTGTCGATAGACGATTGAAAAAAGTCGTGCACAATAATTTGGATCCTTTTGTGATTTAGAGAGTCTACAAAAATCAATTCTGATGTCTCGCTTGGCTCTGGAGTTGTAGCTATGGTAATCGTCATTGTATTTAAATATATGGCAGATGTTTCTATGCTAGCACACTATGTATTAGCGCAAAATATGCACTCAGAACGACTGCTCTAGAAATAGTACAGCTAAGTCTCCTGAGTAAAAAGATGGATTTATTAATTTTAAGTGAAATATTGTAGCAGTGCATCAAATCGAAGGTGAGGATCCACTGTGCAGCCCAAGAAGTCAACGCTTTCTAAGCTACTGTCTTAGAGATAGAATTAGTGTCTTAGACTTGCTATTGTTTAATAATAGATTATTTACTAGGCACCACTCGCCTAGTTTTTGAAAAGCAGTTGTTGACTGTTTGATAGCGCCATCTAAATTATTTTCGCGAGATATTACAGTTGAATCATCAGCGTATAATATGCATGTTAGATTGCTTTTTAAGTATAAAGTCTGAGGCCTGTCATTGACGTATAATAAAAATAGTGCTGGTACGAGTACAGACCCCTGAGGTACTCCATTTGTCACTCTTAATCGGTCCGATTCTGCTTTATTGAAGACAACATATTGACTCCTTCCATTTAGGTAAGAGACCAATCTAGAAATGTAGCTACCGAAAACATTCCGAGGTCAAAGCATTTTAACGTTTTCTCAACAAAAGACGTAATCGCATCTGCTGTACTGTTAATTTTGCGGAAACCATATTGATCTTTATAAAGTAACTGATTAGCTTCCAAGTAGTTTACAATTTGTCTGCACAATATTTTTTCAATAACTTTGGAAAAATTGTCAATAAAGATATCGGTCTGTAGTATATAATATACATAAATCTTAATAAATTGATCTATTATTAATACTATTATAGTAAAACGTTATGAAAACACGGTGTTGTTTTTGAAAAATTGACGAAAATAACATTTTATATACACAAAATGGCAACATGACACTAAACAAAGTTTGGAAGTAAAAAAAATGCTAAACTTAAACGTAGATTGGCACTACAGTGCCTATGTTATTTGCAGGTTTAGTATATTTTTTTTCAATTGATACAAAATGGCAACATGACACTAAACAAAGTTTGGAAGTAAAAAAAATGCTAAACTTAAACGTAGATTGCCACTAAAGCGCCTAGGTTATTTGCAGGTTTAGTATATTTTTTTTCAATTGATACTTTTTCATTCTTTGATACCTTGTATATTATGTATGATTTTGTAATATTGATGTAAAGTATAATGCAGTATAAATCTAAAGTATAATATGTTATTTCATTTATTCAACGTTTATGATTCATTCGGCGCAAATGACAATCTTCATCAACAACAAAATATATTCACAGCCATCTATAATTATTTTTCGGGGGTTTTTCTTTCGGGTTTTTTTTCCTGGGGGGTGTTTTTTCCGGGTTTTTCCAGGTTTTTTTCCAGGGGTTTTTTCCTAGATTCCTAGGTACATACGTAGGTATAGCGAAAGCCAAACTAAGTTGCGTGCACGTCATCAGCGTTTAATGACGTTTACATTTACAGTATTGTCAAAGTGATCAGGAAATATTTAATGTCGCAGCAAATATTTCTTATTCAGCCACAAATAAATATTAAATACTATTACAAATTGTTGACGACAAAAATCAATTAAATATGCCTGTCAGAATACTACTGTCATCCGTAACCTCAAAATATCGATGAATAAAAGACGGCAACACAGCACCATTGCCTGACAGTGGCTAGGTTTACGTCGTTACTTACTGGTCTGTTGATTAAAATTTTATCACAACATTTTACATTGAGAGGCCTCTAAACCCAACAAAAACAAGCGTGTGCATATACATTTTCATCTCAAAAGTCTTATATTAATTGCATTGCTTTTAGAGTTGTTTTTCTTTACAAATTTTATGATACACTTAGCGATGGAAACTTTGCCACAAAAGACATGGAAATACGTCATTGATGACGTGCACGCAAGTTTGTTTGGCTTTCCCTATAGGTATTCAGTTCGCACAATGTGTTTACCTCCTTACGTCACTGTCACCTATTCCTTGTTGTAGGGTGTTTTTCAAAATAATTTCATATTAATCCACTTTGGACTGTTGTCCGATCACTAAAAAAACAAAAACAAAAATTAATTGGGATGTGGTACATCCCCAGAAAGTCTCCTCGAAATGTTAATCAATGTTAATTTTTGGTAACCGCATGAAATCAATTTAAATTAAAGATACATCCTAACCCAAATGACGCTCTTTGGCATAGATTACTCGTGCGGAACATACTAAAACTTAAGAAAATAGGTTTCTTTTTCACATTTTAAAAATTGATGGAAAGTCAGAGTTCAATTACTATGTACCAGCCATTTTATGGATGTTTTTTTCTGAACATGTTATACAATATACTGCAAAGTATTCAATGATAATGAACGACTGATTTCAAATTTTGAAATATAATTACAACGAGGTGAAGATTTTTCAAACAATTCCCAGTATTTTGCTCTGATTGGAAAGTTGCTTAAACATTGTTTAATTGAACAATTAATTTTATCCTAACTAGATCAAAGCTTGAATTTCAAAAAGTTCTCAGAAAGTTTGAATAATATTGGTGAAAAGTTAAATGAGAATCTGCCTAATGCAGTTTTTGTAATAGCGAGAGTCATACATTTCATTACAATAAATAGCTATTTTCGGTACATCAATAGAATAAATATCTCGTTCATTGTAATAAATATCCTTATCATATCATATCATAAATGTCAAACTGACAATCTCTCTTGGAAAAGCATCCTGCTATTTGAGGTTATAATTGTTGGATAGTTTTTTGATGTTGAAGTTGAATGTTTAATAACGGTATTATTTATTATAGACAGATTTATAAATCTTCCAAAGTGAATGTAATGTGAAGTAAATGTTTTTTTCTGTGCTGGAAGTTTGTATGATGACGAAAAAAGCTAAGATCGGTGAAAGAGAATTAATGGTAATTTTCATTTTTAAGAGTGTACGGGAGCAGTGGATGGAGTCACAACATCTCTGTAACCCAAGGACACAAATCCACCGAGGTATATGCAATCCTGACAGCCGCTGCTTAGGTATTAAAAGAGTACCTTGCCAAAAGGAATATCTTTATAGTTACAGACAGCAAAGCAGCGATTTGCAGTAGTAGATCATATGTATGTGGTAAATTCAGGGCTAGTCCTTGAATGTACACAAATGCTAAACGCACTAGGCAATACAGTGAGACTAGTGTGGGTACCTGAGCACGAGGGAGCCGCAGGTAACCAGTTTGCTGATGAGCTTGTGAGAGTTGCAAGCGTGAAACCACTCATAGGATCCGAATTGGTCTGTGGGATTACATATAACACAGCCAAAAAGGAGATTCAAGCAATACTCGCGAAAGAGCGATGCAGACATTGGTCGAAAATTCCAGAGCAGAGTCATTCCAAGATCTAGCGTCTAGACTTAGCAGCGTCCATCTTAAAGTTAAGTAGGACGAAGATAAAACTTGCGACAGAAATGGTCACAGGCCACTGTCGTCTCAACAAACACCTGCATAACATGGAACTGAGTATTAAGCCTGTAGTAGATCATATGCAGGGGTTGTGGTGAGGAAGAAGAAACGCCATACCACGTCATTTTCCAATGAGTGGCATATACAAAGGAAGTAACCAAGGTTCGTCCTACTAAAACCTGGACTTTGTTAAAGATACAGGTATTCTCGAAGGATAGACAATAACGGGGAGCACAAGATCAAAAGGTCGTAGTGCAGGAACCAATTGGGACCACCCCTAGTTAAAATAATAAATAATCTGTTATTGAAAAACTTTTTTTATAAATTACGTCCAAATAAGTTTTAAATGTTATATTCGCTTTCAGCATAATTGGTCCATGTGTAGTCGACTACAAAAAAAATCCGAAAAAAATGGTATCACTGCGATGAAATGGGAATAAGTCAGAAACTATTAAAGATAGGGATAGGAACATGTAATACCAAAATATGCCTATTATGATTCTCTATCAAATGCAGTAGTAAGAAAATGCTCATTTCATTTAAAGAAAGTGAGTTTTTAGTCTTTGAATTTTCCTAAATTTGGAGCCCCATAGATGAGGTCGTACGCAACTTAAGTTTTTTTTAAGTACACCAAAAGAAAGCCCTATTCTTCCTCTATGCGCTGGTAAAAACTGGGTTGCGATAACTACACCGGTTTTCAAGTAATGAATTCTTAAAATATCGTCTGCATACGTCATTTTTTTTAAATAAGTGAAAATAATAATAAAATAAAACTTTCCCGGAAACGTCTAGCTAAAGTACCTAAAAAAACACCCTTTACATTATAGGTACGTTTTACGTGTCTCTTTTTTGACGTTATCTTATGCATGTATTCATGTCTCAACTGGGAAGTTGTCCGGTCATTGTAACCCTTTCACAGTTTTCAGAATTTTACATTTACAATAACAAAACAAATGGTCGTCTACAGTTTTTTGTAAAAAGGAGTTACCTAGAACAAAAACAAGCTAGGAAATTTACCAAGACCTTTTAGAAGAGGATTGAAAAACTTATGTTACGAGGAACGTCCTTGTCGATTATTATAATTCAAAGAGTTAAATCACTAAAAATTTCCACTTAATAAGAAGTATGAGATGAAACAGTCAACAACGTTATATTGAAATCAAACAAACCTCGTAACATTACAAAATGAATATGAAATTCACTTATCAAAGTAACAATTGTACTTTATAGTCCCCATTTCCCTGTTTAATAGATGGAATTTAATTAGTCATTTGCAGCAGTAAACGGTATAGTGTCTGATTTAATAATTCTTGGAAATTAATAATAATTGTATGTTACTGAATTGACAGACTTTGATGTTGCGCATTTGAACTGTATTGTTGAAATTTGCATTGTTTGCCGGCGCTCGAATTTCTAAGCCGAGGAGCATTCTTTGCCAAATATTTCCTATTATACCTTACTCACGAAATTCCAACACAAATCAAGTATGAAGAATCTTGTTTTTACATTATTACATTTTAATTATTACAAATAAGTAATCTATTAACAATTATAATTGAGAGTGTAAACTAATACTTTCAAACTAATAAATCAATTACACTTTCATTAGAGCATTAAATTTAATTATAATAAATTAAGTCTTAAAAAACAATTACAATTACGTAGTGGAATTATTGTACAGCCAAATATAATTAGTAATGTAATTGTATACACCTTACTAAAAGCAATTCGTTTAATGATGGTAATAAATTACGTTAATCATAAGTTCCTCTTACTCCAAATAAAAGTAAAAGGTCCTTTTCAGGATCCGCATAGTTTTTTGTCACATTGTGAACTTTTTTTACCACATGAACTACACAAATAGATTTTAATATTTTGAAAACTACACTCGAAGTCTCAGAAAGTATTGAATTTTTCCATAATCTTTTTATAATTTTTGTAAAATATTAAATGAGTAAATTTTAATTCATAAAGGATTAATGTCCGCATAGTTCATAAACGCATAAAAGCTAGATCAGTGCTATACTAGCTGAGTAACATCAAAATTAATTGGTAGTATGTACTTCAATTGGAAAATCACAAAGAGGGACAAACTCTATAGGGATTATATAGATTGATAATAACATTTTAGTAGTATACTTTTGTGATTATTTTTTAAATCCTTTTATTTGAAAATCCCTTTAAATTTTAGTTTTCGATTAAAAAATATTTGCAATAAATGTAAACAAACGACGGTTAGATTTGTAAATGATGCCTTTTAACTAAATTATCAAAAATATAAAATTTCCACTATGTCAACAAATTGCAAATCAATGATAGAGAGAGAGAACATAACACTATGTAACACCATTTTCTGCCAAAGTCTCTCGATGTTTGCGTTCGATTCTACACACATTTCTAGTAATTAAATTCGATATCCGAAGCCAAAAAGTTTGCTTTTGCCTCCAGGGTGAATTTTTTTCGAAAACTTCAACTTTGCTGTGAACATCCTGGATTAACTGTATATAAACTTAACTCAACACAGGTTGTCGGTAGCTAAAATTATTCAATTTCAATTTCAATTTATTTCCCAATTTCCCAATTGATATAAGTAGAAATATAATATAATATAAAACAAGAATATGCAAGTACACTTGCATATTACCTCCGTGGAGGCGTGGGGAAAAATTAAATTTAATACAATAATTGAATAGTGAGTGCACGGTTACCAGTTCCCATTAAAAAATTCTGTTAAGGAGTAGAAAGAATTTTCTATTAGAAATTTTTTTAGGGATTTATTGAATGTATGATCATTAGTTGATGTTATATTTTATGGTAGATGGTTAAAAATTTTTATTCCAGTATATAATGGTCCGTTTCGAGTGTAATCAAGTTTGTAATTTGGAAGTACCAGTTTGTCCTTTTTCCTAGTGTTGTAATCATGTATGTCATTTAACGATAAGAGATTAATTTTGTTTTTATATGTTTAGCAAATTTTGAAATGTAGAGATTTGTTATAGTGAAAAGGTTATAATTTTTGAAATATTCTCTGCACGATTGCTGAGAATGTAATTTAAAAAGTGCTCGAATAGCCCTTTTTTGTAATATAAATACACTATTTGCTTGACTTGAGTTACCCCACAGTTCAATTCCATAGTTGATATGGCATTGAAAGTGTGAGTGGTAGACCACTCTGGCTGTCTCAAAATGTACTTTGTTTCTTATAATCTTAATTGCAAAGATAGCCCTGCATAATCTACCCCTCACAAATTCAATGTGTTCTTTCCAACTCAGCATGCTGTCCATCCACACTCCTAGAAACTTGGCGGTTGTTACATTATTTATTTTTTCATTGTTAATTTTAACGATCATTAGGTCATTCTGATTTCTAAATTTTAGGATATGTGTTTTGTTGGAGTTTAAACAAACTCTATTTGAGATGCACCAGTCATTCACAATTTCTATAGCTTGAGCAGTTTCGTGCTCGAGTGATTTAAAGTCTGAATTATTTGTAATTATGCTGGCGTCATCTGCAAACAGAATTATATTAACATTAGGATAAATCCACGTCAAGTCGTTTATATATATGTATATTAAACAGAACTGGTCCCAGTATGGACCCTTGAGGAACGCCTTGTATCAATTGCATTTTATTTGAACATACTTTGTTGGAGAACGAATGGTTACTTTGTATTTGAACCATTTGGTATCTGTTGGTTAAATATGATTTGAACCATTCGTTCGCCAAACCTCGAACTCCATAGAACTCTAATTTCCTCAACAGTATGTGGTGGGATACACAATCAAATGTCTTCGTCAGATCACATAAGGTGAGTGCTACTTGCCACTTCAGAAATGTGTGAAGTCGTACCAATTGCCAGAAGGAGCAATGTATATGAATGTCTGGTTGTTATTGCGAAAAAAGTAGAAAAAAAGTTAATTTTTCTCAACGATTAAAAATCTGTCAAGCGAAATTTAAGTTAAAATAACCATGTTTCGCTATCGGAATCACTAGAGTGATTCAATAATTATGTTTACACTTACACTTTACACTTGGTGATAGCTTAGGAGAAAGGTAGGAATAAGGGAAATAATGTATTGAGGGGCGGCGTTAGTACTACTCAATTAAGACATGTATGTCAAGAAATAGAGAAAGGTCGACATTTCTTTTAGATAATGGGAGAATGAATAATAGACGTCGATAGCTGAGAAACCATGGGTTGCGGTACATTAATAACATATAGAAAAGGTTATCTGGGAGAGGCATTAGCAAGAAGAAAGAGGAGGGTTTCGCAACAATGGATACCAATTTATAGGGAAGGTAGAAGACCTTGCGAAGGGGGAAAAAGAGTCACATATTTGTGCAATCTCCAGATAGCGGGATCAAAGAACGAGGTAGTACGAGCAAAGGAAACTAGGAAAAGGGGCGAAGCGATCATTTCGGAACAAGTCATTGTAACGACCCAAAAATGACCAGGAAAAAGGCAACAAAAATATTTATGCTATCATTTCAAAGAGTGTTACACAGGGAGAATACCCAAAAACTGGAAAGTCATGCAAAAAAGCAAGAAGATCATCAAGGCAATACGAACTCATAAAAGAGTGCTGGAATTGATACCTGATTGGGAAAATAAAGGACTGGGAACGTGGAGGACCATGGAGGTCCCTGAGATATTAAAAAATCATCCAAGAGTATTTATTTAACGCACTAGGCCGAGCTATTTAGAGAAAATAGCGAGTTCGCACTTCCTGATGCACGGAGGGTTACCACAAGGCTCCGTTCTTGGACTCTTGCTATGAAATATGGATTCTATTGACACAATTTGCAGTTGGTAATCTTTGCAGCTTGGTAAGAAAGTGATTGATAAGTGATTGATACTGTTCTCAACCTTTCTGGGGTGCGCTGTTTCCACACGCAGCACTTTTCGTGAATTTAATCTTCTGAAGTTCGCTATATTGGCACACTTTAAATGTCAATCAATTTTTGTAAGTCAATATTATTCATTCAGAGACTCCAACAAAATGGTATCCGTTGTGGAATACTATCACCTTAGGTCGTAATTTTGTCTTTATGAAATTGTTTACATAATTGCCGATAATTTGGTTTTTCAGGCTCAAGACATTTGGACGCTTCGCACTCTCTTCGAGCTGCGTTATACCTCCGCTTTTGCTAGAATCAGCGAGTGTTTTTTTCTTGCAGCATTATAGCTCATGTTGACCAGATGGAACGTGACGAGATCCTGCCTAATTCATGTCCAAATTGTCGATAGGCCATGAAATTTTGTCGAATTCAGATTCAATTTTAAATTGAAGGCTCTTTATTTATTCTTGGTGGAGTTCATAAAAGCCATTACGTCGATGTTTTTTGGGCGTTACTATTGTACATAGTAGTCAGTTTAATGAAGGTAATATGTGATTTTGGAGAATCTAGGAAAAAAAACCCTGAAGAAAAAACCCCGAAAAAACCCCGGAAAAAACCCCCCGGAAAAATTCTAAACCTGCAAATAACCTAGGTGCTTTAGTGGCCATCTACGTTTAAGTTTAGCATTTTTTTACTGCCAAACTTTGTTTAGTGTCATGTTGCCATTTTGCATCAATTTGAAAAAATATACTAAACCTACAAATAACCTAGGCGCTTTAGTGCCAATCTACGTTTAAGTTTAGCATTTTTTTTACTACCAAACTTTGTTTAGTGTCATGTTGCCATTTTGTATCAATTAAAAAAAAATATATTACACCTACTACACCTAGGCGCTTTAGTGGCAATCTACGTTTAAGTTTGGCATTACTTTTATTTCCAAACTTTGTATATTTGTATATTTATTCACAGCCATCTTTAATTATTTTTCGGGGGTTTTTCTTCTGGGTTTTTTTTCCTGGGGTATTTTTCCGGGTTTTTTTCCATGGGTTTTTTCCGACTACCGATTTTGGAAAGGCAACCACCCGAATTGTTCGTGTTGGTTTTCAGTCATTGTTGCATCAGCCAATTTCTTTTTTAATTGGTTTATTTTAGTTGCATCAGTCACACATCTTCTCTCTCCGTTCGAATTTAGAGATACATTTTTGTTTTCATAGCGCGTGACCTAGTCGTTCAGTTTCAAGTTGGTGAGAAAATCCCGACTTTCAAGCTGTCACGACGCGACGATTGGCTTGAAACTCTAGTCACGCCACATAACTCTGAATTGTGTTCAATTGTGGATGCCATTTTCTTCATGTTGTATTCATTTATTTTCGATTTATGAAGTAGAACGATTCTTCTAAAAATTTTACGAATTACCTACATATATTTGTATTCATCTACTCAATTGCAGTTTTCTAAATAAGGCCAATATGGTCAAAATAATTGGATACGTTTGTTGACGCTTTGGAGAGAGCTTTAAAACAAATACAATTGCCAAATTGTGGTTATAATGTTTAAATTAATTAAATTGGATGCGGTTTTTTTGTGGAATTAATCCTTGTCAAATATTCTTCTACAGAAGGTTGTGATTACTCAATATCAAAAATAAAAGTTACACAGAATCACATTGAATCAGAAAAAGGAAAATTCTAAATAAAAATATCCCTTATTAAGCTAAATAATAAAAACATCGTACTCACGTATAGTTTTGTACAACATACCATCGAAAATCTACTACTTTGCCGTACGTAATGAGAAAAAAATAAAATTACAAACTATGAGTAGTGTTGTTGTTTGTTGATTGTTATTATTAAAAAAGACAATCTGTTTTGTGCTCAAAATAATTTGTAGGGTGTAAATCCCTTCTAAATTAAATAGGAATTAAATATCGAAATGTTTTTCTGCGTTGTGTGCGCCTGAGGATTTAATTTCGGCCATGTTTGTCTCGTAAAAACCAATAACGTCGGTTTGGTGTGGATATCTTTGAGTTCGCTATACGGGACACGATGCTGCCCTAGGCAGACTGAGCTAACAAACTATTCACACGAAATGTATTTGGTCTTTTTGGATAATAAATTAAAGTTAGCTGCGGTTTTGCTAGGATTACTCCTTTTTATTACATTCAAGATTAGAGGTGAACCTCTTTTATATGTGTAATATATAGCAAATCTCTTTCATTTTTATCGTTTTGCCATTGTATATCTTCACTTCACTATTGAAATTGAACTTTTGATCCTATAATTTAGTCTCTTTATTTACTTTGTGTCGCTTTTGTGCATAAAAGCTATTTTAACGTTATTAAAAGGAATGAACTCATTTTTGTCGTTACTTCATATGAAAAATAGTAGCATCTAGCATTTCAAATCTCTAATGAACATGGTTAGTGCAGACATCATTGGGGAATAAGTGGAACAAAGATATACTGAATTCTAGATTAAAATAGTAATGCGGACAAAACACAAGCATAATAACCATTCGATTCTAGATTTTGTTTACTCATGCACATCGCGCCACGTCAGTTAAACTATCCCGTAGGTAGAGAAGTGGCTCTAATGGTTTCTATATTCCGTCAGAGATATATCCGCGAATTGTATTAGTTGGGGTAGAGCGGGATACAGCTGCGAGCATAACTCCGTGTTTATTCATTTTGCAGTGATCAGAAGGAACTCCCACAATTCCTTGAATTATTAATTCCCTGAGTGCAAAACCGTCCCTTATTTCCTAACAGTTGCTTGCTGGTACCTTTGTTTGAAGAAAAAAAAACAACAAGAAGAAAAAGATAAAACTAAAAACAAAGAAAATGGGAAGGAAACCTAGTGAAAAAGGCAGACTATACTGTAAAAAAATAGTATATGAAGTCTGAGAGGAAAGGAAGAACAAATAATAGAGGAAATAATTGAACATAAAATAGAAATATGTGAATCAAGCAAAAAAGAGTGGAAAAATACAAAAGATACTGCATATCCTAGTTAGAAGGAGTTGATGAGAAAAAGCAAAAGAATCAAACTAAACGACCTAGTTAAACAAGATTATACATAGTGGCCCATCGAAAACCGTCCAGCGGCTTTGTATGTGAAAATTTAAAAAAATTCCTGGACCCGTATACTTTTATTTTCAGGAGGACATATTTACACATTAATTCCATCCCCGTACCTTCAACCCCTTAGCGGTGGCGGCACCTACCCTTATTTTTTCAAATGGGAAGAGGTATATGTTGTAATACCTCTTTTGAAATGGAATGAAATTTTCTCTAAATTAAAGAGGATTTTTTGTATTTTCACATACAAAGTTGTAAACCTTGCTGGACTGTTTCGATGGGCCCCCCTGTATAAACGAAGGACTAATAAAAGAAGAAATATTGACAGTAACAATTGCTTACAGAGAAGATGAAGATGTAAGAAAAGGAAAAAGAATTACAGAAAGCAGTTAAACAAGACGAAACATACCTATTTAATAATCATGAAAGTGGGGATCAATAAATATAGATATTGAAGAATATATGGGCAAAGAAGCAGAAGAAACCATAGAAATAATAATGGCATAAGAATCATGAAATGTGTATAGAAAACGAAAATGAACACAAAGTTTAGACAAACAAAAATACATAAAATATACTAGAGAAGTACAAAGCAGAAATGAAAGATCAATACTAAGACTATTTCTTAGCGAGAAGACAAAAGCAAAAAAGTAAAAGAAGTAATTATAGGTACCAAACGCAAATGTCTGAGGGTGATTACTACTTGGTAGATATTAGAGATAGTTTAAGGGTGCGAGGTGACAGAAAGATGACAAAAATTTTGAATTTTTTGAAGTGAACATCCTACTACTTTTAACCTCAAAAATAATTTTAAGTTGACATCCTTTCGTAAAGCGGTTACATATAATGGGGTAGAAAGCTCCACCAAAACTAATTTGAAGCACTTGGTTTTTGATGTTCATGAGTTTTAGGGTAGAAATTTGTTAAAACGATTAATTGCATTTAACAAATAAAGAATATGCCAGGTTAATGACAATTTTATTTAATCAAAGTCATGCAAATGGAAACGTACACACGGTTTACTAAATTATTTAATACATTTGCAAGAGAAAAAAATAGATTTCAGTACATAATACAAAATATAAAGAGGAAAAAGTACAATTGATCTTATTATTTATTTATGGTCTTGAATTTTGATCCTAGGGTTCGTAATGGTGTTCTGATTCAGGAGTTGTAAGCTG
The DNA here is from genome assembly GCA_036250285.1 of Pyrocoelia pectoralis. Taxonomy (NCBI): domain Eukaryota; kingdom Metazoa; phylum Arthropoda; class Insecta; order Coleoptera; family Lampyridae; genus Pyrocoelia; species Pyrocoelia pectoralis. The sequence continues at coordinate 73,958,918 of CM070075.1, read as the reverse complement.
TAGAGGGTGGTCGGCAGAAGTCCGCTGGCTCTGAAACACAAATAACAACGGTAGTAGGTAGTAATTAGGAAACATTGTTTTTTTTTTGGAGAATCACCAAACAGTTGGGAGAGTCTGGTTGGAGGGTGTTTGGATTTTTGTGGGCTTGTGTTGATGGAGTCGCTGTAATAGGATTTGTATTGCAGTATTGGGCATAGTTTGGGAATGGACGTCATGTCTGCATGTTAGATGGTAAGGTCAGATGTCAGTGTAGTCGGTGGGCGGAGTTTGCTCTAGTTGGGCGGAAGTGGGTGTGCTAAATAGAGTCGAGTAGCAGTTTGTAGTAATAATAATTATAATAATAATAATGATGAGTATTGGAAATTACGGTTGAAAGTAGTAACGATGTGGTATTAAGGAAGAGGGGGTTTTCAACCAAAAATAATATACGTTGTTATTTATTAATGCATCAAGGCTGCCTTTTGTAGAGAAAGATGCCTATTACATGTACATTTTGAGCTTCGACTGAAATTGAGAAGAAAAACGGTCAGATTGAAAAAGAATTACTGGCAATTATCTACGACCTAGAGCAATTTTATTATTACGTATACTGAAAAACAGTAACTATTGAATCCGATCACAAGCTGTTGATTAAGAGTGCCAGAAAAGGCTGTGAATACTACACCAAGACTGCAAAGATTACTCGTAAAACGTCTCAAATATGACATAAATGTTTTTATTCTAGGATCAAAAATGATGCACCTTTTAGGTAATTTTTCAAACACTCTGTGAAAGATTGCCATTATCCACACTTCGAAATATTTGGGTATTTCGGATGTAAAAGGTAATAGTAATATAAAGCTAACTGAGATTGAGAAAACTAACAAGTTGCTTAAAGAATATGGCATGGAAGGGTGACTGTAAGAAAAATGCCTGAGTTTGGGCTATTGAAAAATATGCCATGATCTTAGCACTGACCGTGAGTTCATATCCATGAATGCTGAAATTACAGCAGATATCCTCCAACAAATTGATGGGAGCACAAAGGCATTGAAAATGCAAAACAAGGAGTTAGATATGCACTTTATTGGCAGACAATTGATGAAGAACTGCTTACTTTGTCAAAAATATGAGCATCAAAACACAAAAGAACCATTCATGCATCATAAAATTGGCGACAGAATTGGGAAGAAAGCATCGTCTGCTATTTCTCGATTGAAAGAGTTTTGTTATACATATATTACTCCAATTTGCTGAATATTATAAAATTCCAAAAGAAAATTGGTATAGTAGTAATCTTGTTTTGTGTATCATTGATAGTATTGAAATACCTAGAACAGGGGTCGGCAGTCTTTGGAGTGTAAAGAGCCAATTATCCCAATAAACAGATTGAACCAGATTCAAAGAGCCACACATATATGGTGGTGGTGCGGTCGTCCGCCGTTAGTCTTCCAAACTCCCCGTACTCCGAGCACTTTGTACAATCTCGATGCACGTTGGGAGCGGATTCCATTGAAACATGTGAACCATTGTGCACCAAAAACGTGTGTAAATGAAAATGAACTAAAAATAAACTGTTTAATGGGGATTCTTAGCAACTTAGCATTTTCCTTTAACAAGCCACAGATACTTGTTCAAATATGGAGCATTTCAAATTTGTTCGAAGGAGCCACAATTTTGGACGCAAAGAGCCACATGTGGCTCGCGAGCCACGGTCTGCCGACCCCTGACCTAGAACTTCTTTATTAAAACGCTTAAGAGTTATTTGATTAATTGATGATTGTAATAATCTCTGACTTGTTATTGATAGTTCATTCTCTGATGATAATATTATTGATCTAAAAAACTGTCTATTGTTTAAAACATTATAAAGATTGTTTAAAAAGCATAGTTACACATGTTTTTGTACTGTAATTGAAGTATAGGCTTAGTTGGGCAAATAAAGTTGAATAGATAAATAAATAAATTGTTGCGCATTCTTGATTATAACAAAAATACATAACTTTTACTACCCTTTTATAGTGTGTTATGTCTAGGTTTCCCTAGATCATCGCATAATGAGTTCACAACGTTTTGTGGTGCAGTATTGTACCGATATTTGCACAATTTATTCTACTAGTTATGCTGTTTGAACCACATTTTCATTTGTTCTTCTTTGTCGAAGAAGGTGTCGTTTTCTTTTACATTGTGTGAAAATATGTATATACACCATAGATAGATTTCCTTATTGTTGTAACTTGTCTTGCTTAGGTAATTTTTAAATTAATCATTATTCTATTGTTCTTAATAATAATGATACACAGTGTTGGAAAACTACTTATAGATGTATACTTGATGCTAAGATTGGCACTTTTAAATTGTAAATAACATCTTTTTAGTTAGAGCTTTTTCTTTGTAGCGTGATGGCAATGTTCTTTTCTTTAATATTCGATAAAAAGCTTCATCTTCATTTACTTTATCATTTTTATAAACCTAAATGTTCCATTTATTTAAAACGTGGGGTTACTTATGCGAGTGCCTTTCGTTCACTTTATAGTTATCGGGTGATTCTTTAAGCGTTTGGTTTTTGAAAATTGAAGAAAACACAGAATAATTGTAAAAGTGAATGAAATATTTATTTGGATCGGTAAATCAATGCCTGCCATTTACTTTTTAAAAATTATTTCATGCAAATGTTACCCACGGCCCACGCATCAGGTGGTCCATTCTGAAAGTCCAATTTAGGCACACTTTGTCCAACATTTCGGTCGGTATCTCACCAATGACACGTGTAACGTTTGTCTTCCAGGGCAGAAAACGTGGTTGGCTTGTTCCTATAGACGTGAAACTTCACGTAACGGCAAAAAATAGTCTAGTGGGGACCAATTGACAGCGCTAAAACGTGAGATTAATTGCTCACTTGCCTCTCAATTGGTTCATGGTATCGCGGCATGTGGCACCATCCTGTTGGAACCACATATCTACCATGTCCAATTCTTCCATTTTTGGCAAAAAAAGTCTGAGATCATCGAACGGTACCTTGCTCCATTGACCGTTACGTTGCGGCCATCATCGTTTTTGAAGAAGTACGGTCCAATGATGCCGCCGACCCATAAACCGGACCAAACAGTGCATTTTTCAAGGTGCATTAACAGCTCTTGAATAGCCTCTGGCTGTTCTTCGGACCAAATTCGGCAATTATATGCTTATTCACGTACCCATTGAGCCAAAAATGAGCTTGGTCTATTCATAATGAAATGGCAAGGCAAACTGAACATTTTTGACTTTGACCTATGTCACGAATCACGCGTTAACTATCACAAACTTAACTTTGAAAAACCAAATCACCCGTTATATTAGAGAGAAAAACATAAGCTTACCTACATTTTCCTAGTACTGCAAATCATTTTTAACTTTATACCTTCTATAATCAATTTTCAAATATTTTATTGCAAACACTTTTTCCTAAAATGCTTCGTTTACAAGATCTTTACGGTATTTCAAGGCGACCGTTTGATTGTTCTATCCACTACCCCGTGTTACATACTTGAGTATGCCAAAGACTCATTAAGTCATTATCTACCATTCGGTTAAAAGAGCATTTCTAATTTGTTCCAATGCATAGTCTCCATTTAAATCAAAACCCTTATTAAGATATCAAAAATGGAATCCAGGCCTTGAATCCATAGGGAGCTTTCGCCACGTACTTAATTATTATTATTAATATTAATTGAAATATTTAATTATGTCTACTACCTACAATGAGTTTTCGTATGCAAGAAATATGTTTATTGAAGAATTGAAGAATAGTATAAAAAAAGTTTGGTTCACGGTTCTAAAAATATAAATTCAATGCAGTAAATTTATACAGGGGGCTTTAAAATTACCCCCTCGTACTTGGGGTCAATCATACATTTTATACTGAAGGTGTAGACGACAGCAACATTGAAGCAAATTAAAATTATTTTATTTATTTTATATTTTAATTACTTATCTAAGAATAATCGAAAAATGATAATAAATTTTCGATGGTATCCGCTGCCCAATGTACGTAAGTTTATTTTTAACTTTAAATTTGTAAATGTAGGTAATTTTATATTTTGTACTATTAATTTGTTATTAAATATTAATGCCTTTTTAATTATCTATAATTCGAAAGATTACACATGTGTAAAATACCTATTAATATTGATCTATCTTTAAATTTAAAAGAATTGCATGTAAACCTAACAGATAATTTAGACCATTATGTTCGCTTGTATTTTTAACATTTTAATGATGGTTTCGCTTTAAGTGGACGTATTATACCAGCAGTGCATATTCAACATAAAATACAAAATATTTAGTTTAATAATGATAATAATATGAAATTTCAGGGTTCGGTACATTAATTACTTATGCATAAATTTCGCTCAAGAGCGAATTTATTTTGTTTTACTTTTCCACATAATGTGGACTTAAATAACATTTTTGTTTTATTTTAAAAAGAATTTATTATTTCAGTAAATAGGTGGAAAAAAATTGAGCACTACCTACATTGATTTCGATTTCAAAAATCAATTTTCAAGTAACCCTCAAAAGCTTTAATATTAGACAGAAGAAGAAACTTTTCTACATCTTGAACGTTTAGAACCCAACGGTTTTGCTCAACTTTTTTGTAAAACCTTAATGCAGTCATCTTTTTTTATTTATTTAGCGTTTAAAGTTTAGTTGTTTCCTCCCTGTCGAGCTTTAATTAAATACCTATATCTAATAAGAAAAGAAACAGTTGAAATTTCTTTCCAACAGTAATTAAATCGAGTGTAGGTGCTTAATTCTTTAAACGTTTTATATTATTAAATATCAATTTAATTACTTAGATAAAATTTAACAAAAAAAACATCCAGAAAGCTCAAATTCGCTAAATTGTTTGTTTTTGTACGAACCAGTTTAGTGAGTTTTCGACATTCTATACGACGTTGTATTTTGTATTTAGTTAAACCCAATTTTTCATTGTTATGCGAGACAAGTTCATTAGAGGAGAATAGATGTCCTACAGCGTTCTTCTAAATAGACAAATAATTCGGATAATCTTATAATTAGTAAACATTTGACGACTCCGTTGTCAATCAAGATTATTTCAGGTCCCTAAACAATTTTTAGTAATACAATGGTAAATTTGTAGAAAGAAGGTACTTTAATTGAATTCTATTTACTCATTTCAATATTTTAAAAGCTTTTCGTTAAGGCATTTTATAACAAAACAATCTGCAAAACAAATTTCGAAAGAGTAATTTATACTGAAGATGTCATTAAATCTGATTCTTCAGTTGAATTTCATCAAGTAACAAAGAGAAAATCAAAATTAGAATTTGTAAATAACTACTCGAATAATTAATTCTTCATTAAGTCGGCACTCTCAGGGAAAACAAACACCTAGAGCCAAAGTAGAAATCAGTAAACTAACAAAACGAGGAAAACTCCTTATCCTGGTCGTCCTTTTTCTGCACTTTATTTTAGAAAAGGATAAGTATGAAAATATAAAGCTTATGTGCTTGATTTATTGAGTCTCTTTATCTTTTACCTCAGTCAAATAAACATTCGTAATCATGCACTACCATAAAGTAGGAAAATAAATTGAGTTCGGGACTTTCGTAATAATACCTCGTTTTAATGTTATTTTCTGCACTATTAAAAAGAGGGAGATTTAATTTTATCTTGTCTAAACATAGTTAATTTACGATTTCATAGTTCAATTACGTATTTAGGTGTATTAATTATGATATAGAACTCATCCTTATCAGCTCATTATTAGTTTTCCCCGTTAATAAATAAACCTCTCAAAGAAAATTAATCATTTTCAACGAATTTATAAAATAATAAAACACCTGATGATAATTTCCCAAAAAATTGTTTCATAATTGTAAACGTTTCTAAGTTAATATAATAATAAATCTATACCCATATCACAATTTCAATGCATTAATAAACTCATAATCTAGGCGGCGTGGTTTGGAAATCAAGCACATGCGCTACGCAAACTGAAATGAAAACCTGGACCTCATTGGTTATATTTCGAGGGACGGAAAGGAAATCTACCCTTCGTAAGATCTGGCAAGTGGTTTAAACAGTCAGTTTATCACAGAATATCATTCAGTTAACATCTACTTGTTCATAATTAAATTAGTAATTCAAAACTTTCTCACTTACAATTAATAATTATTTACTTAAACAAATTTAAAGTAAAAGTTTTTATGATTGGTTTAGTGATGATGTCCCAAGAGCAAGTAACTCCCGAAGACATTCGTCCACGCGGTGTCTACAGCATTGATCAAATATTGGGGGTAAATCAACCAAATGTCCGGAAGACTAATAATGGTGAGTTTGTTTGATTTGTTCTTATATAAGTTTTAGTGTTTAATTATGCTCGTTAAAATTTTGTTGATTACTTTTGGGGGTATATTTCCAAATTTAGCGGTCGGGCGCTTGCGTGATAACACCGAAAATGCATTTTAAATCTGCTTTTCAAATCAACAAGGGTTCAGGACAATAACGATTAATATGTTGCGGACAATAAGACTGAGCCAATGTAATTAGCTAGATAATTAAGCCACAAGGGTGAATTTTAAGGGGAAAATTCACCCCTGCATCATTTCCAAAAGATATAACGCACACGTGTTTTCATGTCATATTAATACAATTTTCGACAAACAGATATAAATTTTAAGGTAAAATAAATCTAATTAAATTTTAGTACGAACAATTACATTTATGATTAATGTACGATAAATAAAAATTCCAAATTGCTCGTATTTTCCGTGTTTTATTTTGTAATAATATTAAAACATAAGTAGGTACGTAACCATTAACCAATTAGGTACCTAAAAATACTCCTTTACTGGCGGCCGTTATCTTAATTGTTAATTTAATTGGGTTGATAGAATAAAATTAATAAATTAGCATATTTAAAGAAAACCATGGAAAATTTATCTCCATTAAATTATTGCGGTGCTTAACAATAGATAGGTTAGTATGAGTCACAAGTACATTGTCATTATTATTCTATAATTAAATCAAGAAAAATGGACCGATTTTTGAAATTAATTTACAAACACTAGATATAAAAAATACGATTAAATTTTGTGTAGGTAAGTCGAGGAAATAGAAAAAGTTTTTTTAACGTACCTAGCCAATATAGAAATACTAGACCAAGACCTAATTTTACCAAGGAAACCAGTCGTTTGGTGCAAATGGATCCATGCAAGATTATTAGGTAGTTTCCTGTTTACAGCAATGTTTTTTAAATTTATTCTAGAACCGATGATTTTGTAGTTTCATTCCTCACTAATTTCAAAATTCAGAAAATCAATCCAGAATCGTTGGAACATGTTCCTTGTTTATGTAAACGGCAAGCAAGATTGTTTTTCTCTTCACAGAATCGCCGACAAATACATTGTTGCAACCCTTACCAATTTTTGGACCCCAATTTGAAGTAAATTGTGTGGCACTTGACCGTATTCCTACAAACATAATAGGTCATGCAAATGAAAACAGAAATATTTAAAGGCTATGTTTAGATTCGAAGGATCGTTCGTGCACTGAGCCACCATTAATATTTTCCACTGAGTAAACCATAATCTCTCATAAAGTCATAAAAGCACAGAGCACAGCTAAGAAGAAATAAGGCATGGTAGGAGACACTGATAATACTAAATTTCCAGATTCCGTGACAGTTCTTTCAAGGTATAAGTTTACACGTATGTAAATTTAGCGTTGTACAGATGCATTAAAATATCAATAAAAGGGTAGTAGGTATTATGTTATTCGAAAAGAAACGTAATTATGGTTCGAACATCATACAAACATTTCAGTTTTCATATTTGCCTATTCTTTGTTCTCTCAAATATTTCACCTAATTTTAATCATTTACTCCAGAAGGGTGGCGAATAGGTAAGGGTTGCATCTGCTCGATACCGTCCACTTTAATTATGAATAAACCCTTCCACGTGAATAATTGTGATTAACGATCAACTTTTGACTGATATCCACGCAAAAATTGCTTTTATTTTAAAACTCAAAGTAACGTTTTTTATACTTAGTTAATTTGGTGCCACTATAGCGTGCGGTCTACCGCCAGAGTGTGATCTACCCCATAACACTAGTACTGTAGTATGCGGTCTACCGCTAAGTTGCGATCTATTTACTATTACATATACCAAATGCTCATGTACCGATAATATTTTGAAAAAAATGTTAGATAAAGAATTGATTTCCAAGTTCAAGATATTTAAAAGTTTGTGTATTTATATATTTAGAAAATTAAAGATTAATATTGTGGCGTAGATGTTGTAAGAAGACCATTGTAAAAACCTTCGTGTGAAGGCGGACCTCTGTGTACATGGGGGCGAAGCATATTGAATCGTTGTTAGGACCTCCTAAGTTTTTTTTTAAAACAGGTTCGCTACGCGAACCTGCCACCTAAAAATACACTGTAGACCGCAGGCTATAGTAGAATCTACACTGTAGACCGCACGCTATAGTGGCACCGTTAATTTTCTAGACTTATGGTATGGAGCTCCGTAAACAGTTATATTATACTAATAACCAGTAATTCTTTATCTACAAAATTATATTATTGCAAAAAAATGTTGCTTTTGATTGACAGAATCCATTGGGCGTTGATCAAAGTTTCAATGGGGTTGAATGTTGTAACGTCAATAAAATCATAAAAACTTCTATCGATGTAAAAGGTTCGGCGACTAGTTACGGCTTTAATAGTCATTATCAGGCTTAAAATTATGAAACCGTATTGTGATTTTTTAAATTTTCCACGTCCTGAAATTTTAAAATGTTTAACCTCATTATTTTTAATTGTGAGAGGTTTCACATTTTAAGTGCGAGGAATATTTACATCAAAAAATTGAGTATGCGATTTTGTACTTTCATTAATTGTTTAATTCTTTGTTATAATAATACCTGTTATTATTATTTTATGACTTGTTTTGATTAGCTGAAGGGGTTATAGATTAATCACTTTGTACATTGTGTTAAACAAGTATTTTTACAAAAGTAAAGAGTGTAAACTGAGTGTAAGCAAAATGATCCGTATTTTGTGGTGTTTCATAATTAAATTTTCATATGGCATGAACTAATAACAAAAAAGATACTTTATACGGCATATTACGAATAAGAAGGATGTACATATTTATGCTTTTAAGAGGATTTATACTGGACTACGCCATTGTAACTTGGGTAGCTTACAAGCAAAGCTTTAATACGTGATCCTATTCACTGAAATTTATTTAGCTTTTATACCGACTAAGATTAAAATTAATTTGGTTCGACTCAGTAATTCGTCGATTTAAATTCACCTTAAAGTTTGATGCATATTACGTCATGTATTTTTTTTGTTATTATTAATATTGTTAGATTTTCCACGCCAAAGGATCGTAATAGTAGAACGGGATTGTAAATATAGTCGAGGAAATAAAGCACTAAAATAAGCCAAACCTACCAAATTTTTGTAGTAAGACGGATTGAGATGGGGGTTTTTGCATTCGCTTCCTAAATTTAATAGGAAACTTTGTACCTACCTTTCATCATGTTTTTTTTCGAAATTGCATTTGTGCAGTCGAAAATGCATCCTGAAAAATGCATTTACATAGAAAAAATTAATAACTTCGTTATAAGCTTCAAGAATCGACTCAATTCGAGTACAAGGGGGTTTTCGAGGTCGCTGATCCCGAATATGACCTCCAAATTGCCTCACCGCCCACCTGGAGCTCAGGATGGCTGAGCAACGTCATCTCCGAAGCTTTTTCTGAAATTCACTCTCAAATGATTCTAGACATCTCATACGAAGTTTGTTTGGGTTTCTGATTCCAAATCAGGCATCGGCAACCGTACCCCGCGTATCTGTTGCCCCACATCCGGGCGTCAACGTCATCCTCTGAAGTTTCACTGAAGTTTCAAGACTATAGGGAATCGAAAATTGTTTCCGGGGTTTTTTGGATAGCTTAGGTCGAATGTGGCACCAGATACTTGCTAACGGACACCTGGTGCATCACACAGCGGCGCCATCAACGTCATCCTCTGGAGTTTCACTAAAATTTCAAGCCTAGTAAACCGAAAATAATTTGTAATTGCTAATAAAAGGAACAAATTAAATTAAATTAAATTGAAACTAAATATTTTATAATATTAACTTACATTTAGATGATAATGTTATTAAACAAAACTTAAATTTTTTTATATAATATCTCAATTTTATTTCACAAAATGAAAATGTCCACATCTATTCAAATGTTCCATTATAAGTTTTACCTCATGATTTCCTGATATGATCAAACAAGTATTAGAATGAAAGCATTTGAGCGAAAATTTCAAGCGAAACTCCAGAGGATGACGGTGATGCCGCCGCGGTGTGGTGCACCAGGTATCCGTTAGAAAGTATCCGGGACCAGATTCGATCTGAGCGACCCAAAAAAACCCGGAAACAATTTTCGGTTCCCTATAGGCTTGAAACTTCAGTGAAACTCAAGAGGATGACGTTGATGCTCGGATGTGGGGCACCAGGTACGCGGGGGACGGTTTCCAATGCCTGATTTGGAATCAGCAACCTTAAAAACCCTCGGATGAGATGTCTAGAATCATTTGAGAGTGAATTTGAGAAAAAGCTTCGGAGATGACGCTGCTCAGCCATCCTGAGCTCCAGGTGGGCGGTGAGGCAATTTGGAGGTCATATTCGGGATCAGCGACCTCGAAAACCATCTTGTACCCGAATTGAGTCGATTCTAGAAGTTTATAACGAAGTTATGAATTTTTTCTATGAAAATGCATTTTTCAGAATGCATTTTCGACTGCACAAATGCAATTTCGAAAAAAACATGATGAAAAGTAGGTACAAAGTTTCCTATTAAATTTAGGAAGCGAATGCAAAAAACCCCATCTCAATCCGTCTTACTACAAAAATTTGGTAGGTTCAGTGCTTTATTTCCTCGACTAATAGGGGAAATGCTTCCTATATTAAAGGTAGGGTGCATCTCAATTGTTAGAATCAAGTTTTAATCGAGTGGGATAATGGAGTCTATTAAAGGGTACTTATATGTTACCTGCCTATTTAAATAGCCTTTATTACATGATAACAGCAACCCTCTCCTTTTCGCAAAGAGCTCTCAATACTAAGGGGAATAGATTTATCACCGATCGATGATTAAAAAGGATTAATTTCTTTCGGGCGAATTAATTGAAACGCGCATATACAAAAATGAGGAAAAATGAATATTGAAATACTAAATTAAACTTTATGTAAGGGTCGGTTAGCCAAATTTCCATTCTAATTAGGGGACCCATCGTTGATGTATTCGATGTATAGTTAAAGTTAATTAAAATCCGATTGGCGCGTACTAAGCAAAACATGTCAAAGTTGGAACGGGATTGCTATTCAAATCTGCATAAATACATCAATACCAAAGCGGTGCATAAAGTAGTTAAAATACATGGCACATGCGATTTAGTTATATGAATACTAAATTTCAGCCCGCTAACTATGTTGGACAAAGGTGGAAGTTAAAATTGACCTGGCCACGTATAAATTGTTGAGATAATCTTATTTGAAATAGCCTTTTGTTGTTAAATGTATAGATATATAGAGAAATAGTCTTAAAATTTCAATGTAAATTTCTATACATAAATGCTATTTAATCGAGTTATTACTAATGGAACGAATTTATTTTAGAAGGTGATGCGAAAGTCGATTGTGGAAGTGAAGGCGAAATGGTAGAAGGTGATGTTAGTGAAGAATTGGGGGAGGCACGTCCAAGAAAAATTCGGCGATCCCGAACGACGTTTACCACGTATCAGCTACATCAATTAGAGCGTGCGTTTGAGAAAACACAATATCCTGATGTATTTACAAGGGAAGAACTAGCGATGAGACTTGATCTCAGCGAAGCACGTGTGCAGGTACGTACACAATATGTACCTTGTATATTACTCGGTTAAGGTAACTTTTTCTTTTAACACTTATTACCTATGACATACATTTGTACAGTTTTCTTCTTTTCTACAATCATTCTTGCGCTTCACAATCGAAATTTTATTTCCGAAAAGAAATTAGTCAAGTCCCTATTATATGATTTTACTGTGCACCCTTTATACTTTTCAAGCAACGAATTACAAGGGTACGGAAGGAACGTTACTAAATATGAGACTGAAGCGACCATTTTGGTTAACTTAATTTGTGACGTCTTGTAGATTATAAATTCGCATATTCCTATTTAAGTACTTGCTTTACATTAGTTTATCAATCATGTACCTATAGTTCATTATTTTTTATATTTAAATTATGTTCATACGCAAAGTTTTGTGTATAAAAAATGTTCACGAAGTACCTTCTGTGGGGTATGATACGGGGTAACGTAATGTTCACAAAATTATAAAGACTTAGGTAAATATATGCTACCTTTGTGATTTGTCCATCTAAGGCTGTACCAATCTTACGACAAAGTTCGGTATATGGTTTATTTCAGGCCATATCAAAAAAGTGTTGTTAAGGGGGGGTTCAAGAACTTTTTTCGATCCAATATTGACCCTGATTTCTATCGCGTTGAAGGCCTCCAAAGCTCTCTTACGTCTGCCCAGTTTGGTGTTCTTCTTAGCCACCTTTCTTTCACCTGGACGCACCGATCTTGGTTTACGTTGGCCCATTCCACTGAAGAAATCTCTACGAATTTGTTTGACGAATTCCGAAATTTTCGAATAATGAGAGCAATTTACGAGGAAATTTAGCCTGAGGTAAAGAGTTGTGATGGAAAGACAATTTTTCCTGGTAGTACGCCAAAAGTTCACTCGCCATTGGAAATTAGTCGGACTTCATTTTTTGGAAAACTCGCTGTGACCACTGTATTGGTCGAATTGTTGACTTTTATATCTGAAAATGACCCCAATGAACCCTCACGGCAGTTATGCCTACCGATATCGCATTGGGGTATGCTATTTCTATTGTAACTTTGAAAGAATCGCAAAATATCGCAAGAAAACAGTATCTGTCTCACTTTGACACATCCTAGACAGCTTAAACATTATACTTTTTGCTAAAACTAGACATACGAGCCGTGGCATGTTCTTAGGGTCATTTTAAGACATAAAACTCCATGATCGGAGTAAACCATGGTCAGAGCGAGTTGTCCAGCAATGCATGCCAAAGTCCAATTTTGGCTTTTATATGGGAGTGCGATTATGAAATTTTTAATACTTAGGACAATTGAACCCCTCCTTAAGAAAAATAATAGATGTCTTTAAGAACCACATTTCTAAATTATGTTGAACTATACAAGGTGTTGCATAACTCCGTTACAAACCAAACATATGATTTTTTTAATGAGAACCCCTGCATATTATGCTAAATTCGGATTGCCTACATTTTTTCGAATCTTTTGATATAAGGTTTTGCTACGTTATACAGAGTCCTTTAAAAGTTATGGACACGTTTATGTTAAAATCGTAGCTAAATCAACGCCCTCTAGGTTACTGTACGTTACAGAAAAAGACAATTTCTTTAATTTCGTAATATGATGTAATGTATCCTCATTCGATTACATTTCAATTATTTTCTCTCTTTGTGTACAGGGTGGATCGAAACTCGGACCTTTCATTTTCTTTCTTCTTTTAAATGGAACACCCTGTATTTAATTGCATAAATAGAATCTTTGATTATGTAGCTTTCATTTTTGTTAAGCATTACCTATACCCAAAGTTTATAAAAATAGAGTTATTTTGTAATATTTATTGTAAACTATAATTATTAATCTATTATGTTAAAGTAAGCGTTGAATTTAACAAAAAATCATAAATAATAAATACTGATCTGATTACAGTAGAGAAACTAATTATTTATACTAAATAAAATAAAACATCTAAAGTACAATGCTAACCGTAATATTAAACTAAACGTTACAAAATTACTCTGTTTTTGGTAGTGTTTTGTTTTATTTAGTATAAATAATTGGTTTCTCTACTTTAAATCATATCAGTATTTATTATTTATGTATCTCACTACTCGATAATTATATCTTAACGAAGCTATACTAAAAGATTTCTTCTACAGACATTAACATGAAGAAGCGTAAGTTTTCTCGTTCGGTATTTTGTAAATTTTAAATTAGGAAACGATCTTACAAGACACTTAATTAAACAAAATATATTATATTATATAGTTAGTAATCAACTAATCAGTAAGAAATATTGTAAAATTTGGTAAAACAAAATTGCACCGTCGTTACTTGAATTGTACGTTTTACTCACCAAAACATCAACTAGAATTGTTTAATTTACTGCAATGTAATGCAAAATATTACAACTCTAGATTCAAGTTTTGCCTTGTAACTTTTCCGTTAAATCTCAATAAATATTGCTTTCAACTTGCTTTGTTCAATTAACGCATGTCCACTTCTTTATATTATTAGACGATTTTTACGTAACAACCAAGCAAAATCTAAGTAAAATTTTCTATTTGATAGAAAACGACGTTCGATGTTCTGTGTCACCGTACTGATCAGCGTCAGTTTAACATAACTTCAGACCCTGGGCGCTGGAGATTTAGGGGCCCCCTTCATTGCTACTCGTTGTCAGTTTTTTATAACAAGTAAACACAATATGCGTTAATTATTAATGTTTATTGTAAAAATCATACAATAAATTTTTAAAAAGAAAAGAACAAGATGAAAAACAAACGAAAAAAAATTCTAAAAAATAACACTTCAAAATATAAAAAAACAGAAACTTCCATACACAAACAAAAAAACATATTCCAAAAAATACACAAGACAAAAGTTATATTACTTTTTTTCTTGACTTGGTATTAGCAAACTGCCATATAATACTTATCACAATTCAGTTGCTCCAGGCTGCGTCTAGGTTTTCTTGACCCAAATTTGACCTTAAATATGTCATTATTCTTTTAAAGCTGAAAAAGACCGCTCACCTGACACATTAGAAATTGGTATCGTCAGCCCGGTTAGAGTCCTTCCAACTGAAGTCACATAACTTTGGGGAGCTGTTTTGATAATACGTTATAACCCACTAACCGATTGGAGACAAACTTTCTGTCCGTATGTCGTTGGTTGTACCCAATAAATATTTTGGCTATTCATAGGTTCATATTTTTTCAAAAAAGTGCCAAACGCATTATCTCCATTGGCAGGAACGAATTTTTAAGGTTTTAATACGTAAATCATCGTTCCCCCTCAGGGATGTAAAACATCATTATTTATAGTACATATGTATATCGCTTTCTACGGAAAAACAACGTATAACTCATTGCGGCAATTTTTAATAATCCAGCTCACACCTTTGCCACATAAATCGTTAATACAATTAGGTATAAATCTTATCTCAAAAATGTCTCTGTTGTTTTAAAAATTTGCTTGTTTGCTATTAAAACATGTGTCATTGCTTGCATGTTTATCTGGCTATCTATCCATCAGGACTCATTTCTATGGTTTTGAACGTTTGTCGTTTATTATGTTGTATTATTACTTCCAAATGTTTGTCACCCTTATAACATCTTTCATAACAACAGAGAAAGAAAATTGTTTCAAGTCGCCATGAAAGATTTAAAATTATTCTAAGATTAAATGGAAACCAATAAATTTATATGAATAAAAACATTAGGTAATAAATTATTTTTTCCTAACTGTGAAAACTTATTTTAAACTTTTCGTAGATTACACACTCCAATTTGTTTAAAGCATAAAACTGTGTGCAATTTAATAACCTCAGAAAATAGAAAATTTACAAGATATCTCTCTAAGAAACAATGATAGTTTCCTTCATATTTGGAGTATGCCTAATTGCTTTGTTAATTGGACAGGAAAACGTATATTTGGCGGTTATAAAAGATGCATGCAACGGCATGCAATAAATGTCGAAAACTTCCCAAAAGGTGAGAGCGATTTCAAAGGATGGCTCTTCTTTCTGGAAATGGTTGAATTTGAGCACACTTAAAAGACTGTGATTACTGTTATTATTATTAAGGTTATTAAAAAGTATAAGTAATAAATTCTAAGGTTTATTTAAAAAAATTTAAAAAATTGTACACACATTAAACAAGGATTATCTAGTAATATCATTATTTTAGCAACCCTTAAAATTTACTTTGTAAACCTTTGATGTCCTTGTGTCAATTTGGCCTCTAAGGCAATTTACCTTGAAAAAGTTCCTATTTGGATAATGTATGGCACATAGATTCAACTGTGAGGATCTATAATAGGAATTTCTTGGGATAATATCTATTGTTGATCATTGTTCTATCAGAGATACACACATTCGCTAATGCTGGAATTTTGGAAGCTTATCTGGAAAAACAACCAGCACTATACCTTTTACAAAAGTTTTTCTTTGAGCAGAACCTTAATATTTAAAAAAATCCACATTCGGATGGCTGGGTGGATGATCATGCTTATCTAAAATGACACTGTATACGAAGAATCAGTTAGCGTTATAGAAAAGGAAACCCTACAGCGGCTTAAGGGCTCATCTGAAGAATATCGTCAATTAAGTGGTGTATAAATTAATAAAGCTACGAAGCCTATTATTTCTAGACATGATAGCATCGATATAGAAGAAGGAGTTGGTAAGCTCTTTCGCATAATTGAAACCATTTTTACGAATGGGAATATAGGTTAAAGGTAAAGATCAACAGTACCTATCTCAAAATTATCAACCATTCATGGATAAAAGTGTCATAGTCAAAAGGATCATCAGTAACGTGGATTTGATGTTGTTTGTTAGTCACTAAGGACAGTTGGAAGAAGTTTCGATATCTTCACCGAAAGAATCGGAACTGCTATAGCTTTCTTAATATAGATGTCTGAATGAGACAATTAGGTTCGCTGTAGACATTTTTGTCACTGTTGGTGTCCTTGTGCTGTGCTTCTGTCTTAAGAGAGTGCTGCAGTTCGTGGTAGCACAGTTGGTATACGTTCTATAAATATACTATTCTTTGTCATATTTTTTTTATACAGAGGACTCTTTAGTGCTTCTAACCTAACAATGCTTTTATGACTGTGGTAGATCTCTATTTGTTACGAAATTAGTTAACTTGGACCATTACATTTCACATTTTAATAGAGGTAAGGACCAACAGCTTCCAAAATTGAGTCACCCTACGTCACTTACAATAAATCGCAAGAGATACTATGTAAGAAGCTCAAAAGTTTGTATAGACTGAACGAAACAATTATATTATTGTAGTATAGAATATGGCGTCTATACACTTTTAAGCGTTATCCTTTTTCACGTTGTAACAGAGTGGAGATTAAGGGCGCATTGTGCCAGAGTGGTTGAACTCAGTCATATTTGAACTTGGTTTAATCTTTGTAGTACAAAGAAATTTTCATATTAAACCAAGTTCAAATATGACTGAGTTCAACCACTCTGGTACAATCCGCCCTAAGACAGTCAGCGAATGGCAAACTTTGATTTTATGGCAGTGGAAACAATTTCCGATTTCTTAAAATGTGGCATACCTCCATTTCGTCATAAGGAACTTAAATCGTCGAATGGTCCATGCTCTCAAATAAAACTGACTGTAGATAGTCCTAGCCGATAGTTGAAACTATCTACAGTCAAAATTTTACCCCTGCTAGCTTGCATTGTTAGCAGTTTTATTAACCCAAAAAACATAACTTATCATCTTCAACGTCGTTTTCATTAAATTGGTTAAGGGAAGGTTTTGTGAATTTTATTTATATTTCCATAAGGAGCTTACTTTAAAATAGAGATTTTTGGGGAATATTGTATTATTAGCATAAATCGCTTTACTCACTGTTATAATTTGCATTTTAAAGCTGTTATACAAGAATATTATTTATTCATAATTTATACACTAATGATGATTGATTATAGGAGATACATGTAATTATAGCTAATGGGAGCAGTTTATACAGGTACTCGAATAACAATAGAAATACGAATATGAATAATTACTAAGGAAAAGGTTTTGGGATTATTGAAAACATATTCTTTAAGTAATTACCAAATAGAACAATTCAATAAATTATTTTAATCAACTTAAAGTTACAAAATAATTACATGGAAATCCCTAAGTAACATATACAATCGAAAATTAATAACTAGTTAATTAAATAATAGATTAGAACAATAATGAATTTATCAAAAACTTGTTATATTTTTTATACCTCTTTTCCATCATGCATGTTATTGAATGAATTAATGGATTTTTGTAATTGTTTGTACTTAAATTGAGAAGTAAATACGTTAACAGTAACGGCGGCGTTGTAGGTAATTAAATCAAGGTTCATTAAAATAATTCATCATTAATTATAACTCATAAACAATTAATGTACCTACTCCGTTCTTTAATCCGAGAACATTTCAAGTTGTAGTAAAGTGCGTTAATTGCCAAATTAAAATGCATTGTTCTTTCGCTTACTTCAAATTAGCGTAAAATATTGCAATGCTACATTTAGAACCCCGCTCTTTATATTAAATTGCAAATTGGTCAATTTTCCATTTAATTGCGACGTGTGTAATTTTTTTTGTACGCGAGCAATTGTATTTACAAATGGATTTTATAAATTAGGGGTAACGTCAATTATTTTACCCTCAATTTGATTGAATTTATTGAATAAGCCACGCTCAGATAATGCTTCTCATGAATTGCATCTTAATTAGTAACAATTTTGATAATTAATCTGGTCTGTAACTGCCTAAGTGGCGCCGCAATTGGGCATTGTGTTCGACAATAGCGGTAATCGGAACTGGTTCCGGTCTCTGAAACTCTCTGATGTCTCATTTAAAGTGCCTTTCTCTGTATTATAGAACAGAAAATGATATACGTACATCTCTTTTCAATTACACATATAAAAGGCCTCGAAAGGGAATAAATTTATGAGTTGAAACGAGTTAAAATATTTACGTTAATTTAATTTTTCTTTTGCAGGTCTGGTTTCAAAATCGAAGAGCGAAATGGAGGAAACGTGAGAAGGCAATGGGTAGAGAAGTGGCACCGTTTATGCATCCCGTCGATCAACCCGGTAAGTTAGTGTCGCTTTTTAATTATTTCAGTCGATAACGCCGATTTCTTTATGTTTCAGGATTACCGGAATTAGCGTTGCACGCCCAAATGGGTCTTCCGCCGGTCGGCACAGACCACTTCTGGCCCGGTTTACCGTTTCCACCAATATTTAATCCGGCAATGGGGATACCGTGGGCCGCCAAATCACCTTTAACAGTACCTAGTTTTCATGCGTTTTTATCGCAGTACGTTTTGGCTAACGGTGGTTTACCGCAAAATTCACCGGTAAATATTCCAATCGAGGAGAGATCCCGAAGTGTTAGTCCCGAAACTGTTAGTCCTTCACAAATATCTCCCAGAAGATCCTCGATCGAAACGCTTAGAATGAGAGCGCAAGAGCTCGTCCCTAAAACGTCCCCTCAACAGCAGTTGCACGCAAAGTCTTAAGATTTTAAATTATTAATGCAATACTCAAATGAAATTGTTAACATAAAGCAACAATCGTGATAATAAGGGTGTGTTTTCTATTGGAAGTCAACCGAAACTGAAATGTATTGTGATTTGTCATAATTCCGCGGGATTTTTCTAGGACGGATCGAGAAAATTCTCACCTGTGCTATGTAATTACTATTTTATCGTGCGCATAAATAAATTTAAGGTAACTAAATTAAAATAGGTATGTCATACAATCTGTACACGCTATTTATTAGTACTTATATTGTACACATAAGTGTTTGTTTATGTACTTCAATTAAAATAGGCTGTATATAAAGATAGTACCTTCATTATGTAAATATAAACTTGCGTTATTAATTGTTTACATTTCGCTATTCGGCAACTTTATTGTTTGACGAATTTGTAATTTGCACTTGCAGGTGCAAACTTTTATATGTCAATTCCGCGTTTCATGAATATATTAAAATAGGTGGAACCAATGACAAAATGAACGTGCTCTCGTCACCCCATCCGAATAATATCCATGACGATCGTAAAATTTTATTATAATTGAAGAGCAGTTGAACGTCAATTACGAAAAAAAGCCATAAGACCTTTTCTTTCTATTAATTTTCGTAATGATCGGTTTAATGACGTGACAATTTTCGCTTCTTGATCCTTATCGTAAATACCTATAATAATAAAAATTTATTACTACCGTTTTTAAGTTAAAATCCATATATGCCGCTATACAGTTTTATTGATTAAGGGCATTAGGGCTTGAAATTGATGGATCCCGTTCATATTAAAAATATAAGTGGCTTATAAACAAATCCGGTAGGCAAATAGAGGCTCAATTTAAATTTGATCCTTATTAAAGTGGTCTTTTGTTTTTCAATTGTACTTCAGAGCTATATTCTTTCAGAAACTTCAGTAAATCTGTTTTCAAATTGCAAAGTTAGCATTTGCGCGCTAAACCTAACGGTATTAAATATCGATTGTCAATGACATATTACTATGATAAAATCAACGTTTCAGACTACATTGCTCCTTTTTGCATACTGAAAAGACTTCTTGCAGCCGTTTATGTCTCAGTTCATTATAATTTGTAACTTCAACTCCGTAACATAAAGTAAGGGCTTTATATTTACACAACCAAAAGCGCCCAAGTTTTTAACCCCCTCCCAAACCTTTATAAAAGTGGAAATTGCATTACTTTAAGAATGTTAACTTGGATACTTGTAAATAAATTCAATACCATTCGTATATCCTTCCTTTTAGTGTTAAGTAAATTTATCCGACTCGCAATTTTCATTATTTATGATCCTAAATGCTGCTGATGTTATATTTTGGACTAAGTAGATTTAATCGGTTCTAATTTTCATTATGATTCAACGCTTCACTAAATTGAAAATATCTCTTAAACGCAACTTTACAGTTTGATACCGTTTATCAAATAGTATCTTGTGTTAATTCGGTTCAAAATTATTTTCGAGAAAAACGAGATTATTATTTATTTATTTCTGCAAATTCCGCCTTTAAAACATTCACTCGGTTATCAAATCAATTTAGACGGTGTATTTTTAGAGATACTTTTTATTTATAACAAAGTACAGAAAGTATTTTGAATAAAGGTTTTGAATTTATTTAACTCGATAAACACTAAGTATCTATCTATTTTTGGATTTCGATTTCTTTACTCGGTAAGTGGGCCATGCGTAACCTTATATGCCATTTTCTCAAAACATTTACATTCACTGATGTTAAAAATCGCAAAAGAAACGTTTAGCGAATCATAATATTGCTCCTCATGTATTTACCAATTATCGTTCGTTTTCCTTTCGAGCTTATACAGTTTCATTTCTGCGAGTTCACTGAAATAAGTTTCAATGAATATTAAGCAACTTGAACAATTCAAGAAACACCAGATTTAAATTGAGATATAAGCCTTTGAACTGATAATCGTATTTCTCATTTGATCTCAAGTAATTTATGAGAACTAAGTATTACTAATCTGATGATGGTATTTTTGAACACTTTTGGATGAGAAAAACTAATTAATTGTATGATTCTATGATATATTTTGAAAAATATGAAATAACATACAGCGATTTAACTAGGCTAGAAACTGTACTTTTGCAAAATAGTTTCTGGCTGTGTAATACACAAAACTTTTTCGGTCGACAAATTTTTTAAATTAAAACAAATTAATTTACTAGCTTTTGCCTTTTGCCAGCAGGGCCGGCGCTGAGGTCTTTGGCGCCTGCCTGCTATTTCTACTAAAGCCCCCCCCCCCCCTCCCCAAACTACGCGCACACAAAATCATCGAAAAATGAACAATTTCAGCAAACTCTCACTGATCCAAATCTGGTACCAAAATAATCATCGACAATTCAAATTCTCTTAGTAAAATAAAAACTTTAGATGAAGAAAAAATTTGAAAATAACTAGAAAATGTAATTATAATAAATTATAAGAATAGGTAGATGCCTAATAGACATTGATAATATATTTTCAAAAGTTTCAAAATTTTTACTTAGGGGTTACTCTGAACACCGAATCGATGTAAAATATTTTCAAATGGCAGCACTTTAGGAAATGCCGGAAGTAGCTAGTAACTTCGTTACTTTAAATGTCAACCCCTATTTTTTATTCTACTTTTAGATTCTACGTGAAATTTCAGTCCTTTTGATACCCACATATCAATATCTACAATTTACGGTTTTTCAGTTATTTTGACTTGACAAATGGTAGATGCAAACGGTACTTTGAAAGTTCTATACTTGAAAACCGTTTGTAGTTATGGCAACCGAGTTTTCACCAGCGCATAGAGGAAGAATAGGGATATGCTGCCATTTTGAAAATATTTTACATCAATTCGGCTTTCAGAGTAACCCCTAAGTTCAAATTTTCAAAAACCTATCTATAAATCTTTCCCAGAAATGTCTAACTAAAGCTCCCAAAAAACACCCTGTATAACCCTGTCAACGAATACTTACGCATTGCAATGTCTATTGTACGTTTCACACTGAGAATTCAGTATCGAGCGCCGTTGTCTTATGTAGCATGGCTGAACCAGTCAGGAATCAGGTGTGGCCTCAACTAAAATGCGCCTTTCGGATCTAACTTTATTTATAAACAATAATCTTGTAATAAACAATCCTTTTTATTTTTATTAAATGCAATTTATACTGAATTCTCGGTGTGAAAAATGCAATAGAAGTGTATAAACACGTTCACCCTAAACTTATCCTTTGTAGATTGCGCCGTTTCACAAATTGGTTAGTTTTTTAATTTTCATTTTTGAAATATTTTTTTTTAAATGAAATTATGAACAAAGCCCTGGTAGCGGCGCCCGCCTGTGCCGCATCCCCTGCAGGCCCGTTTCCGCCGGCCCTGTTTGCCAGCGACTTCGTCCGCGTAGACTTCGGTTACAACGGTAAGTACTCTAAATCCGTCCCTGGAAAATACCTTACGTCCGTCCTTGGGTTTCCATTTACATCTTTGCCAATTCTGATTCAAATCAGTCAAGCGGTTTAACCGTACGTCTTTCTTAACTTCTAACCGAAAGACCAACTTAAAAAACGACGGATTCCCATACAAAGTTTCATCCCCTATTTTACCCGCTTATGGGTTAAATTTCGGAAAGTCCTGAAACACGTCTCTCTTAATTTCTAACCGAAAGGCGATATACCAATTTTTATGGATTTAACTTAAAAAAATGACTGATTTCCATACAAACTTCCATCCCCTATTTTACCCCCTGAGAGGTTGAATTTCGAAAAATCCTGAAACACGTCTGTCTTACTTTCTAACCGAAAGACCATATACCAATTTTGATGGATTTAACTTAAAGAATGACGGATTTCCATACAAACTTTCATCCCCTATTTTACCCCCTTAGGAGTTGAATTTCGGAAAATCCTGAAACACATCTGCTTAATTTCTAACCGAAAGGCCATATACCTACCAATTTGTATGGATTTAACTTAAAAAACAAACTTTAATCCCTTATTTTACCCTCTACTCTTAGGAGGGGTTGAATTTCGAAAAATCCGGCCTTATCCTTGTCTACATCATAAAAGGAATCTCTGTGTAATATTTCAGCTATCCAAGGGTATGGGCTGGGCGTTGATGAGTGAGGGAGTCAGGGCTTTTCTTTTCATACTCGTATGCAGGGTGTTACTTAATGGTATGTACTTATTTTAAAGGGGAATTCCTGAACTAATTTTAAGTCGAAAAGTTCATATAAACATATGTCCTAAAATACTTGGTTTTCGATATACAGCGTGCTAATGTTTTTATTTTTTTTCCGTTTTTTCTTAAAAGTTATAACCGCAAACTTATTGATAAAATGTCAAAATAATGTACGTATAATGTTCATCAGAAGAAAAAGATTGCTTTACAACGAACAAGGCTAACTTAATTTTATTTAAACAATTTACCCTTAGTAACAAGTTGCAGTTATGTAAAAATTCGATTAACAATTTCTTACAAACGTAAGTTATACGATCATTGATTGGTAATTAAGAATAAACCATTTTTTTTCTTTTAAATCAGTGGCGTAATATTTTTTTCGTTAAAATTGTACCGGGGATTAGCCATAACTACGCCATTGGTTAAAAAAATAAAAAAAAAATTTAAATCAAAAAGTTTGTTTCTATACTGGAATACCTGTGCCAAAATTAAGTTTAATAGCTTAAACCGTCTTCGAGATTTTTAAGAAAAAACGAAAAATTAATAAAAACTATGGCACCCTGTATATCGAAAACCAAGGACTTTAGGACATACGATTATATGAACTTTTAGACTTAAAATAAATACATACCAATAAATAACACCCTGTATACGAAGTATAAAAAGACAAGCCCTGCCTCCCTCACTCATCAACGCCCAGCCCATACCCTTGGACCTAGATAGCTGAAATATTGCACAGAAATTCCTTTTATGATGTAGACAAGGATAACGCCGGATTTTTCGAAATTCAACCCCTAAGAGGGTAAAATAGGGGATGAAAGTTTGTTTCTTAAGTTAAATCCATACAAATTGGTATATGGCCTTTCGGTTAGAAATTTAGCAGATGTGTTTCAGGATTTTCCGAAATTCAACTCCTAAGGGGGTAAAAGTAAAATAGGGTGTTCCTAAATATCATGTATTCACGTACATATGGAAGGGGGTGATTCTTTGGCTTATTTTATAACTAAAAGTTCATATAAGCATAGGTCTGCGAACGCTTCCTTACTGGGTAATCTACAGAGTCTTGAAATTTGAAGATTGTTTCGTGTTTTCTTTATAGCTCCTACAGTTTTTAAGATATTTAACTCAAATTTGGAATACATGTTACTCTTTAGGGCTTAAATTATTGGATTAAATGGTTGCAAAAATCTACAGAGAGATATTCTTTCAGGGGTCATGTTCCATTTTCTTCCCCTGAACCTTTTTACAGTGCGGAGCTGGTGGATTCCATAATAAAAAATAAATTGTCTGTTTTATTTGCAAACTTTTTTGTCTCTTGTCGTTTATTCGTATCTGCGAACGTTATTGGAGAAACAATTTAAGAGCGATTTTCTGTTATTGGCGAGATGAAATTAGGTAATGTTTTTTAAAATGATCTTGTAGCAATAATTTATTATTTACAATACAAAAAACTAAATAATAACCATAACAAAGAAACTACGTTACAATAATTGTTGAAAATGACCTCCACCAGTTGTGGCAGTTGTAAGAAACAACGAGAAAAATCTTAAAATTTCAAGACCCTGTATATTAGTAAGGAAGCGTTTGCGGACCTATGTTTATATGAACTTATAGTTATGAAATAAGCCCTTCCGTATGTACGTAACATTTAGGAACACCCTGTATAATATTTTAAAAACAGTCAAACATATAATTATCATTCCTGAATTTGTAAAATTTTGACATTTCAGCCATTAGCGTCAGCGTCGGTGAGTCAGTGGTACCATTCCAAAATCTTTCAAAATCCTTGTTTCTTTTTTTGCCAAGACAGGAAAATCCCATTTTCAAAACTATTTAACCGAATAGAAAATCAGTTTTTCTAAACGGGAGCCGAAAAATAATTTTAAGCTGAAATGTTCCCAGCTGGAATTAGTTTGATTATCAATGCGTAGTGCAGAGATATGAAAAGGTTTTTCCTTTGCAGTGTGTTTTCATTTAAAGTCTGTTTCTCTACGATCCCTGGTGAATTCTGAACAAACATTTATTTCATGTTAGATAAACTTGCAACATTACTCGGCAATGAAGAAGCTTGAATCTGAAGATTTTAATTTACTCTGGGTACATGTTCGCCTTAAGGAACTTCTTTGACAATTTTTGACTTTATTTAAGATGGACCTTGTGCCATCTTAAATAAACTGGTTAAATTGACTTAAATAATCCTTAATTATTTGGACAAAAATCTATAATCTGACGTTTAGTGCTAATTATCAGCTTGGTTTATAATTACTGAAACGCCAGCATATATTTGCAACGTTGTGTCTGTGATGTTCGTATAAACAAAATGAGAGAAACGATAGAGGATCAAAATTGAGTCTCGACCATTTTTAATGTAACAAGCGAACCTACATTAAACATATTCAAGTTGTAAAAATTTAGTCCATCCAGAATTTTTTCGGAAATTCGATACTTCCATCAAAATCATTTGAAACGTGATCCAAAAGAACTTTGTTATAGCAAAGTATAAACTTTTCTTTCTGAAGTTCTTCACGACCAGAAAAATAACTGTTTTTGTCCATTGCTTAAGATAGTTCCTAATTTGTCATTTTCAAACCAAAAAAAATATGCAGTGAAGCTAAAACCAGTCGGAACGCACATATATCTATTGCTCAAAATAAATAATACGTTTCGATTTTGAAGAACCATCACTACTTTAAGAGTAGCGGATTAAAAAATTTGATAATATTTAGCGAGAAGAGACTTTCGTCCACAAAACACGAGATGAAGATAAGATAAACCTTCGATTTACAACTATACCTATTTTTGGAAAATATACAAATCCCGAAACGGCTATCAAGTCAATCATTTGCCTTTTCAAGTGGATGAAAGTACGATTTTTCTACGATAGAAAAGCAGAGCTATCAATAAATGATAAATTGTACATTAATTGTCATTAATATAGAATGTGAAATGAGTGAAGCGGACATGAAATTAAGTTTCCTGTAAAATAAATGAAACAAAAAGTGATGATAAAAATAAAAACAAACAGAATTATTACGAATAACGAAAAAGTAATCAATTGTGACATGAAAAGTCATAAAATTAAGGATACTTGCATCCCTTCCATCAAATTCACCTATAAATTGTGTGTATAGGTATTTCAGATTTTAATTAAAGCTGGAGAACCGAAGAAATAAGTATTCAAGAACCACACAAAATAATAAGAGTAAATAAAATAGAATAATGCATGAATATGTATAATGAAAGAAAAAAAAAGAAAATCGAAAGAAAATGAATCTGTAATGTCATGTAAGTAGTAAGAACTACAGAAAAATCTAAATCGAATGGACGATTGGTGTGTCTGGTACCAGAAAGTAAGTGCCATCTATTAAGAATTGCTTTCCAACGAGTGTAGCAATTACCATTTACTAGCATCTATACTCCGCCATTCAAAAAAGAAAACGTCTGGGAAAACTTCATAGCGCGCTTACGCAGCACGATAATGCCCGTCTTATAAAATTCCTCACATTACAAAAGTGAATCTAGGTATTCTCTGGAATCTGGATGTGGATAAAACAAAATAAACACAGGACGGGGACTGCTTGCTGAAAAGTTACAAAAAAAGATTGAAAATTCTGTTCAAGAACTAATCAGAATCCAATGAAAGTTACTAAGCTTCACTCAACTCTGCCGCTTGTGAGAGAATATTTTCTCAAAAAAAAGCTTTTTTGTTTCTACATTCTGTGTGTATAATAAGTAAAATTAAAATAGTTTTATTATGAGAATTGTAGTTTTACCATTTACTTTATGGGGGAGTTTTTAAAACACAAGTGTGTACAATAGCAAACATTTTCTTTATAATACAACACATTTTACCCCTAGAGAACAGTAAGTACGAACTAGGAACACCAGTTACTGCTACAGTTCAGTTGTTACTGGCATCCATTGAAGATTGCAAGTCTTTCGATTACGATATTAAGTTCGATCGATAACTTCCTCTTGTGAGCTTTACATAGAATTTTTCTTTAAACTCAATTGATATACATATAATTTTTTACAGCTGAAACACTATACCGGGAGTTCGTTCTCAAAGTCGAACATAGGGATTTAACATGGTATTGAACGTTTTTGCCAATTGTTGCTCGCCTATTTAACTTAGAGACAAGGTAATGACATCAACAGAAAGAGAAAATTATTGCGATTCAAATAATGCTACTGGCAAGACTAAAAGTGCGATTTATTCTTTTAAAATACTAACTTAAAGTATGAAATTGTGTAAATAGCATTCCCTTGATTTTAAAATTTTACAGCAATTGTTTTTTGTACTGCTTGTTTGTCAATACGAATTTAACGTTAAACCACGTATTAAAGTTTATTTATCTAATAATGAATACCTATACCAACGAAGAAAGGGTTTTTATAGTGAAAACCTTTCATGGTGACGCTAATTTCAGAAGAGTTCGAGATTTCTTTGCCGTTAATTTTAATACTACAATACAAAAGTGTCATACTTTAAGTTAGTATTTTAAAAGAATAAATCGCACTTTAGTCTTGCTAGTAGGATTATTTGAATCGTAATAATTTTTTCTTTCTGTTGATACTATTGCCTTTTCTCTAAGTTAAATAGGCGAGCAACAATTAGCAAAAACGTTCAATACCATGTTAGATCCCTATGTTCGACTTTGAGAACGAACTCCCGGTATAGAATAGGTTTTGTGTATGTACTGCACTAGGATAACTTTGTGGGTCTTATTAACCTAACTCAAGAAATATAAGTGTACAGCATCAATATTTTTCAATCGTTTTTGTAGTAAGCGTACATTAGTAAGAACGGACGACTTATAAGGGCGAGAGTAAGATAAAGTAAGAGAGTGTTGATCTTGTCCAACTAGAGTGAATCAGAAACCAATATCCGAGGGTATGAGCTGTCGGTAGCTCGAGGCAAAATGCGCTGTCGTATAGTTGGGACCGCGTTCATATGGTAATCGCCTCCAGAAATCCATGCACAATAGCATTAGGGCCAACTTATTACATTTACATTGATCTCGAGGTTTATATTTTTCGTCCCCGTGTTTGTCTTCGTATTTGAATATATTTGGTTACCATTTCAAAGAGATTATTTAACCCTGTCATCCAAATTCGATTCGCAAGTCAAAATTTGGATCAGTTTAAAATTGAATATTTTTCATTTTCATCACAAAATAAACTTAAATTGTCGGGAAATCCCATAATTTATATTTGTTATAATAAATGTCCCATTTGTGACAAAAGTGTAAACAAGACGCTCGGTCACACCTGCAGATCCCTGCTGTGCAGGCCCTCCTCATGAGACCGACCTATGAGCACATTAAGCCGTAATGAACTGAAATGAAATCGTTGATGCTTTAACCAAGGAACGATAATACGGATGGGAAATTTACTTACCTTCCTATAATTTGGCGTGAAAAAATCTATAAAAGTTAGCACATACTATTAATATTAACTACCCCTAAAACATCATTAAAACTTATTACATGCTGTATTTAATATAGGTATCATATACAGATAAATTCCCCCTACAATACCGGCGGTAATAAGAAAGAAGCCATTTTCAGTTTTTCAATGAAAATACAAACGAATAGGCAGACGCTGATTCGCGGCCGATTTCACCCAATATGTTCGAATAAACTGAGTTTTGTGAATAATTGGTAAGGTTCGGTTCTCACGACTAAAGCTTGATGTTGCGGACCAGCGCTCAGAGCGACACCCGCCGTGCTCAAATTATATCGGACCACCAAATCATTATATGGAGATCACACTTCAGTAAATTAGTTTATTTGATTTAAAAAGGGAGATTATAATTTGAATTTATTTTTTTTTCCTTTTTTAACCACATCTTGAACACATAAGGGAACTTGAAGTAGGAGTAATAAAAATTTCAATAGCTATGTGTATATAATGGTATATTCTCAAATTTCTTTAGCTCAGGTTTAAGAATAGGCACTAATGTGACAAATAACAACAATAGTTCGATACAAACATGTAAAATATCTTGCCACTGTATACAATTTCGTCAATAGTCGGCTGCTTTAGTACGGTTGGATACAAAAATGTATAACTTACACTAGAGCTCGTGTTACCTGGTTAATAATGTATAATCCCTTACATTGTATCACACAGCTTTAAAGCTTCGCTACGTTACCGATATATTTTCTAGCCTACATCTACCGAATTTGTCCGTTTTATTTAGATAAATCTGTATATCCAACTCGATCTTTAAACGCATTTCAGGTCATTGGCTATTAACGGATCCACGGAAAGTTCTCAAGGGGTTGATGCCTGACTTCTCCATTTATGCTAGTGTGAACCCATTGATTTGCATAACTAAATCGCTTCTTTTACATTTCATACGCGGTATGGAAATTCTCACAGTAATATTCCCATTTAGCGCTAAAGTATCCGAAGAGTTGTACATATATCCGTTTAGTGAAAACGGAGGTTTCATTGAGTTAGCGATTTTCATATTGGCCGTTGACCACTGAAATATAAGCAACCTGGAACGCTTACGCTTAACTTACAGCCGAGCCGACAGAAAGGGAATTATTGTAGGGACATTCGGTCTGTGTCTTACTCATTTTTTTTTATTGTATCGTATACGTAATAAAAAACTAGTTTGATTAATCGTAAAACAATGAAAATGCTTCAACAGCTTAACTGTGAATGAGTACAACAAGGACACAATGTCCCTTCGTTTTGCTATCGCACGCTCGGTTTATTTCCTACAGGTTAAATGCACCGTGCGCGTTCCAGGTTGCTTATATTTCAGTGCCGTTGACTGAATTAAGTTTCAAATGCTACAAGTCGACGAATGAGTAGGGAGGTTTACAAAAAAATAGATGTGTTTGTATAAGGATAAAATAGATAGAAATCTAAAAAGTAGTAAATCATTTTTATTAATGTGCATCATTTTTAATATCAACGTCTATATCGTCGGCGGTAATTATATAGTGACCACAGCTTTTTGTTACCTCGGGATGGGACTAGTCGGCCACGGCCAACTGGCCGCCGAGACAACTGGCCGCCAAGACAACTGGCCGCGAGACAAGTATAGTGTATTTCTTGAATAATTAGACCTGAGCAATATGGCCGCCATTTAAATTTTGTTACCAAATAAAGCGCGGGAGCACTCATTGGCGTAGTATCTTTTGTCATATTAAAAAAAAGTGAAAAACATATTTGAATAAATTTATTATTAATAAAGTTGCCATCACCACGCTCACCTAGTATTAATTAAATATTATATATTTCTTACAACAATTAATTTAATTGAAAAATGTTCAATTTTACTAACCTAAGCTACCTTTCCGCGTGATACGCTACTGAGTTGACAAATAAATATTTTAAGACGTTTGAAGGTCGTATTTGTTATTGTATTTGTCTTTTGCTATTATAACGTTGTAAGAAAGGATGGAAAATGCTGTTCAGGGTAGCCAACTGAAATATCGCTTTCATTACAACGTTACACTCACAGCATTTTAGTTATTTTATAATTGGATGTTGTTCATAGTGGAATGGCAGCCATATTGCTCAGGTCTAATTATTCGTGAAATACACTATAGCTGCCGGGACAAGTGGTCGTCGCGTCGCTGCCAGTACAACTTGACTTCAAATAAATAAATGGCTAGTTTCATTTATTGAAAACAAACAAACTGATAGTGAAGTCGGTTAGGGACTATTCGCCGCCGCGGTGCCGGTTCGCCTTCGCCGATTCGCCGTCACCGTTTCGTCGTTGGGAGAGTAAGCCGTTGGTCAAATTCGCCGTAGGTTTAGTATATTTTTTTCAATTGATTCAAAAACGGGAATATTATGATACTAAACAGTATTTGAAACTTAAAAAAAATGCCAACCTAAACGTATATTGCCACTCATACGCTTAGGTTAGAGGTAGGTTTAGTATAGTTTTTTTCAATTCATAACAGTCCCTCAAAATTAAAAGTTATTTTCGATTTGTATGGCGAATCGTTCCTATGGCGAATTTGACCAACGGCCAACTGTCCCGACGGCGAATAGGCCCAAGGGCGTACGCAGCTTTTTGGCTAGGGGGGGGGGCAAAAAATAAAATTGTTTGGAAACGTGTTTAATATTTATTGCCTATGTTGTTACCCCACAATTCTTTTCAATACATTTAAGCATCATACAATTCCCCTTGGGTACAAATACTATTTATTTAGAAGAAAGGCCAGGAAATGCTTAATTTCTCCTGAAATTATATGACTAGTAATAAATTTTAATATTTAGCACAATTCGTTTTGCGGCCGGGGGGGGGGGCATCGGCCCCCCCCTTGGCCCACCTTGCGTACGCCCTTGAATAGGCCTAGGCCTAGAAGCAGTTGGCCGCGGCCACTTGTCTCGCGGCCAGTTGTCCTGTCGGCCACTTGTCTCGCGCCCAGTTGGCCGCGGCCACTTGTTCCACGGCCAGTCGGCCGCGGCCAGTTGTACTAGAACCATGTTACCTTGTATCAGTAGAACTGTGGTTTATCTCTTTGCAGTTGAAAGTCATCTCTCAGTTCGTTTGAAGTCCTTATTGAAATGATTGCTCTTTGATGTTTGCAACACAGACAATCATTCATTAGGTAAACCGGAGAATGCATTAATAAATTATGGAGAAGCATCTAGTGAAATTCGAAAGAAAAACGATAACTAAATTAATGAAAGTGTAAAGATGTAATTGAGGTCTAACTGAGCCAAAGCGCTCCTAGCGATTTGTTGCTCGCCATGTTAATGGACCATGAACCACTAAACTAAAGTGATAACACTCCTCACCTCTGACATTAAACGTCAGGTGATGAGATTATTGGGATTTTAGCAATAACAAAAAGCACGATTATTTAAAGAAAGGTTTTATAATTAAATGTAAATGGTATATTACATTACCAGCTAGGTACCTACCGAAAACAGTTTTTACTGGCAATAGGATAAAGACGAACGGCAAGCCGTTAGGCGAGCCTGTCAGATCCTTGGGCCGGTAAAAACGGTTACCTGGCGCAGTGGCGTACGCAGACTCTAGCCTTGGGAGGGGATATTAAAAGTGCGGCGTGGTCTACAAATTTTAATAAACATTTGTTTTACAGAAAGTTATAAAATAAATATTATTACAATACAAAATCCAATCGCCTTGGCTGTCGTGCAAGTTCCTCTATTATTTCGTCTTCTGAAATGGGTAGTTCCCTATGAATTGACATCATTTCCATGTCCATTAAGTCTGTTCTGTGAGGTTGAATTTCTATAATAGGTCTTTTTTAAGGATTAATAAGAATAAGCGTAAAATAGAATGGAAGGGTTGGGCGCTTGGGGGGGGGATATATCCCCCTTATCCCCCCCCCCCCAACGGGTACGCTACTGACCTGGTGCCTGATGTATAATATTTTATTTGTTTCTTACTTGTAAATAATTGTTGCAAACTAATAAAAATTCTAGAAATTTCGATAAATAAAAAAAAAAAATCGTATCACCTTTACACGTATTACCTTGGAAACGGATGAGCACAAGTGTAAAATTTTATTTTCAAAGTGAATACAGTGACTTGATAAATTGATCCGGGAGCCGGTAACCTTTTTTGCAATCAATTAATATACTTTTTACACTTCGTGAGCGGCTTAATTTTAACGAGACGCCAAACTTTTTCCTTTCCGAAAATTTTCGCAAATGGGTCCTACGGGGTGCGCAGGGGTAAAACACGTTGAGGTGGTAATTACAAAAAATTGATGAATAACAGTTAATTTTTTAGCAAACTGTTAAGTTTTTTTGTAAGTAATTCAAAATAACATTTGTCCTACAACAAAAATGAGTCCATCAACAGTGTCTCCATCTGAAGAACATGTAGGTATTACTACATTAACAAAAATAATGAATATCAAGCTGATTTTTTTTCTGTAGCTTAGTAAATATTTGCATAATTAAATGCCCACTTTGTCCCACAAATTAATTGGGCCGTTTTCCCATGATATTCATCCATTTTTTGTCATTTCCAAGTCAACGTGTTTTTCCCCTGTGCACCCCCGTAGGAATTTGCGAACATTTTCGCAGAGGAAAAAGTTTGGCGTCTCGTTAAAATAAAGCCGCTAACGAAGTATAAAAAGTATATTAATTGATTGCTAAAAAGGTTGCCGGCTCCCGGACTATGACGTTTACAAGTAAGAAACAAATAAATGCTTTTACATCACAAAGAAACTTTTTCCCAACGTCGCTTATGAAAATGACATAGTGAGGAAAATAGGTGTTTGCATCACTAGTGAGGAAAGTTCATTTCCATAGCAACGTTAGAATACAAAATCACCAATCAGATTCTTGAAAAAATAGGAGAGTAAAGTAATTATAAAGAAATTTAAAATTGAGACTCATTTTTGCGATGTTGGAAAAAATAGTTTACACAATTCGTGATGAAAGTGCAATTTTTCAACTCGCAATACTATCCTCACTCGCTGTCGCTCGTGAATATAGGGAAAGTCAAACTAAGTTGCGTGCACGCCATCAGCGTTTGATGACGTTTACATTTACAGTATTCTCAAAGTGATCAGGAAATATTTAATGTCCAGCAAATATTTCTTATTCAACCACAAATAAATATTAATTACTATTACAAATTGTTGACGACAAAAATCAATTAAATATGCCTGTCAGAATACTACTGTCATCCGTAACCTCAAAATATCGATGAATAAAAGACGGCAACACAGCACCATTCCCTGACAGTGGCTAGGTTTACGTCGTTACTTACTGGTCTGTTGATAAAAATTTTATCACAACATTTTACATTGAGAGGCGTCTAAACCCAACAAAAACAAGCTTGTGCACATACATTTTCATCTCAAAAGTCTTATATTAATTGCATTGCTTTTAGAGTTGTTTTTTTTACAAACTTTATGATACACTTAGCGATGGAAATTTTGCCACAAAAGACATGGAAATACGTCATTGATGACGTGCACGCAAGTTTGTTTGGCTTTCTCTATATATAATGTATTGCTCGTTGAAAAATCAGTCACTTCCATCACTTGTATTGTAATAATATACTATTGTCTCTTGTCAAAAAATAGTATTAGGTAACTCTATGTTACCAAGAGAACAGAGCACTATGGTTACAATGGTTACAATATAAACAAAGGAAAAACTGCCGCTAAAGTTCAAAGTGTCTTTATCTTCAATACATTCTCTAGTTTTTCTTTTTTTTAACTAGTCGCAACTGCCCTCTTGCGATTTCCAATCTTTCTCGTAGGGACTGCATTTCTTGTTTCATAACTAACTGCCAGTTGTGTCTGTCTTCCCTTTTAAGAGTCTCAGAGGTTCCTCTGTCCGACATAAATCCTTCACTCAGTATTATGTAGTCATCATAGATTGACGGTTTCTTAAGTGATGTGCGGTTTCTTAAATTCATTGACAGAAATGGAGCTACATCAAATTCTTCTTTATCTGAGTCTCTTTCTTACCCTTTATGTTCTTCCGCCTCTTGTGCATCATCTTCTTCAGAACTACTGTTTTCATCTTTTGATGGCTTTCCCTGATTGTTTGGTTCTATATCTTTCATAGGAATCTTGACTTTTTCTTTACAATTGGTTAGCTTCTCATGAAACACAACATCTCTCGAAAGTATTATTTTATTTTCTTCCTTGATCCAAACTCTATATCTTTCATCTCCATTGTAGCCAACTAGATAGCCTCCATCTTCCTTCGTCTTTGTACAGGGATGTGAACATAGTATGTAGAACCGATTATTCGAAGGCGTTTGATCCTCGACTTCTTTCCTAGCCATAACTGATAAGGACCTTCGACTGCGGATTTTCCTGTTCTATTCTAATATGTAAGTGGACGCACCTACTAGTTTTTCCCACATTGAACCGGGAAACTTAATCCCTTCATTTGAGTGCATCAAAGTCCTGGCCATTTCTACAATAGTTCGGAATTCTCGTTCACTTCCTCCATTTTGCTCTGGTGTGTATGGAGCTGTAAGCCTCTGAGTAATTCCTTTTATAGGAGATGGAGTGTAATTTCATGGTCTTAATAAGACTTTTTTTATAAACATGGTTGTAAGCTTACATGATCCAAATTTAAATTTAATTTTGCCTGACACCAATCAATAAATCATTTTTAACGTGTTTTTTCATTTACGAAACATCATTTCTCGAGCTTTAGCTCTAAGAAAATTGTGAGATATTCTCTAGCGTATGACATACGTATCATTAATTTGAGAAAGTTTAGTATCCTTTCTCAAAGCATATTATACTTTCCTTGTATCGCTGAATGCCTTTATCTCACTGTAAAAACGCGGTCCCTTTGAGACTTAAGTTTCCTTCCAATTCTTTCTTTCTTCCACATTCTCCATGCATCCTATTCCTTCCCTTCTCTCCCCTAAAACCTCACCATTATCTTTCCTCTTTCCGCAGCTCCTCACACTCACCTAACATGTGCGTTAAACTCTCCCGTCCCATTCCACACAGCCTCTGTACATCTTCTCTTGTCATCCTCCCACCAATACTTGTTTTCTCTTTCCTTGTTTCCGCATCTACATCTTGCTACCATTCTCTTCTGCTTCGTCCTCAATCTTCCCCTTAGGTACTCCTGCACTCCTTCTGTAATGATATCACTCTACCTCTGACTGCACCTCCCTTGCCTGATCCTACTCCTCCTTTCTTACCTTTCTACAATGTCCTCTCTTGTGCTCACCCCCCATTCTCCTTCTCTTCTCCTCTGCACCTCCTCCCTTGAACACCCTCCCCTTTCATAGTATCTCTTCCTGTTCTCCTACCCGTATTGTATCCCCCCCCCCTCCCGCCTTCCTCCAACAGCCTCCACCATCCCTTCCTCATGCGTCATCGCAAGTTTCCCTGCATGTGTCCTTATTTTTTCTCACTTCGTGTCGAGAGATAATAATTAATTATTTTCGACGTGAAAAATAACTTTTCGTAAACTTTTCGGAACAGCGATTTTGATAATCATCTCAATTTACGCATTTAATATAACGTTTTTAATTTTAATAGTTATTTTAACAGCGCATGGAGTGATGAGCAG
This sequence comes from Pyrocoelia pectoralis, assembly GCA_036250285.1. Taxonomy (NCBI): domain Eukaryota; kingdom Metazoa; phylum Arthropoda; class Insecta; order Coleoptera; family Lampyridae; genus Pyrocoelia; species Pyrocoelia pectoralis. Next base: position 73,922,290 of record CM070075.1, on the reverse strand, counting down.
CTTCCGATTCACCAAAATGTACGTTACTGTAATTATTTACCTACATTGAAATGAGTTTTTCGGGTTTTCGTATCAGATTTTAGCCAGAGTGACGCCCGTTATCTCTGTTGAAAAAATGTAAACTAACTAAACCATATTCGTATGTAAACCAACGCTAGGTGAAGATTAAAATCTGTTGCCTTTAATTTTCACTTAAAAAAAATTGAGATCTAAAAATATCTCTATAAAATGAATTCTATAGTTACTGCTCTTAATCTTAAAGGAACCGACAAGGGCGTTGAAGCGTGTGCCTTCTCCCGATGTAATGGACCAAGAAAGTACCGGCTTAACAGACTGAGATTAGAAAACAGACTTGATCATTGTAAAGCAATTGTATAACAAACTCAATCATGGTGCTAAAAGGTATAGGACCTTTCACAATAAGACGTTCTAACAATACATTCCTTTAACACACATACATTACCCTTAGTGGTAGTAAAAGAAATGCCGTCTATTATTTACTTGAAATATATGAAATGGGTGAATTATCGGGTTGATGCATTAGTTTGTAGCGTTTATTATTAAATTCAAATTCGGTTAATATTAAATAAACAAAACTAATAAATTAATCACATTCTCGTTCTTAACAAAATTCCCTAGAGCTGAAGGACTTTTTTATGGTAATCTTGCAGAGTACCTTCAATGTTAAGGAGATACCGCGAAGATTATTGGAAAGAGAACGAATAGGATGAAAATCTGACGGGGCAACATCAGGAGAATAAGGAGGGTGTGAAATACTCCTCTAACCGAAGTCTTGGATATCCGTTTATGTAATATGACCAATATGGAGACGAGCACGATCGTGTAGCAAAATCACCTGATGAAGTCTTCTCGGTCATTTCGCTTGAATCAAGCTGTTGGTAATAAATCTCAACTGATGAACATTACCTCGTGTGGATTGGATGGGTATTGAATTTTTCACGGTGAGTTTCTTTTAGTCTTTAACCATTTTGTTATTGAATCCGCTTCACATTTTTGACTCTAATAGCTATAACAAAGGAGATGAAGATAGGGAAAATGTTCGCTTAATAATCGTAAAAAATGACAGCAAAATACAAATAGTAGCAAACTATATGCGACAGTGGAACGAAGAAGAAAAAGATGTAAAACCGAAAAACACGTAAAAAGAATGGTAGGAACGGTATTTAAGTACAAGAACGTCAAAACATCTTTAACTCTCTGGATACTTACGAAAAAGGATGAGTTTTGCTCCTAGTTGCGTTATCATTGAGGCAAAGAATTTTATTTATAAGAGTAGAAGTGGAAGCTGAAAAGCGCAAAGAAAAAGATCATACATGAGGGTTGTACCAAGAGCAGATAAAGCCAGTGATAATCCGCAAATTAAAGAAGGTAAAGAATCACATTATTCCTCTTCCAGGAATCACATTGTATACGCCGGTGTCGGAACAAAAAATACTTAGGCAGTCGCATATTTTCTCTATGAACTTTACTCTAAACATTTCCATACTCACATCTTCCGTTTAAATTTGTCTTACAGAATCTGCCTATTTTGTATGCCTGCTTTGGATGCGATGTCACGTCATCACTCAACGGAATAGGAAAAAGAACGGCATTTAAGGCATGGGAATATAAGAATTAAGCAAGAGAGTAAAGTACGAATGTGACAAGCTTGTAACAATTATAAACATATCAATTTCTTTTTTAGGTCGGGTAGTGGCACTACTCTAAATGAGCGCAGAAAAGCAGTACTCATCAAAAAAGGCCGCCAGACTGAGAACATTCAATTTACCAAGGCAGCTTTGGAAAGGCATATCATATGAGCATCCCACCTTATATCCTACGTTTGGAGAAGGGATGAAAATGTATTTCCTGATAGCAGCCGAAGGATGTAGCTGTCTAAAATAGCAGCTTCACTGCACCGAATTTTGTTGAGAAAAAAATAAAAGTGTTTCAAAAAAATGTTCAAATTTACGAAACTCCTACAATTTTTTTAATTTTTTATGTACCTACTGGATGAATCAAGTGCAAAGTAAAAATGGAGATCGCTGTATTCTTCATGAAAGGTCGAGACAAAAATGTTAAAGAATAAGGAACCTTCTAAAATGCTTAACTAGTTATACTTCGCATAGGAAATGTAGGTACTATTTACACGTGATTAAAAACAATGCAAAGAATGAATTTTTCAACATTTCCGACAGGAAGGTTTCGTAATGTTATATGTAATCTCACAGGCCGGCTCATAAGTGGTTTTTAGCTTGCAGCTCTCGCAAGTTTATCTAAAACGTCGTTGCCTGTGATTTCCGCATGACCAGGTGTTACACTCGCCTAATGCGTTTAATTCTGTGTACATTCAAGGATTACCCCTGAACTTAACAGTATTGTTATTATTATTGCTATTGCTGGGGGTGGTCCCAATAGGTTCGCGCACTGCGACCGTCTGCCTCACCACAACCTCTGCATGTCGGACTATTGGCCAGTCCAATGTTATGCAGGTGTTTGTTCAGGCAACAGTGGTCCGTGACCATTTCTGTCGCAAGTTTTATCTTCGTACTGCTTAACTTTAAGATGGACGTAGCTAGGACCCTGGTTGGGGTTTCCAGGAAGATCTTGGAATGACTCTGTCCTGGGATTTTTGACCAATGTCTGTAATGCTCTTTTGTGAGTGTTGCCTGAATGCCCTTTTTGGCTAGTCAGCAACCTGCTTACCTGCGATTCCCGCGTGTCCACATCCCCACACTAGTGTGACTGCTTTGCTGTCTGTCACTATAAAGATTTTTCTTTTGATAACATTCTCTTTTAATAGCTGAGCAGCCGCTGTTGGGATTGCATATACCTCGGCTTGGAACACGGTTGCTTGTTGTCCTAGGCTTACAGAAATTCTGCAGCCCCATCCATTGCTCCCGTACACTCCAGAGCCAATGCCCTTAGTGGTAATACACGATTCCATTCAGCTTTGCTTTACTAGAATTATTTTCCCAGTCGTGCCGAGTGGGGATTGTTGTCTTAAACAGTTTGATAGGACAAACTGTTTTGGGTATCCTCTCAGTTATCATACTAAGGCTTTTATCTTTGGAGATTTCGTCAAAAATGAGCCCTTGACCATCCTTCCTGGCCGTTAACTCTCAGTCGGTATGCCCCTCTGAGCGCCTCTGCCCTAATTACTAGGTTTAGTGGCGATAGGTTCAAGAGCGTCTCCATAGCTGCCGTAGGGGTGGTTGTCATTGTGCCCGTAATTCCAAAGCAAGCCATACGCTGCCCCTTGCTAAGTTTCTGTATGTTCTTTTGGGTGGAGGTTTTATGTCACCACACCAGTGAAGCATACGTAATGATCGGTCTGATCATTCTGGTGTATATCCAGTGGGTCATCATTGGAGATAAGCCCCACTTGCTTCCGAACGCTCGCCTACATTGCCACAAGGACTTTGTGGGTTTGTTCGCTGTCTTGGTCTAGCGTTATGCCCAAGTATTTGCCTTCTCCCACTACCTGTACCTTTGTGCCATACATTGCTATGCCATTTAGCTTTGTCGGCCCTTTTCTTTGCGAGAAGAGAATGAGGATAAACTGTTTTGTTGGATTTACAGATAGACCCTCTTCTTCGCACCATGTTTCCACTAGATTTAAAGCTCCCTTCATCACATCTGATACGGTTTCTTCAAATTTGTCACGTACTACAATCGCCATGTCATCGGCATAGCCAACAGTGCTGTAGCCTACCTCGCTTAATGGCCTCAGCAGTACTTCCATTACCAGACACCACAATAGAGGAGAGAGAACTCCCCCCTGTGTAGGGATTCACGGGCTTGGCTTGAATTTTTAAAGCTTGACATAAAATCAAGTCAAGCCTACAAAAAACCAAGCTAAGCTTAAGTATTATCCAAGCCAAGCTTATTTGTGGAGAGGCTTGAGTTTTCAAGCTTTCAAGCTTTTCCTAAACTTTCAAGCTTATACTTCTAAGAATTTTTACTATTCCATGGAACATAATTCTTAGAAGATCCAGCTGATGATTTTGCATTCTACCATAAAATATATTCGTTCGGTATAAAAGAAGTACTCACGTGTAGTTCAGAGTATATTTGAGATAGTCTGTGCTCTACTCAAACAAGATATACCATTAGTAGGTAGGTATGTTGATTCGATTTAGTAAGAAAAGAATATTTTACTTAAAATCATTGTAAAAAAAAATCGCAATGCGCGCAACGGTACCTTGTACAAAATTTGTTGCACGTCACGCTGTAACACAAGTTCTTAATTGTAAAATGATACGGTTATCAGGTGATGCCCCGCAACGGTTTATTATTTGTACGAGCTCAGAAATCATAAAAACTATAAATTAGAAAATGTGAATACATAGATATTTTGGAAAATGTACCGTCTAAATAACGGTTCTTTGGAATTTTCAGATAATTTGTTAGAACTCATAGTTAACAATCGCTTACTTAAGCACTCAATGGTGACTAAAAAAAGCTTGATAAAGCTTGATAACCAAGCCAAGCCTGCACTTGCAAACATCAAGTCAAGCCAAGCTTTTCTTCTTACAAAGCTTGCCTTTCAAGCCCAAGCCAAGCTATTATATTTCAAGTCAGGCAAGTCAAGCTACTTGGCTTGGTGAATCTCTGCCCCTGTGGACATCCTCGTGCGGCCCTGACCTGGTATCCTTGTTTAAATGGTCCAAAAATTTGTTTTTAATGCTTTTGTGAATTATGATAATGGTTAGTGCTTACGGACATCTTCGTTACAAACATTGTACGTTGCTAAATGTAACCCATTTCTCCTTGTCCATGAATAAAACGCCTCTACAGTTGAGTTTTACGCCCAAATCTTTATTCTTTATTGTGAATTCAGACGAAATATGTTCAATTTCTTTTGAGTTTTTAGTACAGAAATTAGATATTTCTCGTAAAGGTTATCTACCTCTTTCATAACTACTTACAGTCCAAAGCAATAAATTGAAATGCAATAAAGTTTAGGTACCTACTACAAAAATTATTTTTGCTTCATTCTAAGATGTCATTACAGTTACTAGATGTATGACAAACAAGACTGTGCATATCTAGATTGATATATAGAAGATATACGTCTTAAATTTCAATATTTGTGCCTAATATTCCATCTTTGTGAACTACGTTATGATCCTTAGGTAGTTTAGTATACTTGGTTTAAGTTCAGAACTCTATCAAAGTGCGGTTAGAAATTTGTTTATTCAATCTCCTTACAAGTTTGCAACTAAACATGAACTAAATCTGTTTACAATTCCTCAAAAATGAAACTAAATCAGAAATTTAACGCAGTTATAATTAAGCCCGCTTTTAACATTATAAAACGTTGACAATTGAAACGATTTGTAAGCTCATGAAATTGGTCTTTTCCCTTCTTATGTACCATCTGGTAAAATATTTTCAACGGCAACACGCGCATTGTGCGACTTAATATTTGTATCATTAGGGCTATTACTGTGTATCAGCCTTCGCCTTTATTTAGTACACCTTTGTGGGTTGCTGTTATTGTTATTGGATTCAATTTCAGCTTTTAGAAAAACTCAACAAAATCAAGTTAAGGAGCTTTCGATGTCGCAATGCTTATATTTTCAAAATGTTACATTATTTCGGTATATGTGTATAATTTAAATTGATATAATTGAAAGATAAGCTTTGTTTAATAAATAGTTTCTCATTTGCCAAAACACGTTTGCGCACATGTATCAGATTACATTAATTCCATTTACAGTACCGTGGGAGAGCAAAGGACCCACCCTATCCCTATTATCCTCTATTTACTGTACCAGAATCACCGTAATTATTAGCAATCTTTTGTCACATAAATACCCTATTAGTACTCAGTTCTTTTAATTGATACATTTGTAACCATTACTTTTATTGCTTGTTAGGGTTGAATATATTCTGTGGGGAAAACGATTTACAAAAAAGAAAAGAAGTTTTTTTGTATAACTTTTGCTATTCAACGTATGAAATTTTAACGATACTTTTTAGTGACTTAATACTTTCATTGTTAATTATTAATGTCAATTAATTGATTACAATACTTTATACAATTTTCTAAAGGAAAGTTCGCATGTTCTCATTTTCACTTTAGTTAATTTTATAAGTACAAAGAAGGATTTATCAATTTAAAAGCCACAAAAAGGTACTGATATTTTGATTTTGTCTCGGTCCCCCTCTTTCACTCCAGGTGCAAATGATTTACGACATTTAATTAAGTGAGACGTAGCTAGGGGTGATTAAATATGTTTCAATTATCGATATTTTGTTTGGATTAATTACGTTAATCCCGCAGTTGTCTGTAAAATCCACAGTCACATAAATACTGATCTCATATTGTGGTTTACAGTGCAAATAGATCATTAGCAATTAAATTAAATAGGAAGTAACTTTAGGTAGTGCAATTTTTGTCCATCTCGATCAGATGCTTTTTCTATTTGTCTGATTATCAGACTATACTTACTTGTCGATTCCACGCAATTTTGCTTGATAACGCTTCAGCTACTATTAGCTACTATTGAAGAGTAATAGAAGATTAGATATGAAGACGTTTGATTAAATATGATATAATTTGAAAAAATGTTGAATTATTGGTTTCAGTCGAGACCATTTTTCATGCAGAAAAATTGCAAATACAACCACGTGTAGTGTTCGCTAATGGTCTGGTTCAGTAAAGTTTCTAAAGTGGTTTTTTTGGTTTACGCTATTACCAACCACATTTACTATTATATTAGCCCTATATTAAGATAAGATAAAACGTACGTACAGGTATCTATCAAGCCATACGACCACAAAGATGTGTATGGGTGGTATGGATCATGCTCCCATTGAATATTGGGAGGTTATGTGTAGGAAGGTAAGTCATACATAGGAGTATAATCACTAAGGTAAATTCACCCATTACCGCCCCACTTAAGGAAAGTTTGACTTTCTAGTTCAAAATTAAGCCCATTTTGAAGTTTTTCGTATATTGGATGTTTTTTTCTGTAAATGAAGATTTCTCATGCAATAAATGTTTAATTTTTTCTTACACGACAAAGCCATTAATTAAATTTTATTTCATTTAGTAAAGATTACGTTTTTCCCTATTACCGCTCTACCTTAAGAACCGCTTTCCTGTTTTCGCCCTAGAGACTTCCTATTACCGCCCTATTTTTTAAAATGACATTAACAAAATATGTTAATATTTTAACCTTTTTTTCTGAATTCCACAGGTGTCACGTTCATATTTTTTATTAATTTTATCTTATATTGTAGTTTTTAGAATGCCATAGCTCTGAGATGCTCGGTAAAAAGACATTCCGTTTTTGTGGACACCTTCTAGGGCCTTTTGAAGAGCTTCAGAGGTATGATTTTTTTTTCTTTTGGCATATTAAGTTTTAGTGGTGCCATTTTGCTGAACAACGTTAAATTTAAGAAATAAACAGACAAATGGGAACAAAAACCAACAGAAAAAAAAATGCCTAGTCATTTACATGAAATAGAGCGGTAATAGGAATATAAGCGCACAAATTTTTCGCCTATTACCGCCTACATTAAAAATAAATATTCATTAGTTTTTTTTACCTAAAATAAAAGGAAAAACATAAGAAAGTGTCCTAAATATAAATTTTTCATGTATATTGGGTATAAATATTAAAAATTGATTTTTTGAAATATTCCTTATTTTAATATATTGAATATTGGGTCCTAATTTAATCCGTAAAATAAGGTATTTCTGAAAGCAAAATCATGGGGCGGAAATTGATTCTAGTCTATATCAAGGGTTATTTAAAAAATGTAGTATAAGAAAAAAAATGTATTTCTTTAATTAAATTAAATAACTGGGATTTAAAAAAACATTAGATTTCCCTTATTCCGCCCTAATAGAGCGGTAATAGGAAAATAACTAAAATCGTTTCCTATTGCCGCTCTATTTTTATTTATTACTTTTCTACTTTAGCGTAGTATTTATTTCAAAGAAAACCTATATACCTATTGCTGAATACCTATTCTGTTTACTTCTGTATAAGACTAACAAAGATAAAGATTATTTAAAGCTTTTTTTGTGAAAATACCTTAACAAAGCACAAATGAATGCTTACCAAAATAGTTAGATTATTCACTTCCTTCACCACGTGCACCGACCTTTGACTAAATGATTTAGGCCTGCTCTCCAGACGCCAATATATTCCTCTCGCCATAATGTTTTTTGGGTCGCCTAATAACTCTCGCATCACATAAAACAATGGCAGATACAATTTTGCAAAGAATTTTAAGAAAATACTCTACAAGAAAAGACAAACTCTTACAGGGCGGTAATAGGTAAAGATTTTGCATAGGGCGGTAATGGGCGAATTTACCTTACTGCTTCTTAAACGACATACATGAATATTTATTATCCTAACCTAATTTGTATAGGTTACATACCATCAAGGCCACCTAAAACAGAGGCCTTGATACCATACAAGGGAATAACGCTTTAGGTACATTTAAAAAAACATTTTAAATTCTGTTAGAATCTGAAATGGAACATTGTGGCCTGGCAATCAAATTGTGTAAGTACTTGCGAAGGACAAGCATAATGATTTATTATGAATTTTTGAATTTATTATGACTAAGAAAGGTTTAAGTGGGAATGACTACGGATAAAGTTAGAAATCAACATTTCGCGATCAGGCCCCTTCCCTGGCAACAATTTACAGTTACTCACCAGAAAGGCGCAGGCCCTCCCATTACCGCTGTGATAGGGGAAAACATTGCTGCTGTGAAGAAGATTATTGAAACAGATAACAGAACTAGTTGCACCGCAATAGAGGCTCAACTGAGGATTGGATCTTGCTTTGCGAAAAGAATAATACACAACCACCTTCATCTGAAAAAAGTCGTAAATCGTATTGTACACCATCATCTTACAGATTTTCAAAAACCATAACGAGTACGAATTTGCCACAAAACTCTAATCTAACATTGCTTAAGAATGGTGAACACCAAATTTTTTTGAAAATTGTAACAAGCGTCGCGTATGGATCCATGAAGACGAGGCCACATCGACAATAATAATCAGGAAGTATAGCGAGCAACGAAGAAAGTAATGTAGGCTGTGGTTTAGTGTCGGTTTAGTGAGCGCTATTAAGCTAATACAAGTCTCTGGTCAGTATTTGGACGGGTGACCCGTTCATTCTGTGGCTCGGTGTGCCTGGCAGAGAGGTAGTACCAAGGGCCCGAATGAGAGGCCTACGTACGCGTGGACTAAGGCCACCCTCTTATCCGTAATTTACTTTTACACTGTTTGTCAGAAGTGTTTAAGAAAGTGCCAAAGAAAGGAATTATGCTACATCACGATAATGCTTCTTCCCATAATGCAGAGCCAACTCGGCGGTATTTGGCTGCAAAAACAAGGTCAATGTAATCGAACACCCTCCCTACACACCGTATCTGGCAATGTGTAACTTTTGCATATCTCTTCTGAAACGTATTTCAAAATCATTGCAAGATTATTGTTCTTATTATGGTAAATCAGGTACGATTTGTCACACAATCAAGATATATGAATCATTTGAAAGCAGATTGAAGAAGCATTATGATTCAAAGGTTAGTTTTACCAAAATGATAGTAACGAGTTTCCAGAACTGCCGTTTCTACTTACCCTCTCTGAACGGGGTTCTCAGAATTTCTCTTTCTATTGATAACGGATCCTCTTTCCAATAATTTTGTCACAAATTTAAAAAAATGGCATGTCAACCCTTTCTGTAATCAAATAACCCATAGATTCCTTTTTTTAAAATTACAACAACAAAACATGATAGAAGATACATTAAAACATTTAAACATCATGAAGACTAGCTGCCTATTTTCAACAAATTACTTAAGTTTACAAGGTTCCTGCGAAATTATCAGAGTACAACCACTTCTTCACACACTGATCTTTCTGTATAATGATGTTGATGTCGCTTTTATTTTTCCCTTGGACAAAGTAGCTGGATCAAACATGATTACTACTATAGCTGCCGTTATTGATTCTCTTGACCCTTCCGGTAAGTTCCCTCGATTTTCCTTATCTATTGTGGTGTAATTCAATATTAACTTAAGTTTTTGAGTAATTATGTGTTACCAATGTTTCAAAATCATTTTTTATATATACGGTCGTTTTATCTCTTGCAAACTTATATCATGTTATTAATGACATTTTCTTATTATCAATAAAGAGCCTCGATAAAGACTGGCCTCCGTACCAGTCGAAACGTCGGCCATATAGAAGCACACGGTGTATCTATAACCTTTCCGCCCAGCAACTCCACTAGAAGGTCTCCAACAAACTGGAGTAACTAATTTTCATTAAATTTTTTATTTAAGAAAATACAAAATATTTTGCGGCGCTTTCGTTTGTAATAAAAATAATAGATTAACATTAGTTTTAATGCACAAAAAATAGTGAATAATTTAAAACTATGAATCTTGCATTATAAACGAATTTCAAACACTATTTTGTAGTCAATTTAAAAGTCAAATGCAGGTTTAATTTGAAAAACCTATCAAAATTTATTCTAAAAATTTTGCTTGAAACATTTTTCTCTAAGACTGATTCTTTATTAAATATTCAGAGGCCCCGGCACTTATGCAACACTCAGTCGTTATTTAACGAGAATTGTTAAAAAGGGCCGTTATTTCCTGGCAGGTTTTAAATTTTGGAGAGCTGACCCTACTATTGTTCAGTACTTCTTTAGCACTTTACTCATTTCGTAAACATATATGTAATAAAGTGTGCTTCCAAATATTGAGCTATCATTTCCACGACACCCTCACATATAATTACTGTACTATTTTTTAAATTAAACAATTTGCAAGCACCTTTCGATTCTCCAGCCCTTCCATTCAGGGCCGGCGCTACCTTGTTAGAGGCCAGGTGCAAAATAAAATGCCAAGCTGGAACTTAAAATAAAAATGTACTCTTGAAAATTAACATAGTGCTTGGCGGCAAAAAAATAATAAAAAACATCAAACTATAAACAAGTTAGTACCTATTGAAAAGAAAAATTCATAGATAGATCTTTCGTGCTTTGGCTGAAGCAAACGCGTTAATGGTTTTTGATGTATCCAGTTCGCGTCCAACCTCCTTCTCTATTGCTAACATAGCCAAATCCACCAGTCGTTCTTGGCACATATTGGCATAAAATAAACAAGATTTAGGTACAATTGTGATGTTTCCACATTGCAATTTAAAGTATTTACAGAAATGTTTCCACACAAGGCATTTACCATTGAGTATAAAACACATTGCAAATTTTAAATTTTTTCAACCCCAGTAAATAATTTCATCTCTGTAAGAAATGGTTTATTACTTCCGTTTTGACCGTCAAGGGTAGGTTAAATTTATTCAAGATGCCATAAACTTTTACTACGATATAAGAAAAACTTTTTGTCGGTATTTACTTGAGCGGATTTCGACACGTTTAAGATTTATCGTTTTAAAAATCTTGATGCGGGGCCTATAAAACGCGGGGCCGGGTGCGTTGCACCGTTTGCACGTGCCTAACGCCGGCCCTGCTTCCATTAGTAATGCTCGCGACTTTCTTAATTAGGCAACATTTCTTTAAAAATCAGCAACATTTTTCAGCACTTCCAATCAAATTTCATGTCATACATTTCTTTTTGAAAACCAATTATGAAGTAAATTTAGGTAGATAAATTCTAAAAATTCTCAAAAGAAATATTGTTTTGGTGGAAATTGTAAAGATTGGTAACTGTTGTGGTTGGATGCTTAATGAATGAACATAGGGAAGCTTAAATTGCAATTTGAATGCAATCACTGTAATCGGATTTTGAAAAATCTGAAACGTATGGATTAAATAGTTATCCCAAATTATGTAAATAAATATGTATACACAGGTATGTATTTGAACACATAACTAAGGGAGTTAATTAGCTGCATTGTTATTGTTGCTTTTTTAAATAGAATTAGCGAATAAATTGGTAAGGTAAATGGGAAAGTCACAATCGCCACCCTTACATTATTACGACCATTAGGTATATTTTCTTGTTAAGGCCGGTTAATCAGTTTCAAGTTGATGGGTCGTATGACCAATGACGGCAAGTTGCAATTCGAGCAGAAAAACAGTTGAAATTTTAAAATATGATAGTACGTAATAACGTAATCGTAATCTAAAGAAGGCATCAGAAGGAGAACGAACTTTCTTCGTTTGAAGTGGCAGAACCTGCATTAATAGTTAGTGGTAAATTTTCTTTTGGTATCTATTTCTATAAACTGCGAGTAATTACCCTTAATTAACTGCAACGAAAGGAAATTTTACATTTTTGGTTTAATCAGGAACGATTATTGACTATCATTTTTAAATTGAACTTAAGACAATTTTTTAAATAATATTACCACCTTAACGTTGATTATATTTTTATTACTATGATATTTTAATACAGCCCAAAATTTTCACCACCGTCTCTTGTAAGTACACAAAAGTTGCGTTAAGTTTTCTGTGCAATATTTAGTTGTTCATAATTGAATTAAAAATCGTTTGGAATACCTCAAAAACACAATCAAACCTAAACAATATGCGCGTAATTACTCATTCTTTACTTAACAAAAGGGGAAAATTGAAATAAGTTCAAAACAAAACTTTGTTGAGCGTATTGATTTTTACATTTTGCATGAAAGCGATATTTTCGCCCTCTTACGTTAAAACTGAGAACAAAATGAATTCTCAACGTTCTTTCAGGAGAAAATAGTCTCCCATTCATAGAGGTCGCTAACTATTTATTTGCTTAAAAAATTAAACAGTATTGGAAAATTCATGTATTCGAATTGAATTTATATTCAAAGTCCACGATTTAATTTTAAGCAGACAATAATTAATTTAACGTTTACTAAGAGAATAATTTAAATTTACTACGAATGAACAAAATATAATTAGGGCAGTGTAGGTAGAATAGAAAATCTACTTTCATCCTTTTCAATAAAGTCTACTTACCTACCTAATAAATTTTCCACTAAATGAACTAATTAAGAGAATTGTGTAGGAGGAGGGGCTTGAGAGTCCTAGTATGTTCAACTTAACACGTGTTATACGAACATGACAATGTATTACATGTTTCCTTTCTAGGTGGTTCAATTTGCCAATCACTAAGGGATGCTCTTCCCTTTTATATCAATAAAGTTTCGTTTGTGTAAACAATTATTTTCATTTGTTAATACTTGTTTAACACACTTTAGAAAATCATTGTCCTAATATGTCTTGTATGCCATTCCTGACGACATGACACACCATACATTAATTGTGAGTGCAGGTCACTTTTCGTACTGAAAGGATCCATGTTGGGGAATCAAGGGCGGACATAATTTTGCAAGTAAAATAATTTCCCCTGCAATAATTATTACCAAGTATATCTTATGTGTGGTCTGGATTCTGGATTTCGATGGGAGGATAGTCAGAAGTCTACGCGCACATAGGCCACCTATTCGGTGCTGCCTCCCTGATTAGAGTCGTTCGACCCCGCAACGTCACACAAGCCATCCCACACATGGGACGAATCTGAGGATGCTGGAAGAGGACGCGGCTCTAATCGTCCGGCCAGGATGTCCCCCACGTCGGATCGTCTCAATTCGGCTCACAAAGTATGTGGTGCCCCGTTTCATCGTCTGTGCAGCATTCTCTACAGGATGGCGGTTCTACGAAGCCCATTCGGTGCATGTGCTTGTTTAGTTTCTTCCTTGATAGACCTGTGCAGAAACGCGCCAGATTGCGAGATGGTCCCCTGAGGGTCTCTGATCAAGTCCCAGCTAGCCTTGTGCTGGGCTTGAGTGTCTTGAGTTGTTAAGTTGTTTACAGTTCATACTGTAAGTGGAAGGGCCGGTTCTGGACCATAAAACGGTTGTTTTGAGGTCAGTCGGCCTAACTTATCGGGTTTTTCGTTGCCTGTTATTTCAGCAAGCCCTTTAACCCATACGAGCTCGAGGATATTGCTGTTTGTCACTTGCTATAGTACTTGGTGACACTCGGAAATCAGCATGAATTTGTAGAGTTGGATGACTCTAAGCAAGGAGGTGAGCACAAAGTACTTGGACAAGTCCCATATGCGCGTATACTTCTATCCACTCTCTAATCTAAATTAAAAATCGAGAATCCAGAATCTTTTGATTATCTTTGACATTCCACTTGTGGCATCTGTTTTCATAAAAACTTTTGATTGTTACAGTTACTAAAATCTTAATACCAGAAAAAAATAAGATATTTGAACCTTTCTTTTCAAAGTTAATCAACTTTAATATAGACAGGCTAACGGGATTTCTGTTTCAAATCATACTTTGTAACAACAAATTCAATATTCAACATTATTCAAGAAGCATCCCCATTTGACTTTTTTTGTGATCGAAAATTTGAAAATCTACTTGTATTTAAATGCATGGCGATTGTTGCTCTTTTGACAAATTCGAGGTAAATTCGCAATGTCGCAATTTTGCTGTTCATTTCTTTTTGACATCATCATGAATTTTTGAAAATAGTTTTCCACAATTTTCACAAACGTGTTCGTGTAATAAACAGTCTATAAGAACTACTTCTTCGTAAAAACATAAAATAATAAATAGTTGTCATGATCTTTCTGACTGCTGAAGAGAAATTTTTGTGACGGCGGTGAATTTTTTGTCATCAATCCAAACGTTGATGTCAAAAAAACAGTAAAACGACAATAATAATCATTTGTTTAGCAGTGTCAAGCAGTGTTCTATGTCAGATTAACCTTTGTATGTATATTTCTGGCAAAGTTATTTAAATATTACCAAAGAGTATCTCTTTGATATTAAGTACCTAAGACTTAAAATAATTACAATTTTATCTCTAGAACAGAAAAATTTAATTACACTTAATTCAAAAAATTAAGCAGAACAGAAGACTGCCATTTCTCACTTATGACATGGCAAAGGAACTGATCACACTGAACCAAATTTCAGATCTACACATTTAGAAATCTCCATTAATCATAATATTGCAGAGCTTAACAATGAATACCAACTGTTAATTTTAATGGTATACTGTAAATATTGTTGGTAAGAGTATAAAAATAGATATTCTTCCGATACATCACATAAACCATATAAACAATTCCAATCCCAAAATAAGAAATAGTAGATGAAAGTTGAAATTGATTTCAGTTTAAATTGTTGTTAAGCGGCTAGCTATGAAGGGAGTAAATATGCCTTAGTTTATTAATAAGGGAGGGTGGGGTGTTAAATTAAATTGGGCATTCCCCTCATCCTGTAATATTTTTCCCTATCCTCTTGTCGATACCATATATATCCCCTTTTTCCCCATTCTCCGGCAATTCCTGTATTTTATCTTCGTAATTCACCACTTTTCTTCCCGCTCCCACTCGTATCCTCTCTACTTTTACCTCCTCTGTCACGATATATCCCCCAACACCCACTTCCAGTACACGTTCTTGTATCCTCTCCAACCTCTCTTGCACCTTCCAACCCCATATCTCCGCTCCATACAATATCACATTCTTTACTAGTTTATCGAATAACATTGTCTTCTGTCCATGTACACCCCAAATCTTGTTTCTCCTAACCCCCACACTTGCTCCATTATCTTGCTTGCTTTCCCTGCTCTTTCCTTTATGCGGGCTTTATCTGTATTCCCCTGTGTTAGGGTATACCCTAAGTATGTAAACTCCTCCACAACCTCAATCTTTCCTGCCTCCGATTTCCATTCCTCTTTTCCCCTTATCCCTCTTTTTTTCTTGAATATCATTAGTTTTGTTTTTTCCACCTTGATTTGCAGTCCCTTCCTCCTGACGTATCTCTCTCCACTCCTTACCATCTCCTTCATTACTTATACTTTCTCATCCCTTGCCACCATCACCACGTCATTCGCGTACGCCAATGTCCATTACTTGTCCTTTCAACTTCTTCCATATCCCCTATGTATATCGCGAAGAGGCTCGGGCTGAGCGGGAACCCTTGGCTCAGCCCTTTCTTTGTCCAGAACCCTTCACTTGTTTCCCCTTTTGGCCTCACTCGCTGTTCTTTGTTTCCCTATATATCTTTTCTGTTCTCCTCTCTTCGCTTATCCCTGGTTTTTCCATAATGTCCCTCTGTCGACATTATCAAAGGCTGTCTGCATGTCCATAAACACGGTGTATAGTCTCCCTCCTCCCTAGTTTGCCCATTCGGTAATATCATTTTCTCTTCTAATTCCCCCTGCAATCTTTTCTTAACCACCCTGGAGTATATCCTGTATCCCGTGTTTAGGAGGCTTATTCCCCTGTAGTTACAGATGCTACAATCAATTTAGAATATATTGAACCAAAATTGCACACTTTGGACAAATAAATATAATATTAAAGAAAAAAGAGGTGGGAATAATGTATCTACTTCGTCGCTCTTATGTATAAAAGTATATAAAAAAGGAGTACTTCAAACTGACAAAATCATCAGTCCTTTTCATGTGGGAATTAAGTATTGTTGTTTAGTATTTACGTGAAGTACTACCGTAGATTAAGAAAGCAAATAATCTCGTTCCAAATTAGAAACAAAATAGAAATATCAAACTTACAAAGAGCGACAAAAAGCTTAGAATAAATGATCCACTGGCGAATAATTAACAAACTATTCAATGACTATATATTTCAAGTCATTCTCGATATATTCAGAGCTTGCCCTATACCGAAATCTAAAAGTACGACCTAAATCCTTAAACAATGTCGGAAAGATTACATCGCTCCTTTTACGTGTGATGGACAACGGCATTAAAATCCTTATAGAAAACAGAAAAGTCGGCATGATTTGAAATTATGTAATTTTACTCAGTTACAAAAGAATTCTTTAAACCTGAAAGCAGAAACAGTCCATATCTAAATCCCCTAATTTACTTCAACCTCGTTGTTAATAAAATAAAGCTTTAAGGGTTGCAAACATATTTTCTTAAGAGGTGTAGTTTTAGAAATTTTCTGTTACAAAAACGCCGACATAAGAAGATTATGGCAGTGTTAATCTCATACGTTTGGCGCCACCACTCTAACATATTTTCCATTTTAGAAAACAGAACATAGACAGCACAATGAAACGTATACAAAAATAATAGCGGGTAATTTTCAATACCTTTAACATTTATTACAAAACCTCATAAATTAGCTTAAAAGCATTTCTAGTTAAATCAGATTGATTTTAATAAATTATAAATAAAAGAGCTTTTAATATTATTACTAGCGTGAAAAGTAACAAGAAAAACCTATACGATAAATTATATTTAATACGTTCGTCCTTTTCGGGTAGAATGTTTTGGTGTTTTACAAAGTTAATTGCAGTTTGTGTTCTGAAAGCTTTTGCCCTGCATGAAAAATTACTCCCATTAATAATTTATTAATGATACCACCAGGCGACGATAATAATAAAGTTTTGTATCAAATTAGTTTAAAAGTTTAAGTTGGGAAATGAATGTATAATAAAACGCTTTAACGAACGCTAAATTGTACAATTATGCTTTATTTTAAATTTATTTAATAAATAAAATCTAAAACGGCGATATAAGGTATAAAAATAAAAAAGAAGGGGAAGAAAATTTAAATTAAATTTACATTTAGCGAATCAGATAAACAAATCTGTTATTTAAAGGAATTAAAACAAAATACAGAAACTTGTAAGATTATTACATGATAATGTTTTCTGGATGTAATTATAAAACAGAATTTTTTTCTAGAATGTACACATTATAATTGTGCGTGACGATAACTGCTATTCCTAACCGCGTATTTAATTAAGTTAGGATTAAGATTATAATAAAATATGGGCACGATATCTAAGGTTGTCACGACACTCTGCCTAATACCTAATTCAGCCATTTATTACAACTATCGATGCCATTATGTAAACTGCGGCATTAATTTAAAAATAAATGCGCGTTTTCAAATTAGCGTTTATAATATTGCAAGGCAGTTTGTCAATATTAATGTGAATAATGGTAATATGGCGTTATAAATTTTTTTCATGGAGAAAAACGTAAAAATATGCGTGTCGTGAACGATACGGCGAATGAGGGTCACAACGATTAATTTGTATTTCTTATCGTGTAACAATTGAAATTATAGTAAAATGGTAAAATGTAAGATTTATATTTTTCTAAAATCGCCAGTTTTTGCCAATTAATCTTAATGAGAATGTTCACGTAAAGAAGATGTATCCGAAGTCAGTAGCCCCGTGTAAGGATATTGGTCGAACATTTTAAACGAGGGTTGCGGTACCTACCCATATAGACAGACGGTTTACTTGTCAACTAAAACTGCCTCTCTGCAGTTAATTTATTAATTACTAGATATATATTATAATGAATTGAAACCCTTTTCCAAGCTGGTTTCTGATGCACCTAATCCTGTCACCTGTAACAAACTTTGAGTAACGATGAATGGGGAGGTTTTTATTTCTTTGTTGTACTCACCGATATATTGATTCCTCTGAGGTATTCTTGCAAGTATTCCTCGTGTGCAAAAACCTGCATTTCAGCGTAATTAATCGGATAGTCACGAGGGAAAGAATTGGCATATTTTGCTCATTTTATACCCAGATGTATTCACAAGAGAAATAGTACATTGTAGATCTCTTAATGTGGTGTTAAAATTGACGAAAGTTCCCGCGGTCCAACATAAAGATTTGATTCTATGTATTTGAATGCAACTGCAACAATACCCATAAGGAATGAATTATCGCCTTAAACAAACGGAAGTCCGTGACTATTTAAAAAGCAACACTGCACCCGTCAACATTCATCTGTCAATCCACTAGTGTCACATTTAGTGCTCTATTTTCTACATGAAAGCTTGGATCTCCGACTTGGGATTACTTTGAGGTATAAACTGAATCAACGCAACCCTTTGCCACCGATCTTACTATATAACTTAGATCTAGAAGGTGTATGTGGAAGCAACAATCTCATTTTGGTCCTTAACTCCTCATAAAGCAGGGGTTCGAATCCTGCCAAAGTAAAAATTTTCCTTTTGATAATTTCAATTTAAGGATATGCGCATCAAAAATGACATATTTCTATATAAACTAATGCCTGTATGGGGATGCGACAAAATGTACAAATTACGCTTTTAGCACGCCAGGTCTTTTCCTGGCGCAGCCTCTGTTAGTAATAATAAACGGACACGGGATAAGCGTTAACATAGAACGCAAGTACGTTTTTGTATTTTGTCGTAAAGTACGGAACATAAGTTTGGCCTGAAATTTCTACTCGAGTTTGATGTCTGATGTAGTTAACACAAAGCAGGTAAAAAAGCGTGAATTGTTGTCATTACTAAACAACAAATTGTTTTAACAGTTAAGTTCAAAAACACGATATTGTGAACTTGTTCAGAGATTAAGCCAAGCAACCATTTGTAGGGCGACCTGAAACTGTGAAGATCTATGGTTTTAACACAGAAAAGGACAAATAGACTGATAGAACGAACTCAAGACAGAACTTGAATCTCTAGTCGAAAGTTACGTCGCCGTTTTGAAGTCACATACAGAACCGCGTAAACGATTTTGAACAGAAATTACGTGTATTTTCAAAAAAGTGCTCCAATTACGTCCAGGCACAAAGAATACTTGGATGTTTAATGGATTTTTGTGAAAAACCGCATGATTATAATGTTTGATGAAAAATATTTCACCCTCGCGCATGAAGAAATGAAAGGGAACGATGGATTTTGCGTTTCGGATATTGAAAGATTCTAGTCTGGGGTTTGCGTCGAGTTCAAGAAGAAACTGTTGATACCGAGCATTTTACCCAAAGATGCTTACTAAAGCTGCCATCAGAAGGACGATATAATGTTTTGGACTGACCTCATTTAATTCCATCGTGCCAAAATGCCGATAATGATTCGAAAAGGATAACGTTGATCAGTAACGTAACTACAAAATTTGTACCCCCACGCAATATCTCTCAAACTATTAAGTAGAATTTAAAATAAATGTTGCAATGCAAATTAAAACAAAGATCGTCCAATTGAAGAATTTTGGTCGTTACTTCGTCGAAACCCAAAATGAACAATTTCGGCGAGCATTTAGTTTAAGTTATAAGTTTGAAAAAGAATGTTGACAGAATTTCTTATTACGTGGAATAGGTAGACAAAACACTTCAATTGTATGACAGAAAGTTAATTATTGCAAATTAAATTCTTTTGGCAATAAATAGAAATATTTGTATTTCAAAAGGAATTTCGATTTTATATTTTAAACTAAGTATCTGTTATTTTGTATTGACCCATTTTGTATTTTAAAGTACACTGTACACATAAGTATCATATAATGTATAAAGAATTCATTTTTAAAATACTTTAGTACATAGACGAATTAATTCTTTTTGGAGAGTAAACGTTACATGTTGATTAATTATTCACCTAAATATGGAACTCCCACTGACCTGCAGCATATTGCGGTAATTATGAACTTAATAAATTTGCTCACGTATTACAGTGGGCATGTAAAATTTATATTTATCACTTCATTAAGTAATTCACGCGTGTACAGGGTGGTTCAAATTGGACACTTTCTTATGGAAACACCCTTTATTTTAAGAGATAGAAAAAAAATGGACCAAGGTGTCTAGAGTTTAATTTTAATGAGAAAATCACTGGCGCAGACAGAATTCAGATCGTTTGTCTACTAGGGGGCGTTTCTCGAATTTGGTCGATTTCTTTAATGCTTCATAACTTTCTTTTACTATTAAAGATGCTTGATTTTGACAAAATCTTTCTTAGAGCACTTTTTTACGTAGAATCGATCGCGATAGACAGTTTTTATACACGGTGTTTTGTTTTTTGTGAACGACCCTTAACTACATTTTTCCACACGGACCACCCTATATTTTGGGGTTTTTGAAAAGATAATAAAATTTCCGAAATTTGGAAATTTTGATGCACCGCTTGTTATATTTAATAAAACATTTGGACCTAATAAAAATTACCAGATAACTAAGACGTTGTCGTTTTAAATCATACTGCCGTTTTTTTGTCAACCATTGAAACCTAGATGTCTGCAAGCAAAATATTTTAATGTAGGTATAAAAGTGATGCATCAAAATTTCGCAAATTTTACTCTCTTTTCAAAAACCCAAAAATATATGAAAAATGTAGTTTAGGGTCGTACACAAAAAACTAAACATCCTGTACGAAAACTGTATATCGCGACGGATTCTACGTAAAAAAGTGCTCTAAGAAAGATTTTGTCAAAATCAATTAATTATCTTTAATAATAAGAAAGTTATGGAGTATTCTAGAAACGCCCCCTAGCGGCCAAATGATTAAAGATAGCTGAATTCTACCTACGCCAGTGAGTTTTTCATTAAAATTTAGCTCCAGGCACCTTGGTCTATTTCTCTTAAAATAAAAGGCGTTTCCATAAGAAAGTTGGACCACTCAGTACGTACGGAAATAATGCTTCAAAATCAGGTAAGGTTTATACATTGCAAAATTGGAAACTAAGTCATCGATTTCAATTTTGATTTTACCAGTATTATAGCTATTTTATAACAAGTTGCAAAATGAACGTGTTTTTTGCACTAGATGTGAAATTATGTGCAAAAAAGACGGAGTTTTGCAACGTGTTTATATACAATATTTTTTGGTAGTATCACAGCTTGCAGTTCATGGACAATGGGTATACCCATCAGTGGTCACTAGGATGGAGACAAAAATAAACGAGTTATTTTTCTGAGAAGGTTTGCAATAACTTAATTTTGGTTGTAGCTTTGTGTAAATAATTTACTTCAAATACAGGGTGTTCAGAAATGAAGGTGCTAATCGAAAATCCCAGTTAGTAGACATTATTTTATGTCGATTTAACTCAAATTACCTTAGTCCCAAATGCTTCTTAAGCGAGCTGGAGCTCCTTATAGATGGTGCCATGAAGTACTTTTTTTTGTAACATCTCAAAAACGTTTCAATCGAAAATGTCCAAACTTTGCACAATGACTTACCTTCTCATCACACATCGGTCGCTGTAAATAATACTTCCTTGCTGCGGCCATTAGCGTCCCATGTGGGAGGGGCCGCAGACATTTTGGATGGTATTTTTTTTACATTTTTTGTGTCAAATTCGAATTCTCTAGGGTCTTTTCTAAAAATAATGTGCTCTTGTTTCAAATCTTTAGGATGCACCCTTCTCGAGAAGAATAAATTTAAATAAATCACTAATTTATTAATTTATTTAACTAAATTACTCTTATGTCAAGTTATATCAAAAACAACAAATTTTACAGTAAGAGCTCTACATGACGGCTGTTTCAATACATATTACAAAAAAAAGTACTTCATGGCACCATCTATAAGGAGCTTCAGCTCGCTTAAGAAGCATTTTTGGACTAAGGTAATTTGGGTTAAATCGACATAAAATAATTTCTACTAACTGAGATTTTCGTTTGGCACCTTCATTTCTGGACACCGTGTACATATACAATATTTTCCTGAAAAAGATTTTGAAGGGTGGTACATACGTATATCTATTATTAAGTATACCACAACTTATTTTTGAAATTGTATCCAGCGACATTTTAGAGTTTGACGGTGAATCAGACATAGTGTTGGAAAAAGCTCTATTACCCACAAATGGGGACTATGACTAATACGAAATAAAACATATTTTTATTATCCCCGAAAACATTTCATTATATTTACCCCTTGTTCCAGCTTGGTTCCAGTTATAAAATGGTATTACAAGAACGTAATTTGTCACTAAAATAAGGTAGTGGGTTTGTAAGCATCAACATTTATAATTGAAAGACCTTACACGAATATAAAATTTTGTACTATGCGTGGGAGTTTCATTGGCCTTAATGAACCTTCTAACTTACGAACATATGAAAATGACTAAAATTTGTAAATGTACGAAATCAAAATTAATCTTATTGGAAATTCATTTAATGAAAACTTAGTACATATAAACTTTTCATTACAGCCAATAACGATTAACCGGTTAGTTAGTGCTTTAATATTCCGGGAGCGTTGTATACCTCTTTTCTCAGCTGAACTAGTTCAAATTATCTGGCGAAATTGAAGTTATACTCTCTCACTCTTACGTAATCGTCTATAACTATCGCCGATATTCGGGAGCCGCGCGATAATTAACTCTCTCTTATTACTTTATCACTTTATTGGTTTGTGCCTGTCTATTTGGTCCTTCTCTTTTTTAATCAGACTGTTTCCAGACCGCCCAACCATTCTAATTGATCTTTTATTGCCGGCGGTCCGCACGCTTCAATTTAACCAAACTGACGGTTCGGTGAACGCACCCCAACTTAGATTTGCTTCACCGAACTCGGCCTAATTTAACTTCTTTTTGTTATTACTTTTTCCTATTGTAGGTCGCAATTTTTTTGTTATAAAGCAGTAATAGTTTGTTTGGATAGGAATTGCTTTACGATACAAAATTCCTAGAGTAAGAGAGATGTAATTTGTGGACACAATATTGATTCCTTTATCAAATATAATTGTTGGACACAAAGCGATTTTTTAAAGAAAGCAATTTATTTGTTAACTCAACTATTTTTCGTAACGATTATTCTATAAGTGTGATTACATTTCTATATAACGTGTGCAATATTGTTAGGTATACCATGTAACAAAACACACAACAAAATAACAGGATTTGCCAATTCGCTTCTAAATATACAGGGTGGTAAAAAAAGCCAAACGATCTCATTAATTAAAAGAAACGTTCTTGATAAAACGCAAATACTTGTCGATTTTGTTTCGAAGATCTTTTAGATCGAAATTGATTTCCCTAAACGTCCATTTCCTAAACATCACTACAATAAATTATTTCAAATGGCGTTAAGTTTTCTACACTACACACCCGTGCTTTGTTTTTGATTAGTTTCTATACAATAATTAATGGGATTGATGATGTAAATTTAACCGGTACACACACGTACGTTAAACCTAGTGTAGCGCGGTATCGGAGTGTGCGGGTTAGTTAAGCAGTCAATGTCAGACGTCGCAAAAATGGGGTTTTTAACTTCGGTGAATGAACATAAATTTTTGTCCATTCTTTGACGAGTAAAGTAAAGAAGCGGTTCATAATAGTCTATTAAATTTTCCGGCTGCAGCTCAATTTAGTACGGGCCAAATAGGGACCAAAATTTTGTACGTAAAAAGTATGCAAAAAAATGTAAAGAGGTCGGATGAGTGAAAGAATGGGGAGGGTAAACAGTTGGGGAAATTTGAACGAGTTATTGAAGAGGAAAAGGGAGGTGAAAAGACAGAGGAGGAAAAAGAGGAATTGTTCAGGAGAAGTAAGGTGACAAGGAGATCTCCACAAAGGGGAGGTGGAAGTAGAGGGGAAATTGAGATAGGAGAGGAGGAGATAGATAAAGTACTAAGTATGCTGGAGAGCATGATGAACGAGATAAAGACGGAGTTGATGCAGATGATAAAAGAAATCAAGGAAAACAACGATGAAAGTAAAAGGAGGTAAAATAAATGAAGGAAGAGTACGGGAAGAAAGAGAAAGAATGGAGTAAGGAGCGGTTAGAGATAAAGGACGAGATAGTAGAAATAAAGAAGGAGTTGGAAAAAATGAAAGAATCAGAAGAAAAAATAATATAGTTGTGAGAGGAAGTAAAATGACGGAAACCGAGAAGGAACTGGAAGTTTATACGGGACAAAGTGGGAGTAAGGGTAGGCGTTAAAGAAGTGTGGAAGGTGAATAACAGGACAATAGTGGCGAAGTTGGCCAGTTGGGATGATAAACGCGAGGTAATAAAGAAAAAGGGAAACTTGAGAAACTCAAATGTATACATTGAGGATGATCTGACGAGAGAAGAGAGGTACGTACAAGGATAATTAAGAAAGATTGCAAAAGAAGAAAGGGAGAGACAGAGAACAGAGTAAGGGTGGGATAGAAAAAGTCTATGGTTATTTAATGATTTTTCTGTGTTATGTTTTGTATTTAAAAAATAAGTATTAAACGCACTGGTTAGGTTGAGAAGTTTTTATTATACTCGTACATACTTTTAGGTAAATTAGAAAAACAAAACGCAAAAGACATACAAAACTAAAGTTGAAATACCTAATGAACAAATTATTTTGTTTATAAATTATAATAAGAGTCTTCTCGAATTCTTTGCAGCTACGATGGTTTAACAGTAATATCCTAATTAATTGATCTTAAATTTCAAAAGAATAATTAAATAATCAGTTTTGTAGCATAATTTTGTTTCTTTTGACTTTGCGTGATAATTATTGGATCAGCGAATCGGCGAATTCGATTAATTCTGTAACTTCAGCTTTCGGAGTAGTTAGAATGCCAAGAAAACAATGAAAATTAGTGGATTAAAATACGATCAACATATTTTTTAAAACAATATGTAATATTATAGTTTCTTGGATAGTGAGTAATCTATTTTTACGTAGTTCAAAATCGACCCCTTCGGGGGGGGGGCTGCCCTCCCCTAGCTATGTGCGTGTTGGTGTCAACTGTCAGGGCAGTTGGACCATTAAGGACCACTTTGATAAAATTACCACACACACACAATCAATTATTTATCGAGAAGCTTTATAAATTAATATTGTGCTGAGAAATATTATCAGTATTTAAGCTCTTCATTCTGATTTAAGGTTTCATTTGCGGTGAAGATAAAGGTTGGGATACCTCAGTAGCAGTTGGAAAATTACGGTATTGGTCTACCTTTTTGAGTTATTGAGCGATTTTGAATATAATTTTCAAAATGGATTGTCAGAATGAAGTTGTAAATGGATTTTCGCGATTTTCATTAAAACCACCAGTTTTCGTTCATTGATTAAGTATTTTTTGGAAAACATGATTAAACATTAATAAATTTCTTTTTCATGTAGAATATCAACATTACAGATTGGGTACTAGTGAAACATTTTCTAAATAGGAAAGTTGCTTTCAAATAAGCGATTATAACTAGGATTTGCTTGTTAGCTTGCCAGGGAAGAACGTTTAAAATAAAAGAGGTATCGCATAACTCAGATTTGTTTCCAAACAATGATAAATAATTACATTTCATAAATCGCACAATGTGAGTTATTTTGAAAAAAAATATAATAAGGTTCAACCAAATTAATAAGTAAAATAGTAAACATTACAAAAACCTTCGTTAGCAGTTAGGTATATTTAAGAGGGTAGCTAAAAACCATAAATCTTTTAAATACTTTAGAAATTCTTACGGGGGACAGGAAAATTTGATAAATTTATATTGTGGTTTTTGGTGCTTTGAGTGTTGAGTAAGTCACAAAGGAATATATTATAACTAGGTAATAGTTCTATTAAGGTAGTACTCTTTCTGGCATGCGTATTGTGTCAAGAGATGACAGTAGACTGTGGTCTTTATTCATTTTTAGAATTCGCGTCATTTGAGTGCTTTAATAGATCCTATTAAAGCACTCAAATGACGTCATTTGCGTGCTTTAATAGACATTTGGGTGTTTTAATAAAACCGGTACAATTTAATTTTACTAAGTTGGTATTTGCTATTTACCGAATTAATTCATAGCAAATACTGTAGTTAACCTTTAAATAAATTTTAAATTGACAATTTGAAAAGTAGTAGTTCCAATCTAAAAAATTCCCTAGATTTTGATAATGTCAAATATTTATTTAAAATTGCTTGCAAAAGGCGCAAATTCTAAAAAATAGTATAAAAAACTCATTCATAAGGCTTTTATGGCACTCATCATTAAGAAAACTCGTGGCTGCGCCACTCGTTTTCTAAACTTTGATTCGTGCCATAAAACGTACCTTATGAAACTTGTTTTTTAATATACTATTTTAATACCGCGTTAAAAAAATCAATAAGTATTTAATCATCGCGACGTTAATTGTTTCACAAAGTACGGTTGAATACAACAGAATAGTAAAAAATTACCCTTTTACACCCTCCACTAAATCAACCTCTGTTTACTCTATAGGTAAGTCTATAGTGATGTGCAGAAAAATAAAATCATAATATCTCCTAACCCTAACGTATACAACACTTTGACGTTTTAATTTTTAATATGTAGAATATTCTATTAATATTACATTGATAATTGGAAATATTTGATATGATTAGGTATTCTTAGTAATATTCAAATGAGCTAATACTGCAAAATGGACTTACCTTTTGCTACCTCAGTATCTCCCAGGTTCTGTAATACAAAAATTGTGTTATAAAAAACGCTCAATGTTTAAGTTTCTTTAATATAAATCGTTGGAGGATGCCAATCTCTTCTAAGGAAAGATGGAGGTACTCACTGTGATAGCAGGGTGTATTAGCCCTGTTCACCATTGTCGACCACTTTTAATTTTAAAAAAATACGATACCGAATTATAATTTTTACATTTTCACTTAGTTGCGATACTAATGCGACGCGGTCATTTCAACTTTTGAATTTGTTGAGACATCAAGTGCAATTTTATATAAACTTGAATTATAAATCGCTGTCACTGGTTATTCGTCCTTCTAGTGTGATGCATCACGTGTTGATGTAGATAAGAAACCGGCAGTTACATTTTTCATTTTTCCCCGGATATCCTGTGTAAAAGTCAATTGAACCTTCCCACTTATAATTGAATACAATTTTTACCAACAATATACCGATATTTAATATGGCTTTATTAATAAGGGATAACTTATCGTAAGAAAGTTCGTTTTTGCCTTGATAAGAAAAACATCCCGCTGCATGAATTTGCACTTTTGCCTATTGTTTCTTGGAGTATGAGTGCGTGACGTTAAACTATATCTACGAGTATAATTAGAAATCATTCTGCTTCAACCATTTGAGTCTCCAAATTACTTATGCTGTTCTTAATCAATTAGCGATAGTAAGACGAAGGCGAGTGTCTTTTTCGGTTACTGTTAATGGTCACTTGTAACCCATAATAGGTACCATTTCTATTACTGGAAAGAGAATCACCTGCACTCACAGTTTTACCAATTTTTGCTTGGTTAGGGAAATTTCGAAATTTGTTATAAAAAACTGATGATTCTCACTTCAGTAACAGTGTATTAATAGATGTACTTCGTATTATACCACAAAACGTATCTGAACTATTATTTGTGGATGTAATATTTAATATTAAAAAGCATCAGTCGATAATATGTGTCGTTCAATACGATCTCACAGAATTAGAATTAGTAAAGAAGAAAATGACGGAGATGCAGTAGGGGTAGGTATATACTTGAGCTTACGAACGAAAAGTGCTCAACTCTCGCCGCTTTAACAGTTGATTAGCGACGACAAACACGTATTAGCATTTTATTGCTTTAGCCAGGCTCTCTACGCCCTCTAGATAAAGTGGAATTAAAACTGAAGAGCTCTTTGATCTCCACCGTATTAACTAAACTGCTATTGCCGCACTTATTAAATGAGAGAGAGATCGTAAATTTTTCCATCTTCTTTGCTTTTCAAAGTTTAAACGTAACTTAATATAACGATTAAAATTTCACTCTTTCTTCTTCTCGTCGGTTTTGTTTTAATTTTAGGTCTATTAAAATACGGTAACAATTTTAATTTTAATTAAGCGTTCGTCTATTACGAGACGTCAAGGTAATTCAAAAGAAACTTAATATATAAATTTAATTGTATAATTTATTGTGCTTGTATTTACAAAAAGTCACAGCTCTAAAAGGAAATTAAATAATTAGTTTTTTTACCTTAGTGGTAGTAATACATTGCAACTTTTATTCTAGGTACTTTTTACAAATACTTTTTATAAGAAAAGTTCAGCAGCAACAGGTCAATTGAAAGAATTAATTAGCCTTGTCAAAAAATCACAAGAAGGAAAGTAAATGATGCTTTATTTTGCGTATTTCTATAATAAATAATAATAACTTATGGATCAAATAATTGTCGCCACTCAATGGATTCTTACAAATTTTAACAATACAATACTTAATATAAGTACGCGTTGAATACAATATACACTCATATGTACAAAAGTCACCAAAAAATACACCGATAGTACTTTTTACACTTGATTGTTATTAACATGAGAAACAAAACTTCTACACCATTTGTAGTCCTTTTGTTATATTTTCAACATGTTCTTTAGCTTTAAGTCTTAATGCAGCTATCGACGTACTTCGCGGATCGGGTGATGTTGTAGGTGATTGTGAATGTGCAACGGGTGGTCGACTGTGATCTGCCGCAACCGGTGATGTTAAGTAACTAGGATATCCGGTTTGTGGATGACTTAAAAAACCGGGCAGTGCCGATAGTAATGGCGGCGATAACCATGGATCCATTGGTAGGCCTAAACTTGATCCCCCAACTCTTGTTAATGTTGACACGGAATGGTAATCTGTTAATCCTAATCTTGCAGCTTCCATTTTTTCTTGACGTCGCCATTTTGCTCGCCGATTTTGAAACCACACCTTTAACAAAATTACAATAATTAGTTAACATATTTACAATTTTTTCGATTTAGTATACGGGAAGCGAAAGATCTATTTTTATAATTCTATTATCAATAATAACTAGTAGATAATTTTACTTAAATCTTTGTTGAAAAATAAAATTTAATTCACAATCTACAATATTCTTGATTAGCCCCTAAGTCTACATAAAATCACAGATGTAAATATACTATATCACAGATGTAAATATTACATCTGTGATAAAATGAACCATTTTTGTAGCATTACGAAATCGACTTCAGAGAATGTCACGTTACAAATTTTAACTAAAAGGACAAGCGGGTGGTTCACGCATTATTATGATAAGCATTTTCGTACCTCCCTTACTTGCAAAAGAAGGACGAAGGTGCCTAATTCATTTTTCAATACACGAATAATGGGCATTACGTTAAATAACGCTATACCTTCCCCTAAAACCAGCGTTTTCTCTACAAGTTATTGCATGGAAAACTTGAATTTCATTTTAGAATATATTTTCGCACAGAACTTGTGAAGCGCTCACTTGTTTTAATAAATTTTGGTGCCTCAACGGGCATGGGTTTTCAGGAAATGCACTGAATCGAATTGTTTTGTGAATTTTTTTCTTGGCTATTAGGTATACCTGCTATACAGGGTGTTTCTACTTAAAGTGGACAACGTAATAGAGGTTATAGAACTCGTCAAAACTAACACGTTTTTTATAATAATTTTTTTGTTTATTTACACATCTCTATATCTCCATTATTTGTATAGTCGGATTTCAAAAAATCAAAGTTCTTTGGAATTAACAGTTAAATATCTACGTTTGTTCTAAACTTTTTTACAAAAAATTTACAACAGCAAAATGGCGGTCATTTTAAATTATGGAAGTTGAATAGCACAAAATCTACTCTATCACTACAATACAATTTAAAATGACCACCATTTTGCTATTCTAAATTATTTGTAAAAAAGTTTTGAACAAACGTATAATTATATTAAACGGTTGATTTTAAAAAAAACTTTGATTTTCTGAAATCCGACTACAAATTATGGAGATATAGAGATTTGTAAAAAAATAAAAAAAGATCCATAATTCGAAAACAACAGTCAAAATGAAAAAAATTACTGAAAAAAAGTGTTAGTTTTGACGAGTTCTATACTGTATTCCATACATCAGAGTCAGTATGGGCTTTAATGCAAAGCGATGTAGCCATATTTCAGCACAAAACTCTTTGTAGGTGAGTTTACACCTGTCAATCATAAATAAATCCTGCTTTTGTATTCCTTAGCTAATCACTTACCTCCTAATGTCTTTTCCTTGACTAACCACATTTTTGACTAAATATATAAACTTAGAACATTGCCTGTTGCCGAGAACTTGCAACGTCGACAAGAAATCTCTCATAAGGATTGCACAGCCGTATCATAGCCATACTGACTCTGATGTATGGAATACACTATAGAACCTCTATTACGTTGTCCACTTTGAGTAGAAACACCCTGTATATTTGACAGAAATTCTTTGAATGAAAATTCTTCGACAGCGTCGAAGAATTGTTATTCCGAATAATTGTTTTTCGGAGAATTGCTGTTGAAGAATTTTCATTCGAAGAATTTCTGTCGAAGAAATTTCCGCACTCGGTGAAAATTCTTCGACAGCAATTCTTCGAATGAAAATTCTTCGACAACAATTCTCCGAAAAACTATTCTTCGACATGACAATTCTTCGACAGGAAAATTTTTCGAATCAATAATGTATTATAGTCATTGAAGTTTTTAAACTAAACTAATGTATTTTTAATAATTCTAAATATAAAAAAATATGCTACACCTGCAAATAACCTAGGCGCTTTAGTGGCCATCTACGTTTAAGTTTAGTATTTTTTTTTACTTCTAAACTTTGTATAGTGTCACGTTGCCATTGTGTATCAATTAAAAAAAAATATACTACGCCTGAAAATAACCTAGCCGCTTTAGTGGCAATCTACGTTTAAGTTTTACTTTTATTTCCAAACTTTGTATATTTATAAATTTATTCACAGCCATCTATAATTATTTTTCGGGGGTTTTTCTTCTTTAAAAATTCAATGACTTTTATTCGAAGAATTTTCCTGTCGAAGAATTGTAATGTCGAACAACTGTGTTTTCGAAGAATTTTCCTATCGAAGAATTGTAATGTCGAAGAATTTTCCTGTCGAAGAATTTTTATTCGAAGAATTGTTGTCGAAGAATTTTCCGCAGACCATCCATGTGTCATGTATAATTTTTTATTACATTTATTGTACACCAGGATCTTCAAATAGTAGAGGTGAGGTAGTCATGTGTTCGAAATATAAACACGCGAGATATCTTTACCTATAGATATACCTATACAGGGTGTTAAAAAAACATGTCAATATTCAAGGGGATGATTCCTGAGGTCATGTTAAGAAATAAATTTCCTATACATATGGGTACGGAAACAGTTCGTTTCGGTGTTGAAGTTATATTATTTTTCTTAAATAACTCCTTTTTGAGAGCCGACAAAAATTACTAATACACAATATCTACCGAGTGATACATTTACGAGGGTAGGGGACAGAATGACCGTTTCTTTATATCTCAGTTTCGCATTTATCTCGAAATTTATTTGGAAAAATGTAAGAGACAACAAAGTTTGTATTTCTTAACATGACCTCAGGAATCACCCCCTTGAATATTGACATATTTTTTTAAACGCCCTGTATATATGTTACATATCATTAACATCCTTGGTTAGTTC
This sequence comes from Pyrocoelia pectoralis, assembly GCA_036250285.1. NCBI lineage: Eukaryota > Metazoa > Arthropoda > Insecta > Coleoptera > Lampyridae > Pyrocoelia > Pyrocoelia pectoralis. Next base: position 73,890,181 of record CM070075.1, on the reverse strand, counting down.
CTTAAGTGTTGGTTCACAAATAAATAGTTTTGAATAGAATATAGCAAAAAATTAAAATAAGTAGGTACATAATTATTTTGCATTTCATCCCGCATTCCCCTTGAAAAAAAGGTTATAGCTAAGGGAGCGTTACATGACTAACAATGAATAAGCGGATGAAACTGAAAAAGGGTTAATTCTGAAGACCATAAAAGTGTAATTGTAATCCAGAGCTTCTTAAGGGTCAACAAATCAACTAACATTCAACCGAATTAAATAATCCTTTAATATTCGGAATAAAATACAAACAGAAACTTATTACTTCGATTATACTATGATCGCATTTTTTGAGAGTTAATTAGAGTGACAGTTAATTGCATCACATCTACGTCATAAATATGTACATTATTTTGAAGGTTCCAATAATAATTACCACTTATTGAATTTATGTGTAGCTAAATAAAATTCAAATTTCCATATTTATAAGCGAAAAATATGAATTGCGAAAACATGATTTCATAAAAAATTTATATTCCATTCAGTAAAAAATTACCGTATTATTGGGGATACGCAATTTTTACACTTTTTTAAAGATTGAAGTAAGGAAATGTTTATATAAAGCTTCCCTATCTTATTTAAGAATAAGGGAGCATGAGTGAATAAGGGAAGTTATGAGGAAAGACCCACCCCTGGCATTCTTGATTATCCTCATTCTTGAACTACAGACGCCGGCCATATTCTAGCTTGGGGCAAACTCAAAATACATTAATTGTCAATTTGTTGTCATTCTTTGCTTGGGCTAATGGCGACTGAAGCTGTCCTAAATTGACGAAATCTAATAAAAAACTTTTAGCAAAATCACCAGGGAATGTAATTTAGTGTTTGTGTGTTATAGAAAATTGAAGCGTTGGCTGAAAAGATAATACGTTTTTTTCAGTGCACCATTTTGTGATACATAGGTATATCGAAATTAAGCACGAATTAATTGACTTACTCTAAAAAACGTTATAATTATTATACTTAACATAAATTGCTTCGAAATGACTAACGTTTATAGTCCCAAGAGTGTTGAATATTTAAACTAGTGAAACAAGGATATGTAGTGCGAGTGAACGATATTTGTCTTGATTACAAGTTAGTGCCAGAAAGGCTTTCACGTGAAAACAAATATGTAATTTGTTACAAATCAAAGATAGCATCTATAAAGTGAAATTAATAGCCAAAAGGGGGAATAATTCATTTTTTAGTCGATTAATAACTCGCATTTCAACCCATGAGTGGTAAACACGTCGGTTATATTTATTGATACATTGTACGGATAACTTGGTTTGAATTAAATATTAGATACTATACGAAGTCGCTTTCCTATAAATCCATTTGTAAGGCCAATTTTAAATGCATTTCCAAAGCAAATACTAGTTATTTACTCTATAATTTAGGTGGGAGATTTTCCATTAGGCGCATAATATCACTTTATGTAACTGTACATTTGTTACTGATTACTTTATAAATACAATTAGGTAACACAACCTTTATAAAAGAGAAATTATTTAATAATAATAACATAAAGTTAGCTAAATGCACAAATTTATATCCATCAAGAGAATAATAGGAATTCCCGTCTTCCATCGTAAACCAAGTCAAAATTAATTAAAGTATCTTAATTACTGGCAGTAATTGAGTCGGCCTCGTCTTGCGACAACACGAGCAGCTTTGACGACAAAGCTTGCCATAAAATAATTAAATATCAAAATGAAGACAAATTTAATATTGGCTCGTCTACGATGCCTCGGGGTGTGCACAGCTAACTTCATGACGAAATACGACACGAACTGTTACAGACAGTTCTACAGAAATAATTTTAAATTAAAGTATCTGCCCTTCCCGCGTATACTCTCAACTAATATGATATAAATAAGGTTAAAAGCAACTGATCTAACTCAACTTTGTACAAACTTTTCGAACAATCCATTGTTTATTTTTACCTTTGCTTTCTTATTTGACTTGACTTGTTCTAAATTACTTGATAGATTGAAAAGAGAAGGCAAACAACTTAAAGTACACTTTATGCGTAATGTTCCACGATTTTATGAAACGAAATTTATAGAAAATCGTAGCTGGTGAAGGAAAATGAATTTAATATTAAATTTATTTGACAAAATATACCTACTGAGCACTTTATTTTTTTTTCATTAGTTGTCTTTCAATTTAACTGTAACTTGCGATTATAAGGAGTATAAACAATAAATTGCTATTACGAGCTCCAATTATAATATAATGTAATTGTTTTATTTTTTCTATTTTTTTTTCGATCCATACAACTAGTAAGATTAATAACAATAAATTGTGCAGATATCAGTGCAGGACTGTGACTGTGACCTGAATGATATTGCAGGTGGTAAAACATGCACTTAAAGGTCTAGGGAAAGTACAGCTGAAAACCAAGGTATACTGCACGAAAGAATTCTAAACATTTTGAATTTTTGTTATGATCAAGAATGTGAATACGTGGCGAATCAATATAAAGTCAATATTCATAACAAAACGAGAAAAAACCAAATTAGTCTTTGTTTCCCAGTTGAATTCACTTCACTGTGAAAGTTTCTGATTTAAACATCTCTACAAACACGGAATAATGGGACCAAGTTTTTGCAAAAAAATGATACAATTTTGTAGTAATTTCGGTGGAATAAATTACTAATAATGTACTAAAACAAGCTACTGTACTATAATTTTTACATTGCACCATTTACATTTTAAGAAGATTCGAGAGCTTTTTCTTATGAAGTTCCACTTTCTCTTTTTTTTCCGAAAACTAATCTTCACATGCGAGTTGGTGCTTACAAGTTAAGGGAAAACCTATATAAAACGTTATCAAAATCTATTTATGTCTTTGACATAAATCACAAGAGAATTTTAATTATTATTACCTATAGGGTGTAATTTGAGAAAAAAGGGAAACATCGTAGATGAACACAACAAAGTACAAGCCAGACAAAATTTTGTTTTTAAACTTAAGAAACATTAATACCACCACACCTATTCCAAAACTTTCGAATCATTTATACCTTCGAAAAAAAAACGGTTTTCAAATTTGCATAAAAGAAAGCGACGTGTTTATTCATTGTTATGAAGAGATAATTTGGTGTTTTATGCACAAGCAAAACTTTTTGGGTCTATTTGGTAGATCATACGTGTCGCATATACAGGGTAGCCCCTGTATATGTGCATTTTGAAAGTAACTGAAATGGAAAGAAATCGGTATTCAAAGGAAACTATTTATTCTTCATGGACAATGTAATCAAATTATAACAAGAATATGCAGAAGGTTCACTGAAATGCACAAATGTATTATTATTAATACACAAATTATTTATTAATGATGAAATTTGACAATGACATTTCATTGGTATCTACGATAAATCTGCCAAAATCCCAATTTTTATAGAAACTTCATTTTATCTTCGGAACCTTACTATTTAGGTATAGGAATATGATATATCATTTGAAATGGTTTTTAATTGTCTTTCAAGTTGTTTGATAATATACAGGGTGTTCCATTTAAAAAATTGACTTTTCACCATTTTTGTACCTAGCGGGAAAATCATTCATTTGAAGCGACTCTGTATAATGCAGAACAAACTTCTCCTTACAAAACTAAATACGCAGGACCTTGGTATGCTATAACCAAAATTTCAAGTTTATACGAATCTTAATACCTAAGTAACAATCATTACATTGGAGCTATGTTTTGAATAAAAAATAGGGAAAACAATATTAATAACTCGAAAACCGTTGGAGATGGGTATAGGAACCTATTAGGCAAAAAGGCTCAAAATGTAATTACGAATCGAAAAATGCTAACATATACAGGGTGTCTCATTTGAAATATCAAAGTTAATACTACTTTTTGGTATAAGCGGCAACACTGTATCGCTGAAAATATTTTAGATCCTTAGATTAGGAGCAACTACTGATGTATCCAAATTTTCAGAATAATCCAATGTGCCGTTTTCCGTAAACGTCTAAGGTACCATCGACCGTAAGACACCCTGTATAAGAATTGCATTGTTACGAACATTTGCGTTGTTGGTCGTGGGTTTAGAATTTCATTGTGCCTTTGCTAGTCTGGTTTAAACCATGGCAGATGTATTTCAGACCAACTACGGGAATCTGATAAGCCGCAACCGTTTGTTATCACAAGTACCTTTAAAATAAAAAAAAATGAAGTACAAAGAGAGACACACTAACAGTGTGTAACCGTAGATATTTGGATAACACGACGATTTTGTATATTTTTGCTGATCATTGATCATTGATAGGCCGCCTTATAGAATGTAACACAGCATCGGCATTTAATTTGGAAAATTTTTGAGATTGAAATCTTAGTGGATCAGGAAAATGTAGAAAGTGAATATACCTATATCGGTTATATCACAAAATAGCGAGAGGAAGAAAAACCGCAAATACTGATACTGCTTTTACTGAAGCTTCCATTCTTCTTCTTCTACTTATATTCTTTAATCCATACTCTAAAATTTGATAAATTTACAAGATGTTGAGCGTCAGTATAACAACTGAATTATTGAATACGAAACAACCTCTTTCGACCCTAATGGGTTCAGTTGGTGGATGTTCCAAATTTTAGGAAAGATTCTCTGTAATTTCCAAATGATGACAGGATAATTTCCGCGTTAAGTTAAGAATATACACTGACTGCACAAGTCTAATGTAGTAAAAACACTGAACTATACGTATACTGGAGCGTGCATTGGCGATCTCTGCCATATAAAGGTCACTAAGCGAGAGAGATAGTGCCCAAGGGTAATTTCTGTCCTTTTCGTAACGCTTTACGCATGCGCTGTGCGAGAGAGCAGACAATGTTAAACCAAAAGATACTAACCAAAACGTACTGTCGAGAATGCGACTTGCGACCGTCTCTCTCGTATAGGGGTGCCGCACGGAACGCGCTTTTAAGTATAAGTATAGTTCAGTGAGTAAAAACGTTGATAGCTTTAAGTTTCAAAAAGGGTCTAAATAATATTGAAGAAAATGGGTAATCCCATTAGATATTTCCACCTGATCGTAATTGTCCATTTGTCCATTACAGAGGGTAGTAATGTTCTCGCATTCTATTAACATTTTACATTAACAACAGAAAGATGACTGGAGATGTGTGGCGCATAGAAGTCTAATTAATCTATATTTTTGTTACCTGGAATCTTAAATCTAAAAAAAAAAACGTATATCGGTACAAATTCCTAGAGAATTTCACCATAAAAGGAACCAAGAAAAAATGTTAAAATGCACCATCGGGAATTGAACTTAAATGTTTGAATATTTTACTATACAAATTCGGGAATGATTCCTCCCGGTTCAATGGGATTTTTATTACATCCGTGATGTCAAGCATATTCCTTCCTTTTATTACCTACTTGGTTCCTAAGTAATTTGTTAAATTGATCAATGTTAACTATAATACATTTAGGATATAAGATTAATAGTGTCGCCCTATCCAATGATAGTGGGAATCACACAGAATTTACTATTGATTTAACTAATTATAAAACTGTCCATTTATTGAATGTCTTTTAATTTACTTCTTGTCTTGTCTTTTTTCGTTTTGTGGAAACAGCGTTAGTTTTACTACTTATAGTTATTACATCTTGTGTCACGTATTGTTTTTGTGAAAAGGAAAAAAAAACAAATTAAAGAACCGGAAATCTGAAAGTGTTTAGAGATTAAAGTTTTGAAATAAAACTTAGTCAATTTTCATAATGGATGGTTTTGCGAGTGTAAGTTAAAAGCGCTCATTATTTGCTTCTGTATATATATATATATAGTGGGGGTGACACGCGGTGTTCCGGTAAACATCAACCCTGCTAATAAATTGGTAGCTACACATATCAACGTCATTGCGGCCTCCTTTTGTTAAAGTTGAGCTAATCAGTAGAACTACATGTAATTTGCGATGTCGCGTGGACGACACGTGTCAACTGGCTTTGTTTAAAACTTGTTACAATATTCCGTCTGTTTACGAAGCAACATTAAATGAGAATTCCCTACGCTTATTATTAGCATTATATTACTTGTTTGGTATTTGATTGTATTTATTACAACACCCTAAAGAAACTATTTTTCATACACCATTTCACTCCTTCCCCTAACATAGGTGTTACGTAAGTGTACATTGGACGAGTAAAATTTCGATTGATAAACTGCCAAGTTCAAAGTTAATTGCCTTAATGGTTGGTAATTAGGAAGGGACTCCAGAAGGCGTTTCGTTTGCTTTCTCTTCTCTTTCTAAACGCGCCTTTAATTCCTCGACGCTCACCCGAAATCCTTAATTTGGCGCAGTCGCATGTCAACTGTTATAATAAAATTTATGATCAACATAATTACACGTCATACCTCAAACTCATTAGGCTGATTATCCTATCAAATACAAATTTGCATTGTAACGTGCGTGATAAATTATATTGTTGCTAAAAATTAGTTCTATTACGCGTTCGATATTCTGGAGCGAACTCAATCGCATTAATAAAAGGACAATTAAATTCAAATTTTCTTCCATTAAGTATTATTTGTATAACTTTTGAGCTAACTAAGTTTTATATCTTATTCGTAGATTTTGCAGTAAAAATTTGGTTGTAAAGGGGTTGTGTGATTTACACGATAAACCCATGCAGGAAACACCTATTTCCTAAAGTTATAAAAAGAATTATTAAGTGCTTTATAGGTTATTGTAATACTTCAAGGATTTTCAATTTCAATGATATTTCAGTAAGTTTTTCCTTTTGTAATTTTACTGATCTATAAATGCGCAAAGCTTGAGAAAATCTCTTCTTCTGACATTTATTGTTGCATAGCAGTTTTTCTATGATTTGCTTTTCACAGAGCCTTTATCTGCTAATTGCATCGTTTTTTATGTTATTCCATTATTCTCTACAGGGTCGTACACCTTGGTATAATTGGGTTTTTCTCATATGATATGAGATGAGCGAAAGTCACACGATTTCTAAATATAAGTTGCATGCCAATTGAAACTTCATTGTAAATGATTTTCAGGGTATCCTCCGTATCGGAAATAAATGGAGCTATAATCCGATTACATGGCCTCCCTATAAGTTTGAACATAAGGAGTTGAGCGGTGGAATTGTGATAGGGGCGAGCAACTGGCGGACTCTCTCCTACGGCGATGACGTGGCTGCGTTTGCCATATCGCAATATATGATTTTACTTTACGTGATACCGATTAAGACATGACAACAAGGATAATGCACCTATCAGCGAGATAGACAGAAAGAAAGAAATAAATGGTAGGGCAGGTACGGAGGCTAAGAGAGAGGATATTTAGTAGTAACGTGGGACAAACTAGTGGAAAGTGTTATGACATACGGCGCTGAAACCTAGGTTTGGAAAGAGAGGGAGGTGTTGAAGAAGCTATGGAAATGGGTTTTGGGGTTGGATAGGGAAATACCAGAATATACTATGCAGGAAGAGGTGAAGCGGGAAAAGTTACAACTCAGGAGGGCTATGAGATATGAGGCAGAATTGGAAAGGGGAGAGGAGGGACGATCCTCAAAACTGCTGGAGGGAGGTAAAAGTGGGAAATGAAGTATGGGCAGGAGGAAAATACTACAAACGCAGCGGATACGCTAGTGGAGTGGTGCAGAGCAGAAGGGAGAGAGGTATATGGGGGAGACACGAGAGAGGCAATAAAGTATACAAACAGACACATATAAGGAGTTGAGCAATTTGGGTCTTGAGGATGATTTGTGAGACATGACATTAAAGCTTTGGAACAGTTTAAAGTAAAATTTATGAGAAACACCCTTGCATACGTATTCAAGTAGAGACCAGCGGTGGTTTATTTTTGAATCACCGCACACAGAAGAAGTGGGCATTGGAGTTGATTATACGAGATTCCCTTTCTTGTAATAGTAAAATAAATAACCAAGACATATCTATCTACTGTTGCATGTAACTAAGGAGTTGTTGGTATAACAGACTTATCAGCACCTCCAGTGTCTACGTTCTTTGTGTGTGTTGGTCCATAAATAATGTACTGTTAGCCTGATTGCAGTACATATAAATACAAGGCTACGAGGGTTCTCTTTTTAGTTTTGCGCATAGCCAGAGAAACAAATAATTGAAACCAATGCTTTCATTTAAAACAAAAAGTAGGTAGCAATTACCTATATGTGTTTTAACCAGTGAAATATACTTATACTGGAACGCACATTGGGTGCCTCTGCCATAGACACGCCCCGCGCCCAGAGAGATGGCGCGCAATGGTCATTCCTGTCCTTTTCGTAACGCTTTGTACATGCGCTATGCAAGAGAGCAGACAGCGTTAAACCAAAACATTCTAACCAAAATGTACTGTCGAGAGTAGGACACAGATGACCCTTGCGGCCCTCTCTCTCGTATCGGGCTGGTGTACGGAGCGTGCGTTCCAGTATAGGTATAGTTGAGTGGTTTTAACTTATACCTCCATCAAAATCAGTCAAAAATGATTATTTATTTTGAAAAATATATGCAAAAGAATCTAGAAAACAGAGAAAGTTGGTTACGTCCTAACACTTCGTCAGAAGAGGGACGAGTTCAGACCGTCCGGCGTCCATAAGATATGGCCGTCTGTTTTTCAACAAACTCTTTGTTCAAATGTTTACAGCATTTTTCAATCATTCTATAAACCAGAATCTATTAAATTAAAAAAATTAATAGAAACCCTACGAGCTCAAACAATTCAAAACTAAATTTAAAACTAACTCAGCGCATTAAATCAATGATTTGACCTCTCTCGTAAACGATACCCTTGACTTTTGTCGGAGACCACGCTGTGGCATAATATTGATATATTTAGCAATATCATAAAAATAGAATCCCTTAAGCAATTATACAGGGTATTTATCAAATGTGTGCACAGCTTTTAACGGCAGTTCCTCTGATTAAAATAAGTATAACTCAAAAAGCCGATACAGAGTGATTCATGACTATTCCCTCGGTGCCTTGTGCCTAAAGGGTACAGGATATCACCTTAATTTTTTGGTGACATATGTAAATTGATAACGACTATTTTGGTTCACAAAACTGTAATAAGTACATCAAAGTTATGTTTTTTAAATGTGACACCCTGTACTCTCTACTGGCAAATGAGGGTAGCTCTCATTAAACACTCTGCAGGTTCTATTTATTATCTTGTTACATTGTCTATGAATAAATAAAAAATTTAGCATATCTGCATTTGAATACGTGTTGTTGTTTTTTAAATAAATGGTATACAATTCAACCCTTACCATTGGTGCTAGACTGACAACAAATAACTGCTGATAGAATAGTCGTTTGTTTTGAAGTTCTTCTAAGACTTTCACAGCCATCTTCGCAAGAATGACATTAGTTGATCGCACAAAAACAGTAGACATATCTTAAAAAATTGGAAGAAATAGGTATAGGGAACGCGGTACCGTTCGAAAGAAAATAACATTGTGCATCAGACTATGGAAAAACATACATGGTGTTCCATTAAAAAAAAACCAACTTGTGATGATTTGAAGTTAACTGAACTCGGCATTAAATTTCCACCACCGTGTATGCAATTAAGCCACTTTGAAAGTATGGATGGGAAGCCTAGGGGTCCAGCTATCTCGTCTGTTAATATGGTTCCTTTATCTTTCTTGCTGTAGAATTCACATGGTTTTAAGCTAGATTGTGCTTATTTTAATTTTGATTAAAAAAATTAAATATCTCGGAAACGGTTAATTTTAGGAATAGGAAAACTTATTTCTCTTGCACTTATATTTGCATTTTCAACCACTGAGCTTAAAACTAAGAAATTATTGTCCTCATTATTTACAACCAACATACATACTTTGCTTTAGTCTGTTTCTTGTAGGATACACTACCAGTTTCACAAAAAGTTTGTATTAGTTTTTCAAATGCTCTTTTGTCTGGATGTAGTCGATCGGGATGCTTTTCTGTGTATAGGTACCCTTGACGGTAAAAAACAAGTTCTAAAACATTCACCAAGGATAAACGTCAGATCACTCCTACAGAGTACCTTCTCTACAGAAAATTAACGGGAGATTCTAAATTTAGAAGTAAGTCACGATTTTGTTTATTAGTGTACCTAATACATGTATGGTGTAAAAATGATTCCTGAATCGTTCGACGCCTCTGCCTCAATAAAAGAAAAATATTAATGGTAGATACCGTTTTTCGTTAAAGAGATATTTAAATTAAACGATGAATTTTATTTCTATCCCTATTTTTAATTATTCTTAACTATAGCATTACAACGGGGAGGAAGTGCTATGAACGCAGCCGTTAGTTTACTAGTCCAGGTCTGATTCGCTAATACTAGAGAGCCAAACGCTTAGATGTAATAATGAACTTTAGTACAGCATTTAAAGGGTTAAAACACAGAGTGTAATTTATTATACTGTGAATAACACAACATAAGTATATGTAGGTAATGAATGAAAAGGACTCCACATTTTTATTGAGACAAGAATGCACAACAAAATGGATTTTGTGCATAAGACACATACTTTTCAAGGTGATATAGAAACATTTTTCATGTCGAAAATTGGATTAGAACTTCACGAAGATGATATGTTATTCTTCACTACAATACAAAATACATATATATCATAGATAAAAAAAGCATGAATAGAGAACATTTTACTCTTTAGTTTAGTGTATCTGAGATGCTGTCACTTTACATCCGCGGTAAAATCCATCTAAAAGCCCGTGTCTGTTCTCAGTAGCTACGTAATTTGACACCTGGTAAGTTGAGATGCCTTGAAAGAATGCGACCAACAATAAGAGAATTATAACTAAGCGAATTTACAACAGCACCATTCTATACGGTTCAGAACTTTTTAAAATTCATTTTGACCGAAAGTGGGAGGGTCGGAGATTTGTAAATAGAGATAAGGGCACTTTCGCAACTTTTATAATTTTAACTTTAGTGTTTGTTAAATACTTGAGGAAGAAAAGAATTAAAGAATTTAACTGAATTATACAACTTAAATATCTTTTAAATGTGAGTAATTACTCTTTAAATATAATTTAAAAACCATTTTCATTCCGTTCTTATTAATTAGTATTGTACGTGCAAGTACGTTTTTATACATAATAACTGTAGATAAAGGGGTTGATTTTCTTTATTCCTTGGGTAGTGGTAACTCCTGTGTGAGCTTTTATTAGAGTACGGCCATTAAGGATGTACAGATAATCTTTATTTTTCAATTAGGTTATGATGTAGGCTGTGCCGGATTTACCAACAAGTAAAACAAGCAACTGTTTGTAGGCCCCCATCCTCAGGGGGCCGCGCCGCTCTTATTGTTTGGTTGGTCTTTAAACTTGAACTAAAATAAAAGTAAAATAATTATTTGGCCATAATGTTTGCATAATATTCTTCATAGCTTTGCGACTAAAAGAATAAATGTAAAACTAAATGTTACTACAAAAATGACTTTCTCATTAAGGAATCTGTCATTTGGAGAGGGGGGAGTCATTTAGGAGGCCCCATCACGATCTTGTGCTTGTGGGCACCGCAATAAGATAAAGCCGGCCCTGGATGTACGTTATAATTAACTTGTAGATACATGATTAGATTATGGTCAAAAATTACTCTAGCTGCTAAACACAAGAAGCTCGTGGTCTAAAGAGAAATAAATCATCCTAACGTATAACGATTGTTAGAGTTGTGATCATACATCGAAGAGGGACATCAATGGAAAATGGAGATAAAAGGAAGAACAATTTTTTTATTTTCAAACTTCAAAATTGCAGAGCTCGCTAAGGAAGGTTTCTTGAAATACTTACAATTGAATAAAAATTTTTTGAAAATTTTCAAAGCCAACCATGTTTGGTAAAGTATGTAATTATAAATTTAATTAGAAAAATGTAAATAACTCTGTAATCATTGATTTCAGGTATAGGAACATGTTATATCAATTTAAAGGAAATTTATTTCTGTATCGAATGGCCCGATAATTAAATGGGCATTCCATTTAAAAAAAGAGACTTTTTAAGGTTTTTTTTAAGCCTGGAAATAACGTCAAATAGATACGTAACCGCGGGCAATTTTTTATTATCCATGACAGACCATTGTGTCTCAATCTTTTGACATTGAGAACCTAAAATCCCATTTCCTTAACTTTTACCACTTTCGACTTTAAATTTTATTTCCTAAACAAGATTTTGACATTTTTCAGTGAAAAAAAATTTTTTTCTCAACAATCAAAATTGATACGCCGATTATTTTAAGCATACTTACTAAACATTTTATGACACATCAGAATGTGAAAAAAAATTGCCTGGTTTGTATTTGAAATAAAGAAGTTGATGGCCACTTCCGGTATTTCCGGAAGTGCTGCCATTTGGAAAATATTTTTATTTAATAGATTAAACACCCCATGTCGCATGTGCAAAATTTCAAATTTCTAGCTTTTACAGTTCTTGATATACTTCTAACCGACGGTCACCGTGAGACACCCTGTATACCAAACGAATTTTATTGGCAGTTCAAGACTGTGTGCTTTTACACAATGGTACCTAACAAATATGGCTCAATGACCACTTTGTTATTTTACCAGCATGAAGGAAAAATATGAGACAATATCACTAGGTAGTACTGAAAAAATTAAGTATGAAGAACATCAGTGGGTGATTTGTGTCGCCCTAAAAATGATAAACTTGCTCCTTGAGCACCAAGTATCCTCGTTTTTTATGTCTTTGGGACAGCAGAGCTAAGGATCAGCACTGAGTTAACAGAAATTGGCCTTTAAGAAATGTTATAATTTAAGGAAAGTAAAACGTAATCAACGAACCTTTGCTTGTGAGAGAAAATCGATTTCCAACCCTTGCATATCAAGTTTAGGGGATTATAAAAAAATTTGTGAAGGATTTAAATCGAGACGGGCTTTGTTTTGGCTACTTGATACGCAAATTTTCTGGGATTAGCACGGAAAATCTGAAAGCCGGAATATTCGATGCACCTCAGTTTATAAGGTCGACAATGTACCACATCAATGAATGAGATTGAATCTAACGCTTGGTGTTCATTTGTTGAAGTAATACAACATTTTCATGGACATCATACGATTATGTAGAATTAGTAGAAAATATGCTTTCATACTTTAATATTCTCGGTTGTAACATGAGCATAAAAGCTCATTACCTCTACAGCCACTTATATCGGTTACCAGAAAACCTAGGTAATTTGAGTGAAGAACAGGGGAAGAAATTGAATCAGGACATTAAAACTATGGAAAGATCGATATCAAGGAAGATGAGGTGTCAACATGATGACCGACTACTTTTTGAGAGTCTTCAACCCTGATAAACACCACACTACAAAGTCACAAAGGGAAATTTTTAATTATTTATTTTCTGAAATCTTACTTTGCATTTTTTGTGTTTTTTAACTAAGAGAAGTAAAAAACTCAATACTCTTGAAGTCTTTTAATCCCAACTATGATTTATTGTGAGGCGACTAGTTTCGACCAACCTAGCCCATTATCAAACCATTAAACAATAAATTAGTACTGCCTGCTTCAGGCAGTTCCACGATTGTTGTTAATTTTATATTTTACCGAGTGCTCTTAAAATCACTCATTCATTGAATTAATGTTCAACCACCATCTTGATAATGTTATAATTTTTAACTTGTTTATTTTAAATTTAAAGTTCAATTTTCATCGTTAATTATATAATCTTTCCATGTTCAGAGGGCCTCTTATATGTAATTTATTACAACAGTTGTTAATTGTTGTGATTTTAAGAGCACTCGGTAAAATATAAAATTAACAACAATCGTGGAACTGCCTGAAGCAGGCAGTACTAATTTATTGTTTAATGGTTTGATAATGGCCTAGGTTGGTCGAAACTGGTCACCTCACAATAAATCATAGTTGGCATTAAAAGATTTCGAGAGTATTGTGTTTTTTACTTAATATTAATCCCATCTGTAAAAAGTTCAACTCGGATCCACACAACTTTTTTAACTAACACACAGTAATTTCCAAGGGGGGGGGGATTTGGGAAAGATCATTAGCTATTTCAACAATATGAAGCAAATTAAAATTCGAGCTTTTCAACTGTAAAATTTTGGCCATTCTTTGTTTGTTCGTTCAGCTGTATAAAAGCCTCTCATTATTTAAATTATTTTTAAATTATATTATATGGTACTTTTCACCACTTCATTAACTGGATCGAATGAGTACCGCGCTTTGTTAATGATACACGATCTCTTCTGGTATGTCGTTCTTTAGCAGGCTAACTATAATACATTTTCAGGTAATTTTAATTCAGTCACTAGTATGTTAATTTACCTGTTGTATTAATTATAATCTGTATGTCTCAATAAAGAGCCTTGAGAATGACTCGCCATCATCTAGTCGAAACGTCGGCCATGTAAATTAAGTACTTGATGTCTCATTAACCCTACTCCGTGAGAAGGTCTCCACTATTCGAGGAGAAATCACTTATCTACCTAGTCTTAAAATTCAAGTATGAGTGGATGAACAAATACTTTTATTTAAATTAAAAGCGTTTCGTTATTTAAGAAATTATTTCTGCTTAGAGTCCGAGTCCAGGGGGGGGGGGGGCATATAGTAAATAACGTAACATGTATAAAAGTTAAGAAATAAGGTATTTCAAAAACTGGATCTGATAGACCAAATCTGACGGCACTTTTGGATTCAACACCCAAAAATTTCATAGAAACATCAGTTACAAAAACCCAGGTACCAAAATGTGTGTTGGGCTGTGAATGGAAACAAACAACAATGTTAAAAATTGTCAATTCCACAGATTTCAAAATATATTGCTCACTTGTATAGGGTGTAAAAAGAGCAATATGTTGTACTAATCTCGCCCAATACACGACTTTAAGGAGCCCTACTACCAATCATTACTAAAAAATTTTGGAACTACAATAAATTAGAGGGTATGGCACTAAAATGTAGAACCAACATTATTTATAATTTACTAAATGTTCAATTCTATTTTCTATATCGAACTATTGATTACTACTGAGGCTACTACCATTCAAAGAAGCGTGATTATGCTTTTAATTATGTCCTTATGATGATCCAATGAAACTATCACGAAATATTATTACTAACCCTCAAAGTATTCAATTGACAAACTACTTAGGCACTTAGGATAACCTGTCATTATGAGTGAGTAGTAAAAGGACACGATTTCAATCCTTTATTGAATGTTTGTGTTAATATCAATGAATGGTCCCTAACTATAGGGTCTACTAAGAGTAGACTAGATCGATCTCGTCAAGGCATTGACTTACTGTATAAAGTCAATGATTAAATGGTATCTGCATGTGGGTAGATTTTAAAGCTGCGATTTACTAACTTATTAATTTTCCAAAGTTAATTTTCTAAATTTCCACAGGAATAAGTAGGTATCTGAAATTAAGTTCTCTAACGAGTTACTTAATTATTTTATAATTATTCTATATTGTTCCCGAATCCCGAAGCCCACGTCCTTTTAAGGAAAGTACCCACACATTTACTTACATTTGACTATTTGATGACTGAAATGCAATAAAAAATAATTCAAATCATTGGATAAAAGTTATAAATAATAAAATGACAACCAATTAAATAAAAAGTAGTTGGATTACGTCTTAAACATATCAATGTGTGTTCGGAAAGTTTAATGGGAAATCAAAATATAACTTCAACAGCAGTTACTGTTAGATGTGTTGATAAAATCAATGTTTGTTATCCTAACGGTGGAGCACAAAGCAGTATTGTAGAGGCTAATAACACGGCTGCACCCGGATTGGCCCTATTATACCCAAGATTGTATTACGTGCTACAGATCTGCGCTTGACGTCTTAGTAAACGGGGCACAGCTTGACGCCTCTAAGATCTGCTACAATTCCGTACACACTTATAAAGAGCTAGAATTATATTTAGTTTGGAAGATAGAATGTTGTTGGCTGACATTTAAATTCAAATTGGCATAGGAAACTTTAATCTTTGTTTTATTGCTTTATTATAAAATGTACGTTCGAAATACGAATGTCGGGATAGGTGTATAAATGAAACGTTTGTAGTAAATGAAAAGGAAACAAACATGTTTAGGTTGGTGGACATTGCTAAATATAACAAAGGCGCCTGTTGTTTTCTCCTAGTTACGAACTTAAACAATTGTTAATATACATTTATTAAGCAAAACATTCGTTTGTTGTCACAAACAACATTGACAACTAATACAGATCCACAACTTAATTAGATTCAAAATGAAAACCATGCGAGTTTGTCGACGGGTGATGGCGTTTTACGAAAGAAAACCTCAAAATTAAGCTAATTATACCATAATCGATAGCAAAGGGTCGGAGTGCTAATTATTGTTTTAAGCTCTGTAGACTTACCACTTACCGGTACTAGTGAAATTGTGTTTTTTATTAAAGAGGTATCATTTAACAAAACGGAGAGAGGGTCGGCACTGAACACTGATCCAGAGAGACGTGCTTGAATACGCGGAGATGAATCAACTGAAGAATTTTTCAGAATTCTTACACTCTAATTATATCTTAGTTTCTTTGAACTGTCGTTGATTGAATAATTTTTGCTTACAATGAATTAACGAGGAAGACTATCGAGACTGCAGGAACTGAAATTTCTGAAAGCACTGGACTTGCTGGTTTGCGCATTAAAATTGAGTTCTTCACAGGGAGGCAAATTTAAATATCGGGAATGGTCATAGATAATCTAATTGAGAACAGATTAGGTGAAAGATAATAATTAATCAAACGTGTAAGAACTACATAAAGCGTTCAAAATGTAGCCTTTCTAGCATTAAATTGTTGAGTGGCTTAAGACATCAGGAGTTGGATTCAACTATGTGCCAAATGTTTTTTATCAATAAATGAGTGAATGTTAATGTATACAGCGCACCGAAAGAAGCAAGATAATCGGAAAATATGTGAATTAAAAAAATTTTATTTGAAATATTTGAAGCGGCAATATTTTTAGCCAATCACACAAAGATTTATTTTTATATACATACTTATTTTGTAATAACGTTTAATAAATATAATTTTTCTATATAACTATTAAAAAAGCAACATTTACTCAGAAAGTGTTGCCGTTCAAGGACCAATTTTTAAATATTTAAATTTACCGACTAAATACTTCTTAACTTGAATTGTACTCTGAATAATAATAATAATAATAATAATAATAATAATAATAATAAATAATTAATTAATATAATAATTACCAACACACAACACTTCAACAATCACTCATGTCACACCTCTAACTCGTTCACATACACCCAAACGCAAACACACAATAAATTCACAATTAGCACAAAACACAAACAATACATTACCCACTCGAGTGCAACCTATGCGCCGAGCTAAACAACAACTAACATTTACACAATAAATGTAATACTATTTCAAAACACATATGTTTTTTTTACAGCTACTTCAAATTTATATTGTATAGATATATGTATTACTAGAACTAATCGTTACTTGATTCCGATCCGTGCGGTTAGTTAACCAGGCTCAGCCTGAGTATCGATAAGAACCAAAGTACAATAATAATAATATATAGGTATTGAGTGCTAGCATACAAAATGTATTTACACAAGTCAACAAACGTATATAGTAATAAAATAAAATTAGTTAATTTAATCTAAAAATCGCTTAAAAATAATCTTATTATAAAAAGAAAATTTTAAAAAGTGTTCCTTGACAACTAATTTAAATTTCTAAAGAGGTAGATTTTTTCGGAAGGTCTAGTAATAAATATTACGTGTAGGTAATTAACTATTACTTATTATGATTTTTTTCTTTTTGGCGATCGATTTCAGCTTAACATGCCATGATCAGGCCGTGCGTCTAAATGGCTGATATAAGAACGTGAAATATTATAAAATTTTTTATGTCGATCATTAAATATGAGCAAAAACAATAGGTGATGTGTTGAGCAATGTGTTGTAAGTAAGTAAGGTTAGGGTGTGCAAATAGAACGTCTCGTGTACCGTCAGGTAAACAGTCAGAAAAATTGTTTATATAAATTAGGAACAATAGGGGTCTTATACCAATTTTAATGGGCAACATACTGGATACACTGTTATAATTTACAACTTAGAATCTATTTTCTGAATAAGAAGTTAACAATTTCAAACTATTTGAATCGAAATTATATGATTTTAGTTTGTTCAACAATATGCTATGGGAAACGCAGTCAAAAGCCTTAGTTAGGTCCAAAAACAACGACAAGCAATGTTGTTTATTTTCAAAACAATTCATCTCTCTTACATTGGTTTTTGAAACATATCTAAATTTAAATTTTAGATTTTCGGGACATTTAACACTGTTATTAACCACATCACTGTTTAGAACAGATAAGTCTTTCAATATCAGATCGGATACATTCACAAAAAAGTTGTTAAAGTCATTTGCTGTAACAGAGCAGCTAGTATTAGAACCCCAGCATATAAGTAGGTATGTAATGGTGAACCTGTCAAAATTCGGGGTTGCGTTCAAATTACATGTAGCACTAAACTGCAAACGGATTTCAAAAGAGAAAGAGCAGCTTTTTATTAGTTCTATTACCACTGAAATACAATGAATGTGAGGTGTGCCGATAAACTGAACTAGCAGCCAAGGAAAAGCTTTTTACTGAGGGTTTATAATTCTACCGCACGGAATTGAAAGAAGTCTGAATAAAAAAATACTATTTTTCAAACATCAAAGTAGGACATAAAAATCGATTCGATTAGTTCTGTTTTATGGGTTAAAAAACAGTTTCGAAACCAAGGGGAATGCAGAAACCGTGAAAATGTTCAACGTGATATATATCTACCGCTATTGTTTCTTTTATGATTAGTTGTCTTTGTCTACTGCAGATGACTCTTAGATATTTAATAAAACAGAGCCTAAGTTTCAAATCTTTCTAGAGACTAGACTGGTTCCTTTTTGAAGAAAGTTGTTCTATTCTTTGTTGTACGATAGTATAAAATTTTCAGAAGAAGACATTAATCAATAATTGATAGAAAAGGGATGGAATTTAATGGTGTCTTAGAAAAGGTGGACAACTAACAAGACATAATAACGGTGAAAGAATAATAAAATTTTGCTTGGAGACCGAACTAAAAGTGTCAATTATTGTCTATTTTCTAATAAATATAGAAGTCTGAAAAAGTGTATAAGGTGTAATGGTAGGACAAGGACCAGAAATATGAAGTGGCCACCCCCTGTAGAAGAAAAAAGAAAAATAGAAAATCGGAATGCTACAAGTTGAGAAAGATTGAAATTAATAAAACTCAAAAAGTATATCGAAGAGTTCCTGAATAACGACGGAAAAAGAAACGGCAAGATAAACTGCGGCAGCACAAGAATCGTGAGAAAATATGAAAAAACACACTTCTTGACGGAAAGAATGAGGATTACAGCTAAAAATACGAAACTCGTGTAAAAAAAATATCCGCATACAAGAAATACTAAGGCTATGATTTGTATAAAACCGACGCACACTCATCATGAATCAATTTAAAAAAAGAGAAAGTTTGGAAAGGTGAATAAAAATCTCGTATACTCGCAAGCAAAAACCCTTCTGTGGCACTTGGAAAGGCAGAGAACAACAATAAAACACGAAAGAAAAGATCGGCAATTTAATTGAGAAAGCAGATAAGATTATAAGCCAATGAAGAGAGTACTTTATTGCATTACTGAAAGGGAAGGATACAATAGACGGTTACCTGAGCTTAGATAATACGGAGGAAGAAGTAGAAGATAAAACACAACAAGAGGAAATAAGGTTAAAAGAGATAAGTAATAGGAAAACTAAAAAAGGAAAAGTCCCAGAACAAGACGAAATAGCGGCGAACCTGATAGAAGCTCTACTAGAACACACTATTGAAGAACTCAGATGGATAATGAATGAAGCCCTAAAAATAGAATACCTAGAAAAATAGGAAATAGGAATTATAACCCCTATTTACAAGAAAGGGGACAGACTTGCCAAAACTACAGAGGGGTAACACAAACTAGCACAGTTGTAAGAGTATTTACAAGAATGATGGAAAAACGGTTACGCGAAAACGTAAAACAAACCTTAGAAAAGATTCAATTTCGTGGTTACACGTCAGAAAAAATAATAGGTCAGTACGGCATTAGACTATAGGATAACGGAAGTAAAGGTAATATAATGAGCAATTTTTTGAAGCCAGAACCATAATGATAAAGAACTGAAGGAAATGGGAAGGAAAGGCGAATACAGGAGAAGTAACCTTGTAAGGAGCTCACAAAGTAGTAAAGGATAGTACCACAGATATATACACAAAAAACTAAAGAAGCACAAATTCCTGCTCTCCGTTTCACACCCTAAGCATAAGGATCAATTAAGCAAATAAGCATATTGGGTCATATCTAGCGGTTAATAGTTTGGAAAACTTCGAATTATGTTACATGTGACCCCCAAAACCATACTACCACAAAGCACGTCTTCTACAGCTAACAGCCCTTAATTCGAGCCACATTTATTACATATTTTCGTCTATGGAAAGCCATCTCAAAATAAAATTATCGTACGAACAAATTTCGAATTTTTCTCATGCAGAAAATCATTCGGAATTCAGTCCTGGAAAGAGCAAATCTCTCCGTTATCTGAGAATTTATTTTTTTAAAATCTCGTACATTTATACAGTAAAGGGAAAATGATTTATTAATAATAATAATAATAATTATTTAAGGGGATATCCTGTTTACAATTTGGCAACGACTTAGTCAATCACGGAATCAGGGAACGCAAAAAGTGGCGATGAACATGACAATGGAAAGAATTATCCAAGAGATCCAGAGGAAGCTTTTCAGGAAGTATCAGAAGCGATAAAACTGATAGCCGCTAAAGATTTACCAGTCAACAAGGCAGCGGAGTCGAACAATGTGCCGGCCATGGTTGTTAATGAGCTGGCGATCGCGAGGCCCAGCATATAAAAGAAAATCATGAACAGATGCTTCCGCTGCGGGACATACCCACAGGACTGGAAGGTGAGCAGACCTGATCTCGAAAAGCGACACAAGCTGCAGGCACCTGGTGTACTAGACAACATACAGCGATTGCATTTCTGGACATAAAGAACGCATTTAACGAGGCATGTCGCGCGGAAATAACCAGGAGAGGCAATCACATGCATAAGGGACTACCTTCGAGGCCGGAAAGTTGTGGCGGTAAACACAGGGAGAAAAGTTTATAGCTTCAGGGGCACAGCAGGGGTCCCACAAGGGTCGGTGCGTGGTGACGAGGGGATAAAGATATCAACACCGCTCTAGGAAAGATTAGGCACACAACAGGCGAGTTACTCAAACTGGTGCCAGTGAAAACAAAAGGTCGCACACATTAAGTACGCCATAGAAAAGGCCATAAGGGTATATGGGGTTCTTTCCAGGATTATACCGAACAAGGGGGGGGAGGGGGCAGCGCATCAAAAAGACGAGTAATAGCAACAGCGGTAAAGGCAATATGGCTGTACGAGATAGAGGTTTGGGCACCGGCCTACGATGGGGCACATCGATCAAAAGGTTAACACGCATACAAAGAGTGCTAGGGATCAGGATCACTTCAGCGTACCGTACCGTGGCAGCATACGACTATTGGCGGTATTCCGCCGGCAGAACTAGCAGTCAAGGTCACAGTTTGGAGGTGGAGCTATGAGGAACTCATGTTAAATTGGCAGAACGCGTGGGACAACCGGGAATCATGAACAAAGGAACTCATTCCAGACATTAAGGAATGGATGAAGAGAGAGGATGGAGAGGTGGGGTATTACACCACGCAGTTACTTACCGGCCATGGGACGAACGGGGCGTACTTAATGAGAATACGGAGATGGGACAACGATAGATCTCCAGACTGCGGGCTGGCCGACGACAAGAAGCACGCGGTATTTAAGTGCGGACAATGGGAGAGCAAAAGGAAGACCGTAAATGATATGATGGGGAGGGAGATGACACCGAACAACCTCATGCGCTGGATGTCCAGGAGCCACAAGAACTGGAGGTGTGCAGAGGACTACATTCACACGATCTAAAAGAGCAGGGAGCGAGAATGGCGGGGATGATAGTCCACAGTACATAGGGACTAACAGCAACACCCTTGAGCTTGTATGGGTTAAAGGGCATGCTGGAACAACAGGCAATGAAAAAGCCGAAAAGTTAGCCCGACTGGCCTCAAAACTACTGTTTTATGGTCCAGAGCCGGCTCTCCCACTTACAGTATCAACTGTAAACAACTTAATAACTCAAGACACCCAAGCCCAGCATAAGGCTAGGTGGAACTTGATGTCAGAATGCCGTCACGCGAGAGAGGCCGTTAGAGGACCATCTCGTAGCCTGGCGCGTTTTTGCACAGGGATATCCAGAAAGAACCTGCGGCTACTTGTGGGCATACTTTCTGGGCACTGTAAACTTAACAAGCACATGCACCGCATGGGGTTGGTTGAATCACCATCCTGTAGAGGATGCTACAAAGAAGATGAGACGGCGCAACACATACTTTGTGAGTGTCCCGTACTTGTCAAATTAAGACGATCCATGTTGGGGGACTCCTGGACGGATATGGCTAAGATTAGAGCCGCTTCCCCGTCCAGCATCCTCAGGTTTACCTCACGTGTGGGATGGTATGAGTGATGATGCGGGGTCGAACGACTCTAATCAGGGAGGCAGTACAAAGGGCCCGAATAGGTGGCCTATGTGCGAGTGGACTTCTCACCACTCTCCCATCGTAATCCAGAATCCAGAATAGGGACTAACGAGGAGCAGATCAACAGAATATTTGACCTACACCTAGGTAGCGAGCACCGGTCACCGACCATCAACCACGGCTGCGAAGAATGCTGATGGCGATGCCTGGTTGTGCTACATTTGTTAGAGCGAGGAAAGGGTTTTAGTGGGTACACCTTACCTAGATGGAAGGGAATCCCACACACCCCCTGCAATAGAGCCAAGCGCGGGAGCCTATAGAAGGTTTCACCAAACCTTGATAAAAAAAGACTACGTGAGTTTGCGCATTACCTACCTTGATAAGAAAATTATCCCTCATCAATGAAGTAATGATGAAAATAGAGAGAACTTTGATTTCAAATAATTAATCAGTGTATTCAGGTATGGAAATGTTTTGATTACGCACAGGGTATGCTTTTCCGACTTGACTATACTATATGTTCTCGGAAACACCCTTAATAATTTAAAATACAATTTTTTGAAAAATCATCGTAACCGGTAAACTTTAGTTCGAAGACTACCTTCGACATAAAAATCACCGTCCCATCTTCATCCCCTTTTTTATATTCACTTAATCTTAAATAAGGTATCGAGTAATCGAGTAATCGGATATGTATATGACCCGTCATTAGGTAAATTTTCAATACAATACGGAGATTGCCGAAATGAACGTGCGAAAAAGGTGGAAGAAGCAAAGTGCGTGTACGTCGTGTATACCTTAATTACCAATATATCGTGTGAATAAACTTGACACGCCTTGCTCTTGTTACTATTCACTTTTTACTTTTTATCAAAAGCGATGATTGTCGCTAACATTTTAATTGGAGCAACCGATCTAAGTTAGTTGAAAATGGATTAATGACAAAATGTATAGATTAACGTAACAATTTAATATTAATAACACGATATTAATGTCGGTTTGAACAATAACTATACGTTCTCCCCCAACTAAATTTCTAGTTAAATAAAGCTTAGAAAAGTTGTGGGCCTCAGTTGTTTCTCGCTCGAACGAGCATCTCACCCTTACATACTATCTGAAAGCAGCGAAGTTGATCCAAACGCATTCAACAACGCACGCAATTTGTTACATAATGGGGCTAACAGAAATCCTTTATAAGGCCGGGCACTCGTTAAAAGGGTGATTGTATTAACTATGCTTATCTTTCAAAGGTGTTTAGCCTCTCTAAGGCACTTCACATCAATTTTGAACACTAAATCTATTCGAAACCGTCGTTATGAAAAGAAGACGAAACGTATTTTGATAAAATTGTAATGATTATTTTTTATTCGCGGTTAGTCATGCAGAATGTTTGATCAATATTGTAATATAAAGTAGATGCCGACTATTTTAGAATGTTTCCATAATGTAGAAGTACATGTACTTTTTTATCGCACAAGACCTAAACTCATTCGATAATGTGTAAAAACAAGGTCGCTCAAAATTTTATTTTAGTTTCAAATAGGCCAGGCACAGAATAAAATTACCACTTACATTGCGAATAAAAGATTTGTATCAATAGTGAAAAAGTCATCACGAAGGTGATGAAAAACTCTAATCTGTTTCAAAATCTGAAATATGTGAACACGTTTAAGGAAACAAATAAATATAAAAATTATTGCCTCGTTCAATGTAAACATTTTTCTGTACGTACCTATACGCATAATTATCACAATTTTTAAGCGAAAATTAGTCATATAGTTGTTGAGAATTGACAAGAATACACTGAATCATCCCAAAATACCGAAACTGTGTTGATTTGCAGTATAATTGAAATTTATGATTAATTGTCAACAAATGGAGGTGGATGACCTGGGAATAATGACAAAAATGAATTAATCGTCAAATTAAGTTAAACGTATTTATAGATAATTTTTGCGCATTCAAATGAACTGATTATTTGTTAATTAATACTGCTCCTAATACTTTATTTTCATTACATTGTAATAAGACATTCGATACTATGTAAGGTAGGCAGTGAAATATGTACAAAGTGCAGTGTGCAAACTATGCGCAAAAAAATAAAAATAATGAGCAATAAAAATAATTATGCACATATTAACCACAAGATGAGCAAAAAAATAAAAATAAAGAACAATCAAATAAAATAAGATAGAATATATAATGGGAAATAATATCTGTTAAAAACTGTTAAATACTTCCAAACTACAAAATGAAGCAATAGACAATTCATGGTGACAGCTAAAGCGTAGGTACTGGAAGGGATGGATAATAGTGAGCACATTGATTCAAACAATTTGAAATTTGAATATTATCTATAGAAAGGAATCTCTTTGACTGACGATTAAAGCCAAATCCACCGGCCCTTATTCGGAGCTAATACTCAAAATTCACATAATCGTACAATATTGTTGAAATTTTTATAATTTTAAACTCTTCTCTGATTCTTATTTTGTAACTTTGACGGCGAAATGCAGCTCTTAGAATGAAAAGGAATGTTTTTGCATTAGGGAACTGCACAGAAGGAAAGGAATTACAGATTTTTTGAAGTATGGTTTCACGTATCTTTCCAGCTAGTTGGTAAGGCAAACGGCAAAGCAACTGGCTCCTTGGAGTATGGTCCTGAAAGTCCTGTCCTACAGAAAGGTCAAGTTTGGGTAAATTACACGGAGATCAGCACTTCAAGGTTCTATGGTAAAAGTGAAGAATTTCAGAACGCTTACTAACCAATTATTGCCATAGTTTCAGATTGCTTGAGGGGCGAAGAAATCTAACTGAACATTTACAATATAAGTTTATTATAAAAGTTACAATAATGTATTAGATGATTTTTTGAACGGATGATTATAATTTTCAATTCAGGGCACTGAATATTACAATGATATGTTGTTATCATTTTTAACATCTAAAGATGGATTAACTCGGAAAATTGCGCAGGGATTAAAACTTCAGGACGAAAGGTCGCAAAGTGAAGTCTACCACGATGCTTAAGAACCAATGATAAAATTAGAAGTTTCCCCATAACGTCATACTTACATTTTTATTGTCAAAATTAAAAAGCTGGATGTGTGCTTTTGATTTACTCTTGCGAATTGTTTCAGGATTGTTTAACTATAAACACGGCTTTATTATAACATATTTTAAGATACAGATGGTAAAATAGAGAATCACCCTCCTGTGGGGTGAGTTTTGAAAACTTGAATTGGAACACCTATTTTTATTGCACTTTTGGTTTCCCCATAAAAACTATTCTCAAATTGTAAATTTCACTCCCATCTGCAACCCTTCCTTTGGGGGTGGAAAAGGGGAGAAAAACGATCTTTTTTACTTTTTTTTTCCCTCCAACATTTTTTCGTGATTTACAAATTGTCTGTCACCCTCTCCGCTCCCATCTCCCTTAAGGGTGGAAAGAAAAACAATGACTCATTTGTGGAGAATCAGCGGTGCTTGTGTCTGAGGTGTGGGGGTGGGGGTTATATACATATATATTGTATACAGGGTGTTTTTTTGGGAGCTTTGGTTAGACGTTTCTGGGAAAGTTTTATAGGTAGATTTTTGAAAATTTGTACTTAGGGGTTACTCAAAAAGCCGGATCGATGTAAAATATTTTCAAAATGGCAGCACTTCCGGAAATGCCGGAAGTAGCTACTAACTTCGTTATTTTAAATAGCAAGCCCTATTTTTTATTGCATTTTTGGATTCTACGTGAAATTTTATAACCTTTGATACCAACATGTCAATATCTACAAGTTATGGTTTTTAAGTTATTTTCATTTATTTAAAAAAAATGGCGGATGCAGACGGTACTTTAAGAATTCATTACTTGAAAACGGTTGTAGCTATGGCAACCGAGTTTTCACCAACGCATAGAGGAAGAATAGGGCTTTCTTTTGGTGTACTTAAAAAAAGTTATGTTGCATACAACGTCACTTATGAGGCTCCAAATTTAAGAAAATTCAAAGACTGAAAACTCAGTTTTTTTAAATGAAATGACCATTTTCTTACTATTGCATTTGATAGAGAATCAAAATGGGCATATTTTGGTATTACATGTTCCTATCCCTATCTTTAATAGTTTCTGACTTATTCTCATATCATCGCATTGTACCATTTTTTTCGAATTTTTTGTAGTAGTCGACCATGACATGGACCATGGCAATCGAATTTTGAACAAATCAAGTGATACTAAACCGTCACCTGTAATAGGTTAACATAAGTTTTTCAATAATCGAAAAAAATGAAAAATGGCTCGCAATGGTTTTACATATTAACATTTTTGGAATCTAATTGTTATTTATGGTGAAATGAACAGAATCGCGTCACATGCCTGTCATACGTTCATTGAGAGATATCCAGAAAGACCGCGTCCTAGTGAACGTACCATCCGAACACTGGAATGAAATTGTTTGAATTTTGGAAGCTTTGTACCACCTTACCTACAGTCAGAGTTTTACGAATAGCTAATGTTAAGGAGCCAGGAATATTTTTTGGGGGACATTACTTGGTCAGACGAGGCCAAATTTAGTAAAAATTGAATCGCCATAATTTGCATTGCTGGTGCCATTAAAATTCTTGTTTGAATGGAGATGTACACTTTCAAGAGTGCTGCAGTTTTATTGTACTTTGTGCGTTTAAAAATAACAATATTTTGTGTTTCCACATTTATCCAGAAAATTTGAATACAGAACGTTATTTGGAAATTTTACGCAAAATTGTTGTTCCTGCAACAGAAGAGCTGCCTCTGCAACAATATGCTCAATACTGAATCACAAGTCATACAATACTCCACACGAGAACATTTACGAAAAAGAGTTTGTGTTTGGAACATGAAGGCGCTCATTTTGAGCATGTGTTGAAGAAGACAAGGATTTAAATTGATTTGAAACTAACAGGTGACGGATTGATTTGTTTAAAATTCGTTTGCCATAAGGTCATGGCCAACTACTTACTAAAAAATCCGAAAAATATGGTACCATTGCAATGAAATGAGAATAAGTCAGAAACTATTAAAGATAGGGATAGGAACATGTAATACCAAAATATGCCCATTTTAATTCTCTATCAAATTCAATAGTAAGAAAATGGTCATTTCATTTAAAAAAACTGAGTTTTCAGTCTTTGAATTTTCTTAAATTTGGAGCCTCATAGGTGACGTCGTATGCAACATAACTTTTTTTTAAGTACATCAAAAGAAAGCCGTATTCTTCCTCTATGCGCTGGTGAAAACTCGGTTGCCATAGCTATAACCGTTTTCAAGTAATGAGTTCTTAAAGTACCGTCTGCATCCGCCATTTTTTTTAAATAAATGAAAATAACTTAAAAACAATAACTTGTAGATATTGACATGTTGGTATCAAAAGTTATGAAATTTCACGTAGAATCCAAAAATGCAATAAAAAATAGGGGTTGCTATTTAAAATAACGAAGTTGGTAGCTACTTCCGGCATTTCCGGAAGTGCTGCCATTTTGAAAATATTTTACATCGATTCGGCTTTTTGAGTAACCCATAAGTACAAATTTTCAAAAATCTACCTATAAAACTTTCCCAGAAACGTCTAACCAAAGCTCCCAAAAAAACACCCTGTATAGTATATGCCATAATTAGTTACAGATTTGAAGTTGGTTGATATTAGAATTCTATAAGAATTCGCGCCTTTTGAGTTTTCGTTTTAGTCTTGTGTGGACATGTCTGTTGCCTTTGTGGAAGTTTTTGGCACCGTCGCATTGAGAGATGCTGTGGAATTTTTTTGGGAGGAAAGTCCTAATGTAATCTTCTATGGTAGGGGTGTTTGCTTCTCGATGAAGTTGTGCGTTGCGCATATACCATGGAGCATTGAAAAGTATACGGATACCTTATTTTGGAATATTTGAAGTTTTCTCAGATGTGTTTTTGATGCTGCTCTCCACACCTCGCAGACGTAAGTCTAAGTATGGATTGGTATAACAGTATTCCGGATTCTTGTTCCAGCGGGGACTGTCTATTGATGATGGGATAGCTCTCGTTTAGCTTCTTGTTGATGTGTATGGCCCATGAGAGTTTTTTGTCTAGATAAACGCCACTACTGCAGGATTCCATTCAATCATTTGGTTGTTTATTATGATGTTCGGCGGGTTATTTGGTCTGCGTAAAATGAATATTTTTGCCTCTGTTATGGTTACGTTGAGGTTTATGCACGATTTATTGAACCACTCGGTGATCATGTTAACGCTGTCTTGTAGTTGTTGTGCGTGCAGCTTGGTGGACACATATGTTAAATAATATTGAGTCCAGTATTGCTCCTTGTGGAACTCCGGCAAATGAGCGATTTGTGAGAAATAACTTGGTAATACATAATAAGTAATCCCGTACCTTGCATTTAAGCATTTTATACTGTTATGCCAGACTCGGTCAAATGCCTGGGCGACGTCTAGGAATACAGCCATTGTGTGGTGTTTTTGCTTAAATCCGATTTCTATTAGTTCTGAAAGTCGAGATAGCTGGTGTACGGTTGAGTGTTTCTTTCGGAAACCGTATTGGAAAGTGGGAAGTATTTTTTGTTTGGTTAAGAATTTGGTAAGGCGAGCGTGTATAATTTTCTCAAAAAGTTTTGAAAGTGTGGGAAGAAGGCTTATTGGTCGATAATTTACTAGATTTTTATGGTTTTTGCCAGGTTTTGGGAAAAGCAATATATGTGCATGCTTCAATGTGTCTGGGAAATATCCCATCTTCAAGCTAGAGTTTATTAGAATTGTAAGATAGGTAATCACTTTGTTGGGATAGTGTTTGATAGCGATATTCGGTATAAGATCGTGTCCGGGAGATTTTTTTAACTTGAAGTTTATTGATATACATCGTCAATTCTGCTGGAGTAGTTGGGTCAATCAGTCCCGCGTTTGGGAAAATAGTGCTTAATTCTTTACGAACTTCTCGTGCAAAATGTTTGTTTCTTTCTGGGATCCCGGTGGTAAAATGTGGTTTCAAGGAATATTGTGCATTTTTCAGAGTCCGTTGCGTATACTTTATTGTTGACATGTATGCTAGAGATTGGTGGTTGTTGCCTCAGTATTCTTTTTGTGGCTTGCCATATTAAGGGATCACGGGGTTGAAGTTCGAAGATGTGCTGTTTGTAGCTGTCAATTCGATGGATTTCTAATGCCAGCTTAACGTCTCGAGTTGCGCAATATTGAGTTGCTGTTTTATAAGATGGTCTCTAGTTCTAGTCCATGTCCGCCATAGTCGATTTTATTGCAGAATTTAGTGTTCCTATTGCCATGAGGTTTTGGAAATAAAAAGGTTATAGTATTAACTGGGACTGAAGTATTTGTAAATACAGTCCCGCCACTTTTATACACAATGGCAGAAATTTCATATTTGGCCAGTTTACTTGATTATGATTTTCAAAATTTCAGTGCGCATCAAATTGCTACATAACTTTTTTGACCCACCATACGTAAAGTGCATCATATTTTATTTGAACCATAATGTACCTACTCAAAAATAAATATGCTACTAGATTCATTTTTCAATATGTTGCTCGGCCCAGTCAAAACATTCTCACGCATTTGCTAATAAAATGATATCAATGTTCCCCTTAAACAGACAACAGACAACAGTCAGCAGTCAACACCACTATTTTGACATCTTCCGCAGAATCACTGCAATTTTAGCTGCGACTCATATTAACAAATATTGAAATTTCTTTCACTTTATCAGTTATTCTTCGTTTGATTCCTTTTTGTGGTCAAAATACACAATAACGTGATCTTTCAAGTATGTGGAAACAAAAATTTGCCAGTATTTCATTAAAAAAATATCTATAGGAAAGCAGTGTTACGTTTTGAATGGGAAGATTTTCTAGAGTTGAAATATTTCCTAAAAAACCTAGATTGTTATTTTTCAAAATAAGTTGCTGCTATAGCTTATTAAAGATTGTGTTTTGATTATAAACAAACCTTAAAGCAGATTGTCAATTAACTTGAATGACCTTATGATGTTGAAACTATTGAAGAAGAAGATAGTTTTTTATTAAAGCGATTGGTTATAATATAAGGCGAGTCAAGTACCAGTGAAGAACATATCAAATACGACGTTAGAAAATTGCCTCGGTCATGGTTATCATCCAACCTTTTGTTCTGCTCCACTGGAAACATGGCTCATTGTGTCCACGTGTAAAAAAGTTCAAGTATTAAGCTCGACAAATAAATTTAACCTATTTATGTACAAATTAAAAAGATTTGAGATTGAGGCCTCATGATTTAATTTATTCCTTTTTTCAAATTTGAAGCTGCTTACGTTTTACATTTTGCAGTACCAAAGAGAGTTATTTTTTCTATATAAAAAATTGTATAATGTAGAAATTTTCAATTATGCTTTTTATAACCGCACACATTCACCAAAAAATCAAAAAAACCTCTCAATTTAAATTAGAAACATTCAATTTAGTCAACGAAAAGCGCCTAAATATTATTTCAAAATAATATTAAATAACCGTTTGGAATACTGGTGTACTATGAAACGACATAGACGTTCGCCTATAAAGGAAGCGAATTGAGGAGATACGCGATAAACGGTAAAAAGCAGTAAAGAGCGCGATTCTCGACTGCTATATAAGTGTGAGAATTTGCACAGGCGCTACGCGTCCAACCGGAAAATTCGTTTGTGGAGGAAAATGGAGCCGGGTTTTTCTGAAGACAAATGATGTAGGGTGATGTATCCATACTAATGCGTTGTTTCTTTTCTAACATAAAATTCACTGAATTGAGAAACTTGTAGATTCCCTCTTTAGTTTAACAAAACAATCGGTATATAGAAACCTATTCTATATTATTTATGTTTTGGTAGAAGTTATCCATCACGCTACCGTAATTCACTCCTCTCTTTTTGTGGAAGATCCTTTACGTCTAATAGAGCGAATAAGGATCATTGTTAGATTAACCGTAGAAAATAATGGTTATTTTCATTCTATTAGGGATATTAAACGTTTTATTAGAGGGTAAATGGTCAAAAGACTGACTGGGAAAAGTACATATGGTGTTAACGTAGTTTATTCAGACTTTAGTTTTAGATAATTATGTTTGCTTCTAATTCGTGTTCTAAACATTTAACTTAACTTTATGAATACGTATTAACGTATTAACTTTAATCAACTTTTATTAATTTAAACAATAAAGGACAACTGCAATACTAAAAGACAATGTTTAAACTGCCATTATTTCTCAATTTAGGCTTTAGATTACCGCATAAAACACAAAGAATCCGTTATTCTGTTTACTTTAGACTTACTAATTCTATATAAAGTGACACTATTAGTCAATATACATTTTTGAAGTAGGTAATTGTAGTTTTTGTTTCATGTTTCGTAACTTCTACACTTATAGACAGTTTTTTTCTCTGAACCTTCGGTCATTAAAAAACTAAATGTGAGTTAAGCAACAATTTAGTCTCTATCTTCTACAACGCTTCTACTTTAAATGTATTTTTTTATCTACACTTCTATTATGAGAAAAGTCTTCAAAATGGTGCTCACTAATTTCAGTTCCAAGTTGGTACATTGGAACAAATACGACGATCATGCTTACAACAGTTTGCAGGAAACCAGGTATAGGAATTTAATATATCTACAGAGAAGTCGATGCCAATAAATCTGCACAAAACATTATTTTATAAAAGAGCATAGGTATAGAAATAAATGAAAAAAATGAATAAATACCTCTATTACAGTGGCGCACACAGGATTTTTTTCGGGGAGGGTTTTAACTTTAGTCAGTCTTTTGTAGGTACATAAATACAAAATCTATGCAACTCTCTTAGACATTAACGTGTTTTATTTGTTAAATAAAAAGTAATCAATAATTACAAATTTACAAAACTTACTAATCAAGTGGACATTATAACTTAATTTTGAGTTTTCTTGGATTTTCGGCTAACTTGTGTAATGTTTCTTCAGGGATAGGAGTCATATCTCTGTACAAATGCAAGAGTGTTAAACTATTTAGCCTACTTTCAGACGAAGGTATCATATTTTTAACCGGGTTCAGAGAGCGCGCTAAACTCGCACAACGCCCGCACAACACCACTCTAATAGGGTCCTACATTATGGAAAAATTTAAAAGATTGTGCATGTGCTGTGAAAAACTGAAAATTTTGAAGCTTAATTTTACTTGAAACTCAGAAATTATTGGATTTGTTAGGTTGACTGTGGCTTGAAGGCATATTATACATTCATTTATGCGCTGGTACATGCGCTGACACGTATCAATATAAATATAGGTATTTATTTCACTCTTTGAAGATGGTTTTAATTTATTAACAAGCCGAAACAGTTGTCACAATTCATTAAAAAATATATATTATTAAATTGACTTGGAGGGCCATTCAGTTCCAAAGCTATGATCTATCAAGATTCTGAATGATCGTTTAAATTATAAAAGGTTTGCTAAAAAGTTAACTATGTACCTTGGATTCGCCATGAACATGCATTGTTAATGAATAATTTTTATCTAAACCTTTGATACTTTTAATATTATAATGCAGATGCACCACGGCCCTATTATAATCGAATTGACGTTTGCAGAAAGCTGGTATAATTAATGTGATCCCAAATATCCGTACGTTGAACGTAAGCTTCAACAACCGTTTCTTTTTTCTATAAGATTTAGAATTAGATAAGTTTTAGAGTGGATTTTGAGACATCCCCTTTGATCAGATTACATAGAGGAACACTATTAATACTTAAACATGTTTTTCATTAGTTCTCTAGCTATTTATCTGCACATATACGTATTCGTATAACGCTTTGGAGTTTGTTACTTCATATTTTATGGTTTATGGTTGTTTGATAACTGTGCATGTGCCATACAAGCAACACTGCACATAATTAATTAATTGGACTGTATACCTAGTGACAAACGATTTTTATTACACTTCCCCAGAATGAACTTAATTACATTGCTTGAATTGAAAATGCTGAAATATTTAGAAATGTTGTCAAATTTTTATATAGTAATAGCTATAATTAATATAACGAGAATATTATGCGATTTATAATAATCAAGGACATTGCTAGGCGACCAGGCGATAGATGAGTCGCTTAGCAATGTCCGAGATGGTATAAATCGCAAATATTCAAGTTACATTCAAAGCTTTATCGTATCGTCACTTAGCAACGTCCGAGATGGTGTAAATCGTATACAGTGTGTGTAAAAACTCGCGTGCAAGCTTCACGTAACGTTGTTCCTCCAATAAAAGTAAGGTAAAATCTTATTTCAAGAAAATCTATAAAAGTTTCTTCAACATGCACGAAGCTTCCAAAGTTCAAAATTGATGACAGCAAAGAGAGCTGCTTTGTCTAAATCAAGTTACTTTATGCATATATTAAATGATAATAAACGGTGCGTTATTATCACTGATAATAATAATAATAATAATAATTTTTATTAGTAAAGTAAAAAAAACTAATAATTTTCATAATTTTAAGTCACGTAATTTTGCTAAACATTCTTACTTTCTCAAAAAGATGCATTGGGCAACATTGTAAATTAATAGTGATAAATTTAGAGTGCTTTAATGCAATGACAGATCATTAATATTTGTGATTATAAAAGACAAGGTTGCCAAGTTTACATTTCTTAAATTCTTATGCTGAGGACGAACCGTGCGCCTACGAAATTTTTTGCAACGGAATTTTTGTCTTAGTTTTATTCGAGGAACAACGACACGTGAAGCTTGCACGCGAGTTTTTACACACACTGTATAATCGTATCATTGAAAGCAAAACACTGATTTAGTTTACATTCAATGAAGAAAACTTGTCAAAAGTTTTATCACGTTTGGTCGTTCCTGATAAAATTAATGGAAGATTTTGGTATCCTCGATTATTATAAATTTAATAAATTATTACAATAAATCATATCTGGCTATAGGTAACTAATTATGTGTAACCATGATGATGTGTAACCAACGGGTTATGGGATTTCTATGATATTATGACCCATATAATTGTACAGAAATATTTATAATTATAGAGAGATAATAAACGATGATACGATAAAAACCGTAATTAACTAAATATATCATAACTTCATAACTATTTACGTCTGTTACGAATCATAAACACTATAAAGGGTACATGAATCCATAACCACCATATTGAAGTCTACAATAGTATCCTCCTCCTCTCGACTTAAAAAACCCGTATTCAATTTAAATTTCTTTTGAATTAAGTCTTGGAATTTATTTTGGAATAAAGTTACAAACTACTGGTCGAAGTGAAAAAAGCATTAAAGATAGGCGAACGAAAGGAAAAAAGTAGTGTACTGAATGACAACAAACATAAAAGCATAAACTATAAAGATGATATGCATACAATGCCATTTTTTAGCCAGTAAGTAATAAGACTTATGGGTTCAAAGTTTGGCAACTAACTAAGAAAAGGGATGGCCAAATTTTTAGCTACAGAAATCGATGTTTAGGGAAGATCAGCAAGAAAATTCATAGAAGAACGTCTGATATGGTAAAGAAACGTATGGAGTATCAAAAACGATAGACGCTCTCAAAAAGTGTTAAAGTGGATCCTTCCAGAAAACGAATATGAGAAACCAGCAGCTACGCTGTGGATACAACCATGGTATCCGAACGAAATCTAAGCGTAGATGACTGCTAACACAGAAAACGTGGCAATTAGGAATTAGTTACGTTATAAAACGTTATAAAAGTAAACTATACCCTCTACCAAAGGAAAAGTATCCGTTACTAATTTAGCATTACTGAGAAGCACAAAAATATAACAGGTACAAAAAAAATTTAGCGTTCGTGAGCGTTCAGATGGTGAAGTTCTTCAACAGGAAAATAATAAATTCTATTTATATAAATATCATCCACTGATCGTGCATCAATCAACAGTAAAAATAAGAATTAGTAACGAATTTGTGATAGGAAAAGAAAGAAACATCCTTGTTAACATTATTAATATAGAAAATCGGTTGTTTGGTAAAGCTCTTTTCAGGTCGTGAGGGATTAATGTTCCAGCAAGTTAATTTAATTTTTAATTACAATAATGCCAAAAAATATACTTGAATACATTATTGTATGTCTTGAAAGAGTAACTCCGGGCATGGATGTTTGTAAGTGTTCGCCTTCCGCACGGGCATACCAAGGAAGGCGTAAAAAATAAAAAAAAATCTTCAATTTATCAGGAAGTATATTAGCGAAATAAGAAGTATTTTATGAAATTACTAAATAATCAGACACATTCCTCCAAACCCATTGAGCACACAGAAAAACTGAATAAAGAAGAAAGGTACTGAACCATTACAGGTCGCACAATTTAAGATGATTCGGGTCGCGCAGATACGTCATCGTGTTCGGGAACAATCGTCAAGTACAACAGCTTAAAATTACTGAAATTCTTGAATTGCCGCGAGTTGAATATTTGAAAACGGACGAATGCGCATATGACCTCCAAATCATCTTAAATTGTGCGACCTGTACATTCGTTAACATCTAGTAACTGAAAGTGTCGAAAAAACTTCTAACGGAAAAGAACAATCTTAAAAGAGAAGGAAACGAATGAGCAAACGAATTAAGCTCAAAGGATGCGTTTTAAGTTGGTCGAGAGGAGAAAGTAACTAATGGTTGAGATAAGAAGGATGCAGCAATTTCAACGAGCAGGATTCAATTGATTTTATTTATTGATCAAACACTGAACACTGAATATCGAAACATGCATATGATGAACAAAATACTACTGCACGTGAACCAATATATCTCACCAACGTGTACAGTCATGGAGTGACAAAATAATAAAGCAACGACTCAGGTTTTTGTTACTTATACCTAGACAACTTATTACAAATTATAATATGTAATAAATGAATTTATTAGCACAAATGCTTGAAAAAGCTGGATTATCCAAAAGTGTTGAATGTGTATAGTTGTGAAGGATAGATGTTTTTTCTTAAAATGTTAATGAATGGAATCCACATTGTTACTAATGAAGGAAGAAGATCTAATGAATTGTTCAATAGGGAAATAGAAAAAAAATTGTTGTACAAGGGGAAACACTAGGAATCATTCTTATGTAGTTAAAAAATGAATAGATATGTATCACCAGCGTAATCCTGGTTCTGGGAATGAAATTATAGATAGATATGATTTATGAATGCTAAGTATAACTTTGTTAAACTTATCTATTCTGAACTAAGACACTTTAATCGGTTGGTAAAAGCAGCTCTGATGGTGAACTGGTTTCCTTTGCCATGTCTGCCAGAACACAAATAAATTATACTGCCACACCATGTGGTATAAGTGAGAATTTGTTGATGGTGGAAGAATAAGAACAGCTAGTGATGTAGTGTAGTATTTATTTAATAATTATAGATGAAAGTGTTGACGACGTTTCGCTCATTTTCGAGCTTAAGGTTAATTAACCTTGTCATCGCCATTAACTCAAGCAATTTTTAGTGCGAATAAAATTAATTTACTACGTAAATGTTAGCTAAATGTTCTGGAGGTGCATATTCCCTCCCCTTCGTTTCTTTATACCATCTTATATCACCACTTCAATTAGATTAATTATAAAAAAAGACATGAATAAACTCGAAAATGAGCGAAACGTCGTCAACACTTTCATCTATAATTATTAAATAAATAAGTACTACACTACATCACTAACTGTTCTTATTCTTCCATCAACAAAATCAACCACAGCTACAACATCGATATAAAAATAAGTGAGAATGCCGTTTAAAAACTGTACTGCATCCTACACCATTCCACGCTGCTCAGCAGCGGTGTAGCTAAGATGAGAATCGACTAAAGATACCTACTGTAGTAAAAATGGTACTAAATGTTCATTCAACATTAGATCCCCATTTTATTCTAATTACGCTTCAGGTGCGTTTGTGACCATGGGATCACTATGTATAACAAAGCTGGAATTGCAACATAAGGGGTTGGAACTGGGGGATGAAATTTGGTAGGAATATTCACCTATGTTATAGTAATAAATGATCAAAATTTGAGAGGAAAACATCCACAGTGCCTCTCATCAGTAAATTGAAGATTCCAACGTTCACCGCATCTTCTTCCGACTCTCATATGACCGTGGTACCTAAACAGAATCTAGATTCGTTACTAAAGATAACACGACGTCACTCAAGATACCAATGAAATCTTTCATTGCACTATTGTAACCGTTACTGACAATGTTCCGCAGTCAAAGGAAGCACAAGATGCGACCGATATGATGTTAACCCAAAACTTCGGAATAGGCGATAAATTAGGAATAAATTCACTATCCTTCCTAGCAAGGATTTCAATATTTTTTGGGGTCAAATGTTCGTAATTGAGTCTAACTAAAGTGGTTTTAGACCGCGTTCACACATGTACACAGCTTGGGCGTGGAAATTTAGGCCTAATTTCTGACAAAATCAGTATTTTCAGAATGACCTAACCAAATCTAACTTAAGCACTCATACCTCCAACACGCTTGGTCAGTCAAATCACTTCAGTTTTCTAAACTATTCTGTGTGTCATATCACTGTTTTTGTATCAATTGAAAGAAAATATACTAAACCTGCAAATAACCTAGACGCTTTAGTGGCAATCTACTTTCAAGTTTAGCATTTTTTTTACTTCCAAACTTTGTTTAGTGTCTGAAATCGCTTTATTGAAACGTAGTACACCATTTTCAACAATATGACACCAAAAAAATTTCACTTAAAAAAAACTCATATATAGGTACCTAGTACATCGAGGGTATCGGGACTCGCCAAAGCGAGTGGCGAGTGGCGAACGCGGTCTGATAAACCACTTTATTTAGACTCAGTACATCATTTCCAACAATGTGGTACCAAAAAATATTGAAATCCTTGCTAGGAAGGATAGTGTACTTATACCATAAAGGGTTACATGGGGACCTTTTCCACCAAACTATTGGTCACCAATTGTCCGAGCAGAGAAAAATCTGTCTCTAAATGCCAGTTGTCTTAACCGACGATCTTGACGTTCATTCGTTCTTCTTGAAGCCTCGGTATCTCTTTTACGACATTCCTGCCCATCTTCAAACCAATTTCCCCAAATGAAAAACCAGCTATCGCACAAACCAATAATCACGATTCGAAATATGCATTTTTCACAAACTACTTTTAAAATTCTATTGAAATGAAACTGCTCTGTTTACAATCAAACTGTCAGTTGCACTAATGGTATACATATCAAATGTTACGATTGTGGCAATCGCAGAACTTTAGCATTGCAAAGAGTAGGTACTTGAACTTTAGTAGTGATCCTCGTAACATTAGTTACTTCTTTGAACAACTGTAGTATAGTACATTTTTTAATTTGGCTAAACGAGTTAACCGATTTATTTTTATTGTTAAATAAGTTATCAATTCCTTAAAAAAATGTACTATGTACTGTACTACTGAGAAGTGTTCTAATGATGTGTCTAATACGAATGACGAGGGGTTGCTGTTTACAATACACGTTTTAAATGTTGGGGTTGCAGTGTATTTCTCGATTTTAAATTGTTATCCGTCACTATAGATACTAAATATCTACGCACTCAAAGCTTAAAAATACGTCCACCACAATACCGAATTTAGAGATATGCAGGACGATCAATTTCTTCTTTAAATTCACGAGGAGCCAAGAGAAATATTTCTCTTAACAGTTCCTCGAAAAAAAAAACGAAATTTGAAAAGTAAACGTACTAGACGTACGTAATTAGCATTACGTATGATGATAATTAATCGCGAAGTGTCATAATTATGCAAGTGAAGCTTCGCTAATTTCCAGTTAATTACTATTAATGACGACAGTAATAAAGCGGTAATATAAAGGTACACATCGGTACAACTGTACTGAAGACGCGGTTATTAGTGATTAACTCGTACCGAAAACGAAATAATTAAATTCAGATTCAGTATTAGATATTTTCATATAAAAAGCTAACAATTGAAAAGCATAATTAGTACTTCCCCAAGTTCTATAAGTACGATTTAATTCGTTTCCAACTATGTATAGATAAATGAGTCTTTTAAACCGGAAATTAAAATGCAGCAAGTTTAACAAGTAATGTTTTAATTACAAGAATATCAGGTAGAGCGATGAATGGGTAACAACGTAATTCAGAGTTTAGGCAATGAGAGATGGCAGATGTTCGGTTAGAAACCTTGCGTAGCTATAAGGTTGTCGTTCTATACTCCTTGATTAGTGTTCCTAACAACCTCCATTAGAACTTTGATTAATAACCGCTAAATTGAGTGTTAAATTCATTACACAAAGTGAATAAATTGAAGATTAATTAACCATTGATAATTTAAACTCGCTAGGCCGTGGGCTTAACAAGGTTAAAATTTGCATTTGAGGACGGAAAGCACTTTGCCGTTTACAGGCTGTAACGCAATTAAAAGGGATGCTGATGGCGGGGGTGTATAGGCGTTGCGATGGACTTACAGCGCCGTTACTGCAGTACATAACAGTACGCCACTTCATTAAGCGAGTAGAAGGGTTGGCCGGAAGTGTCAAGTGCACGCGCACTTCCGGCGACCATCTGGCAGACCATCTATCAATCAACCCTTCAGTTAATCCGAAATATATGGAACAAGAGGCTGCAGCGGTTCGCACGTCCCGTATATAATCGACGATAAATATAAAAGAGTCAAGTACATGTGATGGTACTCTTTCGAAAAGTAACAATTGAAAAATTACCGGTGAGGCAAAATTATATTGTTCACTTAAAGACATCCCAGGGTGATTTATTGACCTTAATCCATATAAAGCATATAGAGTCATATTAATTAAATTAAATTTTATTTCCATTATGAGCTATTTATTAATAACGGTTACCAAAAACATTTAATATAGTTATTAAACTGCGAGGAATACATTTCATTTTATCAGTTTCGAAGCTAGTGATAATTAACGCTTTTGCATCACCCACCCTTTACATGCATGGATGCTACATTTCAAATTTATTGGTACTTCATCAAACTATAATTTACAATTAGTACATTCCATGTATAGAAATAGTAATGAATTCACAAAATGAAATTTTATGAAGTAACATGTTGATAAGTTAAGTAAATTTAATAAAATATAACAATTTTAACATCGCAGTTTAGCAGTTGCCACAGTTTGAAATAGACAACATTTTATATTTCTTACAAAAATATGCTCTCACTTTTAATATGTAGATTTTAAAATGAAGAAGACTACAGTGCGATCAAAAATATGAAATAGAGGAACCCAATAATTTGTAACCTTTTCCACACGTTTTTCTCCAATATCACGTCTATAATATTATAGGTATTCTATTTAATATGAATAAACAAAAACTTTTGATTTGGTGGAATTACAGTAGGTAGACAACGTCAACTATTTTATATGAACTTTTGGTTGTAAATATACTCTCAAAAATCTATAGGTACGTTTTTGCACCCCCTATTCTGCTCTGTACTCTAGTACTAACACCCTTGTGCGTTAACTTCTCCTAGCATTTTCTCTATTTTGCATGGGAGTTTCTTACCTTTACCTTTCATCTCCTAACGCAACTTTACGTCATTCTAGGTATTTAAAAATGTTCAGTATTTGTTAGGCCTTTGTCGCCCATTGCGTATTGATGCGGCCTTATACAGGGTGATTCATTAAGAATGTCCAATCTCTGAATTGTAGATTCCAGACCTCAAAATATGATGATTCTGCCCAACATACCTTATACAAATATTACTAGTTTCCGAGATACCGGGTGTTTAAAGTTTAAATATGAATTTTGATTTTCGCAATAACTTTCTATTTTTTCACAATTTCTTTTTGAAAATTGGCAGTTTTACCTTTTTTTGCATGAGGATTGCCAATTAATTAAAATTAATTAATTAAAAAACAAAAATAAAAAACTTCAAAGTAAATGTTCAAAATGTCCACCATTTACTTCAATACAGTTTATGATCCGTTTTCGCAAAGATCTCTTCATATCAAACAACCCTTGTCTATTATTTTTAATCACATTAATTAATTAATTAATTAATTGTTATTGCGAAAATCAAAATTCATATTTAAACTTTAAACACCCG
The DNA here is from genome assembly GCA_036250285.1 of Pyrocoelia pectoralis. Classification (NCBI taxonomy): domain Eukaryota; kingdom Metazoa; phylum Arthropoda; class Insecta; order Coleoptera; family Lampyridae; genus Pyrocoelia; species Pyrocoelia pectoralis. The sequence continues at coordinate 73,848,407 of CM070075.1, read as the reverse complement.
GTATTTCGGAAACCAGCAATATTTGTATAAGGCATGTTGGACAGAATCATCATATTTTGAGGTCTGGAATCTACAATTCAGAGATTGGACATTCTTAATGAATCACTCTGTATTTGGAATGAGTTCTCCTTTACAAGTCTGTCCAGTTGTGGTAGTGAAGTATGGCTATAAGTACTATAGATGTTTAAATAATTTATTATTTGTGATTATTCGATACTTTTAACGGGTTATTTCGAAATAACTTACCGAGATACAGGGTGTTCTAGTTGAAGATTTTAGCCCATTGATTTCACACCTCCCAATATTTTTGTCCATGTTTGGTATACAGTTTACGAAGGTAAAAATACTTTCAATGGTGGTAAAAGATCTTTTTCTGCTATTGTCACAGGGGTGCGGTAGGAAAATATTATCACATTTTTAATTTTATGAAAATACAGAACTATGTAAAATCAAGTAAAATGGACGTAGGTAGAAAATCTCACCTTTAAACGCAAATAACTTGGAAAACTAGTTACTCTATCGGAATGAGACAAGAGAACAATATTTACTTAGACAATGATGCAGAATAAAAAGATATGTTAAAATAATGATGATTACAGTGGCGTATAATGTAGGGGGAAAACGGAGGCCGATATCCCTATCTTACGCCTCTAATAATAGCGTTAAACAATCTTTTACCACCATTTAAAGTATTCTTACATACGTACTGTGCGGCAAGTATGAAAAAAAAATATTGGGAGGTATTAAAACAATCGGACAAAAATTAAAAAAAAACTGCTTTAGGGTGTAAATCTTCATGTTTCGTGCTAAAATTTCTCCAGTTACGAGGCGGACAAACACCCAGTATAATAAGTAATAAACTCTCATCTTTTGCAAACCTAGCAAACAACAGTGCTCTAAAAATAAATGTATGTATTTGTAAAAAAAGTAATGTACTTTATAACCACCGTTGCCGTAATAGTTTGCCGTGTTTCAATTTGTAATATCTAATATTGTAATAATAGATTTTAGTTTTATTTTTATTTTTCTTATTACTTTCATTTTTAGTCAAGATTATTTTACTTTTAATATTCATTCTGTGTTCTAGGTAGTTTCCTTATGTAACCTTATTTAATAAAAAATATGTTTTCATTAATTAAAGAAATTTTTATTGTCAATTCAGTAAGTGCAAATTCAATAGGAAGCATTTCATGAAAAGCCCAATTAAGTCAGCCAGTAATAAATTTGGTTTGTTTTCATCGAAAGGCAGAAATACACTGACTTTTAATGTAACGTCCAAAGTGTATAGCCTTTTCACGTAAAATTAATTCGTTTCACTGTCTGGTAACGTTTCATGAACTTTCCAGACTTTTCATGAAACGGCTAATTGCGCTAAAAGACTGCGACATATACAGGATGTTCCTAAATGTCACGTACATGCGGAAGGGGGTGATTCTTTGACTTATTTCATAACTAAAAGTCCATATAATCATAGGTCCGCAAACGCTTCCTTACTAATATACAGGGCCTTGAAATTTTTTTTCGTTGTTTCTTATAACTCGTGGAGGTCATTTTCAACAATTGTTGTAACGTAGTTTCTTCGTTATGGTTATTATTTAGTTTTTTTGTATTGTAAGTAATAATTTATTGCTACTAAATCATTTAAAAAATATTAATTTCATCTCGCCAATTACAGAAAATCGCTCTTAAATTGTTCCTCCAATAACGGTCGCAGATACGAATAAACGACAAGAGACAAAAAAGTTTGCAAATAAAACAGACAACTTATTTTTTATTATGGAATCCACCATCTGCGTACCGTAAAAAAGTTCTGGAAGCGAAAATGGAACATGACCCCTGTAGATTTTTGCAACCATTTAAGACACCCAATAATTTAAACCCTAAAGAGTAACCTGTATTCCAAATTTGAGTTAAATATCTCAAAAACTGTAGGAGCTATAAAGAAAAAACGAAAAAATCTTCAATTTCAAATATGTTTATATGAACTTTTAGTTACGAAATAAGCCAAAGAATCACCTCTTCCGTATGTATGTGACATTTAGGAACACCCTGTACATATACTAGGCATAACCCCGATTCAGCGGCCCTTTATTCAGCGGTCTCCGTTTCAGCGGTCTCGTTTCGGCGGTGCCCCGTTTCAGCGGTCCCTGTTTCAGCGCTCCCCGTTTCCGCGGTGCCCCGTTTCAGCGGTTCCCATTTCGGCGGTGCCCCGTTTCAGCGGACCCCATTTTAGCAAGAAAGTGGACCTAGTTGCGTGAGCATAAAAATGAATGAACTTATCAACAACATCATCAAAATGTAATAATTTATTATTGGTTATATTCTATATGAATAAGTTAATTTTAATTAATAGTTCATGGGGTTTTATTGATTATTGAAAACCGCCTATATTTTCTCAAAACGTGCTTTAATAAAATGGTTTATACATGATGACGAACAAAAACATAATGACTAAAACTAAATTCCTGTTTCGCAGGAAGGTACTGGTTACCTACCTGCCCTAATGCTAAAAACAAGTTTCTAATAATGAAACGACATTCTTTTACTTACTTCTAATTGTACAAAGTACGCAAACATTTAAATATTTGCAGGGGTGTCCAACAGTTCACATGTTAATACTTTCAAATCAACTTTTTGATGGAGTAAACCGCTTCCTTTGGACGACCTGTTTGCCTTTTTGTCGTAGATTCGTTTTCTGCAGTGCATACCGATTCAAATGGTGCTTAAAAATCAAAAATTCCAAGCGCTTTTGAAGACAAACGAGGGAAACCGAAAAATTCATTTTTGAATAGTTATTTGATTTATTGTAAAAGGTACAAGAATTTTTTAATTAGAAAGTTACTGCTTTTTGGCAAAAAATACCTTTTGAGATAAAAGAAATATTTATAGTAAAGTAATAATAATAACAAACAATTTCGTAAGGGTAAAAGGATGGGAGCTCATCGTTTAAAATTATTTTTTTCAACATTATGCTTTCTCGTTAATCATAAGTTACTACGAAACAGTGCAAAGGGGCTCCGAAAAAGATATATCGCCGAAGCGGGGACCGCTGAAGCGGGTGACCGCTAAAATGGGAACCGCTGTAACGTGTGGTCGCTGAAACGAAGGCTGCTGAAACGAGACCGCTGAAACGGAGACCGCCGAATCGGGAACCGCTGAATCAGGGTGCAACCATATACTATTATACAGGGTGTCCCAGGTTTAATGATCAGGACTTTGACATTTTGTAGAAAAACACATTTTAAGGCGGGTTGCTCCTATAAACGTAGTTCCTAAAATTCATTGTTTCTGAGATACAGGGCGTTAAAGTTTTCTAAAAAATAAAGTTTTTATTTATTTATTTCCAAACTGTGGCAATAATTCAAACCAAAATTGGCACACAAGATACAAGCACAGAGGGCCACAAGATTGAAGAATATTAATTTTTTTAATCAACCAGTGGCGGAGATATGGGTAATCCGTTCTACTAATTTGATAAATAAAAAGAGTACGGCCCTGAATTAAATATTCGAAATATACTTTTCGATGGAGCATTCAATTCTGAACAAAAAATGTCTCTAGACTTTTTTTCGTTTCTGTTACCGTGCGGCCGCAAACTAGATTTTTGTCATTTATTTCACGAAAAATGTATTTTGGCTGTGTACAAAAATTATGGTTGCCATCGATCTTTGCTCTGTCCATGTATCTTGTGTGCCAATTTTGGTTTGAATATTTTCAACAGTACGGAAATAAATAAATAAAACCTTTATTTTTTAGAAAATTGTGACGCACTCTGTATCTCAGAAACAAAGAATTTTAGGACCTATGTATATAGGAGCAACCCACCTTAAAATGTGTTTCTCTACAAAATGTCAAAGTCCTGATCATTAAACCTGGGACACCCTGTATACTCTTTGGTAAAAGTTTATGAATTTTGGCAAGTGCGTGGACTACTACATTGTATTATTATACTATATTATTAATTTATTATGTCAATTGTAGTTTAAGGTTTAGGATAGATTATTATGTACCTACTCGTATAACATTGTGTCACTTAATTTATCGCAAGCTAAGTACATAAAACGCATAGGTACACTAGTGGATTCTAATTTTTCTATTATTGATGAACTTTTGCCAGATTTTAGCGTATCATCGTGATGTTGATGATTATAGTGTTTACCATCTCAAGCCTTATATTCTTATTGATATTTTTGGTGCTATCACCTTTCCAACTACTAAAAATCCAGAAGAATCAAGCCATGTGGGTTTGGATGATTTGGACTAAAATTTCTTAAGTATTTTCGAAAACGAAAACTATAGCATGGGAAAACACATACTTGTGACTATATACATCCCATTTAATATCAGCCTCTTTCAATTTGAATCCTAACTTCTTCAACAATGTATCATCATAGTCACTGTATCTACCCAAGGCTATTGTCGAACTACCATTATTGAAATAAGTGAACTATTGCAATTCTTCCCCTTACAAAGTAACCAAACAAGGTCAACAAAATATGACTTTAGTCACTTGCCATTTAGCAATGACATTTCTGATGTTTTTGATATACATAATATTACTAAAATGGCTTAATTTTATATACTTGGCATCCAATACGGCTATAGCATGTGCGGTGTTTATTAGTTGTATATATTTACTAGGGAGTTATTGAATTTAAGACAGAAAACCACATGAACTTGTCATAAAGAAATTATAAATTCTAAAGTACTAGATTGGGGCATGTTTTAAATTTAAGTACCGCAGCGGAAATTACATATAATGACTCATTAATCCACGTGAAAGCGCAAGTGTTCGCGTTTACACGCAATTGCTACAAAAGTTTCTCATGGCTCCGTATTTTAACACCAGCAAATCTAGAAAAATTGCAGAAAAGTTTACGTATAATATACAAGTTAATTGTCGCGTTATTATCGATTAAGAAAAAAAAACGGCGTCCTTTGCTTATAAATAAAAATAATTGTCACACCTATTCTTTATAGGAAATTTGTGAAGGGAGAGAACGAATTGAGTAGGACATAAGATGAAATGCGTAAATGCCTTAAAGATAAGTACCAATAAGTAACGTGCCCTTGATTAAGTGACGCGTTTAGACGCCTTGGCATCGCGTGACTAGGGCGTCGTTATTAAACACGACATTCGGAATTATTTTATCAGCGAGTTTTAGACCCACGAGGACCCTTATTTCCTGGCATTTATTAGCAATCACGCGCAGAACTGGCCTTTTCTTACCTCGTGCCAGCTTCGTGATCCGATTAATTATGCGTACCACCCTTGCATGTTGTTTTAACGATTTCAAACGGGCTCAAGTTACCTGCTGTTGGTTTATGCCGAATCGCGAGGCCCTGCTAATGTATGATAAATTAATTTTATTGCCGGCTAAACAGCCGAAGATTGTTGTCGAGTCCGCACGCGATGTGACATGTATTTATGCGGGACTCGCACGAACGCCTCGTTACGCACCGGTAGAAGGTACACGTCCCCGCATAACCAACCCCCTTTAGAGAGATAGACCGGGGAAATCTGAAAGTTTAAATTAAATTTCCGTTTTTGAATTGCACGCAACAAGCCAACCAATTGACGTTTTATATTCGGGCGCCTGAGGCCGACGAGGTTCTGCGGAAAATAACTTTTCTTATACATTCTTTGCAGCCAATATGAGTCGAGAAAGCAAATAAAATAAAAAAGACACAAAGTTATTCAATTTATACGAATTTTACGTGCGAGTTAAAAGAGAGTATATTAAATTGGAACGACGAGTTTTCAGTTGAAGGGGTGGTGTAGGTGAGGTGAGTCACTTGATTTCCTCGATTGTCGCGTGCACCTGGGCGATGGTGATGGTGGCGCCTATTTAACGGAGTGGCGGCTGCTGTTACTCTCGACACTAACAAACACCACCTATATACTAAAAACAAGACCGCCCTAACGAGACAATCGGATTACAAAGCTTTATCCTGTGTCAGATTGACGCCTTCCACCGCCAACCGTCTGCTTCTAGACACTCTCTAATACGATTGTAATCATCCAATTACACAAACAACCTACGCAATTTGAAATTCGTTAATTAGTAAGGACAATTCGTATAGTGTTCATTTATACCCTCAATTTGAGTTTAACGTATAATCTTATAAAACTTTCGTTCCTCCATTTTTCCTCAATGGTAACTCTAGTAATGTGCAAAGGTACAACATCACGACAGAAGATTTATTGTTGTTAAAGGGCGAGAATGATGTGAGCATTTCGCACAATTTCCCTAAAAGTACATTATCATCACTCCTATTGATATCATTACAGAAGGTGTAAATCGTTTTGAATATAAAAGCTACAATTAAGTATACAACGCACCATATATTTTATTCATGATTTAAGTTTATAGCGTGAGTGAGCCATATTAGAAATAAATACATTGATTATGTTAGATACAACCTTAAGATTATTATACTCCAAAATAATATACTCAAATGGAACATTTTTAAATAATTTTATCGTGTAAAATTTTATTATTTTTGCGTTTTATCAACACCATATTTCAATTAAAAATGTTTTAGATTTAGACTAATGATATTGTACGTTGCATGTTTGCGCCCCAAATTGTTTATATTAAATAATTAGAAAATAAAAATTTATTGTAAGGGTTTCATGTTTAAATACATTCACCCCAAATGTCATATATTTCTTACCATAATCAAGATTATTTTAATATCAAAAGGAGAATTCACAATAATATAAATACGGAATGCCACAGTTTTTGCAGTAGGCATAGGAAATTAACAGACCTTGTTTCAATATTTTATTTACGTACATATTACTAATCAAGTACATGATAGTCAAATTCTTACATTTATTTGTTGAGAACAGAACAAAATTGCAGTGCAAATACCAATTTAAGCGTTAAAAATTACATAGAGATGATATGGTATCATCTATATACCTACACTATACAGGGTGTAGAATTAGAATTGGGGATTTCAATGTAAAAATCTTAATATTCGATTACTTGCTTCCCTAGTTATCTTAGAAAAAAAGGCTATTCAATTTTTTTGTACATAAAAAAAATCTACATCCGTACATGTTGTTTGTTTTTATTTTACTTAATATATAGAATGAAGAAACATTGCAAATTATAAGTGATACTTTGGAAAAAATTAGTGGTGCCATGCAGGGCTGGACAAAATACATGCACTAACGTATTTCAAATACAAATTACGAAATATTCCTAGAAAGGTATTTGAAATACAAAATACAAGATTTTATATACTCGTATGTTTAAAAAATACAAAATACAAAAATACATATACAGGATCCTTCATCGGGCTTCTATAGTACCGAGACTAAAAAAGTTAGAAGTTTCAATCAAACATAGTTGTTAATTATTGTTAAGGACGCACTTCAGGAAACTATTTTGACATATCCAATAGACATTCAATAACCTGTGACAAACAAACAAAAAGTTTTTTAATGGAACCCTCTATTAATTTCACATATTAAGAACCTCGTTAGACCCCTTTATTTGTTCCTAAAATATTACGGCTTTTAAACGAATAGTTTAGCAGCAAATCATTGTTTCTTAAAAGAAGTGTAATTTTCATTACTTTCCCTAAATGCCATAAATTCAACTTTCATGTCAAATTTGGATTCAATTCTTGTTGTAGATGGTTGTCAGATGTTCTGATTTAATTTACGATGTTTTATCTTATACAGGATGTTCAAATTTATCTTACAATTTTTAGAAAATTCAATACAACTTTACTTAACTATTTTAAATGAAACACCATGTATCGGCTTGATCGATAAAGAATTAAAATACGAACATTTTTTGTAATCACGTTCAAATGTCTATTCCTAAGGGTTTCCGAATTAATTTATCAAATTGTTTCGTACAGAGGAAATTTAAAGCTGTAATATTTTAGGAGGTTTTCAACATGTAAAATTATAGAAAGGGTTCCATTAAAAAATTGTTGCTTGTTTGTTACACGTTATTGAAGCACCCTGTATATGTCAAAATATGTTCGCCCTTAACAATAATTAACAACTGCGTTTGAGTGAAGCTTCTGTAGATACATATATCTACACAAAATCTTTATTTTGCTGTACAGGGTTGTCCAAAAAGATTATGTAAATCCCATCTAAGTGGTAACATCTTTTTGGACAACACTGTACGTAATAATATAATATATATTTATAATAATAATCAATATGTAATTCAATTGCTACAGAATCAATTATATAATAAACTTTATTTATAAAATGCACAAATATTTCGACGGCGTTTGCTGCCTTCGGCAGTGTGACATTAATATAATGAATTAAACCTACTTTAAATTTTTAATTAATGAATTATAAATAAAATATTTATGTTATTTGTAATATTTTATATAATATTTGTGCATTTTATAAATAAAAGTTTTATATACTTAACTCGATCTGTTGCAATTGAATTACATATTGATTATAAAAGAAGACAGCCAAATAATATTTAATTCTATATATTTATAATAATATATAATGTTATATCATTATGTATTTTTATTTCATTTCTAATTATTATTAAATTAATACCTGTCAACAATTTCAAGGCCCACCGATTTTTGAGAAAGCGGAAATATTTTCTTTCTGAAATTCAAATTAAAATTCAAAGTAAAAATAAGTAAATCAGTCGCGATTCAGAATTTTTGTCTCTACCAAAAATTTCAATAGACTCTTTGTCTAAAGTAATGAGGAAAGCATTAAGATTTTTACATTGAAATCCCTATGGTGCATCGGCCAATTCTACACCCTGTATATAAAATCGTCTAATCCGGTTTGCCCGGAAAAGGTTTGTCCGATAAACTCTGTTTAACGATTTAGTTACTCCAAAAGCAGGGGTCCACCTGCCAAAGTAAAAAATTTTTTTGATCCGGTAATTTTTTTTATTTAACTCAAGGATACGAGCATCAATCATTAATTCATGGGTGTCCATTTAGTAGCCCGTTCTTCAAGTAGGGCTTTATTGTTAAATTAACTAAAAAATAAATATACGGGATTGCAATTAGGTTGGATGAAGCACATTTGCAAATTATTTAGACACATACAGGGTGTCTCCAAAAAGCATGGTGCATAAATCGTATATTTTTTTAAATGGAATGACCCACTTTTTTTAAGCCCAAATGTAGGGGCCTTGGGTGAACTTTTCAGTCGTACATTATTTTTGTATTAATACACGGCGTTCCAAGTTATTAATTAATACATATTTTTTGCTAAATATCAACTCTTCCATTATACGCTTGTATTTTTTTAACGTTTTGTTTTTGTTTTTACGTAAGTTCGGTGGTGGACTTTGGTTGAATCAGAGTATTAAACCGTGACGAAACATTAAATTATTTCATACAGGATGTTCGCTTTTTTTTGCTCCAAACATCGACATTTTCAAACTAATTTTTCTTCATTTTTTTAAATGGCACACCCTATTTATTATTGCATATTTGGAATCCCCGGTAAATTTTAGTGCAACTTTATTAAGCTTACCCTATACCTAAGTGCGATAGTTTTTTCGTAAATTGAGATTTTCTATTCATTACGGCAATACATAGTGGCGCGATGGTTAAGGCGCGTGGACGAGCCAACGCATAGGCTGGACACTCGAATCGAGGATGCGATGAAATAAGGTTCTATTTATTTTTTTAAATATGTGCTGTTTACGGACGAATGCACGTTCCATAGAAATGGTTTTGTAAACAGATACAACTTTCACTTTTATGACACGCAAAACTCGCACATTATCCGCGTCAACCATTTCCAACATAACTGGAGTCTCAACTTTTGGGGAGGAATCGTACATAACTATGTACTTGGTCTTTATTTGTTTGAAAATCCACTAACAGGACAAATCTTTTTAAATTCCTTGACAGAAGACTTTCAAAATTTAACTCAGCATCTTCCTAACTACATTACGGAGATAATGTGGTTGCAGCTGGACGGAACTCCGCCTCACTTTTCCATACAAGTCAGACAACAAATTAGTGAATACGTTCATCGTAATGGTGCCACTACTAGATAGAACATGATGGAGAGGCTTCAAGAGTCTTTTCCCCGCATTACTCCAGCTATTTTGAATGAAGTGATGAAATCTTTCACCAAAAGAGTAGACTCGTGCTTAGTACAAAACGGCAAACATTTTGAACGGTATCCTCGATTCGAGTGTCCGGCCTATGCGTTGCCTCGTCCATCGCGCCACCATCTACTGCCGTAAGGAATAGAAAATCTCAATTTACGAAACAACTATCGCACTTAGGTATAGGGTAAGCTTAATAAAGTTTACCGGGGGTTCCAAATATGCAATAATTAATAGGGTGTGCTATTTAAAAAAATGAAGAAAAATTAGTTTGAAAATGTCGATGTTTGGAGCAAGAAAAAGTGAACATCCTGTATGAAATAATTTAATGTTTCGTCACGGTTAAATACTCTGATTCACCCCAAGTCCACCACCAAAATTACGTAAAAACAAAAAGAAAACGTTAAAAAAATACAAGCGTATAATGGAAGGGTTGATATTTAGCAAAAAAATATGTATTAATTAATAACTTGGCAACGCCGTGTATTAATACAAAAATAATGTACGACTGAAAAGTTCACCCAAGACCCCTACATTTGGGCTTAAAAAAAGTGGGTCATTCCATTTAAAAAAATATACGATTTATGCACCATACTTTTTGGAGACACCCTGTATGTGTCTAAATAATTTGCAAATGTGCTTCATCCAACCTAATTGCAATCCCGTATATTTATTTCCTAGTAAATTTAACAATAAAGCCGTACTTGAAGAACGGGCTACTAAATGGACACCCTGTATATTGCATAATGTCTAGATTCCCGATGCGTTAGAATCGAGCAACCTTACTAGTATGTCTACATTTAGCAAACTTTTACATTTTGACGGTGTTCCCGATGAGTTACAGCGAAGCGCATAAAATCTAAGCTTACTTTATGATGCTCTTTTAGAATCTGAAGTCAGAATTTTAAAATTTGTTAACACAAAAAAACAGACACACAGTTTTTACGAATTCACATAGGTACCGAACTTTTGTTAGGTGAAAAGTACGTCGTGGGTTCTCCATATTTACTTTTAACTGTAATTTGACACTTATTAAATAAAGAAATACAATCGAATGCCAACAGACTTCAGGAAAGTAAATTCGTGACGAATTATGTAACACAGAAGAAGTTCATTAATCATTAACAAGGTTCAAGATTTGGTGCTAAACAATGAGCACAGTGCCTTCACACCGAGTTGCCGAACAAGAACGAAAAATTTGTGAGGAGAATTTGAGTACTTTATTCCAAGATGAAGACCTCCATTGAATTTTAAGTGGGATGGATACTGGGTAAACCTCTGGTTTCATTTCACGAACAAGAGCCCAAGAGACGATAATTGTCGTCAGCCGTAAAGCACTATTTCCTCGCTGCAAGTGGAAAATACCTAGTCTAATTGTTAACGACTACTGAGCACTATGGCTTCTATACACAGTACCTATGCTTGCATGTGGAAATATCCACTTAAATAATAGAAAAATAAAATATTCGTTATAGTTATAACTCCTTTCATTTTAGCACACTTATTGAGAAACCTGTAAATAATAGCAGAGAAACAATGACTTAATCTAAATTTAGGCCCAAGTTTATTTTCTTTTTCTTTGAAACGTTTCCCACTTAACGTTCTAATTTAATTTCATATTTTACGATTAGTTATCACGAACACATTTTCCTGAAAATTAATGTCGACCTAATTTTTATTTGACGCTAATTTGCATTTTTAAACAATTACTTTCTAAAAAATCTACACCCAAATGCTGTAATAAAAACTATATAATTTCTACGGGTATTTAAAGCTTTCATGAAAAAAAATTTAAATGTTTATAATACTCGATAAAAGTAAATAGCGGGAGGACTAAACCAATAAATCTAAATGAAATTATTACAACGGATATAAATAAATATAATGAATAAAGAAGACAATAAATAATCAAAACAAGGGTAACATTCGTGACTAACTCCAAGTTGGCGTGCTTATACGACACCACATTCTCATATACAACCGACCCACCCCCTATTTTATATAACTGCTTTATCCCACTCTTGCATTTAGGGAATGCCACTTATACACAATAGTTCCGTCTCCCAAAAATGCATGCACGTAAACAACCAATTTTTCCAATTTTTTTTAACTTCCCGGATCAAACGTATTACGTTTAGCACAAAACAATCGAAGTTAAATCGCGTATAGAGTCACTTCCTGTTAGGGATATATAGATTTTCGATAACATTTTGTTACGCCAATGCAATCAATTTTCTTTATTGGGAAAATTACTATTTTTATTGGAAATTTGTTAGCGGTAAACGTAAAAATGAAATTTGTCATGCGTTACTTTTTTTTAGAGGTATACGATTTAAATTTAACATAAGAGGATTTATAAAATAAAATTTACCTGCACTCGTACTTCCGGTAAATTAACCTTCATTGCAAGTTCTTCTCTACTGTAAACGTCTGGATAGTGACTTTTTTCAAATGCTCTCTCTAATTCGTGTAGTTGATAAGTTGTAAATGTTGTCCTGTTACGTCTATGTTTCTTCTTACAATTTTCACCCTCCGTAAGTCCGGAATTTACAGTGCCGCTTTCATCCTCCGATCCACTACCACCCGGACCAGACATTTTCCCGTATCGAAGTTCGGAAACTCCGTCGTTGGAATTACAACTTCCTTCTCCTGGAAATATAATTTTTGATAAAAATAAATATATAGATATATAATAGATTAAGTAACTGTTCAACAAAGTACCGCTTGTTCTTAGAACGTTGAGCATATACTTAATAGAAATTTATATTTATTCACGTCATAAGTGCTAAATGTTATTGAGCTTTTTATAATGCTCATATAACTGTACAAAATAAAATGGTTGATTTTTTCAATTTTAGAACTTTCACCGTTCCCAAAAGCACGACAAAGATGGTATAATTAACAAGTATTTAACTCGGATGCTGAACACACTCTGGCCCATTCATTTTTAACAATAGACAAATGATTCTTGGAAACATTGATATAGGCCCGATTTTATAAAGCATAGTTAACTACGTGATCAGCTGACAATGTGGTTAAGTAATGCGATAGGCTAATACCATCAACGACTACACCTATGTAACCCGTATTAGCAAATCATGTTGCATTATTCAAACTTAATCACGTCGTTAGCTGATCACGTATTTAAGTATGCTTTATAAAACCGGGTCTTAATGATTTAAGTACTACTATTAGGTCGTCGTGGAAACTATAGTCCATGATTAGTGGATCCCAAAAAACTGTACTTTACTACAAAATGTTTTCATAACATCTTTTAAGCACGTTTGCGCTGAATCCGTATACACTTTATATTTGAGAAAAACTCAGCTATTGGGTTTTATTTTTAAATTAATGTTATTCAGTGTTGTGATCTGAAAGGACTGGAGTCCTTGTAGTCGTTGAATATAAGAGTGAAAACACCAAAAACCACAATAATTTATTAAATCGAACACATTTCTATAGTGACAACTCAATAACTTGCTCGCTGATAAAACGTGTTCGATTCAATAAGTGTTTATTGTGGATTTTTGGTATTTTCAGTGTTTTTAGCTGTCAGGTGTCATCCACTAAGTTTTTAGAGACGATGAGAGAGACAACGAACAAATGGTAGAAAATATAACTAAGGAAGAAATAGAAGACACAATAAACTGTCAATGCTAGAAAGAGCATCAGCAAAAGTTAGGTAATACAACACCTGAAATGGTTAAATGCATGGAAACAGAACGAAGTGACAAGGAAAGAGGATTAATGAACTATGCACTAAAGAATGGGAAACACCGAATAAAGGGGAAGCGGGTATCATAGATACTATCCATACTACCAAACAAGGATGCCAGGTGGACTTGATCAAAATTTCACTGAATTAACTCTTCCTTCAAGTAAACCTGGGGAAATATTTGCGCAACCTATAGAACAAACAGAAAAAATAGAAGCATGCAGTATCTTAGATTGACACTGAGACTGAGACAAACAAGTAAAAAGCTAATCAGCCAGGACAAAGAAATACACATATATTTTATAGATCTCGATAAAACATTTTAATATATAGAGTTCGAAGGGAAACCATACGGCAAATGAACAAGGAAAATGCGAACATATTAAGAACATACAACGAGGAATCTAAAGAATTTGAAACAAAACAACGAGTCAAGTAGTAATAGAAGATAATAATAAAATAATAAAGATTAATATTCAAAAAGCGAAAACTATAATCTCAAATATAGAAAAAGCATACAAACAGAGAATAGACGGAAGACAGATTGAACAATTAGAACATTTCAAATATTTAGAATGAAAAATAAAAGAAAATGCCAAAATAAACGAAAGAATGAGAAGAGTAGGAAATATTTTCAATTCGCCAGCCTCAGAAACCTTTCAACAATCTTTATCAATCAATGTTCGTAAGACCTATGAAACTCCATTAAAATTCGCGTTAGAGTCCTCTTTCAGTACTACACAAAAAAACAAAGAAAAACGAAGAAGTAGTCAACCGAATTGAAAGAACAAAGAAAACATGTCCAAAAATACAGATAGCTTAAGCCAGAAACTGAAATCTTAAACATTCCTCTACTCCAGGAATTGGTGAACAACAGTTTTTGGTCGCCCGAATCCGAAGTATTGGGTTAATATCATATTGTCCGCAACTTGTGTTTCAATTGACTGCACAACATTGTCAGCCATGGCTGCAATACAAGGCACGTACACCGCACTGTGGATGCGATTACTTATGGCAGCAGGTCTTCCTTCTTCCTTCCCAACGACCATACTTTACGTTCCTCCATCGTCACAAACAAAGACTGACCTGACCCTCTCGATGCTTCTGGTGTTTATCAACTGAATTGTAGTTCCTGCCCCTCTTTCTATATTGGACAAACCGGGAGACCGTTTTCGTATAGGTTTTAAAGAACATTTTAACGCTCTTAAAAATAATAACTCGGATCATAAATCTGCTATGGCGGAACACATCCTTTCCACGGGTCACTCTTAATTTTAAACAAGATTTCAATATTCTCCATAAATGTAAAAAAGGGTAGTTACTTAATGCTCTTGAAATGTTTTGAGATTATGTGTCATAAATACAACCCTTGTTTGCTTAATGAAATAGTTGATTTCCAGAACTTTCTTATTTCTTCGCTTTGTATATAATTTAATACGTTTTACAGTGTTAGCTTTATCCGTTTTGGTCAAGTTGGTTACTTTCTGTCATTCACCGTTCGTCCATCCGATCACTTCATCTGTTCACTTGCGTCATTTAAATTTTTCCATACTTTATCCATTTCATCCCCCATAACCGTGGCTCTTCAAGCAATCTCGGGTTTCTCATTTTGAGAACCCTTTTATTTTATCAATTTATTGACAAAAGTTTTACATTATCATTGAAGATTGAAGAATTAGAACATTTGAAATATTTGGAATGAAAAATAAAAAAATGCCTAAATAAACGAAAGGGTTGTAGGGCAAATCGCCCCATGACACATCGCCCCCCGACTTTTCGCCCCGTCACTTCGCCCCACGGACCGTTCGCCCCCGGACATTTCGCTCCCCGGACAGTTCGTCCCCGGACATTTCTCCCCCCGGACAGTTCGCCCCCGGACATTTCGCCACCTGACACTTCGCCTCCAAGATATATCGCCCACATACACTTCGCCTCCCAGGACATATTGCCCCCGACAATTTCGCCCCCAAAACATATCGCCCTCACATCGCCTTCATCTATTATACATATACAGTGTGTCCACATTTCGATGCTCACCATTTGTAGAGCTATTAGAAGAAGTAGAGCAGCGGTTAAATACTTAGGGAATGTTTTTCAGGGTTTAATACCCGTGACATTCAAATTCTTCATAATTTTCGTAGATTTTCAAAAACACAGTTCTGGTTTCTGTATTTCACAGTGTATGCACTTGCATACCTTTAAGGTTATATTTCTCATGTGCTATTAAAGATAAATACATGTTTTTGTTAATATCTCTCCTATAAATAAATACTTTTCAGGCATGTTATACATTTTTTAAAATCTCTTTTCAAAGGCAATTAACTAATAAAAATCTGCCGTATGAAAACCATTGCTGGTACACATTACTTAAAAAATTAAAAATAGAACGGTGGTTTTCTGATTACATCAAAAAGTTTGTCTTGAAACTGTTTTCGAACATTGTAAAAGTTTAGAAGAGGTCAGATTAGAAGCTGTGGAGCTGTGAAGAAAATTGGAATCACGAAATTTTGTTTTTTTAAAAATTATTTGAAAATCTAAAGACATTGAAGAGAATTAGAAATGAGATTTATCGCGAGAATTGAATTCTAAAAAACATTCCCTATTTAACCGCTGCTCTACCTCTTCTAATAACCGAGATACCGATGGTGAGCGTCGAAATTTGGACCACTGTATAAGCTAATAGACAATGGATAATGGAATATTGGGGCGATGTTTCGGGGGCGAAATATATAAAGGCGAAATGTCTTGGGGGCGATATGTTTGGGGGCGAAATGTTCAGAGGCGAAATGTCTTGGGGGCGATATGTCCGAGGGCGAAATGTCTGGGGCGAAGTGTCTGAGGGCGAAGTGCCGGGGCGAATTGACCGCACACCAAACGAAAGAATGTGATTAGTTTCCCCCCTCAGGTAAGCTATTATATTGTTCATATTGTTCGCTAACATAAGTGTTCTAGCTTTAATCTTCATTTATTATTACTTAAGACAATTTTATAACTGGCTTGAAAATGGGATTGGATAACTTATTAATTATCGTTTAATCAATTATATTCATCGTTGAAGGGGAAGGTTGTGCGTATTATTACCACTACATTATTAGATTCCCTCCTTAGTGTATTCCGAACTTCCTCATTATGATACATACTGATGGTATATTTTGTTTGAGTAGAGCACAGACTATCTCAAATATATCCTAAATTACACGTAGGTGGTACTTCTTATAGGTATACCGAATGAATAATATATTTTATGGTAGAATGCAAAATCATCAGATGTATCTTCTAAGAATTATGTTCCATGCCATGGAATAGTAAAAAAAATGCTTAAAAGCTTGGGATAACCTTGAAAGCTTGGAAAAGCTTTCCACAAATAAGCTTGGCTTGGATAATACCTAAGCTTGACTTGTTTTTTTGTAGGCTTGGTTTGATTTTATGTCAAGCTTTAAAAATTCAAGCCAAGCCCGTGAATCCCTGAATTTCTGCAATAAACATGAAATGTGTTTTTTAGAAAAAGAACAATTTTTGTTGTTGGATGAGGAAACTCTCCGCAGCAATTTCCTTACAAAAAAAGACATACCTTTCCTAAGCTTCTTTATACATTACCAAAAGCAACTTGCAAAGATGACAAAAACTGATGCTTCAAACCATTTTAATATGGTTGTGAAATTATTTTTTGATAACAGTAAGGGAAAAACATAGATAAACGTGAGTTCTGTATAATAGATGTGAAAACAAATAGAAAACTGCCATTTAATTGCACAGTTAATTATCACTTAATTAGAATAGACAGCGAATTAAAGTAGACAATCCATTTTTTATGTTTGTTCCGTGTTCTTTATATCATGATGAATTACCAAAGAATGGTTTTAAATTATTCGTTTTTATTAGAGTTAATTTTCTCCCCCTACAGAA
The DNA here is from genome assembly GCA_036250285.1 of Pyrocoelia pectoralis. Classification (NCBI taxonomy): domain Eukaryota; kingdom Metazoa; phylum Arthropoda; class Insecta; order Coleoptera; family Lampyridae; genus Pyrocoelia; species Pyrocoelia pectoralis. The sequence goes on along the minus strand of CM070075.1, from coordinate 73,830,698 downwards.
CATTGCTGATTTTTATCAAATCCAATTACCGTATACGCACAGTTTTAAATTCGATCTACTAAATTGTCTTAATAGTTTTGTTACACGTTTTTCGTATAATGCACTGCATTGATTCTCATCGAATTATGACTCCCGCGGATAACACTGCATTGCATGGAGGTTCAAACTAAGTATCAGGAATGAAAAGTTTTAATTGAAAATTCAACTTAGTTCATGTCGTAAATAAAATAGTTTACAATTTTAAGGTAATCCACATAATACAATAAGTGCCCGGAACAGCGCAATTCATTTAATAACGTGTATATAATGTGTGTCAGTTACGTTATGCATTGTTAAACAAGCGAGGGAGCCATTTAAGTTCAGTACAAAAAGACGTGCATGCAAAAACGCAATTAACAATTACCGGGCTTATCACAAATCTGATGTTGTGTTATTCATTATTAATGCAAAGCAATTAGACGGCACGACAACAACTTTTTCGATCAATGTACTTAATTAAATAATCAATTGTTTAATTTTTGGTGTTAGATACTAGAGGAGAAACTTTTTTTTGGATTAAAATATTTATACATTATTGGTGTTACGATGATTTTAAGGCGATAGTAACAGTACCTAATGAATGTGTTTCTAATGTAGATATATAATTGAGGTAGTATTTGAAAACGATAGCACTACCGATAGTGTGAACACTGCATCATTAGTTTATGATAAATGGCGGTCTCTATGTCCCGTGTTTGTATTGTATTCCATTTAGGAACATTGTTACGTTTATTACTACCTTGGGACAGGTGTGATTCGACTAAATTACACAAATACAATTGCAATACGATTCACTCGGCAATAATTATCTTCAAAGTAAACGTTTTTAAAATTATGCTACTTTTGTAATGCAATACACACGATGTGGTGGTTGAATCCAATTAAAAAATGCATCATTCAGCATCCTCAAATTAAGAAATAATAATGACGTAAGTAACTTTTACCTGAGATAATTAATCACCAGAAAAAGAAGAAGGATTTAATAAGTCGGTTGAAATGTAACATTACTTTAAGTGCTTCTTAGGGTGGATACGATATAATCAGAGCTGTCAATCATCGGTAAAGTGGCCATGCGGCCCACCTGGAGGTAACCCGACAAGTTCATTTTTAGTAATTCATTAATTAGAAACCCATTCTTTCTAAACAATAGTTAGTTACGTCGAAGGGAAGTCATGGGTCAAATTTACGAAGTGAGAACTCAATACAAATTCTTCCTACTATAACGCATATAGGCAGTTGTTTTATAATTGTTGTTTAACTAATTAACAAAAAACTTGCACGTCGATTTTCATTTAAAAATTAATCATTCGTTTGACTGTTAATTAAACTTTAAACCTTTCCAATTAACGTGGTGATAAAGCTTCATGGTAAGGTTCTCTATATTATTAGGAAATAATGAAAAATAGTAGGTAGATAAATTTATTTATAACTCCGTATAAGTGGTACTTAATTTAATCGAATTTTCATAAATTATCCTTCTTACGGCATTTCCTTTGACCATTAAGAAGAAAACATGCGTTTATTAATTTGGGACCGGTTTATACACTACATTATGAACACAATTCGATTTATATTATACAATATACGAATGAGTTATGCCATTTTTTGCAATAGCACTCTGTATAGGACATGACTGTATAGGCATGTACTTACTGTGCAGCTACTAGCTCTTCTAGTGCCGCATCCTGATTTTATAAAACATGTTTCACCAGCACCTACCTACGAAAGGTATGTGTATCTGTATCCAAGCAGAAGGTATTAGGTATACGCAGAGGCGTAGCGAGGGGGGAGCAGAGGGGGGCAGTTGCCCCCGGGCGCCGTCCACGGGGGCGCCAAATTTCGAAATGACAAAACAAATTTTATATGAATCTTGAACATTTTCGGAAATTTGACTGCATCAAACAATAAAAAGAGTAACAACATTACAGTACGCAGTAACAGGCAGTAACAATTGCTAAAGAAAAATAATAATATGATCAACACCCCCATCGAATTGCTCCGTTTTGTAATTCAGTACAGTAATGATGTCTTTCCAAATTTGAGAATTTCTTTACAGATCCTGCTAACTGTGTCCATATCGATAGCCAGTTGTGAGAGGTCGTTCAGTAAATTAAAATTAATATTGTCATACTTGCGAGCATCAATGAAACAAGAACGATTGTCAAATTTAGCTCTTTTGAGTATAGAAAAAGAGAGTCTTTATTTTTTTTACCTTTACTATGTATATACAGTGTGTCTGCTTAAGTTCGCACCATATGGAAAACTTTTTTATTATTAATTTTACGAAAAAAAGTTATTCTTTATAAAAAGTTCTGCATGTTCTAAAATCTAAAATACAATCATCAGACATCAGATATTAAATTTTTTCATATGGTGCGAACTTAAGCAGACACACTGTATATATGACGATATTATGTAAATCAAAATGATTTTTTGTGCATTTTCGCTGGTGGGGGGGGGCGCAATTTTAATAATTGTCCCCGGGCGCGCCCTATCCTCGCTACGCCTCTGGGTATACGAGCACCATTAAACAAATAAATTTATGAAGTTTGATGAAGAGGTAACTGAATTGTTGAACCAATGTCGATTCCTATTATATTACTAACGACAGATACCAATTCTAATGGGGTTGTTGTTTTATTTCTGTATGGGATGCGACTATGAAGATTCTATAAGTATTAAAGATAAAAATTATTCACCGGAATGTTCACCTTCAGGTACTCCCAGCCAGAGTGCTGAAACCGACGAATACATTTCTGAAAATACGAACGTTTTTATAACTAAAAAAGTGAGAGGTATAAAAGAAGAAAGGACCACACTACTGTTAACGAATGAAGTTAGAAAGTTGGTAATAACATTGTAGAAAAAACGGTGCGCAGAGTGTAGATGAAATGTTAGGGTTAGTGTTCAGGGATATGAAGAAGACAGAACGAAGGACCCTTGATTCTACAAATGGCCCAAGATCTCTAAGGGATCGAATATTTTCAAATAGTATTTGAAAAAATGACAATGGAGAAATGGGTGGAAATATGCAAAACATTTTTCACTATGAACACTGAGCCTTTCCTAAAAGATTGTTTATTCAGTAATTTAAAAAAAGTTTATCTGACAGTGATGGAAGAAGGAAGCACAGTGAAGTGCCAATATTGCATAGAAAATTACTGAAGAAACCCTTTCATTGTCCCATTATGCATGTGAGCACGTATCTAATAAGCGATAATCTCATGAACAGAGCTCCAGATAAAAAATGTTCATGTATACATAAATTTAGTATTACCAACAATGAATATAATCATGTTCGAACGTGTAGTATTTTGGAAAAAACCTAAATGAAAGTCATTTTCGGGGTGGATTGTCGACCCCAGCATTCGATACATTATTTGTGACAAAGTACTACCGTTTGTATACATGTAAGGAGCGGAAAATGGTACAACATGAATAGAGTCATTGGGTGAGTTGAAATACTGTGGTTTTGTCATTTTCATGTATCAATATTATAACTATAGATACTTTGTCATTTGCTACTCTAATTTTACTGAAAAAAATCGTACTCGGATGATGTTCGCCATCAAGATACCGACGGGGTACAGGTACAAGGTGGCAAATACCCGAATCACGATTGTCACTCGAAGGTGATTATGTAGTCAGTGACAGAAATGTAGTCGTACTTTGGTTGTGGTGTCCAGTGGGGGTAAATTACCACTGAACGAGCTGTACATGGAAAAATCGAAAGTATATTGCTATTTGTCCGAAGTGCTCCAATTTACCTACTTTCCACGCCCTGACTGGATGCGACACGGTGTCTTTCTTTTTCACGATTGTGAAGGTCACTCTTTTAGATGTATGGTTCTATTATTCCTGACGCCTCGCAGAAGTAAATGTAGACGGAGAAATTCGTTGTCATCAACAGCTGAGAAAAACCCCACGTTTGTGAGACCACCGATGTCTAATTTCAAACTTTTACAAGAGCACCACTATTAGCGACTTGAAGGAGATGTAAATGCCTACAACATGGTCTTACATGTAGCGAATTGTGACCGTATAGTTGTGAAAAATCTTTAAATTGATAAATATTTATCAAAGTCCGAACGAAGTTATAAATGGTTTCTTTTATAAACCCAAAAAAATTGAAAGGCACTATGAGACCATTGAATCTAAAAAGACACACATCATCATTCATGTAGCGAATTTTGCTTATTTACAAATCAACCCCCGAGCTATAATAGGCATTATCATCTTATATATACCTAATACTGATATTAACGATATAGAAATACAGAAAATCTAAAATAAATATACGAGGGGGCGTTTCTATAATCGAGAATATCGAGTACCGATCTGTCATAATTTTTTTGAAAAAACAAGGGAAAACACCTCAAATTATTTTGGAAGAGATGTTTACTGTAGAAGTACATGGTCTGTTCAAGAAAGGCAGAGAATCTCTTGAAGGCGACCTGTGGAAGTGGTCACACTGTCCAAAAAGTTGAAAATCTATTAGTCGAAGATGCGCGGTTAAAGAAAAGGCAGCTTTTAGAAATGGTTGGAGTATCGGAAATGAGTATTTTCAAGATCGTACACGACAATCTCAGCATGACAAATATCAGTGCCAGATCGGATACCAAGAATGCTCACGCCACCGCATGTGCGTGTGAGTGTCTAGACCTCTGTAGAAACGAAGGGGACAGAATCGGATTGTCACTGGGGATGAAACTTGGGTTCATCATTAATCATTATGAACCTGAGTCGAAGCAAGACTCCATTCCCCAAAGAAGTTTAGCATGTCTCAGTCGGCCGGAAAACTCATGGCGACGATTTTTTGGAATACAGAGGGAATACTGCTAACTGATTACAAGGAAAAGGGTATTTCTATAACCGGACGCTTCAATTCTAGAGCGCCTTAAGGAATCCATTAAAGAAGAGAACAACTAATCAAAGGTGTCTTGCTCCTGCATGACAATGCACCAGTAAGTACACAAGAGTCGTGCTGGTCTACACAAGGTGGGCTTTGATGTGATAAGCCATCCACCCTACATTTCCAGATGTTTTCATAGCGAGAGAAATTTTTTTTTCCAAGGGATATACAAATTAATTGAAAGATCTAATAAATGTATTAGGGTTAAGGGTGAATATATTGAAAAGGAAAAATGGTTTAGCATTTTTCTTTATTCATCATACCCCTCATTCCGCGAAAATAAATACGCACCCTCGTAAGTATTCTAAAATATCAACACGTAAACCATGTAGGTGGTAGGTGGTATGTTTTGACTACATCTATAAGACAAAGAAATGGATTAAAACATATTCAGATTGAGTAATAATCCTGTGCATGTTCATTCAACTCTTAATTCAAAGTATGGATAATAAGGATGAATTCTTCTTCAGTTTGTGTATCTGTATCTATTATAACATTTATTGATTTTAATTACTATTATTATTAACCGTCACGGCAGTTGCAACTACCCACTGGGTGCTCCATCTAGAGTCTTCGTTTGCACCAAAGAAGGAACATATTTGATAGACTACCGATAAAAATGATGGGTTCCTTATAACGAACCGCCAACGTTTATTTAAATGCATTTGAGGGAGAAGAAGAAGAATCCAAAACATGGATAACCAGAAACAACTTCATTCCATTGAGTGTTAGTAATTTAATTGAATTATGTATAAAATGAATAACAAAAATTTAAAAAAATGTACATTCACCAACAATTACTTACACATGCAATTAACTTTGCATTAGTGAAGTAAATGAATATCGCGTATCATAATCCGAATTGTCGTTCAATTAGCCTTCCCCTATTTACAATATTGCCATACGCTCATCGTTATAACATTGAATAACGATCTTTCACTAAACGGTTATAGGCAATCGTTAATGTATCCCCTTGAGAAATGAAAAATGACTAAGTTGTGACTATTAATTCCAAAAGATAGATTATGACAATAAAGTATTGACAAAATTATTTAGGAGCGTATAAATAATTATTATGTAACGTAACAATAAAATGCACTTTAATATCTCTCAATCAAGCGTATGTTTTAGGAATGTAAAAGCAAATTACAAATTTCAATAAAACACATTAAAATTAACTTAAAAGGTAATATAAAAGCGGAATATTTACATTTAACGTAAACAAAAACGAACCAAGTTTGCATGTCTACGTTCATTAATATACGCAGTGCATTTCGTCTTGTAAATGAAACAATTGCGAGAATAGAAAAAGGTGCAGATTATTATTGATCATCTTTAACATGTAACTCAATTAGCGTTTTATTGTAAAATAAAGTTGAGGTACACTAAAAGCTAAATGATAAAGACATACTTGCATTAGCGCTTATTTCAGTTAAATGGAAATAAAAACATCAAGTTAAGTAATGTAAGTGGTGTTCCATTAAGTTTTGTATCATAGGTGACGGCACGCGAACAGTCATAGAACTATTTTATGATCACCTAATGGTTATAATGCTCTTGTTATTTCCACTATAATGCAACGTTGCAGGTATTTTAATTATAATATTAACACGTAAAGTTCGATTGCTTTGAAATTTTGCATGTGAACTTTTCAGTTACCTTACCTTAAATTATTATTTGTGTTTAAATACCAGTATCTGTATAAGTTAGTTCAACGCTCTTTATAAGTAACAAAAGTAAGTCCTACAGGGGTTACAAATTGTTTTTTTTTTATAAAAAAGTCAAATCTTTCCTTGAGCTAAGTCGATACATACTATTATTTTGTAATGCCAAACATTAAGAATATATAAAGTAATATAACTAAAAGCAATGGACGTAGATAAAAGCAGTTACATTGTTACATAGCTTTACATAAGTATAAGTAAATCAAATTTCACTCAGATATCGTGCAAAACTTTTCTTTTAATTACCTTTTGCTTTATAAATCGTGGCTTAATGTGACTAACTATTTTGTTCTCTATTTTTCTTTTTACTTGCAGTCATTATTATAGTTCAACTTATCAAAAGAAGTTTTCACTTATAAATTGAGCTATTGGGAACGTCTCTAAACAATCATAAATATGGTAATAGAAGAGAGACGTAAGAAAAACGACACAGCTGCTCATTTAGATAAGAGTACCAAGCTTACCAAATAAAGAATATTATTACAATATTAAATACCGTGTCGTGGGACTTGGGGTCAAGTAGATTTTTGATTAAAGGCAGTGGGACTTGCGGTCAATTTTATTTTCGTAATGGGATTTGCGTTCGCTTCATAGTATAGTTATATACATAATATATTTGCATAATTAATATGGAGGGTTATTTTGCGATAGCTATTCTGCGTATATGTTAAGGTAAAAGTATATAATTCACTAGGTAATTGTATACAATTACCAGGTCTGGTTTTAGACACTAAACAAGGTTTGGAAATAAAACAAGATGCCAATCTTAAACGTAGATTGCCACTAAAGCGCCTAGGTTATTTGCAGGTTTTTCAATCGAATTTTAAACAAATAAATGTATACTTTTATCTTAACATATACATATGTCAGAACGAAGTCAATTATCCTTGGGTATTAATGTTTTAAATGAAAAAGCATCAGTTCCTATTCCCCATTGCGCGTTAAGTTCCTAAGCTATATCAGTGTATTTTCGATGTTTCTCAGCGTGTGTTTTGGCTAAATTGTTAGTGTTGAGCTATTATGTGTTTGATCTATAAGGTTTATATCTGGCTATTGTTATATATTATTTTTATTATATGTAAATATACGTGCAACTGTGAGGTGACCGCAAGTCCCACTGCGAAAATAAAATTGACCGAAAGTCCCACTGCATTTAATTAAAAATTTACTTGACCGCAAGTCCCACGACCGCAACTCCCACTAACGCTTAAATACAATAGGAGATATGGCTAATTAATTAGGATAACAGCAAGTTATGAATGAATTATGGCCAAAATTGTGTGGAATATGGAGCATTAATACTTTAAACTACATTTTAATTACAAAATTTATTATGCACAATATTTTATAAATATGAATTTATTATTGATAACCATATCAGCTTAATATCTACCGAGTTTATCTTATTTCTCAACGTTGATTGAAAATGGAGATAATACAAAATAGAATTTCAGAAATTAATGATGTAGAAAACAGAGGACGAAGAAAGATATGACACAAAGCAAATCTATCAACAGAAATGGTTTAATAAGCATTGACCACTCATTGAACTCAATCGTTGTATTTTTAGATTATTTTCCCAAAAGTAAGGTGAGAAAAAATATTGGGTTTAAAGCTTAGCGTGAACTGCATCTTTATAGCGAGCTTGGCTGCAATCAAAACCAAAACTGTGTCAAAAAGTTTTGGAAAACTTTGAATTTTACTTGGTTTGGATGCGGTTTTCAATATAAGTATAAAACCTTTATTATGTATTTGTAGAGTAAATCCGGGATAGATGGCCATAGGGTAGATATGGCCATTACAAGCCATACGTATGTGTCATTGAGCACGTCCTTTCGCTTCTTGTTTATTCGCTAGACGTGGAATTAAAATTTGCTTATGGTCATCTCTACCGGAGAATCGGGGAGAAATTTTTAAAACAAATTTGTCAGAAGTGTATGTTTAATGATTTAAAAAACTTTGGCCAACTATCCCGGATTTACCCTATTATTTCAGTCAAAGATACCATATAAATGGTTGCTTGGCTGCGTGTATAGAACCGTGAACTTTCTATTTATTTGTTTCATGTTCGCTGAGATTTTTTTCAATCATTTAGCAAAAAAATGAAAAATTAAAACTACTTAGCTTTATTTTCTATTAAAAAATATGAATATGTAATTATTATTATTATTATTATTATTACTATTATCAGAATACTGATTTTTAAGCACATCCATGTACACCAATAACGACCTTCGAATGGTATCTTAATAGCTCATTAGTTCTCTTGTATAAGTAAACGACAATGGGGCAATAAACCATTGTACCAGTAGAGTATGGTTAGGATTGAAAATATCGGACACTGAATTAGCTATGACAGTTGGAATATGTATTGACACATGAATCTTGTTCTCGGTTTAAAAGCATCTAAAAGAGAAGCTCGGATTTTACCATCCATCGCATAGTATATACCCATTGTTATTTTCTCCGTTTCTAATTTGAGTTCATATCGATGTGCTTTGCTGTGTTCCAGTTATTATAGTATCTACCATATGTCGCGTATCTTTATATGCTTTGTGTTATCTTCATATCTGAATTTGGTACATATGTCTGTTACATTTGTTACATTGATTGAAAATGTTGTAAATACCACAATGCATCATCGGCCATTATCAATGCAGACCAATGTGCAAGGCTAATGTGACAAATTTACTACTATCACCGGTCATTATTAATAATTTTTTGATACACGTGGGAAAATTAATAAACATAAAACCTAAAATTGTACATGCGATCTTCAGTCAATTTTGCAAAGCCCCAGCTTTTTAATTAGTTTGGTCCCAAGATTTCTGATCCCAAGAATTATTATATTAGCCCCCAAAATTATTATTTTAACCCACATAATCATTCTTTTGACCCCAAGATTTTATTCATTTTACCCCTTGATTTTATTAATTTTACCCCAAGATTTTACTAATTTTACCCCAATGTTTTGATGTTTTTACCTTAGATTTCAATTTTCACACCAGCCTTAAGTTGTATGCCGAAGGTTTTAGAGACTTACTAAATAAAGTACGCAAGGAGTTTGTAGGTATGAGCTTCTATGTAGCCATTGTAAATTTTTTTTTACTTTGAAATACTATTTAGTATCATATTCCCGTTTTTGTATCAATTGAAAAAAAATATACTAAACCTACCTCTAACCTAAGCGCCTGAGTGGCAATATACGTTTAGGGTGGCATTTTTATACTGTTTAGTATCATATTCCCGTTTTTGTATCAATTGAAAAAATATATACTAAATCTACCTCTAACCTAAGCGCCTGAGTGAGTTAGGGTGGCATTTTTTTTTTAGTTTCAAATACCTCTATAAAATAATTAAATAAATAAAATCTTGGGGTAAAATAAAAAAAATGTTGGGGTGAAATGAATAAAACCTTGGGGTAAAATAAATAAAATCATGGGGTAAAATGAACAAAATATTGGAGTGAAAAGAATAATTATGTCGGCTAAATTAATAATTTTGGGGGCTAATATAATAATTCTTGGGAACAAAAATCTTGGGACCAAAATAATTAAAAAGCTAAAGTTGAAAAAATAATTCTTGGGTTAAAAATAATAATTCTTGGGATGAGAATGACAATTCCTAGGATGCACTAAATAATATCTCTTCATATTAAAGATCGACAACGTGCTGACGATTCGATTGAGGGGATAATCGATGCACCTTCACAAAAATATATGTGGCTCGTAATTCTGCAAGACTGGACAAACATATATACTTAGTGTTGTGTTGTTCTTAATATCAATCGAATGAAATACACATTGTGAATAACGACGTGCGCGGACTAAGCGCAATTATTCCGAAAAGCATACAAAAAGTAATTGGTGTAGAAGTATTCCCTAAAGATTAGTTCTAAACCATAGAAATGTGACCGGATAGCACATTAATTTTTAAAAATTTCGTCGAAAGTTAATCCCAAAAAATCGTTATGGAGAAGATTGGAATTTTATGAAACATGTTAGCAATAATTTAGGAGGTAAAGAAGTGAAGTGAAGGTATTCCCAACGATACAATTTACTTATTTCTCATTACCACAATGCATTGGCTGTTTCCCTGTAGGAGTTGGCATACAAATAAAGATTTTGGACATCAATGAGGGCAAATGATAATTAACGTAGTAAAATCATAAATCTTCTTGCCCGTCGAGGCAATACCATTTTTTTCAAAGAAATAGACCCATAAATACAAATATCCAAGGTGTCAACCTAAAACATTAAAAGAATCACTGGGTACAATCAAAGACAAACGTGTAGAAATTTTTGCACTAATTGATCGACCCGTGTAGATATTATTAAGGTTTTCGTTTACAAAACAGTTCTTCAGGGAATAACCCATGAGGTTTCTGTTACAAACATTTAAAGGTTGTCTGTCATACATTCGAGGTGTAAAGTTCGTTTCTCTAGGACAATTCGCCTATGATAAGTTCAAAACTGCAAAAATGGGCCCAGATAGACAGACGGACAAAGCACAAGCAATTATGTAAATTGTGTTAATACGATATTCTTCTCGAATGATTCAGAAAAGTGTTGAGGACGATTAACTTATGTGGGAGGAGCGTGTCTTGCTATGTGCAGAAGATGTATTTTGCTGTATAGGGTGAGTTGTTTGCTGTAGCTAAAACATTATAAATTTTCAGAAAGGATGTGAAAAAGTCAATTGGACTGTTGAAGTCGGTAAATGGATGTACAATGTTCTTCCAATTTTAAGTGAAACCCCCCCTATTATAAGTTATAACTGAAGAGTGTGATGCTGATGAAGTTTCACACTACAGTTTAAAACGTGTGCATAGAACTTTGTGAAATTTTCATCCCTCAAACTCTTTACGGTAGTAGTTGTTTAACAAACGTATAATGGAACATTATTCATATTATTATTAGAACCAATTGAAAGTAGCAAAAAGCTGTTTCGAATAATATTTCCACACAGTTGCTCATCAAAACAACCTAAAAGCTTTCGCTTTTTTTCAGATAAAATCGGTGATTATAGTGATGCTGTCAAGCTAGCTGATTGCCGTCTTCAGGCTTATATACTTAAGATAATTGACCGATTGGAGATAGGATAAATTAATAAAAGATATTTGCTTCTAAAGTGCAGGTAATCGTGGCTCCGAAATCTCACGTTTCGTATTATTAGCATTAAACACGATGGCCCCCGAGATAAATACTATAGCCATCCATTCGGTTTACTAAATGGAATGAATTAAATATTCAATTATAACAGATTACTAACGCATTAACGCTAATTAAAAAACGCGTGCTTAAATGATTAATATACGATGTTATCATTTAAGTGGTTATTACATACAATAAATTATTATTAGGTACTAAAGCTCCCGAAAAGTATTTAGCAGAATGAATTATTTCGATTAGTTGAAATTTACGAAGTAATTTAATTATAAAACAAGTTTCTGACGAAATCTTTTGAAGGAAATCGAAAGAAAATGATGTGTTTCAACATATATAGGAATAAGGTAACGTAAGATATAGACTTCATCCGCTATTGACAGCAGCACTAATTTAACGTCTGTTCGCCTGACAGGGAATTATATTTGATAGGATTACGAGATTGACAAATAGGATTAAGCGAGATTAATTGCGTGTTTGAAGACATTGTTTGTTGGTCTCGAACTCTTGTTTCACAAATTGATTGGAATAAAATTTCAATAAACTTCCAGCTGAGTCTTAATAATAAGTATAAAAGTTCACAGTTAGTCAAAGATTAAGAAGGGCCGTTGAATAAGGAACGCATTAATACAAATATATACCTTTAGTTGATGCAACTGCTTATTATTGAGCAACTTCGGTTGTAATTACTTCCCGTTGTTATATATGCGTGGGTATGATGTATATTACATTATGAACAGGTGGAACTTTTCATCATTGATCTTATCAATCACTTTATAGTGTGATAATGCGAGAATTGAACTTTTTGTAAGTGTGTACCGTTAATTTTTACCAATATTGATGCGAAATACTTCAATTAAATATTTTAGTTTGTGCAATTTAAAAGGAAATCATTTTAGGGAAATTCACTCCCAAGTGACAATGATCAAATACCAATTAACTTCATAATGTCAGGAATCAGCTGTTAAAATTTACAATTACATTCAAAAAGAACAAGAACAAATAATAGTACCTATAACTCTACTTTATGACAATCCAACGCATATCATCACTATCAAGGGTTACAAATGATAACATACTAAATCTGAGACATGGGATGCTCAGTTTTACCATTAAAATTCAAAACGACAGTATCCGGTCTACGCTCCAAAAATGGAAACAATGGAGGAGAACCAGTAACATTAATTTGATCATTCATCAAAGGTAATGGAGAATATTGGTAATTACACTTTAAATTTCGTTGTTCGAGGTTACAGCAAATCCCAGAAATCGAAGTCGTATGGTGTTATATCGCAATTTGTCGGTGACAATTTGGTACTATTGCGAAATGTAACTCGACGTGGAAATTTAACAAGTCTTCACATAGTGTGACACATTTTACCGTCCGCTTGCAACCATAAGTTTACCACAGATCGTCTAGTTGAGGCCATTCAGTGTTGGTACCTCGAAAAAGTACGACCCAAAGCGGGTCTTCTTTCCATAATTTGACAATTTTGGTTAAGGGGGGATCTAATCAGCTTAACTTCGTCGCCGATTTTTTCAGAAAATTACTAACCACTGCATTATTTTGCAGAACCGAATGAAGGTCTTGCACCATTTACCTTTCCTAGATCTTTAAATATTTCTAAAATTGCCTCTATGCTTTCACCAACTTCGTCAGGTTTTTGGCATTATGCTTCCTTGATATTTTGTGATCAATCTTTGCGCTACTACAACTAATCCTACGCAACGAAGTCTATTTCCTCTTGGATCAATCTCGCGTTATGGGGACAAACCGAAAGGTAAGACTCTTCACTAAAAGTCGTTTGTGCTCTACTTGCCATCGCTCGTATCACATAGAGTGCCCGTCTAAAATGGAACAAGCCTCTTAGTGTGATGTATCCTTAAATGTGGATGGCTTCACCAAGAAAAATCGGTATGGTGGTGCGCCACTTTCTTCTCTTGTTCATCCCCCTTCTACCATCTAAGTTATATTGGCTCTAATGGTCAGCTTGCGTAAATGCCACAGAATTAATATTCGTACATTTTCAGGTAGGTACCCTTCATTTCGCGCAATCATTATACATACAGGGTGATTCATTAAGAATGTCCAATCTCTGAACTGTAGATTCCAGACCTCGAAATATGATGATTCTGCCCAACATGCCTTATACAAATATTGATAGTTTCCGAGATACCGGGTGTTTAAAGTTTAATTATGAATTTTGATTTTCGCAATAACTTTCTATTTTTTCACAATTTCTTTTTGAAAACTGGCAGTTTTACCTTTTTTTGCATGAGGATTGCCAATTTGGACTCTAATTTAGCATTGCTAATAGAGGGCGCTAGTTATACTTGGTTGTGTTTAGTAAATCTAAGCAAAAATTTTTTTCGGCTGAACTATTAGCAAACTAATAATAAAATATGGAAAAGCGTTAGATTCTACAAAAAAAAGTTACTCTTGTTTGATTCGTGTAACTCGATCAGTTATCGAGTTATTTGCTTCTAAACAGTTCAATAAATTTTAATTTAAAAAAAAAATTTATTCTCTAAATGTGTAACAACAATAAACTATTATTTATGATCCGTTTTCGCAAAGATCTCTTCATATCAAATAACCCTTGTCTATTATTTTTAATCACATTAATTAATTGTTATTGCGAAAATCAAAATTCATATTTAAACTTTAAACACCCGGTATCTCGGAAACTAGCAATATTTGTATAAGGCATGTTGGGCAGAATCATCATATTTTGAGGTCTGGAATCTACAATTCAGAGATTGGACATTCTTAATGAATCACCCTGTATATTAGTTATATGTTTATTGGTTACATTCTGTAAAAATGACGTTAATCTTAAAGATAGTTTAAGTTTAAAAGCCAGTAAGTCGTGTATTGTTAATAATAAGTGCAGGTACATATCTATGTATGAATGGTGCTAAATAATAATGAATAACAAGAGAGACACAGAAGTCTGGAACGCAGCGCTGAAAACACAAAAAACCGCAACAAAAATTTATCAAATCAAATGGCAATTCTTGAGACAAGAGCATCGACGAGAGTAGTCTATTATTAATTTCTGTTTCATAGGTGAATTCGCTGTCGAAACCCGTTCGTTTGATACATTTTTATTGGTTTTGGTGTGCTCAGTGTTGTGTAATTCAACGGCCGCAAGGGTTCTAGTTATCTGAGATATTTGTAGCCATTTAGCAACTTAAGGGGCAATATATGAGAGGTAGCTTGACAATCTCTGCGTAATATTTTATTTCGTAAGTTTTGGAAATAGCACATAGTATGAAAAGTATGCTTTTTATAGAAATTTTCAAGAAAAATTTGATTATTGTTTAGACATTTTGAAAAATAATGTGATTTCGTAAAGGAAAAGTTGTCAAAGTTAATTCATTGATGAAAAGTAAAGAATGTGAAGAAATAAACGAAGAAGGACGAAAGGTAAATTAATCAAAACGCTTGAAAAATTTAAAGAAAGACCAAAGAACGTTTAAGAAAGTCGAATGGTATAATAAAACAGTTCAATTCAGGTGAATGTTCATTAAGACAGAATACCAAAATAATATCTGATCTTATCTTATCTTCTTTATGACATAAAGAAGTAGTTGCACGTCCCTTTGGTTCATTTGTTGTTAGATGAATTAAATCCTAAATAAAGAAAAATAATCGACCACTTTGTTTACACATGAATACTGAAATAGGGGATTTTGGTTCCATTAAAAAATGAGAGCGGTTTCGACAGGATCTTTATGTGACATCATTCATTTGCAACGGTGTCACTTGTGGAATTAGTGACTATAATAATATATAATATATAATAATATATAATTAAGGTAATACTAAAACCAAAAATAATTTTATTTTGCACTTACTACTTTGCTAACTATTACAATTGAGCAAACGACTTTTAATTTTTTTCAGAATCATTTTTTTTTTGGTTTTTCCTTAAACGCGGGACAAGAATATCGCACACGTACCTACAGAAAATTAGGGGTTTACCGATTTAAAAATAATAAATAAAATAGAAAATACTTCGTAATCGTTTCTAGTAATTTAAATGTAGGTGCCTAGTTTTTATTTTATGTTCCAAATCGAAATTCTTGTAATTCCTGTATCTATTTGATTCTTACACCCATTCGCAGTTTCAAAATTTAAGTTTCCTTTAATTCATAGATATAAAAAATACAAATAAATCTGACCCTAACGAATTGATGGGATTCATACGCTTTTTTTATCAATTTTGGCAACTAAAGCCAGATGTAATTTCATGATGTAGTCGCGTCAACCGTTGCGGAAATGGGGATGATGCTGGGAAAGTGGTGCCAAAGGTCGGATCGGGATGCGGTTTTCTGCATTCTCTTCCAAAACGATTATCACGAAATGTACCTCGGTAGAATTTTCCCTCCCACCGAAAATTGCATCGCTGCAGGCCAAAGTGCACGCGAAAAATGCATTATCTGGGAGGCCTTTTGGAAGATTTTCAAATTTGATAAATAAGGGTCAGAACTGGCCCGGATCGGGTACTCGGGGGTTTTCGAGGTCGCTGATCACGAATATAATGTTCAAATTGACCTCCGAACACCTGGTGCACCAGAACCTGACCCTAAACGTCATCTCCGGGAGTTTTCCTGACACAATCAAAGAAGGTCAACCAAAAATAATTTCGGGGGGTTTTTTGGCCCGCTGAATCCAAATCTGGCATCGGCGAAAACCCCACCGGCACCTGGTGCACCGAAACCTGGGCTTGAACGTCATCTCCGAGAGTTGTACAGATACGACCCCAACAAACTCACCAAAAACCGTCTCATAATTTGACACATTTATTAATGTGTAACTCTGGCTTAGGGCCCTCGAAAAAGTTGTTCCAGTGCTGCAGGAACAACGAGAATAATTCCCCCCCCCCCCCCAGATCTCCAAAGCATGCCGAGCGGGCCTTTCACTTTCTCACGAAGCGTATATCGAGCAGCTGCCGGCATCCACAGTCAGGAGAAACACGTGTTCATTTTTGGAGCATTTATGTTGCCACGAGATATATTTAATAATAACAAATAGTTCTGTGAGTGATATTTTTTGTGCATATCAGTGAGGGACATTTTTCGTGCATATCTGTGAATGCTTATTTATTTATCACCAGGTGCACCAGGTGTTCGGGGAGTTGTTTTAGACGTGAAATTCGGGACCACCGCCCCACACAACTGCCCTCCTATGATTTTCAGGTGGTTTTTGGCAGTCTTCTCAACAAAACTCTCGGAGATGACGTTATAGCCCGGGTTTCGGTGCACCAGGTGCCAGTGGGGTGCTCGCCGATGCCAGATTTGGATACAGCGGGCCAAAACACCCCCCAAAATGATTTTTGATTGACCTTCTTTGATTGTGTCAGGAAAACTCCCGGAGATGACGTTTAGGGTCAGGTTCTGGTGCACCAGGTGTTCGGAGGTCAATTTGAACATTATATTCGTGATCAGCGGCCTCGAAAACCCCCGAGTACCCGATCCGGGCCAGTTCTGACCCTTATTTATCAAATTTGAAAATCTTCCAAAAGGCCTCCCAGATTTTTCGCGTGCACTTTGGCCTGCAGCGATGCAATTTTCGGTGGGAGGGAAAATTCTACCGAGGTACATTTCGTGATAATCGTTTTGGAAGAGAATGCAGAAAACCGCATCCCGATCCGACCTTTGGCACCACTTTCCCAGGGGTTCGCAAGGGTTGACGCGACTAATGAAAGCGTTTATATAAATACAGGTTCCATCTTTCATTGTTCATAATAAGTTTTTGAAATAAATTCATTGAACATTAATAACTAATTCAAAAAACTAAACAATTTATTGCAACAAGCAGATGCAAATGTTCGAAAATTGGTCAAATCAAAATCAAAGAATGTTCAAAAAGCTGCGGTGTCACTCTGCATTTAAATTTCCATGAAATTACTTATTGAAGGTAACCCAAAACATTTACGCCAAATCTTTAGATTTCTCATAAAGATCGCCAAAAGATGGTCATTATGATAGTTTGTAATACTGATCTCTGAAAAATTGGATTCATCTGGACCATAAAATCAATTAAAGTTGATGTCTTGGCCGTGATTTTACAAAGCGCTATGCCAAAAATGTAATTGTAGTTCAGTATCTTCGTGATGCAATGCTTGTACACTTTGTCAAGTCATTCGTGATGTATTGCTTGCCATACTGCGTCTAGTAGTATATTTTGATTAGTTATGGCATTTAAAAATGTTGAATATTTACGCCGTGCGTTAAATGGTAAAGAAGAAGGGACTAATGAAGCTAATCAAATTACGAGTTGAGTTGATGCATAACGTTACCAATGAATAAAATTAACCCTTAAAACGTTAACCAATCGATAAACAATTAACAATTTTAATTAAAGGGTATCGCCAAATCTTCCCCATACACGAAATTTATTAAGGATTAACTATTGATTGATATTTTAATTACGACATGTTTCGACAATAATTGCAATTGTCATCATCAGGCTAAAACATTGGTTATGACAGTATACTTACTAAAGCTAATCGTGTGTGAAACGGTGTGAGTTAGGTAATTAATTAATAAATACATTGAAGGTTGAAAAAGTAAAATTGATGAAAGGCGGGGAACTATCAAATCGCATGGTGCCAGGCAAGTGAACCAAACCAGATACAAAGGGAACAAAGCAATACATATTAATAAAAGATGATTAAAATAATTTCAAGTTATAGAAACATTTTATATTTTAGTGCAGCTCGTGGCTCAGTATCACCACTATAAGAAAACGATCGTTCTAGAATATTTTACCAGTTGTTCTTTTTCCGCCTGGATTATACATTGCAGAAAGGCTTAAATATTGTAAAATTTTTTGAAATTCATAGTATTTTATAATAACTAAGTATTAGAAAATGTTTATACGTGTTAATGATTTTAACAATAGCAAAATATGCGACTGATACCTATACGAAAAGATAGATGGGTTTCCGAAGTTAATTAAAAAAGTTAAATGCTTCCCAAAAACCTATTCCAATTTTCAAAATATTGTTTTTTGAAATTATAGTTGCAATTCTTTGTATAAATTGAAAATATTTACGTGGTCCCACCAAAATTAAAAGTTCAGTAGGTATATCTGCTTTCAAAATTTGGAAAAAAAAACATTCATTTTTAAACTTTTCTATTTACAAACAAACTAAACGAATTCTTTTTGGACACTAATTGTCACTGAATGATAAAAATATTAAAAAATGCCTGCCCAATAGAAAAATCAACGGCGGTCGCTCTTCTAAACATCGGAAAAGTTAAATGGAAACGAAAAGCTCAAATTTCACCGGGAATTTTTTGAAATCGTAAATACCGTCGAACAGGTTTCAGTAATACGAGTATAAGTATTTAAGGTACCTATAATTGAGCAGTGAAAAGCATTGTTAGCGTAAAAAACATTCAACATGTCAAAATTATAATTAATGATAGTGTAAATTACGTAACCTAAGCTTAAATAACTAAAACAAGTTAAAGGATGGATTCCTTTCTTTTGTAAATTATAGGTACTTTACAAATTTGCAGTATTAGGTAAATAGTTGATGCAATCACATTAAGTAGTTAGATAACCCTAATTAATATTGATGTATATATGCATACCTGCGCTTTCACCGTTTCCAGGAGTATTTGATCGTTCCCTTTCCAAATGACGATCGTCCTTGTTGTGTCTGGCAAGCCCCAGGATATTATCGATAGTATGTCGAGGACCGGTATTTGGGTTTGAGATCATTCTCAGAGGTTTCTCCTCTAAACCGCCAAAGCTCAACATCGCCGACGTATCGTCGCAACGTTCCGACTCCATCACGAGGTAATAACGGACTGAACGTTTGTTTCGTTCCGTTACCTAAGGGGCGGAATTCGGGTGGAGTTTCTATAAAATAACCAATAGTAAATTAGAATTATCCAAGATGGAGTCTACCTATAACTGCAGGATAAAGAACCACCGATACGAATACATTGATGCATTGTGAGGGTTGTTGTGAAAAGAGGGAGCTGAAACGTTGATGGGTAATAGAGACATTAGGGAATTGCATCTATTAGGTGTTACTTAACTTACAACATTTAACATTCCTTTCTAAACTAATCGCGTTCAATCTCACAGGTGTTAAACGTTTGATGTAATCTTGACGCGTGCAAGTAGGTACTTAACGAATTTCGTACAGGTAGCAACTTCTTACAATGTCATATTGATTAATTATGACATTTAATAACTTAAGTTAATAAAAAGGGAAAAAATGTGTAAATAATACCTCCCTTGTAGGTACTAGCCTGTCACGCTAATTTTCACCGTTACCTCTATATAATATACATTAAAGGCGCTGTTGACATCAGAGTCAGTTTTTGAGCTTTATGGATTATTAACACAATCTTAAAGTAAAAAAAAATGGCATTTTATCATGCTCCCGGTCAATAAACGTTTAGAGGAATTCCTTTCATTGATCATGCATTGTAACCTACCTATTCAGAATATTTCCAACAAAAATATAAATTTCGTTTGTAGGTAATTATGGATATTCTTATTAAGTAACTACCTACTTACAATAACTTCTCGGAACTCATGCATTATTGCCACGACAAGGTAAAAATTGGTAGACCTTGCAGGTATGCTAGATTTGTTGGGGAATGCTATTAATACCTACACTGACAATCAAAATTATGGAAAACAACCAATGTCATGAGAAATATCCGGTAAATTCTAGATGAAACGTTTCCTGGAAAACGGAATTGGCGGAGGGGTGCTACCGAATGGCTCCCCGATTTGAATCCCATGATTTCCTTTGTGGGGGTAATTTAACTGGAAAGTTTATAGATCCTTGCTCGAAGCTTTACATACCTAGTCCATGTACCAGAACCCAAAAACTGACCATGCCATTATAGAATTTGGGGGGACTGAACGAAAGTTATACGACTTGTTCCTGGGATCATGTGGAGCAAAAATGTCGGGGGGGGGGGTCATCATGAGGAGGTAGCTTTCAGCAATGGCGGCCGTTCAAAATGGCCGACAACTGTGAATTTTTTAATTTAATTATATCGAGATTGGGTAATCATATCATGAATTGATCTATTTCAAAATGTAGGTTATACTTCTGGCTGGCTACATATTTTCTATTTCTTATGTTTATGATCGATAAGTTAGCATTTATGTGCCAAACCTCAAAACAAACAAAAAATCAATTTTTGGAAAGATCGGATCAATAGAACTCGAGATATCCAGATTCAAAGCAGGTGGGGTTGTGGTGCGGGAGCGAAAAGCGGTATGAAGCGTGCGAGAAAGTAGGATTCCCGCTTCGCCCGACAATGTTCTTTTGTAATGGATTTGAACTACTAGTTCATTTTGTTCATTTGTTGTCGTTGTGTGTTCAAGTGCAATTATTGAAATATAAAAATCGCCGTTGATTTGGGTAAGTGCCGAATTAAAACAGAGGAATGATTTTATTTGATTATACAAACCAAATTATACCACGAGTTTTCCAGAATGGTTTCCTCAAAGTTTCAGATATTGAAAAACCAATTGTTTTAGACGGTATTTTCCTTTTAATAACACACTAAGTGCCGTTTGTATAAAAGTCTAGTTGAGTTCAACCGGCGGTTAGTGTAAAATTAAATCGCCCAAACTAGGATTGACGTCCGGGGTAGGGTTGATCTAACGGTTTTACCACCAATTTACCAACCAATAAAGCGTTAGATCAACCCTAGACAGACGACGTTAGTTTGTGCGATTCAATTTTACATAAACTGCCGGTTGAATTGAACTCAACTAGACTTTTATACAACTGGCCCTAAGAACAACAGATCAACAGAAAAGATTGACCTTTCGTAAAATATTACAAACTATAACTGAATCGGCGAACTTCGTACCGCCAATAAAAGTTGACTGAACTTCCAAAGGTGCTACATTACATATTTTAAGTTTGACAGTAATAACATTGCGCTTTTGTTTACAATGTTTAGGTATTAATAAAATCAAAACTCCATAACTTCAACCCTTATTTTGACCCACTTAGGGGATGAATTTCGAAAATCCGTTTCTTAGTGAGTGCCTACAGCATTAGGGGAAGGTTCACTGAAAATTTCAAGTTTCTAGACTCATTGGTTTGGCCTGGGCGTTGATAGATCAGTGAGTGAGTCAGTCAGTCATCACTTTATCCTTTTATACAGGATGTCCCAGGTTGAATGATCAGGACTTTGACATTTTGTAGAAAAACACATTTTAAGGTGGGTTGCTCCTTTAAACATAGGTACTAAAACTGTCTTTTTCTGAGATACAAAGGTGTTAAAATTTTCTAAAAAATAAAGTTTTTATTTATTTATTTCCGAGTTTATTTCCGAACTGTGGAAAATATTCAAACCAAAATTGGCACACAAGATACGGACAGAGGGTCATAATATCTATGGCAACCATCATTTTTGTACACAGCCAAATTACATTTTTCGTGAAATAAATGACAAAAATCGAGTTTGCGACCGGACGGTAACAGAACCGAAAAAAGTCATTTTTAGTTCAGAATTGAATGCTCAATCGAAAAAGATATTCAGAATATTTAATTCAAAGCCGTACTCTTTTTATTTATCAAATTAGTAGAACGGATTACCCATATCTCCGCCACTGGTTGATTTAAAAAATTCATATTATTCAATCTTATGATCCTCTGTCCATGTATCTTCTGTGATAATTTTGGTTTGAATATTCTCCACAGTTCGGAAATAAATAAATAAAAACTTTATTTTTAGACAATTTTAACGCCCTGTATTATACCTACCTACATTAAACTTTGTGGTGTGTCCATTAATTTATTTCCCACATTTTATTTCTTAAACATTTTCATGGACCTACCATTTATTTAATCCCATCTTATTTCAAGCATTGGCGTAACTTTTAAGAACACATGCATCCTGCTCGAAAAAAGTTGAAAATTGCGACCGTAGCTGTATTATTTGCGCAAGTTCTACGCCGCTTAATCTAGACCACTCGAAAGACTTTGACTCATGTAATATTTTGTACAATGCCGCGATACTAAGAAAATTTGAAACAAAACTGTGCGAGGAGTTACCTGACATTTACTACTATCAAGAATGTCGCAATCCTTCGTCCACAAAAAAATCGTCCGTGTCGCAGTTAAAGATCCTTCACCTGATGAAGATAATAGACATCAACGGAACTCCATTATCTATCAGAAGGAGAAAAACGTTGCCTGATCGAAAAAATGTCAATACTACAGAGCGTGTTTATCCGGAGCTCTGCATATTTTGTGACAAGCCGGGAAAATACTCCCAAAATTGAAAGACCAGGGAGAAATGTGTCCAATCCGTTGATCTTACAGCGGACAAGACACTTAGAGCTGTAGCCATCGAGCGAATGGGTACTAAAATTATGGCAATTACTTCACGAGATATTGTCGCCGGTGAGGCTCACTATAATCATTCCTGCTACAAATCCAACGACTATCAACAATCTGTCCATTGATGACTTTCAACCAAGGGCCGTAGATACTTATTACTTTCTTGACCCAGCTGATGAGTAGCAGTAGAAACTAGTGATAAATTGATCACTGACGGTGGAAATAAATAAAGGGCAGGATTTTACGCCAAGTTTCGCCTCCCGCTAAGCAGCATCGAGCACTCGATAGACGCGCTTAACCCCGCCCCGCCCGCTTTGAATGTTAATATCTCAAATCCTATTGATCAGATCTTCAATTTATTTTTTGATTTTCAAAGGTGAGATGTTTTTATCCAACTTTCATCTAAACACTTTTTCGATATACCCAACCGTTAGTCCAACAATCCGTAAAACGTAAATATCTAAAAACTTAATTTTTTGTTTTTTTTTAGTTTTCCCCAATAAATACCGATTTTCCGCCCATAGATAAGAACAAAAACGTAGCCAGTAAGATAGTCTACAGTTTGAAAAAAAAATATTTAAGGTAAGTCCACTTTGTTCCGAGATAATTGAATTCAAAGATTTACAGTCGTCGGCCATTTTGAATGGCCGCCATTGCTGAAAGCTACCTCCTCATGATACCCCCCCCCTGCCGACTTTTTTGCTCCAAATGACCCCAGAAACAAGTGGTATAAGTTTCGTTCAATCCCCCCAAATTATAATGACTGATGGGTCTGGTACATGGACTATACAGGATTGCCAAGATGTTCTTTACCACGCACGAAAGCACTTTGAATCGCTGTTGTACTATTGTAAGGAGGTG
This sequence comes from Pyrocoelia pectoralis, assembly GCA_036250285.1. NCBI lineage: Eukaryota > Metazoa > Arthropoda > Insecta > Coleoptera > Lampyridae > Pyrocoelia > Pyrocoelia pectoralis. The sequence goes on along the minus strand of CM070075.1, from coordinate 73,806,646 downwards.
GATGACAGACATTTTCATCATTTAATGATAAGAAATACCAATGAAATGAAATATTTTTGTCATCTCCTGAACAAAAAAGAAACATACCTACATATTATACTTACTTATTTTTAAACATTTTGGTCAGAGGTACAGTAAAATGTAGGGCTTTTTTCAAAAATGCATTGCAACGTATTTATTGCTAGATAAATAAATCAAAATGAAATAACAATGAGCACTTTAAATTTCATTTCTGCATTACTAAAATCCTGACGAAAATCACGTTTCATTGATATATCACATGATTATGTTCAAAGAGCCTTCACTACACTACACTCATAGTCATAATAAACAATTAAAAAATATAGTGAGAATAAAATCGAAATGACTTACCTTGCGCAACTGTTTCCTCTACAATAAAACACAATAGAAATTAGCGAATTTAGAAACAAATTTGTAGCACTAACGTACCCGTAGTGGCGCCATTATTTATTTTCGTCTACGTCCAGTACTTTCATTAAACAACGTTTACGATTTAATTAGTAATTTCACAGACACTGATTTTTTAACTCAAAAACACGAACGCGATATCGACTACACTTCCAACCGCCACAAACATAGTGAATGTACGTACTAATCGGTAACATTTCCGAAAAAAGTTAAAGAAAGTCGGTTATTGTTATCAAATTTATATATAAAAACTGGTTACTTCCACATTTTAACAAGACTGTTGACTTATCACTAATGATCGCACCTTCTGTTTTAAAGGGTGCTTACTGTATAGATCCTATTTTCTTGTAAGAAGAAAATCGTAAATGAAAAGGTATTGTAATTTGTATGTCGATTGAGTGATTGAATTAATACTAATCCACATTCAAATGTTTGTCAGTTGGTGTGCAGATACAAATAATTAAAAAATGCAACTTCCAAGCAAATTGCGAAATAAAACTTGTAGCTTATAATTTATGCACTTGATTTCTGCTCTTGGGAATTAAGTAACTTGAGTTTCGTATATAGGTGGAATTTGGGAAATACATAGTTACCGCAATCGTTTTAAAACGGTTCTCACAACGAGAATCATAAAATGCGATTATTTGACTATAACAAACGCACCACTATAAAAAAGGGTTGTAAAGAATTTTCTGCTTTCCTAACGTTTAAAAGGAAAATCGATTAGGTATTTAAGTGGTTAAGAAAAACAGCGAAGAAAAATGTTTTCTGACTCGTTTGAAATAATGGTGTTGATGATTAACTCGTCAAGTGTTGAAAACGTGTAAACAGGGAAGGCAAGAGTTGATGGATTTATGCTTTAGCAATATACGGTGAAACTGTTAATGACCCTTTTCGGTCAGTACCTCTGTCAAACTGCAATGTCGTCATTTCATCAGCTTCTGTTTCCGACCTGTTTGTTTAACGCGAAATAGAAGTGATCATTGGTTTTAGGTTAAAGTAGCTAACAAGCAATTTAAGTGGATTCTCCCGCATGTCAATTGTATTTCTTTGTTACCCTAAAACATAAATAAGGAAAAAAAATATGTTACTAAATGAGAAACAGACCGAAAAATGGTGAATTGAATAAAAATTAGACAAGCGCCACTATAAAGAAGCTGAGTTTTTAGACCTCTTTTTCTAATTTGCTATGTTATGTCCTGAGATAGAAGCCGCATTTTCCATCTATAGTGCATTTGGTAAAGAGCCGAAATAATAAATCAACTACTTCAAGTATAGTATGGCATTTTTGCTATACGAGCGGCACATCAGTTTTCAATAATAAGTTTTGCAAATATCGGAAAGATAAAATGAAAATGACGCTTCTTTCGTACTAAGACCACCAAACAATAGAAGACCCTTTAAAAATTATCGCGTTGACAATAGGAAACCCTCATTAAGCTCCCAGCTAAATCCTTCAGCAAGGGTTCATAGGCGTCGAAAGTGGGTAATTTGTAAAAGAGTGCACAATAACACTCCATACAATTAAAAATCACAGCTTAGAGGTTGGAAGGTGAGCAAAAAAAGGTTCTCCTTATGACTAAAAATTTCTTCCTTAGAATGCATCTTCCTAAACTTACCCAAATGCATGTGGCAGGACAGGCGATATTATCTGAATAATGGCAGTTTTTATATGGATGAAATTTAGGATGTCGATTTAACGTAGACCATTTTTAAGAAGGTATTTATACTATAGATACGCTTGCTAATATCATAATAAAGCGGTAATGTCGGTAGGTAGCTATTACACCGCTCTTCTTTCTCAAACGCCAACATAGGTATTTAACATGGTATTGAACGTTTATGTCGATTTCTGCTCGTCGCCTTATTTTACAGAAAAGATTTAGAAATAAAAAGGGAAAATTATTGGGCATTCAATGACACTAATAACAAGATTACAGACGCAGTATGCCACATTACTAGTAGGCCGTGGAGTTTATTACTGTAAAACGGCATGGTGGCTGGTAAAGTAGAACAGTTGCTGAAGCCTATACATATAGAGGATTCTTTGAATGTAAGGTTTGCCTTAGCGAAACAATTGGTTGGTCAGCCCAATTCAGTTACACAACAATCTAAAGACTCAGGGCATGTTCCTGAAGAGGAAGGATGAAGTGCAAATATTGCAAACTTGCCCAATATCAATATAATAATTGTAAAAACTGTACAATTACAGTTTAATGTTTATTTGAATCTATAGCTTAAAATACACATCATATGACCTCATATACCTATTCGCAACTGTAACAGGTGAGTAAAATTTCTTGAAAACTTTTCTAGAACATTGAGGGGAAACCAGTAAGACTCATATAGAAATCTCTGCAACTCACCTCTTAGACTACCCCATGTGCAATACATTATTGGAAAGCAATTTAAAAATGCTATTCATCAGTATCAAACAAAATGTTAATTGCACTTACTTCACTTACTTTTAGACGTTTTCTGCACCAGCTTTTCGTTTGGAGGGCCTATTGCTGACTGTACGGATGCATGTTGCTTCGTTTACTCCCAAGATGAAGACGATTACTTTAACGTGAGTTACTGGCGATATTTTGGCAACAATCTCCATGGTCAATGGTCCATTTACAAAATTGTTGGAGCTACCCCGCAAGCAGTTTGATTCCAGTTGTGCAGAGTATCCTCGTTTCACTTATTATAGCTGTTGCGTAGATTTAAAAATTTTGATCACCTAAATTAGAAACTGTTAGTATGTAAATACTTACAGAAGCAGGCCTTCTGCACTGTTTCTGAATTTGCTTCGTTTTGAACGTTTGTTACTCAAATTTTGCATGTGCTGTCAGTTTACCTTACATCGTTGGTACTGTGGCTAGCCTGTCTAAAGTTTTTGGGAGAAATTATTATTTCGTATAGATACACAAAGTGTCACAATTATCCTTCCGTAATTAAGTTAATAATGCACATACGAGTTCGAATATCCAGAGTTATATAAAAATATAGACAGCTTCCAATCATAAACCCTTAATTAGCCTTTGGCTCAATAGATTATGATACTTTTCTTCAGCTGTTTATTTTTGAAATTTGCATTTATAATTAATTATTGCTTTCTGACACATATTGTTATCTACCAATAAACGATTTGTTAACTTTGTTTAACCCGGATATTTAGATTTAGGTAGTACCTCCCCCCCAGGTACTAATCCAAATTTGCAGGAAAAAAAACGTCCGGGAAAGGTGGAAAATTGATAAAAAAGTATGGAAATTAATTTTTGCTTTCTTCAGTTTAACGGTACAAAATGGTAAGTTATATCAAAAAATTTTCAGCATAAAAGTTGTAGAGCGGAAGATTATATGATAATTTCGGTGCGGTATTTCCGACGTAACAACGAATTTCCCAAACTGTCGTCTTAAAAGCGTATTTCCACCGAGAATTCCAAAGCGGCAGCGCTCGCTACTGACCATTATTCTATCCTTTTCTATACGTTATACGACACTGTTTGCAGAAGCGAGAAAGAACCGTCGAATTGAAAAGGATAGAATGTTCAGTAGAGTAGCGCCGTTGCTGCTTTGGAGTCTTAGTATGAGCAATTATGTTTTCAAAAATAAAAGCAGTTTTGTCACAAGGTTTGATGTGCATGGTAGACAAACTAGAAAAAACGAAGAAATAAGATTACCTTGCTACAAGACAAACTATTACACGACCTCTGAGCATACGTTTTAAGGAATTTCTGGAGCAAATAGAGGAAACAGTACCAACGCTATTTTACGAAAGTACGTATGAGCACGCTCCATGGTTGATACCTGAAATTAAGATAAGGTTAGATCTTAAAAAATTGCACAGGAATACAACAAAAGTAGATTACTTACGTTCATTTGAAAATACCATTGAATGCTACCCAAACTCGACACGTATTTACACAAGGCCACCTAAAGGAGGCCTTGATTTACACCGATGGATCCAAAAGTGAATTAGGAACGGGATGTGCCATTATAATAGATGAAGTGATCCATTCTTGGGCTCTAAAGGCTGAAACTTGCAATATGGAAAGCACTGCTATGCATTCCCCATGGCACGTACAAATAAAACGTACATTATAATTAGCGATTCGTTAAATGCTGTAAATGCTTTAACGGAGATGTTTACGAGGGACCCTCTGGTCAATTTATGTCAGATGTGCCTATGTGATTTGAATGTATATGGAATCAAACCTGTTCGTTTGGGTACCTGGGCATTCAGAAATCCCTGGAAATGAAAAGGCAGATATTGCAGCAAGACGAGCAATTACAGCTCCACAGATGAACATTATAAGATGACGGATAGTCAAGTACATCTACAAAAAAGAAATATTCAGATTTGGCAAGATAAGTGGCAAATGGAAGATACTCACCTGACGCATATTAAACAACATGTAAAAGAAAAAGTGTACTTGCATGGTTTGCATAGAGAAGAAGAAATAAAAATACATCACTTAAGAATAGGACATACCAAGTTAACACATGAATATCTTTTGAAAGGTCAGCCTAGACCACAATGCCATATCTGTAATACCAATCTCACTGTGAAGCTTGTCTTATGTGATTGTGTTGATTTTGTCAATCAGCGTCAGTTATATGACATAAAGCCGGATATTACATCGAACTTCATCAGTATACCAAGATTAAAAAATATGTTAAAGTACATAAAAGTAATTGGGTTGTATGATGGGATATAGCAAAAGATTGAAATTGCTTGAAGCTACTTTTGTATGGCGAGAGGACCATAGCAGTCGAAGCCATAAATGTAAAAAAAAATAACGAAGAAATAAGATTACCTCACAGAAAAGATAAAATATCTTTGACAGCTCCAGATTATACAGTGTGTCGCAAATAGTTTTATACAAATGGACAAAAAGTTTATCTTACATTTCACAAAAAAAATTATTCTTGATAAAAAGTTCTGCATGACTTGTAAATCCATAATCAAGTACAAAATTTTTAAAACATTGTCCGGAATACAGGGAAAATCAAAATTATCATTTGAAGTGAGAGTAAAATACGTTCAAACTGTAGTGGAGAGCAAAATGTTCATTGAAATTGTTATTAGGTAGCAAAAAATTACGCACAAGATTATTTCGATAAACACGTCAGCAATTTTTAGATTAATGCACAGTACGAACACCGCGAGATCCCGTTCATAATAAATGCCTGATTTTATATTATTCATCCTTATTAAACACGTTCTGGATAGAGTGCTTTGGAATATCTAATGTCAACAAATGTTACATCAGTGTGTGTTTCCAATAATTAGAAATTATCATTATCATGTCTTATTCCTTTATTCAATAAATAATCCAATTAATAATATCTTGTAATTTTTATCTGGGAAAATCACTAATCTGCAAGTGTGCGTAATTTTTTACTACTTAATAACAATTTCAACGAACATTTTGCTCTCCACTACAGTTTGAACGTATTTTACTCTCACTTCAAACCATAATTTTGATTTTCCCTGTATTTCGGCCAATGTTTTAAAAATTTTGTACCTGATTATGGATCTACAAGTCATGCAGAGCTTTTTATCAAGAATAATTTTTTTTGTGAAATGTAAGATAAACTTTTTCTCCATTTGTATAAAACTATTTGCGACACACTGTATAGGGGCCAAAATCTGTAATCATCTACTTAAAAAAATAGTAGTACCTAGTACCTATATTTGAAAATAAGGTTAAATAGTATAATACTTCTTTAATAGTTTCATAAAAATTTCTTTGTTTTTGCTTTAATTACAAAATAAAAATTCACTGCGACTACTAATTCTACCATTTTCTTTTCCTCGTTAATACAAACATGTCAGTTAGTAACTGGTAAGTATACAGGGTGTCCGGCAAATCTCTGCGGATTTAGACAGAGCATGGAAAAGTAAGATGACAAGTTCCTATAAAAATTTTCCTTACAGGCCTTCACTGCGGAGATCAGGAGCGGGCTAAGTCTTACACATCGGTGCTCAAATTTTTAACACCCTGTATGATAAAGACTTTAAAAAAATGAATCTGGGTAGCTTGAACCTTAAACTCAAAAAACGTACTCTTGTTTATTGTCGATAAAATGAACCGCTGGCGCTGTCGAGATAAAGAATAATAAACGAATTCATGTTTTCTCTAATAAAAGTTAACATTCATTCATAAGAATCATACAACATGAATTCGCTTATTATTCTTTATCTCGACAGCGGTTCATTTTGTCGAAAATAAGCAAGAGTACATTTTTTTGAGTCTAAGGTCCAAGCTACCCAAATTCATTTCTTTAAAGTCTTTATCATACAGGGTGCTAAAAATTTGAGCACCGATGTGTAAAACTTAGCCCGCCCCTGATAAGCTAGAAAAGCTAAATATGTTTGATAGACACCATTTTTAGCGGTTCTTACTAGTGTCCATCATATAAAATTTTTATGAAATTATATTGAGTTCTCTGAAAGTTATTTAAGAAAAAAGGATTAGCAGGGGCGTCCTTCATGGGCACATAACTCCGCAGGGAAGGCCTGTAGGGAAAAATTTTATAGTAACTTGTCATCTTATTTTCCATGCTCTGTCTGAATCCGAGGGATTTCCCACTTTTCCCCGGACACCCTGTATATTCTCCAGGTTGGTGATGGAATTTAGTAATATAATTAACTATTTTCGTCAATTATTATTATTTGCTCAAGGAAGTATTTAGTAATTTGAAGTAATGAAAAGAATTATTTAAATAATTTTCGAAAAGTGCACTATTAAATGAAAAGGCAATGTATTGTAAGGAGACTACATCAATTTAAACAAACTATGATCTTCATGTTAATAAGTATATTGATTAGTAGTGCTTCATGTGTCATTATCTCAATGAACTTCAGTGGTTAGTAATATCAGTGTAAGTAGGTATTTATTATAACGGGTGTTTTATTTTCTATGCCCAATTTGAATTGCGCGGCATTTCCTTGCCGTAAGGTTGGTAGGTCTGATCTTATTAGTTTTATCATCAGCTGTTCCTGCAATTTGAGATGGTCGACTGTACAAAAACAAGCCACGAAACACTCAGGAACTTAAAGAAGAAATTGGTCGTGTAATTAGTGTAGACAAAGAAATGTGTGAACGAGTCTTGGTAAATTTCAATGAGAGAATCAATGCTTGTGATCATGCTTGTGGTGGACATATGCCAGATATTGTTTTTCACACTTAATTTGCTGAATATCTGCTACAAGTTGACAAATTTTTTTGTATTAAAGTTATTATATAATCAAATTTGGCGTAAAAAATGAAACACCCTTTACAATGATAATAGGCTCTTGTTCACAAAAGATATGGATCTGCTGTACGTATTGGTTCTTCAAAGGGGATTATTAATATAACAAATTAAGTTGTTCATATATGATGAAAAATGTCGCTCTTCTAATTTATAAACGATTCTGCATAGGAATAATGTAATTGTTCATCGGTTCAAAAGTAACGTATTTTTTTATTAACGTGACTTTGTGTCAACTGTTTTCGTTCCGTGCGGTCGGCGCGGCGTTTCGGTTTTCTTTTTTTCGGGAATTTATTACATTTTCAAGGCTGGTATTGTAAATAATGATTTAAATATTAACTACACGTTATTGGTCAATTACCAATTATAAATGTGGATAGGTATCTGTATTAATTGTTTATTGTATATATTATGTTAAATATTGCCTATAGATACCCCGGAATAAAGTAGACCAAATCGTGAACGTTGCAATTAATATGTATGCAAGTCTTCTAAATGTAGAGGAATGTAATCATGTAACCCTTAATCCCTGAAGGTATAAGGAATGCAGTAAAAATGCGATCTTCAAATTTAGTAATTTTGGACTTACCGTACGTGTCTAATGCAGCAAAGGTAGGTATATAATAATAAGAAAATCCCTTCTGAATACTTCTAAATAATAAACCAATTTGAACTTTATAACGTAACTCCCCTTTTATAATCCGCTTATTAAAAATAATGAGAAAATTTTATAAAAAGAGAATATTGAACAAAAGGTTTCGCCGTTTCATTTATCTTTTTTTTTTATTACAACCAAAAAGTAATGGAAAAATGTATTACAAATACCAACGTAAAACCGAATGGCATTTATTTGTTTATATTTTAAAGTACGTTTGAAAACGTAAAATCGCATATAATAAAGTAATTTCCTTTTATAAAACAAAAGCTCTTTATAGGGCGCTTTAAATTGGAAAATGCGCCGTGCTAAACGCGTTTATAATGTTCATTTTTAACGGGATGGCGTCTCTGTAATCTCCTTTCTGACATTCTAAGTACAAAATGAAATTATTATGATTATTAACGATGCTAACAATATTCGAGCATGGTACAAATGACTTTTAAATTGAATTGCAGGCTCGAGGCAGGGCGTTTCAAAAATGGAGTACGTAATGAGATTAGTTCCAAGATAGAACACGGCAGATGGGAGCTGCTATAAAAATGCTTTTATTATATTTGCGAGCTACAATGGGCCGTTTAGCGACAAATTGGCACATTGTTACTCCGTCTAGGTGAATGTTTGAATTGTTTTATACTCTTTGTGCTCCCCTTAATCCGATTTTCCTGATGCGATAGTGTTTTTAATCACAAATAAATGACTTTCGGCCCCATTAAATTTCGCAAGATTGTTATTGTGTCATTGTTTTTATATAGGTAGGTACATAATAGGTACATCAGTGTAGGTACATTGAATAAATTCAACAGTGTCTAATTCGAGACGTAAATTAGTAATTAAACAAATTAATCGTCATTATATGTTTCTAAACAGCAGTAAATTTCTAGATTAGAGTTGGTTCGCCAACAAATTGTATAATAATATGTATCACTCGAGTGCAAACATTACCATGGCGTATAGAGGCAAATTCATCAGACTCCCATAATGAAACTAAATTGTTTAAACGCTGGTAACACAAATATTGGAGCGTTCAAAACCGATTTAATTTCCGGCGACCGGGCCGCAGACTATGGTAATTATGACGCAGGTGGCACCCTCTCTCACAATGATGAGATGGAGGAACTAATCATCAACGTAACCACAGTTAGATTCGCATTATTTGTTCACTTTATTGACTATATTCTATCGATTTTAATTTCAATTTGAATATTTCGTTTCAACGTAAATGTATTACCGTTTTCGTTTAGTTCACAGATTATTTTCGTACACACTCATTATTCAGTTCGGAATTAAAGGTGGATGTGCTCTCTGCATTAATTTACTTTAATTAGACATCATTACAATATTAAGTAATGCGACGTGTTTATGAACCAAAGTTAAGCACCCTCCTCTTTGTCTTTACACTTGATTTCTTTAATTATGTACACCCTCTCACAAATTGTTTATGTCATACTACCTTATTATTTCACCATAACAACTGCTGAAACAAGAAACATGAATGATTAAATAACGTCTCTTTACATGACAACTGCATTTTACATAGCAACGGGCGTTATTTTTTATATCGCCCGCTTATAACGCCCGCAAATGTAAAATTATGCCTCATCGCTATAGATACGGTCAATTATGTTAAATGTGAGTCTATACTGATTTTATTGTTATCATCTTAATCAACTTCTTGCAAGTATGACATAAAATAATGAAGGCACCACGGGCGTTATGAGCATAACGCCCTAGATACCTTCATTACTATTTTGCTATACTTACTCTGTAATTTTTTACGACCCGTTTTTCTTTTCAATTGCCTAAGCTGCACAAACTTTTGTATCACACGAAAACGTAAATTTTTTCGCGATCTACCACCAACCCTTAAGGTGGGTAATAAAAAAATAAGAGAATGAAAGCACTTTCACATTCGATTATAACGGCGTTTGTTAAATTTAGTAACTCGCTGATATTTTCCCTTATTACAGTACTCTGTTATATCTATTAAAAAGCCAACTTTCCCTAAGAACAACATGTCCTGTAGTTGAGTCACCTTTAAGAGAAGATCTACACGACTTACATTTTTGGTAGCGTTCAAGCACTCACACCATGTCTCATGCACAATAAGAAGGAAATTGTATTTGCGAATATCGAACACGATGAACACCATATATGGTGGCGATAGAGTTGTTTGTGCAGATTAAACCAAATTAATTACTAATTTTGGGTCAAACATCATGAACAAAGAGTATAACGAACGAAAGATCATATTATATTAGGCCCCTTTGGTGGAATATAATCCTCTATCGTACATTCTGTATTTCATATTTTTCAAAAAACTCCTATTACGTTTAAATGGAAATTATGCCTTCATGCACGTTGTATATTTAGATATAGGTACATTGGTATTCTAAGCGAGACTCAACCTCAGAATCATAAATTGCTTACTTGAACCTATCATGAGAGAGGATGATTCATCTAAAGCGTAGTACTTTGCAGTTGAGCCGTGAGCGATAACCTAAACTACAACGTGTCCTTTTTTTAGTGTTTGTGGTGGAAATTGTTTATAAAAATACAGTGTGTTGTGTCATATGTATATACATAGGTACTTGGTACTTTTATAGTTGCATTTATCAAAGTTGTGATTTTGTTCAAATAAACAGGTGGATTTGGTGTGTATTCATATATACATTGCGCATTCGGATGAATATAAATTTTCTTCTCCATAGTCATGGATCCTAAGCTATTTTATGGAAAACGCAAGGAGGTGGTAGTGGCCATACCTCCTGAGGAGAGTGAAGATGATTATGAAGACGATGATGATAGTGTCGCTGATGAAACTTACTTGCCCACCGCAATATCAGGTAGCGTACTGTTTTTTGGTATCTTACTGTCTTGAGTTTTTTTTATCAAAACGAATTTGTAATAGATACATCAGATGATGAGGCTGACGAAGATGATGTGGTAGCTAAACCAAACGACTCCTTTGACGATGGCGATATGCCTCTCAGCTTGATGTTACCTCAAGCATCAACTTCTACTGCAGGAGTGCAGTTAGCAACACCGGGACCATCAACATCAACGGATAACATTCCATTAGTATGGACAAATACTGATGGAATATCATGCAATTTACCAGCTTGGAACAGTCAGTTACCTCCTGAAACTCTAGTTCTTTCACCTGTGGAGTACTTTAGAAAAGTATTTGATACAGATCTTCTAAGACATATTGTTGCACAGACTAATTTATATGCTACACAAAACGATGTCGGTTCAAATTTCCACAGTAAAGTTGAAGAACTGGAACAATTTATTGGCATGTCCCTAATTCCTGTTTTAGGAACTCGAAGGTACTGGAACACCAATTCTCAGTTTCATTTCTTTCACTTACAATGAATTTCCTATAGGAATACGATAGGACAACGTACAATCCCCAAATACACACTTTTTTTTCAAGAACGTAAAGGCACAACATTTTCTCTACTACATTCCTGCTCTATTTACTTACAAACTAATAAGTTTTTGCCAGAAAACCGAAACATTTTTATCTTACAAAGTTTGGTACAATAGAGGGATAAACCTTGAACATCGTGTTTGAAAAGTTCTTCTAATCCTTGCAATACCCATTGAAACTCATTCCCTAATGTGTTTTAATTTTAATGATCCGTTGTGATAGATATCTAAGCCAGAAACTTGAATTTAGCAATGAATTAGTTAGTATTGGCAGCTCTTGAACGATCTGTCCGAAAAGCTTTACGATCCGTTCAATAAGACTAGCGTGATAGGCGCTTATACTATTTTAGACGTTGTATGTTAATGAAATTCAAATTTTGATTACGATGTCGCAACTCAGTGATTGTTTCTTGTTTCAAGATGTGATTGTCCCGTATACAGATTTTTAATTTGTTATTATTTATTTACCTGCAATTTTATATATTTATCTAGCAGCTGTTCTTCAACAACCACTAGGTAAAACATTTTTTAAATCTATGATTCCTTAAATGAATCAGGTATCGTTACCGTAGACGTTCTGTGGTAATCGAATTTTGATTATGGTATCGTAAATTATTCAACAAATTTAAAAAAGAAGCTTTACAAAATTCAAGATTATAGTAACTATAGCTATATTAAAGAGCATTTCAAGAAGAATAAAGGGGTTCGACAGATGGACATCCATAAACCAGGATTTTACTGCCTGAAAAATTTAAAATAATGAAAAATTGAACTCACAATAAACCCCTTGTCTATCTTGCTCTACCTTTTTGTGTATACTGTGTTAAATAAAACAATATAATTTGAGGTCCTCCAACTTGACCTTAAATCTTTGCTTCAACTGTCTAGTTGGGGAAATTGGGACTTGTGGTTGCGCATATCTTTAGGTATCACATTTTTCTCCATTTCATGGTGATTAATAGTTAGTGGAAGCTCTTGGAAATGAGCTTGGTGTAGGGAAACGATTTCTTAATACCATTACCTTTAAGCGAAGATTTGGCACTCCAAACTCTATGGGTAGCCAGAATAGCTACTTACAAGAGCACAAACCATAAATATTCAATCCTAAATGAATACCAAAAAAATATTTCTTGAAATTGTTCACACCATCCCTTCACAATTTTAGAGTTACATACTACTATCTTCTTAAGAAGTACTCGTCGTAAACCAACCACCTAAATATACAGGAACAATTGACACAATTGGCGAATTTGTGACACTATTTAAAAGGATTTCGTTATTTTTTTGTTTTTTCTTTGCAAATTCCCAAAATGCTAAGTCATTCAGACTGTTTAGGTTAGAAAATAAGAAATTTACTGCAAACACACATACATAATATAAAATAAGTTATTTCATTAACTACATAACGAAAAAATTCGTGTGAAAGCAACTACTTACACTACTAGAGAAATTATAGAAATGTGAACAAAAGTAAAAACCTAATAGGGCACATAATATAATGAACGAAAAAGTCCAACTAACAATACCTAATCGGTCTTAAGTATATAATATGCTTGTATGTATTGTCCACCTGATCTACAAAAAGAGCACAATCTGCAAACATAGCTGAGTGTGACAATGTCGGCGAAATATAGAATTTCAACAGTCTTGGATTCCTATATATTTACAGTATCTATTCGAAATCTATATATGTAACAAATATCAAAAGGCGGCTTATCGGTTCTCCAGGATTTGTCCTAGAAGAGCTCTTCGCTCTTTGTTAATGCATGTGGTTTGTTTGCGGTTTGGGATATACCCTGCTGCGCCCGTGGCCCGTGTCAACTTCCTTTTGCAAAATACATAAAACTTCGCATCTAAAGATCACATCTCATCTACTCTTATCTATAAAATAATCAACCTACCAGGTGTGCAAAGAACTATTAAAATCTATTAATTCTGATATCACTCTTATAACCGACATATGTGTATACCTTACAATTAAACTAATTTGCAACAAATTCCCTGTAAAGCTCCATTCATTCAAACACACGCAATAACAGCTAATAACAGTGTAGAAGTTCAGGAGTTTCCGCCTGAAACAACGATAAAGCTTTCCCTTCCTGGACGAGCTAGTCTGTCACCAACTTTGAGCCAGATGTTATTGGAATATCTCAGCGGGACGCATCTCTATACAGAGAACGGGTTAACACTGTATTGTGGACAAAAGAAACAAATCTAAAAATTATACCCTTTACTGCTTGTATTAAACATTACAATGTCAAAATAGGTTATGGTACATTTTTAAGCTTAGCGTATAAGTACGTTTTTCTTACTCGCAGGTAGTCGTAATAGTTTAATAGTAAAAGAACCCCCGTTTTGAAAACGTATTAATCTAATGTAGATGAAGGGGTGATAAAGTACTAGAATTGACTAGACTTCAAAATATACATTTTTAATGCAGTTACGATTAGCATCATCTACTTTCGATAATGCAATTGTGAATGGCACGCAACGGTTTTTCTTGTGGGGACATTAGCAAGCTTTTCATACGCTAAAACGTGAAACACGTACTTAAAAATTGTCATCACTAATTAATTTACTTAAAAAGTTATTGTGCGAATATGTATTCAAACCCTACGTTTGTGCTACAGCATATCCTTATAAAGTCATATCAATACTGCATTGACAATTCCCTAAATGCAGTCATACTGATACTGTAGTCAACGGTTGACACTCTTGGCTACGCTTTTTCATAATACGTTTGCCTCAAAAAAGTGATTTGGATAAAATATGCAGTAAAGAGAGGTATTGAAAAGGATTATAAACTTACACATATTATATCACTCCGGTACTTATGTCGATGTTATTTGGTATTTTATTTTAATTTAAACAATATCCCCACACTAATTATGACCCCAAGGTACTCTTGGCCATTAATTCACGGAACATTTTACGAAAATTTTTAGGTTGTCAATGCTTTTGACAGGAAATTATTGTCAACAGTAAGATCATAAGTGCTCAACTCTTGTCGGCAAGATTTTTATTTTGTATGACCACTAGTTGCTTGGCAATTAAATGAGACCAAATTGACGAAAAGACCCGAGCGCAGAGCGCGAGGGTTCTTTTCCCAAGAATTTGATCGAGTTTAATTACCTTTTAGCAATCAATGCAAATAAAAATCTTGCCTGACAAGAGTTGAGAACGAATGATCTTCGGTTGGAGAATTAACTGAATGAAGCGTTAATTTACTTTTGTCAAAATGACATTTGATTTTTTTAAATATTAATGGTTGCTAAAATAATGCTAAAACAATGAGGTAGCGGCAAGAAAAGTAGCATACATTCTTTTCAGTTAAAGAAATCATTTCTAACTTGTGATTGGTGCATGTGACACTGTTCTTAATGTTTCATTGGTCTACAACACTATAAAGTTAATTATCATGGAAAATCTGTCAAGAACATTTTGCAGAGGACTTATCAAGAAGCAAATTTGCGACCGTATTTTTGGCAAGTTCACGGATTTCAGGGGCCCGTACATACAACATTATCTTGATTATCTTCCATATTCGTGTTTCGTGACGGAATATGGAAAAACAAAAAGGCGACTAGATCAAATTTTCAATTTTAAAATTAATAAATTGCCAACCAACACGAAAATTCCTAAATTGACTAAAGTGCAATTGTTTTTTTAAGAGCGGGCACATTACAAAAAATAATATAAAAAACACGTTTCATAAGACTTTAATCGTCTTTTCGTTAGTAATATAATGAGTTTTTTAAATTTCGGAACATTGTTCTAAGTCTTGCTTGTACCTCGGTGCCTTTGGAGGTATCGTTTCATTCTTGTTCTTCTTTTCAAGTACAATCAAACCAGGATTTTCCCCAAGCTAGAGGTCCCCATCTATATAGAGCATTACAGTTTTTTATATGAAGCGGGAGGTCCAATGAGATGTTCTTTGATCTCGAATAACCGATACTTCCTCTTGTTGAGGTGTAGGTCGACATGATCAAGCATCCTTGGATCTGAAGATTACTTCCAAGTTACAGCGTAAATTTAAAGGTATTGCAGCAGCCATTTCGATTTTGACATAATGTAGGATACTTAACCTTCTTCAGCCTTTTCATGAATTATTTAAGATGTTGAATTATGTTTGTCTTTTGTAACATCAGTGTTGTTAGATGAATTTTAAATACATTATCCTAAAAGGGAGGGAAGATCATGAAACTACGAAGATCGTTTTCTTACTCGTATTCCATGCCGTTCCATTGCACTTCTGACAATTAGGGTGAAAACACTATCTGTATAAGATCGAAGCGAGAGTCCCGTAATTTTAGTAGTTTAGTTTCTCGAAGTCTGTTTGAACAACTTACTATGCATGTCCTGTCCATTGATGTAATATTTGTCTGAGCGTTAATGTGAATGATTTCGTTTCAGAAATTCATCATCGTTATTTTGTAATGAATTTACTCCTTTCTCTGTCAACGCAACCTGTTTCCTCACATCTATCTCATTTGGATGAACCTATTCTGCATCCTATCGGATAATGATAAATTGATGTTGCTTCCTCAAACGCCAGCAGGAAGAAGAAGAGAATTTTCATTTGTGCAGCTGAACACAATGTATTAAATGCAGGATGAATATCTATTATATTTAATAAAATCAGATGGTACGAATTTCAGTTTTGCAAAATATTCTGCGAGAAGTACATTGGTGAGGGTTATTGACTTGAAAAAAGGGTGCTATAAATAGTCAAAATCTGGCCCTTATAATTTATTAAATTATAGGTGTTAAGCAATGATCGATTTGAACTTTCGATTTTCGGCTTGTTTCAACAATGTCGCCATCAGGATAAATAAAATGATAGATGAGTATTATTCCAATAGAATAAATAGAGTTAATTACCTTAATTATTAAACATTATATTTTCTTTTTCAAACTGATGGCATGGTGACAAGCTGAAATGTTTGAGATTAACACTATTACTACATTAACAAGTTTTGATATAGAGGAAAGAGAAGTTAAGTTAAAATTAACTTTTATTTTTGTTAACTTAACTGAAGTTTCAAATTTTTCCTTGGTCCACGGTGTTCACCGGGTTTGGTCCCTTTGGACTTCCATTTATCCCAAAAGTTGAAAGCTCGACTTGATGGATAGAGGTTTACTTTACATCGAATTAAGTAGCGGAAGACCTTCCAGAAGTTACTTCCAGGAGGACGTCGAGAAGCCTGAGAAATGTTTACTGTTCGATAAACCTTTCTATCTGTCGTATTTATTATGTTTGTACCTAAACAGATATACCTACCGTAAAAATTCTAAGATATAATAGACTCAAAGGTGATATAATACGCACTACTCAATCTTTGTGTTTAACTACATAGATGACTCAGTGTCAAAATTAAGTCCTTTGCAAAACTTATTGGAATTTCTTGCGTCCTCCATATTTTATATTGCAATACCTTGTTTGTGTGCATACTATTAATAGCAAATGGATTTATACATATTTAATTGGTTATTATCAAGAAGTTCCATTATGAAAGTAGTCATTAAAGTAATTTTTTTATAACAAAGAGGTATAATTACGAAGAAAAAGAAGGATAATCTCTTACTTTTGGGTCAAGTTTTCGTTGCTCTTATACTGGCAGGCTATTTAGTTACTCAGATACACATATTTCGTTAAGTCACTCAGTTACCGAGGTGTGATAAGTAGCTCCTACTGTCGACACAATTGGTAATGCTCATTGTGATTAGACAATCCATCACTAGCTGGAAATTGACGAAATCTTTTTTGAAAAATATTTTCATTAAGATAAGACAAGATATGATAGAGGTAAGCAATAAATGCTTAATTATGACCACATCTATTATCTCAATAAAAGCCTAATTACAGATTATCATGCCTATTTATTTCGTAAATTGATTAAAGATGTACTAATGTTAATTTCAAAGAAGGTGCGGATAGACCCTTCGATTTTACTGTATTGTTCATTATTGATTGTTAAAGATCAAACTTTCGTTTACATGTGATACTGAAACATGTTTAGAATAATTTCTCACAAGGTAAAAGGCCAGGTAAGCCTTTCAACGCAGGCTGTGGAACACATATAACGACCCGGTATAAGCTGAAAACTAGTTAGTTATCTTCACTATTCTACATTACCTATACAACTCTTTGCATTTCGTTTGATGAACTAGAGCTATAGATTATTCAACAGTAACTTTACTTTGTAAATTGTATGACACAGTTACTGAATACAGTTCATGATCATGAAGAAGTGTGACACATAAAAAATAAAATGAACAGATGGAAAAATTGCGTGCTCTGTTCCTAAAGTGTTTGATGTATGCTTTTTTCACACTTTTCCATAATACAAGAAAAGTATAGTACTGTCGTCGGTTACTTTCATTCTGTCAGGCTTAACAAGGAAACCTGCAATTTCTCCCGGTAACGTATACTATCGTTAGAAAATTAACACCAAAAGAACGAAAAATCATGTTCACTTTTCGCCATTATGACACAATAATAATATTGTTAAATTATTCACAGTAGAAAATGTGGTGCAACATTTGTTCTATTTCTATGTGGTCACCAAAATGTCGTTAGATGTAATGAATTAGTTGTATCAATAGTATCTAATTAAAAAGCCCATATCACTACTACATAACAAAATCATTAAATGCACTGTCGCCGACGATGCAGCGCTATTATCGATAAGTGACTCAGCAGGGACAGCAGCAGAAAATCTGCAATCTTGCATTACACCTGTACCAAAAACTAACTTGACCAAAGGATATGAAGAGCAAAAAGGATCAATTAAAACATTAAACTCAGACAAATGGACTGGCTTCTCGGGCGGCGATCCCTACTCTCTCTATCCAACAAGGTTCTACTCTACAAGGTTATTTTGAAACCAGTCAATCGAAGACTCTCTGTACCATAGCTAATGCCCCTTGGTATGTTAGAAACGATGATCTACAAATTCCTTATATAGCTGACGAAATCCTTAAACTCGCAAGGAGCTACCACAATAGGCTTCAAGGTACTCCAACCAATTAATAGAGCAACTCTTCAGTCAAGCAGTAGTCAGACGATTAAGACGACAGTGGCCGCATAATCTAGCCAGAGATTAATATATTATTCTAAGTGGATTCTGCACTATCTGAATCCTAGCATACCTTATAAATCATTTGCTTAAATTAGCAGGGAAAAATAAAATGATTTACTGGGTTGTTTAACCTGATTTTACGATCTAGTTGTTGCCAAACTTTTTTCATTATCTGTTAAACCCTCGTCGACATTAGAAGTGTTAACTCTACATTTTCTAAATCAAAAGAGTGTCTACTTTGCTCCATACTTGCCTCCATACATACATGTTGTGATTTTTAAAGGAACTTGAGTTCCTTCAGGTTAGTGCTCCACTATCCTTCTTCACAATATAGGACCTAGGCGAACGATGTATATTTACTTCGTCATCAGGGACCCATTGGTTATACTTTTAATTTACTTATTATACCTTGTTTGAAGTGTTGCATAGTTTTTTGCACTTTGGTCACATTTAGATTTTATTGAAACCTGAAGTTTGTTTCTTTGTTTTTGTACCTCCACTACACCTAGTTTTAGTAACAACTTACTTAACTTACTATTTAACAGCTGTGCTGGTACTAAATTTAATCCACACAGTGGAGCAACTGAATATTCCAACAAACAGTCTAAATAACCCTCTGAGCTTTCGTAACATTTGTTTACACAAGCCCATTGGTTTTGGGATACCTTACACTTGAAAATATGGGATCTATATCATACACCTCACAGAATTTTTTGTATTTGTAGCTTTTGTAAGGTACATTATTACCTATCGTATATACAGTTATTTTCGGAAAACCATATATTGCAAAAATCTTTTTAATGTGTTAAATAATTCAATATTCTTAGCTTTTAGTATCTCTTACTCTATCTAATTGCTAAAATAATAATCTAATGCGCCTTATAACAATAACAATAAGATTTATTGTCCAACAGAAAGAAATTTTCAATTATAGGACAAAAAAAGTGCATAGTATCTAGTGTAACTAAGAATAACTAATTGTTAGTTATTGTATTATACATAACTATATTCAAAAATTAACTAAAGTAAGTGTATCTACACTACATACACATAAAAATAGAAGTTGATTAAAAAGGAGATTATTGGTGGCCTTATAGAACTGTTATAAAATGGTGGAATTACCTAATAGATATTGGATCTCTACTAGTTATGTTTACTATCTCTTCGAATCTTGACAGTAAATCAACAATCCTACTGCCCGATTAAGTATTGTGTGGTATGTTATATTTCAATATTTCTAATTTTTCACTTTGTAAAATGTCAGCTTACGAATTTCTTTGCACTGAATAGTTACTATACCTAATAATTTATTTTCTAATTAGGCAGCTTTCTGTTTTTCTATAGGTACAAAGTTTTAACAACCTGTACGAACCGTTTCCAGACATAAAGCAAAGAATGTTTGTTTCGATGCCCCCTACCACCCCTAAACATTTGTCGGTATATTTATGAAACACGCTGTATTTTATTAGTCCTCTCACTTATTGGTTGTGTATGATATTTTTACTTATTAAGCTGTTTAATGTTATTTTTAATTTATCTTTAAGTACTTTATTAAATCCCCTACAATTACTATTCGCTTGTATAATAATATTCTTTTGAACTGACAAGAATGAATTTAAAGCGGAGATGGAGGACAGGGTTCAAAGTTTAATGGAAACGTAATTTTGATCGGAGTAATTGAAATATGGAATTCACAATAATTACGTAAGTAAGTATATTACTCGGAAAGATATTGTTATGAAGGAAACTGCACGGTTATGGAACCAAAAGGTATACACCGATAATCAAGTTACTCTTTAACACTTAAAAAATCGTGTCATAAACCTACAAAGTTATATAAGCTTTGCTTTTAACGAACAGCGTTATCTATTTCCATGCATTTAAAACAGCACGAATAACGCTGTGGGGTCGATTAATTGCAATTACTTTAAAATTGTCTATAACAGAGCACGAAACGAATCCAACTTTCAGTATAAAATATACAAGAAATGTCAGACAACGTAAACCAAAATTAAACTGTTTGAAATTTTCTAATAAACCACTTAAAAGTTTATTTTTAATCATTTTTATATTTCAACCTTTGACTAAATTTAATTAAGTAGAAAAATTCAATTAGTTAAAGAGCGTTAAGCAAATTGAATAAAATCGACAAATTACAAATTGTTTTTTGAAAGGCAAAAATTACATTTTATAAACCCCCTAAAGAGTCAATTAAATATATGCCCCTTGTATACAAATGATTCGAGTGATTCGAGTTTGCCAAACACCGATATTCGTCTTTCATCTCCCCAGCCCTAGGATAGGGATGTTACTGTCGCGTTATAGAGACATCACCACCCCGGGCGAGGATGTAATGATTTTTTGAACGCAATTAGGTTTGTTTCATCATTCACTCAACGTCGAAACATTTGGTTTTGAACGAAACTTTATTACTTTAGTTTGTACGTTATTCTTTCTACTTACGTTTTTTATGTTTCCTGCGCGTGTTTTTCGATATAACGCAACGTTTTTCATTTAATAGGTGTATATGTATGCAAATTGTTATCCTGAAACTCACATTTGATATTAGTTTTGTAGAATTGTTTGAAATATTATATTTCCGTCCCGAGATAATGTTACCATAACTCTGCTGATACTACTTATTCTGTTTCGAATATTATTAGCATGGAGGTTACACGCAATAGTCCCATGGAAGACTAAATTACTTACCACACTACATCCGATTTTCTTTATGGAAGTACGCCGTTGTTAATGCATATACATTTATATTTTATTTTGAGTATTCGAGGAAGTTTCATAGATAAATTGACAATTGTATTATATGTACTAAACTAAGCGTCACATTAGGTAATACGATAATCCTTTAACGGATAATTATTGAATGAACGTATTCGGAGTTTACTAAGGGCCTTGAGTGAAAGTATTCAATGCTAAGAGGCATCCTATACAACATTTTTTCGTCAATTTCCGAATTCCTTTTGCTTGTACATCAGACAGACGCTTCTTAGCGGTCCTAACTCTCTTGCGGAATAAGCCATACCACGCAGAACCTTAGAAGTTGAAGGTTCCTCATAATAAACCATTTTTTGTATCATTCACTAGTCACTACTCCTCGGCAACAAAGTTTGTTAAATTTATACATGGAGCGAACTGTGCGGGTCAGTCTGTTGATCCACCGAACCAATAATTCTAGTTATCTTAAGAAATGTTAATAATCTTTATTAAACTATGAAAAAGTGTAGATTTACAGGCACATACACACTTGCGACATACAAGTTTGACAAGTACTCTGTTAATTTTTTTATTACTACTAGCTGGCGCTGTGTCCACAGAGTTCTTATATTTTTACTTTCAAAACATTACTTTAACACTTCCTCCAAAGGAAAAATATAAAGAAAACACAAAAACTATACATACAACTACTCAGTTTTACACAGAATCCACCTTCTAGTTGTATGAAATTCCATTTTTAACACTGCCATGAATTCTTCAATTTCTGATCTATCGCTGTCCACAACTAGACCATCATCAACATATATTGCAACATACAAACGCTTCATTTTGCTCCTGCGATAGAAAAGGCATGGATCAGCATCACTGTTTTTGAATCCAGCTTTCTTCATGAAATTTACAAAACGTTCATTCCAACAACGCGGTGCCTGTTTGAGACCATATAGATTTTCCTTCAGTAAACATACTCGTTCAGTACCGTCTTCAAAATCTTCCGGTTGTTCCATGTATACAATTTCTTTAAGTACACCATTCAAAAAAACCGTTTTAACATCAAATTGATCAAGCTTCATTTTCTCTGCAGCGGCTACAGCAAGCAAGGTTCGTATAGTATCATAACGTGCAACAGGACTGAATGGTTTTCCGTAGTCGATTCCCTTTCTTTGAACATATCCTTTAGCCACTAATCGACCCTCGAAACGAACTTTCCCATGATCTGCGACTTTCTCACGTAAAACCCATCGGTTTTGCAAAATATGTACATTACTTGGACGCTCAACTAATACCCAAGTGTTATTCTGCTTTAAGGACTCCAGTTCTTCATGTATAGCTTTCAGCCACCGATCTTTGTTGCTAGACATCAATGCTTCAGAATACGAACACGGATCTTTGTCTTTAAAGATAGGTTGGGCCATGTACACATAAGTTCCACTGGTCATCCATTTCGGCTTTTTCTTCTCACGCTTCTGCTTCTCATCATCCTTTTCTGTTGGTACTTCTTCTTTTTCATTTTCATTTTCACTTGACACTTGACTTCCTCCGAAACTGTGCGCTGTTTCAGAGTCTTTGTCTTCAGTGGTAATTTCTCTTTTCTTCTCATAGCTTTTATTCTCTGGCTCATTCTTTATATCGAAAATTGAATCAGACAGGCTTTGTTCTATGGCTTCATCACACACAATCTTCAGATCTCCAATGTTGTTGTTCAAATTGCAAGTAACTTCAGGTTTGAATTTCACATCGTGACTTAGAACAATTTTCTTGTGAGATGGGATCCAGACCCTAAATCTATCCCCATTGTTCACGTATCCAACCAGATATCCACGAATAGCTTTGTCATCAAACTTTGAGCGAAACTGTTTATTCACATGCAGATAACATTCTGTTCCAAATATTTTCAAGTGACTTAGATCTTTCACTGGTCGATCATACCACATTTCGTAAGGAGATTTATTTTTAACTGATGACTTGCCAGTGCGATTCTGGAGGTATGCAGCAGTATTACAAGCTTCTGCCCATAGTTCTTTTGATAATTTACATGAATTCAGCATAGAACGCGCGCATTCCACAATGGTGCGGTTCTCTCTTTCTGCAACACCATTCAGCTGTGGTGTATACGGTGGAGAAATACATTGCTCTATTCCTCTGTTTCCTAGCAATTCAGAAACCTTTTTGTTATCAAATTCTTTTCCTCCATCACATCTGAACTGTTTCACTGTATGACCGATTGTCTTAGCTTCGTTCAGGAACTGTTCCAGGACGGTGCTAACTTCATTTTTCTGCTTCAGAAAAAAATCCTACGAAACCTACTGAAATCATCTTTAAAACACACATAGTAACGTGCCTTTTCAAGGGATTCCACGGTCATGGGACCATTAACATCCGCATGAATTCTTTCACCAACAACCATCGGTCGATGTCTTTGATTTTTGAATGGCAACCGGTGCATTTTTCCCAGAGCACACCCATCGCAAAATTCATCCTTGCAGTCATCCACATTGATGTTCATCAGCTTCAAGACACTTTTTACATGTTGTTTATTTTGATGGCCGAATCTTTCATGATAAACTTGCAGCGTATCCGACGACGTCACCAAATTCACTTGAGCAGGTTGTGCTGGTCTGATTACACGTACGTCAAGCACATATAAGTCACAATTTACATATCCAGTCATCACTAGTTCCCCAGTGATTTTGTCTTCAAGTTTTACACTTTTGTTATCGAATTTCGTACAAAAACCTTCCTGTGCAGCTGCTTTTATTGAGAATAAATGTGCACTTGCTTCAGGAACGTAGAGAACGTTTTTCAATTCAGCATTTTTCCAGGTATTGCTCAAATGCGTTTGAATTTTCACGGTTCCCTTTCCATGTGCAAACATACTTATACCTCTCTTACCCAGCAAAATTTCTTTAGGAACGACGAATGTTGTGTACGACACAAAATATTGTTTATTCGAAGTAACGTGATTAGTAGCACCACTGTCACAGTACCATTTGTCCGCTTCAACATAATCATTCACAGAGACGCCAAAAACAGACGATTTCTTTTCAGACTGGTCTTTACCAATGCTACCATCTGTCCGTTTCATTTGACACTCTGCTGCCCAGTGACCAAGTTCTTTGCATTTATGACAAGGAAACTTTTGTTTTGCACGGTTAACATTCTTTTTCGATTTTTCATCCATGTTTTTTCTATATTGCTTGTTTTTTCCTTTAAAATTATCACGTGCAATAAACGCAACTCGTTCTTCTTTACTTTGATCACACAATTTGTACACAATTTTTCAATCAACAAATTCACACTTTGATTTTCCGATGAAATCGTATCCCACAAATCTTTGAAATTGTCATATTCTTTCCCTAATGTCGACAAAATTCGACCGTTTAGAATTCTTTCTGACAGAACACTTTCATTATGCTTCTGTAATTCGTCATTTAAATCTACGAAAAGCTTTTGTAACTTCGCGACATGAGCACTTATATCTTCTTTATAGTCACGTTGAACACGAAAAAAGGCTTCGATCAACATATTCAATCGCTGCGTACTTCTGCGTTCAAAACGCGCATGTAACTTTTCCCAAATTTCATTCGCGTGAGTACACGTTAATACGAGCTCGGCAACGGATTTCCCTAGAGCACCTGCTAGTAAACTTGCCGCTTTCGCATCGTCTTTCAACCATTGCTGACGCGCTGTCTTTTGTTCTGCAGTTTCGTTTTCCAGAGATTTCGGATACTTTTGCGTACCGTTAACGACATCTTCAAGCACACACGACCGTAATAACATCGAAACATGCCATTTCCATTTTGCCCAGTCTTCAGGTCTTTCCAATTTGTCAACTTGTATTTTATAGTCACCCATGCCTGCAGCCATTTTTTTTTTAATCTTCACGAGTAATTTACGTCGAAATTACTCACTAGTAATAAAAAAAACACTTTTAAATAATTCACATGCGATCTGGGCCCCTTAACCTGTTAAGAAATGTTAATAATCTTTAATAAACTATGAAAAAGTGTAGATTTACAGGCACATACACACTTGCGACATACAAGTTTGACAAGTACTCTGTTAATTTTTTTTATTACTACTAGCTGGCGCTGTGTCCATAGAGTTCTTATATTTTTAATTTCAAAACATTACTATAACACAAAACTCTACGGGTATTGGTATGTTATATAAACGAGCCTAGGAAAAAAAAACCTAGGAAAAAAAATCCTATGGAACAAAAATCTTCGGAAAAAAAAATCCTATGGAAAACAATCCAACCAGCGGTTGTCCAAATTGAAACTACAAAATTTTATTATTAGTATATTACACAATATTAACAAAATAATTATCGGAATCTAATTGTGTGTCCTATAGCTCTTAAAAAATTTGGTATTCCGCGGGCTCCGTTACCATATTCTTCACACAACCTTTTCAGTCTACGCTGCATTTCTTCATACTGCCCCCGCTTTGTTATTACGTTACAATACTTATTATTATATTTATTTATTTACGTAGAAACATACAGGAAAGTATACCCCAGGTTCGTGTCCTGGTCGCAGTGTAGGTATACTTTTTCCTGTATGTTTCTACTTCTCTCTCTCCTTCAGCATGACGATTAGTCATATACATTAGTCTTTACGACAATAACGCACTTTACTTCATTTATATTGAATAAACTATGAATATCATAACGGGCGTGATGTATTTATGCCCGCAACAACAGACGACGCGTCATGGACTGCCATTCATTCTGTGTAATTTATTTTTTTGTTGTTTTTTCTAATTTTTTTGAATTTTCATTTTTATTCAAGTGAAAAATGAGATGTGAAAAATGTTTATACCTTCGGGCGACTTACCAGCCAGTCGCCTTCGGCGGAAATAAACATCTACTTAATGCCCTTGGTACATAAATAACTATTAGAAGTAAATTTATGTTATGATAATAACAAAGAATTATATATTCGAGATTATATTATAATGTATCAGGGTGATTTACAATAGGTGTAAAAAACTTGGAAGAAACTACGTTCGCCAGTGCAAATATTGGTATACCTACGTAGTTTTTAGTTTAATCAATTTCGATTTTTAAGGGGCGTACTGGCCTCTAAAAGGAGTCCCCTAAATATGGTTTTGTTATAGTAAAAACAGCACGCTTGTGTTGACACTTTATGTGGCAGGATTTTTTCCACGGGATTTTTTTCCACGAGGTTCTTTTTTCCACAGGATTTTTTTCGGGGTTTTTTTCATGATATTTTTCCTACGATTTTTTTTCCGCCTACGTATATAAACATATAAACAAAACAATTCAATCTTTCCAAAACTATACCGAAAACGTAATTTATGGGCATCGTCGTTGGAGAAATCAGGAGATTAAAACCTCCCTCAACCACATATGAAAATGGATAATCAATACCAAATTTTTCAAAAAATTTCGATAATTCATGATGATGTACCTAACGCTTTGGCTTTTCTTCTCTAAATGTAAATTTCAGCCCTTCAGTAAGTTGCCTATGATATTTAGTTGGAGTCCTCAAAACGGAATGGAAGACCTTTATGGAGGTCCGCAAATATTCGCAAAATGATAGTGGTGAAAATAATTTAATTTTCGAAAATCGTTATATAACTTTACGCCATTAATTATTACATTCTTTACAGTAGTATTAAAAAAAGTACATAAGGTCAACCAAAGGCACCTATTAGATTTGCAAAAACAGCTTTGCCTTTGCAGAATCAGTAAACAAATACGTAAAGATTTATTTCTATTAATTAATTAATTAATTACATCATTGATAAAAATCTCTGTGCATTCTTTTATTAATCGAAATTTCTTCAATGCTTGCGAGAATTTGACGATACCATTATCAGTCAAATTTTACTTTAATTTTAGTTAACGACAATAATGTTTACTTTTTAGTTGTGAAACTATAACATTTTTTAATTGTAGTATTGTCATAACAAATTTGGTATCACATTTCTTAATATAACTTAAGATAATAATATCGAACGATAGGGTTATTTTCAAAAGAAGTATCTAAAAGATAACGTTCATATTTAACATCTTCTTTATCGAAATAAATGTATTAAGGTTTTTTTCCAATCCAAGTCTTTTTTTACACTACACGGTTCAAGGATAGTGATGAAATAGATTTTACGTCAAAGCATAGAAATAAATACTCGATTGAATTTTAATGCTGTGGAATATTATATTCATCTTAGCATTCCTGAAAAGGTATTTACTATGGTGTGTATGTGTACCCGTAATAATTAACTTAAAGTTACCGCGATCTGCACTTTCTTCTAGTACCTACCCGGATGGAAATTGCCAAATTATTATTGGCGATTTCCACTTTTCCAAGTATACTAACAATGGCACTCACTTTTAGTGAGTATAGTGCTAAAAAATAACCTTTCTTGTTACACATTTAATTGAAAGGATTACATAATGGCAATTTTATGTTTGCAAAGTGTATTTTTAAAATCATTTTGTGAATGATCAAAGTAAACGCTAATTTGTCTGGTTTAAAATTGATTCATCTTGGAATGGTAACCTTTTTGAACGCTATAATAATATAATGAAACTCTCTTGAAAGCTCGCTCATTCAGGGATAAATTTTACCTGACAATCTGTTGTCCTAATTGTGCATCCGCACTATTATCCCTGTAAACAAGGTGTGCTCTTTATATATTGTACAGCATTGACGAAAGCGTCGAATTGTTAATAATCTTCTCGCCTATACTTAATGCGACAATGAAGAATTTCCGTCAAATATAGTGAGTGGTTACTTCTTCGTATCCTATAAGCAAATTAGAAATACTTTTTTTTTACAACTATTAGGTACGTTTTAGGAATCAAAAGATTTGTACGTATTAATAACACAAAAGAATAACAAGTTTAGGGGTTACAAGATAGGAGGGGTAAGCGTCTAAATCGGACCCCCGGGGCTAATCGGCGCCTCGACCGCATTGTTTACATTTGTATCGGGATGCTTTGAACCATTCTTAACACACAATAGCGCTTTTTGTATGTATGTGTATGACAGTCTTACCTAACCGCAAAGCAGCATTAATCCGACTAATGACGTGTTTTAACCATTGTAGTACCAGTAAAGAAAGCATTTATAATACTTAAATTGCTTAACTATAGTAGAGCTTCGCTTCCAATTTTTTTTGTATTCCATATTTTTATTGATGAAGACGTTATGAAATTGGGCAACGAGTAAAAGCGCGAAGATGAATGAACTCCATTATCTATTAGTACAATAATTCTAGATATTGATTAATAATAATAATTGATTATAAACATGCAAATAGAGGCAACATTTATAATACATAAATATTTATATTTGCTCGCACTACATACTTACGACAGTGAAATTAAATCAATTAATTTAATGAAAATAAACAATATTTTGTATTTGTTTCTATGATTTATTGATGTTTGACTTTTGCAAAATATTAAACGTCAACAAAATTAACGAAACGCATTCCGTTTTACATATGCATACGTCTTTACATCGACTTTTGTACGTCAAGACTTGCAAAATATCTATAGATATGCTTTATTAATATTGCAAACTGATATAGAATCAGTCCATAGAGAGAGGAAATTCAACGTTTCTTGCGAAAGGATATAGAAAGGAGGCGGTTTTCACCAATTCTTCTATTTGCACAATTTTTGTAAAGCAAATATTTATATAATTGGCCTTATGTTTAAACAAATTTTACGCGCCTGGACGATTCCAAGGAAACTTTGGATAATAACTTTTTCCCCAACCACAAAAGGAATTTTACCACAATCATCGCATACAAAGCGCGTAGAAAAACAAGATGACTAAGCAATGTGAAATTTTTCCTAGTAAACATATCTAACTACATATCTAAGTAATGAGGCAACTGAAGTTGTCTCCTTACTCTCAAAAGCAGCGTTCCACACGAGCATTTCTTATAATTTTGGTGTTTAGAATCCCAAAGTTCCCCCGTTTTAGTTACATATTGACTCTAAGAACACGACATCGTTCATAACTAACTTCTATTTGGACAAATGCAGAACATCTTGCTCAGATATGTTAGAATTAAACATAGTACGCAGAGACATCAGTTTTAAAGTTAAAATATTGCTCTGCCTATGAATAGTCGGAACGTTCCATTCTACTAGAGCAAAGCTTTGAAGATAAAATTATCATTAGTAATACAACGAGTGGGTACGAATTCGGCAATTTCATACCATCGAGTTGTATTCGGCATGACAATTCCACGAAAGAAGTAATTTGAGGGAAGGAGGAAGGAATTACGGCGATAATTTGAGGACCATACTAAATTATCAGAGTAATTCGTTCCTAATTGGTCGAATGATTCAAAATTGTGCAAACTAATTGGTTGAAATTTTCTGAGTGGAATTGTCTATGTAGTTAACTACCTTTGTATTACTATGAGCACAAAGTTGAAACCTCGGAGGGTTAATCGTGTAATTAGTTTAGGGACTATTTGTACGGTAGGAACCAGAGTGCGTTCTGCATAATTGTCAACGCTTTGCTTTACAAAAGAATCAGTGTGGTGTTTCTCAAAATAGTATCTTAGAATCAATTTTATTTTCTTTTTTTATACAGGATCAACGATTGCATTGTAGGTATTACATAACAGGTGTCAATTTGAAAACTTGTTAGACCTTATATCTTCGAAACTGTAACAGGTAGTAACATTTCTTGAAAACTTTTCTAGAACCTTGAGGAGGAACCAATATAACTAATATAGAAATCTGCAACACACCCCCGCACGTTCCCGTTTCATACCGTCACAACGCGGACCATCAAAAAACGTTCAACATAAAAGGGTGTTAATTTTCGCGGCCCCAAGAATTGTCACTCTAAGCCCAAGAATTATTATTTTTACCCCAAGAATTATTTCTTCAACCCCAGCTTTTTTATTATTTTGGTCCCAAGATTTCTGATCCCAAGAATTATTATATTAACCCCCAAAATTATTAATTTTGCCCACATAATTATTCTTTTGGCCCCAAGATTTTATTCATTTTACCATCTGATTTTATTCATTTTACCCCAAGGTTTTATTCATTTCACCCCAAGATTTTTTTTATTTTACCCCAAGATTTTATTTATTTACTTATTATTTTATAGAAGTATTTGAAACTAAAAAAAATGCCACCATAAACTTATATTGCCACTCAGGCGCTTAGGTTAGAGGTAGATTTAGTATATTTTTTTTTCAATTAATACAAAAACGGGAATATGATACTAAACAGTATTTGAAGCTAAATTTTACCCCATGATTTTATTCATTTTATTCAATTGAAAAAAAATATACTAAACCTATCTCTAACCTAAGCGCCCGAGAGGAGTGGAGAATCATGTTGACGAAATAAAGAAACATAAAACCATAATTCTAGAATAAGCAATAGATCAGTATTATAGTTTTACTGGCTTACTTAGATTCGTCATAAAATTTGCCTTCTTTTACAGAATAATTTCATCGATTCACCACCCCCCGCCAATTGTAATATTAACCAGACGGTAACACATAGTGATAAATAACACCAATCACTACATTTAATTTTAGCTAAGCCCGATGATGGTATAAAAACCGAAATCGATCGCTACAGAAAACTAATATATTAGCTTAATTTCTACGACAATAATACAATAGATCAGTATTTATTTGTGATTTAGAAAAAAATGCCATATTTTTTTATTAAAATTATTATTATTAACATATGTAACTATCCCATACCAAATAGATAGGTACTTAGCGCATCAAAAAACCTTAAACAATTACAACATGGTAACGAAGTATTTATTCACAAAGAAATCAACAATTAAAAAGATTAAACATGCTATTTTACTGAATACCAAATAATGTTTCCCAAAAAATTAACATCTTCCTGGTGCCTTAACATGAGCAAAACTCAATTCGTCTTGGAAGACCGCCTGGTTGCATCGAGTGTGCATTAATAAAATTCGATTGCCATAAGGTCATGGTCAACTACTAAAAAAAATTCAATAAAAGTGGTATCGATGCAATGAAATGGGAATAGGTCAGAAACTATTAAAGATAGGCATAGGAACATGTAATACAAAAATATGCCCGTTTGGATTCTCTGTCAAATTCGATAGTAAGAAAAGAAAATGGACATTTCATTTAAAAAAATAGAGCTTTTAGTCTTTGAATTTTCTTAAATTTGAAGCGCCATAGTTGAGGTCGTACGTATCTTAAATTTTTTTCGAATTCGCCAAAAGAAATCCCTATTCTTCCTATACGCGCTGGTGAAAGCTCGGTTGCCGAAACTATACGGTTTTCAGGCAATGAATTCTTAAAGGCAGTTTAACTGAAATGAAAGCTCACTTGGTGATGTTGCAATCGAGCTGAATTTTAACACTGATATTCGGAACACCCTTTACGTACGTATAAAATATTTAAATGATTACATACGTTTATGGTTAGCGTTTATAAAAATAAGCTTAATAATATTATCGTCCCAGGTATTGATCAGAAAATGAAGTATTTTGAAATTATACGAATGTCGGTAACAAATTAGGTTTTAAAACGGCATATTAATTCATTACTAACATCATCACCTTTTAGAAGGAATTTCATTAAGAAAATCAACTTAGTAAAAATAAATGTAATTAAAATTTTTGTGTATACCTAAAGCAATTTTATATAATATAAATTGGTTTTTTAATTTTATAAAGTTTATAAGAGAAGAACAGTGTTACAATTAAATTACTTATAAGAATCATTTTTTGTACATTAGAAACGTTTAAAACGTCACGGTCGTGCTACGTTATACAGAGAAAAAGCAATTACAATCAAAGAGGGTTATAATAACAAATTTAAAGGAAATTAATTCGTGTTGACAAGATCGCCAGCAAACATCGATATTAAATGTGAATCAAATTTGAATCAATGTAATCGAATTTCAAAAGGGAGAGGGAACATCTAAACTCATTACAAACCCCTAGACCACCACTGATGCTATTCTCTATAATAACCACTAAACATGGACCCTTTACTATAAAAGACAAGGTTTTTTTTATTATTTCCACCATTAGAGGTTTATCTGAAATCAAAAAACGTCAATACAATTTAATCAAATAAGCACAATTATGTACTAATTAAAAGGATGATGAAAGTATGATGGAAATGAGAATTAGTTTTCAATTCGTCATTCATTTCCAAAGTCAACGGAAATTGCAGTTCTTATTCTGAAGCTTCTGAATTTTAGTTAAAAAACACCTTGATTGATAATTAAAAAGTAATAAAGCTTGAAGATTTTTATAATTGCGTTTTTATAATTGATATGGATTTAATTTATTACTCCGCCTTTTTATAAGAAATAACGCTGCCGCTTTTCGTGCTTTGCGATTATATACCTACATTTCTGGTTTTACTACAAGTAAAATTTAAGCATAAAATAATTGTATTCCGAAATAAGTAAGTTTTAGGATTTTAAATCTGTTTATTTGCGCCCTCTGTGTAAGGGATGATACAATAGAATTTTTTATAATATCAGTAAACTTTTCTGTTCTTTGAAAGGTAGATTTCTTATATTTAACGTCCCTGCAAACAGTTGTTATAGATAGCAACGATAGATGGCAGACGTTTAGGGATTCAATACTTCATTTTCGCATTTGAAAAATTTATTTCAGACCACTTTTAAAGAATGGAAATGGATAACCTTTGCTCATTTCTACGATATACAGAGAAGAGATGATTTGAAAATTGTTTTTTACAGTCCTACCTATCAACTTTCCCCACAAAATCACCCCAATGGGATACAGATTTACTAATATCTGTGCTAATAGATTTCCCCCTTTGCCTTTATTTTTGTTTTGCAAGTTACTAAACTGAGACAGTTTACGTTAGATTAACAAACAAATTTCACAGTATTCCTTTACATTAAATTTTTTTTTCATTTTGAGTTCACTGTCAATTGATTTTTAGTGACACAGGTAGTGTTAGTTTCAGAGGTTACGCAAATAACAATTAGATATGTCCATAAAGCCAGCGCCGATTTACCCTAACTTCGGACTCTGGGCGCTGGAGATTTAGGGGCCCCCTTCATTGCTATTTGTTGTCAGTTTTTTGTAACAAGTAAACACATGCTTTAATTATTAATGTTTATTGAAAAATTGTTTAAAAATTTTAGAAAAAGAAAGCATATTGATGACGGCTAAGAAAAACAACTAGAGATTAACAATTTGTCAATTAAACAATTTACACAACAGTGCAGTGCAATCAGTAAACAATCGGACTGGCGTCGACTCGTCAAGATAACAATACCTACTACTCAATTCATCTCTGCTCTGCCGTGTGATTACAATATAAAATAACTAAAAGATAGAGTTAGGTACATATTTGTAAACATAATCATTATTATTATGTATTAAATTTTGTTAATAAAAGAAATTACGGTTATACCGTGTGAACCAGTAAGTGATTTTCCCACTATATTAAAATCTAATATTTGTGTTCTATCGATCGAACTTAAGCAAATTTCGGGGGGGGGGGGGGGGGGGTTAATGAAGCCCGAGCTCCTCTGGGGTCCGGGCTCCTGTGAGCGCCCGCCCCAAGCCGCCAGCGGATAAACCGGGGCTGCATAAAGCAAAAATATTTTAGCAAGTGCTGCATTATCTTCATTCGCTCCTAGTTGGCTTAAACCTGTCCCGTTGGCTTGCATACATAATTTTTCTTGCAATTGCCTTTTTACCATTATTTTTAGGATTGATATCTACAAAATATTAAAGAATACGAATGCCATTAGTTTGCTTTGGCAGTTGCTCGTAGAATTTTTGACAAAAGTTAAAATATTTGTTTTGGTTTGAATAATACGAATCAGTAGATCAAAACAAGCTAAAAACAACTTCGCTGTTCTTAATGTAAGTTTGTACTGAGAAACAGTCCTTTAATCCTTCAAAATAGGAAGAAACACAAATTTTATGCTATGGGCAACCTTAACACTGTGAATACTTTCGACTTCCAGTCGAATATCTTGCACCACGCGATTTGTTTACTTAGGAAGACCTTAATAGAAAACGAAGATGATGGGGAGTATGTCACCCCTATTATCCCCACAGCACTAGTATTTTAAGGATGTCGACGTGGTTATGTTTGATGTACCATGAGTATCTTCAAGGTATGAATGTACTAAATAATAATAATAATAATGTGAACAGTTGAAGGTTTTTTCAATCACGGATGTTCTAACTCTTTGTGATCTACACAAACTGTTTAATAATTTTTGTCCAAGTTTGGGTTTGAGCAAGGGGCAGTAAATAGTTTTAATAAAACTGTTCAGACAGTTTGTGACTTTGTCATGGAAAGGTTGCATCATGTTTGTGACCTGAACACCTGTTTTAAAATCTGCCCAAGATACCGTGGAAACCAGGGTGCTTCATAAAGATTCTCCATATCCTCTTTCTGAAAACAAACACATGATAAAATTACAAATAAGAGAAATATAATCATATTGAAATACATATCTGCCTAATGTAACAAAATTACTATTAATTCTGAAAAAATTATATAGGTGACAAGGTTACAATTAGAATTAAAAATTAATTCAGCTGGAGTTGAACTCGGCACATTTAACAAATGGTTTTCTAACGTTACATATATGGAAAATTCCTATCAACACCCCAAAATGTTGTCGGTGTAATTGATTTAAAGTTGAAGATCTATTTAGAAGTGGCAGACAGGACCGAGTTGTGCGGGGGTGGATAGTATCCGGGTGACCATCTACTAGGGACGGCAAAATATTGAAATTTAAATTTCGAAATACGAAATACATTTTGTCCTTAAATTAAAAGAATAAAAAGACTGTTATGTAATGGAAAATGACGTTATATTAATTATTTTAAAATACAATGGTTATACTAAAAAACGTCATTTTGTTTTAAAATTTCTGAAATAAGAAAGTTACAAACAAATTATACCTTCTAACGCTTTTAAAATAATATACTCATTTATATTAATGCGCAAATCATAATTAATGCTTATTTACATACTGCAGGTAATAAAATTATGCAAAGGATAATATACAAACTCGATTTATTTCTTCCGTTAAATTGGAGTTGCGTAAAATATGTATTAAACAATTGATCATTACGCATATATTACAAGTCAATGTTAATGTTGGCAAACATCTTTCTTATACGTCATAAAACTATGTTTTTATTGCAAGTTGTTTCATGAATGATTACAATCGAATGGTTTGATTAAATGAAAATTGGTAAAAGTAAGTTTATTGGCACCACTTTTACTTCAAATTTTATCATTTACATACTAGTTCAAAACAAGCTGATATGTAAAAGATTACTTTAGATGGCAGTTCTATTTTAAATATTTGTTATTGAGATTGCATTTATTATCGCAATACATATAGTAAAAATATTTTTAAATATAAGTAAATGTTTTAAATGAAAATTAATTACTAATTATTACTATAAATCTCTATAAACTGTATGCGCAGGTGGAACTAAGTTTCGCTATTATAGTTCTTTCTGTTCTGCATCTCCGAAAATATTTCTGAGAACGAATTGATGGTAAAGTAATAAATTATTTCTTTCTCAAGGTTTAGTGGGAGTGTTTTTAGATAATGCAATAAAAAATAAAATGACGATAACTAAGATGTACTTATAACAAAACAATTTGGTGGGTCAAACATAGATATCAGCAAATTATATTTATTATACGCAAAATACATCATACGATTATAAAACCACACAACGAAACCTTTGTTGACGCAAAGATTAATAAATTGGGGCAAAGTACTAGATACTATATGAACCGGCCTTAAAACTAAACAAAATTTTGGTAATAATCTAAACACTAAAATAATAATAATCTGGGTGTTTACTGAGGAACACATTGTTAAATTAACCCACAGTACCTTAGATCCTTAAAAAGCGTAACGTTGATGGTTTTTTGTTACCTAAGCGCATTTTTTCGAAACTTAACGAGGCATAAAAGCATAAAAAAGTTTTATCCCTGTGGGTATGGGATAAAAGCGCACGAAATATAATCATTGGGTACACAAAGATATACGCGAAAAAAATTTTATGTAATTCAGTTACGAAATTTCGTAATTTACAAAATGTTGTTCATTAGGTATTACTTGATTTCTTGACATTTGTGCTTTTTGTCATTGTTGTCATGGTTATCTCCATAGAAACAAACAAGGATGGCTTTGATACTATCTAGCAGAAATAGGCCGACGTTAAATAATAACCAAGTAAAATGAAAATGAAAGGTAATGAACAATTTTTTTTCATCAACCTAATTACAAAAAATCTTGTACATAAAGACCGTGTTTTTTGCACACGACAGTTGACGCAGCTAGTAGCGGTGCAGTCACATGCATGCCGCCCACAATCCTGTGCAACAATGTTTCGAAGAATTGATCAAGGGTTATGAGTACCCAATGCATTTTTCCATCTATCTAAATTATGTAGAAATGCCGTTACATACAATGTGAAGAAAATATTCTTGGTAATGCGAATGTTAAAAAAAGAACAATACCAAAATGTTCTTGTACGTAAGCTTGAAAGAAAATCTGGGGTAAATAAGACAAAATACTAAGGTGACTTAAGCTGGATAAATATCGAGAAGTTCATCACATCTTTCAAAGGTCAATTCAATCCTGTCGATGGCTTAAAAATTACCAAAATGTTTATTCCATGCTTTCTTATTTAAACTCGATTGTTTTTGTATGTTCAACTGTAGAAAGAGAAAAATTATTTCCCTACACCGATTTCAATCTTATATTTTTATTCTTTGAGGAAAAAGATGCTCTTTGATATCTGGTAAAGGAGGATGCACACTTTTAACGAGGTTTCCAAAAATGACGGAATTTGATAAAATTTTAGTATATTGTAGATATCGACTTTCTGAGCAAAAAGTCTCATGGGCCCAAAGCGATCCTATGACTGGTTTCCGAGATACAGTGGCGGGTATGGGGTATCTTGAAAAACAGGAATTAAATTATAAATACCATAAAAGGTTGATATTTTCTTTAAAAAAGTAATACAAGTAATTTAATTTGATCTTGGGCGGCTGTCTAGGATGTCAGGTGCTGATTTTTTTTGTGTACAGGGTGTACATTGTACAGGGTGTACAACTAAGAAAGGAAGCCGGCCATAACTCGGAAACTATTTGAGATAGAACAGTGAAATAAAAAATCTTATAATAAATGTGCCCAAGAGAAAATGCTGGAAATTATTTTCAATTTCATACCATTGCCACCAGAGGGCGTTTAACTGATTTCAATTTGAAATTCCCATTTTTTGGGCAATTTTCCTCAGTATGGTATTTAAAAAAATATATTCATTGTGAACTAGTGATCAATATGTAAAACTTTGTTTAATGAATTTTGACGTGCTGTTACGATTTGTTCATACCTCAAATTGCCTCTTATATTACCACATTTTTGACTATATCTTCGGTACTATAAAAGCTATATTGAGATAATTTTGTTTTAAATTACTCCCTTATGAATTTTCCTTCCAATAGCAGTGAAAAAAATATTTGGTACCATTTGAATTTTTTTAGAAAAGTCGACCGTTTGTTCCTTTAACAAGTTGCGCCCTCTATTGGTAGACGGAGATAAGAAATTGTTGTGGTTTTGAATTTTTTTGATAATATGAAGTGTTGTCTTTACATCGAGACCAATCTTGACAAATTCAAGCAAACCGTTTCGAAGTTACACGATTTTTTCTAGTGACACGTAATTTAGATCCCCGTCCCTTTATTTTGACAGCAATCGTAAAAATTCATTAAACAAAGTTTTACATATTAATCACTAGTTCACAATGAATATATTTTTTTTAAATACCTTACTGAGGAAAATTGCCCAAAAAATGGGAATTTCAAATTGAAATCTGTGAAACGCCCTCTGGTGGCAATGGTATGAAATTGAAAATAATTTCCAGAATTTTCTCTTGGCCACATTTATTATAAGATTTTTTATTTCACTGTTCTATCTCAAATATTTTCCGAGTTATGGCCGGCTTCCTTTCTTAGTTTCTTAGTTGTACACCCTGTACAATGTACACCCTGTACACAAAAAAAATCAGCACCTGACATTCTAGACAGCCGCCCAAGATCAAATTAAATTACTTGTATTACTTTTTTAAAGAAAATATCAACCTTTTATGGTATTTATAATTTAATTCTTGTTTTTCAAGATACCCCATACCCGCCACTGTATCTCGGAAACCAGTCATAGGATCGCTTTGGGCCCATGAGACTTTTTGGTCAGAAAGTCGATATCTACAATATACTAAAATTTCATCCAATTCCGTCATTTTTGGAAACCTCATTAAAAGTGTGCCTCCTCCTTTTTGTCACGATTAAGTTTTACAATGGACTGTATTTTTCTGATTCTTACTTCATTAAAATAAAAATGTACTTACCTAATAGTTTTTAATAGAAATTAAATACATTCGTACGTTATGAAGCTTGGTTACGTATTGCCCCAAAGTCCCCAAAGTCCCCTCATCAGAACATCTCAACATAAACAGCTTTTAATTTTAACAGTTTTGTACAATTTTAAACAGTTTTGTGCAAGCTGGTAACAGAGATGGAACAGAGTAGATGTAACAGATGAACAGCTATATCTGTTTGTACAAAGATGGTTAAATCGATCTGTTCTGATGAGGGGAAGCTGTTAAGCGGTTTTCTGTATCGGCATTAATATATCAAGGCCAAACTGGGTTAGCAGCGATCAAGGGCAAATTGAGTCAAAAGCGCGCACGAGTTGGGCACGCTCCGCGTCCTTGGAGTCAGACGAGGTCAAAGTGGTTCAGAAGCTCCATTACTATACTACTAACCAGTGTTGCCGTACGGGTCGGACGTCATTTCCCTAGATGCGTTCCTAAAATTCCCCAAAAAGGCACCTCACAACTAAAAATTTCCCCAATTTCAAAATTCTTAATTAGATGGTATAATTCGGTAAATAACCCGTTATAATGCTAAATGATATCACAATACATGCTAATTTGAAATGTATTCTAATAAATATGTAAAATAAATATGTTAGGTATAGTGTTCATTATTAAATAAAAGATTAATAGAACGGCCTGATGTAGTATTTTTTCTACTATTTTCGTGTCAATTTTCTTATTTCTATAGTAAATGGTAAATTTATAATTCCCCACATTTTTCCCCAATATATTTTTTTATTTTTCTTTCCCCCTTTTCTCCCCATAAATTTTTTTTTCTTCATTTTGGAGAAAAAAAACCCCAATCTGGCAACACTGCTACTAACGAATGATATAGCTTTTATAAACTAAAGCACTGTAATGATGAATGAGATGTACATGAATTGTACATTTCTTAGCTAATTGTTGCTATGGTAAGGAAATAGACTGAATGCTTAAATAAGTGAAATTTAAATTGTATGGTATGTTTTAAAAGGATGCAATCGTGTTTTTAATTTATTGCTTGTTTATGCATCACGCCGCCCGATGAGAAAGATATAACCAATTTAATTTCACTCCCACCGTTGATTTTGATGGAGGCTCAGTTATAATATGGGGTAGAGGTAGAGTATGTTTGGGAGCGTGCACAGCCTTGGTGGTAAAAGACAGAGGCACAATGAATGCTGATTGGTACAAAACCAATATTTTGCAAGATCATGTTCTCGCCCGCACGTCGCTCGCTGTGTAATACATTTTTAAATGAGACAGGCATTATCAGAGTGAATTGACCTGCTAGGTATGCTGACATGAATCCTATAGAACATGTCAGGGACATGTTAGGGGGAAGAGTTAAGTCAAGACATCCTGAACCTCAAATGACACAAGAGCTAGGAAACATGTTGTTGGAAGAATGGGACAACTTGCCTAAAGATTTAATTGACAATACCATTAGGAGTATGCCGAGACGTATGACTACATTGATAGGTGTTCGTGGAAGAAATAAAGAAAAACATCTAAAATATCAGAAAAAATACACAAAAAAGATTGTCATTTTTTCCAACACCTTTTTTTTTAGATTTGCGATAATAAGTAAATAAATTATGTTTTCAAGTGCATTGTGTTTTATTTTATATTTATTTAATGCTATGTTAAAGTTGTAAATTAATCTATTGTTTTCCAAGAAAACGTACTATTTTTTTACGTGTCACCTTAATTTTGCCGGTGAGTGTATATCTTATACAAAATGGGAAAGGGGCATTCCCTTATAATACGACAATAATTTTGTTTGCTTTTGCATCATTTTGATTTTGATTTTATATTCTGCTTACACGACGACTTTCCATCGCTGCGACGCAGTTTCTTTTATTTATTCCAACTTCAGTTTTACGCTGATGGCGGTAAATACAGCAGTTGAATATTTCCAAAACTTCTTGACTGAAAAAAGGTCCCTTCATAACAATATCGTTGTAAAATTACAGATTTACTGTTAGATTAATTTCACATGAAGATAAGTAACAAGTTGCACGTTGCTTTTTTGCTTACTGTCTTGATTTAGGTATCAATCTTTTGTAAGGGGTTAAGTAAGGAAATGCTTTTGTCATACACCTCACTTTGAAACTCGTTTGTTCATGACGTTTATCTCAAAAGGATTTACATTTCATATTGAGCCTGATAATGTCATTACATGGTAATTTATTTACAGTTTTACGTTCATGATCGTGTGCGTATTGTTTACCTAATGACATACAGATACTAGGTAAGTACAATACAAGTAGTGGTCAAAGTGCACGTACGACGCAAAACATTACTTATGTGTTAATTGTTACCTTCTTGATTTATTAATCTAGGGAATACAATTATGACAAATGTATTTATTCACAGAAACCGAAAATAAGTACTACTTCTTACATAATATATTTTATAAGGAATATTAGAAAGTATGTACCTAATTCGCAAAATATTTCAAGGAAGTTTGGAATTTTTTTAGATATTTAAATAGTCATGCCTATATGAAATAAGATCTTGTATGTATTGTAACTCCAATCGAACGAGTTCATGCATTCTTTTTCTGTTAAAATAAGCTTCTGTTGGGTTGTACTTGCAACCTTTAGGATATCAAAGATATATATATGTAAAGGTTGACCACACTACACAGTCCAACCTTTAAATAAGATTGGCTGTGATTTTGACATAAGTTTATTAATTGTTTTGTGTTTAAGACTTTAGTTGAAAATAGCGTGTAATTTAATTCTTTTTATACAGGTAACTGTTTTAAGTTAAGTACCTTAATTTGTAATTTGTTCTTTTTATACAGAATAAAATCACGCACAATCTTAGATATATATATATATATATATATATATATATATATATATATAGATTTATCCAGCTATCTTTGTGACATCCATATGCAAAATTTCTGTCGACTCTTTGACATCCGCTGACGTTGTGACATCCAAAAACGGATGTCACAACGGAATTTGATGTAAATTATGTCTAGTGGATGTCACGACGCTGTTGGCGAAAATTTAGATGGATGTCAAAATGTCGTTTTTTAAAATTGATAGTTTCTTCTGTATATCGTATAGGGGGCGCATCGGAGAGTTGGTTTTGTATATTTCATAATTATTCACCACGGTATATGTGACATCCTTCTTTTTAAAGAGTATATTTTTTCTCATGTGGTGTACTTTGTGACGACATAAACTTGACAACAGTGTTAGTGTTATATTACATGCCTGTGTTGAAGGTTAAAGGTCATTTTTCTCCATTTGAATAATAAATTTAAAAATGCTTATAGGATAGAACTGATATTGGACAGGATACGCACTTATATTAAAGAATTGTACCTAATTATATGTCTATAGTTTTGAAAACTGGTGGTTTTATTATAAATAAGTATCACAATTAACGACTAGTATTTATTATAAGTGGCCTTAGCCTTTTTCCCTTGTATCTTTAAAATATAATAATAATCGTCTTTATTAACGTTCTGGTGAACATGAATAACAAAACAAAATATGCTCATAGAACATAGATGATACGCAGAAATTTAAATAGACATGGAGTAACTAAAAAAAACATCACAAATACCACAAATACATGAGGCGAAGTTTAGCAATAAGCTATTCTGCCACTGCCACTGTATCAAAATGTACATTATTTTGAAAAAAGTAAAATAAATTTCATAGCTTTCAGGGTGTTCCGTTGGTTGGGGCGATATAAAAAAATAAAGTTGATGATGGTTCCTCGGAGACGAAACGTCGAATAAAACATTTGACAACGCCATCTAATGGAATTCAAAAAGTGGCAATGAAGAAGTATCTTTGGTTTTTAAAAATCTTTCAAAATAAAGGAAGGAATTACGAAATAAGAAAAACCCAAAAATCGCATTTTGTTTTAAATCTCGGAAACGATAAACAATAAAGAACTTTTGCAAACTACATGTGAACATGCCCTAAATTATACAACTTTTTTTCTAATTTAACGACCTTTGTATCTCTTACGGTTTTCAAGATCCCCATGAAGTTCATCCTTATCTTGGGCACGTTGTATTTTTAAGTAGTCTTCAAACCATCATGTTTTTCCCTAAGCCTTCATTTAATTTCCATTGTTAATTTATGCTTGCAAATGAAACCAGTAAGGTTTTCGAAACATGTCGCCATTACCCTCATAATGTAACCTTCAATTTTTCAATTTTGGTTTATAATCCAACCAACTAGATTAGCAATGTTTGTGTCACCCCTATGTGTTGTAATGACATTGATTTACATTACACTATATATTATGTAGTCTTGACAACTATTGTGTACAAATCCATGCCTTTATGTGGAGGCGTACTGACAATAAATATATTTTATTATTATTATTATTATTATTATCATACTTTATGATTTATTTTATTTATTATTTTATTTATGGTTTATCTCGGTAATTTATGCCACTCGCCTGCGTCTCGTGGCCATAAACTTACCTCGTGAATAATAGCCATTATTATACGCTCGTTGAATAATATACTATTATGATTGAGGTTGCTCGTCACAGCAGGCTATCATTGGATAAGCTGTGAGGGCGCCCACAATTTTCAACTTTTTATACCTGCTTTTTGTTTACGTGACATCGGGCGACTCTTATGACCATCGATGATATGACACAAAATCCTCGATATCTCGTTCTAGCGAAAAACGACCTCGACCGCGAAGGACTCGGTTCCTTCTAAATCCGACTATCGACTCTCCTTTTCAATCGCACCGGTCGGGATCGCGGGAGTTCATCCGTCTTCGTACCAACGTCGTACATAGCTATCGTATTTCTTCGATTGAACACTTCCAAAGATTTTTCGTCAACCGCCACCCGCCGAAACTCTTTGTTTCCTTCAGCGACGTCAACCTGTGAAAAAACCTCGGGTCCGGCACCTCCCGAATCGGAAAAGATACCGGGAGCTCTTTTTCAATCAGAGTGACAGAGTTTGCATTTTTTTCAAATCAACTATACAGTGCTCGCCAAAAAGTCGGCACTTTTTTTTTAATTTTTGATTTTTTAAAAAAACTTTTCACGGCAATAATTTGTGCTAGTCTGAAAACCTATTTAGCCCCTATCAGATATACCGAGTGATTTTTACTTAGCTAGGAAATGGCGTTTTTCGAATTTGTCCAAATTCGAAAGTGCTATTTTTTGTAAATTAAGCAAGTTGTCCGACCTCCGCAACGTCACTCAAGCCATCCCACACGTGAGATAAACCTGAGGATGCTGAACGGGGAAGCGGCTTTAATCTTAGCCATGTCCGGCCAGGAATCTCCCAACATGGATCGTCTTAATTCGACAAGTACGGAACACTCATAAAGCCATATCTCTTTGAAATCAAAAGCTTTTTACTGCATTTTCGAATACAACCTATTTAGTTATGAAAGTTTCCCAAATAACATTTTTTACTCAAACGAAGTTTCTAGCTCCCAGCACAAGCTGTCACCATATCTCTTTGAAATCAAAAGTTTTTTACTGCATTTTCGAATACAACCTATTTAGTTATGAAAGTTTCCCAAATAACATTTTTTACTCAAACGAAGTTCTAGCTCCCAGCACAAGCTGTCACCATATCTCTTTGAAATCAAAAGTTTTTT
Organism: Pyrocoelia pectoralis; assembly: GCA_036250285.1. Classification (NCBI taxonomy): domain Eukaryota; kingdom Metazoa; phylum Arthropoda; class Insecta; order Coleoptera; family Lampyridae; genus Pyrocoelia; species Pyrocoelia pectoralis. Next base: position 73,762,032 of record CM070075.1, on the reverse strand, counting down.
ACTGCATTTTCGAATACAACCTATTTAGTTATGAAAGTTTCCCAAATAACATTTTTTACTCAAACGAAGTTTCTAGCTCCCAGCACAAGCTGTCACCATATCTCTTTGAAATCAAAAGTTTTTTACTACATTTCCGAATACAACCTATTTAGTTATGAAAGTTTCCCAAATAACATTTTTTACTCAAACGAAGTTTCTAGCTCCCAGCACAAGCTGTCACCATATCTCTTTGAAATCAAAAGTTTTTTACTACATTTCCGAATACAACCTATTTAGTTATGAAAGTTTCCCAAATAACATTTTTTACTCAAACGAAGTTTCTAGCTCCCAGCACAAGCTGTCACCATATCTCTTTGAAATCAAAAGTTTTTTACTGCATTTTCGAATACAACCTATTTAGTTATGAAAGTTTCCCAAATAACATTTTTTACTCAAACGAAGTTTCTAGCTCCCAGCACAAGCTGTCACCATATCTCTTTGAAATCAAAAGTTTTTTACTACATTTCCGAATACAACCTATTTAGTTATGAAAGTTTCCCAAATAACATTTTTTACTCAAACGAAGTTTTTAGCTCCCAGCTCAAGCTGTCGCCATATCTCTTTGAAATCAAAAGCTTTTTACTGCATTTTCGAATACAACCTATTTAGTTATGAAAGTTTCCCAAATAACATTTTTTACTCAAACGAAGTTCTAGCTCCCAGCACAAGCTGTCACCATATCTCTTTGAAATCAAAAGTTTTTTACTGCATTTTCGAATACAACCTATTTAGTTATGAAAGTTTCCCAAATAACATTTTTTACTCAAACGAAGTTCTAGCTCCCAGCACAAGCTGTCACCATATCTCTTTGAAATCAAAAGTTTTTTACTGCATTTTCGAATACAACCTATTTAGTTATGAAAGTTTCCCAAATAACATTTTTTACTCAAACGAAGTTCTAGCTCCCAGCACAAGCTGTCACCATATCTCTTTGAAATCAAAAGTTTTTTACTGCATTTTCGAATACAACCTATTTAGTTATGAAAGTTTCCCAAATAACATTTTTTACTCAAACGAAGTTCTAGCTCCCAGCACAAGCTGTCACCATATCTCTTTGAAATCAAAAGTTTTTTACTGCATTTTCGAATACAACCTATTTAGTTATGAAAGTTTCCCAAATAACATTTTTTACTCAAACGAAGTTCTAGCTCCCAGCACAAGCTGTCACCATATCTCTTTGAAATCAAAAGTTTTTTACTGCATTTTCGAATACAACCTATTTAGTTATGAAAGTTTCCCAAATAACATTTTTTACTCAAACGAAGTTCTAGCTCCCAGCACAAGCTGTCACCATATCTCTTTGAAATCAAAAGTTTTTTACTGCATTTTCGAATACAACCTATTTAGTTATGAAAGTTTCCCAAATAACATTTTTTACTCAAACGAAGTTCTAGCTCCCAGCACAAGCTGTCACCATATCTCTTTGAAATCAAAAGTTTTTTACTGCATTTTCGAATACAACCTATTTAGTTATGAAAGTTTCCCAAATAACATTTTTTACTCAAACGAAGTTCTAGCTCCCAGCACAAGCTGTCACCATATCTCTTTGAAATCAAAAGTTTTTTACTGCATTTTCGAATACAACCTATTTAGTTATGAAAGTTTCCCAAATAACATTTTTTACTCAAACGAAGTTTCTAGCTCCCAGCACAAGCTGTCACCATATCTCTTTGAAATCAAAAGTTTTTTACTACATTTCCGAATACAACCTATTTAGTTATGAAAGTTTCCCAAATAACATTTTTTGCTCAATCGAAGTTTCCAGCTCCCAGCACAAGCTGCCTATATCTCTTTGAAATAAAAAGTTTTTAACTGCATTTTCGAATACAACGCGTTTAGTTATGAAAGTTTCCCAAATAACATTTTTTGCTCAAATGAAGTTTCTAGCTCCCAGCACAAGCTATCGGGACTTTTTTTAAATTTTTGATTTAAAAAAAAACTTTTTAAATTATAGTTTTTAGAAGCCACGTAAGTAGATCTTCATTATCATTGAAAAACATTAATTCCCCCACAAAGTATCTTGCACCAAAAGTAAAGATTATGCAACAATATTAATTTTCTGTAAATAATAACAAACCTATTAGCAATTTCTATTGTTTCGTCCAATTATAAATCTTTAACGTTTTTAACGAAATCAAATTGAATTTTGAAATCATGTCTTGGTATGTGAACATTTGAAAATATTCCAAAAAATTAAAACTATAGTTTTAGCAGAAGTTAAAGAAAAAAAAATTTTCTGGTCTTGAAGTTGTTCGGTAAGCTAAAACTGATAGACGATGAAAAAATCTCATTGAAATCTTGCTTAATTTACGAAATCCACCAAATTTAGACAATTTCGAAAAACGCCATTTCCTAGCTAAGTGAAAATCACTCGGTATATTTGATAGGGGCTACATAGGTTTTCAGACAAGCACAAATTATTTCCGTAAAAAGTTTTAAAAAAAAATCAAAAATAACAAAAAATCCATTTGGTGCCGACTTTTTGGCGAGCACTGTACCATAACAGAACGAGAACGGGTAGGTTGGTTTTCTGTTTCTTCACATCGTTAACAACTGTGATTTTTTACAATTGTTTTCGCATAATATTTTCAATTTAGTGGTTCATTTTGCGCTTTGAAATTGATTCCGACAACAAAAAACGTTACAAATGATGTCGGAAAGGTGACGGAATGCGCGTAAGCGGGTTTATATTATTGAAATAAATAAATATCATAAATATAATTATTATTTTATTTATCACTAATAACGTCATAATCTAAAATATTGGTATCGAAGAGTTTTGAGAATAATAACTTCCATCACATTTATAAGGGTATGGTATTCGCAGCATATACATTCCGCAAATAATTTAGCAAAAAAATCTTTAAAGTAATAAACTCTCCGTACTATATTCTAATATCATTGCACTGACAAAATACAGGTCAGTCGGTCAGTGTATCATTGTGAGCGGTCTCAAAAAAACGGCAACACCGTAAAGATGTCGTAACGTATGAAAGTTATCTACGGATGTCACGTAAAACATGAATTAAAAACGTATATCTGATATATTTCGGAGCTCACAAAGATAGGACGAAAATATACATTCGTTCGTGTATGGTTGAATTATTTTTCGTCCATTAGAAACCATTATTGATATCCAAAGAGTCATATTTTTAATTTTCAATTATTTTTATTTCTAAGGGGGGATGTCGAAACGTCGATATTTTTACTGGATGTCACAAGATACGTTGGTCGACTATATATATATATATATATATATATATATATATATATATATATATATATATATATATATATATATATATATATATATATATAAAGATATATATTTGGGCAGTGCAGACCTCCTTACGAGGAACGTCTAGCTATGTGTAAACTCACAACTGTTGCTGAACGCAAAACACGGGGTGACCTAATAGTGACTTACCGTTGTTTTCAATCCCTCCTTGGGTGCGACCTATCATTTCTGTTTGTGCCAAATACGGATCCTCGCCTTAGAGGCCATGAACGAAAACTAAAAAAAGAAAAGTTCAAAACAAGTGTCCGGCAAAATTTCTTAGCAAATAGAGTCTTTTCCCAGTGGAATAATCTCCCTGTTTCCGTAGTCTGTGCAACCACCCTAAATACCTTTAAAAACAATTACGATGCTTGGCTGGCTGCATCAAATTAAATTAAATTAAATTCTAATTAAATTGTAATTAGTAACGTAAACATAGCAAATAGGCATGCATGAAGTTAGATTCAGTTTTTGTGGATTCTCATCTACTTGTATTTGTCGTATTATATAGACTTTCCTTCTTTTGTTTTCTGTTATATACCTACATATAATTCCAAATTTGTTATATTCTAGTTACATTTTGGTTGATTATTTTATTAGAATATGAATTCAGTAGTTTTAGCACGTTCATTAGAATTTTAATTTTGTATTAGGCTTACATAGGTTTTGCGCCTCAGCCTTTACTGTTGTATAATAAATAAATAAATAAATATTTCTTAGTGTTAACGGTAAGCAATATCTTCTAAGTGTTTTAAAGTTTTTTAAAACAAGGTGGTGTTTTAAGGATATTTTAAGTCCCATAGCATGGCAGCAATCCGGCCCACTGATTGGATAATACGCATACACAAAATAGAAGGTCAAATACCTGATTACGCCAAAAGGAACAAAACTCCATAGATTAGATCTAGGATTCTAGATTTTCTTAATGAGACGCTGAAAAGTTAGTTCAGTTTTTCCCGAAGACGTGCCCTTAAAATGTTCTTTTAATGAGGAACGTAGCATGTTTATTTTAGATTTTGTAATGCTAACGCATCATTTTAATAATGAGTTTAAAGTATTTATTATCGAGTGTTATAGAGTGACACATAATCTAATCGTATAATAGTATCGTGTACACGCACAGAAAAACTAAAAAGTATACAGGAGGACGAGTCTGTTGTGGAGAACGATTGACGTACATTTGGTTTAAAAACTTATGTTATGCAAGGTTTTTTCAAAAAAGATCTTTCAATCGTCATAACATATTAGAAAATGTTCGCTGTTAGTTCAAAAAGATATGTGTTGCGTTTCTAGTAGAAAATTATCAGTATCTATGTCATTTCCCAGTTTTGTTGAAACTGATACGATACAGGAAGCGGGACTGCACTGCTTATCATTAAAAGGTCATCCGAATTGCACAAAATTCATTTGACAATATTCTGGTTTCACTGAAACTTTTATCAACCGGCGTTATTTTCTATTTAAAAACGTATATGAAAATTATTATATCCACTTAAGAGTCTGATACTTTTTATCGCACTTTTAATAGAACCTCGAAACTAATGGGTTTTTATCCCCCCTAGTTCGTAATTATGAAATACATACTATAAAGTTGTTACTTATAACTATACCAAGACGTATATACTAGCTGTAGCAGATAATTTTAATGTACTCAGAGATCCCGACGCTTTTAGAGTAAATCATTATAGCAAGGCGATGAACTAGTTGAATTTGGGTTTCATTTATCTCAAAATAAAGTCGAACGATCATTGAATTATTTGTCTGAAGTAAAATGGATAATGGTGTCTTTTAGGTTTCCATTTAGGGTATGTATTACTCTTTAATTAGTAAAAGATATTAGAATTATAAGACAAATGTGTAAATTAGATACTAATTAGTTAGAATGCAATGGTGATCCTGCACTTGGTACTTGCAATTACACTCTGGGACTTATTTCTTACTAGGTCATGCGACTCCCGACGCGACGCTAACATGAGAACAATTTGTTGAGAATTAAGGTCCAGAAAGTGTAATGCATGCAGTCTGTATATCAAAAGTTGCACAACTTTTGTTTAGTTCATACTGGACCATGGCGTAGTAGTAGTGTCCTACGTAAAGATTTAAAGGCAGCTAACTTTGTGTTTTGATTGGTGACAATTGTAGAATTGTAGATAATGCCTGTATGTGTGGAATTTCAACAATTTTTCCCCATTATAGTATATTAAATTCCATAAGGCATCATAGCGTGTCGTAATTTTTGCGCTACTGTAGAAACCGTGAAAACTGCCAACGTTGCAAGAATCGTATATCTATTTCTAGTATTGCCCGTGTGCATTGAACATTGATTTTTATATTTTTCATGTGTATCGTATAAATAAGTCAAGTTAATATAATAAATTAGTCAGCATATTCACATAATAATTTGGTCACCTAGAATAAAAATATCTAGTTGGTAACACCAAAGTTACAACTTTGCACTACCTTAATCAAATGAAAATTGATAATCAGTTGTTTTACAAAATACGTTCCTATCTATGTTAAGATTCACTTACACCCACTGACGTCATAAGGCAGAAGTTGCAATAAACGGAAATAAGGCTAAAATTGTCAAAGTAGATGAAGCAGTTATGCTGAAATTGATGAAATTAAAATAGGAAAAGAAGTAAAACTTAAAATCAAGGTTGAAATAAAAAACATGACTATTATACACTCGAAAACAAAGAAAATTTCGCAGATGAAAATAACCACTACCACAGACGAAGTAATATATTGTCCTGAAATCCTGAAAATAAAAGATTATAGAAAAAGAGATGGCCGAAAAATAAATGAAAGATAGAGAAGATGAAAACGAAAAGACACATTATTAAGCTTCAAGAGGAGAATGAATGTACTTACAATCTCAGAAAAGGAAAAGCTGCTCAATATTGTAGTAATGATCTTGGGGCTATGAAACGCACTCAGACGGAGTCAAAGTTAAAATCCTAATTTATAGGTCCGTACAAAATTATGAAGGTAAAAAGGAATGATAGTTATAGTGTGATGAAAGATGGAAATTTTGATGATCCTAATAAATCCACAACTTGTACGTACGGAGTATATCAAGATGTGACAACCGTACCCAGAGGACTACGAAGCGGAAGTCCTTCAGGACGGCCGAATGTAGGATTGGGAATTTATTAATAGTATGCGATCCTTATTTTGTCTTATAGCAACTGAAGTTTTGTTTAGGTAACCAGTTATGAAAAGACTAATTTTGTTTGACGAAATGTAATATTTGCCAAGACAATGAAAAATGTGGAGTACAACCTGTAGGAAAACTTTGGAAAACTACCGATAATGATCGCTCAGTATCTTAGACTACTAAACACTAAGGCGTGTACTGGATATTGTTTTAGACCAGGGGTGGGCAAACTTAATACTCGTATGATCGACATTAATTTTTCTAATTTATGCGCGATCTACTTCGAAAAATGGGTTAAAATAAGAACAATTAAATTTAATGTTTTTCATCTGAGAAAACGCTGCTTCATATGGATAAGTGGAACCAAAAAATGCAAATATCCTCATTGCCACCGATCTCAATAATGGATATTTTCCTTCTGGTAATAAATTCCAAAAATTATTGTCATTTGCACGTGCTTTCAGAATTATATCTGATTGTATTGTTAAAATTTCGAACTCTAGATCCGATGAATTCAATTGAAAAGTATGAGCTAGATTTGATGAAATATCCTCGTTATCGAATTCTCCAAAAGGAAATGAAATAAATTCAAAAATTGGTTGAAGATTATTGAGATTTACAAATCGTCTTTCAAATTCTTGATGAAAATTTTCTAGTTCAGATCAAAACATGTCAATATTACATTCACCAGTAAGTTCAATAAGTATGGAAAATATTTAAAATTTTGCGTTTTTAATTGTGAAGCAAAAAGTTTTAATTATAACTCAATAATATTTTTTCCTTTTCCTTGTAATTGTAAATTAAGCAAGTTGTAATCGCCCATAAAATCCGTAAGAAATGCTAATTTTTTTACCCATACTGGATCTTCCAATTGTTCATATTTTTCTCCCAATGTGTCCAAAAATGCAATAATTTCAGGCAAAAGATTAAGAAATCTTTCCAAAAAGCTTCCTGGGCTTAACCACCTAACATGACAAAAAAGAAGTAAATCTTCATATTCCGAGTCATTGTCTTCAAGTTAACTACGGAACAGACGCCTCCTTAAACTTCGCGCTCTTATCGAATTAGCAATTTTCACTGCCACATCCATAATATCATTAACATCCAATATTTTTATTTAAAATGTCTGCGTCTGCGATCGACTGTCGAACTGTTCGCGATCGACCGGTCGATCGCGATCGACTGTTTGCCCACCCCTGTTTTAGACCGTTCATCAGCGTCGTTCCTGGCAGACTCAGGAGCAGATATTTTAAGAATTAAACAGCACGGAGGTTGGAAATCCAATAATGTAGCGGAAGGTTATGTAGAAAGGTCTTTGGAAAATAAAAAAAGAATTGCTAACAACATTTTGTGTGAATATTCAGCTACGACTTCGAGGGAAGTTAAAAAAGCGCAAAGAGCAGATTCGTGTGAATATTCTGTTACGGCTTCGAGGGAAGTTGGACAAGCGCAAGGAGCAGATTGGGTTTTGACGGACAAGCGCAAAATAATATCCCCCAACAATTTATTTTTAGTCCTGTGTATCCTTCTTATCCAGCTCACCTCCTTATACTTTCCCAATTCTTGCTTACCACTGTTTTGGATTGCAGTGTCTGAAGCGGAAGAACAAAAAAAAAAGCAATTTGTCAAAATTGATATGGAAGACTTTCGTATTGATTATTCTTATTTTATAAATTCACGTTCATCAGCAAGGCAGCCCTTTCTTTCAATTTTATCAGGTGAGCACTTAGGTATAATAAAAAAAAATCGGCGTAAACTTTTGTTGACAGTTGAATTTGATGGAAGTACACCAACGAAACCAATATATTTATCAGAAGGAGCTCCAAATGAGGCAATTTTCCCATTTGATCAAGTTAATGTTGTTCTTAAAGATGGAACAAATTGTTCCTTAAAAGGGAAAGAACTTGGAGAAGCATTGCAATACCTTCCTTCAAAAGGTTACCCTCCGTTACTAGAGATACTAAAGGATTTTACGCGACAAATTCATCAACCACCAAATTGGTCGCAAAGAGACTTATTGGTAACCGTGTATTCACAAGATGGAATTAGCAAATCTCTCGAGATGATTCTAGAAGAAGGCGACACAGTACTGTCACAATGTCTGCTTTACTCAGGATTTGCCGTTGTGGTGAGTGCTCTTTTGAGATATTCATCCTTTAATATTCTAACAGGTGCAGTCACTTCGATCCACAATTATATCAATAGATCAAGACGAAGATGGAATGGTACCACCCCTTCTACGAAAAGCTTTACATCAATGTGAAAGAAAATGCTTAAATGGAGAATCAAAAATGCCAAAAATACTTTATGTCAATCCCACCGGTACTATTTTAATTGATAGAAGAGACTAAGAAGTAATTCAAACGTTTTAGGATCAAATCCGGCCGGTACAACGATGACATTAGAAAGGCGTCAAGATATTTACCGTATCTGTTGTGACTACAATATTTTAATATTGGAAGATGATCCTTACTGTTTTATGAACTATGCCGACACAACACCTCCATCGTTTCTGTCTCTAGATATTCAAGGACGGGTGATACGTTTAGATTCGCTTTCAAAGATCTTATCTCCAGGGCTTAGGATAGGATGGGTTACTGCCGCTAAACCTTTTATTGAGGTATTGGATTTATCTGTTGATAACTCTTATCTAAACTCCTGCAGTTTGTCACAGGTAGGCTCTTCTACAATGAAAGTAGTTGTAAAAGTTATTGATTGTAGGTGATAATTTACAACCTGTTAAATATGTGGAAAATAGAGAAAACTTTGGATTATTTTAAATCGGCACGAGATCATTACAGGGAGAGGCGAGATATAGCTTTACGTGCAATGAATGAACACTTAACTGGGCTTTGTGACTGGAATATACCTAAAGGAGGATTGTTTCTGTGGATTAAAGTACGTGACGTACCAGATGTGCATGATATGATAATGACGCGCGCAATAAGGAAGTGTATATCTTTGGCGCCTGGTCATGGATTCATGGCTAATTCTACAAAAGCTTGTAACTTTATTAGAGTATCATACGGCAAGGAATCGCCTGCACAAATTGATAGAGGAATAAAGTTACTCGCGGATTTGATAAGGGATGAGAAAGCTCTATTAGTACCACATGAAGGAAGTATACTTAACGGAGGATTGATTTACTAAAATTAAAACTCCCATAAATTTAAAATTTCACTTAAGCATCTATTTTTGGATATGAAATGTCTTCAGTCTGTTAAATAAAGTAAATTACCATAATGATTATTTTTCCATGTAGACCAATGTTTTCTGCTATTTGTTACAAACTCCCGTACCGCTCTTCAACTAAAGCCACTAACCGCCAGGGTTATTTTGATTAAAGGTCTAAACAATTTTGCTCCTTTCTCACACTATGTGTGCACATTGTGTGTACATTTGCCACTTACGCGATGCAGAGGGGGTTAAAAATGTGGGTACACGCTCAACGCTGGCTCCTCTACTAGTGCAAAACGAAATTGAATTTTGAGTTGAAATGCAACATCTTTGTTGGTATACAATCCCCACATAAAGCATCTACCGGGTGTTGATCTGGCCGCTCGGTAAGTAATAGCATTTTACATGTAAAGTCTTGTCTATGCAATTTCCTGCTCCCCTAATTGTTTTAGGGCCAAAACATAAGTGTTCAAAAGTGTTCAAAACTAAAAATGCTACCTGAATGGTAGCTACTATAAGAAAAAATGAAGAATTAGTGTTGAATGGGAAATTGCATAAATCACATTTAAAGTCCTATAGCATGGCAGCAATCCGGCCCACTGATAGGGTAATACGCATACACAAAACAGAAGGTGAAATATCTGATTACGCCAAAAGGAATAAAACTCCATAGATTGGATTTAGGATTCTAGATTTACCTTGAAAATTTAGGGTAGTTATTGTTAATTGTTAGGATATATGGTAAGATTAGAGAAATTTGGTAAATACGATGCTCAGAATTCTTCTGAAAAGAAAAAAAATCTATCAAATCATGAAGACTATAAAGACATAAGTGCAACAATTAATAAACTATGAATAATTAATTAAAATCGGTGACATCGCCATACCACCTTCTTCAAGTAGACTATTCGATTTTTTCCCAGAGACGTGTCCTTAAAATGTTTTTATAATGACAAACGTAGCAGAGATATTCCTAATACAATATTTTATTTTAGATTTTATAATGCTAACGACGCATCATTTCAATACAATAATCAGTTTAATGTATTTATTATTGAGGATTACAGAGTGAGTGAGGTCATCCAAATTACCACAAACTTCATTTGACAATATTCTGGTTTTATTGAAACTTTTATCAACCGGCGTTATTTTCTATTTAAAAACATAAATGAAAATCATTATACCCAATCAAGGGTCTGATAGATACTTTTTATCATACTTTTAATAGAACCTCGAAACTAATGGGATTATAATCTCCTCTATTTCGAAATTATGAAATACATACTATAAATTTTTGTTACTTATAGCTAGCTGTAGCATATAATTTTAATGTAGGTACTGAGAGATGCCGACGAGTAAATCATTATAGCAAGGCTATGAACTACTTAGTTGACTTTGGTTTCATTTACGCATTTCTTTGTCTCAAATAAAGTCGCACGATCATTGAATTATTTGTCTGAAGTAAAATGAATAATGGTGTCTTTTAGGTTTCCATTCTGGGTATGTATTACTCTTTAATTAGTAAAAGATATTCGAATAATTATAGACAAATGTGTAATTTACTAATTAGTTAGAATGTAATGGTGACCATTTTCAATTCCTTCACTAAAAGGTGCTGTATCTAGTGTTTGCAATATTACACTTTGGGTCTTATTTCTTACTAGACTACCGACGCTAGCATGAGAACAATTTCTTGAGGACTAAGGTCCAGAAAATGTAGTACATGCAGTCTGTATATCAAAAGTTCCACAATTTATTTATTTATTTATTTACATACACACAAAGAAGCAAATAAACACAACAAAGCAGTGAAGCCACAGACACCGTCCAAACCGGCTTCCATATGTAACTTAATAATACGGGAATGGCCCATTTGGACGCGACCGTTTGAACGCGACCGTTTGAACGCAGGGACGTTTGAACGCAGGGACTTTTGAACGCAGGGACGTTTGAACGCAGAGACCTTCGAACACAAAATTTAAATTTTTTTTAAACTATTACCGTTTAAGTTTAGTTTAGAACACATTAACAAAAACTGAGAACCTGTAAATATGTGTTAAAAGTTTGTGTATTTATATATTTAGAAAAGAAAAGAAAAAAAGAAGACCATTGTAAAAACCTTCGTGTGAGGGCGGACCTCTGTGTACATGGGGGCGAAGCATATTGAATCGTTGTTAGGACCTCTTAAGTTTTTTTTTAAAAACAGGTTCGCTTCGCCATCTAAAAATAGTAAGATAGCACTTCCTAAATAGAATTTTGTCTTTATCGCGAAAGTTCGACGATCTAACTGTAAGTCTTTAACAAAAACAATCATTTTAGACTACATATTTACAGGTGCTCAGTTTTTGGTAATGTGTTCTAAACTAAACTTAAACGGTAATAATTTAAAAAATAATTTAAATTTTGTGTTCGAAGGTCTCTGCGTTGAAACGTCCCTGCGTTCAAACATCCTTGCGTTCAAACATCCCTGCGTTCAAATGGCCTGCGTCCAAACGTCTCTGCGTTCAAAAGTCCCTGCGTTCAACCGTCTCTGCGTTCAAACTGCCGCGTTCAAACGGTCGCGTTCAAACGGTCGCGTCCAAACGTCCTAGACCCTAATAATACATATACAGTTATACACGCCTAATTCAATTCTAAGCAGAAAGAGTATCTCATTTTATTTAGGATAGTCTTGCACTTATGTTGTACTACGCGACCTTGGAAGAGTGTCTTATCAGAGATATGATAATCTTGCAGTAGAATTGCCGGTGCGCGCGCTTCTGTGCAGTGCAATAGAATAATAATTTGGTAATTGGTAATTATGTGCAATTAGGAAGCATAACACACGTGTATTTTTCGTGTGCTACCGGAAAAATGACTCGCAGAGGAAAATATTTGGTAGAATTGGCGCTACATGGCCGTCATTGCCCCTCTATAAATAATGTAAGTATAAATCAGGCAGTTTTTAGATGTTACTGACTTTATACCTACTACAATAATATTGTTTTGGTTTTTCTTTTAATATTATACTAATTGTATTTATACCATTTGTAATAGGTTTAACTTCGAATTGAAAAAATACTTTTATTTTATCCGTTTATTTTTTAAGGGCCCCAGTCAAGTGTTAGACGACCCGGAAAGTGAAATTGTGTAGATAGAGAAGGTCCAACATATTTCTACTGCCCATTCCGAATTTTTAAACTTACATACTCTTGCCTTGTCGTGTCTATCTGCTGCAAACAATACCAATGTATTAACTGAACCAAGTTGCAAGAACTTTGCTGTAATAGAAGAGGCAGTGAAAACACCATGTATCGAAAATATTTTTCAAACCGGGGGACAAGAAAATAATACTATCCATTAACACGATACCGAAAAAGATTTTGAAAAGAAATCAAAATCGGTATTAGAAATCACATAGATTCAATTCCCACAGTTGAATCGCATTACTTGAGAACACAAACATCGAAGAAATATTTTGACACTTAAACCTTGCAACATTATGTAACCTTTACGTTGATAAATGCAAATTAGGCCAGAATCATCAATTTTATGAACAACTACTAGTCGCTACTCAAGACACATCAGATTCCGATTAATAATCTATAGGTACTTTTAATGCTTATTATTAGTGTAATTTGTTTGTGCAATATTTTGTGGCAAATAAATCGAAAATTAGTGTTACTAGAAAGTTGTTTTATTAAGCTATCAGTAATGATGACATTAAGTGGGTCAAAATGCGATTTAAAAAAAAATAAAACTTGACTAAATTTCATTAAAAAGCATTATTTTTATTTTGAAGAGGGATACAAAAAACCCAGTCTATGTTAATTTAACAATATTAAAAAGCATTTTCGTTATTTTGAAATAAAAGAGTTACAATCCAAAGAAGTTTTCACGTTACAATAGCGTAGTTGTGTCCTATGTTAAGATTTAAACGCAGCTAAACTTGTGTTTTTGGTGGTGACAATAATTGTAGAATTGTGTGTGGGATTTCAACAATATTTCCCCATTATTATGTACATCCAATTCTATGGGCACCATTGAGGTACTTTAGTATTAGTTAATTCAGCCTGTTGATTTTGAATAGCCTAATTCCCACATTTGTTATTTTTATTATTTATAATGTTTAATATTTGGAAAAAATTCTTATATTTAAACTTATTCAAACATTTCACAGAATTGCTTACTTAGTTAAGAATTTGAATAGAATAACCAGTAAATTAGAACATATAAAGTACGATATTCCAGTAATTATCCAAGAAAAACACAATGCTTTTAGGTCTCTTTGGGAGGAGCATGTTGAACCTAATTAATAGTATGCGTTCCTTGTTTTGTCTTATAGAAACTGAAGTTATAAAAATTGTAATTACACAATTCCGTCAATATTTTTTAAATGATAATAAAATGCGTAGATAATAAAATTACATTGTTCTAGTAGACGGTCTTTGAGTATTTGTTCAAGCAAAAAACAGACCTCAATGTTATAAATTTTTCACACGCCATTATATTTCATTAATATCTGAAATTTAGTTAGACAGTGTTATTTTTCAGAATTGTAAGAAATAACACTTCATTACGATCCTAATGAATTTTTGAAGGCCTCAAACCAAAAGACAAGAGATTGAACAATAGTTATTAACTAAATTCGGTTTTAAACAAGTACGGGTTCAATAATATCTTTTAGCTCACCTCTTTATATTTTCGCAATACTTTATTTGGATTACAAGTGAGTGTCTGAAGCGGAAGAACAAAAAAAGGCAATTTGTCAAAATTGATATGGAAAACTTTTGTATTGATTACTCTTATTTTATAAATTCACGTTCATCAGCAAGGCAGTCCTTTCTTCCAATTTTATCAGGTAAGTACTTAGGCATAATAAAAAAGATTGGCGTAAACTTTTGTTGACAGTTGAATTTGATGAAAGTATACCAACAAAACCAATATATTTATCAGAAGGTGTTCCAAATGAGGCAATTTTCCCATTTGATCAAGTTAATGTTACTCTTAAAGATGGCACAAATTGTTCTTTAAAAGGGAAAGAACTTGGAGAAGCTTTGCAATACATTCCCTCAAAAGGTTACCCTCCGTTACTAGAGATACTAAAGGATTTTACGCGACAAATTCATCAACCACCAAACTGGTCGCAAAGAGACTTATTGGTAACTGTGGGTTCACAAGATGGAATTAGCAAATCTCTCGAGATGGTTGTAGAAGAAGGCGACCCAGTACTGTCACAATGTCCACTTTACTCAGGATTTGCCGTTGTGGTGAGTGCTCTTTCAGATAATCATTATTTAATGTTCTAACAGATGCAGTCACTTCAATCAACAATTATACCAATAGATCAAGACGAAGATGGAATGATACCACATCTTCTACGAGAAGCTTTACAACAATGTGAAAAAAGATTCTTAAATGGGGAATCAAAAATGCCAAAAATACTTTATGTCAATCCCACCGGTACTATTTTAATTATTTGAAGAAACTAAGAAGTAATTCAAAGGTTTTTAGGATCAAATCCGGCCGGTACAACGATGACATTAGAAAGGCGTCAAGATATTTACGGTATCTGTTGTGACTACAATATTTTAATATTGGAAGATGATCCTTGCTGTTTTATGAACTACGCCGACACAACACCTCCATCGTTTCTGTCCCTAGATATTCAAGGACGGGTGATACGTTTAGATTCGCTTTCAAAGATGATATGCCCAGGGCTTAGGATAGGGTGGGTTACTGCCGCTAAACCTTTTATTGAGGTATTGGATTTGTCTGTCGAAAATTGTTATCTACACTCAAGCGGTTTGTCACAGGTAGGCTTTTCTACAATGAAACTAGTTGTAAAAGTTATTGATTGCAGGTGATAATTTACAACCTGTTAAATATGTGGAAAATTGAGAAAATTTTGGATTATTTTAAATCGGCACGAGATCATTACAGGGAGAGGCGTGATATAGCTTTACGTGCAATGAATGAACACTTAACTGGGCTTTGTGACTGGAATATACCTAAAGGTGGATTGTTTCTGTGGATTAAAGTACGTGACGTACCAGATGTGCATGATATGATAATGACGCGCGCAATAAGGAAGTGCATCTCTTTGGCGCCTGGTCACGGATTCATGGCTAGTTCTACAGAAGCTTGTAACTTTATTAGAGTATCATTCGGCAGGGAATCGCCTGCGGAAATTGATAGAGGAATTAAGTTACTCGCAGATTTAATAAGGGATGAGAAGGCTCTATTAGTACCACCTGAAGGAAGTACTTAACGGAGGATTAATTTACTACAATTAAAACTCCCCTAAAGTTAAAATTTCACTTAAGCACCTATTTTTGGATATGAAATGTCTTCAGTCTGTTAAATAAAGTAAATTACCATAGTGATTAATTATTTTTCCATGTAGACCAATGGTTTCTGTTATTTGTTACAAGCTCTAAACAAATAAGGGAAATTAGGAAATACGGACCACAATTCAATTCAATTCAAAAACGTTTAATGTTATAAGAAGTATTTACAATTCATTATGGGTTAGTAAGGTTTGTTTTAGGCTGCTCAGGATTATTATCCTCTTCAACCCTCGTCGGTTGTTTTATGTTAGTGGTTACATTATTTTTGGATGTACATGGTAATTAAAGTTATTTGCAAAATAAAAGATAAAGTTTTTGAGATAGTATATGTAATATAAATATGTTTAATCGTTGTCCTTATCATTGCGAATAGGAGGTTGGGAAGTGGGTGTCAGGTGACTGGTTGCGCGATTTCCTGCTAACTCTGAAAAAGAAATGGCAAAGTAATCTGTTACACAATTGAGGATGAAAGAATCACGCAACCTTCCCCATGTATGTTTTAATATAATGATGAATTAATTAATTAATTAATTATTTAATTATTTCATTAATTAATTTAAATGTTAAGAGATTAAATGTTTAGCACTCCCGTTACTTACTAGTTTGCAAATTGGTGACATGATGGTTACAAATTAAAAGTTGAAATGTTCAACGGTGAAAATAAGCGACGACGTAATTAAGTTAAATCCATTTGGATTTAACTCAATTACACTGTTGTGATGAATGTCTAGACCGTTGAACATTTCAATTTTTAATTTGTAACCATCATGTCACTAATTTTTAAACTAGTAAGTAACAGTAGTGCGAAGCATTTAATCTCTTAACATTTATGTATCGTAGTAAGCCTGAAGATGATACTATGTATCGAAACTAATCGCCTATAGTATTAATTAATTAATTCATCATTATATTAAATCATACATGGGGAAGGTTGCGTGATTTTTTCATCCTCAATTGAGTAACACTACACCCCATTTCGAGCTTTCAACATCTTTATAACTACTATGGATCCGATCAATTTAGTACTCTGTTAGATATGAATTTGTTTTCCGCTCTGAGCTAACAGATGTTAACGGATGGAGTAGGGTGCATTTTCTAGCAGGATTACGTATTCTGGGGTGAGCTCTTGGAGGAGTTGTGTTAGGTGTAGGGGGGGATATTTTAATTTCTTTTTAGATTGCCTTGGAAGGATTCCTCCCCTAGCAGTGCAATTGCATGGGTTTAAGAGGATTTGTTTGTCAGGATAAGGACATCTCCGTGTATTCTGCGATACGTGAATGTTGTTTGTAGTGTGATGATGATTCTGTCTGTGATTGGAGTAATATTTTCGTGTTGGATTGTGAGGTGTGATGAGTATGTGTAGTTGAGTCTGTGTATTTTACGTATTATGTTACGGTCGCAGGCGGCGATTTGTTGGAGTTGGAAGAGATTTAACATGCTAAACAGTGACGCTCGGTAATCGATTAGTGGTCGGATAAAGGTTTTATATGTGTGTTGATGGAGAGTTTTGGGGTCGCACCGTCGGATGCGACCAGACAGAGCACTTAGAAGATACGCACACACAAAACAGAAGGTCAAATATCTGATTACGCCAAAAGGAACAAAATTCCATAGATTAGACATAGGATTCTAGATTTTCTTAATGAGACGTTGAAAGTTTAGGGTAGTTGTCGTTAATTGTTAGGATATTTGGTAAGCTTAGAGAAATTTGGTAAATACCATGCTCAGAATTCTTCTCAAAAGAAAAAAATCTATCAAATGATGAAGACTGTAAAAGACTATAAAGACATAAGTGCAGCAATTAATAAACTATGAATAATGAATTAAATTCGTTGACTTCGACATAGCACCTTCTTCAAGCAGATTAATATTTAGTAAATGAGGATAACATGAACAAAAGATCACTTCGAATTTTAAATTCATCAAACTATTCGAATTTATCCAAAGACATGCCCTTAAAATGTTCTTATAGTGACGAAAGTAGCAGAGATATTCCTAATACAACAGTTTATTTTAGATTTTATAATGCGAACGACGCATCATTTGAATAATCAGTTTAAAGTATTTACTATCGAGGATTACAGAGTGACACAATAATCGTATATTAGTATCGTGTGCACGCACGTCGCACAGTAACAAGCAATCGAATATTGTGTCTTTGAAATCACTAGATAACGCCTAGGCACAATTCAGCCAACTGATGTTTTAGTTTTATCTTTTGTAATATTTCGATAGAAGATAGTTTAAATCCAAAAGGATTTATTACTTTAATACTTTTTAAAAATAAAAATAGTTAAGTGAAGTTGATGCCATTATAACATAGGTACCAAAAAAATATTTTTGAAGATAAAATAGATAATAAATTAAAAAAACTTAAAAAGCTTTAACGAAGATAGAAGTTAGATAGAAGTTGGTTAATTGACTGAAAAATCGTATGAGGCATTATTATGCAAGGTTTTTTCAAAAAAGGTCTTTCAATTGTCATAACATAATTAGAAAATGTTCGCTGTTAGTTCACAAAGATATGTGTTGCGTTTCTAGCAGAAAATTATCAGTACCTATGTTACTTCCCAGTACAGGAACCGGGACTGCACTGCTTATCATCCGAATTGCACAAAATTCATTTGCCAATATTCTGGTTTCATCGAAACTTTTATCAAACGGCGTTATTTTCTACATATTTAAAAACGTATATCAAAATCATTATACCCACCCAAGGGGCTGATACTTTTTATCACACTTTTAATAGAACCCCGAAACTAATGGAATTTTATCTCCTCTATTTCGTAATTATGAAATACATACTATAACATTGTTACTTATAGCTAGCTGTAGCAGATAATTTTAATGTACTGAGAGATGCTGACGAGTAAATAATTATAACTAGGCTATGAACTAGTTAAATTTGATTCCATTTACGCATTTATTTATCTCAAATAAAGTCGAACGATCATTGAATTATGTTATTTGTCTGAAGTAAAATGGTTAATGGTGTCTTTTAGGTTTCCATTCATGGTATGTATTATACTCTTTAATTAGTAAAAGATATTAGAATTTTAAGACAAATGTGTAAAATACTAATTAGTTAGAATGCAATGGTGACCCTTTTCAACTGCTTCACTAAAAGGTCCTGTATCTGGTGTTCGCAATTACACTTTGGGACTATTTCTTACTAGATCATGGGACTACCGACGCTAGCATGAGAACAATATTTGTTCAAGACTAAGGTCCAGAAAGTGTAGTCTGTGTATCAAAAGTTCCACAATGTTTCTTTAATTCATACTGAAGTTCGAGATCTTATCCTATTAAAGAGATATTTGCAGTTATCTTATTGCAAAATTTGTTTGAGAAAAGTTGCAAATTACAAACAGTTGTTAAAATCCTATAGTAACCTAAAATTTAACGTGTACAAGTTTAGAATTCCGTGTAACGTGATGAACTAAAGGTAATTATTACGTAAACTACTTCATTATTTTAATTCTGCAATTCATTAAGTGTACTCCGTACACATGACTACATCTATAGATTTTAAAGCCTTCTGAAACATGTAATTTGGATTTTACATTACAAAAATGTGAAAATTTGATGTTATTTATTAATTTATTTATATCTATGTTTGTGTTTGTAACAACAAACAAGCATGTTAGAGTTTGTTTGAAAAGCTAGTCTATAAATTTTAGACTTTTGTATTATATTATAAGATGTTTTTCCGAAATATGAGACCGAAATTAATATATTTCGTATTTTCTTTTTTAGTTTCGGTGGATAAATTGTATTGCCTTTTAGTTTCACTAAAAATCTACAATGTTTGGTTTGTAATAATTATTGTTCCACACAATTTCTTTGATGACAAACTTCTTGATTAAAATTTGTTTTAGACAATAGCGTAGTTGTGTCCTATGTTAAAATTTAAACGCAGCTAACTTGTGTTTTTGGTGGTGACAATTGTAGAATTGTGTGTGTGTGTGGGATTTCAACAATATCAATTCAATTCAATTTAATTTATTGTACTTATTACATGTAAAAGATTCCTAAAACAATAAAATAATAATACCCACTAAAATTACAATCTATCAACTTCCCATCCCCTACAGATTACCACCCTTTCCTTTTCCTAAATTCTATCACCTCCCCATCCACTTTATCCCTACTCCTCCCTCGCTTAACACCCACTTCAACCCTCCCTCCTGTTCTCTTAGTTCACAACATTCCTCCACCATATGCACCATCGTCTCCCTTCCCTCTCCGCACAGTCTGCGTACCCTCTCCTTTTCTTCCCGCCAGTACTTATTGTCCCTTTCTTCATACCTCACTCTAAACCGTGGGGAATGAATGTTATGTTGATCTCTCCGGTTAAATACCTCGGCAAACCGTTTGTCACCAACCCCCTGTACTTTCCATTGTACCTCCCTGCATTAATTTTCGCCCTCTCCTGCCTTTGCACATCTTCTACTCTTCTTACTATATCACCATATTTGTTCAAGCAAAAAACAGACCTCATTGTTATAAATTTTTCACACGCTATTATATTTTATTAATATCTCAAAATCAAAAGTGTAATTTTTCAGAATTGTAAGAAATATCACTTCATTACGATCCTAATGAATTTTTGAAGGCCTCAAACCAAAAGACAAGAGATTGAATAATAGTTATTAACTAAATTCGGTTAAACAACTACGGGCACCACTGTCTTTCAACAATTTATTTTTAGTCCTGTGTAATCCTTCTTACCTAGCTCACCTCTTTAAACTTTCCCAAAACTTGCTTACCACTATTTTGGATTATAAGTGAGTGTAGTGGAAGAATAAAAAAGCCTATTTGTCAAAATTGATATGGAAGAAATTTGTATTGATTACTCTTATTTTATAAATCAACGTTCATCAGCAAGGCAGTCCTTTCTTCCAATTTTATCAGGTGAGCACTTAGGTATAATAAAAATGATCGTCGTAAACTTTTGTTGACAGTTGAATTTGATGAAAGTATACCAACGAAACCAATATATTTATCAGAAGGAGTTCCAAATGAGGCAATTTTCCCATTTAATCAAGTTAATGTTGCTCTTAAAGATGGCACAAATTGTTCTTTAAAAGGGAAAGAACTTGGGGAAGCATTGCAATACATTCCTTCTAAAGGTTACCCTCCATTACTAGAGGCACTAAAGGATTTTACGCGACAAATTCATCAACCACCAAACTGGTCGCAAAGAGACTTATTGGTAACTGTGGGTTCACAAGATGGAATTAGCAAATCTCTCGAGATGATTCTAGAAGAAGGCGACCCAGTACTGTCACAATGTCCACTTTACTCAGGATTTGCCGTTGTGGTGAGTTCTCTTTCAGATATTCATTCTTTAATGTTCTAACAGGCGCGGTCACTTCGATCAACAATAATACCAATAGATCAAGACGAAGATGGAATGGTACCACACCTTCTACGAGAAGCTTTACATCAATATGAAAGAAAATGCTTAAATGGGGAATCAAAAATGCCAAAAATACTTTATGTCAATCCCACCGGTACTATTTTAATTAATAGAAGAGACTAAGAAGTAATTCAAAGGTTTTTAGGATCAAATCCGGCGGGTACAACGATGACATTAGAAAGGCGTCAAGATATTTACGGTATCTGTTGTGACTACAATATTTTAATATTGGAAGATGATCCTTGCTGTTTTATGAACTACGCCGACACAACACCTCCATCGTTTCTGTCCCTAGATATTCAAGGACGGGTGATACGTTTAGATTCGCTTTCAAAGTTGATATGTCCAGGGCTTAGGATAGGGTGGGTTACTGCCGCTAAACCTTTTATTGAGGTATTGGATTTATCTGTCGAAAATTCTTATCTAAACTCATGCAGTTTGTCACAGGTAGGCTCTTCTACAATGTAAGTAGTTGTAAAAGATATTGATTGCAGGTGGTAATTTACAACCTGTTAAAAATGTGGAAAATTGAGAAAACTTTGGATTATTTTAAATCAGTACGGGATCATTACAGGGAGAGGCGTGATATAGCTTTACGTGCAATGAATGAACACTTAACTGGACTTTGCGACTGGAATATACCTAAAGGAGGATTGTTTCTGTGGATTAAAGTACGTGACCTACCAGATGTGCATGATATGATAATGACGCGCGCAATAAGGAAGTGCATATCTTTGGCTCCTGGTCACGGATTCATGGCTAGTTCTACACAAGCTTGTAACTTTATTAGAATATCATTCGGTAGGGAATCGCCTGCAGAAATTGATAGAGGAATTAAGTTACTCGCAGATATAATAAGGGATGAGACGGTTCTATTAGCACCACCTGAAGGAAGTACTTAACGGAGGATTGATTTACTACTTAAAACTCCCCTTAAGTTAATATTTCGCTTAAGCACATATTTTGTATATGGAATGTCTTCAGTCTGTTAAATAAAGTAAATTTATTACCATAATTATTATTTTTCCATGTAGACCAATGATTTATGTTATTTGTTACAAACTCCCGTATTGCTGTTCAACTAAAGCAACTAACCGCTAGGGTTTTTTTTATTAAAGGTCTAAATGATTTTGCTCCTTTCCCGCACTATGTGTGCATACATTCGTGAGGAACACATCTCTTCCAAAATCTAAATAAATAAGGGAAATGATTAAATACGCTCCACAATTCACCTATATTTACTTTATCTTATATGTAGTAACAGATTAGATTGAATATACATTTTCCACATAAGCGATGGGGTGGAGGGGGTTAAAAATGTGGATACACGCTGGTTCCTCTACTAGTGCAAAACGGAATTGAATGTTGAGTTGAAATGCAACATTTTTCTTAGTATAAAATCCCCACATGAATATAATAGACTTTATACAGAAGTCTGGCTTCGCCGTAGACTTTGAAGTTTGAAGTATAATGCTTCTGCTAATACCATTTTAATGGATAATTTAAAAAAAACTTGCAATCCCAAAATTATATTGTGTCATCGTAGATTCCCCAATGATATGCCCAAAACATTCATGTTGATAAAGAAGAAGCGCTTGAAGGGTTGGTCCGTAGCACCTAGTGTAGTACACCCGTTTGGGGTGCTATTATTGTTTGACATTGACTTTCTCGTACAACCTAACATTTCTGAAGCTGTTGTAAATTACTCCACTATCGGATTTTCTGAAAATTGTTGGAAATGTGTGCGATACAATATTCCTCAATTGGAACTGCAGTGTAGTAGTAGTTTCTTGTCCAATGAGAATTTGTTACAATGCATTAAAATGGTTAAACATTATATAACTTTCAGTGGGAAATTGCCAATAAGTTACGATCTTAATGGAAGTTTGCATATCCACTCTACAAATATGCAAAGAAATTCGAAAATAAAACAGTACTTTTGATGTTTTGATGCGAGTGTCGAGTACAATTAGTAATGTTAGTTATAATGTATAAAGGGAACTGCATCTTCAGTCAACAAGAAAATGATTATTTTAAACGTTTTCAACGAGTTATGGGTTGACAGTGTCCTTTCGGTAGTGGGTTTTCCAATATCAGTAAAACTCTACTATAGAAAATATTGCACGAATTAAATTATTCATGGGAAAAGATTAATCAATAAATGCAGATTTGTTGTTTGAAGGGGAAGGAATTAAGCACTCCCAGTTTTTGTTTAACCTACTGCCGTTAGTTAATTATTTCGTTGTTTTTGTTTAAATTGATGTGAATTTTCAATCAGGTGTAAGCAAATTTACTTACACCTGATTGAAAATTCAAAACAAATTTAAACAAAATCAACGAAATAGTTAACCATGCATCGGTAGGTTAAACAAGAAACTGGGCCGAGCAGGAGCACTTAATTCCTGCCCCTTCACAGTGCCGGATTAACCACGTAGCAAGAGTCAGCAAATGCTACGGGCCCCGCACTTGCGGGGCCCCGCGCTGTGCGCAAAAAAATAAATGTTGGGCAAATTTATGCAAAGAATTGCATCGATAACAGAAGTTTATGGTAATAAAATACCCGTATATTGATTTGACTAGTGTTATCTCCAAATTTTCTCACATTAAATCACGAAAGTTTTTTTGTAAATGTGTTGTTTTATTTATATATCCTAAACTTTAATCCTACCTAAAGCAAACCAATAACCAAGGGCCCCTTATTCACATTTTGCTACGGGCCCCGCACTGGCTTAATCCGGCGCTGCCTTCAAACAACCGATTTGCTTACTAAATAAATAATATATAATTAAACAAATGTGATGAAACAAACACAGTTTTGCGAAAACGTTAATTTTATTGTAAAACTGCCGAATAGATTCACCAATTAAACATAAGAAGCAAAGATGTATAATAAATCGTATCTTTGCTGAATTTTTACTCCTTAGGTACAGCAAATTATTATACCAAAAAATCTATAATAGTTGTTGGTTTGTAAATATTGTTGTATGCAATTTGTTTAATGACTGAAACTTCTTCATTAAAGTTTGTTTTAGACAATGGCGTAGTAGTTAAAGCTAACTTGTGTTTTGGGCGGTGACAATTCTAGAATTGTAATACCTGTATGTGTGGGATTTCAATAATATTTCCCCACTATTACATACAACTCTATGGGGACCATTGAGGCACCACGGCTTACCGTAATTTTTTTTTTTTTCGCTACTGTACAAGACGTGAAAACTGCTAACGTTCCAAGAATCGTATTCCTAGTATTGTCAGTGTTTTACATTATTTTTTATATTTTTCATTTGTGTAGGAATCGGAATTGTGATAAGTTCATGATCAGCGGATGTAACAAATAGTGCGAGGGTGTTATGTTGAAGTAGCTGATTTACGCGCGAGTTACGGAAGCAGTACAACATAAATCGTGACTCGGTAGTGTGTAAAAAGACGATTTAAACACGTACCTACCTACAGGCAGCGGGCACCACTGTGTTTCAATAATTCTACCTTTCTTACCCAGTTCACCTGTTTATACTTTCCCAATACTTTATTTGGATTATAAGTGAATGTTTGAAGCGGAAGAACAAAAAAAAGGCTATTTGTCAAATTCATTGGTATGGAGGACTTTTGTGTTGATTACTCTTATTTTATAAATTCACGCTCATCAGCAAGACTGTCCATGCTTCCAATTTTATCAGGTGAGCACTTTGATATAATAAAAAGGACCCGGTAAACTTTTGTTGACAGTTGAATTTGATGAAAGTATACCAACGAAACCAATATATTTGTCAGAAGGAGCTCCAAATGAGGCAATTTTCCCATTTGATCAAATTAATGTTACTCTTAAAGACGGCACAAATTATTCTTTAAAAGGGAAAGAACTTGGAGAAGCATTGCAATACCTTCCTTCAAAAGGTTACCCTCCGTTACTAGAAATACTAAAGGATTTTACGCGACAAATTCATCAACCACCAAACTGGTCGCAAAGAGACTTATTGGTAACTGTGGGTTCACAAGATGGAATTAGCAAATCTCTCGAGATGGTTGTAGAAGAAGGCGACCCAGTACTGTCACAATGTCCACTTTACTCAGGATTTGCTGTTGTGGTGAGTGCTCTTTCAGATATTCATTCTTTAATGTTCTAACAGGCGCGGTCACTTCGATCAACAATTATACCAATAGATCAAGACGAAGATGGAATGGTACCACACCTTCTACGAGAAGCTTTACATCAATGTGAAAGAAAATGCCTAAATGGGGAATCCAAAATGCCAAAAATTCTTTATGTCAATCCCACCGGTACCATTTTAATCGATTGAAGAAACTAAGAAGTAACTTAAAGGTTTTTAGGATCAAATCCGACCGGTACAACGATGACATTAGAAAGGCGGCAAGATATTTACGGTATCTGTTGTGACTACAATATTTTAATATTGGAAGATGATCCTTACTCAGTGGCGTATTTAAGGTCCAGGGCCTCGTCGTGCAAAAGTAGGGAGGGCCACATTATACAGGGTGGGCCATTGAAAAGGAAAGCACCCTCCAGATTAACTAAGGGGGGGGGGGGTTAGGAAAAATCCTGAAACACGCCACCTTTGACCTTTTGAACGGCATATTTCAGGATTTTTCCTAAACAACACCCCCACCTTAGTTAATCTAGAGGGTGCTTTTCATGGGGGCCAAAAAACATTGAATAAAACTAATTTCGGTCATACTGTCGAATAGAGAATTAAAAGACGCTTCAAATGAGGGGTCGCTCGAGTCCCTTTCCCTATTTAAATTCTTGAGTTAGGGGTTGCTGAGGCTAGGGGGTTGACCTGACAAAGTCAAATTTGACATCAAAAGTTGTCCCCCAAAAATAAAAAATCGACGTGTACGAGCGTTTTTTTAAGAAACTGGTCTAAGTGTCCCAAAACAGGCGTGTTTCCTTTTCAATGGCCCTCCCTGTATAGATGGTAAGAAAAGGTCTACTTCTCTAATTATTATATTATGGAAAAAACACAAAATGTACATATTATGTATAATTTATTATCATTAATTTTATTTTTTGGAGGGCCTGAGGGCCTCATTTTGCGAGGGCCTAGTCGTGCGCCGCACGACTCGCACGCCCGTTAAATACGCCACTGTCCTTACTGTTTTATGAACTACGCCGACACAACACCTCCATCGTTTCTGTCCCTAGATATTCAAGGACGGGTGATACGTTTAGATTCGCTTTCAAAGATCTTATCTCCAGGGCTTAGGATAGGGTGGGTTACTGCCGCTAAACCTTTTATTGAGGTATTGGATTTATCTGTTGATAACTCTTATCTAAACTCATGCAGTTTGTCACAGGTAGGCTCTTCTACAATGAAAGTAGTTGTAAAAAGTTATTGATTGCAGGTGGTAATTTACAACCTGTTAAATATGTGGAAAATTGAGAAAACTTTGGAGTATTTTAAATCAGTACGGGATCATTACAGGGAGAGGCGTGATATAGCTTTACGTGCAATGAATGAACACTTAACTGGACTTTGCGACTGGAATATACCTAAAGGAGGATTGTTTCTGTGGATTAAAGTACGTGACGTACCAGATGTGCATGATATGATAATGACGCGCGCAATAAGGAAGTGCATATCTTTGGCGCCTGGTCACGGATTCATGGCTAGTTCTACAAAAGCTTGTAACTTTATTAGAGTATCATTCGGCAAGGAACCGCCTACACAAATTGATAGAGGAATTATGTTACTCGCAGATTTAATAAGGGATGAGAAAGCTCTATTAGTACCACCTGAAGGAAGTACTTAACGGAGGATTGATTTACTACAATTAAAACTCCCCTTATGTTAAAATTTTACTTAAGCACATATTTTTGGATATGGAATGTCCTCAGTCTGTTAAATATAGTAAATTACCATAATTATTACTTTTGCAGGTAGAGTAATGTACCGCTGCGCAACTACAGCAACTAAAATCTAGGGAACGATTTTGCCCCTGTCTCACTATTTGTGCTTTCAGTTTCATTCGTGAGGAACACATCTCGAAAAACCAAAATTCAGCTGGAAAACCAAGGAGTATACGAGATCTCTTGTAAAGATTTCGAAAATTCTTACATTGGAGAAACATTCAAGGAAGAATGGACGAACACCGAAATGCGGTGAAGAGAGACCAGAAGATGTCATCTTTGGCAAAATATGTCAAAAGTACATCACACACTATTGATTTTAAAAATACTAGACTGATTGCCAACATAGAACATAAAGGCGACAAATTATAAGGAAAGGAATAGAAAATGAAAGCGTCCAGGAAACCTGAACACTCGAGCTTCCTTCAACATGGAAAACAGTATTAAATCAACACAAAGAGGCAACACATGTCATGTACAACTACAACAAGCAGAGAAAAAGAAAATAGAAATCCAACAAGGACCTGTCACAAGAAACTGTAGGAAAGCAAAAGAAAGTGAAAAAAGGAAAAGTGGAGCAGTATGCCGTAGCGCAAATCTCTATAATTTTTCAAGTAAAAAACCAACTGTACATACTTTACTTTTACAAGTTCAATGGGCATATCTACTTTAAGTAGTACCGGAGCTTCCAGATTAAGTAGTCCAGGTACTACTTAAAGTAGATATGCCCTGCCCATTGAACTTGTAAAACCATAGTGTCCCATTTTTTGTTGCCCCAACTGTACGTCTGTGCATAGGTTTAATCATGTTCCTTGTGCTTTTCTTTTGCTTTGCTTTAGTTATCAATAAAAACTGCAAACTTTAAAGAATGAATGGTAATATAATCACTGCAAGGATCGTAAGTCCATGGTATTATTTCTAAACCTTAGTTTATATAAAAATTTCTTACAATTATTATCAAAAAAAGATTTACCTTTTTTGACTGAATTTGAAGCTTGAAACACTAGATAATTTACGGAATCTTATTTTATCATTATGTCAATGCTAAAAAAACAATAATAATTTCTTTCAAAGTAAATATCGCGTGACAAGGCGTCCTTACATTATCATCACTTAATTGTTTAAAGTAAACTGGTTTGTGTATTTACATAAATACCATAGATAATAGCGTCACTACTAGTATGACGTGAACACTACCGCAATATCATTTTACTTAAATTTCACCATTGGAAAAACTAGATAAATCTGATATTCCCAATATTTGAGGATATGGAAAAAGTAACTTTCATTTAATGTACTTTGATACCTATTTGGCGTATTAATAATATTATTATAAACGGTTAGAGTTTTTTAAGCAAATATTTTTAAAAAGGTTGCATTTAAATAGTTTATTATTTTAGTAGGGTAACATTATCCATTAATATTTATCAACAAATGCAAGTGACGATTATAAATTAATAATATAAATAAAGATGTTTATATTCCGGAAGAGCAAAATAAAACCGAATTAAACTAGATCTTAAAGTTTTAGAGTTCAAGTAGTAAATTATGAATTAAATTATTATTAAAAGTTTATCAATTAAACTTATTGCATTGCTCTGACTATTTTATTACGAAACGTTCCTTTTTTTTTCTATAATATACAAATTAAGGTAGATTTTCTTATAGGAAGTACCTAAGTATTTGATGTAGGTTTTGCGTGGAATTACATCAGAAGATTCTTATTTAAAATTTTCCTGGGCAATTTTTCATTAATGAGATAAAACTTGATTAAGTTTGTTAAATATTTAAGTTACGTTATTTACTGTTGTAAATAATTCAAGTAGGTAACTATTTTGAAATACGGGAATGGTACCTTTTCTGATTGTAGGAAATCCTAAGTTTAGTTGCATCATACAGTTTGTTTGCAACCTACTCAATATTTTTGATTAGATATTGATTGTGATATCGATTGAACCGGATATGCTTAATGCGTTCTCTTTTTTTTGTCAGTAGTAATCTGTGTTAAGTATATAAAAAGTAAAATTTATAGAATAAAAAGAGCAATGAAAAAAATTTGTTAAGTGAATGTATTGACACTGATAATTTTTTTTTTGGGTTATAATTACACGGACAATAACTGTAATTCTGTTGATAAATGAACGTCAAGCATTATTTGCTAATTCATAAACGGTTGCCAATATGATTTGAGATAAGGCGTAATTTCATCACCCGCTTGCTCCAATCGTGAGACATTTAAAAAACTTACATCATCTTTAACGTACAACGCTACTGAATGGGTTGGGTATAAAAGCATAGTAAGATCAGGCTAAGCATTATTATTGAAACAGTCGTTGAACGTGCTAGATAAGCGTGTATTGTGAATTTCGTGATAAAACTAAACATAATGGAAACTATTGATTATTCCTATTTTCTTAATCCACACGCGTCAAGAAGACGACCCGCCCTTACCAGAGAATTAAGTATGCACGTTACTGGGTTATATTAGACGGGTTTTAATCATTTATTTTTAACAGCAAAACTTCATTACATGGCACCGAAAGAAGCAATATCTTTAGCTGAAGGGATGCCAAACGAAGTTACATTCCCTTTTGAAAAAATAAATGTCGTTATGAAAGATGGCTCAAGTTTCTGTTTAAAGGGAGCACAATTAGGAGCGGCTTTGCAATATCTTCCCTCGCAAGGTTACCCCCCTTTAGTGAAACTGCTAAAGGATTTCACAGAAGAGGTACATCAACCTCCTCTTTGGGACCAACGGGAAGTAATAATAACCACCGGATCACAAGATGGAATTAGTAAATCTATTGAAATGTGCCTACAAGATAATGAACCTGTTATCGTACAAAACCCCCTTTATTCTGGAACAGAAGTTGTGGTAAGTTTTCATGCAACGGGTCATTAACACTATTATGTGTTTATTTTCTTATTTCGCTTTATAAATATTTTTATGTGTTGTTATTGTTAACAGTTAAAACCGTTTCGACCAACTTTGATTCCGGTGGATCAAGATGAAGACGGAATGGTACCGCATCTTTTAAGAAAAGCTTTAGAGGACTGGGAAATGAAGTGTCTGATGTCAGACGGAGAACTAAAAATGCCAAAATTACTTTACATCAACCCTACAGGTACATAATTTTAATAAAATTGAAGAAAATGATTAACGAATACTTTATAGGGTCAAATCCGACCGGAACAACAATGCCTTTAGAACGACGACTTGAAGTGTATCGTATTTGCTGCGAATATAACATCTTGATTCTGGAAGATGATGCGTATTGTTTCATGAACTTTGCCCCTACAACACCACCATCGTTTCTATCTTTAGATACTCAAGGACGTGTCTTACGTTTCGATTCGTTTTCAAAGGTTCTCAGTTCAGGATTGAGAATAGGATGGGTAACCGCAGCCAAGCCCCTTATTCAAGCTATCGAGTTACAAATTCAAAGTTCCTATCTGCATTCCAGCACTATGTCACAGGTAATCCTTTATCATCTAACCTTATATCTCAATCAGTTACAAAAATAGATATGTTTTCGAAATTGTTACCAAGAGGTTTTTGACGTACGATAAAGTTATCATTTCTGCCAGACCCTTTTTAACCTCTTATTTTTTCTGATGCTTTATTCAGTGATAATAAACACAGCTGTAACGGGATTGACATTTAAACTAATTTTTCGCATTTCTTTTATTACAGGTGCTTACCTACAATTTATTGAGCAGTTGGGGATTTGAAAAGTTATTAACCCACTTCGACTCCGTTCGAAATTACTATAAGGCCAGGCGTGATGTGACATTAGCTGCAATGGATCGACACCTAAATGGTCTTTGCGAATGGGGCGTACCAAATGGAGGAATGTTTGTATGGATTAAGGTGCGTGGTGTACCTGACGTATACGACATGTTATTAACTCGCGGAATTAAGAAACTAATTACATTCGTACCTGGTCAAGTTTTCATGGCGGATCAAAGCGAAGCTTGTAGTTTTATAAGAGCTTCGTATAGCAAAGCCAACCCTAAACAAATTGATCGTGCCATGTGTTTACTGGCGGAACTAATTAGGGAAGAACAAGCTTTATTAAAGAGGAAACTTGAAGATTGTACTTAACAACACCAGCGCCTTCCTCGACAGGGATTATTTTAGATATTTGCGTGTATCATGCAGCTTAAATAACTGAGTGTAGGTATTGATTTTGTACAATGTAGATAAAGAGCCCTGAATTACTACCCCTTACTGTAAATGCAACGTTATCTACTATCCGACAGAAAGCACCACGAGCGCGATATTGTAAAAAATAGACGGAGATTACTATGGCCTATCACTTACCTTCTAATTATGGTTAAGAGTTTATTTCATATTGAACATTATCTACAAGAATTGTGTATAAACTACAAATTAGTAAAATAAGTATTACGATTTATGCTCGGTTTAAGTATTATTTGATTACAATCAACTAATTTATGAAACAAGGCAACTTTGTATCTTCGTATGTAAATAAAATCACATTAGTTTTGAGTTACTTATTTCTTGTTATTTTACCTAAACTCACATTGTGGACGCCATAATAATAGCAATTCGAATCTCTATTGCAAAAAATAAAATAAGAATTTAAGTGGAATTATAGTTATTATTATAATATGTTATTTGTTTATATCACTCCTCTTTCATCTGTACCCTAGAAAAAGAGGGTGTGGGATTTTTAAATTAATGCTAAGGAAATGAACTGATACACTAAATGAACCTAATCACAAGTCGAGTGAAGATAACATATCTACACACATTTTTTAAATTTCGATCTTCATAAAAATTGCTATGTATAGTAGCGTTGCGATAACTTGTACGAAAGTGATATAGTGACTTCAAAGTTCAATATGTGTTCTTATTACCAATACCGATTTCATAATTGATAGTCAAATTTATTCACTTGGACGTAGGTCAAGTATGACCCCTATTCCCAAGCGTTTATTACTAATTTTGGATTTTGTTTTAATTTACGCTACAATGACATAGATAACCAGAGAGTATGATGCTCTTAGCTCTTATTTACAATTTAAAAATACATCAAGCGCAAATTTGCATAAAATTAATGCATGAGAAATGTTTACTTCACAACCTCCTGTATTAATAATATATACTAGATCATCTACACAAACTAAAAGGGAGCAATGTCCTCGACTTAATAACGTTACCTCTAGGATTCTTTACATTGGTGAATAAGTAGTTCATCGGTGTTTAAATATGTAATAAATCTTGTCAAGGTAGTCAGTTTTCGCCATGTACCGCTTTTCATACACAGGATTTTTAAGCTTGATTTTCCTTTTTGTTAGTGAACCTATAAAATGTTTTTTAGGAATTATTATGCCCTTTGCATCCGCGAGCTGCGTTTTGGAAGCTTCTATAAATCAGAAAATTAGTAACCAGACAGCACAATTCGGCTTAGAGTTGGTCGCATTGAAGACGAAAGATTCTATCAAGAAGATGTACAAAACAAGTTGCTGGAATAAATTACTCGAACTAGGTACTAATTTACAGAGTACCCTTCGATGCTACTTTTTACAGAAGAGTAATGGAAGAGAATCATAAAAAACCCCTCGACGACAATGTGTTTCACATTTGAGTGAAATTTTGTTACCTATTTACCTCCTAATACGTCATAACTACTCGAACCCTTAGATCTGAGTTTCATATGTATTGAATAATGAAGCGTTAGAGAGATAGCCGGCCAAGCGTCCTGGAAGGGTAGATAAAATGTTTTCAGATCTCAGAACCTTCAATAAAACTTGTGTGGCAATTAGCACCGAAGACACTAGTTTTGTCCACAGTAATGCGAAATTGTTGAAACATTGTAACACCTCCAACAATTTACTATCTATACTTGCTGAGACTACTACTTTCAGGATTCTAAATAGACGAACTGGAAATTTTTGGTATTTTTGTATACATAATCTTGAAAATTGTGAAACAAGGAGAAATAGACTGTAAATAGATTAGATAAGTGAAACAAATTGGCAGATATACTAACATTATGTGATTTGTATATTTCAAATGTGGTATTTGCTTTTTTATATTAAATTTTTATGTTTGTTTGTTTCATATATTCAATCATGTCACCGCCTCTTTACGTCGCAACTCACAAACATATAAATAATTTTGGTTTATACGATAATCTTGCAATAAATTTACGTAACCTTCACAGTATATAAAATTAAGGTTTACTCGTTGAAGGATTTTCCCGTCAACTGAAGATTCTAAACGTGCGTTTTATGCCACATATTTGCATTATATATAAAAAAAAAAATTTACACAACGTTGAAGAAGGCACTGTAAATACGTAACTATAATATCACGGCCTAGAATTTGTGTAAATGAAATAATATAGTTACTTATTTCGCTTTATTTACTTACTTTGAAAAATGTTCATAATAGTCATAGTGTTGTTTGTACACATTTTACACTGCCATATTGCATTGTTTTTAACATCCCTAAATATAAAGGTTCCATTAATAGGAATAATCTTAATAAAGTGTAACAGATTTTAAAACATATCATAAAGAAGCTGAATAAATTTTGATAAACCATAGAATAAGTATAATCAAAATATTCTGATCAACATAGGAAGGATAATGCAATAACATCTTCCCATCTAACAAAAAAATCTGCGTTGATTAGGTACATTTCAATTTTAGATCAACAGCTGCAGCATATCAAAACCATCAAAACTATATTTCACTCATCCTCGGCGGTAGAGGCACGGCAATAGACGGTTTGATTAATACACTCATTTAATCGCACACCACTTATTTTTTCACTACATGGGTAAGTCAGCACGGGACAACAGTTCTTTTACTTCCCGAGTACCTACGAAGTAAAATGGAAGTAGTGTATTAATGTTCCAAAAAAAAATTGACCTAGGTATGCAAATTTTTACATATATTTGCGTTTCTGAATACGTAGATTCAAAAAATAAAAAAAATTCCGTCTGTCGTCTATAGTTTGTAGTCTGTAGTCCGTAGTAGTGGTGAGCGGTCTGTCCGAGATTATCGGTCGGACGGACAGGCAAATCATATTTTCCGACGGACGTGGACTGTCCGAGACAATATTTTGTCCGGTACATTCAGAAACGGACATGTCCGAACAATTTTTCAGACAATTCCATTGTCCGAAATTGTCTGAAACTGTCCAAAATGCATTAAAAAAATCGAAGAAGATCGCCATGGCCAAAGAGTGTTCTTTTTGCCGGGGTTCAATTGATGGAAAAATCAAGTTATTTTTCTAAAGTTTTGGAGCGCTCCCATCAATAAATTAATATCACGGCTACTAACTACATAATACATTTAAATGTTTGTTGCATGTGTAATTGTGTATATTTAATTTACCCTACGTTACCGCATTCGAATTTCATTTAACATTTTTCGGACGGACTCGGACTCGGACAACAAAAAATAATTCGGACAGTTTCGGACGTACTTTTGGAAAATTTGTTCGGACCGTTCGGACACGGACACAAAAGTTTCGATCCGGACAAACTTCGGACGGATTCGGACAGTTTAAGTCCAACATTTTTCGGACGGTGGACGCATTCGGACGTGAAAAATGGCTGTCCGACTCACCCCTGGTCCGTAGTCCGGCGTCTGTCCGTACACATTCCTTGCAACGCTCTAAACTCAGAAACTATTAAAGTTATCGAAATGCGGTTTTCGCCAATGGATTGCATTCGGGCCAAGCAGTGGCAGTTCTTGCTCAAAATTTTTAGGTGTTCTGCAATTTTTGCAAAAAAAACTTCTTATTTTTTATAAATGAGGTCTACGAAAGTGTACGAAATATTACCCGGATTCTCGGAAGTACCTATCGCTCTGATCATGTCCTCGAAGAGGCAATTCAAAAGCTCCACAAAATTTAATGCAATTTATAATTTTTGATAAACTATTCTTTGACACTTTTCA
Organism: Pyrocoelia pectoralis; assembly: GCA_036250285.1. NCBI lineage: Eukaryota > Metazoa > Arthropoda > Insecta > Coleoptera > Lampyridae > Pyrocoelia > Pyrocoelia pectoralis. The sequence goes on along the minus strand of CM070075.1, from coordinate 73,726,821 downwards.
TTATGTCTCTGTACATTTATCGAATAACCAGAATCTAATTGAGCCATAATATTAGTTGACTCTAGTAACGCAAATTCCATACAATTATGAAGATGGCTTTAAAGTTTTTATGTCTTTTTATCTTCAAACTCAAGTGCTCTAGATCGGTGACCCCTATTTCCGTCCAAGCCTTATTTCCACCAAAAAGTAAGCAGGGAAAGCAGTATAAAGCATTTTTTTGTTACGTCCACAAATCCATTGATTTTTTAAATAAATGTCTCTAATTTATTACTTACATCAGATTTTTCAATAATAATTTCTGGTAATGGTCTACCCTCTCCTTTTAATTTATTGTACCTTTTCTTCAAAAAGAATATTTAAAAAATTTCTTAACATTAAAATTAAATGGAAGACCACTTCCATGGTAGGTACATACACAATTAATAATTTTCAGCAATACACAGTACCTATTTAATGTTTTTGAACTTACGATATCGATCGCTGAACCTAATGCAGCGCATCTCTCAGCATAAAATCTGATACCATTTAGTGCCGTCACGGAGGAAGACGATCACCGCACGTTTGTTTATAGAGCTCGCAGAGCACCGTCGTGTGGCCCAGATAAATAATAATTCAACTATAGGATGAGTCGGTAGTTATTCCACTGGTCGACTTTACAACGCCTTTCGAGAATTGCCAAGTATTAATTTGCTTATTTTAGTTAGATGACATAATTTAAATTCAATTAATATTTTTTGGAAACTTTACTTTTTTGGGAGCTCTGCAGCACTGCAGCGCTTATACACCAGCCGCCACTGGAGCCAAGGACGAAAATGGTGATATTACCTTTGATGACGTAACTTCGATTATAAGCTAACATGGGGGCACTCATTTTTTTATCATTTTATCTTCCCGAGTACGAAGTAAAAGGGAAGTATTGTATTAGTGTTAAAAAAATTTGACCTATGCAAATTTTTACATATCTTTGCGTTTCTGAATACGTAGATTCAAAACATGAAAATTTTCCGTCTGTCGTCTGTAGTCTGTAGTCCGTAGTCTGTAGTCTGCCTCTACACATTTCTTGCAACGCTCTAAACTCAGAAACTATTTTTTTTTAAATAAACCAACGAATTACAAAAAAAGAAAAACCCAAAAATCGCATTTTGTTGTAAATCTCGGAAACGATAAACAATAATGAACTTTTGCAAACTACATGTGAACATGCTCTAAATTATACAACTTTTCACTCATTTAACCGCCTTCGCATCTCTGACCGTTTTCAAGATCCCCATGCTGTTCATCCTTATCTTGGGCACGTTGTATTACAAGACAATTCAAGAAATTCACATCGTCGAGGCGTGAAACGAGTCGCTGATGAAAAATTTCACCAAGAACTGTCATTGAGGCCCCTGCAATAAACTGATTTAATTTTAGAAATGTATGTACCTACTATGTATAACGACAGGGTTGCAAGGTGTCGACAATGTCACGTCAACAATTCAATTGTCGACGCGTCGACAATTGCCACGTCGAGTAAATCATCGTCGACGTATTGTCGACGCCATTGTCAACACCAATTATAATCATCTCAAAAATTACATATTAATGTTGCAAGACATATAAACGTCATTTATTTGATTCAAAAATACAACAAAGTAAACTAATATGTCGATAAAACATAGTAGTCAGGGGTGGGCAGTCACAAAATACTTGTATTGAAAATACAGTATTTGAAATACATTTGTATTTTGCATTTTGGACTTGATGATTTTTCCCTAAAGTATTTTGTATTTCGTATTTGCATTTGAAATACATTAATGTATGTATTTTGCCCACCGCAATGTTAACGATAGGTTCAGAGTGAATTCTAAGTACACATTTTCAAGAACCTACCTATAAAACTTTCCTAGAAACGTCTAACTAAATCTCCCAACAAAGCACCCCGTATGCGTATAGGTATTTTCGTATTTTTGTATTTCAAATAAGTATTGTATTTGTATTTTATATTTTTAAAATTATTATAAAAGTATCTCGTATTTTGTGTTTCAAATACATTTCTAGGAATATTTTGTAATTTGTATTTGAAATACGTTACTGCATGTATTTTGCCCAGCCCTATTATTATTATTATTACTATTAGTACTGTAGTACATTCAAAATCTTTCATTATAGGCATCCCAAGCATTTATACCATCGCTGTTAAGATGCTTAAATAACAACATGTTAAGCTCATTTTTATCATGAGATAACAACTTATTATTATCATAACTACTAACCAGAATGAAAATAGTACCTAAGCTACTAAATTGTAAACGTTAAGAGCCATTTCTTGACGACGTTTAATATTTCACAACAAAAGAAAAAACAAACATAACCTCAAAACAACTGGTATTGACTTTGTTGGCATACTCGACATTGTTGACGTATTGTTGACATTCACTCGACGCGTCGAGGTTGACATTAAAGTTGACGCGTCGACAATCAACTCTGGCAGGGTTGCAAGGTGTCGACAATGTCACGTCGACAATTGTCACGTCGTGTAAATCGTTGTCGGCACATTGTCGACGCCATTGTCAACACCAATTATAATCATCTCAAAAATTACATATTAATGTTCCAAGACATATAAACATCATTTATTTTATTCAAAAATACAAAAAAGTAAACTAATACGTATATTAAAAACATTAAATTAAACAACAATATAATACGTATATGTATCAATAAAAACATAGTAATATACCTACTACTAGTATAGGTATATTCAAAATCTAAAAATCTAATTGTCCAATTTATCCCAATCCCAACATTAACTAGTATCCGCTATTGAGTCTTTTTCACTTTTGTCTCTTAAAGTGAAGTACATATGTACTAATTTTTTAGACGTTTTAAATTTCAGTCTGTTTCTTAATAAAGAGTGAATGTTTCCCCAGTTGGAAAATAATCTTTCTATTTGAGCTGATGCTGCAGGTATTTTTAGCAACTTTAAAACTATAGCAGCTAAATTGCGATATTCCATTTTTGCAAATCTCCAGAATACGAACGGATCGTTAATATTTTTGGAAAAAGTTGTTTGAAAAGTCCAGTTTTTTCATTATAGGCGTCCCAAGCATTTATAGCATCGCTGTTAAGATGCTTAAATAAAAACCTGTTAATCTCATTTTGATGATAAGATAACAACTTATTATTGTCATAACTAGGGTGAAGATAATAAGCTACTAAACTGTAAATGTTGAGAGCTATTTCTTAACGACGTTTAAGTTGATCACTGAAGACCTCTGGTAATTTTAGGGATAACCACAAATCAGCAGCATCTGCTATTGAGGTAGTTGGTTTCTGACAGATGTTGATAAGGTTGCAAACCGGTTGTTGAATTTCTATTTGAAATTTGACTTCTTGTACAAAATCGTCATCAAAAATAGCTTCCTTCACAGCGTTTTTAATTTTTTTTGTTGTGTTTGCAAGCACCTGTTTCATAGGAATTAGATTCTCTAAAAATGATTGAAAAGTTTTTCTAATTCTTTGGATTTTGTTTTCATAGGATTTATTGATAATTATTATATTTATTTATGTACTATTTTTGTTTTTTTAGTTAAATTTCCTATATATTTTGTTCATCTTTGACTTCCTAAAGCTCATACAGAAGCTCCTATTTCTGGTTCAATAATTTTAGCTGGGGTTATATTAAAGCTTGGGAGTTATGGTTTAATTCGTTTTATAAAAATTTATATTAAAATTGGTTTAAATTTAAATATTATTTTTTTAATTGTTAGTTTGTTTGGTGGTTTAATTATTTCTTTAATTTGTTTACGTCAAGAAGATATTAAATCTTTAATTGCTTATTCTTCGGTAGCTAATATAGGATTGGCTTTGGCTGGTTTAATAAGTATAAATATTTGAGGATAACGATAAGTGCACCAGCGCGTTTCTACTGGAAGTTTTATTCTGCGTCCGCCTGTGTCCACAATCATCTTGCCACATGCAAAAGTAGCAACTCCACAAAGTTATAAAGACTTACGACCGATCAGTATATTGCCGGTATTATCAAAGGTGGTGGAAAAGGTAGTAGCTAAGCAGCTGACAATCTACCTAGAACAAAACTCAATATTACCAGCTGTGCAATCAGGGTTTAGGAAGAACCATAGTACTGCCTCAGCTTTACTCAAAGTTACTAATGATATTGCGGCCTCCCTCGATGAAAAAAAGGTAACTATTCTCATTCTACTGGATCAAAGCAAAGCCTTTGATGTAGTTAATCATAACCTCTTGCTTGCTAAACTGTCCTACATTGGCCTAGGTAATACCACTTTACAATGGTTTACTAACTACCTGAAAGAAAGGCGACAAATAGTTAAAATAAATAACAGGCTCTCTACACCGTCAATAGTGCAAATGGGTGTGCCACAAGGCAGTATATTGGGACCGCTATTGTTCTCGATATATACGGCGGATATAACCACTATCTTCACTAATTGTAATCAGCATATGTATGCTGACGATCTACAACTTTACGTTAGTATAACTCCAACTAGCCTGGATAATGGAGTAAAAAATGTTAACCTGAATCTACAGAAACTGTCAAAATGGTGCCTAAATAATGGTTTGTGTCTAAATGCGGCGAAAACAAAAGTGATGTGCATCGGTAGTGAAAAGCAAATAAGCAATACAGAGTTAAGCAATTATAAAGTTCAACTAAATGGTGAAACAATTGAGTGGATTACCATAGCAAAAAACTTAGGTGTTATCTTTGACAGCAATTTTACATTTGAAGCTCATGTTAATAATGTGTATAAAATATGTCTTATGAAACTAAAGGGTTTGTATAAACTAAAAAATGAACTGTCTCCCGAACTGAAGTTGAAGCTGGTAAAATCGCTAATATATCCCCATATTGACTATTGTAACATTGTTTATTTTACGTTTTTAACAGACTATAACAAGAATAAGTTACAAAGACTACAAAACGCCTGCATTAGATATATATTCAAAGTAGGGTACAGGGACCATATTACTCAACTTCTACAAAAATCCAACGAACTAAACTTTAAACAAAGGAGTGAATATATTTATTGTGTATTTATGTACAAGTTGATCCATAGTAAGGCTCCTAACTATCTTTATAGCTTGCTAAGTAAGAGATCTGAAATGCATAATGTTAATATAAGATATGATACATATACAATTCCTAAACACCAAACAGAAAAATACAAATGTTGTTTCTCCTACGCTGCGCCAAAAATGTTAAACAAATATGTTTCAAAAATGCCGGTAACCCCAATCGCTAGGTTTAAGCATGATATAATAGCATTACTAAAATAAATGCAATTGATGGTATTTCTAAAATATTTACAATCAAAATCTACTCTTTAGCCACTGAGTTCTTTTTTATGTTTCTAGTAAGTTTATTAGTCGTTGTAAACAGTTATTTTTAATGTACTAGGAAGGGTGTAAGAATGGCTTCGCCAAACCCTTACCTTTTTGTGAATTACATTATTGTATATGCACAAATAAAGTTATTATTATTATTATTATTATTATTATCTGTTCTAGATTAGGCTGTTTAAATTCATTAATTACTACAAGAAGTCGTTTACACAATTCTTTGTCAACTATATCTTTTGCTAAAAGATTGCCTGTCGTGTGCAACATAGTAACGACGGTTTTTGTATTATTTGATGAATTTTTCCATCCATCACATAACAACCGATTCATTTCCTAGATGACCTTCAACTTCACTGATACAATCATTATAGCATTTATTCAGAAGGGTAGTGCTAAGCTTAGTTCGACTAGGAATCATGTTAACATAAGAAGGTCTTAAAGCTTGAACAAACTCTTTAAATAATTTTGATTCCACAATTCTAAATGGCAAATTACAGCCAAATATAAATCTAGCGAGAGCATCATCAATCTTTACTAATAGAATCAACATAATCTGTCATAAGCTTTCTTTTTTTTTGTATTATTTGATGTTGAACATCTACTTTCAGTTTTGTTGAGTATTGGAGTGTCCTTAAATCCACTAGAATTCGAAGTTGAACATGCTAGTAAATCTTCCACTTCTGACATCTGATCACATCCATCATGTAGTAATTTAAGGTGGCCATCTTCTAAAACTCTATATTCACCAAATACATTTTCATTAATAAACATTTCCTTAAGATTACTTGAAGAAAGGTTACTAATTGTTTCGTTTGAGTTAGATTCATTGTTCTCCTCAACTTCAACTTCGTTGGCGGTCTTACATAAAAAAATTACGAAAATAATGTTTGAAATATCAAAGGTAGAATAAAAATATAGGTATATAATTGAATGTAGTGATGAACGAGCAATTGAGAATATTAAACGGAAAATGAAGAAATAAATATAATATTCCATGCCGATGATGCCGCATTACTTTAGTTAAACAAACTGTGACTATCGCACGTTAACCTTAGACTACTATCAAACTGTTTTAGGAAACTATAACATAATTTTTAACGCTTATCTATTCAAATTAATTTTAAAATGTTCAATAGATTAAAGTCATCCGGAGGCCACTGAGATATCTTATACCGGAGATTATATAGGCCAAATAAGCATGTATAAACAACAATCCAAATTCGCATCAGACAGGCGCTGATTGAATAAAACGAGACAGGTCTCAGTATCTAAAATAACATTATTATTGAAAAACAAAAGTTACATAAATTAGTATTATTAGTATGTTTGTTTTACAGAAAATTGCAGCCATTTTTTTATTTACCTGTTTATATTATGTTTATACTATAAGAGATAGTCACATTTAATTTATTTATTTATTTAATATACATATGTATATGCTATAAACTATAAAGGTAGCTTTTTACACCAGTTTTAACTGTGAGAAATGCGAATTTCCTTTGTACTACGATGAAAACATTTCTTTATTTCTTAACAGTTTATACATTTTAATGAAACTTGAAGTGCCTTTTATGAGAAAATTTCGCCTAAATATTTACATACAAGCTTGTACATTTTATTGCGTATTGCGAAATGGCTTTGAATTATAGCCAGAAATAGAAATCAATAATATAATAATAATTGTGGGCAACATGTATTTTAAAATGGTAATGATGGAATTGATCTCAAGGTACTTAGTTTTATGACGATTCATTTGAATTCAGATAGCGAATTGTGCCATGACTATTTTAACTAATAGTTCTCATTGCTCATATACTAACGTGATATTATACATGCTGACATCAGTAAACATTTGTGAAAAAACCTTCACAATCCACTTTTGTTGTTTATTTGGTTTGCGTTGTCCTTGACGGACATCTATCTTCTTACGCTATTTTATACCTGATTGGGAAATGGCTTTGTATTTAAATGGATTTTCCCGCCCTACAAATTTCGTGCTTTACGCAGATAATGTTGATTTATTTTTATTGTCTATGTAATTTAAAAGTGGCCAACAAATAACACTCACCCTGAAAATATGACATAGCGTGACACATCAAACCGAATTGTTTCAGTTCACAGGAGGCACAAAACTCAAAGCTTACTGAGTATATCGAAGAATACAAAATATAGATGTGGTTCTGTTCTGTAAATTAAGTACTATTTTTTAGATTCTAAGAACTTTTTCTAAAAGTAATGGAATATTATAGAACACTGAAATCGTAAGAAGCCATAAGTCACAAATAATTTTGATCAAATTCGTTTTTTGTTTTCCTCTTAAAGACCGTTTTTTTCTGCGCGATTTATCTAATTCCATTGACGGTAATCATTTCCAGCATAATCGATCAAATTCCTTGACTACTTCTGAAGGTGAGACAAAAACAGCGAGAAATTCTATTTAGTATCAGATTACCAAATTGTCATATAAACTTTTTAACACGTTTACTGCTATGTGGTCACGGTTAGAGTGAGAATAAACAGCCTTCGACACTATAGTAGAATCTGAAAATTTCCAAGTGATACTCTAATACAATTGAGTAATAAAATCTGTCGCCTGGGAAGTCCGGACATGTGCTTGGTAAACTCTTTGTTCACTGTTAGAACTGTTTTGTTATCTTGCTTCTTCAAACTTGTGACTGTTTTTAATATTCCTAAGCTAATAGTAATAATTGCTTTTCATTGCACATGCTTACCTTCTTTTGCCAATATTATTTCCACTATCTCTCATTTCTGTTATTTTAATACGATATTGATTCTGTAATGCTGGGTGTTGTGACAAACTGGATCAAACCCGAAGTGGCGTGCGATCGTTTCGGGAAAGAAATGTGATTAAAACGGTACGACCGAAGGCGTAAATCAATTAAAATGCACCAAAGGAGCAGTTAATGTCGTATTCTGTCCCAAGAACTTATCAAGAGGCAATATGACAGATACATGCATTGGCAGTGGTGCATCTCACTACATGTCGCAAAATATGCCGATTGCTTACATGACCAAGCTGACAAAGGTCTATCTATTGGTTACATGGGTCGTGACTAAAACTTTTTCAATGTAACAAATGATTGGGAGTAGTAGAAAAATGGTCGATGATGAAAAAGGCGTTCGGTGTCAGTTTTGAAAATGTTAATCGGCATGCTTGGTGGCAGCAGGAAGTTCAAGCAGTGCATTTTTAAGTTAAATGGGATATTCTAATTTAAAAGTAATCATTGGTTCACAGTTCATTAAAACAGTCTAATTTAATCGCAAAGGCATATTTGAATATTCTGAATTGAGTTCAAACATTCTTTATAGAGGCAGATATATGCACAGCATTATGTGGAATTTGAGATGTCCTTCCATATTTTAATCAGACAAATTGTTCAAAAACAAACCTGCCAACCTAAGATTGAGAAAATGTTTAAAATTTTAATCTAAACAATACAATGATTTATTCTACGAGAAACAAAGTTTAGTAGCCCATTGTTGCTAAAAAAATAACTAATTCTTGATTATTTTCATGAAATAGTGTATGAAAACAAGGAAGTTGTCCTGTAAAAAAATACGTCGTTCGTCAAAAATTCCCTCACGAGTGACAACTTGCAAATTGCGGGAGTTTATCATTATGATGCGGGTAGGCGAGAGTTCGTACTAAAATGCGAGGAGTTAGCAGGTAATGTCAAAAACCGATGACCAAATTAAAATTCAAAACACATCACAAAAAATTAATTCGATAAGGTAAGATTAAAATGCAACTACACAATCATATCTGTTTGATCAGTTCCATTGAGCCTAACATGACAAGGCATTCAGTGCCGAATATCGCCAAAAACATATTGCGACAATTGGCCATCCAGCCCTTTTCTTCATTGCAAATGTTTAATATTTGCTTCGTGTAAAGTTTCTGGAAATTATACAAGTAGAGTGTGATTTTGTGGCATCCAAACGGCCTTAACGTCGCAAAAAAATGGAAAGAAGAATGGATAAATATATTAATTTATTATTAAGTAATAGTAATGAATAAATATAATTTCCGTTGCTAATATTGTATAGAAGTTGGTAAGCAATTATTGAAAATCAAATATCCAGCCGTACGCGAGATGATGCGCAAGTTTCGTCAAAATACACTTTCGACAAAAGTATGGCGAAAGAAGAGATTTTTGACGATTTGGAAGAATGAATTAATTAATTCGGGAATGGAAGAGCGAAATGTATCTCTACTATATTAGTTAATCTCTGAAAAGGCGAAGAACAGCACGGTACTGTTATTTGGGGCAGGGTCGAAAGGATACAAATTGTGGTATCTTCCTAGCAAATATTGTGTACACATGATCAGCTTTAAGATGGAAATGTCAACCATTCTGTTTTTAGTTTTTACATTAATGACGTTTTGAACTATAAATGTAAGTAACATCCGCGAGACAGTGATTTCTCTTATGTGTGTGCTCCAAAATATGTGGATTTCCAATAACCGATTTACCACAACAATTTAAACCATTTATCTCATCCGTTCAACACACAACTATGTTCAATTTGTAATCTTAGATATCATTTTTACTTTCCCGTGCATATCATACACACGTGTATAGGGAAAGTAATGTAATCGAAAAAAAATCGACCTCGAGGTTTTGATGAACCTCAACGTTTTGGGTCCTCCTGAAAAATGTTTGTCTGTGGGTGCGTTATGGCTGTGGAGCCTAAACTGCTATGCCGATTTTGATGAAATTTAAAAGTAGACCCTATAAAAAATTTTCATCGGTACAACAAGCTTTTCATCAAGATCGACCCAAAGAGGCCTAAACTAGGGGCGTTATTTTGGGGGCAAACATTCTCATTTTAACCCAAACTAATTTCCCTTGGTGAAAAGTTAGTAGGCATGGTTACAAGTAAAACGCCGTTTTTCGTTTGCTTCTAAATTCAAAATTGCGGGTAATACAGCAATTCTCCAAGTTTTTACTTTTTAGAGTCTAGCTCTAGAACCGTTTAACTTAATTAAAATTTGAAAATTGTAGCCACGGGATGGCCAGAAATTTGACTTATAATTGATAAAGAACAAAAATGTAACGTGGCCAATTTATTAGTGCCCAATATTAGTCAAAAATTAAAAATCTATTTTCTCAAAATCTGCTCCAAACCTTTTTTTAATTTTTTTTAATATTATAGGTACATACAGTTCACTACATTTTTACTTCTTTATTTCTCATAGGGGAAGGGGATGAATTTTGGTCGTGATATATAATTTGTTTTTCAGTAAAACCACAAATTCATCATAATTTTTTATAGAAACTTAGCAAATGTGATATTCAAGGTGATTTTTTACCTCGATCGATAAAAATTCAATCAACATTCGTCGATTATTCATCTTCGTTTATGCTGCAAAATATATTCTGGTTATATTCAAATTAATTCGCTGCCACATTCTAATAATACAAGGACGCTATGTGCATTTCTATATTTAAGGATCCTAAATTTCTCATTAAAGTATTATGGAAGAATCAATTACTAAATCATAATCATTCCCACAAACGTTGTAACAATAACAAATTTCGAAGGTATAATCCTAGAAATAATCAAAACCTACTTTATGGGATTAATATTGGAAACGGTAAACTCGTTGATGATTTGCTAATATAGTATAAAGTATGAAAAGTTGCAAATTTGATATCACCATAAAAGTGAAATTTGGTACGAAATAAATCATGTTATACGGTTTACTAGCGGGCATGTAAAACAGGTTTCTCAGTCAACGACCAAAAACATGCACCATCTACAGTTCTACACTGATTCGAATCTTCGTGTCAACTGGGTTATGGCCTCTATGGTTCTTTTAATGCATAAGTCAGTTGTCCCCAGATTCGCATTATTATTACGGTAAATAAAGTTCATTTTCTTTAACTTGTATAAACTGTTTAAAAATGTAGATTTCGTATTCACCTCTCTCTTTTTGATTAATCTCTTGAGCTAGGAAACAAAAAGACAAAGGTGCATGTTCTCATAAACTGAACTCAATATGAATTATAACGGTACCCATACAACTTTCACTAACATTTACATATTAATTTTAAGACAAGTTTTTATTACAAATTAACATGCACGTACCTATACGTATACAGTATACATATAGGTATACAGTTAGGAATTTTTTGGTATTTAAAAATGCAGAGCAAGCGTTTAAATTGCGACTCATTTGGCTATTATATAGGTACTTTTTGTCGAAATTTCGAAATACTTATTCGAGTTAAGGGTTGCGGTATTTCACGTCAGCCGCAGGTCTTCCTCAATCAATTTGGACTCCTTGATATTCAGCAAGGAAGCCTTCCGATGTTTTCCTGTCCAGTTTCGAGAATTGGAGTTATTAACGAAACCGTTGAGGTGGAAGTAAACCTTATATCAAGTGCTGATCGTGCTATGCAGTATATGCTCTAAGGTTTATCACGAGGACCTTGTGATTATAAATAAATTAAAATACGAAGTAGGAAAGTATAGTTCCTGAGACCAATGTCAGGGATCATAGCAAATACGATTGTATGCGCAAAGGTATATACTTTTCCCACATGTTTGTTTTTGGACACCTTTGAACTGCACATCCTTCCTACAACGTCTATATCATTCTGATGCTCAGGCGAAATAAGTGTAGTTCACTCGTCAGCCTTACTCATCTAGCACATATTATTATTATTGATTTGATATTAAATGTCCTGTCTCCAAGGTCATGACGTTAATGATCTGGGTATCATAAGAGCCAGCTGATTTTTCTTTTTGGACTTTATTACTAACAGTATTCTGTGCAATTTCTTTTTGCTAACTATGTGAACACCGGTCGCATTTCTTTGGGAACAAATTTCTTGGTTGTTCTTAGCAATATCAGAAATAGTTGGAGCTACTGAAAGAGTTGGGATTCTGCTTGAAGCTGCTTATTTCGGTTATTAGTTGCCCAAGTTCTCCAATTTTGAACAATTTGTTTGTTATGAAGAGTAAATGTTTCTTCACTTGTAATAATAATAATAATAATATTGGTTGAACGTCTAATACATTTTTTTTAATAACTTGAGCAAATTTCAAATGAACTACATAAGAATTTACTTTAACATAATAAATTTAGTGTTGAGTGTCAGAAAGGTGTTGATTTTGTTCTTATGGCATTCCATGGTACTACAAATGACTGTTTTGGTTTCTCATTTTCTGACTTTGAAATAAAGAGAATTGAAATGCGGTTAATGAGCACAGAAAGTTTCTTACCAAGACCTGTCTGCATTGTTTTCCCATAGATATATACACTTGAAGATAATATTATTGTATTGAAAAATAACGGAGGGCGCCGGAGCTTGGGAACGAGCGATTTTGAATCGACAGATGCAACTTGAACTTGAGTTTTATTTATTTATTTACATGGTTATCATGCCGTTAAATGAAGCACTGCACAGCAATAATTTTTTGAAGATAACATCCTGTATATGTGGTCCTTCACTGCATACACCCTTGCACGTAACTCTCTGCAATATATAAATGTCGATTGATGCAATTTTGTGACGAATCCTAGCGTTTAGTTCATTTATGGTGTGAGGACACACTACCTTTAAAAGCCCCCATAAAAAGAAATCACATATTGATAAATCAGGCGACCTGGCACGTTCTCCGAAGAGACGTTGTAATGCAGCCATGGATATTCTCACCGTGTGAACTGTGGGCCTATCTTGCTGAACCAGTTGAAGTCGTTTACAGCAATTCATTGATCAGGAACATGTTGACGTTTCAATGAGACTATAACTTTACTATCATAAAAATATCAACAAATTATCCCGTATACTGACACTGCACCCAACACTGACACTTTTTCACTATATAACGGTAGAACGGGGATTTTCTGCACTCCAATAGAGATAGCTTTGTTTATTGACGTAACCATTTAAGTGAAAATCTGCTTTAGGTACATTTTGCTAGGAAATTTTGAGCGAAAGTTAATCGATTGCTGGCAGCATCAATTGTTGAATGATCTGAATCTTATGCTTATGGGTGCAATTTGAGATCCGAAAACAACATTCTAAGTGCGACGGGACAAACCTAATGGCACAGCATGTCGCCGTGCAGAATGCTGTGAACTGTGCTAGATTAGATGGCGACGTTCTCTGCTTTGACTGTCTCTGGCGTTCAAACAGTTCTTTATGGTCCTGGGCTTTTCTGATTTAAAACAGATCCTGTTGTTTCCAATTTTCTAACCCATGCCCTCACAGTGTGGGCTGAAGGAACAGGATCATTCTTTTTCCAACAAGCTTCCACTGCGAAAACACGTTGCTCTCCCGTCCACTGAAACTGAAATGCCACACAATAAGGAACAAAATGACCTGATGTTCACATCCCACCGCTTATGAAAGACCAACAAGGTTTCTTTCACTTTTCAGTGAAACGTCTGTTTTACTATATTGATTCGATTTTCATTAGCGGGTCGCCACGATTTTCTCCATTTTCCGAATTGATTTCTACAGAGATGACAACGCTGCGCGATCCAACATTTAAGTTCCTATTATTATTAGCGTAAGCGTGTGTGAAACGATAATACATTCATTTTGGATTTATACAGACGCTTGTGTATATCAAGTGATTGAATGAATTTTCCACAAGAAGTTATTTTTAGTACATCCATAACTTCGCTGTAATATGGTATCGCACTGTTTGCGCGCTTACAAAAATATTTGTATATGATTCATAGAGATATGTCGGCTATCGACACATTTTCATATATGTCACCAATAAAATGTCCAGTTTGACTCAAATCGAGACACTCCGTAGAAAATTCACACGTTTCGATCGTGTTTCACTATCCCGGCTTAGCACGGTACGGCTTTACTGGTATTACACTTTATACATAAATCTACAAGATACATAACTCTCCGCCGGGATCAGGAGTATCCAGTTGCTGCTATAGGAACCGACAGCCCTGCATTTTCGAAAACACATATAAATACGTGGTTAGTAGTTGCAATAGCCTTCAATACGGGCACATGTGGAATTTTAATGGCCGTTTGAGATCATCTACGATTTTTCAGACAAGTATGGCGCGTTTACCTACCGTAATTAAAGTACGTTTTACGTGCTCACAACGGGACAAGTATAAAATTGCGTAGATTTCATGTAACAAAAGTAAAAAGACACAAAAAAGGAGAATAAAATCCATAACTCACGACAAAGACCAGTAGGCAATATGAAGACCCCATTATAGAGCTTTCCGTATAGAGAAGGTTTCACGGTTTATATCTCTTTTATTTCCCCTTTTATTTTATGGTTATGCCTCGATTTTGTGAAGTAATAATACTAAAAAACATTATATTACCTTTTAAATTTAATTTTTATGCGGTAACTTGGTTTATTTTAAAATACCGCATGAATATGAATAACATTTATTTATGCATCTTTTTAGTTGTTTCCGGGAAAATTTTTAGATTCACATAATTATACTTATATCAAAAGAAAATTATTAAACTCCACGTTATATCTTAAGAAAATTTAATATAAAAAGAACATACACACCGTAAGATTTATGCAGCGCAAGTATAATTTAAAAGTTTGTTCGGGGGAGGAAATCCATTAGAGAGGTGACGTGAAAAGCAGGGCGGAGCGCTTCTATATTAATTAAGGGCTACCTGTCACAAACCAGTCCGTCTTGTGATGGATGACTACAGGGTCGACTCGTGTACTTGTATAGTAAGAGATTTGATATTGAAATTTTTTTAAATAATCCATCAGTACGTTGCTCCCAATAGTATAACGTAAAATTATTCAATATAACTATTGTTCACAATGTTATTTAATGTTAACGAAGATTGAAGGATAAAGGAGGTTTTTCTCTAAAATGTAAACTTTTCTAAAGTTACGTTAAATTTATTTTACAGTTGCGCAAGTTAGATTTTGTTCAAATTTACATTGCTAATACAACCGGCCTTACAACGAATAATATAGCTAAAAAAGTGCTAACAAGGTACAAAAAGTGAATTAATTAGGTTGATTCAAAATCGTGTATGTAAGTCGTCAGAATGGCTCCTCTGTCAGATGCTATTTGTGAAAGTTATTGTCAGTCTGTGATTGATCCTTCATAAATGATACTTTACTAGAAGCTGGTGCAGATGGTCTTAGCCTGCTGGCTTCCAATATGCAACTACACTCAAACGATCTTCACTATTGTACCTATGATCGGATTGAATTGTTATTTTTAAAACATAACATGATTCACGACATTATTTGTGATACATTCATTGTTACCCTAAAAAAACTAATAACGGAAGTATATCTCAATTGCTAATTTGGAAGACATCCATAGGTATACAAAATAAAGGAGCGGGTA
The DNA here is from genome assembly GCA_036250285.1 of Pyrocoelia pectoralis. Classification (NCBI taxonomy): domain Eukaryota; kingdom Metazoa; phylum Arthropoda; class Insecta; order Coleoptera; family Lampyridae; genus Pyrocoelia; species Pyrocoelia pectoralis. The sequence continues at coordinate 73,711,109 of CM070075.1, read as the reverse complement.
GATACTAGACAAAAACGAAAACCCAAAGGGCAAACATTGCTATTATGTATTGAGCTTTCAAAAATCATGTTTAGAGCAAGATACAACCATCCATCCTACGTCAACTTCAAAAGGACTAAGCTGTATTAATAATAATAACAAATGGCTTTATTTTTTCAATTACATAACATACAGTGTGTCCACGGATTGAGTTCACTATAGGTGCAAATGACCAAAAATTTTGGAATTTCAAAACGATTTTTTCAGATTCTGCCCTGCTTCATTGGAAATGAATTTTCATCATATTTTAAATTTTTGTAATTCAAAGCCGCCCGTGGAACAAAAACTATTTTCTTTGCGGATAAAGTACCTTTTTTTTGTATCATAGAGCAAAATTTTATTAAGAAAAACTGTTCAGAATCAAAAAATAATAAATCAGTGCAAAATTTGAAAATAGTCGGCACAATTTCATGAACCAGTTATTTTTATATTTTATTAAGTCAACTATCATCGATTAGGTCTAGGAATCTAGGCATACAACATTTCAAACAATACATTGTTATTTGTTTACAAAAAATACTGATTGTCATTCTGTTACAATGATAACTCTTCAATAAAGAATTTACCTTGTATGGTATTGGGGATGTTTCATACAGGTGCGCAATTCAACTATACAATGAAAAATATCCAGATGTGCACATTACGGTTAATGGAATAAAAAAATTAATACAAAAATTCGATGAGGCAGGATCTGTTGAAGTCAAAAAGAAAGAGAAAGGGCATACCGTAAAGATGACGATGCAGCCATGCATTCTTTATTCGAAAATCCTTAGTTGATACGAAGAAGAGCAGCAGAGGTTGGTTTTAGCAAAATCCACGGAATATATTTAAAGAAAATAAAATTATTCCCTTCAAACCAACATTTATTCACACCTTAAGAGCTTGTGATTATGACGTCAGGCTTGAATTTTGTGTAAACATTGGTAGAAAAATTATGGATGACCGTTTTTTTTTCACTATGATATTTTATTTTCCGATGAAGCAACGTTTACGACAAATGGAGTTGTTTTATCCCAAAACTGTCGATATTGGGCTAGTGAAAATCCTCATTTCAGGATTCAATGTAAAAGCCAATTTTCTAAAAAGGTAAATGTTTGGTGTGCTGTTTTAGCAGACAGGATAAATGGACCGTATTTTCTGGATGAGTCGTTATATCAGAAGTTTACTTGGATTTGTCGGACAACTTGTTATTATCAGAATTACAAAACTTTCCCTTGGAGCAAAGGCGTAAAATGTATTTTCAGCACGATGGCTGTTCGCCACATTCGACTTTGCTGATAAAAGGATGGCTGGATGAATACTTTCCGGAACGATGGATAGGACTATATGGACCGATATTCTTTCCGCCCCGTTCACCAGACTTAACCATTTTGGAAGTTTTTCTACGGGGCTACCTAAAAGAGAAAGTGTACCAAACAGATATGAACCACAATATTGAACATCTTAAACAAGCAATAATAAATTTCCTAAGTGAAATAACTCCGGCTATGCTAAGAAATGTACCTATACCAAGAATTTCGAATTAGAGTGGAGAGATGTTTTGAAGTTGCTGGAGGCTACATCGAATAGTTGTTCTTTTTACTATTTAATGTACGCTTTCTTTTTTTAAATTATTTTTGTTATTGATTACAAATAGACGTTACTAAAATTGTTGTTTGAAATGTTGTATGCATAGATTCCTAGATAGAAAAATAAGGGCTTCATGAAATTGTGCCGATTGTTTTCAAATTTTGCACTGATTATCATTTTTTGATTCTGAACAGTTTTTCTTAATAAAATTTTGCTCTACACCAAAAAGGTACTTTACCTGCAAAGAAAATAGTTTTTGTTCCACGATCAAGGCGGTTTTGAATTAAAAAAATCGTTTTGAAACTCCAAAATTTTTGGTCATTTACACCTATAGTGAACTCAATCCTGTATAATGTTAATATTAATTCGGAATTATAGTTCAGTTCACCAGAGAGCACTGCTATTCCACTTCCTGCAAAGACGTGCGGTACTTTAATTACCTACATATATCTAAGTGATGAAAACGGAAAACGAACAAATGTTCAAGGATTACCGCTTTATGGAATAGTTTTCATCCAAAACCTTTCAGTTCATGTGCAATAGTACTCTACAACGCAGCCACCTTATATTGAAAGGACCGCTTTTCTTCAGAACGAACAACGTATCGAAAAGGATGACATCGGAATGTAATGGGCAAGGAAGATATCTTCGCTAATAGAAAAGCTACCAGCTACCTTTTTAGATATATGCAAAAATCTCATATTAATCGATGGGTAACCCTACAGTATCACCTAAATGAAAACCTAAGGAACGGTCCCTCCAAAGGTCAAAAATTTTTTGCGTGCCCAGCAAAAGTAACCTTGAGAAGGGGTTGTGAGATTCCTATTTGAAATAGCATTATCATAAGCCATGTTGAAATTGGATCTACCGGAAAAACCGTTTATTTTATGAAAAGTTATACTTTATCCCTAAACTTGGATGAGGTGCAGAGAAAATGCACTGACTATCCTCCACATTTGATTAAAAACTCGTGGAACAGATACTGAGTCATCAGTTGAGTGGTAATCAGGACCGTAAGGATCACATAGAAGGATATTACGATGCGGTCCCTCACGAATTTAGGGGAGGAAAGTTCTTTCACTACACTCACATTGACTGATCATCGACGAACCATACAGTGATTTAAATATTAAAATGACGTGAAGACACTTTCTGCTTGGGCCTCACCTTTGCTATGCAACAGTAAATTTCATTACTCCCTCGAATGTGTCGTATGGACAACGGACATCAAGAAATTAGGAGAATAGCAATAGGTCGGTAAGAAGAAATGTAAGGGGATGTAAGAAATCATGATCTTATTAGTAAAATCTAATGACGGATTGGCAATGTGAACGGAAAGGGATCCTGTAATCTTATCTGGCAAGGATGGCAACGTCTATACTCTATAAGTAATATTCCAGCTTCAGTAAGCGACTCAATTAAAGAAATTTTTTTCTCACTCCCACTTATCTTGCCATATGTGGTAATCTCGGTGGTAATTATTAATGTTCATAATAGTACGGAAGTACGTCTATATTTTATTAGAATTAACGTATTACCCTTAACATACATTTTGTGTTAGATGATACTGAAATTATTATAGTGCAAACATTAAAAGTAAAATCATGAAATGGATAGTTAAGTCTGTAATTAATGTTCGATAACGACGCCCCTGGAGAAAGCAATCAATTGTCTTCATCTATTTTATACAAAGTTCTTTAGCACGTGCCAAGCCATTTAATGCTAATGCACCTTCGACATTCGCCAATCATTTCCGTTCAAACCCTGACGTTATTTAAACCCTTAGGTGCTTTCTAAAGATAATACCTTTATCGCCGTGTAATGTTTTAACGATTACTTAATATCGTACTGTGTGTACAGAATGAACATGCATAAATGACTATATTTGTATTAAAAAAATTGCACGAAACGTCAAGCGCTTCGTTGGTTTTATTCCCTGTGAAAATTTTGTATTATGCATGGTGTTATAATACATATTTCACTGGGGCGACGCCTAATGTGCTAAGAGATAATGGACCAGCACATCGCATCGGGAAACATAACTTTCCTTTTTATATTTAATGCCTGTTCATTGTATCGCAACTAACATCCCCTTTTTCTTGCAATAATTAGGGTAGTCGCAGTTTTTTTTTATTAAAACGTATAAACGTCGATTATTTCAAAAGGTATATGAAACTCACGAAAAGAATGAAAAGAAGAATGCCCACCTTCTAACTGAACTGTACCTACTATAAAATTACAAAAACAGCTGCTAAGCGTTATTATTACGGGAGGGTGCATAATCTGATCGACCAAAACTAATCAAAAACCGAACAAATCTGGGCTTGGTAAGCCGATAATCTTTATACGTTAATATTCATGGGTTATCACGTCTATTTATTATAAGGGTGTCGCTAGTTACATACTTTCGTTTTACCCTTTTAAAATTAGCTTACGAGCATAAAATTGAGCAGCAAATTCGTGTTTGACTGAAGGTAATGAAATGGTAACGTATTCAACATGAAGTCGGCAAAATAAGTGATTTATAGTGTTTCGTGACGATTTCATTTTACTTGCAATTCCTCCACTATAAATACACTCATAACTGTAGGATGGGTTGCCTATAAAATATACTTGTACAGAGTGAATAAACCACATTAGATATTGTACATAGTAAAAAATACGTAAATTTGTCTAAAAATGTGTTTAAGGCGAAATTATACACAGTGGTACAATTTAATTAAAGTTGAATAAATTGCGTAACTATTAGAGCGTTTAAAGCCAGAAACTATATAGGTAAGTACTTGTATCCCATTCTATATAAAACGGTTACATGATTAATATTTTATTACACTTGAAATGTAATCTTTTGAATATATAAGTTAATATATAATTTAATAAATTCTCTCAAGTATAAAGGGAAGTGTGACAGCGTCGAGGATCGCCCCTTAATCTAATATGTATAGACAGTAGGTAGTACTGTTACATGATTAACCAATACATATTCTTCAATAACTGTAGTTAGTTTCTATTTCTAAGATAATTGTGTTGTATTCAATGATCTATGAAAAGTTTACGACAGTGTTCCATACGACAAATTATGGAGAGCACTAAAACAAAAGGAATACAAGATCCTTATACAGGGTGTAATATTTTTCATTTTTTGTATTGGGATCTCGCTTAGTTACAATATCGGTTAAATGGGGAAAGTAGTGCAGTTTTACAAGAGTAATTCATCTGTTTTCAGATTTTTGATCCAATATGGCCGAAAAACCAAAAAATTGAAAAATCTTTAAATTGCTGTAACTTTTTATTAAAAGAGATATTAAAAAATTGTTAAAACAATTTTTGGTTTATAATTTGGAAATAACGGGAAAAATATTTTCCCATTTACTGTATCTGAGGTAATGCTTCAAATTTTCGATTTTCAAATGGAACCCTATGCCAGTTTTTATACCAATGAAAAGAGGGAATTTTTTAAGTTAATTTTCATACAAAAGTTTATTTTTCTATCTCAATTTATACAGTGTGACTCATTTAGAATGGAAACACACATGTAAAATCTGAAATTATTTTCCGATTTTAACCAATTTTTTTTTTAAAATGTCAAATAATCAAAAATCTACTTTGGGACAAAATTTTAAATGTTTATTCCAATTTTCAGGGCATACTACGATAACTTTTCGTACTCGGAATGGAGAATTATTATTAGCGATTTGTTTATAAAAAAAATATCTACGCCACTGGATTCAGAATGCTTCCAAATAGCTATCACCAAAATTTTACAAAAATATATTTATTAATAACAAAGTTATAACAACTTAAAGTTCGAAAAGTTTCAAAGCTAACAGTTACAAAACAACACCCTGTATCAATAGATGGCCATGGAAATTATGTTAACAATTCTTAAATTAAACCATCATTGGAGAAAAAAATATTTAAAGTAACGTAATATTTAATAAAAATCTATTATAACTGTTAAACAGTAACATAATTTCCATGGTAACTAAGATTTAAATGGAAATGTTAGGTCTTATTATGTATTTACTCAATTGTGCGATTCCGTCACTTTTATTAAATATTACGTTACTTTAAATATTTTTTTCTCCACTGATAGTTTAATTTAAGACTTATTAACATATTTTCCATGGCAATCTATTGATACAGGGTGTTGTTTTATAACTGTTAGCTTAGAACTTTAAGTTGTTATAACTTTGTTATTAATAAATATATTTTTGTAAAATTTTGGTGATAGCTATTTGGAAGCATTCTGAATCCAGTGGCGTAGATATTTTTTTTATAAACAAATCGCTAATAACAATTCTCCATTCCGAGTACGAAAAAGTTATCGTGGTATGCCCTGAAAATTGGAATAAACATTTAAAATTTTGTCCCAAAGTAGATTTTTGATTATTTGACATTTTAAAAAAAAATTGGTTAAAATCGGTAAATAACTTCAGATTTTACATGTGCGTTTCCATTCTAAATGAGTCACACTGTATATAAAAATTGCGGTGTGATCTACCAATTTTAAAAAACATTTTGTTTTACAGAAAGTTATAAAATAAAATATTATTATAATACAAAATCGAATCCCCTTGGCTGTCGTGCAAGTTTTTCTATTATTTCGTCTTCTGAAAGGGGTAGTTCCCTATGAATTGACATCATTGCCAGTCCATTTAGTCTGTTCTGAGCTTGAATTTCTAAGATAGGTCTTTTTTCAAGGATTAATAAGAATAAGCGTAAAAAAATAGAATGGAAGGGTTGGACGCTTGGGGGCTATATTCCTTTTAACCCCCCCCTTGAGTACGCCACTGACTAGGAGTACATGATGCTCTTCTCTAATCTTTGTTATTTAAAGACGAACAAGTAACTATAACAGAAGATGTCACCGTGAACCATATCTTCAGAAATATAGTAAACGAATTCGAGGGGTGGAGTTTGGGAAAAAATATACAAATGTTAAGGGAATAATAACATATATCGGAGAGTATAAATGTTTGGAAACAACAAATTGACGGCAGAAATAAGCAAGGCATACAGTCCTTTAGAGAAAGCACATTCACCTAAAGATCTAAAAATTGCATCTTAATTATACCTAAACGATGTTTTACACAGGATTCTAGAAGAATATCGTACTGGATAAGGTATGAAATGAGGATGTAAGAAGGAAATCCGGGCAACCACCATGCATTCTTCTCCAAGAAAGAAAAATCAACAAGGTATACTTTTTATCAAAGAATTTGATCCTCTTAGTACCTATTCGTAAACATTCTTCATCAAAGAAAAACTCCATCATGGTGACTATAGAAAACAACAATTTATCATCCGCACAAATTCCTACTGAATGGCGTAACTAGGAATTAGTAACAAATACACATCTTCAGTTGGATTGTTTTAATGATAATGAGATAAATAGTAAATTCCAGTGCTTATTGCTGTCGTAAATAAACATAATAACCTCAATACGAAATAAATATAGGTACATACTTTACAATTAGTCCTTGATTCGTTAGCAAACCTCAAAATCTAATTTACGTCTGCTAAAATAGAAAAAATTGGGACAAAACATATAGAAAATTATTATTGCTGTAGTTAATCGATATACCATTGAAGGAAACATTCATGTCCTTCCCTAGCTTAATCATCTATAATAAAGAACGGGTGTCCTGTCCGTCCGTCCGTAACAAATTGGCTTTAAAGTAGATGTACTTTAATCTCATCCATTAAAGTAGACATGAGATTAAAGTAGATATACATGTACTATATGTATATCTATTTTAATGCATGCGCTTCGAAATTGTGTACGGTAAAGATAGCTCAGTCACTACAGTAGCAGATATTTACTGATACCAAGGCGCTAAACGCCAAAGAACCGCCGGGCGAAGCATTCTGGTATTTGAATAAAATCTATCGGCCAATTATTGTTTTTTTGTCATTTTTGTTGTCACTTAGTATCCAATTAATTGTATGAAGTAAGTTGTGTAATCAGTGTCGATTTTGCAATTTGTTTGTCCACCATTGCATTCTAAACATCTAAGAGCGCCAAGAGTTCGTCAATGTGCAAATTATCAGCTTAGAAACATTGGCGACCATTGTAAATAGTTTACAGAGTGATACAATACAGAAGTAGATAATCCGATGCGGGGATTCAACAACATCGCGCTGGACTACAAATGCTTTTGGCCACAAGAAGTCGGTCAATGCAATGGATTGGATGCAAGACGTATGACGCGGAAGATTCGTGTTTATCACCGTATAATATCCGATGGACTGCATTTAATGCCGTCCACTTTTGTGTCTTCCTTTTATCTCACTTCGTGCCACCTGCATACTAGAATGGAGCTGATTGGGCACAAGAGTGGAATCAAATTGTGTTCAGTAACGAATCTCTATTCTGCATGTTTCACCCTTTGATTTTAAACATATAAATATCAGAAAAAAATCTGTACGACTATATAAAATATTAAACCAGCTTCTTTTGATTGTTCGTTTTTCAATTTATGTTTATACATTCATGTAACCACTGTATTTTTATGTGTACCACAGAATTCAATTTATCAATTTGAGTTTTGACAGACTCCGACTGCAAGCACATAGGTGCAAAAGAATTAAACGTTTAGCAACTATCCTTACGTCTTTCAATCCTATGGGGAGATGTGGATACCAACGGCATACGATTCAACTGAAGAAATCCGCGACTTGGAACAGTAAATGTTGTAATCGGTTTAGAGACGTCGGATCCAGCTGGTCTTGCCTAGTACGTAAATCGCATGCCCAAACTTGACAGATAACGATTATCTTTTACACGATGTAGGTATAACAAATGTGACAGATGTAAAGAATTAGGGTTACGCTGTTCATTTTTCGGAAGTCTATACAGAAACGATAGGAGTTATCCTTCTTCCCAACTAGGAAAATAGAAATTGGTCACAGGTTAGATGATCTGTCTACTACAGCAAGCGTTCACTTTTTACCCAATTCGGTATTCGAAATTGTCAAATTAAGGCTAACGTATTTAGCCTACTGAACCTAACGTCCATTTCTCGAAGATTTAGAAAATGTATTACGGACGAGGGACGACGCCGTCCGGCTGACCCTTCCAGAAAATATTGAGAATGGCGAGATTAGGATTGTGAAAAAGGTCAGTAGACACCTTGAGGCATCAAAAACTAGGTGATATAATACCAAAAAGGCAATTTAAAAATTAAATGAGCACCTCTTCAGTGCACGTAACAATAAAGGCATTGTAATACCTTGCGTAGTTCGTTGGTGACGTAATGAATTAGGAAAGTTCTAGATTCCGCATACTCAGTCACATTCAAATGGTATAGTAATGTAAGTAAGAGTAAATAATTTACAGAACAAGTATGCCACCACATTTGCTCATCAACATGTAACTGTGTACAATTTTACAATTTCATGATCGCGTTAAGTCGAAACTAGTCGCTACATACATTACGATTTTACCTGAATCATCTACTATAGTCAAGCAACCATTAATCAAACATAATGGGGAGGTTTTGAGTTTTAGTTCATATTTATGGTAATGTTCTTGAAAAGAATTTGTATAAAATGTTCGTAGAAGATAAGTTTGGGGTAATTACTGTGAAAAGACACCTCCTCCATAATAAAGTACACAACACCTCCTATTAACAATGAATCTGTAGTCTAATTATTGTAAATTCATAATAAAATGTTTGAACTAATGGCTGATTCGAAAGTTGTAGGTACTATTATGTAAAATTTTTGAAACAGAGACAACCCTTTTAAATATCTCATTTTGCTGATCTTGAGGATTTTTTCAGTATCCCCTATGTAAACCGCAATTGCACATTTGTACAACGAAAAGATTTTTCTGAATTCAGACACTCTCTCAAAGGAGCTGAAAAATAGAAAATCTAACCATTTCAATGTAATATTTTGATTTCTGAAGTTGTGTATTAAACAGTGAAATTTCACTTATTATCGAATTTATCGTCATAATTTAGCAATGCCGCCAATTTCTTGAGGTGTCCAGTTTAGGCACTGTACTAAATCCAACTCACCTAATTCAGGCGGATTTATGTACATTTTTAACAAACAGAATCAGTTCTATTTTCATTTTCTTATACCCATCCATATTTGTCATCTCGTCTTTTTCTTTAACTATCATTTCAATTCATCATTGGAAAGAATTTTCGCCCAGCGATAAATGCTTTTAGTCCTTTCAAGAAATCGCTCTTTTGGTCCGAACCTTCTACAAGCAAAAAGATCACAGTTGATTAAATGTCAATTAAAAGTATACCTTCCGTTGAAACATTTAATCCCCTAACACAGAACAGAAAAATCATAAAAAAATAAGGAAGAAAACGAACTAAAACGAAAGGATAACAAAATAGAAAATTACGTCAATACGAGGAAGTCGCTACTTCAGATGAAAGTGTTTGACTTTGGTATTGCGGATTATGTCACCGTCAAATACTTTGATAAACTTTATCCTGGAAATATTACAGGTAAGAGAGGAGGAATACTTATTGTAAATGCTATGGCCCAAACATGAAATTGATTATATAATCCAATATAATAGAGGGCTAAAGAACTTTAATCCATACCTTAATTACTTAGTAATACCTAATTACCTTTATTTTGTTCAGGACTTTTTACATAAAATTTGCAGAAATCCATCCATCAACCTTTGATGTTATTGTTTTAAGATAACATATACTTTAATATCGATTATATGGTTATCAATATGAGCCTAAATTCAATTGAAACATCTCCCTGGTTAGGCCCTAAACTTTGTTCGAGTACATTTAACTTTCGTTTAATTCTCTATTAGGTACATTAGGAACGGCATTCGCCGCTTAAAGCCATCATTTTGAACATACATTGACACCCTATACATGAAAGCACTGTGCGAAACATCGAATCACACGCGAAAATGAGACGAATTGTTTTTAGCACATGTGAAGTGAATTTTATCTTTAGTGCAAATTGTGCGACGAGTTTACACAATGTTTCAGTCTTGTTTTGTCGTAAATAATTTTAGTATAACTCGTAAACTAAGTAAAAGTTCATTTAACTAAAGAAGAGATACAATTAGAGTTGAAAATATAGTTCCTCTGCAATATTATACATGCATTAAAGAACTGGAAAAGACAAACTGATGAAGACTAAACGCTGACTTAAAAAGTATTTAAACTTATATTTCGAAGTTGAATTGTAATATTAAAGTGTGAGAGAGAGAAACAAATTTTCCAGCTTGTTTCCTCCGCCATTTTGTATCCCAAGGGACGCAAGCGAGTGCAGTTTCGTGTCCGCATTAGTCTTGATTTCCTGGCATGACGGCGGCGCGAATCTGCTTCCACATCCTTTACTACTGAATCAACACTGACTGAAACCCTACGTTAGTGCACCGACAACGATTTTCTGCACGCCCGTTTACTTTTTTAGGAAAATTCCGGAAGGATCTCATTCTGTAATTTAACTTGTGATCTCTACGTTTTCATTTATTTTTAATTTGTATCTTTAATTACGAAAGTGCATCTCACACTTAGAAATGAAAGTTAAAATCTAAACGTTGCAATAGGAACCAAATTAATGTGGGGGCAAAGTAATTAAATGCCGTGCAACAAAAAATTCTGCGCTGCAACAGAAAATTGAAACTGTCGTTCAACAATGCCAGATACAGACGCATCCCACCTACTTCGAAATTAAATTACAAAAGTGTGCAAGTGTCTGTCAAATAGTTTACCGATTTTAGTGCAATCCCCTTTCCAATTTGCCTGTTACTGCGTTTAGTTCAAATAAGAAAACCTAGGCGTCCTTCGTGTTAAACCGAAAATGAGTTTTATAATTTGAACGTTATTTTAAGTATCACTATGAAAACGTCGTGTTGATCCAAACATGAAATATTAAGATTACAGAGGGTTACATTCGAGCTCAACTTTGATTGCGTAGAGAAAAAAAGGCCATTTTTATGCTTCTTGCGCGCTTCTGATCCCAGGATGGTTTATTTTATTCTAACATAGGGGAGTAGGATCAAGGGATCTCGCGGGACATCCTAAAAGTTATTTATAATTCGCAATACAAGTAGTTTCATTTAGGATATTATTAAATTTTTTTTGTTTGACGTTCTCACTTTATATCCTTTATTAGTTTTGCGATTTCAATATAAATACCTACCTGTCAGATTAAATTAAGGTACCTACATTACTTAAATCTAATATCTGCTTCATCCCTTTGTACGTTACATGCATATACAATCAAGCAAACGTCACTGAAAATAAAATCACCTGTAGGTTAAGTGCGTATCTACCAACTTGATTGTTTCTATCAAAGCAAACGACGCTACGACACGTGACCGACACGTGTTACTGTCAGAGCTTTACTACTCTCGAAATAGATTTACCTTCACAACACTCTTCTTTGTGATACTGCCATGTTATGTAAAATTTCTAACTTAGGTACATACTTTTTCTGATATAACTCATAGCCAGTCTCCCCCGATGTAAATTTTAATAAATAAAGGCAGTAGTGTTATCCTACGAAAATGTAAGTATAATATATTATAACACTAATTGAGTGACCATGTCGGCATTAATAAATCAAGGGTTGCTGCATATTGCAATTCAGCTATGAGGACACGTGTCACGTATTATCAATGTTACTAATAACCTTTCATTTCCCCTTAATACAAGTCTTAATCTATGGCTGAAACAATACAGTTATGCCAGCGCATCCTTAGTAGTGTAACAGGGAGAAAGTATTAAATTAATTACGGGATTATTATTTGAATTGTGTTAACCTCTTTTGTGGAATGTCTATACTGTGCAATATTTGCACATACCTAGGTGTAAATTTGATTTGATTTGAAAGGTGAAAATAACCAACAGCAATTCTAGTATTTATGATGCAATTAATTGTTACCTGTCCTATAAATTTCATACACAAAGTAGCTTCAATATTAAACCATAACAAAAAATAACGTGTGCCTACTACTTATAAAAGCTTGAGTGATCAAGCTTTTCCCAGTCAAGCTTTCAAGCTTTTCCCAAGCTTTTAAGCTTATACTTCTAAGCATTTTTTTACTATTCCATGGAACATAATTTTTAGAAGATCCAGCTGATGATTTTGCATTCTACTCGTACCAAAAAATATATTCATTCCGTATAAAAGAAGTGCCTACGTGTAATTTATGGTATATTTGAGATGGTCTGTGCTCCACTCAAACAAAATGTACCGTTAGTACCTAGGACCTAGGTTGATTCGATTTAGTAAGAAAAGAATATTTTACTTAAAATCATTGTAAAAAAATTACCAGTAGATTTATACCTATATAACATTCTAAGTATTCAATCTCAAAATCGCAATGGGCGCAACAGTACCTTGTACAAAATGTGTTGCACGTCACGCTGCGCTGTAACACTAGTTTTTATTTATTGTAAAATGATACGGTTATCAGATGACGTCCTGCAACGGTTTTTGATTTGTACCAAGTCAGGAATGCCAAAATTTATAAATTAGAAAATGTGAATGCGTAGATATTTTGGAAAATGTACGGTCTAAACAAACTGCTCCACATAAGTTAGGGATATTATGAAAAATTTGATTTTTCAAAAGAAAAACATTTTGTTCAGACAATTTTGAGCTATTTTGTTTTTAAATGCTTAGGTATTACTGCCCGAGTACGAAGTAAAAGGGATGTATTGTATTAGTGTTCCAAAAAAAATTGACCTATACAAATTTTTAGATATCTTTGCATTTCTGAATACGTAGATTCAAAAAATGATAAACAAAATTTCCGTCTGTCGTCTTTAGTCTGTAGTCTGTCCGTACACATTCCTTGCGGCGCTTTAAACTCAGAAACTATTAAAGTTATCGAAATGCGGTTTTCGCCAATCGATTGTATTCGGGCCAACGCAACGGCGAAAATGCTAATATTAGCTTTGATGAGGTCACTTCCGGTATAAGCTAAAATGGCGGCACTCATTTTTTTATAAGATAAAGTTGCAGTTTTTTTATGTAGTTTAAGAGTATTTTTTTCTGAATTCACTAATATAATATTGTGCTATATGTATTTTTTGAAAAAAGTTTTAATACGAGGGAAGTCTCGTGGCAACTTGCTAGAACTTTTTTTTATTAAAAAAGTTAACAAATTGGAAAAAAAAATGTTGAACAAAAAGACAAGAAAAAATGAAAATTAGGTGAAAGTGACTATTAACTTAATTTCAAATTAATAAAAAAAAAGAAAATGAACACAAATTTCTTTTTAATTTCCCTTTCAGCAATAACGAGTATGTCCTACATGGGTTTCAATGACAGCTTGGCAACGTCTCTGCATGCTGGTTATGAGATCATTAAAGTTTTCTTGCGGAATCTGTTGCCAGAGTTGTGGAAGCAATTTCTCAATTGTTCCATTGTTTGTGGTTGGGGATTATGATGATCCAAAGCTCTCTGCACTGCAATTGATCCCAAGCATGCTCTATCGAATTTAAATCAGGCGATAGAGCAGGTAAAGGTAAATGAGGAATTCCATTGGTTTCAATTGCATCCATAACTGCCATGGATCGCTGTGGACGAGCGTTATCGTCCAAAAAAAAGGAAACCAGGACCCACAGCAGCATGAAACTCTGGCACAATGTTGTTGATAACCGATAAAGAGGGGGGGGGGGGGTAAATAGTGGAAAAAGAAACCCATTCAAGCATAAGTTTGGCTGCCGAGCCCAGCGAAGGCTCACTTTGGACTAGGTTCCACAGCTAGGTGCACGTTGCTTCACTATTATCAATATTCTTACACTTTAGGGGTACAGGTCGTATCATAACATTCTGACCCTTGATCTAGCCACTGGGCGAACACTAAACGACGTTTGCACTAAAAAGAATGCTAACCTAAGCGTAGTTTGTCACAAAAGCGCTTAGGTTATTTGCAGGTTTAGTATATTTTTTTACAAAAAGGGGAGTTTACCACTAAAAACGACGTCGGCAAGCTCCGCCCAGTGGCTAGATCAAAGGGTCAGAATGTTTTAATGCGTACAGGTCAAATCCTGGGCGGTAGACAAATGAGGAACCAGATCGGTTTAGCGCAGTTAGGTACATTATATGGACCAGGTTATTTTCACCCTGCTGGTGTAACCAGGCTAGATAACATTTTCGAACAGAGGGGGTTGCGTTCCAGAAATTCTCATTCAAGAAACAACTCGACACGTTTACCGCCGGATGAGGGAGCCAAGAGAGAATCATGTAAATTCAAAATTTGTAACATAAAAGACTTAGAAAAAAGGAACACGTACAAATGTTAATTCAAAATTCATCCTACCTAATTAAACAGCTAGTTATTAAAAAAAATAAAATATACCTACTTCAATTTTCTGATGACGGCGTTGTATTCTCTTATACACCAATCTATCTTAGCGCTTCCACGTTCTTTTTCATTCTGTTCCGTGAACTAACTACTTTTATCCTTGTTACCGTAATTCTTCAGCATCAGCACATTCCGTTATCATCAGCAAAAAAAGAATTATAAATAATGGTCATCACTTCGAAACAATTTTAAAACCGCACAAATTACCGCGGTAGGAAACGTTTAAAATCGAGCTGCCAAAGGCGGTACATCACAGTACCATTTGAATTTTTTTAGAAAAGTCAACCCTTTTGTTGCTTCAACATGTTGCGCCCTCTATGGGAAATGGTGATAAGAAATTGTTGTGGTTTTGTAGTAATATTCAAGTACCTATTCTCTTTACATCGAAACCAATCTTGACAAATGTAAGCAATAATTTGAATAGCTACAGCAAATTCAGTAAACAGGGTAAAATATTGAGAGGGATAAATGTAGATGGAACTTTTGACTTTCACTTTGTACCGAACAGTGAAGTTATGATAATTAAGAGTAAATTGTTAAGTTTAAATGTCCCGGTGATTTTTGAATTGCCGGTCACGTGGGGAAAAACCCGGCGTTGGTATATACAAGTTGAGTTGATTTTGCAGTGCGTTTAGTGTTGGTACGTTTTAATTGAATCCTGTGGGTTTCGTTTAGATCCGTTTGAAACGGGTACAACCGGCGCCAGGTTTAGTTAGAATTGTACATACCAGAAAGCTGAATAAAACCAACTGTAGCGAGTGCTAGTTTATCATTGTCCCCTATTCCCATAAGGTTCGCCTGCTACAACTTCTGTTGGAAAGTTGAACCAAATAGATAAATGGTGTCTGCAGGTAAATATCACAATTCAATCTCGTTAATTCGTCGATCTACATTATAGCCGTGTTTTAAGAATTCGTTATACAAATTCCAATGTTATAATATAAATAGTCTACGAATCCATTTCTGTTTCGAAATAATGAAAAGTAGCTCATATAAAAATGAAGTAACAATTACCCTTCATAACAAACCATATTTAAAGTTTCAGGACAACGCGAAGTTGGTTCAAACAGGGCATCATATTGTTATAACCTTATTTGTTTGGAATACAATTTAACAGGAGAACGTTTTTTACAACTTTTTCAGGAACAAATGGCTACAGCTGTTGCTGGAGTTCCTCTGGATAACAAGCAGATGGTTGCCCTTCACACACATGCTGTAAAGTAGAAACATTTTTGCGGAAGAGATTTAATAATAAAGTTATTTGTTCAAAATGTAACTTTTTCACTGTCTTACAATAATTGATGATTTGTTACATTTATATTATATTTCAAAGGAAGACGATAAAGCGAGTATGGAAGGCGACATATGTCACGTATTGGCACCTCTCTTTGTGAGCCGCCGTTTCGGCACTACTAATTCGGCGTAAAGACACTTCGAAAGAGCCATTCCTAGCACAAGAATGCTTCTATACTGGATTGGTGTCACGACATTCCAACACCATCAAATCTTTCAACTTTTCTATTTTTCAGTACCTATTTTAAAATCTGACAACATCAGGATAATACTGATTTTGCATAATTTAAAATTTACTTAAGCCTTTCGCAGTTGTGTATAATCGTATTTACTTTTCTTATTTGCAATTTCAAATCTAACCAGTTTATTTATTTAAAATAAGAATTTGTCAAAAAAATAAATTCGCAAATTAAATTAAAAGATTAGTGTGTGTCGTATGAAATAAATCTGGAAAGGAAATACGTGCAAAGCTTTAGGGTACAAGTTCAAAACGGTACTATGCCATAAAAAGCATAAATGATCATTGTCATAACCAAAATAAAAGTCAAAAGGGTTACTGCAGTAAAAAGCTCTATCAATCAGGTAATTTATAAAATGAAGCTAAATCGAAATTCACAATACTGATTCTTAAAGGAATCAAATCTTTGGTTTGCTGACGAGAAATGTAAATCTGCACCAACTGTACCGGGTGGGCCAAATTAGACACTTTTAGGGTATTATATCATTTATCTTAAGAGATAGAAAAAAATGAACCTAGGTGTCTTGAGCTCAATTTTAATGAGAATCGTAATTTCACGTGTATTTTTTTCGTCGGTTGCCTCTTGTTATGTATTCCAATTCAGAATTTTGTTCATTCGTCTTACGTATTTCTTCATCCAATCATTTGATCCACAATTGTTTTACACTCCCTTGTTCCTACTTGTTTATATAGCAGGTACGTTGATTAGTTAATTTAGTAGGTATGTTCCTTTTTATTCTTGTTAACAGTACTTATGATCTGATCCTGTGTTTTCTATGATCTCTCCAGTCGCACGACCTTGTTCTTTATTTGTTATTATTACATATTCGGGATTGGTGCCCTCGGCCACTCCAACAATATTGTGTTGTAGGAAATAACTGACTTTCCGTACATTGAGAGCCCATAATTGTACTTAGTTTCAGTTTCTGAATATGGAAGAACATCTTCTACCTGAGCTAATTTATGGCATTGACTGTTTTTTGCTTCGAGCTGATGTAATTTTTACTTGATCGTGGGTCCACATCGAGTATTTCTTGGTGATCAGACCATATCAAGCTTGCTCTTGCTGGACTGCTATCGAAACAATTCGATCCTTCCAAGTACGTAACATTTTGGCTTCTCCACGTAGACCAAGTGTTTCTCTGAACGTGAAAAGGATTCATTTTCATTCACCGACTTAAATATATCGGGAGCATGGATTGGTATAATACGTATTTCCTCTTGCCGCTGTTTGCCTTCAATATCATCAATTCATATAAGCATAATAATAATAATTCAGTTAAAACCGATCTTCCATTCCCCAATTAATTTGCACAATTAATAGTGTATTATCTTAAATGAAAAGTTTTCTTGCGTATAGTGGTTCGCGTTTGTTCCTATGGAAACGAAGATTACAATCAACGTCAAGTCATATCTATTTTGAAAAAAATTGTCTGTGAAATTTTGGGATTTGTTTTTCCAGTACGTCTAGGTTTAATTTTTACATTCAAATTGCAGACTCTTTCCTCGACATATACAGGGTGGTCCATTTTGTCCAATATCACATTTTTCTTAAATAGTACATCCTGTATTTTACTACAGATTTGAATAGCATTTTCTACGAGCTTTCAATAGGTACTACTTTGTACTACCTGTTCCTAAGTGTTTTTAAATTATTTACTGATTAAGTTGAAAATAGTAAAATTTGGTAAGTACTTTTTTTGAATTTGCCGCAATAGTGTAGAATATGGTAAGAAAATGTCATAATTCACAAAAAAAATTTGTAATTAAAATATAACTGTAAATTACATTTTTGAGCAACAGGATTTCGGGAAGCTGTGAGGTAAGATTTCCAATCTTTAGCCCTTCATTTCAACACGAAACTGACCAATAACCACAAGCACTGCAAGTTATAGGCCCCATCGACGTTAAACGCACGACTGTTCGAAAGAATAAAGTAAACGATCCCCATATTCATTCCAGTTACAGCTTCTCTTAGAAAACTACAATTGTACTAACTGCACGAAACTCGCCGGTTGTCGACTCTGGAAATGCAATTTTTACGATGGAAAACAAATTAAAACATTAATGGACAAAGAAGATCAAGATACGTTGAAGGTTTGAAGTTTGTTGGTGTAGGATAGTTTGAATGGTAAACGTAGTATGCCAGTTTTCCATAATTCCATTTTAGTTGGGCGATCTTAACTCTATGTTCTTTATTTATTAATTTCCTACTTTGTCCTTTATGTTATATTTAATGGAGCTCCTTAATACCGCTCATTTTTGCACTTTCATTCTTTCTATTTTGTTTTTAAGATATGATTTTTTATTATGAAGTGGTATCTTGCCAAAAGCTCCGTTTGCATTATCCGTCCCAGTCTTTTTAGCTCTAACCCAAATAAAAGTATTCTGTTGCCCTTTGTCAATTAGGTCCCTTCAACATCAATTTGTGTTTCATCTCCATTATGAACGATTTTAATGTTTCTTAGATTCATGTTTAGACAGATCAATTGTTTGGAACTCTCGGTCAGATGTATGATCGTCTATTGCAGTTCTATTATGTTTTTGCTATAAGGATAGTGGTCGCTGGCATGGAATAAGTGAGTTCACCATTGCCCCTTCATATTTACTCCCTTATTGGCTCAGCTTCTAACTTCTAATATGTCATTAGGAAAAGCTTCGGATGTCTAACCCCTTTTATCAGCGGAATCTACATGGTGCTGTAATTTTTTTTAAATTCTGATTGTCCATGGGATGGTATTTCTTTAATCTCCTATCGGGACGATTATTAATTGTTTTTATTAAAAGTTCTATAGTAATATGACGCTTGAATTTTTTCATGTTTTAGCTTTCTTTATGTACATATGAAGTATAGTCTCTTGAAAAAGTTATGGAATGTCAAATGAGAAAATATTTTAACTAAAACAACATTTTGGCTATACATCGATCAGGTTTTAGATCGGGTTATAGTTCCGCTACAGCTATTCTGAATATTGTCGACGACATATGCACTTAGATCTTTCGATGAAAGTAAATGTACTGCTTTGGTGTTGGTGGAATTCACCAAAGCCTTCGACACCTTAAATCATTCGTTATTACTAGCCAAGCTACATTATTGCAATTTCAACTCCTCTTCATTGTTGCTTTAAAAAAATTACTTAAGTCTAAGATCGCAGATTGTTTTTATTGATGATTCCTTTTCTAGACCTCAGCTGTTAATCAATGGTGTACCGCAGGGTTCAATCCTTGGCCCTTTGCTGTACAATTTGTATACTTGTAATTTTGATAACTGTATTAAACATTGCGACTGGCATTATTATGCAGATGATACACAACTATATTACTCGTTTCTACCTAAAGGCGTACAAGGTTAACCATCTCTGTACTACCTGTACATAATGGTTAATAAAGAATTTATTATTATTATTATCATCTTGTATTGCTGTTTTCTGATTTGTATTTGCATAGTATATTTCATCTCTTATCTTGCATACTTTGCTTTTTTATAAAGTTTAACAGTACACACTAAAAAATTTTGAGTGAAAATGTAATCAAAATTAACACTTTTTGGTGTCAAAACGCGTCCACACCAAATTTGAGTAAATTATTTAACACTCGACCGATAGTAAATGAAACTCCATGAAGTGTAAAAACCATTGGAGTTGAAACAACACTAATATAGAGAAGTGTTATTATGTTTTGAGTAATTTCAACTCAATTGATCTAGTTCTTCTCCGTGTAAGATGAACTCACCTTTGGGTATGTGTTACTCATATGTGCGTTACCGGTTACTCATATTAGGGTTACAGGTTACTCGTATTTAAGTTAGCGGTTACTCATTTTTGGGTTACCGGTTATTCGTATTTGAGTTACAGTTTACTCATGATAGAGTCATGTTTACTCCATTTTAATGTTCGAAGCAATGTGTCCGATTCTGTATCTTTTTTAACATTGTAACTTTGAAACTCTTCATTAAATTTTATTGTTACTAAATTTTTAGGTACAAATAAAAAAAAAATTTTCGTTTATCATAACTATTTTTACAATTTCACAAAATACAGGCAAGTCATTATCAACATAGTTAATCAAAATAAACTTTTTTTGGTAACTATAACCAATTTTCAACCTTGACAAATCATTCACTACATCATTTTTATGAAAGTCCAAAGTTTCTAAATATTTTATAACAAAAATCGGTCAACTTCATTTTTGAAGATACCGAATATTCAGCATTCACGTTTAACTACTAGTATCTTAGTATTCTTGATGGCGGAAAGCGAATGTTTTTGAAATATTTTTAAAATTATGTTATGTACTTTGCTAGCCATACTTTTGAAAAATGCATGTTTGCCCTCAAATCATCAATTGTACCTTAAATATACACTTTTCCATGATAACTATACGAACACTAACTGAACAACTGAACTGACGCTGACGGTTGGATTATAATAACCGAGCTCAATGCAATATGCAAGCACAACAATTTGTACCTTCATTAAATAAAGAGCTACATTTATTCTAAATAAAGTATATTATCCTCTATATAGAGTAATTATTGAAAAATGATTCAATTGCGAGTAAATTTTACTCTGAAAACTCATGATTTAGTTAAATTACTCAATACTTCACACCGGGGACTTTTTACTCAAAATCTATCAAGCACTTACTCAATCGGATTTTTTAGTGTGTAGGTATCCCTCCTTTTACATTTTCACAATCTATTCCAAATTACCCTATACCTTCGTGATTCTTGGTTACTACACAGTTTTACATTCAGTCTCCTATTGCTGTATGTTTCTTTGGGTATGGTCGATTTTCGTAGCTTTTTCTATTTGTTTATCAAATAATTCCACTTCCTCACCCAGATGTATCGTCATGGGGCATTAGATACATAATTATGTATACTTTTAAGTTGTGTACTTTGTCTGAGATTCCTTTTTTAAATTATCAACCCCATTCTGCTTCCTGAGTTAAGATTTATACAGTTTTCTCCAGATCCTTTTTTATGTGGTTAGTCTCAGTTAGATTTGCCTGCAGGATAATGCAGTTTACCGGACTTTGGGTGTTTGGAATGAGAGTTGCGTACCCTGTGAGGAAGCAGCAATTCTAACCTTCGGTGTCGCATGAATTCCTCAGAGATTCGATGGACCCATGAGAATTAAGAGAAATTAAAAGTTTATTCGTGAAAGCATAATTTCGTTGATGGCGAATGAAACGTATGCATTGTTAAATGTTGTACTAGGTAGTTTTATTTACCAACAAGTAAACCTGTCGTCGATTCACGGACGTTGATGGGAAAGAGTCTACTAATTACCACCATTGTAAACAGGAATAAGAGAACTACAAAAAATTGTATGGATTATCCCGTGCAGCGTACAAATAATATGATGATAAAAGTAAATGCGAATGGTTTGTAGGTATAGCGTACTGAAATGTACGTAAAAATAGCGAAGTGCTAAACGTCTCCAAGTAGGTATCAGTATCTTCACATATTTATTTTGACCCATCTACTCTAATTAGTGAATATATAGGTGAAATATGCGTTCAAATAACCTTCATTGTAAGTGGAACTCTTTTTGCATCCATTAGCAACTAGTTAATAATTAGCAACTTATATAATACGATTAACACGTGTTTGCACAACATACCTACATTTTTATTACCTACTACTAGAAATCATTCGAGCACTTTTCCTTATTAATTTGTGAGCGTCAGTAGTAAAAATGACAAATGGAGGATTTTATAGAACCCATTAAGGACAATACCTATCACAGCACCCGGAATTTCAAAACGAATAGGTCAATAATGAAGTGAGACTCCCGGGAGAGATTGGCGTGATCGGCCCATTACCAGGATCAAAGATCCCCCTTATTTCTACAAAACTGAACGTATCTGCAGTTCAGATTCGGGTTACGTTTACTATTCCATCCTATGAGTTTCTTTTTTGATCGTCTCACCCCGGGAGTAGGATATTGGCGATCAAGAGACTTATTGACAGGATTGCCGTACTATCATGTCTCTTAAATTAAATTTCTCAGATGACTTTAACACAAATTTATCTTGTAAATGTGAAACAGTTAAATAACGTTTTATGTTGGAAAATGATTTTTAAACTAATATATCAAACATTCATCTCGAAATTCCATTCAAATGAATACCGGTTTGTGTTATGCACATCTCCCTTTGATCATTGCGCTTTTGTAAAATTAGTGCGTTTCCAATTACAATTACCTACATGAATGTTTGAAATTAATTACGTACAAACAATTCCCTGTAAAATGCCACCATATTCAAGTCCATCGATTAAACGTGCATATCGAAGTATTCACTGCTTTAAGATACAATGAAAATGTCATTTGTAATTGAACAGATGGTTGGAACTGCATAGATATTTTTATTATTGAGTAGATCCTGAACATACCTTCAGTGATACAAAAAATAACTAAGTGGGTACAATGCATTTAAGAGAATGTAGAGAGCTGTAAGTCATGTTATGATTATAACGGAAATGCAAGAGCCATGTAAATTTTCCTTGCAGCATGAAGCAATGAAGGAAACAAAATTAGAGCATTATAATAATCATCCTTAGTGTCTAATTTTTAATTAAAAAATAATAATTGATTGTTACTAATCGTCCAAAATTGAAACATAATTTATTGTATAAGAAATACGAACTTACACAACATGGAGGAATTGAATTCAAGTAAAATTTTCATCTTTTAGGAATTCCATTTTCCAATGTTTAGTAGGTACCTTTCGGGAAAAGTTCTATGAATGTGAGAATTTGCACATTACTTGGAGTCTGCAGGTACGTTTGGATATAGGTTCACAAATATACATAGGATTTCTCTTCAGATTGATTGAACAAGTACTTATTTCATTCAAAACTTCTGTAATGATTCTAGCGGGTAAAGACGTGTCGGAGACTGTACATTTCGCCAATTGACCAAAACGCCAAAACGATTTTTAACGGTCCAAAACGCGGACAGCCATTTCGCCGACCAGCACCATTTTGCCAAATATAATATGCCACGATTATGCTGCCCGTGACCGTGCCCATAACGCCGACTCAAGAATTTGACAAGTACAAAACGCCGACCGTGGACAAGACGCCGACCACCATTTTGCTGACTGTTCCCAAAACACTGACTAATTACTTAGTACAGTAGAACCTCGATTATCCGTGCTCCATGGGAACGAACGAGGCACGGAAAATTGAAAAGCCCAAAAAAAGCACGGATAATCCGAACATTTATTTCTTACATATTATCTATACATAAATGTACTATGTATATTGTATACCTACTTACTAAAAAGACAACAGAAAAAAACGGATTTCTAAATTCAACACCTTAGCTTTGATTGTTTGAGAAGAAGAGTCCTTTGTAACGGCTTGATAACTTCCAAATGAGGATTTCTTAATTTTTTTATCTACTACAAGCTGTGAAGTTAGATTTAAGTACATAATCAGATTCGCGATAAGTAAGAAACCTGCAGATAAGTGTTTAGTCTCCCTTGTCAGAAATTTAAAAATGCAGATGAGCTCGTGGAACTTTCCACTGCAACGAGAATGAATTGTTTTGCTCTTTGTTACTCCAGATGAGATTCTATAATGTAGATACACTAGAATAGAGGTAACAGTTGACGAACTTGCAGCAATAGGAATTATAATATATAGAATTATATATAGGTATCTGGAAGTTTCTGTCTTTTCGATAGGTACTTAGGTTTCGATTTTAGGGGAACACCAGCGTTTAATACCTAATCCTTAAGAATTATATTTTCATTATAAACACCACTTGAACGTCTATATTTTGATTTGGTCCGCAAAAGTTCCATCCAAAGTTTAAAAATGTTGGCTATCTGAAACATACCTATACCAGATAGAATAGGAAGAAGGGGCAATATTTTGGGATAACGAAGCAGAGATTATATTAAGAGAAAAATGCCTATACACAATATTTTTATTTTCAAATGCAGCAGTATTTTAGGAGGAAACATTTTTATTAGATACATGATGGGTCGTGTGATATCTCATTCGATAGGCTACTAAACTTATGTAATCATCTATTCAACATTATGTATAAATGGGAAGACTTTGGGGCCCATCCCCAAAGGCTGTCCTGTGGATGTACATCGCTGTGATTAGACCAATGTTTTGTTACGGAGCAATTGTCTGGTGGCCTAGAACCAGACTCTCCAACCGTTATACGTTGGATGCAGAGGTTTTTTATTTGCATCAATCCTAAGAAACACATGTGTAGTTTTATGTAAATCTTTATGAATAAATATTTTGGGTTGATGATTTTGATTATGTTCTGATAGGATAGGTTGCATCTGTCTCATTTGTTCTCTCAATTTAGTTAGAAACATTGGAAAATTCTCTTCATCTTGTCGCTGTTCTATCATGTCAGCAGGAAGACGTAAATGAGTTCCATATGTAACTTCTGCTGGACTAGTATCGAAATCAATTACTAATTGCGTCCTTAACCCTAACAAAATAATTGGTAATTTGGAAACCCAATCTTCACTCATTTGAGCCTTAATTGCACATTTCAATGTTCTGTATCTAAATATCTAAATTTATAGTTGAAATCTTTGCTGCACCTTTGAATAAGGTGCAAGTGGACTATGAGTGTGTCGTGTAATTTTGACTTTCTGACATGGTATGCATGCTTGTGTCCACTGTGTAATATCTTTTTTTATACCGCTCCATACATATCTTTTAGTTACCAAATCAATAGTCGACTTGATACCTGGATGAGTCATAGAGTGCAGTGAATTGAAAATTCTTTTTCTCAAAGGTTCTGGTATAAACGGACGTAGATTGTCAGTCGATACATCACAAAATATTTTTTACTGTTTGATAATATTATAGATTTTAATTGTAATGAATTTGTAGGGTTGGCGATTAGTTGCTGTAATTCTTCATCAGATTCTTGTGCATGAGCTATTTCTTCATCTGATATAATGGATGGTCCTTGTATATCACAAATTCGTGAGCAAGCATCTGCTATAATATTATCTTTGCCAGGTACATAAACTATTGACGTTGTAAATTGTCCAATAAAATCTAGATGGCGTAACTGTCTTGGTGAGGCCTTTTCTGATTTCTGTCTAAACGCAAATGTTAAAGGTTTATGATCGGTGTATATAATAAAATGACGGCCTTCTAACATACAATAACGAAAATGTTTGACAGATTTATATGCTGCCAGTAGCTCTCTATCATATGCGCTGTAGCTCTTTTCAGCGTTAGTTAGTTTGCTTGAAAAAAATGCTAACGGCTGTAAGTTGTTATCAATTATTTTATGTAAAGCGCTACCAATACTAGTGTTCGATGCATCTACCATTAGGATTATTGGTGGATCCGGCACTGGATGTGCCAGTAAGGCTGCGTCAATTAAATCTTGTTTAAGTTGATCAAATATTGATAATTGTTCTTGCGACCAAGATATTGGAGTTTTGTCATTTTTTATGTTGCCTTTTATCATTGAAAATAAAATTTGTTGTTTTTCAGCTGAACCAGGCAAAAAATGTCGATAAAAATTCAACATTCCTAAAAATGTTCGTAATTGCTTTGCTGTTGTTGGTAAAGGATATTCTTTAATTGTTTTCACTCTTTCAGGGTCAGGTAAAATTCCCTTTGGTGTAACTAGAAAAGTAAGGAAAATCACCTTGTCTACTCCAAAAATAGATTTACCAACATTTATTGTAAAACCGACTGTTTGTAATTTATCAAATAATAATTTAAGATGATCTTGATGCTGCTGTTCACTCTCAGACGCCACTAAAATTTCATCAATGTATGAAAATGTGAATGGTAGCTGGTCTTTGAGTACACTATCTTTGAAAAGATTGTGCACCATTTCGTAACCCGAATGGCATTTTTATGAATTCAAAAAGTCCGAACGGTGTTATTACCGCCGTTTTTTTAATGTCAGCTGCAGCAACAGGAATAATATGATGATAGACACGTACTATATCTATTTTTGAAAAAATATGTTTACCTAACAATTGAGAGGTGAAATCGTGAATATGTGGTACCGGATATCTGTCTGGTACTGTTGAAGCGTTTAATGACCGATAATCACCACAGGGTCTCCATGTGCCATTCTTTTTAGGGACCATGTGTAGCGGACTAGCCCATTCACTTTTAGATGGTCGACATATACCCATCTTGATCATTTCTTGAAATTCCATCTTTGCTGTTTGGAGCATATTAGGATGTAGGATGTAGTCGACGAGCGCGGGCTCTAACTGGAGGTCCGGTTGTAGTGATTGTATGTTCTACTTCAACTGAAACTGTATCAAAATTAAGATTTTGATTGATTAGCTTAGGATATTTCGATAACAGATTTGTAGTTACCTATCAAAAGGATTTATTTATTATGTTTAAATAATTTATTTTTATAGTAATTTATTTGACATCTAAATATATTTTTTCATTAACCAAAAAACTAACTCTCTAATAGCATACTATTTTTTATATATTAAAAACCAAAACTATTGCCAATTGGCACTGCCACACCGGTAACAAGTTGCCAGCTTCTGGATAGTGTCCAAATATTACTCAAATCTCAAAAAAAAGCCTAACCCTTTTGTTAACGATCGTCCAGGGTGACACTGGCTTTTCAAAGAAGGCATCCTGAGATAGCTACATAGTCTTCTTACATTAATCGATATTTTTTTGCATGACGAATAATGGTACAAGCAAATGTTGATTTTAAATTTGAATAAAATAACATTTATAGTTAAAATAAAGTGTATTTGTCTAAAAAACAGATAATTTAACTTACTTAGTATCTATTAGAAAGATTTTTCTGGAAAAAATTAATATCTGAATTATATACACCTTTTCAATTTCATATTGCGATCATCGTCTTAGCATGACAAATAATGGCAAAATTTTTACCTACCTATAGGTATAAAAGTGAAGTTTATTATTGCTATTTAATGAATAATTACTTATTTAGCTATAAGTAGGATAAGTTTCAAAAACTGCAAATTACTAGGGGAAATTTGTCATTTTGCACATTCCCTGTGAGGACGAAATTTAGCGATTTGGTTTGAATTTCTCGCCGTTTCAACACTTAGGTCTCGGTTTAATAGTAGAAAAGAAATGTTAAGATCGTTTCGGAAAATTAGGCCATTATATAATAAATTATTGTGGTTACCTACTTCTGTAGGTAGATATGTGTTGGTTTTGTCTATTTGGAATTTGTGAAAGCTGCTGTATTGCTGATAATAGGTAAGTAGGTATTGTTTCCAGTAGGTATTGTTTCCGCAATGATTGTTTTTTATGGGGCTATTATTAAGTGAAAAAAGGTAGGTCATTGTCGCCAATTTGTAAAATACCATTATGTATATTGTAATTAGTAAAGTTTGGCGTTAAGTACCTACTTATTAGTTAATTCAATTTTTAATTTATTTAAAAACATCTATTTCAGAAACATCGTTATCACCACATCGGTATAGGTAGGTACCTATCTATGTACCTACCTACTGTATATCTTGCGATTTGAACTTCTGGTTTCTTTTCCTTTTCTTGTTTTATGTTTATGTATAATTAAACCCAGTGATGAACAATAAATCGTTGAATTTGAAGACATGCCTTTTCTTCGTAATTTTGAACTTCTCATCAAAATAGTGGTAGGTACCTATTCATTTCTCAAAAACATAATATAAAATTGTTGTTATTTTCCTAATTAGAAGTAAGTACCTACAATATGAAATTGACAACAAACATAGGTAAAGCGTTTTTACTGTTTTCGTATATGAACGTTGTATATGAACGCACTCATGTTGCCAATTAAATTTGTGAAGTCTAGCCGAGCAAAGTGCTGCTTCATAATTTACGTATGGACATCTCGTTAAATTGTATGTTTAATGGTTACTTTATTAAGTAAATAAAAAGCAGAACCTTGTTCAAATATTAACTATGCAGGGACTTGTAAGTAGGTAGGTACCGTAGCTAAGAATATTTGTTACAAAGTAACCGAAATTGTATAACTTTCATATACTTACCTAAAGCATTGCTACAAACATTCTTGAAGTGCCAGTAAAAATAGAAATTGAAAATGTTTGTTTAATATAAGCGAGGAGCAAGGCAGGAAAATAATTCGTATAGTCTAAAGTTATATTAAATTTTTAACTTTCAATATCCAGCCCATCAAGAGATACAAAAGAATGTCTTTGTTGAAGAAGTTCGGAAACACCAGTAAGCGGAAAATAGGGATGAGTCGGAAAGCAGGGATGAGCAATGAAGCCTGAACAGGGGTCGAATAATGCCATATAATGCGGAGAGAGAGGGTACAGCAATGGAAGTTTCCTTTGATGTTCCGCCTCGCCCACACCTGATAGCTCCGCCTTCTGAGGGGGTTCTACAATTGGCTCCCTACCCACAAGCGCCGTCCAGGGCATAGACAACATATTCACAATCAGTATCAAATCAGTACTCATTAAATAAACAGTGAAGTGCGTCAGTCTGGAGACCGTTTGTGGCATCAGCATGCTCAACAATTTGGGCTCAGTCGGTAAGTTAGTGGGGGCTTTAATTGGCGCTAAAGTCTTTAGTGATGCAGCGTAGAACGATAGGCTAGTTAAATGGGCTAAATTGAAGCAGCCTCGCCCTCATTAAGCCAATATCACCGGGACGCTCCGGTAGGCCATGCAATTAGGGACACGCATCTACGAAGGGTATGTACTCTTCTGAATCTTTAGTTGATACTTCACAACGCGTACCGAACACCTCGAACACGATGTTAAGCTTTCGATGCACCTTTAACCTTTGCGCGTCTTCCGAATTCGTGTACTAACGCTTTACAATAATCGAAAATACGCGGTTTGAATAGTTCTTTAATGTAACCCGATCGTAAACAAATATCTACCGCAATAACTTTAATAAATATGTACTTGAAGAAGAGTTCTGAGCAATTTTACGGAATAGCAAACCAATGGACTTCGTCCGTAATTTACTGGGTAATTATTTCCTTAGTACTACTTATTGATGCGGCACGTGGAGTGGAATTTGTTCACACTCGGGAAAATATGCACCCAAAGTAGGAGTGCAATGCATTTCCGTTTCTCGGTATAATATCATATAATATGTGTCTACTTGCATATTTTCCACAGAAACTCAACTTCAGTTACTTATGTCTTTGATTAGGTATTTCTTTCAAATGTGTATTCAGCACATTTCGAAAATCGCTATTTACATTATAATCGCCTTTAACTTTATCCCTTTATAAGAGATGATTTTATTAAACGTCTTATGTGCAGGTATATTTACTAAAAATGAACCCTAAATTATTTATTAAAAGTTTATGTTTACTGATCCGTAAAAGTACAGTGTGTTTTTTAGAACGTTAACCAAAAGCTCAGTGGTTTTTTTCATTCTTATTTTTCAATACGTGATAAGTATAGGTACCTCACGTAGTGCAGATTTTGTGCATTAAAATTATTCATAATTTGCGAATGTCTTTACGTCGCACTCGCAAGCTTTACCACGTTAGACCTAGCGAATGATAGAAATATAAGCGTCTTGTTGAGAAATAGAATAGAATTGGTACGTGAAGGTGGTGGATGTCGAAGAAATAATAGCGCGAACATATACATATTATTTTGCATTTACAGTTTGATTGGTAAATTACGTTGATGATATTGTCGAAACTTCTAAGGTAAAAGATAAACGAATTTTTTCAAAATGTTACCTCAACCTCAATGGAAGTACCTATACCTATAAAATAAATATAGATTTGAGAAGTGGTAAATTCAACCATAGATTCTACTGAAAGTTACTAATAAAAAAAACGGCTAGATTGTTATTGCTTAAAAGTTTAACAAAGGCTTTGTAGTTTTGCGCATAACTAAGTATCTGTACCTAATTAAAGCGAAAATGGTTTGGTTTTAATAATTACATGCTTGGGGAGTCACAACAATAGGAATGGTATGATGGAACAAAACCTTTCGTAGAATACTAGGGACTTCATTAGATTTTATTCACCCACAAATATTAGGAGCGATTGGTAGGTACGCAATTTTAAGACACCAGCACCTCTACTATATCGCCTTATCTAATTTATGATGAAAAGGATACGTGTGTACTAAAGTAGCTAAAAATGGCAGTAAATATATAGGTACTAAAAATATAATCTAAAAATGTACCTAGGCATTGAATTTCAAAATATGAATGAAAGGACAATAACGTAATGTAATAAAAACGAAATCTCGTTAATATTAAAAATATTAAATGATTGAATTTCAAACACGTACCTATATAAAGGAAAAGAATAATGGATATTCAACCTTTATATACAAGTAATCCAGTTAAATTCCCAAAAATCTTTTACCCTTTATATCAACAACAATAGCTGTGATCATTTCATAATAATCGAGGTAAATATAAACATTTAGATTTCATCCAAGCATGACATTTTCGCAATATATTTTTTAGTGTATGAATTTAATTAGTAACCATTTTTTAAATCGAGTATTTGGGGAAGAAAGTGGATGAAAAACATATAATTAGGTAACTCCATTCCTATGATAATAATCAGTGGCAATTCACAAAACTGTCCCCATAAATAAAAATTTAAGTTAATTACATTGCGACATGTTTCGACAAAGTGAAATTGTCATCATCAGGCTAAAATTAAAGGATATTTATACATAAAACTTTAGCTAATAATATACTTGCTCTAAATATAGTAATTAATTGTAGCGAAATTAATGAACATCATGGAAAATCCAACTTGACAATGAATAAAATTAATAACCCAACTTAACAGTTAAACAATAAAAGTGAAAAGAAGAAACCTATAAACTAATCAAATTAATAAGCGGAAACGAACAGGATACGGGGGATAACAAAAACAGAATGGAGTGAAAAGCTAAAAAGAACTATAAAACCAACAAATTTTTATTAATATTAATAATATTGAGTACTTCATTCAGAAATGCGGATGCCGGATGGGTTATGATTGAAGGAAATGTGTAATATTTCGTAATGTCCTCGGTCTAAAATTTGATGGGCAAAGGATGATTTTATAAAGATGATATTGTTCTTAATGCAAGATAAATGTTCAGCAAATCTATCTTTAAACTTTCTACCGGTTTGGCCGATTTAGGCATCAGAACCGCATGTACCACAAACTAATTTATAAACTCCGGATCTGTCCAAGGTATAAATTCTATCCCTAGCGTGTACAAGATAACCCTTGAGACTATATTTGGACGAAAAGACAATTGAAATGTCAAATTGTTTACATGATTTCTTGAAAAAATATGAAGCGGGACCAATGTAGTGTAAAGAGAAAAACGTATGTGAAGAGGCTACGTTAGTTGAAAGCAAAGTGGTGTGATTTTTTAAATTAAATTTATGACGAATGTGGTAATAACGTTTTTGAATCAAAGTCTTGGGGTAGGTACCCATTACGAGCAGCAATCTCAAAGATAAGGTTCTATTCATTAATAAAATTTAAACGGTCCAAAGGCAAATTAAATAAAAATAAAATCTGAAAGCTGAAAGTTTGTGACAAATGGGGTGAAAGGAATTGTAAGGTATGATCAGTAGTTGTGGGTTTTCTAAAGATATCGATTTCTAAATAATAGATAATTATTAAGTCGTGTGATTTTGAGATATAATTAAGGACTCTGTTTTTCTCGTTTTCTAAAGTAAAATTTTTATGAGGGTGTAACCACATATCGTTTATAATAGTTGGTTTTTAATCATATCATTAGTGAAGATCCTATTAATGCCAAAACAATTCCGCCAGCAGAGGAAACAAAAACAATAACAATAACAACAATTAGATTTCTTCTTTTTAACGGTTCTGGAGAGGTTTCCACCACCGCCGGTTTTGTTGTTTGTCACATTTTATCTTTATCTTACTTCCATTTTATGATTGCTTGTTAGTATTTCGCTCATTATTTATTGTTTGGCCGGATTAATTTATAACGCGTTCCTTGCCTGTACGACGAGCCTTCTGCTCCGTTTAATTTTTGTTATTTTTCCCGTAAGTATTTATTTCTAACTCGTGGTTTTCCTAACCTTTCTTTTTCGGCATGTGCTCTCCCCGTTTTATGGATTTTACTTTTATTGTTTAACTTGCAAGTTGGGTTATTAATTTTATTCTTTTTCAAGTTGGATATTCAGTGATGTCTTGATTCGACTTTAATAACAATGATCAACTTGTAATTTTCATGTAGAAATATCCCTTAATTTTAGCCTGATGATGACAATTTCACTTAAAAGTTTAATTTAATAAATCCGGCAGTAAAATATTAACATTAATATTATTTATAGGTATGTACCTATTTAACTCGGTTGTAGAAAAATGTGTGCATCATTTGCGGGAAACTATAGTTTGGGATGATCGGGTGTTTGTCCACCCTTTGGGTTTCGTCAACTTGAGCCTCTCACACCAAACTAGCGTTTCGCGTACTTTATACACAATAGTTATTTTTGTATCTAGTGAGCGAAATGTTACTATTTGCTAGTATTTCGCGCGTAACGTAGGAAAATGAAAAAAGGGATCACTTCGCATATTTTGTTATCAATGCGCGAACCTTATCATTTTTTGATACCTATTTGTAGAAAAATAACTATTTTGGAACAATCTGTTCTAATGATTTTTAAAGTATTCGCATTTAAGTTATTATGCACTTATGCATGCGTTCAAACTTTACAACATAAATGAACTACAGAAACGTTTGTTTACATTGGTTTGTGAAGCTAGGACAAGGATAGCCTAATTCAGTCTTTTGTTTATTGTACTTTGCAATGCAATGTTGTCCAATTATCAACATCTCAACTAAAATAGTAACTAAATTAAAATCTATAAATATCTATAATGTGTTATTGGAAATGATAAACTAAAACATTAAGAGACTGTTAAATGTGTACAACCTTTATTAATTTACGTTCTTAAATAAAACAGGTAAAATAAAATAGACTAAATTTAAATGTATCTAGCTACATTACATTTTATTGAAATGGGGTGATCCGATTAAAATTTACGTAAAGAAAACTATCTGTGGGTGTTATGTCAGCCAATTTTTTTATAACAATGAATTTTTGTTTAATTAATATCTAAACTAAACAGGATATTTTCCCCTACTTCTAATGTAAGAATTAGTCCTCTGCACTACGATTATTGGCTCCTTAAATTATTTTTGAAGAAAAACGTTTACGGTTTTTCGTAGACAATGATTTTCTGGACCCATAAACGATAAATATTTGTTTTCAAATTTCTCCATTCCAAAGTTCGAAAATTGGAAAATTAAAACCTTCACTTTAACAAATATCTGTGACTCCATGGAATATTATAAAACATGACGCCGTGCCGTATAGGGACATGAAGGAGATTGTGAAGACGTTTTCTGCTTCTAAGTGATGGGAGAATGGCATTAAGATCGTCCAAAACATTTCATTTGCAGATGAAGAAACAGTTACTCTTCATAAGTAACTAAATTTTCAAAAGTGGAGACCATGGGCAACTACATACACATACACACACCTACCATTCTGCAAGCAGGATTACAATGTCCCAGCAGCGGTGTATGAACTTTATTTTTGGAATACAATTTAATAGACGAATTTTTTCAACTTCTTTAGGAACACATTGCTGCACCCGGTCGTTCTCCTATTGACTTTTTCTTTGGAGACATTTAAAATAAAAAAAATATTATCAAAACAAACCGTTGAAAATTTAGAAGAATTGAAGATAAAAACTCAAGGGCGAGTGCTACAAAATATCTAATTATTAATTGGAAGCCGTTCAAAATTTTTGAAACGAACTCGCTGTTTTTTGTTGAAAATTTTTATTTGTTGTAAAAAAACAATTGTTGACTTTTTGGTAGGATTTGATAGTTTTTATTTTAATTATTATCAGTTCTTTTTATTAAAAGTATAAGGTATTTGAAAAAGTGAGGGCTAAAGATTTCCAATTTTCTGACTTTAAGATGAAGGTTGGTGGGTGCAAAAAATCTTTTTCTACAAGAATCCTTAATAAATTTCCAGCGTTAATAACCTACAATCGCGTATTTATTGCCTTTAAATTCCTATGTTGTTGGCCAAGTCATCCAAGTATAGGGATGCAAGCCCAAAGGATTAATTGACTGAAATGACAAACATGGTTCACCTTCTTAGTCGACTTAGTCTATAGTTAAGTACATGGTTTATGAACATGAAAGCGTTATAATGGTCATCAAAGCAAATAGGAGAGGTTAATAGCACAACTGCAAAAGGTTACTTTCACCAAAAAGAACATTTTATTTTTCTAAACACTGTGTTTGGGATTTTATACCATTGTTATTATTTGCCTTATGATCTGGACAAATCTTAAACGAAACAAACAAAAAAAGAAAACGATTTCATCTATATATACACACTAAAAAATCCGATTGAGTAAGTGCTTGATAGATTTTGAGTAAAAAGTCCCCGGTGTGAAATATTGAGTAATTTAACTAAATCATGAGTTTTCAGAGTAAAATTTACTCGCAATTGAATCATTTTTCAATAATTACTCTATATAGAGGATAATATACTTTATTTAGAATAAATGTAGCTCTTTATTTAATGAAGGTACAAATTGTTGCGCTTGCATATTGCATTGAGCTCGGTTATTACAATCCAACCGTCAGCGTCAGTTCAGTTGTTCAGTTAGTGTTCGTATAGTTGTCATGGAAAAGTGTATATTTAAGGTACAATTGATTTGAGGGCAAACATGCATTTTTCAAAAGTATGGCTAGCAAAGTACATAATTTTAAAAATATTTCAAAAACATTAGCTTTCCGCCATCAAGAATACTAAGATAGGAGTAGTTAAACGTGAATGCTGAATATTCGGTATCTTCAAAAATGAAGTTGACCGATTTTTGTTATAAAAATATTTAGAAACTTTGGACTTTCATAAAAATGATGTAGTGAATGATTTGTCAAGGTTGAAAATTGGTTATAGTTACCAAAAAAAGTTTATTTGTTTAACTATGTTGATAATGACTTGCCTGTATTTTGTGAAATTGTAAAAATAGTTATGATAAACGAAAAATTTTTTTTATTTGTACCTAAAAATTTAGTAACCATAAAATTTAATGAAGAATTTCAAAGTTACAATGTTAAAAAAGATACAGAATCGGACACATTGCTTCGAACATTAAAATGGAGTAAACATGACTCTATCATGAGTAAACTGTAACTCAAATATGAATAACCGGTAACCCAAAAATGAGTAACCGCTAACTTAAATACGAGTAACCTGTAACCCTAATATGAGTAACCGGTAACGCACATATGAGTAACACATACCCAAAGGTGAGTTCATCTTACACGGAGAAGAACTAGATCAATTGAGTTGAAATTACTCAAAACATAATAACACTTCTCTATATTAGTGTTGTTTCAACTCCAATGGTTTTTACACTTCATGGAGTTTCATTTACTATCGGTCGAGTGTTAAATAATTTACTCAAATTTGGTGTGGACGCGTTTTGACACCAAAAAGTGTTAATTTTGATTACATTTTCACTCAAAATTTTTTAGTGTGTAGACATAAAATAATTGCTTTTTAATATAAAAATAACAAATTTGATGTTTGTAAACTGTAATAATGGAGATTAGTTTACGACCCATAATAAATAATTAGGAGCTTTTTGTTTAACTAATTCCTCAATTAAAGAATATTCTAAGAGAAGAAATAAATCGAGGGGAACATTTTGACCTGAAAACGTAAACAAGCGAATGTCACAAGGAAAACATGCAACTCACTCACAAACATTTTTCATTCCAAGTTAATTTAACAATGTATTCAAAACTATAATTTGCACCTAAAATTCTATGTGAATACATTCTAATGTAACGTGAAGACGTTGAAACTAACAAGCTAACGAAGAGTGCGGTGAAGTTGACCAAGTTTACTATTTAGCAGAAGTAATTAATTATTGCTAAGTTTAAGAAGTAATTTTCGAAACACAAAGAAGTTCTGATAAGTACAGAAGTAGGTGTCTCCTCTCCTCATGGTACATTAATAGTGTTGTGGTGATATTAAATTTCAGAACGATTAAACTTCAATTAACATTTTACCATTTTACGCGTTACTTCAATAAGATGCTACGATACGTTATTGATACCTAACTGAATTGTGTAATTCATACTATGACGTAAATCGGTGAAAATTCTTCGAATGAAAATTCTTCGGCAGCAATTCTCAAAAAAAAAATTCTTCGGAATAAATTCTCCGACAGTGCAATTATTCGAAACAGAATTCTTCGAAAATACAATTATTCGACATTGCAATTCTTCGAATAAATAATGTATAGAGTAATTGAAGTTTTTAAAGGATGCCGATACTTCAGATAATTTACTTTTAATAATTCTAAATATAAATAATATGTTTTAAGAGCCTATTAGGGTTACCCAGAAAAATCCACGGGGTTTCAGAATAGTCTTCTATTTTTTGTTATGATTTTATTTAATTTATGATGTAGTTAGAACGGCATGACTGTGGTATTTTTATGTAGTCAAATAAGGGTTATTTTCTGCCAATTTTATAATACAATTTTATTTAATACTTTGACAACGACAACGATCAATTTCAAGTTGAAAAAGCCTCAAGGAGGGGAAACGTTGTCAAAGTATTAAATAAAACTGTATTGTAAAATTGGCAGAAAATAACCCTTATTTAACTGCATTTCCTTTAATGTTATTATTGTAAACTGGATAACAAGTTTTAGGAATACTTTTTCTACTAGTTGTGGTATATTGCATTTTTTTAAATTTTATTGTTTTTACTTCACTTTCTATGTCATACGTAACAGTAACACTAGCGCAAGGTTAAATGGAAAGTGAAATATAAACAGTAAAAAATAAAATAATTAAAATAAATGCAATATAAGACAGCTACTAGACAAAAGTATTCCTAAAACTTATTGAAATTTATTACGCAGCTTACAATAATAAAATTAAACACAATAATAACAAAAAAATAAAAGTACATACTTTTTATACTTAGAATTATTAAAAGTAAATTATCCGAAGTATTGGCATATAGGTAAGTACTTTAAAAATTTCAATGATTTTACATTATTTACTGGAAGAATTTTCATGTCGAAGAATTGTTATTCCGAAAAATTGTTTTTCGGAGAATCGCTGTCTAAAAATTTTCATTCGGTAGAATTTCTGTCGAAGAATTTTCCGCACACCGACGTAGGTATCCTATTTAGGAGGTAATTTCATCTTTTTGTAATGACTGTTTTACTGTGATTAATTTACTTATTGTTTCGCTGTGTACCTTAGGCGTATTTTGGGTGCAACTAAAAATGTTCCAGATCCGATTGAGATACAAATCTCGTCCCTACAATTCTATTATAAAACGTGTTATTATGTTGTAATATCCTAGTAGTAGAAAATAGTTATTTATGTATCAAGTACGCAAAATGATGTTTTAGTGGATGAGTCGAGTTTGTCGGACGAGGCAAAGCCGAGTCCGAAAACTTAGACGAATCCACTAAAACGTTTTGTGTACGTGATGCATACAACATTTTTTTGCATGAATTCTCTAAATTATCAAATTAATTTCATAAAAATTTAATTTGGTACGTACAGAACAGTTGTAAACGTCATATTTAGCTTTGACATAGTTGTTATAGCAACAACAAGTAAATTCGTAAAAAGTCAAAATAAAGATATCGTAAATACTTCAAAACGAATGAAAATTCAGCATTAAGGTTGTCATAGCGACTTTAGCGTACTTGTCCTTTAAAGATGTATTTTGCGGATTGTTTTCAGTCCGCAAAATGGTTACTTTGGAGACAGAATACAAAAAAAGTAATTTATTTTAACCAAATAAAGCAGCTGATATTGTATATTTAAGAATATTTCCGTTTGTAATCGAATGTGATATTTGCACAGGTAGTAAAATAAGACATAAGCATATTGATCTTTACATTTACAAGGCGTCCCCAGCTACTTGATTTTGTTTCTACTAGGAAACGCTTGTAAAATAATCCGTTGAGAACGGAAACATGGAAAAAAAGTTGAACATAAACTAAAAATTTTAAATTGAAACTATTCTGCAGTCTGACATTAACATACATACTATCCTCGCCAGGAGTGTTTACCGCTACGTCATCACTTACAATCATATGGTGTAATATGAAAAACATGAGTCAAAATTGTTTCCTTATAATAAATTCTGATTAGAAAATATACTCCGAGATGGCAGCATTTAAAGTTGTAATTTCAGGCAGACTTGCATAATTCCAAAATGTAATTACGTATTTCTTGTGATTTATTTTGTAAACATTAGAGAACCTTAATTATCGTAATTATAACGGTCGAAAAACAATATCCTTGAAATCGAACAGGTGTTCGGTACCGGTACGTTATTTTTGTAGTCTGCAGGTTATGTAGGTTCTATTACAAACTCTGCAATTTTCAACAAAATGAGAACATTTAATAGGTAATTGCAGCGGAACTATAAAAGCAGGAGAATACTTGTGTCGTAAGTTGCTCATAAACAATCAAACAATTGATAATTATAGAATTCAATTTATAGGTTAAACAATTTGCATCGAAGAACTCAACTGTCGAGCTGCATTATTTACACCTCGCAAGGCTACTACGTTTCATAATCATAATTTCTTATTGTCGTTACCAATTCAGTAATATTGGCCAACAATAAGATTGGGAACATTATTTTACTGTAATTACACAAAATGCATATTAAGTTACGTTAGTAAATAAAATGGAAGTATTTATTCGTACGAAGATGACATTTAATGTTGAACATTACATTTTATAGGAGATGTGTGAATTAACACTTTGAGTATTTTACGACAAAATATATTATTGAAATACATTACTAATAGAAATTGTATTAAATATGAAATACACTTTTATTACAAATTGTAGGTTGTAGAAACTTGCTTGTCAAAAGTGTTCTAAGACTTCTAATCGGAGTCACTTTCTACATCTGAGCTTTCAGAACAGTTTCCCACGTTAATAACTAGTTCGTCAACTGTGATGTCCAACATTTCTTCCCGTTTATACCACTCTTTTATGGTTTCTTCAGTATGTCGCACACAATTTGCCCATACAGTCTCGTCACACTGCTGTAAAGCTTCGTTCCACATAGCAATTACATTTTCATCTTTATAGCCATCTCGTCCAATA
Organism: Pyrocoelia pectoralis; assembly: GCA_036250285.1. NCBI lineage: Eukaryota > Metazoa > Arthropoda > Insecta > Coleoptera > Lampyridae > Pyrocoelia > Pyrocoelia pectoralis. The sequence goes on along the minus strand of CM070075.1, from coordinate 73,671,495 downwards.
TGCCTGTCGTAATATCCCTTTGCGTGTGCCCATACTAATTCTATGGCATTAAACTCGCAGTGATATGGCGGTAATCTTAATACTTCGTGTCCATAGCTTCTAATTATTTCATCTACTTCGTACCTTTTTGTATTTGAAGTGACTTAATTAGACCATACAGCTCGGTTTTGAATAGTGTGGGATCGTGACTGACGTTCTTCTGTGTTAACCAAGAAACCATATTGCTTTTTGTCCAGGACGAAGTTGGTAGCTTTTCAACTAACATTGAATGGTACGGTGCATTATCGATTATAATTAGCGAAGGCTCTTCTAAATTGTTTAGCAAATGTTCAATAAGCCATTTTTTAAACATGTCTCCATTCATTTCACCATGATAATCTTCCTTTAACGATCTTGACGCAAATAATAGAGCAGCACCTTGCACAAATCCTCTGGCGGATCCGGCGTGAACAACAATAAATCTCTTGCCATCGTAGCCTTCAGGTTTTCGTACACTCCTAATGTCTTCATTCTGCCATGATTTTCCTGGATTTCCTTTGGAGTAGATCCACGTTTCGTCCATAAATACAACTTGCCGACGATTCGGTGAATTGATTTCTTTAATGTATTGCTTAAGAAATTTAATTCGCATTTCTGCTATGTAACTTTTTTCCAATAAAGCTCTACGGTTGGAGTCTTTTTTGAATTTGAATCCTAGCGACTGGATTGCACGGTGAAGACTTCTGTCGCTTACTAATATGTGACTATTACGAATTTCCGTATTTAAACTTGCAACTGTGACATGCTTTTCTGTAAATAAATGTAGTACGTCAAACATCTGTAAAACATTGTGATGTAATATTACTCACTTTGTGCATACATGTTGTATAACGTATTCCTTATGCCCATTTTGGATGTCTCAGGTAGATCGTGTGATTTTAGTTTCTTGCGTGGTCGTTTTTTACCCGGACTTGTTAAAACAGGGTTAGCTGCAGCTCGAGACTTGATATTCCTCACCGTCTTCTCAGATATACCCAAGGCGTTTGCCACGCGCTGTAATTTCGTAATTGTAATAAATTAAGATATAAACACTTAATGTCATACTTACTTCTTGGACAGCAGACACCGATATCAGGGGACCCCCGTTTTCTTTCTCCCTCTCGAAATACTGCAGTAAATTTAACACGAACTGCTGTGCTTGCGTGTGCAAGGTTTTACCCTGTGCGGACATTAGGATGGCACAGAATAAAATGAATAGTAAGAAAGGCGCAAATGAATAACAAAGGGAATAGTTCTGAAAAGAACTGATTTAAAGTGTAATGATTAAAAAAAAGTGAAGGTACAGTAGGAAAGGCGCAAATGAATAACAAAGGAATAGTTCTGAAAAGAACTGATTTAAAGTGTGTAACAAAAATGATGATTAAAAGAAGTAAATTTAGGAAATGAGAAACGGTCAAAGGATAAATAAACAACACGAGGTTCGAGGTTATGTAGTAGGTACTATATTAGTCAAATGAGAATTAAATTCATATGAATATAACACAAATTGATTTCGTGTTTATAGGTTTACTCTTTCTACTACATTTGCTTATTCAATACCGTATGTCGATTTCGGCAAATGCACTGCGAATGTTCACCATCTTTATTTAATTCACTGATTAATATGAGAAGGCAGTATAAACAAATTGGATAGCTAATTTCAGACATTAATGACGTAGCGGTAAACACTCCTGGCGAGGATAGTACAACATCCTTTAACCAAATCCGCAGGTGGCGCATTATAAATAATAAGACGATAATGGAAAGTCATAACTGTGATTCCACTTGCGTCTAAGGGCGAAAGTTCTTCACCAACGCGACCGCGTTTATTCTCTTACCAAAAACATAGGCGATTTTACCTTTTTTAAGGACACTTTACCCCTTTTTATTCTCTGCAGCACTTTATTTTTTGTACTTCGCTAATTCTTAGCATGTTCTTGTGATTTAGTACTTCACGCATCTTTATATGTATGTGATGCATTCATAAAGGCAAGGGAACACCTACTTGGAAATGAAAAGATTATACAAGAGGAAATAACAAAGATTCGCCCTACTAAAATCCTGGACTTTGTGAAATATACAGGTATTCTAGAAGGGTAGACAACACCGGGGAGCACAATAGACCAAAAGTTCGCAGTGCGGGAACCTATTGGGACCACCTCTAGTATAAATAAATAATAAAAATTTTATATTCATACTCTGAAACTAAATTTAGTAGAGGAATGGCATAATAAGAAATCCCTGTCACGTGTCAATTACTAGGAGATAAAGTAAGGTATTTGCTACAGGCTACAGGACAAAATTAGAACCATTCAAAAATAAAGATAGATATAATGGTGTTATATCTATACCAACACTTTCTTCATTGCACAGACAGAATAAAGCTCGTTATTTTAATTTTCATTTCTGACTTACATCATGTGACATGACTTTCTTTTTATGGGATTGGTCTAATAGCACATTTTCCATAACTTTCTAGAGTTAACGTATCAATAAAAAAGTTCTTTCGAGGATATTAAAGAAATGCTTAGGTTTTAAAAAGAGGTAGGTACAGGGTGAGTGAAACTTCATGTCTCAGCTCTATTATAAGAAAAGTAAAAACGATAGAAAAATCTGAAAAGACGTTCTTAAATGAGAGTGAGAACTATTATCACAGAAAGAAACAAAGTATCTAGTGACCACCTCCTACTTCTAAATACTTATCCAATCTCCGCCTAACTTCTCTCACTGAAGCCTTATGAAACATTTCTCTAGATAGTTCCTCGCAAGCATTTCTGATTTTTTCTTTTAAATGTTTCAAGTTAAGAGATGGTGTTATGTAAACTTTATTTTTCAAAGTTCCCCACAAAAGTGGGGTCAAGTGCAGTGATTTAGGCGCACACTGTATCGGTCCATTTAATACCTATCCAATTTTTTCCGTAAGTTTCATTTAAATATTTTTGGACAATTCTTGCTCTATGTGGTGGAGCCCCGTCATGCTGCAAACACATGTTTGCTCGCACATTTTGGAGAAGCACAGGAAGTTATTCTAGAAGAAGTTGTAAAATTCCTTCGTAAAAATATGGGCCAATTAAATGCCCATTAATAATACCACACCAAACGTTAATTCCGAAGTGTCCTTGGTTTTTAATCGGGTTGACGGAAAAAGATAGCGAATTTTTTTCCTTACAAAATTTGTGCAGAAAACTCTTTTTAAATATTAGTAACTTAACTTTGAAAAGCTTATTTCACCAGTAGTGTTTTTTATCATGAGATACATACATCTACAATTCAATGAACAAAAGTTCATCATATGAATTCACAAAATGTGGATGTCTGGATGATCGTTTCTTTTTTCCTGTAGACATTTTTGACATTCTGACTTCGGATTCTCGTAGAACATCTCATCGGAAAAGTGGTCAAAATGGCGGTCGAAAATATTGTGTATTGTGGCAATGCAAGCTTGCGCATTCTCAACTGGTTTTAATGCTATCATTGACATTGGGAAATGATCGGGATGCTGGTGCCGTTTCCTCATTTGATTTGTAATCAGAATTTCTTCATTTAAGGATTTCTTTGTACTAGAGGGACAGAAAATAATGTCGTCTCTGCGCATGTCGATATTCGTTTGTCATTTATCAGGTTACTGTGCACTTTAAAGTCGTATCAAATACATCTTAAGGTTACAGTAATTTTTTTCCAATTTATGGTGAAATAATAGGCCAAATACCAGAAGAGGTAGGTAGGTACATATTTGGAATTGTATGCTATTTGAGTTTCACAATGGTACCAACGCAACAGTTGCTACCAAAAACCTTTGCGTTGTTTATTCAAATGCAGTAGACGTTCGTAAATACCAAAGGTGGTTTTCTAAGTTCAAATCCGGTAATTTTGATCTTTCCGACTCGTATCAATCAGGACACAACTTTAGACAATGATATGTTAAGGGAGGAAGTGGAAGCAAATCCGTGTCAGACAATCGAGGGACTGTCAAACACTTTTAAACTAGTGATGGCCAAGCGCAAGACCAAGACAAGACCACATAGGTCTTGGTCTTGGTCTTGTCTTGCACCAATTGGTCTTGCTCTTGGTCTTGCATTGATATCCTTAATCTCGGTCTTGGTCTTGGTCTTGGTCTTGCACCAATTGGTCTTGTTCTTGGTCTTGCACGCAAGACTCTTGCAGTCTTGCATTTTTACACCGTTCAATGAATGATATCAATTTAATCGAAATTTTGTGTCGCTAGATGCTACTAAATTAGATTATTGCAGAAAATAATAATTTGGCTACATAGCTATGTAGTGGATGTTTATGTAATTAATTGGTATTGGGTTTAATGATCAAAGTAAATTATAATAACTTCAATTAATTAAAAATTAAATACTAATTAATTATTTAATTCACGATCAAGAATACTTTTTTACTAACTTATGTTTCAGTATTGCGATGGCAATTAAAAAAATATATTTATGTTGAAACTTCGCACAATGAAAGTGAAATTTTTTTTAATGGCCGCTGCATCTGTAGATATTTGAGGCATGTTTGAGGGGTTTGTGGGCGCCGCGCGCCTTGTTGGTTTATATTCCTTTGCGCTTGCCCTTATTGTAAACTAAGTTAAACGTGCTTTTTGGTACAAATTTAGGATTAAGAAATTGCGACTTTCCCCACAAGTTGTTATTTTATTACTTGTATATAAGTACTTTTATTAAATCTTAGAAATGTGAAGAGTTTAGCCAAATTTCAAATAGTTTTATTTGGTTTAAGTAAATATTTCGTTTAAGATGATTATAGTGGTTATTTATTAATTTTATTTTTCAAACAAACATCATTTTACTAAAGTCAAAACAACCCTTTTTCAATAAAATGTTTACTTTCACGCATACGTACCTACAATAATTTTTTTGTGCGTGGTGTAAATAAAAAATAATAATCGTTCGTAATACAAAAAAAACTGCAAGAGTCTTGCGAGATAGTCTTGTTCTTGCCGATGTCTTGCAGAGCTGGTCTTGCATCCAGTCTTGGTCTTGCAACCTTGAGTCTTGGTCTTGGTCTTGCTATTGGTGTTGCTATCTTGGTCTTGGTCTTGGTCTCGCAAGTCTTGCGAGACCAAGACAAGACTGCAAGACCAAGACCGATTTTGGCCATGACTATTTTAAACAACCTTGGTCGACTACCCAAGAATAAGAAACTGAAGAAAACAAAACTTGATCGATTGATCCTCTATGGTAATACAAAATGCAAAAAGCAGTGGCTCTCTCCCAATAAATCGGCACGAAGTACAACCAAGCCAGGTTTACATCCCAAAAAGGCGCGTTTGTGTGTTTGGTGGAATATTCGCGGAGTGGTTCATTTTTAAGTGCTGAAACCTGGACAAACTGTGAATGTAGAACTTTACTGTAAACAATTGGATCGAGTGAATCAACCTTTAATTGAAAAGTGGGCAGCGATTGTCAACCGAAAAGGCATTATTCTGTAACGCGATAATGCAAGACCGCATTGCCTAAGACAAACCCCGGAAAAATTAATGAATTGGGAATAACGGAAGTCTCCTTCCGTGCTTAACAAAGAAATATCTTAAGACTGTATGAATTTAGTAAAAATTATGAAATGAAAAGAATCTCTATTTAGAACTTATCATGGTCACCTAAGAATTTTTAAATGTAAATAACTAAAAATATGCAAAAATTGCCAAATAACTATATTTAGAAAAAATTTGTTATGAAAAGTAGATATTGTAATTTTATATATTAGAAAAGTTTATTTTAATTTGAGACAATCCGTCTTCTTTGCACACTTTCGTTAATTAAGGTCCGAAACTGAACATTTCATAAAACGTAAGATCTACCTATAATTGGTAACCAAATATTATGAAATGTGGGCAGATTGAGTGGTTGCTAAAAATTACTAAAGTTTATCTGTAACGAAACCACTACCTTATCCTTCCACATTTCTCTCTCTAGAAAGATTCGTAATTGGTTCATTGCAGTAAAACTAACGGCATCCGCACCGCCTACTTACGATAGGTTGGTTAAAACAAAAGTTCGCTGTGCGGGTAGATCCCAATAATTTGATTTGTTTCATTCATTCTAGTACGCGCAATTCTGAAATATCAAATATCAAGACAAATCTTACAAAAAAGTAATACCAATACAGGGTGTCTCACGGTGACCGTTAGTTAGAAGTATATCAAGAACTGTAAAAGCTAGAAATTTGAAATTTTTCACATGCGACATGCCTTGTTTAATCTATTAAATAAAAATATTTTCCAAATGGCAGTACTTCCGGAAATACCGGAAGTGAGCATCAACATCTTTATTTTAAATACAAACCAGGCAATTTTTTTCACATTCTGATGTGTCATAAAATGTTTAGTAAGTACCTATGCTTAAAATAAATCGGCGTATCAATTTTGATTGTTGAGAAAAAAAAATTTTTTCACTGAAAATTTCAAAATCTTGTTTAGGAAATAAAATCGAAAGTCGAAAGTGGTAAAAGTTAGGGAAATGGGATTTTAGGTTCGCAATGTCAAAAGATTGAGACACAATTGTCTATAACGGATAATAAAAAATTGACCGCGGTTAAGTATCTATTTGACGTTATTTCCAGACTTAAGAAAAGCTTTAAAAAGTCTCTTTTTTTAAATGGAATGCCTATTTAATTATCAGTCCATTCGATGCAGAAATAAATTTCCTTTAAATTGATATATCATGTTCCTATACCTAAAATCAATGATTACAGAGTTATTTACATTTTTCTATTTAAATTTATATTTTTTTTATATTATTATATTTATACATACTTTATAAAACATGGTTGGTTTTGAAAATTTTCAAAAAATTTTTATTCAATTGTTTCTTATGATTCCTATGCTTTCTTATGTTTTCATTTTTATTTGACAGATGTCAGTTAGCTATCAGTTTGAAAGTTTACGCTACATTAATTTACGTTTGTTATTAGTGTTATCTGTTTGAATTTTGATTTTTGCGCTTGATATTTGTTTTTAATTGGGCAATATGGAATACACAAATGCTGATATTCTAAATTTGTTTTACATTCATGGCGAGTCTGCTCGTATTACTTTTCGGACCTGCAGAACATTTAACCATTGAATAAAGAACTACTCAACACTTTAACGAAAGATATACGCATTTACCTACAATGACAGAACAAAAAATCAGAATGATTGAAACGAATTTTCTAAATTTGGGCGAAGTAAATGCGCCACGAAATTTGGCAAAGCCAATTGTCCCCAATGACGTTGCAGAAACCAATGTATTGGGATATTTTAACGTTTTCCATGAAAGTTCTGTTCGTTCGGCGGAAAGAGACCTTGGATACTCAAGAAGTTCCATAGATAGAATTTTAAATAATCATAAAAGCATAAGCATAAGAAACAATTGAATAAAAATTTTTGGAAAATTTTCAAAGCCAACCATGTTTTGTAAAGTATGTAATTATAAATTTAAATAGAAAAATGTAAATAACTCTGTAATCATTGATTTTAGGTATAGGAACATGGTATATCAATTTAAAGGAAATTTATTTTTGCATCGAATGGGCTGATAATTAAATAGGTATTCCATTTGAAAAAAGAGACTTTTTACAGTATTTCTTAAGTCTGGAAATAACGTCAAATAGATACTTAACCGCGGGCAATTTTTTATTATCCATAACAGACAATTGTGTCTCAATCTTTTGACAGTGTGAACCTAAAATCCCATTTCCCTAACTTTTACCACTTTCGACTTTCAATTTTATTTCCTAAACAAGATTTAGACATTTTTCAGTGAAAAAATAATTTTTTCTCTACAATCAAAATTGATACGCCGATTATTTTAAGCATACTTACTAAACATTTTATGACACATCAGAATGTGAAAAAAAATTACCTGGTTTGTATTTAAAATAAAGATGTTGATGCTCACTTCCGGTATTTCCGGAAGTGCTGCCATTTGGAAAATATTTTTATTTAATAGATTAAACACTCCATGTCGCATGTGCAAAATTTCAAATTTCTAGCTTTTACAGTTCTTGATATACTTCTAACCGACGGTCACCGTGAGACACCCTGTATGTATAGGTTTATTTTAAGTACCTACTTATCCATTTGAAGTCATTAAATTATTTGAAGTTGCTGTTCCATTTGTTGATTTACTCGCTATTTATTTGGTACACTAATGGAAAATTGATAAATTCCTATCCCATCTTAGTAGACGGGCAAAATTTTCAAGTTTCGATAAACTAAGTAGGTACAAAACCAATATGCAAGTTGAGTTATTCCGAAAGCATTCTCCTCCTAATTGAATAATTGAATAATTAAATCAAACTGTGTAAAACAAAGAAACTACGTTTCTGCAGAATTTGTTTACGTTTTTGTTGGGCGTTGATAACGATATGAGAGTAACGCGCTTTTAAATAGGTACATTCACCAGTGTGTAGCTTCCTCCCCACTAAGCAAGAGATGTTACATTAACGTTAGCCAACGTTAATTTAGTGTGTAAAAAAACAACGTTGTAACCAAACATAGCATTAACGTCTCATTGATGTCAACACACTTTAGATAAGAGACGTTATTTTGACCAAGTCACAAAGATGTCTCAAAGACGTTACAAGTGAAATGTTTGTGAACATCAACGTTAGCCAACGTTAATTTTATGTATAAGAAAACAATGTTGTAATCAAACAAAGCATTTAACGTTTCATCGATGTTAACATACTTTCGTTCAAGCGATGTTACTTTGACGAAGTCACAAAGATGTCTCAATGACGTTATAAGTGAAATGTTTGTCAACATTAACGTTAGCCAACGTTGATGTAATGTATAGGAAAACAACGTTGTACTCTAACAAAGCATATAACGTTTCATCGATGTCAACATACTTTCGCTCAAGCGACGTTATTTTGAACAAATCACAGTGATGTCTCAAGTACGTTGTAGGTGAAATGTTTTTTGATTGATATTTATATAAAGTCTATTTGATAACGTTCTGGGAAGTTTAAGTTATCAATTTCCAAGAAAAATTAAAAAAATTTAAACTGTTAACACGAATACCTACAAAGTAAAGCACGAAAAGCCAACCAGTAGGTATGTTTCAGATAGCTCAGCGGTAATGTCGTATTTAGGAATTTTGAAGACCCTGCTTACACAGGTTCGAATCTGGTTAAGGGACACTTTCCAACAAGACAAGAGTAGGTAAGGTAACATAATAAAGTGATCGCCTTTTCAAGTTTAGGTAAAAATCCGGATTGTGTAATGATATTAAGTTAAAATAATTAAGTACAGTTGAACGTAAAAATGTAGTTTTTTACCCTTTTTTTGGTGTTTAATGAATATTTGACAGAATATGGTCAGGACGTTCACAATTAAACAACATTGAATAAACAAGCAATAGGTATACTTACATCGTATTAACGTCGACAATTCGACATTGAATGAACAAGAAATGTAGACGTTTACGTAACATCGCGTGAATGTAGCGTTTGCGATGTTACAGTGCGACGTTATTGGCGCGAACTTGTAATGTCCCTGCGACGTTAACACGATGTTAATAGTACATCAATGCTAACGTCGCAGTGTAACTGGGTGACGTTACTGAGCTGTTACTGCGATGAATTTTTGCATAGTGGGTCTTGGTCATCATTCGCTGAAGAACCATCGGGTTTTTTTCACTTATGGTTTTTGTATGTTTGGGATTATAACCTCCATAATCTTTTTGTTCACGGTAATATGTTAAAATATAAAGATTTCAGGACTTTCCAAAGCGTTGCCCATAGTTGCCTATTTGTTTCCCAAAATAGTCAACCTTTAAAAATTACATCACGGAAATACAATTTTACCATACTGCTTCATCCACATTCTGTGTCCGTAATGTCCAAAAAATATCCTGCAATACTTTTTATGCGAATTTACTTCGGTATGAGCACAACACATTCTCTGTCGAAAGCGATTCGGCTTTTCCATGCCATAGTTCATTTGCTTGATTATCATGGAGTTTGGCTCAAAATATATCATGTCGTTTTAACCCCTTCTGCGCAGAATTCAATCTCGCATACCTACCCAACAAGGATACTTTCCGTCCTTTAGGCTTTAGGGTTGAAAATGGTAGAACGGTTTATGACACACAGCAACATATTTCAAATATGCACAAAAAATTGTTTCTAACTAAGCAAAAATTTGGAAAATATGAAAACTGAGCATACCGTGGACGAATTCTATGTATTTAGTTTAGAAGGTTCATGGCGTCCAGCCCAACATAGACATCCTGTGTAATTGAAGTGGTTATTGCTAGTTAGAAATTTCTCATGTGTTATAACTTTTTCATACAGATCTCAAATTTAATTAATTTAAATACTTACGGACACCTTCTCTATAATCTTAAGAATAAGCAAATGTTAAATATTGAAATAGTAACTTAATAGGAATTTATTGCAACTTGTTATAAATGCAGACCAGTTATAGTGGTGCAAGGACAAGAAAATTAAAAAGGAACATGCGTTCTTCGTTTTTACGCCTAACGGACTAGCAAACATTATACCAGTTGGTTTTCTAAAACAAGGTAAACAAAGTCAATGGTGCTAATTGTAACGCGACCATACGCTAATGGAACAACCAGCCATTGAAATGATGATATGTATTCTAAAAAAATATCAGACTGGCTCCTGTTTAAGTAAATATACTGTAAATAGATAACATCTTATTTTGTTATAGTTCATAAAATAAACCTTCCATTCTTATTAATCAGAATATGTAAGACGCGTTTTTCAATCACGTGTAGAATTAAAAAGGTTTCAAGTGTAGTGCCATAATTAGATTTACATAAGGTAATAGAACTGTTACTTACTTATAATTGTGGCATTTACCCGCCGTCCCTAATTAATTAATGCAACATGCTGACCAAAACTGAAATGTAAACAGTAGCTGCAGGTTTTTTAGCAAGGTTGATAATAAAAGTAAAATACGAATTATTGTTTCAGGAGTAAAAGACATGTGCGGAGAAGAATTGAAACGGCACCAAGAACTGAAAGTTCTTGAACAACCACGACTGAGCGGAATCTGTGACGGATTACCCCCACTAGGAAGTTCAGGTTCAAATGATGGTGATAAGCCAGCAAAACAGAAAAGGCATCGTACTAGATTTACACCTGCACAACTTAACGAATTAGAAAGATGTTTCTCAAAAACACATTATCCCGATATTTTTATGAGGGAAGAAATCGCAATGCGTATAGGATTAACGGAGTCAAGGGTTCAGGTAAGTTTTTATCAAATAAAAACGATAATTTTTAGAATTTCATGGAGTTTGTAATATTTTAATGCCGTTTACTTTACACAATTCACTTATTTTTTAATCGTACAGGCAGCATGTGTCTGGTAATTTATTTGAACATGTTATACTTAATATGATTTAAAATTATTCACGGAACTTATGGTAAAGCTACAGTCTACACAAAAAGGGTTTTTGTTGGTGAATATAATGATAATATGACGTATTGTTATTGTGTTGCTGACAGTCATGGAAAAATCGCTAAGTGAACGCTGAACGGAAGCTAATAACTTGACTTATATGCAATTTCTACATTATTTAAAGCAAGAAAGCTCTCATTATCACTGATGCTTATAAAAAATAATAAATTTTCTTAATTTGTGAAAACGATCTTAACGGTACCGGGTACCGTATTTACATTGTCTTTACATGGAGTTTTTTAGATATATACTCTTTTTCATACACGGACAGTAATCTGCAGAGGTTTTACACTAAGAGTATGTATATACAATATTAGATATGTAAATGATGTACATGGTAAAGTGCAAGGAAACAGTAAAATGTTAATACATCGACTTGTATTATATAAAATTTTAGCAAAATAAAGTATATTAATCCACTACAGCTTACTGACAAGTCAAAATGGGAGAATGGGAAATGTGAAGGCAATAGATGTGACCGACACATGCTTTAAACAGGGTACATCTAGCCTTACGACTCAGTATCTGTAAATCTAAATAAACGTGCTAACCTGCATATCTTCCTTTTCCCCTTACTTTCTTAATGGAGGTGGTTTCCACTTTTTCAAATGGTAAGGAGTGTAGTATGATACAATTTTAAGAAGCACATTAAATTGCTACCAAAGAGCTTTTTGCTTTTAAGATTTGCGCAAGAAGTTGCAGAGGAATTTCAATTTTAGGCATTTTACTTGGCATTTGTGTGTATATTGTATATTTTCCAAATGATTCTTAGACCAGAAAATATATTTCTATTATTCATACCTGAAAGAAGACATGAGGGACTTGGTGCATTAGCCATCCCATTTCTTCTCTCTTTCCGCTCCAACCATGAAATTCTGAATGAAGAGTGTTTTGTTTCTTGTAATCATGCCAACCCATTCCTTTATTGGCAATGTGAATTCCGCAGAGAGTTCTGCAACATAACAAACGGCATCCATGTAAAATTCAACTTTTCCATGCGTTGAATGAACGCATCCAACGACCATCGTTTGCAATTCTGTGAAGTAATAAGCGAAAGAACTGGGAAGAAACGTTTGTTTATCGTACGAATATCAACCGACTTAAATATCGATATTGTCCGATCAAATCTAAGCATTTACCATGAGGTTCACTCACAACGTACTACACAATTAAATGTGTGTTACTAGTACGGTCCTTTTTAGAAGGCCACCCTACTTAAGTCTCCTTGGTTTTTCTCTCTAAGGGTATCTCAAATTGAGCAGTACCCATAATGAACCTTTAGAAGATTTACCGAACAGAATAACTAGTTAATGTCGCAACGTTCGAAGGAACTTTGAACAAAAGCTATATTATTGTATGGAGGTGAATTTTATTTCTTGATAAGATAACATTAAGTAACAATAATAATTAACTAAATTACTGAGTAGAAATTGTGACATTGTCTAACTCAGTAACTAGATTTTAACAGTCGACTTTTCAATTTTCTTTGTTAACAATAAATTTTAAATTTAATAACTTAAAAGGGGTGGCAGTAATAAAATAATTTCTCGTATAAAATTTTCTTCCTTTTTAACAATCTTTAAACAATACCTTTTTCGACTTATGGTGCCATTTAAAATTTTGGAGCTCGAGACATTCTGGAGGAATGCTGACTTTTCCGACAAATAATAATATCACCATTCGATTCTTTATTATGGCTTTTATAATCACTTTTTACCCTCTCTACGACTCACCGTTCCTTAAATAAACTACTGATACGAGTGGTCTCATTCACCGGGTATAATTATAATTTGATCGCCGAATTAAAACGCACATTAACTAATTTAATTTTTCGTGAGGAGTTGATATTTATAGGTACCTATTTTGATTGACTAATTGTAAGTTTTTTCAAACTGCTTCACGTAGTGAAGTGCAGTAATATTCACTTTCAGCGTTGCGTTTACGGCCTTTACAAAATCTGAATAGACTGTTTGTGTTTCATATTACTGATCGTGTATGAAGTGAAATTTACATTTCGATTTAATCATTTCTGATTCTCGTAACAGAAGATAATTTCATAAATTTTGTTGAATCGACACTTTTAGCATTTTTTAGCCTTATTGGTTATAAAAACAAATATTAGCCATGTCACATTGTAACATCCTTTTGCGGTAACATGCCAAAGATGTTCTAAATGTTAGTTACGATAGATAAAAATGTACATTGTGATGAGGTCCGGATGTATACAACCTTTCTTTTGAGGCAGTGAATTATAAACTAAATTATGAACGATATATTTACAACGAGAAGATTACAAAAGAAAACGATAACTCAATGAATTAATTTGACACACACTCACTCGACTTAGGTACTACTATCGTCGTAACGACCGTAACGTAGACAACACGTACATTTCTAACACTCCCTCTCGGGACGACGATCGACTAATCCCATGATTTCCATGCATCTTCGGTGCTTGGGTCGGAACAGCGCCTTCGTAAGCATGTCCGCAGGCATCTCGTCTGTAGGTGTATAATTCAGGATAATCCGCGCTTCTTGTATACACTGCCTGATGAAATGGTAGCGAATGTCTATATGTTTACTCCGGTTATGATGCACAGGATTCTTCGCTAGACATATGGCCCCTTGGTTGTCATTGTGCAACTGTACACGATCTTCTCTTTCTAATCCCAATTCATTCAAAAATTTGCGAAGGTATATGGCTTCTTTGGCGGCTTCGGCGAAACCCATATACTCTGCCTCGTTTGATGACAGCGCTACTGATCTTTGCTTTTTCGCATCCCACGCAATAGGACTTCCGCTCAGCATGAAGCAGGCGCCGGTATAGGATCTTCTGTTGGTTGGGTCTCCACCCCAGTCCGCATCGACGAATCCGGTCAGATGGGAACTTTTGTCCGAGGTATAATGGAGCCCGACGTCCGGTGTTCCCTTCAGGTATCTTAACACCCTTTTGGCTGCGTTCCAGTGAGATCGATTGTAGCGATGATTGAACTGTCCCAGGTAACTACAAGCGAATGATATATCGGGTCTTGTAGCCACCGACAGATAGTTGAGTCCACCTATCAGTTCTCGGTAAGGTAAGGCTTTCTCCTCGTCGCTGATGTCTCCCTCTGGTTCGCATAACTTCATACTAGGATCTAAAGGAGTAGGTACTTCCTTGCAATCTGTCATACCAAACTTCTTTAAGAGTTCCCTCACGTATCCACGTTGACACAACGTAATGGACCGATCATCTGCATCGAACTCAATGCCTAAACAGTATTTCGCTGGACCGAGATCACGCAGTTCAAAATGTTGACCTAATTTTTCCCCAATAACGGCGGCATGATTTTCTTTCGGAGATGAAATCAAAATATCGTCCACATACGTCACAATATACGAGGTGGCTCCCTCATGTACCATTGTGTACACGCACGGGTCGGCACTTGTCGGAACTGCTCCCATCTTCATAAGAACATCATTTAGCTTCGTATGCCAGCATCGACCAGCCTGACGAAGTCCGTACAACGACTTCTTCAGTAGGCATACCATGTCACCTGACTCGAACTTTTTCAACCATGTTCTGGCTTCGACATTGATTTCTTGATCTTGATCCCTTTCGGAGAGTCTTCTTAAGCCTTCTAAAAGATATTTGGGGGCCTCCATGTACGTCTCCTCTTCCAAGATTCCGTTCAAATATGCAGAACTGACGTCGTACTGCCTTAGTCTCATGCCTCGCATAGCCGAGACTGCGACCACTGTTCTAATTGAACTCAGTCTGGCAACTGGCGCAAATGTCTCATTAAAATGAACTCCAGGCTTCTGAAGGAACCCTTGGGCCACAAGACGTGCCTTCCGCCTTTCCACGGATCCATCCGGATTCAGCTTGTTCCGCAGAACGATTCGACTACCGATCACCTTTGCTCCTTTAGGTCTTTTTACAACGTCCCACGTTTTGTTTTTGATTATTGAGGATACCTCCTTAGCGATGGCTTCCAACCATTCTTCAGATTGGCTCCCATTGATGGCTTTATTCAAAGATTCCTCACACACAAAGGCCTCAGCAAATTGAAATTCGTCTTCGTGCTCGTCGTTTTCCTTCGAGGTACCAGAGACAGTCTCGTCTGATGAACGTGTGGTGACGTATTCTTTTCTTGGTCTACCTGGAAGTCCGGTTCTGACAATTCTTGGACGACCACGCCCTCGTTTTGGTGCTAGTTCTTGAGTAGATGTGTCGTTGACTTCCGGTGTGTTGTCACTCGGAGTGATCTCCACATCGGTTATCGGACCAATATCTTCTTCAGGACCGAAATCTTCGTAACATCGTGTTTCTCCGAAATCATTCAAAAATCGGACGTTGCGGCATATTTCCACCTTCTTTTCAGCTGTGATCCACACCCTGTATGCCTTCGAAACTTCCGAGTAACCCAGGAGCACTCCTTCCTTTGATCTGGGATCGAACTTCCCTTTGTTGGGATTTGTATCGAGGCAGTAGGTCTTGCATCCGATTTCTCTGAGATGACTCACTTTTGGTTTGGTTCCGTGCAACAATTGATATGGAGTTTTACCATCCAGGCTACTTGACGGACACCTGTTTCGCAAATAATTCGCGGTATTCACGGCTTCCGCCCAAAAACCAGGTGATAGGTTACCCTGAATCATTAGACAACGAGCCATATCAAGCAATGTACGGTTCTTGCGCTCAGATAAGCCGTTCTGCTGAGGAGTTCGGGCGACGGATAATCGCCTTTGTATTCCACATTCTTTCGCCAAGGTGTCTAATTTGTGGTTAACGTATTCACCTCCGTTGTCGCTCTGGATATGTTTTATTTTCTTTAATTTCTTACCAGTTTTGGTTTCGTACATCGCCTTCACAGACTTGAACGTATCGCACAGCTCGTCTTTAGTTTTCAAGAAACGAACTTCACACCAGCGAGTTGCTTCGTCTGTGAATGTAACGAAATATCTTCCCCCGCCCAGTGAGTTAACGCGCATGGGACCGCACAAATCAGTGTGAATTATCTCGAGGATTTCTAGATCTTTCCTCGGAGTACTGGGATATGGAGAAGCGCACATTTTACCCTTGATGCAGGTTTCGCATTCTAACTTGAGATCGCTCTTCTCCAGTTCCATTCCTGTTACGACTTGCTTCCTATACGCGGCGGTTAAGTCAGCAACATTGAGATGACCCATTCTGCGGTGCCAAACCTCCAGAGGTAGCTTTGGATATCGCGACGTTATTCCAACAGACGCGCACTCCGAATTCTGCTCGGTTTCACTAACGTAATACAAATCGTCCTTACGGAGAGCTACAAGACGCACATTTCCATCTCTGTCCAGTACATGGGCTTCATTTTTCTTGAACAGGACGTCATAACCGTTTTGGGTTATTTTGGAAACTGACATCAGATTTGTTCGTAGTTCCGGTACTTGTAAAACATTTCTTAGTGTGATAGTTCTCATCTCACCAGATACAATGCAAGATAATTCAGTCTTGCCTCTTGCCTCAATACTAGTCGAGCTTGTATCAGCCATGTGTATTTTCCCTGCACCTTTCTGAATGTCAGTGAGAATCTCAACATCTTTGCACAGGTGAGACGTTGCACCGCTATCCAAGCACCAAAATGTCATTTGTGACACCGGCGATTGGTGAGCTTCATTGCATTCGTTAGCGTAAAATGTTGTTTGATTTTGATCAGACTTCTTCTTCACTTGACATTGAGAGGCTTTATGTCCTACCTTATGGCATTTGTGACACTTGTACTTGAATGTAGAACTATCATCTTTTGTGTCTGCATTCTTATTAATCGGTTGTTTCTTTTGTGATTGTTGCCGTTTTACGTAGAGCGCATTTTGTTCAGCACTTCTAGTTTCGTTCGTTCGGGCGTCGTGCTCTTCAACGATCTTTATTCTCAAGGTATGCGCGTCAGGGAGCGAGTCCCGTGACTCGATTGCACATCGGAAATTTTCGAAGCTTGCTGGCAGACTATATAATAGCATTATGGAAAGTAAATCTTTATCGATCTTTACGTCCATTTCCTCCAGCTTGTCCACAGCATCGAAGAACTTGTTCAAATGCTCCTTCATATCGCCTTGCACATCCATCTTTTGAAGCATAAGCTGTTTCAGTAGGGTGGCCTTTCTCGCTGGACCCTTGGATTGATAAATTCCTTCCAATTTCAGCCATACGTCACGCGAGGAAGTGCATCCCTTCACTTGCTTAAGTTCGGAGGGACTGATGGATAATATGATGTCCGACTTGGCTTTACTGTCGGCCGTGCACCAGTCTTCAGAGTTCGTTGTGGGTTTTACTAAATTCCCGCTCACGTATCCCCATTCGTCGTTCTTCACTAACAACGCTTCCATTTGGAGTTTCCACGTGTCATAATTTGAACGATTCAGTAATTCGATACGTGATGAAATCGACGACATTTTCACTTACTGGTTTTTCACACTTTATAATTATATTGTTCGTTAATTAGTTTACTTTTGGGTTGCCTGGGCCCATAACCTTTTGAGGCAGTGAATTATAAACTAAATTATGAACGATATATTTACAACGAGAAGATTACAAAAGAAAACGATAACTCAATGAATTAATTTGACACACACTCACTCGACTTAGGTACTACTATCGTCGTAACGACCGTAACGTAGACAACACGTACATTTCTAACACTTTCTAATTTGTAACAAATTTTGTGAGGAATCTTCTTCCCATTCTACCTATTATGAGAGGTTCTATTGAAAAAAATAATTTTCTCTGTAACGGAAAGAACATTTTAAACCGTCCCCATTAATTTCAACTAGAATCTAAGTAGAAATAGTATAATGTCCAGGGAATATAATGGCTTGCGAGTAATAAATGTCAATGTATAGGTATATTTTTGTTTTCAGTTAATACAATTTTTGTATAAAATTAATTTGGAAAATATCTACTTAGTATTTTCTGTAGTAAAATTAGTGGATAACGTAACATTTACGCCATTTACCTAATAATAAAAACTAAAGAATGTTTAATTGAAGTAATTGAAGTATTATGTAATAGGTACATAAGGTACAATTTACATAAGCTTTTATAAAATGCGGCAATAGATCACATTTTAACGCCAATTAAAATTGTCACATAAGTAAGATTTAAAATAATAAAAATAACACCATAACTTTGAAATAATTTAATTTAATTATAGGTAATTGAAATTTATTGCCGAGTAAGTATATTTTAAAGCTCTGGCATTTCGGAAGCATTCTGGGGAGATGTAATTACATATTAAAATAGTTGGATAGAGATTTCCCGAAATTTTCTGATCATGTATTGGTGCCAGCATGTCTACCTTATTTGATTTGCTCATTTTAGTTTATGTAGTGTTTGGCACTTACATAATCTTCTACTTCAAGCGAAACGTTCAAAGGAACGATCAATATTTTTTATGTGAGGTATGTCTCAATATCGAGATAAACAGAATAAATGTAATTCTGCATTACATTTTAATGTCATTTGCAGTGACGAAGCTTTTTATTTTTATTTATTTATTTTATTTAAAAGTATTTTTATTTTTTGAGTTATTACGCAAAAACTATTTTATTTAATACGTCATTGTAGTAAACACGGAAAGTTGTGTACCGGTTTACTGGTCATTTAATTTTAATTTAATTTGTTGTTGTGATGAGACTTTTTGACATTGACAATATAAGAAAAGTCAACTCAAAATTACTCAAATATTATAAAATTATTGAGACTTCTGATTACAGAGAATTGGAATTTAATTTGATGGACAGGTTGAACCTTTTTTAAACGTACTTCTCCAACACTTGATTGTATATGAAGTAAGAGAAAATGAGCACAAAAGTTTTTGAAATATTACTACTATTGATTGCACAAACTTATGAGTAGATTACCTTTCATACTAACGTTACATTCTTACATATATACTCCTAATTTTTTTACAATAATACATCAGCTGTAATATTATTTATATTTATCAACTTATTCCTCATTCTCTTTAAGAAAATGTCAAATATTTGGATAGCTAAGGAAACTTCATAATATAGATTGATGGCATTATTGGTATGTGTGTATATTATTGTGTATGTATAATAAAATTTTATAACCTTATTAATCATTATCAATTATATATTATGTGTTATAATAGTATAACGGTTCTAGAGAAACTTCTTCGTTTATATATACAATTTTCGTTGAAAACCCTCTGCGTAGCTTCTCCGGCTTACCTACCGCATCATATAACCCCAAATCTAATCCTCAAACCCCTTAGGATTCCCAACTTATTTCAACTCGTCCTCATGTAATTAATATGAATTGAATTTTAGTATGGATGATACATAAATATTAGCATTTTAAACTTATAAAACTGATAATTTTAAATCATAACTTTCACATTTAATACGATACCAACCAGAAAGTGCTTGCTTTCGTATTTTTAATGATGAAACACCAGATTAGTGAAAAACTGAAAGTTTCGTATTGCCTTTAGTATTTTTTTGAATAAGCTTGATATGAGGGGAAAGTTACATTTTCTCCTGTAAAGGTGAAAGTAAACATCGTCATGGCTTTGTATAAACTTATGCGAATATGTTTATCAATTTGTTATCGCTCTCCACTACATACAATTAAATGAATTTCAGATGTTTTGAACAGTAATTTTGTGATATAAGTAGGTACTTAAATCGTAGAATATGTAATTCATAATGTTTAGCCCAGTAAAATGAGACGAAATTTAACGATTTGAATGAAAAAATGGTTAAAGCTTTGAAAATTTGGGAACAGGCTTGTTTTGTGATCCCTTTCAAGTGTTCAAAAGTCCCCATCCGTACGCCCCCTCCGAGAGAAATGGGGGGCGAAAAAGTGTCAAAAAAACAGGTTTTCGTAAATAACTGAAAAAGTAGGTACCTATCAAATTTTAACAAAAACAAAAACGTTAAGAAAGTTGTAGCTGAGAAAATTCCACACATTTTCATGTTTTATTTTTGTCTCTACGACCAATAGGAGTCGAGATAGATTTTTTTTTAATGTCGACTGTTTTGCGGCGAAACGGTAACACGTGTGCGCATCGCGCGTATTTCGCTTATATCTCGAGAATGGCCATGCGTATCGCAAAATGCTTCAAATAAAAGTTGTAGAGACTTACTTGTAATCGGATATATCGTCTCGAGACATTCAAGGGTTTCCATACTTCTTGGACAAGAGAGTGTGATAACTGATAAGTATTAATACAGAAGACATCATCACACAAAAAAGACACAGGAAATGAATAGACAGACAGGAAACGAAGATGTGAACCTGTTTTGTAGAAAACCATAATTTTGAGTCCAAGCGATTGTCAGAAAAATGTAAAAGCGTCATCTATTAAATTTTAGTTTGACCTTACCGCCATTATTTTGGATATTAGTGTTCAGTTGTAAGAAAGCTTGAACGTTCTTGTGTGTGCGGGAAATAAAGCCATTTAAAGGATATCTACGTCTTGTATTTTAAGAACATATCCAGAGATTAAAAATGTTATATTTGGTAGGAATATAACGAGAAAGTTATTACAGTAGAACCCCGATTATCCGTGCGCGGGTTATCCGGGCTGCGGATTATCCGTGCCATGATTTCCATTATTGAAGTTGCATTTTAGAAATTTTATTATCGAAATAATGTTACCGTAAGTCACTCAACGGAATCTCTCAATACGCAATATTGAAATCGCCAGTACCTACGTACTTATTTAGTGTAAAAGTTTACTTATGTAGAATTCTGTTATCTTTTTATGCAATTTAAAAATTAGTTTGAACTTAGAGATTTATTTTTTTCTGTTGTCCTTTTAGTAAGTACATACATAGTACATTTATGTATAGATAAAATGTAATAAATAAATGTTCGGATTATCCGTGCTTTTCAATTTTCCGTGCCTCGCTCGGTCCCATGGAGCACGGATAATCGAGGTTCTACTGTAATTCCATATTGAGACCATACTGTACTCTATGACATTTGTAACTTCTTCCTTAATTATTATTATTGCAAAGGAATCTTTGATTCAAATTGTGTGTAATCGATTGCAATAAACGTATGTTCCTTTAAGATTTTCTTGTCATTGTGTAAAAGCTCCAAGCACGCGTCGCGGTGGGTCGGGCGCAACCGAGAGCATGCGCTTCAACGTATTTGATATTGAATATCCTACGCAGGGTAAATCATCTTTTTAATATAAGGTGAACGTGGTCAATCACGAATGGAGGAATAACCCTAAGTAATTAATTTATTTTATATTATGTTCAAATATTTTTCTGCTGTCTTTCACCATCATTTCTGCTTTGAAAACTTAGTAAGTAATCCAATTGTATCGTAGAGTCAGCCACAACTGCAGTCATGCTCTACAGAAAACTAAATTGTAGCAATGCTCACCATATAAAAGTAATGCAAATGAATTATGTTAGTTTCCTTACTTGTCGAATCGTAATAAGTATTTGCTCAGAAAAGACTAGTAACAGATTAGATAATGAAGTGGCATCCAACAAATCTTGTCCGTCTCAGAAAGCGAAAATAAATGGTTATTTAAGTTTAACGACACCAAATAGTCACCATTATTGATGAACAAAAATAGAATTCAATATCTGAACACTGACTTGATACGATAAACCAATTTATTTTTAGTGAACATTACAAGACGTTCAGGATTTTAATGTAGCGAAATTAAACTTTGTCCAATGGTTATAGGTAAAACGTTAAAGTATTATAGTGTCTTATTTCATGTGCAAACAGCGTGTTTGCACCGCCTCTATGTTCTTTATGGAGAAATTAATTGCATAGTAAAAATGAGCTCTAATACCATAAAATGCAGTTCTCTCACACAATCTTTAACTTTGCTTGCTTTACAAATTTTGTTTTGATAATGTGCCCTTTCTTCTTTATATTCGCTCAATTGCTTTTTCATATTGCACATTATTTAGTATTTCTACATTAATTATTTTTAAGTTTCCCTTGCCACCATTGATAATGACCCATAGAGTCGAAAGGTGTGGGGTTGAATTTAACGTAAAATTTAGTAGAATTTTAGCATTATAATTACTTATGAAGTTGCATAAGAGTAGTTTAGAAGAAATTAATATTATAGTAAAAAATTTATTTAACAGTATAGTTAAGTATGTATAGGACAAACATGTCAGCACTTCAGTTAATCACAAAAAAATGGTTTTTAAAACAGAGAAATTTTGGAAACAGAAATTGTAATTTATTATATTAACCATATTTGTTATATTGTTAAAAAATACGCTATAAATACGTGATTAAGAAAACGATCTGAAGAATGTGCGGAAGGTGCGACTGCACCGGGCGTGCTCTATTTAGGGCACCAAATAAGCAATTCACTCGCACTTGAGCACAATTTACACAGAGGTAAATTTTACGTTAAGGCTGTGGAGCCTAAACTACTAGACCGATTTTGATGAAATTTAAAACTAAGGCCTATAAAAAAACCTCCTCGGTATCGGTAAAACAAGCTTTTCTTCAAAATCGGCCCAAAGGCGCCCTAATTAGGGGCGTTTCATTCAAATTTTAACCCAATCTAAGTTCCCTTCGTGAAAAGTTAGTACACATGGTTACAAGTAAAACGCTGTTTTTCGTTTATTTTTAAATTCAAAATGGCGACAAATATAGCAATTCTCCCAATTTTTACGTTTTAGGGTGTAGCTTAACATCCATTTAACTTAATTAAAATTTAAAAAGTGGAATTTATAGCCAAAGGATGGCACAACTTTTACTTGTAATTGGTAAAGAACAAAAATTAAACGTAGCCAATTTATTAGTGCCCAATATTGGTCAAAAATTAAAAATCGATTTTCTCAAAATCTGCTCCGAGTTTTTTTTTAATTTTTGAAATGTTATACACATAGTTCATGAATATTGGCACTACATTTATTTCTTTATTTCCCATAGGGGAAGGGGGATGAATGTTTGAAGTTGAAAATTTTAAATCTTCATAAATTTTTTGCTAACAAAGATGAAGAAATAAAATTGCACAGCGAAGTAGAGGACATTCTTTTAGTATACCTACCAATTTACTTCCGGTGTAGCCGGAAATGAACAAAATATTGAAAATATTTATGACAAACCCTGTATATTATTTTAGGGGAAAATCAGAAATCGTTTTCTGATTACAAATATACCACACACTATAGGTACATTAATTTTTTTATTTTTTCCAGTTATTAATTATTACCCAAAAACTATTTTATTTTGAGTTATTACGGAAAAAAAACTATTTTATTTAATACGCCATTGTAGCAAACACGGGAAAGTTGTGTGCCCGTTTACTGGTCATTTAATTTTAATAAGTAGGTACTAAGATTTTAGTCTAGTTGCGGCACTGACATGATAATAACTACGGAGCTACGAAATACATTCCAAAACTTAGCATTAGAAATTTAAATTTATTCATGAAACTAGAGAAGCGCAATTTATGGAAATATAGAGGTCGACTAAACACTTACAGACGAACAATCCAATAGACATCACTATGTCTAGTTAATATGGAAACACAATTAAGCGAGGATTTGAATGATAAGTAGAGAATGGAGGAGATGAAGAAGGGGATTAAAGTATTTGTAAGGCAAAATGCCTACATTGCGTCCATTTTTTTAAAAAAGGAAACGGAAGAAGCCCACCATGCCACAAATGATTCAGTGTCAGAGGCCTGTTCAAAAAAATCTTAAGTGGGCTCATAGCAGGACGCAGGGCGCATACAGCCGTACCGTACTTTGTTATGTTATATCAACTATGAAAAAAATGGCACCATTCACGTAAGAGTGCCCAATTCATCAAGAAGATTTGTCTTCATGGTGGTAATGTTGCCAAAGTTATGATGGATCTTCACGAAACAGAAATAAAAGAAAATCCAACAATCGCAAATTATAAATAACTTCTTGAAAGATGCTGCTGCTGCATTAAAGAAGGGCCGTCCAAAGACATCGTAATGTAAGGATTGTTCTACCTAAATCTAATCAGTGTGGAACCGCTTGTAATTCCAAAAGAATATTTTGGTGTTGGATAGTAGAGAAAGCGAAACAGAAAACTTTCCCTTGCTTGTTAGTCATCACGACCGCTTTAAAGTTTTTTCCATGCAAGTTTATATCAACTTCACAACAAATACTTCGTTTTTGATGCATAATATTGCTCTCCGGTGTACCTATCTGAAATTTTCTAATTTAGGTTCTTAAATGTAATAATAAGCAAAATTTCTACTACACCATGTGCGGCCACGGGTTCGTTATTACTTATATATAAAGAACCCAACTTAACAAACGGTGCAAAAATATAATATGAATAAGTATTCAAATATTATTTCAATAATATTAGCACATAATTATCAACTTTTCACATATTATTTTCAATATAAGCACAATATTTATATTCGTTATCAGTTATCACGAATCCAACTTAATAAGCATTTCAATAAACATAGAAAAAACAACAATATGACCTACATTGTGCTCCGTGTACCTAATACAAAAATATACGCGCACAATACACTCAAATAATATGCACGAAACACAAATTACTTGTCAAGGTCTACAATTTCTATTGCTTTGAACGGTTGTCTGATAAATCTTTACTAGAATCTTGCAAAAATCTAAAATGATTCCTATAAGGAGATTAAGTTGGACGTAAAGTATTTCAAATAACAAATGAATAATTAAAGGCATTCTTTTAATTTTCGCGTTTGGGAGTAGATTTTTATAAATGTAATAAGGATCGTTAGCCATAAAGGTATTTTTGCCCCTCCATTAATCAACGTTATCTCATTTAACCGATTCCCATATTCAAAAGTGGGTATCCCTTTTAATAAACCCATAAAATTAGAATTCATCGTCATGAACCCAATATAACAAGCAAGTAAAGAAATATTAGCGGAAGTAACATCAAAATGGCTTACCTTGCGCCACTGTTTCGTCTGCAATCAAGAAACGACAAAAATGAGCGAATTTGGAAAAGTGTTTGTAGCACTAACTTACCTCTAGTGACGCTGTTATTTATTTTCCCTATGTCCATTAAACAACGTGTCCGATTCAATCAGTAATTGCACAGACACAGATTTTTAAATTCAATACCACGAACGCGCTACCGAAGAGCAATTTTCAAAATTAATTTAAATACACCTCCGATTGCCACAAAAGTCACAAATGTACTGATCGGTAATATCTTCGAAAAGTTGCAGAACGTCGTTTATCGTTATCAAATTTATTTATAAAAACTTGTACTTTCACATTTTAACAAGAATATTGACTTGAAGTGACCTCACGCGCAGTGATTCACGTAAAATTAAACAGTTTACCAACTTATTGGCATTATTCTACAAACTGAAGAATATCGGCCACGTGATTTCCTGCTTTCAAGTTTAAAAATCTCTGCCATTAGTAATTAAGTCGTAATCTTTGTTTAAGTTAAGCCGTCACAAGTTAGTGATAGAAATATTTTTCAAATTCGTTAATGGCAATGTGATCGTTTTGATCTAATCCCCGATAGATATTTTTTGAGCCTGCTTGCTAAGCATGGTTTATTCATTATAAAATCTATGAGAAAATAAACTGGGGTGACATTGTAACAGATTTTCGAATGTTTTCCTTTTGTTAAAAACGGTCGAAATGCGTAACATTCAATATTAGAATCGCGTAAATTATATAGTTCCAAATTTAAATCTACTTGTTACTGATTGTTTGACTCGAAAAAGATTTTGAAAAAATCACATCGTGCTGGGTTCACATATTCCGTTGTAAGTATCTAATTATTATGGACATGTTTTTCTCAGAAGTAAACAAGCTAATCTTCTTTAGCAGTTTTAGTTTTATAAAGTTATCTGTTACTTTTCACTAGAGTAGACGAGACCAAACGACGAAGATTATATTTGAAGAATTGGTGTTGCGTTTGGTAACGTCATTCTCGACGTAGGAAGGAAATGTATCAACTTCTGAAGTCAGTTATTGAAAATATTTCACGGTATTGAAACTAGCGGTCATTTTTAGTTCCCGTTTTAATGGAAATGGCGGTGTAAATTAACTAAATTATCACGTGACCTACTAGAATTTAAGTGTAAAGAAACTACCTTCTCTGAGATAATTTGCAAATTGAACGAATTTTTGTTTTAACATCCGATATTCCAAAAGAAAATTACATTTACTATTTTTTGGAAATAAAGAAATGAATCTCTTAGTTCCTTCCGTTGAAAATTTTACATTACATTGCAAGATAAAATGAATGAAATCTGAATATTCCTGGAGTTAATTGAATTTTCAAGTTAAGAGGCAAGTAAAAATTTTGCACGCTATAAAGATAAGTAGGTTTTTAGTATAGGCATAACCTATATAAGTAGGCAATAATGTTAAAAGTTAACATCGTTTAAAGTCATTTAAACGGTATGTCAAAATTCAGAAATGACGTTTTTATTAAGAAGACGAAGTTCCGACAATATTATATAAATAAATTCCCTTTTACGATCCAAAAGGTAATGAAGTAAAGGCGCGATATTGCTATTCTAACAAATGGTTAATATGTTAGCGTTATTGCCTTCGTAAGCCTGTCGGGAGTTAATTTCGGTGGTGTTGGCATCATTAATCCCTAATGGGGTGCGGTTGATGTATGATCGGCAATGTTGCTACTGCTATCCTCCCTTGTCTAAAACTTGCCCTAAATAAACCCGAACCATAAAGGGATTATTTATTTTGTTAATTGTAATATTTTAAATTAAATGCAGATTTACATTTATTATAGTAGTTTTAGGAAAGCCTGTATCATACTATGTATTAAATAAAATTATGCATAAAAGGGATTTTTAAGGTAATCGTAAACTTTCCTTTTAATATTTGTAGAACTGCATTCATTCACTGTAGAATGTGGAAATGCTAATAGTTTGACGTTTTACATTTATTAGGACCACTTACTATTATTTTGTAAAGTTTATTTTTATTTTTGAATTCATTACATTCTAGGATAAATCTAGACCGTTACATTTAGCGCATGTTCTAAATTATTTCGTTATTAAATTTCACGTTGTCCTTCCTTTTATACAATTAGCTACAATATATATTTGTTTGAAATTTAAACATTATCAAACGTTGCAGTTTTTATATTTCAGTTTTCAGACAAAACGGCTGAAACTTTTTTTCAATAATTAACAAACATAATTCGTCAAATGACAACTGCCCATATGAAATTTCGACGTTTGATGTTTTCGTAAGTATGTACCTATATATTTTTGTAGTGATTCGTTTAATTCACAAATAAAGTCTCATTCGGATTTTCAGTAGGAGATACACGACGCAAGTTCATATACGTACCTATTAAAATATTTTATTCATTCACTTTGCTCTCCCTTTATGAATCCCTTTTTCGTGGAAATTTAGGTGCCGATAATATCGTCTGCACAAGGAAACTAATATTTTATTCTGTTCGTATGAATAAATGTACAAGGTTACTGCAAAACCAGATCAAGTTCTGTTTTTTCTTGGTTCAATATTTTCCACTACGTGAAGCTATTTAGCATGATCGTATGTAAAAGTCGACTATCAGCATGTTGTTTATTCAAAAATTAATTAGATGGTAAGGTATAGACTTTGCACAATTCCGAATAAAGTTTATATTAGGGAATACTATTTTAAGCAGTAAGTGAATTGGGAAATTGCTATTTTCATTAAGAGATCTTATATGTGATTTCTACTTCTCGCCACTTTATTTACTATTTTACTATTCGCGTGGTAGCCATCGAAATTCCGCATCTGGGCTACAAACTTTTGTAACGCTTTTGTAGTCTTGACATTTTTAGGTTATTTATACATATTAATTTTATGACTTCGCGATGAAGGACAAACCTATGGGTAATTAAAATTGGTTATTTTCTGTTATTCAGGCTTGGTTCCATTTCTATCCATCATCCTTTTCAGTAAAAATCGGAACGACTGTTTTTGGATATTAGAGCAGTACCAGCACAAATTGCTCGAGAAATAACCAAGCAATGGTTTAAAAAATATCACAGTAAAAAAATTTATCAGAGCAAGCAATTTAGCGGCAAGATTTTGCTATTAATTTACTGACCGGTAGATAGTTTTAAAGTAAACTTATTTTAATAATGAACGATAATGCGATACCAGGAAAATTGTTCATTGTACTCAATAGTAATGTAATGACAATCATTTTGCCCACGGTGCCATTTGTTACAGGCTTACATGTAGCTTGATTGAACAAAAGCATTACATGGGGTCGCTGCTGTCAATCGAGATGATCCAATTGACGTATACATGCATTAAGTAATGTAATGTAAAGTATAAATAAATTATTATTATTATTATTATTATTATTATTATTATCTCAAAACGATAGTTTGAGAGGCTTTTCAGAGTAATTAACAAAAATAAAACGTTTAGACTCGAATGGCCCCCAACTTATTTTAAAGTATCTTCTTTTCGTCTATTATTAAGCAAAAACTGTGCAATAATTATTTCAGTTGAATTAGAAAAAATCTCTTTCAAACGGTCAAAGTGGTAAATTTAAAATGAGAACTACTTGTTGACGGCGTACCCAAAAATACTATTTCAAACGACACATAACATTAACTGTTTCGCATGTGGATGTCACCACATCACCTTCAAACTGATTTATAGAATTCGTATAAAAGTTAACAATTAAGAAATATTGGAAAACGTTAGACGTTCACCTTATTTGGTTAAGCTGTCAAGGCTATCAATGTTACGATGGCACAATTTTTCTTATTTCTGTGCATACCTTGCGAAAACTTACAAGATTCTTGTGGTATGATATGACTTTCGAATTACAGCCCGTAATCTAGCCTTCATAGCTGTAGGTATTTGTGTTTCTATTTGTTGCTTCTCAGCCTAAATCGCTGCGTTCTTTAGAATTTCTGCAATACTTCCAAACGGGCACCGCTGTCACATTCTACCACAAATAAGCCATAGAGTTGCAAGTATTTTCGGTACTCCGTAAACCTCTCCATTTCCCAGATACAAAGCTTGGTTATTTAGTATCCTTTTATTTCAATTGTAAAAATAGCTTTAATGTGCGGTAATCGTAAGAGATAAAGCTACAGAGAAAATAAAAGTACAAAATTGGAAACACAGAATAAATAGTAAGTAAGAAAATATGTGCATGTCAAATTATTCTACTGAGAACCGTTATATCAAGGGTGTATCTAAGCATGACCGAGGAAGTTGAAGAAAGCACCCTTTTACAAAAAAAATAATTTCTTACATGAATATAGTTTATTATACCGAAAAAGCAATTTATGGAATTACAATTTATCGAAATAAAAGCAATTAGCAATGCTTTGAAGTTGATCTATTAATTATTATAACGCAAAATTAGAGGAAGAAATGCACAGTCGTCAAGAATTTGAAAGATTTTACTTTGAAACTGGCTTTTAAAACGTATTTCCAAAAACATTCAAATACTACTATAAAGCCCGTTAGCATTACCCAAGAAACACCACGTGGAAGTCGGCTTACTAGTTTTGTTTACTTTTTTTGTTTTTATAACTTTTTCTTCTATGGAATCAATTTCAATTAACTAGTTATTTTAATAAAGCAGTATTATGTGCGATGCCACGCAGATAGTCATGCATGTTATTGGCGTCAAAGTTTTCAGCAAGTTGTTTGATTCTCTGAGCACAGCCTCTGTACATATTGTTCGATTCTCCATTTGTGAAGCCCTTGTTCCCTCTGGATTGCTTCAACAAATTTCCAGATATTTGGATGATCTGCCGAAATTTGTTGTTCAAAACCTCGATGCCAACCTTCTACTGAATTATTGGTTTTTGGCAAACCTTCAACTGTAGTCCTAGTAAGGATTGCAATTCCTTCACCTCCCGTAATAATCGGTGGTATGTTTCTTCCCTTTTGTCTGGTAAGTGGTAGAAGAACATAGATCAATAGTGTGGCATTACTTTGCTTTAATCCATGAATAGTAAACAATTGGGCACAGTTTTAAAAGTACCGTCGACATACCAATGATCCGACTTTGCCAGGAGATGAAGATTTCGTTTCGTACTAAATGCGCTCTTCTGCTGCACCGGAATCAAATAAAAGAAACGGATTCCAACGTTTGGTGTTGGTAAATTCATCAGGAAAAATAATAATGTGAGTAGATAAAGCTGGAGCAGCGTTCTGCTTTTGACGAATACTTCTAATTGCCCTTTTTATAACATCTATCTTTGGGACAAACCATGCTCAGATTCATAATAATAGCTTTCTAATTCTTGAAGAATGTGCATTCCCGCCTCTAATTTTTCGTTAAAATTATAGACCAACTTCAAAATATTCACAAACGATACGAATTGCATTTATTTCGATACATTTACCATTCAATTGTCTTTCAAAAAATTGCTTAATGCTTATTCGATAAATTGCTTTTTCGGTAAATTGTTTTTCGATAAATTGACCGCACACCAGTATGGATTATTGGTATACATTACAAGTGAGGTAAAACCATTTTTACTGACGATAGGATGAAGATGACTGGCGAGCAGTTAGGCGAGCCTTTCACATCC
The DNA here is from genome assembly GCA_036250285.1 of Pyrocoelia pectoralis. Lineage (NCBI taxonomy): Eukaryota > Metazoa > Arthropoda > Insecta > Coleoptera > Lampyridae > Pyrocoelia > Pyrocoelia pectoralis. The sequence continues at coordinate 73,640,511 of CM070075.1, read as the reverse complement.
TTGAGCCAGTAAAATGGTTACCTGGCGTGTGATGTACAATATTTTATTTGTTTATTACTTGAAAATATCTGTTGCAAACTTATAAAAATTCTAGAAATTACGATAAATAAAAAAAAAATCGTATTACCTTTAAACGTATTGCTTTGGAAACGGATGAGCACAAGTGTAAAATTTTACTGGCTAGTCTGTAAAATTTTACAGACTAGCCAGAAGAAACATTTTCAAAGTGAATACAGTGACTTGATAAATTGATAAGTAAGAAACAAATAAAAGATTTCACTACTTATGTGAAAAATATTTTCTCTTTTGTTTCAAAATAGCATTTAATTTAAGTTACCACATCAAAATGGCGACCGGAGCAAACAATCTTTAGTGAAATATGTCAATAATGACAAGATTTTTACTTGCACGTATGTGTTTAACTTACTGAAAGGCATTTTTCATCAAATCAATGTAAAAAAAATTTACCACGGTATTCTTTTCGAATACTTTGTAGCTTGCAATATTGCAACTTTAGCTCTTAATATAAAACGTGGAAAAAGGGTTGTATAAAACTCCAACAATTTCTTGTTTTACTTACTTTATTCATTTACTTTTAAATTTCATTGACTAACATTCACCTTTAATCACATCATTAATTGATTAACGATGATCAATGAAAGACATGTGTGGGGTAATAGTGAACCATTTAAACCAAATAAGGTAGAGAATACGTACCACAAAAAACGTTACGTTTTAACACGGTTTTAGGGTACGTCGTAAAGGTAATCGAAACTCGTAAACCTTAATCTCTAATAGAAATTCATGACAGAATTGGAAACATAATGCATTATCAAATCCACTACCTTCGAATTCTTTCGTACGCTTGAAAACGTTAAAATATAAAGGTATAAAATAGACTGTAATTTTATTCATGCCATTTCTCTACCTTGAAAGGGTATAAACGTGAAAAGGAAATTGCTTTGAAATGGTACAATTTAAATATATGAAATACGCGTGATTTTTGAAATACTATATGCTATATTATACCAAGTACACATAATATGTATATGCCTTGCTTTACGTAAATGATGTAAAGAAATGTGTCCATAGAGTGATATAAAGGGTTTTTGTTGTTGAATAGATCACCACTATTATAAACGCTCTCTACAATCCTGGGTAAACTATACCTATTGAGATTATTTTAGAAATCATAACTATTTCGGTATCTTTAACTTGGGATTTCGTTACTTCTTAGTAAGTATATCAGATTCAAAGGTGTGATTAATTTTCGGTTAAGTAGATATTATGCAATATTCTGTTTCGATGCTTTCAGGTTTTGTATACAGGGTATATAACGGAACCCGTTCATTAGAAGTTTTTGGGGTCCCTTACTACTTATGAATTTGAAACTTTCATGTTAAAACACATAAGTAATACTTTTCGCTCCTTAGTGTGTAGTAGGTATACATTTTTCTGGCGGACTCTGTACATTTCAAATCAATTAACTAAATTTAACAATTACAAAATAGTGGTGTACGTGTTTCAACAATTTCGAGTGAAAACAATGCGATAAGCATAGGTATCACTATACATATAATAACCGAAAGATGTGTTGCTGTGCACTTTTCCGACAGTCGCCGAATCCTGACGAATGCGGATGTCATATTTTAAAACCAAAGCTATTATAAATTTATAACCTACAAATTAATGCTACAATTATAGATACCCCCGCAAACCACGTAAATATCTGCACTAATTTTTTTCAAAGTAAGTTTTAAACATTTTAGTATAAAAGTCCGTCATCTTATTCAAGCGGTATTTGTGTCTAAATATATTTTCTTTACTTAGAAAATACGTTCAAAGTTTCCTTATGGAGATTACGTGTAAAATAGAATTCGCTATTTGTGCATATTTTTGGGTGAAAATTTTGTGTAAACATGCAAAGTTTGTCTGTCCGAGGTCCTTAACCCATTTCGAACATTAAAACAATGGCAGAAAGTATTTTCGCGAAAATTTTCAAAATGACAAGTATCGGAAACTTTTTCTCGGTGACATGGAAATTTAATTATTTCAAGTTGAAAAGTTATTCAAATGATGAAAAATGATTCTATTATGCCTCGCGTTAACATTTTCATGGTTAAAATGATGTAACAAGTAGTAACAGCATTCATCGTAGACTAATTTATGTGTCCCGATACCTTCTTTCGGTAACTTTCGAAATGTACATGTTTGTGTGCTTATTTCGAATTTAGAGATTTTGAACGATGGACGATGTCGTAGGTAACATATATAGTCGAATGTTTTCACCGAGAAAAAATGTTTTAACTTAATATCTATTGATGAAAGTAGGTGGCAAGTGTATTGTTACGTTACACTATATCAAAGAGAATACCTATACTTTGACTATACTTCTAAATATACAACTTAACTAATTAAGAGGAAGTAAAATCCATATTTACTGCGGTACCTATACGTGTAAATGATGCCTTTAGTTAGTGAAATAAACCAAAATTTGAAACTGTTTAAGGTAGGGAAGGTCTTTCTATAAAACAGATGTTATGCAACGTTAGACCAGCTTCTATTTGTACATTTTATGTTTTATGGTATTTTTAGTTTTACTATAGTTAAAGATGAATGTTAAAACGTTCTCCCTAAGGCCATTCGTATTCCCAAAAAGCTGCCAGTATCAAAATTGAGTTCTTTTACAATCAAATTCATTCTAAACTATCCTTATGAAGTTCACACGGAATTTGTTATATTTTCGTTAATTTTGGGCAAAGACTATGTGCAAAGACGTAATTAACATTGTGAAAGGGGAATTATGTATTTTTGGTCTCAAATCTATTCCAAAAGTTTGCATTTTACATTTTATTTAATAATTGGTAAAAATTTACTATAAGTAGGTATAGTCCGTTTACTCTAAAATTACTATGGATAGGGAACTCCTTAAAATTGCTGTAGCCAATGATAAAATGGGTTTCACTTGCAAATAAAAGAATAAATGTCATCTACAAAACGTTTCAAGCGAAAGTAGTAGGTACATATGACTACAGCATTATGATGGAATTTCCTTTACAGTCCCTGATTACCTGCAATTCTATTGTATTCGTAAACCCTGACAGAATAAAGCCGAAGTTCTAAAGAATACAATAGAATTGCAGGTAATCAGGGACTGTAAAGGAAATTCCATCATAATGCTGTAGTCATATGTACCTACTACTTTCGCTTGAAACGTTTTGTAGATGACATTTATTCTTTTATTTGCAAGTGAAACCCATTTTATCATTGGCTACAGCAATTTTAAGGAGTTCCCTATCCATAGTAATTTTAGAGTAAACGGACTATAGGAACGAATTCGTATAGCTTTACCAAATATCAACCCATTTTTGTGATTTTTACGTCAAATGTAAGTAAATGTAATCCTTTATTTTAGTTACTTTAATAACTTGCTAAATTACAGATACCTACAGGGTCAAAAATCTGAAAAGGTACAAAAATGTAAATTTTTTTCTTTTTTCAAGCAACTAAGCCAGCTCAACAAGGTGTGATATTTTAAAACAAAAGCTATTACAACCTACAATTTCACAGATACCCCCCCCCCCCCCCCCAAAGCACGCAAAACGCGAGAATCGCGTGTACCCCCGTTTATATGTAAATATTCTTCACCTTTTCTTTTGAGCTCTCCTATGCGTCGTGTTGTTAACAGTTCATTAAGTAATGACTTACCTTCTCGCTGGTGTAGAATAAAGTAATACTGAATTGTCGACAACTTGATTAGCTCGGGTAATTTAATATTTTTATTTATTGTTTAGATATATTAAAGGCAATACTCGTACTGCACTAAAATGGCGCCCACATTTGACATGACTTTCTTCACTGATTGTTCGAATGACTTTTTTTGTAATTTGCATTCATTTTCATCCATTTTTCAAGAAGTTTATCTCTTTCTTTCATCTTATAATATAGCGCCTTTCCTTACATCAGCTTTGTATTTTCTTGTAGTTTTTTTTAGACTTTTTAGACAATGTAGCTTGCATAGAATGTATCAAATCATATATTATAACATGTAACATTGTAAATAAATAACGAACTTCATAAATTCAATATCACAGTTTGTATAAATTCTTCTATTGTGTAGAAACTATTTTCTATTAAAAATTCTTTTAATTCATGTTTGAAATTATTTAGAGTTTCTAAATTTTTAATGTTTTGAGGAAAGTTATTAAAAAGTTTAGGGCCTAAGAACAGAAAGAATATTATATTATTATTACTTAATCATTTTTTTCCAAATTTGTTCCTTTGTGTCAACAAATTTAAGTTATGTTCACTTTATTTCCTTTTTATGACGCTATTTGCAATGTAATCCGACTTGTTGATGGTGTTCAATTTTAGTTGTAAGTATACCCACCAAACACATTTATATATAAAATACATATAAATTATATAAGAGCTTTTTAGATTTATACAAAACTGGAAGAAAAATAAGAGATATTTAATGTCAGGATGTCAGCAATTTTCAAAATAATATACAATATGTCTATTAGATGTAAATTTTTATATCTGTAGTACATGAATTTATATACGTTTTATGTATATTTGATGTAATATTCACATAAAAATATTAGTTGTAAAAGCGTTGCGATGACTAAATGGCAGCTACTCGAGCATAATGTAATTATTACCAATGTAAAAAATTATTTAAGCGGTTTCATACAAAAAATGGAAGAACTACATTTTTACGTGCAACTGTACTGTTAAACAAACCCAAGCATTTTCCTAGGTACAGCGCATACAACACTTGTTTAGGAAATAAAATTGAAGATTGAGACACGATTGTCTGTAATGGATAATAAAAAATTGCCCGCGGTTACGTATCTACTTGACGAAAGTCTCCTTTTCAAATGGAATGCCTATTTAATTATCAGTCCATTCGATGCAGAAATAAATTTCCTTTAAATTGATATGCCATGTTCCTATACCTAAACTCAATGATGTACATCACTTTCACTATTTGCTTTTTTGTTGACAATGGTCCTACAGAAGTAATTGTTAGACCAAACCATAGCTGTACATACCCTAAACGTTGAAACACGAATTTTGCCAAATATCGGAATTATTTGCACGAATTTTGGGCAAAACGTAGACCCTCTGTTCATTTTGTCATTCTCTATTCATGTCGTTGTGGCCCTGATTCGCTTTTTCAATTCATACTTGACTTTTATTGTCTATTGAACTTGAACACTCTACTGTTCTGTGTGTGAAAATTAGTTGTACGAATGTAACAATTCCAGAAATCTGGAAACCTAAAAAGTATTCGATTTCTTGAATATTTCTTAACAGGGTTCCTCATATGCGTATTAGGAATTGAAGACTTTGTTCCTCTGGTAAAGACAAATTTCATAAAAAAGAGCAATTATTACCTAAGAACCTACAGATATCAAATGTCGATTTAGAATGATTTTATTCTAAACGCGTAACATAAATTTGTGTATTATAAGCGATCCGATAAGGGGTTAAAGTGAATGAAAAGCCATAAAAATGCAAGTTCCTATACAGCTATGTTGGATGAATACGTGAAGAGGCATGATTTGCTTTTACTGCACGTCAAAAGTTCAAATAAGGCAAAATCAAATGTTGGATTTAGTTTTTGTTACTCCAGTATTTGTAAAATACGTACCAACGAACCGAAATGGACGACAAGAATATGATTTATAAATGTAATTGCTACATTATTTACTTTTTCTAATTAAAAATCAATAAAAAATTTCATATACTTTCTAATGAGTGATATCGATATAAAAGAAGTATGTTCAAACGTAATCTACTTAACTAATACTTGCTGTTAAGTAAACTAGTCCTCTATTATTACATAGGGAATTAAATGGGTATCAGAAAACACCCCTTACTATCATAAGTCAATATGTATTACTGGGCACCCCCAAGAGACATGAATCACAGGCAAATTACTGGCAGATGAAACAGCTCCAAAACCAGGTGATTTAAGCACATCTGTTTTAAATAGTGCTTGTTTCATAGTTGCCACGTCATTAGGCACGTATTTTTAAACTTATCAATACTTTATACGACAAAACGAATCCCGTGTACGTACACGTTTCCAAATTTACTAATTAAACGGTTCTATTTTAACTTGAAGATACATACTTAAAAATTGATACGCAGGTGGAAAAAAAATTAACTGGTTTTCTCATTTAATGTATATGAAATGTTGGAGTATCCCAAGTTTATTGCCCTTAAGGGAGGACGATGAAAGTATAAACATCTCACCCCTCATAGTAAAAACAGCCACGCTTCATTATAAAGTCAAATGTTTGTATAAATTCTTAATGAAGAGTGATGATTTGATTTGCTTTAGCTACATAAATTTAAAAATAATAAAATGCGAGATGTGTCGGACGATATGGTTATTACCACTTTTGTTTGTAATTGTAACAACGTTCAGCATGTGCTAATTTTATTGAGAATAAACAAATTGGACACGAATTAATTTGGATAATTACTTTACCTTTTTGTGTACTAGTAATTGAAAGTTTAAGATAATCTCATTGTTAATTAGTAAAGAAACAGTCAAAAAAGAAGAAATATGGCCTATCTATACTGAATATTTGTAGATATAATTCGTGGTAAATTGAATTTATCAGGAGAGAAACATAAAATGAAAATACAGACGACGTAGATACGTTGAAAATTACACAGATATTCATCAAACCTGAAAAGATTGATAGGTAATATGAATCCGATATGTATGTGTTAAGGAATTTTGAAATTTTGACTTCAGATTCGGAAATAGCATCAAAGACCAAGTCTAGGTCTTTTTGTCGTTTGTCGTAGATCAACGGGAACACCTTTAAAATGACTGATAAAGTTATTATACTTTTTGCAAAAAATTGGAAATTTTAATATTTACTTATAAATTCGCTGTTTGACTGTTTTTAATTCCTATCCATTCTAGCCTAATCTCTCTAGTAACATTTCATAATTTTTTCAATTACCATTCTTATCATGTTCTTTTGGTCCTTGTCAGTGTTACTTTATCAACTTTTTGTTAAGACCAAATGGGTCATTTACATCTTCCGCCCTTCTTCTCCTCTTGTTATAACTATTTTCTTTTCCTGAATGCAATATGTTGTCTCCTTTCTTATTCCACCACTTATCCATTTTTAGACATCCAGTGTCACTGCGGTATTATTACTATTGCTTTACGGCCCTGAGTACAACTACTGGCGAAAAAGCATTAAAATAAATTGGAAATTCATGTCCTTTTAAATGGTTTTTTTAAAAGGTTTGCACACAATCATATCGAACCTGTATCCAACATCACTAAAAACCATGCCAGGTTAGTTTAGAGGTTACAAACCAGTGTTGCTGATCGGCGAATTACAATAAATTAGTAGGGAAGGTCAATACCGCGATCGCTAATTTTACCTTGATCTTAAGAATTGTCCAAAACGTAGTTTTGAGTGCTCGCGAACCAAGAATGTAAAATTGATCAGAATGGAATTTGCTCCCACAGTTACACCCTGGTAAGAAAGAAATCCATGAAAGTACTACCTACATTAAAATTTTAGATCTCCTCGTCAATATTCTAAACGGCGTAGTACCGACTTTGAATATACGAATTTTGGTATAGAGCCCCACAGAATAGAAGCGACGAATAAAGCTTTTAACATAGTACTAATTACTTAACGCTGTGTTAAATTTATGTTAAGCGTTCTGATTGGATAACAATTAGCACTTACCGTGATGATTACAACATGATTAACTAAAATGCTGTTAAATAAGATTTTTACACGACCCGCTGTAAGAATTTTATTTTGGGAGCCGATAATCTTTCGCTTAATTGCGAGAATATAAATTTAATTCTAATAGGAGACACAAACATTAATCTGCGCTTAACTCAACACTATCATGACCGATTAATCGAAAACATAATAGGCAAAAAAATAACATACAGGGTGGGGCAAACCTCTGTCGTAGTTTTGTAATTCTTATTGTATAAAAGTTACAGATTTATTTGAAAGGTGGTTGAATGGTGGTCAAAAGCATGTATTTTAACACTATATGTATAGCGGTGGTCCAACACTTAAATGGACAAACGACTTGCTTTTTTTCAAATGAAATGACCTAACTTTTTTTAAATTTTTAGAACCTCTGCAGTCACTCTTATATTGTCCTCAAATTTTTTTTACTCTTCTACCCGTTGCGGAGAAAAACTATTTTTTTTCGGCAAATATGGAAAAATCATATGTACCCCTCTTTAAGAATTGCCCACCGTCTCAGATTTAATGGTGGAATTTTGAAATTTACAAATTTACAAAGCTTGAGGACTCAACTTTTTTTTTACTAAGTTTTCAATTTTTACTTTGTACAGGGTGGTCAAAAAATAAATTTAAATTCACAACTTTTTCAATGATTTTTTTTCGGTTTTTTCAAATGGAACACCCTGTATAATTTATTCATCAATGAACGACCAATTGCATCCTCTTCAACTTTTCTATAACGTTGCTTTCGTCGTTTACTGGTAAATTAAAATAAAACACTTTTTTAAATTCATCCAAAACAATAAACGGCGACATTTAAACTTACTGTAGGACGGGTCCCGAGAAATGTTCGGTTCACAACAATTGATTTTAAAGTGTCTATTTTAAAATTTAAATTCTATATAAGATGCTCAAAATGATGACCATTTTCCCTGATGCACAAATTTAATCTTTTATTGAATGATTGACTAATATTTCTAAGCATCTCTACTTAGGATAGTGAACTTGCATGCCTGACTACTCTTTCCTTCATATCTTCTGATGTTGTAGGTGGCGTTGGATAAACTAGACTTTTAATAACACCTCATTTAAAAAAATCGGCTTTTGTTAAATCATGTGATCGAGCCGGTCATTTTCTTGAACCACCCCGATCAATCCATCTATTACGAAAGTGTTCATTTAACTCATCTACCACCTCTCGTAAATAATGCGCTCCCCCCCCAGCTTCCCCCAAAACAAATATCCTGTCAACTAATTCATTTTTATTGAAATTCATTGCGAATAAGAATACCTTCAGCTATAGATACCTAAATCTGAAATTGATAACGTCAAACAAAAACTGTTTTCACAAATTATTAACACCCAGGGGCTTGATTGAATTTTGACTTTTGATAAAAACTATGTAGAAGTAATTAAATGTCTTGTAAAAATGTTTTTTTTTAATTTACGAGTAAACGACCAAAAATAGGTATAGTAAAGTTGGAGAGGGTGCAATTGGTCGTCGATTGGTGAACAAAAGTATACATGGTGTTGCATAGTTGGAAAAATTGCAAGTTTAAAATTATTTGTTGACCACCGTATACAATATGAGAATTCAAAACTTAGTAAAAAACAATACCGTGTCTTTAGCTTTGTAAATTTCAAAAATTAGTATACAGGATGTTGCATTTGAAAAAACCGAAAAAAATTAGTTGGAAAAATAATTTGTGAGTTTAAAATTATTTTTTTACCACCCAATACAATATAAAAATTCAAAGCTTAGTAAAAAAAGTTGTCTTATAAATTTGTAAGTGGCGAATTCTTAAAGAGGGGTATGATTTTTCCATATTTTCCGAAAACAATAGTTTTTCTCCGCCACGAGTGGGAGAATTTTAGTGCAATACAACAGGGTTCTTAAAATGTAAAAAAAGTTTGGTCATTTCATTTGAAAAAATGTAGGTAAGTCGTTTGTCTACCTTAGTGTTGGACCACCATGTATAACTATATGAAAATAATTTTAAAATATTTCCTTTTGGCCACACCTTTCAAATAAATCTGTAAGATTATACAAGATTTCTAGAACAACGACAGAGGTTTGCCCCACCCTCTGTACACTACTCATAATATCCTTCTGTCAAAATTTGTACCTATACAATGACTGAAGAGGCGTTGCAATGACATCTCGCTAACCAAAGAGAATATGCCAAATTTCAATTGAAGATGCCCGTCGAATTTGCTCAAATAACATGAAAATTACTTCGGGAACCCTAATGGTTTTCTGTTCATTTTTATTATGGTGTTTCTTGGGAGAAAATTTGGCCCTCTACACATTAGGATTAAACAATGAAATTCGCATAATGATAAATTGGAATAATTGTTATAATCAACAGCATAATATAAACAACGGCGATAATGTTTACACCTAGAAAGTGAGAAGACTCCCTACATTGCAGAACGGTCCCGTTGTTTTCAGCTCCAGGAAGCTTCCAGAGGTTCACAGGTTTGAACGCGTAAATACATTAAACTATCTGTATAAACTATCAAGGACAATTTTCATAGTAAGGTCCTTGAAACTAAAATTTGTTATAAAAGCGCAGTAGTTTTATCATTTTCCACGTTTCTGTTCGGTGGGTGACTGTGTAAAAGCGGGTTGTAAGATTGATATTTGGTATAAAAGAAATGGATTCATGTTGCAATGTATTTCGAAGGAATTTTACTCCTAATCTATGTTTTCGATCCTCGAAGTGAGTGCATTATCTGAATATTACCAGACGTGTTTCAGGTACGTAATATGCAAGAGTGCATTGCACACTAATGTCCTTTATAAAACATTCAATTCAATGTTCAATGTCCAATGTCTGCTTCCTTGGAAAAATAGTAGAAGAGTAGGTCTTTCATGTACGTGAATGTACGCTTCAAACGTACATTAAATATAATTCCCCGTCAGAAATTACTAAAGCACTATACGTTCGAAGATATTTTTATAACGTTATGCATTTGAAAATCTAATTATAATTAAATTTCATGCAACATGCAACAATTTTTTATATTTACACCGTTGTCGTTCCTTTTTCTGTACGTTGGAATAAAGAAATTTTGACAATAATACATGATACAGATGGTCGTAACAAAGAATTTTATGCATTTCACATGTAACTGCGAAATGCCGTTTCGGACTACACTTCTTTGTCTTTTTGATCCCAACCAAAGTAACCACACTGACCTATGCGTGCTTTTATTGTCTACAAATATGTCTATAACAACATCAACGTTGAAATGTGAGATCTTTTGTTGATCTACTTTTTTAAAACCATCTTTTAAAAATATTATTTTATTGGAATTTTTAAAGAACTATTTTGTTATTTAAACGACAATATACATAGTTATTATCAGAAGTACGTCACTGAAATGGAAATATTTTTAATAGTCATTTCATTACAAACGTCTGCACAAACAATAAATATAAATATTTAGTAAACAAAGAAAGGTAATGACTCATGACAAATATATAAACAGCCATTAAGAGCAGTTATGTTTCGCGTATATACAACGCGTTTACAGACAATTTGAACTGAATTTGTTATATCGACCGATACGCTGCTATCTATAAAGTGTGTAATATTTTAACAGCGGTGGATGGGGTAACCTAAACCGGCCTGGGAAATAGAGGAAGCGGCCCAAAGCAAATATTGATGCAGGCCGAAAATTTTTAGACTATCTAATAGTAATAATGTAGGTAATAATAAGCGTTTTTCATCAGTAATAGTTAAAAATATTGTTACTTCGGTAAAAATACCGAAATAGAAAAAAAGAGTTTCATTTTATTTAGGATAAGTATAAACTTCCGAAAGTTGCAAAAAAATTAATAAGAAAAATGTGAATGTTGAAAATCTACCTACGTCATGGTAAACCCTAGGTACCTATACGTTTATGTAATTTTTTTAAAATTTCTTTTTTGCACAATAAATTAGTTATTATTATTATTAAATGAAGAAATAAATTAAAAGTTAACTAAACCGTACAGAAACATACCCAAAAAATTAGGAATAAAAATAAAAATCTAAAACCAACAACTTTTTCATAGTGGAGACGTCTCAGCGAAATCATTAATAACATTTTCGTTATCAATTGTACTCAAATTCGCTTTTTCTGTGCTCATCAACATAAAGGCTTCTAAATGATCATTGGACAATCTATTTCGCAGTCTGTTTTTTATAAATTTCAACAAAGAGAAGGAACGCTCACATTTTCCACTTGTGAAATTGGTAAAGTCAGAAGAAATTGGTATAATTGATAGAAATTATATTTTTAAATAATTTTGTAGCAACAGGTCGCACAATTTCGACAATTTTTGCACAAAATATTTTCTTCCTCAGAATCGTCCAAGTTCGGCACAGATTCATAAGATCCGAGAAGATCCTTCTAAGGTCAATTTTAATGTTTCCCAGTTATTGGCGAAAGTAAAAATCTGTTCTTGTAATTGCTCGTGTGTTGTTAAATTATTGAACGGTTAATTTTTTGGGATCTTACTCTGTTTTACATTTTCAAAGTTATTAGGATCCAAAAAAGAGAGGTTCATGCACAAATTTGTGTTTTTTGAAAAGCGTCGTTTCATTGATTCAATCACTTCATCCTGAGGTCAAGATTAGGTTTTGTCGAATCGTCGCAACGTTTCATTTTCTATTCATAATAAATTTACTGCATTTACAAGAACTCTTAGGAAGGAGACCAAACTGCATTCGGGTTGCAGGTGCATTATATTTCACATAATCAACCATTTGGCTGTACATATTGTAAATGATGATTAGTTGATTACCTATCTTACAATTATGTCTACCTTTTTTAAAAATAAAGTAAAAATTATACAAGTTTCATCAAATAAAAATATATAATTTCCAGTAAAGATGCTGCACTGAACCGTTGAGTGAAAATATATTTTTCACTCAAGGACTGAACTAAACTGAGATATTATGTATTCTATATCATTTATTGATTTATTTACTTACACAGAATGCCGACAATGCGATAAGGTATTATAGGTAGTTTCGAATTACCCTTACGTTATGTTATCGTCAAAGATGTCTTGACATCAATTTTTCTGTCGTGTAAAATATTCATTCTATTTTAAAATAGGACTGTGGTTTTAGTTCACTGAAATATAAGCAACCTGGAACGCGCACGGTGCATTTAACCTGTAGGAAATAAACCGAGCGTGCGATAGCAATAACGAAGGGACATTGTGTCCTTGTTGTACTCATTCACAGTTAAGCTGTTGAAGCATTTTCATTGTTTTACGATTAATCAAACTAGTTTTTTATTACGTATACGATACAATAAAAAAAATGAGTAAGACACAGACCGAATGTCCCTACAATAATTCCCTTTCTGTCGGCTCGGCTGTAAGTTAAGCGTAAGCGTTCCAGGTTGCTTATATTTCAGTGTTTTAGTTCTACCGGCCCAATTTTTAAAAATTTTACCGGCCCAGGGGGAAAATTCCCGTTTTCCCCCTGGGCCCATCCACCGCTGAATATTTAGTATCACTTTCTATGATTGACAAGACAAGACAACCATTTCAGTCATAAATTCAGTAGACGAAATACTATAATAAAATTTATAATTAATAAAAATTTTAATATTTGCCAAAATGTGTGATTTATTCTAGGATATCTAAGGTTTTTCGATTCAATTCTTCATAAAATGTGATAGTTATGTTAAAAAATCATCTCATCTTTACTTAACAGTACGTATTTTGAACGCACGGCACCGTACAATTTAATGCACTCCGCACTTACTTACATCAATAATAATTATGTAAAAAGCATATTTGAGGTTTGCCGACCTCAAATTTTAATCATTCCTATGCTTTATACTGGGTGTCCCATTTTAATCCGCCACCTGCGATAATTCTACAACACTGCGTTGTATCAAAAAATGTTCCGAATAAAAAGCTAACGGTTTTGAGGGGGATATCTGATGCTGTAACAATCGAATGAACTTAGACGCCGTTCTTCGCAACTATCCCCCCCCCCCCCTTTCCCAGTGATTGTGGCCGGCGACTTTAATGCCAGATCACATCTCTGGCACTCCACAAGGCAAGACGATAAAGGGGAAACTCTCGCAGCAATTGCCATCCAACACCAGTTGGAAGTCCTAAATATCGATGGCCAACCTCCTACCCATAGTGACGGATATGGCCATGACGACAATATTGACGTCACGTTCTCCAGAGGACTGGTGGTATCTACATGGGAATGCATACCGAAAGACACATCAAGTGACCACGCATGTATTTGGGCGACCTTTTCCTTCCAAGCACCAAACCGAAGAACCACAGTGAACACACCTCCCAAGAGACTAAACACAGCAATGGCAAACTGGACAATATTCAATAACTTGCTGAAGCAAAACCTACAGGCACCGGGCGACATGGCGAACGTAAACACAGCTGCCCAACATATCACAACCGCTATAATCACAGCAGCACAAGACTCACTCCCTCTCTCAACGCACAAAAAGACCCCAAGGGGATGGTGGGACTCAGAGCTGATTACCACAAGAAGGGCGGTCCGTCGAGCGCAGGAAAGAATTGCGCGTACAGATCGGCCAGCTGCCAGAGCGGAATATAAGCGCCTGCGGAATTACTACGTAAATATGATGAAGGAGAAGAAGGCGAAATACCTGCACGACATGGTCACTAAGCAGGGGAACTCTGACCCATTCCGACTGATAAATAGGATCATGCAGGCATATCATAGTACTGGAGTGGTCCTACACCAGCAAACACACGCCATACCGTTTATGGAGCTTATGCTAAACACCATCAACACACTCCTCCCACTCGACGACGTGTCTACTTACACATCTGAGGAGCAACGGTGCGCAAACCGAGTCGCCAACTACCGGCATCCAAACTCACCAGACACTCACCCCCCAACCACTCAGGAAGTGGGGAATATCATCCAATCTTTAAAATCACACAAAAGTCCCGGGACCAGATAATATAACAGCGGAGCTACTCAAGCAAGCATGGCCCATCGCAAAGAACCAGATTGTGGAAGTATTCAGACACTGCTTCACCAGCGGCAATATACCCACGACATGGAAGCATGGGACCCTTAAATTGATCCCGAAAAGCAACTTATCAGGGCAATCTACGGGGAAGTTCCGCCTAATTACTCTACTACCGATACTTGGCAAGGTGCTCGAACGCTCAATAGAGGATAGACTGACCACATACCTCCTTACGCGGTCCATCCCGGCGGGAAACCAATTCGGTTTCAGCACGATAGACGCATTGAAGGACATAGTCAACACCACGATTGCCACCCCAGACAAGTACGTTCTAATTACTTACCTAGACGTTGCGGGAGCATTTGACAATGCTTGGTGGCCGGCCATCTTGCAAAGGCTTATCGATGCGGAATGTCCTATGGGTCTGTACCAACTGATACGATCCTACCTTGCCGACCGAACCGTCACACTACACACCGGAAACTCCACAGTAACGAGAGCGATAACCCAAGGATGCCCGCAGGAGAGCATACTGGGACCACTTCTTTGGACCATTTTGATAGATCCCCTCCTGTAGAACCCAACAGGGGTGAGAATAGGGGCGTACGCTGACGATATATGGATAACAGTATCTGGGGGAGCAAGAGCCATAATCGAAACGCGAACTTGTACAGCACTTCAATCCATCCACGAATGGTGCAGTCTCACCAGACTGAGTATCGCTCCGGGTAAGTGCGCAAGCACCCTCCTTAAAGGCACATTGAAACGCAGGCCCTACATAACGATGAACGGTGTGAGAGTACCATATCAACCCCACAGAAGACACTTGGGAGTAATTCTTTCAGAACACCTGCGCTGGGGAAACCACATAAAGGCAGCGACAAAATCGGCAATGGCAGGACTCTACAAATGCATAAATGTAGCTGGAAGGGCAACCCCCTTCACACCCGCCACAAGGAAGATGCTATACTCGCAGGTGTTCGAGGGATCAGTACTGTATGGCGCACCGATCTGGGCAACGCACCTTAACTATGAATGTAGAGAAACCCTACTGCGAGCGCAGCGCATAGGCCTGCTACAAGTAACAAGAGCATACAGAACCACTTCCAGGCATGCCCTTCAGGTAATCACTGCGACACCGACACTTGATCTCAATGCTACTAGATTGGCAAGAAACTGGAGGGGCACTGTGCACGTGAAGAGAGCCAATTTTGATATAATGGTAAATGAGTGGCAACATCAGTGGGAAAGATCTGACAAAGGGAGAATCACGTACAGAGTGTTCCAATCGGTCCGGTCCAGACTTGCCTCTAAATGCATTCCAAACTCAAACACCGCATAGGCTTTGACTGGTTACGGCGCTTTTAACGCTAACTTGTGTAGGCACGCAACGACGGCGAACCCCCTATGCGTGGACTGTGGGGAGGTGGATGAGGCCATGCACGCACTTCTTTTCTGCGAAGCTATAACTCCACCTCCACCGTCAATAATCCGGATAATATATTATAACGTCAAGATAACATACCTGGTCCCAGACGACAACACTCTACAAAGGCTACAACTACACGCAAACGAAGAAAGGACATCGATCGGAGTGTAGAAACCAACTGCAACAGGTGGCCCCCCAAACCGCCCCCCCCCCCCATAAACGATGGAGGCGTACACCGAGATGACCGAGACGCACACCGAGATGACCGAGACGCACACCGAGAGACCGCAGCTGCAGCAGACATGAATAGCATCAGCAACTTGCAACAACGCAACGCGCTAATATAATATAAATATCTTTAAGCTTAATAATTACCAATGTATTTGCCACAAACACAAATAAATCCGTCAGTGCCGTCCTGGACCGAGGACGATTGTTCCCGGTTATTAGCCATGGCTATCCGGGAACGGTTCACTGGCTTAAAACCTGTAACAACCTACACCCAGGGGGGTGGATAAGAGGAGGTGACTTTAAAATCTTAAATGAAAACCCCTATTTTTTATTGCATATTCAGAAAAAACTATGCCGGTTTTGTTTGGGGAAATTTGTTACAGCATCAGATGCTCCCTCAAAACCGTTCACTTTTTATTCGGAATATTTTTTGATCCGCCGCAGTGTTGTAGAATTATCGCAGGTGGCGGATTAAAATGAGAGACCCAGTGGGTACTTATAATTGGACTGGCATAATTGTGCATTTTTGACCGACATAAATTTACGTATCTCAATCTATTAGCGGTATTTTCAAACCAATGATTAAGAAGCGAGTTTGTTATGAGGCGAGGGTAACATTCATTCCCGATCAGTAGATGTTTGGTGTTTAAAGTGTTAAACTGTTTTATATTTTCAATTCAATTGTTTATTGTATCTTTCTTAAATATACAAGAATTCTTATTCGTCTATAATATAACCTAACACATAAAATCAACTACCCTATAGTTATTCCATTATAAATAAATACTCTAAAAAACTTTCTTCATCCCTGGCCCCTTCTCATCACCCTTTCTCTCCTCTCTAACACCTTCATCCACCCCACTCCTATCCCCTTCTCTCCCAGAATCTCTTTCTCTCCCTCCCCTTTTCCCATAGATCCTCACATTCCCTCATCGTATGTCACATACTTTCCCTCTCTTCCCTGTACATTCTACAAAACCTTTTCTCGTCCTCCCACCAATATCTATTTTCATTCTCTTCATTCCCGCACCTAAATCTCGCCACTATTATTTGTTCCTTCAATACCATATCTCCCAAAAGATACTCGGCCATAATTTAACTATCAGAAAATGTACTCTACTGAAACTAACAAAATATCGTTCATTAATTGCAGTGCTTTACCACTAAAACGATATTATGCTTATGATTTTGTTGGCGATAGCCATTTTCATCACTTGGCTTTACTGTACTTCGATGTTGTAATGAAAACGCTGACTGGCACAGTTTGTCTATTACTTTACTGAAGGCTGTGCCAAGAACGTGTAAAATGCAATAGAGGATATAATAGGAGTGTATTTAACAACAAAGCTTGATCATCTGTGCGAGCGTAGAAGGATATCATTGGAGGACTGCGAGTATTGAAGAACGATAACTTCTTACTAGTGTTACTCAAAGAAATCTAAATATTAAAACTTCCATTTTCATTATTTCTGAATCAATTACCTCGCCTTATGTTCGACAATGAAACAATTCTGGTTATGCCGTCGAACCGTGGCGAGAAAGTCTAACGGATTGTAGTAAATAAGTGCAAACACTGTAGCAGAGGATGCGATAAGTATCTCTTTCCAGTGTGCCCCATATACCTTCAATGGGCCGAAATCCGGAGATCATGGTGGTCAAGGCAAAAGGTTCGCAGACCTTCTTTAAAAACCTTTGCAGCCCATTTGATTTGCGTTTCTAAACCTGATGAGTTGTGGAAATGAAAAGGTTGTACTGTTCGTTACAGTGGTAAGTGTATACTTTGTTTTGAATTACTTTTCTCGTTTGGTCACTGATACGCAAATGTATGTAAACAAGGTCATGGAAAATCAATTAGAGGTTGAGGTGATAATTAATTTTTTCGAAAGAATGCATAGCGAGATTGTTTTTTACGTCAAATGGTTTCAGCAAAATAATGAATACGTATAAGTTTTCGCTACTATGTAATTACAAAATAGTTGTAGTATTAATTGTAGCTGTGTCCAGTTTCTCTTTCTTTCGTAAATGGCAATTTAACAACAATTTTCCCTTTGATTAGGTGATATGTTTTTTAGGTAAATGCCTTTTTGGTTAGATATATTAAGGAAATTTGTCATTGCTGTCCGAAATAGGGTTTACGAACTCCGTTGCTAATTTAAGGAAACTTTGCCCAAAAACACCTTGAAGCCGTTCAGAAACATACTCAGGTTGGTTACTCGTATAATAACACATGATTGCCGCAAAACGTTGGTATACATCGTTTTAAGATACATTTACTCTAAAGCTTGATAACTTGCAACAAAGTTTAGTACTGTAAAATTTTAGCTTTAACATTTATAGTCTATTCTAAAATATGTAGATGACGACGGCAAGGGGAAGAAGCCTGGAATAAAGAACCGAATCTGGATCAAATTTGTTCGAGAATGAGTTCTTAAATTTAATTTACCTCTGTTTCTCACGACTAACGTGTTAGGCTCTGTGATGGACTAAATGGTAGTAGAAAAATGTGCAAACCTGAAAAAAATTAAATGATCTATTTTGACGCTTCTTGCTGTTCTAATCAAAGGGGAAATACCTAATTCTTCCTAGTTTTTCTGTTTGTTAGCTTACAACAGTGACACAATTTCCACCAATTTTTTTGGACACTGACTTGTCTATTGTTGTAAAACAGTTTCATAAATGCAAAATTATTCTTGACAAATGTACCTTCATGTTAATTTTTTGTTTTACTCTTACTTTAGACTAATAATTCAGTACATCAATGGGTTGACCCTTACCATAGAGCAGCGTAGAAAAATAGAGAGAGTGGAGGGGTAAAAAAGCCTTTCCTCTGGGGTATTTCACGCCATATTTCAGTACTATTCAAGCAGGCATTCAGGAAAACGAACATGCACAGATAAATCTATAGGGGTTATGGACAGAACTTTCATGCTTAATAAAAAGTTTTCAGTTGGCTCTAAAATTGCTACACACAATTAAATTTACTACACAAATCGCATAATGAGCAGACCTAAAAATGATCGCTTACTGAGATTAATTCAAACGAAAACGTTAGATGTTTTCTGTGTTCGTTGTTTTAACGCACAAGATATGATTGATTTCTTCATGCGCTTCACAGTAGTAAACTACAAACAAAACCGATCTTAGGTTACTACGACGTCATTTGCTGAATAAATTACTTGCAATTTTACTAAATGTACCGAATACATGAAATTTGCTCCATAAAGTTATAACTTGAATTTAGGTACTTCAAGCTCGTTTTGAGTTCCTAATACTCGTGATCGTGAGTGTAAAATTATTTCGTTTGTATTGTGCTTTATGCAGATATCTCGACATAAGGAAAACGTGCATATTTTAGTATTTTTAATTTAAATGACGAAATTGGAAGGGATGCGTATTTCATTATTAAGTTAATCAACCATTTAATTACAGATTGTTGCAATGGAATGAAATCGCGTAATTTCAATTAACTACTAATCTATCAACTATACATATGATTACGAGTATTTTAATGTTCGAAACCAAAAGTTAATTTCATAATGATAAGGATGCACAAAAGAAATATTTCTGGTAAATGAAAACTCCTAAGCAACATTATGTAATTATGCAATTCTAATCTACAACGCAAAAAATGTATCATACTTTACTACAGCATTATTTAAAATCGTTCAAGTTACAATATTATGTCACTTTGCATAATGCTAAAAAAATGGTATATCTTATAATAGACATCATGCATAAAATTGATGTTAAAATGAAACCATCTATGACATTTGTCATCCAAACAAAAGTGGGCTTTAAAACAGAAACTGTGTTCTCCGTCACATTTTCAGACTGTCATACTTGATAGATTTTTGATCGAATATTTACACGGCTTTGTACTAGCAAATTCGTATTTATGATGTGTATTTTCTATTTCTGTAACAGAGTTTCAAATATGACAAATTTACCAAATAAAATGTACTTTATTGCATAAAAATAGAGATGTTGGATAAACTTAAATAATTGTTGCTAATTAAAAATTATCTTTTATTGATTTAATTTATGTCCATATACTAAACGTTGCGTCGTTTCAATCTGATATGTTTAGCTTTTCTCATCTTCTCCTTAAGTTAATTCTTAATATAATTTAACTGCACACAGGTAATACTACCTCCGCTATCAATTTCGTGCCTTATCAGTTATCACACTATCTATACTTTACCCCGATCGCGTTCTAGACAACATGTTAGTATTGCTAGTTGGTCTCAGAGCTCGCTTCAGTTTGTAAGTTATGATTTATGCCACAATTTTTAGAGAAAACAGTTGCTAAAACGTATTGGGTACTTCGCCGTTGCTTGACGCTCTTTCCAAGTGCGCCCTTTCTATTGTTATTGCTTTGAATACCGTCTTGTCGATCTCAGCTCATCAAAACTTTTGTGAAAATATCAGGTAGCATCTTATGTTGGATACATTTCTTTGAGCACTCTAATGTAGCTGTACATCATATGAGATTTCTCTGAATGAGAGTATACCATCGATTTTAAACAATTATAGAGACAGACAAGAAATTCAGATAGGTGTCACAGCCCGTTTTACAGAATGCATTCAGAGTAGGTTGCGAAAAGCAAAGTGAAATTTTATATTCTAACGCAGTTTGTGCTGGAGCATTGGGGGGTAACTCCTTTCTGGGTTCCAGTTTGTAGGATAGAAATTCGAGCAATTTACTTTGAATCGATTCCAGGTTTCGTGTTTCATTTCTGTAGTAGGGCTTCCAAACCAATGCGCTATATTCCAGTTAGGTGATAGAAACCGCTATCAGGACCAGTTTCAGTGGCAGTGATTACCGAACTACCAACAAGTGATTGCAAATGAGCCGTGAATGATAAAGAAATGAGTCGTAAGAATTGTTCCTAATGAGGACTTATATCAACGGACAAATGCAATCGATTGAGACCTGTTGGAACTGTATCCGTGCTTAAGACAGGCCTATCTCTTCAACACAGACGAAATACCACTTGCTATCCTTTGGGATGCTGACGGTGTAGTGAAGACTTATTCATTAGAAAATGGTGCACCAGTGAATGTGTTTAGGAGTCGGAAAAATAAATGTCCTATCTACATCCGGCTTAATTTAGCCGTTCTGTATTGCTTTTGTCGTGATTATTTTTTAAGTAGGTATACCTACTCCTCTATTAATTATAATTGATAGTATCGTTTATCTGTTTTCATACGTTATCCCAATGTTTAATTTTCTCTCTTGCGACCTGATTTACTTCTTACATTCAATATAGTCTCGTCGTGTGTTTAAAGTTTTTCAAAAAGCACTTTTTACTTGTTCAACAACGTATAATCTGTCTTTAATTTTTTCCAAACTTACTTCGTGGAATGCCATAATGAATATTGTCATAATAAATACAAGTAAATTCAGAATTTTTTTAATTTGAAATGTATCTAACATAATACAAAAGGAGCGTTCATTCAAAATCAGACGTGTCCACTTTCCAGCGAAATTTCTTTTTATACGTTTTTCGAGGGTTTTCGATCGTTTTTATCGATTCTTCTACTCAGAATAATTCAAAATCAAATATATCCGATAGTAATCTAAGCCTGAATAGCGCAAATTCAGTCAAAACCGGACATGTCCACCTCCGAAAATAAATTTTACTATATCGACCAAAACAGGACATTTCCAATTGTATTTAACATTTGGAATCGGTCTAGGACAAGTCAGCGCCGCCGACACATCGCGGCCGATTCATCGCGGCCATCTCATCGCCGAGCCATCTCAGCGTCGGCCAACTCATCGCCGACCCATCTCTTTAAAATTAAAAATTGTTAGTATTGGAACAACATAGCATTTAAAAAGCCATCAATATCCGTTAATTACTTATAACTAATAATCATATACGATACAAAAGTACCGCGTAGTGGCAATCTATGCTTAAGTTTAGAATTTTTTTACTTCTAAATTTTGTTTAGTGTTGCCATTTTGTCTCAATTTAAAAAAAATATACTACACCTGCAAATAACCTAGGCGCTTTAATGGCAATCTACGTTTAAGTTTAGCATTACTTTTATTTCCAAACTTTTTATATAATATGAATGTTAATATCAGGTAAGTATGATTGATTGTCTATTAACGCTATCATTATCGATTTAAAGCTCTGTAAAGCTGATTTTCAATTGATTAAGATTTAAGGAAATGTTAATGTCATATGTTAATATAATATCTTGATGATCGGTATCGGTATTTATACAAGCAAGTAAAAGAGGATAGGTAAGAATGTGCTGAATTTATCGAAAATAAAATCGGCGATGAGTTGGCCTGCTTTACATGGACATGTCTTTTTTTGAATGAACGCTCCTCTAACTGTCTTGGGTACATCAATCTAAGGCTTTACGTTATCACTTATTCAATCTACATACATGAGCGGCAACCGTTATTACATGATGAGAAATTTGAAGGAAGACTAAGTCCAATAGAGCCTAAACAGAAATAGCAATACAAACAAAATACAAGTGTGTAGGTCAAACAACTAAAAGATAGATGAAGGGCGATAGAAAGATGCAAGAAGTGTAAACGACCGAGGCATTATAAAAAAAGATAAACCACGAATACCTTACATGATACGATATGGAATAACTGCCTCACCTGTATTAGATTACAGGATGGACGGAAATAAAAGGGAATTCGTCAGCAAATTAGAAAGGATAAACGCCAACATCCGATTTGTTTAATAAAATAGCATCTTGTTGTGAACAACCAAGCGCTTATTTTTGAATAAGTCGTAAATACCTGAAGTGTTTTGTATTAAGCCTAATCTTACTTTTTCTGAAAATTATCTCTAGTAAGCAAAGTAGTGCGCGAGATAACTAACAAACAACTTTAAATGTTGCCATTAATTATAGTAAACAACGTGTGTTTATTTATTAGTTTATTGATCATTACTCGGTGGTTCTAATGTACGCTCTTTAGTATCAACTGTAAGAATATCAGAATGTCTAATTTTTGGATACTGTAGAGATGTTTCCCTTTACATGTAACTGTCACGTCGAAAGAAGTCCAAGTGGGAATTACTATACTATAATTATAATACATGCACCGCGTTGTCATCTCACTGGATAACACTAAGCATACAAATCAGAATGTTTCATTATTAATTAGTCTAAACAGGTTCGCTATTGATTTTTAGAGTTAATTTATACCGTTTGTGATTCACTACAGAGAAATTAGCGTTTATTGTTTTAGATAAAAACTAGCTTGTGATTTGTCACTGATGATTAATACGATATTTTGTAAACAAAATGTCGGACAAATGTACCTATACAGCATCGGTTCTTGCTTATGAAGTTAACAAAGTTATTCACATAGGTATCCATATTTTCTGAACGATATTCGTTACTGATTACTTCCAACGTTAGCAATCAGTAACGAATATCCTTTATATATAGGTTATCTTGAAACTGTTATGTACTGTAATGTAATCACAGGTGTAATTATTATTCTATAGCCTCTTTCTGGTGGAAGGCTGGTGATTAAGTAAGACAGAACTGAAAATTATTGATATAATGTACATAAACTAGTGATTTTGTAACTATAATATCAAATTAGAGGATAATACAATAATAATTAGTAGTTCTACTAAAATTCTAGTGGAATGAATAGTAATTTGTTAAATTAATACAACGGAATATACTTCGCCTTAATTAAAATGTTTCTACAGAAACGCCATTTTACAGAAGACGATATGTGATAGAAGGTAGAAATGTTTACTACTTCCACTAAATCTAGAAAACGTATTTTAGATAATACGTCAATTCTTAGCAGTTACCGGTCCGTTTGATAAACGGTCCCAAATGATTGAAATCCGACTTGTGATAGCAGCTGAGGTTTATCAGTTGGCCAAACCGTAAATCTCTGCGGACTGGGCGTCAGCAGGGGTGGCTTCCCGATCCCGACGCAACCCGTCAGAGGGGCTAATGGTGTTGGATTATTTAACAGCTATACATCTCTGTACGATGGATAACCACTGTTTGAAGCCTCACGAGACCCGAATTCCCCCTGCACTAAAGTATCATCGAAGGGATTTTTTTTCAACTGTTTGAAGTCACGACCCTAAAGAAACAAAACACATAACACGCTTGAAACATATAAAAAATGTATACCGGGCAAACTTCTTGAAGTTAATTGAAGCAAAAATTTTCAACTAAATTCTAAAGAATTTAATATTCAAAAGGATCCTTCTGTAGGAAACATTCCGTAAGACATCAGGGTAAACGTCGAGTCGTTGAATCAATTGAATTCTCATAAAGTGGATCGAGTAGGACGCTCCAGACTGCGTTTGGGGGGAAACAAGGAAGGGAATTGGGGGTTGCCAGGATATTGTAGTATCCATGCCGAGGGCGAGGCTACGCTCAATAACGCAACCTTTCGCATAAGCGCAATTTCATTTTTCTAAATTGGGAAAGAACACTTACAAATTCTTTCCTTTTGGATTCAATATAAATTAATGTTGCGTTATATTTCGAGTACACCTTAAAAGAAATCTTTATTTCGCCTTGTTACTTGTCTCGTGTCTCTTTCTACTGCTATTCAACAGATATTAAAAGGAACGGAAGTCAAAACACATTTAACAAATTTATTTACATTGCGTATTGCGCACGAACAAATCTGACTGTAAAACTGTCAATACTGAATGATCCACTAGTAATGAAGTAACAAACTATTTTCAATGGTGAAACGTTGTTTAGTAACAAAGTAATATAAGGAAAAATTACTTTCCGTCGGCAGCGCATTTGCTTGTTTATAGATAAACCAAAAACATGCTTGTATTATTAGGTACCTACCTGTAATAGCAGTAATAATCGTAATGATAAATGGCGCGTTGAATTAGCATAAAATCAGTCATAATAGTTTATGTGTATCGACAAAATAGTGTTTAGCTGGCATGTACTAAACACAAGTTAATATGTCGTATCGGTACACAATTTTCTTCTTTCTTCTGGGCGTTACACGTCAACTCTTCAAATAAATGTATCCTGCAGTATTTTTATTACTTATGCAAGTGGGTGACATTAACGTAGAGCTCTAGACAAAATCGTTCCTTTTCCTTTCTCCGTTTAAAACAAGGTCTGCATCTACAATTTTCCATCTTACACGCGATGTTGAAATACAGATCTCACAAAAATGTTTATATTACTTAAACATCTAGGAAAGTAGTGCATACTTCCTAAATTGCAAACTTCGGCAGACATTTTACTCAATACTTTTCCATCGAAAATCCGATTCCACTGCCAAAATCTCAAAATTCGAAAAAAACTTCGAACTCTCGGACATACACAGTACACACATACGGACAGTGCGAATAGGTAGTGCAACTAACAGAGTTGGTTGAAACTATAGCTTTCTTTGAGATTTTGAGTTAGTACCCTTAAATAATTAATTAAAAAATGTTTCAATAATTTTTGAGCAGTGGAGGATCTGTGGTATATACGAGAGAACATCTTCTACCAACCTATGAAGGAACACAAATGAATGCAAATAAAAAACTTATTCTAATTTTCCCGCAATAATGTGCAATACCCTCCAACAAAATTCTTTGGGCTAGTCTTTAAAAAGCCATTCTAGATTTTGTTTTCGCTCATTATGGAGAGAAAAACGTTGTCCCCGCAGAAATTTGTTACCTTAGACAACCAATGGACGGGTGTCGCATCTCTACAATCACTCATAACGTCCTGAACATTTCAAACTTTGTGTACTCTGAAATTTTCGTGTAGCAGTATAATTTTCTGATGATGATTTTCATCTGTATGTATCAAAAGTCTCGTCACTAGTTATAATGCTGGCTATTTGAGAAATCTGCGGTCTTCAATAATATTGTTACGTCTCGTAAAACTGTAAAGGGTGGGGGGAGTATAAAGGGATTCTGCCCAGATTTGTGAGGAGAGTACATACAGTCTACTCAATAGAGAAGGTAAAATAAACAAGTGAAAAAGTTAAGTTAATTGTAATTCATTGGGTAACCCAACAACTATGAAGCACCTTGCATTAATTTTCTGCCTTTAAGTAGTTGTCGCTCGTAAATTTTGGCTGTAAATAATGAAATGATTTCTGTGCGTATAGACTTGCGAGCCGAGCCGCTCATGAGCCGCTCATTTCACAAACTCGCTAGTGTGGACGGTGTGTTGAACGTAGTTTGAGCCGCACGCGAGCCGCTCGTTGCGAGCCAACTTTTGTCGGTTTTTCTTGCGAGCACAAAGGGATTCTCAGTGTCAATTTGTACGGCGAAAAAGGCGCTTGCAATTTTTAACGACTTTTTTAACGTATTTAATTGAAAACAAAGGAATGGCAGCCTGGAGCGACCACTAATGCTCTGGAACTTCATGTCCAACATTAATTCCGTACCAGTCCGTTTTTTATACATCTCACTTCGCCAATATCAACGGGGTCTCTTTTTTTTACACAAATTATCAATTAATATAGCTGCGCCACTTGCAACCATCAACGTAAATACTGCTTCTCGTTCAACCATCTTTACTGAAGTGCTCAAGATTTGCTCGCGTAAAAAGGTGGATCACGTAGTGCTCGCGAGCGGCTCGCGTTAAAATTTTCCCGCGAGCGGCTCATGAGCGGCTCGGCTCACAGGTCTACCTATACGCACCTTTTTAAAAGCCTGCGTTAATCATACCCTACGTATTTGTTCTCGGTCGCATTCCTTGTTTTTGATATATTTCATTTTGTAAGTTCCCATATCTTTGCAAAGATTATAAGTGCTTTTTTTGAAGCAATGGGAGTACGGTTGAAGTTCTTCCTAACGAAACATTCTACCCTAATAGTAGATAAGAAAGAAAGCAGATTGGGTAGGATACCAACATCTATCGGACACCGTCTTGTCACGTTGGAGATGTTAATACATCAATAGAGATAAGGAACATGTGATGTAGAATAGTTCGTGAAATAGTGGCAGTCTACAAGCAGTTAAAGGTACGGAAAAGGCTCTTGATTGATAAACTCATGTCACTATAATAAACGAACAGAAACCATGGTTCGTAAATTAATGGACATTCATTTAAAAAATATTTTTAAGACGAATACTCTACTAGTTAAGATATGTCAAAAATTGGCATTCTATTACATCTGCTATGGTAAAAAACTTCGTTGGATTACAAACCTTAAAGAACGTACCTATGGTAATTTAATGATCACTACGGTACAATATGTTCCATGGCGTGATGATATTCGGAAGGAGAAGAATTCCTTCATAATTTTACTTATCCTTCAAAATAGTGATCTAAGTCACCAATGAATTGTTGTCAAAGAGATTCCAAAGCTTGGATTCGTCTGTGAAGGAGTTTTATTCTAGCTCACCCAGTACCTTTCATTAGTAAAAAAATCCATGCTCATTTAAGAAGAAAGTCTGAAGCATTGTTGTAACCGGTCATACTTACATCTTGCCTTGCTTACGAGACTGTTGCACAACCAAAGGATATATTTCTAAGAAATAAATCAGGTATTAATTCTCCAGATCTGTAATATCATACAGCTTACATGTTCAACGAGATCTTAATTCGTTCTTTGTTTACCCAAAATAAATGAATTGGTTTTCCTTTGAACTATAAATCAATCTCGACGATTCACTTTCGTCACAACTTACAACAGCTTTCTTTAGAGTTTGGCTAGTTCCATCTGCACCTTGGTGATAAAAATGGCCGCGGAAATTATCCTAAAGCGCTTTAAAAATGATCCAAAGTACCTGGTGTAACTTCACCTGCATCTTCTGCTCAGATTTTTTTAATGCCTTGTTCTTGGACACCCGATCTTTTGAAAGTTTCATTATTACCTCGTACGACATTAATTTTAATTTTTTAAATACGTGCTCCAATTTTCTTCATCTTTTCACCCCCAAAGACAGAAACAATACAGATGTTGGAATATTCGTAATTTAATGTGGAGAAACAAGAAATCATAGCCATAATAACGCATCCGAAACATTATTCGTAAAAACACCGTTTCACAGAATTTGAAATGGAGTTAGGAGAAATAATTTGTTTTTTAATGTTTCACCATTACCTGACGTTGGTATAAATAGTATAAAAAATATATTTAATTCTTTAAAATATCAGAATGTTATGCAACTGGTAACGAACTGTGACAACAAATTTTTGAATTTTATTAATGCAAAGAGTCACATCATCACTGGTACAAGAGGGGAAAATACAAATCTGCGTTCAACCTTTAATCAGTATACCTTGCAAAGATTTGGTTGCTACTGGGACCAATATTATTGGTCCGAGGGTTGCTATATAACCCTAATACAGGTCTGTAATATTAACTATAATCCTAATTGTTAGGTAACCACTAAAGGAACTAATGTTCACTGTAAACAAAACTAAAGTTAACTTAGAGGATCTAAGTCTTACTAACTAATAATGTAGAGGTGTGTAAAATATACATTGCGCCCATTTAGTTACATTCTCGACTCCAAATTTATAAATGTTATATTTTGGTACTAATTCTTAATTCATGAGCTTTTCTATTCCCTATAATTGGTATTAGTATTATGCTAGGCTTACAAAGCCTCGGCCTAGGGGCTCACCCAGCCCAGGGGCTCCGGCAGGAATAATGTAGTCAATTGACTATGATGACGCCATTCGTTCCTTTGCACAAAAGAAAGTTCGTCGTATGTTTATTAAAGTCATTAAAGTCGATTAAAAACTATATTATGTTCTGTACTAGTGCATTAAATTTGCTAAATTTCTAAAATAGCTTCGATATGGTGGGGAGATCCAAAATGTCAAGTGCCTAGGGCCCCAAGGTCTCTAAGTCCGGGGCTGATCAATACATCTGCTTGATGTGATCCTATCCTTACAATATGAACATTGGACAATTTTCGCTTTCGCTTTCTTCAACTTCATGTCACATAACGTAACATTTCTTATATGCACTTGCAGATCCAGATTCATTGACAGAATTATCCTGTGCAAATTAGTTTAAATACATATAGCCCGAAAGGTAGGAAGATAATGTTTAAAAAGTTGTCTTAAAGAAAGTTTAACCATTTAGTTTTAATTGTACAATTTGTCAGTTTTCTTTTCCTTTAAAATTAAAATTGACCCACGGAAGAAGGCACCTGTCCGAAACGTTTGGGTTCTTTTATCAATAAAAACAATTACACAGTTTAACACAAAATAAATAATTGTCTATTATATGTATATATTATAAGAATTGGACGAATCCCAATCAAAGTTACTGAATCCAACTCATTCACTTGAATTTCGGAACGCTATTTTCTAAAAAAAATAATTTCCGACATGTTAATTAGAATTAAGGATTCAGTTGTGGGTACATCTGATATTCTAGCAGTTTTCGTCTGAGGACTCTTTGAGGAACAAAGAGGTGTTTGTTCCTTGTTGCGGTCGTAGCCAGTTTTTTGTGGGAAGTAAATTTTTTGTACAGTGTTGTTTGTAATTTCAAATGCCTGGAATTTTTCTTACTATTGAAATTTTAATACCGGCTTTTCTTTGTTAGATCTGGCATCGAGCATTATCCAACGCATTGAAAAAAAATGTTAACAACCATTTTCAACACTCAAAAGCTATTGGTGTTTGGCAAATCTTAATCCGCAAACTAATTTGGTTGCAATTACCCAAATCAGTCTTGGAACTCATTGGAGTAACAGTTAAGTGCTAACGATATTTTGACATTGTTTCCTTTTCTAAATTGGGAAATTATATAATTAATTATTATTGATAATAAAATAAACTTAATGTTGCTTTATGGTAACAGAATATGCGTGCCATGTGCAATCTATGTTTGTATAGATTCACGGGTCGGGGATAGGTAGATTATTATTAGGAGCACATGTTGCGGGTCTAAACTTTCTCTAATTGCCTATTCATAACTTTTATTTGTTGTTGATAATAATAGTTTATTAGAGGTTTCGTTACAGCAGATCCGAGCACAATTTTGTTATTGTTTTAACATTAGATTTTGCTTTTTCGTATATAAATTCCAGAGGGTAATTACCATTTTACTTAATACTGTATGAATAAATATTTGTGGTGGATTTTTTGTTATTAAAAGTTCAAAATCAAATACTCTAATTAAAGTCTAAGCGAGTATGTAGGTCATAATAAATTGACTCAGGATTGCCCCATCGGCATCGGCTGGTTTCATGCACCACATCCTTCAAATTCGAAATTCTGTGGCGCTCAACTTGATCCATTATTTCAGTCTTACCCAGATCTACGATAAAGGAAAGTTTATACTCATGGTGGACGAGAATTGGTGTCGTAGCGTCACAAATTATAGGGAAAGGTTTTCTTAAATTTATTTTTATTTAAATTTAAAATTATATTTCTAATAGTTAAAGGTGATGAAAAAAATTACATCATTATTATTATTATTATTATGCTAGGGGTGGTCCCCATTAGTTCCTGCACTGCAACCTTTTGGTCTATTGTGCTCCCCGCTGTTGTCTACCCTTCGGGAATACCTGTACCTTTAACAAAGTCAAGGATTTTAGTAGGGCGAATGTTCGTTACTTCGTCTTGTGTAATCTTTTCATTTCCAAGTAGGTGTTCCCTTGCACTTGTGAATGTCACACATTAGCAAATTAAAAGAGAACCTTACCAAAAGGAAAATCTTTATAGTTACAGACAGCAAGGCAGGGATTGCAGCAGTAGACTCATATGTGATAAATTCAGGGCTAGTCCTCGAATGCACACAAATGCTAAACGCGCTAGGCAAGTGTAACAGCGTCACAGTAGTGTGGGCACTGGGCACGCGGGAATCGCAGGTAATCAGGTTGCTGACGAGCTTGCGAGAATGGCAAGCGTAAAACCACATATGGGACCCGCACCGGCCTGTGGGATTACATATAGCACAGCCAAAAAGGAGATTCAGGTAATAATCACGAACGAGCATTGCAGACACTGGTCGAAAATGCCAAGACAGAGTCATTCCAAGATTTTTCTGGAAAACCCAAACGGGCGTCCATCTTAAAGTTAAGCAGGGCAGGACGACGATAAAACTTGCGACAGAGATGATAACAGGCCACTGCTGTCTGAACAAACACCTGGATAAAATAGGACTCACCGATAGTCCGATATGTAGGGTTTGTGGTGAGGAAGACGAAAAGAAACAATTACATAAAGAGATATTATAGACGAATTTTTTAGTTAATATCGAAGCCTGAAGATGAGTCACAGTAGTCTAAATTAGTAGCTAATTTTATCATTTTAATAAATAAACAATATCATCGTTTTCTCATATTTACCAATTCGACTATTGTTTCTATAGTATTATGGAGATAACAGAAATTTATTAACAATCGTTGAAATTTTCAGGATATTACAAAGTTCCATTTATTCTTGCAGGTTTGGTTTCAAAACAGACGAGCGAAATGGAAAAAACGCAAGAAGACAACAAATGTATTTCGTACACCAGGAGCACTCTTACCTTCCCACGGTCTTCCTCCATTTGGTGCGATGGGTGATGGTATTTGTGGATCTGGAATGTTTGGCTCTTCCGACTCTCGATGGGGTGTTGCTAGTATGGCAACTGGTAATAATGATGACCATTTCAATTATATAATTAATAACAATTTTTTAGGATTGGGTCAACTCAGTCAAGGTGGTGTTTCAATGGGGGGCTTTGGGCAATCCTTAGGACAATTAAACCAAAATTCCGGTCTTAGCGCTGCATTACCTATAACAACGGCGACCGCTAGTACTGTCTACCAAGCACATTACGGACTTAATTCGCTCGGTAGGTACACCAAATATGTAACTGATTCGTTTAAAAACTTTATTTCGAATTCCATTAAAAAAGTCAAATAGAAAAGATCTTAAATAAGTCGTAGACGTAAACTAAAATCAAATAAACCCACAACATTTACATTTGACACCTTCCCTCGAAAGTAACAAGTTAGTGCAGCATTCCATTTTCAGTGGCGCGGTTTAAAGGGGGGAACGATGAACATACAATTAGCGGTGATTAGAGATGAACTCGTTATCTGCTACTGAAATACGCACCAATGGCTCTAATTACCTTCGCATACATACATGAACATTAACACTGTTTACAACGACCACGTTTTCAAAATTACTTAAGTCCACCTTAATAAATTAGGTAGTTTCAATGATTTCTATTGTATTTCAAAGAAATTATGGTAAATCATCAGAAGTTAACTTTCCTGTAACACTTTGTTTAACTAAAATCACTTACTGTAGCGGTTATTAATTTCCACATTTACTTCTTAACAAAGTGTCACAACGTCATTACTTATGAAATGGCCACTTACCTCGTCTTAAAATAATACTCAAAACTGGAAAATATGAATACCCAAAAGCCGTAAAGTAGGAGGTGTTAAACGTAGTTTCATTATCGTTATACTAGTGCAGGTAAATTAAATCCCATTAAAGTTTTGCGAGCGTACGAAAGTAAACTAAATTGTTAATTCCCCTAAAGGGTAGTAATGGATCACGTGATTTTGTGGCTAACGTCAATATTGTCGTTGTCCAGACTAGCCTTCTACTAAAATACACAATACCACAATCTCTCTTCCTTCTTACCACAACAAATCTAACCCAACCGCATTTCGCTAGTGTGTTATTTGAACGGAGATTTGTTGATCTATCGACACTTTTCTCTTGTTCATTCATGTGTACTTACTTGTGCGCATTTCCTTTATTTTATTATTTACAGTAGCTTGAATTAGTAATTCTTAAGATTTATATACAAAATAAATATGTGAACATTCACAGGAAATGAAATAACAGTTTCAGCTAATAAAAATCATGGGAAGACACCGTTAGTTTTTTCGGCTTAAAATTAAATGATTCTTTCTTTCTCTCAATATTTATATCGATAAACTATGTATTTTTCTTAAGATTATAGGATAATATCGTTGGTAGATTTTTATAAACATCTGTTTAGGTATACCTTTTAAGCTGTTAAAAATATAGATGTTGGCAAAAAAAGGATTATTCTACGTAGATGAATCCATCTGATCTGATTTTTGATGTCATTATGAATAATGGCGCCGTCCTTAATTATATCAGTTACTTTTGTTGACAATTACTGAGATAGTTGGAACTTATCCATAGCTTCTTGTTGGCGTTCACCATGTGCTTCTTCCTTCCAATGGTTAGGGACAGGACGTTTGCATTAGTGGATTGTGCTTCTTCTTGACTGTGCTTATGGAAGGTTTTCATGTGTAATTCTTGATTATTATTGTAAATTTCAACTAAAGTAGTTGAATTTTCCCAAGGGATCCCTTTGTGGCATGTGGCACACGATCTCGTTTGATCCACGCGTCTGGATTCTGGATTACGATGGGAGGGTGGACAGAAGTCCACGCGCACTAGGTCACCTATTCGGGCCCTTTGTGCTACCTCCCTGATTGGAGTCGTTCAACCCCGCAACGTCACTCAAGCCATCCATGCTTGATATCAGTTGTGTTTATGTTTATGTTTCCCGTTATACCTGTAATGGAGAAATAGGTGTGAATTAATCAAACTGATAACACAACGTTGGTTTTACTTTCGCTTATGCCATTTCCACTCCTTTGGTTCGTTGTCCATTTACTTCTGTGATTTCCCCAGATATCCGCATTTCTTCACTGCATTCCTAATCTTTTCGTCTATGCTCTTCATCATGTGAATATGGATAGGTTAATTAGGTACCTAATTAATTAACTTGGAAGTGAAATAGTTTTTAACATTGTTAGCTTTTGTTGCGTTATTTTTTCTGGTTTGATCTGGATCTTTATTATTTATTGGTATTCTTTCATCCCCCAATGCGTGCTGGCAAAATGTTTAAACTGCTGCGGACTGAGTGTCTTCTATACTTGTAAGTTGCATCAGACGATAAAATATGCCAAGTTCTATTCTTTGGATACTTAGATAGCCAAGATGTCTTGCAGTAACGGTGGTTAATTCGAATGTCAAATAATAAAATTGTATCACTCATTTAAATAAAAGCTACATTTCTCCCCCGCTTTCTGCAAGTATCAATACGCCTTGTGCGTGTGCTATCGTGTTTGCTATGCAGTAGGAGTAGGTACAAGAGAGGTCGGGTAAAAGTTACTTTATCTTACTCTCTTTTCTATTGCGATTATTCACCAATTTCTCTGTGCATGGTAATAACACTTGTAACATTAGCGCAGGTACGTTGGGCATTCATAGTTATTCCCGAATTTATCCCCGCTTACTTCAATTTCTTCACGCTGACATGCAGTGCACTGGGCAGAAAATAACAAATTTTGTAGCCATCGCAGGACTATTATACTTTAATAATACAGTGTGTATTAGAGTAACCTAACATACTTACTATTCAAAAATTTGATCTAATTTATTAAAACTATTAATAATTTGCGTCTAATGAATTATACAAAGTTATTGAAGTTTAATCTAATTATTATTACCTGAGTTCACTGAAAAGATTGATACTCAATAATAAATAATTTTGAAATATCTATCGCGCTAGTCGACAACACTTTCAATTTGTTTAGACTGTCTGTTTTAACATATATTATTACATATAAAGATATAACATTGTATATCTAGGTAAAACCCACGTCTTGATTTTATGGCATATTGTTCCCCTTATTCAAAAAACCTACGAACCCAGTCGTTCAGGAGGTTTTATAAATTTTCCAGATCGAGTGGTTGGTTGCGTTGATAGAGTACCATGATTCTAATAATTTATACAAATCATTCATTTCTTTATGGTTTTTAAGAGGAGGACTAGACAGGTTTCAACCTTAGATTAATCTGATTTAATACAGTAGGAAGCTAAACAAGATTTGGAAGTAAGTTATTGTCACTAATAGGCAATTGTTTGTTTGTTATATTTATGTTTGTTTTTTTAACCATGGTTTTAATAAATCGTACCTATGGAAAAGAAAGTTTACACACAGCCTTTCCTCATAGATTTTTCAACCAACTTCAAAAAGTTGGTTACTAAATTCGTCCGGATGTCTGTGTGTCTGTGTGTCTGTGTGTCTGTGCGTTGGTCGATGTTACAGGGTTTAGAAAGCTGGAAGTGGTGTCATCTTATAGGAAATTCTTCACTGATTCCAAATCGCTGGTAAATTTTTTGATCGGATCACCCGTTCGCCGTCGGGACGCCATTAAAGTCAAAATATACACCCTTTAATATCTCGAGAACGACACGTCCAATTACAAAAAGAAAAAAATACGTTTCCTTTATTTGTTGAAACCTATTAAGTCGTGATACGTAAACATCACCCTCACCCCTCCTGTGGGGTGGAGCGGGGGCGAGTTTTCAAAACTTAAATGGGAACACCTATTTTTTATTACTTTTGGATTCTCCATAAAAAAAGATATTCAAATTGCAAATTTCACCCCCAACTGCAAACCTTTTTTTGGGGGTGGAAAGGGGGAAAATTGCACGTCCGCAGAAAAACAATCTTTTTTTACTTTTTTTCCTCTAACATTTTTTCGTGATTTACAAATTGTCCGTCACCCTCTCCACTCCCATCTCCCTTAAGGGTGGAAGGAAAAACAATGACTCATTTGTGCAGAATCCGGCGTGGTTGTGTCTGAGGTGGGGAAGGGGGGGGGGTAGTTATATACATATAATTGTATATAGTATGTGCCATAATTAGTTACAGATTTGAAGTTGGTTGAAATTAAAATTCTATAAGAATTTGCGCCTTTTGATACTTGTTTATTATGATTCTTGAAATGTATGAATAAATTAATTAATAATAATGGTTTCGACAACTTCAAATATGTTGTCATCATCAGGCCGCTAAAATATATTAAATAATACTGATGATGACAACATATTTGAAATTTGTCGAAACTTGTAGCCATTATTATTAATTAAATTATTCATACATTTCAAGAATCATAATAAAAAAATCTGTGGGGAAAGGTTGTGTGTAAACTCTCTTTTACATAATTTACTTCCCATTTCGAGCATCCTAAGGACAATGGAATCTACTAAATCGTACTTAGTTCTAGGATGAATTTTAAAAATTTTTTCGGTATGTTCCAAGCGTGTACTGATCAAAGATTTTTATAAACTTTTGTTTTATAATGTGCACGCCTTTTTCAATGATTTGAATGTTCTTTGAAGAAATGTTGTTGGAATGTAAATTAAGTGATACGAAAGACTTATTTGAAGTCCGTAAAAGATAAGTATATGCAATTATCCAAACTTTAAGCAAGCTTACGAGATGTTTCAAATGTGACAAACTCCGATTTGATTGCTTCAAACACCACGTGTACTATATGAACTACTTCGGAATCTCATAGTAGACATCGATTTAACATAAGCCTTTGCCTTTCCTTCTAAAACATTTCCTATGGTCACAATGGTTTCCAAGCGCTGTCGAAACCAATTTTTGAACGTCGTCGGTTTTTTGTAATTACTACTAATGGGAATTTGTTAACTCCTGGACTGCTTCTTTACGAGACACCTTTTCTCATAAAGGATGATATCAGAAAAATGGTGTATATTCACTAATATACACCATTTATCTGATATCAGGTGTAATAAATTAGTTCAATTTGTTTTTGGATATTCTTATAACACGACAGCGATGAGACAGTAAGTGAGGTTTTGCTGTATCAGCTGACTAGAAAGAATTATGATAATGCCGTTTCTCCTATAAACAAACAGCAGCAAATTTATCTCATTTTTAGCATTTTCCGTTATTATTATTATTTTAAGTTTAAATACGAGGCTAGAAAATGAATAGATATCCTCCATTATGTACCTACTCTAATGAACGTTCACGAGCTACAACCACAAGTCTACATACACTGTAGTCCACATTCAATTCTCATCATTGGTATTTTGGAAACGATTAGAGATACGAAGTCGGTTAACTGGAACAATCTGGAGGCCTTCATATCATCTCACTGTTTTTCTAATTTAATGGACAGTCGTGCATTGGCACCCAATTTTAAAGACGATTTTATGTTCTTACTTAATAAACTTAATTATTACTTGCTAAAGTAGCTATGCCACAAACACGTTTATTCTATTGTATCATTAAAAAAGGAAAAAAAAAACGAGCAACTTAATGATACTAAAATCAAATACGGTTGCCGTTAGAAAAAATACGTAGTTGTCTGGAAAATTATGATAGATAAAAAATATCTACAACTTTTTCTTAATAACTTATTGATACGACGAATGGTATGGAAAATGTTTAAGTTGGTAGAAAATAACGATTTTCAATTTTTCCGTTATGTCTAGTTGCAAAGTATTTTAACGGAAAAACAAAAATATGATTGAGGAGATGAGATAAAGGCTCAAAAATTTTATTTTATTTTAATTTTATTACATATATATCTGTTTTGTGCACAACTTCGTGGCTACTGTTTTGTACTCGCGTTAAATTAACACAGCGCGGCGGTTACAAATATGTACATTGTACAAAGGAGCAGCTTCAGAGATGTTTTCAGTGTCATTAAGTGTATGATAGATCGATGGAAGAGTGCTAATGGAAATAGGTCATGTAATATTAATAACAACTATTAATAAAACGCTTTATTTCATATAATATATATCAGATAGAAGAAACACTTGACACTTAACACCCCTCTTCTCCCCCCCCCCCCCCCCCACTTACGCTCATATTTGTCTGTGAAGAGGAACTAGTTGCAAATGAGAAACTATTTGACTATTAATTCTTATATGCTATATATATTGAATATTATGGCGGATTTAAATTTGAACCATCGTTACCTACAGTTCTCAGCACATATTACGTGTCCAGCATTAGTAGTTTAGTTTCGGTTGCAGATATAACGTAACGACGTTTTATGAAAAAATTCTGAATGTGACATGTAAACTGTCACTGTTACTATAGAGAGAGAGTTTTCCAGGAAAATGTTCATAATTTCAAAGTACCAATACCACCAAAAGGAAGAATAGAAGCAATTAGGCAAAGAGGTATCAGCGTCTATACGTTAAGACCAAAAGCTGCGTTAGACAGACTGCATGAGGTTGTTCAGCCGCGGTTTTCATGAAATCCTAAGTGCCACTGAAGCTTTTATATTGTTACAAAGATTGCATTGGTTAAGGCGGGTATGACTCATCCGCCGGAAGTTTCGAGAAAGCCGCGCGCGATGACTTACCGTTCCTTCTAGAATTTTCGAGAGCAAATGCGGACTTGTATAAATAATGCCGCTCAATTATTACGAGTCAGTTCATAGTTCACAGTTTTACAGTTTAACGCGTTCGCGAAGTTTAAATGTGATTACCTTAAACGTTGATTAGGTTAGACTTTTTAGTGATTAAATATTAAGTGTGATTAAAATAATTAGTGAACCTCTAGTGTAAATAAAGTGATTAATTCTTAAGTTAACAACTAAGTACCTATTCGTAATTAGAAATAAGTTATTAATAATTAGCGTGTAAATAAATAAATATTCGACTTGGTTTCTTAAATAAAGTTTCGTTACAATTGGTGTCAGGTGTGGGGTTAAAAATGAAGAAGCTAAGTCAATTAAAGGTTGCTGAATTGAAAGTAGAGTTGGAAGACAGGGGATTAGACACTACCGGTGTAAAACTCGATCTTGTGGAACGATTAAAAGAAGCAATAATCAATGATGGAAATGATCCGGAAAATTATTACTTTCAGTCCGAGAATGAATTATTATTCCAAAACATCGAGAAAACATTAAAGGAGGAATTAAAAGAAAGTTCCACGGCATTAAGGGAAGAATTAAAAGAAAGTTCCACGGCATTAGGGGAAGAATTAAAAGAAAGTTCCACGGCATTAAGGGAGGAATTAAAAGAAAGTTCCACGGCATTAAGGGAAGAATTAAAAGAAAGCTCCACAACATTAAAGGAAGAATTAAAGGAACTCGCCGAAAGCTCTAGAACGATCGAGAGAAAAATGGAAGAAAATTCGAAAATATTAGAATTTAAATTCGATAGAAAAATCGAGGCAGTTCTGGAAAATTCGGCGGCTTTGGAACATAAAATAGTGGAGAACTTCCAACAAATAGGTGCAATAAAAGAAGAATTTTACGACAAGTTCCGGGAACTGGAGAGACGCTTGGATAGTCGACATATTGAAACCGAGAGGCATCAAATAATGGAGACTGATGCGCCCAACGGTGAGGAACAAGTAAGTAGAATCAGTGAAGTGCATGAGCCCACAATTCGACGACTGGATGCAGCAGTAAAGCCACCTACATTTGATGGGAAAACAACCTGGGAAAACTACTTCATCCAGTTCGACGCTGCTGCTGTGTCGAATGGCTGGAACGAGGACCAAAAGGCTGTAGCATTGACAGTCGCCTTGCGCGGAGAGCCACTGGATGTTCTTCAGACACTCCCTCCTGCACAACGTAAAAGCTACGGCCACATAGTGGAACGTTTGGAGACTAGGTATGGGCATGCTCATATGGTAGGAGCTTTTAGGATGCAGCTCCGGAATAGGAGTCAGAAGTCTGGAGAAAGTTTGCAAGAGTACGAGGCGGATGTTGCCCGTCTGAGTCAAATCGTGTACAATAATGTACCTGATTCTGTACTGCAAGAATGGGCAGTAGAGAGGTTCACGGATGGATTGCGTGATCCCGAAATAAAACAGGCTTTGTTCTTGAGCCGTCCTAAGACGTTAACAGCTGCGCTCGCTCAAGCGCTGGAGATGCAAGCGGCTAAACAGGCAGTTAAAGGGCATGGATACGTCAGAACCGTGGAATCGGAAAATGCTGACCAGCTGGCAGAGAAAATAACTGCAACTATGACCGAAATGATCGAGAAGCTAGAAGGCACCGTGAATCTTTTGAAAAACAACAAGGAAGTCCGCTGCTGGAATTGTGGTGAAGTGGGCCATATCCGAAGTCGCTGTAAAAAGCCTATCAGGAGAGGCTATGGCAGAGGTCCCTCAATGGAGCAGCAGGAAAACTAAAACAGGTCGGTGTCAAGGGGCAAACGTCGACCTCTCATAATAGAGCCCTAACAGCATGCATATCCTTTTTAAATAACATAACTCCAAAGTCGATTGTTGTAGATGCTTTCGTGGATGGTTCACCAGTTAGGATGCTTGTGGATACTGGAGCTACGAGAACTATCGTGGGACCAAATGTAGTCAAGAAGAAACTCTCCACTACCAGATGGGGACTGCGTACAGCAACTGGAGATGCTGTGAAGATTTATGGAGAAGTGACTGTGAATATTGCATTTGGAAACTTTTGCATAAATGAAAAGGTTCTGGTAGCTGAGATTCAGAGTGAACTCATTTTGGGCATGGACATCTTGACGAAGTATGGCTTTAGGATGGATCTACAACAAGGAGTGATCCATGTTAATAATGAGGAACTGGTGATCCATCCACAAAAAGAGTGTGAATCGCGAGTGATTTTGTGCAAGGACACAGTGCTAAAGGACCGAACCGAAGTTATGGTCGCGGGTTGTTTGGACGGAGACTTTACTGAGGGCAGTGTTATGCTTCTCGAGCCCGCGAGTGATGAACAAATGGTCGGTCGCGGTGTTTTAGTCGGTAAAGAAGTGTTCCGATGTAAAAAGACAATTCCGGTTCGTGTGATGAATGTCAACTATTATCCAGTGACTTTGCGGAAAGGCACTGTTCTTGGAGAATGTTCAAGTGTTTCGTGCGTGATTCGTCAAGTTAGCGGTGTAGACACTGGAAACACGGTTAATAAGAGCGGTGCATCCCAAATTCTGAATCAACTTTGGCCGAAGGATTCCCGCTTGTCAAAGGAGCAGCAGAAGAGGGTGAAAGAATTTATAGCTCGATTCCAAGACGTATTTGAAAGCAAGAATGGCTCCAAGGGAAAAACTAATCTCGTGCAGCACAAAATCAATACTGGGAGTGCACAGCCTATCCGACAGCCACCTAGAAGGCTGCCACTTGCCAAGCGAGAGGAAGCCGAGAAGATAATACAAGACATGGAATCTGAAGGTGTCATCGAGCCGTCGAGCAGTCCTTGGGCGTCACCGGTGGTATTAGTGAAGAAGAAGGATGGGTCGACGCGATTTTGTGTAGATTATCGCCGCCTTAATGACGTGACCAAGAAAGACAGTTATCCTTTACCGAGAATTGATGACACCTTGGATACGTTGTCTGGCTCCAAGTTCTTTTCTACCCTTGATCTGAAGAGTGGTTATTGGCAAGTGGGCGTAGCTTCTGAAGATCGGGAGAAAACGGCATTCACAATTGGAACTGGATTATGGCAATTCACAGTAATGCCATTTGGTTTATGCAACGCTCCGGCCACCTTTGAACGGCTAATGGAGTCCGTATTGAAAGGATTATCGTGGAAAACGTGTCTGGTATACCTGGATGACATAATTGTGGTAGGGGAGACGTTTGAAGACCACATGAAGAATCTCGAGGAGGTATTCCAAAGGCTTCGCTCGGCCAATCTCACGCTTTCCCCGAAGAAGTGTCACCTTTTTGAGAAAGCTGTCCAGTATTTGGGACATATCGTTTCCGACCAAGGTGTTGCCGTTGATCCGGAGAAAACTAAAGCCGTAAGTGAATGGCCAGTTCCAAAAGATAAACATCAAATCAGAAGCTTCCTTGGACTGTGCACCTATTATCGTCGCTATGTGCCTGGATTTGCTGCCATCGCTAAACCGCTAACCCGTCTCACTGAAGATGGCAGAACGTTTATGTGGACCGAGGAATGTGAAGCGGCGTTTCAAGAGCTGAAGTTGCGACTGATCAGTGCCCCGATTTTGTGCTATCCTCAAGCCGAGGGTGAATTTATATTGGATACGGACGCCAGCAATGTTTCGATTGGAGGCGTACTTTCGCAGAAACAAAATGGGCAGGAAAAAGTGATTGGGTACTTCAGCAAGGTTCTGTCAAAACCAGAGCGTAATTATTGTGTGACGAGAAGAGAACTTCTGGCGGCTGTGAAGTCCATCGAGCATTTCTATAAATATTTGTATGGGAGAAAATTCCTATTAAGAACAGACCATGCAGCTTTGAAATGGTTACTGAACTTTAAGAATCCAGAGGGTCAAATTGCAAGATGGATTGAGAGACTTCAGGAGTACGACTTCAGAACTGAGCACCGAGCAGGAACCAGTCATCGAAATGCAGATGCATTGTCTCGGAGACCTTGCGGGTTAGATTGCAACCATTGTAATCGAGCAGAAGAAAAGATGGGGTCAATTTGTGCTACTACTTTGGTGGATGACTTTTGGCAACCTGCTGTCGTTGCTCAAGAGCAAGAGGCGGATCCTGATCTACAACCGATTGTGGAATGGAAGAAGAATGGAGATAGACCAAATTGGCAAGAGGTGGCGCGACATTCCCCCAATGTTAAGGCGTACTGGGCACAATGGGATTCCTTGGTGATGGAGGATGGTCTTCTTAAACGAATCCTGGTGAGTGACGATGGGCAAGAGCAGAAAAGGCAATTGCTGGTTCCGAGAAGCAGGGTCGCGGAAGTATTGAAGCAACTTCACGAGGAAGTTGGTGGAGGTCACTTTGGATCGAAGAAGACGTTGGAAAAGTTGCGCCAAAGATTTTATTGGGTCGGTTGCAAGAAAGATGTAGATGAGTGGTGCAAGAAGTGCACCGTCTGTGCCGCTAGCAAGGGACCGCATCGACGACCAACAGCTCCAATGAAGCAGTATAATGTGGGGAGTCCATTTGAGCGAATTGCAATTGACATCGCTGGTCCGTTCCCTGAAAGTGAACGCGGCAACAAATACATTCTGGTCGCGATGGACTACTTCAGCAAATGGGTTGAAGCTTACGCTTTGCCTAACCAAGAGGCCGTTACTGTAGCTGAAGTATTGGTTAATGACTGGATTTGCCGTTTTGGAGTGCCACTAGAATTACATTCTGACCAAGGAAGAAATTTTGAGTCTGCTGTTTTCCAGGAAGTTTGCAAAGTCATGGACATCAAGAAGACCAGAACGACGGCTTTACACCCACAGTCAGATGGAATGGTCGAAAGAATGAACAGAACAGTTAACAGGTATTTGTCCAAAGTGGTATCTGCCAATCAACGAGACTGGGACCAACATCTCAACTTCTTCCTTCTGGCGTATCGATCATCCATCCATGAATCCACTAAGCAAACACCTGCTAACGTCATTTTTGGTCGAGAACTCCGCTTGCCGTGTGATTTGAGTTTTGGTAGTAAACCTGGTGAAGATTTGGCTGGCGAGGGCTACGTGAGCGGCTTAAGAAGGAAAATGGATAGCATTCATAACCTAGTACGATCAAATCTTCAATGTGCAAGCGACCGAATGAAACAAAATTATGACGTTCGAGCTCAAGAAGGGGGTTACCAAGAAGAAGATTTGGTTTGGCTTTATAACCCTCAAAAGCGTCGTGGTTTGTCCCCCAAGCTTCAGAATAACTGGGAGGGTCCATACAAAGTGGTAAAACGAATTAACGATGTCATTTATCGTATTCGTAAAATGCCAAATGGAAAGCCGAGAGTTGTCCATTTTAATAGACTAGGACGTTATAACGGGAACAACCATGCGGATGGTGTACGCAGAGTAACGGAACAGAAGAAGGAAGTCTCATACGAAGAGTTTCAGAGGATGTATGGAGATAATAAAGTGGCTTCATTCGGCGTAACCATTGAGAGACAACAAGACCTCTTCACTCTGTCGTCAGAATATTCACTTGCTCATTGTGTGGCGGCCGATCTCCGCATGTCCCGTGGAATTGCTTCCGTTTTCAAAGCGAAGTTTGGTCAAGTAGAGAAGCTGCGAGAGTTTGGTCCACGTGTCGGAAGAGTGCTATGGTTAAGGGATCAAGAACGATTCATTTACTACTTGGTGACAAAGAAGTTATCGTCTGGAAAACCTGATTATCGAGAAATGTGGAATTCGTTGCTTGATCTAAAAAGAAGAGTGTTATGGAGTGGCATAAGGAAGATCGCAATGCCCAGAATTGGCTGTGGTTTAGATGGTCTCGAGTGGAGGAAGGTCCGGAAT
Source organism: Pyrocoelia pectoralis (assembly GCA_036250285.1). Taxonomy (NCBI): domain Eukaryota; kingdom Metazoa; phylum Arthropoda; class Insecta; order Coleoptera; family Lampyridae; genus Pyrocoelia; species Pyrocoelia pectoralis. The sequence continues at coordinate 73,596,191 of CM070075.1, read as the reverse complement.
ATGCTGGAGGAGATATTCCAGGGAACCGGTGTGCAAATCTTGGTTTGCAGGTTTAACCCGAAAAGTATCCCCACTCCGGGAACGGTGGATTGTCGGCGGACAGCGTTGCGCGATCTTGGACATGGTTTACCCACGATAGCTAATGAATTTCGAGACGAAATTGGTTTTAATGAGGGGGCAATGTTACAAAGATTGCATTGGTTAAGGCGGGTATGACTCATCCGCCGGAAGTTTCGAGAAAGCCGCGCGCGATGACTTACCGTTCCTTCTAGAATTTTCGAGAGCAAATGCGGACTTGTATAAATAATGCCGCTCAATTATTACGAGTCAGTTCATAGTTCACAGTTTTACAGTTTAACGCGTTCGCGAAGTTTAAATGTGATTACCTTAAACGTTGATTAGGTTAGACTTTTTAGTGATTAAATATTAAGTGTGATTAAAATAATTAGTGAACCTCTAGTGTAAATAAAGTGATTAATTCTTAAGTTAACAACTAAGTACCTATTCGTAATTAGAAATAAGTTATTAATAATTAGCGTGTAAATAAATAAATATTCGACTTGGTTTCTTAAATAAAGTTTCGTTACAATATCATTATGGTATGGAAAGAAACCAACTTGCTCATTGTAAACATATTCTTTACTAAGAAAAATAAAGATCTTCAGCACGAATTTCCGTAGTTCATGAGATTTTATAGTTATATTAATTGCCAAATATCATAGTTTAAGATTTGGAGTGTCTTGCTTTAATTAGTAGATTCAGTGATTTAGTTCAGTGTTTTCAAATTAAAACAGAATTTAATAAATCTACTTAAATTTTCAGAAGGTAGGTACCCCTTTTACATTAGTTCTATGTACATACATTCAGACGATCACTAAACTTAGAATATGAATTGAATACTATTCTCCATCTTGTTTGAAGTGCTGACACGTTATTTTTATTACGTTTTACGTCTACTTTAGCTTTTGTTAGGTGTCATTCATTTTTCTTTCAATTCCTTTACATGAATAGTTGATTAGCTGGATTGGGTATATTCCAACTTTGCCCTTAAATTCGCCGTCTTAACGACAAATCGCAAGCTACTAAATTTCCGTGGAATACTTTTGACAAAATTATAAGTAACAATAAAACCACTGGGCCAAGCCGTATACATTTGTAATATCAAGTTACTAAGCACAAACATCAGGAATAACATTTAAGAATTTCATAAAGGAAAGGTTGAATTTACCGACAAATTTATTTATTAAGATAATGAATTTGAATGTCAACTGTGTAAGGCAATGTCTAAAGGTTGCATCTCATGCGCTTATAAGTATAGCGCACAAAAGCGTAAGTACCTATTATATAAGTATAATGGGGAGCTCCAGTGTCCGAGGTAAATGATTCTCTAAACAGTGTAGCTTGACTTGAAATGATTTTATGTAATAGTAATTGCATCGTGACCTATTTTTATAGAATTTAGAAACTTAAATTGAGTTGAAGAAGTACTTAGATGGGAAAAATTCCGTGAAACTTATGCATCATTGTAAAAGACATGATGACTTAGCAGAGAATATGGTTAGCCATAATTATTTTATATTGTTAAATAGCAACCTAGCAAATTTGTTACCAAATTCTGGAAACTATGACGCTTTTTTCATCTCCGATTGCATCCATAATTTAGTCTTATGTATGAAGTTCTCGGTTTACGCTTTTGGACGCTTAACAAACAATACATTATTATAACAGTAACGTTATAATTCCACACGTTTATGATACGTGATTAATACCAATTATTTATTTTAATGTCATTCGTTAACATAAATGACTATATTACTTAGTATATGACTATACTTAGTATTATCTTGTAACAACTGTGAGAACATTTAGGATAAACCTATTCGAATAATGGCCGGAAGCCTGCAACTTACCTGCAAATATAAAAAAATGGAAGAGCCCTGATTTTTAAATCCTTAATGCTGAGATACAATGAAAAAAAGAACAGAGAAGTTCGCCATATTCATTTTAAAGTTTGGTAAAACGGAGGGCATACCTGAACCACAATACTTTAAATACAAACGCTAAGGGGTAGCAAAGCTTATTTGGCAGTAGAAGAAGTACCCACGGTATGGTTATACATAAATCTAATGCAGAGTTAAGTAGCATCTAAGAAACATAAAAACTTATCATTCGAGTTCAGTGTGACACATCGGGGAAATTATAGGAGATGCACCAATAGGTACAGCTCCATAAAAGGAACCAGAAAACAACCACATTACAAAGGAGTTTCATCTTCGGGAAAATTAAGGATGAAACAAGTTACACTTAAACAGAACAAAAGTATATAAAATAACCCAAAACGAGCGAATCAGAAAACTGAAAGGATTGCAATGTATCAAAACACAATGTAGATTTCAAAAGATACGTGAAAGACTCCACAGGCTGAAGCCCGAACCACTGCACTTAAACACCCAACAATTGGTAATAAATAGGAAAGATTTAATAATAATTTGAATATAGAACGACAAACCCCATATTATAGATATCTCCCTTTTCACAAGGGAATCATAACTAAACATACATGGTTGAAGCAGATAGTCCGTCATGTTTGCTTATCCGCTTAACGCTTAACTAAAGTAACTACAAATCGGGAAAAGAAGAAGGAATCTGTACAGCGCTTATCATTTGATAGAGTCTGTGTAATCTAATAGCTAAACCATCCAGATTTTTTGCAAACCAATAATATGTTGACATTATGATCGTATTAATGAGAAGGAACATTTCGTATTATCAAGGATCGAGGACTCAAACCTCCAGGATAATAAGTTCGTGTTCTAATAAAGAGTATAGCAGTTTGTATACGTCACAGTTTCTTTATCATACTGTTCTGCTAGCAACCGGTAAAGAACAAAGATACTTCCACAAATATAGTGCAAAATGCCAGTAAACAGCCCCTAGAATGGGCCAAGAATAATCAAGATAAATCAATCCGGCAAACAGTATTCGACGTACTATTTAGCTGTGCTAGTCTTCTGCTCCTCTAGCTTAATAGCGGTCACTAGACCGGTACTTCTAAAGAACACAACGTACATTACTTTCTTCATTGCTCGCTGCTTTGTGATTATTGTTAGTCTTTATGGATCTCTTGTCGAGTTGACATAGTAGTAAGTATGTATGTTTCATCACTTGTTACAATATTTGACAATTTCACAAAATTTTGTGTCAACTATACTTAAGCAATCTTAGAGTTTCGTGGCAAATTCGTACTCGTTCTGGTTTTTGAAAATTTGTAATATTAGATTAATAAACTTTATTGTATCCTTCTTACAAATAAATAAATACAAGATTCTTATTTAAATTAACAAAACATCTTATTTCTAATACCATCTGTCTTTCCCCATTCTTTCTACCTTTTCCCTCCTTTCTAACACTTCCTTCATCCATCCCAATCCTTCCCGTTTCTCTCCTAGTATCACCCTTCTTTCCCTTCTCTCTTGTCTCAACTTCTCCCATTCTCGCAACATATGCCCCATGATTTCTCTCCCTTCCCTGCACATTCTACAAAAATTTGTAAAATAATCGGGTACAAAACGACTTACGACTTTCTTCAGATGAAGGTGATCGTGTATTATCGTTTTTACAAATAAGGATCCAATCCCCAGATGAGCCTCTATTACGGCGTAACTGGTTCTGTTATTATCCTCACAGCTGCAATATTTTTCTCTGTCACAGTGGTTCGCTTCCTCGTTCGAATTCCTTGTACCATCTGTAAATTGTTACCAAGGAAGGGGCTTGATCGCCAAATGTTGATTTCAAATATCCTTCGCACTTAAACCTTTCTTATAGTCATAATAATTCATTATGCGAAAATGTTCTCGGGTTAGTTCTATTTTTTCACTACACTTGCAATACTTAAATGCCAATTAAGATAAATTAGAACATGAAGCGGAAAATGTCAAGTGAAGAGTTGCTCTTCCTGAAGCTACATTTTCTGTTTTCAGTATTCTACCTAATTTCTTCTTTCTCAATAATAATGAGTTGTCTCTCGTATTCAAAGAAAAATATTTTTACAGTTTATCCCTACAACAAACGTGTAAAATGGGAAATTTCCTTTAAAGATAAATAAAGAACTGCGCTATGAATACTAAAATTATATTAATGTAACCGTTTCCGTTTATAGGTGATTCCATGATGAGCTATTGCAATAACACCACCGGTGGCGGTAATGGTAGCGGTGGTGGAGGATCGTCACCTCAAAATCCCTGCTCGGCGGCTGCAACTCCCCCAGGAGCATCAGCTACATCACCTAACGATCCAGAGGATGATATATGGAGAGGGCATAGTATAGCAGCATTACGACGGAGGGCGTCCGAAATAAATGCGGCCATACCTTCCTACTTACAAATTAATTACGACACACACAATAATGCATCTGTATATTAATTTTGTAAATTAATTTTGTTCACTTAATTAGTACAAACGTTTAAATTTTCATAAAAAAATTTGTTCTCGATTAGTCGTCTATCAGTTTACTACCCTAAAAGTTTGACTACTAAACTAAAAGTTGTCACCTTCCTTATATCAAGAGAATTTACCAAACTTGATGGTACTTAAAACGTAGTAGAAAAATAGACACTAAGTTTCAGTAATAATTTTAAGCTGTAGTTGTGACATCTTGTATGTATACGATGTAAAATAATTTCTGTACAAAGAACTTAACATAAGTGTTTTTTAGTAGAAGAAATACTTGTTGTGTATTTATGTTAATAACAAAGGATAAACGGAAATTTGTATTTTTACGTATTTAAATCATAAGTAACAGTATACGCTTTTTTACAAATAGATTATTATATATTATAGTAAAACAAAAAAGTATAAATTTCATGTTTTCCTTTTTATTTTTGTTGTAACATTCCAACTTGCATACGAAACAATATGCCAACCTACATCCAAATGTATAGTGTATGGTCGTGAGTAAATTAAATTAACTTTCTGTATTACCCTCTGATTTTTCTTTTAAAATTTTTGTACATACATTTACAGTCGATATAGTATAACTTATAGTTATGAGTAAAAAAAAATTTCATTATATACGTATTTAATTTGTATATTCGTGGAGAAATAATAAAATAAATTTTTGCAAAGGCGCATTAATCTGATGCGACATCTTAATATGAAAAGATTTTCTAATTTATTGCGGGAACTAGAAACTGATGCATTGTATCTGTACCTGAACCTACATACTGCAATACGTGTAGCAATCGGCAGGGAGATGGCTCTGAGCAAAGATTCAAAGTATTGATTATAATAGTATGATTCTTTGCACGTAGATGTCACGTGCATTTGTTCCCTTATAAGTCTAAAGGGTAGAAGGAAAGAGTATATACAGGGTGTCTCACGGTGACCGTCGGTTAGAAGTATATCAAGAACTGTAAAAGCTAGAAATTTGAAATTTTGCACATGCGACATGGAGTGTTTAATCTATTAAATAAAAATATTTTCCAAATGGCAGCACTTCCGGAAATACCGGAAGTGAGCATCAACTTCTTTATTTTAAATACAAACCAGGCAATTTTTTTTCACATTCTGATGTGTCATAAAATGTTTAGTACGTATGCTTAAAATAATCGGCGTATCAATTTTGATTGTTGAGAAAAACAATTTTTCTCACTGAAAAATGTCAAAATCGTGATTAGGAAATAAAATTGAAAGTCGAAAGTGGTAAAAGTTAGGGAAATGGGATTTTAGGTTCTCAATGTCAAAAGATTGAGACACAATTGTCTGTAATGGATAATAAAAAATTGCCCGGGGTTACGTATCTATTTGACGTTATATCCAGACTTAAGAAAAACTTTAAAAAGTCTCTTTTTTTAAATGGAATGCCTATTTAATTATCGGCCCCTTCGATGCAAAAATAAATTTCCTTTAAATTGATATACCATGTTCCTATACCTAAAATCAATGATTACAGAGTTATTTACATTTTTCTAATTAAATTTATAATTACATACTTTACAAAACATGGTTGGCTTTGAAAATTTTCAAAAAATTTTTATTCAATTGTTTCTTATGATGACAGTTGTCAGTTAGCTATCAGTTTGAAAGTTTACGCTACATTTACGTTTGTTATCAGTGTTATCTGTTTGAATTTTGATTTTTGCGCTTAATATTTGTTTTTAATTGGGAAATATGGAATACACAAACGCTGATATTCTAAATTTGTTTTACATTCATGGCGAGTCTGCTCATATTACTTTTCGGACCTGCAGAACCTTTAACCATTGAATAAAGAATCACTCAACATTTTAACGAAAGATATCCGCATTTACCTACAATGACAGAACGAAAAATCAGGATGATTGAAAAGAATTTTCTAAATTTGGGCGAAGTAAATGCGCCACGAAATTTGGCAAAGACAATTGTCCCCAATGACGCTGCAGAAACCAATGTATTGGGATATTTTAACGTTTTCCCTGAATGTTCTGTTCGTTCGGCGGAAAGAAATCTTGAATAGTCGAGAAGTTGCATAGATAGAATTTTAAATAATCATAAAAGCATAAGAAACATTTGAATAAAATTTTTTTGAAAATTTTCAAAGCCAACCATGTTTTGTAAAGTATGTAATTATAAATTTAATTAGAAAAATGTAAATAACTCTGTAATCATTGATTTTAGGTATAGGAACATGGTATATCAATTTAAAGGAAATTTATCTCTGCATCGAATGGGCCGATAGTTAAATAGGCATTCCATTTAAAAAAAGAGACTTTTTAAAGTTTTTCTTAAGTCTAGAAATAACGTCAAATAGATACTTAACCGCGGGCAATTTTTTATTATCCATTACAGACAATTGTGTCTTAATCTTTTGACATTGAGAACCTAAAATCCCATTTCCCTAACTTTTACCACTTTCGATTTTCAATTTTATTTCCTAAACACGATTTTGACATTTTTCAATGAAAAAAATTTTTTTCTCAACAATCAAAATTGATACGCCGATTATTTTAAGCATACGTACTAAACATTTTATGACACATCAGAATGTGAAAAAAAATTGCCTGGTTTGTATTTAAAATAAAGAAGTTGATGCTCACTTCCGGTATTTCCGGAAGTGCTGCCATTTGGAAAATATTTTTATTTAATAGATTAAACACTCCATGTCGCATGTGCAAAATTTCAAATTTCTAGCTTTTACAGTTCTTGATAGACTTCTAACCGACGGTCACCGTGAGACACCCTGTATGTTACCATTCAGTTATTTTATGAAATAACTAGGTGTTTCATGAAATAACGTACTGTGCCAGTTAAAGTATTATGCATAATTTTACACTTTGCCTACTGTCGGCGCAAAAAGTATATATACTCGAGTTTGAAGCTGAATAAAAAAATAACCATTGGGCTGATTCGAATGAGCTTGGTATCAAATTAAAACCTATTTATTTATACGTTATTTAGAAGTAACAACTTCTTTTTGAAATGCACAAAATTTGATTTTTATAGACGCTACAGACGATATTGTAGCACATTGCATTCTCGGGAATGGTAGGTCGTAGGAGAATTAGACTTACACGAACGTCTTCGTTGTAATATGAATAATAAAATGCGACTCGTTTAGAAACCAAAATTGTGTCACGTTTTTGGAAAACAATTTTTAATTAATTGAAGTTTTTACACCGGCGCTTCGGCTACAAACAGCGAGCGTGTGGCGTGCGAGTCCATTAGATGTTACGGTTCTCTCTCTAAGCGCCGGTGATGCAACAAAGTTTGTAAGTAAAACATAATGCTAAACTTAAAAATAGATTGTTACTAAAGCGCCTAGGTTATTTGCACCCTACTTTATAGTCTTATATCATGATCACTATAATTATCGGGTTCCTGAGTACGTAACTCGTACCAGTCGTACCTATTTTACACTTTAACGAAATGCGTTCCGTTATTCTATGAATTAACTAGTTAAACCATACAACGGAAGTGTATTATACGCTTTAACTGGCCGAATCCGTTATTTCATGAAATATCTAGTTATTTTATGAAATAACGGATTTCATACTTCAACGGTAACATATATACTCTTTGGTAGAAGCAATTAGCAAACAAAATGAATCAAAGTAATGAAATAATAATTTGCAAAAACATAAAGGCGTTCTTCCTTTAAAGTTAAGAATAAAATAATTCAGTTATTGTTATCCGTGGATGAATATTATGCAGAAATATTAGTTGCAAATTTAAGCACATAAATATCATTTTTATAAAGTAGATAGAACGAATCTGAAGAATTCGGAAATGATAACAGCTAAAGTTTCAAAGACGCTACTGTTTTAATATTTAAATCTGCTAATAGTTTATACCCTCAGGCCAGACCTGATATCGTGGAAACTTTAACCGTTAAGTAAAATTCCTCGAAGCGGTTTTTTTAGAAAATTGAGGGGGAACCCGCAGAAAAATCTTCTGCAACCAACCCCTTAGGTTGCAGCCATCTCACCCCTATTTTCTAAATTTGCATGTGCATCTCATTGGAAGGCCCTTTAAAAATACTATTAATTAGTACTAAACAAAATGTTAATTAATCGATTACTTTTTTGAAAAAAACAAACAAAAGTTTCAGTAACTTTATAGTTGTATCGTTGAATGATAACTTATCATTCAACGGTTGTATTATACCTAATTCTCCATGGGTTATTATTGAGTTTTTCTGTTCATTTTGACTACTTACCTATTTGTAAAGATAAACTCTTTGTCGAAAATATAGTACCTAATTTGACATTTAAAACAATTAATTGATTTAAATACTATTTTTCGTATTATGTATTTGGAAAATAATCGATTACTTACCATTTTGTTGGGTACTGATGAATAGCCTTAGGGGTGAGTTGCAGAAGATTTCTATATGAGTCATATTGGTTCCCTCTCAATCTTCTAGAAACGTTTTCGAGAAATTGTATTTACCTGTTACAGTTTCAAAGATGTGAGGTCTGGTAAGTTTTTAAATTGACACCTGGTATAAAAAAGTGGCGTCAGGATCAAGGTTTCCTTAATGATATACGCAATGTTTGAAATTAACGCGATAAAAATAAAATTTTTGAATATGATATATACACTGTGTCCAAGATAAGGAGTGCCACTATGGGGATTTCGGAAACGATAAGAGATAGAGTTTCGCTTAAATGAGAGAAAAGTTGGGCAATTTTGAGTTTAGTAAAATGACATTTTTAGACTGATGTTAAATAAAAAGTAAAAGTAGCTTCTACAGGTACTTTTTAACGTTCTTCAACGTGGCATACAGCAAATTGGAATCCGACGTTTCGTTTTAAAGTAAGCATCATCAACTTTGTTTTTTTAAATGCGGTCCTGATTTTTTTATACATAATATATTAGAAGAGCTTTTTATTCTGCATTCAAGCATGTATCACACTTTATAGTTTAAATACGATTTTATACTTATTTTACTATTTCCTTAAATTTACTAGTTTCTACTTTGGAAGACGCTCTTGATATTTTACCCTAAGCTATAGTACGCGATTGTTGGTTTCAGTAGGATGGTGCACCTGCACACAATTCACTTTCAACTTGGTTTACCGAAAGAGTTTTAAACGCCCGTTCTGAAATACCTTGGCCAGCTCGTTCTCCCGATATAACCCCGCTGGATTTTTTTCTTTAGGGGTACTTAAACAATCCATATCTTTGGAACAGATGAACTCCGAAAGTTGGAACTTAACGCATTCCAAACTGTAACACCTAGGTACAATGTTAAAGAATGCTTTGGATTCTACAGTTAAAGGTCTTTTCGAGAACTTATTATCATTTTTTTATTTCTTAATTATTGTTATGCGTTATGATTAAATTTTATTGTCTTCAAATGTTATCTGTCCATTTATTTGTTGTTGACTGATTGTAATTAATTAATTGGTTATAAAATTTGTATTCAAAATTGAAAAATTCTGTATCATTTCATTAATTTGATGAGAAAAGTACAGTTAGCAAAAGCCCATGTGGGAATCAAATTCAGTTTGAATGGTATTGGGAGGGACACAGGTTGGTACTTAGATTTTCTCCGATAATCGTAAAATAAGTTTAAAAATCGCAGTTAAGCCATAAAGTGTATGCAAACTGGAGTGCAGAATAAAAGCTCTTCTCATATTACGTATAAAAAAGTCAGGACCGTATTTAAAAAAATAAAGTTGATAATGGTTACTCGAAAACGAAACGTCGGATTCCAATTTGCTGCATGCCATGTTAGAGATCGTTAAAAAGTACCTGTAGAATGTTATATTATTTTTTATTGAACATTAACTACAAAGTAACAATTTGTCAAAAAGGAAATTGTGAAAATTCGCTTTTTATCGCATAACTTCGGAACGGTTCGGAATTTCGTCAGTTTAAACATGTCATTTTACTAGATAGACTCCAAAATGCTCAACTTTCCTCCTATTTAACTGAAACTCTATCTCCGAAACCTCCTTATCTTGGACTCAGCGTGTTCAATCCGCCATATTTCTGGCAATGCCAAAAATTAATTTTGTGCCGCGCAGAAGCCCTAGAAAAGGAGCAGTAATCTTCAAGCTGGTTTAGACCCTTTGTAGTTAATTAATTATCAGAAAGTCATACATTTTCCTGAAGAAATTCCGTAGATCTCCAACGGTATAAATGGGCTATAAATCCTGCTTTTAGATCTTTTATTACCCAGTTTTCGTAGTTCGTTTTGCGAATAGATGTACAATTCTGCATTCAAAATTGAAAGTTGTATTCAAGCTTTTGGGGGCCATTTGATATAAGTGGTTTTAAAAGATGAGCAAATGTTTAAGAGTATTAAGAGTATATATTCTCTTTGGTTTAAGTCAGTAATCAATTTCGTACAATTACCTGTACATTAGTAAAATGGAATTATTTTTACTTAGAAGAATATTATTCGGATAACAAATTGGGTGATTTAGCATGAGGAACTCTGTACCAACAAGGGCTTAGACTTAGAGAAACTTATATATTAACAAAACTCAACTACAGCGCACCCTAATTATAGATACAATAATGTAGGTATAATATCACGAATAAAATACAGACAATACTGATCAAATTTAAGTCACTATGTTTTTTCAGTTTGGGGCACTGCGTTAAACTTTTACATGTTTACCATTTTTCGAAGCGTTTTGGAGAATTTTTGATAACAGAAAAAATATCAAACACAAAACCAACTCGGTACGTACTTGAAAAAATTTGCTCGAATGAGTGACGTATATGTTATGGTAGTTCGAAACTCATAAGAAATAAGAAAATACACTGGAACGGTGTCGAAACCAAAAACACAAAAATGTATTATAATATTATTTATATTTTCATTGTAGTTTCACTATAATGAAAAATGTGTAAAGTAAGCTGAGGTGTAGGTAGGTACCTATCTCAAATTTCTGGTTTATACAATTGATTCTCCATCTAGCTGTAGAAGTTAGTATTACGCTTAGTCTTTACAGAAATAAATTCTGCGGTAGCAATTCCTAACGCTGAAAACAGCAGTTTTCTAGCTATTTATGTAACTAACATTGACGTTCCACCACGAGATGTAAACATTGTTCTTCAAACAGTATTTTTATCAAAACCCCGAGTTCTGAGACAACTACATAGAAGTTTGAAACGAATAGAAACTTTTCATAATTTATTACACCTAATTCCTAGGTATCATAATTGTACATGCATGCCACATTATACCTACTAAAACACGCCACTTGGAAAATATATGCCGCATAAAGGTGAGAAACTTTAATTAATTTGCATACCATCCTAAGAATACAAATTCTATGTCAATGGAAACTCTGGAATATTAAACAAAAGTTCAATTGACCTCAATAATTAATAATAAACAATATGAGGGAAATTAATTTGGTTTGATGTCGTTCCCTGGCGTATACCTAATTTCATTTATCTCCTTTCCATTAGTTCTCGATCATACTTAAATAAAATGAAATGGAATTAGAATTAGTTAAAGTGATCCTAGATTAACACTTAGCTAATGTAATCTTGATCAGTTTGTACATTTATCAACCATTGAAGGGAATTACAGGATTAATTATAGCAAATTGCTAATTTTATTGTCGTTTAGTAAATATTTAATATTCAAAGACCTTTCATCATATTTTAATTTTTGCTACGAGTTGGGGTTTAGCTAGACTTCGGGGGTCATCTGTCCTTTTTTTCAGAAGGAAAGCCATTTAAGACCTAACCGTAGATTTGACATACACTCAACTGCGCTCTATAGATTACTTACCGCTTGTACTAGTACACTTATTAAGTAAAAAAGAATTCATTAAGTTGATTATATAATTATTAACTATGACCATTGGATGAAGGAATTCGCGTAGCTCGATTGAGCATTTAAACCTGTACAAATTGAAGCTATTCAAAATGATTTCGATAGCAATTTAGCTATTTAAGCTTTTCGTACAAGTTTAGAGTTTCTCGTTACAGTTTATAATAACTTACAACCTCTTCCACTAATGAAACAAAATATCATACAACTTTTCCTTCCTTTGCTGAACACAGTTACCCAGCTGGTTGTCTGCAGAACTTAATGACAAAAAAGCTCACAAAAAATGTAGAGCGTCAAAATTATTTTCTATTTTGTGTATTCAAGTTCAAGATGTAAGGATCTCGCTCAGCACTCAAAAACTTATATTAAATCCGTTGAAAATAAGGCTATACTTACTAAAATACAGAAATAGGCTTCAAAAGATCTCATTAACAAAGGTTTTTAACAACAAATGGGAAGGCCACAAAAATGTAAATATTAATCACGTTTATAATAGAATTAATATGAAATTTTCATACACAGCATTATCTTAATTCACTTGTTTTCGTCCGTACGGGTATTTTCAATAGTTATTGTAACAAGCAACTGAGGGTTGAAATTAGTGATCACTATCAGGACTTCTAAGGGTTTTTGTTTTTTTAGAGAATTGATTAATGAATTGTGTCAAAAACGGGTTTTTGCGTTCGTTTAATAATTGTAACTTGTATCTACTGAATAATTGAGAAATAGAGTTCAAAAGTCGTTACAATTGGTGTCAGGTGTGGGGTATTAATATAAATAAACAATAAAATTTAAGTGTTAATATAAACAGCAAAATAATAAAATTTTTGTGCAGTGAAAAAAAAAAATAAGATGGCAACGGTATTATTAAACCAGCTCAAAGTGGTCGATTTGAAACGGGAATTGGAAGAGAGAGATGAGGACGTCACAGGAAATAAAAGTGCACTTGTAAAGCGTCTTAAAGAATGGCTAACGGACAATGGTGAAGATCCAGAAACTTTTCAATTTGAGAATCCGGGAGGCAATTTAAAAGTAATGTTGAGTAGAGTGGAAGAAAATTCGAAAACATCGAAAGATAAACATCAAGTTCGAAGTTTCCTGGGATTATGCACATACTATAGACGTTTTGTTCCTGGGTTCGCCAATGTAGCCAAGCCTCTGACAAGGTTAACGGAGGATGGTCGCGAATATATTTGGAGCGAAGACTGCGAGACGGCTTTCCAGCAGCTGAAGCGCGCCCTAACTACAGCGCCAGTGTTGAGCTATCCACGCCATGACGGGGAATTTCTATTGGATACGGACGCAAGTAACCTAGCTATCGGAGGTGTACTCTCCCAGGTACAAGACGGACAAGAAAAGGTCATTGGCTATTTCAGCAAAGTCTTATCAAAGGCAGAAAGAAATTATTGTGTGACGAGAAAAGAACTACTTGGCGTGGTAAAGTCTGTAGAACACTTTTACAAATACTTGTACGGACGGAAGTTTCGGTTAAGAACGGACCATGCCGCATTGAAGTGGCTGTTGCAGTTCAGAAATCCCGAAGGTCAAGTGGCAAGATGGATCGAAAGATTGCAAGAATATGATTTTGATACAGAACATCGGGCAGGCACCAGCCATCGGAATGCCGATGCCCTGTCAAGAAGACCATGTCCAACAGATTGCCGCCATTGCTCTCGGTTGGAAGAGAAGATTTTCCGAGTAGCCAGAACTACTGTAGTCAACGATCAGTGGCTACCGGAAGAGATCCGACAAGGTCAAAATGCTGATCCAGAGCTGAAAATCGTACTGGAGTGGAAGAATAAAGGAGAAAGACCGGCTTGGGGAGCAATTAGTTCTTCCAGCAGAATATTGAAAGCATATTGGGCACAATGGAACTCTTTGAACGTGAAAGACGGTGTCCTGAAGCGAGATTTGGAGAATGAGGATGGTACTGGTATTAAAACTCAGCTTGTAATCCCGAGAAGCCGAGTGCCAGAAGTGTTACGACATCTTCATGACGGTACCTCTGGAGGACATTTTGGTGTAAAAAAAACCCTGGAGAAAGTTAGAGAGCGGTTTTATTGGGTCAACTGCAAAGACGACGTTAAAGAGTGGTGCCGCAAATGTGAATTGTGTGCTGCCGGTAATGGACCCTTGGGAAAGCGAAAAGCCCCTATGAGGCAATACAACGTAGGAAGCCCAATGGAGAGAGTGGCTATAGATATCGCTGGGCCCTTTCCTAAAAGCGAAGCTGGAAATAAATACATTCTGGTGGCCATGGACTACTTTACCAAGTGGACAGAGGCATATGCGCTGCCAAATCAGGAAGCTGTGACCGTCGCCGAAGTCCTAGTCAAGGAATTCTTTAGCCGCTTCGGGGCGCCTTTGGAACTACATTCCGACCAAGGCCGCAATTTCGAGTCCATGCTATTTAGGAACGTTTGTCAACTCATGGGCATTCGTAAGACTCGAACTACGCCATTACACCCTCAATCTGATGGAATGGTGGAACGAATGAACCGGACGATGGGCAAATATCTATCTAAAGTCGTCTCTGACCACCAGCGAGATTGGGACCAATACTTGCACCTGTTCCTGATGGCCTATCGAGCTTCAGTGCATGAGACGACAGGACAGACACCAGCTTCTGTGATGTTGGGCCGCGAGCTGCGATTGCCGTGCGATCTAGAATTTGGAACTCCACCTACGGCGCAAGAAGTAGCTGGTGACGACTACGTTGCCAACCTAAAAAAACGACTTCATGACATCCACGATCGGACCCGCAAGGGCAGTCAGATCGCGAGTGACCGGATGAAGACCATGTATGACGTGAGAGCCCAGGAGGGGGGATTCCAACCCGGGGATTTGGTTTGGCTCTACAGTCCGCAGAGACGTCGTGGTTTCTCCCCGAAGTTACAACGAAACTGGGACGGTCCATACCAAGTTAAAAAGAGGATAAACGATTTGATCTATCGCATATATAAGTTACCCAGAGGAAAACCAAAGGTAGTGCACTCCAATAGAATGGCGCCTTATGAAGGAAGCAATTACATTCCGGAACAAGAAAGCAAAGCCAGAGTGATAGTCAATGGAGTGAGGCCAACCGACGACTCCATGAATTTTGAAAATTTTATGGCTGCATTTAGCGGAACTGGAAAAGCTAGATTTGGAGTGACGACGGAGGTGCAACAAGATCTGTTTGCGGTCCCTAACGACTATTCAATTGCCCACTGCGTGTCTGGAGATCTTAATATGTCAAGGGGAATTGCAGTCGCCTTCAAAAATAAATTTGGGCGTTTGGAGGAACTCAGGGAGCAGAATTTATCTGTTAGCAATGTCCTGCAGCTGCAAGATAGGGAACGGTCCATTTATTACTTGGTAACAAAGCGATTGTGCTACCAGAAACCCAACTACGCCGATTTATGGAATGCATTATGGAATTTGAGGGCCAAACTGCTAGCCAAGGGCATACAGAAAGTGGCAGTTACTAAACTCGGCTGTGGACTAGATCAGTTGGATTGGAGAATCGTCCGGAACATGCTGGAAGTCATATTTAAGGATGCCGGAGTAGCCATATTGGTCTGCAGCCTTGTGCCAGAGTCCTCAATTATTCCAAGGAGGGCTGTTGACTGCTATTTCTACAGAAATGGAGCCTGCACGCGGGGACAGAACTGCCGTTACCGTCACGACCCCTTTTACCGAAACCAGGGAGCTGTTCTGGGCCAGAACAGTCTTGAAGAGGGGGGTAGTGTAACAAGCAACTGAGGGTTGAAATTAGTGATCACTATCAGGACTTCTAAGGGTTTTTGTTTTTTTAGAGAATTGATTAATGAATTGTGTCAAAAACGGGTTTTTGCGTTCGTTTAATAATTGTAACTTGTATCTACTGAATAATTGAGAAATAGAGTTCAAAAGTCGTTACATTATGTTACAATAATGCCTGTGTGTTGATACGTAGTGTTTGTGGTGTAAAGTTGAGCATTTGCTAAACATATTTCTCAATCATTGTGATAATCGCTGTTTTTTATATTCCAAGAGGAACAATCGTTTTTTCAGAAAGGTCAGGACCTTGTCTCAACGGAAAATTAATACTGATTAGTGGTCGGATAAATGTTTTATATGTGTGTTGGAGGGTTTTAGGGTCGCACCCTCGGATGCGACTACGCAACGCACTTAGAAGATTGGATCGTTGGCGGATTTTGTTAAGGTCGGTGTTCCAGTTAAGGGATCGATTGAATGTTACACCTAGATAGATGAAATCGTCTGTCAGTGTAAGTGGTGTACCTCCTAATACTAGGCGGATGGTGTCGTGTTGTTGGCGAGTTCGCCGTATGTAATGTGAGTGGCGGAAGAGCATTGCTTGGGTGTTGAGTGGGTTGAGTTGGTGCGGGACGCTGTGAGAGTATCTCTGGCGGACACCCAAAGTGCTGTGGTGATTTGTGGTTGTGGCGTGTCGTACGTGTAGATGATGAAAATAAGTGGTGCGAAAGGTGAACCTTGTGGCACTCCGGCCAGTGACATGAATGGCTGGTAACCATTATCTCCTACCTTAACTCTAACCGAGCGGTTTGAGAGGTAGGAGAAAACGGAATTTGGTCATTAGATGGGGAATTCCAATGGACGGTAGTTTGCGAGTGAGACCCTCGTGCCAAACACGGTCAAATGCTTGCTTTATGTCTAGGAAGATAGCCAGCATGCACCCGTGTTCAGTGCTTTGGTCGCTTCGGAATGGAGTTTAAGGAGGGGGTTTTGGGTAAATATTTGGGGCGATAGAAGCTTGGTTTGGTAGAATCTGCGTTAGGTTTAGGGATTATGAGGTGTGAGGTGAGAGGGAGTGGTGGTTTTCATACGTGTTAGGGTGTTGAACTTCCGCCAAAACAGGCTTCCATTCCGGTAGTCTAATTGGGATGTTTGATCAGATCCAGTTTTCCTCTGAGATCTTGTTGGTTTCTCTCTTTATTAGTGCGTTGAAATGAATGTAGGTACACTGTCTTCAGAGCACCGTCTCGCGTGCGTAGAAAATGACGGAAGATTCGACTTTTTCTCTAATTAAGTTGAGGGTTTGGGCTGGTAGATGATGACGGTGAATGTGGTGTATTTTCGTTGGTATCTTTGTATTGTCGCCTTCGGAGATGATATTCGAGAGTGATTTGATTGTTCGATCCAGATCGAGTGTTGTGGTAAGTGTGGACTTGTGGGGTAGATAATTGTCAGCGTTGGCGTAGTCGCGTCTGGTTATTACCGTCGGAGGCGGAAGTGGTGGGGGCGAAAAGCCAGTTTTGGCTAGCAGGGAAGATGGTCAGACGTTATCGTTGTGCCCAGGAAACACTCAGCTTCAAAGTGTTGAAGGAGAGGTTCTGTGCACAAGATGTGGTCTATTATGGAGGAACCGGTGTGTGAGAGGAATGTTGGCGTGGTATTTCTTATTCGGCATAGCGGGAGTGCTGTTAAGTGGTCAACTAGTCGTTGTCCATTAGGGTTGGAGGCGTGGTCTCCGAATTGGGTATGTCTCGCGTTGAAGTCGCCCATAAAGACGACATTGCGGAGGTTTGATAGGTAGGTGAAGAAGTCTGGTAGAGGTAGAGTGTTGGGGCCAGGGAGGTTGTATAAATGTGATTGGCATATTGGGGAAGTGTACTGTGGCTGCTACGCATTCAAGGTGCTGTAGGTGGAATATACGGCGAGGGTGGACAAAATTTAAGGTATTTCTCCAGGGCGTTAACCTAATAGAAGAACACCTTACCATCAATACTTTGAAACCATCCCTCAGAGGTTAGTTCAAGGGGGGTCTTTATCGTTAACCCACAATGGAATTCCATGAAGGGTGGTGATGAATTAGGATTTCCAATAGGTCATTTTTTCCGGATTTACTGAAAACCCTTCGGCAAGTCTGTGGCTAAGTATCTTGTAGTTGGTCATATGACGGTTTAGAGGGTTTTGAATTCTTAACACCTTTAGACAGTAAATACAGCGACTAAAGAGCAATACAAAATACGTGCGCTGTTAACCGATATATAAATTGTAACCTTTGAAGAGCTTTTGTGCAAATATCACCAAGATGAGGGTTAAAATTAAGTTTCATATCAAGATCTTTAACTATAATATTACACTAACAAATTCAGCGTCTAATAAACTACTCTCGGCGCAAAAAGAATATACTCGAATTTAAATCCGAATAAAAAAATAACCATTTGGCCGATTCGAATGGGCTTCGTGTCAAATTAAAGCCTGTTTATTTCGACGTTCTATTTTATAAAATGCACTTTAAGGGCCATTTGTACGGCCGAACGATGCAAAGCGCCCGTTTTTTTGGGTTTGTGGCGCCATAGCTAAGTTTAGAGGTACATAAAAACAAATGGTACGAAATTTTAGTATGTTGTGAATTTGACTAGAGACGATTTTGTAACACATTGCATTGCATTCTCGGAAATGGTAAGTCGTAGGAACATTAGAATTGCACGAACGTCTTCGTTGTAATATCAATAATAAAACGAGACTCATTGAAAAACCAAAATGTTATCCCGTTTTTTGAAAATAATAATTAATTGCCACAAGCTCGCTGTTCGTTGCCGAAGCGGTGATGTAAAAACTAATTAAAAAAATTGTTTTCAAAAAAGGAAAGGTAGGTATTCTGTTAATACCTTACCGATTGCTCCTATACTCTCCGATTCTTTGGTACAATAGATGAAGGTTTGGACTTTTATAAGAGACTCATTAAGTGAACATTCTAAAAACGTGGAAGCTCAGTGCAAGGATTCCTAACCATTTTTAGGACTTAGATGAAGAGTGTAGATTTAGAAGAAAATTAAATGTTTAGATTAAATAGAATCACATATCACATATAGAATCACAAAGCCGCATTTTTCTTGTAGATATGAATTACTAATTAGTAATATCCGTATTTCGTTAAAATAATAATATACTTTTTTTAGAATGTCAAGCCTTCTCAAATGAATGTATTATTTTGTTTCATCTTAGTCCTGTCGAAAGAACTCGAGTATATGTATAAACATTTTTGTTTAATCAAAATATAATAAGCGCACGTTTGGTTATAATTATTCTAAATACATCGATGAATACACTAAGAACTAACGAGAATATCATAACCCTTATCGATTTGAAAATTACTACATTTTAAAAAATTATTAATTAGCGAAAATGGAACATAATGAACTTGAGTTCACTAACCAATTTAAAACGTTAATGGAATATTAAATAAAATGTTTCAGAAAGACATGTAATTAGATTATCTAAGGACAAAGATTCAATTATGATTTTTTTAAATATTGAATTTCTGCACGGAGTGTACGCCATTCAATCAAAAGTTGATACGTAGCCGTATTCATAAAATGAGAAATTTCAAAAGTGATTAATGATTAAGTTTGAAAAGAAAATCTTTCAGGCTTAAAAAATACATTTAAATAAATTTCACTCTCAAGACTGTATTCCGATTTTATTCAAACATTCTGTCTAAATAAACCAATCAGAATTATCGTTATCAAAGCAAATACAAAGGAAAATACGAAATTGCCGAAGCTTTTATGACGTGTAGGTACTGGTTTTGTATACCTTTTCAATGGCGTGCGGTTGCTCATTCCACTATATTTATTTTGAGGAATTTGTTTATGAGATTTTCTTTTTGTTTAATAAAAAATAGAGACGATCTGACCGGCGTGGCGCCTTAAAAGAAACCCATAACATGTAAACAATCCTTTTTTTATATGCTCTTGAAACCCAAAGAACGTTCACAAAATTATATGTAAGATAACCTCTTTTAGTCATGCAAAATAGGCGGTTGCAACAAAATGAGGTACCTACCTAGCTTCTATTTTTCAACGATAAATAAAGCGAAAATTTTACTTGGGACTAAAGTTCATTGTTTAGATTTAATTTATCCCAATGTAAAATTTGTTTGCTTAGGACCTATTTACCGTCTTGAAACTGGTGTGGAATACAGGCCCGTCTCGGAAATGCCAAATTATGTACGTCCTCACGTTTGGTAGAGGTATACTGGCCCTTTCTCAAGTTTACTACGTAAACAATCTCCTTAGTTTAGTCAACATTTAAAAGTATAAGGTTTTTACGCAAGAATTGTCTTAGAATTAAATTTACTTAATTGTAAAACTGTTATGCTCGAAAACTTTCTTCTTAGGTACTTTTCAATATAAAAAAAACGAAAACTAGTTTAACTAGAAAGCTAAAGCGATAAGTTATTTTTGCGGTTAACTACTTTTTCCCTGCGTTGTAAAAAGCGTTGTAAGACTGCAGTGGGTTAGAAACTTAGAAAAGTGTTAAATTACTTTTAATTCCTCTCCTTTTTTAAGTTTGCTCTACCTTTAAACTTAAGATGATTAATTTCGTTCAGCAATTATAATTTTTAACCGTTTGTTTTCGATATGGATGTAGGTAGCATTCTTGCTAGTAATTAGGGTGCTAAATAACGCTTGAATTGCTTCCTGTTCATTTGATTAATCATGCATTATTAGTTTTATTAGTGTCTTATTGACAGTAGAAAAATATATTTCTAAGCGATTCCTTGTCGAAAATGGACTTTTATTTTTGACGACCGTTTCCATTTCTGGGTAAGAAAGAAGCTTCTCGGCTCTTGCGATGTGAGATTGTGAGCTTGGCAGAAATGTATAAAATATTTTTGTATAAGAAGTCACATTAGTTTCAATTATTCGATATTAATTGTGTTATAGTATTGCACGCCTTTGATTACACGTCAATGATACCGCTCTTCCTCTGTTTATTACTTCCTTATGCGATCGTAATTTGAATTATCATCAAATTGACATCGTAACTATGATTGTATTAACCACAAAAATGTCAATTGTTTTTGAAATTGTGGCAAATTCCATTAGAATGTACCGCTGAAAATTGTTGAGGTAGTACAAGAGGAAAATCTAAAATTATTGCCAATAAAGTATACTACTCTCCATTTCAAACATTAAATTCAGTGTAGGAAGGATAGGGCAGTGCAAACTGAATGAGGATTTTCTTGACGACATTGTCGCTTCACGGCAGCAACCGTACAACCCAATGCCGCTTTGTTGACTATAATAGTATGCTGAAATATGGCAAGCCCGCCTGCCATTTAAAGCTATACTGAATTTAATGTTTGAAATGGAGAATAGATAACAGTGAATTCATCAGGAAGAGCAAAATCAATAACAAAAATTTTTCTAAAATGCTGAAAAATATCCGCCTGTAAGACTGACATATTCATAATGTGGGAAAATAATAACTAACTAACACGCCAGGTACACAATATCATTAGAAAACTAAACACACACACACAGTTCACGAGAACCAAACACGATTACAATGAACACACAGATACACTCACACAAAAACTTTCAGTATACACAAACAGATTGAGGCGGTATAGAGAAACGGCAAATAGAAAACGTCATAACACACAATTTAAATCCAACGAAAAACTCTTTTATAGATCACTAACACAACAAAACACTCATTACCAACATTAGAATCTCTAAAGGGCCACTGGTCCGATTTTTGGTCGAAAAACATTGAACATAAAACACACGCATTCTGGATCATTTCGGAAAGTACACGTACACAGCACATAATAGCAATGCACGATACAGAAATCACTTCAGAAGACATCACCAACCCCATCAAACACCTACACAACTGGAAAAGTCCAAGCATTGATAACATTCATAACCTGCACACACACATACACCTCGCACAACACTTTATTACAAGAAAAATTTGGTCGCAACGAAATTTAAAAGAAGCAATGGCCGCAATAGCTCAGTGCTAGTAGGCAGGTGGTCGTAGGTTAGCTACAATGAGCGAGAAACGTTAAAATTAGGGGTAGTTTCAGAAAATAGGGCTGGTAATCCGAATTACGAAGGTATTAACAGTTATAGTAGTAGCGATGTTAATTCTGAAAGAGAACGGGGTAGTTTGAGCAATAAATAGAAAACTAAATAAATTTTATGTGATTATAATAATGAATAAAAAAATCAAATAAATATGTAACAAAATGACAGGTTTTATAAATAAAAAAAAAGATTGTTTATACAAATACATAGAGGAGAAGGTACAAATATGGGCTACCATTTTGTTTTTTGAGATTAACTTTTAGCAAATTAATCCAAATGATCTGAAAAGTTTGTAGGATGCGCTCTGAAATGTTTTCTACAACCCCTTTAGTCCATTTGCGAATAAGTCTTGTCATTAGGCTGTCATTATTAATTGAAGAAAAATGTGCATTTTTGAAGGTCGGAGCAAACGTGCTACAAATATGGGCTACCTCTGAAAAATTAAGAAAAATGGCTACTGCATCAAAAGAACTGAAACATTTATTTTTCTTTTCTACTCTAAACATTCTAAACATTACGTAGACATCTTACAAAAAGTATGAAGCAGTTATTTACAAAAATCGCCAATATAAACATCACATTCGGCTCCAGCGCTTTCAATGTGTGCCCACATGTAGCACATAATACATTGGATCCACATTTCATCCTTCGTGTCTTCTAAAAATCGTCGCAAAAGATACAAGAGACATCCGCGTCTTCAGGAAGATGTTTTGCATGAGAGTCTTCCAAAATATTTTCATCTGTAAGTATATCCTCATCCTCGCTAGCCCATATTACAAAATATCACATGTTAAACTCGGACACGCTTCAAAAATTCAGTATTTTAATTATACTTATCTTATTTTCATGTAGAATTAACAACTACCATGCTTACTAAACAAGTGTGATTTAAAAACAATAATTTAGCTTATCAAAAACTCGTTCAAACTCACACAAAAAAAATTCGCAACGCCCTCCAAATTTATTTTACTAAATAACTGATTTAAAACAATCGTGTGACCAAGTGCTCGTCCTACAATATGTTGGTGGTCTATGGAACTATACGTTAAGATATTTGGTTATAGATGACAGCATATAGTTTGTTCAAAATTAAAGTAGCCCATATTAAATGTCTAGCCCATATTTGTACCTTCTCCATTACTGAATTCTATAGCACAAAATACGGTATCTAAATTACCTTTACGTGAATAAAAAAATGTAAGTAAAATGATGGAATGACGTTAAATTAGCAAACATAAATATTGGGGAAACGATCGAAATTTTACAAGGCAGTAATTGCAATGATAAATCAAAATTTTACCTTTACTTAACTTCATAGGATCCTTATGCATAAGTTTCCGTTGAAAAGTACCTTAAACAAAAATAATAAACAGAGAAAACATCACTAACTTGTAGGGGATCGGATACCGAATATCGATTAGGTTAATATTTAAGTAGTTAAGTTAATTCAAAGAAGTTAAAGGTAATTTGATAACAAATTAATATTGTACAAGTAAAAATTAAATTAGCAAATATGTAAACTATATTAATTTAGAAAGATAAAAGGCTTCTTTATAGCCGAAATACTAAGGTAAAGTTACGTTATAGCACAGAATAAAACACTAAAGTGAACTGTGTTTTATTCTGTGGTTATAGCAAGAGCAAATAAAGCAAAAATATAAAATGATAAAACCGTTAATGTTTAAACAGAATCTTGTAAATAAAATAATAGAAAAATAACTGAGTAAGTAGAATTAAAGTAGAAAAAGTGCACGTAGTAGAAATTTAAAGCATTAATCCAATTATGAACAAAATCAGTAAGAAAGGGGAAAAACTAGTACATGGTTTTTCACTTAGCGACGGTATAGAAAAGTTGAATTCACTGAGTTTTCGGAGCGGTGCGGCGATCGGGGATTGAAGAAATGGTTTGTTTCCCACGTAGCGTCGGTCGTCGAAGTCGGAATTTCACAGAAAGAAGCAGGAAAATGGTAGAAAATTTAGCGTTAGCTTTTATAGGTGCGTAAAAGCGCTAAAAGGGAAAGCGAAATTAGGTGACTAAATTAAGCAAAAATTTGGTACAAACCTGGAAATAGTGTTATCCAGCGTTTTAAAGAACTCACGTAGACTTTTTGTGTGTTATAGCCGTAGAAATACGTATTAGATCTTCGGAAAAGCAGACGGTTCCGAAATATCACTAACTAATATTCGAGCACAGAAAAAATACGAAGTGAACCGTAATAGAGCAAGCAGCTAACTGAAGAAATAAAATGAAGCAAAATGGGCTCTTGACCCTAAAGGCAGTAAATCAGCAAGTTCAAAATAAGCAAATTAGTACAAAGCATAAAGGGAATGAGGTTAAAGAAATGAATAGGTCTACTGTGCAACATAATTACACTTTGTAGCGAACAAAGAAAGTTATCGAAGGCTCCTGATTGCAGGTTTAAATTACATAGGGGCTAAGATAATGCGTCATGAGAGCGGATGCTCTACAATGCAGCAATTGTAAGAGAATTAAATATTAATGTAAAGAAAATTAGGAATATTTCCAATAGAAATTAACGCAAGGGCGTTACAACTTCACAACAATATTAGACACACCACACACTACACCATCATTCTTTACACAGGGAATCACTTACATGTTTCCAAAAGATAACAATACACATGATTCTAGAGGCTGTAAAGAACAGCTCATTATAGAAAATTAGCAACAACATCACACAAATTCTCACTCACATAATGTCATGTTAGAACACCACGCTAACACTTACACTAAATGATACCCAACTCATCACAAACACAATACAAATTATGAGGGATATCTTTCAAGGTGACTCTTTGAGCCCACTATGGTTTTGTATTTCTCTAAATCCCCCTTCACACATGTTGAACAATACAAACTTAGATTACAATTTAAAACACAATGATGATATCTTGATATCTCTAAAACTAACATTCGGCGAATTTTGAGAAAATATGATAACGTTATTATTTGTGAATATTTTTTTGATGTTGCATAAATATATCATTTTAAATATCCAGTAATATTGAAAACACAGCATTGTTATGTTATTGATAAATAAATATTGACTTTATATTGTATAGCAATATTTACTAAATATTGTAAATGTTTATGTTATATTGTTTGGGCTGGGTATCGATAGGAACCGAAGTACAATAATAATAATGTTTGTTATTGGGTTGGTACAAAAGGACATGTTCAGTTTCTGGCTATAACTAGACTAATGAACCGTGTCGTAAGGAATGTCATTGGAAGACTTTCAAAATTAAGTGCACGCTTTAAGCGTAAACCGGGGGAGGGGGGGGATAATCGTCTCCTGTTCCCCAGTTTTAAATTTTGAGATGCTTTTAAATGAGAAATCGAAAAATTACCTGAATGTTGGAAATAAACCGTAAGAAGCATTGGAGGAGAATATAATATTGATAAATTTATTTTGATTATTTCAAATAAATTAATTTTGAATTTTATAAAACCACTACGAACTTATACATTTTCCCAAAATAATGTAAACTTTCTCTTTCCATTAGAAATACACAATTTTATCTGGTCTATTAATTTTAATACGCTGTCAAATGCAGTGATTACATTTTGAATTGATTTAGCATTCAATCAAAAGCTTTACTGAAAAATAAGGATTTTGTAAAGAGCAACATTTTCAAAATTACGTTAAACAAGAAAATTGAATTAGTTGAATTTCCTACGCCATAAATAAAATCAGTATGTAATTTGTGAACTAAACCTAAACGTTTTTGACTCCCACGTAAATTTCATAGACATCTTTATACCTTTTCTAATCCGTTAAGGTTACACTTACGTTAAGAGTTTTATACGTACCGTGCTCGTGCTCGTAGTTTCTTTACAATCTTTATGGAACTCTAAATGCGTAACGTGAGTAACCTATAATAAATGTTGACGTTTGAAAGGGGTATAGGAATCAATGTATGTGAGCACAAATTAATTATGCTTACCCAAGATATTTTTTAATTGAGTTCGTGAAATTGAAACCCATAAAATTCTAATTATTCTTGTTCACTTCCACGCCATTACGCTTTGATACACATCAGACACGCTCGGTTACAATTACTGCAGAAAAGGATATACTGGCTTTAATTTGATAAATGATTTCTTCATCAATTCCTCGATAAACAGAACGGAAGTTCCCGCAGTAGTCTCTATGCTCTTGTCTTACTGTCCCGTTAGTATTACGATCACGTTGCCATCCCATGCCTTTACACGGGAAACGTTAGGATTCACGATTGACTTAGACGAAATTGCATTTATGGTCGTTTTATAGCTTAGACCGCTGCCAGGGTCCAGCCAAAATCAGCACCCCCTCTCGTTTATCTTTGTTTTTTATTTGCTTCTACAAAATGGCCTTTTTATTACACGCATTACATTACTATGGGACTTAATAATTAATTGCGCATTATACCTCCTTTTCGGTACAGTCGTTTGATGAAAACAAATAACATTTATTATCCACCCCCACTAACTGTAACACACGTAAATAATGCTTTCAATGACTGTCAGTGTAGAGTATTAGCTAGTTTTGTCTCGGAAGTATTACATTCATTTAGATTATTCTAAACCGGTCCATTGTGTAAATTAAGAAACAATGGAATTAAGTGAACTAAAATTGCGCTTAAAATTATCTCATTTTCATACATTATTATTACTATTCGCGACTATACCGTGTTGTAATTACTTGTTTTGCTTCTCTTTAAAATCCGATATTAAATGCGCGACGCAATCTTGTAGGGAAATGTTTCATTACGACAACACAAATGATTAGAAACTATTAGGAAACCGGAAGACAGCCATTATTGCCAGAATTACTATACAACAAAGCAAAACGCTGAAAATAAACAAACTTTATAAACGGTTACTGCAACAACTGAACTTGCGTTGAGAGATGAAGGAAACGATATAAAGATATAAGGCAACACTAGACTATGTTCTCAATCAGGAGGTCTTGTTCAATTAAATCTAGCGCTCAGCATTAGTAAAACTTAACTAAAAAACTGGAGTAAACTAGAACGAGCAGGTTACTAGGCAGAACAGTACCTTACTGTGAGTAATTAAGCAGCATATTTTATTAAGGCTGCTTTGTGATAATTTCAATATTAGCGCACAATACCCCAATTTGGAATGTACAAGTGCAGTATACTAAGCTGATAACGCAGGTATGTATGTTCCGTATGGTAAAACCTAAAGATTTCATTGCCGACAAGTGTTCTTACGGTAACTTGTGGGTTGGTAACAAAACTTTAAAGGCAATGGCCACGGTCGCTCAGTTATAAGGGGCAAAATGGGGGTGAGCCGGTTATGATGAGTAAAAGAGAGATTTTATAGGTAATGTGGGTAGTAAACAAAGAAAGAGAATATCCGGTTAAGGGCGCCACGAAGTTCTAGAAAAATGCTTGTTCTTTCAAAAACTGAAAATTAGAACTACGAAGATGTCTTCAGTCTTGTAGCGAACACCGCATAATAGGGCCTGAACAAGAATATTTAATCGACTTTACCTTGGTAAGAACCGTGAGATAAAATTAAAATAATGACGTTATATTATTATTATTGGTTCTGGGGGTGGTCCCACTGCGACCTTTTGGTCTATTGTGCTCCCCGGTGTTATCTACCCTTCAAGAATACCTGTACCTTTCACAAAGTCCAGGATTTTAGTAGGGCGAATCTTCGTTACTTCCTCTTGTGTAATTTTTTCATTTCCAAGTAGGAGTTCCCTTGCCTTTATGAATGCCTCACATTGGCAGATGACGTGATAGGGCGTTTCATCTGCCTCACCACAACCCCTGCATGTCGGGCTTTCAGTCAGTCCCATGTTGTGCAGGTGTTTGTTCATGCGACAGTGGCCCGTGACCATTTCTGTCGCAAGTTTTATCTTCGTCCTGCTTAACTTTAAGATGGACGTAGCTAGGTCCCCGTTTGGGGTTTCCAGGAAGATCTTGGAATGACTCTGTCCTGGAATTTTCGACCAATGTCTGCAATGCTCTTTCGTGAGTATTGCTTGAATCTCCTTTTTGACTGTGTTATAAGTAATCCCACAAGCCGGTTCGGGTCCTATGAATGGTTTTGCGCTTGCCATTCTCGCAAGCTCGTCTGCAACCTGGTTACCTGCGATTCCCGCATGCCCAGGTGCCCACACTAGTGTGACTGAGTTGCACTTACCTAGTGCGTTTAGCATTTGTGTGCATTCAAGGACTAGCCCTGAATTTACCACATTGCTATTGCTTCAATCGCTGCTTTGCTGTCTGTCACTATAAAGATTTTCCTTTTGATAAGGTTCTCTTTTAATAGTTGAGCAGCCGTCGTCAGGATTGCATATACCTCGGCTTGGAATACGGTCGCTTGTTGTCCTAGGCTTACAGAAATTCTGCAGCCCCGTCCATTGCTCCCGTAGTCTCCAGAGCCGGTGCCCTTTGTGGTTTTTGAACCGTCTGTGTAATACACGATTCCATTCAGCTTCGCTTTACTGGAATTGCTCTCCCAGTCTTGCCGAGTGGGGATTGTTGTCTTAAACAGTTTGATAGGACAAACTGTTTTGGGTATCCTCTCAGTGTTCATACTAAGGGTTTTGTCTTTGGAGATTTCGTCAAAGATGAGCGAGTGCCCCGCCCTTGACGATCCCTCCTCACCGTTAACTCTCAGCCGGTATGCCCCTCTGAGCGCCTCTGCCCTAATTGCTAGGTTTAGTGGCGTCCCCATAGCTGCCGTAGGGGTGGTTATCATTGCCCCCGTGATTCCAAGGCAAGCCCTACGCTGCACCTTGCTAAGTTTCTGTATGTTCGTCTGGGTGGAGGTTTTATGCCACCACACCAGTGAACCATACGTAATGATCGGTCTTATCATTCTGGTGTATATCCAGTGGGTCATCATTGGAGATAAGCCCCACTTGCTTCTGAACGCCCGCCTGTAAGCCCACAAGGACTTTGTGGCTTTGTTCGCTGTCTTCTCTAGGTGCGGTTTGAAGGTTAGCCCTTGGTCTAGCGTTATTCCCAAGTATTTGCCTTCTCCCACAACCTTCACCTTGGTGCCATACATTGCTATGTCTTTTAGCTTTGTCGGCCCTTTTCTTCGTGAGAAGAGAATGAGGTTCGTTTTTGTTGGATTAACCGACTGACCTTCTTCTCCGCACCATGCTTCCACTAGATTTAAAGCTCCCTGCATCACGACCGATACGGTCTCTTCAAATCTGCCACGTACCAGAATTGCTATTGGCATAGCCAACCGTGGTGTAACCTGTCTCGCTTAGTCGCCTCAGCAGTCCGTCCACTACCAGGCACCACAATAGAGGAGAGAGAACTTCCCCCTGTGGACATCCTCGTGCGGCCCTGACCACTACAGAGTCGTTATTAAGCGAAGCTGTAACGTTCCTATGTTTTAGCATGGTATGTATCCACCTCCGCACGGTAGGTTGTACTCCCTTGCTTTCCATAGCAGTTTTAATTGATTCTAGAGAGGTGTTATCGAACGCCCCCTCTATGTTTACAAACGCTCCTAGAGCTACCTCCTTACAGGAGATCGCCCTTTCGGCTATGTTCACTACTCTGTGGATGGCGAGTTCACAGGATCTGCCTGGTTGATAGGCACATTGGTATTTGCTGATGGGCTCAAGTCCCAGCACCTCTTTCCTAATGTGTCGCTCAATTATTTTCTCCAATAGTTTTAGAAGAAACGACGTTAGACTGATAGGTCTAAACGACTTGGCTTGGGCGTATGAGTCTCGGGTTTCGGTATGAACACGACTTTTACGTCCCTCCACGCCATGGGTATGTATCCTAGGGCAATGCTTGCCCTTAGTAACGTACAGAGCGTGGTGGCTACCAGGTGAAGGCCTTGTTGTAGTAGAGCAGGGAGAATTCCGTCCATCCCTGGGGATTTGTACGGATGGAAATTCTTCTTGTAAGGTTCACTATCTGACGAGCCAAAACCCAATTCCCTCTGTTCGCCCTCGAAAGGGGTTCCAGAGTTATTGGTTCGCTTACGTCAGATTTTGAGAGGGTCTTTGATCCCGGGAAGTGTGATTGAAGCAAAAGCTCCAGAGTCTCCTTCACGGTCTCTGTATAGCCCCCCTCAGTTTTCTTCAAGGAACCGATTCTGCCCTCTGTTCCTCCTCGTAAAGCTCTTTGGGGTCTGGCACCTTCTGGAATTTGCTCAATTTCCTCGCAGTGCCTCCTCCACGAGTCACGTTTTGCCTTTCTTATGGCCTTATTGTATATATAATGACGTTAAATAGCAAAGCAAAATGTCAGAATACAATTAATTATTTCACAAGAAAGTAATCGAATAGTAAATTTACAAATGCGACGAAAATGGACGCTATGCATAGTTCCAATCAAAGACAATACCTAAAAGAAAAATATAGAAAACAAGGGCTGCGCCCAATTGTAGTCCAAACATGAAAGTTAAATCAATTTTACTAACTCGCGCTCAATTAAAATAAATTAGCAATCTGAGCATTAAGTTAAAAAAACAATGGGTTCAAGATAAAAGAGATCGTACAAAAGTTATTATCAGTACAGTTTCCGAATTAAATTGAAATTAGAAAACGAATGAGTAAAATAAATCATTAAATCTTATTTAAGTAATACATAGTAAATAATTGTATTAAGCAAAATGAGTTAGAGTAAAGTTATTGTGTAGCAAATTCGATAATTTAAGATAAAAGGAAGTATTTGTATATAGCAAAATGATTTAAATTAAGTAATTAAGAACGATAATAATTAAAGAAAATAGAAACTGGTTTTCATTTAACGTAAGTTAGCTATAGTTGATCCAAATAATGTAGAGAAGATTAATGTTTCCGGTGTAACGTAATCAGCAAGATAGTGGACAGGATGTTGAAGTTGCAGAATGATTGTAGACAGCAAAAACTTCGTAGTACAGCAATTAAGTAGAATAGTGACGATAAAACCGATACGTAGACGTAGGTGAAAACGCTAAAGGGATCGGTGACGCTAAAGGGATTGAAAGCGATATGAGTATTGAGAGAGATTTTAAAAATAAAATGGCGCATACTTTAAAGGTTTGAGCGTTTAGAAATTAGGTAAACTTCGTTTTCTTAGGATTTTCCACCAGGGAAGCAGCTGTCCTAGTGAGAAGAAACTCCAATTTGAAGATGAAGATATGGGAAGTTGTTACAAAGTTGTTAGAAAATTCAATCGAAAATTAGCTAAGAAATTGGCTGTAAGTAAAGTCAACTATAAATTTACTTATTAGAAATCTTTAAACTTCAACGTCAAAGACTTCCTTAAGCGGACAGGGATAGAATGCATAGTCTTCAACACCGTACGTATGGTATGTCTTCCACGTGTTGTCTGACATGTTGATGTTTTTGAAGTTCGCCACGACCGAGATGTGGATGAGCGGCCACTCCTTCTTGCCTCGTTCACTGAATCCGTGGTTTAAATAGGTCTTTCTTAAACATAAGGCTTCATAAGAACGATGCACCATCTTAAAAGATCACTTTCAGGAATATTTTGAAAATTGAATGGACATCATCCTGGAAGTAATTTTTGGAACACACGTCGGAAGTAAATACGCGGCTTTCAAGTCAAGAGACAGAATGCCTTCCATATTGACATGTCTTTATCTATCAGAAGATTACGGCAGCAGAAAAAAAGTTTCTTCCTATATTAGAGGCAATACCTGATAAAATGTCTGCGTATGTTTTTGATTGACTTAAATTGATTTTTTCTTGCTGATGAAGCGAGTAGAAATCAAGCAATTTTTCAGTTTTAGATTATAGAATTTTTAGAAAGAAGTTGGATTTATTTTATTGTAGTCTGTTGAAATCTATTCGGTTTTACGCCTAAACGAAATCCCTACTACCTACTCACTACTCTAATTAGTAATTACTTTTTAGAAGCTATTTAAGACAAATGAAAATTCCTTTGCAATATTTTTAATCACATCCTTTAATATCCAACAATTATGTAGTAAGGATCATATTTTTCACTATAGGCGCGAGACAAGATTAAAGGATAAAATAATCAGTGAAAAATCTTTACATATTTAACGGGAATGTTGGTTTTTGTTTTTCAGAAGGGTAGAAATGCTTCATTCCATTTTTAAAGATTCATTTTTATCACATTTCTTGTTTAATTTATCAAAAAACCAATTTTCTTCCATTCCCTTGCAAAGCCATCATGATTTGTTTTAAACACTGACTAATTTGGAAATCGTTATTCTAGAAAATTGTTCCACTTGATTCCTTCTTTCATAATTGGATCATTACATAACCTATGGCAGGGTTTTTTACATAACAAATTCACCGTATGCATCAGATTCAATTATTATCGTTTCATTACTACTGCTTAACTAGGGTAAATAGGTCATAAAGGACGAGTCGTCGGTTTTTAAAATCAATTTGGTGGTACTTAAAACTCATTTGACAAGCATGAAACTGGAAATGAATAATACTAAAAAAGCTCTTGCTTGAACCTACATGTGACTTTTCGAAATGTAAATGTAAATGTCACATTAGAAAAATAAGTTAAGCTTATATCATAACAGAAATATTTGATGAATTTAATAAGCTTTAAAAATAAAATTATAGAGCGTAAGTTTTGCAATTTTAACTGCAGTTCATACTAATTTTTAGTATTTATAAAGTGCATCTGATTTCCTGCATGAATTTAATGAAAAACTCGATATTATGTATAAAGTTTAACTTGCTAGCATCGCAGAGAGATAAACGAAAGCATATACACGAAGAGAAAATTACATCAGTTTGAAACTTTGTAAAGAAAAATACTAAAAAACATACATACGATATGGCATTCCTTCGCTAACTTAAATTATTTCTCATCTTGAATTCTATGTGGACTATATTTTTAAACTAAAACTTTGCTTTCTAGAAACGTGACAATGAATTTTAAGAGAATTTGAAACCTTTATGATTAGTTTGTGCTATTCGAGTATTTATGTAAGGCTGTGTTATGTATATTTACTACAGAGTTTCATACGAAGATATTGAAAATGAAAATTGGAAGATTATTGATTACGCTAAGGAATAATGTTTTAACCCTTCATCCGCGAGGTTCATAAATTTACGTTATTCGCGAGTATCGGTATGTGATCCCGCTCTAGAATTTTTACATACAAAATTATAAGCATAGTGTAAATATTTAAAGGGTTTATTATCTTTTTATACAAGCTACAAATTTTAACTAAAAAATAAAGGCATATTGGACAAAAATATTTCTTTTTTGGTGTTTTCTTGGTCGGCGATACAGTTCTTACACATTTTGCTTCCATGCTACAGGCAAATTGGTTGCTGATTGGAGTTGTATTTGTAAAACCAGGCTCTGGTCTCTTAATGTTGATGGTTCGTTCCTAACATCGTCGACTCTAAAAGCACCTTTGATAACAGCTTGAAGTTCTTTATTGAAATTGAATCTGGATAATAAGGCGTTATGACAGCACCCTCTAGTAGGGTAATTTCCATCAGCTTTGTATGCCAAAAATTTTACAAATCTTCTTTGAATGGATTCTATCGCTGTTTTTTGATATTTGTACTGGGGATACCAGATAATGTAATTAAGAAATAAAAGTATGAGTTATTGATAGATAGATAAAGGCCAACGACGCGACGACCAGAAGAATAATTGGCGCACTTCATGTCAAAAGTATCAACGCCATCTGGAGGTCATGGAGGAAAACCGCCGCATGGCCATCAAAGATACCTATGAGGCAAGCTGTCCCACGAAAGAGAAGACAACCTCAATTAAAGTGCACTGGTGGCATGAGGGACTCTCTCGATTGCGGGTACAGGTTAGGAAGCTCTTTAGTAGAGCAAAAAACACGGCGGAATGGGGTTCATACCAAACCACACTCACCCAATACAATAAGGCCATAAGAAAGGCAAAACGTGACTCGTGGAGGAGGCACTGCGAAGAAATTGAGCAAATTCCAGAAGGTGCCAGACTCCAAAGAGCTTTACAAGGAGGAACAGAGGGCAGAATCGGTTTCTTGAAGAAAACGGAGGGGGGCTATACAGAGACCATGAAGAAGACCCTGGAAGCTTTTGCTTCAATCACACTTACCGGGATCAAAGACCCTCTCAAAATCTGACGCAGGCGAACTAACAACTCTGAAACCCCTTTCGAGGGCGAAAAGAGGAGATTGGGTTTTGGCTCGTCAGATAGTGAACCTAACCAAAATTAGGTGGGCAGTGAAGAATTTCCATCCGTACAAATCCACAGGGATGAATGGAATTCTCCCTGCTCTGCTACAACAAGGCCTCAACCTGGTAGCTTGAAAGTGTAGCAAGATTGAATGATGAAAAATGTCAAGCTAATAGATGATATTAGACTTGAGCTAAAATTAATTTAAATTTAAATTACGACACGTTACGTGCTTTATTAGCTTGACATTTTTCATCATTCAATCTTGCTACAATTTCAAGCTCTACATCTTCAATTAGGCTTGATTCCCCTCCTTTTAATCAACTTTTTAATTCAACGTCACTTTTTTAACTCAATAAATAAATATATGGGGAAGGTTTTGTGTTATTGATTGATTTTGCTCATAACGTACTGTGTCACGTTCTTTATCTTCAAAAGCTGTTGGTGCTATTAACAATTGGTATGATTAAACTTAGTTAAACTGTGGTTAATAAATATACCAATGTCCGGCATGGGTACAGAATTTTAAATCTTTAAAATGTTCAAAGTTCTCCTGGGAAAATTCATAAGGCATACAAGGACAGGTTACATTAGTTCATGAGACCTCCATATCGTCAAAAGATGTGTCCAAAAGCAACTCATTAAAATGTAACTCCCTTGGGCCGTTTCTTCAACATCCTGAGCATCTTAGGAGTGGAGATGGTTTTCAAAGACAGAAAAAAATGATTACTTTGCAGGTTGCATCCCTTATAAGGACCACATCATAAAATCATGAATGTTTATGTATTTTAATAAATCAAATTAATCCAGCTAATGTGGAGGCACCACTATACAGTGTGTCCCCGGATTGAGTTCACAATAGGTGAGATGGACCAAAAACTTTCGAATTAGAATTTCATATTTTGGGATTCCGCCCTACTTGGTCTGAAACTTATTTTTAGTTTACTTTCAATTTGTTAAAATCAAGTAAGCCTTTACAGTTGAGCAAAAATCCTTTATTTGTCAATTTCGTTTCAGGTAAAGTACCTTTTCCGTTCATAGTACGCCAAATGTTTTATTAGAAGGTACCTATTACACACTTTCTTAATAAATTTTATAAACCAGGGTTCTGCATTGTTTTTATTCCAGGTTTTTTCGATAAACCATTTGAATCAAACAGCTTAGATTCAGTACAACCAAATAAATTTTTGGATGTAAAGACACTATACGATTTTTCCCTTTTCTCTTGTGAGCATGATTTAGCTACTCAGGGTTTCAAAACCTTAATGAATTACCCAAAGGATTTTACGTTTAATTTAATTATTATTGATATTACAGTAGAGCAATTCCTCTATCCTTTAATTGAAAGATTTAAAAATACACCAGTGGTGGCGGTCACCCCTTTCTTGCTACCTCCCGTTCTATCACACATTTTCGGCAAACCATTGCAAACCGCTTACATACCATACTATAACACAAAGCACACCGACCGGATGTCCTTCCTAGAAAGAATTACAAACTTTCTTCTTATTCGCTTTGAAATTTTGTACAGAAAGTACATAGGAATCTCAGCTGAAACCAAATTGGCAAAAAAACATTTCGTGGAGAATATTCAATCTTTTGACGAAGTTGAGAGAAATATATCCATATTAATAAGTAATTATGATCCAATATTATGTTTTCCTTTGGCGTTACTCCCTAATATAATACCCGCAGGATGTTTGCATATAGAGTCCGTTAAACCACTACCTAATGTAAGTAAAATGCAATAAATTATATTATACAAATATTACAGGACCTGAGGACTATTGTGGACAACGCGAAACAGAGTTTAATAGTATTTACGTTGGGCAGTTATTTAAGATCAGACCAACTGAGTGTTTCAAAAAGAACTGCAATACTAAACGCATTTGCTAAACTACCGCAGAAATTTTGGAAATTTGAAAGTGAAATTGATGATCTTCCAAAGAATGTCATTATTCGGAAATGGTTACCTCAAAATGATATTTTAGGTACACTAACATAAAATCGTATTCAAATACTGCCAAATCTCACTTGTAGGAAATCCTAAAACCAAATTGCTCATTACCCACGGTGGAGGATTAAGTACTCAAGAAGCAATGCACCACGGAATACCAGTCATAGCCATTTTTCACAGATCAATATGCAAATGCAGGAAAGCTTGCTAACAGAAAGATGGCTAAAATATTGAATTATGAAGATATAACTACAGAGAGTTTATATTCAGCTATAACGGAAATATTAAACAATCCCATGTAAGTTATCTACAAGTATTATTTATAGAAACAAGTACAACGCTATTTAATCTAGGTATAGCAGAAATATAAAACAACTATCACAAAGATATAAAGATACACCAGAACACCCGTTGAAGAAAGCTGTATTTTGGGTTGAATATGTATTGCGCCATGGAAGTGTGAACTTTTTAAGTTTGGCTTCAAGAGATATGGACACCTATGAAGCCGCAAGCTACGATGTCATTCTTGCATTGTTAATTCTATATTCATTAATTTCTTTTATATTCAGTAGCTGTAAGTTTATTTATCATACAGTATACCCATAGTAAACGTCTATTAAAAGATGTAGTTAGGTACAAATGACACTTTATCAAAATTATGTTTGTATTATAAAATAAAGCAGTACAGCTTGATATTTTTTTAAAAAAATGTGTTATATTCTTGCCGCCAATGGCGTAACATTAGTAGCGGAAAGGTGCTTTTCCCGTTACAATATACTATTGTCGCACTCTCCTCAAAAAACGTCAACTTTGCATTGCCAATAAAAAGCGAGAATGCCTACGTTCTACAGCAATTGTAGAAAAAATCTATTTCATTCTCCAATTTCTCTAATAGAATATGGGTGTAGATCAAAACTTACAACACCTCTTACTTTTCCGTATAATTAAGTGAAGACGTAATTATCGGTTATAAAATTGGCGACATGTTTCGGGAAACATTTCCCATTCTCAAGCCTTTTCGAAAAATCGTAATTAAAAGAAGTGTAACATTAAAGTGAAGCTAGAATAGTGTAACATTAAAGTGAAGCTAGAATAGTTATAGAATAGTGTAACATCAAAGTGAAGCTAGAATAGTTATTCTAGCTTCACTTTAATGTTACACTTCTTTTAATTACGATTTTTCGAAAAGGCTTGAGAATGGGAAATGTTTCCCGAAACATGTCGCCAATTTTATAACCGATAATTACGTCTTCACTTAATTATACGGAAAAGTAAGAGGTTGGTTGTGTGGTTTTATTACATTATTGATATCAATTCTAGGTGTTTATGCTAAATTTTGTCTAGAGATTTATATTAACTTGCAATTGTTTTTTAAATTTTGGAAGAAGTTGCAGAAAACGTTTTACCATAGGTTCACAATGTATCTGTAACAGTTCTTCCCTTAAACTGTATTGAAGAATATCAAATAAAGTTTGTTAGTAAGCACTGCTTACATCTGCTTTCGTCCTCTTTTTAATGATCCTCATATATATTAAAACTGGCCTCATCGAATAAAAATACATTCACTCTTTGAGTGGTCCTTGGATTTGTCGTTCGTTTCAATGTTATGTCATTGCTCTTCATCTTCATATTTAAACACTACAAATAAAAATATAAGACATGCAAAGAGTTGACTTGAAGGATCGTAATTTTTGTTATCGACGATCGCTGCAAACTTGTAGATGCATCACAAAAAAGTTCACTAAAATAATATGGTTGTTGAAATATATATATGTATATCATAGTTGAAACTTCCATACTTTTTTAAGACCCTGTGCAGTTATTGGCAATAAATCTAAAATATGTTACCCTTATATTAACACCGCACATTCATTATGTTCCCCTATGAATGACTTTTAACAATAAGTTCATCTCTGAGAGTTATAGCTAGAAAGTGTAAACACGTTCCTAAAAATCAGGATTATACCGTTTTACATACAAATGCAATTGTTAAAAAGGCGTATAAAAGCGGGACGCGCACAGAAAAAATGCAAATAAAAATTTTATTGACTAACACATACGTAAAGTAAAAATTCAACCCTCTATTAAAAAAATTAAACGTCTCTACAAAAAAACACAGCACACTTTTATTTCATTCTCATGTTCTGAATTTACACTTCTACATAAAAATTTTACGATAATTTTCTCGTGTATCTAATAATAGCAAAAACATTTTAAATTAAATTAGGAATATTTATAATGTGTGATTTATGTTGGTGTAAAGAATACCTATTAATTGACACTCGAATAGTCATAATCAGATTTTAAAAGAACTGGTAAAGGCAGTACAAAGTATTTTGCATAAAATTAGAATTAATGGGGACAGAAAGGAGTGAAACAAGGCGGCATAATCGCGTCCATAGGGTGGATAAAATCGGTAATGTTAAAAGAGATGATTTAATTATCTGAACACCTATTTCGAACGTGTTATTAAAAATTTACAACACTGCAATGAGGAACTCAAAAATTACGGCATGAATATAAATACATAAGTGTGTAACTATGAAATGTGGATTCTTTTTCCAAAAAAGTTAAATTCGGAGGAGTGATAAAAAGTAATTCAAAGTATGCTCCATTGCTAGTAATACATTTGTTTTTTCAACATTCATACGGTCCCACCCCGGAAGTCGTCTTTATCTTACTGAATCTGGCCGTGGAAGCCTCCGCTATGACATCTTGTGATGGAGCATGTTCACCATAAGGGACCAAAAAATAAAAACAAGTGAATTATTCAATGTGTAATACTTAAAAACGAAAATAGAAAGATAACTCCAATGGTGGAGATATATAGCAATGATGCCAGGTGAAGGGATTGCAAACACTAAACATGATAACATGTTAACAAGTAACCTCTTAGGTTGATATACTTATACTTAAATGTGGACGGCTTGACTAAGATAATCTGGGCGGTGGTGAGCCAATCCCCCTCCAACCGCCGCCCGAACCCTCCTCCAGAATAAAGAGCGAAATTCTCTACAGCCACTATCCTGGATATGAATCGTACCGAGATCCAGTCAAACAACCCGCACTAAAGTAATCTGGCGATCCGGAGAGAATAAAATAGAGGGTCGGTGGAGATAATTAATGATGTGACGTCCACCCTCATATAATTCTAAAATTTCTAATCATATTAGATGTTTTCTTTTTGGATCGCTACAAGGTTAAGCAAAGTCACAATTATCATGTGACTGAAGTGCCTTGCGTCAAGCTTGCGTCATAAGACATTTCTGCCTCAGGTTAATATAAAACTTAAATAAAGCTTTTAAAACGAATAGGGTTATTGAGAACTGAGTCAAATTATTTTTATAAAACGAATGGTGTGTTATTGACAGGGCTGACTTAAGAGTCAACCACAACGTGCAAAAAGAAAACACCTATTAACATAGCACGAGATATGACTGATGGACATTTAATTTATGCTGTATTTAAGAAAAGCTGGTGTTACATTACTTTAGATTTGATATTAGAAAAATGTGTGTTGTGCTCTTTTGGTGGAAGAACTATAAAGTAACGAAGACATTAGCAAGTGTGTCCACTGTTAAATTCATGATGAAATTGGAGTTCCAATTTAATAGATAAAATACCTTATAAGCATCAGGAATCTTACATTATTAACCATAATTAATCATTACATTGACTCATTTAAGAAAATACAACATTTATGTGTCCATGTATTATTCGTGACTTTATGAGGTTTAAATATGTATATGCTGCTGAATATGGGAAGGATGATATAGTGACAATAGGTCAATAGGTTTTACAGAAGGTAGATCAACGACTGGAGCGATGCATGTGGTGAATAGAATAATGGAGAAAACATACGAATACGATGAAGAGTACATGTTGTTCCTTGATTTCCAACAGGCTTTCGACAGGGCTATACAAAGCAAGTGAAGAAATGGGTATATATGCCAATTTAAACAGATTAATAAGAATGACGCTCGATAGTTCAAAAGCGTGAGTTGCAACTAACGAAGGGGCGACAGAAGGTTTTGAGATTGACAGTGGTGTGAGACAGGGCGATACTTTGTCAGCAGTCAGCAGTATTATATTGCTGAAAAAAGTATTAAGGGAAACAAGAGAGAAAGCAACATTAATAACGTGTGAAGGCAAATGATAGCATATGCGGATGGCATACTCATTATGGTTAGATCGCGCAAGAAAATGATGGAAGTGTTTAAAGAATTGGACGAAGCAGCTAAAGGAAAGGGGCTTTGGGTAAATGAAAAGAAGCCGAAATACATGAGAAGTAACAGAAACAAATCGCGTATGAGACAAAACCTGATCATTGAAGGTAAAACTTTCGAAGAGGTGGACAGCTTTGTTTACCTAGGTGTACAGCTAGACAAAAACGGTAACAGAGGAGAAGAAATAAAAAGAAGAGTACAAATAGGCAACCAGACAAGAAGCTGTCAAGACTACCAAAGTGAACGATATACGGGACCTTGATAAGGCCTGCTTTGACTTACGCTGCAGACTGTGCTTATCAGAGTGTGAGGCCGACAAAATGAGAGTTCTCGAGAGAAAAGTATTTTTGACCCAAGGTCTGAAAACGGAGAAACAAGGACAAGAATGTATCACGAAATATCGTAAAGAGATGTGGTAAAATTTGTGAAATCACAGCGAATAAACTGGTTGGGGCATATCAAGCGAGGCGGAAAAGATCTGGTGAAGAGAATAACACTGTGGAAACCAACGGGTGTTAGAGCTAAAGGGCGTCCAAGGATCATATATGGTGGGATCAGGTTACTGGGGATCTGGAAAGGCTGGGAGCTAGTGATTGGAGATCCAAAGTCCACGACAGATAAGATTGGAGGGAGATTGTGAGAAAGGCGGTGAGACACACAGGGTGGTGAGAAAAAAGGATAAGAAGGAAGAGGAAAAACGAGTAGGAAGGATGAATCAGTGACATGTGAAATGTATAATGTGGGGATGAATTTGTAAATCCCGGAAAGGGATAGCGACATTCTCAACGAATGTTAAGCTGTAAAATAAAAACAAAAAAATATATGCTGCTGAAGATGGAAGGAATTTCTTCTTTTTACTTCTAGCTTTTGACTTTTGAAAATATTATTGCGGAATAAAGATTAAGAGATAAGAAAATCCCTTCGACTTGAAATTTATTTTTGTAACCGTCTCAATTCATATTTGAAACTGTCAGCGTTACTGCTACGTATACCACTTCAACATATTACTGTATAGGAACTTCCTATACGGCTATCTTAATTTCGAAAATTTTCAACAGCGTCTTTTATCCGTAACACCTCGTGTTTTCTCAATGCAGAGTGTAAAAAGGGACGCCGTCTAAGTAACACCGAATATCCCAAATAGAAGCTCCCATAAGAGGCGGTGCTGGTCAAATTACTGATATTCTACATGGTCCCAGTTTGACAGTGATATCCCCTTGCAGAAAAGCACTAAGTTGGGACCCCTAAGTTTCACGGGGCCCGGGAACCCAATCACGTCCAAAAGTAAGTGATCCATTCAGATTCGTTACATTAATTCTAAGTGATTGCATAAGAAGTGCAATTGTAGGCAAAATTGCAATATTCGAGATTGAGCGCAGTGCATTCAAGTGAAGCAGTGGTTTGGGATGCATCAAAGACTTTCTGTGCTTAGTTACCTACCCATGATATTCCGGTGTGGGAAGCGTCCGGGGTGTGAATCGTAGAATAGGAAGTGTCCCTTATGATTTATTTCTCACAAAGGTGTCATGTACGGAGATAAAAACATGTTACGATAGAGTACATTTCACTAGGTACAACAAAGAAAATAAACCACATAATTTTAATTGTATAATAACATGTTGCGATACTCGTAAAACCGTGAAAATTAGAAAAAGAAAACAAACCTATAACGTACACTTTTTACAGTGACGTGCAAATTCTTAATAATCAATATAAAAAAGTAATTTACAATCTGGTATTGAATTGGAAGGGTTGTTTTCTAAAATTATGACAACTTTCAGTCACCTTCCATGCACTATTGCTTTTACTCCCAAATTATATTTAGTCTTTAGTGTCACGATGTCGTGGGTACCACCAGATTTATCACAAGTGTGTCGCGTTCATACGACAGTTACAACATGCGCTCCTTCCACTTTAATTTTTATAAATTTAGTTGTACGCCTATTTGGCAATTCACGTGATACGTCAACTAAAAATCATAACTATTACCAATTTTCTCGATTTATATTTGATAGCGATTTTGGTAGAGAATATCACGAAACGCCGGAAAAATTGAAAGAGAGAATTAAAGAGAAGGAGTATGACTTTATTGTAGTTGGTGCCGGAAGTGCTGGTTGTGTTGTTGCAAATCGGTTATCGGAAGTACCAGAATGGAGAGTAAGTACTTTTTTTACTTACTTTGTTACTATCCCAAAAAATGCCTACAGTTAGGGGGAATTTTGAAGCAAGACTCATCATGAATTTCCCACTAATCTTGTGGTACGATTAACATATAATTTATTAAGGTGTGTTTATGGGAGTGTTTTATTTTTAGTTAAAAATACTTTTTTATACAATAACCGCAACTGCAAAAAATATCTTAGTTTCAAACAACAATTAACCAAAAGACATCCGTAAACTCATTCATGCGCAAGTAGAAATATTTGTTATTCTTATACTGCGGATGGAATAAATTTATCAGTTACTTTATGCGGCTGGCACGATCTCGTACTTGAAAAACGTCAAGTAAACTAACTTTGTATTGCATGACTGATCATAAATTTACGGCAAATTCAATTGCGTGTGTATGATATTTTACTTACATAAAGCAATTTATTGAAAGTACAAATAGTGAATTGATGTAATACAGTGTAAATGAATGTGGTTACTGAATGTAACAATGTAAAGGCCGCACTGTACGTAGTTTTTTGCACCTCATAGGTTGTGGTCGACGAGGCTTATTATATCATTATACTTCTTTCCATTATTTTTGACTGGGTTTTCACAACCAAACAGTGCTAACCTCATTATGCACAAATGTATCGCAATACTCATTTTCTTAGTCAGTCTCAAGGTAACGCATAAATTATCAACTAGAACTGGCATTTTAAGTAAAATTCAAATATTCAAATTACTTTCGC
Source organism: Pyrocoelia pectoralis (assembly GCA_036250285.1). NCBI lineage: Eukaryota > Metazoa > Arthropoda > Insecta > Coleoptera > Lampyridae > Pyrocoelia > Pyrocoelia pectoralis. The sequence continues at coordinate 73,552,854 of CM070075.1, read as the reverse complement.
GTATTATTGAACATCACACCATCATGAATCATTTAAAATGAAAATTTCAAATAACCCAAAGCGAAGGTCAACAGTCACTGCAATAAAGGGAATAGAATTTAACGAAATTGTTTCTGCCCTGTTGAGGACTGTTACCATCCCCAGTTTCCCAGTAGGGATTATTTGGACGATTCAAAGATACCTTTCGTCAGCAGAAATCCTTACATCCAGTGAACTCAATAGCTTCACCATTAATACGAAAAACGAAACCGAATTAATCTCTCTAGTAGAGGAGGTGGGAGCTAAGTAAAATCTTAAATAATGACAAGTAACTGAATAGGTACTCAGGTCCTACTGCATCCCCAAAGATAAATGACAAATGGAGCTTCTTGGCATAAATTAGTAAGCAATGGGGAAAATTAACATAATATAATTACTACCCTACTATATCATTACATCCTGTCGCAGAATACGGAACACTATGCAAGCACTTCAGGGAAGTAGCCTTTGAAATTTGTGCTCTATATTCATTTATTAAATATCTTTTCGTTCCCATAATTACTATTGTGGTAGGTACGCGATGTGTTGGCTATACATATAATCACGCCAATGAATTATTAGCGCATTCGTAGTTAGGTACTTATTTTGGTACCTAAGTAGACTTGCTGTGACATACTTTTATGTTTTTGAAGGTGGCGGTTCACTCCTTATTACCAAAATAATCTGAATCTTCTTCATCTTCTATTTAATCTTCATCAGAAAATTGAAGATCATTACATCCAAGACCATCTCCATCATTATCATCGTTGTAGGAATCGCTATCGGAGCTAGAGGGTTAATATTCGTTAGAACCAGCTTCGCAGTAACATTCAAAAGGATAGTTAGATAATAAAGTTTATTGTATCCTTCTTACAAATAAATAAATACATGATTCTTATTTAAATTAACAAAACATGTTATTTCTAATACCATCTGTCTTTCCCCCTTCTTTCCACCTTTTCCCTACTTTCTAACACTTCCTTCATCTATCCCAATCCTTCTCCCTTCTCTCATAGTATCACCCTTCTTTCCCTTCTCTCTTGTCTCAACTCCTGGCATTCCCGCAACATATGCCCCATGCTTTCCCTCCCTTCCCTGCACATTCTACAAACCCTTATCTTATCCTCCCATTAATACCTATTTTCATTCTCCTCATTTCCCCACCTAAATCTCACCACAATTCTTTTCTCCTTCAATCCCATCTCCCCCAACAGGTACTTGGCCTTGCCATCTACCGCAATCTCTCCGTATCTCCCTCCAGCTATCCTCTCTCTCCTTTCCTGACCTTGCACATCCTTATCCCTCCTAACCACCTCCTATGCCATCTCTCTTCCTTCATCCCTTCTTCTTTCCACCTCCTCCCTCGCATACTCCACCATCTCATAATATAATCTCCTGTCCTCTTGTCCATACTTTATCCGTTTCCCCCTCATCTCCTTCATGCATTCGTTCACCATTATTATATCTGTCTTCTTCCTGATCTCCTCCTCGTACTTCACCGCTATCTTTCCCGCCTGCACCCTTACTTTTCCACTTTCGCCTCTTCTCCCGATATGTACCCCGGCGTCTCTCTGTCCAGTCCCAGCGTCCATCTCCAATACTTCTCCTGAACCTTCTCCAAACTCTCCCACTCCCTTCACCCCCATATCTCCGCCCCGTATCCCGTCACGCTTCTCACCAACTTATCAATAATCCATCTCCTCTTTTCCATATCTTTCCAGAACTCTCTTTCCCCACACACTCCCCACTATCCTATTTCCTTTGTTAGCCAGTTCCCTTATGTGCCCATCGTCCTTATTATCATACCTCATTATATATCCCAAATACTTCCACTCATTTACACTTTCCAACTCGTCCTCCCCCCCCCCTCATTTTTCCTTCTCTCCCCTCCCTTTTCTCTTCTGGAATACCATTTTTTTCATCTTAGCCACATTCACCTTTAGGCCCTTGTCTCACCAAAGCGGCGAACAGCGACGCGACAACTAACTACACGATGTTGCTAGCGTGTATCTTTCGTGTTTAACCCATGGTTTCTATGCACCGTACACACACCAACGCTCCGGTAGAGAAACATCCAAGCTGCGTGTCGGCTTCTTGTTGCCAAGCGACTCGACAGGTCAGTTGTGAAGCGACACTGTAGCTGTATGTGCAGTGGTTTAACGAAAAGGAAAATGAATTTCATTGCAAAACATAATGAACAGGAATTTAATGAAAAATGAGTGGATGCTGTAGAAAAATATCGGTCCCGGAAAGTTTACCGAAAACAGTTTACCGAAAACAATATACCGAAAACAGTTTACCGAAAAACAATTCACCGAAAGGTCATTTTACCGAAGGAACAATTCGCCGAATTACAATTGACAGAAAAACATTTTTACCGAAACACACTTTACCGAAAGGAATGTTAACCGAAAATATACTATAATTCTATGAGGTAGGTACGTGCTGATCATGTTTGTAATAATATACCTACTATTATTAATTATTATACATATAGGTACAACATGTTTTAATGTCATTAATGTAACAATTGTATCACCAAAGTATTATAAAGCTGATTACTTTTATAACTCATACAGAATAATTATATGCATCCCTTGCAAGAATAAAAAGAAATGAGATTTAGAATCTATTTGCGGAATATCTAAAAGAATTAAGAAGTTAGAGGTAATATAAAATATGTAGGTAAATGAGAATTCAAGGCAGGAAAGGATCGCGGCAAAAGAAAGTAGGTATATCGTGGTGGAAATATGGGAATGTATAATTCGAGGAATAATTGTACCACACTAATATTAAGCTGATGTTTTTAAGGGGAATCGCTTACAATTTAAATTTAAATTAATTAGGTATAATAAGGCTTTAAAGTAGGTATATATCATTTGAACACAATAAAAAGTAGTTATTAAAACTCAATCTTTGCATATTTCATTTTATTCAAAGAGCAACTGACCGGCGAGATTTTATCGGCAGGGAAATGACAGTGATAACTTTCGGTGGTGCCACTGTAGTATGCGGTCTACCGCCAGAGTGTGATCTACCCCATAACACTAGTACTGTAGTATGCGGTCTACTGCTAAGTTGCGATCTATTTACTATTAGATGTTGTAAGAAGACCATTGTAAAAACCTTCGTGTGAGGGCGGACCTCTGTGCACATGGGGGCGAAGCATATTGAATCGTTGTTAGGACCTCTTAAGTTTTTTTTTAAAACAGGTTCGCGTAGCGAACCTGCCACCTAAAAATACTAGTAGACCACATATAACAGCATAAATGTGACGGTAGACCGCATACTACAGTAGCACCCTTTCGGTTAACTTTTCTTTCGGTAAACTGTGCTTCGGTAAAAATGTGTTTCGGTCAATTGTAATTCCGCGAATTGTTCTTTCGGCAAATTGACCTTTCGGTAAATTGTTTTTCGGTAAACTGTATTCGGTAAACTGTTTTCGGTAAACTTTCCTAGATTCGAAAAATATAGTTGCTTAAACAGTTATTTTGACATCCGGTAAAATAATTTAAACTTCACTGAGTGTCTATCGAGTCCTTTAGGAGTTTTTTGGTTTTTTGCAATAAAAGGATGCCGCCATCATTTCCTTTTCTTAGACTTTTTAGAATGTTTTCTATTTCGTAAGTACCAGTACATTGTAATCAGATCGCCGTCTTCACTTGATGACATTTGGTGGGACAAGGACCTTAGGTCCTTTTTCTCCAAATACCCCTTTACTACTCTCATTGCCCCCCTCATTTCTTTCTCACTGTCCGCCACTACCACTACATCATCAGCGTACGCAAGTGCCCACACTTTTACCCTCCCTATCACCACCCCTCTCCTTTGATGTCTCCGCAACTCCTCCTCCAGGTCCCCTAAGTATAACGCGAAAAAGCTTGGGCTCAACCCTACCTCAGCCCTTTCGTCATCCAAAACTTCTCCCTTCCTCTTCCCCCTCCAGTTATACACCTTCTTTCCTTATACAATTCCTCTATCGCCATCACCAGCTCTTTTCCTATCTCATAATTCCTCAAAACCCCCCATTCAATAGGCATCTATATGTTTCATATCTCATTATTAACGCAATAATTAGGAAGCATTAAATAACTTATCCTTATCCTGTAATAAATTAATTGTTGCAAAGCGTATAAAAGGTGCGAGCAGTAAGGTGGAGAGTCCATTTCTATAAATACGTAGCAATGACAGCTTTTAAACATTTTTTGGTTATTGGTGCTTACAGGGTTGTGTTTTAGTACAACGCTGACATGTGTTTCAGTTTTTCAAATTGTATTCATAATAATGTTTCTTATCGTTGTAATTAGATGGTATGTATCAACACTTCTGATTACTCAGCCCCATTTCTGGCACAAAGTGATGGTTACAGTTTCCTGTCGGATGTGTTGCATCATGCTGAGTAAACAAAACGAAGAAACTTTTGATATATTAGGTATCGTGGAAGTAAATTGACATGAAGAAAAGTATTCAATTTCGCAATGCTTCTTAGCCCCAAACCTCCCAACGAAGGAAGGAAGGACGAAGGATTTCAAATAAAAGTCTAGGCGATAATCTCACAATACTTACAGCAGGGCGAGGAAGTCGAACGAGCCCTTGACCCGAAGGTTCTTTAAATACTTCTGTATGAATGGCGGCATCTTCTCGTCGTCTACCTTGTACCTATGTCATTTTTTAATGGTTTCATAAGAAAACAACGCTCAATAATTCATTAACATTAAAAAAATAGTATACTCGTAATACACATTTAAAATAAAATTAATAATGGGACGGAAACATTAACAAACGATACATTTCGAGCGTTCGAGTTAACGACTCGACAATATACTTAAAAGTAAGTTTCGTTCCCCACTCGAGATGTTTGTTAGTGTTCACCTCATGGACAGAGGTCTCGATCGAATCTCGTGACTGTGTAGTACTATCCTTATTTAGATAATCGGTTGGCAGTTGCTCTTATTTTTCCTGCAAAAGTTGTGACTTCACGCTGACATAAATCTCGTTTCAATTCGGTATCAAACTAATGAATGTGTAGAATTCCGAAAACCGTGGTTTTGATACTCCTTTGAATTATCGTTTATTTATTCCTTAAATCCTGCAACGGTTCAGGTCCTCGACGTGTACGTACACAGTAATAAGAAATTGAATATTTTACTAAAGAGGAGTTGTTAACCAAACATTAATTTTTTAACTAATTTCAGGTTTTACTACTGGAAGCAGGGAGTGAAGAACCAGATGTGGCCGAAGTACCATCTTTTGCGCCATTACTTCAACGCTCGAGTATTGACTGGGCTTACATGACTCAACCATCACCGCACAGTTGTTTGGCAAGACCCGGAGGACAATGTTACTGGGCACGTGGAAAGGTAATGGGAGGTTCGTCAACCATCAACTATATGGTTTATATACGTGGACATCCTGAAGATTATGACGAATGGGAGGCCATGGGAAATCAGGGATGGAGTTACAGAGAGGTTTTACCTTATTTCATTAAATCCGAGCATAACAAAAATAGAGATCATTTAAATCTCTTTTACCACGGAAATAAGGGTTACCAAAGCGTAGACACGTTTCCATATCAAGACGAAAATGTGTTGCACATCATAAAGGGATTCAAAGAGTTAGGTCTCGATGAAATAGATCAAAATTCTGAGGATCTGATCGGTGTATCATTACTTCAAGCTACGGTAAAAGATGGAGAAAGGCACAGCACCAATGGCGCCTTTATAAGGCCAATCCGCCATAAGAGACCAAACCTAGTTGTATCTCCTAATGCACATGTGACACGAGTTCTTATAGATCATAATACTAAAATAGCATACGGCGTCGAATATTATTTGAACGGGTACCTACAAAGAGCGTTTGCGAAGAAGGAAGTTATACTTTCGGCGGGAGCAATAAATAGCCCGAAGATCCTTATGGTTAGTGGAATTGGACCCAAAGCTCATTTAAGTCAGCACGGCATCCACGTTGTCCAAGACTTACCCGTTGGCTATAATCTACACGATCATACCACTATAGATGGCGTAGTACTCACGCTTACAAACAAGAGCGTGACAACAGTAAACGATCAAAAGAGAACGTCTGATATTTACCACTACAAGAAAACGCGAAGAGGTCCTTTATCTGCAACAGGTTCATTACAAGTAAACGCAATGGTTCAAACTAAGTACGAGAAAAGTTCGAGTCAACCCGATATTCAGTATTCATTTGATTCCGTAAGTGTCAAAAACTTTTTTAACGACCCTATTTTAACCGCTCAAACAAACGTAAATCCCTTAGCGTATTATGATGGTTTAATGGTTCGTCCCATACTGCTACACCCGAAAAGCCGCGGGTACATTTTGTTAAACAGCACGGATCCGGTATACGGTCCACCTTTAATACACGCAAACACCTTTAAGGAAGAAATTGATTTATTAAGAATCGTCGAAGGGATTAAGCAAGGTTTAAATCTTTTACATACGAAACCATTTAAGAAATTGAACATAAAATTGGCAAATACACCATTGCCGGCGTGCCGCAAATTTGAATTTGCTAGTGACGCGTATTGGAGCTGCGTCGCCAGATCCTATACAAGTACAATCTTTCATCCGGTTGGGACGTGTAAAATGGGTCATAAGAATGATAAAACGTCAGTTGTCGATGCTAGACTAAAAGTGAGGGGTGTTAAAAATTTACGTGTTATTGATGCCTCTATAATGCCAAAGATTCCCAGGGGTAATACGAATGCACCTACTATAATGATAGGGGAGAAAGGTAGTGATTATATTAAAGTACGGTGGCTTGAAAGGAATGGTTTAACAGCAGAAGAAGAATTTCCATATGGTCGTTAGGGGAAACGTGGTGTGTCGACTTATTTTTAATGTCATGTTATTTACAATTCTTGTGTGTAGATGAGGCTAACGTTTGATTTTAACGTTATGTGCCATTCTGTTTGCATTTTACTAAAACTTGTGTAGTACTCGTATGAAAAGGAGTTTTCACAATAAAGTGTATCAAACTATATGCATAAATATTTAAAAGTTACAGCTAACGAACTGTTACGAGGTGTAATAACTATTATTTGAGTATCTCAACAAAGTTTTACCTACAGTTACAACTCATCAGTTGTTTGTAGTATTGTTCAATCCCCGTTAATGGATAATGCTCATGCATTCTCCAGAGCTTTTTCAAATACCAGCATCAGTGTGTGATGGGGTATTAACGCGACCCGTTGTTTTCATGCTTTTACAGTTATAAGTCTCATTTCATTTTGAAAAAAATTGGTATTGTGGGTTTTCAAACGTACTTTCTTAATTGACTATATGTTAACTTATACTAGTGCTTTAAAGTATCTATACAATAGGTATAATTAATTTAGAGACAGGTAAGGTAGTTTCAAAATCTCGTGGCACTCGAGATGCGCGGCGGTATTTATTTAAACGTGATACTACGATACTAATATGAAGTTCTATAAATAATTACACCTATATTTATATACTCTACATGTTTAGGATGGCATTTTACCTACTGATCTTTCTCGACCTGTAACGTCGTACCTACTTTTTGAAATTGTTTCAAAACCCGCCGCGCATCTCGAGTGCCACGAGATTTTGAAACTACTTCTAAAATTCAGGTGCGAAAGCTTTTCACCAAAATTTTAAGTGGGTGATTTGCTATATAAAGTTGTTAAATCAAGCCTTAGGACTTCTTGTCATCTGTCGTTTTTGAAATCTTTTGCCGTACGTTAGGTTGTGTTTTAATGAAGTTTACAAATATTTGGTATTGCAAAAGATCGAAAAGAAATTAGGGGAATAGTGGTTTATTTAGACAAAGTTTTACCAAAGGTAATGCTACTGTGTTTAAAATATCATATAAAATATGTGTTATATAGAACTGGCCAGTACCTTTCTTCTTTTAACATCATAGCACAAAAGAGAAAAGTAAAATTAATTATCTCTAAATTTAATTCGTGGAACTTCATAAATCGTAATAATAAATACAAGTAATTCCACTTTTATTTTAAACTAGATGGACCGGCGAACTTCGTATGAGCTAAAATTGACAGCTGTTAAGTTTGACAGTATGAACGTTGCGCTTCTCTCTACAATGTTTACTTAGGTACTGATAAAATCAAAACTCCATAACAATAACATGGTAACTTTGCAAGCCAGAGGAGCGAAGCCCTAAAACCCTAGGGCTTCAATTAAAGGCTTTAAACCTTCCGATGGTTAACCTGAACGAATATGCAAATTGTATGTCAATCGACCGACTACTTTTCAAGTTTTTGCGATACTAACGCGCAGCAATTGATTTATATATACCGGGTGATTTTTTGAAAACGATCCGCCTGATATTTCAGAAACCAAAAGGAAATTAAAAATTTCTGAAAACAAGTCCACTTATATGTCAAGGAGGAACGGTTTGATCTATGATTCACACTTTTGACGTTTACCACTGCGACCCCACGAATACCTCCCCAAATTTAAAAACAAAACCCATCGCGTGGTATCTCAAATGAAAGCTTGTCTTATAAGGATTATGGTGATGTGTCACTTGTCCACGTTTTTTATTTTCTCATACATTTTATGAGAAAGTTTATCATTTTTACTTCAGAAGAACGGTAAGCGCTATCGCAACATAATTTTAATCAGGTAGGTGTAGAAAAAAAAGAAAGCAAGCCGTTGACGTTTTGTCTAACAAACTGTCACAATTGCTTCCGTTTAGTCAACTTTTAAAGTTTAATTTAAATTTTTATTATTGTCATATCTTTTAACAGTTTTTGAAATTTCTTCTGCAAAAAAATCTGCCGCCTACGAATGTAACCAACCTGTCACGGCATTTTGAAGCTCTTGGCCATTGGCAAAACGCTGAGATGCAAGCCACCGCTTCATGTATGGGAACAGGTGGTAATCACGGGGGGCCAAGTCCGGGCTGTAAAGGGGGTGATCAAAAACGTCCCAATTGAACTTGGTCAAAAGTTCAGTGGTTCTTTGAGCTGTGTGAGGGCGACCATTGTCGTGAACAAACGCAACACCAGATGCCAGCAGACCACGACGCTTGTTTTGGATTGCGCAACTTCACAATACACTGCATAAGTGATTGTCGTACCACGCTCCTTAAAATAAACGAGCAAGATCCCAAAACACCGTAACCATAAAATCCTCGCAGAGAATGTTTGACGGGCTTTCTTTGGCTTTGGATAATCTGTATGACCGCATTGCATTGACTATTGTTTTGTCTCCACATTCACATGGGTACCCAAGTCTCATCTCCAGTAACGATCCTCTTCAAAAATTCTTCTCCTTCACCGTCGTGCCGAGAAAGAAAGTCTACGGCAGAACTCATTCTTTTGATTGTGTGATCGTCGCGTCGGTTAGAAGTTTTGGTACCCAACGTACACAAAGCTTGCGATAGCCTATTTTTTCTGTCACTAACTCGTGTAGAACACTCCTAGAAATTTCAGGGAAATGATCGGAAAGTTCCGAGATTGTGAAGTGACGGCTTACACGAATTGTTTCGTTCACTCTGTTCAGTAAGTTAAAAAAAAAACGTACTCATTGACGGTCTGCACTGTCACTCATAATGTTTAGGCCATACACCGCACAAAATTTACGATGAATTTCATCTGCTGAGTGATTTTTCGCACAAAGAAATCTTATTGCGCTATGCACTTCACACTTGGTGGGATTTTCTATTACGGCACTCATGTTTTCGGCTTAGAATTTGAGAACGCGTTACCGTACGATACTCTTCCTTGCACAGCTCGAAGCGTAAAGAATCACTGCGCACACTGATGTTTGAATTATTGGGAGGCTATTGTATACTTTTTTGATAATCCAATTATTAAAGAGATAATTGTTTGCTGACGGACCCATCAAATGTTGCAGTGAGTAGAGATCTTTCCATCTGCAAATATAAAGGATAAATGTATGTATTCACAACAACGGTGAAATTGGTTTGGTTTTACGAACAAATAAAGTAGAAAAATTCGAACTTGCTCCATGTTCCAGCTGTACATAGGTATTGTTGACTATTTTCACCAGCGAATGACTATGTGACATTACAAAATTTCTATATTTTGTGCATCGAAACCATGAAAGAAGCAAACGCCCAGAAGAAGTGCCAAATCGATTTTATGTATTGTCGGCTTTGAAAATAAAAATTTTCTGGTTTATTTAAGGTAAGAAACCACCTTTGTTGAAAATCCCTACAAATTTGGCGGTATTTGCAAAAATTTAATGTACGAAATCAAGATTCGTACGGTTTACTGCATCATTAATCTATTGTGAAAAGTGGAGTTGTGGAAAGATGAGCGATACTGTTAAATAACCTTATCCATAATTAAATATATTTTAGGATATCACCCTTTTTTGGCGGTAACGTATAATGATGAACAAAATTACAGTAAAATGTTTTCAGCGAATGTACATTCTGCCTCAATTAGTGCAGGTGTTATTTCCGTAAGTACGCTATAATATCCTCAAAGTAAATGACTGAAGTATTTGTAATACACTACACCTGTGCAACTGCTTTAGCAATAACCCCAACACTTTACGATTATTCCTGGAGTAGGTGGTACAGAGTTTCCACCAAAACGCCTGTTTTCTGCAGGGAGCTGATAACAGTCACCCGTTTTTAGCACAATCACACAAAATCCATTAAATTATCCATTAAATGCGAGGGCTATGTTAACGAAACAGTAGAGATTTTATACCTCCGAAGGGGGAAAACAACCGCACCCAGCCTTAATTATAGCATATGTATCATAAAATAACGAGGTAAGGGATGTTTTGATAAGTACAGCTTTTACAAGATATTCTAATATCCCAATTACATTATGACGACGGTCGCTTTTAATACACTCACGCCTTTATAAAAATTCTGCAAAACTTTAAAATGTCAAATTGAAAAACTTTAGTAATTATGTTAGAGCTGAGCTTAAGGTAACACTAGTGCAGCGCACCTGCTTGTGGCCAAACAAACTTCACTTATTATGCACCCGTATTATCTACGCTATATGCTAAAGACAACTTAATCTTTTGAACTGTATATATATACTTTCGTATAACTTTACATAATTCAGTAGGTAATCTAATAACGGAAATTGATTGTAAATTATAATTTTCGTCGAGGCGGTACTTAAATTACCTATCGAAACGAGGAAAATCCCTTCGAACGATTTACTTAGTTCTAAAGATATTACACATTTTCTTATTGTGAAAATCGATTAACTTGCTAATTTACTCCTTTACTGTTGTTGACTCTAGCTCAACATCTGAATAACAACGCAATTAGTCTAGTCATGTTATCTAAACTAATTTAATAACCGTAGACTTACTAAAAATAGAATTTTAATTGATTTTCCGTCAATTTAACATAGAAAATTTGTAACCAACTTAATGTTGTTGCTTCTATTACGCTTTGTGGAAAACTAATTTACTGTCGTTTGGGAAAATTTATTATATTACTTTATTTTTGAATTATTTATCTTGCTACTTAAAAAATCGGTTATATAACCATCGTTCAGTGTTTAAATATTCATTTTGCGGATGTTAACACTTTGTTCGTCCATTGTTGCTGTTCTGGACAGCTTTTCTTTTCCCAATCATGTAGGGTAACCAATAACAGATGTATGCTAAACAGGTTAAATCCACCTTGTAATAGAATCTTTCGTAGATGCGTTGTTATCGGGACATTTTCTCAGATTCACTATTGTCTGCGATCTGTAATTAGAGCAAGAAAATATGTATGGGTGAGGAGTGTAAGATGAGAAATGTAAGGTATTTTATTGTTTGCAAATATAGTGTTGTACCTTTTAATAACAATATAGTTCCTCTGTATTCAATCGTATAAAATAACGAACCTTCAGGAAAATGAGCAACCATTATTAGGCAAGATTTAGATTGGTTTCTTGATTTTCACATAACCATGACGTTCATGACACAAATTTCAAGGGCTTCACTTTATCGAAGAATCGAAAGACTCAATTTTAAATAATAGTTATTTTCTCCTTTTCAAATTAGTCTCTGCTTTTTTTTAGCTTCCTTGTTTTCCTCGTGAACCTTCCGTATACTTGCCTCGTGGAGGCTCAGTAGTTTCATTCTCATCTTCCGCTCTTTCAGAGGAGTACGATAAGTATGGGAGTAGGCAAGATGTTGATTCAGAAGGCTGCGGCGGAGTTTTTTTGAGAGTCTGAAGGAGTTTTATTTCTGCGACACTGCTAATAGCTACAGTTGGCTGTTCGATGGTTGATGTGAGTTTAAATTCATTATTGGCCAAAGTTTAAGTATTGAAGCGTACGATTTTCTTTGCGTTAACATTATGTATACCATAACAAGCCTGACTATATTATATTGTTTTGTATGTTATTTATTTTAATTAAAACTTACCGTTGCACAACTGTGGCCATATATAATAAACTACGTCTCCAACGTTAGCTTATCAGGGAAATATAGTCTTTTTTATCTTTATTCCTCTTATTACAGTTTAGTATCTTTGTCTCTACAATCTTCAGTTTTCACTACATTATTTACGGTTACATGAGAGGTGTGAATTTGAGGGCTAATCTCAGCCACACCAACGGTTCGGGAGATATATAGCTCCAAAGTCAGAGGCTGGAAGTGAGTCACAGCATTTCTTGTTATTGAAGCACAAATGTAGTGATGGGCTGAATCCTTAATGATTCGCTCTCAAAAACTAGAAGAGATAGGGATAGGGAACCATGGTACCGTTCGAAAGAGAATGAAATTTTACATCAGACTACAATGAAACATACAGGGTGTTCCATTTGAAAAAACCAACTTATGATGGATTTGAAGTTAACTAAACTCGGCATTAAATTTCCACCACCCTGTATGCAATTAAGCCACTTTGAAAGTATGGATGGGAAGCTTAGGGGTCCAGCTATCTCTCGTGAGAATATGGTTCCTTTATCTTTCTTCGTGTAGAATTCACATGGTTTTAAGCTTGATAGTGTTTATTTCAATTTTTATTAAAAAAATTAAATATCTCGGAAACGGTTAATTTTAGGAATAAGAAAACTTGATGAAAGTCCACCTAAAATTTTACGTAGAATCCAAAATCGGAATAATATATAGGGTGTTACATTTAAAATAACAAAGTTGGTGTCATTTTCGGAAAAACCGTAAGTGTTACGTAGACGCCATTGTTTTATTTGAGGAGGCCATGCCCGAAAACCCCACTACCCAAATTTTCAAAATTCAGATCATAGTAGTTTCTGAAATATTCTAATGGGTGGTTACCGTGAGACACCCTGTATAGACCCAAAGTCAGAGTGTGGAAGTTAGCCACAGCATTCCTTGTTATTGAAGTATAGATGTTGCGACTGTGTAATTGTATATACTTCACACCAGAACCGAGTCACATCGAGAGTTCAAAACATATATGACATCAAATTCTATGGCCGGAAGCTGGCCACAGCTTGTCTTGTTACTGACATTTAATATGACGAAGACAATGGAAGATATTGAATAGGACTCTTCATTATCATTCAAGCTAGATATAACTTACCCCTTATAGGCACCACGATATCACTATTTAAAACACCAGCACCACGACTTACTTGGGAAATCACTATTTTATCGTACCTAATAGCAAATTCAATCACAAAAAAATTAAAACCAGTTGTTGAGTAACAAAAGACAAAGTCCGTATTCCCGCCAAGTTTAAATTCCGTAACTTAGGGCACTATTAGCAAAAATCCAAAAATCAAAGTCCGTATTCGCGTCGTAAGTATAAGAACAAGGATTTCAAAAATATATCGATACTGTGTACATCTAGAGAGTACTCTAGGACAAGTAAACCAAAACATACGATATTTGGCACTAATTTTTGCTCTATACAGGGTGATTCATTAAGAATGTCCAATCTCTGAACTGTAGATTCCAGACCTCGAAATATGATGATTCTGCCCAACATGCCTTATACAAATATTGATAGTTTCCGAGATACCGGGTGTTTAAAGTTTAAATATGAATTTTGATTTTCGCAATAACTTTCTATTTTTTCACAATTTCTTTTTGAAAATTGGCAGTTTTACCTTTTTTTGCATGAGGATTGCCAATTTGGACTCTAATTTAGCATTGCTAATAGAGGGCGCTAGTTATACTTGGTTGTGTTTAGTAAATCTAAGCAAAAATTTTTTTCGGCTGAACTATTAGCAAACTAATAATAAAATATGGAAAAGCGTTAGATTCTACAAAAAAAAGTTACTCTTGTTTGATTCGTGTAACTCGATCAGTTATCGAGTTATTTGCTTCTAAACAGTTCAATAAATTTTAATTTAAAAAAAAAATTTATTCTCTAAATGTGTAACAACAATAAACTATTATTTATGATCCGTTTTCGCAAAGATCTCTTCATATCAAATAACCCTTGTCTATTATTTTTAATCACATTAATTAATTGTTATTGCGAAAATCAAAATTCATATTTAAACTTTAAACACCCGGTATCTCGGAAACTAGCAATATTTGTATAAGGCATGTTGGGCAGAATCATCATATTTTGAGGTCTGGAATCTACAATTCAGAGATTGGACATTCTTAATGAATCACCCTGTATAAACCGGTAACCGATAACAAGAAATGCTGTGACTAACTTCAAGCCTCTGACGTTAGGGCTATATATCTCCAGAACCGTCGGTGTGGTTAGGTTCTGGTATGAAGCACAAATGAATAGTATCTATGCACTATCTATGCCCAGTCACGACATTGGTGCTTCAATAATAAAAAAGTTGTGCCTAACTTCCAACCTCTGACTTTCAGGCTGGATATCTCCCAAACCGTAGGTGTGACCGGGTTCCGATGTGAAGCACAATGAAGCATTAACGGAGCACTACGGACTTTGCACGGTGACGTCATTTGTGCTTCATATTGGTGGGTAACTTACTGGACCTCCATTTTGTCCGATGACCGAAAACGATTTGCTTTTAAAAGTTGTTGGATTATTGGGGGGGATACAGTTAGGATAGACGATTTTACATCAAAGCTGTAATATTGCGAACAGTTAACATTGACGCACTAGGAAAGTTGTTCTGAAACCATAAAACTTGCTGCTGCACAACTTTGGCCCTCCTTGATCGAGTTCAACAGAAAGGTCAGTTTATTGCAGTGAACTACGCAATTTATACAAAAGGTGACTATAGTCAATGCATTGATTCGTTGGCAGCCAAATTATAACAGAAAACCGCCGCTGGTTACTTTTAATTAAATTCGTGAATATACTAATGTTGGTTATTTAGTATCACATTTGTTTATGCTTCTTAAGCATGAAACTCGTTCCCGGATTAAATGTATTCTTTTCTATTTCTCGTGTGCATCAATGTATCTCTTTTTTATAAAGTTTCTCATCGAGATCCTTTCAATGATTTGAGGTCATCATCCCAGCTGCAATAATTTTGTAGACTCGTACCAAAAATATACCATATTCCTTTAATTTATTTATTTTAGGGATTATTGTAATAATATAAGTAGGTTAAGTGGAAGAGCAGCCTTGGGCTGAACTGCGCCTCTTACTCAATAAAGGCATATTATTATTATTATTATTATAACAAGTACCACGTGATAAAAAATTCAAAACAACTAATTGAACATTGTCCATTTTGAGGCGTAAAAATAACAAATTAAGATAATAATAATAATAATAATAAGCAACTTAATCAGATAGGTACAATATTAATGTTAATTAGTTGCTACTTCGTACGATGAAGGACTTCGCCCAATTTTTTATTCAAACGATACATGTAAAAACTATAATTAATTTATCTAATGAAATTAGTTGTATTGTCAGTTAGAAATCAGTTATGATGTGTATGTTGATACAACTTAAAACACATTCACTAACTAAACTAATATCTCTTTGCCTTCTAAGTTTTTAATTATGATTGCTATAAATCTCAAAATCATCAAGAATTGATGAAATTTTATGAAATATAACTCAAGTTGACATGTCATTTTCCCATTTAGTTTTTCAGATACCTTTCCACAACAGCTTCCACATCTAAAAAAACTTAACTCAACCTTAATACAATGAACAAGTTGCAGTGTGGTTTGGTTTAGTTGATGATACTTTAACTGGATACCATTTTACCGAAAATTGGGCTGTGTCACCGTTCAAAAAACTGCTATTTTACCACTAACAGGAAACATGGATAGATATAGACAGTGCACGTTTATGATTATGATCATTCCAGAAGATCATTAAAAATAAATAGTTTTTCTTGATGGTAATCCTGAAGTTTAATAAATACTGTAGGGCTGCATAACAGATAACTGAATCTTAAACTTTTACTCCTATACGTTTTTCCGGAACTTCATCACAGGCTCGCATATAGTTGAGAATTCACGGACACCATATTGTAAGTATACTGTTTAAAGGAAGTAAGAATTTCTATTTTTTTCTCTAAAGTTGTATTTGCATTTGCCTTAAAAATAATGTCTGTGGGAGAGTAATTCCTATAATTATAATCGAAAAATAGCAACAAATTAATTCTGGCAGATCCTATACTTTAAGAACAATTAGGAATACGCGGGCCCATCACACATATGTCTTACCAATTACTTCATATAAAATTCATACCGCATAATCACACTAAACAATAACTCCCGTACACCATGATTTTACAAGATATTAGAACGTACAGAGCGAGGCAACCCCAGGACATTAGACACCGTTTATACTTCTGAAATGACATTGCCGCCATGATGGATATAAAAATTAAACTTTTCGAACCGATTAAAGTTAAATATGCATTATTCGCTGTAGACTAAATAGAGACACTTTTACGACAGAAGGGATATCGTTACCGTTGATAAATTTCCAACATAAAATGTAATTATGTGCAGCTGATACGGGAACCTTATATGTTTAATACCGAACTATAAATGTATTTAATTAGAAGTTCAAGTTTTAATATCCAAGCTACTAAGCGCGTAAACCTAGATGTGATTTAACATCATCATAGATATTTATTTACACCCTTGACTGTACACAGAAAATGGTGGAAAATCACTATACTTCTTTGCTAATGATTCGTCGAACTCCTTTTCCAATACAAAAAGATGATAAAGTGACGATTTTCAGTAAACCAGGTGGCAAATATGCAACTTACTGATAGGTGAGGAGTAATTTCGAAAAATACGTAAAGAGAGGACTACAATAAAATTAGCCAAACGAATTCACTCTATAATGAACAATAACAAAGCGTATAACAAACCTATATTCAATTTTTTCCCCTGCTAATTTATAATCTACTTTGTGTTAAAGTAATAAGTAAATGGTTTATAATAGGGCTCATCACACCGACATCGAAGGTACGCGTTCTGGCTTTTGTCGATGATCTTATTATATTGGAGGACAATGAATCTTCAGTCCATTTAACACTAGATCATATCTGCGAATTTCTGGCAACTAGAGGGATGTATGCATACCTCTCCGCCATCTCCGCTATTCAACCTTTCAGGTACCTTGGTTACCTATATGAATCAACCGGAATTTTGAAACCCTCAATCCGGAACCTGGTAGGATGGCTGTTCCCACTCAGCAAGGCTCCCCTGAAACCCGATCAGAAGCTGCTTCAATTCTATTTGATGCCCAAGATATACTACGGACTCAAAAATCGATCTATCACCGCGAAAATATTGTCAGAATGCGACAGACTGATTAGGAAGATTGCCATTAGAATCCTCCACCTACATAGCAAGACCGGAAACTAATTCCTTTATGCGTCCACTAAAGATGGAAGACTGGGAATCGATCTGCGAACAGCAATCCCCCACGTCTTACACAATCGACTAGCAAACTTGACCGTAACCGAAGATCCTCTTGTTACCGAAGCCCTCTCCGCCACTCAAACCCTACCAGCACTGGAACAGGTCTATGGCGAGAACTTATAGTGTCGAGACCATACAGTACTGGAAGACGCAGCCGGGGATGTCGTTAGCCGCTAGTGGATACATCACAAACCTATGGGATGGCTTCCCAAGGACTATCCACTTGCGGGCCCATAATCTGCCTTCCAAAGTCCTCCCCTATGCACATGTCGAAGAATGTTATTGCAGAACTGGCTTCAATGTCCAGGAGACCACGTCCCACATCCTCCAGAGCTTCCCAATAACTCATGATATGAGGGTGCCCCGACATAACAACATCGTAGCAAAAATCGCTAAACACCCTTGTAATATGCGATGTTTAAGTCTCCTGGGGGGACCCACCTCCGTTCAGCAAAGTTGGGACCGCAAACGGATGGTGTACGATAACAACAAGTTTAGAAATGCCGCCTTATCCAAATGCCCAGAAAAGAGCCTCACCTTCTTCTTTTGGACTTCTCACTGGACTAATCCAGAAACCAGAATTGGCTCTTTCCGAGTTTTCTGATACCTATTTTTATTAACTAGAATGCTTCGCGCGCAAATGCGCGCCGGTGGTCATTCAGCGTATCGCGCCTTGGTATCAATAAACATCTACTACTGTAGTGACTGAGCTGCCTTTGCCTTATACAATTTCGAAGCACATACATTAAAGTAGATCTACTTTAATCTCATGTCTACTTTAATGTATGAGATTAAAGTATATCTATTTTAATGCGAATTTGTTACAGACGGATAGGACACCCGTTCATTCACAATTATTATAATATATTTATTATGATATAAATTTAGGAACAGTATAATATTTAAAATTAGATTTCATGTATGTTGCGTTGTTGCTGCTGCGTTGCCCATTAAAGTTGCATCTAATTAAAAAATAAAAGGATCATAAGAAGCGTAATGTGAAGTATTATCGTAGCGATTTAATCATAATACTAATAATATTTATTTAGGATGATTTCGTGTGCAACAAAGCAAAATCTTAAAAGAACATTTTAAATTATCTTACAAATTGAAATTATTCAGTCAATTGAATATTACTACAGTAATCTGATTTACTTAAAGAAAATAGTTTGTCAATACAAATAAAGAGAAACAAAATGGATTGCATTTTATTTAAGCAAGGTGAACAAGGCTTTGTTATTTTAACTTTTAGGACTTAATTTTAATCAAGACCTATGTACTTTGAAATGAAACCATACACTAATGTTTCTTTCAAAACAAAGGTAAAACTGTCTTTACTTTTAGGCTTCAGAAAATAAACAGTGTTCCTGATTTTGAGTTTGTCGACATGTGTTTTGTCATATAAAAAATGACTGGTATACAATTTTGTAAGGTTATGCTTAACATTAACGATAAGGACTCCTCCACTTATGAAATCGGTAGAACGAAACAATTCTGAAAGGATAACAAAATAAATTTATTATGTACTGTAATGAATTATTATTAATAAACAATCACTTAAATTTGTTCCTACGCGTATATTTAAAAAGGGCGTAATTTGTGTCAATTTAGATTTTGAGAGAAATTAGTGCTGTTTGTTCAATGTTCAATGTCCTGTCGGGATTGACTTAGTAGAAATGTTCCTCCGAAATTACAGCTTAAAATAAACACATCCAATTGAGTTTGTTAAGCATAAACTAAAACGAGCTATTATTTGTTTTCCAATGTATATTTGTGTATCTGACATTCATAAGGTACCTATCGATTGAATGCTATTTCCAGTAGGTACCTATACGTTTCTAATCTTCCGTCGAAATTTGTGCAATTCCAGGTGTACTTATTACTTTAATTCCACATTACACTTACAAATGAGGTCTTAGATTAGACATTTATTACCCGAATAGAAATTGCATGATTAAAGCCCTTATAGTTATTACAGGTCTTAGAAATTACTAAGTAAATATTTATGAGAGAATATGTGTATATTCCACCCTAGACAGAAGGTAATAACATGATCGGTAAATGTAAACACAAACGGACTAATAGTAGTTCGGTGTTAAACATGTATCAGGACTTACAAACTTGTATTTACGCCTCGAGAGGCGTAGGTGCAATTAGAATTTATCCTATGACCGAATTTCATCAACATGTATATCTAACTCTCCTGTTTACTACTGGTAAATAAATTATTATTCACTAAAGCTCATGAGACGAAATGCAACCAAATGAAGCTTTATTAATAATAGTTCCTTCAAGTTTACGAAATATGCTGAAAATGTTACTATAAAACTTTTCGCAATTGCTTGCAAATTCAACAAGAAGCGTAAAAATTTTATCTGACTTTTAAACTAAATCAATACATTATGCACGAAATCTTTGATACAGCTATAAGTATTTGAGAATTTAAACTTTGAAACATAAACTTAAGTTATAACAAAGACAATAATGAAGTTTTAATGTGTTTTCTTTTATAGGAGCCAAAGGACTGAAGAGAGAAGAGCTCAGTGTAATACAAATACAAAATAAAATCATGAAATAAAATGAGCGCGAACGAAAGTGAAACATTGAAAATATGGCAAACAGTATATCGTTATTAGAATTAATGTTACAAGAGTTTTCAAAGTAAGTTTGAAAAAAAAAGTAAAATAGAGTTGGAAGACAGGACTACAAGTGTTGAAACAAGAAAAAGTGATTTATTTAAAATACAAGAAGCCTGATGTGGGCTTAAAGTCGAATAAACCGGAGAAAAATATTTCGGCGACTAAACGAAAGCGATGAAGTGAAAGAAGTATATAAATAACAGTAATTTATCTACCGTATTGATTAGGTTTCAGATACTTTTTCTTACAATGAAACTATTCCAGGTTAACAGTATGTTATACTTTTGCATGTTGCAAAATCTGTGCTTACATTGCAACTACTCGGATCATAGTTATAATAGCTCAATGTATGACGCTTTATTGTTTACACTGTGTAGATTTTATAATCTACGCAGTGTAAGTCTCTTTGTATGCTATTGGTTCAGTTAGTGTATAGGGAACCCCTTTCGAGGGCGAACAGAGGAGATTGGGTTTTGGCTCGTCAGATAGTGAACCTTACAAAAATTAGGTGGGCAGTGAAGAATTTCCATCCGTACAAATCCCCAGGGATGGATGGAATTCTCCCTGCTCTATTACAACAAGGCCTCGACCTGGTAGCCACCACGCTCTGTACGTTACTAAGGGCAAGCATTGCCCTAGGATACATACCCATGGCGTGGAGGGACGTAAAAGTCGTGTTCATACCGAAACCTGGGCGAGACTCATACGCCCAAGCCAAGTCGTTTAGACCTATCAGTCTAACGTCGTTTCTCCTAAAACTATTGGAGAAACTAATTGAACGACACATTAGGGAAGAGGTGCTGGGACTTGAGCCCATCAGTAAATACCAATGTGCCTATCAACCAGGTAGATCCTGTGAGCTCGCCATCCACAGAGTAGTGGACATAGCCGAAAGGGCGATCTCCTGTAAGGAGGTCGCTCTAGGGGCGTTTATAGACATAGAGGGGGCGTTCGATAATACCTCTCTAGAATCAATCAAAACAGCTATGGAAAGCAAGGGAGTACAACCTACCGTGCGCAGGTGGATACATACCATGCTAAAACATAGGAACGTTACAGCCTCGCTTAATAACGACTCTGTAGTGGTCAGGGCCGCACGAGGATGTCCACAAGGGGGAGTTCTCTCTCCTTTATTGTGGTGCCTGGTAGTGGACGGACTGCTGAGGCGACTAAGCGAGGCTGGTTACACCACGGTTGGCTATGCCGATGACATAGCGATTGTGGTACGTGGCAGATTTGAAGAGACCGTATCAGTTGTGATGCAGGGAGCTTTAAATCTAGTGGAAGCATGGTGCGGAGAAGAGGGTCTGTCGGTTAATCCAACAAAAATGAACCTCATTCTCTTCTCACGAAGAAAAGGGCCGGCAAAGCTAAAAGACATAGCAATGTATGGCACCAAGGTGAAGGTTGTGGGAGAAGGCAAATACTTGGGAATAACGCTTGACCAAGGGCTAACCTTCAAACCGCACCTAGAGAAGACAACGAACAAAGCCACAAAGTCCTTGTGGGCTTGTAGGCGAGCGTTCGGAAGCAAGTGGGGCTTATCTCCAATGATGACCCACTGGATATACACCAGAATGATCAGACCGATCATTACGTATGGCTCACTGGTGTGGTGGCATAAAACCTCCACCCAGACGAACATACAGAAACTTAGCAAGGTGCAGCGTAGGGCTTGCCTTGGAATCACGGGGGCAATGATAACCACCCCTACGGCAGCTATGGAGACCCTCCTGAACTTACCGCCACTAAACCTAGCAATTAGGGCAGAGGCGCTCAGAGGGGCATACCGGCTGAGAGTTAACGGCGAGGAGGGATCGTCAAGGGCGGGGCACTCGCTCATTTTTGACGAAATCTCCAAAGACAAAACCCTTAGTATGAATACTGAGAGGATACCCAAGACAGTTTGTCCCATCAAACTGTTTAAGACAACAATCCCCACTCGGCAAGACTGGGAGAGCAATTCCAGTAAAGCGAAGCTGAATGGAATCGTATATTACACAGACGGCTCGAAAACCACAAAGGGCACCGGCTCGGGAGTATACGGGAGCAATGGACGGGGCTGCAGAATTTCTGTAAGCCTAGGACAACAAGCGACCGTATTCCAAGCCGAGGTATATGCAATCCTGAATGCAGCTGCTCAACTATTAAAAGAGAACCTTATCAAAAGGAAAATCTTTATAGTGACAGACAGCAAAGCAGCGATTGCAGCAATAGACTCATATGTGGTAAATTCAGGGCTAGTCCTTGAATGCACACAAATGCTAAACGCACTAGGTAGGTGCAACTCAGTCACACTAGTGTGGGCACCTGGGCATGCGGGAATCGCAGGTAACCAGGTTGCTGACGAGCTTGCGAGAATGGCAAGCGCAAAACCATTCATAGGACCCGAACCGGCTTGTGGGATTACTTATAACACAGTCAAAAAGGAGATTCAAGCAATACTCACGAAAGAGCATTGCAGACATTGGTCGAAAATCCCAGGACAGAGTCATTCCAAGATCTTCCTGGAAACCCCAAACGGGGACCTAGCTACGTCCATCTTAAAGTTAAGCAGGACGAAGATAAAACTTGCGACAGAAATGGTCACTGGCCACTGTCGCATGAACAAACACCTGCACAACATGGGACTGACTGAAAGCCCGACGTGCAGGGGTTGTGGTGAGGCAGATGAAACGCCCTATCACGTCATTTGCCAATGTGAGGCATTCATAAAGGCAAGGGAACTCCTACTTGGAAATGAAAAAATTACACAAGAGGAAGTAACGAAGATTCGCCCTACTAAAATCCTGGACTTTGTGAAAGATACAGGCATTCTTGAAGGGTAGACAACACCGGGGAGCACAATAGACCAAAAGGTCGCAGTGCGGGAACCTATTGGGACCACCCCCAGAGAGAATAATAAATAATAATAATAGTGTATAGGGAAGTTACAGTCTTAGTTATGATCATCCTCTCTAAACATTTAAAATTTTAAGGATAAATGTTCCCCAATTGATTATTACCAGAATGGGTCGGAGAACAATCAAGTGACCCAATAAGATTCCCTTACAATTCCAAAAGAAATGTGGCCATAGAAACCATGATGATGCCATTCTTTCACCCGAAACATTGTGGGATCTTTCTTTCATTCGCAGTTAGTAATTGAGCCAGTAATTTTGAGAATCTGCGTGAAAATGAGCCGGAAATTGTGAAATGCTTGTTAGCCGATTTTTGACAGACAACGATTTCTGTACAGTGTTGATCTAATCATCTCTCAGCCACTGTAGTGTTATTTTAACCCTTATAATACCATGGGAGTTGTAGGAAAAATCGCCCCCAGACTTTTCGCACCGTCACTTCGCCCCGCGGAAAGTTCACCTCCAACATTATCGCCCCCATACACTTCGCCTCCCAGAACATATCACCCCCACACAATTTCGGCTCCCAGGAAACCGAACATTTGATATTTCTGACTTGTGCAGTGCTAGATTTAAACAGATCTTTCTGGGAAAAATAGTACGTATACAGTTCGGAGACTCGTGCCCATTTTCACCCTACAAATTAAGTAATGTTTAAAGTTAGGCAGAACTTAAATTCCATGGCAACGATTATTGAGACAATGGTTGCTATGGTATTTTAAGTTCTGCCTAACTTTAAGCAGTACTTAATTTGTAAGGTGGTGAAAACAGGCATCATTCTCTTAAATATACTCAGGGGTAATACCACCCCGAATACTGTTAACCAACACGAGTGCGTACATGCTCTGCATCATTCATCTCACATCATTTTTACAGATTCAGAATCTTCAATGAGTTATGAAGTAACTTGCAAAAATACTTCTTATAATGACGACAAATTAGTGCGCCGGAAAGTTCGATGAATGGTTCCCCAGTTTACAGACCGAGCTGGTTAGGATGACGTGTTAGCGCACACGCAGAGCGAGGAATGTCCACAAACGTCACCTATCGTGCAAATTACCGCAGTGAACCAGTAGTGCACACTGCATCTAAGAAACGGAGACAGTGTGAGAGCGTGTGTCATTGAAACATGGAGCGCAAAGTTTTGTTTCCAATTAGGCAAAACGGCGACGGAGACTCATAGAATGTTAGTGCAAGTGTACGGTGCTGAAGCAGTGAGCTAAAAGTGTGTGTTTGAGAGGTTTAAAGGTGTTAAAGACGGAAAGGAAAGTGTCGAGGATAAGACAAGCACAAACCTAGAGAACATCGAACGAGTGCGACTAATGATACGGATGATCGGTGGCTGTCTATGATAATGGTGGCAGACGAGTTGCAGATCAGCAAAATTTGTTTAAGCACTATTCTTCACGAACATTTGAGAAAGCTGAAGATTTGTGCCCGGTTTGTACAGCACATGCTGGCAGACGAGCAGACTCGGATGGAAACGTCTGTAGAGTTACTCGACATGTCTGAAAGGAATCCACAATTTTTGGAAGCCATCATTACAGGAGATGACAGATGGTGCCAGAGACCAAGCGACAGTCAATGACTTGGTGTTCATTGTCATCCCCGCTTCCCAATAAAACTCGGCTGACAAAATCCAAAATTAAGACCATGCTGATCGCATTTTTCGACAGCAGAGACTTGATTCGTCATAAATTTGTACTCGAGAGTCAAAATGTTAACGGGAAAGATTACGAGGGAGTTTTGAAATGGCTGCTGCAACGTGTCCAGCCAGTTCGGCCTGAACGGTACCGGAGTATGCTGAACAACGGTGGTTGCAGTGCATCGAGGCGCGCAGCGCTCGCGAGTGCTGTAAAGTCCGGGTTGCTGTACGGATGCGAGGTTTGGGTTAGTGCAGGGACAGCGGGATGCGCCCGAGATATGATAAATAAGGTATTGCGACTCCTGGCGATAAGAGTAACCAGCGCCTACAGAACTGTGGCCATGGAAGATGTGTTGGTGGTTGCTGGAATTCCACCTGCCCACATACTGCTGAAGTCCAGGGCAGAGAAATGGGGAAAAATGTACACATGCATGGAATGGCAGCTACATTGGGAACAGAGGGACTCGTGGGCCCGAAGACGTATCAGTAACATCTAGGCGTGGACAGGCAGAGAACATGGGGAGGTCAATTATACGATAACGTAACTGTTTACAGGGCACGGTGAAAATGGGATGTACCTCCATAAGATTAAAAAAAGAGAAAATGGAGATTGTATAAATTGCGGCCTGTTAGATGATAAAGCTCATGCAGTCTTTGAATGCCCTAGGTGGTATGGTGAGAGGATAACCTGAACAGGTAGATAGGAGTGGAAATGACACCAGACAACATTGTGGAGTCAATGATTAGCGAGCACACAATGTGGGAAAGAATTGCCAGTTTTTTCATCTGGTGATACACACAAGAGCATTTGAGGGGAAAAAATAAAAGAAATTCAAATGGAGTGCAACAGGACATCAGAAGAATGCCAAAACGGGTGATGCATGATGGGTTGCACGAAGAGTGAAAGGGAAAAGGGTTTTAGTGAGGGAAGGTCCCACACTCCCCCTGTATAGAGTTCTTGTGCCATCGACAGGGGGGTGCATAATGCATTTCTCCATTCCCTGTACAAAAAAAAAGTACCGGAGTAGACAATGGCATTTACTGCTCCACAACGCCCGACAGGTAAGAGATAAACTTGAGAGGTGGTCTGTAGAATCACTAAAATAAAATATTCCTCAAATCTCCTCAAAGAATTATTTTGCACCAGTGAGGGCGGTCTACTAGATTTGCAAACCGAAATGTTACAGTTGTGAACTGCGTCCGCCTTTCTTTTAGAGGAGCTACGATTGGCAAAACCGGAGCATAGACTGAAGCATGGAGATTCGTGGAATGGATTTCTACGAGGGTTTACAAGTCTTGCAAAAAAAGCATTACTCATGTACATGTTGAAGATTTTTTGTTCAACAAAACTATGAATAGAAATACATTTACATACCTCTATGTCCTAGTGCTTATGTTTCGACGATGCTGGAGACCTTGAGCATCATAAAAGTAAAATATTTGTGGTGAATATTTTGGAAGGGTGGGAAAGACTGCTAAGCTTACAGCTTGATAGGGAGTTGTGGAAGAATAATTTATCCTTGGTTGGTAAAATAACTACATTAATCAGAACTCTCAATGAAAAATAGATAAAAGTGAAAGGGGAGCACACTACTGAATTTGGATTCGAAGACAACGCCTTGTTGGTGTCTCATTTCCTTGTCCAAAGGGGGAGACTTGTTGCCTTGTTGTCAGACATGAATAGAAATGGTGAAATATGTGAAAGCAAACAGAAGAAACCCCAAATTATAGTTAATTACAGCAATAATAAATCGGGTGTGCATGTCATGGACCAATTGGTCCTCACATAGACTCTAAAATATTAAACACGAAGGTGTCCTCTAACACTCCTCTATAATATAATCAACATTAGTGCTATCAACGCATACGTTATTTCGTGTTACCTGAATGACGATTGTAAAAGTATAAAGGGATCGGATTCTGGATTACGATGAGAGGGTGGTCAGAAGTCCACGCGCACATAAGCCACTTATTCGGGCCCTTTGTGCTATCTCCCTGATTAGAGTCGTTCGACCCCGCAACGTCACTCAAGCCATCTCACACGTGAGATAAACCTGAGGATGCTCTAATCTCAGCCATGTCCGGTCAGGATTCCCCCAACACGAATCGTTTTAATTCGACAAGTACGGGACACTCACAAAGTATGTGTTGCAGCGTCTCGTCGTTTGTTAGCATCCTCTACAGGATGATGATTCGACCAAGCCCATGCGGTGCATGTGCTTGTTAAGTTTACAGTGCCCAGAAAGTATGCCCACAAGTAGCCGCAGGTGTTTTCTGGATAACCCTGTGCAAAAACATGTCAGGCTACAATATGATCCTCTAAAAGCCTCTCTTGCGTGACGGCAGTTTAACATCAAGTTCCACCTAGCCTTGTGCTGGGCTTGGGTGTCTTGAGTTGTTAAGTTGTTTACAGGTGATATTGTAAGTGGAAGAGCGGGTTCTTATCAGCTTTTTCATTGCTTTTGGTTCCAGCATAATCTTTAACTCATAGGAGCTGAAGGGTACCTATTGCTGTTTGTCACTTGATCTAGTACTTGGTGACACTGGGAAACTAGTCTAGAGGTGATTTTGTATTGACTTAGGGCCTGCAGAGCGGCTCTGCTGTCACTAAAAATCCCGATACTTTTATTCCTTATGCTGTGCAAAAGAATTTTGTTTTTGCAATAAGTTCTGCCTGAAAGACAGTCGAAATTTTGCCTAGTGGTTGACTGATATGGAAGTTCAGTTCTTTGGAATAACCACCTACACCTGTTCCTTCCATTGTTTTAAATCCATTCGTGAAGATGGATATGTCTAGTTGGGATGCGACTTCGGCATCAAAGAAAATGTGGTAGTTTTTCCCTTAGTATAAGTCGAGGGATGAGTCAGTCAAATCATCCCTCTAGTATAGGCAGTCGCCTGACTGTCTCGCCCAGAATTCGAAAGTGGCCCACCTCAGTACCAGTGATTCACCATGCCAAGTAGCTTGACTTGAAATATAATAGCTTGGCTTGGGCTTGAAAGGCAAGCTTTTTAAGAAGAAAAGCTTGGTTTGGCTTTATGTTTGCGAATGCAGGCTTGGCTGGGTTATCAAGCTTTCGCAAGCTTTATCAAGCAACTTCTTCTTGCCCCTCCCGTAAGAGTAGTGAGGTTGGAACACATTGCGCATTACGTTATACGTGCATAGCTCATTGTCGGACTGTCGCAGTATTACTAAACTGCTGGTTAGTGGTTAGTTTTAGTTACCGTTGAGTGTTTAAGTAAGCGATTGTTAACTATGAGTTTTAAAAAAATATCTGAAAATTCCGAAGAACCGTTATTTAGACCGTACATTTTCCAGAATATCTACACATTCACATTTTCTAATTTATAATTTTTATCATTTCTGTTTTCGTACAAATCGTTGCAGGCATCACCTGATATCCGTATCATTTTACAATTAAAAACTAGTGTTACAGCGTGACGTGGAACAGATTTTGCACAAGGTACCGTTGCGCCCATTACGATTTTGAGATTGAAGACTATCTCAAATACACCCTGAATTACACGTAAGTACTTCTTTTATACCGAATGAATATATTTTATGGTAGAATGCAAAATCACTAGCTCGATCTTCTAAGAGTTATGTTCCATGGAATAGTAAAAAAATGCTTAGAAGTATAATAATAATAATAATAATATATATATTTATCCTGCATGATATAATAGTGTATATAGGACATGTCAAATTACATAAATCAAACAAACATAACATACAAATATTATAAAATGAGATCCATAAATTCATGTATACTATAGATGGAAGTACCTGTGAGGATGTGTTTAACCGAGCTCTTGAAGTCCCTCAAGGATTTCATACATTTTACACTTTGGGGTAGATGATTAAATAATTTTACTCCCACAGCTTCTGGAGATTTTTTGCAATGTTGAGTCTATTTAGAGATATGCAAAAGTCATATTTGTTCCTTGTGTTATACATATGAAGATCTTTGTTTCGGTTTAGATATTTTTGGTTTTTGAAGATGAATATCAGAGTTTCAAATATATATATAGAAGGAAGAGGTAGAATTTTTAAATTTTGAAAATGTGGTCTACAAGATTCCCTCTTTTTAATACCAAGAATACATCGGAGTATCCTTTTTTGAGCAATGAAGACATCCTTAGCAGAGCTGGAAGATCCCCAGAAACAGATGCCGTATAATAACCTCGAGTAAACTTGGGCGTAGTAAAACGATAGTACATACTGGGTGCCAATTTTTGATTTTAAATTTCGGATTTGGTGGCACACTATGTTAAGGGTTTTGGTTAAGAAAGCACAGTGATCTTTCCAGTTCATATTTTGATCAACATGAACTCCAAGAAATTTGCCTTTTGATTCCATTGGCATGGCAATACCATACAGGGTGATACTCAGGTTCGGAATTATACCTGTATTTTGAGCGGATTGAAATAAAATGGAGTACGTTTTATTACAGTTAAGGAACAATCGGTTGAAGTTGAACCACTCCCTTAATTCTAAGATCATTCTGTTTGCTTTTGCTTGTACATCACTAAGACTTTTCCCAGAGACCAACATCGTTGTGTCATCCGCATACATTGTTAATGAGTTAAGGAAAAAAACAATATCATTGATAAAAAGCACAAAAAGTATGGGTCCCAGAACCGACCCCTGGGGTATACCAATATTAATAGGTAGATATGACGATGAATACGTGTTTATGGTTCCATTTCTCTCAAATTTCACTTTAACATATTGACATCGGCCAGAAAGATACGACAAAAACCAGTCTGCAGTAACGCCTCGTATACCATAGAAGTTTAATTTTGTTATTAGGAGGTCATGATTAACACAATCAAAGGCTCTACTGAGATCACAAAAAACTCCAACTGAAAATTCCTTATTATCTAAACGGGTAATTATCTCTGTAATAAAAGCATTAATTGCCGACATAGTGGAGTAACCTGTTCGAAAACCATGCTGTCTGTCTGTGATAATTTTATTTTTCAGAAGGTGACTGTAATCTATCGCACATGGCATATTCAAAAACCTTAGACATGCTAGAACTTATGGAAATTGGTCTATAATTTGTCCATTCCTCGGCAGAACCTTTTTTAAATATTGGTAAAACTGTCGATGACTTTAATTCATAGGGGAAAATGCCATGGGAAAAGGACATATTAATTAATACAACCAATGGTTTAATTATGAGTGGTATTACAGATCGTAACAACTTGCAAGGTAGATGATCAGGTCCTGATGAGGTTTTATTTTTTAGTTTACTCAAGCAAAGTAATAGTTCATTTTCACCAAAGGGTAAAGCGCACATACTGTTAGGGACACTTGAGAAATTATCAAGAGAGTACTTCGTTGAAGTATTAAAATATTTGGCATTTATGGAGTTTAAGGTCAAATGAGGTGCATTAATGAAATTATTGTTAAAAGTATCTGCAATTGTTTGAGGATCATCGATAGGTTTTCCATCGATTACAAGCGAGACATTTTTATGGGCCTTACAATTAGTGCCTGATTTCGAGATAATATCCCAAGCTGTTCGGCCCTTGTTATTGGAGACATTAATCTTATTTTCAAAATAACATCTTTTATTGCGACTAATTAGCTTTCTATGTTTAAGTTTTTGATTTAAATAATATTGTTTAAGTTCTGGATACCTTTTTTGAATAAAATAGAGATTTCTAGTGTTCATACTCGACACTTTTACATCATTATTCACCCAGGTTTTTTGTTCCGTATTTGCTGTATAAGTAATACACTTTTCCGGAAAGCAGATATTAAAGTAGTGCAAAAAAATACCGTAAAAATATGAAAATGCATTTTCAAACCCACGAAAGGTACAGAGCTCGGCCCAACACTCATTGGTAAGCAGTGCGTGAAAACGGGAGACAGCAGATTTATTATAACTTCTTATAGATTTACGTACCGCAGAATGTTGTGTTTTCAGCATCGCATTACTATTAAATATGACATAATTATGATCAGAAAACAAGAATGGTATAACGTCACAAATCACGTTACCCGAAATATTTGTAAATATATTATCTAGTACTGCGTTTATTCTCGTAGGTTTCTTAACTAATCCTATCATATTATAAGACAGCAGCAGATTGTTCAATCTAATTGCACGGGAGTCATTTGTCCCAAAATGTACATTAAAATCGCCTACTAACAATACATCCGTATGTTTATTGCTATACATTGTTTCAAGTAGTAAACCTAGTTTATCTAAGAATATGTTAAATTCACCAGATGGTGGTCTATAGCAAACAAGTATAAAAATTGGAGTTGTGTGATGCCATATTAAGCCGCACATCTCAATGTGTAGTTCAACGCACGTATGAGCTTGAAAGCTTGGGAAAGCTTGAAAGCTTGACTTGGAAAAGCTTGATAGTCCAAGTTTTTTCACAAATAAGTTTAGCTCGGATAATACTTAAGCTTGACTTGGTTATTTGTAGGCTTGACTTGATTTTATGTCAAGCTTTAAAAATTTAAGCCAAGCCCGTGAATTATTTTTCAGACGCAAAGCTGCCAGGGTGGCCTGCCCATCTCACGTGGAGATCCAGTGGAGGCAGCTCGAGGAGGGCTTCCATGACGGCTGAGGGTTGTTCGCATTGCGACCGTGCACGAAAGGCACGCTAGTCTTTGTACGTGATTTAAGAAGTGCTATGGTTGTGGAGAGTCTGATTCTAGAATACCAGACGATTACTCCGTAACACAACATAGGTCTAATCACAGCGGTGTACAGCCATAAGACAGCCTTTGGAGGCGGACCCAAAGTCTTCCCATTACGTGGCGATATTGCCAGAATGCCTTATTTGCTTTCTCCGTTTTAAGCTGGATGTGCTTACTCCAGTTCAGTTTGTTGCCAAGTGTAATACCTAGATACTTCCCTAACTCTGAAAACTGGAGGTGTTTTTGGAAAAGTAGAGGAGCTCGAAGGCCCTCAATTTTCCTAAAAGAATACAAATGGCGCTAATTTCATAATCACCTGGGAAAGGAATTGGTATCTAACGGTATACATCCGCTGAAACCGTCTACTTCACAAAAAAATCCGCAAAGTAAAAACAGAAGTGTCATAGATATGGGGTGGGGAGTGTTCTAGAAGGTTGGACAAAATGTTTACAGGTAGGTGGAATACATTCTTACTTAGCGCATGAATATCTACGTAGATAAAATGGTTGCAATTACCTGGTAAATATTTACTATATTATTATACTATTGCAATTTATTGTCATCAATACTGTAAGAGATCGTCACGGTAAGGAAGTAGGTTTGAAATTACGACTCAAGTACCAGAAAATGTTGATTATCTACACTTAACTGATGGGGTCACCATGGGGTCACAAGTGTAACAAAAAGTAGTCGGTATTGTAAGGGGTAAAATATAATTTCCGTAATCACTGACGCACTTCATATTTGGACGCTTTTGTTTGAGTTCTTTCATATTTCTAAACGCCCCGGAAAATTGTTATGACATCGTCGTTATACTTTATAAAAACAAGAAAGATAATAATGCGAATATTTACAAGTCTGTTTACTTTTCTTCTTCCATCGTTCATATCCTGAGGGATTTGAGAACGAAATAAAATTCTCTAACATTCTATTGCAATTTTTTGAAACACATTGTTCGTTACCGCATACTAGCACATTTACCTATATAACGCCGATATTTACTTATTCAATGAAGATAAATGGAGGAATTTTTACAAACTGAAATGTATAAGTAGATTGATGTTAATCTCTCTTCCAATTTAATTTTCAATTTTGCTTTAGGAAACGTAAATTCTCTTCTGCAAAAGGAGTTTGTTTTTCATCATTAAGTTTCGAAAATTATTTCGATCAGTGACTTCGCTAAGTTATTAAAGTGTTCCACTAAATTAATTTCGTTTTAGAAGCACAAAATAAAAGTAACTTGAACGTAGACATTTTGTCACTTATACATACTGTATAATACATTGTAATTAACTTGAGAAAAATTTCAATTATTCTCATAGTAGAGAACGAATTTATCACAATAAATATTTTATAGAAATTTATTGGGACTGTATTAAATTAAATCGCTCGAAAGTGTATATATTCAAAAGGATGAGAAATTGCCTCAATTATCACGATTAAGGAGTAATAAAAAAAAATTAATGAATTTCGTAAAAGATGGTTCGGGTCGATTTTACCGTAATTAACGGTTATATTCAGTTTTTCTCGCAGAGACTTTTTTGTAATAATTATGTTATTCAATTCATATTAAATGAAAAAAAAAAAAGATAACTCATCGTTCTAGAATTCATCTAAAGGAGGTAATACACGAAGTTATATCAAAATGAGTATAGATTCTTTCCAAATAACCTACTATAGTGATGTAAATGGTAAAAGACGACGCTTCTTCGTAGAGAGTAGAACTGCTTATTGAAATTTCCATGCGTTTGTACTTTATGCCAGTTTGTGCTGTTATTTGTTATATTTCATTGCCGAGAAAATGATGAATAGGATGCTATGTATGTGATCAATCTTTCTGCTACCTGTTGTACGCATGTTGACTCCGCCCATTCTCATTTCTTTACGAAATTATTGCAAATGCTCTTACACTACTACTCGTAAATGTGCCGCATATTCAAATAAATAAAAAATGGTAACTTAGACTGGTATATTATGAATTTTTTGTATAAACAGCGTTACGCGAATGTTATTCGGTGATTCAATAAGTGTAATTAAAAACCTTGACTTTCACCATCTTATTTTACTGGACATAATTTTAAGACGTTATTTCACTAATATTAAAACAATTTTAAGTAAATTGTTGTTATTCAAGTCTAGTTTTCACAAATTTTTGCAAAGATATTGGCATAACATTCAATAAAACTATTAGTAGAAGAGGGTGGTATAATTCTGCTAAATATCTGACAGCAGAAACGGAACGTCTGACAAAGAGAATTATTTCAGTTAATGCCTGTTTACTGTTGACAGCTTAATTGTCTAGTTTTTTACAAGACATGATTTCCAGAATTAATCTCTATAAATTGAATTCTCAATTAAAACAATATCTATAAAATATAAATTGGTAGTGATTGATTAAGTTTTGAGGTTAAGTTGCCATATAACAATTTGCATAATATTTGATTCTTCTTGGCGTTTTCTTACTGTCTTGAAAACTTTCTTGCAGGCGATATCTGTGTAATTGAACTGTTGGTTGTTTTAATTTAAATACAACCTTTGCTATGCTACTTTATTGGATTTTATGCGCCACCCTGTTTAACGGTCTCTAGTCTTTGCTAAATAAATTTATGATAGGGTAAATGTTTAACGAAAAGAACGAAATTATTTTCTCAAGACATACTTCAAATAATGCTGAAAAATAATTTTATTTAAACACATATTAATGTAAAAGAACATTTATCTTAAGCAGTTCTAACTCTTTTTGCTTGTGATGGTCCTGGGAGTGACTCAGTCAGGGTCATCGGCTCTGGCTGTATCACAAACAGAATCCGCCTCTCAGGATTCGACGGAGAAAACCTCGGTGCCCTCTGACTCATCCTCTTCTACAAGCGGTATACCATTGAAGCATTGACCGTGGCAGTTGTTGCAAATAGGTGAGCAATTCAATCCGGCTTTCCGGCAACTATATTTTGCACCAGTACAGCCCTTTGTACATTTGCAAAACAGCAAATTTAAAATATCAGCTGGGGCATTGAGATCAGTGGACTGGATAGGGATGAGCTCCTTAGTTCATACAGCACATCGCGTTTGCTCCCATCCCCATTCTTGTGGGGGGTGCCGAACGTCCAAGCCAATTATGTACTTGGTGATATACTCTGAAACTGTGCTGCTTTGCTGTACCCTTTATTGGGGATAGCGCTGAAATGTCAGGTTCGATCTTAGATACTGACTTCATAAATGAGAGGTATCTGTTGTTGTTGAGAGAGAACTCGTTGGATGCAGCACCATACCACCTGAGGAAACATGTCTTCCCAGCTTCTTCGATCTGCACACGGGAGGAATCCTGGTCTGTAAACACTTGAGCAGCAGCTGTTGTTTGTAGAGCTTGAAGATTATTATACGAGAAAGTGAGGGCCTTCGTTTTTCCATGGCTTGGTTTGAGAAACATTATGCTACGATCCTCTGGTGTTAGTGTCATTACAAGAACTACGAGGTCAATGTCCCCATCAACTATAACAACGTTTTTTGGTTGTTTCTGAATTGCCGTGGACACAATCAAACTATCGGCGTCGTCTTCGGCCACATCAGTAATAACTCCATTTTCTTGAAGGTAGGATGTAAGAATAATGGCAATCATGCGAGATTTGTTTAGGAGGAAATGCTTGACGCTGATTATTGTGCAGTTGATGTTGCTGACTGTTTGGTTCGATAATCGATGTCTCCGTCTTTGTTCAGCACATTTTGTGCTGTTGGCTTAGCTGTGTTGTAGTGTTATAACTAGAGCCAGAATTTTATTGCATTTGCTACTTTAATTTACTTGCATGTGATGTTATTTAAATATAGAGTAAAGTCCCCTTATGTGGAATAGGTTCTTAATGTGAAATATGCTATTAAACGCCGAACTATATGTGCTATTTACTTACTAGTCAGTACATCAAACGCCCCTTCTAAATCGTATTCGTACGTCGGCCACTGCGACACGACTAGTGTTACTTGTTACGTGACATCGAGGCAAACATCATTTTAGTGACACGCAACTGTTTTCCACGAGGCAACAAAAAATATTGTAGCTTATTTGTTTCTAGTATTGAAGGTAAGTTATTTTGTAGGGTTAAAGTAGACAGTAGGGAGGTTTAAATATGGTGAATGTTTAAAACCAGTAACCATTTTTATTTCAAGTATGTTGATCTGAAATAAAAAAATAAAAGTCTCCTATTGTGGAATAGCCCAAGAGCGCAAAGGAGACCTCAATGTGAAATATTCCACATTAGGAAAGTATTTTTAAAATTTATTGTTTCAGAAGAAATGCCGTCAAAAAGCATTCAAGAGCACAAGTGGGCTGAAGAGGATATACTGTTTTCTTTCAAAGACTGAAAAATAACGATATTTCACTGTAGGGGCGTTGGTATTCCACATTAGGGATCCATTTTTAACGATCTACTAAATTCTCTTTTTCCATTCTAAATTTTTTTCCGTCGTTTGTACTGGAATATTTTTGTGATATTATCTATACATATATCTTAGATACTTGGATATACATGTACAAAAAAAGTTAAAACATAATTTTGAAATTTTCAATTTTTTTTCTAATTAAAACAAAATGGTATTCCACATTCGGCGACTTTACTCTAATATCTTTGCGAATTAAGTCATCAAGAGCTTTCTTGTCAAATTTTATTTTGCAATTTTTTGTTATTTTTGTTGTTTTTGCTATAAAGTGCTATTTTGTTATATATTTGATATAAAATAAATGTACTATTCTTCTACAAAATTTATGTAAAGTAGAAAATTTTCGATCATTTTTCTGATTTTTTAAGAACACGTAACTAACCCTGTAGGGAAGGCAATTTAGAAATTACCATTTGCTTCAAGGTTGCTCCCGGAAACTGTTAATTCTTAGTAGTGGCTCTAAAGTACATATAACATAAACATAACTATTTGTGAAAAGTTTTTTAATGCAATAGCTTAAACATGCTATTTATTTTGCTATTCTGAAATTAATTGCTACTATTTGTGCTATTTTAGATGATTTGTAATGCTAGTTTATAGCGCTATGTTGACGTTTTAAGATGCAATAAAATCAAACACAACTGAGCACGATTTAGATGAGTAGTGCCGTTTGATATACTTCAGGTAAATATCATAGATAGATGAAATGGTGGATCCCGTAGGACAAAGAACTCTATGTAACAGGAATCCTCCATCTATTACGATTTCAAAGTCTGACAGATTAATCTTCTGATGCGTTTGCCGAAAAACGTCGTGTAAAAACGATTTTAAAAAAAAGTCAATTCTTGACGGCTAGAGAAAAAACATATAGAAGCAAACTTGTAGTAAATGTAATCAGCTTTTATTTTGTAATTGACAATTTTCCACTACGACCACCCGTTCAAGAGATACAAACGGAAAACCAAATAAATCGGCACATTTTGTTATGCTTATATGCTCATACCGACCATACCGTAGGGGCGGGCACTTTTGGTAGTATTTGAGGATTTGCTTGTTTTATTCCCTATCCCTATTTGTAGTCGAAGTTTGGTTAAAGAACTGCGTTTGTGGTGCTCTTTTTTTGGTCGCCGTTGAAAATGTATTTGTCCACCACTACCGTATAATATAGTCATTGTCTCGGCAGACTATACTAATAGCATTCATTACACACTGTAATTGTCATTGTCATTAGTAACGGTAGTAATGAATATTACACACTGTTATTTTATATATTGTCATGGTAACCGTCCAATACAGTCAATCAAGAGTGTCGGTTGTCATCAATGAAGGGTGTCGAACGATTTGCTTTACTCACTTGCGGCTCGTTTCGCAAAAATTCGTTCTGGTGATTAATAGCCTCTCTTATATGCTCGTTGTATAATATACTATTACCTAACACTCTTGCACGTGATGAAAAACAAACTCAAAAGCATTAAAACATTTATCCAAATTAAGAGAGTTGACAATCTTTCTTAGTTACCATTACACAAATTTGAAGTTCAGAGTTGAAACTATATTAGAAGGAGAAACAGATAAACATTGTACTGTATAAGGAGCTGATTTAATTCATTGAAGAAAAAGATAAAAGCAAATTTAAGTTATAAGATGCGAAAGCGGAGTCACTAATATAATCCATTGCGTGCCTGATGAACATCTAAATTTAAAAAAAGATGCGAGCATCAAATCCCCAGAAGACGTTCTTTAACAAAAAAGTGTTTTAATAAACCTAACATTGAAGAGTACATTTTGATAATTATAATTGATAAAATGAGACTTAGAAAATACGCAAACATTCCTAGTTGTCTTGACTCGCCACCGGTGTCAGTTGTTGTTCTTGTAACTGAAACTTAGTCAACATTGTAAACTTAAGTACCTCAGATACCGAGACTTTTTTCAAACATAAAACCACGCTCTGTTAGTTCAGAGCAACGTCGGATCTTCGATCTTTTACAAAATTTTGAGTTATAAGTAGGTGTAAAAGTTCGCTCGGATAGTTCTGTTACAAATTTTTTTGTCGAAATTGTACATTTCGGCTTTCATTCTTTTTATTCTATTGTCGAACTCACGATGTCTGGTCGCCCTTTAATCTCCTCTTTCTGCCGTTTTCTAAACTAAACACACAATGATTTTCATTTAGAAGAACCTGCACAAATATATTCATAATTTACTATAATTTGTTTAAATATTAAAAAACTGTAGTTACTCTAATATTTGTCTGTAACATTGAAAATTTCGTATTTGAATTAAATTTGGGATCTATTTCACTCTTGTGGTTGTCAGCAGCGTCTGGGGTGGAGCGAAAAATGAAACTTTGTCAAATTGTTTCCTAATAGCGACAAAAATATGACGCAACCTTTCAAAAACCATAACCTAAAATATTGTAAATTTATTTTGAGCCTATCTACCCGCGCATTTGATTTGAATTTTAAGGAACACCTGTAAAAATCATATAAAGTGGCATGACTCCACTTGGCGAAATTTTTCCTTTCTAGATCATTATTAATATTGGCGGAGCGAGAAAAAACACCAAAGTAAGGAAGGGGAATAGTTTCTGCGCGTGCGTCTGATAAGGAGGCGGAGTCGCACGTCTATTAACTGCCGTAGTCTAGTAGCCCGCGCCCGCGCATTATTGTTCTCAGTTCCATCTTATCTAGAGTTTTGTTTACTGTGTGGTGTTTATTAGAAAGTGAAAAATGGATAAAACAAGAAAAGCTTCTAGGTGTTGTATTTTCGGCAACATTGAAGAGCTGAAAGGTAATACGTTACCTACTTATAAGGATGTCATGAAATTTTATAATTTTGTACGATATCAGCTAAAGCTTAAAAGGATACTCGAAAACAGCCAGCTGTTTTAGATATTGCTGAAATTGTTGCGGCCAGAATCGAAACTATATGGCATAAAACATCAATTGCAATCGTATCCCATACCCGCATTATACAATTGATAAGAGCTTACCATTTGAAATGCAAAAATTTGATCAAATCTTGGAAGCGATTATCTGACCATAAAAAAGAAGAATTTCGCACTAGTAGTAACAAACTATTTGATATCTGTTCTTGTAAGTGCAAAGATTTTCAACAATGTAAGTGCCCAAAAGAAACGAAAGTTGTGAAAGAAGAACAGCATTTTTTGGCGGATCAGAGGACTGAAAGGAAAATGATTATTGGTGGTATAGATGTTTCAGAAACGAAAAAAATAGAAAAACGAAATGATAGGAATCAAAAACTAGAACTATATTATACTTCTGTAAAAAATAGAGAAAAACAGAACACTATAGTTGAACTTTCTCAGCGAAACCCTGTTATATCGGACGGATCAGAAGATACTAATGAAATAGGCGATCATTTAGAACCGTGTTCTTCAAAGCTACAAGTGCCCAAGAAAAAGTCAAATATCAGCTTGCCATCTTTGTCAAAAACATGTGACCGATATGGCGTATCCGATAGAGCTGCTGCAGCAATCGCGTCTGCAGTTCTTCATGACATTAAGTCAGATGTCCAAATAATAGACAGATCAAAATTGCGCCGTGAAAGAGCAAAAGGGCGAAAAGATATATTAGATAAAAGTAGAGTTCCCAGTATTCCAGCTTTATACTTTGATGGCAGAAAGGATAAAGTTTTAAATATAGTAAAGAAGGGTGTTAAAAGATACCGCCAAGTTATTGTAGAAGAACACATTTCTGTTATTAAGGAACCTGACTCTATTTATGTAGGGTACACTGTCCCCAGTACTGGGACGGCCAAGAGCATAGAACTCGCTATATTCGACTTGCTTTCTTCTGAAAATGTTTCATTAAGGGAAACTGTAGCGGTTGGTTGTGATGGAACAGTGATAAATACAGGGAAAAATGGTGGTGTTATACGGCTGTTAGAACAACGTTTGAAACAACCTTTACAATGGATTATATATATATATATATATATAATAATATATGCCTTTTACACACGAATGAATTGCCTTTAAAACACTTGTTTTCGTACTTAGATGGCGCAACTACTGGCCCTACTTCCTATTCTGGTACTATTGGAAGATTACTAGAAAAATGTGAAGAAAATCATATTGTAAAATATGAAAAGATAGAAAGTGTGTTGCCGTATATTAACCCTGCTATCATCACAGATCTAAGTTCCGACCAACGTTACTTGTACGATATTACAGCAGCTGTAATTAGTGGCCAGTGTCCTTCCGATCTAGCAAACAGAGCTCCGGGAAAAATGTCACACGCTCGATGGTTAACGAAAGCCAACAGGATATTAAGGTTATATATTTCCACAAGTAAACCT
Source organism: Pyrocoelia pectoralis (assembly GCA_036250285.1). Lineage (NCBI taxonomy): Eukaryota > Metazoa > Arthropoda > Insecta > Coleoptera > Lampyridae > Pyrocoelia > Pyrocoelia pectoralis. Next base: position 73,512,463 of record CM070075.1, on the reverse strand, counting down.
TCTGAAAATCTTAAACATCTTGCCACGTTTGTTGTTAGAGTCTACGCGCCTGTTTGGTTCCAAATTAAAATACATCCGTCATGTAAAGATGGGTCTAGACATTTTTGGAAATTGGTTTCCGATTCTCGATACCTTTCCCCTCAACTTAAAAAAGTAGTTGACCCTGTCATTGAGCGGAATGGCTTTTTTGCGCATCATGAGAAGATTCTATTGTCGATGATCTCAGATCCTGAAAAACACATTCGTGAACTTGCTGTTAGAAGGATCTTAAAATCAAGAAATGCGATTAATTCTGGAAAGCTCCCTCGTGTTTTTGAGGTCCCTAATTTAAACCTTAATGCCAAATCATACATAGACCTTGTAGACTGGCAACAAAAGTATTTTCAACCTCCCATCCTTAGAGACGTCAAGGATGCAGATTTGCTCTTGATGGTAACAACAAAAGGAAGTAAAGAAATACCTTTTCTAACACTTCCATGTCACACCCAGGCCGTAGAACGTTCAGTGAAGACACTAACAGAAGTTTCTATGCTGGTATGTGATAAAAAATCCAGAGAAGGTCTCATGAAATCAAAGATTGAGTCAAGAAAAATTATGCCCAAATTCGACACTAAACGTGATTTTAAGGTTTCCTTTGACTAGTTTTATGTTTTAAGTGATGCATCTTTTTAATAAATTAGTATTATTTTGTTCCTTCTGACTTGTTTTATTCACAATAATAAATAGTTTATGTAGAATTTATAAACAATATCCTCGTTCAAGTTTCATTTGTATTCCAGTAAAAATTTAAAATTTTAAGATAAATGCGCGGGTAGAAGAAAAATATTGAAAAAAAAAAATTAATATATTTAATAATCCTCTAAGGGTAGGTCACACTTTGAACACTATTAGAAATGAAAATGACAAAAAATTTTTTTGCAATAGACGAGCGCTCCACCCTTCATTAAAAGATAATATTGAAATTTACATCATTTCATTCAAATTTTACAAATTTTTTGCCTCTATTCGTATTAATTGGTAAAATAAGCATCGGTTTCTAATTTATCCGGAAAAATTTCTTGATAAATCAGATATAACTGGAATAATTGATCGATTACAAAAGTTTCATTTAATCAAAGGACCAAAGGGGAATTTTCATGGTTATACTATTATAATAACAGTAATTCCGCTAAAATCTTTACTTTAAAAACCACCAATTTTTATATTCCTTTTACAAACGTTATTATCGAATAAAACTCAAACGTTTGTGAACTATGACGACATATTTTCGTTACCGGAAAAGTTAAACTTAATAACAACAAAAGTTTGATGTTATTTCTCTCCATTGTAACAATCGATGTCAGTAAATCTGATAATTTTCAAAAGTCACACAAATATCATTTTATCTAAAAGCACTTAAATCGTCTTTTACAGAAAAATACTCGAAGCCAATGACCTTTTAACATTATTTATCAAATGAACAGAAATAAAACTAATTAAATGATACAAGCGAGTACATAATATATTAGGCAAACTATAAAGGGAAATGAACCATTAAAAATTTTATTACAAATCTATGATGAGAGTAAATTGTGTGCCACTGTTGTTATCAACGAAATGTAATATTATTTCAAATAAAAAAAGTAAATTAATTTCCCTTGTGTTCCCTTAAATTAGAAATCGCTGATTTTCATTGTGCATATGTGTATATTGCTCTCTTCTTTTTTACAGTATCAATCTAATTATCTCGTTCAGATATACGGTCGGTCATAGCAAAACAATAAAGTGGCTACAACGCAATTATAATTCAACCTATTATGGCATATAATCACCATTGTAAATACACCCTAAACAAATAACCTATTTGATAAAATTTTACATTTGTTCCAAATTTCTAACCGTATAGTGAGGCTAGTGAATGTTTATTATTTATGAATGGTTTATTAATTATTCTAGGGGATAAAGGTAATCGTGTTCCAGTTGCGCAACGAATGGAAATTCGTTTTATTCTTGCAAGTGGTATATAACCCTTAGCTACTACCCCCGGGTCAAAATGACCCAACGATATGTCCATATGTGTAAGATCTCGTAAACCGCGAGGGTGGGAACGCTCGCCGCTTCAGTATTCTCGGGTTATTAGGGGCTTGTACGAGTAGTAAATTCCTCAGGGATCTTGGACGTAGCTTATGTGAGCCACACATGAGATCGCGAATATACAATAATAAAATACCCCGCAAATTAAGAGATTTGACAGCCGATTTACTAGGGGTTATTATAGAAATTCAAGAACTCCCTCAACAACACCAACCAGCATCAAAAAGGAAGAGATGTGCATTCTGTCCGTCAAAAAAGGATCGAAAATGCAGCACCTCTTGTGATACTTGCAAAATACCGGTCTGCAAAAACTGCTTCAAAACAATCTGTCCAAATTGCGTTTGAGGTGTTTTATGTTTTTTACCTTCTTATTTAGTATATTTTCGTTTAATAACAATAAATAAGTATGTTTATTTTCTTCAAATAATTTTTATTAATGCCTTTTAAAAACTGGGTCATTTTGACCCGTGGATAGTTTGAATGTATCCATTTCTGGTGGGTAGTAGCAAAGGGATAAACATGATGGCATCGAATCAATCGTCCAATAAATACGCATTCCTGCTTCTCATTGAGTTTTACAGTGTGATAAATTTTTGATCACATGACCCCTCCTCGTCTAGATGTTGTAATCTTTCAGTTTCACATTCTTTTGACGAACGTACTAGTATTACGTACATGTCCTCCCATAACCCTTAACGGCCACTATTTCAGGTATGAAATTTTGTAATAACTCTCTCAAACTATAGTTACAATCGAACATACCGAATTTATTATCGATGATCAGTAAGAATTCTATGCCCTCAATAACAGTGAAGTTACCGCTTACCTTACAGTGTTGCAGATATCAGTTTGTATTATAATTAAAACTTAGACCATCCAAAATCAGTCACACAGCAACGAGACTAAGATGATTATCTCTAATCAAGGTTTTGATAACCTTAAAATTAAGATGAGAATGCATGTCTTCACCGGATCTACATGTGCAAGACCCGGTCGTGATCGCTACTTTAGCACAGTGTAACACCACTGTGAAGTTATCTGCACACCTCTTGTTGTGGCGACATACAAATGGTAATGTTAATGGTGAAGTGGTGTTTGCACTATGTGAGATATCACACTATATGTGACATTATTTTGTCACAGAACAAATTATTTGACTTTTGTGCTGGTTCAATTTAGCCAATTTATGTTGGTACTACATGGAACCCTGCTCTTCAAATATTTGTGGGTTGCTTTCGAATGATAAATGATAGATGTAGTCGTTTAGAACTTAAGTTATCTAATATATAAAAATCAATGTTTGTTTATTTGTTTGTTCGTATTTTATGCGCTGCCATACCGTTCGTCCGATTGCGATAAAACATTGTCAACTTAATGTTTGTACACGCACCAAGGTTATAGGCATAGTGAAATTAATTTAAATTATTTTGGGTTTCGCCCCTTTGGTTTTCAAGGTGATTGCTATGGAGTTTCGCTATAACTCAGCACCGTACAGAAAAAATAAAAAAAGAGTTTTGTAGGTTTTTTGAAGCTCTACAAGTTTCCTTTGGACGACTTGTCCCGAAAATTAATGTTTAACGATTTATCGTAAAAAAACAGTAAAAAAAGTTAACTTTTTTGGTTTTTCGCTTATATCTTTTCTGGGTCAATAAATAGAATTGTTTCATGTATGAGAAAGTTGTAGAACTTGAAAAAACGAACAAAATCACTGTGTCAGATTTTTTCAATCGGTTGAAAAATAAGGTCGATGGCAGCGTCTGAAGTTCAAGCAATCGGAAAGATGAAGAATCTTGCGATAATATGGCCACCGTTCGCGTTGATGACAGCTCTGAGAAAGATGATGGTGTTAATATCTCTTACATGGATGACAGTAACGACCATCAACATCCTAAGTCAGATACAGAACCGTCGAGTAAGCATGCGAAGGTGTAAAAGACTCTTACGGATAAATGTGCATTTTGTATCACTATGATATATTTTGTTTATTTCGGTATGTGTATTTTCCAATAATAATTAGTTCATTTCATAAATAAACACTTGTTCAACAAACCTTATATTATTATTTTATTATTATTTATTATTACATTTACAACACAAGATTCATATTCTTATTTTATACGTATCTTATCGTTAATAAAAATAATATAGATAATAATAAACTATTTACCTCGGTTATTAAAACTATTGTGCTAATGTTCATATATGTATTTGCAATGATATAAATATTTTTATACTGAAATATATTAGTCGTTTAACAGTTCGAAAAGGCGGTTTTTTTACTATTTTTGCTCTCCAACGGATGTAATTTTCAATATTTTTTTATGAAATAAGTAACTATCGTTATATCAAAGAACATTAATTATATGGTTTTTGATTATATTATATATATTATACACCGCCGACAAACTTTAAGAGGATGAATCTCTTAAAGTTTGTCATACATCATTTTTCATTTCGATTCATTGGCAGCGTCGAGCCGCCGGCGGTGCCGAACGGGCGCGAATAGATAGCGCACCTTCAGACGCTGCCTTCGACCTTATTTTTCAACCGATCGAAAAATCTGACACGGTGATTTTGTTCGTTTTTTCAAGCTCTACAACTTTCTCATACATGAACAAATTCTATTTATTGACCCACAAAAGATATAAGCGAAAAACCAAAAAAGTTAATATTTTTTAAACGTTTTTTTTACGATAAATCGTTAAATTTTAATTTTCGGGAAAGTCGTGCAAAGGAAACTTGTAGAGCTTCAAAAAACCTACAAAACTCTTTTTTTATTTTTTCTGTACGATCAATTGGTGCCGAGTTATAGCGAAAACAAAATGCCCCCCCCCCCTTAAAAAGTCCCGTGGGGTCTGGGTCTACGCAAATTTGGATTTAAGCTCTCCTTAACTTCCCAAACAACCCTGAAAAAGTTCCGTAAAGTTAGCATCACTTTTTCACCAAAAGTCTAATTTGACTCGCCTAACTGTCAGTTCGGCAGATTAATGTCATAATTGAGGCTGAGCGATTGACATATTATATTTGTTTGGACCAAAAGCATGGAGTTGGAACGTTTATTAGGCTTGACAATCGCTTATAAAGATCGATTTTAATGTTTAATAATAATTAGATTTGTTTGTTCTCATGAATGATGCATCGTTTTACGCAGTTCTAAAGACAAAATTTAAATTTTACCTCGTTTTGCAGCTCGTTTTTCTGCCTCACTTTTGGTGATTTAATTAATGAAATGTCAATGATCAAACACAACATTTGTCATTTACATGGCTCACTGATAATATTAACAATTCCGTAATTAAGTAACTGTGTTATTCTAATTCAATAACGGCTCAAGATAAAGACAACATATGATATATTTTTAGAAAATTCGGTTAGAATCATACAACTTTCATATATGTATAACTTTTTTTCTAGGAGCAATAATAATGATAATAAGGGGTGAGTAATTTGTAGTGAATAACGGTACTACACGTAACATGAAAGTCTTTACTTTGACAACTCATCAACGAAATGAAAAGGTTATTGAAGATACTTTTCACTTCAATGTCTCGAGTTGTTCAATGAAACACTATTTTGTACAGTTTTAGAAGGTAAATGTAACCATGATACATGCAATGCATATGATTTCCTGTAAATCTTGTTATTTAATGAATTTTTTATTACAATACGCTAAGTAACGTACATATTTCCATATCATGCAAGCGGTTCGACAGAAATTAAATATGGAACAAGTAGAGATAGAAAGAAGTAAATCAATAAGGGTAACAAATAAGTAGGTACACAATTGATTTCCAATCTTGAAAACATGTCTACATTTCTTAAAATGGGAAAATGTTCACTCACGTAATAGAAGGTTCGTAATGCAACACATAAAGGTAGGTAAACGTATTGCAAAATCTAATTATTGGAATTTCAGATTGTTTTCATTTGAAAACTTTTCAATTCTATTTGTTTACACGTCGTATAGAAATTTTTAATTGTAATCCAATATAATATAATGATTACACTTTCAATTCTGTTCGCTAACTAAAACCAATACTTCAGAAATAATCGAATATAAACAAGAAAATTTCGGAGAATCGCGTAGCAATTTACTCATGTTGAAGGAACAGTATGCCTTGCAGCAATCTGCAAGGATTGAGGGGTTTGATGTAATTTACCGGTTCATCTGCCCTAAGTGAACTCAACATTAAGTGACTCTCAAACCCTACAAAGGATACGCTTACCTTGATAAATATAATAACGTTTTCTCACGTAAGTATAATATTACTTCAACAATAATTGTGAATGGATCTATTTTATTTATTTGTAATATGCGTTGTTTCGAAAGTGAATACAAGATAAAATGTGCAAGAATCGTTTGCTTGAAAGTAAATCTTGTGTAGTTTTGTAATTAGCTACCCATCTCTTAAATGTCGTAGATAATTTAAGAACGTCCAATTAAGGCATACTTATGTGTTGTTTATGGTTATCATTACATGCCCTGCAAACATTTGGGCGAGTTGAAGTGATACGATGTGTTGCTCAGTATTAACAATGTATCACTAATGAGAAATGTAAGTTCATTGTGCATTCTGCAACTGAAAATTGGCTGTGGCTTATGTTTGTGACATGTCTCAAAATCCATTACAATAACCTAGATTAGAATATGCACCTATGATAATAACATATTATCTAAAATAATAATAGACAAGAAAAATTATTGGTATATCTTGAAAATCATTAAACAAAATTTTTACACCAACTTCGTGGCGATTCCAACCTGAATGTATACAATGAGAACTATTTTCAAATTTCAAGAATGTATGCTATAATATGTAGATTATACAGTTAGTAATTCAAATCTATTACGTGATTTGAAGGCCTATGCGTTTGAATCGTGTGCAGCTCCCAACTTGAATTGGATTTCTCTAGTCATTTATTTTCTAATTTGCGAAATAGAAATCTACATTTAAACGACGTTATTCAATACTTGATTGTACTTCAATTTGTACCCAAATTGTACTTCAAAATTTGAGTTGGTTTGGCTTTTTTAGTTCACTTTAATAGATAACTTTTGTTTATCTAACATATCCTGGGCAAATATTCAAAAGGAATGCAATTTCGGAATTATTTATTAGAGTTGTCTTTACGAGTTCTTTGGTTTGGTCTAATACAGGATATCACAGTATCAAGTTCATACATGAATAAATAGTTGAAATAGCTATTAGGGGTGTCAAACGGTTCCGGATCCAAAACAAGATCCGGTATGGATCCGGATCTTCTCCGGATCTACAGCTAGGTACGATATATCCGGATCCGGATTTTTCCGGATCTCATACACAATTCGGATCTTCAAGATCCGGATTTATTTAACCGGATCCGAAATTCGATCACACGTGAATTCGGTTGATGTATGAAATGAACTTCGTGATTCTTTGTGATAGATACCTATAAAATTTATCCATCGGAATCTCAAAAAGAGGGGTATCTGGATCAGTAAATGAAATTTACTGTAATCTAGTAATCTCCTCCACGAATATATTCAAATACGGACACTGTTACAGACTTTGGATCCGGATCCCATATGTATAAATTAATAGTAATCCAGGTCCGGATTTAACTCACAAACCCGTAGATCCGTGGATCCGGATTTAACCCCCAATTCCGTAGATCCGGATTTAACCTTCGGATTTTCGATCCGGATCCACAAAAATCCGGTATTCGGATCTATTGGATCCGGGTATTTTTGGATCCGATATCCGGATCCATAAAATTTGCGGATCTTTACAGCCCTAATAGCTATTTTCTATAACCGATTTAGAAAGTAGGCATTTTGAGCTTGCATTTGACAACGCAAAAGTCAACTTTTCCGAGGAATGTCACTTTGTCGCTCACACGCGACCTCTTTATCGCATGGTGTAATTTGAAGAAGGTTAAAAAATACACCGAAAAAGGTATTGATGGCCTACTTTAGTGAAAAAGCAAAAACCATAAGTCTTCCACTTTTTGGTCTATATACTCGATGCTCAGATCTGTGAAGAATAATATGGAAATCAGTCAATATAATAAATTAATCGCATTCTTAACGACAATCCGTAAGGTTTAAGGCAAAAAAATCGAAAACTTTTACAAAAGAAGAAATCTTGAAGTTTCTTTGTGAAGCACCAGATGAAATATTTCTTTCTAATGGAAATTTTTTTGCATGTGTTAGTGACATGTGCTTGAAAGGTAATCCTAACTATGGGAGTTTTCGGTGCATATAGACGGGACGAAGTTGTCAAAATGACCATAAAAGATATTGAAGAAAAAGATTCCTTATCATTAAAACAAGGAAGAGTCGTGTCTTTACTTCACTTCACTTCACCAACAACAGAGACGAGTCAGTTCATTTTCTTATAATTTTCAGAAGATATATTGCGTTAAGACCACCAGATCATGACACCCCATGTCGTTTTTTTTTACGATATTCCAACGCAAAATGTTTAAACAAGTGGTGGGTTAAAATACTATTGCAAAAGTCCCCCAGCGAAATCGCACACTATTTAAATTTACCAAAATGTCAGTTATATACTGATCATACTCTGCGTCGAAAATCAGCCACACTTATGGTTAATGGAGGAGGCGATATCGTGCAGCTGAAGCTGTAAGAGACAATGAAGACAATCTTAATAATAAAATCGAAACGGCACACAAAATCATGAGCAAAGGCGAATCACCCCAGCAAGTCGTTCACTCACTTACAACAGGTGAACATTTTATTTCAAAATCTTCAAGACTTTGTTCGTCAGGAATTATCATAAAAAATTGTAAAAACGGTGTCTTTAATTTTAATAACAATAACAACGATAATAATAATTAATCTTTCATGAAAAAATCGTGTATGTAATGCGGGCGCAAAATGCATTGCCGATTTCGAGAGATGATGTAGTGGAGTTGTCAAAAACGGGGAATGAAATGAGGGAAATGATGAAGGGGTTTCTAAACAAAAGGGAGTTGGATGTAAGAGTCGAGAAGACTAAGATGGTTGTTTTCCAAAAGGATAGGGGAGGTAGGAGGATCGAGGAAGAGATAGAGAGTGTGGGGAATTTAAATACCAGGGGTACACTATGAGGTATGGCAACAAGGAGGACGCTCATGTTAGGGAATTGGTAAAGAAAGGAAAAGAAATATTGAGACGGATATGGGGGATGGGAGACAGTATCTTCGGCAAGGACGTAGGGAGAAGGGGTTGGCTTTTAAAAGCTAATAAAGAGTATAATGATGTACGGGGCTGAGTTATGCGGGTGGAGGGAGTGGGAGGTGATGGAAAGACATTTCGGAGTACGTTGTGTTAGAAGAGGTGAAAGGGGAGAGGGTGTAGACGGGGAAAATTGCAATAAAATATGAAGAAAGACTGGAGAGGGGGAAAGGAGGGGACCTACTGCAATACTGCTGGAAGGAGATGAAGAAAGAAAAAATTAAGTATGGAAGACTATGAAAGGGGAGGATATGCAAGAAGTGAGGTACAGAGGAGAAGAGAGAGAGGGTTTGAGGATACCACATGGGAGGAAATTGTTGAGAAGGACAGAGACACACTAAGGCAAAGAAAGACGGGAAAAAATAAGGAATAGATGCACAAACGAGGGAAGGGAAAGCAGGTACTGGCCGGAGGATCAAAAAGAATGTGTAGACCGTATGGGGATGGTAGAGTAGACATGAAGGGTGCGCGGATCTACGTGAGGAACGAGGGAGCTGGAGGGAGATACTAAATGAGGGCGGAGAAGGGATGTTGTGGATGGAGGTGGAGGAGAGAAGGAGAATCATGGAAAGGGGGCGCAAATTGGGAGGGTTACAATTGTTTTAATGGGTTTTGAAAATTATGTATTACGTTAAATTTGATTTTATGGAGGATTACTTACTGGGACTGGAATAGGAATATTTGTATAAATTTATTATATTGCTCATTAGTGCGTCAAAGTCCAATATTGGCTTTATTAAATAAAACTGAAATAATTTATTTTATAAAAAGTGGTACAGTACAAAAGACGCACATTTTAAAAATAATTTGAAGTACACAGGGTGATTCCCTAAAGCGGGGCACATTCGAGATATTTTTTTTTAATGGAACACCCTTTGATTTTTCTAATCTGCTTTAAATTGTCTTTTCAACGATCCCTGGGTTTTTGGTTTCAGATGACGCATTATTTAAAAAAATGGTCGTGACAAGGTTTACCATATTAATTCCATGCGACAGTATTACGATTGGCTAAGACAAAATTATTTGGTAACCATATAGCCAAGGGATGTGTTGAACCTACAAAATAATCAAACATTAATTTTATTATACAGGGTGTTTGCTACGATGCAGTCAATTCGGCGATTTTCAAAGAGCGTTTACTGAATTTTTTCAAATGGAACACCCCGTATATTATTATATTTTTGAAATGACGCGTTAATTGCGCTTCATTTTTGTTAATAATGTCCTATACCCAAACCCAATAATTTCCGAAATTTTTAATTATTCATCAAAAATTATTTAAGCATATTTAACAAAGCTTGATTTTTTTCTATGGGGGTACATAAAAAATATTGTACCTATACTAGGTACTACAGCAGATGATATGAGGCAACGCATACCTAATACATGCTTTTGAAACAGTTTCCATTGAGATGTTACAAGACATAAATAGATCCTTTCTGTCAAGGCTGAAATTGTGTTCTAATCAAAATGGAGGTCACTTTGAGAAGTTATTGTAAATTATATCATTAACGAAAGTACAGTTTGATAGTTATTGTCATTTATTTGTTTTTGTTTGTCAAAGCTCAAGCTTGAGTCAAGCATGGTACACTAGATCGAATCGAAAACAAATAATTTAGTGGTTGGTAATGAATAATTAAAAATAACTCGGAAATTATTAGGTTTGGGTATAGGACATTATTAACAAAAATGATAGGCAATTAACGCCTCATTTCAAAATTGTAATAATGCGCGTCTTTTGCTACTGTACCACTTTTTATAAAATAAATTCTTTCAGTTACCGTACAGTAAAGCCTATATTGGACTTTGACGCACTAATGAGCAACCCTGTATACAATAAAAATATTTGATTGATTCTCCCTCAATCGGAAATGTGTTATTTTGCGCTCTTAATACACAAATAGCTATTGTTGTATATACAAGTCAACTTTTCATTTCTACGGTATCTCCATACCTTAGAACAGTAATTTCTTAAAATATGATTACAGCATTCCATTTTTTAATTATGTATGTACTTTAAGTAGTATAAATAGCTGACTTTTCTAATTCGGTTTCAGTCGTTCGCTGATGATTTCGCTGTCGAAACGTGTTAGATTTGATAAATTTTTATTGTGGTTTGTGGTGTTTTCAGTGTTGTGTAATGCAACGGCCCAAAGGTTCCACTTACCCTATGGCACCGAATACAATAGGACTTAAGAAATATAAAAGAAAGAAACACAAAGCTGGAATATTTAGGAATACCTATGTTAGGGTATATTTATATTATTTACATACAAAAATAAATAGGCAAAAGCGTATATCGCAATGACATTATAATAAGGTGGATAACAATAACATATTAAAGTATTTTCAGATAGTACAGCATCTTAATAGCTAAACGTAAAAAATTAGTATGGTAGTTTAAAAAATAAAAATGTATTAGTGGCATGTATTCATTTACGTAATGGTGCCAACCAGCCTACAAAGTTCAATATAGAATCTTTAGAAACTTATTATAGAAAATATAGAAATTATAGAAAAAAATATAATAAAGTACATTTATAAAGCGATCAACGGGTAGAAATATTCAAGAAAATGTTACCTCCACAGTGATACTAAGCAAAGTATTTTTTGCAATAAATAAGATAACGAGAAGAAATATTTATATTAAAAGGTAATTCGTACGAGGAACGAGGTAAATAAACGTTATAGTTTTTTGCGCGTTTTAAAACAAGCAATTGTAATTCTATTACGGACACCCAACTCCAACATACGACGAGATGGTTTAATGCATGCGAGACACGCTATTACGAGACCCGCAAGCGGCATTAAACTAACAAATTTGTACGGTTATTTCTTTTTAAAATGGGTTATATGAAAATTTGTATGTAATTGCAAAACCCACTAATTTGCTGAATAGAACTCCAACATGCGAGTCAAGGAAATAACTTAATCGCATCTGTCCAATGCTTGTCGCAACACAAAAAGTAACACGACTGCTTGGTAGCTCTATTTACTTGTGGTATATAGTTGAATACACATTCATTAGTATATATGCATCTTACGAAAACGAAATGACTGCTATAATAAACCACAAAAGCAACTCAATGTTGCAATAAATTGAGTTTAACTTTTGATGGTCTCTTAAAGTTTCCTCAAAACCCTCGTATGCTACATTTATGTAGCTATTTATATAAAGTTTAAGGTTTACACGCGGACCATTCTAAAAATCTAATAAAACATAAAAGCGACCTATTATATAACCACTCGCCGATCGTGTCCAAAGCGTTTTTCTATAAAGTGTCTATCTGCTTTGTTATTTATGACTATAGCCAGATATCCCCAACATTCCATAAAAACAACCTTTGTCAAACAGAGATTTCAAAATCGCTTTTTCTTACTTTCAATTTTTGTTTAAATATAAGCCTAAAACGGACTTTCAAGTTTGATTTTCATATGTATCTTTAATACTTAACATTTTTTTTTAAATTAAACGTTAAAATAATATTAAAACTTTTAATTCCCTTTTATACAAAGTTTATTAATTCTTCAAACGTATCTGAACGCTTCCACTCTCAAACTCCAAACGTAATTAGTTACATAATATTCTTAAAAAGTAATATTTTTTTCCTCTGTGACGGAAAAAGCGCTTTCAGAAAGAAAAATGTTTCAAATTACACAAACAATTTCTTTAAGGGTGTAGTGAATACGGTTTACAGATTTAGGTGACAAACTGCGTCGTTCCTAAAAATCCATACATTTACTTTAAATGAAAAATATTTGAAGTTTGAACTGAAAGGGTACGTAATCGGCGGAGTGAATGTCGCCTGTATGTGTGATAGCGCGACAAAAGCATTTTATGCAGGATCAAAGAAAGATTGCAAATACGAAGACAGATACAACATACGACCGTTTTCGAAAAGAGAGATTGACAATACGACACAACCATAAAGAAGGACTGATCGTGATATGGGTAACACCAGATTTGTGTGCAAAAATTGTATAGAAGAAGAAACGATGTGACGTGCACTAAACGTCCGACACAGTATGTAAGGATCTATAACGGGACAGGTCCTTACATATGTATAAATCATGACCGCGATATGTACGTGCAGGTGACCGCGCGGACTGCGGTCTTGAGAAGTGGAACCGATCAATAGTGCCCTACGTCCCAGAAGGGCTCGCCACGACTCCCGGGAGCCGATAAACAATCACCTGAACCCCTGTCATCGACTTATTGTCCAACAGGTATTAATAAATGAACCCCCTTAATGAGTTCCATAGTTATTATTCGATTAACCTTTTAAATTGAATAAAAACGGTGTCACGATTTATTTGCATTTCAACATGCTCCTACCACCTTCTGTGGTCCCATTAATTACACCGCTACCCTTTTATAGGTATAAGGACACTTGTCAATTTTTGTACACACGAAGTTAAGTGAAGAAAGATTGCATCCGGATCATTTTAAGGTTCATTCATTATTAGTTCTTTCTTACATTACGTATGTAACTTCTGAAATGGTTGGAAAGCTTTCATTTGCCACTTCTCGCTATAACAAAACGTAATTTACGTTTTCTCATCAACAGTGTATTAACAATGTAATCTTATCTTCGAAGTGATTAACTGCTAGATACGTGTTACGTTGTGTTAATTTGTGATTGGCATAGTGAAATGTATTTTCAATTACTGTAGATACTTTGGTAATTTTCATAACGATGGATAAGTAACTGTAAATGGGGTCTTGTGTAATCCAATAAATGAAACGCACTAAACCTCCCCCATATGAAGATATAATCGTATACAAAAATTATTACTACACGTTTCGACGATCAAATCGTCATCATCAGGCTATAATAAAACGTACAATTAAGATGTAAAAAACGAAAAGTTGGCGAGTACTTACTATATACTATAATATTGTTACATTCACAAATTGAATTAAATTGGATCCCTAGCTAGGGAAATTATCCCTTTTGTTTAGTGGCAGAAATTGTACTTTATCTCTGCCATAAATGAATAACAAGTATAGGTACGAAAGTTTCATGTTTTTAATTTCTGCGCCACATTTCGTCTTGGAAATTAGTTGTCATTTAACAACCAGAGATGAGCATGTGATGTAACAGACACCAGCTTTCGCGCGCTTACCTACAAAAAAAAACGAACCCAAATCCATCTGTACCTACGTTGTGTAACTAAAAGAGGGCACCTACCAAGATGGCACCTGCCAAGATGACCTGTGAAGTTGTAGGATCGAAGAAAGCAAACAAGCATTTAAAATGAACATAAATATATATTTAGTGATAAAAATAAAAGCCCTAAAATTTTAATAAATCATATTTAACGCTAAAGAGAGAGGGTACCATGTTCACCTGGAACTGGCCGAAGGAAGAACATGGTAAAGAAACCTTCGGTTATGTTCCCAAGCAACTAAATACACAAATTAAACAAACCACACAAAGAAATATGATGAAGTAAGGGAGACAACAGTAACATAACAATACCTACAATAAAAACCAACATAAACAGTAATCGAAGTCAATTATGTAAGTAATACCAAACAAAAAAACTGTGTACACTCGGTACTCAAGGCCACAAACTGAAATACCTACTACTTATACTCCCTCCCTTTGTTCGCCAACTACCACATTCACCAGACATACAAAAGCACATATAAACAGTGAGTTATTCGGACCCCTCCGAAAGGCACAGACTGACCTGGATCTGCTAAAGTTGTAACTTCGAGAACAATGCTGCTAGCTTTTGTCATTACAGTCCAACATTCAACTTTGCAAGGGAGAAAAAAAGATCATTAGTTACATCGGGCAAGGTTCTTACATAAATGAGGGAGTACGTTAGAAATTAATGTTAGATAACACTAACCAGTTGCATAACATTTTGGTTGATATTTAAATAATTAACATTAATAAAACAGATGAAATTCGTGCATTAAGTACCTTTTCGATGGAAAATTAACACACACCAAAAAAATAGAAATTTACAAATATAACAAAAACACCTTTTGCTTCTTCAAAACGCAGGATCAGGTTAAAAAACCACCCTCTCAAACAGCAATCCCTATCTACCCTCTCTTTCTTTTCATCTCCTTTTCTCTCTTCTTTCTTTGACTGTGTCTTCATTCACGTCAAATGTAACGTGATTTTCGATGGCCGCCTAAACCGACACTATTGAGACGAGATCATTTTTATACTTTTTCATGTTTTTTTCCATAAAGTCGCCATTGGATTAATTTTTTCGGAATGAAGGGACAATTTGATTTAATGGATCTAGGCAAAAAAAATGTAAAACGTAAAATGGTAATAACTTAATAACGACCCCATGTAGCTAGTATTTCCACCAAGACATTCTATTAAAACACAAACTCATAACATTTAGAACAGTTAAACTTTTCAAATAACTTAAGTAATTATTTAAATGTCGCTTACTTAACGTTAAGGTCCTAGAATTCTCGTTTATTACCTCATTATCGGAACGGGGTCCCTTTTTCTAAGACCCCATAACAACCAGCGCCATTGACCGTGACGCCATAAAATGTAATATTAATTTTGTAAATCAGATATACTTATAATAAAATAACTTTTTCCTCTGTGACATTTCAGTTGAAGTAAACTCTTCCTTGCGGTGATTGAAAAAATCATGTGCCTAAATATTAAAAATTGTGAACTGGATGTTATTTTCAAACTTCATCGGTTATAGTTGTTTTGGTATGGGAAATGTCGTCGCATAAAGCGCCGTGGACATAAGGGTGACACATTTCGCACTAAGTTAAAGATTGTCAGACAAGGGTGGACGTAAAACCGCAAACCTAAGTCTCGAGAGATTACTTAGATTCCAGTACTCAGTGTCAGAATTCAATCAGTGTCCTGTGTCGTCCCGTAACCCCCGAGCTTTCAGCCAGATGTCAATGTTGCGCACTTCAAATAATTCATGACACTTTAAATTCTTAGTATCGCCATCTACCAATTTCAACACAAACGGCCTATATCGACGAGGAATTATATTTTCGACAACTTCTCCAATATTCTTCCATTATTTCGTTATTGGAAATTCGTTTGCTGTTAGATTTAGTTCGGTAAAAGCCTCTTATCAAAAAGCGACCGGTTTATATTGTGCTGCTACTTTTATTTTGCTATAAATTACGTTATTTAATAACAAGGAAAATAAGGAGAATTCTTCTACTTAGCTTTGTATAATATGAAGCTCTGTGAGTGTGATGAGTCCGTGCAGTCAGAGTTACCAATGCACTAGCAGCGCACACTTCAAAGGGTACTTACACAAAGTACATTTTCAGTTACACGCTTTCCCTGCGAAAGTACGCGATACCTCATTTCCTTTTTACTTTGAATGAATTTGAATTAATTTAAAATAACTTATTTTTACGTGTTTCAAATGTTCGTGAAGTGATAAAAAGCTCTATTTAAAGCATGCACGAACGAATACAGCTATTTTTACAAGAACGATCGATAAAGAAATGACGCATTTTGTGATATTTTTATTATGTTCCGTGACCACAAGTTCAATTAGATAGAGGGGTTCAAGTCTAGCTAAGAATTCTAAATTCACAAAATAATTATGATTTGTTACAAATTTTGGAAGGAGTGGCATTTTTGCATTCACTTTTTATTTTCTCACTCTATTAGAATTCGTATTTTACACAATGGTATTTTCTTTGTCGTCGAGCATATCTTTTGAATAGTAATTTTGTCGTATCTAAAATTACTGTAGTTTTATTCCCAAAAATTCGTGAGTAGGATTCATAATATTTCGCCTGGAATGCAATGATTAGGATAGGGCTAATATATTTGCTCACACAACGAACGCTCGTTTCGTAACTTTATTAATCTGAGTTATTTCGTAAATATTTATAAGGTATGGAGAAACCGTTTCGCGGATTGAAAGAAAAGCTTCTAGGGTTATTGTGCGTGAAGTTGGTTCGCCATTAACAATACAAATCACGAATTTAGCATATTATTATGGTACGAACTCATGAAAGAAAAGCTTTATGTTGTCAAAAATTTTAGTGACGATTTTCAGTAAATTTATACACTACATTAAGTAATTGATGAAGGAAATTTATTTCGATTGTACTGGAATTTCAACAAAATCCTTAAAATAATATTAATAACAAAACATATTAGGTACAGCTAATAACAATGATCATCCGCATATGATACAACAAAGCACATTAGATAGACAAGATAACGATGTAAATAATGACTCCCACATTCACACGAAACACTTAAATTAGAAATTAAAAAAGAATTTCATACTGCATTAACAATTAACAATTAACAAACACAGATCTATCACATAGATATAGAATACCCAAACATTATATTAGTTTCATCGCCAACTATTCTTAACCGTAAGAACTCAGCAAGTCGTCTTAAATAATGAGGAATCAGAACCAGCTACTCTAACTACAGGGGTGCCACAGGGCTCTGATCTTGGCTTAATGTTATTTAAATCTATTCATGTAATTTCATGAAATCGTTAAGGTGTACTAATGTCTGAATAATCATTCGATACCGACTATTTAAGCGTAAACAAGAGTATTGTAATTTTTGTACTCTACCAACGTTGGAAAACTCTACACATGCGCTGCGCGGTCTAGCGTTCCCGACTCATCGCCGAGCCATCTCATCGCTGGCCAACTCATCGCCGAGCCATAGACATTTTTGATTGCGCTTAAAGAATGGATTTTTAATGTCGTAGTGTTCACTATTTTACTTTAACCGTTCTATTTTGCATCAGGGGACAGTGCGTTATTTTGAAGACATCACGACATCCACATTATTCAGAATGAAAACCATCAAACTCGAGTACCCGAACCAAAGTAGCTCTTCAAAGAAAAAAGTCAGATGACGCAAACAACACACTCCACTAATTTGGAAGCCCAACGTTAATGAGTTATCCTCAAAATATCTTCCTGAACACGTCTATGAGTATCGGCCAACGTCACAAGACTTTTTAAAGGAAAATGTCAAGAGCCCAATCGAAGCTTACAGGGCCTATTTTCCAGAAAGTATAATAAACCACATTGTCGCTGAAACAAATCGCTACTCGATACAGAAACTAGTTCACAATTGAAATGCTACGGTTGACGAAATGATGACATTCAGTCGAGTGATGCTGTTATCAGGATACCACCCCCTTCCGTATAGGAGACTCTATTGGAAGCAAGATCCAGATGTTCATGTAAAATTAGTGTCTGACGCAATTCGTCGAAACCGCTTTGACGAACTAATGAGATGAGACTGACAGAATGTATAAGGTGCGACCAGTTTTTCACCTACCGAATCATCCTTTCAAGCAAATCAGCCTTTGACCCACTATTAGTATCGACGAGAGTATGATCCCTTATTACGGAAGACATGGATGTACCTAAGCAGTTCATCAGCGGCAAACCGATCAGATTTGGGTTCAAATTATGGGTTGCTGTAGATCCTTCTGAGTATATTCATCGTGTTGAACCCTATTATGGTTCTTCAACCCGTCTCCCTGAAACTGGTCTGGGTCAAGGAGGTAATGTGGTTATTGGTCTGGATGATCTTATACAATTATCAAAAGGACTTCGTGTTTACTTTAATAACCTTTTCACATCTATTGGTTTGTTAGATGAGTTGAGTTGTAGAGAATTAGGTGGCACAGGTACCTTGCGTGAGAATCGCTGTAGCGTCGTATTGAAATTACCAGAGAAAAAGCGTGGAAAAAGAAACTTAGAGGTGAGATGGCTACGTCTTCCACTCCACTGGAAAGTCATTGGCAGTTCGTTGGAATGACAACAATGTCGTAACGGCATTTACCAACTATGATAACATACACCCTATAAAACTGAAAAAAAAAGTTAGTCCGGTCGATGCTCCAGGAGCGTTACAACAGCAACATGGGTGGAGTGGATATTGGAGATCAATTCTTAGCTTCATATCGTTGCAGAATTAGGTCAAAAAAATGATGGTGGCCCTTTTTTGCATGGGCTGTAGACGTATGTTGTACAGAGAAGGTCGGTTATTGTATCGTCGTCTTGGCCATGATATTTCGCTACTAGATTTTAGACGGCAGTGTACAATTTTTATCCTAAAATCCTTTGGAAGACCCCCTATGACACCTGGTGTTCGATCTTCTCTGGAATTGACTCCCCCTCTTGAAGAAATCAGAAAAGATCGTACTGACCATTTCGTAGAAAAAGGCGAATCTAACTACCGGTGATGTAAAATCTGTGGCAGGCGCACAAGTTTTTTGTGTAAAAAGTGTGACATCCCCTTCATCCGGATGAGTGTTTCAAAATTTTTCATGTCACATAATAAAGTTATGTGTTGCCTCTCCCAAAACCCATGTCCACTATGTCCGATCGATTTACTCACAAATGTAGATCATTATGGATGTACAAAGGGGCTAGCATTCTAAATTTCGCCTCGAATTAGGAAATTATGGGCTTTAATGGGTAAAACTGATAATTATGTGTTAATCCACGGAAATATTCTATTTTATCTTGGATATTGTATTACGATACAAATTGTTCGAATCCTTTCGTCAGCTAGGCGGTATTTCTTCAATTTGGTAGATGCACTGTCCTGCCACCAATTGTTCATAATAGGTATCACGACCTTTCTGTACCTTTCGCAAACCATCAATAAACTTCCACATGGTTGGATAATGTACTCCCAGCTCAGTCTGCCTTGATCCGGTTGCACAGATTCAAAGTTTCTGATGGAAATAACGGACGTCGTCTTCCATTACCGCACCTGTTGGGGGCGACCAAGATAATGTTCGAACCCGTTTAGCAGCGGTTGTAATTCTTCAGGTAATTCCCGTCCAAGCTCTTTCACGTATTCATCAAAATCATTTACTGGTACAAAGGCCAAGGAAATAACCATTTTGGTTTTTAAAGAAAATTCTGGGTCATTCCTATACGGCACCGTAAATCCCATACCAAATGCTTCTTCATGTTTTTAGCTAAATGAAAGAAGCATAACCGAAAATACCTTTATTATTTAGTAATAATAGCACTCTGTGTATTCTAAATCGATGACACCACTCAATGTTATCACCTTACCTATTTCATTTGAAGGAAAAAGCTTTAGCGGTAATTGAAATTTTGATTGGACAATATAAGGAGAATAGATTCCAAACAGATGGGACGATTTTAGTGGATTCTTCCTCGCAATTTTTCCTACTTAAAAGCTATGAAATCTTCGCGGAGGTATTAACATACATTTAGCTGTTGTGTTCCGGTTCAGAAATTGTTGTCAATTCAATGGTTATAACGAATGGTATTTAATAAAAGATATTCATTTTTTGGTCCTCTCCTTCTTTGTAGCTTAAATCTTGTTCATTTATATTTCTTGTTCTTTTATATTGGTCTCTCTCAAATTAAATTTAGTGTTAATCCATGGCCTGGAATTTTGGGAAGCGACTTTACACGTCCATTTATTGACAATTTTACGTGAGGGATGGCTACTTTCCTCAAAATCTTCAATTATAGACTGGTAAGAAGATTTTCCCATCATGTTTTTAATCATCAGATAGCTACTCATTTACCAGTAAAATGGTTGAGGTACTTTTCCTGCTTCAATGACTTGTATTAATGCGTTAAAACAAGGTATAAGTTGAGTATGCTTTCACTTATAAGTAATTTTATTTCCATATTTATTTTAAATATTTTTTTCTTTCCTTTGTTATTTCGTCGATCCATAATTTTAAAAGTGTATGCGCCTACTGATAAATAATTTTCAAACGTCATTGTTTACTTTTACTTTACAGTAAATTTGATAAATAACTTATGTACATAACACGCATAAATGGAAGTATGTTTTCCAGCTCGGAATCGCCTCCTAAAAGAATTGATAAAATAATTGGACATTTATTATTTACGTCAACACGAATATCTCTATACATTAACAATAAATACCTGAAAGGTTATTATCAACACGTGCTCATCGTCTTCATCCTTAGCGATAGTTGACAAAATGAGACGGTGGAAAGCCGATTTCTTCAAGTTTAATTGATCGCATCCGTGTCGCTCCTTTTAAATGTGAATGTGAAAAAATATGTGTTGAACAATATCGACCAGGACACATACGCACGGCTATACGATGAGCGTTCGAGTAACGTAGTATCTTTTTCCCTTTGGAAAATTGGAATTTTGACATCGAATAATTGACTTAAATAAATTTTGCTTTCTATTACAGATCTTGGAAAGAGCGCCTAAAAGATAGCAAAAGGTAGGTTCACTTTGATACATGACGCACATTTTCTATTAGTGTGTTGCTAAGTAGCAAAAAGTATTATTGTTAACAAAATGTCCTCAGCATGTAATTCATAAAAAGTAGGTACAAGTCAAGGAGAGATTAATTGCAAACGTAGTATCAGCGTTCATTATATTATGAAATTTTATATCTTACTTAACATGTTTAAGAAATCTCTAGTTTCTGTTGGGATCTAATACTCTTCTAATTCATATTTTGAACACTCCCTGCATTTTCTTATGTATAAGTATAATTTTCACAACAACATTTACTATTCTTATTGGCGAACCAACCTATTAAGATAGAGGTGTTATAACTCAGTGTCTTAATTTTAAATTGAGATTAATAGGATTGCTAGCCTTGTTTCTACAAGCCACTGTTAAAAATCAATAATTAGAATGTTGCCATAAGGTAAACTAGCGTGTAAATTAAAAAGGAGATAAAATCAACTTGCTTACAAACTCACTTACATATTAATCATACATGTCTACTATTATTAATCTGACATTTTATTCCGGTTTTTATTTATACAGTCCGTTTCCGTGCATGTCACGTTTCTTTGTAACATGATAAGGATCAAGAACATTTGTACAGATTTTATACTCTCTACAAACATTGTAAGATCTACGTCTTTATCAGTTATTATAAAATTGATTTATTGTATAGGTAGTATTATAATATAGCATTCATGGGAATACCCATTCTTTCAGTTTTATGGGACTATATCGTGTAATTGACGATATTGTCGTAATCCTTTCTTATCGGGGTCGTTGGAAGCTTTGTACAGGGGTAATTAAAATTTTGCATAGCAATTACTGTTTCTTTTCTTAGGTATATAAGCCATACTCGTGTCTTTTCCATTCTGTGTCTTCCAATTTCATTGTTTTTAGTTTTGGATGAGCGTTTTTGCTCTATATGTTTTGAGGTTAGAAAATTTTGCATCTGTTGCTTTCCTTTCTTTCTAAGGAGACATTGCAATTGATTTAGTATGGATAAGCCTAATGTTTGTGTAGTGATAGTGAGTGGTGAGTGGACTCGCCTATAATTGCGGTGAAGCTCCGGATCAGTAAAACTTGTCACTTAAGCATATGGACTACAATTAACTTAACATGCGCAAATAAATATTAATGGAGAATAGTAAAATTGCGTTACTTATCGCATAGATAAAGGAAATAATGACTAATCGTCACCTGTAGCAGGAAAGCTACTTACCACCTTAGGACAACCTTTCTCTCCATGATCTGAACTTCCCAACCATAGGAGGCGTTCGTGGTTAGAATAAAAAGTCCTTTCCTATCTACATATGGAGGTTTACACTGTGACTGGTATTAGAGGCTGTGATAGCTCAGTGGTTGAGCATTGCCCTAGAAAGGCGAAGGTCCCAGGTTCGAGTCCTGGTCGCAGTGTATATTTTTCCTGTATGTTTCTACTTCTCTACCTATCTCTCTCCGTCAGCATGACGATTAGTCATTAATGGAGAATGTTCATAATTTAACGATTGTGCACAAGAATCGATAGGTGCATGCTGAGCTACGGGTTGTTTACTAATTACTCATCAATTTCAGATTATCATGCTAGTCGTAGGTTCTGACAATCGCCGAACTGGCCGTCGAAGAGCGCCTGGGTATTTCTTCCAAACGCCAACGATCACCATAAAACTTTACTTATTCTAACCGTCGACCCTTAAATATTTCTGTTTGATAATAATAATAATAATTTATTGCCGTAAATTCCTCCGGAGAGGACAAAGGCAGTGTCAAATCATGTAAATGTGTGCATATCTGAAGATTTACGCTACTTTCTAAACTATACCTATATCTAGTCATCGCAAAATTCTCTGAGGGAATAATAACGCTTCTCTAACAAAAATGTTTTTAGATCATATTTAAATTTGTTTATATTGTTTATTTCTTTTATTTTATGCGGTAGTGCATTAAATACCTTTATCGCTCTGAATTTTGGGCCTCTCTGAACAAATGAAAAATTGTATTTAGGTATACTTAAATTATTTTCCCCGCGAAGATTCATCTTGTGGTTATTGCAGTCCGAATTCCTTTGGAATGTGGCACTATTCGTTTTGACATAAACTACTAATTTGTATATATATAAAGATGGAACCGTTAATAAATGTAATTTTTTAAAATGAGGTCGACATGTTTCTTGGTAGGGTAGCTGTAGCATATTTGGTAAAATTCTTTTTTGCATAAGAAAAACTTTTTTGTTATCCGTTGATGAATGCCAGAACAATATGCCATGTGTCAAAACACTTTGAACATAGGCGAAATAAAACAACAGACATTCAACGTTCAGTTGATTTCTTAGATTACGGATCACAAAGCAAGCTAGACTTAATTTAGATATAATTGATGATATATGATCTTCCCAACCCAGGTCCTCCTATTACTAACTGATATATTTAGGTTAATTACATTTAAATTTTCAACGTTCTTGAATAATAAGCAAGCGGTTTTATTTTTATTTAAATATAGTAAGTTTTTATTACACCAGTCATCCATAACTAGAACCGTATCCGCAATATTCGTGTACAGGTTTTCTTTATTGTCTTGCGAGACTATACAAGAAGTATCATCCGCAAATTGACACACTTGATTTACATTTTTTGTATGTTCAGCCAGATCGTTTACGTATAGTATAAATATTAGAGGTCCCAGTATGGACCCCTGCGGAACTCCAGTCAGAATTTTTGATGGTGAAGATAGAATAGTTCTATTTACCCCGTTATATTTTGAATTAAAACAGACTACTTGGTACCGGTTAGTAAGGTAAGACTGTATGAGATTGAGGGGTATACCACGTATGTCATACTGTTGTAACTTTTATAAAAGTATCTGATGGTCTATTTTGTCAAACGCTTTCGTTAAGTCGAAGTATCGATTGATTATTACTATTCCCATTTATTTAACAGAACTTTCGGTGGTAAGATAGCCCAAGCTACTCTTGCTATAGATACAAAAGGAGTTTTAGTGAACAACTTTACTGTTTGGCAATGAGTGAGAAAATCATCTAGAAATTTGAATTGTGTTGCGTTTGTGAGATAATTTAATCAAATATCTAATTTCAAATGTGACCCTTACATACATATATAGGGTGTACCGTAACATTTGGTGGTGTAGTCTTCTCGAAAAATGTTACATCTATCCCTGTAAAAACGACCTACAAGTTTTTTGCAAGCTTAAAGGGAATGTATTTACAATTGTTTGTAGCTTCTCTCATTCATTCATTCCGGCACAACTCTAGTCAGCAACATCAAAGGGTGTTGCTACTATGTTAGGTATAGGGGTATATATTCCCCATACCTAACATAGTAGCAACATCCTTATTGATCTTGCTGACTAGAGAAATTTTGGTTGGTAGTGGTTCAATCTTTCTATCAGTGAAAATGTTCGTAAATGATTATGTTAAGTATTTGTTGTAAAAGGTTGCACCAGTAGCATCAAAGCAGCCGTTTGACATATTCCGAAAATTTGCTAGGTTTAACTCAATTTAATCACATCTAGCAATGGAAATTAACCTCAAATAAGAAAAAACTGCTACATCATTATATTCCAAATTCTCGTCAAATCCCTTGGAGATTTTTCATGTTTGTTCCAGCGTGGCGGTACTATGTTAGGTATAGAGGCTGTAGGTTTTCTAATACACAGCCCCCCCCCCTCCAACCTACTATTCATCTAAAATAATAGATCATAGTGCCACCGACTGTCTATCAGAAGGAATAGTTGTACTGACATCAGAATATACCTCTTGAGAATTATAATATGCCCCTTTTTCATAATTACCAAAGTAATCTATAGATGTACCTGCATTCCAATTATATGTAGAACTGTTAGATTTCTGTCTCTTAGCTTTGTGATTTTTCATATTAATCGACGTGCAGTATCAGAAGACTACCCATTGAACACAGTACATCCATCAAACGTTTCTAAATGTTGCGTAACGGTTACAAATGAAACATTCCTAAGAAACATCTAAGACACTTTACTGGTACATTCCCTTCCAAAGCGAATAAATGGTAATGTCTAATAAACATTTCAATTTATTGATATGTTACATAAAATACAAAACATATCCATTACAACATGAAAGTATTTTAGATACTTATCCAAAAATATATCTCTTGTGATGGATTTTTTGGAATGTGATAACGTATAACATTTTAAAAATTGTTTTTCAGCATCATTGATCTCCTCCGAATCTACACAAAGAGAATGGAGGGCTCCTGGTGAAGGAGCCACCGTAGTAGGGGCTGCGCACTGGAGAAGAGCCTCTCGGGATAGTTGGGGCTCTCGGTGCCGTAGTTTCCAATATTGTCATATGCAAGATTTATAGGGACACATAGGGACACTGTTTCTCAGATGTTTCATGTTTCAGAGATAAAATATTTCAGAAACGTTTTTTTGCATTGTGGGTAGAATCAAAGAAAGTATTTGGGTTTCAGATATACACCATCTGTTAAATTTTGGAACCCCCTTTTGTATTATTTTCTTTTGAATGGAAATGAGAACGAAGAAGCTGTTGTGTGGAACTGCCTCTCATTAATTTCCAAGTGGAAAACAGTCATGTTTATTGAAACCGTCTTAACCAGAACTCATAACCTAACCTTTTTTTTTTTTTTTCCTTTCTGGGGATTTGGGGAATGTCCCTTGCGCACACCTCCGCCTTGGAGAATCTACGGCGGAGGTAGTGTGGGGCTCTCACCCACTAAACCCCTTCTCCCGATTTCTTTATCCCTCCACTCTCCGGGCATCATTATGTAACATTCTTCCGGGTAGTGGGGTTATCTACTTGTACCGTCCTATACGCTATTCGTTTTCCCGTCTTCCTTCCTTGCGTCGGGCTCGTATGCAGGAGTTCATCATCTACCCTCGTATTCCCTAGATCCTATGACTAGCTGGCAGAATCTCTTAACGGCGTCCCAGTTTGCCTCGCTGTGGATCATAAGGTCCACGGTATTCGCCGGTGTCATTTCCGCCTTTAGCTCCGACTTAAGTTTTTCCCGCTCGCCGTGCCATCTGGGGCACTCGTAGACGGCGTGTGCCTTATCATCGATGAGTCCGCAATCCACGCATTCGTTGCTGTCGCGTTTCCCGATTCGGTGTAAGTAAAGGCCGTTTTCGCCGTGGCCCGTCAAGAATTGCGCTAGGGTGTATACCACTTCGCCATGCTTGCGCCCGGTCCACGTTCTAATGTCCTGGATCAGTTTCCGCGTCCACGAGTCTCTCCGGTCCCATTCCAGTTGCCACTCGATTAATCTTTCCTGACTGTCCCATTTCTGCGCTCTGGCCTTCACCATGATATGGGCTGGGGGTATTCCCGCCACCACCAAAATGTCTTCTAGTGGTACCGTTGTGTAGGCTGGTGGTCCTTATTGCCATGTTCCTGAGAATTCTATTGATCGTGGCCCGTCCGGCGGCGTACTTCATCGCCCCTTCCCATATGTCGGCCGCATATAGCATTATGGACTGGGCTGCGCTACACAGCACTCGGCGCTTAGACGCACGTGCTCCTCCTACGTTTGGCATCAGCCTTGCCAGGGCAGTGAAGCATCTGGTCGTCTTGTCCGCGATATATTTTACGTGGTTCAAGAAGGTACCGTTCTTGTCTATCAATACTCCAAGTATCTTGATGGTCTTGTCTGCGGAAATGTCCTGCCCCAGTATGGGGAGGGTAACCGGCCCTAGTCGTCTCCTACCGGTGAGGAGCGCTAATTTGGTTTTCTCTGGCACAAGGCAGAGTCTCCTGGGTGTAAGCCAGTCGTTGATTTTTTCTATTGTATGCTTCATCTTGGCCGTGGCCTCTTCCAGCCGTCTGTCCACCACTATAATTGTAAGGTCGTCTGCGAATCCGAGGATATGGACCCCTTGGGGGACGGGCACCCTCAGTACCCCGTCGTAAGTGGCGTTCCAGAGTGTCGGCCCCAATATCCCGCCTTGTGGTAAGCCGGCTTCCAAGATGAACTTATGTTCATGCCCTTCTGGCGTGACGGATAACACCTCCCTATCTCGGAGGTAGCTGTATATTATTTCCAGCAGGTAGCCCGGCACCTGTAGTTGTTTCAGAGCCTCCATGATATCTACGTGCCCTAGGGAATTGAATGCGTTCCGTATATCTAGTGAAGCTACGAGACAGACCTCCCTTGTTCGGTGGGTCCCTGAGTTCGCTGCTTCTTGCAGTCTGACAATTTCCTTAATGGCGGTTATCGGCGTTCTCCCCTTTCGGAACCCGTGTTGTCTCTCTGATAGCTTCCCGTCGATGACAAGGTCTAATCGTCTCTTGATAATCTTCTCGAAGATTTTTCCCGCAAAATCGAGCAGGCATATGGGCCTAAATGACCCAGCTGGTTTAGGGATCAGGATCAGTTTGGCCTCCTTCCAGGCCCTGGGGTATGTACCCTCTTGTAAGTATTTGTTGGCCAGTTCAGCCCATATATCTGGTCTCGCCATAGCTAGTTTCTTCACGATCGTGGCCGGGACAAGGTCCGGACCCGGGGCCTTTTTGCTGGGGAGCTCTCTGGCCGCCTCGATAACCTCTGTCATCGTGACTTTTGGGAATGCTTCTTTGCTCGTCGCTTCGTAGCGCCATTCGCCTCGCCTTGGAAATAGTGTCTGTATGACTTCGTAATAGGCAGCGTCGGTCCAGCCTATAAGGTTGTTTCTGCGCGAGATTTTCTTGGTAACGATCTTGTAGCCTCTGCCCCAAACATCGTTATCGAGTTCGTTGCATAGGGCTTTCCAATGTGCTTTCTTGTTCGTTCTTATCAAGTCCCTTAGTGTTGAGCGTGCGGCCTTCCAGTCGCTAAGGGCCTGTACCTGGGGCCTATTTGCCCTCCTGTGCCTCTGTATGGTACGCCTCGTGGCTACGCATCGTTTCCTGGCATCCGCTATTGTTTGGTTCCACCAAAAGACCCCGTTGTTGTGTTTCTTGCGCTTCGGCGTGGTAAGCTCGCACAGTTTCTGAAGCTCCTTCCTCAAGTCGCTCGCCTCGTTAGTCTGTCCTGAGTTAGGTTATCGATCGCGTGCTTGAGTTTGGGGAGGTCTAGCTTGTCTGCGTTCCACCCTTGGGTGTGGTAGGCGTTATCCGCATTTCGTGTTCTAACCCCCGTTTGTAATTCCCATGTTACGTAGCGGTGGTCGCTAAGCGTTTCTTCTTCGAGCACGTTCCAAGCCTCCACCGCGTCTTTGGCTCCGTTTGTGACGAGTGTCAAGTCGAGGTGTGTTTCCTGGCGGCCTCTTACGAAGGTCGGCCTATCACCCTGATTTACGACGAGAAGGTCTTGTTGGTTAATCCATTCTAGTAGTATCTCTCCTCTTTTTGACGTTTTTGAGGATCCCCAGACGGGGGAGGCAGCGTTGAAGTCTCCTGCTATGATGGATTTCGTAGTTGTACGAGCCCTCATGTCTCGGCCCAATGCCTCTAGCCTATCTGTGAAAGTTTGGTCGTTCTCGTTGGGGGAGTAGTAGACGCTGTAGATGTTATCTCCTGCTATTTCGACCCAGGCAAAGCCGTCTCCTCTTCCTGCCGCCTTGATCGCCATCTTCCGGCTGGTAGGGAGTATTCCTGCCTTATTAGTGTGGTCTATGATGTTGATTTTCTTTGCTGATGAACCCGGTTCGGATATAATTAATAAGTCCATCTGCCGAGCTCTTGCTGTTTGTGCCGCCAGGGCGAAGGCTGGCCTCCTATTGTTGAGGTTTATCTGTAGTATTTTTAGCTTCATTTAAATGTGTGTATGTATGTGTTTATGCGGGAGGTAGAAGTACAGTTAAAATATAAGGTAAATATAATCTCTATGAACAGGTAGGTGTGACTAAATGAGACAATAGCGAATAAAACAATAACAGTGTAAGACGCTGGTTATAAATAAAATCTGGGTATAGATAAAAACACGGCACAAATAAAACACTTTAAAATAATAGTAAAATCTATGTTGGGGTAAACGCAACTTTACACTAACAGAGATTAAAATCACAATATCACAGTCTAAAGATCACTGATTGGTGGTTTGGACGTTTGGGGTTTTCGGTGTTTGCGGTTCGGCCCTGTTCACTAGTCGTGAGGGCTTCCTGCCTCTTTCCGCTGCCCTTATGGCTGCTTTATATTGTGAGCAGGCCATTGTCCAGGGTGCATGTCCTTCACACTCGCATACCGCGCACATCTTGGTTTTATTCTCGCACTTACTTTTATAGTGGCCCGCTTCCCCGCAGTTAAGGCATCTATCTTTCAGGTCTCTTCCTTCGCAGGGTTCTTTTTTACCGTGCGTGCCCCAACATTTCGGACATCTGCTTAACTCAATCTTCTTTGTTATGCGGCATCTTGTTATGCCTATAAGAACTGAGGGGAGACTGTCCATTTTGGATTCATGTGTTTTTGCTATCGCAATGGTCGTTGATCTCGACCCTTTTTCAGATGCCCTTATTTCCGATACCGTAATTTCTTCCTTGTTTGTTGACTGTAGTGCCTCTCTTATCGCCTCCTGCACCTCTTCCTTTACCGTGATTTCATCGATGTCGCGTATGTAATAGATCGCCCGCTCTTCGTTGGTCTTAATTGTACAATCAGCTGCCTCGCCTATCGCGTTCCGTAGTTTATTCGTCAACTCTTGCGTATTCCCTTTTTTGGGGTCCATAATCAATTTAAGATGCCCCTCTCTCATCTTGTATGATGTTTTTAATGCGTCTTTCTCCTTTCCTACGAGGGCCTGTCTCGCTCCTTTGAGCAGGTCTGCATATGTTTTTGTTTCGTCCCTGAGTGTAATGGTAACCGATTCGTTAACCCTCGTGCTTGTTGGGGCGCCCTTTGTATGGGCGTTTTCCTCACCTACCTTCTGTTCGCCCCCTATGCAGTAGTTGATAAAGCTTAGCTAATAAAGATTTATTTAAATGGATCTTGGATGTCGAATAATAATAATGGATTTTATTGATTATATTCCTTTCCTACACCCATAATCAATGGTCAGAAAAATCTACTTATATGTATACAAATACATAAATTTTTGCAAACCTATGTAATTGTAAGGACCATTACTTTACTAATTCTAATATTATTAAGCTCAAAAAACATACATGGTAAATAAGTTGAGCGCACTGCAACGATTTTATTTGATAATAACATTCACATTCTCTCTTTAATTATTTGATATTTTATCACTGGTGAAGGGTTATATTAACATGCTTAAGTCTAAACAATTACGGTGAAAGACAGTACCATCACTACATTTATGAATCTTTAATTAACTTTCTACAAAGCAAAGCGAAAAGTTCATTGCTCTATGCAGCATTTTCAAAAATTGGCGCTTCAGGCAAAATCAAAAATATTATATGAGACGTTGGACATTGGTATGCCCAACAGCACAGCAAAATGACCATTGGCAGCTTCGTCCGCTTCAAATCATGTTGCTAATGACAATGCAAGGAAATGCCAAATTTAGTGGATTTTCACCCGACGTCAGCTGTTCCTATTCACAATTTGTCAATAATAATAATAACAATACTGGCTTATTATTATTTCTTGTGGACACATTATAATTAAGAATGTTGGAGATGGATAAAAATGAAAGCCAGTTGTCGCTTTTCATTGGATATTTACAGGTTTCTATGCATAAAATGTACTAATAACTAACATACGTTATACGCGTTACTATTGGCATGAAACGTATGATAAAACTTATGAAATAGGACTCGTAACTACGAGCACGTTCAAAATTGGATATTGCTCAATTCAATTGAAAGATTACAATCTCTATATTTAAACGCAGGAATTGATTACAACTGTAGTGAAGTTTTTCATCCTAAAAATGGCGGTTGACGCCACACAAGAAAATAATTGTGTCTTATTATATGATTCTTCCATAATTTCTGCACTCGTTAAGCGCTAATAAACTTTTAAAAATACTGATTCCTACATTATACGTATTTAGGATATTAAGAGATTGCAGAGCGTGTCCTATTTACTTTACCCGAGGGCTGTTTTACGTCGGCTACACTTAATAATGCTATTCTTATATAATAACATTTCTCATACAAGGGTGGGTACGCTTTCAGAAACAAATAATAGGCATTATCAGATACTATACACATTGCGTGCGATTCTCTCAATTATTAAACCGGAGTTCCGATTATATCTACAATCTAACCACGTTGGATCCTATATGCCATAAAATAAATCACACACCACCAATATAAGTCAAGAACATCGATCTGTAATATTTCCTTGTCTTTGGTTTACGTCAATAACTTATCTACATAAAGCAATAAAGTTTTATAAATCATTAATAGGCATTTTACAATCTTGATAGTGTTATATTTATGCGGTGACAACATACAAGGCAAATTATCTTATACATCCTTCCATATTACAATAATGCAGTAACACTTGACCCTCGGTTCCTGGATATTTCCTTAAGTCGTTCACGTTAATCCTAGATACCACCACCACTAGGAAGTAACAGGAAGTACCAAGAGAGGCCTCATCAGTCACAGTCACTACAAGCAAATTATTGTGGCAGACCCTTCCTGTCTACTAGATTTACACCTGACCTCTTTTATAGCAGGAAAAATATCTGTAAAATCGATTCCCCTCTGGGAATGTGTTCATTTATCTTATATTCCTCGCCTTGTCTATATTGAGTCCTCCTTGAAGATCTTTACTCCATTAAAATTATGTGCCTTATTGAAATACTTCCCGATAATATAAAAGCAATAATATAAGGAATTTCACGGTACGGAAGCTTAAGAAAACTCATTGATAAGTAAATTCAAATGCAGCGGAATTCGGCAGAATGATCGATTACGATTGTGTATATTAAGTAAGAAAAAGTCTTCGTATCGATCGCAGATTATACTTTATAATAATGAGATTTTACATTAAATATAACGTATCTGTTTCCCGATACGTTATAAATTTGTAGCAGAGGCCCCTACCGAAGCATATTGTGGAACTTTAATATCAGTTATTTCCTCTCCCATTTATTAACCCATATCAAGCCAGGTGAAACAAATTAATTTTGGTATATACCTCTCGGAAGACAGAAAATTGATTTAACGAAATAGAAACTGTTAGCTGTTTAATAATGTATCTGTAATATATTTTATTTTGGCAAAAATTAAACGAATCTTTTCGAAAGTCTAATGAAATGACACGTTTCGAAATATGATACGAAATTATTATCCTTTGTTTTTGATTACCATACATGGTATTTAATAACCGGAAAATATGCAACAAATTCGGGTAAATTGTCATATTTACATCCCTTATGTTATTATGAAATGTGAAATTACGTTCACTAACAGCTATTACGCGCCACTTTAAGCACTTTCTAGGTAGGGTGGTATATTTTAAACTTGCCAAAAGTTAAATTTCGGTTTATATATCCACACTGAATCTGTGTAAAAACGACGTTCGACAGAGTGTTACGACAAGAATTGGGTCGCAACGAAATTAAATGGAGCAATGGCCGCAATAGCTCAGTGCTAGTAGACAGGTGGTCGCAGGTTAGAGATAATGAGCGAAAAGGATTAGAATAGAGGTAGTAAAATAGGGAAAAATAAGTAAAGAAAAGGGCGCCACGTAATTCTTCGAGAAAAATAGGGCTGCTAATCCGAATTACGAAAGTATTAACAGTTAGAATAGTAACGATGTCAATTCTGAAAGAGAACGTGGTAGTTTCAGCAATAAAAGAAGTAAGTAAATTTAAGGTGATTATAATGAATAATTCAAATAAAAATATATTACAAAAAGGAACAGTTTTTATAAATACAAAAATGATAATTATATGACTTTGATAAATTAAATATTCAACTTTGTAGCACAAAATACGTGGGTCTAAACTACCTTTAAGTCAATCAAAAATTGTAAGTAAAATGACGTTAAATTAACAAACAAATTGAGATATAGGGATGCGACTTTAAAAATGCAATAGAGTAATAGACAGCAATAGCAAATATAGCAAATTTTAAATGGTAAAATGGTTAATGTTTAAACAGAATCTTTTAAATAAAATAGTAGAAAAATAACTGAGTAAGTAAAATTAAAGTACAAAAAGTTCACGTAGTATAAAGTGAAAGTTATTACTCAAATCATGAGCAAAATCAGTAACAAAGGGGAAAAACTAAAATTGGTTTTTCACTTAGCGACGGTAGATATAGTAAAGATGGAATTAGATGAGTTTTCGTAGCGGCGATCGAGGGATTGAAGAAACAGTTGCTTTCCCCCGGAGCGTCGGTCACGATGAAGTAGATTTCGGAGAAAGATGCAGGAAAATGGTAGGCGAATTGAAGGTAGCTTTTACGGGTGTAAAACCGCTGGAAAATAGTTTTTAATCCAGCTTTTTAAAGAAGAACTCACGTACACTTTTCTTTACTGTACAAATATACGTAAAAAGTACGATTTCAGTGATTTCTTAAAAGCATAAGTTAAGAATGTTTAAATTAGCACAAGATACGAATTAATCGAGTTTTAGTAAATGCAAATCTTCTCGTACAGAAATGAAGCGATGTGACTTGATTATTGAAGCGATGTGAATCGAAGCGAAGTGAGTAGCTAACTGAAGAGATGAATAGA
Organism: Pyrocoelia pectoralis; assembly: GCA_036250285.1. Classification (NCBI taxonomy): domain Eukaryota; kingdom Metazoa; phylum Arthropoda; class Insecta; order Coleoptera; family Lampyridae; genus Pyrocoelia; species Pyrocoelia pectoralis. Next base: position 73,478,347 of record CM070075.1, on the reverse strand, counting down.
GAAAAATGGGCTCTTGACCCTAAAGGCAATAAATCAGCAGGTTCTACGTCAGCAAATTAGTACAAAGGGACAAAGAAATGAATAGATGTGCAGTGCAACATAGTAGCGGACAAAAGAATTTAGTCATACTTACTTTGTAGCGAACAAAGAGAATTCCAAAGGTTCAGATTACATAGGGCTAAGATGATGTGTCATGAGAGCAGATGCTCTCTAGATTGTAGCAATTTTAAAAGAATACAAACTAGTCATGTAAAGAAGGAAAATTAGGAATATTTCAAATATAAATTAGGAAATTAACGCAAGGGCGTTACAAGAGTGGTAAAGTTTACTTGAATTAGCCGTGCAACAAATAACAAATGGATTATTCGGAAATCTTTTGTTATGTTAAATAACACCTAATATTTTCATCACTCGGTGATTGGAGTCTTTTTTTTAAGGCCAGTCAATTTCGACGCTAAAGTGCGAGTTGTTCTGAATTTTTGGTAGGTATATGTTGGTCGGGCCGGTTAGTATAGTGTATACCCAAGTTGTTTACAACTTCGAAAAAGTTGTACTATTTGCACAACTCGCGAAAAACGGCGTAATTTATGCACTTTTTCCAGTTTTCTCTCTGTAACTCCTAAAGTATGCAATTTTTGTCAATTGACACTTACACAATTTTTAAAGTACATTAAATTGCCAACAATATCCACAGAAGAGGTCCCACGTCCTCCTCGACAACGATCACGTGTTCAAGTCTGAGCTTTTAATGAGGGCTGTTATCACTATATCCCTATCCGTTACTGTCATGGCTTGAGCGCCCTCTCGAATGAGAGCAGCGCTTGAGGTGTTCTATGAGACGTTATGGGAACATAACAATATAATAATAATATAATATAATATAAATAATATAATAAGTTTATTTACTGCGTTACCAAGGAAGCACCACCTACCTATTCATGAAAACAAACCTATACCAACTTGGCAATGGCGTTTAATATAACGAACAATATTTAACAATAAATGTTTTGCGTTAATTTGCGGAAGTTTGAAGAAAAAAAGTACATTTTTTTTGGACATGGTTTGCCTTTGTTACGGCAAGAAATGGCTGGTAACGCGATTTAAAATGCAATGACTCGTAAGCTCAGTTATAAGGGGCGATATGGGTGTGGATTAGATATGAGTGTAGGACTTAAACGCGGCAAGCAAGAGAGGCTAAAGTTAATTTATATCAAGTTAACGAATATAGTTAAGTAAATTTAGGGCGCGGCGATAGTTCTTTAGAAAGTTAAAGCTGGTAAACAGAGGTGATTTCTGAAAGAAAATGTGGGTATTCGATAAAGAAATACACCTGCAATAACGGTAGTTGTGGTCATAATGAACCAAAATATAACGGTTAACACTGGTAACAATGAATAATTAAATATAGTTTAATAAAATAATGTTTCACGACATTGAATGTAACAATAAGGGGTTTAACTTTTACCTTGGAACGATTGAACTTCACATATTATAACAAGTATAATGAGGGTAGATAACAAAAACATAATAATATCAGCAACCGACTTGTTAACTGTGCGAAAGTCAGTAAATGTAATCAAACCATTCTCACCCTTTACTTCCCAGTAACGCTGATTGCGCAACCACAGTACTGTTAAATTATCTAAACAAAAGAGTTAATTAACAGGAAAATTAGGGCTGCTATAAGCAGACCGACGGAAATATAACAGTTACGAACTTAAGTCAGTATCGAGTGTTGACATTTAACTAACCAGCACTTGACTTTTGAGTCTTTAACTTTAAACAAAATAAATTCTTCAAGGTAAAAGGCAACAAACATAAATAACAAAAGTAATTTTATAGGTTATAAACAAAGTTAATGAAACATTAATTGAGACCGTATCCAGAATGAATTGAGTAAGTTAATTAAAGTGAATCAAAATATGAGTTGATCAAGTGATTAAGTGTAAAACAATTTAGGCAATCACAGTAATCAACGTCAAATAATAATAAGCAAAAAGTAAGGTTAGTAAATTTTGGGTTAACTTAGCGAAACTTGTTTCCAACAGTTGACGCTAGATGGTAGCAGATCTGATGTGATGAACAGCGTTGTTTATCAGGAATCTAACCATCGGCGTTCGACAGCAAGTAGAACGGAAATAATCTCAGGTAGAACTCAAGACAAATTCTTCAAAACAAGATGGCGGCACACCGTACATGAGACGTAAAACCAAAAGAAAACCAAAAACGCTAGGACAAATGATATTAATTACTGTTAGGAATTCATAGAAAAACGCTATAATTAATACAAAATAATTAGGTACATACTTCGAGGATCAGTATTTCCAGGAGCGTAGCAAAACTGATAACGTAAACAAATTGTAATGCATAAAGCCGCAAAATACCATATAATGGTATTTAGAATAAGCAGGTGATTCTAAATAGGCACTAATAAGTGTTAAAGCCGATAAATATCGATTATAAGAAAATTGTGAAAAATTCGATAGCACTAGTAACGTTTAGTTTAACAACGCAAAGTAGAAAGATACGCAGTTAGAAATCGAAGTATTACTTATGTAAGTATGAAGACGTTTGTGGTGAAGTCTCGGAACCAACGAAATCCGAACGATCAACCAATCAGAGGGTAGGTGACACCGATAGCCAATTAGAATATTATAAATCTTCGCGGAGTAGGAAATCTGTAACGGATCCAACGCAAACGCCACGTTCATACCGACACTTTAAAAGAGATGAAAAAATATCGGGAGCGAACTCTCTTGACAAAGTATAGAATTAGGAAATTCGTAACCCTGTAATTCTTACTAAAATCAATACGATTGACTTTTGCGAATTAGGCAAATAATCGAGCAACGTAACACCTTCTAATAGCCGCCTCGCTTCGCTCACCGGCTAACAGAGGCACGCCATGAAAAGTAATACATCTCCTCAACATAAAATAATCTACCATTGCTTCATTACAATACATAATTCTATGCTTTCCCTTGGATACCATGCAAAATATAGGAATTAGAATAGTTTTAGTTCGTTGTACGATAACTGCAGTTTTGCCTCCCTTTGCCCGTATTTTTGTATTTCAAATTTTGCATTATTGTATTTTGTATTTTTAAAAATAATCTAAAAATATCTCGTATTTTGTATTTCAAATACATTTCTAGGAATATTTTGTTAGTGCATGCATTTTGCCCAGCCCTGATTGCGACGTTCCCCATGTCTACATCTGACCATCGCGCGGGCCAAACGTTACTCTCGATGACGAGCCGTCAGCGGAAGCACAAGCTGTAGTCGAGAAGACTGCAAGGCAAAAGCTCTAATTCGACAGTAAACTATACGAAGGGTTACAGGACGTCCTTCGTTTCGAAATCATTGATCGGCTATTGATCTTGTACTAGAAAATCGATCTCGTAATAACATTAATCGACGATGGCGGTCCTGGACCACATTTCTCTGTCTTCGCCGTCTACGACGTTCGTGACCATCACCATCTTCATATAAGCCAATAGTGCGACTTCTGTCCTGCTGCTGTCAGCTTCCTTGCGTATCGTCCTTGTTGTTCTTGACTTGCGAAATCAGCAAACATGCTTAAAGATCTGCGTGTTTAACGCAACTGTGGTTACACAGCGAAGGTGTCTTTTTCTATCAATTTCAAATCAACGTTTTGTAAAGTTTGATGGTTTAGCAAAAAAATGTACCTAATGGTAAGTGAAGGGTTCATACATTTTTTCTAACAAATATAAATGCAAAGTAATATAATAATGAAAGCTTCCACAGTTGTTCCTTATAATAGAAAATTATTTATTTTGGTGTTAAACTGTGTAATTGTTTTTATTGATAAAAGAATCCAAACGTTTCGGACACCACTTACAGGTGCCTTCTTCAGTGGAAAAGAAAACTGACAAATTGTACAATCAGATTTCGGATTCTTTTATCAATAAAAACAATTACACAGTTTAACCCAAAATAAATAATTTTTTATTATAAATGCAAAGCTCTAAACAGCCAAGTGACCAAAATACTGTATTCGTTACAAACTGTGTAGTATTTAAATTTTGCCCACAATACGACTTTTAAATGCAAAGATGCGATGCTTAAACGAAATTAAGTCTACGAATACGAATTCTAAATTTCTAATTATTTATTTAGCCGTTTATTTCATTAAAATGTGTTTTCAAATGCGTAATAATAAGATCAAATGATTTTCATTACTTCCTAATAGTTTATGAAAATTTCACTGAAGGAGAGATAACGTTGCGAGAAACGATCGGCTATTAGTTAAAACGTTGTACCTGTAGTAATGGTTGGCGGTTAAGTACCTATTTTTCCTCAATTACCTCCCTAATTCTCAAAATTAAAGGTGAAAAGGTTTGAATGATGCTTTTCAAGTTCAACAATATTTTAATGACTTATATACGTGTCAAACTTTCACTTTTATACTTGCCTTTAGATGTGAAATTAAATTACACTTCATCGATCTTTCTTGTATTGAAAGCTTCCGCGGAATTATACCTTATAACAGTCTTTTATATTTTCAAAGCGAAAAAAGTGTGATGCGGTAGTTTAGTTATACGTAAGTGAATTGTGGAGACATCAAAAACTTATTTCTTCTTAAATGGAAAAGCGGCATTATGCACTTACTCGAATGCATTTAGGTATTGAAAATGGATTTTAAAACCAACCGGTTCCGTTTATAAGTACATTTCCGTTTTCTGATCGTCTATAAAATTTCGCAACCCTGTAAGACAATGAAACTTTATAAAATGAACGACGTAAATTACTTCATTGATCTGAAACAAATTAAAATATCCATAAATCACCTTGCTTTGTGTATAAGTGAGAGCCAGTAAAGCTGATACCACTTCTTAAGACAGGCAATGCATCACCCACAAGAGCTAATTATTAAAAGTTTGCACCATCCGATAAAGCCATTATTAAAACGGGATTCTTTATTTAAAGTACGCTTAAAATCCTTTATAAATCACTTATTGATGATCAGTACACAATGTATTGTTGTCGTTATTCTTCCTTTTTGCTATTGACTTTCAGTTCTTTGACGTTTATGTGTTGAATTAACGTTATTTATGTTTTATGATGCAATTTTTTTTATCAGATTTATGTGTATATCTGCTTCGTTTTTTTTTGATCTGCTTTTTTAGTATTTATAGACTTTTATTGCTTATGGAATGTTATTTCAGGTTGGGATTTAGAAAGTACATAAATAAATACGTTTTTGCTGTTATACGAAGATCGCCGGTATCGGCAAATTTCCTTGTCTTGTATTTGCAATGCCATAATAAGATACACGAGGTTCATTCAATTTAAAACATCCCGAACATCAATACGAATAAAAAATGATAAAAGGAAATTTATACGCTTTATCTCATTTTCTCCATTATACGGAATCGTAATATCCAAACGTCAGTTAGCTTTGCACAATTGAAATACCGAAATTGACCGCCAAGTGGGATAACACAACGTCTTTCTAACAATGCGAGAAATGTGACGGGTAATCATGACTTTGGAATCCTACAGCACATGTAAGCCAAGTCAGGCATAATATCCTTCACTGAAGGGTGAGCGACGAGATGTAGCAGGTGTTTGCGGATGTAGACCCAAAGCTCCGGAACCCCAGATATGTTTGGCCCGGATGAGGTCCCTCGCGTATTCAAAAACTTCGGAGTCGCGGCTATATGAAAACCAACAAGAAGGCCTCACTTAAAATTGGATTTTTAGCATTTCTCAGAATTCTACGTTCATTTCAACGGTGCATTATTATGTCGATTCGATGCTAATATCGCTATAAATCCATATTGGGAGAAGATATAACCTCACTACCTAAGGATAAATCGATTATTACATTACCTATTATTGTAAGTAACGTTCAGCATGTCGTGTATAATTAGAATGTAGGTGCATTTCGCAGATACCTCCTTTAATTAATCCATTTAATCCCATAAAAGCGTTGCATTAATTTATACTTTATTTTAAAGTAGGTATCCCTTATTATCTAATACTAGGGTAAAATGAGCAATAAGAAATAAGGGAAAGGGTTTTTATAGGAATGAAACGGTTTTAGTAAACCTCTATGAATCATAAGTGAATTTTGTGCATCCTGTACACATTATAAATACTGTTTACCCTTACCCTAAACGTAGGGGTGAGGTTTACGTATCAGTGAAGACCCAAAACTGATCTCAAATTATGTGGAGATTAATATAATCGTTGATTACATTTAGCATTGATCAATATTTTCTCTACCTCCACTTAATTTGAGAGGGCAACCCTTGGTTGAAATTATTATTAAAATTGATTCTCCCAATTTTCCTAATCGATGCTTAGTTATAAGAACAGCGCCCACACATTCTTGAGCAACTCGTTCACAACGTCCTACCACTTGACAGGTTTGTCGTTTGACGATCATGTGCTTTGGGATTTCAGTTAAATGGCGGGAGTGTTATTTTTTAGTTTTGAGTTGCACAGTCGTTCTCGGCTGGCCTGGGTACGTTCTACGGCGGGGATAGTGTGATATGCTCTCACCCACTAAATTCCTTCCTCTATTCCACCACCACGGCATCATTTCTTAATATTCTTTCGATTGTGGGGCTATAAATATCGCACGTAAGTTACCATGGTACAGCAGGGTAGGCACTTGTTGGGTAAGACTGTAAGAGCGGTAGACTTGCATTGTGTAACACATTAATATAAGTGTAAACGATACAACTATAATATATGGGAGAGAGTAGTGGTATTCTCGGCAGGCACTTGGTGGGTTAACTATTCCCTGCCCTTGGCTTCTCTAGTGCCGATAACTGTATGGCAAACCTCTTGACCGCAGCCCCGCTCACCTTACTTTGGACCATCAGGTCCACGGTATTTTCAGGTCTTATTTCCTCCTTTAATTCCGGGTTGAGTTCCTCCCGCTCCCGCACTCGTATACTGCGTGCGGCTTATCTTCAGGGAGACCGCAATCCATACATTCGTTAGTCTCCCTATTTCCTATCTTGATCACGTAGCCACGTGCCCTGTAAACAGTTGGACGAGAGTCGTTTTCGTCCTACCCAGGTTCTAACGTCCCTGATTAGTATGTGGGTCCAGGAGACTCTGCGATCCCATTCTAGCTGCCACTCCATGCATCTTCTTTGTGTGTCCCACTTCTGGGCTCTCGCTTTCACCAATATGTGGGCCGGAGGTACTCCGGCGACCACTAGTATGTCTTCTGTTGTTTTATAGGCGCTGGTGATTCTTATCGCCATATTTCCCAATATCTTATTAATAGCGGATGTCTTGTTCAGCTCCACCGTTTTCCTTACGTGGCATCGTGTGATGCCCACTCACATCCTTTCCAACTTGTCCATAATTCCTTCTTTGGACCTTGGTACATACCCGTATTGTGGCGGTTGTCAGTGGCCCTTATCTGTGACACTTCTACTAGTTCCCCCGTTCCGTTTCCCAGTTGTTCGAGAACAGCACTCCTGATATCTTCTTTCGTGATAATTTCGTCTATTTCCCTTACATAGTAGGTGACGTTATCTTTACTTTCCCTCATCCTACACTGAGCGCCCACACCGCAGCTCAGCCTGTATTTTCCCTTGTAGCGTTTTGGCGTTCGCTTTGGTTTGGTCCAGAATTATTCTTTTATGGGTGGCATTAAATGTTCCTTTCTCGCTGCCCTCAAGGGATTTCTTCGCCCCTTTAGCAAATCCGCGTACGATTTAGCCTCGTCGCCGATCACTATTGCCACTGATTCGACATTTCGTTGTTTTGGTTTCATTTTTTGCCCGTCCATACAGTACGTGATACTTCTGCGGTACGATACGAATTCCACGAGTTTCTTTAGTTCACGGCAACTGCTGCTGAGTCACGTAGATCTTCATTTTGACCTGCTTAGCCCTCCGCAACCTTTTCCGATGTCTCACATATACTCCTATTTCGTTCCTCCTCTGTGGCCCCCTACACTGTCTCCAGGAAGATCCTCCAGGATCGCTTCGGATTTGCGTAATGTGATAAATCCTCCCTTGTAGGTCTGGACCGTCTTTATTGTTTGTTTGCACTCAGGATGCCTTTTTCCCATTTCATCCCATTCAGGCGATCACCTGGTCCCTTTCCATACAACACTACCGCGTTTTCGAGCTAATATCTTGTGTCCTTCTTTATCTCACTCCTGTAAGTTCCATCCGGCCACTCGACATTCGCTGCCTTCGCGGTTTTATAGTCGCCACAGATGGTGATCATCTCTTGTAGCTCTTCTCTACGTCTATCTTCTTGGCGTAAATGCAATATTGCAAACATTATTTAACATGAATATTATTCAAGTGATGCATCAAAATTTAAGAAATTTGACGCTCTTTTCAAAAACCCCGAAACATACACAGTGGTCTGTATGAAGAAATGTAGTTTAGGGTCTGTAATATTATTGTTTTGTTTAATGTAATTACTAGAAAGTTAGTTGATGAATAGATGGTAAATGTCAAAATAAGTTGCATTTTGATTTGCCGATTAACAAATAATTACATGGTGTCAGAAGTGTAAAACGGATACCAATGTGAAGCGGAAGATACGGAGAAGTGGGTGCTATTGAATAACATAACGAATGTCAACAAGAGTACCTATTCAATAAAGTGTAAAAAAAATTGTATCAATATGGGTAAACATGATGACAACCAATTCCCAATTTTGGAAGTGGATGAGAATAACAGGTTGCCGGTGGCGTGGCAATTATAGAAAAGGTCCTTTCAAGTCTACATGTTGGACGTAGAGGACGCATTAGATCACGATGCGAAGAAGTTGCAAGATTCATCCGGAAAATAGGACCATTGGGAGCAAACATTTTCTGGACACTGTTTCCGGATATTGATCCAGAAACATTAGGAACAATGAAATTAACGGACGTGTACAAGAAATTCGATGAGCATTGTGTGCCGTTAAAAAACATTCCAATGGAGACACACACATTTCATAGTATTAAACAGATGGAAGGACAGACTATTATGGAGTTCTACATTGTCTATGTAATTTGTAATTTAATAAACATTCTGCCCGAAGATAGCAATAACGTATTATTTTAAAACCGCTTGTAAACGTTTAAAACTGTTAGATTTCAGCTTCCTTTAGCGACGTTTTTAAACGTAATCTTACAATTGAGAAGCACGTATGCCGCGTTTCATAATATTTTAGAAAGCTTTTACGAAGATCCAAATTGTCGATGTAAGAAGGCTCTTGAAGTTTATACAAATGCAGTTATAGCCGTAGTATACGTCTCCATAGACTTTATTGTATTCGAAGAAATTGTCAAACCTTTCAAAGAAATGGTTTTCTATTTTGTAAATAATTTTTAAAACATAGTTTAAAGGGGATGTATGTCTCTTGTTATTGCCTCGGGCGTCATTCTACAATCGCATCGATTATCAGAGACACAAGGTTATTGTTGCATTTACAAACTAATTTACTTACGCATTTTCAGTAGTAGGTTCTGCTGTGACGTAATCGTAATGTTATTATGGAGTTCAATGGACGTTCGGTAATGTTACTCATATATTATGTATCTACGGTTTAGAGACATTATGGATACTTTATTTTTATTTGGCGAAACCTTCGCACCTACATATATCTCTGAATCTACAGGGTGTTAATACTAAGTTGTAACAACCGAAAACATCAGTTAGAACTCATTGAAACAATTAACTTTTCTTAGTTCAAATTTTTCATTTGGAGCTCCACTTCATAGTTATTGGCGTTTTTTGGTCTTACAATCGGTCATAAGATTATATCTCGTGGAGGTCGACCAAAAACGTGCGCAATATGATTGTAGATGATCTGCATAGGACGTACCGCAAGATAGAAGCATAGACTGCAAAACATTCGATTTTGCATTGACAATTGCCTTTCTGAGGAGAAAGATCTGTTCCCCGGATCCCCCATAATATCACTGAAGCTCAACATCTGGAACTACGAAACTTGGTTATATTTGCATGAACTGGAAACTAAGCAACAATCCACTTTTTATGTTTTCAAGATAGAGCGAATCCCACAAAAAGCATCTCCAAGAAAATCATCGCTTGTACTGCCGCAACCATTCCTATAGGGTTTAGAAGATCGAAACGCTGAAAACAAAAGATACGTGGACAGCGATTTTGATCAACTCAGGAAAAACCTTTGACAACGATAATTTGAGATACCATCTTCAGAGTAAAAAAATGCGCCGAGAATCGGTTTAAACGCATGCACAAGTGTGTAAAATATGTTGAAAAGCAATAAAACAATTTGTTCCAGAAAAATTGTTTTCTATAAAACGTTTGGTATAGCAATATGATGATACGGGTTGTAATGTTCTACGTTATACAAAACTTATTTCGTTGGAACTCTGCGAGGAAACAAGCGAAAGCAGAGTTCCTTGCAACTAAAATGAGTAAAGTTCACGCTTAGCGCGATTTCCTAGTGGCTTCCCATGTAGCATTTAATATTGGTGTAATATTGGCATTTCATTGCAAATATATTGGTAGAATATGAATGTACAATATTGTCCCAACATTGAAATGTGAACAACTTTACATATTGGCTAAATATTACCAAACGATATTCTTTCCATATTGGGGAAAATATTTATACAATATTGGAATATTATTGTTTTGTAATGTATCCCAAAATAGTATGAAAGGGGATGGGTGACCTGGGTCACTACAGATCCCTAACTGCTGCGAGGGACCATTTCCCATTGCACAGCACCTGCAAGGCTCCATGTGGTGCGGTGGTCCTTCCCCAGAAACCCCATTCACTTCGTGCAGAATCGGAGGAGATCGGTGATGCTGAATAAGTAGGATTCGAACCATCGATCACCTGGTTAGAAGGTCAGTCATAATACCATTGAGCTATGGATAGTTATATAATTTTGGAATTTAAAGTTGAACACTATAATATATAGAGAAGGGCGTGAATATTATATCTTGATTATTTTGATATCTCTAAATCGGCGAAAACATTCGGCGGATTCTGAGAAAACATCATAACGTTATTATTTGTGAACATTTTTTTCATGTTGCTTAAATATATCATTTTAAATATCCAGTAATATTGAAAACACAGTATTGTTATGTTATTGATAAATAAATATTGACCTTATATTGTATAGTAATATTTTCTAAATATTGTAAATAATTGTTTTATATTGCTTAAATATCGATTTTCAATATTTAGTAATATTGTACACTCAATATTGGTACATTATTGTGGGTGCAATATCTGAATTTATATTAAATAGCAATATTCACTAAATATTACCAATATGTATGCTATATTGCTTAAATATAGATTTTCAATATTTAGTAATATTGTACACGCAATATTGATACATTATTGTGTGTACAATATTTGAATTTACATTAAATAGCAATATTTACTAAATATTGCAAATATTGTCCTTATGCACTAAATATTGGTTTCCAACATTTGTATAATACATATTACAAAAATATATTCACACAATATTGGTTGCTGTCCGACAATATTGCCCCAATATCTCTATATTAGGCCAATATTTCTCCAAGCTAACGCTAATAAACGGTTCTACATGGGTCGTCACTAAATCTCGACTTTCTAATGTAATAATTTCATCATTTATTAAGAAACTGTTGATGGGACTAATTACATTTGCGATATCTCATGACTACTATCCTCATTTTTGTCTTTCCTTTCTTAATCGTATTTGTATTTCTCCACTTATGTCCCATACAGAAACTCTAAACCTTCCCCATAAAATTATTTATTAATTGGTAAATCGGTAATAAATAATATTTAAAAATAACTTTATTAAACACAAGTTCCTTTATTACAAATAAGATATGTCGATGACATCTTCATAATTTTGAAAGGTGCAGCTTTTGACCTCCAAACCAGTTTCGAATTTTCCAATTCCTTACACCTCAACATTAAGTTCACTATTGAAAAAGAAACTCTTAACTTCTTAGATTTGTCCATTACTCGTATAAATAAATCCCTCAAAATTAATGTCTACAGGAAATCGACTACCACAGATCATGTTATTCCTCTTTCCATCCCCTTTCACACAAAATGGCCGCCTTCCGCTTTTTCTTGAATCGTCTTTATAGCCTCCCCTTAAACCAAACTGATTTTAATCAAAGAACTAAATTTCATCTACAGTACAGCTCACAATAATGGTTACCTTTACAATTGAATCCACAAACAATTCAGTTTTATCCACGCAATTCGCAGCTTCACTGCTTTGACCCCTATCGCTCCAGAAACCAAAGTTTATTTTTCGCTCCCTTATATAGGCCCGTCCTCCTATCAATTTCAGAACATTCTTAGTAAATGCAATATTAATATCTCTTTCTCTTCCAAAGATAACCTTAAATTCTGCCTAGTCCACACAAAGGACCCAATCAATTCTATAGTTATAGTTAAATTGTGGAGACTGTGAGGCTTTCTATATTGGCCAGATCGGTAGGAAGCTCTCTTTCAGAATTAGTGAACACTTGTCCTTCCTAAAACCTAAATATTCTAATTCCAAGTTTTCCTTTGCCAATCACTTAATTAACTCAAACCATACCTGCAATCCGGATGAGGACATCGAAATCCTCTACAAGTACTAAATTGAACCTACTAGAAATTGTTCAACATCATAATGAAAATTCCGAATCGTCCCTCAATGAGGTAGTCAATTTTAACAAAAATCTGCTATTCCTAACGTAATCCCCCACCCCCTTGTCACTTCTATTCACCCTGTACATTTTTCTTGGTCTTCCCTTTATCAGCTGTTCACTTTATTCCTTTTACGCATGTCATTTTTCTACACAAAATGTCGTCGTTAACATAAATTCAATTTAAAATGTATTAGCAAGATTGTTTCTTAATTGTAACTATTCGATAATGTGTTAGTTAGTCTTTAAGAGTTTTTTCTCGTGAGTATACGGTCTGCATTTTCCAACCTTTCTAACCCAATTTTAGCATAGACTTACAATGTAACCTCACATTTAACATCATGCAGTTTATATTTTAATAAGTTTTAATAATGTTGATTCATCATGTAACTGTCGATAGTGGGACATTTTACCTTTGTGAAAACGTACACGTTAATCCCCCTTTTAGATTTAACGTCTGATGATGGCTACGGCCGAAACATGTCACGTCTCTTTTTATCCTTAATCATTTATTCTTCGCTTCACGTCGATATTATTACCAACTTACCAATTAATAAATAATTTTATGGGGAAGGTTTAGAGTTTTTGTTTCACCTTTAACTTCATGAATTTAGTCGAAATCTCCTTATATTATTAAATTTATCATTACTTGTTTTTTTGGAGTTATTATGGATAAAAATAAACAAGATTAGATTCATCTAACATGACGTAATATGCTACTGTAACTGTAATGGTTTGGAAATCTTACTAAACTGCTATTTTTACTGTAAGCGAGGTCAACAATTTTCTCAACAACAAAATGCATCCCATTAATGATTTCGGTTGTAAAGAAAATGGAAGAGAAACATGTACCAGTATTATACATGAAATTGGCCTGACATGGTTTATTTGTAGCAGAAAAATGTGCTCGTCTACTCGCCGCTCTGTAAAAAAGGAAGAAAGCAAAAATCATATTGCATAAAATAAGCGTGTTTCCTACTTTCTTTTGTACATCACTTTAAATTACATATTGTTCAGAATTTTTTCATCTCGAAATATAAATTTCTATATTTTAAATAGGTACATACAAGAAAAACATAAACTTCTCTGGAAAATTATTCTTTTTTTCCTATTGTCTTAGTAAAACGCGAATGACAAAAATTTTAACAAGTTTCTCGTAAATTATAAATCTTTTCAAGTGGAAATATGTAACTGTAGAGAAATTTATATGTTAAATGGATACAAAAAATTATTTTAAATTTTACAATAACAGGATTTAACATTTAATTTGATTTAAAACCTGCAAACGTAGAAGTATTCAAATTACAACATGAAACTCACTTTATTGTTTCGCATTCCTAATGGATTCTTTGTATGATACACATATACATTAATTTCAAGCGTTCCTCAAAATTTATTTTGAATTTAGAGTAATGCCTAAAGCAATTTAAGTGTAGGTATATTACATAAAATAAAACATTTTTCTTTCCCTAATGTTGCAAGTCCTCTAATGGCTTTCCTGTTGAACACAGCCACTGTTTCCATTTCCACATGTTTCCCAACATGACACGGTGGCAGTTCTTTTCGTTATTTATATTTTTGTAAAATCTGGAAAAGTGCTTATAAGTGAAAAAATATAGCGTCATATTTTCCATTTAAATTACGTTACTTTAAATTAGATTTAGATGTATATTTTTAGATTTATTTTTGATATACAAGCTATTTGTGCACCTGTACATAAACTTAAGTTAAATGAGCGTTATAAATTCGGTTTGTCCTGTTTATTTTATTTTTCCTTCCAATTTGATGAAATACTGGAACTTAATATTTACCTTAGTAGTCGGACGTGTATAGTGGTCAAGATTCAATAAAGCGTTGAAAATCAAACGAGACCGGAGATTTAAGGCAACGAGCCAAGTTCCAATCAAACGTTCTGCACAACACAATAGGTAGTAAATAATGAGAGAAATGGCCGCTAAATCACTATATGAAACGTTACCAAGTTAACTTACTCAAATAGTTCCGGTATATTTGCGTTATACAGCTACTTTCACACCTAACAAACCAAAGTTTTGGCGATTGTGGAAATGTAGTGGACAACCATAAAAGATCTAAGTTAGATCATACAATAAAAGAAAAAGTTACCATGTTTGCATTATACTCACATAAAATGACACGAACCGTAACTACCCTCTGTATGTACAAGTTGGACACAATTCTATCGTGTTGTGGTTACTGAAGAAAACGAATACGTTTCCGTTACGTTTGTACAGTAGGATGGCGAATAAATAATTAAATTGTGTTGTAACGCTCTCCAAGCGGTAAACATGAAATATACTGCACCGTTTATTTAACCGTTGAGAGGTATTGGAAATAAAGCGCGTCTAACGCCAAAATTTAGCATTAAAAGATTGTGTACAGGGATGCGGGTAATTAACCGAACAATATAACAACTTGATTTACATCTCGGATGTTCATATACATTCTCTACAAAAGCATAATATAATTTCTGCTCCACACATAAAAAAATAAAAGACGGAACGCATTTTTCCAAACCTCTCTACACTACATCTTAAGTTGAAAATGCATTTCAATTTAAGGTTTCCATCTCGAAAAACGCCTTTGGTGGTTTCGGCGCATTACATTTATTTAGAAGAGATCGTCCAAATCCCCGCGTTATAATGAGCCCAATTTGATTTTTCCTTCGGTTGAACACATTGCACAAATTAACGTCATTGTTGGAGGTGATGGAGAAAGTGGCCACCACAACTCCGACTAGTCCTGGTCAAGTCGTCCACATTCAAGGATAGATCAAACTATGAGATTGGTTTGATTTTAGATGGATACTTGATGCACTATACGAGGGATGGCAAGCAGTATACAAACGATTCTTTGTTAAGGGTTTGTTTGTATGAGGTGCCTACGTTCCCATAAGCGAAAATAATTGATGTGGCAAGAAACTCAACTAGAGAAAAGTTGTATAATTTAGAACATGTTCACATGTAGTTTGCAAAAGTTCGTTATTGTTTATTGTTTCCGAGATTTAAAGCAAAATGCGATTTTTGGGTTTTTCTTTTTTCGTAATTCCTTCGTTTAAGATTATTAAAAACCAAAGATACTTCTTCATTGTCACTTTTTAAATTCCATTAGATGGGGCTTTCAAATTTTTTATCCGACGTTTCCTCTTCGAAAAACCATCATCAACTTTAAGAACTTTTAAGAAAAAAATCAGTAAGCACAGTAAACCTGTGCCCAGAAAATAACGGTAACCTATTTGAACAGTTATTTTTGTAATTATTTAACTTTAATTAAATAGGTTTAAAAGATTGGAGTTGTTAAATTTGTACATAAAAAAATATTACCAAATATGTACTAAAATTAATACCAGTATTTTTTAAAAATTAGCTTCCAAACCATAATGTGTAAATACATCGTTAAATTCGTAATAAAAAATACTATTGAATACAGCGTGTTTCGTTGGTTGCGGCTATATAAAAAAATAAAGTTGATGGTTGGTTTTTAAAAATCTTTTAAAATAAAGGAAGGAATTACGAAAAAAGAAAAACCCAAAAATCACATTTTGTTTTAAAATCTCGGAAATGATAATGAATAATGAACTTTTGCAAACTACATGTGAACATGCCCTAAATTATATAACTTTTCGCTAATTTAACCGCCTTCGTATCTCTTATCGTTTTCAAGATCACCATGCTGTCCGTCCTTATATTGGACACGTTGTAGATCCATGTAACACCATTAAATGTTCTAAAAGTGGGACTATTATGATAATGTTATCAATGTGGACTTACGTGTAAAGTTTCATTTGTGGTTGTTTCTCAATTCCACGTATGGGACAGTGTTTCGTGGCGTCCAGTTGATCTTACTTTAGAACATGCCATTAAAGTCAACGAAATTATACGTATAATGTGTATAATAAGTTAATAAGACAACTCTTAGGAACGTCAGCATCACTTCATCCTTCCTTTGAGAAAATGAATGTTTCTAAAGGAAGGTACTATCAACCAACTGCATCCTCACATGTGTCAATAGAATTACCTTCGAAGAAATCTCACCGGCACTGAAAGAAAATTTGAAACCATTTGATGTCACAGCCAAACGATACACAAGTCCAAGTAGTATCAGTACTGGAAAGGCTGTAAAAACGTTTATGGGCCAGGAATTTGGACCTTTGATGCCAGTACATACTTTTTACAAACTTTAAAACGTTTCAAGAAACAAGAAAAGAAATCTTTATGTGAATTTCTAATTGTTTGCATAAAGAAGCTGATTTTGGGATTTTACTTCAGACAATTATGCATTTAAGCGTAATGCATTTAAGCGTAAATTGAAAAAGAGGTTTGCGGAGCGAGTTGGGTAGGAAGAGATGTTTTATGTTTTATGTTTTATGTTTTATATTTCATATTTTGTATTGTATATTTATTGTTGAGCATGTGAGAGTGGTAAATTAGCCTTAGGCTACGTTGAATAAATAAATAAATAAATAAAATTATTACCAACATTTTGAAAATGTTAGTGCATGTTTGCACTTTTTTAGATAAAATTGGTAAATATGAAACTTTTCTAGATTCCTATGTTTGAATATATAGTCCAAAATACATGGTTCTTGATCTGAAAACACCAGGAGAATTGGGTAAGTTTTATCGACTCTGTTAACGTTTTACCTGTGCACTCAGAGATTTTATGCTAAATTACTGATTCCACATAACCGAGGACATTTCTAGGCGACGAGGCGATAGCCTGTTATGGGATTTCTATGATATTATGACTCATGTAATTGTACAGAAAGTTGAGGCGAGTATTTGGTCCTTTCATGAATGATAAAAACGGGTTATTGGGTGTAGACCACAAAACGTGTATTAACAATGTTTTTTTATTATTCAATATTTCGCTAATCAGATATTAGCTTCATCAGGAACTAAAAATTAGAACAATGACAATTACAGTGAATCAATTTTACTAAAATGAACGGGAAGACCAATTTGGTCTTCCCGTTCATCCTAAAAAACTAGACTTAATCAATTTAATTGCTGACGTGGAATGTGCTCTCTCACCATTTTCCAATGAAATTCAAGACATCAAAAGAGGCCAAGTTACCAATGTTATAACGAATTATGTCAT
Source organism: Pyrocoelia pectoralis (assembly GCA_036250285.1). Classification (NCBI taxonomy): domain Eukaryota; kingdom Metazoa; phylum Arthropoda; class Insecta; order Coleoptera; family Lampyridae; genus Pyrocoelia; species Pyrocoelia pectoralis. The sequence goes on along the minus strand of CM070075.1, from coordinate 73,460,582 downwards.
GCAGCATCAACCTATGAGCAAGAACCCCTTTGGAAGTACCTTAAGGAGCACAAAAAATTTTTTAAAGCAAAACCCTGATGTCATCATCCTTAAAGCGGATAAAGGCGCTGTCACCGTAGCCATCGATAAACCCTTATACCTCAAAAAAACAGAGGAACTGTTAGCAGACCAAGCGACTTATAACACTATTGATAAAGATCCCACCAATTCCACTCAGCTTCACAACAATAAATTGGTTTCCGAAATTTTTAAGAAAGGCTTTATTGATGAGGTCCAGAAGAAGCAAGTCACCATCTACAATTCCTCCACTCCAAAGTTATATGCCCTGCCAAAAATACATAAAAACCCTATTGCCTTTAGACCCATCGTTAGCTCCACTAATGGTCCAACCTCTAAATTATCAAAATTTCTAGCAAATATCCTTTCAACTTATTTACACAACCAACCCGACAAAGTAGATATCCCTGATTCTTTCACTTTCACCTCCCTAATGCAAGAGTTTCAATTACCCCCCAACCATGTGTTAGTCTCCTTTGACGTCGTTTCCTTATTTACCAATATCCCCACTGATTTAGTATTGCAATTAATTAAGAACCAATGGTCTCAAATCAAACTCTTCACGACCTTGGATGAAAATTCCTTCAACAACTGCATGAAATTCGTTCTCAATAATGGCTTCTTCATGTTCAATGGACAGTATTATAGACAACCAGATGGCGTCCCTATGGGAGGCAGCTTGAGTCCAATCCTAGCTGAAATTACAATGGATTTCATAATTGACCAGGTCAAAAGGTTACTACCCTTCCAATTTTCCTTTATTTTCAAATACGTAGATGACATTATTTGTGGGTTACCGGCCAACCAAGTGGACAATGCACTCATCACCTTCAATTCCATTCACTACAAATTACAATTCACAGTGAAAAGGGAGGACAACAATGGGGTCCCCTTCCTTGACACAAAGCTAATTAGAACATCGGATAACAAAATCTTTATTGATTGGTATACGAAACCAACTCATTCGGGCCGTTACATCAACCTTAATTCGAACCACATCATGAGACAAAAAGTCAACACTCTTAAAGGGATGAAGAACCGCGTCCTAAAAATTTCCCACGTTACCTTCCAACTGAAAAACTTAAAAAGACTGTCTACAATGTTCATAACTAACAATTTTCCGAGGTCCTTGGTCAACAACATTTTATTCAACAACAACTGTAATCTTCACTACCGGCACATCCAACTTGCCACCACCAGTGCAACTCAACAACCCGCTGCCGTCTCCATTCCCAGATACTCAAGACTCCCCTACATTCCGGATATCACCCATCAACTCACCAACATCTTAAGGCATGCCGATACGAAATTTGCTTATTATAACCCTTCTCCACTGAACCAACTTTTTACGAAGCTCAAAGATAAAACACCTACATTACTTCAATCAGGTGTCATCTACAATGTTCCGTGCACGACCTGCAACAAAGTCTACATCGGGTTAACCAACTGTTGGCTGAAATCTCGACTATCCACCCATAGAAGTGATATTAAAACTAAAAAAACCAGATGTGCTTTAGCCAACCATGCCCTAAATCTGGGACACCAATTTGATTTTGAAAATGTTTCCATTTTAAACCGCTCCAACAACAGAACTACCCTCAAATTGATGGAGATGGTTGAAATTAATAAGTATCTTAAACAATCCGTGAACTTTAGATCTGATGTAGATAATCTACATGTCATTTACGCCAATCTACTTGCCATGCATAACTCGACCAACTCGAATTAGCTACCAACAAGTGTTACAATTTTAATGTGTTGTTTCCTTTAAATTTTTTTTTTATTGTTACCAATTAATTCTTAACTAATTAATGTACATTCCTCCACTTAGAAACTTACTATCTAACTTTTTACACCACATTTTGAACGTCCTATCTTGTTTACAACCTTTACGTTAGTTGTTATCAACCTCCACCGTGTGTAGGTTGATAACCACATACATACCGCCATTTAAATTTATTGTTCGTCTACCTGTTGGACGGTGCTCATCTCTTCTTGAATTATATCACAGAATATTCTGTGATTATATCATGAAATCCGTATTAAATTACGTTCAATTGAAGTTCCATACTTAATTAACAACTAATTTATAGTAAGTAAATTTTAGTAAAATTGATTCACTGTAATTGTCATTGTTCTAATTTTTAGTTCCTGATGAAGCTAATATCTGATTAGCGAAATATTGAATAATAAAAAAACATTGTTAATACACGTTTTGTGGTCTACACCCAATAACCCGTTTTTATCATTGTACAGAAATATGTGCAATTATAGAGAGATAATAAACGATGATATGATAAATAATACAAACTGTATTGCATTTAATACGCTCATGTTACGGTGGTGTTCTAGATATTACGCATAATGGAGTCTAATGCGAAGGAAGGAGAGAGAGTGTAAATAGATATAGTTAATGCGTCTGCAAATGTTTTCCTGCAATCTTTTGAACAAGATATTGTGCGTTCTAATTCACTTCTTCAATTAAAAGGACTTAAGGCTGATTAGCATTCTATCCTTGTTATCTATCAGGGTTATTTACGTAAAATAACGAGCCTAACCAGGTAAAAATGTTACCCAAAATACATTTCACTGAGAATAAATTTCATCCATTCCATATTCAGCTTGTGCGGGGTAGTTAAAACCAACAGATTACCCCAAAAGGCTTCAATTTTGTAATTTTGTTCGAGAGCAGATCAATTTTCACCCATATTTTATAAATCTTATTTGTGGGAGATCATACAATCGGATCACACTTTTATCGAGGAAATTTAAATGGACAACATTATTTGATTCTTTTTCGAACTGAGTTGCCGGTTCTATTAGAAGATATAGAATCAAATGTGATGCAACATTTATGGTTACAAATGGACGGCACACTTGCATATTATCATAGGATAGTTCGAGCATATTTGGGTGATAATTACCGAAATAGGTGGATTGGTAGAAGTTCTGAACACGCTTGGGTTCCTGGTAGTACTAACGATGACTCCTTTACATTTTTTCTTTTGAGTATGGTAAAGGAGAGAGTTTACCATACACCAATTTTAAATATCGAATACCTGCGTACATATTTACGTTTTATGTGCATTATGGTAATGCAATAGGGATCCAGTTAGCTTCATAAATCGTATTTTGGGTTGCATTTTTACCTGGTCAGACTCGTCATCCTACGTATATATCATTCGTAGTAGCATTTTTGATTTCAACAGTAGGTATCATTTCTTTGTGCAAATATGTTGCGGTTAACCAAATTTATTCTTGATATCTACTAGTAGAATCCAAACAGTCCAAAGCTCTTGTACACGTTTTGTATCCAGTACAAGAGACAGACACTATGTTTGTTTGTTGCACGAAAGTTTAGCCACAGAAACACCCAGACATCTATTCTCCAAGCCAATCGTGAACAAATGTGCTTGATCAAGAAAATAAGTGCCTATTCATAAATCTGAAGAATATTTTACATACGTTGTTGCTTACCGCTACAAAAGTATTCCAGCTTACACCAGAGACCTTTGTTTGGATTATTTAAATTGGGAAATCACTCATACCTTTTATTTCTCGTTATGGAGCATTCATTTGAGTGGTTTCATAAATTTTACACACGTCAACATCACAGTGTATAAAAATAAGGTTAACATTAATAAGAATTGACAAAGAATAACGTGTAGTACAAATATTATTTAAGTACATGGTCTTGAGAGTAGTAAGTTGGTAGGAATCTTGTAATGTCCTCCGCAGACAGTTGATAGGCGAAATTTTCTCTTTCTGCGTAGTACCTACTATATCACATTAATTCACTTATAATTTGTAACGTGTAAATGGTGCTTTAGAAAAGTTTGTATATTTGAGTTGGTAACATTTGTTTCGTTTGATTTGATTTGGAATGTGCGCAAGTTACAAAAATCTTATAAGTATGAGTGAAAGGGATAACTCGTTCTCTTTTAAGCAAAATTTTTATTAGTAACACGTGAAATTAGTGAATCGCTTTTCAACGCTACATTTTGAGTTTTAATCGCAATTTATTAAGCGGATCTTCGTAGTGTATGAAAAATTAATTTAGTCCATCGTATTGTTATGTAATTTGGGAAGTACGAATGGTATTATTTTATCTTCGAGAGAAGGATTTAAGGATTTGACTGAAACACGTGGTGCTGTCGTTTTGTTTGAAAGAGGTAAGGGTTTTCAAATTCATTTGTTGTGGATACTTGTAAGAAATGTAGAGTGTAATTAGGGTTATTTGTCCTAGCGGGGGATTGTATGGCTGATTAATGTATGGATGGTTACTTTATGAAGTGTTAAATTTTGGGAGGAATTCGTTAAGTTACCTATGGAGTTTTTGTCGTTCCTGGAAATACATGGGTATTGAAGTTAATCGTTAAAAGAAGTTTTATTTTGGGGGAAATTGGGTATTATTTGAAGAAAAGTTCATCCTGTTGTGAAAACCACCTGTTGGATATCAATTACCGGATGTCGGCCATTTTGTGGAAGATTGTCATATCAATTTAGTGGATGTCGTGCCAAGTGATGTACAATTTATTTAATGTAACATTTCAATATCAATTTTACTTTTGAACTTTTAATGATTTAATAATTTAATTTCAAGTGATAAATTCAAATAGCTTCATTATTCTTCGCTTAGATAAATTTTGTTTTCAGTAATTCAGATTTTATGATTATTTTGAAGTGATATTTCCAAAGTGTTCTGCTTGCTTTCAGAATTTGAAGAATCGTACAACCTTCGGAGAGCTCTTCGTCGGATGTAATTTTTGGTAACGTAAGGGTAAGCTGTATTATTTGATTCTTTGTATTTCTTATCTTTGGAGTTATCAAATTTGTTTGTATTCATATTTTGATACGAGTTTATAATCGTATCGATTTAATTATATTTAACCGAAGTAATATTGCATCATTGATATTTATTGTTTTGTACTTATTGAATTGATTATTTACTTGTACTGATTGTATTATTGCATTTTTGAATTTATTTATGTTATATTTATACTGGAGAGAGAGACTATTAACACAGTGGTCATTCATTAAATTTGGTATTATTTTCTATGTTTGTTTTACTGAGTATAACATCGTAAACAATTGTCTTTTAAATATAGTGGCGCCCAAAAATTTATTGAATTATTGTCAGTCTTGTTATTAAATTTGGCTCACGACCCAAACCGTTCACCTTGACAGAGCTATCGGGACATTGTTTTCTTATTTTGCTACTGAGAACCTGCTTCAACACGTAACAAATTGCACAAGAGGTTTGTATTTTACCGAGTAAATTTGGATGGTTTAATAAGAATCTGTTGCTTAGCAATTAGACGAGAAAAACTGTCAACCAATAAAAATGCGACACCGAAGGTGGAGCATTTTTAGGTTGACAGTTTTTCGAGTCAAATTGCTAAAGGAAACAGATTAGAATTTAAACAACACAAATTTACTCGGTATAAATACAAACCTCGAGTGTAATTCGGCAGGACAATTTAACGAACAAGAAATTTAGAAATCCGTTCGTAACTTTACCAAATGGACTCATTCTTAAAATAACACAATAATCATAATAAATTATTGGAAAAAGTCATACTATGTATTTATACGGCGGGCACGGATATTGCGATAGTTGATTAGAGATTTAATTGGCAAAGTAAAAAATTTATTCATCTACGTGTAGGTTAGTTCCAAATATATTGGTCCTTCAATATGCGATATAAAACTAGATAATGTAGAATAATAATGTCTCGCTCTCTCTAATAAAATATCAATCCTCTTACTAATAAGATCAAATGAGGATCAACATCTCCGCACGTGTTCATTTAAGTACCTATCGTTTCCAATAGGTCTATAACAGTGTTAGTTAACGAGACAATCATTTACACTATATATTACAAGAGCTAAAGTAAAAATGTTCTCCTTGAGGATATTAAGTGTGTAAAAGTTTTTGTGCCGACTAATTCATTTAGTTGCAATTTGTTTCCGAAGCTAACCTTAATTTAAGAGGAAAACGTCTACAAAGTTATCACAAAAAATGTGTGTTGCGCTTAAATGTTCTCTAAACGTCTTCGAGAATATAATGTTACAGTTACGTAGAAAAAGCTTTAGTGTATTCTCTTTAAACCGATAATGGTTTTTCTACATATAGAAAGGTCAGGATAAGTGAGTAAATGTCTAAACCTCCGCTGTCGCTTTGTGGGGTCGTGAACTAAAGATTGTAATAGGTGCAGACGGAATGGGGTTCTTTGGTGTCGTGAGTATTGAAGGACATGGCCTCTAGCAGTCTCTAGAGAACGTGTGATAGATTGCTTTAAGCCTGTACGAGACGCACTGAAATTGTGATAAAATATCAATGTGCTGTTTTCACTATTTCCCACTTTATAGAAATATACCTACTCCCTTAACAACTTTTAGCGGAGAAAATACGTAGTAATGGGATTTGTTTTAAGTAAATTAACACAAATCCTGATAATGAACTTAATTATATGTTTGAAAGTTTAGTGCAAGACACCGTGTAATATCTAATTCTCTTAAGTTATACCTACTCATCTTGCTCCCGGAACGTTCCATATAATGGCTTTGGGTAGAGATTTTTAGTTTGAGGGAAAACAAAAAGATAACATATCTATACATATATAATATTTACTCATTGTAAACGTACGTAAATAACTTAATTGTCGTATTTACCTAATTGGAAGGATAATTTATAAACGCCATCGTAGTTCATAAGGTTAGTGCTTACCTTCATAATGTATCTACTTTAATTAGGTCCTTATCAGTTTTGAAACTTCTTGTATATTGCGTGCTTATATCTGTAAGTACTCATTAAGAAAGACCAATGTGTATTAGTGCACGTTATTATCAACCTACTTCATAAGTTACGTGCGATTGCTTATTACTTGGTGCTACATATAGAGGGTAAATTTAAATGAAGTCATTATTAAATTATTATTTTCAATATACCAGAGGGAACCACTATGACCTTCAGAAATCTTCTGCGCCCCACCCCTTAGCTTCCAGTCATCTCACCCCTATTTTTAAATTGCACTACCCCATGTGTGACGTAGCATTGGAAAGCCCTTTAAAAATGATATTCATCAGTACAAAACAAGATGTTAATTAATCGATTATTTTGTTGGAAAAATCAGCTAAATATAAAGGATGTTGCCAGGTTCTAACTTAACATGCTCTTCAAATTTACTGTGCACTCCCGCAATGGACATCTTCCTACAAAATGGGTTCAAACTGAAGTAATAATAGCAATATGCACAGGATAGATAATTTCTAAACTAAAATTCAATCAACGGTTTTACAACATAAACACTACGTTCAACTGAACATTCTCATTTCGTTGATTAATCGAAGCTTATTGATTCTGTTCTGTTGGACAGGTGTCAATCAAGGAATTGAAGCCTTGCCATTCAGTCATCTTAGTTTGGAGCATCTATCATTAAGAGCATTCTGTTACGGCAAGATTTGTGGTTCGCAACACAATGTTGAAAGTAATCCACGGTAAGCTCAGTTATAAGGGGGTGATGGGGTGGGTCAATCAAAAGGGGAAGAATTTTGAGAAAAGAAGGGCGCCACGTAGTTCGAAGAGATGTGTGGTTCGAAACTGAAAACTAGAACTGCGAAGAGGCTCTCAATATCGTAGGAAACAATGGTTTTATAGCTGAAAGAGAACGGTGTAATTAATCACATATAATAACCGAGACGTGTGTATATGTTTGTGTTGCTGTACACTTTTCCGACAGTCGCCGAATCCTGACGAATGCGGATGTGATATTTTAAAACCAAAGCTATTATAAATTTATAACCTACAAATTACTGCTACAATTACTTAACCTAAGAATTACAGATGCCCCCCAAACCTTTACCTAAATATTTTTTTCGAAGTGTTTGTCATCTTATTCAAGCGGTATTTGTGTCTAAATATATTTTCTTTGCTTAGAAAATACGTTCAAAGTTTCCTTATGGAGATTACGTGTAAAATAGAATTCGCTATTTGTGCTTATTTTTCGGTAAAAATTTTGTGTAAACATGCAAAGTTTGTCTGTCCGAGGTCCTTAACCCATTTCGAACATTAAAACAATGCCAGAAAGTATTTTCGTGAAAATTTTCAAAATGACAAGTATCGGAAACTTTTTCTCGGTAACATAGAAATTTAATTATTTCAAGTTGAAAAGTTATCCAAATGATGAAAAATGATTCTATTATGCCTCGCGTTTACATTTTCATCGTTAAAATGATGTAAAAAGCAGCAACAGCATTCATCGTAGACTAATTTATGTGTCCCGATACCTTCTTTCGGTAACTTTCGAAATGTACATGTTTGTGTGCTTATTTCGAATTTAGAGATTTTGAACGATGGACGATGTCGTCAGTAACATATATAGTCGAATGTTTTCACCGAGAAAAATGTTTTTGTCTACATATTTAACTTAATTAATATTGATGAAAGTAGGTGGCAAGTGTATGGTTACGTTACACTACACTTCTAAATATACAACTTATATTGTAATTAAGAGGAAGTAAAATCCATATTTAATGTTGCACATATGCGTGTAAATGATGCCTTTAGTTAGTGAAAAAAACAAAAATTTGAAACTGTTTAAGGTAGAGAAGGTCTCTCAATAAAACAGATGTTATGCAACGTTAGACCAACTTCTATTTGTACATTTTATGTTTTATGGTATTTTTAGTTTTACTATAGTTAAAGATGAATGTTAAAACGTTCTCCCTAAGGCCATTCGCATTCCCAAGAAGCTGCCAGTGTCCAAATTGAGTTCTTTTACATTCAAAATTCATTCTAAACTATCCTTATGAAGTTCACATGAATTTTGTCATATTTTCGTTAATATTTGGGCAAAAAGGACGTAATTAATATTGTGAAAGGCCCATTATGTATTTTTGGTATCAAATCTATTCCAAAAAGTTTTCATGTTACATTTTTTTAATAATTTGTGAAAATTTACTATAGGTATCTACATAGATAGGTAGGTAGGTATAGAGTCGAGTGAATTCGTATATCTTCATCAAATATGAACCGATTTTTGTAATTTTTACGTCAAATGAAAATAAAAATCCTTTATCTTAGTTACGTTAATAACTTGCTAAATTACAGATATCTACCGAGTCAAAAATCTGAAAAGGTACAAAAATGTACATTTTTTTGCTTTTTCTCCCCTATCGAAGGCCTAAATATCATTTTTTTAAAGTAACGATGACATTGATAATCTACGGAAAAAAGTAATTGAATTTGATTTTAAAGAAAAAACAACGAGAAAATTTCTCCGGGAAGTGTTTTTTTTCTTTTTTTGTTTGTCAAATTTGAAGCCTTTTTTTTAACACCCTGTATAAGTATCCGTTGTGGAAATGGTACGTTTCGAAACCGACATTAGTTGTCTTTGTACTGCCATCAAATTTTCTCTATATCTCTCTTATGTTCAAAGATACGAATGATCACTATATAATAACCGAGACGTGTGTATATGTTTGTGTTGCTGTGCACTTTTCCGACCGTCGCCGAATCCCGACGAATGCGGATGTGATATTTTAAAACCAAAGCTATTATAAATTTATAACCTACAAATTAATGCTACAAGCTACAATTACTTATAGATACCCCGCAAACTACGTAAATATCTGCACTAATTTTTTTCAAAGTAAGTTTTAAACATTTTAGTAGATATAAAAGTCCGTCATCTTATTCAAGCGGTATTTGTGTCTAAATATATTTTCTTTACTTAGAAAATACGTTCAAAGTTTCCTTATGGAGATTACGTGTAAAATAGAATTCGCTATTTGTGCTTATTTTTGGGTGAAAATTTTGTGTAAACATGCAAAGTTTGTCTGTCGGAGGTCCTTAACCCATTTCGAACATTAAAACAAAGGCAGAAAGTATTTTCGCGAAAATTTTCAAAATGACAAGTATCGGAAACTTTTTCTCGGTAACATGGAAATTTGTTTTCACCGAGAAAAATGTTTTTGTCTACATATTTAACTTAATATCTATTGATGAAAGTAGGTGGCAAGTGTATTGTTATGTTACACTATACCAAAGAGAATACCTATACTTGGACTATACTTCTAAATATACAACTTATATTGTAATTAAGAGGAAGTAAAATCCATATTTACTGCTGTACATATACGTGTAAATGGTGGCTTTTAGTTAGTGAAATAAACAAAAATTTGAAACTGTTTAAGGTAGAGGTCAGACCAGCTTCTATTTGTACATTTTATGTTTTATGGTATTTTTAGTTTTACTATAGTTAAAGATGAATGTTAAAACGTTCTCCCTAAGGCCATTCGTATTCCCAAAAAGTTGCCAGTGTCCAAATTGAGTTCATTTACATTCAAAATTCATTCTAAACTATCCTTATGAAGTTCACACGGAATTTGTTATATTTTCGTTAATTTTTGGGCAAAGACTATGTGCAAAGACGTAATTAACATTGTGAAAGGGCCATTATGTATTTTTGGTCTCAAATCTATTCCAAAAAGTTTGCATTTTACATTTTTTTTAATAATAATTGGTAAAAATTTACTTTAAGTAGGTAGGAACGAATTCGTATATCTTTACCAAATATCAACCCATTTTTGTGATTTTTACGTCAAATGTAAGTAAATGTAATCCTTTATTTTAGTTACTTTAATAACTAGCTAAATTACAGATACCTACAGGGTCAAAAATCTGAAAAGGTACAAAAACGTAAATTTTTTTTCTTTTTTCAAGCAACTAAGCCAGCTCAACAAGGTGTGATATTTTAAAACAAAAGCTATTACAACCTACAATCACAGATACCCCCTCCTCCCAAAGCACGCAAAACGCGAGAGTCGCGTGTACCCCCGTTTATTAAGCAATAAATAGACTGACGTAAATTTAACGTGGTTATAATGAGTATCAAATAAATAAAAATGGTAACAAAATATAATAAATTGAAAAGATAACTAAATATTTTATTTCAACAAGAATATTTAATCCAATTTACCTTGGTAAGAAACGTGAGATCAAATTAGAAAATGGCGTTAAATAGCAAAAAAAAACAAAATCAGGAATGTGCGATTAATTATTTCATAAGTCGAGTAATACATTTAAAATCTTACCTTGTGCGACGAAGTTGGACCCTATGCATAGTTCCAAATCCGAACCAATTTCTTAAACAAAATACAAGAAAACAAAAGGGGGCTGCGAGTACTGCAGTCCAAATATGAAAGTTAAATCAATTACAACTCGCGGTCCATAATCGGATGCCGAATTAAAACAAATTAGCAATCTGAGTCATTAAATCTTACTTAAGTAACAGTAAATAATTGTATTAGCAAAAAATTAATTTAAGTAAAGTTAAGATGTAGCAAATTCGATAATTTAAGATTAAAGGAAGTATTTACATATAGTAAAACGATTTAATAAATTTTAATTAAGTAATTAGAACGATAGTAATTAAAAGAAAATAGAGACTCGTTTTCATTTAACGTAGGCTAAAGTTGATTCAGATAATGTAGAATAAGAGATGATGTTTCTGATGTGACGTATTCAGCAGACAGATAGCGAACAGCAACAGGATGTTGAGATAAGAAAAACTTCGTAGTACAGCAATTTGTAGAATAGCGATGATCCAGTGACGTAGTATAGATAATGGTTGTAAGGAGATGGAAAGGAGTAAGTTATTTGAAACATTTGATAAGCAAATTGTAGGTGTGACTCCTTCCCACTCATTTTCAAAAACTTCCCGCCCCAATCAAAATGGGGGGAACAAGAATTAAGACTGGGGAAAATCTTTAAAAAGGCACCTCAGACGAGACAGGGGGGTCCTTTGCATATTTTTGCTACTTCGAATCAAACCGATTATCCCGTATAACCGATTATCCGTAACCGTTCTTGTGTCCTGAAAACCATTATTTGTAAATTCCCACTATATTCCTGATTCATGTACCTCACAACCTGCTATTCCTGAACCTTTATCCTGCTTATCCCGTGTGTGCGTTCCTGTGTGCGTACCCACCTGTGGGTTAGAAACCGTTTTCTTAGTTCTTTTTGGGGTTAAGTCCGATTATATCTTTTCTTTTATATTTTTATTATTACATTCACCTGTACATACATTAACATTTAAGACACCGGTAATTAGTGATTCACCTGATTTATCGTTTACAACCGTTTATTTGCATGCATTCAAGATTTACTCTAGTTCACCCTGTATACTTTTCGACAGTAAGAAACAATCCGAAATAGCAGTTGTATAAAAAGGTTTGTGATCCTACGTTGTTTTGGTATAACTGGAGTGCGGCCGTTCAACCCGTTATACTGCACAGTAATTTAGCAGGAGATTCCGTAGCTAATTACACATAAGAGATTAAGTATCTAACAGTTGTACAGTTGAATTGGTTCTTTTCGAAGACGATAAAAGGGCTAATTAACCTGTATGATTGTAGGTAGGAGATTTTAAGTGCACGTTTCTAATACTCACCGGTTTTAATCAACCGACTTGGTTTACCCATGGAACCTCTAATCTGGCAATGCAGATAGATTTCATTTAATTAGGGTAACTGCAAATTGAGGTGGAATATTGTCGATTACTGTTGACAAGTTAACTTTGCTTATTTATTGAGATACCGTAAATTTTCCTCTTCATCAAATTAGTTCCTTCAGACGCGGAAACCTGCAAGGTAAATTTAATTAATAAAGGAGGGATTAAGTATTGAGACAATACTTACCAATTAATACCTGCGTAAGAACGGTAATTTTAACTGCACTGCTGTTGGTACACCATTTTGAAATACAAAGCCGATATAAAGCAACCTGTATTCTGAACCGGCAATTACTTTGTAGCAAAATGTCTAATTTTATTTACAAAGTGACTAGCGGGCCGATAGAGAGCGAAACTTCCGATATCCGCGAAAATATTAGTTTGAATGTATTGTTACCTAGAATCTTGTTTTTATTTTAGTTATTTTTTTTGTACATATGTATTTTACTGATTATAATTACTTTATTTAACCGTTGTTGAAACTCAGCTAACAGTGCTTTGCTGAACTACCCGGAGCTACCACAAACACCAGGTAACCCCTATATGGTATAGGAGACAGTATAGGAAAGGTAGGTACACGAAAACCCTCTAAAGAAGCGAAAGCAATATGAGTATTGTAAGAAATTATTAAAAGCAAAGCTTACCACAAAGATTTGAGCATTGAGATATTAGGTAAAACTTCGTTCTGTGGGGGATCTCCAACTAGAGGAGCAGCTGTCCTAGCAAGAAGACTCCAGTGTTCAATGGTCGCAACAGCCGAAATAAATTCGAGTAAAAGAAATGCGATGCACAGAACTGTTCACAAAACTTGTTTTGTAGAAGAAAACGTATCAAATAAAAATTGAGTATTGTAGACACTTTTTCTATAACGTGTTAAATCCGTAAAAATACGTTTTTAGTAAAATTAGGGTAGCAGATGTCCTAATATACGCTTAAAGCCGACATTAAATCGAAGTAAAATAAAATTCATTTTCAATCGCACAGAAAAAGCAGTGTCCCCTAGAAGGGCGAGTACAAAACTGACTAGAAAAGGAAGAAAATAGGTGGGAATCTCAATTTCTCACGGTTTTTATCTCATCAGCAAAACGTGAGGATAGCGTGTTGTTACGGCAAGAATTGCGAATTGCAACAAAAATTTATCGATAGGTATTGCACCAGTAAGCTCAGTTATATGGGCGATGGGCGTGGATCAGAATTGGTGAGAAAAAGTGAGTTATCAGTAATGTAAGCAAAGTGAGTAGCGAATACTAAATAGAGAAAAAGGGCGCCACGCAAGTTCTGTAGGTAATAGCTAAAATTGAGAGTATGAACTGCGAAGATAATCTCAATTCGGAGATAAGTAACGTAGTAACCTGTAAGAAAAAGTATGGTAATGGAACAATAATGCAAATAAAAGCAATTTGACGAGCGTATAATAAGGACTCGGTCAATGATATATATATAAATGATTATAAAGTAAGGTAATTGTTCAAAATAAAATAACTAAATGGTAGTAATTGGATAGTAATCCACAAAAAAATAATGATCACTCAAAGGTGACAAGCTAATTAGTGATCCGCTTTACCTTTTTCAAGTAGCGTAGCAAAACTACTCGTAATGAAGTTACGTTAACGACAATAAGCAATATTTCAAGTATACGATACAATCGTAGCGAACAAAAGTAAGCAAGTAGTAATAAAATATGTACCTGTGTGTTCGGTGGAGATCCTTTGCAAAGGCTCTGCCGAAGCGAAGCAATCTAAATAAAGAAAGTTAGTACACGTGGACAAACAATGGGTCGGTCCCAAATACGAGAATACTTAATTACTCACGATTCCCTTGAAGGATCGGATACTGAGTATATATATTTTAGCAAAAGAGTTTGAAGTTATCAATAAGTAAAGTTAAGATAAAAGGGGATAGCTAACCTAATGTAATATACAAGTTAATTAACGCAAACAAAATAATATCTACGTTGAAGTAAAATAACAGTAGTAAATGAAGAGCAAATTTAGCTAGAATGAGGTATTTCAACAATGTATGACGTCACAAAATATTTAAGTTAAGTAAGTATAAAACAATTTAGTGAAGTAAATAATTTCGGAACGGTAACGTATTTATAAATTCAAATATTTAAAGTTACTGAGTTTAAAGGAAAATAGCGGTAAAATAAGTTATCAGGAAGCGGTGAATGAGTACAGATAAATGAAGTTGTCTTCACAGAAATTGAGAAGATGGCGGCGAGCTGTCAAAGCAGGATCGATGTTACCGGCTCAAGATGATCACGACCATGTGGTAATGCGTAGAACTATTCTTGAACGTGAACTCGAACTTGAACTTGAACTTGAACTTGAACTTGAACGCTAAGAAAATTAGGAGAGATTAGAGACGAGAAGTTGAAGGAAAGCATGCGATTTTGACGAGAATAACGAGAATAAGTACATACCCAATGAGTTTAATCACTGACGTTAAGAACACTTTAACCGATTCTTCAATGCGACACCATTAATTTGTATAATAACCGTAAATATTACGTTCAGCGGCGGTGGAAATAAAGCAGTAGATTTCTCCGCGACCAATGAGTTAAGAAATTCCACTTAAAACCGTTTCGATAACGTATAGGTAAAGATAATTGTGGAAATTTCTAAGCACAAAATGGAGCGTGTACGCACTGTTTTAAGAACTCGAAGCAAAAGACGCTTTTACCAGTAAAAAAACTAACAGGCTTAAGAATTAAAAAAGAGATAGTAGAGCGCGAATGACGTTAAACGGAGAGAGATGAATAGCACGCTGAAGACGCGGTTCGAAGCTACGCATCCGTCAACCAATCAAGAAATTACGAATTATGTTCGAAAGCGGACGCCTTTCGCCACCTAGTGGACAACCAAAGTACGGTCGATAATATCGAATATAGGTAGTACTAACCATAGAGTAAATACACATAACAAGTAAATACACATAACAGTGTTATCGCAGGATGTGACGTAAGCGATAAGACGAATAGATCAGCAGTTTTTAATCTTAACCATGGAATATAGAAAAATAGAATACCAAAAAAGTACATGATTTATGCAGAGCGTAACAACTCAACTTAAAGCAATTTATCACAAAAAATTTAAACAATAAAGAGCTACGAAGATTTAAAGCAAAGAACTGTATTTGAAACTATCGGCCACTTATAAACTATACTTCTGAAATTTAAAAAATTTTAGCTTATACCGGAAGTGACGTCATCAAAGGTAATATCAGAATTTTCGTCCTTGGCCCGAACGCAATCGATTAGCGAAAACGGCATTTCGATAACTTTAATAGTTTCTGAGTTTAGAAGTTGCAAGGAATGTGTACGGACAGACTACAGACGACAGACGGAATTTTTTTTTCATTTTTTGAATCTACGTATTCAGAAACGCAAAGATATGTAAAAATTTGCATAGGTCAATTTTTTTTGGAACACTAATACAATAACTCCGGAAGTAAAAAATGATATAAAGATTCACATAATTTTTCGTTGAAGTTTTCAAAATTGTTTGCAAGGTATGTCAAACGTTGCTGAAAACGGGGAACAAGACAAGTTCATAAAACTGAAGCTTATTTCATAGCGCTAATAAACTTTAATCTTGGTAAATGTGTTAATAAGGGTTCATGGAATACCGCAACATACAGGACGAATAAAATA
The DNA here is from genome assembly GCA_036250285.1 of Pyrocoelia pectoralis. Taxonomy (NCBI): domain Eukaryota; kingdom Metazoa; phylum Arthropoda; class Insecta; order Coleoptera; family Lampyridae; genus Pyrocoelia; species Pyrocoelia pectoralis. The sequence continues at coordinate 73,444,352 of CM070075.1, read as the reverse complement.
CTCAATACAAGTCATTACAGAAGTGGACAGTTGGCAACTCTGGAAGAGGAGCTTGCTTACCTCTTATACTTTCGGATATTGATAATAGGAGTAAATTGTTATTCTGCAAGGTATTAACATAATTATCAAACATGAAATAATAATGTACTACGTACCAATATTATTTCGGGAAATCAATCTAAAGGTGACTTATAGAAACAAAAAAGTAGTTCATACTTTAGGAAGTGTTTTGAATATGAACAAAAATTAACGTCGAGTGAAAGCAAACAAAGAAATTGTAAATACCCAAATTGATAGCTCACCTACGTACCTACAATGCTTTTGAAACCTAAGAAAATAGAGGATTATGGGCATAAACGAATTTGCAGATGCAAAAAATGACAATGTAGCGTACAGAAACGTTAATTGAAGGAGAGGGCCACTTATTTCGCATATGTCTGTTTTTAATGTGTGTTATTTCGAATTGGAATATGATAACGCGTATTTTTCTGTACATTTCTTGTAATAATTGATCACTCGCGTGTTACGCGTTCCGTTCTAATGGAAAAATATCGAGGGAAATGTAATGAATTATATCCACGTATAATAATTGTATTGTTATGATGTATTATAAAATTTTACGTTATCGTATTACTAATAAAAACTTTTCTAACAACTTCGAATTTTTATTTACACAGAGTGCCGAAGCTATCTTGTTTACTTACAGCGCAAAATTTAACGTAAACAGCCATTAGCTTTACGAATACATTTTTCATATTTTGAAACACAACACGTCTGACGTAGATATTAATTTAATGCCGTTTGCTAAAGTAAAATCGGAATATAATTTGTAAAAATGAGTAATGTGTAATGAGTAAAGTTTTCTGTGTTATGTAAGTTGTAATGTTGTTTCTTAACCTCTACCTACTTGTTGCTACAAATGAAGTACCACAGGATTCTGTACTCGGACCAACACAATTTTTATTATTACGTCAATCATACTCATACTTTAAACTTAAAAAGCAATCTAACATGCATATTATACGCTGATGATTCAACTGTAATATCTTGGGAAAATAATTTAGATGACGCTATAAAACAGTCAACAATTGCTTCTCAAAAACTAGGCGAGTGGTGTTACAATATTTCACGTAAAATTAATAAATCCATCTTTTTACTAAGGAGACTTAGCTGTAGTTTTTCTAGAGTGCATATTTTACGCTAATACATAGTGTGCTAGCATACGGTGTTGTAGCATGGAGACGATCTTTTGACTGGCAGTATATTTTCCGACTACAACGCAGGGCTGTATGTATTATATATGGCCTCAACTATAAAGATGACTGTAGAGAAGCCTTTACCAAACTAAAGATACTAACTTTCCCGTGCTTGGCGATACTAGGGACTCTTTGTCACGCAAGAAAGATCTGCCATAAATTTAAATACAATGACGATTACCATAGCTACAACACCAGAGCCACCCGAGACATCAGAATTGATTTGTGTAGACTCTCTAAATCACAAAAGGGTCCAAATTATTGTGCACAACTTTTTTTCAATCGTCTATCGACAAAGGTTCAGACTGCCACCCAAGCAATTCAAAACTAAGAAAGTAAAGAATTATTTACTCGGAAAAACACTGTATTCTTTTCATAAATACTTATATTGTTATATTGGCTGTTAATTTTACAATATTGTTGTAAAGTCCTGTAAAGTTATACAGTGTGTCTAGTTAAGTTGGCAACATATGGGAAACTTTTTTATTATTAATTTTACGAAAAAAAGTTATTCTTTATAAAAAGCTCTGCATGTTCTAAAATCTAAAATACAATCATCAGATATTACATTTTTTCAGTCGTGTACGCGATATGTCAAAAAATACGAATTTTGCTCAAGAGTAAAGTACCTTTATTTTTGACAATATCGAAAATTATTATTAAAAAAAGTTAATCAGCACTAAAAACTACGTTCAAATATGCAATTACATCCTGCTAGTAAAAAATGTTTTTTTACAACTTTTTCTCCGGTAGGTAGTAATTTTACAACTTTTTCTCAAATTACTACCTACCGGAGAAAAAGTTGTAAAAAAACATTTTTTACTAGCAGGATGTAATTGTATATTTGAACGTAGTTTTTAGTGCTGATTAACTTTTTTTAATAACAATTTTCGATATTGTCAAAAATAAAGGTACTTTACTCTTGAGCAAAATTCGTATTTTTTGACATATCGCGTACACGACTGAAAAAATTTAATATCTGATGATTGTATTTTAGATTTTAGAACATGCAGAGCTTTTTATAAAGAATAACTTTTTTTCGTAAAATTAATAATAAAAAAGTTTCCCATATGTTGCCAACTTAACTAGACACACTGTATGTGTCTGTCTTATATCCATATTTATTGCAACCTTTATATTATTCTATGGACGAGTGTAAATACATTTTGTATGCAAACGCAATAATAAACAATAAACAGTAAACAGTAAACAATAAACAATAAACAATAAAGAATAAAGGTAGTGTCAACATTTGAATAAGAAAACTAGTAGAATTGGGAATATGAAAGGAGGCATTATAATTTCTTTTTTTGACTGCAAAATGGGTTGCGTTTTCAAAATTTGGCACATGAATTTGATCAAACTGAGAAGTTATATAAACAAATGATTAGTGAACCACGATATATTTCAGTTGATGGGATCCATATGCGATGTTGGATTGTAGCTCGAAATGGGGGTAAAGCGAATAATGGTGAAATTATAAACACAAAACCACAGATAAGTAAATACAAAACCTTCCCCATAAAGTATTTATTAAAGTTATAATGAAAGCCGTTAGGTTCATATCACTGAAAACCTAACTCGCCCTCATTACTTCATCACTTCAACCTTACACAGATTAATATTATTAGTAAGTATGTTAATCGTATTTTAAGAATCTATTTTGTTTTTAGCCTGATGATGACATTTATAATATATCGAAACATGTCGTAAATTTAATTTAACTCTACCTTTGTAATTTTACTTATTTATCAGCAATTGATAATTAGTTTATTGCTAATTTAATCTTTGCTCAACTTAACCTCCAATTTAAAAATTTTCTTAGTAACTTAGCCCTACTTTTTATAATTTCAACGTAATTATTAACTTTGGATGTTTATTTTATTTCTAATTTAATCTTTGCTCAACTCAACGTAAATTTCTCAACTTTCAACTTTCATTATAACTTTAATAAATACGTTATGGGGAAGGTTTTGTGTTTATTAATAATTTCACCATTATACGATATAATTTAATATACAGTAATCGTGAAATTTTGAAACTTAGGTCGTTTAATGCACGAATTAATAAATTTTGTTTTGTACATAAATAAGGGATTTGGATTCTGGATTACGTTGGGAGGGTGGTCAGAAGTCCACGCGCACATAGGCCGCCTATTCGGGGCCTTTGTGCTGTGTAGCATCCTCTACAGGATGGTGATTCGACTAAGTCCATTCGGTGCATGTGCTTGTTAAGTTTACAATGCCCAGAAAGTATGCCCACAAGTAGCCGCAGGCTGTATGGCCCTGTACAAAAACGAGTCAGGCTACGAGATGCTCCTCTGAAGGTCTCTCTCGCGTGACGGCAGTCTGACATCAAGTTCCACCTAGCCTTTTGCTGGGATTGGGTGCCTTGAATTATTAAGTTGATTACAGTTCATACTGTAAGTGGAAGAGCTGGCTCTAGACCAGAAAACAGTTGTTTTGAGGCCAGTTGGGCTAACTTATCGGCTTTTTCATTGCCTGTTGTTCCAGCATGTCATTTAACCCATTCGAGCTCAAGGGTATTGCTGTTTGTCACTTGCACTGACACTCGGAAACCAGCCTAGAGGTGATTTTTTATTGACCTAGTGCCTGCAGAGCGGCTCTGCTGTCACTGGAGATTCTCATGATTTTATTCTTTATGCTGCGCATAAGAATTATTTTTGCCCTTAGCGTTATACATTCTAATTCTGACTGAAAGACAGTCGAAATTTTGCCTAGTGGTTGGCTGATATGGTAGTTAAGTTCTTTGGAATAAATTGAACTTCCATAAATAAGGGTGTTGGTTTTCGTTTAATTGTAATTAATTAACGCACGAGTTTTGTTTTGTTGGCACCGACATACGAGTGTACCTTATTGTACTTTTTTAATTTTTAGCAGACATTCGAAAAGTAAAGCTACACAAGTCCAATCAAATCAATCTTTACATTTTAAATTTAAGGCTAAATTTGAAAGATCGTAGCGTGCTTATGAAGGTTTTAGTGAAATTTTTAATGGGATTATGATGCTGCTGAAAGAGCAAGTTTATTCTAGAGCACAAGATATCCTCTGTAAGGATGTGGATACATTTTATTTTAATAACAAAACCATTCATTGGGACCACTTCAAAGCTTCTCACTGTTAATAGTTCTACTCGCCAAATAACAAAGTGTGAATCGAACGTTAAGATACGAAAAATTTCCATTGGCATTTTCGACGGAAATTTAAAACGCTGGCCCACATCTTTAAGAAATTAATTAACGAAAATACCTACTTATGAAATATAGAAAGATTTCAATATCTGCTGGCTTTTGTTGAGTTGATAGAGCGCTTATGAATTTTCATATGCCATTGATTCATTGAAGGTTTTAAGTATTGCGATTGAGCACTTATTTAATAATTTACTACAAAAATTAGAAGTAGAAGGAGTACGCGTACTGGTTTCGAAGTTTAATATGGTGAAACGGACGTGCCCAATTTGCTTTCATAAACGAATCTGTGCAGCATCTACCTTTAATGGTTAATGTCAAACCCGGAAAAGTACTACCAATAATAAAAGCAATCCTTATTGCTTTATTTGTCAGTACTTTACGATCAATTGCTTGACGTGCAAAGGTCATCATTAATTTTTCCCAATACCCAATTACCCATCCTTTCCGTGGACAAATGGTTTAATTTCTGGTACTAGATAAAACACAATCTTTGGTTCCCCAACGATGAATAACACATTTCTGCCATAAATTTACTCAGCTATGTATGCTATAGTTAGTTAAAGTGGTAATCGAAATAAAACATTTCCCAATGTCACATGACCTTTTAACTGTTTTGTATAACGTAAAGGTAAATCCTTCTTCTGACAGATCGTTTCATTTAAACCTCGCTTGAACCTAAGCATCTGTACATAAAATCAAAAATCCTTAGAGCAAGGATTTTTACCGGAATCCTTAGACTTGTAATACGGTTTTGCTATAGTGCGTACTTGTCACACATGCTAATGTGTAAGAAATGGAGGATTACAAGGGAGCAAGTTGCTTAGGCAAACTTGATCATCTTTCTGAACATGGAAACGGGAAAACCGTTTTCTTGCAACGCGTTCTTTGATGGAGTTCTTCCTTTAGGCAACTCAAATGCGTCTAACGGCCTCCGCTGTTTCGTTTCTGGTAAATTGACATAGAAAAACATTTCAGAAATTGTCCACTTGTCTCATTTTCTAGAGTTAACAAGATGTAAAATGCAGTACATAACCTCCTAGCGCAGTATTATAATATAGTGAAATAATACACAAGGAAGGATTGCCAATAAACGCAAACTAAGTAAATCGTCATTTGAATGGACGAGATTTCAGCAAATTCTGTTTAGATACTATTAACCTAAACGGTGTTTCAATACAGTCACTCATTATCTTGTCAGTAGACACCTTCAATATATTATGTCATATGTCGTATTATAGTCAATAAGTCGACGCAATGTGCCAAGGATTCTAGAGTTTATAATCCTTGGCAATGTGCAGCATGCAACAAATGCTTTGACGGAACATGTCTACTTCTCTTTTCTCATACAATTGTAATACGGGACAAATATTTTTCTTTATACGTCATTTATGGAGTTCGGTAAACTCTTACAAACGCGAGATTTTTTAAAATTTTTATTCAATTTTGGTTTCCACATCTACGGTAACAAGGGTTACGGGCGACAAGCATTTGAGTTGTGTAACATACATATTTTAATATACTCTATCAACATGACTGTCTAGTGTTCCTTTATGTTTATAAGAAGTACAGCAGTCTCTGTGTTTATGTGATTCCTAAATCAGATGTACTAATGGAGTTGAAAAATTCTGTGGCACACATGTCCTTTATGATGTTGGATTTAGATCGAATACGCATAAAAGAATCCTCCAGTTTACAACATTAAAATTTTGACAACCGAAATTCTACCAGAATTTTTCCGCGATTCAACTAATGAAAAAGGTCACGTTAGTACCTATCTATATTATAGTTCCATAACAAATTATAGAATAAATTAATCCGATTTAAATGTTAGACTCAGACGTCGAATTCGCTCAATTACCGAAATAATTGGACAGTTCGGATTACGAATAACGTAAAATTCCAAACTGTGTTAGTATTTTGTCAAGTGAGTATGTAACAATGAACATTTTCGAATCAGTGTAACTCATGTTGCACAAATGCGAACTGTTTATTTCGCTACATTTACTTCTCCTACAAATTCGCAGTTTTATTACTGACGTAACCTTTACCGTCCTTTCGCGTGCAGTTTAGATATGGTGGAATTGAAATAATAATTTTTACGTCGGTTGTGCAAATAATTTGTTTTTCGTCGCATATAGGTTACGAAATACCATAAACTAGCAAATTATGACAAACGTGGAGTCTTTGTGACAAATTCGTCCATGAATCGGGAAAATGTTTACCGGTCAACTACGACGGCTTAATAACAACGTTAACTACATAACTGTTATCAGAAAAAAATTACAACAAAGTTTGTATGGGATGTGAAAGCCAATATTTTAAAACAGCTAACAATGAAGAAATAGATTGCTGTAGGTTGCACAGATTTTAAATTATAAGCATTGGTGATGTGGATAAATTAATTCATAAAATATTGTTCCAGTACTGCGGAATTATACGATATTCTCGAAAAAGCTTCGACAAGGTACTAGACATAGCATATTGTTGATCAAATTAAAATCATATAATTTCGATTCAAATGGTTTGAAATTGTTAACTTTTTATTTAGAAAATAGATACCAACTTGAAAATTATAACGGTATATCCACTATGTTCCCATTAATGTTGGTATTCCGCAAGGAAGTATTTTAGGACCCCTGTGGTTCCTAATTCACATAAACAATTTTTCTGACTGTTTACCTGAAGGTACACGAGACGTTCTATTTGCAGATGATACGACTTTATCTATCAATAGCAACTCATTGGATGACATTACAAATTCAAGCAGGAGATTACAGTCAAAGGCATTTAGAGCTGCTAATCAGTTAGTATTTAACACAAATAAAACGCAATGTATGATATTTACATTAGGAAACTTAGGGAATTATGATAATTTGGACTCAGTTTTTAGGAGTCCATAGGCAATATCGGTTTAAAGTAACAGAAATCGGAAATAATGGGAAAATATTAAAGATAAACAGCAAATACTTGCATGTTCCATAAACAGCATTAGTTTAGGACCATTTAAAACATAGTCGCTACACCACAAAGTAAACAAAACAGTAGATAGTACAAAACATATTATTCCAGTACATCTTGTCAGCACGTGGCAATGGAAGCAAAAAACTTAACAATAATCTTTATTGTGTTAAACCGTGTTTCAGCACATATACTAATCAGTTTATACGAATCTATAAAATAAAATTAATGTAAATATACAAACAAGCGCATATGCATTTAAGTCAATCAATTGACACTACTAAAATGCATTTAACATTACAAAAAAGTACAATTACCTTCTTTTATTTAACAAATCATGTAAATTTTTGAAGCAATGCAATTAACTATTCAAATACCGTGGGGGTGTAAGGAGCAAATAGAGGTGTAAGGTATACAAGAAAAATATTGAATATGGGTTTTGGGACTGGATAAGGACATGCCAGGGTATATAGCAAGAGAGGAAATCCAAGTAGGAAGAATAAGAGTAGAGGCGGGAGTAAGGCTAGTAAGTACGAGGAAGATGTTAGAGGAAGAATGGGGTGTAAAATACTACAGGAGACGTAAAAGAAGGAAAGGTGAAATATGGACAAGATAGTAGGGAGGAGTGTTATAAGAGAAACGGATACGCGAAAGAAAAAGTTAAGAGAAGAAGGAATAAGAGTATGAGTGGATATTAGAAGAAGGGATGGACGAAAATAAAAGAGGCAAAGTATAATAATGAATGCTATAGGAATATTAAGAGAGGAATAGGTACGTGAAAGGGGAAGAGAAAAAAGTAAGAAAAGAAATGATCGCGAGGTTCCGATGCGAGAACGAGGAGCCGGGCAATAAAAAGTGGAGAAATACATTCATTCATTCATTCATAATCTGAAATTAAATTTTATTAATTTCATGCAATAAGGAATCCAATTAGAACTTAGAGAAGCATCATCATTACTATTTTCTCTGTGTCCTCGTAGAAATAATAAAAGCTCCATTTTTAAAGAAATCATACATCGAGTGAATGTCCCGAAAACATTAATTTTTAACGCTTTTCATTGAAATAAGCAAAATCTTTTTTTTGGATTACTTATTATTTTTAATTATGTCACACAAAGTAAGTTTAGCGAAAATTAGTTCTATATTTGGATAATTCCTATTTGTATCTTTTTGGAATACTAATAGGCGAGGAAATAAAGCACTAAAATAAGACAAACCTACCAAATTTTTGTAGTAAGACAGATTGAGATGGAGTGTTTTGCATTCGCTTCCTAAATTCAATAGGAAACTTTGTAGCTACTTTTGATCATGTTTTTTTTTGGAAATTGCATTTGTGCAGTGGAAAATACATCCTGAAAAATGCATTTTCACAGAAAAAACTTATAACTTCTAGAATCGACTCAACAAATTGGCTCATGGCTCACCTGGAGCTCAGGATGGCTGAGCAACGTCATCTCCGAAACTATTTCTGAAATTCACTCTCAAATGATTCTAGACATCTCATTCTGGGGTTTTTTGGGTTGCTGATTCCAAATAAGGTATCGGCAACCGTCCCCCGCGTACCTGGTGCCCCGCACATCCGGACACCAACGTCATCCCCTGGAGTGTCATCGAAGTTTCAATCCTATAGGGAACCGAAAATTGTTTCCGTGGATTTTTGGGTCGCTCAGATCGAATCTGGCACCGGATTTAAGTTCTACGAACTTCATCAACCATCCCGGATACTTTGTAACGGATACCTGGTGCACCACACCGGGGCATCAACGTCATCCTCTAGAGTTGAATTTTCGCCGTAAAACAATTTTCGGTTCCCTATAGACTTGATACGTCAGAGGATGACGTTGATACCCGGATGTGGGACACCAGGTAGGAGGGGGCGGTTGCAGGTGCCTGATTTGGAATCAGCAACCCAAAAAACCCGGACGCGATGGCTAGAATCAGTTGAAAGTGAATTTCAGAAAAAGCTTCTGAGCTCCAGGTGGGCGATGAGCCAATTTGGAGGTCATATTCGGAATCAGCGACCTCGAAAACCCCCATGAACCCGAATTGAGTCGATTCTAGAAGTTTATAACGAAGTTATGAATTTTTTCTATGAAAATGCATTTTTCAAGATGCATTTTCCACTGCACAAATGCAATTTCGAAAAAAAAAACATGATCAAAAGTATGTATAAAATTTCCTATTGAATTTAGGAAGCGAATGCAAAAACCCCGTCTCAATCCGTATTACTACAACAATTTGGTAGGTTCGGTGATTTATTTCCTCGCCTATAAATGTATTATTGTGTGCCTACTTCACTATTAAATATGACGTATTAGTTATTGATTACATGAAGAAGAAACTTAATAAGTTACCAATCCTAATATTACACAATGCAACCAATCTTTTCGCGGTTTATATATAACGTTGTGCGTGTTCGTCAGTTCCAAGAATGAGATACCGGAAGACAAAACCCATTAAGAATGTAGCACCTTTCAATAGCAATCATCAGTAATAACATCCGAAACTATATCATATTGTTCAGGTAAATCCACCCTCGCAATTTATTATACAAAGTGGTCCTGGCCATATACTCTGAATTCGGAATTAGTATTAACGGAGTTATCTCACTACCTATATAACTACCTGGTTTATAGGTCCGATCGTCCTTATTTATAATTCAATACCATTTTGTTCGGCGGTCACTCGTAAATTCAATAAATGATTTGATTCAGGATCGTTAAACTATTACCGTTTAAGTGTTTTAGTACGGATTGAAGGATAAAATGAAGTGATTAAAATCAAAGTTCTACGGTTGAAAAGTAACACTTCGCAAATTAACTAATTCGCATTCATTAACGACTCTTTATTTCCGATTTAGTTATCCTAGGAGATGAATTTAATTTATACAGGATGTCACAGTTACCATTCATTTAAAGCAGACATTGAATTATTCGCAAAAGGATCCGTCCTATACACCAAGGGACAAATACGTGTGATAAACTGAAATTCAACATCGCCAGCGTCGCTGAATAATTCAAAACCCAGTGCTTAATTGTGTCAACTTGTAATCTCGACCATATAAATTACAAATTGCTGTTGACAGGAGGAATACGAAGCGCAGAGAACAGTAGGCTATCTTCCATGTTATTTTAATTTTTATCAGAAACTTATAAAAACTTAAATGAAAAAGAAGAAAATACGAAAACGTTATCAATAAATTAGCAGTAGTAATTGTTTTAACTGATCCCGACGAAGATAATTAATTTATATTAATGCGACCCGTTTTTGTGACCATTGGCTTGCCCACTTCATTATTTTACATTTTATAGTAGTCCCACAACGAAACCGCAAGGAAATAACTCAAATTAGTATAACTTCTAGTCTCCTTTATATCATATTTATGCATGTGTACTGAATTTTAAATTAAATTAATCCCCTTTTACATAACAAATCGTAACCTCTTAAACATCAAAACGTACCCAAATAATTTACTAAAAGCTTATTAGTTATTATAAAATGCATACAAGACAACTTAATTGGCAAGTTTAGTGCATGTACTTGTACACGTTGATTAAATTGTGCATCGATATAGGTAGCACGCTAAGATAAAAGAGGAATACACAAACGAGACGTACTAAAATCTATTTTCTGCCATTAACAGCCACTACGGAAACTATTAAGTAGATTATGAAATCACTGAACTGATTGAAGCATTTGGAAGTTGTGACATGGTGAAGTAATTTCATTAACTCGGTTGTCATCAACTTGAATTCCTATTTATTAGGCAGCCAATGTAATTAACTTGCGATCTGTCTAAAGGATACATACGTCGGTCGTACAGCTTCGTATTTCATTTAAGGTAATATTGCATAAGGTACTATGGCGTTATGCATTGTTAGCGCCTTGCCTACTACCTGCCTCACATGCTCTATATAAGGCCCGTTTTCATCGATCAATATACCGAGTACTTTCACGGATTTGCCTACTGTTATATTTTGCTCCATCAGTATTATGCTGGTAAAGTGGAGTCTCCTTCTCCCGCAGAGGAGGACCACCTGGGTTTTCTCGGGGACCAATTGGAGCCCCATCTCACCCATACAGTTACTGATATTTTCTACAGCCCTTTGCAGTTTGCTGACTGCGTTCCCAATTTCTCGGTCCTCGACTGCGACCGTCATGTCGTTTGCAAAGCCTATTATATTGACACCGGGCGTCACATCAGCCCTTATCACTCGTCCACAGTGTGGGACCGAGGACGCTCCCCTGCTGGACTCCCGCCCCTGGATAGAACTCGTACGTCCCACCTTCCGGCCTAGCCACCTTTGCCTCTCTTCCGACAAGATAGCATCTCACGATTTCAACAAGATACTCGGACACTCTCATCCTCTCCATTGCCTTAATGACCTCCGGGTGTGGCAGCGAGTTGAATGCGTTTCTCACATCTACGGAAGCCATCCGATACACCTTTCTCGTCCTATGTGTTCCCGCGTTCGCCGTTTTCCTAAACTCCGTTAGAGCCTGTATCGCCTGGGCTGCGGATCTCTCCTTTCTAAACCCATATTGCTGGTCCGAGATCTCCTCGGTTATCGCCATGAGTCTATTTTTTATTATTTTTTGATAATTTTTTCGCTTAAGTCTAGGGAGTAGATCGGCCTATATGTGCCGTTGGCCTTTGGTATTAGCGTTATCCTAATCCTAGGGAGGTCCGATGCTTCTAGAGAAACCAATCTGACATGCTATTCACAAACACCAAACCAAACCTAACGTTTTTTTTCTGTCTGGGGAATTAGGGAATGCCTAACGCACACCGCCGATTGTTTCCATTGCGGGTCCAAGATTGTCGCCGTTCTCAATGAAGTTGCCACTCGATGCTGGTTCTCATTGTTCCCCATTCTTCCACCCTGCCTTTTACCAAAAACTGTGCTGGGAGTATGCCTACCCACACCAGCACATCTTCGAGCGCCACTGTCCTGTACGTGCTCAACACTCTAACTGCTAGGAACCGGAGCACCCTATCGATCACAGCGCGTGCGCATCCCCACTCCATCGCGCCCCAGGGAGTGTGGCACTCCGCCTAGGCGTCTACCAACTAAAACAGTTCACCGTACCCCACCTCTCAGCCCCGGTACCGTTTAACACATTCGTCGCTGGCTGAGGAGTCCGTATATTTTACTCCATCATTCTGCTTCTGCTTAAGTGCACTCCTGAATATCTTGCACATTGTGGTGCCTGATGCGTGCCCGTCCTGACCACATGTTAGACAGTGCTTGCATTCCGCTCTCCGGTGCCCTTCCGTTCCGCACCTGTAACACCGATTTGTCGTATAAACTTCCTCGTGTTGGCCCTATGGCCGTATTTCCAGCATCTATAGCATTTGCTAACCTTTATTTTTCCTTGTAGTCGGCAATCCGAGAGCCCGACTCTAATATGGGACACCTTCGTGAGAGGCGGTCCGCGCCGTCTTTATGTAGGGTTTGATACTAATATCGTCTTTTACTTCCTCTTCTTCCGTTCATCCATGCCCGTAACATAGACGGTGGTTTTTTTGGCAGGACCCCCTTGCTGCCTAGCGTATCCTATATCTTCTCCTTAGGGTTATCTTTGCTGTTTGTGTCCTTGAGTCTCAGTAGTAGATTCCCTTTTGCCGTCTTTCTGACGCCCTTTATCTGTTCCGCCTCGGCCGTATCGAGGCTTTCTCACCTTTTTTATGGAGGTTTAGGAAATATTTTAAAGACTTCCCCCCTTCGGCTCTCAAGGGGGGGGGGTGAGACTCCCAGTCCCTCTCGGACTGGTATACCCACTAAAACCCTGTCCTCGGGGCGTCATTTATTTGCGGCACGGGCATTGCCGTCGGCATTCTTCACGTGCCGCCGCCCGGTGGCAGTTGGTCGCTACCTAGTTCTGAGCCTCCTGATCTTGGCTCGGCAAGTTTTTAGGCCCTACCCTCCTGTCTCCTGCGTCTCTCTCTCTCACCGTCACTATCTCGATTATCCATTTTGCCATTACCCGCCAATTTGCATCCGTGGCCAACATCAATCCGATCACATTCCCCACTTGTATCTCTGTTCCCACCTCCAATTCCGGTTGGAGTCTCTGCCGTTCGAATCGCGCACATTCCAAGACTGCATGTCCATCGTGGTTCCTTTCCCCGTAATCGGTGCAAGAGTCGTCGGCGCGCTTCCCTATTATGATGAGGTACCCGCCATTCTCCCCGTGGCCAGTTCAGAATTGGGTGAGGTGGTATCCTACCTCCCCGTGCTTTCTGTTTAGCCGTTGGTCCAGGTCCCGGATTAGCTCTCTGGTGCAAGAGACTCTCCGCTCCCACCTCCTTTGCCATTCCTGTGTGATTCTCTGTTTATCCCACTTGTCGTCTCTGGCCCTGATGAGGATCTCCGCTGGTGAGAGTCCCGCCACCACCATCACGTCCTCCAGTTGGACTGTGCGATATGCGCTACTTATTCTTATCGCCAACATTCTGGTTACCTGTTCCGCTCTGTACTTGGCAACCCCTCACTTCATGACCGGGCTCCATATCTCGTCACCGTACAATAGAGTGGCGGTTACCGCCGATGCCGAAACGAGTCGTTTGGAGGCTCTCGCTCCTCCGGTGTTGGGCAGGATCCCGGCTACGTACGTTTTCATCGCCTTGTCACTATCTGCTTTCACGTGCTGAATGAAGGCGAGATTTTTGTCTAGAGTCACCCCTAGAATCTTCACTGACTGTTCCGCCACCAACCTCTGCCCGAGCAGGTCTACTGTGACCTCTGGCAGTCTCCTTCTCACAGTCATCAACGCCACTTTCGTTTTTTCCGGTACCAGCGACAAACACCCCTCCGGCATCCACGTGTTTATTGTTGTGACGCTTACTGGTGGCTTCCTCCATCTTCCTGTCACACACTACGACCCTTAGTTCGTCCACGAAGGCTATAACCTCTACCACTTCTTCGAGCGGCAGCCTTAACACCCCGTCGTACACTATGGTCCAGAGTAGGGGCCCCAAAACGAACCGCTGTGGGACTCCCGCGCTGCCCGTGAACTCTAGGTTACCACCAGATGGCTTCACCACTGTCACTGTCCGCTCTGTTAGATAATCTCTCACCACCCTTACTAGATAAGTCGGTACGTCCCATTCGCGTAGCGCACTCACGATTGCCTCCTTGGATGCCGAGTTACTCCCAACATTTTTACCAGAAATTGGGATGGACCCGAATCTAAATTGTTACCAAATGACCTCCCGGTTTCATAAATTATTACACTCAACGCAAGTACGAGGCATAGACACAAATGTTCAGTGTTCAATGTCAATATGGTTTCGCCCATAGCAAACAATGTTAATATTGCTATTCATTTTTTGGGACCTAAAAAACAACCCCTAAAGTTTCCATACGTGAAACAGAATTGAGCATAGCGTCGCTGCATACGAATAGTAAAGCAACAAACACCAATGGCGGTCGTTACAATTAGAATAATCCTCTACAGCTTCGATATTTTATAATTGTATTTAATGTACTTACATTATCTTAAGTTATGTACTAACCGACCTCAATCCATTATTTACAACATATAATTGAACATCATTAGAAAGTTATATTAATTAAAATTAAAAAGTACTTTAATTAAAAAACCGGTTTAATTTAACGTGTTCCCAAAATGTAACTAATCAAAATTAATGTTCTCGAGGGATCTTTTTTTAGAGCTTATTTACTATAGTCTATATAACGAGATTGATAGCAAATTTAATAAAGTAAGCGTGGCGAATATTATAAATTTTATTAAATTATACATCAAGATAGAAGCCGTGTCACCGCAGACGACATTTACCTTATAATCTAAGAGTAGTTAAAGTGTAAAGTTTATAATCTCTTCCGCGTAAAATTAATTAAATATGAGATAAAGGACTTTTCATTTGTATGCGTTGTTAATCTTCAATTTAGCTGTTCGAAAGTATAAAATCCTTACTCCATTCATTGTAGTGCTAATTAACTATTCACACTATACATCGACCCTTCGACCTGATATGTTAAACCAGAATTTTGATCTTAAAAGTAATTTTTGTATAAGGACATACATTTTCGCCTTCGGTATTTTTTATCCTCATGAGAGCGCAGTATTACAATTTTTCAGTCATGTTTCCATAAAGATATACGAGGGACAAGCCATTATTATTGAAAATGAAGAAATTAGGTAGGACATTGAAAAAAAAATGTAGCCTCAGTAAGAGCAACTCTTTACTTGACATTTGTCGCTTAATTTGCTCATTTATGTTAAATAGCATTTGAAAAAGATTTTTTTAAGTTTCGAAAGTGTAGTGAAAAAATGTAAAGAAAGTTTCAAATCAACATTTGGCGATCATGCCCCTTAGATGGTATAAGGAATTCGAACGTGGAAGAACCACAGTTGATCAGCAGAAAAGTGCAGATCATCCCATTACGACTGTGACAGAGGAAAACATTGCTACTGTGAAGAATATTATGGAAGCAGAAGCTCAACTGGGGAATGTCAAAAAGCAAAATGACTACGAATTTGCCGCGAAACTCTAACATTGCGTAAGAATGGTGGACACGAAATTGTGTTCAAAGGAAGGCGAGGCCACACCAATAATAATCAGAAAGTAGCGAGTAATGATGAAAGTAATGTAACGCTGTGTTATTTAGAAGTACCGGTGTAGTAAATGCTTTTAAGCTAGGGGAAAAGGCACAGCTAAATGGTACGACGAACATTGTTTGTCAGAAGAAGGAAACTATGCTACACCACGGTAATACTTCTCACACTGCAGATCTAACTCGGCAGTATTTGGCTCGAAACAAGATTTATCTAATAGAACAACCTCCTTACTCACCGGATTGTGCGATTTTTGCCTATTTTTTGGGATGTACAGAACTTACGAGAATGAAGGTTTTTTTAGAGAAAGAGATCGATCCTGCTGTTGAGCCAGAGCACCGCAATTTTTGAAATACACACCCTTAGGTTCTCGCTAATCAACAGAGAGATGTTAGTTGGGTTCATAATGATGTTGAAGGAAACGATTCTCCAAATAGGGTAAAATTTGTTCGTAGGGTTAACAAATCACAAACCCTTCCCCATAAATTATTTAATTAAGTTCGGTGAGAACCGATTGATATTGAAGTTTAGATTGAAGATTAAATTAATTATGAACTACATGTTTCGACATCATAGATATCATCATCAGGCTAAAGAGTACAAAGTTAAGCACTAAAGCTAGTTTAAAGTCTAAAAATACTTACTACGTAACAATTTATAAATGGTGAAAGATTGATTAACCGTCGATGGGGAGAAGATGAAACGAAAAGTGAAGTTAAAATGGAAATAAAATCCTTGTCCGGTCCATAATCACAGAAAGCCGAAAGGTAATATTGTAAAATTGATTGAATGCAAATTAATTAATTAAATTGTGACGAGACCATGCTATAAAAGTAAGGTTAATTAGTGAACGGGAGCAGCGAAATACTTACGGGGAACCAAACGTGATGGAATTGAAGACTAATCAAAATTATTGGAAAATAGTAAAATTGGAGCACATCATGAACGTGTGCCCTACAGTGAGATGTAAATCACCACAGCCAAAAACGGTAAGATGGCCAAGGAGTGGAGAGAGCAAACGCAACAAAGGCGGAATCTATAATATCGACCGAAAACATGTAAATAATAGGGGGGCTGAAGTATGCACGGGGGTATATCGAAAGGAATAGATTATAAAATAAGTAGATCTTTATTTAAGTTAAGAATCTCATTAAGTGAGAATGGAGGGTTTTGGTTGAAGTTATCAATTATTTCTTTTGTTTCTAAAAGATCCAGTTTGGCACCTTTTTCACAGATGTGAAGAATGTCAAAGTTGCTTGTGGGGTTAAATGAGTGAGCTGAATCAAGGATACGGTTGGCAAGGGAAGATTTTGAACTTAAATTGTTGTGGTTAATACAGGATAAATGTTCTGAGATACGGGTTCTAAACTTTCTTCCGGTTTGACCAATATACAATGCTTGGCACGTACCGCAAGAAAGCTTGTAAACGCCAGATTTGTCTAATCTGTGCTTAATTGTACTTAACTTGTACTCTTTAGCCCATTAATGACATCTATGATGTCGAAATATGTAGTTGATAATGTAATCTTTAATTTAAACTTCAATATCAATCGGTTCTAGTCGAACTTAATTAAACAATTTATGGGGAAGGTTTTGTGATTTGTTAATACTACGAACAACAGATAGAAATAAATACAGGAAACATTGGACTAAAAAATTATATATTTATGGACATAAATGTACTGAAAACACTCAGTATATATCACTTTTTTTTCCTCAAACACCCTGTACTTTAAAAAGTTTTAGTCCAGTCAATGAATGCTCAAAAAGGAGTATAGAGGGTTTGGTAGAGGGTAGTTTTTTTCTCATCGGTAATATGTCGGGAGCACTTATGAGATAAATATACTAAAAGTCCTGACGTTTACACCTTACGCTAGAGGGGGGAGGGGGGTGGAAAGGTCTCGTTTTTCTGTTTTTCGCTTTTATCTCGTTAACGGTGGGTCGTACAATAAAATTTGGTATTAGCAAGAAAGTTTATTAACTTTACAATGTTATTGCTTATAATCATTTTTCTTCTATTCCTTATAGCTTCCGAGATGTCTGCACGCAAAAATCGTCAATTTGAAAAAACAAAAAAGTGGTTACTTTTGCCGAAATTTTGTTTCTAACTGTTTAATCCTTCGCTTTACAGTAAAACTCATAAGAATAAAAGTTGTACAACATTACATTACTTTTAAAATTATGTATTGGTTGAAGGACACACAGGGGAGCTAGAAAGCACAAATTGGGAGAAGTAGAAACAAATGTTTATTCCACCCAACAGATGCAGAAGCAGGGACTAAGTAAAATTCTCTCCTACACGCATTCACGGGCTGCGAAACTACCTGTACAGCATTTCGCAGAAGTAAGCGTGGCTTCGTTAAATTACATTTAAAAAACGAAGATATTCAAAGGGAAGCGAAGGTTTGTCATAATGACTCCTCAACAGCGACTCAAGTTGAGGAAGCTGGGTGTGCACTCAGGCCCGCGGTAAGCATGTGATGCGCTCTGGGCCCGAGAGACATAACCCCCCCCCCCCCCCCCCCCAGTTTACAAACCCCAAAAGTTACCAACTGTCACTGACATCGGTGTGTCAAATTTCATGCCGATAAAAAAGATCAGTTTCAAGGGAAGTGACGAGGAACAGCTCGGCCTCTCTTGGCCGAACTGTTCCTCACTTCCCTTGAAACTAACTTTTTAACAATATTTGTCAATAGTTGCGCACGTGTTTTGTAAACAACAAAAAGTTAATTTTGCGATTTTTACAATGTCTGATTTTGTTGAACAAAGAAGTTGCATTAAATTTTATTTGCGGAATGAAATTTCTGCTGCAGAAACATTGAGAATGTTGGAGAAGGCCTTCGGTGACTAGGCTATGTCACAAAAAAATGTTTACAAGTGATACAAACAATTCAAAGAAGGCAGAGAAACTGCTGTAGACAAAATCGCCCTAGACGACCATCAACGTCAACCGAGGAACAACACGTAAAGAAAATAAAAGATTTGGTGCTGTGGTGGGCGCTGTCTTCCGCCAGTTTTCTGAATGCTATATTTTAGGAGGAAGCGCTTCAAGCGCTCATACCAGTACAACTACGAAATTAGTCGATTATTTTGCCTAAAGCGTACAAAACACATCCATTAACCATACCGTAAACTAAACATTATTCAGGCTTTTTATTAATATTAAGTTTGTGAAACAATTTTGTTGCGCCTAACTTCGTGCGCCCCAAAACCTCTGCGCCCCTGGGCCGGGGTCCACCGGGCCCATTTACAAAATAGGCTCTGTGTGCACTGCATTTTGAGGTGGTACGGTGTCCCATCCAAAAATTCATCACTGAATCTTCATCGATTGAAGTGTTTTTTGAAGTCAGCTTCGACAATGAGACCTGATTTATCAAATCTCCCACCAAGCGAAGGGGTCACGAGGGAGCATTCATTCCGGTGCAGCTATCGTTAGGCCAGAAAGTTAACCCAGAATTGTTGGGTTGGGAGCGCAAGGCAGATAATACTCTTGCGCCTGTTCGCAATAGACAGCCGGCAGCACCAGAGGAAATATTGAATACAATCTTCTGTGAATGTGGGTGTAAAAAACTAGCAATTAACTGTTCATCGTTATGCCAGAACTGCCAGGGTCATTGTTTCAATGGTGTCTCCATATTACCCAATGAAGGAGACAACTGGGATGAAATGAAAGTTTTCGCCCTCGATATTTTTGTGGATATTGAGACGGAAGAGGAACCAGAATACGAACCAGATGCTGGGCGGCTCATGGCCCAAACGAGCAAGATAATATATTTTTTTAATTTTGGCCTAAATAGAATCAAATTAGTAAACCGATACATTTTAAAGGTAATTTAATGCTGTACAACTTTTTTTCTTAAGAGTTTTACTGCAAAACGAAGGATTAAAGAGTTCGAAACAAAACTTTCACAAAAAGTAACCAATTTTTTGTTTTTTTCAAATTGACGATTTTGCGTGCAGATATCTCGGAAACTATAAGGAATAGAAGAAAAAAGATTATAAGCAATAACATTGCAAAGCTAATAAACTTTCTTTTTGCTAATACTATATTTTATTGTACGACCCACCGTTAACCAGATATAAGCGAAAAACAGAAAAACGAGACCTTTCCACCCCCCTCCCCCCTCTAGCGTAAGGTGTAAACGTCAGGACTTTTAGTATGTTTATCTCATATGTACTCCCGACACATTGCCGATGACAAAAAAACTACCCTCTTCCAAACCCTCTATAATCGTTCATTGACTGGACTATTTGGTTGACCTTTGTTGTTAGGTATCTAAAAAGAATAACTGGCATTCGTTATGAAAATTGTTTGAAATTTGTTAAATTGTGTTTTTCTCACAATCTTTGTGAAACTATATCCGTAAATTTTGTTTCATATTTTATTACCCTTAACAAAGTGATGAAAATATCAGAAAATAAAAGGGAAATACGAGTAGAAAGCTCGCTTGTACCAAAGACAGATTTGCATCATTTAACGCGGCAAGTATTGATAACGTAAGAAAGATTACTTCGTAACATCGTATAAAATGATGATATAAAGTGTACGCCATTTGAGTGTCCCCTGTATCGATTGTGGCTACATCCCCATTTATAACCACTTTTACGAGCAACACCAATAGCTGTAGTTAACTGTCATTATGTACTGCTAATAATTTCCTTTCAAGGGTTGACCTATAAGATCGTGTAAGTAAACACTTCAAGAGCTTTGAAAAAGCTCCCTTTCACTCAAGATGTTATTTTCTAAAATATTTCAGCTGGAAGGTAGAAAAATTCATTCAAAAAAGAAAACAAAAGAAAATTAAATTGAAGATAGATATTGACGCCAAAATATTTAATTTGTTTATAACCTAAACTTGCGCCTAATGAGTCGAACTTTGAACGAAAGCAGGTTATTACTGAATTGTTTGTTCGTTTTTCACATTAAACTATTTAAGTATTTTTGTCACCGTATTCTCACTAATATCATACTGCAATAGCAGTAAGTTCATTTGAAGTCCATTCATTTCGATTTTTATATTATGTCCGAGCGAAACATGTCTTAATGACATTCCTTGACGTAAATAGTTCGTTGCTCTCTTATTTACTTAATTTCGGACTATTTATGTAATAAAATCGATGTAGATACATGATAAACTTGCAATACAGACATACTCGTAATTTTGAACAAGGCAAAGCTTTTTCATTCATTTTCCTGAAAGTTTCTTGAACTTCTGAAACAACTTATCGAGTTCGCGTCAAGCGAAATATCTGTTTGGCCATGTAAACGCGACATTTTGTATAATCACAATTTGCGGGTTTGTACATGGACACCGGAAAGTATTATGCACCGCGCAGTTTCTGATCTGATGTTTACTTTTAACCAAAAAATGACATCTATTCTACTAAATTTGGTGCGAAGAAATGTAAAGTATGGAATTGTAAATAAATAAATGTGGCCTAAGGATGAAAATCGTAAGAACGCAATTATATTACAAAATGGAAAACGCACATTGATCAGAATTTTGTCATCTAAATCGTCTCGTTTTACTTCTAACGCATTTTCTGCTGGTGCTTTGGTTAGAATCATTATGGTAGATGAAACCTTGATTATGTTTCAATGGAAGCAATATCCTTAGCACGGAGTGCATATGAAACTTCAGCAATAATCAAAGTAATTATAAGAAATATTTACAATTCAAATGAGTTGTAGGTACGGTTTACTTTAATAGGAACGTGAACTAGATTTTAAATTGGGGACCTTGTTCGCCCAAGGGTGAATCCCAGTAAACTGCTTTGGGACACCACCGATAGGTAGTATAAGATATTGAGATTTGCGCCGCGTTCTACCGTTATGGAACTGTAAGTGCATTAAAATAGCAATGATGTAGTATGTAAACCTTTAAGAGAAGTTTTCGACTTTTCTTTAAGTCGGGAATTTAGAAGTTTTTAAATCAATACCGCCGCGACGAGTTTGGTTTGCTTGCAGCATAACGTAGCCTAACTACGTTACCGGATTTTATAAACAGTCTGTCGGCCTCTATGAATTTTAATTATAAGAAGATGGTTTTACTGGTTGTTTCAGTTTGCAAACACTTTTACAACATTCTTTAATAAATCTTATTAAAGGGAAACTGAAAAAAAAAGCTTTACAAACTTCTAGCTATAACATTTTCGACGCTTAGGCGATTTTCCTTATTTATACCGCGTTAACTTATGCTTCAGTTGCATTTTTCAAATAAGTATGCACTTATTGCAGTGGTAGGCTATAGTGAAACCCTCTTTTCAGCTTAAAAATCCATTAAGAGGTTTTTTTGTAGTTTAATATTGCTTCTACTTCAGAAAAGATGAATCTAATGTTGAAGTTAAGAATCCCCAAGCATGCTATTTATGAAAATTTTTAAATTCCGGAAATTGAAAATTTATCATATGAAAACAGGAAACGTTCTGGAAAGATGTTTGAGATTAAATGTATTTACAAGAGATTTTCGGTATTGTAATTTGTAATTTAGATGACCCGAATTATAATAAAATCGATACATAATAAAGTAGAAATTTATATAATTGCAAATTTCGATAAAGGTTTCAAATAGTAATAATAATAACACCGCCCTGAAAAGCTTTTCTACGGGGCTTGAAACGTATTTTTGGAAATTCAACTGACGTAGGTATTGGATCTTTGTTAGTATAACACTACTCGGTTTATTGCGTTTACATCTGATAGAGATTTTATGCCTTGCGACTTTCAAATAGCATTTGTGTGCTGGAGGTGTGCAATCATTGCAGATTCATACGCGAATGCAAGCCGTTTGTGGAAATATTCAACTGCTAAGAAATTTTGTAAGGAAAATTTCAGAAAATATTGAAGTGATTGTAGAATCCGCTCTTGTGCACAGTGGGTTCCCCGTCATTTGTCTGAGCATCAAAAAATATTGCGAGTGTGCTTGTCTTTTCAAACCTCAGCGAGTACAGATAAATGATAATTGATAACATTCATCCAAATTCACCCTCACCAAGCTGTTTATAGCAGAACCTTCCGAAGGTGTTTATGTTTTTCTTTTCGGCTACCAAAAACCCTTACTGATAGAATTTAAAGAACCTAAAGTGAACATATACTATGCAACTTTGAACAAGTTTCATCAAACAACAAGGCGAAAATGTCTAGGTAGAAATACAAAACGCTGTCAAAGGATTCTTCAAGCAGCTGCCACAACAATTCTATTAGGCAGATGCACCGGTTAGCGAAACAAGAGATGTGCCTTAATTGTTGTGGCAATTAATTGCAAATTATATTTCTTAATAAAATCGTATGAAAGGTACGATTCATTTCATCAAGCTTCCAAAATTCGTCAACCATCTGTAAACCATTTTGGTAAGTAACCAAAACATTGCAGATTTTTAATGAAATGAACAAATATCATATATGTATTTTCTCATAAAATGCAGATTAAAGCTACAGTGTGAATCCTTCAACAAACATGCTCATGAATTCCTCCCCAATGGAGCAGGAACACCTTTTTCCGGAACCTACGCCATTTTTGTTCTGTGTTCAAGTAAATACATATAAGATTCTTAAAATGCCTAGAATGTTTGGATCAATGCTTTCAAGATTTTTGTGTGGTAAATTTTAAAGACTTTTTGAAGATTCAAATTCTGTTTTAAAAGTTGCAGCAGACCTTTCAGACAACTGATATATATATACCTTTTTTGATAACCTGGGAGGCTTTTCTCTGGGAACCTAGGTGCCTGTTTTTTAGGCCAGATACATCTTTTCTTTTGACAGAATTTTGACGAAGACTGGCCAAGTTATTACATCGAAGTAGGACATTGGATTTAGGCATAGAATTCCGTGACCAAAGAACTGTTTCTAATCAATAACAAATTTGAAATTTCTTTTAAGAATTTTGGCAGTCATTCCGAACCCAAGAAGGAAATAGCTTATACCACTTATGAAAGACGCCACGCAGAAGGGACAAAGAGCAGTACTCAAACGTGATAAACTTATAAGTATATTAATGGTGTAAAATATGGATGCGAAGACTTTTGAAATGGATAAAGGAAAAGAAGAGGGACAGAAACGTACATTGTCAGAAAGGTCACCTGAAAGTTGTAATGAACAGCTAAGACAAATCACGGGAACGAATCGAAAAAACTAGTTAACGAAAATGGGATGGACGAAACGGTAAAGACTATGAAAATGGACAGGCTAGGATATAAGGGATACAAGCAAAATACAAAATATAAAAAGAAATCGACAATAAGGAAATGTAAAAACGATGTTGGTAGCAGGAAAAATGGAAGAAATTGCAAAGCAAATGAAAAAATACAAAGTAGAAGTGATGGCAGTACAGGAAATAAGATGGAAGGGAGAAGGAAAAGTAGATAAGGAGAATTATACACTATACTACGGGGGGGGGGGGGAGGGCACATAGAAACGGGTTTCCTGGTTAGTGAATGCTTTAAAAGAAAGGTAAGGATTAAAAATAAAATAGGAAATTTAGCACTAATAAATGTATATGCACTATGCACCGACGAACGGGGGAAGCAGACAACGAAGATAAAAATACCTTTTATGAAATGCTAAAAAAAACATGCGACGAAATCCCAAAACATGAGACGGTGATAATATTAGGAGACCTAAATGCACAAATTGGAAAAGATGTACATGTAGAGCAAGTAGCAGGAAAGAATACACTGCACAAGGAGACAAACGACAATGGGATGAGGTTATGTAATATAGTAACAGCACCCGCAGCTGCCACAGGAGCAACTGCCGGAAGCTACAATAGCATCACCACCCAGGCTGCGAAGGCAACCTGTGGCTAGTGCTTGCTCGAGTGTTAGCAACTCACCCGGTCCGTTTTCGAACTGGGAGGAGTTCGCAAACATCGAGGCGTTGTTGGAGACTGATTCCAACGACGCCGTCAAATAAATAAAAGACAATTATGTCTACATACATGAGTATGAAAGAATATTTTGTACAAACAAACCTGCAACACTGTCGGGCGGCTGCTGCCACTTTAAGCAGGCACCTGGCGGTAAAGCAGGACATTGCCCTCATTCAAGAACCTTGGATTGTTAAATCAAGGGTTTCCGGTCTAGGGGGCACAAAAGGAACCGTTTATGTTGATAAACGGCAAGAAAAACCTAGGACATGCATATATGTTCCTAGCCACATTAAGGCTCTCCTACTGCCACACCTGTGTGGTCGTGATATCACGGCTATACAGGTAAGTTGTGACATACAGGGTAGGGCTGAACTAGTTATTGCTTCTATATATCTCCCAGGAGATTCTGTCGATCCACCTCCCAGTAATGAGATGGTGGAGCTGATAGAACACTGCGAGAAAAACAACAAACATCTCATTATAGGGTGTGACTCAAATGCTCACCATACTACTTGGGGGAGCACTGACGTCAACTCTAGGGGTAAAACGTTACTTGAATATCTGACAAGTACTAACCTAGAGCTACTCAATCGGGGCAGTGAACCCACGTTCGTAACTACCCGAAGCCAGACTGTGATTGACATAAGTCTGGCCTCAGTGAGTATCTCTGACCACATTACGAACTGGCAAGTCACTTCTGAAGCGACTATGTCGGACCACAGAATGATTTCTTTTGAAATCAACTGCAAGAGGGCCGTCCAAAAGGGTTATCGCAACCCTAGGGTAACGGATATTCCCCTCTATAAACATCTCCTTGGAGAAAAACTTAGAGAGCACCCTTCTGGGGGACGTCTCTCGAGTCCTGTCGACATACAGGACGAAGTGGATCTTCTTTCCGATTCTATTGTAGAGTCATTTGAACAGGCATGTCCTCTGAGAACTGCTAAGACACCCTACAACCATCCCTGGTGGTGCAGGGCGCTCGAAAGGCAGAAAACTCGGTTGGGCAAACTGTTCAATAAGGCAAGGAAGACCAAAGCCACAGCCGACTGGGAGGCCTACAAGGCAAACCTAAGGCTATACAAAAAGGATATTAGGAGGCGTCAGAGAGAGGCATGGAGGAGTTTTTGCGGCTCCATAGAATCCACCTCCTCTGCATCGCGCCTAAACAAAATCCTAACAAAAGATCCATATTACAACCCAGCTAGCCTCAGAAGAGAGGATGGTTCCTATACGGACAACCTCTCCGAGACAGCTAAGGTGCTAAGAGACGTTCACTTTCCTGGAGCTGCCATCATGCCACACCCTATCTGGCCAGAGGCGGTCCCCCTCACCCCCACGAGGGATGATTGGGCGACTGCTGATCAGATAGTGGATGTGGCAAGGGTCACCTGGGCGGTAAAGACGTTCTCAGCACACAAATCACCAGGATTGGACGGCATAATACCGGCTCTCCTACAGTGGGGACTGGATGTTATTGTTGTCCACCTGGTGAGAATTTATACGGGCTGTATCGCCTTTAGATACATACCAAAACAATGGAGGGAGATAAAAATTGTTTTTATCCCCAAACCTGGAAAAGGTGATTATTCCACACCTAAATCATATCGTCCAATCAGTCTAATGTCTTTTCTCCTTAAGACACTTGAAAGATTGTGCGACAGACATATAAGGGATACAGCGCTTGCACGAGTCCCGCTTCACCCTAATCAACATGCATACTCTCCAGGAAGATCCACAGAATCAGCCCTACATTCCGTCGTGGGGAGGATCGAGAGATCGCTGGACTATAATGAGTCCACCCTGGGAGCATTCATAGACATAGAAGGGGCGTTTGACAAAACAACCTTCGAAACAATTGAAGCTGCACTACGCCACCATGGCGTAACTGAGGTCGTACGAAGCTGGATTGTGCAGCTACTGAAATTCAGAGC
Organism: Pyrocoelia pectoralis; assembly: GCA_036250285.1. Lineage (NCBI taxonomy): Eukaryota > Metazoa > Arthropoda > Insecta > Coleoptera > Lampyridae > Pyrocoelia > Pyrocoelia pectoralis. The sequence goes on along the minus strand of CM070075.1, from coordinate 73,417,543 downwards.
AGTGCACATCAGCGTAGGCGACATAACGGTGAGGTGCACAGTAGTGAGAGGATGCCCCCAAGGTGGGGTGCTGTCACCACTTCTGTGGAACTTAACTGTAAACAGCCTGCTCTGTCGTCTCAACGACAGCGGCTACTATACGCTGGGCTATGCGGATGATATATCTATCCTAATAACTGGCAAGTTTGAGGCTACTCTGTGCAGTCTTATGCAAGCAGCCCTCAGAGTAACCGAAGAATGGTGTAAGGAACACTCCCTGTCCATAAACCCGACAAAAACGGAGCTAGTTCTATTCACAAGGAAAAGGAAGACTCAGGGCCTTCGAGCTCCTCTACTCTTCCAAAAACACCTCCAGTTTTCAGAGTCAGTGAAGTATCTAGGTATTACACTTGACAAAAAACTGAACTGGAGCAAACACATCCAGCTTAAAGCGGAGAAAACAAATAGGGCCTTCTGGCAATGTCGCCGCGCAATGGGAAGACTTTGGGGTCCATCCCCAAAGGCTGTCCTGTGGCTGTACACCGCTGTGATTAGACCTATGTTTTGTTACGGAGCAATTGTCTGGTGGCCTAGAACCAGACTCTCCACAACCATAGCACTTCTTAACCATGTGCAAAGACTAGCGTGCCTTTCGTGCACGGGCGCAATGCGAACGACCCCCACAGCCGTCATGGAGGCCCTCCTGGGTCTGCCTCCACTGGATCTCCACGTGAGAGAGCAGGCCACGGTGGCAGCCTTGCGTCTGAAAAATAAAGGGTTGTTGAACAGCAGAGGTACTGAGGTGGGACACTCTCGAATTCTGGGTGAGGCAGTCAAGCGACTGCCTATACTAGAAGGACGATCTGACTCACTCATCCCTCGATTTATACTAGGGAAAAACTACCGCATCTTTTTTGATGCGGAAGTGGCATCCCAACCAGACATATCCATCTTCACGGACGGATCTAAAACAATGGAAGGAACAGGCACCGGAATTTATTCCAAAGAACTGAACCTCCATATCAGCCAACCACTAGGCAAAATTTCGACTGTCTTTCAGGCAGAACTAGCAGGAATAACGCTTAGTGCAAGAATAATTCTTATGCACAGCATAAAGAATAAAAGCATTAGAATTTCCAGTGACAGCAAAGCCGCTCTGCAGGCACTAGGTCAACACAAAATTACCTCCAGGCTGGTTTCCGAGTGTCACCAAATACTGGAGCAACTGACAAACAGCAATACCCTTGAACTGGTATGGGTTAAAGGGCATGCTGGAACAACAGGCAATGAAAAAGCCGATAAGTTAGCCCGACTGGCCTCAAAACAACTGTTTTATGGTCCAGAGCCGGCTCTTCCACTTACAGTATCAACTGTAAACAACTTAATAACTCAAGACACCCAAGCCCAGCATAGGGTTAGGTGGAACTTGATGTCAGAATGCCGTCACGCGAGAGAGGCCTTCAGAGGACCATCTCGTAGCCTGGCGCGTTTTTGCACAGGGCTATCCAGAAAGAACCTGCGGCTACTTGTGGGCATACTTTCTGGGCACTGTAAACTTAAAGTTGTGGTGATCCATAAGGTTGGACGTTAGTTCTCCAAATAGGGGTAAAGTGATGAGACAATATGGTCAAAAACACAAAACCTCCCCCATAAGTTTTTATTTGGTTAAAATTTAAAGTTGGTTGAAAAAACTAAAATCAAGCCTCATTGAGGATGTAGAACTTGATTGATTACAAAATCAAGCTAATGAGTGTTATTAGACTTGAGATTGAAGTTAATTAAATTTAGATTATGTGAAAATTAAAATTCAAGCTAATAAGTGTTATTAGACTTGAGATAAAGATACTTGATTTAAATTATGTGAAAATTACGTGAAATTACAAATTACGTGAAATTACGACATGTTTCGCCAATTACAAATTGGCATCCTCAGGTAAGTGTTTTAATTAAGAAAAGTGGTTGAAAATTGATGGATGATGGAGGCGGATGACGTGCGATGAAGTTATAATATAATAATTAAATTAAGCCATTGGGCTGTTTTCTACCGGTCGTTGCGACCTTCATTTTGCAATTAATTTCGTGTGTTCGTCTTCAACTATTTTAACATGTCGTGCGTCGTCACTATACATTTTCTCTCAGCTTTTAGCTGTGTTTCTTAACTTTTAATGTTTTACTAATTTGCTTTTAACATGGTTTTCCCACTTTAACTTTTGGAGCCCCCTTATATTACTTTTACTATGAAACCGCCCAATGGCTTAATTTAATTATTATATTATAACTTCATCGCACGTCATCCGCCTCCATCATCCATCAATTTTCAACCACTTTTCTTAATTAAAACACTTACCTGAGGATGCCAATTTGTAATTGGCGAAACATGTCGTAATTTCACGTAATTTGTAATTTCACGTAATTTTCACATAATTTAAATCAAGTATCTTTATCTCAAGTCTAATAACACTTATTAGCTTGAATTTTAATTTTCACATAATCTAAATTTAATTAACTTCAATCTCAAGTCTAATAACACTCATTAGCTTGATTTTGTAATCAATCAAGTTCTACATCCTCAATGAGGCTTGATTTTAGTTTTTTCAACCAACTTTAAATTTTAACCAAATAAAAACTTATGGGGGAGGTTTTGTGTTTTGACCATATTGTCTCATCACTGTAAACTTAACAAGCACATGCACCGCATGGGCTTGGTTGAATCACCATCCTGTAGAGGATGCTACACAGAAGATGAGACGGCGCAACACATACTTTGTGAGTGTCCCGTACTTGTCGAATTAAGACGATCCATGTTGGGGGACTCCTGGCCGGACATGGCTAAGATTAGAGCCGCTTCCCCGTCCAGCATCCTCAGGTTTATCTCACGTGTGGGATGGCTTGAGTGATGCTGCGGGGTCGAACGACTCTAATCAGGGAGGCAGCACAAAGGGCCCGAATAGGTGGCCTAAGTGCGCGTGGACTTTTGACCACCCTCCCATCGTAATCCAGAATCCAATCCAATATAGTAACAGCAATGAATATGCATATAGTCAGTACAAAATTCAAACACAAGTATGAAAATTACATGGATGAGGCCAGGAAAATCACAAGAAACCAGGTCGACCACTATATAGTATCGAAAAAGAGAGAAAGAATGATACACGACGTAAGATGATACAGAGGGGCAAGCATAGACATGGACCATATAATGGTAGGAGCAAAGATCAACATAGGAGGAATAGACCAAACAAAGAAACAGACAGGTAGGATGTAAAAAGTATTAAAATGAAGCAGGAAAAATATCAAAACGAAATAAAAAAGCAACTAACAGAATGGGAAGAAGGCAACGAAATATAAACCAAATGGAACAGAATGGCCACAATTAAAGCCACAGAAAAAGTAGTAGGAATAGAAAAGAAAGGAAATAAAAGCAAATGGTGGGATGAGGAACGAGATCAAATAATACATAAAAAGAAAAACGCCAGGTTTAGATGGATACAAACGGGCGGAGATGCAGACTATAAAAGCTACCCACTGAACACAGTACATCCATGAAACGTTTCTAAATGTTGCATAAGGGTTACAAATGAAACATTCCTAAGAAACATCTAAGACACATTACTGGTACATTCCTGTCGAAAGCGAATAAATGGTAATGTCTAATAAACGTTTCAATTGATATGTTACATAAAATACAAAACATACACATTACAACACGAACGTTTTAGATATGTATCCAAAAATACATTTCTGTGATGCATTTTTTGGAATGTGATAACGTATAACATTTTAGAAACGTTACAAATGTGATGTTTCGTTTGAAACAAAATAGTCATATCTCAAAGTTAACGTTACGGAGTTGTGTTTAGTAGTGTTGTACCAGAAACCTTATCAGTTGAAACATATCGTAAGAAACACATCATACACGTTTCGATGTGAACGTTTTAGATATGTATCCAAAAATATATCTCTGTGATATATTTTTTGGAATGTGATAACTAAAGCTAGGATGCCTTTTTTTATAAATGGACAAACATAAGGCAGACGCTATTTAAAATCCGTTTTAGATGCAAACTTTATTCTGCCTTTTTTGGTTTCTGTTAGTTTTATTGCGTTTTTTACCTTTTTTTTTTGATATTTTCGCGTAAGTATTTAGTACCTTTTCTGTAATTTTTTTTTTAGTTTTTTGAAATGTAAGTAAGTATTTTTTAATTTTTAGATTTTATATAGGTATATTTTTCTGGGTAATTTCTAAGAAAGCAAATTGTTTGAAAGGGAAAGGAATTTGGTATACAAACTGAATACAAACTTTGTCTATAATATTTAAGCCTCTTACAATAATAACTCGGATGAGTCATTTTCCTTTCTTTGAAATATTTCCCATTGTATTATTTCTACCTGCAAGCTGCACCTACATACAGTCTTTGTTGAAATTGCATCATTTAGTCATTATGCCGAGTTAAGCGTATTTTAATTAGCCCGAAAACTTTATTGAAAAAGAATACCAGCAGATAGCATTTATCAACTGTAATTACTTTTTCAAATAAATATTTGTTTGTCTATACTTAAACTGAATATGTATGTGTTGATTTTATCTCGACAGTTTTCGCTTTTCCGTGCCACTTTTCTCCTTTTTTGTCGTTTTAGATGCTTTTTTTAAATTATTTTTTATGCTTTTTTCCTGCCTTTTTGAAACTTTCGTTTTGTCTAACTATCCCAACTTTAGTGATAACGTATAACATTTTAGAAACTTCATTAAAAATGTGATGTTTCGTTTGAAGTCATCTTTCAAAGTTAATGTTAGGTACTTGTATTTAGTAGCGTTCTACTAGAAACCTAATCACTTGAAACATATCATAAGAAACTAAAAATACACGTTTCAATGTGAGTGTTTTACATATTTATCCAAAATTACAATTCATATTACAATAGATTTATTCATCATAAGTAGATGGGTAATATTGCACATCTAAATGGCTTATTTGCCAGCGAGTCTGTAGCTCAGGTAGTTTGCGTAGCTGTTTTCTGAATTCCTAAACAAGCGACCGATGTTCGAATCCCACTTGAAGCAAAACGATTTTTCAGCATCACCGATCTCCTTCGAGTCTACACTAAGAGAATTTTGGGGGCCCTGGAGAACAAGCCACCGGAGTACATTGGGCCCTGCAGGGCCTGCGCACTGGGAAAAGAGCCCCTCAGAGCAGTTGGGGCTCTCGGTACCATAGTTTCTACCACATCTCAATTTTTTTATACTCAGGTATGTTTCAAATGAAACATATATGAGACATTTCAAATATTCACGTATGAAACATTTATAAGGACACATTTCTCCTACATATCAATAAATTACTCTTCGATATGTTTCTTGAAACATATATAAAATGTTTCGATGTAACGTTTCTGTGTTGTTTCAAATCTAGGTTTCTGAAGGCGGACATTAAACATCTATGTTATGTGTATGATACGTTTCTGTCGCTGTTTCGGAGATGTTTCATGTTTCAGAGATACGTTTCTAAAACATTTCAGAAACGTTTTTTTGCACTGTGGGTATAAGGAAATAAGAAAAGAATGAAATGGGCTAATGAAAAAGAAAAAAATATATGGATGGAACAGATAATGGAAGAAATGGAACGTGAAAGTAAGTGTCACAGAACAGGAAACCAATCAGCAAAAATTGAAAATAAAGAATGGATGGCAACACTTTAAGAATCTGCTAACAAAACCGGAACAGGAAACAAATGAAACTGATGAGGAGCAAGAGCGTAATACAGAAGAACAGAAAGATCCAAATAGTGGAAAAATGCTACGAACATGATATACGAGCAGAAATACTTTTTGTCGACTTCAAACAAGTGTTCCACAGTCTCAATAGAAAACAAATTAAAGTGGACATGCAAGGAATGAAAATACCAAAGAAAATTTTAAAACTAGTGGAAATGACAATGACGAACACCAAAGCAGCGATACTAACGGACGAAGGAATATAAAGAAGGAGGAAAATACAGGACAGGAAATAGTAGAGTAGCAAAGAAAAATACAAAATTGTAGAAGTACATGAGAAGATGAAAAGTGGAGTGACGCACCACGAAGCAAATGCGTCTGAGAGCCTCAAAGATGAGCCGGTTACTATTCCATGAAGGAATGTACAACCTTATTATATATTCCGAACCCATGACTAAAAGAGCGCAGATTATGCAACTGAAGACGTGAAGTACCTAAAGGTTTCTCCCCCTTCTGCTATTTCGAATATTTTAAGAAACTATATTTTCATAAAAATTCTTTTCCTCCGGCTACTTTCCTTATTTTCACATTTTGTTGTTGCTGTGCATTGATCTGCTTGGTAATCCGGTGTTCCTAAATTACGATCGAAAATATAAATAAAAGTACTTCTCATGAGCTTAAATTTCACTGTACGCGATGTTAGTATTCAAAATTTATAACCGATAAGTTTCCCAAGTAAATTTATTTGACTGTAATAAGGGTAGGATTAAAGTGTAAAGATTAAAGTGCATTTAAGGTAACGTTCAATATTACTTACTCAGCAATAGTTTCGTACCTTGCCTAGACAATAAATATCCCACTATATCTAGAATGTAATACAAGACCGTACTTTAAAGCAATAATTCTTGTACCTAAATACATACAAATATTACATTTGAGATGAAATTCTGATTGAATCCATAATCTGTTTATATTTCATTTACGCTTTCATGATTCGAATTTTAAACAGTAAAACGTTTGATGTTGCAATGCAAAAGAAAAAAATGTCTAAAACTGTGAGTAGAAAACACACACACGAAATAAACTTCTTAACTGAGGGGTAACAATTTTGTACGGCTATATTCTTTCTAAGTTTGATGTATCTAGAGACCGCAACCGCATACGGAAAGACCTTCATTAATTACACTTATCCCACTGTGTCTGATAAACGCTATCAATCTCTATCGATCAATTAATTTGTTTAAGTTAGTTAAACATAAATATTAGGAGCTTCTAAACTTGTACCCATTAACTATGCCGTACACCGTTCCTGGACTGCTAGTATTATGCAAACAAACTTGGAGTAGTTGCATCGCTTATATACCTACCTATATTCAAAACCCATTTCATAATATACATTATTACCTTCGGGTTATATACCATTCATGAACTAAACTGAACGCTTCGTGTTATGTCGAATTTATTAAAAATTACATTACCCAACTAATTATTTGCATTTGAAAGGCTTTGTAAGTAGATGGTGTATGATAAAATATAAAACCAATACTGTAGACAAGATTGAAGTGGCGAGATTGAGATTGAGTGAAAAGAGAATTGTAAAGAGGGTGTTCGTAGAAGTGAATTGGTAGTTGTACTCCTTTATTTCTAAATCTCAATAAGTATGGAATAGTTTATAAAAATGTAACAATATTCGCATCGTTTATGACTCGGTGCAGTCTGCTAATTTTAAATAAATACCTTCATTCTCACGAAGCCTCACATTTTATGCATGCAGAGGTTTTCAGGGCGAGTTCATTCAAAATTTAAGAACTGCAGCCTTCCACCTTCGTTTTACTGAAACATTGTGCATATTAAAATATTTGACACTTCAGAAGCCTCCACATTATTTAAAAGATGGGATAGTAGTACCTCGAAGGTCGCACATAATCCTTTTGGATGCAATGCTTCGAAACGTAGATTTCTATTAGCTTGTCCGTATAGAAAGCTACAGCCACGGAGTTTCCGCACCTGATAATACATATATGTATTAATAATAAGTAAGGCTAGGATTTGTATGCACTTGCATGTTTTTTTTGCTTACAGTAATCATATGCAAAGTGAAGTATAAACATGTTTTATGAGTATGTGCACCACATATGTGAATTTGAAAGTGCATATAAATGCGTATTTTAAAGATTTTTCTAAATGCATGCATATTTCGTAATATTTTAATGTTAGTGCATATTTTGTACGTTTTTGCATTTTTCAGTTACTTTTGCATGTGCTTTAAAAATTACTATTTAAAAATTCTTCTTTTAAAATTTATTTTGTGTTTATTTTTAACATGGGATTTATACTTCTCAAAGTTCACTGGCCCCAGAGCCTGTAATAACAAGATGGGGTACCTGGCTGTCTGCAGCAGAATATTATTCAACTTACTTTGATACAATTAAAGAAATTGTAAACAAATTTAACAAAGATGATGCAGTTTGTGTACTAAATGCACAAGACGCAGTTAATTCGAAAGGAATTAATGAAGAACTGCTGTTTACTTTTTCAAATTTTGTTTGTTTGTCAAAAACAATTACTTTATTAGAAAGACAAGGTTGTTCAATTTCAGAAAGTATTAATCTGGTAGATAATATTAGTACCTCTCTTGCTAAAGTTAAAGATCCTAAGGGCCTTGCAGTACATAAAAAAATGAATTAATATTATTTTTTGATTTTTTGATTTCTTTTTCCGAACTGCAAAACGCATATTTTCTATAAAATATTGCTTTTAATGCATATATCTCCAATTTTAAGAGCATATTTAAGTGCATATTTCAGCATTTTATAGTGCATAAGTGCATGCATATTTTGCCATTTTTAAGTGCATACAAATCCTAGCCTTAATAATAAGTAATCTAGAGATGTAGGATATGATCATTGTGAACAATATCCTTTTTCAGTTAATTTGTAATAGTGTTTAGATAGTAACGTACACACTTAAGAGGTGGGGTTGCGTCCCCAGGTGAGGGAAAACAGGCTTTATGTCACGCTAAGGTTAACGCTAGGGATAATGATGCTTGAACTCGTACTCGTAAAACAGCAATTGGGATTACCCAAACATAGCATCGCGGATCAACCACCTCACCCGGCTCTTGTAGTGGTGACCAAGAACTTGCACATGGTTTTATGTCACCAACATGTGGTTGGTTTACATACAATAGGCCGCAGAATGCGTTACAATACCGGGTGGTTGGGAAATAGCGTAAAACTCCCCATGAGGCAACTCGCACGTCTTCGTATACAGGGCTCTGAGGAGATGGAAAGGATAGCTCCAGGCTACCGTCCACCGACAATAGTGTTTCTGAGGCTATGCCAAAGACCGGGGGGGGGGTGTTGAATGGCCTGATAAAAGATTAAAATGGGGACAACACATGAATATGAAGGGTGTTACGGTAGGAATTGATTGATAACTAATAAGGTTGTAAAGATCCGCAAATTTTACCGGATTTTTGTGGATCCGGGTCCAAAATCCGAAGGTTAAATCCGGATCTACGGAATTGGGAGTTAAATCCGGATCCACGGATCTACCGATTTGAGAGTTAAATCCGGACCTGCATTACTATTAATTTACATAGGATCCAGATCTCAAGTCTGTCGCTGTATCCATATTTGAATAAATTCGTGGAAGAGATTACTAGATTACAGTAAATTTCAATTACTGATCCAGATACCTCCATTTTGAGATTCCGATGGATAAATTTTATAGGTATCACAAAGAATCACGAAGTTCATTCCATACATCAACAACAGAATTCACGTGTCATCGAATTTCGGATCCGGTTAAACAAATCCGAATCTACGGATCCGGATTTTAAGGATCCGAATTGTGTATGAGATCCGGAGCAATCCGGATCCGGATATATCGTAGCTGGAGATCCGGAGAAGATCCAGATCCGTACCGGATCTTGTTTTGGATCCGCAACCGTTTCACACCCCTAGCTAACTAAAATTAAAAAAAAGCAACGGCCGCAGTAGCTCAGTTCTAGTAGGCAAATGGGGTAGGTCAGTTACGATGTGCAGAAAGCGTTAAAATTGGGGTATCATGATAGGTAAGTTAAGTAACGTCACAGGGCCCCACGTAATTCTTCAAGAAATTAGAGCTGCTAATCAGAATTACGGAGGCCTTTAAGAAATGAATCCTTAACGAAATTGATTAAATCGATGAGGTTCCCATTTTAGCGAGTGCCACTACCGAAGAGGAGCCTTGCACATATCGAGCCACAGTGGACTGGTTGAATAGGAGGCTGCAGCAAGAAGCGCCTCGAAGGTAGTTCAAATACGATCCAAATACGAATCAGTGGAGGAGCAGAGTACGGCTCCCCTCTACAAACAAAACCCAGATGTAACTCTGACAGAATGGAGAGTCGTGAACATGAAGGAGGATGGCTAAGGGCTAATAGATGGTGAGAAGATGAAAGTAGAGAAACCCGCAAAGAGACCTCTTACCTAGAAGTACAGTCATAGTCACATAAGAAGGCGAGCCCCGGCGCAACCCGATTCATGACTCCGAAAGCCGAATACTGTAAAAATACAAGTCAGCTGCGTATCATAATAAATGCATTCACACAAGTGCATTTTTTTCAATAACTTATTCGAATTTCATTATATATCACTAAAGTATGTAATTATCCTGTAATTATAATTCAATAAATAACATTAATGTTCATATTCATATTTAGTGATGAATAAACATATCTACAACGTGCAACGACATGACTTATAGATACGCGAAATTTTAAAAGCAGCGTAAATTCGTCGTTTGCGCATTGCCGCGCTCGCCTTCTTACGTGACTACGCCTGTAGTGTAAGCTAGGTGAGGGGTAGAAACCTTGTAGCGTATATCACACATAGGTATAGTTCATGAGTGTTAGCCAAAGTAGTAGAGTGGGCGGTGAGAAACAGAAAGAAGCTACTGCTTGGATCTGTAGACCTCTTATCTTCTGTGGAGACCTTTTTTCCAGATTTAAATTGAGAATTCAAAAACAGTTCGCTTTGTGTCTTTATAAATACGGCTGCGATAAAAAACTCAAAGGATCACAAATAAATAATTATTATTACCGTCAACTATCTAGATGAGAAGATCCCTGATCTGTCTCGATGGTCTACCATCAAAAGCTTACAGCTTTGAGTATCTATATAAAGTAAAAAATATCTGCCATGTGAATTTAGCCGTCTATTGCATGAATTATGGATTTTAAATTTTTTCATTTGGAAAAATTATATTTTGCAATCAAAGACCTCTACTGTTGCATAAATATTGCTTTTTTATGTTTTCTTTGTAAATTTTATTTTTTTCTAGCAAAAAAAATATGTTCCCGAGTGGGAACATTATGCATATGGGTAACAAGTGAGACCAATACCTTCTTGTGTTGAGGGTTGTTTTATAATCGACATCTAAAGCGTTATCCCAATGAATTGTTGTCGATTTTTATTGGGTGTCGTTATGGGTTTAGTAGGTTATGTTTTGGCGCTACACAGCATCAAAAAATTTATCAGAAATAAAATATTTGAAAATTTTGTACAGGGATGTTCAGTTAGAGAATCTCTGTTGGTAATAAATTGATACCTCCACAACCTCCAAATTGTGTTCTGTCAGTATGAGTTTCAGTAGAGGTAACATTCCAAGTCGGATAATTAGATTTACTCTTCAAAGTAGCTGACTGAGGCTGACCACAGCGATCTTAGTAACTGTGATAGTGGTATATCATCATCATCACTGTGAAAATAGTCCTCAATAGCATTATTGATGAGCTGCTTCATTCTTTAATAGTCCATAAAATTTTATTGGATCCATATCAACGATACTTTATTTTGGAAATTCACTTGTCGAGAATTCTTCCCATGCACAATGTCCCTCATTGGGAACATAGCATAAATAAACAATTTCTATCAACAAATTTGACGATATAGTTAATGGGTGCAGAAGAGGTAAAAGCAAAGGTATTTTGTCACCCTTTATGATTTTTATAACAATAATTTACCTATATAAACAATATGATAAGCTTCCCAATTAGGTCAACTTAGGTTATCCTAAGAAAGGCGCCAACATTCCAAACAATATTTATTTTCAACTGAAATGTGTGGCGCCACTTATTGGAGAGTAGCGCAAACGGTTCCCGTTTGAGTACATTATGCGTTGTTAGAACGAATTTTGTATGGCAAGAATGTTCTTTTAATTCAAAGTTTGTGTTCCCATTCGGGAACAAGATGCAATAGAGGGTTAAGAAGAATCTTAATCTGAGTATTGCTGTACAAAGGTGGAATATTTCTGTTGAGATAACACTTGGTAAAGAACTTCATAACGTGTAACACTATCCGTAACGTAATATTGGATCTAGCTTATTTGTAATAATATAAGTAATATAATTTATTCTTAATTTATTAATAACCAGAATCAAATTACAAGACATGACATGTTATGTAATCCTGCAGAGGTAAATAAATCACCAGTTCGTAGGGCTGGTAACAAGAAACTTATACTAATCTTAAACTATAGCACACTAAATTACTTAAAACTAAACGTATTGAGCCATTTCCAGCAGGAAAATTGGACTGTCCTTCCCAGTTACTGAGCTAAATTTACTTAAACTCTAAACTAGACTTTACTTAATCTAACACAATGTAATGTTCTGCCAAACCTATATCTTCAGTTGAAGCTTGCCAGACTTAGCAGTAGTGTTTAGTTCTTTGAGGTCCTTTGGTAGATTATTATATAGGTTGATTGCCTTGATATAACTATTTTTCTTACTAACTGTTTTTGAAATCTTCGGCAACAGTACACTTTTCTTTCTAGTTTTGCTTCTCGAATTTATGTAATTGCTATAGAACATTTAAATGTTTTTTCTTTACACGAATCCTTGCTTATTTTCTCCTAATTTTCTCCTAATTTTTCACTTTTTGCAATGATTTAAATAAGCTTTTTGTGCAATAGCAGAGGTTTGAAAGCGGAAACATTTGTTACAAAACCGGAAATTAGTTAATCTGAAATAAATTGTTGCTTATACATTTTAAGAAATTGGATTGGTTCCTATTACATAACTTTACTTTTTTATGCTTTTTTGTGTTGCATGATAAACGTTTATAATGAACAAATCTACTTCGCGGTTATAGTAATATTAAATTTATTGATCTATTTGTAATAAGAGCACTATGGCATGTTTACACATACATTTAAGAACACCAACTGTAAGGCTATTCTTCCTTATAAGCCACATCAAAATAACCAGATTATTTTATTTGTTTATTAGATACTTTACGTACAATAAATTGCCTTTCATTCGATTAAAGTTACGGTAATACAAGATACAGGATTTGCAAACACTTCTACGACGAAAAATTTGCCCCAAGTATGTAGTTCTACTTTAAACATATAAGTTTTAGAACTTTTTAGAAACTATTATAGAATAGGTAACGTAATACATGTTTATTTATTTATTTGTCTAAACTTGTCTCTAGTAGTAACATATCATTGTCTTTACGGTTACGGGAATTTTCGTTTAATCGTTGTTTATGTTAAATCACGGGTAAAGAGGACGACAATCTAGTAAGGTCAAGGAAACATGTTTATCCCGATGTATCTCTAGGCTAGGTAACGAAGGCTGAATTGTTGTATCAGTTAGAGAAAGTGTTTCTCTTTTGCATTAAATGGATTAGAAGCCCACAGAAAGGGTAGGTGACAAAACTAGCATCCCTTTATTACTCGATTATCCTACCGTGTACAAATGTTTACTAGGTTACCGGTCGTTTAAGTGATTTTCGCTAGTTTAACGTAGTTTACTCTTCTGGTTAATCTACAATTCAACTAAATTACATAAAATTAATCTAATTACACTGGACATTTTCGTAACAAACAACTATAGGTAAATTATTACATAACTGTAATTAAACCGACATTGTTTGTGTTAATCACAAGCGAAAGGTATCTAAGGTAGAGGATAAGTTTCACTTACGTTGTAACGACGCAATGGTTATCTTAATTTCTAAAATGGGTCAGGAATCGAAATGTTAGTAAGTTAATTTCTTCCGCACTACATCAGGAAAAATCACATTTCCTACAGAAACGGTTTTTCATTAGGAGTTTGAATAAACATTTGAAAGCAACAACCATTCTCGTTTGCTCTTTAAATGTTGAATCATTTAAAGCTTCTAATACCTATGTAATGTAGCGATTGCGGTACGGAATCTTATTTCTTTTCTTTGTCTATGCTTCTCTAAGGGCTGAAAGAAAGTTTAAATACTGGCAAAGTTGTAATTACTATCGTGTAATCGTATTCTAGTATAATGTGGAGGTACTACACGAGTTGTACACATAAGATGAAATAATGTTAGAGGTGGAGCATTAATATATCAAGAACAGTTAGCAAAAAGAAACCAACACCATTTGTTATGAAGAAAAGATTTTCAAAGAGATAAGAGAAACTTCAGGAAACGCAAAATAATGGCGCACTGAAGAGAGAAGAAAATTACAAATGAAAATGAAAAACAAACAAGGAGCAAAAAGGAAACGAAAATGTATAGAAAAAAAAGGGAGCACACACGAATAAAAACTATGGAAGAAATTCATAACAGTCGTAAGCAAATATTTTCAGATAACCTGGGAAAATGCAGTCATACAGCCTCAGCATTCATTCTTCATAAATCCTTCTATACTGTAATTTACATCTCGTTCATACCATATACATATATTCATTCCACACTATTTACTATATACTCTATCGCTATCTTAATCGATTCAAAATTTTATTTATAACTCATACCCATTGAAGAGCTAGCTTAGCCAGTGACTTTAAAGTCAAAACCAACACGTCAGACTTTCTTCATGAATCCCTATAAAGTTTTTTAAAACTACTAGAAATTTCGTTCAATACTGTAAAATATGATTGTCCAGTTATAAAAATGATTGTCCAGATATAAAAATACTATAACAATTAGAAGGTACTGGATGAGTAAACATAATTTGAAATAATGTTAGAGGTGGAGTATTCATATATGAAGAACAGTCAGCAAAAATAAGTTGCAACATCATTTGTAAAAAGAAGACAAGATTTGGAGAGGGATAAGAGAAAAATCAGGAAACGCACAATAATGGTGCGCTGAGAAGAAAATCACAAATGAAAATGAAAAACAAGACAAAAAAATACTTTCAATGAAGAACAAAAAGGAAGTGGAAATGTGTAGAAAAAAAGAGAGCACACTCAAATTGCAAATTTCACCCCCAACTGCAACCCCCGGTGGAAAGGGGGAAAATTGCATATGTCGGCAGAAAAACGGCATAATTAGTTACAGATTTGAAGTTGGTAGAAATTAGAATTCTTATAAAAATTCGCGGCCTTTTGATACTTGTTTTATATTATTTTGAATGAAATACATTCTTAACTATATATGTATACATAATATAAAGGTGCTTTAATAAGGCCTGCGTCCAAACATGAATGGCATGTTACCAACCTCCTCAATTATACAATTTTTCACTTTGATTGCCAATACCCCCTCATTGTTGTCTTCAACCTTAGCACACTCATCACTGGCCTTGCGCAATTCATATCCTTTGCCCTCAGATTGAGTGAAGGCGTAATGAAAATCTTTGAGGTATCTAAATATATTATCACTACTAACTTGGTTATTTGAATTTATAATCTGCCTTTTCTTCCAAACGCATGCTAAGTACCTTCCTACATATTCATTGTTTACATCGGAAACGGCATTGGTGTTTTGCATAATTATCATGTTATCGACATTCTCTTCTGTAAGACATTGCGTTTCTGGCCCTAATAATGCACGGTGTTGTGATCCTCCTTGTGGTCTGGATTGAACCTAAGAACTTTTGAATGGCCATAAATATTTAAACATAAATAAATACTTACACCAAACACAAAGACAAAAAGAAAAAACAATGGCCACATCATTTCGGTATGTAAACGATAAACGAACTACACAAATAAATGCTGTCGTGTTCCTTATATAGGTAGTAGGGGGGAACTCTAATAGTCTAAATTAATTCGTATACTTAACCTTTATAGACGAACAACACGATTGCCCAATTGTGAAGCACAATTTTAAGGCGAGGAAGACCGAATTTTAATTTATATAACTCTTTGTTTGGAATAATAATGATACGTTATCAACCACTATATCTGCATTAAGGGCCACACACTTTCGTGAAAGTGTTAAAAATATTATTTTTCTACAAACGTCAAAAAATTACAAGGTTTGCGCATCGATAACAATAGTTCATGGTGGAGTCAGAGGCTCAAAAAGGGGTAGTGGTTAAATTAATAAAACGACTTAAAACCTCCCCTTAGACAATGATATTTAATAAATCCAAATTTAATGAAGCGAAAGAAGAAGAGTTTATGTTTTTTTATATAAGTAAGTACCCGAAAATACTAAAAAGCCAGCCCCATCAACGGCAAAAACTGACTGATAATGAAATTAAAGAGATTAATTAGGCATTCAACTCCTCGTTTTTGATTAACGTAGGGGAATCCTAAAATAATCCAAAGGGAGCAATCACCTTGTTATTTAACCTTGAACTAAGGTGTGCAATGAGCAACATTTAAATTTGACTCAATTAAAAATATATGAAAGTGATTAACAAGCGACATGTTTCGAGGCCATCCGGTCTCATTCTCAAGCTTAATACAAGAAACTACATGAGTAAGATGATCCAAAAAGTGATGTCTACAAAACGCAAAATTAGAAATTAAGAAACATGTGGTTCAAATACACTCACCTGAAGGGGCAGAACAGTTACATTTTAAAAATTATAGATAAAACATGATGTAAAAATTAAATATAAATAACAAAAAACTAATTAACGAGGGCCTGAAGGGCCCGTCGCCAAAATTAACATCGAAACTTAATGAACAACATAAAATGTCTAACAGCCTATAGCCATCTTGTAAAGATAAGACAGCTTAATTTATGAACAATAGGTGGCGCAATGTACAAGTCGAATGGTAAACAAAATTTGAAGGTTAACAAACTACGAGGGGTGATCAAGAATAAACAAGTTAATTGTTGATAAATTTATAGCTAATTAAATTTGAGCCTAGGTCAGTGATCTCATTTAACAGACTACTATTATTCTTGTGTTTAGCAATTTCCAAGGATTCTAGGACATTTAGGAGGAAAGATTTGTTACAAAGGTGAATGATTCTATAATCAGTGAGAGGATCAAAATTATGACCGGAAGCCAATATGTGTTCAGCGAAAGTGGATTTATGGGAAAGGTTGTTAGTTTTGATGGCTTTCAGGTGTTCCTTAAATCTCGTGGAGAAGGATCTACCAGTACGACCTATGTAAAAACCGTCACAAGTTTGACAGGATAATTGATAAATGCCGGATTTCTGTAATAAATTAATCGTGTCTTTGTTGTGGACTAACATAGAATTAAGGGTGTGAGTGGTGGAGAAAGAAATCCAAATGTTGTGGGCTTTGAAAATATTCTTAAGTTGATAGGACAAGTTAGGGTAAAAGAGGAGAGAGCGATAAATAGATTTGTCATGAGGTGTTTTTTGAGATATGAGACTAGTAGGGTGGATGGATCTGATGATTTTGCTTAAGAGGGTATCAACCAAATTGCTGTTGTAGCCATTATTTAGAGCGATATGACGTATAATGTTAAGTTCTTTATGAAAATTAACTGGCGACATGGGAATGACCACCATTCTTCTGAGAAGGGCATTAAGGCCTGCCAATTTATGTGAAAAGGGGTGAATCGAGTCCATCGGAATAAGAGCATCCGTGGTAGCTTGTTTACGATAAATACTATAATCAATGTGAAAGTTGTTTCTAGTTAGGAGAATGTCTAGAAACGGCAACTGGTTATTAATTTCCTTTTCCACGGTAAACTTGATGTTCCGATGGATCTGATTCAGGTGATTGAAAAAAAGTTTGAGGGAAGTATCATCAGCTGTGTGAAGGCAAATGATGTCGTCCACATACCTACCCCAAAACAAGATGTGATCAATGAAAAATTTATTATTAATGATGTAATTCTTCTCTAAATTGTTCATAAATATTTCTGCGAGGATAGGAGACAAGTTAGACCCCATAGCAAGGCCTTCGGATTGGGAATAAAAGCTATTATTGAACAAGAAAAAGTTTTGTTGAACACTAAGGTTAAGTAACCGAAGAATACATTGAACTTGAAGGTCCGACAAGTTGGATGAATGGAGGAAATCCGAAACAATATTAACGCATTCAAGAGGTGGTATGCTGGGAAACAAGTTCGTGACGTCGAATGATACCATTGAAAAGTCTTTAGGGAGAGTGATGGAATTAAGTTTAGTGGTAAGATCCAAAGAATTCTTGATGGCCAAATTTGGAGAAAGGGTAATATGGGTTTTGAGGAGATTATTGAGCCAAGAAGTGAGTTTAGAAGCAGGAGTGTTAAGAAAACTCACCACCGGGCGGATGGGGACGTTTGGTTTATGAATCTTTGGTAAACCGTAAAGTAACGGGGGTCTGGGATTCATAACCAGGATGGACTTGTAATTAATGTTAAAGGATAAAAGAATGTCCCGATAGGAAAAAACTAAATGACGAACTTTGAGATTAAAATTGTTGGTGGGATTAGAATTTAATTTAATGAACCCCGGCGAGTTAATGAAATCTTCGACCTTGGCTATATAATCTAATTTGTTAAGAATTAACAATAAGCGAAGTGACCCTTTTTTCCACTTTCCTACGTTACCATGACACCCTGCGTGAAATGAAGACGCCGTGCGCGAAATACTTACTTCGCGCACTGCATGTAAACTATATGAGAGTTTTGTATTTTAACATTGAAATAATTGTCAACTTTTTCACGTTTGTAGAAAAAATGGTGTTTGCAACTCGTGTGCGAAATACTTTGGTGATCTCGACTATTTTTTTAATGAGGCTGCGCCTCGTTAAAAAAATCAGTTCTCGATCACCAAAGTGGCATTTCGCGCACTAGAAACAAAAATAACTATTATTTCAATAAGAAAAAAATATATTTTATCTTTCTTAGTGCACACTCAACGTTTCATCCTTTTTAGTGTATTAAAATTATTTTATACTTTTTAGAGCATGAGAAAGTGTGTAACATTAGAAAATTTTATTATTAATGTAAGACCACCATTTTACACAAATTTGTTTCATTAGATAGTACCTTTTTCATTTTCTTGCTGTGATACTTCGCATATGCTGCACGTATGAGCGTCAATACATTTTTTAATTATTTACAGACCGGAATTTAATAACGTTAGAAAAGATACATTTAAAAATAAATAACGTATAAACCAAACAATCTACAAAAACATGAAACAGCTGTTCGACGAATACATTGTCATATATGCGCGCAGAAGCAACGCATCAGTAGCAGTTTATACCCAGACATTTTTGAGATAACGCTTTATGGCCGGCCGCACATTGAGCGCAGCACAGCACAGCACAGCATAGCACAGCGCAGCAGAGGATTTTGTAACCCATGGAATTAAATGGAAATTGTTACGTTCCTCGTTTATTGACCTAATTCGCAAGAATCAATCATATCGATTTCTCTATCAGGATTACAGATTACAAATCTCTTAATTCAATGTTTTGCTAATAGAGTCCACTTTCAATACTTTTGGTACTATATCTTCCTCCGCATTTGCTCTATTCTACGCGAAGCGTTATCTCTAACCACTTCGTCTTCGTTGGTTCCGTTGCAGCTTTTCTACTCGGCAACGGAAGCTTCTTGCTGTAAATTATTCTATTGGCTGTCGATGTAGTCATTTAGTTTCTGATTGGCTGATCCACGGCTACCTAAATAAAATATTTCATCTTAAAAACGGAACAAGTACTTCACTAGGGAATATCTCCGTGCTGATATAAATAGCAACTCGATTTTCAACCGCGTATCTTTTTCTATTCTACTTCCTAACAAACGTTACTAAGTGCTACGGAAATTTCACAAGTTTCTCATATCGATATTAATCGTCTATAAGTGAAAGTTTTCCACAAATAGTGATTATTTAGAATCATCTGCTTATTCTAAGTACCATTAAAACGTGATATTACGTCTTTTTTGCATCTAGTACCGCTACGTTAAAAGTGTCCACGCTCTAGGATTAATTTCCTTGAGGTATGTACCAAATTCTTTTGCATCAATTATCGCGTCATTCTTTAAATTCCTCACAGTAATTTATATTATTTGTCCTAGCGTTTACTACCCCGTGTTACGTTCCGCTTAATATCTGGCTTACTGTTGGACTGCAACTTACTTTTGGTTACCACCATCTTGGTTAAAAATTGGTGAAAACTACTTGAAATTATTGCTGATCCGTTACTATTGAACATCGATGGTTATTTTGCTGCCAAACTACATATTTGCTGTTCACCAAATCATCTTTAATTATTCCTGTATGAAGAAATTAATTTACTTTGGGAATTACATGCTGCCATCCTGTGTCAACTTGTGTCAACTTTTGAAAACAAGATTGATAAGTTATTTAAATTATTAACCTTACATTTCTTGCTGAACTTTACCTGAATTCTGTTACTGTTTATTATAAAATTTGATTATACTAAATTACTTAATTCCATCTCATATTTTGCTCCAAGTCAAAACATTTACTAATTCATTTTGTTACTTTCCGATTGTTTAATTTTTGCATTAACTTTGTTCGTTACTTTAAAAGTTACTTTTATTATTTGTGTATTATCTTTTACCTTGAAGACTTAATTTGCTAAAGTTAAAATTAAAAGCTAAATTGCTATTATTTTAAATATCAACTCTCGGAACGAGTACTGACCAAAGTCGGTAATTGTTATTTTCAGTCGGTCTGCTGTCGCAGCCCTATTAATTTTCTTGTTAATCAACCTTTCTGTTTAGATAACCCAGCGATGTTGACGTTGCGCAACGGCGATAATCGGATGTGTTTTTGGTAAGCGTTGTTTAATGACAACTACGTACTGACTTTCGTACAGCTACCGAGTCGGTTGCTGATATATTTATGTGTATTATTTTTGTGTTATTAATTGTACATTGTTGTAATATGTAAACTTCATTCCCTGCAAGGTAAAAGTTAAACCCCCTTTACTGCTTCACTCCTGTGAAGATTTGTTTTGTAAAATTTGTTCCGATTGTGTCAATGTTATTTTGTTTTGATCCATTATAACCACCACTATCATTATTTTAGTGTATTTCTTTATCGAATACCCACTTTCTCTTTCAGAAATCATATCTCTGTTATTATTATTATAAGCTGCTAAGCTCTTCGTAGTTCTGATTACCAGCTTGTCTTTACTAAAGAACTATCGTGGCGCCCTAAAAGATATTTGACTATATTTGTTAACTATAACTTGCTATAAATTTAAATTCTATACTCATTATTCCCACGCCCATTAGATTGCCCCTTATAACTGAGCTTATCGAGTCATTGCATTTTTCCTGATTACGGTACCGATCATTTGTTGCCGTAACAAAATAATCCTCAGTCGCTACTACGTCTCGGCTGCGTGCAATATGCGGTGTTCGCTTTAATTCCATGCATTACAAAATCCTCTGCTGCGCTGCGCTGTGCTATGCTGTGCTGTGCTGAGCTCAATGTGCGGCCGGCCTATAGGTTGTTAGTGTGTGGTGGTACACAAAAGACACTGTATTTTTTGTGAAATTGGAATTACAATTAGAGAGCGGTTTTTAATTAATTTCTTCAGGATAATTCATATTTCCTACAGAAACGATTTTTCAAAGCGACAGCCATTTTCCTTTGTGAATCATTTAAATTAAATCTTCTAATACTACTTAATGTAGCCATGTATGCATGTGAAACGTGGGTTCTGAATAAAGAGGAGGAAGAAAGGCTGAGAAGATGGGAAAGGAGGATGCTGCGAGCTATATATGGAGGAATAAAAACAGAGGAGGGATGGAGGAGAAGAACTAATCAGGAAATAGAAGAACTATACGAACGTCCCGATATTATAGCATGCGTGAAGGCACAACGAATAGGATGACTGGGACACCTAGAAAGAATGGATGCAGTGAGACTGCCAAAAATGATAATATATAGAAGGCCAATTGGAAAGAAACGGAAGGGGAGACCCAAAAAGAGATGGATGAATGAAGTGGAGAAAGATCTTAGAGATATGAAACTTGGAAGCTGGAAGGAAACCGCAAGAAATAGGGGTGAATGGAAAAAAATAGTTAAAGAAAGACTTAAAAGAAGGTGGTGAAAATATGACATTATGTGCGGAGCGGGCAAAGTGGAGCAAAATCGTTAACACATGTATATATGAGACTCAGTTATAGAAACACTATTTGTAAGCCTACTTCAATGTGTAATTAATATAATGTACGCCCTAGGCCTGCATGGCCTGTTGACCAAATAAATAAATACTACTTAATGTAGGGAAGGTGGGGTAAGATGACGACGTTAACATGAAAAATCATTTTTGGGCAAAGTAACTTTAATAATATGAAATAAAACTGGCTACTACATACATTAGTTATCTACCTTTAAATTTAATATGATTTTAAACTAAACGGATTTTAGTCATCTTACCCCATAGTGCGGGTAAGATGACAGACATAATGGCGTAAGTTGACGCTTACAGACACAAATCGCAAATAAATTCTTCTTGCCCATGATAAATTGAGCAGTCTTCGTGACACCACTCTTGACATTTGCAACACTTTATCCAATCTTCCACTGGTGGTGTTCTACCGTGTGAATGCCGGCTACAATTGTTGCCAGGAAGGTAAACAGCTCAGTTTTGTTTTCATCGACATGCAGAAATTCCCGCCACCTCTTAGGAACAGGAGTCGTTGCCTCGACACCTTTTCGAACTCCCTTCCCTCTCTTGCTTCGAGTATCAGCCTTCAAGCTGTCAGGTTTGTAAACGTCCCATATGAGGTCTAATCTGGTTACATTCTGAAGTTTCTGTGTGATATATGGCACTAAAACGTCAATGGCATAATTCTGGAATGTCTTTGAAGTTCGAGGTTGAAGCATGTTGATAATAGCTGCGCCATCAAGGATGATGGCATGCATTGTGGGATTCAAGGTATTATGTTTCACAGGAAGGAGGTCTTCAAAGCAAACTTAAAGTAACTTACATTAAATATGTGAAAAAGTATCATGTCAAAATAGTACGCGAGCGGCCATTTTGATAAATGGCTGCCAATTTATGTCACAGGTAAAATATGCGATGGCCCTATAGCTTAAAATATTCATAAATTAATATGTGTTCAAAGTGTGGACCACATTTTATGCGTTTATCATCAAAGGCACAATTCTACCAAATATTTCACATATCTGCCGTACCATAATACGAAAATGCGGCCGTAAAGTGATCGTGTGTGCTGGGATTTGTCGTTCTCGAAATATTCAAGCGTTACCACACTTTTGGACACCCAGTATATGAATTAATACAGAGTGATAATGTGAGCACAATGGAAAAATACAAATTTTAGTAATGGGTTTACCACCATAATAAGTCAATTCGGGCGATTTTTAAGCTAGTGTGAAAACGTAATATGGAACGACAACATACTACAATTTCATGAGTTTTGCGAGAACACAATCGAATTAATATTCACTTTCGCTATTTTTTCCATTGATTTGTTTTTTTTTATATTTCGTTAGTGTGAGTCGTTTTCGTCGCATAGTTTCATGTAAAGGGAAAACAACAATTTCTCCTGAAAGAAGGCGATTTCTTAAATCAGATTTTTCACGTATATGTTGAGAAAATTTGAACGCTATCGTCGTTACGGCTACCTCACTCACAGTAAAAATGTCGTTACGATCTCGATTATCTATTTATCCGCTTAACGATCCTGAAACAAACAACAAAAAGCACAGGGAAGAACTACTTAACTAGGTAACTTTGCTGCCATAATACCTACGCCCGAATGTTGTACTTTAAGCTTATTATTGATTAGACGATTTTAACCTCCAAACTTCACTAACAAGGATGTGTTAAAATAGGTTTAAGCGTTAAGAAAATTTACCTTAAGCGATAAGTAAAATTTTAAATTATTACACGATTACGACTTCATCTTAACATTATTGCACGCTTATTTTATCAAACAGTTTGTAGTGTATTATAAATGGAATTATCCGCACGGTCAGTTTGGAAAATAAAATGTGGTAAGGTCCTTGTGCAAATTCCTATAATGAGGATGAGAAAGCCACATTTTAGTTTGAAATTTCCGTAGATACGAAGTAAACATCATAATGGTTCATGAACGGTGTAGAATTTATTATAGTCATTTTACACCTCGACGAATAAGTTTATTACGCTCAAATTACTGTTGTAATTGAGAATCTTCGTGTAAGTGAACATTATGTGACACATATAGGACGGTGCAGAAGCGTAGTTTTATAAATCGCCAGAGATCGTACTGTTATTCAGAAGAACGATTGATTAGTGTTTAAATGAGAGATACAGTGGATATGTGTTACGATTATTATAGAAGGAGCGAATAAGGTTTAAGATGTGAACAACACTAAATTTAATAAACAAAGACATTTGACACTATTTTTTATTACAAAGTATGCAATTATTTGCATATCTTCTCATATGGGTTATATATGTCAAACTGCGGTCAAAGTAAACACCCCCAGCTAAGAGTTTCCTTATGTATTTGTTATTTTTTGAAACATGTGACCTTTTTATAAACTGTATAATAGCTTCAAACAGTTTCATTTTTTCTCTTTTATGTGGTGACGTTTTACATTAACCCTCTTTGTAATGATTGGTATGACCTTTTGACAGTCAAAAGTTCGTTAAACCTGTATATAATGCAGCAATGTTACCCAGTTTAATTTTAAGACTTAAGCAAGAGAGTCATTTGTGCAACTTAAGTCTTGAATAGTTTGTGGTTTGATTGTTCATTTCATGGTTCATGAACTGTAATATGCAACACAAAAAGGTGCATCCACAAACGTAAATGATTCCCGCTAGACACTATAAGGAACGTATAGTAACTGGAATATCCGGATCCATAACATTGTATGCGTTTAGCAATGTATTCGCTACACATGTGTGGTGAAAACTGCACATAAAATCTGCTGCGTTTAGTTGAAATACATGTACATTAAGAAAGCACCTCGTATATTATTACCTGCTATTGATAAAGTTAAATACATTGCTCCAAAAGAAATTTTATTTTTTAATAATATAGAGGCTACTTATGTAAAAGAAACAATGAATATCTTAAATCTTTGAATTAAAATGGAAGAAATTGCTAGAAGCTATTGCTGGTGGAAAGAAATTGATGAAGACATCGAAAATGAAGTAAAATCTTGTAGACCTTGCGGAAAAGTAAGGAATGTACCAGCAAAGGCAACAATTAATTGCTTACGAGAAGTTTTTGCAAGATTTAGGTTCCCTACAACAGTAGTTAGAGATATCTTTAAATCAATAGAGATCCGCACATTCATAAAAGCTTGTGCAGTAAAGTCTAGCTTTATTGCACCAGCAAAACTTGTAACGTTTTGTACAAACCCTGAAACGTAAACCAAGGGCTATGAAGGCAACACGTTCAACATGCAAGTCACTAAGCGAACTATTACATGGTTTTAATATACTTACGATCAGAATTGGATTTACTGAAACCACATGAAAACGATAATACTGGATTTGTCAATCCCAAGAACGTTTGAGGTCGACAACCGGACAGCTGGCAATTCAGAGTATAATTCTAGTAATTCTTTAATAAATTGTTTATCCATGGTTTAAGAAGAAGAAAATTATGAAAATATCATTTCGTTATTATTTGTGAATATTTTTTTCATGTTACCTAAATATGTCACCTTCAAATACTTTTTATGCTCTTTTTAAAATTAATGCGCAACGAATTGATTTCATTTCTGACAAAATCTCTATCTGCCTGAGGGACATATTATCGACATTTTCCCACTAATTTCTCGTAACTTTCGTTTTTTAGAGATTTGTTTTTATATCCGCACTTCTTACGTTCCGGACAGCTGGCAATTCAGAGTATAATTATTCTAGTAATTCTTTCCCAACAAACACATTTATATATAAAATACATATAAATTATATAAGAGCTTTTTAGATTTATATAAAACTGGAAGAAAAATAAGAGATATTTAATGTCAGGATGTCAGCAATTTTCAAAATAGTATATATGTCTGTTAGATGTAAATTCTTCTATATCTGTAGTACATGAATTTATATACGTTTTATGTATATTTTATGTAATATTCACATAAAAAATATTAGTTGTAAAAGCGTTGCGATGACCAAATGGCAGCTACTCGAGCATAATGTAATTATTACCAATGTAAAAAATTATTTAAGCAGTTTCATACAAAAAATGGAAAAACTACATTTTTACGTGCAACTGCACTTTTAATTAACTTAATTCTTGCACGAACCCGTTTTTACCTGAACTGAAAGCCGACAGTTTATTATGATATTATATACTTGCTTGAAAAGTTTCCCTTAACCGGAATCGAACCGTTGCGGGTGGGCGTTGCAAATTCCGAAATCCGACATGTGTTTTCTTTGTATCCGACATTGTACCACTGCGCTAATCTGAAACATTCCTTTTTTTATTTCGTTCTTCCTAACTTTGTGCTGTTTTGTGAGTTTAAATTATGTTTGATTATATCGTTGAGTGAAGTCTTATTCAATGATTATAGCTACCTTTATGTTAAAAATGACCAGGATTTAATTTATTTTATATTGTTTATTTTCTATATAAAGTAGACGCATTTTAGTCGATACGGATCTAATATTAAAGGTACGTGAACTACAATTTTTGGCATTATAGAAAACCCGCGCGTGCGATTAATTATGCGGCGCAAATAGAAACGGACTTTTATTTTCGACAATATAATATATGTAATGATAATTTATAATTATATTTACAGAAGGCATACATAAAAAATATGTAATACTTCTTACCTACATAAGTATAGGATTTTACATATAACGTACATAAATCTAATCATATAAATATGACAGCACATAAATTTCATGGAATATCCCTAAGTTTCTATACTATTATGTAAAATATACGTAATCTGTGACATACGGTTTATACAGTGTGTCTGCTTAAGTTCGCACCATATTGAAAACTTTTTTATTATTAATTTTACGAAAAAAAGTTATTCTTTATAAAAAGTTCTGCATGCTCTAAAATTTAAAATACAATCATCAGATATTACATTTTTTCAGTGGTGTACGCGGTTTGCCAAAAAATATGAATTTTGCTCAAGAACTGATAATTCCAAAAATGATCTCTCTAAAGCAACTTAGAAAATGAGTAAAAAAATGAATAGGATACTTGTATAGAGTTGTACTGAAAGTAATTAAAGTTTAAACCGTTATAGAATATAGTAGGTTGAATTTGGTTAATTTTTGCTTATTTGCGATATATCTTAAAAACGGTGCAATATTAAGTAATAGGTGTTATTATATGTTAAATAGACAATAAAAGCCCTTTTGAATGCTTCAAAGATCATCAAAATCTGCTCCATAGATCCGGAGATATTGCGAGTTAAAGCGCTGCCGAAGGTCGCCATCTTGTGACGTCATTTCCGACCTTACGCCCGGGATGCCAAATGTCTACCCAAGTTTTTTTGTTAGGTCTAGACCCCCTTTATACAGATTAGAAGAAAATCGCTGTCAACTACTCCGTTCCTACAGGAGTATAGGCTAGCGTCTGGATTATAGGTAGTAATTAATTTGAGAAAAAGTTGTAAAAAAAAATTTTACCTAGCAGGATGTAATTGCATATTTGAACGTAGTTTTTAGTTCTGATCAACTTCTTTTAATAGCAATTTTTGATTTTGTCAAAAATAAAGCTAGGTACTTTACTCTTGAGCAAAATTCATATTTTTTGACAAACCGCGTACACGACTGAAAAAATTTAATATGTGATGATTGTATTTTAAATTTTAGAACATGCAGAACTTTTTATAAAGAATAACTTTTTTTCGTAAAATTAATAATAAAAAAGTTTTCCATATGGTGCGAACTTAAGCAGACACACTGTATAACTTTATTAAAGAACACTTACATACTTGGGATATAAAAAGGCATATGTAGGGGTATTTACTTCAATCTTATATATGTTGTATATATATTTTATATGTGTGTTTTCTGGTTTAATAAATTGTTTATCCATGGTTTAAGAAAAAGATAATTCGTTATGTATTTGTGAATATTTTTTCATGTTACCTAATATATCACTTTCAAATATCATTATTGACAATCTAACCATAAACACTTTTTTACCAAGTTCTGGAAAATTGTGCCATTTGCAACCTTTTCGAAATTGTTGACCCTTACTATTACCAAATGTTATTACTCAACCGTTGTTTCATTAAATAATAATGAATGGGTATTACATGTGTATATAACTCTCTGTTTGGAAGTTCGAAGATCGTCTATGTCTATACAAAGTTTACAACCCAAAGCCTTCCGACAACCTTTTATCTCGTTCCCGGAAGACGGAGATTGATTCCATTGACTTTTTTTGATTAATTACATTCTACCTTAAGGTTGTTGTATTCCTGATGAACCCAAAATCATACACCACTTTTTATTACAAATACGCTGAATGCACCCGTTTAGTGTTTAGCGGTCGATAGTTGTTAAAAAGTAACATAATTCATCTCATTTAACAGTTATAATTGTAAATCATAGCGACCACATATTTTGTATTACAGGATGCACCCTTACTAGTTTTAGTTCAGCTACAGTAAGCTTTTACGTAGTAAATTATGTAGAGTAAAGAAATTTCCATAAAGTAGTATGTCAATATGTAGAATTGTACTCTAAATAAACTACATCCTCTTTGTACGGTTTATGTCCGTTTTTACAAGCACCATCGTTGTGGATACTAGCGTTGTTATGGCCTATTTCATTTAAAGAGGTTACTTAACGAGATCACACTTTTTGAGAGGCGCATTGCAGAGATTATATCATTCCACTAACAGGATTTCGTGCTTAACTTGCATTTAGGTTGCATTGCGATTTTAAATACATATTATTAAGTCACGTCTGCGGGAATTTGTGGAATAACAAATTATTACACTATCTTACATCTACTATTAAATGTTATTGTGTGTTAAAAAAATTTATTATATTCGCTTCGTATAAAAATTGATCAATGATTTCGTGATAATTACTCCGACAAGCTTACTTCCCTTAAGAGGGTGTTGTATACTTTATTTTCCGGTTTTCGTACTTCTAGGAGCCATTTAACAACTCTAATTTATTTGACTGTGTTATTTCATGTTTTACATCTTAGCTATCAACTAGCACTTTGGGTTGGTATAATTTAGGGTAAGATTTTATCTTGTTTCTCATTAAATCAACATACAATTGATATTAGTGCCTCTCTTGTGCGCGTAAAATTTGAATAGCTTGGGTTAATTATTATGATAGTGTATTATTATCCGTAATTAAGGGAATTCTTCAAACAAGTTTCTGACTTTCATTGACATTAAAGAAGGATAATAAAGTAGCCTTTGATATAACAAAACATTTGGAGAAGTACTGATGGGTTTTTTTAACTAAAAAGTAATATATTCATGGATAATGGACAATAATTGCAACACAGCACAAACTTTGCGTACCATACGTAATTGCTTCCTGGTAACAAGAATTGATTAGATAGCAACAAAAATGATCAATTTAATCTACAGCGGTGCTACAAACGGAAATCATATTCTATCAGAAAATAAATATGGCATATCTCTTCGTCATTCATCTATCGGACTGACGTGCAAGTGAGTTTGGCATAAGAAGAAGTTCCACCGAGCACATGCTCATGCACTGCTTTTCTTGCACAAAAACCACGAACAGAAATTCAGAAAAGCAAATAGCCTTGAAATATCTCAAGATCCCCGGTTTTGGCGTGAAAAGTATAGATACACCTTCGGATTCTTTGCGATACTTTTTTTTAACACACATTACAATTTTAACAAAACTTCAAAAAATACAGTGCTTGAAAAGATAATAAATAAAACACACGTCCATGACAATGTAAGTCTTTCCATTCTACAACATAACCTCAAAGAACCACCTGTAACACACACCTACACCACCACAAGTTCTTTCAAATTTTTACACAGATTAGTATTTACCAAATCAACTCATCTACACGTCACTAGATGCTAAAAGTTTACAATTGTTATTCACCATTAAATCGACGCATGGCCTAGTCGTTGTGACCGAAATCGATCGCCAATAGCAACAATACATACAGAGAGCGTATAAAGTTTCAAAACCTTTTTTTTTCCTTTTTCCCGTAGAAATTTGCGAAAAACGCTTGAGACCATTTTCATTTTTCCACCCCCCTCCGTTTTTAAGTTATGACGTCAGAGCCATTTTTTTTTAATACAACCCCCTCCATTTTTTAGTGGATTTGGATAGATCATAGAATTCTGATTTAAGTAATATGTACATTTTAGCTTTCTGGCCAATAGTTTCCGAGATATTAATTTTTGAAAGTAAAAAGTGGTACTTAATACTGATTGCGCTATTTTGTAATGGGGAATCGGTTATCATCTACAAAAACAAAATCCTAATCGAGAAAAAAATACCAATGATTTCTTTTTAATACGTAGGTACTAAACAAGTCACAAAAATAATAATAACGGAAAAATATTGATTAGGGACAAAATAGCACAATCAGTGTTACCACTAATCAGTCTACATTTTTTACTTTCAAAAATTAATATCTCGGAAACTATTGGCCAGAAAGCTAAAATGTACATATTACTTAAATCAGAATTCTATGATCTATCCAAATCCACTAAAAAATGGAGGGGGTTGTATTTAAAAAAAATGGCTCTGACGTCATAACTTGAAAACGGAGGGGGGTGGAAAAATGAAAATGGTCTCAAAATACTTCTTTCAAAACAAATCAATTTGACGTGTTCAAGCGTTTTTCGCAAATTCCTACAGGAAAAAAGAAAAAAAAAAGGTTTTGAAACTTTATACGCTCTCTGTATAATAAAATTAGTTTGCAACGTTACAGTTTTTTATTATTAATAATAAATCAAGTTTATCTAAAGAAGCCCTATTTGTTTATTGAATTACTCCAACGTAGTACGGCTTTTCCTTTTCTCATTGCACTCTCCAAGAACCCGGTCGTCTACTTTGGCACTTGTCACTTATTCAAAAGATTCTATAGATTCCCCTTCTTCTTCCATTTCCTCTAAACACACCATTTTTTTCCTGAAGGATCAATTCAGTGTCGAGTGGAGTCGGTGGAAAAAACATTTGTCTCCGTCCTGCTGTTTTTGCATTTCCCCATTGGATTTCTGTCACTATTTGTGAATGTATTCTTCAGAGCATTCTTGCGTTTTGGCTTTGATTTCAAAAAGTGTTAATTTGTCCATCTCACCTATTGTGAACTGAATCCGGGGACACGCTGTATATTGATGTTATAAAAGCATACTTTACATATTTGTTAATTTTCTGTCCCACTGACTTAAAGGATCCAACGTCGAAAGTGGGTTGTGTGTGTAACATTATTTATTATTACTTACAAATTAAGATTGCGTCAGGGACCATCATACATTTACAGTACCGGTCTCTCTTGGGAATTAATATTTTAAGGAACTAATTTTTGAAAATTATAGAATCCATCCAGCCACGTTAATTTGTGGTGTAGGAAGTGTTATTATAGGCTCTCCTTTGAAAAAAGAGGCAATTTTAACCCGGATGCACAACACTATCGCATTCTCTCTACCCGGTCCCCCAGTTCGGCGAATAGACCTCAGATCGTTGATTTAGATTAGGGTCTTCAAATGCCATTTTAAGTACTTATATCAAAAATCCTCTATATTATAAATGGATTACTCTGATGCAATCGACAACCCTCAATAGCCTGTGCCTTTTTACATTCACGACCCATTGTTCACCTCCCAGTCTACTGACTAATTCTTCTTTAACCACCTCAAATCCCCACTTCATGGGCAATTATGCCTGTTCCTCTAATTCCCTGTATATAATGATTCAGCGTGCTTCTAGGGACGTAAAATTTCGCGGCTCCTCTTATACTTTTGATTCTGTTTTTAACATGTTTCACACCGGTTTGGAGACGTTTACGGTTCCGCTTCTTTGCTCGTTTTCCTATTTTACTTCTTTACCCTTGTATTGTCCAACTAAACGATTTAATAAGCATTAGGGATAAATTATTTTTGTTTTATTACTTGCAAATCGTATATGGGAAACTGGTACTTAATGGTGGCCGGTTACCCGTTCGATATTGTCGAGTATCCCCTTTAATAAGCAAGAGTTCCGGCCCAACTGGAACATTGGTGAACAAACGAATGAAAGTTGTTTACCAGGGCTTCATACCACTATGGATATCACTTTTGACCCTACAAGAGGTAATTAGACTACACCATCTAACGAACTACAAGTCCTTTTTACTTCCCGAGTACGAAGTAAAAGGGAAATATTGTATTAGTGTTCCAAAAAAAAATTGACCTATGCAAATGTCTTTGCATTTCTGAATACGTAGATTCAAAACATTCCGTCTGTCGTCTGTAGTCTGTAGTCCGTCCGTACACATTTCCTTGCAACGCTCTAAGCAGAAACTATTAAAGTGATCGAAATGCGGTTTTTGCAAAACGATTGCATTTGGACCAAGGACGAAAATGCTGATATTACCTTTGATGACGTCATTTCCGGCATAAGATAAAATGGCGGCACTCTATTTTTTTTATAAGATAAAGTTGCAGTTTTTATTTAGTTTAAGAGTATTTTTTTCTGAATTCAGCAATATAATAATATATACTGTACTATACTTATTTTTTGGAAAAAGTGTTAATACGAGGGAAGTCTCGTGGCAATACATGCCAGAATTTTTTTAAACATAATTTGGAATATTGATACGGAGATTCAAACGCATGTAAGACTACAGTGGCCATTGTTCTATATCATGTGATATGCCAGTAAAACCAATATGTAGAAACAAAACTAATAATTTGGCTATTTGTATACTTTGCATCCTTACCACTTTTTTGCTGACAAATATGCAGCTCTTTTGAATTTTGGTTAGTATGCAGACACTTCATCGCATGGACATTGCGATACCTTGTAATATTGTTAAAATTCTAACCTTTTCATCTTCATCTTCTGTACCATAAAGAACACATTGAACTTGCATAACTGTCTCGTGCAGCATCACATCCCATTATGTACAAAATTAAGCAAAACGATTTCAGGCAACTTTTTGAGTTAAACACCCACTGAACACAGTACATCCATGAAACGTTTCTAAATGTTGCGTAAGGGTTACAAATGAAACATTCCTAAAAACATCTAAGACACATTACTGGTACATTCCTGTCGAAAGCGAATAAATGGTAATGTCTAATAAACGTTTCAATTGATTTGTTACATAAAATTCAAAACATACACATTACAACACGAACGTTTTAGATATGTATCCAAAAATACATCTCTGTCATGTATTTTTTGGAATGTGATAACGTATAACATTTTAGAAACGTTACAAGTGTGATGTTTCGTTTGAAACAAAATAGTCATATCTCAAAGTTAACGTTACGGAGTTGTATTTAGTAGTGTTGTACCAGAAACCTTATCAGGTGAAACATATCGTAAGAATCACATCATTCAGTGTGAATGGTTTAGATATGTATCCAAAAATATATCTCTGTGATATATTTTTTGGAATGTGATAACTAAAGCTAGGATGCCTTTTTTTATAAATGGAGAAACATAAGGCAAACCCTATTTAAAATCCGTTTTAGAGTACGGACTTTCCAAAAATGCAAACTTTCTTCTGCCTTTTTTGGATTCTTTTAGTTTTTTTTTCCCTTTTTTACCTAATTTTTTGATATTTTTGCGTAAGTAAGTATTTAGTACCTTTTCTGTAAATTTTTTTTTAGTTTTTTGTAATGTAAGTATTTCTTAATTTTTAGATTTTATATACATTTTTCTGGGTAATTTCTAACAAACCATATTGTTTGAAAGGGAAAGGAGTTTGGTGTACAAACTGAAGACAAACTTTCTCTTTTAATATCTTATAATAATAACTCGGATGAGTCATTTTCCTTACTTTGAAATATTTCGCATTGTATTATTTCTACCTGCACTCTGCACCTACATACAGTCTTTGTTGAAACTGCATCCTTTAGTCATTATGCCGTGTTAAGCGTATTTTAATTAGCCAGAAAACTTTATTGAAAAAGAATATCAGCAGATAGCTTATATCAACTGTAATTACTTTTTTAAATACTTGTTTGTTTGTCTGTACCTAAATTGAATATGGATGTGTTGATTTTATCCTTTTTGTCTCAACAGTTTTCGCTTTTCCGTGCTCTTTTTGTCCCTTTTTTGTTTTTTAGATGTTTTTTTAAATTATTTTTTATGCCTTTTTGCCTGCCTTTATTAAACTTTCATTTTGTCTAACTCTCCTAGCTT
Organism: Pyrocoelia pectoralis; assembly: GCA_036250285.1. Lineage (NCBI taxonomy): Eukaryota > Metazoa > Arthropoda > Insecta > Coleoptera > Lampyridae > Pyrocoelia > Pyrocoelia pectoralis. Next base: position 73,383,425 of record CM070075.1, on the reverse strand, counting down.
TAGTGATAACGTATAACATTTTAGAAACATTAAAAATGTGATGTTTCGTTTGAAACAAAATAGTCATCTTTCAAAGTTAATGTTACTTGTATTTAGTAGCGTTGTACATACCAGAAACCTAATCACTTGAAACATATCGTAAGAAACTAAAAATGCACGTTTCAATGTGAATGTTTTACATAGTGTTTAATTGGAAAGAAAAATTTCCGTTTCGAAAAATAGATTTATTCATCATTCATCATAAGTAGATGTGTGATATTGCACATCTAAATGGCTTATTTACCAAAGAGTCGGTATATCAGGTGGTTTGCGTGGCTGTTTCCCGAGTTCCTAAACAAGCGACCTATGTTCCAATCCCACTAGAAGCAAAAGGATTTTTCAGCATCACCGATCTCCTTCGAGTCTACACGAAGAGAATTTGGGGGCCCTGGAGAACGAGCCACCGGAGTACATGGGGCCCTGCAGGGTCTGCGCACTGGGAAAAGAGCCGCTCAGAGCAGTTAGGGCTCTCGGAACCGTAGTTACCACATCTCAATTTTTTATACTTAGGTATGATTCAAGTGAAACATATATGAGACATTTCAAATATTCACGTATGAAACATTTATAAGGACACATTTTCTCCTACATATCAATAAATTACTCTCTGATATGTTTCAAGAAACATAATACATAAAATGTTTCGATGTAACGTTTTTGTGTTGTTTCAAATCTAGGTTTCTGAAGGCGGACATTAAACATCTATGTTATGTGTATGATACGTTTCTGTCGCTGTTTCGGAGATGTTTCAGAGATACGTTTCTAAAACATTTCAGAAACGTTTTTTTGCACTGTGGGTACTGACGTGGTTGCGAAATGTAAGTAATTGTTGTTTTATTTCAACTGAATAAAGTCACATAAAGTAGAACAAAAATTTTTGGTCGAAAAATTAAATAAAGCAAGCTAACCAACAGTACTTTTATTTATTATATATTCGAACCAACAGCTGTAAAAGAAAGCTATATCCAATAACAACGTTTGTGGTACGGTTAATAGAGTAACCCGACAACAGTATTGAAAGGTGGTGAGAAATTACCATTCCAATATCTACAACATAGCATATAAAACAATTTTCCAATAAAATGTTGGACATTCAGTGCATTTGTTTAGATATTAGTTAATAGGAAGAACTACAGACTATGCCATTATGTGGGTCGATTTGTTCCTTGTAGATACCTATAACGTTTAATGTAGCCTTTAACCTTTTAAAAAATATTTCATATGTTTATGACAGGTTTGTTAGTTGGAGTAGGAAACGGGTTGGTATAGGTTGTAGCGATTTAGGGGTAAAAGAGTATTATCATAAGTCAAGATTCTTATATGAATAGAACATTGGAAAAAGGTACTTCTTCTTCATTCGTTAAAATACTAGCGTTTAAGTGTTAGTTAGCACTAGTATTGGTATTGGATTAAGTTTACTGTGAATTGTTACCGTTATTATGTGTCAAAATATCGTTCTCATGAGCCATCAATCTTAGTTTCATTTGTACGCTTGGAATAATTTTGCGTATCATGCTTTGGCAATGCAATGTATATAATTTAGTGTATCTAAAATAATGTGCCACTTCATCAATTTTGTCATCACCTACGATGCAGACACCGTCATTAGTTATATTACAATAATAATAAAATTTATTTAAAAAATATATGTCTATTTGTCGTTATCAAAGACAATAATAGATTGTGATAAAATATTATTAAACAAGAGTAAACAACAAGAGAACAAGAGTTAAAGCTCGTTCCATGAATTCCAAGAATTTATTTAATCTACTTAATACTTCTAACTTCTAAATAGGTAGGTACTTCGATTTAATTTCATATTGTAGAACATATTATATTAATTTGGCCCTGTGCAGTAAAATCCCTTCCATTATGACAAAGCTCTAATAATGTACCTAAACCTACGTCTATTTAGTATTTAAGTCAACATATCATTAGTTGTGTACAGAAATACAACTTCAATGACTTGAAAATCAATATACGTAGCAAATTAAAACGTAATTCAGCTATTATTTATAAATTGAGCGTCGTTTCTAATTTGGGACTTATAATGTACATAAATTAATAAATAGTGGTGCGAGTAAAATTATAATGAAGGTCTGATTAATTCAATTGGCTTGATAAACATCGACAATCATATTAGCACAAAATTATCTCAAGCTACCGTGGAGATTGGTATCCATAATTTATGTAAACAGATACTGAATTTAAAATGGGCCCATTAAATCTTTCTTGTAAAAGGGCGAATCCATTAGGTAATCAGGAAAACCTACAAAAATGCAATACAAATCAGCAGGTAGGGCAATTTGTATAAAAGTAACAAATGACTTCTGACGTTTCCCTATTACAAGCACAAGTCCTCCCTTCGCTACCAAATATGGCTCCCTATAACACGTCGTTACGACGGTCGTAAAGGCAATCATATCGGACCGCACTTATTATTTTTCCAGATCATAAAGTACGTAAACCACAAATCACTTTTTTCTGCAATGCGCGCCTGAGAGAGATCGATGCTTATCGTTTCGATGATGTGATAAGGACGGAAGCTGCGACATCACTGAATGGTTCGCTTTGTGCCCTAATGTATATTGCAAAATAATCGCTCGGTTTTAATGCCGACATCAATGTCAGTTCAAATGTTGCTCCAGTTGTTTTTTTTTAAGAAAAACGCGAAAGACGTAACTTCAAGATTTGACCGTGTATTTATTTTTATGAACACTTAATAGAAGAAATTCGTTCTATTAAATTTAACACCAATTGCACACGAGATTAATTTTTCTACTTCTCTACTATCAAATATAAAATTTCAAAGCGAAATAATAAATGGCAAGCACATTTATACAAATTGCTCTCTTTTTAATTTGACGCTGAAAAATTATTTTAGATCATTTTATAAAGCCATTGAAAACATCTACACGTTCCTTTCTTGATTAATTGAACTCATATTTCACTCACCGCTTACGTGTAAGCTTATTTTTTCTGACGTTACCAAATTAACACGTCATTATTTAAACAAGTAAATTATTTCGAATGAAAATTTTGAGCTAATATTTAGGAAAAACTCAACACAAATTGTACATAAATAACACTGCATTTAATTCGATAAAATCAAGAGTATTATTTCTCGAACTGAATGAAATTATATAAACATAAAAGTTGTGTATATTTTTAATTAATCAATACAAAAACAATATACTATAGAATCTTATCAACTTGTGCCGTCACTTAATGAATAATAATGGTGCTTATTCGAGTAACTGAAATAAGTTATAATCAAACATTTGAAAAGTTTTCATTTGTCATTTTTGTATTCACAGAAATAACAAAAGGCAAAGTAATTAATCATGGCATAAAAATGTTTCCCATATTCACTTAAAGTTGTACAAAATCGCGAATTCCGAGCTTATTTTCCAAAGTGAAAACGATTTGAAAAGTAGTATTTATTGACATTCAATGGGGGGATGGGGTTACTCTATCATAACAAATTCAGCTTTTTCCGTGAGATAAAAAGTTAAAGGTCATATAAAGCAAAATTTAATAGAAACGGTGGGTTGGCTACTTTTGAGTATCGTCTGACACGGACTTACTCTCTGTGTTGGCGGAGTTACCTTAAATATTAAGGGGGCGGATAAACTGCGCCCGTCCCCTTTGTCCCCTAAATTTTGTCCTACTACCGACGCCTGCATGCTTTTGCTCCAGTGCCACCACATGTTGGCCGGGGAACGTGTGATTTTGGCTTGGAAAATTCGCTTATGACGTGTCTCTAGATCGAGAAGGGCTATTAGCAAGGCCTCTTCGGCCTTCCCGGGAAAGGCTTCGTGGAAGCTGCCCCTGGTCCTTGGCCTTTGATGGATTGCGGCTTCGGACCACACGCCGCCGTGGCTCGTCCTAGGACAGCCTTACGACTCGCACCCCTTTGTTTTGACATATTAAAATATGGTAATACCGTAACATGCAGCACATGGGTTACTCCCCAGCAAAAGGGCATACGGAGCCCCTTTGACATAATAATTAGGGACGATACAGTTTAACTAAACAATTAAATAAATATATACAATAAATAAATAAATGATTAAAAACATGTATCACACGGTGGGCTGTGTTCTTTGGTTCCGTATACACACACGTATACCCAAGGAACTAATTGGCATGTCTGCCTTGACTAGAGATGGTGTAAAGGGCCATCGGGGGAATAGGCATCATGCCTTGGTGATAGTGCTTGCTTAGCAAAGAGGGCACGCAGGTTTTTCTACGGTGGAAGTCGGGTCTCCCACCTTGTTCGTCTCCCCGCGGCGAGGAGGGGGGCGTTGTAATCCATGAACTGGTGATAAATCTCAATGGAGCTACGATGAGCTATCAATGATATGGTTAATAGCGTTTTGCGGTCATTTATGCCCAAGCGAGCTAGGGTCCTCGCATGTCCGGAAACCGGAAAAGCTATAAACGAGTAATGCTGCAGCAGCGAATAGCGTAGTAATAAATACCCATAGACTGGAAAGTAAATTCCTGAATGCCAATCCGTAAGAAAGGAATTCATACAGAGTGCAAAAGCTACTGGCCCATACCACGCGTACTCTGATAGAAACCAAAATAGAGAAAAACTCAGACCTTTATCTTTATTGATCTAAAAATTGTAAATTAAAAACATCGAAAACAACAATAGGGCACTGATAACTAAGACTAGTACAAATAGAGGCGTTACTTTATGCGGATGATAACATTAATAGCAGATAAACCATCGAAGATGCAAAAAATGCTTAATATTTGGGATGAAAAAATAAGTAGAATGTCAATGTCAAATAATAAGGATAAATCAAAGGTCATGGAAATAAGAGGATGGATAAAAGATAATAATCCAGAATTTACATGCGCTGGGACAATATTAGGAAAAATTTCCTCGGAACAATTATCAGAAAAGACGGTAAAATATGTATGGAAATAGCAGATAAAATAACAAACATTAACAACATAAACAGGAAACTACTGCTGATACACAATTGCCGTACCAACACTACTGTACTCAGAAGAAGTCTGGCCAATCCTTCAAACACATACACACACAAAAATCAACGCTGTGGAAATGAAATTCCTTCGGAAATTTCGAATATAACAAGACTCCATAGAACGAGGAACCAAGAAATATATGACAACCTAAAACAAGCACCAATAACGCACGAATTTGAGAAAATGCCACTAAATTGGTTTGCACACGTCAAAGGAATCACAAATAGTAAACACAAGAAGAAAGAGGAAAATAAGTAGATCGAGGAAATTGATAGAAGTGTTAGGGGAGAAACATGGGAAAACCATATAACAACTAGGAAAACTTGCGCAAAACAGACAGAACTAGAGGAGATGGATAAGGGAGAGTAGAAGAAGTTATTGGTGCTCATCTAAAGAAAGAAGAATGCAATTTATCAAAATGATATTGATATTTATAACTTTAACGATGAACTCGTCAGTGTTTAATATTGCTTCAAGAAAATAAGAATCACATCAACACCGAAAACAGAAATTTATCGGTCTGCAAGACACATTTTTTCCCTTAATATTGAGATAATTTTGGAAATATTTTAAAAAAACATATAGAGTACTTATATTTTCGCTAGCATTCTCTTTCAGTCTTAAGACGTGTTAAGGACTGTTTAAGGGATGCGATGGGAGAAAGTTTCTATACGGAAAAAATTTGGGTAAAACAGATACTTACCGCAAAATAATGGATGCGAGTATGTTAAAAAGAGAGACATACATTTTTACAGAAAAATTGGGTTCCCGTTTAAACAAACTCTTGGTTTTTCTTCGCGAAAGTATCATATTGAAATATTTGAGAAAAGTCATGACAAGCTCTCTCCGGTGTAAGGGCGCACCAACTTAATCCGCTCCTGGTTCGACAAGTTACCAAATCCAAGAAGATTTTCGACTTTCACCGCTGCCACAATGCAATGTGTCAATGGCGATTAAGTTGTACAGTTAAGGTTTTCAAAGAAGAACAATAGAAAGCTAGATCCCAAGTTTCAAATCTCATAAGTAGTAAGCACTGTATAAGATTTCATTGTTATTACGACATTACGTGTCACTCCAATAATATAAATCATTGCATGTGTTATGGGGGTTTGTTATCTACGTTAACAGATGTAAATTTCCAAGTGAAGTTTATAACAAATACCTAGAGTCGCTACACTCTCGTCCTTTCGCGAATCTGATCGGATGAATAATATATCATTGGTCTGCAATTCTCATTAAACAGGTTAATATCTAATTTACCTCGATGTCTTAACAAATTTAATTTAAATAAACGCGTCGTTATTGCAATGAATATGTGTGAAAGTGTAAGAATATAATACGGTATCTTTTTTTTTAAACTTAAACGATTTGTGTTGAACTAACAGAAACTGCTACCAGGGTGAATTAATTAACGTGCCTCCATCTTCCCTTAATTTAATGTTGTCCTTTGAAATATTGAACATATTTGTAAGTTGGCATTTTCGTATTACATATCGTGAGAGACGCTACTATGATAGTAAAAGGGAAGGCCGTTTCTTTTCTGGTGCTTCAGCTTGTTATTAGCAATAATTGCAAGTAGCTATGTAGCTGTGTAATGCTAATTTAACGTTATTATATTTATTCGTAAAAGTATCTGTTGAATCATCATTACGATTTCCTTTCTAGTTGATTCGTTAGGTGGTCAGGAATCTAATCTATTCCATTTTCTATTGTACTTTTCACACTGAGAATTCAGTATGCAGCATGGTTGGGCCGGTCAGGAATCAGGTGTGGCCTCAACTAAAATGCGCCGCTCGGATCTAACTTTATTTTAACGTTTTTATAAACAATCTCGTAATAAACAATGCTTTTTATTTTTATTAAATACAATTTATACCGAATTCTCGGTGTGAAAAGTACAATAGAAACTCTGCTTTAATAAATACTGCCGCTACTAAAAGTACAAATTTGCGCATTAAGAATAAGTATTTCCTGTTGCCTGTAACCGTTCACGACCACAGAATATTGATGTAGGAGGTAATTTAGCAAACATAAATTGAGCTTTTGAGTTTACGTAACAAGTTTTTTAGATGATTTTAAAATGCACCATCCTTTGTCATTAAAAAAAAAATGTGGAGAGTATAACGGGTGATATAAATGATTGCTAACCCGCTTGACCCGCAAAACCTTCGTAGATTTTGTGTGTATCTCGGTAACCCTATGTTAAGTATAATTTCATATAATTTAGAGAAAACGTGGGTTAAAGATGCTTTTGAATTCATATCACGTTGCATGTCTGGGATATATCATAAAAACTTTTTAATACTGTCTACATTTTGGCAAATAATTTTTTTTGTATCTTGATAATCGAAACGTTTTACGTACAAGTCGCCACTAATTTATTCCATTCCCATCGAACAAAAAAGAAGTGGTAATAATATTTAATTTCTGTTCTAAAATTGATGTGTGGGTGATATGTGAATTTTATTTGTCTTTGTTATTAAGCGAATAAATATTTACCTGTAATAAATTGTTTGATCAGTAAAAGGATCTTTACTTGTATAATTAGTAATATATTACACTGATTAATAACCCTCATGGCATTATCAGGTGTGACAGAACGCGTATAAAGAAAGCAATTAGGAAATTTTCGCCTTACTTTAATAGTTATTTGAAACTGGTGAACGCCAAATTAACCAAGAAAATCAAGTGACAAAATGCAGCTGACCGTTGCGGCCGCTAATACAGAATCTGTGTTATCAACAATGACTATCATCATAATAGAATTAAGGGTAGAAAACGCAGGCGCCGTAGGTTTGAGAGAACGCTTGCCGCCCCGGCGCCACTCGTTTCTCGTCTATCGGGCGCGTATCTTGACATACCGCGATATGATGACTTTTTTCGTGATTTGCGCAAATCCACCACCTGATCTAACAACATAACTCTAAAAAAAAAACCCTAGAAAACTTAATACTTTTAATCACATAATTAATATTTAGTGTAACAATATTGTCGTAAACTTAGTGTTTGAAAGTAGAAAATTTATAGAAATTAATTCGTAAGATCAAGAAACTCATCTTAGGTGTTAATTAAGCAACTGTATTAGTGTCTATATCTTAACTATTAAATTTTCCCGCTGTGATGTTTCCATTTTTCCATTACTGTACCGTTTAGATATTAATACTGAGTTAAATTCATCCAGGAAATCGTATTAATCAAAAGTAAAAAAAGGAAAATGTGTACAAAGTGAACTTGCGGAATTATAGATGAGGAAAGCTAATGTTAACGAGAAGCGAGCGGTGCAAAAGCAAACGAAAGTGAAAAAAAATGCCGAAATAGTAATTTTCGTAAGCCACGAAAATATGGTAATAATATCTTGTGCAAGTGTTAATTTTATCCAATTTCACTAAACGACATGGAAAGATTTCTGCCGTCATTTTTGTTCTGGATGCTTTTATGCACCATTTATTGGGGTGAGTTATGTCCTTAAATTGCAAAATCTATTTATTAGTGCGTATCATTATTAGACTTCGGACCGCCATTAATAATAATGATGTCAAATTGAATTTTGCATACCTTCCATTATAGTGGAACAACCTTTATAATTAGGTTTTCAGTTTTACCCCTAATAGGGCTATCAGCAACGCATAAAAGCGTGAGATTTTCCATACTGCAGTATAGTTAGCATCGGATTTTAGACGCTTTTAGTTTAAATTTACGAATCAATTTTAAAGTTGAGTAATCGAATTTATCATACGTTTTAGCAATTTAAGAAATTCGTTTTAGTACGTTTAAAAGCGACAAACGATTTGGTATTTTAGTTGCCGAAAAACTCTGTTCAATGGTTTAATTAAATCCTTGTAATAAATTTTGCTCGAAACGCTTCCGAAGTTATTGGATTAGTTTCCTATTTTTCAAACATTATTTCTCTTATACAAGAAAAATGCTAACCGTCTTTTTTTCGTCAATCGCGCAGGAAGTTCTTAAAATGTAAATATTTTGCGTTTTTCATATAAATATTATGTAAAGGAAATTCAAAATAAGCTTTTAAGATTGAAAAATTGAATTTTATGTATGGTAACCATTGATTTTCGGTTATGCAAGAATTTGTATTTTTTTTTTCCTATTTACATACACTTCCACCTCAATAGTTACTTTTAAATTTAATATTTGTTTCTTACGTATGAAATAACTGTTTGATTTATGAGTTTAGTTTCTTAAATTAACCGCTTTTAATCATTCTATGATTTATATGGATTAGTAAAACTTGTATGGAAATAAAGCACATTGTTGTTTTGGTAACTAGAATTTATGTACTTTACTTCAATGGTACTCCATTCGTATTACAGTTGTGTGGAACTAGCACAAATCAGCCATAATAAAACCATAAAAAAGAATTATTTCGTATGACTAGTTGTATCGTAATTACATTTAGGTTTAAATGATATTGCGATATTTTAAACCTTTAGTTAGTTTCGTGACTCTCTATTACAAGTTGCCATAATTTACAAACATTTTCTATAATTGAGTCACGAATTATTGAATAGAAATGCAGGAGCAATTTGTGATTAGCAATTAAACGAGAATTAAACAAAAATCACTCCAGTTTAAAATGAACAGTAATTAGGCGTTTTTATTCGCATTCATTTACATTTTCCGATTAAATCACGTATTAGTATACAACGCATTGGACATATAAAAACATAACGTATAGGTACATAAAAATGGTTTGGTAATAATAAAAGTATGTATATTCAAACATTACTTGTAGTCTCCCCGAAAGGATACTAAAACATATTAAGCTTTAAATTAAAAACGGTAAATCTGGAAATATTGAAAATCGATTAATCTAGTTCAGTTTAATATAAATGAATCTTATTTTATTTATTAAATTTAAGGAAAATCTTATTTTATACATTTCATGCAAAATTAACTCAACTTGGCGGTCTGCTAAATAAGCTTAAAAGACTTTCCACCTTGAATAAGAGCTCACTTTTGAATAGGATAACGACAAACAAGAAGACATCTACAGATTTATGTAGTAGTGTCCACTTACATATAAAGCTGAATATACCGTTCCTTTCCGCTCGTGATTTAGATAGAATGTTATTATATAACCTTATTATTTTAGTGTAAAGGTTACCTGAGCTTTTCAAGCTGTGATAAATTTATTGGCGCCCATTTAAAAAGTAATAAAGTAGAAATTATATTCAAGCCCTATATATACCATAATTATACACTGTGTTGATTTCAAAGGACCCACTTTTAATATTTCAGAAATATGCCGCGGTATTTTCAGCAGGGTGGGGGTGAATCTGACGTTTATAACATTAGCGGCAAAAAATGTCCCCGGCATTTCTTTTAACACGGTGCATTTCTGAAATGAAATATTAATGGCGAGTCCTTTTCAAATGAAGTTTGACTTAAAAACACGTTAACGTTATATTGAAAAATTAATGAAATATCTCCACCAATTAACAGAGTGCCTTTAAATGTAATAATTATCCAGTTACTACGTTCTTAATGATATTTGGTTAAGAGGATTGTATTTATCAGATTACTGGAGGTAAATAAACGCAAAAAAAGACTTCCAGTGAAAAATGTTTCAACAATTTAAAAAGCGCTACTAATTAGCGTTTACATTATCGATTATAACTCTGAAGGGCGTGGTTGCGGTCTTTTACAACTATTAGTGGTCAGTGACACCCACAAGGGATAATTAATTAGATATATCGCTATTGTGATTGACAGTGGTGGTGAACAAGATTAATAAAAATAATACATGACAACTTTTTCAAATATTCATAGTGCATACTTTTATAATCTTTAATCATTTAAACAAACACCAGTGACTACACATTTACTGTAAAATGGGGTAAAGTGAAAAGTAAAAAGTTAAAGACAACGGCATAAATGTCTATTTTCATTTTACTAACCTTTCATATATTTTCTAAGTAAAATGAACCGCCTTAAAATTTATATTCAGTTTATAATGAAAATTATATAGTCAGAAATTTTCTTTGCGTCGCGTCGGTACCTTCAGTATTTCATCACACTCCATACGAAAACAAAATATTGTATTAAGCAAAATAGCAAATGTAAGTAGTGCATAAGGGGTAAGCAAATAATACAATTTAAAATGTTGTTTGTGTTTAAAATAACTTTAATATCTGAATGTACGAAAAGTGTATGTTATACAATATTTCGCATCAAGAGGTTTTTTCTCTTGGTGTATTTTAAAGATCTCCCGTACGGGGAAAGTGTTGCTTTTGTATAGCATATAGGTCAGTGGACACGTAAATTGTGTTCATTTACGATCCTTATTTTGTGTAAAATATGATCGTCACCTTTGCATAGGAAATGTGATTATTTCTGGGATTGGTATTTATATATCTACCTTATTAGAGGTTAGAATAATTCACATACTTTTATGAAACAATGCCTTAGAGTTTAAACAAATCTTTATTAAAAAATACATTTGAAAAAACTTTACATCATTAGAATATTCAAGATGTGTTCACATAAAGCTCGCAATTGCCTTTATGTTCGTATCTGTATTGTAAATCGTGAGTCTTCAGTGACGTGACCCTTTCGATTCAGATCGGTATTTTGTTTTAATGGCAACTGAGTAATTCTGAAAATCCGTCGATCGATGGAAACTGAGTTATATATTCTAACCGTTGACCAAAAAAAGGGATCGCGGATCCAATCTAATTGACATCTAAAAACTTCTTGGACCTTCAAAAATATTTTATCGGATGACGAGAAGAAAAAAAAATTATTCCTTTAAATAACAAAACATCTATTTAATTTCTGTTCAAATTCAAATTCAAAACAATAAGCTTTCAAAAGTGTTAATTGATGAACTAGCCGATATTATTTTGCTTTTTTTACAAACAAAAAAATACTTCGTTTCTCGAAAATTAATTGCAATGCTTTATCGCATGGGAACCATCTGATTTCGGTATCTAGTAAAATTATTGTAATACATATGGGGAACACATATCAATACAAAATTTGAAAAAAGGCAACTGTTGAGGCTGCTGAGGCATCTAATTAATTGTAATATGTAATTCTGCATCAAGTCTTGTTTATATATCATAAGATAGTTGAAATTCCTATTAAATCAACATGTGGTGTAAGGATGCTCATAAAGCTTTCTCAGGAGCTTTTCCAAAATACCTCTTGATCTTTCATACATTCCACTTGTTTTTTTTAAAAAGCGTTTCAAATTTAATTACAAATTTATTATACTTTGTTTCTAAACGTCTTTTTAATTTAGCAGATTTCGTACCTTCATTTGCTAATTTATCCGAGCAATTAACACACAACGGTTATTCTTCCCTATTAACAATGTGTATAATCGTCTTGTTGATTAAGCCACTGGGCGGACAGTTCACTAAAGACGTTTTAACAAATAGTGTCTATATTTCTAAATTATGTACAATTTATATACAAAATTACATGCCTACGTACTATCTTTATTATTGATCCTAGTGTTGTTGGTTAAACTTATTACATTATTTAGTAATGTGCAATTCATGCATTGACAGTTTTTTGTTGCTAAAACAGATTAGTGCCAAGTATTGATTGGCGACATTTGATAATTCGCTGATGCCAAAGTATGTCATGCTTACTTACTTTCTAACCTGTTGTCTAACTTACGAAATTAAATTAAATTTTTACTAATTTATGATGTATTATGTTTATGGATTAAACACAACGCAAATTATGAATCCGCTCTTCTAAAATTTTTCGTTTTTTTTTCCAAAATTTCGTTCAATACTTTTTGAAGGAGAAAACCTTTCCAGTGGACTGTATTTTGGCTTTGTACTATATAAATTTATTAGCTTACATACTTTTTTAGCCAATTTATCTATGATGGAGACATTAAAACAAAACAATATCATAAATAAACATTGGTTCTTCCCGTTTTAAAATTATAAGTACCTACCCTGAAAGTATATCAAATACCAGCTGAGATATTTGATTAATTCCTTATTATATTATCCATTGAGCATGTGCATATCCCACTTAAAAGGAATACGAAATAACAAAATCCGAATCCCATTTGGAATTTTATTCTTCGGACACTTAGGAACAAATTAGGAAATAGGACAATGAAATTGGAACTATTGCACGAAACATAAGTTAAATGAAAAGAAACTTAACAAGCTAACACATTTACACGACCAATGTACTATAATACACCTATCAGGGCCTCTCTAAATCTAAAAAGTTCTCTTCGTTCTATCGGTGTCTGAAGAACGTCCCCTAGATCCACCTTATTAACTTGGTGTTTTCCATCTAATCTATGTAAAAAAATTATAAACTATGAATTTACTATTTACAAACGTATTTTGAGCGTGAACGACTTGATGCCTTAGCTTAGATATAGGAGCGTTTTAACAATTGTTACCTATTTATTTATTTATTTATTTATTTATTTATTAACAAATATCTTCCACAACTACAGCCTCTACTCGATTTGTTTTACTTTCACTCCATTCTAAATTAAAATCTGTTTCCAGATCATCTCACTTACTAATGGCATTAGGCGCTTTCTTCAGTTGGAAGTATTTTTTTGGAACTTTCGTGTTTTATAACCTAGTGGGATATTTCAAATTTTTTACTTCCCGAGTACGAAATAAAAGGGAAGTACATATTGTATTAGTGTTCGAAAAAAAAATTGACCTATGCAAATTTTTACATATGTTTGCGTTTCTGAATACGTAGATTCAAAAAATGAAAAAAAAAATTTCCGTCTGTAGTCTGTAGTTTGTAGTCTGTCCGTACACTTCCGGTATAAGCTAAAATGGTGGCACTTATTTTTTTATAAGATAAATTTGCAGTTTTTTTATGTAGGTCAAAAGAGTATTTTTTCTGAATTCAGCAATATACAGGGTGTAACAAAATAAGTGTAAAACATTTCAGGGGGTGATTCCTCATCGAAAAAGAGGTAGGGTCTTTCATATAAAGAAAGTTCATTGGAGCATCCCTTGTTAAGATACAGCCCCTTAAAGGGGTTACATAAAATTTGTTTTACAATTTTTCTCACAAACACTAAAATGTAATTTATTTGGTTTACCCTATGGTTGTAAGGGGTGGAAAACGCAACCCCTAAAATTTATTTCCAATAGCTTGTTTCATTCTAAACAAAAAATGTCTCTTGAATTTTTTGCCCAAAATTAATCAGTTCGCAGCAAAAAATTATTTTACAAACAACTACAGAGATTCATCGTCATAAAACGAAAATACAAAATTAATTTATCTAGGCCGCTATTAGTGATAGTGACAAATAAATTTTAGGGGTTGCGTTTTCCACCCCTTACAACCATGGGGTAAACCCTTGGGTAAACCAAATAAATTACATTTTTAGTGTTTGTGAGAAAAATTGTAAAACAAATCTTAACAAGGAATGCTCCAATGAAGTTTCTTTATAATGAAAGACCCTATCTCTTTTTCGATGAGGAATCACCCCCTGAAATGTTTTACACTTATTTTGTTACACCCTGTATATTGTGCTGCACTTTTTTTTTGAAAAAGGTGTTAAAAAATGACTGCAACGCTCTATACTCAGAAACTATTAAAGTTATCGAAGTGCTGTTTTCGCAAATCGATTGCATTCGGGCCAAAAGCGAAAATGCTAATATTACCTTTGATGAGGTCACTTCCGGTATAAGCTAAAATGGCGGCACTCATTTTTTTTATAAGATAAAGTCTCGTGGCAACTTGCCAGAATTTTTTTTGTGGTGATTGGCACAAGTGTGCCGAAGTTAGCTGGAAGATAGTAGTACGAACCTAAAATTATTTTCATTTATTTTTATTGTTACGCCTGTAAAGTTTCTGATGTAGGCCAAGACAACTTTGTCTAATCAGTCAATAAATATAAAAGAATCGAACTCGCCACTGAAATTAAAATTACATAAAGTTCCTAATAACATGCTATTAACCAAAGCAGTTGATGCGAGTAGAGGTGCTTGGAAATTCGCTGTTCCTACATCTCGGCCCGTAATATAAATAAATGATAAAAATACATAAAGTTCCTGAAAGTATATTTTCTGCCGACTTGCCGTGCAGATTTTGTCGCTTTGTAGTCGACGTATCATGGAGATTGGGATTCTCTGATCGATACTGTGAACATCAGTAATTCTTTCTACGTGCCATGATGCGCGTAGCACAATTATCTTATCTTGCCCAAGATCGTAGGTCATGTTTGACCCCCATCATAGTTGACTATATTCCACGATCGAGCTACTCGCAACTTGCGGTCTTCTATTTTTTGATGTACGCTTACCTTCATATTCATCACAATTGCGCAATTTGACATTTGCGACAGTGCATGACGCCTTGTTTAACCCATTATCTTAATGTATTCGTGGTTGTCTACCATTCTTTTAGCATGGTCGACCTGTGCCATAAAAGCGAAATTTCACACAATCGTCTTATTCAAAAAATAAAAAATTATCCCATATTCAGACACTTGTTCAAAGTTAGGTACAGAATTCAGTAATTTTACGACCCTATTATACAATAGTGAACACATATTTTTAAATAAGCTGTACTTACATATGGGTGACATATCTTAATTCCATCACACTGTCAGTTATTATAAATTTAAAAAGAATGTGTTTCACATTAACACGTTAAGCGCCACGTGGTATAATGCGTGTGCCACACACAATTTTGTTCTTAGGCATCCCATCTATCTAGGACATGCCATCCATCTTCCTCAGTTTCACCGTATGAGGCGTGGCATTGTCGTGAAGCAAGTTTGTTCTTGATTGCCACTCGCAACCGTTCCAGAGTTCCGAATTAACGGTATTGCCCTTTGGAATGAACTCAATAAGAACAGCTCCTTTAACAACGGCTGGCCGTTCCTCCTTGCCCGCATTTTGGATGACGAATGCCATTACTCTATCTCACGTCTTGCTTTAGGAACCGTATCCAACCAACTTCCTGTGAACACTAACAACTCTCTTGATTACCTAACATGTGAGTACGCATGCGTCTTTATACTATAACGGTACCCCACGCACGTATTCTTGCTGTCATTTCCGTAATCTCGTTTTCATTTGACTGACTCTCATAGAATCCGGTTCATTGCAATATTTGACTTTGTTCATTTTGATGGGTGGAACGACGACAGTAATATTGGAAAATTGCAACCAAATTAAAAACGGCCTAATCCGAAAAAGAACGTCCTCTCGTGTATCAATACTTGTATTACTAATGCATCAATTGCAATAAAATCCTTCTTCTCGTGAAATTTGTGCTGTAAATGTCACACAAATCGGGTGTGAAGCGGAGAACAATTGAAACAGAAGTAGCTCAAAATCCTAAAAGTAAATTTTCACAGGAAAAAAAGACGATATGGACCATGAAATAAGCAATGACCTATTAGTTTTATTTTTAGTTAATGTTTCGGTTTTTGTTGGTAGATTTGTTGAATGGTTTATTTTTAAGAAGAATTACCCAGCATAGGGGGTTATCTTGTAAGAATTAATTCCTTATGTGTTTATATACATTTATTTATTCTTCTTACATTTCGTTTCGCTAACATCTTGGTTAGCTTCTTCAGATGAGTTAGTTTTAATAATGCTGTTACATATGTTTTGTTTTTATAATTTTGGTTATTGTTGTAAATTGTGGGATGTTTGTATTTCTGTGATTTCTAACATTTTTTCTATTCTTTTGTTATTTTGGTTGGTATCTTCATGTATTTAAACAATTTTTTCTTTAAACTTAATACTTTGAGAAATATTTCTTTTAATTTTACGACTAGTGAAGTGTAGCAGAAGGGAAACAATTAAGTAGAATGACCTAATCAACAAATTAAGATTGAGTAAAACTACCTTTGGTGGATGATTGTGTATATTCTGTATGAAAGTATTTGTGTCGAGTACCCACCACGCAGAAATGATAAAATAAGACTTAGATCTACAACTAATTTTACATTTAGAAATGTAGTGAAACTTTTCCGAGGAACGTCACTTTGTTGTAAAAAAATCTTGTGTGTAATGGGGGTGCAAAATTTATTGCCGATTTCGAGAGATTGCGGGGCAGCAACAGTCTCTCTTAATCGACAATGTATTATTTTGCGCTCTTAATACCCAAATAGCTATTGTATCGTGAAACTGCTCGATGCAGCTTTGAGTAGGTCCAAATTCTTTAGAATTGTATTGACTGTTCGTCGACGTCATGAAGAACTCACTAAAACACTCTTTACGTTTGCACTACTCATAAACCAGAATGAAACTGGAAGTAACTCTGGAAAGTTTAATAAACGATAAATTGTGGTCACAAAAAAACTAAAAAGTACAATAGAATTGAAGTAACTTTTACTACTGTATTCCACAAGGATCCTATTTCTACAAAAAAAAACAAAGAATCCGAGTGCTTTGTACATTATTTAACCCACATGTGAAAGTAGAAGATATTTCTACAGCAGTAGCTTCTGTAGCTTGTTGCTATATATTCGAATTTTCCCGTAAGCGCAACAATCGGTGTTAGCTGGTTATATTTATCCTGCTCGCATTTAATAAATAACGCCATGTGTATCCAAAAATAATTGAATAAGAGAGATCATGAATAGCTGATAATGAACATAGTTAACCGACGAATATGCACGAAACGCAATGTGATTGCGTGTTTGTGTGAGTTACGCTGAAAACGCATGAATTCGATCAGATGTGTTGCCATTACATTGCGTAGTCTTCACGGTTTATATTCCATACAAAAGCGTAAGATAATGTAACTAAAGACAAATAAATGACATCGTGTCAAAAGAACAATAAAATGACCTGCACTCATTATACCACTAGTGTAAATATTTGATGGACAACTTGTATAACATTACCAACTTAATGGAGTTGCGGACGTTTTGCAAATGGCTGCAGGGTGTACATGCATAAAGTGGAGCAAGTTGACCGCAAAGACACTTCACAAGAACGAGTAATTCTGTCCAACGACACATGTATATGAGAAGATTAATGATGTGAAAAGTTGCCCCTTTACAACGCCGTTACAAGTAGCGTGAAAGAGATTCTACATAGAGAAAAATTCGAGCATTTGTAAACAGCGCAAACCTTCTAAAGAATTTTCTCATTAAATTATAGTTTTCTTTTTTTCCATTTTAATTTGATTAATCTAACTTTCAAGTTATAGACGTGTTCTGATTCTCTAGTATTTCAGGTAAAATTATAATTCTCTCATGGTTTGTATGATCAGAAGTGCATATAAAACTAGTAGGTACGTATTGGAATTCATTTCGCAACTAACAACCCTTGAGTAAGATACGTATAAGTTGAGACAATTAGCATTATTTTATGGGTTACGGATTGCACGCTTTCGAAGTGCAGCAAAACCCGTTCCAAAATCGGAAAGTTATAGTCTGGAATTGTAAGGAAAATAAAATTTATATAAATTGACGTAATAGCTAATTCGGTAGAATCTATTTCTTTTTTCAATTGCCGAACGACCTCTTTAAAGTCACTGCCTCAAATATCACCCCGAGGAATGCCGTTCCTGTTACGTATATAAAATACAATTTACTTTACTACGCTATAAAACTAATTGTAGTCTGCATCTATGTGTATCTACTTAAACTGATCTTACACAATCTGAAATTGGAATTATGTTAGAATCTTTGCTTTAAATCAAGATTACTATTTTCTTAGAATGCAGTAACAATAAACGTGTAAGAACGCAACCAACTAGTAATTCTATCTTTGCCTTGTCGTCATAAGTTGCTAACAATTTCTGCTGCAATGAAAATGTCGTTTTTTCAACACTCTTTAGAAAATTCGATTTCCTCCCTAATTATTTTGATGAAAGTGCTGCTTTTCCTCCCTAGGGAGGCAAAATATTTTGCCCTCCGCTTATGAAATTTATCAAATCGTTGTAATTATCCTTTTAACTTTCCTTACAAACTTAAATTCATTAATGTAGCCTCTTCCATAATATCTGCAAAAACTGAATTTGCACCATTTTCTGCAATACCTTCTATTTTCTTGTGGAATATGGGAGGCGAAATTGCGAAACTTCAAAAAATTGTCAATCCTCAAATTGAATGTTTGTTATTCTGCAACCTTGGTTACAATCATAAAAACCAATTACATGCTATTGTAGGTTCTGGTTTTATTATCACTTTTTTTAATTCTTAGATGTTTTTATAGGAGTGTTCAAAAAAATTGCTGCGCTCGGCATCAAAGCTTGCGCGCGAGAGGAAAAGCATCACTTTCCTCCCTAGCTATTCAAATAGCTATTTTTACCTAGTAAATGGCCAATTTTATCACCATTTCTGCTTCGTATGTTTTCAAGCTTACCTCATTTCCGCTCGCTGTGTTGTCTCTCAATTATTAGTAGTATAGATAATTTTTTTTACTTTATCTAATATCCAATTTGCAACATTTACATAGGTAATCAGACTTGCCATAATATAAACTGTATAGCCATGAATATAATAGTAACGATAACTATCAGTACATAACACTTATTTGTATATAACATAACACCAACAAAACAAAGAATATGAAAGTTTAATTCACTAACTAAGACGATGTTAGTTTCTTTTTGTTATACAATTTCTAAATTCCTCAATTGAGTAAAATATTACATTACTTTCTAAGAAATTTTTAAGTAGTTGTTTGAACCCTTTATTCGTACAGTTTATAAAAGGTTCCGGAAGAATTTTGTAAAGGACACTACCTGTAATAATGGCTGACTTCATACAGGTTTCGTGGACAAATAGATTTTATTTTTCCCTCTAGTAAAGTGACTATGTATGTCACTATGGTAAGTCAACTGGTTCTTATTTTTTGTACATACGAAAGTAACTTTGACAGATATATACTTATTATCGTTAGTACTTTATATTTTTCAAAATAACTTCTGCACGACTCTAAGTAATTTAAGTTACTAACTAATATCAATTTGTACTTTGGCCCCATAGTATGATATTATAGTTAAAGTATGAGTAAACTATACTATAGTAAACGGTTAATAATTTTATGTCATACTACCTTATTATTTCACCATAACAACTCTGAAACAAGAAACATTAATGACTAAATAACGCCTCTTTACATGACAACCGCTTTTTAGATAGCAACGGGCGTTATTTTTTATAACGCCTGCTTATAACGCCCGCAAATGTAAAATTATGCCTCATCGCTATAGATACGGTCAAGGATGTTAAATGTGATTTTATTGTTATCTGTTTTAATCCTCTTAATCAACTTCTTGCATGTATGACATAACGTAAAGAAGGGACCACAGAGTCCCTCGGGCTATACTCTGTCGACCTTAGGCGTTATTTATTTCATAACGCCCTAGATACCTTAATTACTATTTTGGTGTTTAAAATTTTTCTCAAGCATCCTTCTTTTGTTCTCCACGGTATTTAGGTAGAAATGTTTCCAATGGCGTATTGCGTTCTTCATTTGCTTAATATTTTAGAAAATAACAGAAATCGTAATAGACTTCATCCAAGAAAGTAGAATGGCAAATCCATGGGACAATTAGCAGTACCAAATGTTGTAAAAGCAAAATAGTAATTTTTACTTTAGATTCCTTGGAAATGTACGTCTACGTCTGGTGGGTAATACACTGATAACCACCTTTTCGTCATTGCAGCAAGGGTCTCTCCAAGATCGCTAGACAAAACGGTATTACCATCTTTTGTTCAGATGAGGTGCCAGCAATGCAGAAAATATCTGTTTCAGACATTTGGCAATAAGTACACAGGAAAAAATATCAACTGAACCCGATTTCAACAAATCGAAATTTTCTTCCAGAGTTTTGCTTCGCATTAAAAAACGATGCTATTTTTATATTTTGCATCGCTTCCTTTTGGCAGAATTTAAATTTTTTGTTCTGTACGCCACACCGATAAATAGGCATGTCTGATCCATATTCTCCCGCAAGAAATACATATATCCGATGTGAAGTGTTGTGGTTAAGGTCTTAAAAAAAATATAACCACCTTCTTCAAAGAATTACGTATTGAAAAGTATGAAAGGTGTGTATTGGTAAAATGATCTTCGTTCATTCATATAGCTGTGATGTTTTTTTTTAAAATGTAATTAAAGTGTAAAATTAAATTGATCTGGTACTCTGCATCCATGATTTGCGCAAGCTTGATTTTAAGTAGTAAGGTGGCTGATTTTTCTCGAAATTGGCAACTTAATGTATTAGAAAACGGTGATCTGTTATTTTTGAAGTCGCAACGTAATTTTCTTATAGAAGAGAAGGGTCTGAACCGTTTTTGAAAATAATTTTTTTTAACATAAGGCTATTGAGGACACTAAATTATTCCTTTTCCCACGCCACTAAATATTCGTCTGCATTTCTCTCTTTGTCAATTCTATATTAATTATTTCATCAACACTTTGATGAAAACACGTAAATTGAAAAATGGCTTCAGCTTCTAACCATGAAATTATTTCCTTTTGGGCGTTACTTAATTAGGTCTCACGAATTTCAATAAATTGACATCCTTTGAAATGTTAGGGCAACTCAGATGTCCTGCATATTTCCTAATAAAATCACTAACACTAATTTGTTGCAACTGAAAAATGGTTGCCGAATAAAAGTTTGATGGTTTGGAGGGGGACGTCCGATTCTGTAACAAATTTCACCCTCCGACACCCAGAGGGGTGAATAAAGGGGGGTAACTTTAAAGTCTTAAATGGAAACCCCTATTTTTTATTGCAGATCAAAATGAACACATTTCAACGCCCCTGAAGGCCAGGACGAGTACAAAACGTACTACTCCCAAACAAACCCCTTTGGGGTGATATTTTTATTGATCATTCACATGGCAAATTAACGTTAGAAGAAGACGCTGTGTTGTTTGTTTTTCGTCCATTCCGGCATCGCCCGGGCGGCGTTTGAATTGTTGATTTTTTAAAAGTACATTTAATTACTTTTCTGTAATGTCAATTCCCTGAAGTCAGGCCCGTGCGCAAGGGGGGGTTTTGGGGGTTCAAACCCCTCTCATAACTCCTTGAAATATAAGGAAATATAATAATATATTATGTGTAGTTATTAACGTACTTTATAAATACATACCTAATTATGTATTTAAAAATAGATAAATATTGAATACCTACCCAAATTTCAATGCTTTAAAAAATATGTTAAGGAGGGGATCAATTTTCCTAAGTAACCAGAATTTTATAAGCCATGTTAAAATTGGACTTTGGCATGCATTTCTGGACAACTTGCTGTGGCCATAGTATTGCTCCGATCATGGAGTTTTATGTCTCAAAATGACCCTAAGAACATTCCACGGCTCATATGCCTAGTTTTAGCAAAAAGTATAATGTTTCAAGCTGTCTAGGATGTGTCAAAGTGACAGATATGTCAAAGTAACAGATACTGTTTTCTTGCGATTCTTTCAAAATTAAAATAGAAATAGCATACCCCAATGCGATATCGATAGATATAACTGCCGTGGGGTCATTTTCAGGTATAAAAGTCAACAATCCTACCAATACAGTGGTCACAGCGAGTTGTCCAAAAAATGAAATCCGAGTCTTTTCCAATGGGGAGTGAACATTTGGCGTACTAGCAGGAAAAATTGTCGTTGCATGACAACTTCAGGCTAAATTTCCTCGTAAATTGCTCTCATTTTTCGAAAATTTCGGAATTCATCAAACAAATTCGTAGAGTCAATATGTTTTCAGTGCAATGGGCGAACGTAAACCAGGGTCGGTGAGGGGAGGTGAAAGAAAGGTGCCAACAAACTGGGCAGACGTAAGAGAACTTTGGAGGCCTTCAAGGTGAACTAATATTGATAGAAATCAGGGTCAAAATTGGATCGAAAAAAGTTCTTGAATCCCCCCTTAACCTAATTTTATTATTGGGAGTATCGCAACCTAGTTTATGTTTTTGAATGTTTGGGCCCGTTTGAGGCGTTGATTGAAGTCATTCAATCAACGTTTGAGGTCTTCCCTGTTCCCAACCCAACCCCTCCCATGGACAAATCCTGCGCACGGGCCTGCCTGAAGTGTCGTGTTTAATATTTTACAATGTTCTAAAAAATGTGTTTCATGCTCCAGAATTTACTACTGCAAATCAGCTACACAATTATTTAGTGGCGAATCATTAATGATCAAAATTTATCTAAATCAGTAATGAGACAATGTCTTGCCTGACACATAAATTTTCTCTTTGCATTACCTGTGTTTATTCGTTTGCAGTGCCATCTGTTGCAAATAAAAAAAAAGTTCCCAAATAACTCTTCATAGTTAGTTTCTTTTTTCTTTCTGAATCTGCAATAAAAAATAGGGGTTTCCATTTAAGATTTTAAAGTCAGCCACCCCCTACCCACCCCCCTTGGTATCGGGGGGATAGGGGTGAAATATGGTACAGAATCGGAAGACCCTCTCCAAACCATCAAACTTTTATTCGGCAACTTTTTTCCCAGATGTACTCATTTCGAAAAATTCCCCTGGTAAGATTAAAATGGACTACCCAGTATAAATAATGGTGACATCTTAACATGAAAAGGGACAACCAAATGTAAAGATTAATGAACAAGCAGCAACTACGCAACAAGATCGCACATTTTGACTACACAAGGAATTTTCTTGCATTTTGCACGTTTGTCTCTTGGTGATCAGGGCACATGTAAGTAATAGTTAAGTTTTTTCTATCTTCGGCCATAATTCTTCAATATTTGTTCATTATCACTAATCTTCCACACAATTACGCATCATTAGAATTCGTACTTTATAGCACTGCGGTTTCTTTACGTATTGAAATACAACATGATGTAAACATTAATATTAAGAATATCATTACCGCTTTTCAACAACTTCAGAGGGAAGATGTATCAAATATTAAATATTCTGCAGTCGCTTAAATATAAGAAATAAGAATGCGACATCTAGATATTCCACATACAATACGAATACGATATTACGTTTACAAATCGCAGAACGAATTTTCAATCTACTTGTAGCTACTACTCGTAAAAAGTATTACCTACTACGTTCATGTTTAGTAAACTCGGCATGAACCCCTTTTGTATGCAATCAGGAACTTGTTCTACAACAAATGATATTAGTATTAGCAATTGAATTGTATTGGGCAAAAACATCCATTACTGTTGAATGATGAATAGGCTTATCGGAAAGAATATACAGGGTTTTTCAACGAAAAGGAGCCACCCTTTATAACTTCTAACAGAATCAAAATTTGAAAAATCGGCGATACCCGTCTATAATAATATCGAGGGGGACACTTTTTGACATAAGTTTGAGATTTCATACCTTAACCCCCTGGGTCCCACAAACATACCCTTAATTTTTTTAAATGGCAACATGGGTCATGTGATACGTCATTTGAAAGGTCTTTTGATATCTTGCATTACTGCGTTTAAAATTTTAAAATCGTTCAATTCGTTTGTGAGATATTTTAATTTAAAGTTTTAGAGAACTGATATAATTTGTCGTTATAATAATGCAATATAAAAGTATTACTGACTTTTTAATTTATTTTAAGTTTTATTTCCATGTAAATAAAAAAAAGTTTAATACAATGAATTTCGTATCAATTTATCTTGACTATAAAAGCAAAAAAATAAATAAAAAACAACCATTTTGAAGAAAATTATATCAGTTCTCTAAAACTTTAAATTAAAATATCTCACAAACGAATTGAACGATTTTAAAATTTTAAACGCAGTAATGCAAGATATCAAAAGACCTTTCAAATGACGTATCACATGACCCATGTTGCCATTTAAAAAAATTAAGGGTATGTTTGTGGGACCCAGGGGGTTAAGGTATGAAATCTCAAACTTATGTCAAAAAGTGTCCCCCTCGATATTATTATAGACGGGTATCGCCGATTTTTCAAATTTTGATTCTGTTAGAAGTTATAAAGGGTGGCTCCTTTTCGTTGAAAAACCCTGTATACTTCTATCATATTACTTGCTTTGAGTGGTGTGCTGTCAGAAGCATGGGAAGTACGTGCTTGGTAATTATTTAACTAGTTAATTGGGAGATATACGTGCTCCACCCTTCGACATGTAATAATTGGTGGAGATTATTCAATTTTCAAGTTGATTGGCCGACACATATTATGCAGCTGGTGTTTATTAACGTGATTTTAAGTGCTATCAATAACAACACCTTTAGATATTCAAATTGTGGAGAACAATTACCATGGTTAAATGATTGTTATAAATAATTTAAAATTTAAAAGGTTTAACGAAAGACATGTGGAGATAACTGTCAAGGGATTCCCTTTTGATCTTTTACTTCTTTGCTAACATTTTACTCTTACCCACCACATTTGCTCTGACCAACAGGTACGATACAACGTTTTAGTTCTCGGCGTTACCTACATTACTGTCAAGGATTCATCTCAAATCAGGTATTTAGAAAAGATTCACAACAGTTTCTGTAGAAATATTGTTCAGACGGTGCCAGATTCATTAGCTTCTGAAGGTTTACTTGGACTTAAATAAACGAAATGTCGAGCTTTAGAATAAATTTCTTGAAATAGGATTTGCCACAGTCTCTGTTTCAGTCATTATAGTTTGTTTAAGATTTAAACAGGAAAAACTGGGTGTTCACAAATACAATTACGATGGTCCCCATCAACCACAAAATAACGGATAAGCGCAAATGAGTTAAATATATCGTCAGTGATAGATATACCAATGAAAATTAATACATAATAATTTACAAGAAAATTATATCTTGGCGTCACTACGTTATTAAAGATGTGGAAATCTACTTCATTGCTGTGAGATGTCCTATTATCCTCCAAAGAACACTTTAAGAATCCTTTTCATTAAATGTTGAAGAAAGTTTACTTTCGATCGACATGCTAAGTTAATGCAAACTACTGGCGCCTTTAAATAACTTTCAGAGTTTTTTTTCTAAAAGAAAATTTCGTAATTTACAATTTATACTACGCCCTTTCTCCGGGTATATATGGCTGCTTGTAGAAACTCAATTAACCCAAGAACCTTGTAAGTTTTCCATTGATGAGCGTTTAGAAAAAATAAAATAATTTAACGAAGTATAAGCCAAATGTACCAATCTTACAATACGAGTTGATGAAAACCGTACGATAACGTTGCAGTGCAAATCTGCCTCGCATTAATCATCCGTCACATCCTTCAGATATCGTGCTGTATTAAGATTAATAACGCTTAGTGCTTGATAGTTACGTTCTATTTATATCAAATAGATTTAATCTACAGCCATCGTTTTCGTTTAACATTTAACATTTTCCAAAACAAGAAGCCTCTGTATAATACTCTAGTAACCCTAGGCCATTAAACGTTACGATGAAAATAATTTTTCTAAGACGAACTTGGTATTACATACTATAGTAGAACTCTCAACACAGCCATATTACACTACTTAAAGGAGTAATCTTGTTATTAAATTATGCTGTAATGCCTGTAATCTTGGGTGAATTGGAATATACAATATTACGATACCCATATTGAATTTGTTCACATGTTAAGGAAGGCTCAACATGATAGTACTTAACCGTGATCAGTTTACAAATAATGTAGTTTACATTAGGTAACAGCATACTCTATAACGGGGTGTTACAAAATACTCCCCCTCTTGTTTACTCTATTACCTTTTATTACTGCCCTTGACGGTACTCGATTTTATTTTGTTGAAATTTATGGCACGGTCTAGTGCAATCTGCAAAGGAACCTCGCCTCGAAGAAGTGAACAAAAAGCATCAATTCAAACACTACTCGCTTAATCTGGAGCTACTGAAATTGAACAAAATTAACAAATCCCCCCCCCCCCCCCCCCCCCCTACAACTGTAAAAGTGTTTTCCAATTTACCATTTTATAATGTTAAAATTTTATACGAAGATTCATTTAAGTGTTGTAATGAATAATTTTTTGCCACGATTACTTCTAGGAGCAGCCCCGAAAGGGTTTTCTTTGAACTTGACGGATTGATGGATGGACGAACTGTTCGATCCACTGGCCTCCTACTCCCCTATTCGTACATTTTTATAATTTTCCCAGGCTCACAGTACGTACGCATAGCTTAAAAATTCAAAGTTCAAAATTCCAAATTCAAAGTATTCAAGTTATTCAAAGATGTAAATATAAAATGTACGTTAAATAAATCCACTAAAATTTCAAAAAAATTCAAACTCAAAGTAGTAATGCTTAAGAATCCTAAATTATAATTTGAAAATTCAACACTCAAAAGCAGAACTTTGAAAGTTGAAATATTAGAATTATTCAAATGCAATTGAAATTGTAAATTTTGAAATTCAAATTTCAAAACTCGAAACGCAAAATATTACTACTATTTAAAGTTAAAAAGTTAAAATTAAATTCGACATTGAAATTCAAAATAATAAACTCGCAATTATAATTTTGAAAATTCACAATTCAAAAAAACGTAGTAAAGAAAAATTGGCAGTGCCGTTTAAAAAATCAAGTTGTAAGAAATGTTGTAAATTGACGCCGAAATTTTTCCGAACACAAGAAGATTTCGGATTTGACCGTCCGGTTTACTATAGTACCTACCTTTCATATTTTAGTAATATCGCATCGTCACGGCCTTCTAAGCTTTGTGATCCCTGCGAATCCTGCGATATTCAATTTTTTTGGATACATGCGGCTAAACGATTCGTTTTAAGTACATACATACTATGTGTGACACATAAAGTCGCACTAGGATTGAACAAGGAATACACAGGGGATTCCATTGAAAAAATGCAACTTTGATATAAATCACCTGATATAAATTGCGATTCAAGTGAAAATATTTTAGATGTGTGGCCTTACCATATCCGAGCAACGAACTTTTGAAATATTCGTTAATAAACCCACAATCTTTCATCCACACATTATTGGCCCACCCTATATGCTGTATACATATCTACAATATTTTGCACTAGTTTTAAATATAATTAATCCAAAATATTTTCTATTAAAATAAAATTAAATTAATACCGAATTACCGGTATTTATAATAGGTACGTACCTGTTTTAAATATTGCACCAATTTTGTCCGAGATCTCGGTTTTCGAAACCCCGGAATTCCGATATTCTAAGCCTTAGGATGGGCAACTACCAATCGAACCTTATCCTTATTGGATGAACGAAAAAAAATGCTTATGACCACGGAAGCTTCTTATTGCTCTGATAAATGCCAGCCGAAAGTGCTGACTGGAATTCCAATGCATTTTTTTCTATTATTTAAAACGGGCAGTAATTGGCAATCCAGATAAGGTCTGAGAAATGAGGCACCAGCCAATCCACTTGCAATGCTAAACGTAACAAAACTCTTTATTCTTTTGTAATTTACCATCTTACTTTACTCCACGTTTATCACATGAGTCGTGACAAAAAAGTGTTCTGTACGAATTAACAAAAAATTCTAATCATCTGAGGAACACTAAAAAAAATTCTCTTTCACCAACGGTACGAAAATTAATATTCAACACCACTATACCCTTACGTGAAGATTCTCCAAAAAAAGATCTCCCTGCTTTTTGTGGCGTGCCCATTGCAACTCCATGGAGTCTTTATTCGATTGTAATTTAAAGACAGTTTCATAATTTGATAATCAACATTTAGTTTTTTTCAAGAACGTCCAATGTTATTAAACAATCAACATTGTGATAAGAGATGCAGCTTAAAATTTCGAGATTCGTAGCAGAAACTTTTAGAAAGGATAGAGAATGTTCTTTCCAGGATGTCCACAGCATAATCCTTAGCATTTGAAAAGTAAGACATTATAGTTACAAAGACGATACTAATAGACAAATATGCCCCCCTGATTACGCACTCGAGCGTCTTTTTTTTGTCATTTTCACATACAGAGTAATAAAGCTTGATGAACACTTTCCTTAGAGCACATGATAGTACGTGGGTATTACTCGTTCATCAAACCTTAAGTGCATGTTTCCATCATTATGCTTATATATTCACCTTGGTACTTAAAAATTTTATATATTCCACAGTACGTTTCAAAGAAGTTCTTAAATAATGCAACTATAGTCGTTTACGATTAAAAACTCAAAACCTTCCCCATGAATTACACATAATTGAATTAAAGTTTGATATTACTGGGTTAATATTAAGTGGTTAGCGACATGTTTCGATAACAAGTATCATCATCAGGCAATTCTTACTAAAATAGATTACTTACATAGTTATTATGTGTTAACCACTCAACAAATATTGCCCTCCTCTTTTTTTACATTTTTGGAAAACATCAGAACATTTTATTTTTATTATTACTTTGGAAGCGGATACGCATAAAAAAACCACACCTCCTATAATCGTGTTAGATATTTCTATTTATGTTACATCGATTATTAGTCTCAATTCCTTGAAAGGAATGGTTGCACATTACAAAATCGCCAAAGTGATGTTTTACTCACTCGTACATCAATCTCTTTATTAAAAAAAATGACTGAATTGAATTCAAGAGTTCAAGGGGACACTGTTCCCTCAATTAAATAATATGCTGATATTGATATTTTGCGGTGCTATGAAGATTATTATTATTATAAAACATTTTAGAAATTCCATTTAACGTAGGTTGTTAACTAAAGCTTTGTCCGTTGAAAACAAAAGTTTAATAAAATATTAACGCCACCCAATTGAATTAATTGAATCGACAGCTCATTTAATGGACCTTGCCTTCATATGCAATTAAGCCGCACGGTTAATAAAGCTTTTGATATACCCTTTGACCCTTGTTTGATCCTATTTTCAACTACGTCTTGTGACAAAATTATAGAGATACAATTGCTTTCCATAGTTTATACTCCTTGCCCCATATCTAGAGTATACAATAAATTTACAATTTTGGACATACATATTACACTTACACTTTTGTACTAATTATTGTATTTGGTTTAAAAGACTAAAATAGGATACCAATAAAAAAAATTCTATTATATAAATACAACAAGTGAAACGTAAACTGCAGAGCAACTGAATTTTTTTCTAGCTATAGAACAGAAAGCAAATATGGACAATGCCTGACAAATACACCTTTTTTTAACTTGTGATCATCATCAGGGACACTAAAAAGGTGGGATTTATGGCGAGTTATGTATGAAGAATTTGGGGGCGCTGCGCCGTCAGCTAACTTGTGACACTATTAAAAGTTTTGCTCAGTTCCTTATTTTTGAGATGTTTTGAATAACCCAATCGCCTTCAAAAATCGTGCAGAATAAAACGGATTGCCAATTTCCTACAACTATAATGTGATAAAATATGAGTAAGTATAGCAATTCAAATTACACTACAAGGACCACATACTAGAATGGATCGTTAACGATATATCTCTAGTAAACAATCTTTAACATACCAAAAATTGCAGACGCATTTGGATTACCATTTACTCAATGTTCTTTATCTTCTTCCTCTGCGCTTCAAAGTATAGCCACGTTTAGCTATTTCAGCACTTGCCTCAATCCTTGGCCGTTCCAGATTTCTTCTTCCCTCGCATCTATATTGTAATGTGTCAAGTAGCAGCTTCTCTTCATTTTAAACGTTCGTACCATTCTCTTTTTTTTCATATTCTGTCGTTCTTTTCAGATATTTGTGTTGCTCAGCATATCATTCCCTAGTCTTCTTAGAAATTTCTCTTCTCTCCTGCACTTATATTATTATAAGTAAAAGTTTGTATAGGTATGGTCCTGTAAAAGCTTCTTTGCTAGCATTATTTTTCAGATTTCTGCAGATTATTCCACTTACTAATTTTCAAAAACCTACCTATAGAACTTCCCCAGAAACGTTTAACTAAAACTCGAAAAAAAAATACTCTGTATATACACATAGCAATGAGCTAAAATGTACTACCGCGTTAATCCACATTTTTCCATATTCGCATACTTTAGCATTTTAATTTGTAAATCTAGTTCCTTTGTATCGATTTTTGTAAATAACACTTCATTTGAATACCTTTGTAATCTAAACGTGTTTTAAATCTCTTTCACGAATAATTCTTAAAATATGCATTAAGATATGTTCATACCCCTTAATTATGTACATTGCCAGCCATTCGCTAATGTCACGTTTGTTTTTTTTTACCTTCATTGGCAGTTAGCATGAAAACGACAGATTACTAAAAAGAAAAACGTGAGTTCACAGAATTACTGTTATTTGCAATAATTGCGTTTGAGAAGAGATGATTTTCTTTAAATTAAATTAAAGATATTCGCCAAATTTTAATATTTCTTAAGCGACTATAACGCGTTCACACTTTAATTAGTTCGTATCATATTACGTGCTCCTTTCCATTCATTTCATTTGCATATACTGGGTGGGCTTTTTAAAACATACCGAGAAAACTTCCCTCACAGATGTAATAAAAACTTAATGAAATGAAGCCAATGTTGGAAGTGAGTTCCACTAACATCCAAACATATGACATGCCTGAATTCGTTTGAACATGTCTCGGTGTTGGAATACACTTTACCTTTAAGAGCTCCCCAAAGATAAAAGTCACAAGGTGATAAATCTGGTGATCGTGCTGGCTAAGGGATGTCGCTGTTGCGGCTGAGAGTCCTCTCCATTCCAAACATCGCATGGATTCTGGCCAGTGTAGCACGAGATCTATGAGGGGTTGCTCCATCCTGATGGAAGTAACCCAAAAATTTTCTCTTCATCACTGAGCTGTTCAATGAACGGGTTAAAAATGTCATTGATGTACCGCTCAATGTAATTATTGTCAAAACGGTTTTCAGTTTTTCACCGTTTTTTTATTTTATTTTCCATTTCAAGAGGTATATCAAATGATCAACTTGTTTTTATGCGTTTCAGATTTACCTCAACAAGTTTTACCAGTTTCATTAATATTACAATTCATGTTTATGTTTATTTCAATTCTCACGATCAATAAAATTCAATTAGATTAACTAAAATCCTATTCGCCATAAAAAACGTATAATAGCGCAATGCAAATAAAGTAATTAGGTATGCAGCTAGAGTTTGCTTCTACGAAGTAAAGTGCAGACTTGTAAAGTAATTAGTTTGGCCCGTTTCTATTAACGACGTACCATAAGGATAGAAACACAAAAAACTTAATTACTGTGACAACTTCACTAAAAAAAAAATCACTTGAGAGAGACTACGAAAAAGATCTTACACATTGTTTCTTTTTTATTGTTTGTGTAATTTGTAATGAATTCAATTTGTGGACTATGAATTGAATGATGGCAAAGAGCAAGTTTCCGAAACTTAAACAGTCACTCTTAACCCAATTCTGAACTATTGATATATTCTGGTCGCAAACTTTATTGTTTGATGTGGACGGACGGAAGTAATTTAGTAAAGTTAACAATCGATGACGTTCAACTATATTATGCTTTGTTTTAAGTATCCTGCGTCATAAATTCTCATCATTCCTTTCTTTATGACATGAGCACAATCGCTTTTTCAGATTCTTTCTATATTGAGTTCATCCAGAATAGTATCCTATAACAAGTTTTTAATTGATCTTGACAAGCACCTTAAAAACAACCATTTTTATGAGACTTTATTTATGATTCGTATTAGCAGTAATGCTATACTAAAATTTATTACTTTATCCCACTTTTCTAAAGTTTGACCATTAGCAGTAGTTTAGGTACAGGTAGAGAAGTTTGAAAATAACTTTACAAATAATATTGTAAAATTGAAAAGTTTGTTTGGCTTAACTTCAGACTATTCCATTCGAAATTCCTTGGGTTTCATAATTTTTTTTAATTAGATTGGTGGCATTGTTGCTCGTTTTTATTATCTTATGTGGACGACCTTTAAAATGTTTTATAAAAAGGAATAGCGGAGTATATGCACATTTTCTAGTCTTGTTTTCATTAATTAACGCTATTTTATTTCATAGATACATTATACTTACTGTATTGTTTTTATTATTTATCGTATCATCGTTAAATAGTCTTCATGTATGACGTTTGTTAAACTTTGAAGATGAGAGTCATAATCTACGAGTGCTTGTGCATAGTTACTTACATGAAAAGAGTAATACAACATCGTATCATCAGCGTACATATAAGATTTTACTAAACTTTATGTAGGTATGTAGAGACGAAGTATAAATATTGAATAGCAGCGGACTCAAATAGATCCTTGTGGGACCCCTTTGTTAATACGTTGTATAGTACAATCGTTGTTTAAAATATTAATACAAATGATTTACGTCTACGATCTCCCACAAATTGAAGATACACAAGTGCAAATTAAACAAAAACACTTTTTGAAAAACCTTTTAACACTGACGTCCAATATAATCTTCGGTGTTATTTACATGTTTATTGCTGAATTTTTTACTATTATTATGTAAAGTTTTATTTCACATTGAAATTGCCTTATCGTTTCCATAACTATCCCCACCAACTTTATTTTTTGCTATATGTCTACTGTATTTTCAAAACGTTAAAAGCGCAATATAGTACAGTGGTAAACGTAAAACCTTAACTCAGTTTATTAATTTATGGACCTCATATTTTACCTCCATTTTGTTCCTTAGCGCTTAAGAAAATGTTGCATTATGCGGAGTTTAATTTTCTATAAAACCAATTTTTTTCTTCGTCCACAGAACTCATCTGTTGTTCGATTAACATTATCCATCACTGCTAAGTTATTCAGCAAAGATTCTTGTGTGACCACTCCTTGACTGCTGCGCCATTAATTATTTCTCCACGGTAATCTGGTTTAACTGGTAGCTGGTAGCAGTAACGATGCACCTTCTAATCCCTAATCCATCGTTCTCAGCAATAATGTATTTATACTCCATAATAACCGTTGGTTTTTTTTACTCTTTTGCGATATTCCTTTTTCCAGGATTGTCCAGGAATTTACCAGCAATGTAACAATGTTGGCTTTGTCAATTAAACCTCGACGATTGTCACCATTCTTAAATTAAAATACGATGTTATTCAATACATCAATTTAAGAGTTGGTTATCTATGTACATCTAATTATTACTTAATTACATAACTTTACAATAAAATAAAGGTTTCGTTTATAAAAATAATGACATGCAATTAATAGATCTTCTATTCACATTCATTTAAATCGAAAATTGAAGGAGAGAAAATGTGTTACTTGTATATGTAAATTACATCTGTGATACTGTTTGAAAGGTAGACACAACAATTTTACGCGATTAAATACCGACATTTTCTCAAACAAATTTTCTTAATTAAACTGTTCTGAGATTAAAAATTTGTCGTAAGGCAAGGTTATAGGATACGTAAAGGATTCTGTATTGAATTTAGATTCATGTCTGATCAAATGATCACTGTAATTTATAATCAGCTCGTATATAGGTTTTTGTTCTCAATAACTATGACCTAGCCATTAGCTGCCCCATGTAGTTTTTGAGTTTAATGCAAAATTAATTTGTATTGATTCGACCCTTTCTAACTCGCTCGGGATATTTATTATTTACAATACTAACTCAATATCTTCATTGGGCTATTCATTTAGTAACGGGTAAGCAATTACCTTTAGTTTCTCCACGTTTCCTA
Organism: Pyrocoelia pectoralis; assembly: GCA_036250285.1. Lineage (NCBI taxonomy): Eukaryota > Metazoa > Arthropoda > Insecta > Coleoptera > Lampyridae > Pyrocoelia > Pyrocoelia pectoralis. The sequence goes on along the minus strand of CM070075.1, from coordinate 73,348,897 downwards.
ATTTTAAGATCAAATACACTTCATTCACTTCAATTATTAAGTACCCCACATAGCGCCTTAAAAAGTTAAGGAAGTAATAACATTGTTCGTTTCTAATAGTTTAATGCATTTTCTATTTTACTACGTACAGAATTTAAGAAATGTGTAAGAAAGCAATAGTGGTATCATTATTATCGATTTCATGACACTATTCCGATTAATAGACTCAATTATTTGCGTAATTGTTATCTAAACAATTCGAAGGAGAAAACTGACCTCAAAGATATTTCACGTGGTAAAGCAAAGCAAAGCAAAGAGAACACAGCTAAAACCCAGTCATATCATACCAAAGAATCATAAAAGTTATAAATTTTTGTTGTGACCAAGAAGAAAACGTGGGCTTTACCTTACTTTACTGGCATTATTGACATTAAGATTACTTCCTTTGCCATTTTTTGTATATTGGATAAAATGCAGGTTATAAAGACGCTTCATTGCATCTTCCATAAAACTTTCATAAAACAACCACTCTGCAAAATATGTGAAAAGGTTTTTCTGACATCTTCTAAGGAGCATTGTAGCGGAGGACTCCTCTACTGTACTTCTTGTTACGTACCCAGCAAACACATTTATATACAGGGTGTCCCACTGCTCCGTAATCGGTCGATAACTCAATATGGGTTGAAGATACAGAAAAAAGTTTCAAATAAAAGTTGCTTTGATTTGAATTGCGCATTTTTTAAAAATATTCTTATATCTACAGTATGTTGCATTTTCACGTGGCAGGATAATGTCACTTTTTTTTAAATGGCACACCCTGTATTTTTTTCTCTTAATGTATCGACCAACCATATTTATATCACGCCTGAAATTTTTTTTAAGATTGGATGTGCGGTTGCCAAGTTATTAATTATTTTGTTAAAATTTGGTACAATTCAAGGTCGGACTATAATATTCATAACTAAGTTATTCTTCAAAAAAGGAAAAATTTATTTGACGAATAATATTACTCTAATGTCGTGTTACTCTACAAAAAAAAACTAATTGATTAATTTTATACCGAGTGTTTAAAATGAGAATTCAAACTTTGTGAACTTTAAATAGAATTTATACGAATATTTTAAATGGAACACCCTGTATTTTTATTTACCATCAAATTCTCGACAAAAAACCCTATTCAACGGTGTATTATTTCCTGGTATTTTTTTTTGTACTTTTGTTAATATTTACGATTTTTAAAATTTCACGTAAAAAAAGTTTGTTAAAAGTAATTTTTATTTAATTATTATTACAAAATACCGTTTAAATAGTTGTCATCAACGCAAAAAAACAAAACTCAAGTCCTGTGACTATCTTAAGTTCTAAGGACTTGAGTTTTGTTTTTTTGCGTTGATAACAACTATTTAAACGGTATTTTGTAATAATAATTAAATAAAAATTACTTTTAACTAATTTTTTTACGTGAAATTTTAAAAATCGTAAATATTAACAAAAGTACAAAAAATAATACCAGGAAATAATACACCGTTGAATAGGGTTTTTTGTCGAGAATTTGATGGTAAATAAAAATACAGGGTGTTCCATTTAAAATATTCGTATAAATTCTATTTAAAGTTCACAAAGTTTGAATTCTCATTTTAAACACTCGGTATAAAATTAATCAATTAGTTTTTTTTTGTAGAGTAACACGACATTAGGGTAATATTATTCGTCAAATAAATTTTTCCTTTTTTGAAGAATAACTTAGTTATGAATATTATAGTCCGACCTTGAATTGTACCAAATTTTGACAAAATAATTAATAACTTGGCAACCGCACATCCAATCTTAAAAAAAATTTCAGGCGTGATATAAATATGGTTGGTCGATACATTAAGAGAAAAAATACAGGGTGTGCCATTTAAAAAAAAGTGACATTTTCCTGCCACGTGAAAATGCAACATACTGTAGATATAAGAATATTTTTAAAAAATGCGCAATTCAAATCAAAGCAACTTTTATTTGAAACTTTTTTCTGTATCTTCAACCCACATTGAGTTATCGACCGATTACGCCGATTACGGAGCAGTGGGACACCCTGTATAAAATAAATATAAATTATGTAAGAGCTTTTTAGATTTATATAAAACTGGAAGAAAAATAAATAAAATAAATAAGTTGTAAAAGCGTTGCGATGACCAACATGGCAGCTACTCGAGCATAATGTAATTATTATCAATGTAAAAAATTATTTAAGCAGTTCCATACAAAAAATTGAAAAACTACATTTTACGTGCAACTGTACTTAATTCTTGCACGAACCCGTTTTTACCTGAACTGAAAGCCGACAGTTTATTATGATATACTTGCTTGAAAAGTTTCCCTTAACCGGATTCGATCGTTTGCGGGTGGGCGTTGCAAATTCTGATATCCGACATTGTACCACTGCGCTAATCTGTAACATCCCTTCTTTTTATTTCGTACTTCGTAACTTTGCGCTGTTTCGCGTTATTAGTTTAAATTTTGTTTGATTATACCGGTGAGTGAAGTCTTATTCAATAATTATACCTATCTTTAACTTTTTTTTAAAAATGACCAGGATTTAATTTATTGTATACATATAATTTATTTTCTATATAAATTAGACGCATTTTAGTCGATACGGATCTAATATTAAAGGTACGTGAACTACAATTTTTGGCGTTATAAAGAACACGCGCGTGCGATTACTTATGTGGCGCAAATAGAAACGGACTTTATTTTCGACCATACAATATATGTAATGTAATGATAATTTCTAACTATATTTACAGAAGGCATACATAAAAAATAAGTAATATTACATATAATATTTTACATATAACGTACATAAATCTAATCATGTAAATATGACAGCAGATGAATTTCATGAGTGATATGTAATTATCTATAATATGTATATATTATATGAATTTCTGTATACAGAATATCCGTAAGTTTCTATACTATTATGTAAAATATACGTAATTGTGTTACATACGGTTTATATAACTTTATTAAAGAATACTTACATACTTGATATATAAAAAAGCATATTATGTAGGGGTATTTACTTCAATTTATATATGTTGTATGTATATTTTATATGTGTGTTTGCTGGGTAGTATACATTATTTCTCTCCAGCTATTTCCTTTTTTTATAGCTCAAGCAAACCACACAGGGAGGTGTATTAGTTAATAATGTGGATTTTGTATACAAACAAAACATGACGATTTTAGGAAAAACTGAGAAAATAATATCAATCACATCCGTAGAAATTTTGTAGTATGGAAGTCCTTGCTGTCCTTAATAGCTTAATAGCACATGATTTGTGGTTTATGGAAAATACAAAATTTAAGAAGACAAAAGCATAGTCTCTAGCGCAAACTGTTTTTAGAAATACATCTTTTGGGATTCTTCTTTTCTTTACTTTTAAGTAAGCATGCGTTTTCGTAGAATTTAATACAAAAAAGCTTAATAAGATTAGATATATTCAAAAACCATACAAGTTTTATTTGAAAAATATCGTTGTAAACTATATGGCTGTATTTGACGAGCACAGCAAACTACTATCGGAGCAAAAATGCAAGGCTCTGACTTTGAGTGGTCATAATGAAAATCTTGGAGGGGGGTGCATTTGTTTCATTTTTGGACAGTACATTAGTCATTTAGGTATATGATTATTGATGTGATTACTTAACTGGTTTTATGAGGTATAACCGAACATTTCATTATTTTCAAATATACGGAAACTAAATAAAAAACTCTTCTGTGTAGATGGTAAATTTGTAGTATTGAAATCAAGCTGCATTATTCGTTTATTGAAAACAAAATTTGTTTTCTTGCAATTCAACGTAAATGCTATGATTACCGTGAGAGAAAGACGCACAGATTGCCTCTACCACATCGTACACAGCAAGCGGCAACCACAACAATGTGATTATTCTTTTGCATTGCGGCGCCGCGTGGACCGAAGCATTCATCCTTTTTCCAAATCTCTTTTAAATAATAGACTTTAACACTAATATATCCAATTGGGCTCAAAAGCATCGCACACTGACAAATAAGTGTACATTTTTCAAATATACTACCACTCAGTTTCAATAATATAGCCGTAATTAATTTTTAAAGTCAAGCGCTTGTGCGATTTCAGTCATAATTAGCGCTGATACAGAAAATTAACGATGCATTGCAAAAACTTAAAACTGTACACCTTTCTGTAGGAATAAATGATCTTTTAAATGTACTTTATGTGATTAAATTATGATTGCTAATTATTGAGATGTAAGCTTCTAAAGTCAAGGGCCTTGCATTTTTACTCCATTAGTCGGGGTACACTACATCAAGTTTTGTTTCTTATCCTATTATATACTTGATAATTGCAGAGGTTTAATGTGCAATTTTCGGAAAATCTGTATAGTAATTTTATAAAGATTAACAAGAATAATTCTTGTGTTATGGGCGATTAGGACAAAAACTACACGGCACAGTGGCTCGAGAATATCTAGGAAACGTTTTGTTTTATATAGTTGGAAGGTTAAATTTTACAGCTTCTACTGGAAATTAATTATTTAGTTTGCACTTTTCGTAAACTCCTTTTGCTGTGCCAGTAGATATAGTGAGAAGTATATTATTAATGCTGCAAAGATAGATGAAGGTTTAGTAACGCAAGCTCGTTATGTAACTTTGCCAAAAATTATAATCAATGTTTGCATATCTATCATACGAAATTATATCTGCAGGACTTTATAAATTTATTCAAGTCCTGCCCAAACATTAGGTAAATCTTTTTTTTCTACCAAATTTTGATATAATAAAGTGATTATTCTTACTTTATTAGGAACCACAGCTCATATACATAACAAAAATAGTAATTTACAGTAGGTACGCTTCTTATTTCGATTTAATAGGTGTTTAGGAGTAGGTAATTTAAGTAAGCAAAAAAGTTAAAAACGGCAAGAGCACACTACTGACGCGATCATATTGAGCAAAGATTGTTTTTTGTGGGCTCTCCGTACTTCTACAGTTGGAATAGAACACTCTAAAAGCATTACACTTGAAACATTTTCCCTCATCGGAACGTCTCTCACTCTCACGAATTCTCTGATTTTAAACATAATGATTCAAATATATCTGTTAATTTATTACATTTTAGAAACTTCGTAACCGAAAGCTGCCAACGTAAACTTTGTGCATAGTAGGTAGGTAAATGTAAAGGAATTATTCACGTACGAATTGTTTGTAATTTTAAAGGGTTTGGTAAACAACGTTTTGTTTACGTTTTTAAGTCGTCATAAGTTAGACGAAAAAAGCGAACAGTGTAGATTTTTTGGTTACGATAGTATGTTAAATGTGTACATCGATGTCACCAGAAAAGTAATCATCGGTCTAGACGTCAAGTTTATAGAAGAGGAGTGCAACTCATGTTAAAATAGATTCATTAAAGAAGAAAAGGTTGATTACGATAGCTTGCCATTAAATTAACGGCGTTGCAATTCGTGAGCCCTTGACGGAATGAATTTATATTGAAAGTTAATCTTGACAGTGTACCCGACATTCGTCAATCAACAAGGCAAAATATATGTTTATGTACATTTGAAAATGAACCCAAACTTGAAGTCCATATCTATAATAAAGAACTTTCGCGAACATCTTACCGCCATTAAAAGTTGTCTGAACTTCCAAAGGTATTGCTATATTACAGCTTTTAAGTTTGACAGTAATAACATTGCGCTTTTGTTTACAATGTTTACTAATAAAATCAAAACTCCATAACAAAAACACGATAACTTTGAAACCCATAGGGGCGAAGCCCTAAAATCATAGAACTTATTTCTCACGTTTTAAACCTTCTACAAATATTTTTAAACCAAAATTAGCCAAATTTATTCAGCCGTTCTCGAGTTTTTATAAGACAGACAAACGTCAATTCATTTTTATATACAGGGTGTTTCAGGTATTTCAGGGATGTGTTCTCCTGCACAAAATAAACAGAAAAGTTCATATAAACATATGTCTTTAATTACTGAGGAAAATTGCCCAAAAGATGGGAATTTCAAATTAAAATCAGTGAAACGCCCTCTGGCGGCAATGGTAGGAAATTGAAAATAATTTCCAGCATTTTCTCTTGGGCACATTTATTATATGATTTTTTATTTCACTGTTCTATCTCAAATAGTTTCCGAGTTATGGCCGGTCTCCTTTCTTAGTTGTACACTCTGTACAATGTAAACCATATGTAGGTTGATCAATGTAACAAAGAAAGAATCCAACAAACTTCAGATGGTGGAATGATGTCTGCAACGGCAGTATTAATCGATGCGAGAATCGATACGTACAGCAATCAGCAGCAGTAATTAATGATAACAGGAGATAAAGGTGAGTAACGTCCATTACAACAATAATCCCGAAGGACACATTGAGGTATACGAGTATAAAGTGAGCACGCACCCGTGTAATTCGCCCTACTAAAATCCTGGACTTTGTGAAAGATACAGGTATTCTTGAAGGCTAGACAACACCGGGGAGCACAATAGACCAAAAGGTCGCAGTGCGGGAACCTATTGGGACCACCTCTAGTATCAATAATAATCATACACAAATGATCATCGTAAGTACGGGGGTCGATCAATAAGTACCCGTGTTTGGAAACAAAACGTTTTTCACAAAGTATTTTTTTTTTATTTTTCAACATAATCCCCTTTTAGTTCGACACACTTTGCCCAACGTTTCTGCCACTTCTTTAATCCTTCTAAAAATAGGAATTGTCGAACTCCTCAAAACACGATCACCTCTTCGCTCGAGCTGAATCTTTTCCCCCTGAGCCATGTTTTCAGGTTGGGGAAATAAAAGAAGTCACAGGGAGCTAGATCGGGGGAGTACGGTGGGTGCGGCAACAATTCGTAGTGCAATTTTTCAAATTTTGCGGCGAAAATTTTGGATGCATCTGCAGGTGAGTTATCGTTGTGAAACAGCACTTTTTTCTTATCCAAATGGGGCCGTGTCTCCTTCAATTTTTGATCGATTGGATCCAATAATCACTGTAGTACTACCCCGTGATAGTTCTTCCTATTTCCAAAAAATCGATGATCTTTATTCCCTTCGAATCCCAAAAAATCGTGCACATTACCTTTCCGGGGCGATGGGACTGTCTTTGCTTTCTTCGGGGCAGATTCATCCGGAAAAATCCATTGTTTGGATTGCCGTTTGGTCTCTGGCTTATAATAATATGGATCCAGGTTTCATCAACGGTGACGACTGGGCGGAAAAACTCTTTAGAATTTCTCTTCAAGAGGTCTAAACAACGCCTCGATATTGACAGTGGGGTCCGTTTATTGTCGTCAGTGAGTAACCGCGGCACCCATCTGGCCGACATATTTCTCATACTTAACTTATCATGCAAGATATTTATAACCGTTCCGTACCACACGTCTAAAGGCCTCCGCTAGTTCGCGCACTTTAGTACGTCGATCAGCCAGAATCATTTCGCGAACCCTTTCAGCGATTTTCTCGGAAGCTACGTCTGGCGGACGACCCGGTCGCTCCTCATCGAAAACGGATGTTCGACCATATTTAAATTCGTTGACCCAATACCTCACGGTGGTCATAGATGGTGAAAGGTCCCCATATGCAGCATCCAACGTCGCTTTTATTTTTTCACATATTTCGCCGTCCAAAAATAAGAAGCGAATTACGGACCGATGTTGTTCTTTTTTTATTTTCTATACGAACTTATAATGTGTGTGGTAAAACTGGCTGCCAAAGATAAACTAACCTGTTAATTAATTAATGGGAAGTGTTATGTGGTGTTTTTTTGACAGATGACAGTACACGATGGTAATGTCAACTTAGTCAACTTCATTTAGCAGCGCCACCTGTTGTGTCAAAACACGGGTACTTATTGATCGACCCTGGTAGGTATTTGTTATTACGGCGAATTATTCAAGAAACGTAAGTAAACGTTTACCGTACAATATCACCACGGTTAAGTTTCATAAGTTCCGTAAACGTGGAAAGCTCACTAGTTCTTTAGACTTTAAACCTTGTATAGATGAATGTTTAAAAATATTCTGTTCAGATGTAGATGAATCTGAAAAGTGTTGGATACCGGTATCTAGTAATTAATTTAATATATGGTGCTGGGGATAGCATGACCAACATTATTGGGTAGATAATAAGAAAACATTGTGAAATAATTAATTTACCAATAGCTATACCTTTCAATTTATGTAAAAGCATTTATAAATATACCTAATCATAACATTAAAGTTCTACCTTCCTTTGTACTTTATGTAGATATAATACAATAAATAGCTTTTTCGGTTGTTCACTAATGGTATTAAATATGAAAGTTCAGTGTTCACTGTTTATTTAAGCCGTACGCTAATAAGGTTATAAAACAACCCATGAGAGCTTTTATTAACAAAATGTCAATAACTGATTGATTTAATAAAGGTTACATAAAGAGCTCGTCAGTATTCCAATTTAACAATAGAACAATATTAAGGGTACTACAACATAAATTCAAACTGCACGAAAACTGAAAAAATGTCGTAATTGCGCTCTAGCCTCTTGCAACATCGAATTATTTGATTTTGATTCGTTCTAAAGTGAAAAGTGTTTGTTTGAGGGGTAGATAAGTTAAATTTAAAAATGATTGCTATGTTAAAAAAAGACGAAGTTTCCTAGTTAATATAGTATATTAAAGTATAAGTGGATAAACAGGTCTTTAAAACACGCGCGAGTTGAAATAGAGCAAATGTTTTAAAGACCAGTTATCCACGAATACTTTACGCTATTTTTTTTATTGGTTCACTTTGAAATCTGGTATTAAAATGGAAATAAGAAGTCATAATTTGAAATGGTTGAATTCCTAATGTGAAATCAGTATACCTTTTGTTGTCATGGAAATGAGAAAAACGGAAATTAATTTGCAATGTGTCATTTTATTTGACGTAACAAAGTACTCCTGTTAGATCAATACCCAATAAGAATTCACGTTTTTCAAATTGATGATGATGCCATGGCAACTTTAAAACACGCGCGTTTTTGAAAGCGCGATTTAAACACGCTGGGGCGTGGTTTAAAAGGCTAAAATAGGACACCACTAAAAAAAATTATTATCCTTTGTAATATAATAGAAGGTTATGCGATTTTAAGTACTATTTCCTGATCTTAACATTGTCGATATCAAGCGGAACTAACTATTGAAAGTAAAAATAAATACTGTACCACGTGGACAAATTCGGATACCACTGGAATAATATTGTTACCATAAAAGCAGCTATATTCTTATAATCTAACATTCTAATTTATATTTGGAGGAAATTTAATTTGCGTGAAAAGAAAAAGCATTAATCAGAATAACTGTCACTTTATATTGTACAACTGGATATTACCAAGACAAAGAATAAATTGTTGAATAATTTCCTTTTGTGCTTTCGTTTGGAATTATCAAAATAGAATAAGAGCTTCAAAGTTTATACACGAAATGTATAAAGGCTTCTATGTTTAGATATTTGACGTTGAAGGAAGGCTCTGTTTAATTAACGTATCTCAATTTTTGTAGTTCTTGATATATTACGCCGCTTTCAGGTTCAGTTCATGCGTTTCTTACTTAATTTGTATTGTATCGCATATGAAGGAAAACCAGTAAATTCCATCAATACTTTTGCGCAGTATGATAATATCTTGCGAAAATGATTATTCCTTGATAAAAAGATACTTATAAAAGTATTTTCCTACGTTTTACTCCACCAACTCATCTTACTCATCTTTATAACCCATTTCTATGTTCGTGTGCAATAAAAAAAAATAGATAGCACAGAAATAGTTTGTAAAGCTAAAGCTTGAACTTTTAAAAATGATATTTTAAAGTAAGTCTAATTACACTTTTTCTTTTTTTTCAGGTAAGTGAAATTGAAGTTACATCGCCCTTAATGTACGGTATGAATTAGGTCCGTGAAGTTGGAGGTACACCATCACCAAAATCAAAATGCAGCATAGCCATAATTTTGTGCTCATTTTGTGCTAATTTGTGCCGTATAAAACAAATTTTGTGCTCGAGCCCTAACGGAGTTATTCAACATTTTGTATGTGTACCTCCGACTTCACGCTGGAGGTACACCATCACCAAAATGAAAATACAGCATAGCCATAATTTTGTGCTCATTTTGTGCTAATTTGTGCCGTATAAAACAAATTTTGTGCTCAAGCCCTAACGGAGTTATTCAACATTTTATATGTGTACCTCCAACTTCACGCTGGAGGTACACCATCACCAAAATGAAAATGCAGAATAGCCATAATTTTGTGCTCATTTTGTGTTAATTTGTGCCGTATAATACAAATTTTGTGCTCAAGTCCTAAGGGAGTTATTCAACATTTTATATGTGTACCTCCAACTTCACGCTGGAGGTACACCATCACCAAAATGAAAATACAGCATAGCCATAATTTTGTGCTCATTTTGTGCTAATTTGTGCCGTATAATACAAATTTTGTGCTCAAGTCCTAAGGGAGTTATTCAACATTTTATATGTGTACCTCCAACTTCACGCTGGAGGTACACCATCACCAAAATGAAAATACAGCATAGCCATAATTTTGTGCTCATTTTGTGCTAATTTGTGCCGTATAATACAAATTTTGTGCTCAAGTCCTAAGGGAGTTATTCAACATTTTATATGTGTACCTCCAACTTCACGCTGGAGGTACACCATCACCAAAATGAAAATACAGCATAGCCATAATTTTGTGCTCATTTTGTGCTAATTTGTGCCGTATAATACAAATTTTGTGCTCAAGTCCTAAGGGAGTTATTCAACATTTTATATGTGTACCTCCAACTTCACGCTGGAGGTACACCATCACCAAAATGAAAATACAGCATAGCCATAATTTTGTGCTCATTTTGTGCTAATTTGTGCCGTATAATACAAATTTTGTGCTCAAGTCCTAAGGGAGTTATTCAACATTTTATATCTGTACCTCCAACTTCCGGCTGGAGGAAGGTCTCATCGCCGGCCAACTCATCGCCGAGCCATCTCGTTAAAATTAAAAATTGTTAGTAATGGAACAACATAGTATACAAAAAGCCATCAGTATCCGTTAATTACTTATAACTAATAATCATATACGATACAAAAGTACCGCGTAGTGGAAATCTACGTTTAAGTTTAGCATTTTTTTTACTTCCAAACTTTGTTTAGCGTCATGTTGCCATTTTGTATCAATTAAAAAAAATATACTACACCTGCAAATAACCTAGGCGCTTTAATGGCAATCTACGATTAAATTTAGCATTATTTTTATTTCCAAACTTTTTATATATTTATTCACAGCTATAAATAAGTCATTAACGATTGATTAAAATATAAATGAATGTTAATATCAGGTAAGTATGATTGATTGTTTATTAACGCTATCATTATCGATTTAAAGCTCTGTAAAGCTGATTATCAATTGATTAAGATTTAAGGGAATGTTAATGTCATATTATGTTAATGTAATATCTTGATGTTCGGTATCGGTATTTATACTAGCAAGTAAAAGGGGATAGGTAAGAATGTGCTGAATTTATCGGAAACAAAATCGGCGATGAGTTGGCCGGCGTTGAGATGGCTCGGTGATAAGATGGCCGCGATGAATCGGCCGCGATGAGTCGGCGACGCTGACTTGTCCCATTCCGGCCGAGAGAATGTGTAGTATGATAGCAGGAGAAGTCTTTTAATTTTAGAAAATCTTCTTTTGTGCAATGCGTCTCTGATCTTTGTGTGAATAGAGTTGCTTGGAGTTCGTCCAAATGATGTTTCAACCCATTGGCATTCCACGTCATTATGCGCAAGTTAGCCATTTTGAATTTTTGAGTTAGCCCCTTGGCTAATTGGTTTCTCTAAGTTTTCCAGCCTTTGGTTGATAGCTTTGTTTTCCTTTTCTTGGCGATTTAGTTTCTCCAATACTATCTCAGAATTTTGACTCAATGGTGGTGAGATTATCGGTTTTGGTATATTATAATCATCGCGGCGATCTCAGATAGCGGCCCGCCGCTTACCGATTATATGACCCCTCGGTCCCTGCTATAAAAATGTTAAATGTACGTACGTGATAATAATTACACTTATCGCACTTATCACACTCTGCGCTTGCACCGGTGATACACAACTTTACTCAATGAAAGTCAAACCACTTATAATTTACTAATAAGTTTACGATAACCTCTAAAAGTTTCATACACTTTTGTGCAATTAAAACAATTAAGAACAAAATTGGCACCGTCATAAAAGGCATGGATTCTTCAAGATGTCTTATTAAATGACTGCTTCCCTTTTAAATAATAATATACATAATATAGTTTCATTTCTATAAACTACCTACATATAATTATAAATACATCTATGGAATAGTTCGGGTTCTCCAAAGGGGGTAAATGGAATAGTAATAGAAACTCTAACCCTCCCCTTACCTTTTCTTAATGTGAAATATGAAAATTTAAATAAATTAATTGCTGAGTGAGTGCAATTAAAATTATTCGTCGAAGGTATAAATTATAACATTAGTTATGGTTGCGACATGTTTCGGTAATGACCATTACCATTATCAAGCAAAATGTTTTTTATAAGTAATGAAAGACGTCAATACATTGTTAAAATGTGTAGTGAAATGGGCGCTAAGGAAGATTATCACATGGGGAACAAGTTAAGGTTATGTAAACGACTTAAACAAAGACTAATAAGTATAAAACAATATTGTGGACAATTAAAAACAATTAAATATATAATGTCTAAGTTTGTGGAAAATAAACTCAATATGGCCTTCATTAATTGAGGTCCACAGTCCACACGTGCTTACAATAAATTCAACAGCTCTGCTGGTAGCCTTCTAGCGGAGTCCCTGGGTAGTGAAGTTTAGCAATACAAAACGATTGTACTTCTATGAATGGCCGACGTTTCGATTAGTACCTGGCTAATCTTTATCTAGCCAGGTACTAATAGAAACGTCGGCCATTCATAGAAGTACAATCGTTTTGTATTGCTAAACTTCACTACCCAGCGACTCCGCTAGAAGGCTACCAGCAGAGCTGGTGAACCTATTTGGGAATTCATATTACCTATCGGAGTACACTCGCCAATAAATTCAATTTCAAAATCATTTCAATCATAAATGGAACTATAGTGTTACATTCATATTTGAAGCATTAAGTCATAAACAATGCAGGAGTGATACATTTTAATCATTAAACAAATCCTAATTGAAAAGATATTATTTACTTTTCAATAGATCATCGACAGCGCGATTTGAAATATAAGTGAGACTAACAATTAATTCACTATTGTTTCAATATTGACTTGTGAACCTGAGCTGGACTTATACCACTCTTGTCACACCCTAGTAGTGATCTTGTTTGTTTTAGGTTTTGTATTGATAGAAAATAGCAACTGTGTTGACTGGGCAGTTTGTAAATTTTGTATAGGTACGGTATCTTACTGTATAACAAGCTCAAGTGTTCGCGATTTTATTGTTTTTTGTATTATCCTGTTCGTTATTTATTATTGTTTAACTATAACATTATTTATTTTACTTTATAATTATATGCAGTTTATAGAAATGAAACTACATATAAGTATATTATTATTTCAAAGGGAAGCATTCATTTAGCAAGTCATTTAATAATAATAATATAATAATAATAATAATTTATTGCTGTAAATTCTTCAACAGAAGACAAAGACAGTGTCAAATCAAGACACATACTAATAGTAATTAGTGTGCCATTACATAAAGACAAAAAATTATATAAATGTGTACATATCGGAAAATTTACGATACTTTGTAAACTATAAATTCATCGCAAAATTCTCTGTAGGAATAATAACACTTCTCCAACAAAAATGTTTTAAATTATATTTAAATTTATTTATATTGTTTATTTCTTTTATTTTGTGCGGTAGTGCATTAAATACCTTTATCGCTTTGAATTTTGGGCCTCTCTGGACCAATGAAAAATTGTATTTAGGTATACTTAGATTATTTTTCCCGCGAAGATTCATCTTGTGGTTATTGCAGTCCGAATTCCTTTGGAATGTGGCACTATTAGTTTTGACATCAACTGCTAATTTGTATATATATAAAGATGGAACCGTTAATAAATGTAATTTTTTTAAATGAGGTCGACATGTTTCTTGGCAGGGTAGCTGTAGCATATTTCTTAAAATTCTTTTTTGCATAAGAACAACCTTTTTGCTATCCGTTGATGAATGCCAGAACAATATGCCATATGTCAAAACACTTTCAACGTAGGCGAAATAAAACAATCTCAGACATTCAACGTTCAGTTGATTTCTTAGATTACGGATCACAAAGCAAGCTAGACTTAATTTAGATATAATTGATGATATATGATCTTTCCAGCCCAGGTCCTCCTGTATAATTACTCCTACAAATTTCGTGCTATTACTAACTGATATATTTAGGTTAATTACATTTACATTTTCAACGTTCTTGAATAATAAGCAAGCGGTTTTATTTTTATTTAAAGATAGTAAGTTTTTATTACACCAGTCATCCATAACTAAAACCGTATCCGCAATATTCGTGTTCAGGTTTTCTTTACTGTCTTGCGAGACTATACAAGAAGTATCATCCGCAAATTGACACACTTGATTTACATTTTTTGTATGTTCGCCAGATCGTTTACGTATAGTATAAATATTAGAGGTTCCAGTATGAACCCCTGTGGAACTCCAGTCAGGATTTTTGATGGTGAAGATGGAATAATTCTATTTACTCCGTTATATTTTGAATTCAAACAGACTACTCGGTACCGATTAGTAAGGTAAGACTGTATGAGATTGAGGGGTATACCACGTATACCATACTGTTGTAACTTTTCTAAAAGTATCTGATGGTCTATTTTGTCAAACGCTTTCGTTAAGTCGAAGTATACACCTCCAACATAGTTCCTTTGGTCTAGTTGATCCAGAACAGGTGAGAAGGAGTTGAAGATTACCATTTCAGTCGACTTGCTTTTTAAGAAGCCATATTGGCTAACGTTTAAAATAGTATTTTTTAGTAGATGACCAGTGATTTGATTAAAGATAACCCTCTCTACAATTTTTGAAAAAGCAGGTAATATAGACACTTGACGGTAGTTTCCGATGTGTTCTCTATTACCCTTTTTAAAAACGGTAATAGTTTTCGCTATTTTTGATTTACCTGGAAAAACACCACTTGTAATAATTGTATTTACTATATGCGAAAGAGGATTTGCTATGAGGTAAGCAACCTTCTTAACAATTGCAATTGTACCTCATCAATGCTCACCGAGTTTTTGTTGTTTAGGTTTCTGATTATATCGACGATTTCCAAGGAATCTGTTGGTTTGAGAAATTGTTATTTGCATTACAAGCTACGAAAGCGTATCTACTTTTCATTGCGAGGTGTTTGTAAATGGGCGAGGCGTAGCGTAGTGGAGCCGAGGTTACCAAAAAAGTCAAAGGACCTATACTAGCAAATGTACCTAGACCTACGAGAAATTTTGCAAATTGGTGCAAGGTAAAAGAAATGGAAACGATACGTGAAGATGTAATTTAACCAAATAAAAAATAAACTTCTATGTTATTAATTCAAATGTCATTTTGACTTTTTCGTCGTCCAGGTACCGAAAGTTTTTCAGACCTAGCAACCGGATCACCACGACAGTTTCACTTTCGGTTTCGCTATCTGCGATCAGAATTGAAATGGACACTTTCATGGGGGGGGGGGGGGGGGGGGGTAATGAAAAAGTGATTTACCTATAATACACCTTGTAGTTTTTGTATACTCTTCCTTACTCTGATTGTTAACTATGTCTAATCGGAAATGATTGCTAAATAAATTTAACCGACAATTTGCATCGGTGACTAATTTTCCTTCATATTTGATTGAGATATTATCGTCACTCACAGTTTTGTTTTTATTGTCATTGAATATACGAAATATGGTCTTAGTTTTATTTTTTAAGGATAAAATAATCTGTTCATTGTGTTTTATTGCTGCCTTATTAATGCTTTCTTTTACCAAACCATGTCTTTTATGAAGGTGCCAATTTTGTTCTTAATTGTTTTAATTGCACAAAAGTGTATGAAACTTTTAGAGGTTATCGTAAACTTATTAGTAAATTATAAGTGGTTTGACTTTCATTGAGTAAAGTTGTGTATCACCGGTGCAAGCGCAGAGTGTGATAAGTGCGATAAGTGTAATTATTATCACGTACGTACATTTAACATTTTTATAGCAGGGACCGAGGGGTCATATAATCGGTAAGCGGCGGGCCGCTATCTGAGATCGCCGCGATGATTATAATATACCAAAACCGATAATCCCACCACCATTGAGTCAAAATTCTGAGATAGTATTGGAGAAACTAAATCGCCAAGAAAAGGAAAACAAAGCTATCAACCAAAGGCTGGAAAACTTAGAGAAACCAATTAGCCAAGGGGCTAACTCAAAAATTCAAAATGGCTAACTTGCGCATAATGACGTGGAATGCCAATGGGTTGAAACATCATTTGGACGAACTCCAAGCAACTCTATTCACACAAAGATCAGAGACGCATTGCACAAAAGAAGATTTTCTAAAATTAAAAGACTTCTCCTGCTATCATACTACACATTCCCTCGGCCGGAATGGGACAAGTCAGCGTCGCCGACTCATCGCGGCCATCTCATCGTCGAGCCATCTTAACGCCGGCCAACTCATCGCCGATTTTGTTTCCGATAAATTCAGCACATTCTTACCTATCCCCTTTTACTTGCTAGTATAAATACCGATACCGAACATCAAGATATTACATTAACATATGACATTAATACATTCCCTTAAATCTTAATCAATTGATAATCAGCTTTACAGAGCTTTAAATCGATAATGATAGCGTCAATAAACAATCAATAATACTTACCTGATATTTAACATTCATTTATATTTTAATCAATCGTTAACCGTTAATGACTTATTGATGGCTGTGAATAAATATATATATACTGATGGCTTTTTGTATGCTATGTTGTTCCACTACTAACAATTTTTAATTTTAACGAGATGGCTCGGCGATGAGTTGGCCGGCGCCGGCGATGAGATGGCTCGGCGATGAGATGGCCGCGATGAGTCGGCGGCGCTGACTTGTCCTAGACCGCCCTCGGCACAGTGAAAGGCGGAAGTGCTGTTATCATTAAGCAACACATCCAACAGTATTAGGAATTTGAAATTCGAGAAGCCGAATATCTCAGTAAAAATTAATACAAAAAAAGGATATCCGTGGCAGCGTCCTACATACCCCCAAGACACCATTTAAGAACAGATTACTGAAATCTCCATCAAAATTTCCAGGAAAAATTTATTGTTGGAGGAGACTTATTTAATGCAAAGAAGGCCGAATGGGGTATCACCATAACCACAACTAAATGCAGAGAACTACGACGAGCAATATATGACTTCGGATGTTCAGCACACACCACAGGAAAACCAACATACTGGCCCACTGATGTTAACAAGAGGCCAGATTCACTAGACTTCTTCATTAGCAAGAATATATCGTCAAACTACATTGACGTGAGTGATGAATATGTCATGAGCTCAGATCACTCCCCTGTAATCTTGACACTCACTGAAACTATTACTAGCACAGAAAAAAATCAAAGCATGGATAGCTATACCGAACCTACTATCAAAGAGACTTAAAGGTACCAATTAACCCAAGGAAATTAATAGCAAAGAAAAGAAAAGCCAGGAAGGAATGGCAAACCGTCAGAGATCCTAATTTTTGAAGAGAATCCTTACTTGAATTATGAAAAGTGGAAGTAGTGATTTTCATACAAACTTTCAATCGAAACAGGTTTAATTGTTATTTATTTGAAAATATATTGCAGGATCTTGCATGTTACGACCTACACCATCCATTTCATCCACGTATTTACTTAATATGAGTTTCTTACTTCAATGCATACATTTGACTTTCTCGCTTGATGTTAAAACAGAATAATTATACTTACTTATGTTGTATTTTTAATATTTAAATTCAGTTTTTTTCCAATATACTTAGTTAGTTAAAGTTTACAACATCTAGAAATGGCCAACAAAGCTGTTGATAAAATTTGCTCTTATAATGCATATGGAACAATCCCAAGAAAAAAAGTATATCCTATTTTCTCTCGGTCTCAGTCAGAAACACTTTTCTTAGGATTTATCGCCAAATAATGTTTAAATCAATGCTATGTTATGGTGATGGTGTAGCTACCTTCCTCCAGCCTGAAGTTGGAGGTACAGATATAAAATTTTGGATAACTCAAGGCCTTAGGTGGCCTTGGATAACTCCGTTAGGACTTGAGCACAAAATTTGTATTATACGGCACAAATTAGCACAAAATGAGCACTAAATTATGGCTATACTGTATTTTCATTTTGGTGATGGTGTACCTCCAGCGTGAAGTTGGAGGTACAGATATGAAATCTTGAATAACTCCCTTAGGACTTGAGCACAAAATTTGTATTATACGGCACAAATTACCACAAAATGAGCACAAAATTATGGCTATGCTGTATTTTCATTTTGATGATGGTGTACCTCCAGCGTGAAGTTGGAGGTACACATATAAAATGTTGAATAACCCCCTTAGGACTTGAGCACAAAATTTGTATTATACGGCACAAATTAGCACAAAATAAGCACAAAATTATGGCTATGCTGTATTTTCATTTTGGTGATGGTGTACCTCCAGCGTGAAGTTGGAGGTACACATATAAAATGTTGAATAACTCCCTTAGGACTTGAGCACAAAATTTGTATTATACGGCACAAATTAGCACAAAATGAGCACAAAATTATGGCTATGCTGCATTTTCATTTTGGTGATAGTGTACCTCCAGCGTGAAGTTGGTGGTACAGATACAAAATGTTGAATAACTCCGTTAGGGCTTGAGCACAAAATTTGTTTTATACGGCACAAATTAGCACAAAATGAGCACAAAATTATGGCAATACTGCATTTTGATTTTGATGATGGTGTACCTCCAACTTCACGGACCTGTATGAATTTCAACTTTTTTCACCTACCTACTTACAAATCTAAAATTCATCATGAGCTTTTAATCCTAAAATTGATGCGTTTCGTAAGGACTCGGGTAATTATGCGTAACAAATTAAAGGAAAAGAATTTTTTTATGTGAGAAAAGCGGAAAGAAAATGGTATCAATAAGCAGTAAAGCATTTTGTTAGATACGCATTTATCTTTCCAGAATTGAGATTAAAATGAGTTATTTTTTAGTATTTTTATGTGCAGAGTTTTATTAGTTTTTGCTATATGGACATAAAAGCCTTTAATTTTAATTTTTTTATGTCTTCAAATATAAAGCTATTACATTTTCATGTGTATCAAATTGGTAACGTCTTCCGCCATTTCGATTATGTAAATGATTGGTTTAAGTACATCATATATAAAACAAGCAATATATTACATTCAATTTTAACTTTATTACTGTTTAATACATTCAACTACTAATGTCAAGGCAAATAAGTAAAAACAACTGTAGCGTTACAATTGGTGTCAATCTGTAAATATATCGTGCAACTACCGATATCTACTGAAAGCTTAAATAATTATAATGATACAAAAATCAATTAATAATTGTTATCGCCTGAATTAACCCCAACATAAGTCAAAAGTACCTAATAATATTTTAGAGATACTATCAAATTAGAAAATCAACAAAATTAGCCATCTATCAATCACCGACATCTTTAAAATGCTTGGCGACCTATGTTCTTCGTATGAAATTGGAAAAAATTACATTACGTTTTTCAGGAGGGGAAAATTCTCGATTAAAGTTGGCGAGAGACGTGGAATACAGTTTTCTTTGTATAAATATTGATACAGTTCGTAACACGCCCTCATCAGAGGGTCAAAAATTGGAATAAAAGATATAGTTGAGAGATTAAATATTTCATATGATCGTGTGTAACGTGTAGATTTCAATTCGCGGTAAATTAGAGAAAAATGTCTCAAATTCGTTTGGGTTTTCATGTATTCTCTTTATCGTAATGAAAAACAGGTTATACAAAAGTTACGTTGAAAGAAGGATTGGTAGAAGATTGATACAAGCCTTAAATATGAGAACGGCGTACGAATGAGAATAAATTAGTAATAAGTAAAAAATAAAAAATTTATGCTAAAAGATACACAATCAAACCTAGTAAACCTTTACTAATTATTACATTACATAAAGTAAACACACCGGGAAAATTAGGGAAACACAAAAAGAAAATGAGATTAATAGGTTTTTTTTATTGTTTTCGTTTCTTACGAGTTTGTTTGTTTAATATAAGTAAGAAAAAACAAAATCTAGGGTTGAATATTATTTTTTATTTATTTAAGGAAAACAATGAAAAAAGTGTAATTTAGAAATTTCGAATTTTCCGAACAGAACATTCACATGAACAGTATGTTGAAAAGTGATTTAATAACCAAAATTAATAACGTGTGTTTCCTCCACGGGCTCTTATAAGAGGTCGCATACGATTGCCCATGCTCCTAATGACACTTTAGATTATTTCCTGGGGCAAATTGTCCCACTCTTCGACCAGCACTAATTTTAACTCCTCAAAATTCCTAAGAGCTGGATTCCTTTCTCGTACCTTGCGTCCAATCATGTTCTGTTGGACTCATGTCTGGTGATCGTGCTGGTCAGTCCATTTGAGCTATTCCGACGTACCATGCACCACGTGTGCAGTGTCAGCCCTTGCGTTATCGTGCAAAAACACATAATCTGGGTCTATGAAAGAGAAAAGGCATTACATGGAGCTCCAAGATCTTAATTATGTACCTGTGTTCAGTCAGAGAACCGCCATCAATGATGATCAAGGCGGTGCGTTCTGTCAGAGTTGTGCCACCCCACACCATAACGGAGCCTCCACCGTATGACACCGTTTCCGTAAAATCAGGGAATAAAACTTGACTCAATTCATGGGATCAATCTTGGTGCTGTCGAGCGAACGCTAATCTTGCAACTCGATGACTCACCTCACATTTTGGCGCTTTTTCTGGCACGTATGACTTCAAACCAACTTCATTTAACCTTCTTCTCACTGTTCGTTCCCTTACTCGCACGTTAAGCACGTCTTTCAAGAGATGTCGGGTCTGAACAGCCGTTTGACCACAATTTCTCAGCGTTTCTATCCTTACAAAACGGTCGTCTACGGCACTGGTTGCACAATTTCTGTCTTGCCCCCGCCTCCGTACGTAAGATCCTGTCTGTATCTTTGCACATTACGGTGGATTACAGATACTGATACACCCAACGTTCGACTTAATGGTCAGTAGGTCAGGTAGGTGTGGCCTTCTTCAATGATTGTCACGGCTCTGGCGACTTCAGTTGTAGGCAAATCACTCATTTTGTAAGCAATACAATGTTAACCCTCCAAGCAAAATGAGACCACATAAACGAACATTCATTACAAAAACAGTTAAAAGTGCTGATTGTAAAAAAACACATATGAGGGTATAATTTCCGTTAGCCTGTTAAAGAATGTTAAAAAGTGCCATAATGTTATGTCTTCAGAGGGTAACAATTTAACTACTTGAACTATTTGTCCAATTACCCACAAGTTTTTTTTGGTGTTCCGCTAATTGTGGGGGTGTGTAGAACTATCAATCAGAAGACCTACATAACTATAATTTGGTGGCAGTTTGCCAGAGTGATGTTGTAAATCAGACGTTATTTCTAAAAAAAATACCATCCGCAAGGGAGTGTGACTAAATGGAAAAGTTCTAAAAGATTTGAAAAATATTTACAATCTAGGTCCGTTACAACAAACTCATTTTAAAAAGAAACATGATTGACTGAATATCTCCGAGTTTCAGAATCACACATCTTTTAATTCTCTAGTTTTCGTATTTCGGAAATACTAAATTGCTTTTGTATCTTTCCAGCATTACAAGTTTTTGTTTTGTACGTTATTCTTATATTTAAATATTGCAGTAATTTCTCTAATTTTTAACCCTAACAACTTATAAATCGTTTCAAATGACTTTCCGTTTTCAGAAGAGATTAAAGAGTTTTTCTTCGAGGATATGTAAAAGGCTCTTAGAATCTACACCTCTTCTGTAGAAAACTGTTTACGGTCAATCTTATTCTTGACGCAAATTTTCGAACCATTTTTTTGATCTTTTCATAACGTCTTCATTTAAGTATGTGTGGCTGATGTTATTAGTTGAAGTGGTGCATCCATACGGTTATCAGAACGAAGGATAATATTTGCAACAGGTGGTAAGTGTGTTAGATAAAATTGCCCCCGCGCCCTCCCCCCATATAGCCGCGGAAAACCTTGTTCTTGTTTTTTTCTTCTTTGTATTATTCATTCATAAATGTCTTTATATTCTACACCCTTACGTACTGTAATCAAATTCTGTGAAAATTGTCAGTATGTTGATTTTCCATTTGAACATCCTTCTACATCTTTTCTATCAGGTGTCAATTTGGAAACTTGCCAGACCTCATATCTTCGAAACTATAACAGATAAACCGTTTCTAGAAATTGTTGACGAAGTTCGTAAATCTCAAAAAGGGGGTTAATGGTAAGTTGAAAGAAAAACTTACCGTTTCTAGAACATCAGCGCAACCCACAGGTTCCATCTCACCCCTATTTTTTCAATTGCACTGTCCCATGTGTGATATTGGAAAGCCTTGTAAAAATGCTATTCATCAGTACTAAACAAAATGTTAATTAATCGACTAATTTGTTGAAGAAAGAAAAAAAAGGTTTCTGTACCTAACTTTAGTTGTATGTTTTCGTATTTTGTATTTATGGCTACTAATATCAAATCAAATTATGAATGCATAATTCTCTACGGGTTATTATTGAGTTTTTCTGTTCAGTTTGACTACCTATTTGTAAATATAAGCTGTTTTTGGAAAATAGTACCTAATTTGACATTAAAAACAATAAATTTGAGTAAATTGACTTAAATACTATTTTTTGTATTATTTACAAAATAATCGATTAATTAACATTTTGGTTGGTACTGATGAATAACAAAGAGCTTTCCAATGATGTATGTAATGGAGTAGTGCAATTTAAATAAATAGCGGTGGGGTACGTGAATGGAGTCTAAGTGGTGAGTTGCAGAAGATTTCTATATGAGTCATAGTGGTTCCTCCGTTTTCGAGAAATGGATGCAATTTTCTTTATAAGATCTCTTTATTTTTTTTTAATTCTGATTTGTACCATTCGCATTGTCTTTTGCGTGTGCTGATTTTATTCTGTATCAAATACTATTTGCCTTCCTCTCTATTTTGTGTTTCTTTTAATGCATTCTGCTTATGTTCATCAAAATTAGCAATTATTTTCTTCTTAGTTTCAGTGTCTCTAAGGCAACATAATATAAATTTTGTCTCGTAAAGTGTCAGAGCTATTGTAAATAGGTACTCATTAAGCCTTGGTTAAGTATCGATAATGTTATTACTGAAAGATTCTGTTCATTTTATTATAATCTTATTTACAAATTTTCCGTGAAGTTTTCTTCAAAATGATACTCTTGTGTACGTACCTACAATGTACAAAGCTGTATGTACATTATACGTACATGGCTATATGTACATAGGCGCACTTTAAAATGAAATAAATAGCTACTGCATCAAACGTAATGAAATGCAAATACAAATTTGATAAGAATTTAATAGTAAACAGCAACATTGCAACAATAAATACAAAATATGTTATATTTTATTGTTTAATTTCGGACTGTTACTTACTTTAGCTCTTTCAGAGCACCTCCTAAGCCACTTTTGAATGTTTAATTCCACCTCCTTTACAGTGGCATTCTTGAACAATTCCATCGATGACTCCAGGCATTTATTCATTGCATTCATTCATAATTATTGCAACAATATTAATTTTGAGGTTATAATTGTACGTAAAACGGCACCTACAACTTTTTGTGTTATTGTTGAAACGTGTTGTAGGAGGAGAACTTGCCAATGTCAAGTTATACAGCCAAAAAATACACAAATGGTCATAACTTACAAATTACAAAATACGACACGGGGATAAAATACAGTAATTATAAGCAAAACACGTTGCTTCTCGAGTTCCCGTAATTTTAAGTAACTAACCTTACAGGAGAAGCGCGCATGATCATCTTATAATCTTAACTCCATTGCCAATGATGTCACTTATTTGTACGTACAAATTACGTACAGTGTATGTAGGCAATCTACGTACATAAACTTTGTACATTGTATGTACATATTTTGTACACGGACGAACGTACGTAAAATGTACGTTAAATGTACGTACAAAGGCCGAAGTTTGTTATATGGGTTACTGGAGGATAGAAATGTAAAAATAACGTGGGTAGTTGGGAAAGATTTTAGAATGTTTATCTTGAATAATAAGATAATTTGAAGAACTGTTTCACTCGCTTCATATAATCAAAGCATGATGTTGTTGTAGCCTGAGCGTTATGAATCGTGACAATGGTCCTTTTCATTGATTATAAAATTTGATTGCGTATTAGTAGGTAAAATTGATGTAAACAACTCAGAAAATGCTTTCGTATCTATTTATTTGGCCACTGTATCAAATATTGTTCTTGAATAAGGTTGGTAAAGCACTTTGACAATTTGAATGTAAAAATTAGCTTAATAATAATATAGCATTACAGGCACCGAATAAATTGCCTCATAATTGCTTCCCTCCGCTATGATCGCGCTAAAAACACTTACATTTCCCCCTTGTATAATAATATACTATTTTTCGGTAATTTTTGTAATCTATATAACCTTGAATCAAGTTTTATAGGCAACCCATCGTATATGTATCTGTGGTGACGCGACAAATTGTATAGCAAACCCATCCTACATGATAAAATGCAAACTTTTGTCTGATAGTGATTAGTATAGCCCTTCTAGGACGCCAGTTTTTTTCCTGGAACGGGCACCTCCTAGTGCTTCTTAAGATAATTTTTGAATATTTTATACATTTTCAATTGTCTTTGTAAAACGTATTATCTACAATATTCAATTTCTGATTCTAATTGCAAGCTAAGTATATGATTATATGAAAGCTATACTGAAAATTGACAATGAGAGTAGTGATGTAGGGGGGGGGGGATTATGGATCCAAAAGACACTAGATTTAGTAACTTTTCTTGGGTTGGTAGTACTGGTCACTAGAAAAGTCACTAGATTGCCCACGCCCCTGGGGTGCAACATGTATTGAACAGGTAAAAACAGGGGCGTGGCCAATGTAGTGACTGTTCTAGTGACAAGTATTACCAACCTAAGAAAAGTTACTAAATCTAGTGACTTTTGGATCCAGAATCCCCTCTACATCACTACTAATGCACTCATTTAATGAACCGTGGATATGGTTCAAAATTGTTTAACATATAAAATCCTTAAAAACTAAATAATCCTGAAAACATGTAAATAAGTAATAAACAAATTGCAAACCATAAATACCGCAAACGGTATGGTACAAAGTTGTTTAGATTTTTATAATGTGCAGGCAGTAATTTTACGTGGGAGAAAATTTAAAATGTAGATACTAGGCGCTAAGCTTTGGATTGGATGAATAAATACAGTATTATAACTTTTCTTCTTTCCTGTATCTGCCATGGTAATATCCAATAAATACCTAGATAATCTTATAATAAAAATATTAATTTCGATAAGAAACAATCGAAGTTTGTTAACAACGGTATAAACGAACCTCACGTATCGTATGCTGCCGAACTATGAAGCCGCACTCCCATGTAGTGACGTCACAGTGCAATTTCGAAGCGAGGCTCGAGCGTTCATTTTAAAGTTATTTGTACGTCCTGAAAAATTTTTGTTTTTTGTAGAGACTCATAAAATTGTAAAATCTTTCGATTACACAAATAAAAAAAAATCGTAAAAGAGCCCATTAATGAGATGTCTACAGGACAAATGTTAATTTACTCGAAGAGTAAACAGCACTGATTACGTTATTGTTTCAGATGAAAATTAATTTTTCCCTAACTCTTGATGCAGAATATTTACGTAAATAATTAAATAATTATAGACAACAAAGCAATAACAATAATTCATCTTGTCATTCATCTAAAACTTTTGCACACGAGTATAGACAATTGAACAGAAGCATTATTTTTAAGTTTAATAATAAAAGTAATATGATAAAAAACTTTTTTCATTATACCCCTATGTGTTAAATAGTTCATAGAAGTAACTTTCATTTTAATGAAATTGAATTATAATTGGATTTCGAAATTCCCTTATAATAAGTGAATCAATATACTAAAGGGATTTTAATTTAATGCTCGGTATATTTTACGAACAAATATTTATATACTTTGCACTTTTCTATTTAATTTATAACTGTAATTAAGTCTCAGAATAAAGATAACTTGCTGGTATAATTTAATATAATAATTTTTTGAATATTTGTAAATAAAATTCAGGTGATTTTTGTCTCGCGTGTGTTGTATTGTGTAACGATAAAACACCACTCAAACAGATTTAATATTAGGACATCAAAGTTAAATCAGAACTATTCCTCAGAGTGATATAAATCTTTAAAGAAAATAAAGAGAATTCTCGGAGAACGTTAAAGATGGGATATTTGCGACTTGTTTGTTTTGATACCATACTCTAAACTTGCTTAGTCCCGTTTTCCTTCTGATAGAAAATTTCCATTTCATTATCTTCGCCTCTTAAGCTCAAATCTTTTCCGTAAAATAATAAAGGAGTAAATAATAATAACATGAAAAACATTCGCATACGTCACAAAATAATCCTTATTGTATATCTAGATTTCTAATACTAATTTCGAACTGTTGTTAAAAAGCGTTTTTCAATAAAAACGGTTTGATCTTAGATTTTAGTGTTTTTAGATCTACTTAGATTTCTTATTTTTATTGGAAGTAAATTAAAAAATTTGGTAGATAAACTCTTATGCGTTTTTTCTAACCGGTAAAAATTTACTGAAACGTATAATAAGTGAAAACCGACTTAGCATATAGTATACAATTTAGAATAAATATGCTAGGAAGGGTTAATTATCTAATTTCAATTAAATTAGAAACAATTTATAGTAGAATATTCCCTACATGAAAGTTTTTCTAAATGTTTAAAATTCCGCATTAGCTGTAGTATTTTTTTTGGATGTGTCGTAAAGTAAATTGAGTTTGTTTATTTTATAGGGTAGAATCGTAAAACAGTAATAACAACCTGCAAAATCTAACAAAAGTTGAGCGAAAAATAAAATAGTACTTTAGCACACTAAAATTACGTGAAAAGAAAATGTATATATGCGTGCGTATGTTAAGGCGTAAAGCGAAAATATGTCCCCCCATTTACGTACGAATAAAATCTTCGGTTTTACTGTAAAATAAATAAAAAAAAAAATACAATAAATTACACGTTTATAAAAAAAATCTCCTGTTATTTTACTACGAAACGTTCTTCTTCGACTTTACAAGCAATGCAACACGATTGAGATTTGATGTGTGAAATATTTTTCTTATACCTTTTCGTAATTGTCTTTTTAAGGGTGAAATACGAAAACATCCACAGTTAGGATCATTAACTCTACACGTTTACACGGTGGTTGTTTACGTAGACCGCCCTCTGGGTAATCGATCCTATAACTTTGTATCAGCAGCGGTTGAGAACAAATAGTTGTAAAATGCAGTTCGTTCATTCGTATTCTGTACATTAATTTAGTAATTACGATAATATTCAATTACATTGAAACTTTAAGTAGACCAAACAGTAGCAGCCCTAACAAGCCTCAAAAGCTCGCGTTGAACTTATCAGTAATTAATCAGATATGTAATTGGATACGATTTAAAACTCAGAAGGCAAACAAGTATCATATTACTGATTTCCCTTTATAATAATCTGTTGAAAGCGACCAATGAGAAATGAATTCAATTATTTCGATGCTTGAGTGGAGTTGGTAGAATGAAACAAATATTGTTTTGTTAGTGTAACTAAAAGAGGGCGACGAATGTGTTACGAGTACATATTAGGAATTAATTGCTGTGTAAATTAAGCGCCGCGCCTTCGTCATTCAAAAATAGACACTGAACTTACAGATTTGATCTTTAATTGCGCTGTACATACTTTGTACGTTAGAGTTAAGATTTCTAATATCGAGACCAGAAGATAAAGGAAAATATGTTAATGGAGCTTCTTTGTACACTGCAGACCATTAGTTGAACATTTCGGGTAGGTACCTACCTATAACAATTTATTTCAAGAGATTGGAGAGTGGTCATAATTAACTATGAAAAGAAACACGCGAATATCACCTTTCCTTGACGAGAGGAGGGAAGATCCAGGTTTCGTTGAGACCAATTCAAATTCAATTCAATTCAAAAAACTTTTATTGTTATAGGAAGTATTTACAATTCATTTTGGGTTAGTAAGTTTTGTTTGGGCTGCTCAGGATTATTATCCTCTCCGCCCTCGTCGGTTGTTTTATGTTAGTAGTTACATTATTTTTGGATGTACATGGTAATTAAAGTTATTTACAAAAAAAAACAAGATAAAGTTTTGAGATATGTATAAATGTAATAAGTATAAATAAGTTTAATCGTTGTCCTTAATAGCATTGCTGTGGTCGTCATCGTTCGCAACAGTGGTGGTAACTTATTGCATTAAAAAATTATAAATTTTCAGTCACTCGCAACCTTCCCCTACATAATTTCAGATATATGATATATTCTAATGCATTTTACCTATGCTACCCCTTAATCGCTAATTTTCACATCCTGGTTTGTATGGTTTCGGTCAGAATTTACTTGGCAGGTTCATTCTAATGTAAAACAATATTTAAAAAATTTAAATTTCATTTATTGTACAGAATTGGAGTAAAATTGATCTGAATTCATGCCATTGTCTGTTTTTCAGACGATCTTTCAGACGGTAATTGGCTATGAACTACGCATACTTTTATCGAAGAACAATAGAATCTGTTCATGAGATTATTGTTCATGTGTATCAAATATTACATAAGTCAAAGTGTAAATGACGTTAAATATATAGATGACAGGTGGGAGGATAAAATGTGATAGTAAGATTAAATTGTGGTATGAATGATATTGTACGTGGTGAAATTTACTTAATGGTGTAGGAATATGTTGAACTCTTCATTCTTCATTAATTTATATAATTTATCGTTACGCAACTGTATTAATAATTTGTTCTTATTTGATTCCTCCTTTCAATTACGGTCAATCACACTTGAAATTTCAAATAGTACCTCATTTACGACCAGGTTTGGTACATTAGTTGCTTTACAAAACTAGACGGACACCTTCTATGTAATCCTGAAAGGGAACGGCTAATTAGACGATTACCACCTTTCCATAAATGTGCAAGATCTTCGACGTCTTCATAAATTATCTTGGCAACTGGCAAGTATTATACCTGCTGCAAAGAATGTGCTTTTCGATCTTATTTTTTGAGATAGCGTTACTAGAATGTTTTTTTGTTTAAAACGAATTTAGGTACGAGTTTTCTGCATTAATGACTACATGTTAAAATATCAAAATTGGTCTATCTTGTACATTTTCGCCTAATCTGTTGGTGGCTCCAGTGGCGAAACTACAAAATTTTGTGGGGGAGGAGGGGGAGCCCCCACGGGCTCTTTTTGGGGAGGGGTGCTTCCTTTATAAAAAGTTATCTTTTAGAATGTTAATGTAAACTGTATGTAAACTAATCTAATCTACTAATCTTTGCGGAGCCTTTATGCTTGCTGGGTTTACTACATCGTGAAAGAGGAACTATACATGCCATTTTTTATGCATCAACACTCAACGCATATCAGTATCATGAAGCAAAACAATTCCAAGAGCAGCACAGTCACAGTCAGCAGTCCACCGCCGTCGCGCCACAGCTAAAGAAATATTATTTCACCGATACAACTTATGCTCGAAGGACGAATATTTTAATGTCCTTACATAATAAATAATAATTGTAATTATCACTATGTCACTATTACTACTCGTTTGTTTATCGCAATGGTGTAAGATTTAACGAATTAAGTTGTTAGATGGAATTTAAGATAAGAATGAAAAATGGGAAGTGCTCCGTTTTTCTGGGGTGTGTCACGGCTTGCCTGGGGTATGCCTGGCACCCCCCCCCCCCTAGTTTCGCCACTGAGTGGCTTCCGTTCATATCCCATCATTACATTCGCCCGTTTATACGTTGCTCAGTTGTAAAATTTAATTTATTGTCGACATTTTTGGGTCGCTTTTAGTATGCTTCGTTCTACAGGGTGTCCCACTGCTCCGTAATCGGTCGATAACTCAATATGGGTTGAAGATACAGAAAAAAGTTTCAAATAAAGGTTGCTTTGATTTGAATTGCGCATTTTTTAAAAATATTCTTATATCTACAGTATGTTGCATTTTCACGTGGCAGGAAAATGTCACTTTTTTTCACGCCTGAAATTTTTTTTAATATTGGATGTGCGGTTGCCAAGTTATTAATTATTTTGTCAAAATTTGGTACAATTCAAGGTCGGACTGTAATATTCATAACTAAAAATTTATTTGACGAATAATATTACTACCCTAATGTCATGTTGCTCTACAAAAAAAAACTAAGTGATTAATTTTATACCGAGCGTTTAAAATGAGAATTCAAACTTTGTGAACTTTAAATAGAATTTATACGAATATTTTAAATGGAACACCCTGTATTTTTATTTACCATCAAATTCTCGACAAAAAACCCTATTCAACGGTGTATTATTTCCTCGAATTATTTTTTGTACTTTTGTTAATATTTACGATTTTTAAAATTTCACGTAAAAAAAATTTGTTAAAAGTAATTTTTATTTAATTATTATTACAAAATATCGTTTAAATAGTTGGTATCAACGGCGAATTTTTCCAAAACTGCTGGAGCGAGTCGTGGAAGGGACCGATAGCCCATATTTTTTTTAATTTAAATTATGTTTCGCTGTTTTTAAACTATTATATAGCTAAAGGTTTCCATTAGTTTAATAAATCGTAAATGATAACACGTAATTGAGGCGTAGGTAAGCACATTATAAAGATGATGCGAGCACTTGCAAAACAGTTTCTGGCCGTGTAATGCACAAAACGTTTTCGGTCGACAAATAATTACACCATGGAGGACGATTTTGTCCCTTTGGCGTCGTCATAACTTATAATTCCGCCGCGGGTTAAAATCGCCTCCTTCACGCCCTTAACACAAAAATAGCTATTATTTAAACACCATTTTGATGTTATTGCCTTGGAAACACGACTAAGTGATTCGATATCAACATCTTATGTATATCCAAAGATTTGTACCTACGACTCTCGCGGAGATGTAGTTTGAATTTATATTGAAACCTCAACTTTCGTATTTTACTGTTAGTAATGAATTGAATAACAGCTGTGGAGTGTGGATTAAGTTAAATGAAGGTAACCAATATTCGGCATTAGTAGTATTCACAATCCGCCGGCGCCAGACATGTATTATCTCGTAGCATTACAAAAACTTCAACTCACATTTTAAAACAAACAAACAAATCGGATATAAAGTATAGAATACTACATTTCCTTGATAGTCTGAATCTTAAACAAATAATCACAGAAGCTGCTAGAATTACATCCATCTCAGTAACTATTCATTACATCGTGACGTTTAAACCGGAATTGGTTGCTAAAGTAATTTTTTTTTCTATTAAACTACCCACTTTAACTGAAGCTGTATTTAGAACGATGAGGAATTTTAAAAACTTCACCTAAGTTGAAGTTGAAATAATATTTTGGAAAGCTGTTTAGTATATGTATAGTATATACCTACTTTAAAGTAAATTTAAACAATTCGCTAGTACTTACTGATTGGGAGGCCTATAACGAAATGTGAAAATCTGCTGAAGTTTCTGCTGCCATTAAAACAGAAGAAAATCGCTATTTTACAAATTAATTAAGCACATAACTCAAACGTTAAGTAAATAACTGTACAGGGTAGCCCGAAAAGATTGGTCATACTCATAAATTATACCACATATTCTGGGGCCAAAAATAGGTTGATTGAACCTCACTTACCTATACATATACAAAAGTGCACACAAAAAAAATTATGTGAAACTGAAATGAACACAGAAAGGTGTGATTAGGTAGAAAATCCTGGTATATTTTAGGATTTTGTCCTTCACATAATATTGACATGGGCCTTTCAGCTTAATACTATCTACAAATAAACCTAAATATTTAATACTATCCACTATTTGTATGTCTGAGCAACTACAATTCTATAACGAACAAGTTGTTTTGTGATATTGTAGTGATAAGTCTTTCCTATTTCTAGCACCTAAACTAGATAGTAATGCTTGAGTCTTTGGACTCATTACTAAACAGTTATCTGTAAACCAAATTCTAAGTAAATTAATAGCATTCTGCATTTTATCCTTCAATTCCAGAGGTGAGTGTGATCTGTAGAACAGTGAAGTGTCATCAGCAAAAGCTGTCAACAAGCTAAGATTAACTAAATAAACCAAATGTTCTATTATATTGTCAGCCACATTTTTGATAAGAACTGGTGTATAGACTCATATCCTGGTGTTTTTCGAGCACTGAGCCCATTGATAACAGTTTTATTTCAATTTTTGAATTGAGATACAACAAAATAGAGTTGCCCCAATAAATGAAACGCACTAAACCTCCCCCATATGAGGATATCAATATTCAACCTTAATTCATTTGCTATCGAAGAGAAAAAGTTGTTAAATATGATTGCTACAAGTTTGGGGCCAGACTCGGCAATGCCATCAGCATTTTTTACACATAATTTAATTTGTTGACTTCCAGATTCACCGATAATCTCTTTTATACACTGCCATTGGCGCCTAGGGTCCTCTTGTTTCTCTCAATATAAACTGTGTAATAATTTGTTTTAACGGTCCAGATTTCACGAACCAGCTTATTTTTGCATTGTTTGTATTGATCCAATAAGGATAAGTTAAATCGTTCTTTGAAGCATTTTTTGTACAACGCAATTTTTTTCCTTTTATACAGGAAGGAGGAGGGCATATGAACAATTGTTGAGTTAAGGTAAATATCTTGTTTGTTTATAACTTGTAAATAATAAACATTTGCGAAAATGTATAGAGTTTAAACATTCAATATTTTGAAATTGACATTTTGCAGGGTGGCTGTATCTTCCAAACTAAAATGTTTTCAAAGAGACACAAAATTATAAGATTAGACGTTTGATTTCAGTGGCGTTCCATCTTTTGTTAAAGTAAAACCCTAAACAAAGCAGGGAAGTAAAAGAGATGTTGATCTCCTCTGAAAATCCTTAATAAATAAAAATATTGAATGCGACTGTTTCCAATTTATTGGTTATCGTCTGCTAGTATTTTAAATCATCCAGTAACTTTTTTGTTAAGGTCCAATCAACCTATTTTTGACTCCAAAATATGTGGTATAATGTATGACCAATCTTTTCGGGACACCCTGTATGATATAAAATAATTTCCTCCTAGTTTAACAAGCGTTAATACCCACTTTATCAATTCGATATTAATTTACCATTGCCAATGTACTGCTTGATTGTTATGCACTAAATCTAAAAGATTCAGAGATTTAATTTCTTTAGTATTTAGCATCATTTCACAAATCAATAGTGCCACTACCAAATTAAAGTAAATAAGGAAAAATTGCGCAAAACTATAGATGATTACTTTTATTCACCGTACCTACCTGAAATTAGAGCTGTATCTCATCATTGCTCACTCCAAGAATTTTCTATTCCAATATTTGGGCCAATGTGTCACACGTGATAGGAACTACAGTCGGTGCTGTAAATACAGTAAGAATGAAGCAAATCGTTAATAAAATCTATCGAACATAAGTAAATCTGAATTTCCAGAAATTCTTCCGAATTGTGTTGTAAAAAATGCTAAATCCCATACAGAAAGCTTAATTTTATGATTTTGATTCTATCTAGCGATGTTGTATTCATTATGTACTATGCCAACAATTTTTATTACATATACTACGTTTAACATTCTTGATACTTTTTCATTCCCGAACCGAAATGAATGTGATAAGGCTTATTTTTTATGCGACGAACGAAAACAACATTATGCTTGAATGAGATATTTGCTCCTATCAAGATAGATACACTTTCAAGCATTTCCTAGCAAATAGATTTCTGTCATTTACAATGTTAGTTTGGATTCTCATTAATTATGGAAGCTATTAATCAATTAAATCCATTTCAATTTCATTATTAATTTATCAAGGTACTTCAAGGTTCACTTCACTTATGATCGTATCGATCGAATAATTATAAGGTAATATAATGCGGTGTAATGTAATGTGTAAAATTAGCGAAGAACAAATTTTTTTAATGAAATTGCCGATTTTATGCAATATTAAAATTATATTGGTTCTTAAACGACTGAGATGTAAAGTAAGTGAGGCAAGTTTGGATTTTGCAAAGTTTGCAAATCATTTCTCGTAACATATAACGACAACATCACTTTGGCTTTTCATTTTTCATTCGCTTTATTGCTTGCCCAATTTTTAACGCACGAATAATTTTTTGAACGACATAAAATGAAAATGGAAATTATTTGACAAATATTACCTAATTAAACATTATTGAAAAGATTTAATAAAAGTTTTGATACCTCCATCTCCTCCTTTAAATGATACATTTATTGATTTATATTTATTTAATAACAAACATAAGTCACAATAACATCTACGAAGAAAAAGATTAGGAGGAAAAAATGTTGAGACAGTTTTCAATCCATTATACATCAATCTTTACAGTAAATTTCATAATTTGTTCGTTTAAGTTGAACATTTTACTCCCATATTTTAATTTATTGTAATGCCAAATTTCTGATTTCGTGCCGGTTATTTTTAAATAATTTTATTTAAACGTGACTACAATTAGGTACCGTTTTGTTCTGTAAAAGGTATGCGCCCCCATAGCAAATAAGTTATTGCAAAAATTTCCATTGATACGCAGATAACTTTATATAGTCGTCGATTAATGATGCACCGGTAAAAAAAAATTTGGCCCTGTTTAGATAACGCTTTAACGCAAAAATTCTATTTTGGTTTAAAAATTGTGCCAATTACTTGCTATTTTGTGCCATCAAAATCAAATACAACCTTCTAATATACAAGATAAGTTTATTCAGTAACTTAATTGACGTGTGTCGAATATACGTATAATAACATATCTTTCCCTTGCGTAAGTTAAATATCAATCAATCAATGTTTACATTGAATTTTATACCCCAAGCTCTTCAAAATACTTAGGGCTTGGAATCGTTTATATTACAAGCTTCAGTTTATTAATTGGACGCCCCTTTGTACGTGTCTATCTCTAGAAAAGTGTGATTAGATAAGTTCTCTATAGTAACGATTCAATTACAAGGATTTTTCCTTTATTCAGAAATTGAAACTCTTCTGCGAGCACCAAGCGCCTTATCGGAGCAAATGCCGAAACTTGCCCACTAAACCACCCCTTGCCAGATGTTAACGACGTTTGAAAATTATTTCTTCATCTCTTCATTCTTCTCTTTCCTGTGCACGACTTCTATACAGTCCTTTTTATCAGAATTTAATGCTTACGACAAATATCATTTCAAATTTGACCTAACTTTTTTAATTTTTAAAATATTTAGAAAAAACCAAAATTTGCCGATTTTCATTTTCCTCAATAACTCTTTAACGCTTAATCTGACCTCTTTTAAAGTTGTACATTATTCAGACACTTTTTTAAGACAAATTATTTGATATAATCAGAAGCCCCCGATTGTCATTTGTTTTTAAGTTATTAGTGCTATCTTTTGTTTTTCATATGGCGGCCATATTGGATTTTTGGTTGGTTAGATAGTCTTTAAAAAGAACTTTTCAACGATGTATAACATGCTTGAAAAATATTTAGTTATAGTTTGTCCCACGAGAACTCGGGTGTGACTCATTAGTTATTTCTGTGAGAATTAACTGCGATTGACTTTTTAACGATTTATGGGTAAGCGACATTATAAAGCAAATATAATTTGCGTTAATTCACACAGCAATAACTAATAAGTCACACCCGAGCTCTCGTGGGACAAACTATAACTAAATATTTTTCAAGCATGTTATACATCGTTGAAAAGCTCTTTTTAAAGACTATCTAACCAACCAAAAATCCAATATCGCCGCCATATGAAAAACAAAAGATAGCACTAATAACTTAAAAACAAATGACAATCGGGGGCTTCTGATTATATCAAATAATTTGTCTTAAAAAAGTGTCTGAATAATGCAAAACTTTAAAAGAGGTCAGATTAAGTGTTAAAGAGTTATTGAGGAAAATGAAAATCGGCAAATTTTGGTTTTTTCTAAATATTTTAAAAAGTAAAAAAGTTAGGTCAAATTTGAAATGATATTTGTCGTGAGTATTAAATTCTGCAAAACTTTCCCCATTTAACCGTTGCCCTACGTCTTCTAATAACCGAGATACCAATGGTGAGCATCGAAATTGGGACACAGTGTACTATACACCCCGACGTCTGGAGTATGTCTGCATGGTTATCGTCGAACTCTTCCTCTGACCGTCCGTAGTACGGCTTCTGCTTTTTTTCTGGTTTATTTTTAGTCTACAGTTTTATGTATACAGGGTATATCACGGAACCCGTTCATTAGAAGTTTCTGGGGTCCCTTACTACTTATGAATTTGAAACTTTCAGGTTAAGGATAACCCATAGTCTTCTTTTGTTCTAAAATATTGTCGATGTTGTACAACTTCCGGAAAGACCGGAAATCGCCATTCATCTTCTTATTTTAAATGGAACACCCTGTATATTATTGCATTTTTCGATTATACAATCGATTCTGCGTTAATCTGTTTTAGATTATCCTATACCTACCTATTTTCAACTGTTTTTGAGATATTATGATTTTTTTGAAAAATTTGCGCTTTGCGGAGGGATGTTTAATACAGTGGCGTAGCGTGGGGAGGGCCGGGGGGGCCATGGCCCCGGGCGGCATAAGAAAGGGGGCGGCGGCGGCAAGCGCCACGATTTTCCAATTGGAGATTACAAAAAAATTAACTCCCACTCGAGCCCGCAATGTTACGTGGCAAGCGAAACCGCAAGGGAGCGAAAGAGAGGAGGTGAGATAAAGTCGAGTGCTAGCGATAACCGGCCGGGCGGCACGGCGGCGGCAAAGAGTTTTCCCGAACGCGAACGAACCAACAAACGACAGCGAGTACTCAGTTATTCAATCAAACAAAACAATAACACTTCTTATTTTCATTACCACTATGTCCACGTTGAGACTATCTTTAGCTATTCTGGCAATTTAACATGACATACATTTTGGTATTGACGATTGTGTAAAAGGTGTTGCTTTGAAAAAAACAAGAGTAGGTACATTTTTAATCTAATTTTTAAATTTTTTAAATTTGATCTGATTTAGGAACTAGTAAAAGAAATAAAATGATGGGTGGCGGATTTGGGGGGGGCTTTAAGGGCTAGTGCCCAGCGCGGCAAAAATTAGGGAACTGCAAAATTACGGGGCACCAAAATTAATTGAAATTTTGGAAAAAATTGGAAAACAATGGAAAATAAAATTGAAGTAGAAATACGTCAATACGAGCTATTATTTTACGTGATAAAAATCCCAAACATCATTTACGCTGCACTTTCAGTTTATTCAGTCGGGCTCATTTAAATATGGTCCTAATCAGATGGATTATCCTATTTAACCACAGGCTTTCTAAGAATTTCCATGACCATTTACCGCTTCTCGTGGTCCAGATGTAGCATGTTTTATTGTTTTATTAAATTGCAATACGCCGAAAATGAAATAAACTCTATTTATTTTTAATAAAAAAATGTTTTCTGGACTTCAGACTTTCTATTCCTGTTGTGAGGGATGTGATGGGGCGGCACTTTTCTTGTGCCCCTAGGCGGCAGAAGCATAAATACGCCTCTGGTAACGCTAGTTAGCTCTTGCTCCTTAACTATAACTTGTTATTTCTTATAATTTCTCTATAAGCTCTCTACTCTAGTTATACTTTTTTTGTAATACCTTGAAGAGACGAGCACTATGTACTGTACAGTCAATTGGCAAATATACAGGGTGGTCAGAAATTCACTCATCGACGGGTAAGGGTAGTATTGGGGACGTTGCTCTAACGAAATAAATGCAAAAAAAATCTAGTAAAAGTCGTACCGTTTCTGAGTTATCCGCAGATGAAGTTAGCCAATAAGAGCGCTGCGCGGGCGAATTCAAACAGCCATCCACAGGCGGTGTTGCCAAGCGTACTAGAGGCATGCATTCGCCAAAGAAAGCGAAAAGAAAAACTCGTGTGTGTAAACTGTAGTAGTTCAAAAAAGTTAAATAACCCGAACCATTTTCGAGAAAAAAAGAATTAAAGTGTTCAAACATGAGCGTTTGCGCTAAATCAGTTTGAAACAGATAGTGACGTCACATGCTGGTATCGTTTGCTGTCAGTCGGCTAGCTTGATTTAATATACCGTTGTGAAAGTGATTTTTACGATGGTAAATGGAACTTATTTAAAAGCTAAGTCGAATACCCTTCCTCGAGTAGACGTTTTTATGTTGGCCGAGTTTTTAAAGAAGGATGATCGGTTTGCTTCAGAAATTCGTGGAGCCAAAACGGAAATGAAAATAGTCATTGGCTCATTCCTAAACGTTTCTAGGCAACATTTTTCGAGAAGTCGGTGGTGTTTTTTTTTTGTGCCAGTAACTAAACGATTTTTGTACAAAAATTAAAGATTTATCTAGCAAGCATTATCAACTAATTCAAAACCAATCGCCATAAAAAATTCCATTGGTCCCATCACCGACTTCTCGAAAAATGTCGTTGAATTACCGATTAATTATGATTACTAACAAACAGTCCGCCCTACTGGCTTCTAAAATCAAAGGAATTGTAGCACAAACAACTTAATATTTTGTTTATGAATTGTAGTGCTTCGGCAGCGTAGACGGTAAGACGCGAAACTCTCAATCAGAAGGTTGCGGGTTAGATCCCCGCTTTCGAACAGAGTTTTTCTTTTCGATTTCTTTGGCGGATCCATGCCTCGACTACGCATGGCAACACCGCCTGTGGATGGCTGTTTGAACTCGCCCGCGCAGCGCTCTTATTGGCTAACTTCATCTGCGGATAACTCAGAAACGGTACGACTTTTACTAGATTTTTTTTGCATTTATTTCGTTAGAGCAACGTCCCCAATACTACCCTTACCCGTCGATGAGTGAATTTCTGACCACCCTGTATACTTGAATACTTGTTATTATTATCTATCATTGACCATTGTATGTAGGTACCTAGTGTTAAGTTAATAAAGTTATGTATTGTAAACAATTTGACATTTTAAAAGATAAACTTCCTGTGGGTTTCTTGCCCCATTTCTTCCCATAGAGGGATGTTCCTTCCGAAGCAGTGGTAGTTTATCTTGACTTTCCATCACTTGCACGATGTAGGATGTACATTAGATCCGTCGAATAAAATATTTAAACTAATAATTAAAGTAGGGGAAGGGGGCGGCGAATTTCTGGTCGGCCCCGGGCGGCGAAAACCAACGCTACGCCACTGGTTTAATAGCCCACCTTTTGCTCTTCTTTGAACGCAAAACATTCAAACTTTACAAACACGAAGTAAAACCATAAGGGTTCACAAAATGTATTTGCAAACCTATCACAGATTATACAGGGCGTTCAAAATTAGTGGCAAAGTTAAAAAACTTCAAACACCAAAAAGTCATTTTTTTCAAATCGAACACCCCGTATACTTTTACATATTTGGAAGGCGATTTAATTTACGCATCGATAAACTATAGGTATCCCTATACCTATCCTTAGCGGTTTTGTAGTTATTAACACTTTTTATCTAATATTGATTAAAACTGCACTTAAAACTTATGCGCACTTGAAAGTAGGCTATGAGTATGCGAAAATAAAATATGGTAATGAGGGTTGAGTGGAAGAACAGGTCTCTACTTCTTTTGTAGACACTGAACTCACTCCTTTTGAGAACAAGTGTGCAGTTTTAACGTATTTTGAACAATCTTTGCAAATACATTTTGTGAACCCTTATGGTTTTACTTCGTGTTTGTAAAGTATGAATGTTTTGCGTTCAAAGAAGAGCAAAAAGTGGGCTATTAAACATCCCTCCGCAAAGCGCAAATTTTTCAAAAAAATCATAATATCTCAAAAACAGTTGAAGATAGGTATAGGATAATCTAATACAGATTAACGCAGAATCGATTGTATAATCCAAAAATGCAATAATATACAGGGTGTTCCATTTAAAATAAGAAGATGAATGGCGATTTCCGGTCTTTCCGGAAGTTGTACAACATCGACAATATTTTAGAACAAAAGAAGGCTATGGGTTATCCTTAACCTGAAAGTTTCAAATTCATAAGTAGTAAGGGACCGGAAACTTCTAATGAACGGGTTCCGTGGTATACCGTGTATATTTTGTCTGTATTGCTTATTCGGACATTCCTTTTTCCGCTTTTGACGTAATAGCCAACGCTACATCACCTCAAGATAACGTGATACAACAGTAGGTCAAGTACCGCTCTCTAGGTACACAATTATCTGATCCCAACTACCTTGGACGTCCGTTAGTAATATACACTGTGCCACAGATTCATGGTAATTCATTAAAAAGCAAGTGACAGGGCAAAATACAAATTGATTGCCATGATGTAATACTAATAACAGTAATAACGAATTACTTTCTCATTTTTCCCCGTTCGCTATGTGTCTATGGATTCCTTTTTTTGTTCTCTCTATTCTTTATTCTCTACTTACTTTCATCTCACTTCTTCGACATCGGGTGTATATGATCCTATGTGCCCAACTGTATGTCATAAATCGCATTTCAAGTTTTTTTTTATTTTCTTACTAGTTTGTCAACTTTGAACCATGTGGTCACTATTTTCTACCGTAGCTTCCAGACATTATTGTCTATATCCTTCTCGACCCCCCTTTTCTCTTACTAAATCATTATCGGTATTTTATATATTTAGTTTATATATTTACACTAGGCTCCTACATCTAATTGTTTTTGATTGTGGTTTTTAGAAGGAATTTGATGTGATTTAGATTTTATAAATCAAAAAAGCACCTTAAAACCAGTTAACTATTAATATAAATTGTCTCCACTGGATCTCCACGTGAAAGAGCAGGCCACGCTGGCAGGCTTGCGTCTGAAAAATAAAAGGTTGTGGAACAGCAGAGGTGGGCCACTCTCGAGTTATGGGCCAGGCAATCAAGTGACTGCCTACCCTAGAAGGACAATCTGACTCACTCATCCTTTAATTTATACTAGGGAAAAACTACCACATCTACTTTTAGAGGAAGTGGCATCCCAACCAGACATATCCATCTTCACGGATGGATCTAAAGCAATGGAAGGAACAGGCACCAGAATTTATTCCAAAGAAGTGAACTTGGATATCAGCCTTAGTGCAAAAACAATTCTTATGCACAGCATAAAGAATAAAATAATCAGGATCTCCAGTGACAGCAGAGCCGCTCTGCAGACACTGGGTTAATACAAAATCACCTCTAGGCTGTTTTCCGAGTGTCACCAAGAACTAGAGCAAGTGACATACAGCAATACCGTCGAGCTCGTAGGGGTCAAACTGCTGGAACAACAGGCAATGAGAAAGCCGATATGTTAGCCCGTCTGGCCTCAAAACAACTGTTTTATGGCCCAGAGCCGGACTCTTCCACATTCAGTATCAACTGTAAACACATTTAACAACTCAAGACACTCAAGCCCAACACAAAGCATGGTGGACCTTGATGTCACACTGCAGCCACGCAAGGAAAGCCTTCAGAGGGCCATCTCGCAGTCTGGCGCGTTTTTGCACAGGGCTATCTAGAAAGAATCTGCCACTACACGTGGGCATACTTTCTGGGTACTGTAAACTTAACAAGCACATCCACCGCATTGGATTGGTCAAATGGCGATTCTGTAGAGGATGCTACACAGACGACGAGACGGCATACCACATACTTTGTGAGTATCGCGTATTGATGGAATTAAGATGATCCATATGTTAGGGGAATCCTGATCGGATTAGAGGCGCTTCCTCGTCCAGCGCCCTCAGGTTTGTCTCACGCCTGGGATGGCTTGAGTGACATTGCGGGGTCGGACGGCCCTGATCAGTGAGGTAGTACAAAGGGTACAAATAGGTATCCTAGGCGCGCGTGAACTGCAGACCACCCTCCCATCGTAATCCAGAATCCAGAATAATAGAAATTGATATCGCGCATGTGCCGCCAACGAATCTGCTAAAATTTATTATCTGTCCACACTTGGAATCGAAAATGCAATTTACTTTAAACTAGTCAGTAATTTTAAAACCTGCCACTTAATTAATTTATTTTATTGGTGTGTTACGTCAAATAAAATATTAGGTATAGGTACTAACAAATTCAAAACCTTTATTCAAACATTATAACATTTATTTAATTTAAACATATTATCAAAGAGTATACTATTTTCATTTGTAAGCATTTCAGTGACAGCAATCAATCTTGGATGACAGATTGCAAATTAATTTCCGTTTTTCTCATTTCTATGACAACGAAAGGTATACTGATTTCACATTACGAATTCAACCATTTCACATTATTAGTTTTTATTTCCATTTTAATACCAGTATTTATGATTTCAAAGTGAACCAATAAATGAAATAGTAAAGTATTCGTGGATAACTGGTCTTTAAAACACTTGCTCTATTTCAAGCACTCCGGTTACGCCGTCATGTTTGAAAACTCGCAAAGACCTGTTTATCCACTTATACTTTAATAAAATTGCTGTGAACTCATTCTTATTAATAGAAATCTAAGTAATTTTGCAACTAAACTGATATCGTACCATTTATTGAAAACTTGCAGTGTAGCTCGAACTTAATTTACAACACTCATCCAATATTCTCAAAATAACTTTTCGCTATTCTTAGTGGAATTTGAGCGGGCGAGTTAACGAAATGAATCTATATCATTTTTCCTCTAATGGTCAGAAATTCTTCCCAAAAACATTTCATCAAACAAACTTGATATAACGACTTTACCCGTTAAAACAATTCAATTAAGTTACATGATAGACAGACCTTTGTAAGTGACACACCATTTTTGAAGGGTGTGTGTGTGTGTGTGTGTGATTTTCAAAGCATAACTGGTCTTGTGCAAAATGAGAAACCCTTCATGTCGTTGTGTAATGTGGCATTATGTACTTGACATCAGAAGAGACAGAGGAATAAATTGCATTTTAGTGGCTTTGCCGCATTGCAATCTTTTTAAACCTTAGATACGGTTTCACATCTCTTGATTTTCATTACTCCCCAAATAACTGTCAACGCCAGTAGGTTGCAAATCAAGTCTTTTAATTGACTTTGTTACATAGACATTTTAAGCTTGACACGACATTAAACATAACTAATTTTTCAACGTTGTATTAAGGGTGCGCGAACAAATTTCGATTGTTAAATAAGCTATTAGCTTTTACGTTTTGCCGCATTTTCCGTTAGTTTTTGTTTCCTGGAAGTGACATTTTATGTGATGGTATTTTCTTTATGTTTCATATTTTGATATTAATCAATGTAACAGACTGCTAAAACATTAGTTCAACGATTATAAGAACTGTACGGTACGTAACATTTCAGTTATAACTTTAGACAGAAACGCCAAAACACACATGTTAGAGATGTTACAGTCCAAACCAAACCGGAATTTCGAAAACTTTTCTGTAAGCGAACAAAAAATTCCGATTAACGAAAATAAATGAACTTTTCTAGTTGGGAGTTGGAATTGGTGAATAAAAAATTATAATTCCATTCTCATCTTAATTGCTCCATTAGCGGAAAGAAAGTATAAAAGAAAAGATGCTTTCAATAAACAATTTATGGAGCTGTATCTAGAAAAAGCTTACAAAGAAACTTGTTTTAATGAGATGTTCATGAAAAGGAATCGTAACAAAGCAATGAATTTTCTCTAGAACCAGTTATTCAAGGCTTTCCGGCAATAAATGTGTTTAATTGATACTGTTCTCCTTAAATATTTGTCAGCTCGAAATTAATTAGCAAAGAAATAACAATACTTAGGAAACGTTATTTAATATTACGCTACCTTTAATAAATTCATTTTGTTATTTTATATAAATATTTGAAATAGCAAGTATCCAGTTATTATTATTATCAGAATCAAGTACTGAATTCGTAGTTAGAAAATATGTACTGACGCGAGATAATTCAGCTTCCTTACTTTTCAATGTATTATTAATTGTGTAAGCCGCCCATCGATAGAATATCCATACGAATATCTTCGTGCCATGCAGTAAACGTTTCATTTGTTGATGACAAAGTTTCTTAAAAACAATATTAAGTAACTGATTGTATGTATTTAAAACGGTAATTATATCCACCCCACAAATTAGTTCATGTGACATCATTTGAAATCAAAGCATGATGGTCGTAGTTCGTAATGATGGTATACAATGATGGCACAATGTGGTATTATTTTGTTTCTTAGCTGTTCTAAACCTGTGTGACTTAATCTATGATCCACATTCTACCTACTGTGAGGCTACGTCGAAAGAAACAAAACAACAGCGAATTTTAT
Organism: Pyrocoelia pectoralis; assembly: GCA_036250285.1. Taxonomy (NCBI): domain Eukaryota; kingdom Metazoa; phylum Arthropoda; class Insecta; order Coleoptera; family Lampyridae; genus Pyrocoelia; species Pyrocoelia pectoralis. The sequence continues at coordinate 73,304,250 of CM070075.1, read as the reverse complement.
TGAGTGTGAATTATCAGTCGTTTAATCAATATCTTCCTTATGTTATCCTTTTTACATCAATATTTTCTTTAAATACAAGGTTTCCCAGTTGAAATTGACGTATTTTAAACCTAACCGAAATAAGATAGAAATGTGTGGCTTCAGCCAATGAGTTTCAAATTTCAAAAACATAATAGAAAAGTTTCTGGCGGTATTAAAACTAATGAGAGTACACGCACTCACAAAAATTCGCGTATCTTCTTTATTTGTAAAAATTAAATTACACATGTTGACATTTTTAGAAAGCTTAAGAACTCAGCTTTCGAATAGTGTAAAGTAATTTTCAGTTGAAAATAGACAATTTTTCCCTCGCCCTGTATAACTGGAAAATTTTTTTAATGTCATTGTCAAAAAACTTTTCGAAATTTGAAGCCCACCCATTGCATTGGTTGAAACCGCCCATTTCTATCTTATTTCGTTTAGTCAATAATCATGTTTAAAATGTGTCCTGGCCGAGCATTTCCTAAATCCAATAAGCATCCATACGTATCATGGTATTCCCCCCCACCAAACGCTGAGGTATACATGTCAACCATCATTCGTCTCCTTCTTTACCCTTCTTGTGCACGGTATAGTATTCTCTCAACTTGTACTGCTTTTCTTCTGCATTTGCCTGTTCAATATTTCTTAATTGCTGATCATTAACTTGATTCAAAATATGATGATTTCTGGCATCTTTTCTAAATAAGCTAAAAAAGCGCAACTTCAAATGGAATGTACTCTAATGTTGTTTCAAAATACAGTACTTCTTAATTCTTTTTTATCTTCTGAGTTTTCCTGTGAAATCCATTCTACATTCTGTTGCCCATGAGTTTTTAAAGAAAGTGCCATTCACAATGGCTTGGCGTTTTATCTTTGTAATTTTTTTCTTGAATTGATAGTCCATCTGCTGGCAAGAGTTCATTTTCCGGGTGTCATGCCGGTGCATATCCTCTCGTGGAGTAGTAATCTCTCCCCGTACCATCTCGGGCATTCGTAGACCGCATGCGCGCTATTATCCGGCAGCCCGCAGTCCGCACACTCACCCGACTCACGTAGGCCGAATCTTTCTAAATACTCGCCATTTTCCCCATGGCCGGTGAAGAATTGCGTGATCGTATAGTTCATCTCACCGTGGGTTCTGCCCACCCATGCACAAATGTCCCCGATGAGTTCATGAGTCCATGACTGCCGCCTTTCCCAGTGGAGCTGCCACTCGATGCAGGTTTTCATCTTTCCCCACTTTTCTGCTCTTCCTCTAACGAGGAACTGCGCGGTGGGTATACCGCCAGTACCAGTGCATCATCGAGCGCCACCGTCCTGTACGCGCTCACCACTCTAACCGCTAATAGTCTCAAGGACCTTATTTATCGCGTTGCGCGCGTATGCCCACTCCATCGCACCCGCCCACACGTCACTCGCGTACAGGAGGATCGATTGGACCGCACTGGCGAGTACTTTTCGTTTCGATGTTCTGCATCCCCCCTTGTTCGGGAGTATTTTGCTTAGAGCATTGCAGCTCTTCAGGGCTCTCTGCGCGACTTCCCTTGCGTGGGCAATGAAAGTACCATTCTCATCAATCGTGACCCATACCATCTTAATCGCCTTGGCCGCTGCTATCTGCTGCCCTAGCACATCCAGCGTGACCTCGCCCAGTCTCCGCCTTCCAGTTAGGAGTGCTATCTTCGTTTTGTGCGGAACGAGTGTCAGTTCCTTCTCGGTCATCCAGCTGTTTACGTTTGTGATGGTGTGTTGCAGTTTGAGCGTTGCTTCCTCTAGGCTCCTGTCGGTAGCGACGATCGTGAGGTCGTCTGCAAAGCCCATGATCCGTACCCCGTTCGGCACTTGCGTTCCACAACGTTGGTCCAAGGCTTCCGCCCTGTGGGACCCCTGCCTCTAGTGTGAAGATGTGGTGCTTCCCTTCACGGGTTGTAGATGTTACCACTCTATCCGTGAGGTAGCTTCCGACTATTTGTTGTAGGTATTGCGGGACCTCGAGCTCCTCCAGAGCTGTCATAATATCCACGTGGCGAAGGGAGTTGAAAGCATTCTGCACATCTGGGGATGCCACTAGACATACCTCCCTAGTTCTGTGCGTCCCGGAGTTCGCTCTCTTCTGGAGGTCCACTATCTCTCCGATTGCGGTAGAGGTGGTTTTGCCTTGTCGGAAGCCATGTTGCCTATCTGATAACTTATCTGCTATTGCTCGGTCTAGCCTCTTCTTTATAACTTTTCGAAGATTTTGCCCGCGAAGTCCAGCAGGTATATCGGTCTGAAGGCTCCCGGTGTCTTTGGAATTAGTACAAAGTTTGCCTGCTTCCATTCAGGAGGATATTTACCAAGGGCTAGGTATTTGTTGGCCATTGCGGCCCGGATTCCTGGGTTCGCCAGAGCCACCCTTTTGACTATGGTCGCCGGAACCTGGTCCGGGCCCGGGGCCTTTCTATGTGGTAAGTCTCTAGCCGCCTCCTCTATCTCGTTTGTTGTGATCTTCGGGAAGGCTGAGGTTATCTGTTCTATCCTACCTTGTCCACTTCTTCTCGGGAATAGTTTCTGTATGGTGTCATAGTACGCAGCGTCCGTCCACCCTACCAGGTTCTCCCTTCTAGCGATTTTCATTGTCGCGATCCTATATCCTTTGCCCCACACGTCCTGGTCCAGCTCCTCGCAGAGGGCTTTCCAGTGGGATTTCTTGCTTTGGGTGATTAGTTTCCCAAGATTTGTGCGGCAGTTTTTCCATATGGCAACTGCTCCTTCCAGCGGTCTATTGGTCCTTCTACTTCTCTGTACGGTACGCCTTGCAGACACGCATTACCTTCTGGCCGAAGCGATATTCTCGTTCCACCAGTAGACCTCCCTTCCGCATCTTTTCCTCTTCGGCATTACTTTATCGCATATGCGTTGCAGCTGTCGTCTGAGTTCCGCCGCTCCGGTTATTTCGTTCTGGTGTAGTCGCTCGATCTCCTGCTTAAGTTGCGGAAGGTTGATCTTTCTGTCGTTCCATCCTCCTATGGGGTGCGATTGTTCCTGGTCCGATGAGTGTGGGCGCAGCTGGAGATTCCAAGCGATGTACCGATGATCGCTATGCGTCTCTTCCTGGAGTACGCCCCACGCCCCCACCGCGTCTTTAGCTCCGGCCGTGGCAAGGGTCAGATGCACTTGCGGTGCGTTAGGTGCTACTGGTGTTGGTGTGTTTTCTATCCCGGGGGTTTGTGGTTCAGCGCGGTTTACCAATCTTGTTGGCCTTCTGCCCCGTTCCGCGGTCCTTATGGCGGCCTTGTACTGGGGGCAGGCCATCGTCCACGGGGCACGACCGTCACAGTCGCACACCGCACACTTTTGGTTCTTGTTGTCGCATTTGTTTTTAAAGCGCCCTGACTCGCCGCAGTTTAGACACTTATCTTTTAGGTGACGTTTAAGTTAACTAATAAAGTTAAGTAAACTTAGGGCGCCACGATAGTTCTTTAGAAAGTTAAAGCTGGTAATCAGAACTACGACAATCTTAGCAGCTTGTAGTAACAGCGATGTAACTGCTGAAAGAAAATATGGGTATTCGGTAAAGAAGTACATTGGAATAACGGTAATCGTGGTTATAATGAACAAATACTTTTACCTTGGGAACGACTGAAATACACAATAACAAATAAAATGAGGGTAGATAACAAAATATAATATATCAACAACCGGCTTGTTAGCTGTACAAAAGTCAGTAAATGTAATCAAACAAATCTTACCTTTTTACACACCAGTAGCGTCGATTGCGCAACCACAGTACCGTTGAATTATCTAAACAAAAGAGTTAAACAATTGAAAGAATGTTCCCTCAAAATTTGAGCCTTATGGGAGCAGGTTATGAATTACGTACTACCTCGATGACAACTTTGCTATTGTCTGGCACATACTTGCAACCCCCAAAATAGGTTGGAAATTTTTTTTACACTTAAACATATGTACATTGCAACATATTAAAATTGTAGCCTTGTGCGAGTAGATTAAAAAACAATATTTTTTGACATTTTCAAAAATTTAAGGGATGATGCCTGCCAGAACGGTACTTTTTTCATTGACTGATAATAAAACATCATTTAAAACGTTTCTAGCTTTTTGGGAAACGGGTTAGTCAAATGGTTCGCTAGCTCTCCTACTAAATGTGTCAGTGTCAAGTAGGACATCAAAAACCGTCCCCCAAAACTCAACAATCGACCCGTCCGACCATTTTTTTATTTTTCCTTTTCAATAGCCCGCCTGGTATTGTACTTAACATAATATTCGGAATGATTTCAATTGGTCTGTAAAGTAAGCCACAATAAGCGCGAACACAGTATTCATCAGTTTCAGTTTTTTAATTAATTCAGAAGTCAAAAACCGAAATTATGCACATATTCTTCTGTATCCTATTCAGAATCTGGAGACAGAAATCTATAAACTGAATATGTAAATTTCGAACCGCAGAATATTCAATTAATGAAATATTGATTTACCTACGCTAACATTAAGTGTGCATTCGTATCACACATTGCAGCGGAAATATGATTTCTTGAAAGTTTGAGAAACTGAAAACTTATAGGTAATAAATGATTTCCTAACGTAATATTATGCACTTTTAAAACGACAGCGTTAGATTAAAGGAGATTAAATCCTGTAAAAAATCGGCTGCGAACTAACTGAATTAAAATCGCGAGGGATTATTTATGGAACTCCCTGGAGTAAATTCGTGCACATTTTTTAATTAAACGTGTATAAGAGGTGGTAATTGAATAATAAAAAAGTAATAACTTATTTGCTTACGCCAGTATCTTTACTACCGCTGTGGTTTCTTTTTGAGAAAACATTCATTAATTACTTTAGAACAACTTGCTTCAATTTAAATTTCATGATTGACGGCAGTTTAATAAGAAATCGACGTAAACTAATGACATATTCGCAGACGACAGTCGTATGATATGAGACGAGGGTGACATGCGGAGATGGCACACGCTTTGAATCGCACGTGGATTACATTACCCGTCAAGGACGAGATGAGCGACGTGGGCTACGATAAGTGACTATCTCTGCTTATAGGGTAGCACGAAACACCTGGGGAATGATGCAACAGCTGCCACAAGCTGCATCATCGAACTTCAATTTACAAGTCATGTCTCGAAAACTGAATTGAATTTATCAACTTCATAAGTTAATTAAAGTCCGGTAATTAGAAGTCTATCAATTCGTCACGTGAGGTCAGAACTAGCCTATGTCCATTTTGGTGAAAAATGAGCTTATGTCACCTGTACATTCATATAAGGGCTTGCTATGTTGTGACAAAACATCCTAAGTCCACGTGAGTCATACAGAAAATTATGTAGTTGAAGCGGTATTAGCTTAAGTTTCAAAGGAATATTTTAGTAAATGCAGAATTATCCTATGTGTGACATAGGATACTTCGTATTCAGGATATGCATATGCACACAATAATCTTTTATTTTTTTTGTTTAATTAAGTGGAGTTAGGATAATTAGTGGTTTGAACCTATAAACTTTCTATAGGCTCTCCTGAAAAGTTAAGAATTTGGACTTAGGTTAGTTCTGACCTCACGTGACGAATTGATCTTTAAATACCGTTTGATTAACACTTGGTATTTATTCGAGGGTTTTAATTACGCGTTGTACGGAATCATTTATTATTATTCAATTTAATTGAGGGCTTGCGAAAATCCACATTATCCCGAATATATTTTGTAAAAGTAGGTTACTAAAGACATAAAAGAACTTTTTTTCCTTTGAAACATAGCAACATTTACGTACTTTCCGTATTTGATTGAAAATACTCATGGGGTTTCCCTTTGTGTTGATCTTTCTTAATTAACACTAAATAAAATGATTTCGTCGAATGCACGAACAAATACGTTTTCGATGAATACATCGAATTCCTAAATGAAATTACCTCATTTTAAATTTATAAGGATAATCAAGGAAAAGGGAGATAAATTTTAAAATATACTGGAGAGAGTGCGTATCCTACGTATAAAACAACAATCAACATAAGTGGGTGTTTGAAGGTAAAAGAGAAGGGAAAAATTCCCCGTGGAGCCAATTTAAAAATGGTAAATTCTCATTAAACCCTCGCTCTATCCTGTCTCTGCAGGAGTATTCTTTATATACGTATAAGCACCCGTCAGGACGTATCACTACCAGACATCTCTATAGGCATAATCATCCAAATCACGTACGTTCTCGTATTACATAAAAAACGAGAAAAAATCTTTTATTTTCCGCTAAACACGACAAAACTTTTTAAAAATATGCGGAAAATTGATTTGTTATTCAAGTAACTTCTATCGACTGTTCTATAGTCGTTTCATGGCATTTTTTATTTCACGCACAGATGAATGTATTTCTACAAAAATTCAAATTAAGTTGCTGTGGAAAAATTGAATAAAACTAATTTTCATCCATACTGCCACATAGAGAATTAAAAGACGTTTCAAATGAGGGGTCGCACGACTCCTTTTCCCTATTTAAATTATTGAGTTAGGGGTTGCTGGGGCTAGGGGGTTGACCTGACAAAGTCAAATTTGACATCAAAAGTTGTCCCCCAAAAATAGAAAATTGACGTGTCCGATCGTTTTTTTAAGAAACTGGTCTAAGTGTCCCAAAACAGGCGTGTTACCTTTTCAATGGGCCACCCTGTATATATTCCTGCGTCACACTCATCTAACCGTTGTAATAATTCTACACGGATAAACTTAATCCATCAGTGATAAACATTTAGATCTACGTTAAGCCAAGAGCTGTTTAACACAAACATAATCCAGAAATTAGTGTGATCACTGATCACTAATAACAGTTAAATAATCTGCATTATACATTTTGAGACTTATTGAATCTAAGTAAACGTTTATAACATCGAGTTTCCGCACTTAACCCTACATACAGAGACCTCGATTATTGGAAAATGTCTCAGTGAGGCTCTATAGTATATTTTATAAAAAATTATTTTAATATTGATAAGTTGACATAACATGTTCAGTTGACGTAAATGAATAACTTTTTTGAAAACAACATACATATCAGTAATAATAAAGAATTTGTTTTGTATTGAAAAATAAGAACAAAGTACCTACATCCGTTTTTGAGCTTTTATGTCTTCACCAACCAAAACGCGTAATTAAAAAAAAACTTACTCTCAAGTTGTAAAGAAAATAAGTGGCTCCCAATTTGGAGGAGGGAGGCCTTTTCGAGGTGTTTCCGTTTCCAGGCGACAGTTAAATATGGTTCGATGCTTTGCCAAATGTGAAAAACTCTTAGAAAAACTTCACCTTATTATAGAATTATTGCTGGATGAATATGTAGGAATCGTGCATATGCGAGAATGCACGAAATCGCATCGGCCACGCGAAGCGCGGTTGGCTGACATTGTTTTCCCACGTCAAGTACAAGCGCCAATGAGAATTCACCTAAGATAAGTACGGAAGATACGCCCGCTCAAATGGGTTTAAAAGCGTGCGCGCGCTGCAGGAAGTTACTTATTCTTTCGACGGAAGGTAGAGACTCCACACTGATAAATCCAAAAAAAATCCAACCAAAACTAATTGTAATAACAACTGTATACAGGGTGGGCTAATAGTGCGCGGATGGAAGGTTGTGGGTTTATTATGGTGGAGTACCGTTAAATCTACAAACCTAAAATCTTTCCACTTGAATCGTAAAGTTTATACAGGGTGACTTGCATCAAAGTAATGTAATCAATAAAAAATCGAACTCGAGATGTTAATGAATCTCGACGTTTTGAGTCCCCCTGAGTCCAAAACCACCATCTTTGAAAAATCTTTGTCTGTGGGTGCGTGCGTACGTTATGGCTGTGGAGCCTAAACTACTAGACCGATTTTGATTAAATTCAAAACTAAGGCCTATAAAAAACTACATCGGTAAAACAAGCTTCTCATCAAAATCGGCCCAAAGGGGCCCAAGCTAGGGGCGTTATTTTGGGCGCAAACATTCAAACGTTAACTCAAACTAATTTCCCATGGTGAACAGTTAGTAGACATGGTAAGAAGTTAAACGCCGTTTTGCATTTGTTTCTAAATTCAAAATGGCGGGCAATATAGCAATTCTCCAAATTTTTAATTTTTAGGGTGTAGCTCAAGAACCGTTTAACTTAATTAAAATTTGAAAATTTGAAATTATAGCAAAAAGATGGCCAGGATACAGGACTCTTTCAAACGAGTATAATAAGTATATCAATTTACATCCGGCCTAGTCGGGAAGTAGCAAAATATTAAAAACATTTATAACATACTCTGTATATTATTTAAAGAGAAAATCAGAAATCGTTTTTCGATTACAACTATAATACACACTATATATTTCATTTTTTTTTCTATCCGGAAATTAACAAAATATTAAAAATATTTACGACATACCCTGTATATTATTTCAGGAGAAAATCAGAAATCGTTTTCTGATTACAATTATACTAGACACTATATATTAATTTTTTTATTTTTTTGAGTTAATACGCAAACACTATTTTATTTTTAGTTCTTATGCAGAAAACTATTTTATTTAATACCTCATTGTAGTAAACACGGGAAAGTTGTGTGCCAGTTTACTGGTCACTTAATTTTTAACGGAACCTCCTTGCGTGTTTGGATTCCTTGGTGAATTTTCTAGTGCGACTTTATGTATCACACATAGTACCTAAAACGAATCGTTTAGGAGTAATTTTACAAAAATTAGATGTCTAAAAAAATGGAATATCATACGGATCACAAAACTTAGAAGGCCGTGACTATGCGATGTTACTAAAACATGAAATGTACTATAGCGTAGGCCGGACGATCAAATCCGAATTTTTCTTGTATTCGGAGAAATTGCTAAGTCAATTTACAAATTTTTTATCAAAAGTAACTTGATTTTTTTCAAATGGTACGGCCAAGTTGTCCTTATTGCATGAAATGCAAAATTTTATTACCTTTCCAAGGATATGAGTTTGTCGGCATTTATCTCCGATAGATTTCTTGTAATTTCACATTTTCTGATCCATTTGTTGTATTTGGTAGGGGTAGTTAGTGGGCGATGGTCGGGATTGTCTTGAGGGGCCATGGATCTATCGGAAGGAGCAGGAGAGGGTGAGGTCAAGTAGGAGACTGGGTGTGGGGATTTGAGTATCTTTGACGCCGGAATGGATCCAATAGGTAGTTCCGGATTGTGTTTACGCTTGGGAGCGGTAGTTGATTGAAGATCATGGCAAGGTATGTTGAGGTCTCGTTGGCAACAAATACTACTGGATTGGTTACAGTAGAGAGGGTAGCCGTTAGTTGGGATTTGGTTTTGAATTTTGATTTGGGTTTCGTCGAGGGGTTATCCTTTGGGGCGCTGGGGTTCGTGGAGGAGGAGTGGGTGTTTCACCATCTCAAAACTCTGTGATAATACTAGGAAGGAGTCACACAAAATTACATTCTGGCCAATAACGGGTATCACTGTGTTTAATCCACGCCCAGTGGTAGAGAATATAATGAAAATTTTTACGTATATAATAAACGAAACGTGTGTGTATGTGTGTGTTGCTGTGCACTTTTCCGACAGTCGTCGAGTCCTGACGAATACGGCTGTGATATTTTAAAACCAAAGCTATTATAACCTACAAATTAATGCTACAATATTATAGATACCCCCGAAAACCACGTAAATATCTGCACTAATTTTTTTCGAAGTAAGTTTTAAACATTTAGTATAAAAGTCCGTCATATTATTCAAGCGGTATTTGTGTCTAAATATATTTTCTTTATTTAGAAAATACGTTCAGTTTCCTTATGGAGATTACGTGTAAAATAAAATTCGCTATTTGTGCTTATTTTTGAGTAAAAATTTTGTGTAAACATGCAAAGTTTGTCTGTTCGAGGTCCTTAACCCATTTCGAACATTGAAACAATGCCAGAAAGTATTTTCGCGAAAATTTTCAAAATGACAGTATCGGAAACTTTTTCTCGGTAACATGGAAATTTAATTATTTCAAGTTGAAAAGTTATCCAATTGATGAAAAATGATTCTATTATGCCTCGCGTTAATATTTTCATCGTTAAAATGATGTAAAAAGTTGCAACAGCATTCATCGTAGACTATCTTATGTATCCCGATACCTTCTTTCGATAACTTACGAAATGTACATGTTTGTGTGCTTATTTCGAATTTAGACATTTTGAACGATGGACGATGTCGTCAGTAACATATTATAGTCGAATGTTTTCACCGAGAAAAATGTTTTTGTCTACGTATTTAACTTAATATTGATGAAAGTATAGGTGGCAAGTGTATAGTTACGTTACACTATACTTCTAAATATACAACTTATGTTGTAATTAAGAGGAAGTAAAATCCATATTTACTGCTGCACATATACGTGTAAATAATGCCTTTAGTTAGTGAAATAAACAAAAATTTGAAACTGTTTATAAAACAGATGTTACGCAACGTTAGACCAACATCTATTTGTACATTTTATGTTTTACAGTATTTTTAGTTTTACTATAGTTAAAGATGAATGTTAAAACATTCTCCCTAAGGCCATTCGTATTCCCAAGAAGCTGCCAGTGTCCAAATTGAGATCTTTTACATTCAAAATTCATTGTAAACTATCCTTATGAAGTTCACACAGAATTTGTTATAATTTCGTTAATTTTTGGGCAATGACTATGTACAAAGGCGTAATTAACATTGTGAAAGGGCCATTATGTATTTTTGGTCTCAAATCTGTTCCAAAAAGTTTGCATTTTACATTTGTAAAAATTTACTAAGCATAGGTAGGTAGGTAGTTGAACGAATTCGTATATCTTTATCAAATATCAACCGATTTTTGTGATTTTGACGTCAAATGTAAGTATAATGTAATCCTTTGTTTTAGTTACGTTAATAACTTGCTAAATTACAGATACCTACTGGCTCAAAAATCTGAAAGGTACAAAAATGTAAATTTTTTTTCTTTTTTCAAGCGGCTAAGCCAGCTCAACAAGGTCTGATATTTTAAAACAAAAGCTATTACAACCTACAATCCCAGATACCATCCCCAACCACGCAAAGCGCGAGAATCGCGTGTACCCCCGTTTATAACTAATAATAAAAGGATCTATTTGTTGTAAAATTTAACAAAGGCTGTCAACATACGCGCTTTACTGTTTAGTTCAGAACCTTTAAATTCAGATATGAGTCCAAAACAATTCTTGCATTCTTTCATCTTCATCTCGTAGTGTTTATTACACATAAATGATAGCCTAACGATTATAGCTGTGATATTAAACCCATTTGTCCTGTACAAGAAACAACGAAGATTGCCAGTAAATCAATTGCATTTGCTGAAGTCTAAAAATGGTGTTCAGCTACAGCTAAGAGCATTTTTTCTTTATTGTAAGTTATTTCCGTTCATTAAGTTACCTAAGTGTTTTAAAACAAAGTCAAAGGCTCCATAGTTACGTCTTCACTTACAAATTTTTTATCATGTGAATTCATGAATTGTTTATTTTGTATGATGGATTTAAAATTTACATACTTCAAAGTAATTGAAAGTATAAGAACTTTGGGATCGAGTACCTACACATTTGCAATCTCAAGAAGCTAAGGGCTCTCATAAAAACATAATTAGATATAACAAATTATCGTTAATAACACAGTATTGAAAATGTATGTTTAATTTTGGGGCCAAATTATACGATAAATAATTTGTTGTGATAGCTAAAGTAGAGAACCGACCTATAGCAAAACAAAGAAACAGAACTTACCTTAGTCACCGTAAAAATGAATTTTGTAGTTTTAACTAATGGATTGTATTCGATCAAATTGAATGGTTAATGTTCAATTAAAAGTATTACGAAGTAGGTACAAAAGGTTACAAATTTAGACAAAAAATAATAAATACTCCTAAAATGAGTTGTTATTGGCCATTATGTAAATGTAATGCGTTTTGATTCTAAATTAATTCCACAGAATTAATTTAAATAAATCATCATTTCACTAATTAGTATATTTCATCACAATTTCATGACTTTGCGACAAACCGTTACCGCGCAAATTTGTCAATCTGTTTCATTTTAAATTACATCCTGTCCAATGGATTACAAGTTTATAAGGTTAACGAATTTTAAATCTATGTTGAAAGCTCACTTATTGCTTGGGTAACTATGGGACATACATCGGTTACCAAATGCGTGATATAGAACGTCCAACAATTTGTATTTTAAGATGCTCTTATCTGAAATATTTTAATTCTTTATCAATCGTATCATCTAACACACGGCAAACGTTCTCAATTTCTGTTGAATCGGTGTAATCGCTGAAGAATAGGTAATTATAAATCGTTTTTATTAGACGGGCGTATAAATAACGCAATTACCTATCTAAAACGGAAGGTTCTTGTTGTTCTCTCAAGGAGCTTAAAGTGACACAATATTGACCCACATGAGGTATAAACGAATATCTCTACACAGAGGAAAACAATAGGATTCTGTTGACATGAAGGGTTCAGTGAAGTCGTTAATTAATACCTTCAATTTATCAGTCAAAGTTAATTGAGCCACATCAGAAACTTCAATTTAATTTTTTATTTTTGTTTTCGAATTTAACATAGGTACCTTAATTATTATTCGACCTACGCCTATATACATAATGACACTGCAATGTTATTGCACTGTTTTTCTATATTATCCTGCGAGTATCGAAAATTCTCCAAGTAATAAGCTCTCAAATTGTAGCTTAAGTGAAAAGTACGAGTACCTAATAATATTCCCTTAAAATGGCGTTAAAACTTATCACAGTATAAAATTTTAAAATTCTTATCGTACGATTACATCACCCCATCATGTACTGTCAAAGTTTTTATAGAAAATCGATGACGCGAACGACTTTGTTAAATGGACAATTAGGGAAGACTTCTTCTTTTTTAACCCGATAGCATGAAACGCCACTATACGCTTTCATCAAACGTTTAAAATCGATTATTTACCAATTTTAAACCTGATGTATCAACAACGATTTTAAATATTGGCTGTATGGCTTCAGGCTTATCCACTTTATAAAAGCTTTCAGTGAATGCTTTGTATACGTTACGTGGTATGTTCAGTACTTTTTTTGTAGTATACAATACACGGGTTTGTTTTAAAGTTTCAAATGGACTTGTATACATCACTATATTTCTAGGATTATGGAATTGAATAAAGCATTATTGGTGTGTTTTAAATCGTCAATATTACGAAATTTGAAGAAGTGAACGCATCTAACACTTTTCTGTGGAGCATTGGTAATCCACAATTAATATGTTTATGTGTATTAGTTCTGCAATTTTCCCCTATTAAATATAATCCAAAGGTAAATTGTAACTTTTTTCATAGATTGCATCCATCCAAGGAGGCTTCAAAGATTTTTTGATTTTTTTAGGCCATTGACCATCCACAACTACTCGTATCGTTACGTTTCTTAGTTGTACTCGTTAGTATACGGATCTAGTTTAACCGCCAGTGAGGTACAGCCTAGTATTATCAACAGTAATATCTCTAGTACACGTAAAATAGTCGATAAAATTGTGACGTTTCTACAAAAATGTTTTGCTAGGAAATATTTTGAGTGATTTGTCATAGTCGAGACATTTTGGATCGCAAGTGCACGAAAAGTATTTCCGTTTAGCAAAGCATTTGAGTAAAGGAATCGTCAAAATTTTACCAAGTATTTTACGTGCACGTGGTGTATTCGGCATGATTATTTTTCGAATAGCAATAACTGCAGTCCAAAACGCATTTTTAAAATGATCTTAAACCAAATTACGATCTATGCAAACTAAACAAGTTGTCACAATTTACTCGCGATAAAGTTTTGACATTTCGTTTACCCGCGGGTAAATTTTGACATATTCGCCTTTTCACTCTAAAATACTAAAGCACCCTTTTTATCTATACACTCATTTTATCTGGTACTATAATTATCAATCACTCGATGGAGCATCGATCTTGGAACAGACTTGATTTCTTCTGCGATTCTTCTCTTTAAAACGTTCAAATTGGCTGGTAAAAGATTGAAAACTTGTAAGTATATCCCCATACACAAAACCAGCAGGTGTTAAATCGGCACGCTTGGGCGACCAATTTATGTCTCGTCGGCGACTTATTACCCTTTCATAGAATAACTAGTGAAGAGAAGCTAATGATTAATTTGCAACGTGGAAAGTGGCTCCATCTTGCTGAAAAAATGTTTTACGGTTGCAGCTAGTGATTTTGCAATTTTGCAGCCAGAAACGTCCGGATTATACCAGAAATAACTGTCTGAGCACGACCACGGTTATCCTCATAACAGTATGGGCCGATAATTCCATGATTTGAAATGGCGGCCCATCAACATCCTTAGACGAGTGCAATGGTTTCTGATGCAGTTCCAGCCCAGTATCTGCAATTTTGTTTATTCAGGTGATGGCTGATATGAAAATTGGATTCATCTGAGAACCATAAATGTTATTGAAACTCCTGAACTTATTTTTCATTGTCCTGCAGAATTCTACTCATTTAGCAGTATCATCAGGTTTCATTTTTTGAACAATAAGTATTTTGTAGGGGTGAAAATGCAAATCTGTTCGAATAATTCCGTGGATTTGTATAAATTCAGAGAAGCTGCGCGCAGTCGTAAGGACTGCCCAGGATCTTCAATAGAACACTATCGAATGCGCTCGGTATTTTTATGTTCGTTCTCGATGTCTGTTTGCAGTCAGATGATCGCTACTAAACCAAACGAGGCTGCCAAGGGATTGACATTACTCCTCCCTCCCCACTCTAACTACGTTTGCGAGTAACGCTCATAACCAAAACGAAAATCTTTTTGAGGCACCTTTTACTAACCACTGTTTAACCATTTTAGTGTGCCAGAGCTGTATTGACGGGTTCAATCGTCGTGTTACAAACTATCAAAAGATTATAAATAAGAAAAACTGCTTACACTACCAAAACATCCTGAAACACTGCCAATTACAAAATGATTTCATGTACCATCTCATTTTAAAAGCCAAATTTTTCAAAATGGTTCACTCTATCGGCTTCAAACAACATCTTTTTTTATGTGGAAAACTATAGACATGGCTTTTTCATAAACGATTTTTCTAAAAAGATAAAAATTCGACAATTAGGGGTAAAAATGCACAACGAGAGACGTGTTCCGTTTCCTCGGCGATTTGGCAGGCCGAAACATGAGCATTAAAAGCACTCAATGACCAATTGATCTATATTTGCAATAGGAACAAATGCTAACGAGGTAGTGATTGTGGATTAACATCGCCGTGCATATTGCAACGACCTGGCAAATGTAACTGAAACCATTTTCTTTTCAAGTTCTTGGCTAGGTAAAAAACACAACTCAATCTATTGTATATTATAAGAACAGGTCCTTAATCACGCGAAACCTTTTCAGAGCTTAAGTCTGTAAGCACCGATTCTACATTGATTCTGTGGTAGCAGATATTCTATAGTCGGTGGTTACAATTTTAAGGTTACGGATAGCTTTGTCGTGCGTCCAGGTATCAACAAAATGTAAACTTAACAAACGTCTATTAAATATATTTACAAGTTAGGTGTAATATTTAATATTTGATTTTCTTCGCGGTTACGGTGGATCGGATTGTTCTCACTGGTGGATCGGTTCGTTAATTGTCAGGAGCAGGTATTATCGGTGGTGGCTGTACTGAAAGAAAGGTTGATTATTGGTTTGTATACCTTTTACTGGTGGTGTCTTCCCGTATATTTGTAATCCACTTTACAGGGCTTTCCAGTTACTTTATAAGTCGGACCACATTACACAACCTCCTTTCTGGCACGATTGTTTCGTGAGGTAATTAACTACCCTATGGAATCTTTGCTGGTCGAAAGTAATTATTATACGGTAGACAGGTGGTTTGTTAAAGCAGGTACGGTGAATTGAATTAATGGTGGTTTTTCAGGACTTCAGGATAAATCGGAGATCGTAGGTTTGAAATCTATATTTAGTTACCGGACCGTATTAGCTCCTCGTAGCTACGGTGCTTCTAAAATTAGCCCCGTCAACCACTTAGAGTTGTATAATTATAAATACTCACTTCGGAGCTACTGTAGCCCCGGCCGTGAATGTTTTAAAATCGCGGTACCTCGCAGTTGCTATCGGGGCTTCTAATGTAGCCCCGCCGACAAGTACGAAGTTTGAACAAATGCCAACCGGTGAACTACTACGCTCGGTGCTTTGGGAGCCCCGTCTGTTCGTATTTAACAGGTTAATGATTTTTAATGATGATAATGATTCGGTTACGGTTTTAAGTACGGTTACGGTTAGCAGGTAGGGAACGGAACTGGAACGGAACAGGACAGGACCTCAAGTTGTTGTTTTTGGTGTCGGTCTTCGGTTTTATATTGTTTTGCAACGGTAGAGGGGCATTCTGGTGGGAGGTAGCTGCGCACCTCGAATCCCCACTTGACCAGGTACCCCATCTATGGCCATATTTATTAGGCATTTTTGGGGCCTTACAGGCACCTACTTAAAAATCATTCATTGGTCTCTTACAAGTCTAATTATAATTATACAACCCTTGTAAACTGTGTATCATTGTTCTGTACAATTTGGCAAGAAGGGATAAATAATTGGATGCCCCCACCAAATCTTATGCCATAAGTATATTTAAAAAAAATTAAAATAACTAAACACAAACACTACTGAACACCTTCTTGACTAATTTAACAAACGTGCAATATACATCATTTACGAAAAATTGTCACTTACACATAATTTTTGCGTCTAAAACTCAGAACTGTCACGTGGTGACTCCAGATGAAACAACAAAACAGAAATTCAGAGATTGATATGATTGTTACACTATTCCGGCGTATTCAAAGCGTATTGTAAGATTTTCATCTAATCATGTGGCGAAATAGGTTGATTCCTTCAAAGTAATTTCAAGATCGATGAGGAAACTACATGCATTGATAAAAAATCAGTAGATAAGTTAATTCCAATAAGAGTAATATTCATCGTTTTATACGAGATTGTTGAAGTGGTACAGCCTATCCGAGTTTATAAGGATCGAAGAAAAACTTGAAAGAACCACTAAGAAAAACAAGAAGGAGGTACCATCAGAATCTTCAACTTCTGCAGGCGGCCCTTTATCTTCCACCATGAGTTGCTGCAATAATCGAAAATGACCTATAATAGTATTTTATTCATGCATAAATTGTTGTACCCTTTCTATAGACGGCGAGAATACAGTAACAAACGGATTTCGTTAAATATTCACGTACTTATATTATTTCGTTTACCACTTAGGTACAAAGTTGATTAACGATAATGGTCCGTATCTCAATACTTTAATGGAAAATAGGAATAAGGTAATTTTGATGTCGGTCTCAGAGACCGAGCTGGTGTCCGAGAAATTGAAGTGGCTAATAATTAACTTACCATAATTACGCACACTGCTTTCAAACTAATTACATTGATCGGCTAGTTACTTAAACAAGCACATTTTTAACAATGTAACATTAAGGTTAGTGTCATTACTACTGAAAACCTATTATAGGCTATAATTAAATCAAACCTTTTAGGAATGTGTTCTTAATACAGGTTATTATAAAATAAATCAATTATTTACTCTACATCGTTAAATATTTATCAAATACACGTGTTTTGATATTACTATTCCTTGAAACATGTTTGGTGGGGCGTGGCGCGGCGTAGAGAAATATTCATTTCGTTAAAAAGGCAGTGTTGGATGAGCCACCTCAACTCAAGTAATGTTATTTTGATTTAATCAAAGATATGTAGATGCGTATGTACACATAATTAATTATTTAGCTTGATAAGTACGCTGTTAGTGAAATTCAGTAAAGTAATTAAGTACTATACTGGCGTAATAGGAATTTAGCTGGACATTCAATAACAGTTATTGGTGGTTTAATATTAAGAAGTAATCAAGTAGTAATAATTCCAAAAAAAATGCAAAAAAGAAAAAGCTTATTATAATCTTTGAAAATACCACTATTGATTCATTTAATTCATTAATCAAAATTACATCAAAAATTACCTGCACGTCATTGGTAAGAAAATTTAAAACTATCATCGCAAGGCTGCAAGGTGGAAATGCTTGTTAACCCGAACAACTAAGTCAGATGAATGTTTTAGAAAATGACCAACACTTTTCTTGTAATTTACAAATTGTCCGCCACCTTCTCCGCCCCAAATCCCCAAGACTCACCTAAATCTAGTAGCCCCACATCCAAAGGTCCTGTGTCGACGAGATGTTCGGTACATTAAAGATTGCTTGATGGAGGCGTAATTACCTCAATATAGGTAAAATTTTCAAGTGCACATCGCCTCTTCGTTTCTATAAAATAAATTAGAAACTTTTTGAGTCCACCTGTGATGATTGTAAATTTTTTCTTGTAAATTTAATGCGCAATTCTTGCCTTTTTCCCGATAATATACTCATTTAATATAATATGAACATCTAAATTCTGAAAATAAGCCTGTTTTTTGACAAATATTTTACAGCAATTCTTCAGCAGTCGTATAAATAAAATTCAAAGATTAAATGTTGAGCAATAGATGTTTTTAGCAATATTTACACTAAAATTGTTTTAGAAATCATTTACGTTCAGACTGCTTAGCCAAATAGTAATTATACATATAGAATCGTTCTGAGAGAGAATCGTATAAAAATTATTATAGGAAGCTACCTTGTTTGAATACGAGCTATTTGATCAACGCTCTGTTTTCACATTACACTCCTAGCACATCTTGTATAATTAGAGACGTGTAACATCACTTGACATTTAATCAAATTGAGATGGATGTAGATGAATATTATTTAATACTAAAGCTTACTCGAGAACCCTGTTTGTCATATTTCTGACAACAGAAATAAAGATGAAAGTACACCTAAACATACTTCAACTGAAAATAAAATCCAAATCTACCTTAATTTTCTCCAGTGACAGCAGAGCGGCTCTGCAGGCACTAGATCAATACAAACTCACCTCTAGGCTGGTTTCCGAGTGTCACCAGGCACTAGAGCAAGTAACTAACAGCAATACCCTTGAGCTTGTATGGGTTAAAGGGCATGCTGGAATAATAGGCAATGTAAAAGCCGACAAGTTAGCCCGACTAGCCTCAAAACAACCGTTTTATGGTCCAGAGCCGGCTCTTCCACTTACAGTATCAACTGTAAACAACCTAATAACTCAAGACACCCAAGCCCAACACAGGGCTAGGTGGAACTTGATGTTAGACTGCCGCCACGCGAGAGAGGCCTTCAGAGGACCATCTCGCAGTCTGGCGCGCTTTTGTACAGGGCTAACCAGAGGTAACATGCGGCTACTTGTAGGTATACTTTCTGGACACTGCAAACTTAACAAGCACATGCACCGCATGGGCCTGGTAGACTCACCATCCTGTAGGGGATGCTACACAGAAGATGAGACGGCGCAACACATATTGTGTGAATGTCCCGTACTTGTCGAATTAAGACGATCCATGTTGGGAGAATCCTGGCCGGACATGGCTAAAATTAGAGCCGCTTCCCCGTCCAGCATCCTCAGGTTCATCTCACGTGTGGGATGGCTTGAGTGACGTTGCGGGGTCGGACGACTCTAATCAGGGAGGCAGCACAAAGGGCCCGAATAGTTGGCCTAGGTGCGCGTGGGTTCTCCCACCCTCCCATCGAAATCCAGAATCCAGAATCCAGATACCTTAATTTTCACAGCACCAATAATATTATCTAGATTTCAGTGATATTCTTTCCTTTCGAGGTGTTTTTTTCACAAAGAATTATTGTATTCTATGATTCTTTAAAAGAAATGTATTGTCCTTTGTATTGCAAAAAAATATTTACTTTGGGCTGATTACTTAGAATTCTTTAATAGAATAACTGAAAACAAACTTATTTTCGTACAGGAGTAACTACCAATGGAAGTGATATAAAGAAATTCATGTGGATAAAAATTTCCTCAACGTTATGTCTTAGCAACTCTTGGTTTAATTTTAATATAATACAATCTGTTATCTTTGATAATGACACATAGTGTCGAAACGCATTTATTATTACAATAAAAATACTTATTACGAGTATTTTCAATATAATATCTTTTTTAATGCCTCATCTCTTCTTTTCTCTTACCCACTTGCCGCCAACCTGTTCAGTGCTGAAATTATACCATATAATAAATAATAATAATATAATAATATAATGTTTATTACCATGTAATTACAAAGTTTAACGTTTAACATTTTTCACTTACTAAATAGTTTAAGTTTACAATAATTACAAGTGTAAAAGGGAGATAATAATAATACTTAATAATAATAATAATACTTTATTGCCCAAACAGTAAAATACCAAACCGGACAAACGTACATAATGTAATGAATATTCTGTGAGCCGCACAAAAGAAAAGAAAAAAAAACAATAGAACAAACAACAAAATAACTCTATGTTAACATTAACAGAAATTGTCTTGAATAATGACTTACATACATATATATTATAGGATTAATAGGTACATAATATAAACCAAAAATAATTACTCTATTAAACTCAAGATATGTGTAATGCTATGCAAAAATATATCAGTTTGTGCTGAAATTGCATTAAAGTTTAGGGCTCACTACTCGCAACATAGCCACACGATTTAAAGAACACGCAAAGAATAGACCGAAATCTGCTATTGGAACACATACCCTCGAGACAAACCACAAGATCACACTAAACAACACTACACTTTTACATCACTCCAACAATTTTCAAAAACTCAAAATTCTTGAACACTTCGAGATCGACATCGCGAAAAAAGATCCAACTAAACAAATTATTAATGAAATAACCACATTCGCTGATCCACACTTCTACAAAATGCTACCACCTTACAACACATACACCCCCCCCCCTGACCAATAGATTACACCCCACATCACTACACCCTACACCACTGAACCCATACAACACGCACGCCCATGACATATCCACAACACGTTTATAACATAACCTCATAACATAATTAACCACCACATGTATTTCGACATCACCTTTGGTAGTTTACACGTTCTATTCCCTTTAACACACACACCACATTCACTCACCACGTAAGTTTACTGATTTTTCTCATTCTATGCTTTATTATTTACCTGTTTTATTTTACAGAGTGACGAAGACACCCCCCATAAAAATTTTTAAAATTCGCTTCTTCATACTAACCCTCACCTCATCATTAACAGCCTTTCTACAATCGACGGTAATAAAAAGAACAAACTTTAACTTTATATATTTTTCAATACAATGTATAATACAATTTCAGCTCGGCCCGAAGATGATCTTAACCGATCGAAATCGATCGCCTTATAAGAAAATTAAATAATTAGCTTATAAAATACACGTTTTATTACGCTACCATATATAATAAAAGCTAATCCATGGAGAAATTTATACAATTAATGCATTAAAGTTATTGCACATGACAAATATCGGACATGTCTTTAATAAATTTGTTTTACATGTCGAACAATACTACAATAATAATAAACATAAGAGAAAAACAACCCACAAAGGTGAGACCTGTGCGTGGGTTATGTAGACTTTGTAGACAATTTTACGTATCATTATATAGATAGGCAAATTAAATTGTGAACTGAATCATGAAAGCGTGCCCAAAAATTTCATTTTATTACGAAAAAAGGCTATGAATTATTGATCTATTTGAATTTAATAAAAAAAGTTTTACATAATGTTTGAATTGATAAAAGTTTTTACAAGACTTGATATCCGGAGGCAAAAAATTGAAAAATCCAGGAGCTAGGTAAAAAAAGCTTCGTTGAAAGGCAGTTAAGGAAGAAAAATCCGTACTTATTTTAAAAAAATAACATAAGAGATACGAGAAGGTACAGTTGTCTGGGATCAAGTATTTTGGAATCAGAATAGAGAAGGTCAGAAGTATAGGTTGGTTTTTTTTTAAAATATGATTTTAATGATTTTTTTGTAAAATTTCAATTCTTTTTATATTAACCTTGTCCTTTATGACCATATCCTTTAAGGTTTTCCAATCCAGACTTTTATAATATAAAACTGTATCATCCGCAAAGGTAATAATGTTTCCTAAACAGTTTAATTTAAAAATATCATTTATATATAAAATGAAAAGAGTAGGTCCTAAGACTGTACCTTCCGAGACGCCATAAGTAATTGTAAGTTCCTCACTACGAACATGATTTACGACTACGTACTGTTTTCTATCCGTTAAATATCTTTTGAAAAGATTTAGTGCATTATTTCTCAAAGCCTTCTAAAGTCTCAATTAATTTTTCATGACTGACATACAGGGTGTCTCACGGTGACCGTCGGTTAGAAGTATATCAAGAACTGTAAAAGCTAGAAATTTGAAATTTTGCACATGCGACATGGAGTGTTTAATCTATTAAATAAAAATATTTTCCAAATGGCAGCACTTCCGGAAATACCGGAAGTGACCATCAACTTCTTTATTTTAAATACAAACCAGGCAATTTTTTTTCACATTCTTATGTGTCATAAAATGTTTAGTAAGTGTGCTTAAAATAATCGGCGTATCAATTTTGATTGTTGAGAAAAAAAAATTTTTTCACTGAAAAATGTCAAAATCTTGTTTAGGAAATAAAATTGAAAGTCGAAAGTGGTAAAAGTTAGGGAAATGGGATTTTAGGTTCTCAATGTCAAAAGATTGAGACACAATTGTCTGTAATGGATTATAAAAAATTGGCCTCGGTTACGTATCTGTTTGACGTTATTTCCAGACTTAAGAAAAACTTTAAAAAGTCACTTTTTTTTAATGGAATGCCTATTTAATTATCAGCCTATTCCATGCAGAAATAAATTTCCTTTAAATTGATATACCATGTTCCTATACCTAAAATCAATGATTACAGAGTTATTTACATTTTTCTAATTAAATTTATAATTACATACTTTACAAAACATGGTTGGCTTTGAAAATTTTCAAAAATTGTTTAATCAATTGTTTCTTATGATAACAGTTGTCAGTTAGCTATCAGTTTGAAAGTTTACGCTACATTTACGTTTGTTATCAGTGTTATTTGTTTAAATTTTGATTTTTGCGCTTAATATTTGTTTTTAATTGGGAAATATGGAATACACAAACGCTGATATTCTAAATTTGTTTTACATTCATGGCGAGTCTGCTCGTATTACTTTTCAGACCTGCAGAACCTTTAACTATTGAATAAAGAATCACTCAACACTTTAACGAAAGATATCCGCATTTACCTACAATGACAGAACGAAAAATCAGGATGATTGAAAAGAATTTTCTAAATTTGGGCGAAGTAAATGCGCCACGAAATTTGGCAAAGCCGATTGTTCCCAATGACGCTGCAGAAACCAATGTTTTGGGATATTTTAATATTTTCCCTGAAAGTTCTGTTCGTTGGGCGGAAAGAGACCTTGGATGGTCAAGAAGTTGCATAGATAGAATTTTAAATAATCATAAAAGCATAAGAAACATTTGAATAAAAATTTTTTGAAAAATTTCACAGCCAACCATGTTTTTTAAAGTACGTAATTATAAAGTTAATTAGAAAAATGTAAATAACTCTGTAATCATTGATTTTAGGTATAGGAACATGGTATATCAATTTAAAGGAAATTTATTTCTGCATCGAATGGGCCGATAATTAAATAGGCATTCCATTTGAAAAAAGAGACTTTTTAAAGTTTTTCGTAAGTCTGGAAATAACGTCAAATAGATACTTAACCGCGGGCAATTTTTTATTATCCATTACAGACAATTGTGTCTCAATCTTTTGACATTGAGAACCTAAAATCCCATTTCCCTAACTTTTACCGCTTTCGACTTTCAATTTTATTTCCTAAACAAGATTTTGACATTTTTCAGTGAAAAAAATTTTTTTTCTCAACAATCAAAATTGATACGCCGATTATTTTAAGCATACTTACTAAACATTTTATGACACATCAGAATGTGAAAAAAAATTGCCTAGTTTGTTTTTAAAATAAAGAAGTTGATGGTCACTTCCGGTATTTCCGGAAGTGCTGCCATTTGGAAAATATTTTTATTTAATAGATTAAACACTCCATGTCGCATGTGCAAAATTTCAAATTTCTAGCTTTTACAGTTCTTGATATACTTCTAACCGACGGTCACCGTGAGACACCCTGTATATATGTAGTTACTATAAATTGAACATAAGAAGTACTCTAGTTTTAATATCAGAATCATAAAAGGAATCAATAAAATTCAAAAATTTTGATACTCATTGTAGGTTTATAAGTGTCCCTTTTTGAAAGGATTACGTAAAGGATTTTGGAATAATCAAGGTGTCGCACGATGAATTCCAAAGCTGCTCAATCCCAATCAAATTCAGTTTCCCTGGTTTATAGATCGTCGCTCCATCTCTTCCTTGGGCGCCCTATCGGTCTGCTTCAGTTCGGCGACTTGTCTCTCTCGATTCTTACGAGGAGAATTTGGCTACTTTCACCCCTAGATGAAGCATTATTTTACAGAATTGTAACTAACCGTAAGAACTAGACCTGGGTACCCGGTACACTACTGAGTAGGGAAGTAAGGTTTTTATTGATTTTTAAGAGCAATGTGTCATGATGAAGGAATTTTTGATTATAATTAGAACAGTGATAATGACACGTAGTGTCTAAACGTATTGGGTTGTATTTTGTATTTAATTATAATTATTTGAGTGGAATTACTTGTTTTTATTATTCAACTTATTTAATTGGAGTCGCGCCACGTAAGTTTAGAGAAAATTAATTATCTTTTCATAAATGAGTACTCGTCAAAAGGGATTAAAACAATAACATTACAGGGTGCTTCAATACGAATTGTTCATGCAGTAGTGGATGGGTTATTTTAGGTTTTGAGAAATCTCCCTTGCCGTGTCGATCTCACCTTTTAGAAATCTGTGTCTCTTTCCAAAACTCAAAAATAAGTGTGTTAGCGTTAATAGTTTCTTTAAAAAATAAAATTTGGTATACGGATTTGGTTATCTGAAGGACATAGTGTTTACTTAGATACTCATAGATATACTGTACATAACTTGAATTACAGAATTTTTAAATAGCATTATAAAGGACGGAAGTAGATCTCTTGTACGCTATTTCTGTGTAGAATCATTGGTAAACACAAATATTTAATAAGTATAATAATAATAAGTATAAGAGAGTGAACCGGAAATGGATATCCGCTTGATATTTGTGGTAACATAGTTCACCTTTCAGCCTTTTGAGCCTTATATCAAGTATGTTGTGATCAGAGAAAATGCAAAGCTTTGTATTACCATACTAAAGCAGAAGAGGAATAGGAATCAATTTAGACCTATACAAGGAGCTTATACTAAAAAAAGACGTAAGTACATAGCAATAGAACCTGTCGTTAAGGAAAAGAAGGAGACCTTAGACGAAATATAAAACTGTCAATTATGTAGAATAAACTGCATTTTGTCTCTTCCTTTTTACAAATTTGTCACTCTTTTATGGCTACTGATCTGCACAACAAGATACCAACTTCTGTTACCATGTTAAACACTCTAGAAAAAAATTTTATTATTACATCAAAATGGTCCGTCTACCTTTAGCGGGAAGTCGGAAGTCAAACTTATTCACTGTATAATAAGGTTAAGTGGTAGGTAGGTACTCCAGTTTCTACTATAAAATGAATCCAAGGTGTATGTATTAATGACCTAATTTGTATCTTATTGGAAAATTGAGGTTGAGCACGTTTAACTAATGTATGCAATGCACTTAATTAGTTCGTTGAATTTTATATTTCAGTCATAAGTACCAAAATTCCTCTCTCTCTTTTTATTCTAATGGTTTCAAGGGAATTATTTTGTGATTTTTCAAATTTCCATAATTAAATTTTTTATGCTCTCTACCTTCAGCAGAGCCTTCGAAAATTATAATGCAATTACCATAAACTAAATGATTTATGACGAAAGTTGGCACAAGCGTAGGTAATTATAAATAAATCTAAAATTTTTAAGTGAATATAATATTTGCATAATAATATTATAATGATTTAAAAATTGCCGACATGTCATTTTATGTCGGTGTAATACATTAAAGTGCCGCTTAATTCTCTTGAAGGGGTTCGGCTAAAGTATTATAAATTATGTAGGGTGTTACATTATTAGGAATTCCTGGCGGCTATTGTGTCTTCTTAGGTAGTCCATTGACCGATCCTCTACTGCTTTAATACGGAAAGCTTTATATTATTACGCCGTCTTATTTGGAATTTAGGTCTGCCTTTCATAGACAGAAATCTCCTTTGAATATTATTCCTTTGCATACTAGGACTATCAATAAGCAAACTATCCCACTCGGAATTCACTTTTAACACTATTGTTAGATTATCTGATACACGTTTCTGTTCACCGTACAAACGTATTATCGTAGCCTGTCTCTGCGAGTTCCTTGAAATATAATTCGCCTGAAAGTTTTTGAACGAACGAGCTGAAAATTTCTCATAATATATTTTAGAGCAGGGAGGAGGGGGTGAAAAATTAGATCTGATAGAAACAAAAAGAACATCACCCTGTAACGGGAAATTTTATACGAAAAGATAACTTCCAAGTTTTTCGTAGCAAAATTAATTTTGCAACTTGCTAAGTATTTGTAGAGAATCGGTAACGTGATATTGATTTTTTAATAGTGAAAAGCCTTTTATTTTTGTGCAAGTCGAAATTGCTCTGTCAAAAATTGTCTGAAAGTTATGTACAGTAAGATTTGCAATTAATTGCTTTTGTCGCATTGTGCTGAAATGTAAAACCAATTAGACGAATGTCGTGGAATGGAAGTTAAGCAAGGACGTGGCAGCAACTGTCTCTTAGTAAATTAATTCATAAAAAAGCGAACAATTTTCGCGTTTTACAAAGTTTCAGAATTGAGGGAAACTGCAAAGTATATAATTGAATCGATGTCGGGAATTGCGGTCTGTAATCAAAGTGCTTTCTGCTGCCTGCTTCTTGCCATACTCTACCGAAGGGCGACTCGTGAATTTCAATTAGTAATTAACCTGTTCTTTTCGAACTAAGTGCTTTCCCCCCATTTATAATTATCGGGGAATGCATCTTGGCGTTTCTTAGATATCATAAATTTTTCAATAAAATGCAAAAAATTCTCATAAGTTCGAGATATAACGCAGAAACGTTGTACAATGGAAAGATAAACGCAAACGTTAAAAGAAGCTTATTTTTACAAAACTTAAAATAATGCTACACGAAAGTGTCGGAACGAAGCACTTACAAAATAAATTAGAAGTGCTATAAAATGAACACACTACACGAGGTGCCATGATCTAAAGTGTCTGTAAGATGTACAATACTTGTTTTGTTATACGGATAGGCGAATTTTACAGTCTACAAACTGAAAATTATTCGTATATTCCTTGAGCGCATGTAATTCTTAGAAGGGTTTTTTGTATTTTATTATATTTGTGTGTGTAGTTCTGGATAGGTCAGTTAATCATTGTCAAACAAACACAAAAGGTATTTTTTGAATTCGAGCTCCACACTTCAAGTGAATAGGTATGAGAAAATCCAAACGTGAATGCAACCCTTAGAAACACAGCATGATGTGTTCATTTAGTGTCACACTAAAAGTCTCGGAAAGGTATACAATGAAAATTTCTTTAAAATAATTTAATATAATTTAATAATTAATTTTAATTTAATGGCCTGGATATCGCCAAAGCATTTGATAAAGTGTGGCATGAGGGTCTACTAATAAAACTAAAGAGGTGCTTCCCTGTCCAGTATGTTCAGCTCCTGGACTTATACTTAACAGATCGAACTTTCAAAATTAAACATGAAAATGAGTTCTCAGAACATAAACTAATAAGAGCAGGCGTCCCCCAGGGAAGCGTGCTAGGGTCAATACTATACCTCTTGGTTACATGTGATATTCCGGAGAAAAAAGATGTCAAATTATCTACATTTGCGGATGATACTGCAATACTCGCTGTTGGGGATAAAATAGAACACACAACAGACACCCTCCAAGCTGCAATTAATGAAATAAACACATGGATGAAGAAGTGGCGTATAAAAGCCAATGAAGAAAAATTTGTCAATGTAAACTTCACGAATAAAAAAATAAATCATCTTCCAGTAAATCTGAATGATAATATAATTCCACATCAAGGTACAAATAAATATCTAGGCTTAAACTTAGCCGCAAAGGAAAGAACATATTAAAAAGAAAGCAACTGAGCTAAAATTAAAATATAATAGCATGTATTGGCTTATGGGAAGAAATTCCCAACTATCAGTTAGAAATAAAGTACTGGTCTACAAACAGGTGATATGACCTGTATGGACTTATGGCATCCAGTTATGGGGCTGTACAAAAAAAAGGCAATTATTGTTGCATCCAGAAATTTCAAAATCGGGTAGTACGAAATATGGTAAATGCCCCTTGGTACGTGCGAGACAAGGATCTACATCGGGAACTCCAGGTGGAGATGTCGAGGACGTAATTAGGAAGTTTGCCAGAAGCCATGAGGAGAGGTTCCATAAACATCCAAATCAAGAATCCTTAGAACTTCTAGATGATCAAGATTTTCTCCGCAGACTCAAAAGGACGAAACCGTTTGAGCTAGTGTAGTGTAAAGTGTAGTACCTACAAATAGTGAAAAGCAGGGAATAGTGTACCTAAGTGTAACCACGCCAAAGATGTGTGTAAAATTTTCAAAAGCTGAGATGGATCAATGGAAACATCCAGATTGAAAAGAACTTAGTAATTTAGGACATAAACAAAATGTTAGTTTATCTTACAGATTAGGCGCATTATTAATAAAAAAAAAATTTAATGGCATCCGTGAAATTCTATAGCATAAACAGTCACTTGAAGGTGGTACATACATATTGCCATCCGTAGTTTCCCGTCGACTCGCCCAACTTTAGTATCAGTGTGAAATGTGAAATACATTGCTGTATTTTATTTTTGAATGAGACATTGTAAAACAGTCCTCTTCGTCTAGATTGGCTACATAATTTCTTGACAAAGTCCTACGATAGCCTAAATCATACAAACATTTGCTTTTCTAAGAAAATTAACAAACTTCTGATTTAAACTATCAAAGGAGGTTGCGTTAGAATGGTGGTCAAGCGCAAGCAGACTTGAGGGAAAATATTACTTTCAAAGCCTCTGGGTATACGTTGCACCACAATAACTCTGACATGAATTCACAGAGCTAGAAATATAATAATTTATTGAAAAAAATTATGCGCCTTTTTTAAATTCTTAAACCATATTTTCAGAAAGCAAAAGAAAAATAGAACAAAGAGGAACTTCTCTTTACAGACTTAGGCGGTGGCAAAATTTTAATAACTTGTGTTTTTTTTCAATCAAAAAATTGGTCAGTTACCACAAAAGCACACTTTTTGCATAGAAATATTGGACGGTAATTAATTTTTCCCATAGAATAAACTTGAACGCCGCCTTTTCCAGTTCCTTCGTCCACAAGTTCCACACTCCTTCACACAGTTCGTTTTGCTTTATAGCACCGTCACTATCTTCGTCAATGTCATCTTCTCCATCATTCTCCTCGACCGCTTTCGGGTTCTGAATGGTACTCCTCATCGGATACCCTATCAGTGTAAGGAGAATGCGCTGTTCCGTCACCAAACAATTTCCTCTTAACTGGTATTTTTTCCATCCCTCCATCTTAATTCTCCTTTATCGGTGTGGATGTTAAAATGGTCGTTTTCCCCCTCTTTCTGACTCCAGTCTTCTTTTTCCGTTCTTGTGCTTTGGAGAATGGGCGAATGTCGTGAGAACTGAATACTACGGCCACTACAGAACGAATTGCTTGGCAACCAGAGGAAGTAGACACCAATTCGCTGTCTTGAAGCTGAGCGGTAGGCGTAACGGCGTCAATAGGAGGGGGGCGATCAGTAACGAAACTGCTGAGGACGTCTTCTTTACCGAAAATGTTCCGATCATATGGCCATATACCGGTTGCTTTAAAACCATTCTGCATGTTGCCTCTTGTAAAAGATTTGGCGTGAGCTTTCCCAAATAGTTCAGCGGTCATAGATCGTTATGGTTCTGCCCGCGTTATTGATCATAAAACTGTTGCATTCCAAATTGTAGAAGTTTTTTAAAGATTTGAAGATAGAGGCTGGAATTGAGACGACGTGTGTGGAGGAATTATTGTCAAAAGGTGCACATTGTTTTGTCTAGCAAACTTTATCACTTCTACTCCTACGCAGCTCTCATGATTGTCGTATTAGAAGAACGGGATTTTCAACAGTGGGTCGTGTTTGAGCAACGAAATGCTTCATCACTTCCAAACAGATGTCATGGTTCATCCAACCAGATTTACACGCGGCACCTACTGTTCCCGTTCGTGCTCCTTTCAACATATGGGACTTGAAATGCACTCTGGGGAAAATGAGAAAAGGAGGAACCGGGAACGGGGAACCGGTCGCACTAAAAATGTAGCTAGTCATGACAAGAACACCTCTTTCCCCTGAGGTAACTTGGCCTACAGCTGTTTCTCTTGCCTTTACCAAGACATTGGGCGACACATATATCAATATGGCGAGCCCAGGCGCACCAATTATAACATGAAATTGCAACAATTTCCCTCCAAGATTTAAAGTTTTTCGTAGTGGAACATGTGCACTGTACCCACATCTCCCCTAATGATATTTATTTTCGTACGGTACTATACGTTTGAAATGGATTCACAGGTATTGTAATAAATTACTTTTAATTGGACCATTTCTTTAGAAACTGGTTTTGTCTCACGATTTGCCTTTCCAACTCTTCAGCCTTTTGTTTATAGAAAAAACTTCAAGACCCCATTCTTGTAAGACGAATACTCAAGTCCTTAGGAGAAATTCGTCTGTAGAGTAAGAGTGAGAGGTTTCACAGTACTGCAAGTAACGTTCGTGGTACTGTAACCACATGTCTCACTTGTTTCTTCAACTTGTTTGGTACCTTCATCATCACCCCGTATACGAACGTATGGAATTAACACAGTCCGTGTCTCGAAGAAAGATTGGAAGAAGGGGGCTGTGAACGGAATTTGTGAGAACTTCGAATTGGTGAGGCATTTGACGTGAAGAATGTATACTATAAGATATGGATATAACTTTTTAAAGGAAGCCAACTTTGATCTATTCTAAACCCAGTAAGATCACAGACATAGAGATCCAGACGAATTTAGTAACCAACTTTTTTTTAAAGTACTCAAGTTGATTAGTGGAATTACTTGTATTTATTATTACAGTTTATGGAGTTCCACAAAGTAAGTTTAGAGATAATTAGTTAATGGTTACATTTTTAGAAAAAAATTAACGTATAGATTGTTTACTGATGATGGTAAAATCGTTCAACTTAATGCAAACTACATTTAGTTATCGCGCGCACTTCAAAATAGAAACGTCAGATATCAAATAAAGTTTTACAAACGCAAACTCGGGAATTTATTTTTCATTTTTTGATGTTTGAAGTGGCGAGGAGATATTTAAAATTGTAAAACGGGAAGTTTTTACAGCGATTAGAGTATCTACAAGTACCTACTGTGGAAAAGTGTTGAGAACTATAAGTTAGAAGAGAAGATAAATTCAATACCGTTGACAAAAAAAGCAGATTGTACGAATCTTTTAGAAACGTTGGATAATGATCACTTAAGTACGGAATTTACAGTTTTTCAGATTTTTCCTACAATATACCGTTTACGTTTTAGTTATTCATTTTATTGCTTTTTAGCGGAATTTGTACACAAACTTATTTTCTTACTCAAGCGTTGTATCCGTTAATTACCTTATTTATAGTAAGACTAATTAATTATATAGTCGCAGTCTTAAATTTGAACACAGCTACCATGCAAAATCGAAAAGTTTCAAATCATAAGGCCGTGTTCGCACTGAAGATTGGCAAGTCCTTGAACCTCTTTATAACTAGTGATACCGCGAGACCGAGTGTCTTGTCTCGGTCTCGTCCTCGTCTCAACTTTTCTCTACGAGACGAAACTGGATCGAAGTGTAGAGTGGTCTCAACGAGGCTTGGATCCGGTCTGACCCTGTCTTGCGGCAATACTCTTCATAACAAATCTCTTTTGCAGAAACTGATACGGATCTGTTTCTTATCTTCGCCGAGACACTGAAGCTTATATGGCTCAAACTTTAGTGTTTTATTTACAATGTGATATACTGTTGATTGAGAGGCGTCAAACTGTGATTACAACTCACAGATCCTTCGTTGGGTTTTAAACGTTACGGCCGACGGAATAAAGCTGCCTATAAATACAAGACAATAATGATTGGTCATGTAAAATAGAGAAGACAAATACTGGCTAACTGATTAATTTACCTACAATTAAAAAGTATCGTGACCTACGTTAGAAAAGTTCATCAGTTATAATTAAATGAGTACGTACGTATGACTATAAACTACGACATCAGTGGGAGTTCACCGTAAAAGAGGTTCATATTGAAGCTTTTGAAATATCGGAATGCTAGGGGAAATTTTTATCAAAGAAGTTGTATTTCTAAGTAAAAAAGGTAAACTTGAAGATCTAAAGTAAAAATGCCATCAACCTAATGAACTATTATTTCTATCATTATCATATTATTTTCTCTACTATACCTTGGTCGTTTTCCTAGGTTACGCATCCAATATTACTTGTGTAAGATGTTATTACTACCAACTGTCAAGTATAAATTTGATTTGTGAATGTATTAAAATAAAATATTTTTGTGTAATTGGTTAAAAATCTTGCCGCTTCAAATATTTCAAATAAAATTCTTTAAAAGGCGTGGTTTATCTGACAGAACAATTACCGGTTGACGTTTGTTGACAACTAACGCTATGTTAATTACTTACATTTCGGTCTATAAAAAGCAAGTCGTAGAAAAAGCATGTAATAGCTATTACTCACTCAGTTGATGACCACACTCGCCTGGCGGCTCGTGTGGCAAACTGCATCTTCATGAGTAATATAGCTACCATTACATGCTTGTTGAATAATATACTATTAGTTTACATATTTTCCGACTATCTTGTTAGCTTCGGTCAGCTGTATTTATACTGTGAATCAAACCAGGTGTTTTACGGATTTCTATCGAAATAATATTTGCAAAATTATTTAACTGACATTTCTCACACAATTATGTATTGCTAAAATAGGTGTCAGTTGAATTAAGTGAGGTAGACAATAAAACCATTTGTCACAGCAGGAATATCACAGATCAACCACGATATTAGAAGACAGTTAACGTCAACTTTCAATCTCGTAATACAATAAAAACATTATGTCATGCAAAAGTTCATTAATAAAAATTCAGTTAATATTCAATAACAAATAATGTACAGTACTAAAGTATGCAATATAAATTTAAATGCAAGAACATTTTAACGATTTATTAGTACTAACTTTATATGTAATAGTAGTGTATCATTTTAAAGCAGTCATCTACATTCATAGCAAGTAGTGATGAAACCTGATTAAATTATAATAATAAATTGTTCCAAAGTTATCACATCATATTTCATTGTGGACCATTAATCTAAATTCTTAAATAGAGCTACAAATTAAAAAATGAAGAGTAATGTAGCAAATGTAACACCTGAATATATTTTAACTTAATTTATTCAATTTCCCTTGTGAGTGTTTATATGATTTAGTATTCCGAGCATGTAGTTTAATCAGCAATGAAAAAAAAGTAAGAAAAATTTGCATTACAAAGTTCTCTCGCATTCGATGGCACAAATCAATTTCGAATTAGTAGACTTGTCTATATGAAAGATACCTAATACCAATTTAAATAAAGAAATTGTGTAAAATACGGAGATAGTTTATTAGTAGTCATCAATTGCGAGATTTAATATGATATTGTTTCCAATAGGAAAAATAGTTCCTGTATCGGTAACTTTTTTTCGTAAAATTGGTTATTTTGGTGAAAATAACGTCCACGTTGCGCTACAATAGAAGCACTAAAAAATTTAAACTTAATTGCTACAAAATAGTGTAACTGGAAATGTAAAACGTTGAATAATTTAATACGTTATACAACATGAATTGGAAACGTTCCATACAGTGAATAGGAAAAACATTTTTCGGTCATTTCACCCTCCTTGTGGAACTTGAGCCCCTTATACGATTTTATATATTGACATTCCTTGGGAAACTTTTAGGATTATTACTACTTCTTTGGCTTGCCAATAACTAAACTTGATACATACTCATTTTTTATCTTAATCGTACAGAGTGGCAGAAGAAATGTGTGGCATAACACATACACAAGTTGACTGTTCATTTGAGTGGTTACGGATAGGGAAGGTAAGTTAATGTTCATGTAAACATTATATGTATGTACAGTGGTATGTAATCGCCTAAATTACATATTTACTGTACATTTGTTACATGGGCGCCGCTACTAAAGGGCAAGCCCTCCCCCCTGGAATTTCATAAATCGGTGTAAATCCATTTTGGAAAATGTTAAAAGCTCACAATATAACCACTTTTGGAATATAATGTTGTATTCCATCGGTGACTCTGTATAGCCTATTGATTTACTAATTTAAAAATAGGTAAAAATATTCAAGTATTCTTATTTCTATTTTAAAAAATGTAGGCCCCCTCCCTAATAAATTTTCTTCTGGCACCCCTGCTTTGTTACGGTAAGAAGCAGCATCCACGATCGCTCAGTCAATGGAGGCACAAATACGAGTAAGGGTCGATTTTAAAGAGGTAGAAAGAATTTTTATCTTAATAAGGACCACCTGGACGTATAAGTGGTGCATTAAGCTCAATGAAGCCAAATACATCAACTTCACTAATGAAAAGATCAACCAGTTACCAGTTTTCCTCAACGGCGTAAGGCTACAGCCAGTCAATACAGCAAAGTACCTAGGGATGACCCTTGATGCCAAGCTCCGGTGGAAACCACACATCAAAAAGAAACAAGAGTAATTACAAATTAAATTTCGAAAAATGTACTGGTTACTCGAACGACGTTCCGAACTGTTAATGTACAAGCTGCTCTTATATAAACAAGTGCTGCGACCAGTATGGGTATATAGAGCCCAATTATGGGGATGTGCAAACAAATGCAACATTGATGTGATACAGCGGTACCAGAGCAAAGTGCTAAGACACATAACTAATGCGCCATGGTATGCACGTAACAGCGACGTCCATCGAGAATTCGGAGTGGAAACAGTCGCATCCATCATCACGAGGTATGCTACCTCTCATGAAAAACACCTCCCGTATGACGTTAACGAAGAAGCATCCAGGTTACTGAATGTCAGGAATCTAACTAGACGACTTAGGCGAACCAAACCGCTTGAATTAGCCATCCAGTGAGACAACTAAGGGATCCAATGGGAAAACTTAGCTTAATACAGTTTCAGTGTATTGTTCAATTAAAACAGATTGTTAGTTCATCTGAACTAATAGACAACTATTTATTAAAGTATATAAAAAACACACTCAAAAAATTATAGTCAAAATATCTCATCCAACTGGGCAGTGGGTGGTAAAGTTCCAAGCACGCTATTGCACAGTTCCCTCTCTGAATAGCAAGGCTGATTCTCTGAATCAAATATAAACGAGACGTTGCCTCACCAGTTACACCTGTACTAGTTTTTGTAAACCAAATATTAAAAAAAAAATCTTAATAAGGGCGCCTCGACGTGATAGAAGCTCTGCGCTGTCCGAAGTTGATAATCAAAACTCCGACGGTGTTAGCAGCTTTAGGGGAACAACGATCTGGTTTTTATAGGAAAATCTGGTTATTATTAGAAAAAGAAGTGAAATAAATGAGCGGGACCACATTTGAGTAGATTATATTATACCAACGTGAATGAGATAATATATGAATTAATAAAATGTGTAACAACGGAGGATATACTAATTATTCAGTATACTAAGTAATGTTTAAGAATCTTGAACACAACAGAGATCCTTTATGTTATCGCCGAATAATCTAGCAGTAACAGAAAGTAGGATAACAGGATGCGATCGACAATGTTATTATATCTTCGCAAATAAACAATTAATTCAGAATCTTACCTTGGTATCTGGCATAGGCTTCTTTCTACAAAGAGTTACCATACCTAGAAGGGCAACACGAAATAAATAAATATGAAACCGAAAGCAAGGATCAGTCCAATACGTAATTGTAAATTATCAATTTGGAAGACAAACCAATCTGATCTTGAAGGGACAAGTATCATAAATCTTTAACGACTTTTGAGTAATAAACGAAAAGTAAAGAAGATAAACAGAAGGTGTCGATAGCTCAGCCGAAATGTCATAAATCAGTAAACTTTAATTAAAGAAAAATAACAATGTTTGGTTACGATTGATCCAAATCATACGGTAACGACATCTAGTATTGCTTGATGGTGTGAGGTTTACAAGATGGCGGACTTCACAAAAAGGATGCTTATTTAGGGTAGATAGACGAAATAATTAGAAAAGTCAGTAACGAAAGTAAGAAGATGACGGTAGGATACCACAAATTAAAAATGGTTGAAGTAAGCGAATGCGTATTTGCAGATGGCGTAGCAATAATGGCAAGTACGGAAAAAAGCTTACAATTTAATGTAGATTTATGGCCAAGAGAATTAGATAAAAAAGGAATGAATATAAATATAAGCAAGAGAAAAGTGGTTGTGATAACAAATAATAATGAGAGAAGACATAAATATTAAGCACCAAGAAGTCGAACAAGTGAAAAGTTTAAAGTATCTAGGAATAACAATAGAAGAAGGCGGAAAGCAAGAGGAAGAAATTAATAATAGAATATCGACCACGATGAAAATGTTTCACAGCATAAGTAAAACAGAAATTAGTAACAAAACGAAGATGATAATTTAAAAAACCGTGTATATTTACCGACGCTACTATATGGATGCGAAACATGAGTGCTCACCGAGAAACAACATAAAAAGATTCAGGTTTTAGAGATGAAGTATCAATGGAAATAGCAAAGGTGACGATAACGAATAAGATAAGAAATGAAGAAATAAGGAAAGGATTGGGCATCGAGAGCGCTAGGAAGATAACAGAGAAGGCACAGCTGAGATGATGGGGACATATGAAAAGATTGAACGAAGAAAGGCAGGTTAGGAGAGTGTGGGAAGCGAAGTCTACTGGAAGGAGAAGGAAAGGAAGACCAAGCATGACGTGGGACGGAGAAGTGGCAAAGACAATGAGGACAAAGGGAATTACTTGGAATGAAGCAGAGATTATTGCGAGGGATAGGAACAAATGGAGAGCAGTTATAAAAGGTACAAAATAGTAGCAAAAAAGGGGAAAGCGTGAGGTGCCATGTGAAAGCAGAGAGTTAAAACAGTGATAAAATAGTGCTGGGAGAGGTGAAAGGCGTGGGTAATATGGGCAGAGCGGAACAAATTTCAAGTGGCTCAGTATTAAGACATTATTAAAACTATTTATACGAAAGCATCGGTTTAGTTTAGTTTATTATAAATGAAGTATTTAGTATTTAGTTTGGAAATTGATTAACACACCCTCTACACCTAACAGTATTTCTTTCAACTAGAGAGAGGTAATTATATTTTATTAATAGGTCAGGTCACATAAATTTGCACAAAAGTATAGGTCCTAATCTCTGCATAACTTACCTACTTCTTATGGCAGAGGCCATTAAGTTTAAAAGAAGAAGTATTTTTGCCAAAAGTATATTAGATTTAAGTTGAAACATATAAAATTCCCAATGTTAGTTTCTTCCTATTGACCACAGAAATCTATCAAGATATCTGGGACAATGTAGGTGCCTGGAACGATGAGGTGCCAGAAACAATGTAGGTGCCTAGGACAATGTAGGTGCACGTAGGTGTCTGTTTTTGGAAAAAGCAGAGAAAGCATTGGTGATTGAAAAGTAAACAAAAGCATATTAAATGTGGGAAGGGACAGATATGTGTTGAATAAAAAGGCCGTTTAGTGTTAAGAACAAAAACAATAGAATCTATTGGAATAATTGTTCCTATATACCGGGTGAAGAATAGGTTTATGCACCATAGGGATTTCAATGTTAAATTTTTAATATCTCCCCTAATTATTTTAGAGAAAAAGTGTAAATATATTTCATGTAGAGAGAAAAATACTGTTTACAACCGTAACATTATTGTTTTATTTTTCATAAAAATGTATAATAACTTAAACTAAATCAAAAATTTACAAGGAAAATAAAGGTGAGGTGTTTAGCTAAATTAGAGATTCTAAAAATTGCTTGCACTTTGACTCGCAAGTGTAAAGCTCTAAACAGAATTGTATTGTTATAAAGAAAAGAGGTAACAAAAGGAACAGATGTATTGTTTTGTATTACAACACAAACCATAAATGAGAGAATTTATTTATTTCCATAAGTTGGAAACTGGAACTACGTACAACGTATTTGGAACATTAATGAATGAATGAATTAACATTATCACCATTAACACTTAGCGTAAGAGGACAAACGATTAAATTTTGTTGGTATTAAGCAAATTATCTTTGAAATTTGTTTTTCTATGCGTTCCAAATATATCTCGCTTCGTACGCTGAATGTTTATGAAAACTAAACTGAATTTCGCCTTTATATTCATGAACTGTATGCTACTTACAATACATTACGCTCACGAATATGCAATAGGGAATAATAAAGATGAATCGAATGTTGAACAAAACTAACCGATGCAGGATCATTTAAAACAACAAGCAATTTAATCTAACCCAAACCTCCTAAACGTCCACCACTACAAGGAACCATTGGTGTAATATACGTGTTTATAGTCACCATGACTCTCAGTGACCGTTTCTTAGATTGCTCCCTTTTCATATTAATGGAGGCGCTATTTCAACAACGTGGAACACGGACAACATTCAAATGAATTGGATTATTATGTTATATTAATATATTTACAGCGGCGGTAACAGGTATAGGTCTCTAAAGATTTCAGTCCTGTACCATCTCAAGTATAATTTGTAAGTATCACGTACCTACTAAGTGAAGAAAGTTAAAATTTATACATTATAGCAATTACCACTTTTCCTTTTCTTTCTACTGTGTCTGAACATACTTGTAAATATTTCCTATCTAAATGTAGTAGAACGAAAGTCCAGAACTGGCCTATTTTTAAGGAACACAGAAATCCCATGTCGCAGTTTAAGCTTTCGTAAAGCACAAATCCAAATTGTGTTCAATGGGTTGGGTCCCAAATTGTATGATTTGCGAACTACACCGTGTTCTCATGGGGGAACCATCTACAGTGTGAAACCTATCAATCTGTCAATAAACTTCTAGAAATTTAGACAAAGTCGAGCTTTATCATATGCCTACTTTAAATATTTAGTGATAGTAATTATGTTAAACTTCTAGAGAGCTGGACTGGCCAGCATCTAATATGCTCCTCCTTGGCGATATGCATTCAGTCTCTCAAGGTGTGCTTAAATTAATTTAATGTGACTGCGAGGGAACGCTGACATATTTTTCAGGGGTCGGTTGCCCCGTTACAAGTTCAATCAGTTCCTTCAATCCTTCATCACTTATTCCCATAGTCGTTGGTGGTTCTGTTGTAAGACAAACGTGCCAAGAAATTAACTCAACATAATCCGTACACTAAAACTGTATTGTGGGATAACAAACTTGCTTAATATCTGGCTATTGTGCGAAGTTTTTCTTGCCCTCCCCCCAGTTAATTAATCGGAGCCCTTCGATCGCCCATAACCATTTCCATAAGAAGATTTTCTGAAAAAGCAAAGTATTCGTTCATATAAATAACGGGGTCAA
The DNA here is from genome assembly GCA_036250285.1 of Pyrocoelia pectoralis. Taxonomy (NCBI): domain Eukaryota; kingdom Metazoa; phylum Arthropoda; class Insecta; order Coleoptera; family Lampyridae; genus Pyrocoelia; species Pyrocoelia pectoralis. The sequence continues at coordinate 73,264,447 of CM070075.1, read as the reverse complement.
CCATTTTGCAGTTCTTCTGGGATATATCATGAAAGCTGAATCAGTTTGAATAAGTGATTGTAGTCATGAATACAACAAAGATGCTCAATTTGGATTGCATTAACAATTTGATACTGTCATACACATTACATTATTTTAATCGTTGCTGAGATCTGGCAGGATGTGCAAATTTTTAGGCACATTTGTTTCTATACGTTGAAAATCAACAACTGGTATCCTTTTGCCTTCAGTTTGTCACTTTAGATGCTTGAACAAATGTCGCAAAGGAAGATCATTTCAATAGAAGAGGCAGATGAGCTATTGGAACGGTTTTCCAGCTTATTTCTCTAACAATGTGACAACTCCATTCTTGTTCCTTGTGTCGATGACTGTTTCACGGCATTCAGTGGGGGTATGATCCTCAATACCCGCACCCTCTTTTTCTTGAACCATTGCTACAGTGTCTGACCCTATGTATCATTATTAATGGTAAGAGATTGCGATAGATCAAAATTAAAAAAATAGTAGCGAATTCACATTTTAAATTAATAATATTAGACACGTTTTTATTATTACAGTTAATTAAAAAACGAAAAAAATTGAACGTTTAGGGACCTGGGGTGGCACCACACAGATATTGTATTGCACAGTTTATACCATTGTTCAATCATCATTCGAATACAGTGTATCGTGTAATACTTACAAATTAGATTAAATCATTACGTTTGTAGGACTATATAAATCTAACAAGATCTAATAAAATTAGAAACCATTAGTATAAAATATTTAGTTAAATTTAGCCACTCATCGTAAAGCTCGGGAAGCTAATTAAAGTTGTACTGTCTTAAATACTTTGAAAGCACAAGAAACTTTTGTTTTGTAAAAGAAGGTCCGAGAAAAGATAATTACCGTTAAAATATTGAAATACCAGATTCGAGAAGAATATCTAACGGTATGTATAATTTAATAACATGCTCTTGAATTAGTAAATAAGAATGTTTAGAAATTTCTCATAGTCATAAGAGGTGAAATAGCAGCAAATGGGAAAAACAGAGTTTGATGAACAAGAACTAGTTAGATTTAGGGATAAAGGAGTTATTTCTATATTGTGTGAAACACTTTTAAACTTTTATTTCGATAGTGTGAATTGATTTATTTTTAATTAAACTAGACATTTGTTTTCGAACTGAAGGAAGTGTTTCTAAATAAAAGTTTTATTAATTGAGAAAAAAAATGAGAAATTATTATGCAGGTAGAGGACAACTTTGCGTGAGTAACGGAAGTAAATAATGCGATGAATTTGAAGTCTACAAAGTTGGAAGTAATTATGGTAGATTAAACGGTGATTAATTAAATGTACTTAGTATTTAACTGCTATAGGGCAATCGTGTCGTTTAGAATAATTTAATTATGGGAAAGTGTTTTCGTTTTGAACTGCTAAATGAAATGAACGCACTCAATTTAATTGTCGGAAAATTTGCCTAAAGAACTATTTAGTATACGTATCTAACTCTTTGCAATATCTATTAATATTTAAGAATGAAAAATTGAATTTTGTCAATTCCTTCAGTTTTATTAATTAAATAATCGTATACAATTCACTTTGTCAAGAAATTAACTTTTGTAGCTAATTGAATTTATTTGCATTTAACACAGATACGATTAGCAAGCCATTATTATTGAGAATTTATCCATTGCTACATTAACAAACTGGCTGAAAATAATATACTGTATAGTAACAAATACGTACAATAAGAGCGGATAACACAGATACTTTTGGTTTCTCAAAAATATTTCCAACTGGATCATTTAAGCTATGTTTTGTATATAATTCACAACTAAATAAGGTACGAGGGATACGCTATTATTATTGGGAATAAAATAACCAGTGTAACTTTTTCACAATTTTATTTTAGATATGCTCAACGTAGTTGCCTTCTGATATAATTCACTTAGGCATTTTTTCCTACCACTGCTTAAATGCTCAGGGCCAAGCAGTATTGGGAATACTATTAAAATAACACCGAACAACGGCTCAATTCCTCTAAAAAAACCTTTTTCCTCGTAAGTTCTTATTATAGTCCAAAAAAGTCGCACGTTACCAGATCCGCTGAGTAGAGAGTTGAGAGGATGTTCGATTACATTAACCGTGTTTGCAGCCAAATACTGCCGAGTTAGCTCTACAGTGTGGGAAGAAGCATTATCGTTGTTATGTACTTGGTTAGATGATCCAGGATCTAATTATATTGAAACATTTACATTTACAATCAGACTCTAACTAACTTCACACTCATTATATTACCAACTCTCGCGTACACAACAATCGTGATGTTGCATAATTCCCTGCATGGCACTTTATTAAATACTTCCGGCAAGCAGTGTTCGATGTACCATTTAGCCCTCCTCAAGAACGCTGCATACATTACTTTCTTCATTCCTCGCTACTTTCTGATTATTGTTCATGTGGCCTCGTGTTCATTGGTTCGATACGCGGCTGGCTTGTCGAACAATGGTATGTAAGTTCCATCGCCTGTTACAATTTCCGACAAAATTTGGTGCCCGTCATTTTTAAGCAATGTTAGAGTTTTGTGGCAAATTTGTTCTCGTTCCGCTTTTTGAAAATCTGTAAGACGATGTGGTATAAAACGAGTTGCGACTTTTTTCATATGAAGGTGGTCGTGTATTATCGTTTTCACTGATGAGGATCCAATCCCCAGTTGAGCTTCTATTACGGCGTAACTAGTTCTGCTATCTGCTTCCATAATCTTTTCCACAGCAGAAATGTTTTCCTCAGTCACAGCGGTAATTGGAGGGCCGGCGCCTTTCTGGTGATCAACTGTAGTTCTTCTCCGGTTAAATTCCATTTGTAAATTGTTGCCAAGCAAGAACCCTGATCGCTAAAGATTGATTTCAAACTTTTCTCGTAGTGATACGCACTTAAATCTTCCTTAAAGTCATAATAAACCTTAGAATATAATAAATCATTTTGCGAAATTATTCTCTGGTTAATTCCATTTTTTCACTACACTTGCAAAATTGAAAACTATATTCTTCAAATGCTATTTAAGATAAATTAGCAAATGAAGCGGAAAATGTCAAGTAAAGAGTTGATCTTACTACATTTATTCTTTTCCACTTTCAATGGCATACCTAATTTCTTCATTCTTAATAATAATTACTTTCCCCTCGTATTTGATTAAATATATTAACTAAACTTCTTAGTAATTAAGAGCTTTGATTAAATTCTATGGAACTGTTCATACCTGGTGATTGAATTTTGTAGTGCCTTGTAAACATAGTTCTGTCTACACAAATTAATTACACGAGTTTTAATAACAGCTAAATATTCTACCACACATTTACCTATTGAGTTGATGTCATCAAAGGCATATATTTTACATTATACTTATATAAAATAAAATAAACATTCATATTTACTGTGTGTTGAGAGATGACATTTAATTAAATACGTCTTCCATAGAAGCACAAATGCTAGTTGCTTATCCACGCACCTGAAAAACATCGCATTTCGTTTTGTTCAACACAACAAGAATTCCCTGCCAAAATACAAAAGACTGTCATACCATACGTAGGTACTTAATCGTAATTTATTTTTATATAAATCTTATTTCCATGAAAACGTATCCTATTTAAATATTTATCTTTCTTGTTAAATCAAAATTGATACGAAACTTGTATTTCTTTCATGTTATTCCCTACAATGTAAAAAAACGTTTTTGAAATGTTTTAGAAACGTATCTCCGAAACAGCGACAGAAACGTATCATACACATCACATAAATGTTTAATGAAACCTAGATTTGAAACAACACAAAAACGTTACATCGAAACGTTTTGTATGTGTTTCTTGAAACATATCAGGGAGTACTATATTGATATGTAGGAGAAATGTGTCTTTATTTGTTTCATATGTCAATATTTTAAATGTCTCATAAGTATATGTTTCACTTGAAACATACCTGAGTATAAAAAATTGGGATGTGATAGAAACTACGACACCGAGAACCCCAACTGTTCCGAGGCGCTCTTTCCAGTGCGGAGATTCTAGAGAGGGTCCCATATACCTCGGTGGCTCCTACACCAGCGTCCCCATTCTCTTCGTGTAGGCTGGGAGGAAATCGGTGATGCTGAAAAAAATTTTGCTTTAAGTAGGACTGGAACATCAGTCCCCCGTTTTGAAGTCAGCCAACAGCCATGTAAACTACCTTACCTACCGACTCTTTGGTAAATGAGGCATTTAGATGTGTAATATCACACATCTATTTATAGTAGCACATGAATAAATCTATTTTTCGAAACGGAAATTTTTCGTTCCAATTAAACACTAAATTGTAATTTTGGATAAATTTAATATGTGAAACATTCACATTGAATCGCGTATTTTTAGTTTCTTACGATATGTTTCAAGTAATAAGGTTTCTGGTACAACTCACTAAACACAATTCTGTTTATTTTGTTCTTTTGTTTCAAACGAAACATCACATTTTGAACGTTTCTAAAATGTTATACGTTATCATATTCCAAAAAATACATCACAGAGATGTATTTTTGGATACATATCTAAAACATTCACACTGAAACGTGTACGTTTTGTTTCTTACGATATGTTTGAAGTGATAAGATTTCTGGTACAACACTACTAAATACAACTCCGCAATGCTAATTTTGAAATATGACGTAGATACTATTTTGTTTTAAACGAAACATCACAATTTTAACGTTTCTAAAATGTTATGCGTTATCACATTCCAAAAAGTACATCACAGATACATTTACACTGAAACGTGTATGTTCAGTTTCTTACAATTTGTTTCAAGTGATAAGGTTTATGGTACAACAATACTAAAGACAACGTTAACTTTGAAATATGAATATTTTGTTTCAAACAAAACATCGCATTTGCAACGTTTCTAAAAGGTTATACGTTACCACATCCAAAAAATACGGGAATGGCCCATTTGGACGCGACCGTTTGAACGCGGCCGTTTGAACGCGACCGTTTGAACGCAGGGACGTTTGAACGCAGGGACTTTTGAACGCAGGGACGTTTGAACGCAGAGGCGTTTGAACGCAGAGACGTTTGAACGCAGGGACTTTTGAACGCAGGGACGTTTGAACGCTGAGACCTTCGAACACAAAATTTAAAATTTTTTTAAACTATTACCGTTTAAGTTTAGTTTAGAACACATTAACAAAAACTGAGAACCTGTAAATATGTGTTAAAAGTTTGTGTATTTATATATTTAGAAAAGAAAAGAAAAAAAGAAGACCATTGTAAAAACCTTCGTGTGAGGGCGGACCTCTGTGTACATGGCGGCGAAGCATATTGAATCGTTGTTAGGACCTCTTAAGTTTTTTTTTAAAACAGAGCGAACCTGCCACCTAAAAATAGTAAGATAGCACTTCCTAAATAGAATTTTGTCTTTATCGCGAAAGTTCGACGATCTAACTGTAAGTCTTTAACAAAAACAATCATTTTAGACTACATATTTACAGGTGCTCAGTTTTTGGTAATGTGTTCTAAACTAAACTTAAACGGTAATAATTTAAAAAATAGTTTAAATTTTGTGTTCGAAGGTCTCTGCGTTCAAACGTCCCTGCGTTCAAACATCCCTGCGTTCAAATGGCCTGCGTCCAAACGTCTCTGCGTTCAAAAGTCCCTGCGTTCAAACGTCCCTGCGTTCAACCGTCTCTGCGTTCAAACGGCCGCGTTCAAACGGTCGCGTTCAAACGGTCGCGTCCAAACGTCCTAGACCCAAAAAATACATAGATGTCACATAGATGTATTTTTGGATAGGTATCGGAATGTACCAGTAATGTGTCTTACATGTTTCTTAGGAACGTTTCATTTGTAACCCTTACGCAACATTTAGAAACGTTTCATGGATGTACTATGTTCAGTGGTTCGTGACCTGGTAGGCGTGGCTTGTAATAAACAACAAAAAAAGTTAGGTATGTCGGTATGTAAATTAAATGCGTTTCAATTGACGTAAAGACGAAATAAATAAAATTATTATACAATAAATAATGTACCTATATTGTTATGCGTCAATGAAAAACAGAGCCATATTTATTTTAAAAACGTGAACAAATGAACAAAAAATTATGAAGTAAAAATTTATTGGTTCCTCGATGCGCATTTATTTCTACCGGCAACTCAATTTACACCGGTAGCGTGTTGATTAGAAACAGGAGTTTACATAATACAAAGTATTCAGATAATCAGTCATTAGATGACCGCACCAGCATTTGAAGTAGTTCGATTTGAGCATCGCCTCCAGTGTAAATATCCTAATTGAACCGAAAGCTCGATCTATGTAATTGATCGCCGAAAAATTGAATAATCGAATCTAAGAAAGTTTTAAATCGTTTTGATACGATAATAATAATAATACATACACCTCATACACCCAAACGCAAACACACAATACACTCACAATTAGCACAAAACACAAATAATACATTACCCACTCGAGTGCAACCTATGCGCCGAGCTAAACAAACATTTACACAATAAACATAATACATATGTTTTTTTACAAAATTTTATATAGGTATATGTATCTATTACTAGAACTAATCGTTACTTGATTCCGATCCGTGCGGTTAGTTAACCAGGCTTGGCCTGAGTATCGATAAGAACCGAAGTACAATAATAACAATAATAATAATGTTTATTTTTATACAATACAATACATTACTCCATCAACAGTATGTTTGGACAAGTTGCGGAGTAATGAAATAAATTAGCGCTTGGAGGACATACCTCTGTGATTAAAATGAAAACTCAGATATTATGAAACAAACACTTGTAAACCATCCTATACGTGAAGAAAAGTGATTTTCTGTGCTGAACTAAGCGGTTACGTGTAGTAAACGAGGAAGCTACCCAGGGATGAGGTGACAATGATGATGATGATTCTACCGACAACCATGAGGAAGACGAATGCAATTGGCATTGCTACTAAAGCTTCGAAAGATAGGTACATACAGAATGTACAGTTTATGTTTACCACCTTATTTTTGTACAAACTGGAGATAAGCTTTGAAGCTCTATAATGTATTTTTAAGAATATAAAACCACTCTTGCAGGTGAAACCATTTTCAAGCTCACCACAATGAGCTTTATTTATTATTTATATTTGAAGATGTATTTGGATGCCTTATAAATCGGTAACTCTATTTCATTTTAATAGACAAGGTAGTTGGGTTGTATTCAAAATAAAATATCTACTTGTTTTTATTATTGTAATTAATACTTTCACGCATATTAATTTAATGCAGTATTATAATAAATAGCATGCTTGCAACTAAAAAGTTCACTATGAAACTAATACAATTCTTCCTTCCGTATACCTAACGTGTATAAGACATTACCAGAATGAATAATAAGAAACAACAGTACAATTTACTTGCGTCGACACTCGACAGTTTGAGTTATGAAGAGCTTACTTTGATTCATATTCACGGTAAAACTTGCCATAACTGTTTCATTTACTAACAATTATCCAGATTTATAATGTCTGAGCTATTATCGAAACGTACATCAACTAAATGAGTCATTACTTACTGTTGACCTATTACGATTATTTTTACCCACTTATTTAACGTACCTATTATAGATGAATAAAATTTGAGTACGAGCAGGAGCACGTAAAATACATCAGTAGCTTCTAAATAATACATTGGAGGATAAATCCTATCATTCCTATTCTAAAGGATACAGTTCATATTCTCGAATCTGAAACACTTGAAATAATTAATAATAATCATAACTCGAATTAGAATACTAATATTCGCCTCACAAAGAACAATAATAATTAGTGTGAGAATAATTCTAGAAACTTTTAAATTGAAGAAAGTTTCAGTTCGAGAGACTCGTGTCTAGAACGAATGTTATGAGTAAGATATGTAAAATGTAAACTTCGCAATAGATCTCTTGAATGAATTATGTGATAAATTCCAAGTTAAAAACTGAATTTCCGGTTGCCACTTTCGCGGAAAGACGAATTGCATAATACTAGGAAACTGATATCTTAGCTTATTTCAACGACAGAGAAAAGGCAGATTTACACACGTCTTGATTGACGTTGAATGTGTAATTTGTTCTGATCCTTACAACGCCATCGTTCAGAAATTCGGAGATACGGTTATTTCTTTTAGGGTCGCTTATCGTGTAAGTTAAGTGCTAGAACTGTAAAGTGGGTCACTGATCGTCTTCCTTATAGATCTTAATACAGATTGATGTAAGACCATTGTACCATTTGCTTAACTTCAAGCTACAGAACTGATCCAAATTCGGATGTTTGTATTCATTAAGTACGTCTAAAAGTAATAGAGAGGAGAATTCAGCGCACGTCTAACACAAACTTTTTAAGACAATTAAACGTTAGACAAGATCCTCGAGCACTAGGCTAAAGAAAAGTTAACTATTTAAAGGTCTATTTAGTTATTTACACGTAAATTCGTTTCACAACGAAGATGGGGTCATATACAGAGAACCCCAAAAGGAAGCTGAAAATTTACAACTCTCAAACTTGTTTTGACGACAACATAAATAAGATGGAATTTATTGTATCGATTTTTATCTTTTGACTTTCGCCTACGATACAAAACTTTCATAATAGAATTTTATATCACGTCGATTTTCTAATTGAAATATGAGCTTTTAATATACGATGCACAATGAATGGAACTAATTTATGTAATTATAGTGAAATTTACTTCATATTGAAGCAAACAATTTCTAACAACTCTACAAAGTTTAATGATGACAATTCTGTTACAGTTCAACAGCTATTCAAGCATAATTTGTGTGGACGTAATTAAATTTCAAACTTTCGATATTACAGAAATTAAATCAATTCAAACAAAAATAATTAGACGGCACCGATTTTATTTTGTTGTAGAATTCTCTCTTTAAAAACTTTGTCTTGATTTATTTTACAATTTTTTGAATACGTTAACGGTTAAATGAAAATTGGAAATTTATGTTACATTCGCTTATCGCTATCATTAGTTGGCTTTCAATTTCACACTTCCTTAAAGTGAATTGAATTAAGTAATAAATTATTACGAGTCAATTGATTTTTGTAACTTTCCTAAACAAACTTAAGCTTCCATATATCATTATAACTTTAATTCCATCTAATATAATAATAAAACAAACCAGAAACATCAGATAGATTTTATTTTCGAGCTCTATTTTTTTGGGTATTATCTTTTACGGCAGTAACTCTAGATTTATAACAACAACAACAAACTAATCTAAGCGTTCATTTTCACAAAGAGTTTGGATGCGAAAAGCCATTGTTTTTCTCACGTTTTGTTTATCTTTCATCATCGAAACATAAGGACGCCTAGCATCTCACCCTCTCGCATTGTCGGTCAACTTGTATAGTGTGCTCTTCACATATTTGTTAGTGCCTTTCATAAGAAAACCCGGTACAGATAAAGTAGATAGCTGCTCTGAAAACAGCTCCATTCACTCGACTATATTATATTATCTTGGAATATTGCGCTACTTTTTACTGATCTCTAGAGAAGTCATATTTAGATTTTTCTTTTTTTCTGTATTATACAAATGCATACTAAGGAAATCTTTAGGGACGTAACACAAAACGCAAATGTATTTTTTACATGAAAGTTTTCTTAGTAAAATAAATTCAGAATACGTTAAGGTTCTGTATTCTGCGTGTTTTTGGTAATTATAATTATAATACGTATTTTTCGAGTAGAACTTTACGTCTAACAAGAATTTTAATACAAAAGATCAGAACGTAATAAGCGATAATTTTGGGCAGAAAATAAACCCCGAGTAGGTACGTAGTTAATGTCAAAATGTCTTTTTAATCTGAGCATTGAAACTCATCGTGGAGTGCTGGGGGTGCTTGGACTGGAACCAATCTGCGGCATACCTTTCCGTTTTCTTCTCATCTTTTCTTCCTTTTTTATTTTCCCTTTTGGGAGAATTCTGGGCCCTTCGGGGACAAAGGTAAGTCGCCGTTTAGCTTTGTACCCCTGGACAGGTGTCCCCTTCTTTCCTCTTGACTTTCTTTCTTACTGCCTTCTTTAGGTAGGTTCTTGCGATGCCATAGACACGGTTGCTCTGGTTCCTTGGGCTGTCACACTGTACGATGGGGGAGACTGTAGCGGGCTTTCTGTTTTTGTTCTTTCTGTTGAGTTTTTTCTAGTACCGGCCGATTTGCCGAAGGGTTCGTGGTGGGAGTTGTGAACCAGATTATCTTTGGGTGTGGGTTTAGTGAGATGAGAATGGGATGGATGAATGTTCTGGGAGGATTGGGAGGATGTCTATTGGAATGTCTTTTGTCTAAGGTTTTCATATTTAATATCATATTTCATATCATCATTCTTTGCTCATTTTTTTTCTTCACTCCGCTTCGCATAGTTTTCTGGGGGGGGGGGGGGGGGGGGGGGGCTTCCATTTTTCATGTACCACGATTGGTTGCATACCTTGCGCATCTAGTTTGTTTTTGATTATTTAAAGTTGGCTACAAGAGTAGGTATCAGTTTTGCATTTCCGTTTCCGAATGTCATTCATTTTACATTTCAATTTTTCATTTATTTCACTTTTACCCTTGGTTTGGTTTTCAGTGATGGATTGGTGAGTCGTACGTTAATGACCCTTATGTAATTTTTTCAACTTCACTTCACCTCACTCATGCCCATTGCTTCATTTACTTATATTAAATCAACCTCTCTAATTAAGAGTAAGTATACTTATACTTAACTAGTCTTAGTTTTATGCTAAGTTAAGCAATTATTTGTAGCCTGATGATGACACCGATGGTGTCGAAACATGTCGTAATAGTAAGAATAGTTTAATCAACAATTTAATTTCACAATAAATTGTCATTCATGAGGAAGGTTGTGTGTTTTTTGGATTTATGATTATATTTTGTCGAACAATGTAATTTGTTTACTTGTTCTTTGTTACCGAAATATAGTAAACAATTTTCGTTCATGTTTGTATTCCCAATTATAAGGAATGTTCAGTAAAACTCAATCCCTTTTAGTATAGATTAGGCCGAAACTTCTAAATGAATTATCCTACGTTTGTTTGTCGATTGTTGGGTAGAAATGTGGAAAGTCTCTCTAGGGCATCTCCATTTCATACAAATTTACATTATTCGAAAGTTTACGCTTTAGATTCCCTAACACGAAGAGAAGAAGCCCGTTTTATTTATAAGTTTACAATCTTCCACAATTCCACAATTTATTACATTTACATGGTGCAATTTATTCACGATTCGAATGCGAAAATATGCAGAAAAGTGCTTTATTTGTTGCGTTGTAAAATAAATGGTTAACATATCCACCACACTCACAGGACTTAGAGCAAGGGCCCAAAATGAAGTTGTGAGGAGCAACTCCTTACTACGTAAGCACGCCGATCGACAATGTGGTGCAATATTTTTTAAAAAAGAGACCGATTGTGAGAAATAAAGTAGTGGAAAGGTAAAGAAGAAATGAACTTTCCTCACTAGTCATGCAAACGCCTATTTTCCTCACTACATTGAGTGATGAAAGTGTCATTTTCATAAGCGATGTTGGAAAAAAGAATTTTCAATACAATAAGTCCGCCTGTTTCATATCGTATGATCTAGTTACTTTCATTAATCATTCTTAGTTTGACAGGGGATTGTATTTAAATTGATCCAGAAGATTAAATTAATGTATTCCTTAGCCAATTAAGCTCGAAATGTGACATTTTTGTGTATAAACCTAAGCAGAATGTTCGTTAATAAATTTCAAGACTTGTTTTTAAAAACACCACAATTTGTTCGATGTATATCATGTGGAATTAAAAGATCTTTTGCTTTTTAAGGTCCTATGTATGTGGAAAAAGCTTACACAAGGATTAATGGAAAAAAACGACCATCTAAAACTTTTGTATACGACTTTGTTGTATTAAATCTTTCACAGCGACTTAATTTGAACTTTTAAAGTCCATTTACGATTTATAATTCGCTATAATTAAATGCATAGAAAAATTAACAAAATCAACCTCTCGAGGATGTAAATGATGGACAATTTTAGTTTTAAACGATTTAATTATTTTTTAATTGGTATACGGGCTGCGCTTCTTCTGTTTCAATAGCTCTATACGAGGATTAATTAAATGTTGTTTAAACGTATCAATAAATCATTGATTCATGGTAATAAATGTTAAAAATCTCGAACATTGTTGGTCTCGTCTCCAGAGTCTCTCTCGAGATGTCTATAAAGAAAAGAATGTAAAATCTGCTCTAGTGACAATGTCAAACTTTGGCGCCTATAGTCCAGCAGCTCACAACACTTCTGTGTGCAAGTCTTTGTACAGAGAAAATTCTTTCTGAATCAGTTACTCGAGTGTATAAGAAGAAAAAAAACTTGGGTGGCCACCCCCTACCCCCCACGTTTTCTCAGTATGACGTCATTCAAGCTGGTCGCCACTACTTCACTACCCTTGTGTCAATTCGGTGTGCAGGTATTTGTACAGAGAAAATTCTTTCTGAACTAGTTACTTGGGTGTATAAGAAGCGAAAAAAACTTGGGTGGGCACCCCCGTCCCCCACGTTTAATCAGGATGGCCGCCATTACTCAACTACCTTTCTGTTAAAGTAAGCGTTTTAAAGTGAAATAACACAAACCCCTTTTAGTATAGTATAGTATATTTATTTGCATTATAAAAAATTTTCATTGCAAAGATTCCTTATTCATAACCCTCCCCCAAAATATATAAACATAAGCCAAAACAACAACAAAAATTACACATAAAATTCTGACCCTTCACCATAAAACTAAAAGTTTTTCTTTGTTTTATTCCCCTCTTTCTCGCTCCATATCCATCACTATTCTTCTTCTTTCCTCCACCTCCTCCATCCACCACAACCCTTCCCCTCCCTCATTTAAGATATCCCTCCAACAAACCCCTTCTAAAAATATGTTTAATGACTTTTTTTGAAATAGAGTACGCACATTCATTTTATTATATTGATTCCAAGTAATCACTCATATTATGTAAAACATCTACACTTGCAGATTCCTGAAAACATTGATATTTCTTTAAAATCAAATCCCAAGACACCATTGTGTCGTATTATTTAATTTGAAGTAAAATGTTTTTTGTTCCTTTTTTATAACACCATTAAATTTAGAATGGGTTCTTGCAATCAACTTTCTCTATGTCAGCACTGTTACATTTGCAAAACAAACAACATGGATTTTCTGCATCTCTACACACACAATTCGATGTCGCGCACTTTATGCATGTACATGCCTCAATGTAGTCGTCTGGTAGTGGATTAATGTACGTTGAAGATATTAGAACACTATCCGTCATTTCAAAGCCGAACTGAAGTGGATCCAGTACCGCTTGCGCTTCATCGAGGCAATGTATCATTAAATAGGTGTGGAAGAAAGCACAAAGAAGGTGCCCCTGTGGACTAGTAGTGGTTGGAGGTAGGTCATCAAGAGAAGTATTTTTCCCGTGGAGGTACTTCCAAAACCTGATCTCATCAAGTGTCTTGCAAAACGATCCTTTTTTCAACAATTGAACTAAGTACTCTTCAGCAAGCACTATGATTCTGTCGAGCTCTGGAGATAGCGGTGATATGCCAAACTCTTTCAAATACTGCTCAGGATTACAGCCAATTCCAGCTTTTTGGTCCCAAATTTGCTCGTATGGTCAGCACCAGAAAGAGAGTGAAGTGCTGGTAATGTCTGGCACATGTCTTGTTCCAGAGTTTCAGCTAAGATGTGGATTGGAATAATTCTTGTTGTGTCACCAACTCCAGCTCTTATCCAAATTTCATTCACTCCTAGGCTATGGAACTTTTTCCTGTGAAATTGAGCCAAAACCAAAATGTCAGTATCGGCACTGTCTAACACAATTTTCTTTAGCCCTTTAATTTCTGCGTTCTCTGCAAGTATCATCATCCTGAAGTCTGCTTCTTCTGTTAGAAATCTGTCCATCGTATGTATTGTTTGTTCAACACCATTTTCAATACCCATGCAGCTGACTTTAATTTCATCCGGTGAAAAAGAAAATGCACTTAACACATGAAGCTGACTAATAGGTCTAGTTACCATCAAGGAATTCAAACTTTGTGTTATATGTTTTTGTAGTAACAGCTTGTTTGCTGAGGAGAGCCAGAAAGTTTCCATTTGAACTGGAAGATTAATTTGTGATGGTATTTTATAAAATAATGTGACATTCCTTTTTTGCCTTGATAGACGTTCAGAGTCTGTAGGAGAAAATGTAACTATCAAAGACATGGTCTACTCTGGAAGTACCAGCTGAGAGTGATAATATAAACGTATACAATTAATTAAAATTACGAAATCAAGCATTTCAAAAACATCACGAAATGAAATCAAACATTCTAAAATATATTAACGCTGAACATTTCTTCAATAAGTCATATGTGCCGTTTTCGCTAAAACGCGTACTTTAACAGAAAGATAGTTGAGTAATAGCGGTCATCCTGATTAAACGTGGGGGAAGGGGGGGGGGGGGGGGGTGCCCCGCCCAAGTTTTTTTTTTGCTTCTTATACACCCAAGTAACTAGTTCAGAAAGAATTTTCTCTGTACAAATACCTGCACACCGAATTGACACAAGGGTAGTGAAGTAGTGGCGACCAACTTGAATGACGTCATACTGAGAAAACGTGGGGAGTAGGGGGTGGCCACCCAAGTTTTTTTTTCTTCTTATACACCCGAGTAACTGATTCAGAAAGAATTTTCTCTGTACAAAGACTTGCACACAGAAGTGTTGTGAGCTGCAGGACTACTAGTATTCAGTGGAATAATGACCTAATATCTTGACGTTTGAAGGAAAACTTGTTTATACACCCCCACATTTTTCTAAATGCCATATTTGCATAGAATCCAGAATAGAAACAATCGATGATCTTTCATAAAGTTATGTAGAAGTGTGCAAGTAGTCCATTGAAAATTTATAATTTTTTTAATTGAAGTTAGCACCCCTATTCTTGATGTTCAAAATAAGTGGTCGGTTTTACTTTATTAATAAATGATGCCAATTTACCTTGTGACTACAATCAAATCAGAAAATGAGCTAACATTGCTAGTGAATTTTAGGATTTAGTTTGAATGATGAGGCATTAATGTCTAGCTTTCATATATAAAACTGTCAAATTTATCTATGCTCCAGAACCAATGAACTGTATACTACGTAATACAGTTCATTGTCCAGAACCAACTCATTTGACGACTTTGGGAAAGCCTGGTCGAGTCTCTCGTCAAAAGTGTCGACGAGACTCCAGGTCCAGATTAAAGAGTTGCGGGGCCCAGGGCTCTACGTGAAAGGGGGCCTTTTTATACTTATCGAAATTATTTTAAAAATCCATTTCGAAAATCCACTACGGCATTTATTTTTGTAGATTCAAATGGTATAAAATGGGGGTCCTCTATCAAATGGGACACGGGACTGTAGTCGTAGCCCCCCTTTAATCCTGCGCTACGAGATTCATAAAGCTTCATAAAATTGCAAAGATTAAATTAGAGGTGACGCTGTAAATGTCTGGAACATTGGGTAGATATGGATTTACAAAATTATAGTGTTAATTTTCATAATTGGTTTAATTTTCCCCAGTTCTGTTATCATATTATATAATCTTATAATCATAACCAACCACATTTACGATATAGCAGAAAACGCACCAAAAGTTTCTTTCTAAAAAAGAAAAATGAAAATTACTTTAGACATAACCTAAACTTGATGTTACCTACAATTTGTCACCCATTAAATAATAATGAATCATGAATAATGTATGATTCAATAAAGCAAGCCCACTTATTTCTACTATCAAATATATAGATCATCAAATTTTATTTACTTTCCATTTTTCATTTCCATACCTTACATTTAGATAAAAAATTTAGAATAAATTTGATTTCATAACCAAGGCACATTTTTTGATTTAAAGCAAATCAACTCCTCAGTATCCTTTCAGAAAAGCTAACCTTCATTTATAACATCTGTTGTGAAACTATGAATGGGAGTGCTTATAATGTCGAGCTCTGGAAATTTTTAAGGTAAAAAACTCCAATAAAAAATACCTTCCGTAACAAAAGGAAAATTATTCAACCTCTAAAGAATTTAGATAATACTTTGGGTTTCGTTAGTATCGCTTTAACTGCCCTCGTTTTTTCAAATATCCCTCATCTTTTTATTCCTATTTCCCTCTTTAACATATATCTAGAAAAAATGAGTAAAACGTTTAACGAAACGTACTGAATGTACCTACGTATAATATAACACTTACTCCTTCGACGATACTTATTGAAATATCGTAGCAATTTATCAAATGGTCAATAAAAAATTAAATTGGTGTAACCTCAATATTCTGATACAATAGAAAGCTTTCCGTTATTGAAAGAAGTATTTATAAAGAAACACGTATACAGAAAAATTACCTTTTTGTGGCGTAAACGTGCTAATGAGTATAATATACATATAATAAACGTTTTACATTATCCACTACACTTTTCAAAGAAATTTATTTGCTGGAAATCGAAGTATTTCTATAAAAGTTTTGACAAATTCTCGATTTTTCGTATTTCTCAAACTTTCAACATTTAGTGTTGCAGTAATGCATGTATTTGCGATTGTTGGTACATATTAGTTTTGCCATAGCATATGTTATTGTTTTTGACTGTTTAAAGAAATGATTCAGCTGCGTGTTAAACTGAGTCACCAAAAAAGACAATATACCTAGATAGTTGTAATATTCCAAAATACATTTACATAAATAATATCAACTGAAAAATGGTATGTTCGTTTAAAATCGATTCAGTCTAGCTAATAAGAGAATAAAATTGTGGGATATCACCGAAACTGAGAGAAATTATTTTACAGCACTGCAGAAAATGGAAGAGAAGGTTCAGTCCAAGAATTGCTGGAAAAAAAAAACTAGAAGCACGGCAAGCCACGGACACTGTAAGCAAGGAAAACGCGCTAGTGACAATAACTTTAAAGAGGAAATCGCTAAAATACTTAGCGAAATGTTCACGGACGATGTGAACACGACGTCAACGAATCAGCAAAGTTCCTTAACAAAACAAAGAAAATAATTGACTTGATTAAAAAGAAACAGTACTGTAGGCACACCAAACAAGGGAGTCGGTATTCTCATAATCTTGGTTTGATCGAATGGCAGTAAAGCTTATCAGTAGCTACTTGGACAATAGGCATCAGTCTTGGCGGAAAAAGTTCTAGTTTCTTACGAGTAAGTAAAGGCGTGCCGCAAGGATCTGTACTGGGGCCATTATTATTTACGATATACATCAGCGTTTTTCCCGGCAATACTAAATCGTGCAAATCACACTTTTATGCCGATGACGCCCAAATTTACCTGTCCTTCCACCTTTGGAAGCTCAAAACGCCTGTAAAAAACTAAATGACGACATTATAACGAATTTCTAAAATCTCAGAACATCACGTCCTGCAACTTAATTCTAATAAAACCCAAGCGATTCTATTCGGGAGAGTCAATGACAGATTACAGGCAACACCTAATACATATCTCTTTGAGTATGTATAATCAAAATATTCAATTAACAGACTCTGTAAAAAACCTGGGATTAGTCATGGACCATAGGCTAAGGTTCAAAGAACACATAACAAAATGTCTTAATGTTGATTATGGCATGTTAAAGTTGCTTTTTCACAATAGGCACGTCTTAAACTTAAAATCAAAAACTATTCTCTGCGACGCGCTTATATTGTCGAGGTTCAACTATTGCAACGTAGTATATGGGCCATGTCTTGACAACATTGATAATGGCAGAATCCAAAAACTACAAAATTCATGTATGCGCTTGTTGTTTGGCATTAGGAAATACGAAAGGATTAGCCATAAGTTGTCTGTATTAAAGTAGTTGAACATGTCCCAACGACGGGATCTACATGCTGCGTCCCTTTTCCATAATGTCATTATTAATAAGTCCCCAAAATATCTGTATAATAAAATAGCGTTCCGCACAGACGTCCATACACTAAACTTGCGTTATAAAGAATTACTTACACCACCTCTTCATAAAACTGAATACTTTAAAAGATCTTTTACATATAACATAGTTAAAACGTATAACAGTCTCCCCGATAGCATAAAGTCTCTTTCCCCGATTAATTTTAAAACAAAACTGCGTAACATGATGAGGGGTGGCCAAGCATTTCAATAACATATCAATAACATTCAAATAGCATTTCAATTTTAACATTTCAATTTCAAAATATAATATAAAACAACCAAGCGAACTGACCAAGTATAATGTTTCCTCTCGCCGCACAGCTTTGCACACAGAGTTAAGTGGAACAGCAGACGGCAAAATTCTTTTTTTTTTTGTGAACTGAACTTCGCCCTGTAATTTAGATTAATTAAATTGTTTATTTTTAGTATATTTAAATAAAGGCAATATTATTATGTACTTCGATTGTTATCGATACTCAGGCCAAGCCTGGTTAACTAATCGCACGGATCGAAATCAAGTAACGATTAGTCCTACTAATACATATATCTATACAATATAAATTTGAAGTTGCTGTTAAAAAGTGAACATACTAAATACTATACACATATTATGTTCATTAAATTAAATGACGTTGATAAAACCAACGCTGATCACATTTTAGATAATGTATTTGTTTATTATTATTATTATTTTTATTAGAGATAGGAAAATAGGATAAGATAAGTAAGTAAACAGGAATAAACTAGAATTCAAAGAAAAAAATTGGGTAATTGAGACGAATAGGAAGAAGAGGTTATCCTCGACCTAGTTAAAAGCAAGGATCTCATAACTTATTTAGTCTAACATCTGGAGATAAATTTTGACATCACGCTGTCTCTAACCATAA